>CM060931.1:552262388-557262388 GCA_030765085.1 Allium cepa | reverse complement strand
CAAAATTCTTTTACACTAAAATGTCTCTTAGACAAAACTATAATAATTTGTATAATGTAATAGATGAAAAAGGGGAACAGGTAACTAATCTGAGCGAATCGGAAGAGGGTGCTATTGATTATTTTACTGATCTATTCAATGGAGAGTATTCAACCGATTTACCTGCTGTTAAAACTAGAAGTTTGGTTACTGAAGGGGGAAGACATATGCTAACTAGGGACATTGAAAGTAGGGAAATTCAGGAAGCTGTTAAATCCATTCATCATGACTCTTGCCCAAGGCCAGATGGGTTGGGCTCTCATTTCTATGTAACCCACTGGCAAGACCTAAAAGAAAAACTAAGATTAGCTTATTAGGAAGCTCTTGAAACTAGCAAAATAATAAAAGAAATGAATTGTACATTGATTTGTCTTATACCAAAATGGATAAACCGGTTCAGATACAGGACTTCAGACCTATCTCATTTTGCAATGTCTCTTATAAAATCCTTAGCAAAATTATTTGTAATAGGATAAAACCCATTCTATCAGAATGCATAGGAGAATGTCAAAATGCTTTTATTAAAGGGAGACATATCTCTGAAAACTCATTGTTAGCTCTTGAACTTGTCAGGAATTTTAAGAAATATGTTTAAAGGTTGATCTTCGAAAGGCATATGACAAAATAAATAGAAGATTTATCATTCATATGTTAAGGTGTATGGGGTTCCTTGAATTTTTTTTGAATCTTATTAAAGAATGTTTAAGCACTCCCACATTTTCAATACTAATTAATAGAGTGCCTAAAGGGTTAATTAAGAATAATAGAGGTCTGAGGCAAGGTGACCCCTTTTCCCCCTACCTTTTTATAGTGGCAATGGAATTCTTTACACTCGAGATGGAAATATACGCATATAATAACATAATATAGCCAGTCTATAAAATTCAACCTCAATTAACACGTATCTCCTATATGCTGATGACCTTATTATTTGTTAAAAGGCTAACAACATTGCTATTATGGGTTTGAAAGACATTTTTCACAAACTTGAGAGATTTGTTGGACTGAAGGTTAATGAGCAGAAGACCAGGTGTTATTTTAATGACCACTGCAGAAATAAAGAATTTTTTTTTTCAATCCTTAATTTTAAGGAGGGACCGCTTCCTGTCAAATACCTTGGAATGTCATTATCAACTAATGTTATAACTGATAGAGAATGTGGAGTCCTAGTCACAAAAACTGGAAACAAGCTATAAAGTTGTAGCTCAAAAATGCTATCTTTTGCTTGAAGAATTTAACTGGTTCACACTGTTATTACATCTATGGTTAGATTTTGGCTACAAACATTTCAACTTCCTAGTGCATCCGTTGACTAAATTGAGAGTGTATGTGCTAATTTTATATGGGGAGGTTGGATTCATAAAGTATCATATCACGTTCTATGTAAACCAAAAAAGGAAGGAGGAGTTGGTCTTAAAAAACTCAGAGATCTAAAAAAAGCTTATGCAGCTAAATTCGCTTGGAAAATTCTCAATGGCAAGGGTCTTTGGGCTGAATGGATGAAAAAAAATACCAAAAAGACAATTTCAGGATTCAAAAGAAAGATATAAATGCATCAGGCACATGGAAGAGCTAGAAGTGACCTTCAAATTTTAGTGTACAAGAAAATAGCAACTGGAAAGAGTACAAGTTTCTGGTTTGACCCCTGTTAAATAATGAATGTGTCATTAAAAAACTAGGATGAGATAGTTTTACTGCCTATGGAGGAAGGGACTTTATGTTGGAAAAAATTATCCATGATAAATCATGGGTATTTCCCCCTGATTCTCCAGCAAATCAGATAAAACAGGAAATAATGAGCATTCCTCTAAGCTCTAATCTAACGAACTCTTGGATATGGAAACCAAACAATAAAGACTTCACCCTAAAATCTGCTTGGGAACAACTCAGGGTAAGAGAAATCGAAATTGAATGGGCTCAAATAGTTTGGAATAGAGCTAGTACTCCTAAAATGTCACATACCACTTACAAGGCTCTAATCCATTGACTCCCTACTATGGACAGATTAAAAAACTGGGGGATTATACAGGATTCGACCTGTGTTCTTTGTAATGTGGAGGAAGAAAATCATAAACATCTTTCTTTCACTGTACTTTTACCAGATCTATCTGGGACAAGAAAAAGATAATTATAAATTGCAACTTACTAGATGAATATCTAAGTGAAATAGCAATCTACCTGACAAGATGCTGGAAACCCAAATGCTTGATGGGGAAAGCTGCCTCCATTTTGCTGACCACTTCTGTTTGGCATGCGTGGAAAGAGAGAATGGACGAATTTTCAAAATAATCACAAAAACGAGCATGCAGTCAGTGAAATGATAAGACAAGGTGCTCAAATAATTATGAAAAGAGTAGGAAGAATACTTACAGATTTATCATTTGTTGAACGAGAGGCATTGCAGAGGATGGGACTAAAAGTAGAAAATACCGATATTCAATTGGAGAAGACATGGAAACCTCCGTGATAATCTGAAGGAAGACGAAGCAATGGTTTATTTTTCTTATTTTCTATGTTGTGTTGATTATAAGCACTAATAATAGTTGTTATTGGGTTGAGCCGACCTTGTTTGGGTCTATTAATAAAGCTTTTACCCATTTTCAAAAAAAAAATGAAAAAATTATCACAGTACAGAATAACATATTATTTTAAATATTCCACTTTAAGACATTTCGAGAAAGGATATTAATACATCCATTGAGACTAGAGTTCGTAATGCTCTCCGTATATTGGACAGTATATTACTCATGACTATTAGGGGCTTCAAGAGGTTAATTGCTCATAGTTATTGAATAACTATGGAATAAGTCATCCAAGAGTTTCCTATTGGTTAATAACAACTAGGTCAAACAAGAATTCTTGGAGTGACGATGTTACATGGTTCTTGACTTGAGAATACCGTTAAGCTTCAGTGTGGATACTCCACTTTGATTATAGTTTAATCATGGCATGATAAACATAGAGCAACTATGGTTGGGTATGAGTTGAAGCATTGGAAGCGAAACGTTATTCAATAAAGAATTCGCCTCCTTTGTTGTATGAGGTTAGTATCACGATCAATTATAGTCAACTCAAAGTCAAAATCTCTAGCCGGGGTAGTATGGTTAATAATAAATGTTATTTTGAACCAAGGACTTTGTTTATGGACTAACTGAGTTGAGTATAGATGATATTAGAATCTTGACCAAAACTAAAATACACAAATCCTAAAGTAATATAGTTTTAACGAAGAGAACTAGTGTAAATAATCATTACTAAAAGGTATTACTTAAATTGAAAATTTTGAGTTTTACCAATAAAGATGTATACGATGAATTCGGCTAAACAATCATACAATTAGCTAAGGTGACATGTAAACATTAATATTTGAATTGTTTGATATTAGTCGCCAACTGAATTTATACCTACAAGTCGCAGAACAGTATTGGTGATTTCTCTTAAATACCACATGATTTATTTGAGCTACAAATTGTTATAAATTAATCAAGTCAATTAAATTTATGAAATATTAATTATTTACATATTTGATGTATCGGGTGTTGGTAATTTTTGGGTTTCATCAATAATTAATTGGGTGCATCTACAAAAGTTATATACGTATGTATCGATATACGATATCGACAAACATTTAAATACGATTTAAATGACAGTGTTTACAAAATGGGTTGGATTTTATATTAGCGTACTTAGCCCAATATGGAGGCTGGCCGAGGAGAGGAAAAGAAGGAGTGGTTGTTTAAATTCTAGATTGGAATGGTAAACGAAGAAGTGGTAAAGAAGGAGAACTTGTATCCTCCTTTTTTCCTTGTTTAAGCAGTCCCACCCTCTCACTCTTTTTACTTGATTCCTCCTGCCCCTTGCCAAAAGTTTCTCTTCATTCCCCCTGGCCGAATATATTTAAAGCCCAAAATACATCATATTAAATAAAAATTGTTGCACTCAAGGCTATTGCAACGTAGGGAGGCCGATTCCAGGTGAATCAAGGAGATCCCATTAGTCTATGTGTTTTTGAAGGTAGCATCCATAAGGTACAATATCCATATTACATTTTATATTATACTTTCCCATGAGTAGGTAATATATATAATGATTTTATATGTTCATTAGATGTCCCTTGTTGTAATTTAGTATCTTTGATTGAGTTATGATAATCAATATTGTTATTTTAAAAATAAATTATTTATAATTTTCGACCAAGCTTTATTTTATTACATAAATATTTTATAAGTTTTTAGCGGTAATATTAATTTTTAATTATTTAAATTGTTTTTGTTATTTTTAAACTAATTTGTATAATTGTATTTTAAATTGTTTTAAAATTAATTATATACTTAAAATAGTTTTCGAATTTAAAAATAAATTTGCCAAACACAAATTTTAATACATGCACACACAAACGCATACGCACACACATACATATATATAATAATAATGTATTTATAGTTAACGTTTAAAATTAACACCCATATCAATTCATACACACACATATATATATATATATATAATAAAATAGATTTAGACTTTTTTTAGAAGTTTTCTATGGTCGAAAACAATTAAAAGTAGTATGTTTATATTCAATATTTATTTTATTGTAATAAATGTACTTTATTTTATTATGAAATTTCAAATAATTCAAAAATAAAAATTTGCATTTATACTATTTTCAATGTATTTATATATATTTATTTTAAATAATTAAAAGATATTTATTTATATTTTCTTGATCGAAAACTAAAATTCAAATTCAAATTATTTTACTAATTCAAAATATTATATATTTTAGACATTAATTTGAATTCAAATTTTATTAACCTATTCAAAATATATTTAGATATTTATTAGAAAATTTTATTTAATATAAAATAAATTTCAAGATATATTTATGAATATATTAAAATATTTCTAATTAATTTTGAGATGGCCAATATGTATATAAATGACTAATTTATGCATTATAGATGCAAGTCTCAACATCTATATACACATACATTAACCATGCACACAAAACTATGTTACACATACACGTTATACAAATATAAGTATATAATGATATACTCATAAACTATATATAAATCAATTTTAATCAAAACATCAATTAATTAAATCAAAAAATTAAATAAAATTGAATTTTATTTAATTTAACTAGATTGGATCTAGTGCAACTCATTAAACTTCATAGGCCCACTATGATCCAAATATGGATTTTCTTTTTAAAATCCACTCAATTCACCTACTATAGACTGGCCCAGTTCCAACATGATGATCATTTGTGTTATCCAAGAGTATTTAGAATGAGACTTTACGATGTGGGTCTGGGAATCAAGGATTGATGCAGCTACAATATGGGTAGCTATTTGAGGATGTAGCGATGACTAGGCACACGTTATTTTTAGGATGTGGCCCTAACTAGGCACTTATTATTTTATGGATGTGACCATGAGTAGGTCCACATGATATTTTGAATAGTGTAAGTATGAGATGGTACAAATGTTAGGGATAAGACTACGGGGAAATTCATTGAAAGTTTAAAGGATACAGGGGTCGCACACTTGTGCTATTTGTTGCTATAATAGTGTGGTGATAATTCCTTGTTATTTTGAGTGTGTATGCTTTATTACAATGAGTTATACTTATTGTTAAACTTGGGTTTTGTTGCGAACTTTTGTTATAGACTATTGTGGTTGAATTATTGAGGTGCATATTATGGCTTATGACTAGGATTGATCTATGATTGAAATATTAATTATTAATTAATTTTAAATAGCCATTTAAATTTAATAGACAATAAAATATAATTCTAAGCAGGGCTATCTTTCTGGAGATTTTAATTTTCCCATTGCATTTAGAAATATCAAAAACCTATATTTTGATATATGACATGATGTACTTATATTAACACTCGAAAATGGGTATTTCCAGTCTTTATGGCCGCTTTGGCCCAACACGACTCCTTTTGCCTATAAATAGATTGCTATGGAGAAACCCTAACACCCTCCACATGTTGTTTCTTCATTTTCCAAAATTTTCTTGCTACATATGTCTAATCTCTCATCTCTCTAGAGATTATATATTTTAATCACAAAATTTGACATTAAACGGTTAACGGTGCCAAAACTCTACATATAATATATTAAATCGAACATCTAGATGAGGCAAAGAGACAGATTAGATTTGTATTTTAGTTCAATGCACCATCTAATCAGAATGGTGAACAAACATGGACTGTTTGCTTTTGGGTTTTATAAAATTCGATGATCCAAAGGTACAGTCTTGTGGAGAACAATGAGGGAGTCCATCATGTAGGAACCAGGCAAGTCAGAAGCGGTTAAAGTATGTAGGTTTCAAAAAATTTCTATTTTGGATTTATTGGGCCTTTGAAGTCTAAAGATGTTTTTAGATCCAATCTAATATTGTTTCAAATAAAATCTTATTTTATTTAGTTTGTTTAGAAGGAGTTTCATTTAGTTTAAATAAAATATATTATAATTAGTATATCAAATATACTCAAATGTGTATAATGCAAGTGCAACATATAAACAGTGAATATGGTTAAGTGTACGTTTATAAGTATTGAGATTTACACCACAATAGTCGCATTATCCCTTTATATTTTCATTGTTGTCCACAGTTATTTTTAATTATGTGTACAATAGCAATTATATATGTGTATGTGTATATCGTGAGAAATGCGTATTACAGATCTTAAGGATGGAATAACACTAGAGGGGGTGAATAGTGTTTTATGGATTTTCTAAATCTTTTTGAAACTAATGTAATTTAATCACCAACAAATGCAATTTGCAGACACAGATATAATCACAGAATCAGACACAGATGCAAATACTAAATAAAAGCAATAATGGATAGAACATACCAGGATTTTATACTAGTTCAGAGTTAACGTATATCCAGTCCCGTACAATCGTACAGATTTCTTATCAAAATAATCTCCCAGATTACACCCTCAGTTTCAAGGCTACGAGGTACACCCTCCTGTGTTCGAGTCCAGGGCAAACTCTCTTGATTTAACTAGGCTACAAGATCACCTAATTGATTTCCGAAGCTACAATCACACCCAATTGATTTCAAGGCTCAATAACACCTTTTACTTAACAGTTTTATTTACAAAAGATTCTATAACTCTGAATAGCATTGAGATCTTACGGAGAGAGTGGCAAATAATCAAACAAGAAATAATCAAGTTTGATTCACTTGGTATTTTGAGAGTATAGTTTAGGATTCTTTAGAATAAATGTGAAAGATGAAGAGGAGAGAAAATAAATGAAATCTGATAAAAAAATCGTTTAGAACTTACTGGTATTTATAGTAGAGCAACAGCCATAACTATTGGCGAAAGGATACGACGAATAGACACTTCTTTTGAAAATTGAAATTTGAAAATAATGGACACCATATCGACATGGGTGGTTGACGAATGTCGATATGCTCAAGGCAAAATTGATGTTTTGATTTTCTTATTAAAATTGGTTTCTATAATTTGTCAAAACAATTTCTAAACTTTGTAAATATATTTGAATATAGTTTAAACATATAAAAGAGTTTAGAACGTGACTTTTAATATATATAATCTTAATCTATAAAGTGATTTAAAACCTGAGTGTATAAATATTTTAAAGCTAAATATTTAAAACAAGAGATGGTTTAAAAACAAGGACAATTCTGAAATCAAAATATTAAAAATGATAAAAATAGTTTTGAGGCTAAAATATTTAAAACTAAGAGAGATGTCTTTTTGAAAAGAGAGTTTTGAGAAAACATTTTTTAAAAAACAAGAGATATATTTTCGAAAAGCATTTTTATAAAATTAGTGGATATCAAAATAGGACCACTATATGTTCCACTAGATATTGTCGTGGGTTCCATCCCATTAGGGTTCCATCCCTTTAACAGGCTCAAAGTGGATTCCATTCCATGAATAAATTTTGAATAAAGATGTAAGTGCTTTCAAGAAGTTTTAACATAATTCTAGACTCAATACTTATCTTGTACTATTGAAATCTTGAACTCTCGATATCTTTATACTCATGAGTCTTCAATCTTGATATCTTCAGTCTTGAATCTCTATACTATAGAGTCATCATTCTTGGTACTTACATATTTATATTCTGCATATACATATATATCTAAACCATAACGTTAATATTTATATTTTATAACAATTCTAAGGTTGTTGTCATCAAAACCATCATCTCAAGGACTAATAATCTCCTCCTTTTTTATGATCACAGCCTATATTTATAAAATATGCTTCATTTTCACTATAATCCCCCCTAAAACTAATAATCCCCCCTAATCTAAGCCTAACTATTCTAACTACTCTAGTTCATATTTCTCTCCATTTGTCATCAAAAAAAAAACTAATTCTAACCTTATATATAGCTCTCCTTAATCTAATACTATCCAAACTAAATACAAATAAGGAAGTATAATAAGCGAAAACAAAAATTTATTATATACGATGGTATATTTACATATATATATGGAACATAAACACAGAAACATATTCAAGTACATAAATTATAGAATAACACTACTAATGAGAGTTTTTAACAATTGGAGATTTGTGAATCGAACAATTTGGATAATGAAAAAAAAAGTTTCCACGTTGTTCGACCAAATTCTCATCTTTGTCAAAACAGACTTCGCTTACACTGACCACGTTGTCATCTTCTTCCATAGGTGCTTCTTCCTCTTCTTCTTCTTCCTTTTCGTTGTGCTCTAAGGGGTTATGCACTTGAATGTTGGGAGAATCTTCTTTAATGACAATAGGATTTGCATGATCATCCATTAGGAATTTTTCAAATTTTGAAGAATTTTGTCCTGCTTTTCTTGTTCTTTTGCCATCCTTATTTACATAACTTGAAGTTCAGTCAACATTTTCATGGCGTCCTTCATAGATTCTCACTTTATCACACATGCCAGTATACTGCGTTGGAGTGGACCAGAATGAGGAGAAGGGAAAGAAACGGTGTCATTTTGGTTTGATTTATTGAAGGTAGCCACTAATTTTAATTTTCAGAAGTGTATTACAGAGAAAGAGAAGTGAGAAGACAGAAAAATTCAAAATACAGAGGTTTGTATAACTACCAAACTGATTTTATAAGGAAAATCAAATTTTCAAATTTTACCGTTGTATGTCGACATGGGTAGTAGGGGTATGTCGACATCCCTATGAAAAATTTGGTTTTCTTGTATATCTATGTTATTAAAAATATATGTTACTATATCTCAGTTATTGAACAAATGCCTAGTTCACTTCTTAACTTATTAAATATAGGTTGATTTTAGGGTTTGGTTAAAATATCAGCAATTTGATTTTCAGAGTTGATAAATTCAAGATAAATAATCTCTTTACTTATATTAACTCTGAGAAAATGATATATGATATCAATATGTTTAGTCCAAACATGATGAGTAGGATTTTTGGATTAATTTATTGCACTAGTATTATCACAATAAATTGGTGATTTGAAATTGTTAATCCAAAATCTGTTAGGGTTTGTTGCATATAAATGACTTGAGAGCAAGCCAAAGCAGCAGAGATATATTCTGCTTTGGTTGTTGATAAAGAAATAGTGTTTTGCTCTTTACTAAACCATGAAACCAAAGAATGCCTCAAAAAGTGACAAGTACCACTTGTACTTTTTCGGTCAGATTTGAAACCAGCATAGTCAGCATCACAATAAAAGATTAAATCAAATGAATCATTTTTAGGGTATAATAAACCATAGTCAAAATTATGTTTAACATATCTTATGATACATTTCACAGCTTTTAAGTGAGTCTCTTTGGGTTGATATTGGCATCTTGCACGGAGACAAACACTATGCATGATATCAGGTCTACTCGCAGTGATATAGAGTAGTGATCCAATCATTCCCCTATATAGTTTTCGATTTACATCTTTTGAAAGATCTTCTTTATTTAAAGCTTCATTGGTTTCCATGGGAGTGGGTTTTCCACTCGCAGTAGTTATACCAAATTTACTTTAGCATATTTTTCTTGACTAATAAAAATACCATTATCTAATTGTTTTATTTGTAAACATAAAAAGAAAGTAAGTTCACCCATATGACTCATCTCAAACTCTTTTGTCATTATTTCATAAAATTCTTTATTCATTTCATGATTAGTTGAACCAAAAATAATATCACCTACATAAACTTGTACTGGTTGGATATCATTTTTATTTCTTTTAATGAAAAGAGTATTATCTACTTTACCAATTTCAAAATTTGATTGTAATAAAAAGATATTAGTCTCTCATACTATGCTTTAGGAGCTTGTTTCGGACCATATAAAGTTTTCTAAAGTTTGAAAACATGGTTTGGAAATTTTTCATCTTCATAGAGTGGAGGTTGTTCAACATAAACTTCCTCTTTAACAAATCCATTTAGAAAAGCACTTTTAACATCCATTTGAAATAATTTGAAATTATAACAGTTTGCGAAAGCAAGTATAATTTTAATGGCTTCTAATCTTGCTACGGGTGCAAAGGTTTCATCAAAATCTATTCCTTGTTCTTGATAATAACCTTGTGCGACTAATCGAGCTTTATTTCTGACGACCTCACCTAGTTCATTCATTTTATTTTTATAAACCCATTTAGTTCCTATTATAGTTTTATCCTCGGGTCTAGGAACAAGTTCCCAAACATCATTTCTGGTGAATTGATTTAGTTCGTCTTCCATAGCCAGAATCCATGAATCATCAGACGA
Source organism: Allium cepa (assembly GCA_030765085.1). NCBI lineage: Eukaryota > Viridiplantae > Streptophyta > Magnoliopsida > Asparagales > Amaryllidaceae > Allium > Allium cepa. The sequence goes on along the minus strand of CM060931.1, from coordinate 557,251,610 downwards.
TGCTTCCTTTGGATCTTTAGGTTCAATAGATGATATAAAAGCTACATTACTCATGTTATTTAGTTGATTTCTAGTTCTAGAATAGATTCAATATCTCCTAGTATATTTTCTATAGGATGATCTTCTAAAAGCTTAGTCTTTTTATTTGGATGAATAAGTTCATTATTTGTTTCCATTGATTCATTATTTAGGGTAGAAAAAACTTCTTCATCGTTAGTTTGTTCAACAACTTTGAAATTTTCATCAAATGAAACATGCATTGTTTCGTCAATGGTATTAGTTCTTAAATTGAAAACTCTGTATGCTTTACTTCTATTAGAATATCCGATAAAGATCCTTTGTCGGATTTAGGATCAAATTTATCCAAATTGTCTTCTGTATTTAGAATGAAACATTTACTTCCAAATATTCTAAAATAAGATGCCTTTGGTTTCTTCTTGTAAAGAAGTTCATAAGGTGTTTTATCAGTTAACGGTCTAATTTATATTCTATTCAAAATGTAGCAAGCTGTAGCGACTACTTTAGCCCAAAAATGTTTTGGTAAATTACTATCTGAAAGCATTGTTCTAGAACACTCTTGAATCGTCCTATTTTTACGTCCCGCCACTCCGTTTTGTTGCGGAGTTTTTTGAAAAGAGAAATTATGAGTTATTCCATTTTTATTGCAGAATCACTCAAAATTTTCATTTTCAAATTCCCCACCATGATCACTACGGACAGTTATAATTTTAAAAGAAAGTAAGTTTTGAAGTCTTTGTGTAAAAGATTTAAATGAATCAAAAGCATCACTTTTATGTTTCATAAAAATTGTCCATATAAACCTAGAATAATCATCTATAATTACAAAGACATATTTATTGTGATTTATTGATTGAATTTGAGATGGACCAAACAAATCTAGATGAAGTAACTCAAGAGGTTTTGAAGTTGAAATCATATCTTTTAATTTGAGAGAACTCTTCCTAAGTTTTCCTAATTGACAAGTATCACATACACTATCTATTTTAAAATTCATTCTTGGGAGGCCTCTTACTAGATAAAGTTTAGAAAGTCTAAATAAGAGTCTAAAATTCAAATGCTCAAATCTTTTATGCCGGATCCAAGGGTCACTTGTATTAGCCAAAAGACGTAGATCATTTGAGATTTTCATACTAAGAATATAAATATTTTTCTTCCCAATTCCTTCAAATATAATATTTGAATTACTATCTTCGATGTGACACTTATCTTTTTCAAATTTAATTTTGTGTCCTTTGTCGCAAAGTTGACTAATGCTAAGCAGATTGTGTTTCAGATTCTTAACTAATAAAACATTAGAAATAGTAGGAGTTTTAGAGTTACCCATATTGCCGATGCCAATCACATATCCTATGACGACCCGAAATTTTTAAGAAATTTAAATTGGAATATTTAATCGATTTTTAATATTTCAAAGTTTAATTTTTAAACTTGAATTTAAATATCTCAAATTATTTGATGATTAAATTATTAAATTAGACAAATTGGAAGTTGGGTAAAATGTAAATCTACAGTTCTAAGCCTATTTAAAATATAATTTGAAGGCCTATAAAATTTACACTGATAATGCTGAAGATAGAAAAAGTGATAAAAGTGAATTGGAAATGCTTTGTTAAGTTTTGAAATTTTATAGTTTAAATTGAATTTGAAAATGGCCTTCCGAGGTACAGTCTCAGAATTCGACGAAACCACTTCCATTGGGTCCGTAATATTGAATTATTATCGGATTTCAAATTTCGTATTGGTCGGAGTTAGTGTGTGAGTGTACGATATAAAAACACGCTGAAAATTTAGTTGATAACAATAATCTGGTAAAATTTAATTTAATTGGTCAAGCTTCTTGTATACGCCATCTCCTTTACTTATCATGTCACCTCGTTTCCTTCTTATCAGCCGAAAATATATCTACATCAAAACTTTTTCCATTTCTTTCAATGATCGATGTAGAAGGTTGTGTAAAGCACGCAAGCTTTCATATCTCGCCCCTTATTATTTCTCCCTTCCTTCTTCCATAATTCTTCTGAATCAAAGGATAACTACGAAAAAAGAAAGAAAAAAACTTCTTCGTTCATAAAAAAAAAAGTGCCCTTATCCCTTCATGTCTGTGCGATTTAAAATCAAAGTTCCATGGCCGAGCAAATCACATCTTCGTCTCTTTGTATCGAAATGGCAGCCACTCAATCGAGATCGCGGTCGCATTTTGGCGCCTGCACGAGTTGTAGTCGGGGTCGAGCTTGCTGGAGTTCGTGGCAGCGGTGAATTGTTAAAGTCGAGGAGGCTCGTAGGTCAAGCACAGCTGCATCCCGATGGCACAGGAAGTGGGATGTGGCACTTGATTGGTGGTGATAGGCGGTGGAGGGATTCACGATATCCTCATTTGATGGGCCGCGTGACTGTGTGGCGATGGCTGCTGGGCTCAGGGTCGAAGCGATGCCGTAGTGATGAGAGATGGGTTGGCTCTAGGAGTTGTCGCATCGCGGGTATGTGATGGGGTGAGTTCGTTGCTTTCGTTAGGAGCTATGAGGTATTTAACCTAATTACTTTAAATTTTTATGTATATAAATTATACAGTAAGATGTAGAGAAGAAAAAAAGGGAGAAAACAATTTCTGTTTTATTTAAATTATATATAAAACAGAAAGACAATTTATTTTCGTTGGAATTTAGTAATATATATGTAAACAGTGAATTCATCCATGTACATATAGATTAGATGTTGGAAACAGGAATTTTAAATGGTAATGAAGTTTATTTATAAGGATAAAACAACATATCAAAATTTTAAACCCACTAATTATTTCAAAATAATATATTAGAGTGATCAACTTGTTACTTGTATTAGTTGCTAAAAGATTTCAGGAAGGAAAGTTGACTTAAATTTAAATCTTTGGATTAAATAAATTATTAAGGTACAACTGGGTTGTTTGTTTTGTTTCGAATATTAATAAAATCATATAAATATTTATACAAGGTCAAAAATAATGAAGAACAAGCTGGTTTGGATGAATTTGCAAATTAAGAAACAAAGGTGAGTAAATCTCACTCAGTTAATTTAAATTTAAATTTAAATGATTAAATTTAAATAATTGTTTGAATGGTTGAAATTGATTGATGTGCTATAGTATGGTATATTCTGGAATTGGCATATTATTGTGCTAACGTCTGTGGATGCAGGGAAAACAGGTTGGAGGGATCCAACTGGATCTCTCAACATTTACTATTTATTATTCTCTATTGTGATTACTTGATATTCTATGATGAATATATTGGAATATTGAATGTTATGATTTGATTGGATATATTTGGGTATAATGGATTACCAAAAATATATAATTTGAGTTTTGGAAAGAAAATAAAGGAAGTAAAGTTGTAAACGAAATAATCTTAGAAAATTTAATAAAATTAGAATGAATTGAAAAAGAAATAGAAGTATGTTAAATACTAATAAATAATTTCGAGTATGGAAAAGAATAAGAATTTTGATTAGACAAAAAATTAATGAATTATAACTTAAGTGATATCAATCAAAGAAATAAAGAATTATGTTAAAATTCAAAGTCTAAATTTATTTAAAAGGGTTAAGAAGTAATCTGAAAAATCTAAAACTTGCATTTTCAGTTAAAGCATGTTAAATAATAATTAAGAAATAGAATCTGAAATTAATGGTTTTTGAGATAAGATAGAGTAAATTTGAAATCAATTTGGAAATTGATTCTAGTGTTTGAAATTGGAATTTCTAGAAGAATGTGAAGGGAAGTATATTTCCCTGGATAGCCAAGTACGTTTTAAAAAACAATTTTAAATATAAGAAGTTTTAATGTGTTTTCAAAAAGCATATTTAAAAAAAAATTATTATTCCTTAATTTTTAAAAATTCGTAAGTAAATATTTTTCAAATCTATTATTGTAATAATTATTTTAAAGGTGACTTAGTATTTTATTTTTAAAAGTAAAAACCTAGTTTTATATTTTATAAAGTAACCTTATTTTCAAATATTCATATATTATGTATTTTTAATAAATTATTGAAGTAGTTTTAACTTAATGTTTAAAGCAAATATTTTCAAAGTAAAGTGTTTTTAAATTATTTTAAAATCTAAAGTTTTGAGCTTGGTGATTCTAGTGGAAATAGAAAATACTTGGATTTTATTTTGAGAAAGGAAGATAGTTTGAAAACTGTTTTCAAAGGGTTTGAAAAGTGAAAATATGTCTTGAAGATATTTTTGGGATTAATAAATAATTTGGAAAATTATTTATTGGTTGATGGGTGTTTGTGAATATAAATTGATAGTTAAATAACCGACTATCAATATTGGCCAACTGCGTTGATCGTTTCGAAGAGACCGGGATCGAGATTTATTTCTCGAAAACCACTTCGATCCGGTTTGTACGTTTTTTGAAACGTGTTCGGAGTCGAAGATGGAGCAGTGAAGTGCAAGGGCTAGTCGCTACTAATCCTGAGGATATTTCCAAAACGGATGTAGTAGGAATAGTGCCTTCGGTTCCGTTCGAACCCGGGACGGACTTGTATGGACGAATGCTTTCGGAACATCGTCAGATGGGCGATGGACATTCTAAGGGATATCGTTCTAAAGGTAACGCTTAGCCTCAAGCCTCATCAACCGGGAATGACTGAAAATCAGGGGATATGCAGCAAGGCTTCGTGGGTAGCACCCATTGGAGAGTAAGGTCATCCCTGTCTAGATGTCCTTTTTTATTTCGGCTTAGTGGTGTGGTTGCTGATCACAACCGTGGGGCGATCTTATTCGGAACTGTCCAGTAAGGGATTGGTCCGGCCTTGTGTTGCAGGGGATCGGGAGTGGTCCTCGGTACGGTGATCTAGGCCCCGTACTGTGATAGGTGGTACCCCAGTGCCTAGTCATTGTTGGAAATCCATTCTCCCTACGAGCCTTGTACGAGTTTTGTTTGTATTACCCATTTTGTGGCTAGTATCTGGAATTTAATAATGTAACAATTTCGGCTATTTGAATAAGTATTTGTATATAGACCCTATTATAATATCAGAGGAATTCTATAAAAAGTGTTTTAGCTATCGTAAGGTAAAAACCCGACATGTTTATTTGTGGCATGGTCTTACGAGATGCTTTTGTTTTCAAAGGATTTTTGAAACTTTAATAATCAATTGAGTGTGGTTTTCTCACGCTGGTATTCCAGATTGACTCGGGTGTTATTTAACTATAATGCTCGGGTCAGACCAAGTATTATAGGATACAGGATTGATGCTGTGGAGCCTAGGAGTCGAGCAGGATGACGATACGTATTTACGTACTTGTTTATGTGTATATATATATATATATATATATATATATATTCCGCTGTGTCGAGTTGCTATGTATCCATTTGTATGTTGTTGATGTTGAGCTGTGATTGATGTACTCTGATAATGTAATGTATAACAGATATATATTTGTTTTTGCGTAAAGCTCATTGTTTATCTATTATATTTTATTCCGCTGCAATGGTTAGATTCTGATGTTGTTTTCTGTTTCTCTTCTTCTACCTCTTCTTCTTTAACCCAATGGTTCGTATTTCTATACCACTTGAGTTGATTGATGTAGAATAGTGTTGACTCAAGGGGTACGGATTTGCGGGTCATTACACTTGGTATCAGAGCTTAGGTTGATGATAACCTTGGCTCTGGTGGGAATTACTCATAGATAGAGTCTGTAGTACTCTAAAATGAGTTTGAGAGTATTAATAGATATGAGCACGTATTTGTTAGTTAATAAAAATTTGTTTTATATTGTGTTGATTCATCGGTTGAGTGTTTATGGATTCTGGTCGATATGTGGGACGCCATATTATCGATAGGGATTTCTAAACTCTTAAACAAGATAAACCGACACAGCATGGTCTTAAATAGGGTAAATGAAATAATTTTACCCAAATTATTTTTGTATGTAAAGGAAATAATTTTTCTTAAATCCTTATAGTACATATGGATGCTTGGTTGATAGAAAGAGATAATATTTAATTATTATCATTATGGTATGAGAATTGAAGAAGAAATTTAAATGATAACCAAAGATTAAGGAATAAATGAATAAATAAGTGGGATTTGTAAATGTGATTCATAATTGAATAAAGGATTGAAATCATAATTAAGAACTTAAGAAACAAATTCATAAAACTAATGAGATTTGTAAATATAAACTAAAAATGTGAATTATAGTGTGATTAATTATTAAAATAAGATAAAATTCCAAAGTACTGTTTGAATATAAATTTAAAGAATTTGGAATTTGGGAAACAAATTGGAAATTTAAATTTCCTTTGAATTTGGAAATGCTTCTGGAAGTTTCAGAGTAATGCTTTGGTTGGATTTCGAATTTGGAGTTTGGGAAAATTTTTGAGTTAGATTTGAACTCTGGGGAGTTTGGAATTTTTGAAAGAATTTTAGAAAGAGAATAAAAGCATTGAACTCTTTTGGTTGCTAGAAAATAACTTCGGTGATGACTGCAGCATCATCGATGTTCATTTTCTAGTTTCCAGAAGAGAAATTGCTACAAAATTGTTTTGAATCGAAATTGTTTGCAAAGGGTAAATTTGGTTTTATAAATGCAAAGGGTTTTGAATATGGTGGATTTCAAAGGGAATTTTGCAATGTTGAAAGATTGTTTAAAATCTGGAATCCTAACTAAGAAGGTTGATGGCATATAATAAGTTTGATAACTTGTAAATCTGGAATTTGTTGAAATAAAATTCAACTTTGTAAGTAAGTAAAGTGAACCTGAGTACTGGAATTAAAAATGAATTGTGTGAAGTTATATGGAATGGGAAATTTGTCAGGATGGACTAAAAATAATTAATGTTTGAAAATAAAATTTATTGGTCAAATAATGAATTGGTGAATGAATAAATGGATCAACTATTGTACTTATAAAGTGAAGTTGATATTAATAAGAAGAAATTGGAAAATTGTAATCCGGGAATTAAAATTTAACTTAAGTGAATGAAAGTGAAGAAAATATATTTGAATTTAACTTGAAATAAGTATATAAAATTGAAATTGAAATTGAATTAAATTGGATTGAAATAAAATTTAGCTGAGTATAGGTAATATTGAATGGAATAAAATTCTACTCAAACAAATGAATGTAAAAATCTAAACTTGGAATATAAAGTAAGATTGAATTCAAAGAAATCAAATAAAATGATTGTTAAGATAAATGAAAAAGAAAATCAAGTATGGAATTATAAATTGGTTGTGTTGTTGAATGAAATTTGAATTGGATTAAAATGGATATGGTGTGAGTTGTAAACAAATCCAAACCAAGCATGAATTGAATGACCTTAAAATTCTAAAATGAATTGTTAATATGAATTGAGTTGTATGGAATTGGATGCATTATTAAAATGATTTGATATGAAAATAAATTCAATTCAGTATGAATAAATTAAATATAGCTTTGGATATTATTTTGAGGAATGTGAATTAAAATTTAAAATGGATTAAGTAAGTGGTTAATTGAATTAAACATGATTTGATTAAACGACAATCAAATTGAAATGGGAATGAACTTAGGTATGAAATGGAAGTAAATTAACTTAAGGTAAGGTTAATAGAAGCACGAGCGTATACAAAATTTTGAGATGGTTATTAATATATAAGCATGGGATGATGTCGTGTTTAATAAAATGGTTTGGGATCAAATTTTTGGATATGAAAGAAAATGCAATGGAAAGGTTTGTGAATAAATTAAAACGGGAATGCAACTATAGGGTTTGTAAATAAGCTAGATTGGAATGGAATCTATATACATTGAGTTAGAATCAATGTAGATTGGTTATAAAGCTTATGTTATTATTTATTCACATTAATATCGTCGAATTTCTTTAGAAAATTGGTCGTTCGACGAAAATGGAAGTAACAAATTATATGAATCAATAGCAGTTTAATAAATTGGTGTTGGCATCAATAGGAATGAATATGGGTTTGTTTTGCTTAAAATGAATTAAATATAAGCGAGCAAGTTGTAAATTGCTTAAACTGAATTGAATAGTATGTAATTTGGATGCAAACAATTTAAACTTGTGTCGAAACCTTGCATATGTACTTATGAATGTATATCACATGCTTTATATGTGAAATCTATGTGTTTGCTATTGGAAATAATTGAAATGTTAATAAATCGCATATGTTTAGTACTTACATTTTCAAATTGAGTAAGTACAAGTTCAGGGAAGCCATATGGATGGATTTGATCGCGCTAAATGCAAATTAAATAGGCCGCTTGCTTAAAAATTCTAAATAAAGGTACGCTTATGCAAAAGAATTCAAAATAGGAGATATGAACTGCATATATTGATATATATTGTGATTTCCGGCCTGAGGCCGATGTATATATATATGTGTATCCTGCGATATCGCAGAAGTCTCTCCATACAAAGGAGACTCTGCCAAAAAAATTCGGAAATTTTGGGAGCTAGAATTATTTTTAAAATTTCCACTAACGACTAAGAATTTAAAATTTTTAAGCAAATAAATATGAAGCTGAATGTTGAGATCTAATTTAAAAGCGAGAAAGTAAAATAAAGTGGAATTGAAGAAATTGATTGAAGAAATTAAAGGGAGAAAAGTTGCAAGTAAACTTTTATTTGAAATTTTAAACAAATTAGTAAACGGAATTAATAAAAGAAATGGCTAAGTGCATATGGGTTGAAATAAGACAAATACAATTTAATATTCAAAGGTTGAAGATAAAATTGAATTCAAGTAGAATTGAGAGATGGAAATTTGAGAAAGTATTTAGATTTGAAAGTAATTAGTAAATTGAAGCCAATTGAATTCAAATTGGGTTGTAAAGGCGTAGTGAATGGAAATGGATATAAACTCCAATAGCGAAGTGAAATAAATAAAGAAGCATATTAAATACTTATACTAAACTTAAGTAAGGATTGGTGTATTCTCAATTGGAAATGGATACTGCAAATATATTCTAAGTTGATATTTGAATGAATAGATATTGACATTGGGTAAGGAAGTCGATAACATGTTTTGAATGTTGTGATTGGATATTAGTGCTAAGCAGGATATGCAGGTTTTACAAAGGGAAAGGAAATTGATATTTTGATTCCGAAAGATAAACTTGAAATGCTTGACAAAAAGGTATGTGTTTAAATTTTTGTATGAAATTGATTGGGTTTTTTGATCTAGCCCCTTGGCTTTTTGTTTTCTTTTGAGATTTGGGAGGCCGTAGAGCCATTTTGTAGTTGTACCGAGCTAGCCGCGCAAAGGAGACGCTGATGAAATTTTTCGAAAATTTAGGGAGTTAGAAAAATTTTGAGAAAATTTTGATAATTCAAAGTTGGTTTTAAAATGTGGAATTCAAATCGATAAGTAAGCAATTTTGTTTGAGGCTTATGGGAAAGTTTAGGAAATTAGGAAGAGGGATAGTATCCTTAATATAAGATGGTTTTGGAAGGTCATTGAAAACTATTTGGGTCGAGGAAATAGATAATGGGTTATGGATCATTCTTCCTAACTAGTAACTTCGGGGACGAAATTCTTTTAAGGGAGGAGGAATGTGACGACCCGAAATTTTTAAGAAATTTAAATTGGAATATTTAATCGATTTTTAATATTTCAAAGTTTAATTTTTAAACTTGAATTTAAATATCTCAAATTATTTGATGATTAAATTATTGAATTAGATAAATTGGAAGTTGGGTAAAATGTAAATCTGCAGTTCTAAGCCTATTTAAAATATAATTTGAAGGCCTATAAAATTTACATTGATAATGCTGAAGATAGAAAAAGTGACAAAAGTGAATTGGAAATGCTTTGTTAAGTTTTGAAATTTTATAGTTTAAATTGAATTTGAAAATAGCCTTCCGAGGTACAGTCTCGGAATTCGACGAAACCAGTTCCATTGGATCCGTAATATTGAATTATTATCGGATTCAAAATTTCGTATTGGTCGGAGTTAGTGTGTGAGTGTACGATATAAAAATGCGCTGAAAATTTAGTTGATAATAATAATCTGATGAAATTTAATTTAATTGGTCAAGCTTCTTGTATACGCCATCTCCTTTACTTATCATGTCACCTTGTTTCCTTCTTATCAGCCAATATATCTACATCAAAACTTTTTCCATTTCTTTCAATGATCGATGTAGCAGGTTGAGTAAAGCACGCAAGCTTTCATATCTCCCCCCTTTTTATTTCTCCCTTCCTTCTTCCGCAATTCTTCTGAATCAAAGGTTAACTACGAAAAAAGAAAAAAAAACTTCTTTGTTCATAAAAATAAGTGCCCTTATCCCTTCATGTCTGTGCGATTTAAAATCAAAGTTCCATGGCCGAGCAAATCGCGTCTTCGTCTCTTTATATCAAAATGGCAGCCACTCAATCGAGCTCGCGGTCGCATTTTGGCACCTACACGAGTTGTAGTCGGGGTCGAGCTTGCTGGAGTTCGCGGCAGCGGTGAATTGTTAAAGTCGAGGAGGCTCGTAGGTCAAGCACAGCTGCGTCCCGATGGCACAGGAAGTGGGATGCGGCACTTGATTGGTGGTGATAGGCGGTGGAGGGATTCACGATATCTTGATTTGATAGGCCGCGTGACTGTGTGGCGATGGGTGCTGGGCTCAGGGTCTAAGCGATGCCGTAGTGATGAGCGATGGGTTGGCTCTGGGAGTTGTCGCATCGCGGGTATGTGATGGGGTGAGTTCGTTGCTTTCGTTAGGAGCTGTGAGGTATTTAACCTAATTACTTTACATTTTTATGTATATAAATTATACAGTAAGATGTAGAGAAGAACAAAAGGGAGAAAACAATTTCTGTTTTATTTAAATTATATATAAAACAGAAAGACATTTTATTTTCGTTGGAATTTAGTAATATATATGTAAACAGTGAATTCATCCATGTACATATAGATTAGATGTTGGAAACGGGAATTTTAAATGGTAATGAAGTTTATTTATAAGGATAAAACAACATATCAAAATTTTAAACCCACTAATTATTTCAAAATAATATATTAGAGTGATCAACTTGTTACTTGTATTAGTTGCTAAAAGATTTCAGGAAGGAAAGTTGACTTAAATTTAAATCTTTAGATTAAATAAATTATTAAGGTACAATTGGGTTGTTTGTTTTGTTTCGAATATTAATAAAATCATATAAATATTTATACAAGGTCAAAAATAATGAAGAACAAGCTGGTTTGGATGGATTTGCAAATTAAAAAAGCAAAGGTGAGTTAATCTCACTCAGTTAATTTAAATTTAAATGATTAAATTTAAATAATTGTTTGAATGGTTGAAATTGATTGATGTGCTATAGTATGGTATATTCTGGAATTGGCATATTATTGTGCTAACGTCTGTGGATGCAGGGAAAACATGTTGGAGGGATCCAACTGGATCCCTCAACATTTATTATTTATTATTCTCTATTGTGATTACTTGATATTCTATGATGAATATATTGGAATATTGAATGTTATGATTTGATTAGATATATTTGGGTATAATGGATTACCAAAAATATATAATTTGAGTTTTGGAAAGAAAATAAAGGAAGTAAAGTTGTAAACGAAATAATCTTAGAAAATTTAATAAAATTAGAATGAATTGAAAAAGAAATAGAAGTATGTTAAATACTAATAAATAATTTCGAGTATGGAAAAGAATAAGAATTTTGATTAGACAGAAAATTAATGAATTATAACTTAAGTGATATCAATCAAAGAAATAAAGAATTATGTTAAAATTCAAAGTCTACATTTATTTAAAAGGGTTAAGAAGTAATCTGAAAAATCTAAAACTTGCATTTTCAGTTAAAGTATGTTAAATAATAATTAAGAAATAGAATCTGAAATTAATGGTTTTTGTGATAAGAGAGAGTAAATTTGAAATCAATTTGGAAATTGATTCTAGTGTTTGAAATTAGAATTTCTAGAAGAATGTGAAGGGAAGTATATTTCCCTGGATAGTCAAGTACGTTTTAAAAGACAATTTTAAATATAAGAAGTTTTAATGTGTTTTCAAAAAGCATATTTTAAAAAAAATTATTATTCCTTAATTTTTAAAATTCGTAAGTAAATATTTTTCAAATCTATTATTGTAATAATTATTTTAATGGTGACTTAGTATTTTTTTTTTAAGTGAAAACCTAGTTTTATATTTTATAAAGTAACCTTATTTTCAAATATTCATATATTATGTATTTTTAATAAATTATTGAAGTAGTTTTAACTTAATGTTTAAAGCAAATATTTTCAAAGTAAAGTGTTTTTAAATTATTTTAAAATCTAAAGTTTTGAGCTTGGTGATTCCAGTGGAAATAGAAAATACTTGGATTTTATTTTGAGAAAGGAAGATAGTTTGAAAACTGTTTTCAAGGGGTTTGAAAAGTGAAAATATATCTTGTGAAGATATTTTTGGGATTAATAAATAATTTGGGAAATTATTTATTGGTTGATGGGTGTTTGTGAATATAAATTGATAGTTAAATAACCGACTATCAATATTGGCCAACTGCGTTGATCGTTTCGAAGAGACCGGGATCGAGATTTATTTCTCGAAAACCACTTCGATCTGGTTTGTACGTTTCGTGAAACGTGTTCGGAGTCGAAGATGGAGCAGTGAAGTGCAAGGGCTAGTCTCTACTAATCCTGAGGATATTTTCAAACGGATGTAGTAGGAATAGATCCTTCGGTTCCGTTCGAACCCGGGACGGACTTGTATGGACGAATGCTTTCGGAACATCGTCAGGTGGGCGATGGGCATTCTAAGGGATATCATTCTAAAGGTAACGCTTAGCCTCAAGCCTCATCAACCGGGAATGACTGAAAATCAGGGGATATGCAGCAAGGCTTCGTGGGTAGCACCCACTGGAGAGTAAGGTCATCCATGTCTAGATGTCCTTTTTATTTCGGCTTAGTGGTGCGGTTGCTGATAACAACCGTGGGGTGATCTTATTCGAAACTGTCCAGTAAGGGATGGGTCCGGCCTTGTGTTGCAGGGGATCGGGAGTGGTCCTCGGTACGGTGATCTAGGCCCCGTACTATGATAGGTGGTACCCCAGTGCCTAGTCATTGTTGGAAATCCATTCTCCCTACGAGCCTTGTACGAGTTTTGTTTGTATTTCCCACTTTTGTGGCTAGTAGCTGGAATTTAATAATGTAACAATTTCGGCTATTTGAATAAGTATTTGTATATAGACCCTATTATAATATCAGAGGAATTCTATAAAAAGTGTTTTAGCTATCGTAAGGTAAAAACCCGACATGTTTATTTGTGGTGTTGTCTTACGAGATGCTTTTGTTTTCAAAGGATTTTTGAAAGTTTAATAATCAATTGAGTGTGGTTTTCTCACGCTAGTATTCCAGACTGACTCGGGTGTTATTTAACTATAATGCTCGGGTCAGACCAAGTATTATAGGATACAGGATTGATGCTGTGGAGCTCAGGAGTCGAGCAGGATGACGATACGTATTTACGTACTTGTTTTTGTGTATATATATATTCCGTTGTGTCGAGTTGTTATGTACCCATTTGTATGTTGTTGATGTTGAGCTGTGATTGATGTACTCTGATAATGTAATGTATAACAGATATATATTTGTTTTTGCGTAAAGCTCATTGTTTATCTATTATATTTTATTCCGCTGCGATGGTTAGATTCTGATGTTGTTTTCTATTTCTCTTCTTCTACCTCTTCTTCTTTAACCCAATGGTTCGTATTTCTGTACCACTTGAGTTGATTGATGTAGAATAGTGTTGACTCAAGGGGTACGGATTTGCGGGTCGTTACATATCCTTTTGAATGGTCTCCAAAATTAGCCAATCCTACATCTTTGTAGATAATATCATTTAGCATATCTAGATTACAAATCATGTGTCTTGAACATCCACTATCAAGTATCCACTTATTCTTCTTGATGTGCACAATTTGTCCATTGAGTGTTGATTCTTCAAAGGCCATATAACATTTTTCTTTCTGCACGGAATACAAACTCGGTAGATAACTTGATTTTCTATAATAACTATATGCAGACTTATGAGACAATGATGATTTGAATGGTTTTAAACTAGTGTTAACAAAATCCCCAAAAATAGCCATTTTAAAAACTTTTTCAAAATTCAAATTATGAAAACTTTGAATACCTCACTCTGATACCAAATGTGAGAAATGCGGATTACGGATCTTAAGGCTGGAATAACACTAGAGGAGGGTGAATAGTGTTTTATGGATTTTTTGAATCTTTTTGAAACTTATGTAATTTAATCACCAGTAGATGCAATTCACAAACATAGGTATAATCACAGAATCAGACACAGATGCAAATACTAAATAAAAGCAGTAAAAGAAAGAACACACCAAGATTTTATATTGGTTCGGAGTTTCCCTACATCCAGTTTCGTACAATCGTATAGATTTCTTATCAAAATAATCTCCTAGATTACACCCTCGGTTTCAAGGCTACGAGTTACACCCTCCTATATTCGAGTCCAGGGCAAACTCTCTTGATTTAACTAGGCTACAAGATCACCTAATTGATTTCCGGGGCTACAATCATACCCAATTGATTTCAAGGCTCAACTGCACCTTTTACTTAGTAGTTTGATTTACAAAAGATTCTATAACTCTGAATAGCACTGAGATCTTATAGAGAGTGGTAGAGAATCAAACTAGAGATAATCAAGTTTGATTCACTTGGTATTTTGGCAGAGTATTGTTTAGGATTCTTTAGAATAAATGTGGAAGATGAAGAGGAGAGAAAGTAAATGAAATCTGGTAAAAAATTAATTTAGAATTTACTGGTATTTATAGTAGAGCAACAGCCATATCTTTTCGTGAAAGGATACGACGAATAGACACTTCTTTTGAAAATTGAAATTTGAAAATAATGGACAACATGTCGACATGGGGGGTTGAGGATGTCGACATGCTCAAGGAAAAATTTATGTTTTGATTTTTTTATTAAAATTGGTTTCTATAATTTGTCAAAACAATTTCTAAACTTTGTAAATATATTTGAATATATAGTTTAAACATATAATAGAGTTTAGAAAGTAATTTTTAACATATACAATCTTAATCTATAAAGTGATTTAAAATATGAGTATATAAATATTTTAAAGCTAAATATTTAAAACAAGAGATAGTTTAAAAACAAGGACAATTTTGAAGTAAAATATTAAAAATAATAAAATAGTTTTGAGGCTAAAATATTTAAAACCAAAAGAGATGTCTTTTTGAAAAGAAAGTTTTAAAAACATTTTTTTAAAACACGAGATATATTTTTGAAAAGCATTTTTATAAAATTAGTGGATATCAAAATAGGACCACTATATGTTCCACTGGATATTGTCGTGGGTTTCCATCCCAATAGGGTTCCATCCCCTTAACAGGCTCGAAGTGGATTCCATTCCACGAATAAATTTCGAATAAAGATGTAAGTGCTTTCAAAAAGTTTTAACATAATTCTAGACTCAATACTTATCTTGTACTATTGATATTGTGAATTATTGATATCTTGATATTCATGAGTCTTCAATCTTGATATCTTCAGTCTTGTATCTCTATACTGTACAGTCTTCATTCTTGGTATCTGCATGTTTATATTCTGCATATACATATATATACCATAACGTTAGTATTTATATTTTATAACAAGTCCTAAGGTTGTTGCCATTAAAACCATCATCTCAAGGACTAACATATATATATATATATATATATATATATATATATATATATATTAAAATTGATTTTGACTACTTTAATTTTTTTTTGAAATCAAATTTTGACTTAAGAAGGAGTTAAACATTAGAACTATAATTTTATATGAAGGTCCTTTTATAAACAAACACATATATAATTAATTATATGTGTATGTAAAACTTAAAATTTTATATGTTTTACAATTTAAAATTAACATTTGAAATTTAGTTTCGAAGTTTGAAAGAAGTTCAACATTAGATATATGAACAATAGTCCTTTTATAAATTTTGAATTAAAATAATATAAACAAACTATGTATGTAATAAGAAAAAGTATTTGATATTCGATATAACATTATACACACACACACATTAAACTCACATTCAATTTTATAAGATAATTTCGAATAGATCATGTACGTTTTTCATTTATATTTGTATATAAAATATGTTACAATATATTTCATCTGCTTAAAATTGGATCTAAATCTAAAAACCTTTTTTTCATTAAACTTTAATTTCTAAAACAACAGCAAACAAAGGATTGGCCAATATAAGCATATAGAAACTCATTGAATAAGATATGAGAACTGAACTAAATTAACGAGATGAAACATATAATCATAATGAGATGTAAAGATAGGGGATCTAACCATTCTAACATGATGTAACGTGTATTAAAAGAGACTGAAAATTACCATTTGATTAAGCCAAAAAATCACACCCTAAATGAAGAAAAACTCATGTATCTAGTTGAATCACCCCTAGATATTGATTTGAAGCGCCACTTTTATATTTATTTTATTTCTTTTGATTATATATTAGGAATTTTTATGGCTTGGAGGCCTTGGATTTTCGACTAAAGGAGAGAGGAAGAAAGCAGTGGAAGATGAGTTCTATGAAAAGAATGTTAAATGAATGAAAGGAATTTTGTTTTAAAGGAGATAATGAAACATTTCTAATTCCTTCCTCAAAACTTCCCTTCTTTAATTCCTTATTAAATCTCAATTGAATCCCCTCCCGCTTCTCATGTATATTCGGGTAAGATAGGGGCTTTATAGGCCTCCAAATGTCCAAAACCATTTAGTAATTAATCTCTTTAAATCAAATTTAAATACTTGATATCGCATATCAATACGCGCATGCAAAACTTTTATACACATGCTTTTCATTAGATATTAATGGAATTCAAATATCAAATCAAATAAAACATAATGATTAATACTTCATAAATATTAATTTGCAATGATTATCCACTAATAAAATCGTAGCTTTTTGGAATATTCATCAATATGGTTGTGTGGCTCAAAGGTATAAATTTAGACAGCAATTAACATTGAAAAAATCGAATATTAACATTCACATATCACATTAGCTAGTGGTGTGACATTTTGACTAATTTATCGCTTATAGAGCATTTCAGTAAAAACGAATATTACTATTATAAGTGTTATCCGGTAGTAATGATTATTTTCACCAATTCTCTTAGTCCAAATTATATCATTTTAGGACTTATGGAATTAGGTTTTGGTAAAAATTTAATATAGTCCACATTCAACTTAATTAGTTCAAACACAAAATCCATGGTTCGGTAATAATAATTATTATTAATTGTACTACTCTGGTCAGAGACTTTGACTTTGAGTTGACTACGGTTGACCTTTGATCCCAACCACTTATAACCGAGGAGACGAATCCTCTATTTAATAGTGTTTTACTTCCAATGCTTCAATGCAAACCCAAATATAGTCGGTTAAGTGATCGTCATACCATATTTTAACTGTAAACAAAAGGGAGTGTCAATATTAAAGTCCCACATTATTCTCGAGTCGAGGAAACTATGTAACGTCGTTAATTTAAGGTTCTCTATTTGACCTTAGTTATATTAGCCAACGAAAAACTCTCAAGTGATTCGTTCCATAGTTATCCAATAACTATTAGTACATAACCCCTTAGTGTCCGGTAGTCATGAGTAATATACTACCAAACATTTGAAGAGCGTTATGTACTCTAGTCTCAACGGATGTATCAATTTCCTATCTCGAAACATATTGAAAAGAAATATTTAAAATAATATGTTATTTTAATGTGATAAATTTCTCATGATTACAACACATTGTAGTTACTACCACATAACATATCATTTAAGGAATTTCTATTTAATACACTTTAAATTAACTACTTAATTAATTATATCACAATATAATAAAGCATATTGTAGAAATTAAACACCTTTATTATGAAAAAATTTGTTATCAAGTTAGATATATGTAATAAATTGCACAATTGCCCCTATGACACACCCCTAACTCTATCAATCTCGCACTTGCATTTGGGGTCAATTATGAAATGTTATTCCAACTCCTTTGATTGGTTTTCTTAAAAACTAATCAGATCAGCTCCTTAGTAAACGGTTATGCTATATTATTTTAATAACCTACTCTATCAATTAACTTTCTCCGATGTTGGTAAACAATCTTTACCATGTCGAACCCTATGGAGTATGTTTTTTGACTTCTAGTAAGCTTTAGGTTCTTTTACAGACTGTATCACAACATTGTTATCATATAACAATATTATGGGATTCTCAACATTTGGAATCATCCATACTCAATTATACAATTGTGCAATTATATATACTTCTTTTATCGTAGTGTTATTCAAGAGAAGTGCTTAGCCTTTGTTAAATTAGCCACACTTATTATTTGGAATATTTCCAATTTAAATTTCTTAACTTAAGATTGAACATGAATTTAGGATTGACATACTATACTCAATATCACTTATGAAGTTCGAATCCGCTCACTTTTTTAAGGAGTTCGTTGTTGCTATAAATATTTCTCTAGTATTTATACAAGAAAACTGTAAACTATCATGTAGTGATGTTAATTTGGATTTGATACTCGCTTTATGTACCAAATACACAAGGACATGTGACATTGTAGACAATATGATATGTACAATCATTTTGTTGCTAATGCATAAGGAATCCATCTTTTTGGGACATTCCCAACATTCTTTTACACTGATAAAAGATTTCATTTTCAAAAATCTAATTTTAACAACCAAACAAAAATGATTTTAACCTTTATGCATTGTGACACCCCACCTCCATCCATATTATCCTTGAGTAATACTATCAGATAATATAGGGAATGAGGCTATATGTTGTACACATATGTATATTCCTTTAGACTAATACCGGTACACATTAAAACATTAAATATATAACTTATCTAAACGTACACAGTATTGGTGCAAAACAATAAACATGTTTGCCTCCAAAATAGAACAATACACAATATACAGTAAATAACATAGAACATAGAGTCAATCGTAGTGATAACATAAAATACAATACTGGTAGTCTATTAATCATCTCAAGAGTCAACAACTTTACTATAATACATTGTGTAATCAACATACCACTCAGTGTCACAATATATAATAAATCCAAAACAGAAAATAAACATGTCGACATCCTAATATATTTCTTCTCTATGCCCAATAAAATACAAGTCGGTCATCTCATCTCTGTAACACACGGTCAAACTATGTTTATAAGTAAAATATTAATGGTATAACATTTTGATAAAAATAATATAATTAAACTCATAATGTAGACAAATACGTATTATATGCATTGTATATAATCATAACATCATAAGCAATCTCCATGTAATATGCGACTTCAAATATCAAAAAACGTATATAAAGATGTCATCGCCCGTCCCAAGTAAATCAAATTAGAAATCATAACATCAATAACAAATGGCTGAATCATCCAAATCCAGAATTCATCATTAAAACCAAGAAATCATCAATAATGAAACATCATCAAATATAATTAGGCTATCTCGCAACAAATGCCCAAATTTATCTCTCAATCTCAATAATAAAAGTATCATCACCATCATTCCAAAATAGGATAGGCTGCCTATCAAGACATAATAAAAGATACAAAGGATTCACTATACTCTGGACGCCTGTCTAGATATAATTTCATCTCCTCATACTAAATAAGTCAAAATGGTATGGATATATGGGACAGATCAAACTTTAGACATACGATCTTAAGAATAGTTAACTCATGACAGGATAGGGACATATATGCCAATCCAGTACCATACACACATACCGAAACCAGATGAGAGATTGACAGCACGTCTGCTTTCTCAAGAGCCACACGTGGTCCATATGATACGACTCTTATAGTCATCGGTTACCCTTGCCTCTCCTATCTCGATATTGTGACAACGGTCCACCATAGGTTAGACAACGCATATCCTCTTCGATCACAGTTGCCGATACTTGTGCCCCAAGGGTAACTGACTGATGGCCTATGTGACATAGGGGCACTACACACATAACACTAGCACAAGGCTAAACATAATCATAAATAAGGTGTCACGGATTGGGAGTGCGATCTCTCAATCAAGCCATCGGGGTGGTTATTGGCCAATCTAGTTCACTCCCGAAACATAAAGGGAGTCAAACCAATATAGATGACATATAGTACTCCTAACCTATATATACTCATAGCTCTAGATGTAATCCGACACACGGCTCCGTATAAGTCAACACATGACTATGGCATACTAAAGCTCTAACTACTGGCTGATACACGGCTCCAACCATAAACCTAACACATGACTAAAGTATAAACCTCATACACATGAGTGCATCCCCATTTGAGTGACATTTACTTACAATGAATAATCAAACAAATAAAATAACGATGTCCCATACCACCACATGTTATTCAGATAGTTATTCAATGCTCATAAACTACACTCGATCCATACTAGATATCTCTATATAACAAGTCCAAAGAATAACCGGAGAAGCGTTACTGAAAGTCCCATACCAGACGTTATCACTAAACTGTTTATTCTAATTTTTCGTCACATATAATAAATACAATAAGATCATAATAATAATGTCATCATTATATCATATTAAAATCCTCAGTCGAATCCATCTTAACGGTGAATCATTCGTATAATCTTTATATAATTAAACAAGAAAAGAAACATCAGAATAGAAGTATAAAATAGATTTTTCAAATAAATATTAATAAAGGAATAAATTCTTAGTAATGAAATATTCACAAGATATAACTTTATATAACAAATTTAATAATTGGAATTAGGTTATAAATAATTATTATTATATATTTTCAAGATTTAAATAAATAGTTTACTAAACCACAATAAAGTATTTTCCATATCATTAGAAACAAATTTCTAAATTAAATAACTGAGAACTATTGTAAGTAAAATATTTTCTTTTATTAAATATACAATAGTCAAAACATCTTTAAATTGTAAATCTTATTATTTTTGTAAATAATTAACTAATATATAAATATTAAAGTAAAATAAATAAACAAATCCTCACACAATAAAACATATGTACATATTTATTCCGAATTTGTAAATATCGGGTACTAAACCCATATGAAGTTGAATACATAAGACTGCAAATATAATATATCGTGCGCAAATTCTTAGGTCAGGTATACAAGCTAGCTAAATGAAATCAGAGAATCAACTAGATGCTGTAAAACAAAAGAATTCATAAAAAATCCACTTAAACTTAATTTAATAAGAAAATGCACAAGGCAACATGCACTCAGCTCATGCATATATACAGGGCCGGCCTGTTCAATAGTGTTGCCCAAGCCCAACTAAAATAATAAAAAGGAGAAGTAGGTGAAAACTCAAAACATTATGCCCTAAGGGAGAATTGAACCTGGGTGGCTTAGCTTTTGAATGCACTGAACGAACCAAATAGCCACACAAACAATCGATAATAATCTAAAACTGAACTGTAAATAGAAAGAAAATAGCCAACTTGTTGCCCCCTCCAATGTGTTTCCCTAGGCCTAGGCCTAGCTTGCCTACCTCTTAGGTCGGGCCTGCATATATATAACAACACGTACACGGACATAACACACTTTCTTACTCGGTACATACGCATATGCACACACAATGCGCGCATATATATACACCTCGGCACATACATGCACAGGTCGAAGTACATAAATACACACACTCTAAAACACACATACCTCATACTCACAGCAAACATAAATACACGCACACTGTCGCACATACTAATTCCATGCAGAACCTACCGACACACTGTCCTTGACATGTACAACAACAAAGCACAAAATACGTAGACAAACATACCCAAGCCCACACACACGAATGCATACACAACCCTGCACTAAATCAAACACACACGCACATCAAAAGGAAGCACACAAGATGACCCAACCGGTCGACCGGTCATCTTTGACTGTTCGATCGATCAGAGCTTGTCTGGAGCAAATATGCTTCAGGTCGAGCTTCTTATAAACCTCTTTCAGCCCTAAATTGCTTTCAATTCGATGCAATTATAATACATATCCATATAAGTAAGTTATTCCTAATGATAAGCATGCAAATTCATATGTATTGACATAGATTGGTGAGGTTAAACTCACTTGTAGCTTGCGGGTATCTTCTTCTTCCTTCCCTTATTTGCATGCTCACAGTTTCCATTACTTCCAAAGAATCCCAAATCGCTTGCGCACATAGGTGTATATCAAAGTCTGGATGCTCGAGCTCAACTTTGTAAATTTATGATAATTTTCCTAAATTAATTTGATTTATTTAAGAGATAGGGTTTGGGTGGTGTAGCCCTTTTTTTTAAAGTTTGTAAACCTTAAAAGTAAGGAATATTTATAAATAGAGAAGAAATGTAGAGAGATAGAAATGTGAAATTTGAAACCACTAGAAAACGAATAGGGAGTAGTCAGGGTGGTTGGATTTAAGATTGGAGTAATTGGGCTTGTGGTGTTGGGCTTTACTTCATTATCTAATTCATATTCCTTTCTTCCATCTCTTCCTGTTATAAAATTATTCTCTATTACACATAAAATCACAATAGAATTTCAATAAAAATTATAATAACATTGCTTAATTATTTTCGTAATGTTATAAAATTTCTAGAGTTATTTCCATATTTAATTTATCTAAATTTAAATACTAAAATCCATACTTTAAACCCAGTATTATATAACTTCGAAATTTTGTTTCTCAATTTGTAAAACACCAATTTATTCTCAAAACTATTTAATCTCATTGCTACTTTTCTTGTTATAAATTTTCGATATTCTGAAATAAATTCAAATTATTTAATTTAAATTCCAAAAATCCTTTTTAATATTAATCATCCCAAAACCCAGGTTGTTACATACATCATTAACAATTGTAAGTTTGTTGTTTACTTATGGTTAAAATATTTTAGTACCTTTACTGTTCTTTTTATAGACACATGCTTCGAAATTTTGTTTCTCAATTTGTAAAACACCAATTTATTCTCAAAACTATTTAATCTCATTGCTACTTTTCTTGTTATAAATTTTCGATATTCTGAAATAAATTCAAATTATTTAATTTAAATTCCAAAAATCCTTTTTAATATTAATCATCCCAAAACCCAGGTTGTTACATACATCATTAACAATTGTAAGTTTGTTGTTTACTTATGGTTAAAATATTTTAGTACCTTTACTGTTCTTTTTATAGACACATGCTTCCTCTGCATTTTGATTGATATTTAAATCATTTGGATTTTTTTATCAAAGTATTCGCTCAAATCTAATGCCTGTTGAACGATACTTCTTATCAGTTCTTGGATCTTATCCAGTAAACCATAAGCTTAGAATCGCTCCTACCGACTTGAAGACACTTTTGTCATTAATTAAGCACAAATACCATACTCTAAATCATTGTGTATAATTTCTATTTCAATATCCATACACTAAAACTTAAAATCATATCGAGCGATAATTTTGTGGGTAAAATCCAAATTAACTTAAATTTACGTTGAATGACGAATCTGTTACGTTAATTTCAACAATTCAAATTTATGATGTTATTCCATCAATATAACTTACCATATTCTAACTGCATTGGTCTTCTTCTCGGAGACACTTTTGCAGCTGATAGATCATATCCCTTCGGGTACAACTATCAAAATCATATGTTGGTAATGTACTAGCAATTAATTCAAATTTGCGTATCATGCTATATGGTAGAGTCCATACTATTAATGGCTTATCAACAAGTGAGGAAATTATATTCTCAACATCTGTAATAAATTCATAATTTTTCTTTAATGTGCAAGAGTTCTTATTAGACATTATAGTTAGTTGTTTCTATTTAGGCTTAGTCAATTTTATTTCATCCTTTATAATCAGTTTTATCTTTGGATCGTATCCAGATCCATTTTACTACCAATAATTTCTAAACGAAATTCTACTGACATGAAGTTAGTGTTTCTTGAAGCAATAATTGTTACTCAATGCAACATAATAGGTATTCATAAACATTTTACGAATTGCCCGTGTACATGTATAAAACTGATTTAGTTTTTAAGTTAATGAAACTTATGTTCATAACATAAATTGGTTAATCAATACTGATCGATCCCAAACTCATTTGGGGTTACTCACACAAGATCTCCTATGAACAGATATTACATGTAGTCTCTCGACTCACAAAACATGTCAACCCCTCAACTTAGGATATGTAAAAGTTGTTTCATCAACACTTATCTTGTATGATTTTGTAAACTGTGTTTTAAATGAAACTAAATCAACCTTATGTATTTACTCTTAAGTATGCGTCCTTATAGAAAGAAGTTAACTTTACTCCACTTATCATCAATCGTGCTTTGTCCAACAAAGTTCTATTACTCTTTATTTATACATCATTATGTATCATATGGAGGAGTGACTTTTCAGATTGGGTCATACACGTTTTAGGTATACTCGGAACTCCTTTTCAATACACTCACTTATCCTATCAAACCAAATCATTTTATTTTCTTCTACACGTCATGTTATTTACTTTCATTTTATATTCTGTTATCTTATCATAGACATACTACATGTGTATCAAATACATAAGTTCACGTTTGCGATAATTCATCGGTGAATTTAACAGAGTATGTCAGACCATTTTGATGTCATTAGACCTACGATTACGCATATTGATATGCATCGATCTTAAGAGTTTCTCAACTTTTTATTTCAATCACATTGAGTGAGTGCTTTACCCTTAATTGTTTGAGATACAATTCGTCAATACTATATGATTCGTAATAATATTACTAAGAATAATTTCTCAAAATTATGGCCCAGTCTATAATCCCAAAATAATGGTAAGATTTCAGATACTTCTATATTATCCAATGCATCCTTTTGCTACGAGACAAAAAACCATTTATTGTTTTATCTTATACTGAATTTTCTTAACATTCACATTGAAATAAAATATGTCTTTTTTTAGTCAATACTAAAAACGGTTATTATTTTACAGATAATCTTTGGTATGTTTATGAAAATAATATTTTCGAGACTTAATGTGTCCAATAACAAGTGTTATATGGTATGCTCCCACGTATTATGGAATTTTGGGCTGAAATTATACACACACGCATATAAACAATAGCAAACTATATGTGTGTGTGTGCGCGCGCGCATATGTATATGTATGTATGTATGTATGTAACAACTCGTATTTTAGGACCTCAAATTTGAATTTTAATTTATTTAAATATTTGAATTTGAATTTAAATTATGATAAATTATCTGTTTCAAACTAAGGCTTGATTTCCAATGACGTATTTATAATTTAATTTTTAGAATTTTTCCATAATTTTTAATCTGGAAAAAATAATTAAATTTTCGTTTGACGTATTTTACGGCAAATATTGGCATATTAAAACTTCACAAAATTTAATAACTTGTCTATTTTATTATTATTTTGTAATCGTGTAACATTGTTATACCCGATCGTACTTTATTTCTGTCGTTCATAGCTTGGACATGGACACGATGTAGGATAACGGGGCACCAAAATCAATTCAAATCAAAGCAGGCCTTTTCCCTCCAACGTGCACAAACAAGATATGCACAGCAGCCATTTTCTCTCCCATATTCCATTACTCCCTTATCACTTGTCTCTTGTCTCTTCCCTGTACACAGAATCATCACTGTGTTGCCTAGATATATAACCATGCCACGCAACATCTTCTTCTCATGACTGACATTGTTTTTTTTTTTCTTTTTCTTCCATCTCACTGTAAATGTCAATGCTATGAAAACAAACCCCATCAGTAACTTCAAAAATCGTAATCTCCCAATCCACTCACAATTAGCCAAATCTTCCAACACAAAAATTGTTCGGTTTCGTCTCTAGTATTTTTAAAAATTGATATTACTCGATTTCGTCGAGTATTGATCGAGTTCTCACCAAATTTCGGTAAAGAGGAAATATTGTTCTTAAATTGCAAAAATCGAATTTCCTTGATCCGTTGAGAGTTGAGAATTGATCATTGTCATCTACGTTGTTGTGGTCGTATGGAGTCGTAGGATTTTTAATGGAAGTTCGATGGCAATCGGAGATGGTCAACGACGGTTGTTCAAAGCTAGGGTTGGGGTTTACCAGAGTTTTAGGCTATGATTCGTGAATTGAAGTTTAGCGTAGGGTTCGTGGAGGAGAGAGGTTCGAATGGTGTTGATTTGGTAGGATTCGGTGCTAATTATTGTCGCATGATTCTAGGGCTGTCGCGGTTTTGAGTTCGACTTGGAAGAGTCGCATTTTATGCTATGGGCTAGAAGGAGGAGGCGATAGTGCCATTGGATTGGGCTCGTCGTTTGAGTCGCGCTGGTGGTCACTGACGTTGGATCGATTGACTCGACAGATGTGCACGTGCACGGAGATGCACGGATATATGGGTTCGGGCTGCTTTTTGGTTGGAGGAAGATGGAACGAAGCTTGGGGAAGAGAGGTACTGTAGTAGCGGTCAGGTGCATGGGTTTTGGGCCGAGCCCAAATGCATGAAGAGGTGAGAAATCCTTTGTTAAATATGGATTAGTTATATTTTTATGTTCGAAACCTTTGAAATGCCATAACGTGATCGTTTTAAATCCGATTAACACATGGATTTTTGCACTAAACTCGTAGGAACGAGTATAATATTTTAGTGCAATCTGTTGATAGCTTTGGACAAGTATAAATTCATGACATATTAATACGGACAGAATATAATCACGTTATTTTAAATAATAACATCATTTAAATTTATATGCCTTAAATATTAATGTTTATTTGGCTAAAGAAATTACTACTGAGTTAAATTGGATTGAATATGACAACTGTACATTTTTTTAGCGAAATAAAACACCGTTCTGCTAATTAGATTAATATGACATTTTATTAGCAGAATAAATCTCCTTTCTGCTATTTTAAAGATTTGGACATTTGATTACATGTCGTTAATTAATATGCCACTTGGAATATGTGATATATAACCAATGATGGTTAAGTGTTGGATTTATTTACATAGACGTTGATTATGTAAATATTTGTTATTGACTTGAAAAGTTAAATTGAATAATATGGTAGCTTGTTTAAGTACCATAGTGATCGTTAAGCCTCCTTCAAATTAGAACAACTAACTATTGATTTGAAAGTAATTTTAAGAATAATTATTTTTATTACAAGATTTAACGATAATTATTATTTAGTAATAAGATTTAAAAAGGTAATAACTTATTAATAATAATGTTTAAAAAAATAATTTATAATTGTTTTAATAATGATTTAAAGTTTATTTTTTTTTAATATGATTCTTAAAAGTTATTACTTAAATGTTATTTAAGAATGTTTAATTATTATTTAGAAGTTATTTAATTATTGTTTTAAAATGTTTTAATTAAATTTTAATTATTTATTCAAATTTATTTAACTACACTTTAATTTTTAATTGAAGTTAATTAATTATATTGATTTAAGTTATTTAATTGTATTTATAGGTTAATTGATTATCATGTTAATATTAGTTTCAAATTGTTTAATTATTTTTAATAACATTTTAAAGTTAATAGATTATTATCCTAATATTTTTTGAAGTTAACTATTTATTATAAAAATAGCGTTTAAAATTGATTTAATGTATTATTAATGAGATTTTAAGTTATTATTTTAAACGAGATTTGATTTAAATGGAAAAGAAGGATTTTTAAATAATAACTTATTATTTTAAGTTATTTAAAGTTATTTTCATTATCGATAGAACTTGTGGGACTTAAAGAGTCCATTAAATAAGTTGGTTAAATATGGGAAATGTTTATAAATGCTTCTGGATATTTATAAAGGAATTTATAAATAAGTTTAAAGATTTGAAAAGGGAGAAGTTTTATAACTAGAGTCGGAAATATATATATATATTTATATATATATATATAAAGAATGTTTTATAAATAGATGGAAAATTTAAAAAGAAACTTTACAAATAGATTTGGAAATATTTATAAGATAAAGAAATTTAGAAAGAAATGGTTGATTTCATGGCGTAATTCGAGGGGCATTGATTGTCTACATTTTACTGTGGATTCGCTGGGATAGCGACGTAACCGTTGTGTAAATCGCGATCCATGCTTGATATTGAATGATACTTTCAAAATTTTATTTTTAAGAGTTTTCATGGTTCTAAGTTTTGAAAGTGAAATGGTTTGTGAATACACTTATGCCATTGAGACAAGTATATGGTTATATTTTCTAAGTATCGAAAATATAATGATTGTGAATATACTTATCCTGTTGAGATAAATATATGGAAGTGATTTCCAAGTGTCCGAAATGTGAATTTAAATTTATAAAGGATTTATTTAAATGAGCCTTAGTGACTTTCCTTGGGAAATATAATCTTTGATTGGAATGTTTGTTTGTTTGATAGTTAAATAACCGACTATCGAATTTGGATCCAAATCTAACTTTGGAAATATCTGGGAGAAGCATGAGAATTATGTAGTACAGTTACCGTTAAAGGTGCTATACTATACGTATGAACTTGTTTCTTTCTTCTAGGACGAATGATAAGGAAATCCATCCAAAAACGATTAGGAGATGAACTCCGCTCTTTGTCTGTTTATTTCTAAAGAACCGGGGTTGAGTTTACCGGAAACTATCAAATGTTGTTTCGAAGAGAACGGGATCAGATATGTTATCCGAAAACCACTTTGATCCAACTTAAGTGTTGTGAAGTGAAGACATCTTGAGGATGATGGGAATTCAGAGATGGAGCTCTCAAGTGTTTCGTTCAGCCCCAGAATGAACTTGTATGGATAAATGCTGGCATTACATTATTGCCTGGAGGGCACTGTTAGCACTCCGAGTGGGAAGTGCTATATAAAGGTAATCGTAGCCTCAAGCCTCATCAACCGAGAAAATGACTAAAGTAGGGACATGCGGCAGGACCATGTGTGTCGCTTCCATTAGGGTATGATCATCCCAAGATCTAGTGTCAATATCTCTATGTATGCTTCGGGGCCATGATGGTTGTTTATCAACCACGGGGTGATCATATTCGGTGCTATCCGTTAAGGGGTAGTGCCGGTCCTGAGTAGCCGACGAGCAGCTGCGATTGCGACCTCTAGTACATTTTATCTAGAGGTATACAGATTCGATGGGTAGACCCTTACCCTTTTATAGTTGGAATCCATTCTCAACCAAGAGCCTACGGACTTGATTGTATACCTATTATGATGGAATTTAATAATGTAACAATTTCGGCTATGATTAATAAGTATTTGTATTCTAGACATTATTATAATATCACTAGATTTTCTAATATAAAGGTTTTGGTTATCGTAAGGTAAAAACCCATCCGTGTTTATGTGCGGCATGGTCTTACGAATTACTTTTGTTTTCAAAAGGTTTATTAAACTATAAGAATCCATTTGATTGTGTTTCTCATGCTTGTTTTACCAGACTGGCCCAGGTGTTGTTTTCCTATAATGCTCGGGTTAGACAGAGCATATTTCCAGGTTTTGCTGGACGTTTGGAGCTTTAGGAGGAAAGCTGGGGCCCAGAGAGACGTATTCACGTACGTGGTTATTTTTCCATTGAATTCATGGTTGTATTTATCAGAAATTGTAATGACAGGTTGTTATAACTGTCCGTGTTGAATATGTTAGTATACTTTGATTGGTGTCTGTATATACATATATTACAGTTTTGTTTTTGTGTAAAGATTTGTTATATATTAAAGATTATTCATCCCACTATGAGATTCAGCATTTTTAGTTTCTTCTTGTCTTTTTTTCCCTAACTATTCGCTTTTCTGTTAAATTTGGGTTGGACATGTGTGGTTTATTGTCGACTTAAACTATGTGGAAAAGTGGGTCGTTACAGTATATGTGTATGTGTGTATATATATACACACACACACACACACATATACATATATATATATATGCATGTGTATGTAACTTATAATTTTATATGTTTTAAAATTTAAAATCTAGTTTGGAATTAAGAGGAAACTTAATATTAGATCTATAATTTTGCACAAAAGTCCTTTTATAAATTCTAAATTAAAATAATATAAATAAACACATGTATACAAACCACTATTTGATATTTAAAATAATATATACATGAAATATATATTCAATTTCATAAAATAATTTCAAATAGATTATGAATGTGTTCCTCTTATATTTGTATATAAAATATGTCATAAAATATTTTAACGAATTAAAATTGGATCTTTTGATTTGAAAACTGTTTTTCATTAAACCTTGATTTATAAAACAATAACAAACAAAGAATTAGAAAACATGATCATATATAAATTCATTGAATAAGATATGAGATCAAACTAAATTAACAAGAAGAAACATATAATCATAATTATATGCAAGGATAAAGGATTTAAACCATTATAACATGATGTAACATATACTAAAGTGATTGAAAATTAGATGAAGCCAAAAAATCATACCTTGGTTGAAGAAAAACTCATAGATCTAATTGAATCACCTTCAAAAATTACAACAATATGAAGCACTAGTTTTATATATATTTTTATTTGAGGCTTTGGATTTTTGGCCAAAGGAAAGAGGAAGGGAGTGGGGAAATGAATTGATAATGCTGAATGAATGAAAGGAATTTTGCTTTAAAGGGAACATTGAAACCTTTCCAATTCCTTCTTAAAAACCTTCCCTTTTTAATTCCTTATTAAATCTCAATCAAATCCCCTCCTCCTCATCATGTATAGTTAGCCAAGATAGGGGCTATGTGGGTGCTCAAAATATCTGAAACCATTTAGTAATTAATCATTTTGAATAAAATATAAATATTTTATCGATATCGCATATTGATACACGCATACATCACTTTTATACATGCAATTTTCGTTAAATAATAATGGCATTAAACCATCAAACCAAATAAAATAAAATATTTAATACTTAATTAATTTAATTATTTTACACCAATTATAAATTAATAAATTCATGTGTTTTTTTGGAGTATTCAACATTATGGTTGTACGACTCAAAAGGGTAAATTTAGTCGGTGATTAATATCGAACAATTCGAATGTTAATGTTTACACATCACCATAGCTAATAATATGACATTTTAGTTGAATTCATTACTTACACATTTCTAATAAACTTCAATTTTACTATTATAAGTGGTACCCGTTAGTAAGGACTATTTACACCAATTCTCTTCATCAAAACAATATCACCCTAGGACTTTTGGAATTCGGTTGTGGTCAAATTTCCAATATCATTCACATTCAACTTGATTAGTCCAAGCAAAAAAATTTGTTGATAATAACAATTGTTATTAACTGTGTTGCTCTAGCCATAAACTTAGGGTTGACCATGGTTGATGGTGATACAAACCCCTTATAACCGAGGAGACGAATATTCAATTGAATAGTGTTTTGCTTTTGTGCTTCAACTTAGACCTAACTATAGTTGCTAAATGAATCACCATGTCATGATTTAACTATAATCAAAAGTGAAATATCCACATTGAAGTTCTACAGTGTTCTCAAATTGAGACAATTGTGTAATATCGTCACTTCGAGATTCTTTAATTGACCTTCATCATATTAACCAATAGAAAACTCTTGAGCGGGTTATTCATTAGTTAGCAAATAACTATCACTATATAACCCTTAGTTCCCCCTAACAGCCATAAGTAATATACTTCTTGACATTTGGAAAGCATTACGTCATTAATCTCAACGAATGTATCGATATCATGTCTTGAAATATCTTGACTAGGAATATTAGATTAATATGTTATTCTAATATGATAAATTGCTCGTGATTACATAATTTGTAATCATCGTCACATAACATATCATTTAAGGCTTTTCTATTTAATACATGTTAAATTAATTAATATGTCATAATAATGAAGTATATTATAGAAATCAAACACCTTTATTATGAAAAATATTGGTTTTCGAGTTAGATATATATAACAATTTACACGATTGCCCTTAGGTCACACCCCTAACTCTATCACATTGGCGTGGTCGGATTGGCGCTATGGTGGTTAGATTGAGCGGAATAATTCATTTAAAGTTTTAAATTAGGTGGCAGTTTCCAATGACGTGTTAGGCGGTGCGATAATTTATAAAGGTAGCGCACGGGGTCGACAAACTGAGGCAATCGAAGGCGGTTTGGTGCAAGAGGGTTGTATGACGAGTACAAAAGATCGTATATAGGGCCATATAGATTGGGGAAGGAGATGGTATATTTTATTGTTTAGCCTTTGAAAATTAAATATTTAAAATTAAACCCTATGATTTCTAATCGCCATCTTTTTCATAGGAACTTCATTTCATGAGTGTTTTCTTCCATTCGACTCACAGTTAAGTTTTAGATAATTTTACTATAGTTTGATGGATTTTGGAGCTATGTGTAGAAGTGCATTGGTATGATTAAATAACGCTGATTCTTTGTGTTTTAAGAATATTAAATAAATACCCCTTAACGAATATATAAATTTGTTGATATAGGATATGTTCTTTTGGTGATTGTTTGGTTGTTATAAAGTGATTTTGATTCCTTATTTGTTTAACTTATTACACTGTTGAATGATGATATTTTATAGTAATAATTGTGAATTTGGGGAAAAATTTAGTTAATAGAAAATACGGGAAATCGTGTAATTTTAGAAAAATAGATATTATTTGCAACATTAGAGTGATGCAAGTAGATAATGATGATTTAACAATTTATACCATGATTAATATGAAAAATTCAATAAAATTATTATTTATGAATTTCTGACGAAAAATATATTTTGAAATAAATTTTGGGTAATTTATTGTCATTTGTAAACTATGGAATAATTTTAATGAATAGTTTTTTGAGAAAAATGTGTTATCCTCTAAGATAGAGGAGAGCACACATGTAAATATATATTTATCATAAAGCATGGTGCTGCCAACATGCCTAGAAGGTAACAATCTAAGTACAAAAATCAAAAGGAAAAAACTCAGGTACCCCTGAAATGAGCTCAGCCATGACCACCGCCCATTACACCCCAATCTCGAGTTCCGACATAGCCACCTCCTGTTATTAAGGTGTTAGAAGTACCTAAAAAACTATGAAATATCTTATAGCCAATGAAACTAGAAGCCAGCTCTATCTAAGGTAGAAACTCCATGCTGTTGACTTTGAAAAATGGAAAGGTGAATAATCTGAACCAGACCTGCGAATGATCTGGACTGAAAAAGTGAATGATCTGAAAGTGAACTTTGAAGACTCTATAAAACTGGAAGTAATGCATAGCTGAATAGAGAATCCTCTTGGAAACAGAATGCCATAATGAAGATGAAGATGTTGTAAGAAGAACCCCACACTGCATACAGCAATCCTACGATCCGCAATCCTGTATACCTGCAATAAGAAACTAACACCAAATCTACCCCAAAACTGTATCTGCAATGGAATTAAAGAAAAAAGGTTAGAATGATACACATATATGTATATAAATGAAATTTATATACATATATATATATATATAAAAGAAATATAAAAAATGATACAAGAGCTAAGCTAATATGAAAGAATAATATAACGACTAGAAAAAAGACTAAAAAGAATCCATGATCGAATGAACTAACAAATTATAAACTAAAACAAACAAACAAAAAAAACTAAAACTAAAACTTTGAGCAATAATAATATTAATGAATAATAACATGGTTTTGAATAGACCATATTGTTTTGAGTGACTAACACTATAATTATTTTATGGAGTTTATGGAAAGATGTTTTCATTATTATTTGAATGATTAAAATAATAAATTTTGGGAATAGTAGTAATAATAATAAAGATGTGTTTTCAAAAAAAAATTTGGAAAAGTTATTACTATTTTGAGGTAAATAACAATTAATGGAGTTTATGAGATTTGAGGTGGAATACTATTATTTTGATTTAATATTAATAAATTTATTATGAAAGATAATAAATTGGTTAAGTAAATATTATTATTTTAATGTAGTAATAATATTATGTTTTTTGAAAATAGTTTGACGTAGATTATTATTTTTCTTAATTAATAATGTTTTAAGGGCATTTAAGGAAATAAATGTATAATAAAGGATTCGTTTTTTAAAATATTATTGTTTTGAGAGTTTATTATCATTTTGAGATAAAACAAATTGATGTGTTTTTCACAATAAATAAATTTGATGCTACAAGCCCCTTTTTGCCTTATTTTTCTCACAGTTTGCCTGATATCCTTTGGTGGTCCTTAGGCTTTGCTTTTGAAGTGGCATATGTACTTTAACACCCTCTTCTTGACTCCTACATGACCGTTTGCTCTATTTAAAAGGTTTTATCTTTGGATATTGGGTGAGATTAACTATGGTGTTTTCCTTGTCTGTTCATTTTAGTGCCTTATGGTATGTTTGCTGGACTATTTACCTGACTTGTCATGATTTCATCTTCATCGTTGACGGCTAAGGCGATTGATTGCAACTATAGCTTTTCATTTGGTGTTGATTGTCAAGCTTTCAACTGGCATTCTGGTTGTGTTTTTGTTTCTTGTTTTCGTATCTTTAGTGTTGCTAACGTTTGAGAAATGTCCTCATGATCTTGCTATTGTCATATTTTAAATCTACTTAATGTTTTTTTGCTTGACACCTTATTATTCTGTAAGCCTTGGTGTTGAATTAGGACTACTATTGGCCATTGAATTTTGCAAGGATCGTTCACTTTGGTTGATGTTATCTGGTATGTGTTTGGCATACTGAAGTAGCTACAAAATTAGTTTTCGTTTGGGAATTTAAGGCTTTAGTTGTGGTTTTCATAGTGTGTATGTCATTTGGCCCTATCTACAAGTGTTATGCTTTGGTTAATTATGTGAAGCTCTTAGCTAGCAATGGTTATTTGGTTATATTGGATTTGGTTTGTCCTCTTCTTCTAAATATATGGTTCATGTCAATGCCATAGATTTAGGAACTCTCAGTGTATGTAATTGTATTCAAGAGTGTTACGCTCTGTATCATGGTGTTGTGTAATACTATAGAGTTAGATAAGTGGTCGGGCCACTTTAAAAATCGGCAAAGCTATTGTGGGTTTTCTCCCTCACACTTATAATAATTTTGTAAAAGTGGCATGACCATTATAAATCTAGCTTACCTATACAAAATAATAATACTTTTTTTGCCTACAAAGTAAATAATATTGAGACGATTTTATACTTAAAAGGAAACTATGTGTGTAAATACATTGTATTGCATTATTGTAACATATGTGATTAATTATTGATTGAAGGTATCATATATGTTTATTGTATGATGATGGAATCGCAATAGAACGAGTATATGATATTTTAAAATTAGTATTACTGAATGATGGGTAGCTAATTATGGTTTTGTAATGGATGACATTAATGTTTGAATTACTAATATTGAGGGTAGTACACATTTGATGGATTTAATGTTTATGCTACTAATGTTGAGTAGTTAGTGCACATACGATGAATTTGATTTTTGTGTTATTAATATTAAGTGATTAGCACGCATTTGACTGGTTTTGATTCATATTGTACTAATATATAGTAGTTATTACACATCCAATGAGGTTATAATGTCACTAATATGGAATAGTTAGTACACATTTATTTGATTATACTTGCATGTGTTACTGATAGTGGATGATCAATACATGCTTGAGTACTTTTGTTGTGGTTGATTAAGTTGAATGTTTGGGGTTAATATTGAGTGTTATCAAATTTGTGTGATTTTCGATAGCTATGCATTATTATTAATATACAGTTACCCCATATTGTTTATGATGATTAATTATGGTAGCATGATAGAACATGATGTTCCTTACTTATATTCGTTGCTTGGATTTCTATTGTTATGCAATGTTATGTTCTAACAAGTATTTGATGTAGGACAAAAGCATGAAATAGAGCTACGTGGGCTTGATCCCAAAAGGGTATGTAGGCAGTTTTTCCTTATGCAATAGCCCACAGTTCCCTTGTGGTTGGGGTGTATAGGGTAAGGCACGGTCTAAACACAGTTCAACTTTTTTCTTTATATACACTATTATGGCTTGGGGATGAAAGCTAAGGAAAGGAATGAAGATTGGTTGCATGCCAAAATTATAGTTTCTTATATGGAATATTCCTTTCGCATTATTGTTGTATTATTCATATCTTAATAACATATGATATATAGAAAGATATAGATGTGTTTTTTATTGTATGGGGCCTTGTATATTTTATTGAGATACATATATTCATCGTTGAGATATATGCATATTTTTATTTTTATTCTGCTGTAAGGTTCTCTTTTTATTTATAGTTTTAAAATTTTGATTTATACAATCAATGACTCGTTGTTTCTAATATTTATATTAGTGTGCAAGCGTATACCGATGACGTTGGTCGCTAACTTTAGAAATAGTTTGGCATCACATATGCACACAAGTAATGGTCAATGGTTAGTTATTCTCAAATCGTAGATATTACCAAAAATGAGTAGTAGCATCCCAAAAGCTATTCAAGCAATGAACAAGGTCCCTAAGTGAAGTATATACATGAAGCGAAGCGATGGAAGATAGAACGAGTCTGTAATAACCTGCATGTTTAATGATTGGGCATTTAAATAATTAATTTAAATATTAAACCGTTAATTAATGCAACATCCAAAATACTGACTCTTGGAGACGAACGAGTTAGAAATTGAGGCATCCACCATTGAGACTACAACTCCGTCATGAGAAAAATGAGTATAAACTTGGCTTAGTTTGGAATCAATAAGTTTTAAGGGTGAATAGTGTTAGATGGAATGAATTTGGAGCTTAGACTCATTAGTTTGCTTATTAGGGGATAATCTCTTCATTCATTTCTCATTTAACGACAATTTTTCTTCTTCATTCCCTAATCACTTTTATAATCCCTCTTTAAGCCTAAACATAGATCCACTAATTCAAGCCTAAATAAATTCAAGTAAATCTTTAATTCTTCTCTTCATTCCCCACAAAACCCATTAGTGGATTGCGTTAAAGTGAAGTTTGGAGTTTCATCTCAAATTTCAAGAGAAGTAAAAGTTTGTTTTTGGTGATTAGGAGCTTAGTTTAGTGAAGAGAAGGTGAATGGTATGATTCTCTTATTTATTTTCACTTGTTATACTTTATATATTTATGTTTATATGTTACAGAATTTTGTGAAGTAATCTAGAGAGTGACATGCTTGGTTTGAGCTTATGTGTATGTTGTAAACGTGGATATATCAACACACTATTCATTAGGGGCCTTAATTATCAAATTTGGAAAAGTTAGTAAGCTTAGAAATTGATTTGGGTTTAATTAAATAATAGGGTATGATGTTATTTATTGATTTGGGCTAATTAAGTGATATAACGATGAATATATCATTAGTTAGTAATTATTAAACCATTTGAATTGAATTTAGAAATGTTGTAAGCTAATTGAGTGGGTTTAGAGCTCTACACATATTTAAAATGATTAGAGGCTTAATAAAGCTTAAGTAGTACTTATAAATATTATTTAAATTAAGGATTAATTTTATTAGTGAACAGAGTAGTTTATAAAACAGTAAGAAGGTTTTATAAAATGATTGTGAGATGAATACTTACTTTTTAAATGAAGGAACTAAGTATTAAAAGGCTTAAAAAGATTAATAAGCTATTGATGTATTTTGAAAAACAGTCACACGATTTTGTAAAACTATAAAGAGATATTGGGCTTCTAAGAATAAGATTGGTAACAAAAATTTGATTTTTCGAATAAATTAGATTTAAAATAAATATTATGATAGTTAGATGATTGGTTGAATGTATAGATTTGGTTGAATATGGATGAAAGTAAGTAGTTTACATTGATGGAACAAATAAGAATAAAAGCATGTAGTTTGAATTGGTTGAGTATAATTGATGGTTGATTGTTTGAAATGATCATGTAGACCGAATAGAATGATAGTAGCATGTCTTGAACGATAATAATAATTACAAACATAAAGTATATCAATTTCAATCAAAGGCCAACAAAGATAATAAATTCATTTCTTTGTTTTGAAGCAATGGTTAGGGGTAGGCTAGACATTAAAGGGACCGGGAAGGAGGCGGGCGAAGGTTGAGAAGTCTATGCTCATGCTCGCATTGCTGCACTTTCAGTAGTGCAAGCATGCAATGCTAAATTGCACAAGTGTTATGCACTTATGCGCATGCAACGGTGCAAGTTTGCACTACTGCGTGTGCAGCAGTGCTATGCACTGTTGCTTATGCAACGTGCATTGAACAATGGTCGAACCTCGATCTGACTAAGTTGGAGCATAGAGAAGCCCCAGACTCCATCTGGGGTAAGGCAAAGTGGATGTCTTTATTTATGAATTCTGGACAATTTTTATCAAATTTCAATGTGATCCTTTCGATATTTTGCGAGCAAGTTCCACGGGGTCTTTATGGGGACCTGGAATCATCGGACTCAACTCAAAGCAAGAAGGGACCCTTAAGTGGTTTGAAATGAAGGAAACAATGCCAAAGCGAGGTGGAACTTGTGCGATGTTTTCACATGATGCAAACAAGATGTAATCTGTAAGATGTGATGATAGTACAACTCATTAGGTGGGACTAGAGTTATATATTGACTCTCTTTACTTGATACATATGATTATGAGTCGACATGTTTTACACAGCTTTGGTGGGCCAACTCAAGCCACTGAAAGCATATTATACCAAATACGCCCATTGTCTATGTATTATGGATATATGGTGATTAAAAAGTAATCTACGATATCGTAGGAGAATCGCACTATTTGCATACGAGATCCAAGAGCATGCTTGGAGAGAGACGGCGATCACTCTCTAAAATAGATCACATGTCTCCCATTCCTATAATAGAGGTTGTGGTGAGATCCTTACGAGTACAATACCTTGTGATGCAACTCAGAATCTATGGAATATTTATATATTGACTTATTTTGGTTTGTTATCCAATATGTAGTCAATGGAAGTCTAATCGCATAAGATGTATGAAGGACTCCAACCACAACCGGTTGGATGTTGTATCATCATTTATATGATTCATATTATATCATATAATGGATGATTTGTAGAATGTCATATTATAGACACTTTGTGATAGATACCGGGTTGTACGGTTCATTTGTAGAGTTCTCGTATGCTTGTATTATTTACTTGGCATTAGAGGTAGACCTATATTATGATACCTATATCACCATTAGTCTCGAGAGAGTGTAATGTTGCCCATACACTTGTATACTATGGTGTATTTAGTTACATAACAAAGATTGTTATATTATTATAAAAGAGGGTGTTGGCGGTAATTGGTGCTACAGATCTACTTTGCACTACGAATTGACCATAAACGGAGGCCTTGACGCCTAACCTTTAGTAAGTAGGTGTTAGTGCCACACAACATCCATGCATTGTGTGATCTTCTTTGCATGATTGGTTGACCTAAATTGATTCATATTGGTGGCAGTCGATCTTAGGGTGTCATCGTCCCTACACTAGTTAACATGAGTATTATAGCATTGTTCTTATCGGCGTATGAGCTTTTCTACTATTGACATTACTAGGACATATTGACTTTTTGTTATAGGAGAAAAGCGAGTTAAGGTAGGATTCCCTTTCCTTTAAGATGAGTTTGGTTTTCTTGTTTATGGAAAGTCCGGATTATCCCTGAGCCTCGTTTGTGGAGAGGAACGGATGTGCCATAGTAGCATCATATTTTATATATTTATATAGTTTCAATATATATTTCCCCTCACATTAAGTTTGACATAGGTTTTGCTAGTATATGTTTATATCATAATAACTCTCGAGTACTCGATTGAGTAGTTTTGTAAGTTGGGTGTTTTTGGGCTATGCTTATAACTATTATAAAAATTCTTCTAGACCTCCACCCAATCCCCGCCTAGGTGGTACATGAGGCTTACTGCCTAACGATTTGCTTAAGTCCACCTATACAAGATTTGCCACCTCATATAGGAATTAAAACATGTATGCACTGGTTTGGATTATATAAGGTTTACTACCACATTTATGTATTAATGCGATAGTTTTAAGTGATCTTGCCTCCTTGGCTACTCCTAAGCACATTCAAAATCCCTGAGTTCCAATTTACATCTATCAACACTAAACAAAACACTAAAATTTTATCCAAAATACACAAGTTCTAAAAATTCCTAGCTTCGATTTATCCTCGATTAATTCCCATATAAACAGTTAATCCTTAGTCCGTACTAACCACTTAGCAATTTTTACAACCTAGCTTATAGGATAAATAGAGCATTTTAGAGGGTGACGTTGATATAGTACATGACTTATATGTTATTCTGAATGTGAAACTTGTTGTATTAGATATTAAATTTAGAACTCTATATGTATGGAATTGATGTATTCTAACTTTTATTGATATTTATTTATTAGTTTCTCTTATATATTGTTTATCATGTTATGTTCTTGTATATTCAATATATTATATGTGATCATTCCATTGTGAAGTTATATTGATAAGCCTTGGTATGATGTTTTGTTTTAATTTTACCCTTATGGACTGTCTTTGTAGTATCCTAAAGTCAAATGTTATCGTTCGACGTAGATTCTAGGTAATATGAAGGGCAGGTCATTACATTTGTTATCAGAGCTTAGGACTAACACTCAAAACTAAG
The DNA here is from genome assembly GCA_030765085.1 of Allium cepa. Taxonomy (NCBI): domain Eukaryota; kingdom Viridiplantae; phylum Streptophyta; class Magnoliopsida; order Asparagales; family Amaryllidaceae; genus Allium; species Allium cepa. The sequence continues at coordinate 557,210,843 of CM060931.1, read as the reverse complement.
TGGACCAATATGAGTAAAGCTACTCAGTAGAAAAGATGTGTTAAGAGAGCATACTTGTAATTTTCTATTATACAATACTGCATACATTACATATCGTCTGAATTTTGATTTATTCATATCACAAGTTGCTAAGGTATCTTTGTTTTAGGCTAGTAGTTATGAGCGGATAGGATAAAAGAGTGACTACTAGGGATGCACGAGCAGATATGGCTCGATAGGCAGCGATATTTGATAGGTTTAGAGATTATTGAGCTGTCGTAAGGGATGTTTCACCAACCGTGGACATTCCAGCAGTTGTGGCAGGTATTGGTGATGGTGTATCCCTTAGTGCACTATTATTACCTACACCACTAGCTTTATATTTTTTTAAAGTTAAGCCAAGATTTCCTTAGCCTGGACGGAAAGCCATTCTTGGGTTCTAAGATTGTTGTTGAGATATGGGCTTGGATACTTACATTTGAGAGGGCTTTCATCAACCTAGGCTTGAAGGATGTTCTCATGAGGAGGTTTACTTCCTAGCATCTTGAAGGGAAGGCTTTAGCCTGGTAGGACATAGTAGAATAAGTGGTTTACGATTAGGCCATGACTTAGATTGCTTTTTGACGTCACATTGAGTCTTGGTTTTTCATGAGAACAAGTGGGGGTGGGTTGCATTTTGAGCGTTTCATCCATTAGCAATAGGGTAGCCTATTGGCGAATGAGTATATTAGCCAATTTAACATTTTTCCCGTATTACATAATTACATTTTTGCACACTATTTGATGGAGAGATATTGCCCATTGTTGATTGAATAAATCCTGAAAATAGTTCGCTACTTCCTTCGAAAAATCATCTCGCCTGAAGGAAGTGTCATCATTCTGATCTAAACTACCTACCTAGTTCTGCATGTTGCTTATGTTTAACATTTTAGCATAAAAGAAAGAAGTTACATCGTTGTCCAAGAGTATCTAGTCACATTTAGCTTTCTATTTTTTCTCTATTATTTCTTGCATTACCTCCTTTTCGAGCTTGTTTTTCATTTTCTAAAATTCAAGTGTAGAGTTTTCACTACGACTATTTTCCAACTCCTATTGCAATTCAGCACGCTTCCTTCTGCAAATTTCTACCTCCTTCCTTGTGTTGTTCCTCCCTTTACTCCACTCCCTTAGTTTGTTCCTTATCACCTTTTGTTTATGAATTAAGCAATATAATGGTCAACCTTCAACTGAAGTATTCCATCCTTCCATTATTTATTCATAGTAGTTGTTATAAGTCGGCCAATGGTTCATGTACTAAAAATCTTTGGTAGGACGAGGGTTTTGATATACTATCGATGCCAAGATAGGTGTGTGATCATTGACTTTTGAAGGCAAACATCTGACAATGTAATTTCAAAACTTCTATGCCCAGTTAATATTGACAAAGATTCGATCTATCGTTGTTAGAATGTTTTTATCCGGTCCAAATTACTATGAAAACCGGTGTCCCTTAATGTGAGCTTCTATCAACCCTGTGGCATACGTAAATTTATCAGTCTCTTCCATTCTATTGTATGGCACATTAATTCCCCCTTTTCCCCATCATATAATAAACTCCTCCATTATGATCCATGGACAAAATACAATTGTCGAATACTCTATCGAATTTGACCATAAATTTTCCCTTAAGTTCTCTGAGTTGTGCACATATATACACATGACGTTGTAGATAAGACCTCCATAGTTTCTCATTTCCATCATGATGTGTTGATCGCTCATACTGATGGTATTGGCATTCCATACATTTTTATTTATTAGAATATGATACGACACTTATAGTAACATCCCATATTACTTAATATTATCCATTTACTCTCAAATTTACTCTTCAATTTCTCAATTTCATCAACTCTTAACTTATTTTTTAAGATACCGATGTTGTTCGGTTTATAAAAATTCTTAATCTCTAGAAGTCTATTGGGTTTATGAAAACCCCTAACATTACAGCTTAAGAGAGTCATTATTTACCTTGTTTCAAATTCTTAACTCACAACCTTGAACATTTGCACCTTTCGTATCCTTTTATTTCCCTTTCTGATTTTCATATTCTGGATTCATTTTAACTAAAATATCCTTTCTGACTGAATCAAAAAATTTAGGTCTCCTAGCAGGGCTATTGGGCTTATTTACTTTAGTTTCCTCAAATAGATCTCTGCTTTCCTCGTGCAAAACGCTCATATTCTCCAAATTCTCAAATTTGATGCTGTTGGTATTAACCTGGAAAAATTTATTAATTAGTCCATTACATGGATTATTATTTGAGTAAAATGTAAAGTTATTATCGGATTTAGGAATATTGATGTTGATCGATGATGATTAAGAAGGGGATGTTGGTGACGCTATGGTATTACGCTCAGTGTCTCCTTTTGATGGTGTGTACTAGGTTATTGGACTTAGCATTGCCTCCCTTCCTCACTAACTGAGTACTTATCTCCCTACTACCTTCGTCTGCCTCCTTTTTGCACTTCAAATACATTAAAGTTTCTCCAAATTATTTGTTGTTTTTGCATTGGAATAGTGATGTTTCCTTTTTATTGTTGCCTATCATCTTCACATTTTCAAGTATTTTCTCTATTTATTCCTGCATTAGATATTCTCCATCTATCCCGACTTCTACTTAGCCGTTGACTCCTTTCTCTATCTTATTTGTGATATTCACTTCCTCCAAGATTTTGTCTTTGATCTTTGTCAGCTGATCGATCGCTTCCTCAACATTTTTCCAATGCTAAACTTGACTCTCTCTTTTTAGTCCCTCTCCCTTTTCTATCCTTGTTAGCATCTTCAACCGAAGTTTTTATCTTACTTTCTACTCCCCTAATATGAAAATTTAAACTCACCTTCTCTTCTATAGTATTCCCTTCCTGTTTAATTTTGTTACCATCAACATCATTTTTATTTCCAAGATCCGCCTCCTTGACGTCATTATTTCCTTTATTCTCTTCTTTATAAGTTCCCTCTTCTTTAGGAACCCAGACCTTTATCATCGGCCATTGTTTTTCAATGTGTCCAAAGCAATAGCGGTTGTTGCACCTTACTGATAGAGTTAGGGGCATGTCCTATGGACAATTATGTAATTTGTTACATATACCTAACTCGATAACCATTCTTGTTCAAAATAAAAGGTGTTTTCTTTCTGTTATATACTTGATATAATGTGTCATATTAATTGATTAATTCAATTAAAAGTACATTTAATTGAAATCCATAAATGGTATGTTTTGCGATAATAGTTACAGAGTGAGGTAACTATGAGTAATTTATCATAATGAAAATAAATATACCAATTAAAATATTCCTAGTTAAGATATCAAGATACGATATCGATACATCCATTGAGATTAGAGTATATAATGATGTCTCCATGTTGGATAGTGTATTACTCATGCCTACTAGGGGAACCACGTGGTTATGTACTGATACTTATTAAGCAACTATGGAATGACTCACTCGATGGTTTTCTGTTAGTTAACATAACTAAGTTCAAACAGAACATATCAATGTGACTGATTTACGTGATTCTCTTGACTTGAGAATATCGACGATCTTTAATATGAAATCTCCACATTGATTATAGTCAAAGCATGCATGGCGTCCATCGAGTGATTATAGTTGGATCGAGTGGAAGTACTGGAAGTGTAGCACTATTCAAGAGAGGATTTATCTCCTTAGTTATATGGGGTTAGCATCACGGTCAATTCAAGCCAACTCAAAGTCAAAGTCTCCGACCATAGCATTTTGGTTAATAATAATTGTCAGTATTGAACCATGGACTTTGTGTCTGGATTATAGAGTTAAATGTAGATGATATTGGAATTTTGACCATTACCAAATTCCATAGGTCCAAAGTGATATAGTTTTAACGAAGAGAATTAGCGTAAATAAAAGTTACAACTGGGTAACGCTTAACAAAGTGAAATTGGATTTCACCAAAACTAAGTAAGCGATAAATTTGGCCAAAATGTCACACCACCTGCTAGGTGACGTGCGAACATTAATATTCGAATAGTTTGATATTAATAGCTGACTAAATTTACACCTAACGAGTCACACAACAAAAATGATGAATTCTCCTTTGACCAAATGATTTTATTAATTTATAATTATTATAAATTAACTAAAATAAATAATAGTTATAAAATATTATTTATAAATTTGATTTTGATTTGATGAATAAATATTATTAAATATACTTATAATAGTTATAAATATATTAATCAATATACGATATCGATAAGCATTAAATTGGATTCAATCGCATAATATTGTATTCATGCTCTAAATGGGTTTAAATACCCATGAATGGGGATGAAAAATTCGACCATAATGAGGGTTTAATGTAGCTATAAGATGGTGCAACATAGACTTTGAGATGGAGGGCTAAGATGGAAGAGAATTTATAAGAGATGATATATATAGATACATACATACATATATAGGATCTTGATCCTAAAGTATCTCTTAATTCTCCTCTATAAGCATCTGTATCCTCAACCTTTTGTGGATTTTAGAAGCCTCCAACTTAACCTATTGCTAGCCCAATTTCTCTTTTCCATCTCCCTAATTTCTCAAGTGCAAATCAAATCAAATCGACTACTATTCGTAGTTGAAGGTCAACAGTTCAAGGACTAGCAATCCGCCGAATTGAAAAGAATTTCAAAAGGGAGAGTTTATCTTTTCAAAGTGTATTTCAAGGCTTTAGAATTAAGGTATGATTTTATAAGATTATAACTAATGATTTTCTGTATAAAGTTTTTATCATATATGTGTTTATATTATACAGTTAGTTAGGCAACGATTCTGATATGCAAGCAATGTTGTCATAAAGTAGTTTTGGTCATATGTGTGTGTGTGTATATATTATGTTTAATAAAAATGGTTTTTTTATACCATATATCTCAGGTCAATGCAGCCATATGTAAAATAATATAATTTTAAACTCTATAAAATAATGTATATTATTTGATTACATATATATTGTAACGACCCAGAATTTCTGTCATTTGAAATTCGTATATTTAATTGATTTTAAATATTAACAAGTAAAATTTGTAGGTCGAATAAATTATATTTTGAATATCTAGATTTAACTGGATAATTAAATCGATAATTTAATATTTGAGATTACATAAATAATTAGAAATTGGGTTTAATGTGATTTAAATTGATTTGTAAAGTTGTATTAAATCATATTGGAGTTAGAATGATGTTATAGAACTTTTAAAAATTTAATTAAAAGTTAATTTATGGAAATTGAATATTTTAATATTTAATTGACGAGTAAAAATAGCTGTTTTTTAAACAGTCTCGGATTTCGACGAAACTAGTTTCATTGGATCCGTAATATTAGATTATTGTAAGATTTCGAATTTCGTGTCAATCGGATTTACGGTTTGTCCAGGGCAAGCTAAAACGCGTAAGAATCGGTTTAAGTGAATTTTAAATTTAAATAGTCGATTAGGAAACCTATCTTCCAATATGATCGAATTGGCTCTCGATATATATTCCATTGCATTCGGAATGGGGGTAAAACATTATAAACGCCAAGCGGCACGTTTCGTTTGGAGTTCGAAAAAATTTCGGATGAATAGTGTTTTGCAATTTTCTATATAAGGCCCCCTATTTTCACATTTTCAACCAAACCCTAGAAGCTAACCCTAGCCGCCAGAAAATAATTCAATGGACGAAAATATTTGTTTCTTCTCCTCTATTATCATTTGATCCATCCAATATTTTCAAAAATTGTCAACTGCAAACTTGTAGAGCGCGTTGAGATCTATATTCTCAACGGCTATGATCGTAAACAACGAAGTGGATTGATGGCAATTGGTTCGTGAAAGTCCGGCATTCAAGCACGAATTTCGAGAAGCTCAGGGAGCCGAGCTCATGCGGTTGCTGGCCGATGGTAGAGTAGGCGAAGGCCTTCGACGTGGTGGAGCTCGATTGTCTTCAAGTGCAATAGAGTGGTTGCGTTAATTAACGAAGAGGGTGCGTGCTATGGGTTTTTTACGCGTATGACCTGATGGGGGAAAGAAGACAATGCGTTCGGCCCTGATTCTAGGGTATTAAAATGCACGGCCGAGATCAAAGGTTATAAAAATAATAATAATAAAATTTGTAAATTAATATATATAATAATTCGTGAATGTTTAAAAGGCTATAACTTGTTCATACGAGGTCAAAAATTGACGAAACGACTTGCGTTGGAATCGTATTGTCGGATACTACGCGATGGAGCTGGATTGGGTTGATTGGAGCTAGTGTGAATTTTGGGTAAAATTAAACGCTTGTTTAATTTTATTCAGAATAAAATACTACAACCGCTATTGCAAGCAAGGTGAGAACTTCTCACTCAATCGAATTTGTTTCGACTTAAATTTTAAATAGTTAAATTTAAAATTGCTTGATTGTGTGATTGGATGATAAATTGCTATCTGTTGTACTGAAATAGACCTTATACGTCGCATATTAAGTGGAGGTTATTATATTAAACAAATATACCGCGATATTCCACCTTGAAGTGGAATTGGTATTATATATGTACTTGGATTTGATTTTCCCGCATTATATAGCGGATGAGACCCTATTGCGCCGCATAATAGCGGATGATATTTTATATAAACCCATGTATCACGATATCCCGTCTTGAAATGGGATTGGAATTGTGCTAACATCTGTGGATGCAGGCAAACAGGTTGGAGGGATCCAACTGGAATCTTCAAATAATTGAATTTGTTTCAATGTTGTGTGTTGATTATTTATAATCTCTATGTGATTATCTTTATGATTGAAATCGTTGAAGGCTAAAATTAAGTCGAATAAAATTTTGGTATCGTTAGATACCGGAAATTAATAAAAATTTGATTTTTGAAAATTCAGGTTGAAAGTTTATATTAAAATTTATTTTTGAGAATTGGATAAATTTAAAAGAAGGAATTCTAAAATAATAACGTTTTATTTTTAATCTTATTGAATAAATTCCAAAAATATGGGAAAACGTTTTAATAAAGGAATTTCGAGAATGTTGTTTAATAGTTGAAGAATTTATTTAAGATACATATTTTAAATAATTGAAAGAGATAAAGAAATTAATTTCAAAAGGAAATAAATTTAGAAATTAAATTTGGAATTTAATTTTGGAGTTGAAATTAAATTTAGAAATCGATTCGGGAATGAATTTGGAGTTAGAATAAATCTTAGGAATCGATTTGGAAATTTGGTTAGGTGTTTTGGAAATAACTTAGAAAACCAATTTGAAATTGATTTGATATTCGAAAATTAATTTAGGAAATCAAATGGGGATTTGATTTTGTGTTTGAAATAAATTGGAAATAAATTTGGAATTTGATTTGGTTTGATGGTGATATTTGGAAATTGATTTAAAATTCGTATATCAGTTGATTCTTGAAAATGTAAATTCACAACGGGAATTTGTAAAGAAAGGGGAAATTGTTTGAAAAATAAATATTGGTTTATTTTTAAAGTGTGAAAAGGATTACAGATTTGAAATGTAAATTAAAATAAATCGAGAAGATTTATTTATTTATTTGAATGGACCATTTTGTAATGGAAAAGGATTCTTCCATAGAAAGCCGAGTATATTTTTAAAATAGCTTTTGAATGAAATTTAAAAGTTTTAGATTTGGTTTTAAAATAATACTGTTGGGGAAATTAGTTTTGAAAATTGTTTTTAATCTTTAATGTAAAATTTTATTAAATTAATTATATAAGGGATCATTTTAAAGATTAAATGGATATTTGATTTAGAAAATAGTTGTTTAAATAGTTACACTCTATCTACTAATTTTATTTTGAAAATTAGTTTGGGCTTAAGTTATATGTAATATTGGCATAATATTTTTATAACTAATATTTTAAGTTAAGTGTTTAAAGAAAAATAATTTTATTTCAAAGTGTTTTCCCGATATATTTTGGATAAGTGTTATAAATTATTTTAAAGTATTTGAACTCGGCAGATTTCCAGTGAAAATGAATAAATATTTGGAAGTGTTTCCGTGTAAGGAAAATTAATTGAATTTTTTTTCAAAAGTTGTAAAGTTGAAAAGTGATTTGAAATTTGTTTCAAATGGTTGAAGTTTGAAAAAATATATCTTGTAAAGATATTTTTGAAAAATAAATAATTTGGGAAATTATTCGGAATCTGGTGATGTCGTGCATATCTATTAATAGTTAAATAACCGGCTATCAATATTTACCTTTAAATGGGTATTTGTTGTGATTTGTTGGAATCTGAATGTAACCTTACTTTAAAAATAAGCGCTCGTTATTCGGATTAGCCGGGAGAGGACCTTGTGTCATAAAACCCATTCCGAATAACGATACGACGAAATAGGATTGTATTTGAAGACCGGTGTTGAAGACCGTGTATTTTCAAAAACGGAAGGATTACCGTCGAATGTCTCTGCATCGGCTGATCTCCGATATAGAGAATTTATCACCCTTTGTGGTGGAAGTCCGGACGTGATTAGTGAATATCCGGATTGCAAGGGCTTCTTTGGAAGTGCCTTCGGTTCCGTTCGATCCCGGAACGGACTTGTATGGATGTATGTCTGAAGTTATAATTTGAGATATAAAGTTGGTTTCTATCAAATACATTTCTGTTGGTGGCAGAGAATTTATTCTTTTAGCATAACACCCTTCTCTGAGACGTACGAGCTAAGAGGTTATGTAGTTGATGGTTACTAGTGATACACTCCCAATTTGGTAATGTGACATATGAAGTGCTGCTGATCATTTGTTGATCAAAGCATAACTTCTGTGAAAAGCGTAGCTTTTTGGACGAGACTTCGTCGGACCTCGCAACCCGAAAATGGTCAAAACAGGAAAGATGCAGCAAGGTTATAGGGAGTAGCGCCCCTTAGGGTATGTGCATTTCGTTTTGGATAGAAGCGGTATCATGGTATGGAGCCCAGATACTTAACTTATGTGGATATCGCAAATATATATGACTTTGTGATTGTTGTTGGTTGAGGATCCTCGGATAAAGGTTGTTTACAACCGGGGGATGGCATACTCGTGTCAGTAGTTACCTACTTTTGCAGAAGTAACCCGGCCTTGTGTTGGCAGAGATCCGGTTAGGCTCTCGAGGCGTCTTTCCAGAGGCGTACTCATGTTGCAATGGGACGTTCCTTGCCTTACCATTTGTTGGAAATCCAAACTCCAATACGCACCTTGTACGGTTTTAGTTGTAGAACCTGCCATTTACTTATGGTGGTCACCACTGTTTAGATGGTAGCTATAGTAGGCATAGTTCAGAATATATATGTTGGCTAAGATTTATATTATACTTTCGAAATGTTTTCCTGCACTTTTCACTTATAGTAATAATATCAAAGAAATTTTTTTTGCGTGTCAAACATGTTTGACTACCATAAGGAGAAATCTCCTCCAATTCTGCGTTTGCATGGTGTGTGTGGCGGGAGGCCTTATGGTAGTTTCATTTTCCAAAAGCATTGCGGATCCATTTTAAAATATTTCTTCATTTGTTTTTTTAAAGATATAACTGTTTTAAGTTCTCACACCAGTCCTATGACTGACCTGGAGTTTATTGTTCCCTTCCTAAACTCTGGGTGTCTATCATTTTCCACACGGGCAGCCTAGAGTCAGGTTATCAGGATATTCTGGAATTCAAGAGGTGTTGTGGAGCTCAAGAGGCGAGCTGGATGGCGAAACGTATCACTTGTATATGGTACTATCTTTTCCGCTGTGTATCCACTTGTAAGGACAGGTTCATATAACTGTCCATTATTGTGTTGTGTTGTATATTGACTCTGATGATGTAAGGTATAAAATGTACTGTTCTTTTGATTTAAAGATTATTCATTTATCTATTATATGTTGTTCCAATGCAACTGTGAGATTCTGATATTGTTTCTGTTGCTTCTTCTTTCTTTCTTCTTCTACCTCTTCTTCTTTAACCCTAACAATTCGGTTTTTCCGGCCTTCGATTGGTCGGCAGTTGATACAGTGGACGTATTAATGTCGATTTTCGGAAGTCGAAAATCCCGTTTGTTACAAAGTGGTATCGGAGCAATTGGTTAAGCGACAAGCTTGGCTCTGTTGGGAATTACTCATTAGAGATAGAGTTAGTAGTACTCTAGAATGAGTGTGAGTGTAATAATAGATATGAGTGCGTATTTGTTAGTGAATATAAAAATTGTTTTATATTGTGTTGATTGGTTTGTTGAGTGGTATATGGATTCTGGTCAATACGAGTAATTAACGTTATTGATAGGAATCTCTAAACACTTGTACAGAACAAATTCGACACGATATCATTTTAAAATAGGGTAAATGAAATAATTTTACCTAAATTATTTTCGTATATAAAAGTGAAAAAATTTCTAAGAATTATTATAATGTATGATTGCTTGGTTTTCTAGAAATTGATGATATTAAATTACTATCATTGAAGTTGAAAAAGAAATTGAAATCGTAACTCCAAAGTTAAGAAATAAATTCACATACAAATAGAATTGGAGAATATAAATTGTAAATGTGATTTGTAATTTGAAGTAAAATTCCAGAGGAATATTTGGAAATGTTTTGAAAGGGTTTGCAATTTGGAAAAGATTAAATTTATTTTTGAGTTTGAAAATGGTTTTCAAGGGTTTGGAAAAATGTTTTTGGGAGGGATAAAAGCTCTACTATTTTCGGTCGCAAGAAAATAACTTCGATGATGACTATAGCATCATCGGTGTTTATTTTCGGGTTTCTAAAAGAGGGATTGCTGCCAAGTTGTTTTAAATGGAAGTTGTTTGGAAAATCTGGGTTTGGGTTTTGAAATTCAAAGGATAATTTGAATTGGTTTCAAAAATGGTTTTGAAATGTTGAAAAAACTCTGGAATCTGATAAAAATAGTTATGGAATAAAATTTATTGAGTTGAAAATAAATTTGGGGTAGAAACAAATGTATTGAAATTGAGTTTGAATTATGGAAATAAATTTATGAATGAATGAATTTACAATTGCGAGTAAATGAAATTGGAAACTAAATGATGAAATTCCTCTTGAAATTGCAAGTAAATTGAAAATTTGTCAAGTTGGATCAAATGAAGCTAAGTATTAAAATAAAATTAGTAAGTAAAACTAATTGAAGAAATGACAAATTTAATATGGGTTGAAATGAATTGAATTCAACAATTATAAATAAAGGGAAAATTAAATTCATATGGAATTTGAAATCCAGTTTAAATATAATTGGTTATAAACCGAAATGGTGAATTGAATTGTGTTTGGGAACGAACAAAAGAATAAAAACTGAAATTGAAAACCGAATATCAAAAACCAATTTGATTTGCGCGAGATGAAATGAGTTAGAACTTGTAATGAATTAGTAAAAGAAACTAATTTAAAATAGCAAGATGAATCAGTTGTGAATGAAAAATAATTGATAAAATTCAATATTCAGAAGATAAATTGAATCCAAAAAGAATTGAAATTGTAAATTGAATTCAAATGAAATTGATAATGTGAGATTGAATGGAAATGGATATTATGGTTAGCAGGATATACAGGTAGATTAAAGGAAATTGGGATTTTGATTTCGAAGATAAAAAAATTGAATTGCTCGACAAAAGGTATGTATTTGAATTTCAGTATGAAATTTGATGATTTTCTTGTCCAGCCACTTGGCCTTTTCTTTTCTTTTTGAAATCTGGGGGCCGTGGTGCCATTTTTGTAGTCGTACCGAGCTAGCCGCGCAAAGGAGACGCTGGCGAAATTTTTCGAAAATTTAAGGCGTTAGAATATTTTTGAGAAAATTGAAAACTTTTGAAAACTATAACTTTGATTTTGGAGTGAAAAGTTAAACGATATAGTTGATTTTGAAAAGATAACTAAGTATGATCTGAAAACTTAGTAAAGTTATTGTAAGAAGTTTAACTATGGATTTTGGAAAAGTTAAAATGTTTAAATGAATTTGAAATTTAATTTGAACAAATGGTTTTGAAAAGTTAATGGATTTCAAGACTTTTCCTTACTTGGCAATTTCGAGGACGAAATTCTTTTAAGGGGGAAAGTTTGTAACGACTCAGAATTTCTATCATTTGAAATTCGTATATTTAATTGATTTTAAATATTAACAAGTAAAATTTGTAAGTCGAATAAATTATATTTCGAATATCTAGATTTAATTGGATAATTAAATCGATAATTTAATATTTGAAATTACAGAAATAATTGGAAATTGGGTTTAATGTAATTTAAATTGATTTGTAAAGTCGTATTAAATCAATTGGAGTTAGAATGATGTTATAGAACTTTTAAAATTTAATTAAAAGTTAATTTGTGGAAATTGAATATTTTAATATTTAATTGACGAGTAAAAATAGCCGTTTTTCAAACAGTCTCGGATTTCGACGAAACTAGTTTCATTGGATCTGTAATGTTAGATTGTTGTCAGATTTTAAATTTTGCGTCAATCGGATTTACAGTTTGTCCGGGGCAAGCTAAAACGCGTAAGAATCGGTTTAAGTGAATTTTAAATTTAAATAATCGATTTGAAAACCTATCTTCCAAATATGATCAAATTGGCTCTCGATATATACTCCATTACGTTCGAAATGGGGGTAAAACATTATAAACGCCAGGTGGCACGCTTCGTTTGGAGTTCGGAAAAATTTCGGGTGAATAGTGTTTTGCAATTTTCTATATAAGGCCCCATATTTTCACATTTTCAACCAAACCCTAGAAGCTAACCCTAGCCGCCAGAAAATAATTCAATGACCGAATTGACGGCAATTGGTTCGTGAAAGTCCGGCGTTCAAGCACGAATTTCGAGAAGCTCAAGGAGCCGAGCTCATGCGGTTGCTGGCCGATGGTAGAGTAGGCGAAGGCCTTCGACGTGGTGGAGCTCGATCGTCTTCAAGTGCAATAGAGTGGTTGCGTTAATTGAGAAAGAGGGTGCGTGCTATGGGTTCTTTGCACGTATGACCTGATGGGGGAAAGAAGACAATGCGTGCGGCCCTGGTTCTAGGGTATTGAAATGCACGGCCGAGATCAAAGGTTATAAAAATAATAATAATAAAATTTGTAAATTAATATATATAATAATTCGTGAATGTTTAAAAGGCTATGACTTGTTCATACGAGGTCGAAAATTGACGAAACGACTTGCATTAGAATCGTATTGTCGGATACTACGCGATGGAGCTGGATTGGGATTGATTGGAGCTAGTGTGAATTTTGGATAAAATTAAACGCGCGTTTAATTTTATTCGGAATAAAACACTGCAATCGCTATTGGAAGCAAGGTGAGAACTTCTCACTCAATCGAATTTGTTTCGACTTAAATTTTAAATAGTTAAATTTAAAATTGCTTGATTGTGTGATTGGATGATAAATTGCTATCTGTTGTATTGAAATAGACCTTATACGCCGCATATTAAGCGGATGTTATTATATTAAACACATATACCGCGATATTCCACCTTGAAGTGGAATTGGTATTATATATGTACTTGGAGTTGATTTTCCCGCATTATATAGCGGATGAGACCCTATTGCGCCACATAATAGCGGATGATATTTTATATAAACCCATGTACCGCGATATCCCGTCTTGAAACGGGTTTGGTATTGTGCTAACATCTGTGGATGTAGGGTAACAGGTTGGAGGGATCCAACTGGATTCCTTAAATAATTGAATTTGTTTCAATGTTTTGTGTTGATTATTTATAATCTCTATGTGATTATCTTTGTGATTGAAATCGTTGAAGGCTAAAATTTAGCCGAATAAAATTTTGGTATCGTTAGATACTGGAAATTAATAAAAATTTGATTTTTGAAAATTCAGATTGAAAGTTTATATTAAAATTTATTTTTGAGAATTGGATAAATTTAAAAGAAGGAATTATAAAATAATAAATTTTTATTTTTAATATTATTGAATAAATTCCAAAAATATGGGAAAACATTTTAATAAAGGAATTTCGAGAATGTTATTTAATAGTTGAAGAATTTATTTAAAATACGAATTTTAAAAAATTGAAAGAGATAAAGAAATTAATTTCAAAAGGAAATAAATTTAGAAATTAAATTTGGAATTTAAATTTGGAGTTGAAATTAAATTTAGAAATCGATTCGGGAATAAATTTGGAGTTAGAATAAATCTTAGGAATCGATTTGGAAATTTGATTAGGTGTTTTGGAAATAACTCAGAAAATCAATTTGAAATTGATTTGATATTTGAAAATTAATTTGGGAAATCAAATTGGGATTTGATTTTGTATTTGAAATAAACTAGAAATAAATTTGGGATTTGGTTTGGTTTGAAGGTGATATTTGGAAATCGATTTAAAATTCGTATATCAGTTGATTTTTGGAAATGTAAATTCAGAACGGGAATTTGTAAAGAAAAGGGAAATTGTTTGAAAAAAAAATATTGGTTTATTTTTAAAGTGTGAAAAGGAATTTACAGATTTGAAATGTAAATTAAAATAAATCGAGAAGATTTATTTATTTATTTGAATGGACCATTTTGTAATGGAAATGAATTCTTTACTGGTTTTAAGATAGCTTTTAAATTAAATTTAAAAGTTTAAGATTTGGTTTTAAAATAATACTGTTGGGGAAATTAGTTTTGAAAATTGTTTTTAATCTTTAAAATAAAAATTTATTAAATTTATTATATAAGGGATCATTTTAAAGATTAAATGGATATTTGATTTAGAAAATAGTTATTTAAATAGTTACACTCTATCTACTAATTTTATTTTGAAAATTAGTTTGGGCTTAAGTTATATGTAATATTGTTATAATATTTTTATAACTAATATTTTAAGTAAAGTGTTTAAAGAAAAATAGTTTTATTTCAAAGTGTTTTGCCGATATATTTTGGATATGTGTTATAAATTATTTAAAGTATTTGAACTCGGCAGATTTCCAGTGAAAATGAATAAATATTTGGAAGTGTTTCTGCGTAAGGAAAATGATTTGAAATTTGTTTTCAAAAGTTGTAAAGGAGAAAAGTGATTTGAAATTTGTTTCAAATGGTTGAAGTGTGGAAAAATATATATTGTAAAGATATTTTTGAAAAATAAATAATTTGGGAAATTATTCGGAATCTGGTGATGTGCATATCTATTGATAGTTAAATAACCGAATATCAATATTTACCTTTAAATGGGTATTTGTTGTGATTTGTTTGAATCTGAATGTAACACTTATTTTAAAATAAGCGCTCGTTATTCGGATTAGCCGGGAGAGGACCTTGTGTCATAAAACCCATTCCGAATAACGATACGACGAAACGGGATTGCATTTGAAGACCGAATATTTTCGGACACGGAAGGATTACCGTCGAATGTCTCTGCATCGGCTGATCTCTGACATAGAGATTTTATCACCCTTTGTGATGGAAGTCCGGACGTGATTAGTGAATATCCGGATTGCAAGGGCTTCTTTGGAAGTGCCTTCGGTTCCGTTCGATCCCGGAACGAACTTGTATGGATGTGTGTCTGACGTTACAATTTGAGACGTAAAGCTGGTTTCTATCAAATACATTTCTTTTGATGGCGGAGAATTTATTCTTTTAGCTTAACACCCTTCTCGGAGACGTACGAGCTAAGAGGTTATGTAGTTGATGGTTACTAGTGATACATTCCCAATTTGGTAATGTGGCATACGAAGTGCCGTTGATCATTTGTTGATCAAAGCATAGCTTTTGTGTAAAGCGTAGCTTTGTGGACGATACTTCGTCGGACCTCCCAACCCGTAAATGGTCAAAAAAGGAAAGATGCAGCAAGGTTATAGGGAGTAGCGCCCCTTAGGGTATGTGCATTTCCTTCTGGATAGAAGTGGTATCATGGTATGGAGCCCAGATACTTAACTTTTGTGGATATCGCAAATATAAATGACTTTGTGATTGTTGTTGGTTGAGAATCCTTGGATAAAGGTTGTTTACAACTAGGGGATGGCATACCCGTGTCAGTAGTTACCTACTTTTGCAGAGGTAACCCGGCCTTATGTTGGCAGAGATCCGGTTAGGTTCTCGGAGCGTCTTTCCAGAGGCGTACTCATGTGGCAATGGGAAGTTCCTTGGCCTGACCGTTTGTTGGAAATCCAAACTCCAATACGTACGTTGTACGGTTTTAGTTGTAGAACCTGCCATTTACTTATGGTGGTCACCACTGTTTAGATGGTAGCTATAGTAGGCATAGTTCAGAATATATATGTTGGCTAAGATTTATATTATACTTTCGAAATGTTTTCCTGCACTTTTCACTTATAGTAATAATATCAAAGAAATTTTTTTTGTGTGTCAAGCATGTTTGACAACCATAAGGAGAAATCTCCTCCAATTCTGCATTTGCATGGTGTGTGTGGCGGGAGGCCTTATGGTAGTTTCATTTTCCAAAAGCATTGCGGATCCATTTTAAAATATTTCTTCGTTTGTTTTTTTAAAGATATAACTGTTTTAAGTTCTCACGCTAGTCCTATGACTGACCTGGAGTTTATTGTTCCCTTTCTAAACTCTTGGTGCCTATCATTTTCCACACAGACAGCCTAGAGTCAGGTTATCAGGATATTCTAGAATTCAAGAGGTGCTGTGGAGCTTAAGAGGCGAGCTGGATGGCGAAACGTATCACTTGTATATGGTACTATCTTTTCCGCTGTGTATCCACTTGTAAGGACAGGTTCATATAACTGTCCATTATTGTGTTGTGTTGTATATTGACTCTGATGATGTAAGGTATAAAATGTACAGTTCTTTTGATTTAAAGATTATTCATTTATCTATTATATGTTGTTCCAATGCAACTGTGAGATTCTGATATTGTTTCTGTTGCTTCTTCTTTCTTTCTTCTTCTACCTCTTCTTCTTTAACCCTAACAATTCGGTTTTTCCGGCCTTCGATTGGTCGGCAGTTGATACAGTGGACGTATTAATGTCGATTTTCGGAAGTCGAAAATCCCATTTGTTACAAAGTGGTATCGGAGCAATTGGTTAAGCGACAAGCTTGGCTCTGTTGGGAATTACTCATTAGAGATAGAGTTAGTAGTACTCTATAATGAGTGTGAGTGTAATAATAGATATGAGTGCGTATTTGTTAGTGAATATAAAAATTGTTTTATATTGTGTTGATTGGTTTGTTGAGTAGTATATGGATTCTGGTCAATACGAGTAATTAACGTTATTGATAGGAATCTCTAAACACTTGTACAGAACAAATTCGACACGATATCATTTTAAAATAGGGTAAATGAAATAATTTTACCTAAATTATTTTCGTATATAAAAGAGAAAAAATTTCTGAGAATTATTATAATGTATGATTGCTTGGTTGCTAGAAAGTGATGATATTAAATTATTATCATTGAAGTTGAAAAAGAAATTGAAATCGTAACTTCAAAGTTAAGAAATAAATTCACATACAAATAGAATTGGAGAATATAAATTGTAAATGTGATTTGTAATTTGAAGTAAAATTCCAGAGGAATATTTGGAAATGTTTTGAAAGGGTTTGCAATTTGGAAAAGATTAAATTTCTTTTTGAGTTTGAAAATGGTTTTCAAGGGCTTAGAAAAATGTTTTTAGGAGGGATAAAAGCTCTAAACTCTTTTCGGTCGCTGGAAAATAACTTCGATGATGACTGCAGCATCATCGGTGTTCGTTTTCGGGTTTCCAAAAGAGGGATCACTGCCAAGTTGTTTTAAATGGAAGTTGTTTGGAAAATTTGGGTTTGGGTTTTGAAATTCAAAGGATAATTTGAATTAGTTTCAAAAATGGTTTTGAAATGTTGGAAAAACTCTGGAATCTGATAAAAATAGTTATGGAATAAAATTTATTGAGTTGAAAAGAAATTTGGGGTAGAAACAAATGAATTGAAATTGAGTTTGAATTATGGAAATAAATTTATGAATGGATGAATTACAATTGCAGGTAAATGAAATTGGAAACTAAATGTTGAAATTCATCTTGAAATTGCAAGTAAACTGAAAATTTGTAAAGTTGGATCAAATGAAGCTTAGTATTAAAATAAAATTAGTAAGTAAAACTAATTGAAGAAATGACAAATTTAATATGGGTTGAAATGAATTGAATTCAATAATTATAAATAAAGGGTAAATTAAATTCATATGGAATTTAAAATCCAGTTTAAATATAAGTGTTTATAAACCGAAATAGTGAATTGAATTGTGTTTGGGACAAAAGAATAAAAACTGAAATTGAAAACTGAATATCGAAAACCAATTTGATTTGTGCGAGATGAAATGAGTTAGAACTTGTAATGAATTAGTAAAAGAAACTAATTTAAAATAGCAAGATGAATCAGTTGTGAATGAAAAATAATTGATAAAATTCAATATTCAGAAGGTAAATTGAATCCAAATAGAATTGAAATTGTAAATTAAATTCAAATGAAATTGATAATGTGAGATTGAATGAAAATGAATATTATGGTTAGCAGGATATACAGGTGGATTAAAGGAAACTGGAATTTTGATTTCGAAGATAAAAAAATTGAATTGCTTGACAAAAGGTATGTATTTGAATTTCAGTATGAAATTTGATGATTTTCTTGTCCAGCTACTTGGCCTTTTCTTTTCTTTTTGAAATCTGGGGATCATGGTGCCATTTTTGTAGTCGTACCGAGCTAGCCGCACAAAGTAGACGCTGGCGAAAATTTTCGAAAATTTAAGGCATTAGAATATTTTTGAGAAAATTGAATTTTTTTGAAAACTATAACTTTGATTTTGGAGTGAAAAGTTAAACGATATAGTTGGTTTTGAAAAGATAACTAAGTATGATCTGAAAACTTAGTAAAGTTATTGTAAGAAGTTTAACTATGGATTTTGGAAAAGCTAAAATGTTTAAATGAATTTGAAATTTAATTTGAACAAATGGTTTTGAGAAGTTAATGGATTTCAAGACTTTTTCTTACTTGGCAATTTTGAGGACGAAATTCTTTTAAGGGTGGAAGTTTGTAACGATCCAGAATTTCTATCATTTGAAATTCATATATTTAATTGATTTTAAATATTAACGAGTAAAATTTGTAAGTCGAATAAATTATATTTCGAATATCTAGATTTAATTGGATAATTAAATCGATAATTTAATATTTGAAATTACAGAAATAATTGGAAATTGGGTTTAATGTGATTTAAATTGATTTGTAAAGTTGTATTAAATCATATTGGAGTTAGAATGATGTTATATGTGAGGAACCGTTTCTTCGACTTACGAAAACCGACATCAATACGTCCACTTTATCAACTGCCGAGCAATCGAAAGCCGAAAAACCGAACCCTTAGGGTTTAAGAAAAAGAAAGAGATAGAAGAAGAGAGAAAAAAAGAAACAGAAAACAATATGGGAATCTCACAATCGCAGCGGAACAACATATAATAGATAAATGAATAATCTTTAGACAAAAGAACTATATCAGTTATTACATTACATTTCATTACATCATCAGAGTGTACAACAACAAACAGCGAAAAAGAAATGCTATATACTAGTGAATACGCCATGCCATCCAGCTTGCCTCCAGCAACTTCTGAATTCCAGAATATCCTGATAAACCTGACTCTTGACTGCCTGTGTGGAAATTGGTGGGCACCCAGAGTTTAGGAAGGAAAACAATAAACTCCGAGTCAGTCATGGGACTGGTGTGAGAACTTAAAATAGTTTATCTTTAAAAACAAACAACAGGATCATTTTTAAAATAGATTCGCAATGCTTTTTAGAAAATGAGACTACCATAAGGCCTCCCGCACACACACACAATGCAAACGCAGAATCGGAGGAGATTTCTTCTTATGATAGTCAAAGATGCTTGATACGCATTAAAAAGAAACATTTGATATTATTACTATTGCATAGTGTATATAAATCTTAGCCAGCATAGGCATTCCGCACTTATGCCTACTATAGTTACCATCCAAACAGTGGTGACCACCATACGTGAATGATAGGTTCTACAACTAAAACCGTACAAGATCGTATTGTTTCTTTGGATTTCCAACAAATGGTCAGGCCAAGGAACTTCCCATTGCCACATGGGTACGCCTCTGGAAAGACGATCCGAGAACCTAACCGGATCTCTGCCAACACAAGGCCGGGTTACCTTTCAAACTAGGTAACTACTGACACGAATATATCATTCCCCGATCGTAACCGATCTATATCCAAGGATCCTCGATTTCCAACAACCACAAAGCAATAAATTTGCAGCAACAACATAGGTTAAGTATCTGGGCTCCATACCATGATACCACCTCTATTCAGAAGGAATGACATACACTAAAGGGGCGCTAACCCCTAATAACCTTGCTGCATCCTTCCTGTTTTGACCATTTTCGGGGTGTGAGGTCCGACGAAGTCTCATCCACAAAGCCACGCTTTATACAAAGCCATGCTTCGATCAACAAATGCTCAACAGCACTTCGTATGCCACATTACCAATTTGGGAATGTATCACTAGTAACCATCAACTACATAACCTCTAAGGGTGTTAAGCTAAGAGAATAAATTCTCCGCCACCAACGGGAACATATTTGATAGAAACCAGCTTTACATCTCAAATTGTAACGCCAGACACACATCCATACAAGTCCGTTCCGGGATCGAACGGAACCGAAGGCACTTACAAAGAAGTCCTTGCAATCCGGATATTCACTAATCACGACTGGACTTCCCATCACAAAGGGTAATAAATTTCTATATCGGAGATCAGCCGATGCAGAAACATTCGACGGTATTCCTTCCGTTTTCACAAATATCCGGTCTTCAACACCGGTCATCAAATGCAATTCATAACGACGTATCACATATTCGGAATGGGTTATACGACCCCAAGGTCCTTTCCCGGATAACCCGAATAGTGAGCTCTTATTTAACAATAAATGTGGCATTCAAATTCAAGCAATCAAAACAAATACTTATTTAAAGGTAAATATTGATAGTCGGTTATTTAACTATCAATAGAGATGCGCAACATCATCAGATTCCAAATAATTTTCCAAATTATTTATTTTCCCTAAAATATCTTTACAAGATATATAATTTTTCACACTTAACCATTTGAAACAAATTTCAAATATTCACGTTTCAATTTATCTTTAAAAGATAAAATTTCAAACCTTTCATTTCATATTGGAAAACATTTCCATACTTATTTACTAATAAGTATTTTACAAATCGATTTATTTTCATCACTTGGAAAATATTTGATAAACTTAAATCAAAATTAAGTATATATTTCATTCTTTAAGAAAAAAATTCTTTTAAACACATTAATTTGAGTCAAAACGAATGTTGCGTAAAACATCGTTACGACGACCCAAAATCACTAGTATAGGGATTCGAAATTAAGATAGATATATAAATCCCAATACTATATAAAATATTTCCTTTCGGAAATCACTTACTATAACAACAGTGTTATAGTCCACCATTTCCTTATTTCTCAAAAACGTCTATTTCAACAATAAATGTTGAAATCTATGTATTCGATAGTTAATCCATTTTAAAACAATTAACTTCATTTGATAATATTCATTTCCCCAAAACATATCCATTTTATTTTAATAATATATTCACTGTCCAAAAATCGTGAATATACTTTATTTACCCAATTCAATGTTTCTACACATTTTATTTCAAGGACAATTTGCTATCCGAAATCGCGAATATATCTCCTTTAATAACCTTCTATATTAAATTTATCAAATTCAATTGATTTCGGATTTATAAACAATGTTTATAAATTCCATTTCTACTTATAAAAACTTCAATTATAAATCTCCTTTATTATCCAATTCAATTTATATAACTCAATTATATACCAGAAGTCCATATTATAAGTTAAAAACTTATAATCCATTTATTTACAAAATCGTTCTTTTAAAACTTCACAAATTATAAATCTTATTACTTATAAGATTCTTTTATATTTTATAACAACTTCAACTTATAAAAATCCCTTTATTAACAATTTCTATTTATATCCCATTTAAATGCCAAAGTCCGATTTATAAGATAATTACTTATAAATCTTTTATTTTACGAAATCTATTCATTTTATAACTTCACAATTTATAAATCTATAAATTTTGTTCACTTATGAAATCCAATTTTTATTTCAATTTTTTTAACACTTATAAAAACTCGTTTTAATATTCCAATATTTTTAATTTATAAAATTTCAATTTTATAAATCTTTTATACACATCGTTTTTAATAATTCAAAAATCCCAATTTAAACCATTTTATAAATTACTTAACTATTTATTCCAAAAATCACACTTTGGTTATATTTCACCAAAAATCATAATTTTTATAACTTTAAAATTTTAACGTTTATTTATTTAAAATGAATCAATTCAAAAGTTTAATAAAACGTATACTTTGAACAATCACTTTAAAAATCCCTTTAAAATCAAAATCGTTATTTTTAAACTTCAAAAATGGATCCGATGATGCAACAGCACCAAATAGTCAATCACGTCATCCAAACATCATATATCAGTATATGATAACCAACACATATCAAAATCTCTGTAATCAAATAAATACTGGTGAGGAATCCAGTTGGATCCCTCCAACCTGTTTCCCTGCATCCACAGACATTAGCACAATACCAATTTCGTTCTAGTGCGGAATTATCGCGGTATATGGGATTTATAAAAATATTATCCGCTTAATAGGCGGCGCAATAGGGTCTCATCCGCTATATACTGCGGGAAATCAACTCCAAGTACATAAATAATACCAGTTTCACTTCGAGGTGGAATATCACGGTATATGTGTGTAATAAATAACCTCCGCTTAATAGGCGGCGTATAAGGTCTATTTCAATCAAATATACATATACATATATATATACACACACACACACACACACAACAATCATCATTCAAACACACAATCACTCAATCAACCAATTTAAATTTAACTATTTAAAATTTAAATCAAAACAAAATTTTGATTGAGTGAGAAGTTCTCACATTGATTTTAATTTGCAGTCCTTTTTCCATCTTGACTCGATTTCCTTGTTTTATACCTATTTAATTATTTACACAATTCATTAATATTCGAATCAACTGAACAAATAAATTTCCGTTTTAAACCAATTTACACAATTCTTTTTAAACCAATTTTCTTTTAATTTATGTAACTAAATATTAAATTTGAACTTAATTTCCTTTTTAATTTTCTAATCAGCTAAAATTTTAGTTTTAAACCAATGCTCCCCTTTAAAATACCATTCAGTAACTATAACAGGTTAAATAAGTTTATAAATCACTATAACACCTTATTCAAAACAACTAGTAAATTGAAGCTTCATCTATATAAACCGATTTTTTTTGTTTTACTGTTGATTTTAAACAAACTGTAATTTCTAAAACTATATATATATATATTCTCTTCTAAATGCATATATATTTGTAAAATAAAATGAATTTGGGTCTAAAATTTCTACATATATATATGTATATACAGATTTTTAAATTTTCGAAAATAGATTGATTATTCATACCTTATTGACATCAATCGATCCTGCCAACATCACCTTCCTGCCTTCGCGATCGAATGCCACCGTCGCGCAACTCGACTTCGCCAATTCCTACGAGCCATGCCCACGCGTACAAGCCCTGACCTAGACCCAAATCCTTTGCGCACTCGAACATCTTCTCCCAGTTGCAGTCGCGACATCCACCCTAGCGTGCACCGACCACGAACTCCCCCTGCGCTCGCGATGACGTCGCCTGAAAATTGCTCGGGACTTGAATTGAGGTCGGCCCTGAGCAAAATCGAACGAGACGATGAATTCGATCTTCCCTTTCGAATCGATTTGAACAGGCTTCGGCCATTTATTATTTTAATTTTATTCTGCCAATTTCGAATAGAGGGAGGGGAAAAGAGGGATTCGATCTCGAAAGAAACAGCGGCGACCATTGATTTTGTTTATTTTCGAACTGAGGAACTTCGAAATGAAGTTGCGTGATAATTTAAAAAGAAATGGGGAGGAGACAAGAGTACGCGATGTTTCAGGGAGAACATGTTTGCATGATTTTTTTTCCGTGATCTTTGGCATGATTTAAGGAAGGGAAAGTAACTGATGTTGACCTAATTTAAAAATTAAATTTAAATTGAATTTGATTTAAGTTCAACACGTTTATATGTCGTACACTCATACAACAACTCCAAACGCTACGAAATTTGAAATCCGATAAAATTCAATATTACGGTCCCAATGGAACTGGTTTCGTCGAATTCCGAGACTGTTTGAAAAATGGCTATTTTAACTCGTCAATTAAATATTAAAACATTCAATTTTCACAATTCAACTTTTAATTCGATTCTAAAAGTTCTATAACATCACTATAACTCCAATATGATTTAATAAAATTTTACAAATCATTTATAATCATATTTAACCCAATTTCCAATTATTTCTGTAATTTCAATATTAAATTATCGATTTAATTATCCAATTAAATCTAGATATTCGAAATAAAAATTTATTCGACTTACAAATTCTACTCATTAATATTTAAAATCAATTAAATATATGAATTTTAATTGACAGAAATTCTGGGTCGTTACATTATAGAGCTTTTAAAATTTAATTAAAAGTTAATTTGTGGAAATTGAATATTTTAATATTTAATTGACGAGTAAAAATAGCCGTTTTTCAAACAGTCTCGGATTTCAACGAAACTAGTTTCATTGGATCTGTAATGTTAGATTGTTGTAAGATTTTAAATTTCGTGTCAATCGGATATACAGTTTGTCCAGGGCAAGCAAAAACGCGTAAGAATCGGTTTAAGTGAATTTTAAATTTAAATAGTCGATTTGAAAACCTATCTTCCAAATACGATCGAATTGGCCCTCGATATATATTCCTTTGTGTTCGGAATGAGAGTAAAACATTATAAACGCCAGGTAGCATGCTTCGTCTGGAGTTCGGAAAAATTTCGGGTGAATTGTGGTTTGCAATTTTCTATATAAGGCCCCCTATTTTCACATTTTCAACCAAACCCTAGAAGCTAACCCTAGCCGCTAGAAAATAATTCAATGGCCGAAAATATTTGTTTCTTCTCCTCTGTTATCATTCGATCCATCCAATATTATCACAAATTATCAACTGCAAACTTGTAGAGCGCGTTGAGATCTATATTCTCAACGGCTATGATCGTAAACAACGAAGTGGATTGACGGCTATTGGTTCGTGAAAGTTCGGCGTTTAAGCACGAATTTCGAGAAGCTCAGGGAGTCGGGCTCATGCGGTTGCTCGCCGATGGTAGAGTAGGCGAAGGCCTTCGACGTGGTGGAGCTCGATCGTCTTCAAGTGCAATAGAGTGGTTGCGTTAATTGAGGAAGAGGGTGCGTGCTATGGGTTCTTTGAGTGTATGACCTGATGGGGGAAAGAAAACAATGCGTGCGGCCCTGATACGAGGGTATTGAAATGCACGGCCGAGATCAAGTGTTATAAAAATAATAATAATAAAATTTGTAAATTAATATATATAATAATTCGTGAATGTTTAAAAGGCTATGACTTGTTCATACGAGGTCGAAAATTGACGAAACGACTTGCGTTGGAATCGTATTGTCGGGTTAGTACACGAAGGAGCTGGATTGGGATTGATTGGAGCTAGTGTGAATTTTGGGTAAAATTAAACGCACGTCTAATTTTATTCGGAATAAAACACTACAATCGCTATTGGAAGCAAGGTGAGAACTTCTCACTCAATCGAATTTGTTTCGACTTAAATTTTAAACAGTTAAATTTAAAATTGCTTGATTGTGTGATTGGATGATAAATTGCTATCTATTGTATTGAAATAGACCATATACACCGCATATTAAGCGGAAGTTATTATATTAAACACATATACTGCGGTGTTCCACCTTGAAGTAGAATTGGTATTATATATGTACTTGGAGTTGATTTTCCCGCATTATATAGCGGATGAGACCCTATTGCGCCGCATAATAGCGGATGATATTTTATATAAACCCATGTACCGCGATATCCCGTCTTGAAACGGGTTTGGTATTGTGCTAGCATCTGTGGATGCAGGGAAACTGGTTGGAGGGATCCAACTGGGTTCCTTAAATAATTGAATTTGTTTCAGTGTTGTGTATTGATTATTTATAATCTCTATGTGATGATCTTTGTGATTGAAATCATTGAAGGTTAAAATTTAGCCGAATAAAATTTTGGTATCGTTAGATACTGGAAATTAATAAAAATTTGATTTTCGAAAATTCAGGTTGAAAGTTTGTATTAAAATTAATTTTTGAGAATTGGATAAATTTAAAGGAAGAAATTCTAAAATAATAAAGTTTTATTTTTAATATTATTGAATAAATTCCAAAAATATGGGAAAACGTTTTAATAAAGGAATTTCGAGAATGTTGTTTAATAGTTGAAGAATTTATTTAAGATATGGATTTTAGATAATTGAAAGAGTTAAAGAAATTAATTTCAAAAGGAAATAAATTTAGAAATTAAATTTGGAATTTAATTTTGGAGTTGAAATTAAATTTAGAAATCGATTTGGGAATAAATTTGGAGTTAGAATAAATCTTAGGAATCGATTTGGAAATTTGATTAGGTGTTTTGGAAATAACGTAGAAAATCAATTTGAAATTGATTTGATATTCGAAAATTAATTTGGGAAATCAAATTGGGATTTGATTTTGTGTTTGAAATAAACTGGAAATAAATTTGGGATTTGATTTGGTTTGAAGGTGATATTTGGAAATCGATTTAAAATTCGTATATCAGTTGATTTTTGGAAATGTAAATTCACAACGGGAATTTGTAAAGAAAAGGAAAATTGTTTGAAAAATAAATATTGGTTTATTCGTAAAGTGTGTAAAGGAATTTACAGATTTTAAATGTAAATTAAAATAAATCAAGAAGATTTATTTATTTATTTGAATGGACCATTTTGTAATGGAAAAGAATTCTTCCCTGCAAAGCCGAGTATATTTTTAGAATAGCTTTTGAATGAAATTTAAAAAATTTAGATTTGGTTTTAAAATAATATTGTTGGGGAAATTAGTTTTGAAAATTGTGTTTAATCTTTAAAGTAAAAATTTATTAAATTTATTATACAAGGGATCATTTTAAGGATTAAATGGATATTTGATTCAGAAAATAGATATTTAAATAGTTACACTCTATCTACTAATTTTACTTTGAAAAATAGTTTGGGCTTAAGTTATATGTAATATTGGTATAATATTTTTATAACTAATATTTTAAGTAAAGTGATTAAAGAAAAATAGTTTTATTTCAAAGTGTTTTGCCGATATATTTTGGATAAGTGTTATAAATTATTTTAAAGTATTTGAACTCGGCAAATTTCCAATGAAAATGAATAAATATTTGGAAGTGTTTCTGCGTAAGGAAAATGATTTGAAATTTGTTTTCAAAAGTTGTAAAGGTGAAAAGTGATTTGAAATTTGTTTCAAATGGTTGAAGTGTGGAAACATATATCTTGTAAAGATATTTTTGAAAAATAAATAATTTGGGAAATTATTCGGAATATGGTGATGTTGTGCATATCTATTGATAGTTAAATAACTGAATATCAATATTTACCTTTAAATAGGTATTTGTTATGCTTTGTTTGAATTTGAATGTAACACTTATTTTAAAAATAAGCGCTCGTTATTCGGATTAGCCGGGAGAGGCCTTGTGTCATAAAACCCATTCCGAATAACGATATGATGAAATGGGATTGCATTTGAAGACCGATGTTGAAGACCGGATATTTTCGGACACGGAAGGATTACCGTCGAATATCTCTGCATCGGCTGATCTCTGATATTGAGATTTTATCACCCTTTGTGATGGAAGTCCGGACGTGATTAGTGAATATCCGGATTGCGAGGGCTTCTTTGGAAGTGCCTTCGTTTCGGTTCGATCCCGGAACGGACTTGTACGGATGTGTGTCTGACGTTACAATTTGAGATGTAAAGCTAGTTTCTATCAAATACATTTCTATTGGTGGGGGAGAATTTATTTTTTTAGCTTAACACCCTTCTTTGAGACATACGAGCTAAGAGGTTATGTAGTTAATGCTTACTAGTGATACATTCCCAATTTGGTAATGTGGCATACGAAGTGCCGCTGATCATTTGTTGATCAAAGCATAGCTTTTGTGTAAAGCGTAGCTTTGTGGACGAGACTTCGTCGGACCTCACAACCCGAAAATGGTCAAAACAGGAAAGATGCAGCAATGTTGTAGGGAGTAGCGCCCCTTAGGGTATGTGCATTTCCTTCTGGATAGAAGTGGTATCATGGTATGAAGCCCAGATACTTAACTTATGTGGATATCGCAAATATATATATGACTTTGTGATTGTTGTTGGTTGAGGATCCTCGGATAATGGTTGTTTACAACTAGGGGATGACATACTCGTGTCAGTAGTTACCTACTTTTGCAGAGGTAACCAGGCCTTGTGTTGGCAGAGATCCGGTTAGGTTCTTGGGGCGTCTTTCCAGAGGCGTACTCATGTGGCAATGGGAAGTTCCTTGGCCTGACCGATTGTTGGAAATCCAAACTCCAATACGCACGTTGTATGGTTTTAGTTGTAGAATCTGCCATTTACTTATGGTGGTCACCACTGTTTAGATGGTAGCTATAGTAGGCATAGTTCGGAATGTCTATGTTGGCTAAGATTTATATTATACTTTCGAAATGTTTTCCTGCACTTTGCACTTATAGTAATAATATCAAAGAAATTTATTTACGTATCAAGCATGTTTGACTATCATAAGGAGAAATCTCCTCCAATTCTGCGTTTGCATGGTGTGTGTGGCGGGAGGCCTTATGGTAGTTTCATTTTCCAAAAGCATTGTAGATCCATTTTGAAATATTTCTTCGTTTGTTTTTTTAAAGATATAACTGTTTTAAGTTCTCACACAAGTCCTATGACTGACCTGGAGTTTATTGTTCCCTTCCTAAACTCTGGGTGCCTATCATTTTCCACACGGGCAGGCTAAAGTCAGGTTATCAGGATATTCTGGAATTCAAGAGGTGCTGTGGAGCTCAAGAGGCGAGCTGGATGGCGAAACGTAGCACTTGAATATGATATTATCTTTTCCGGTGTGTATCCACTTGTAAGGACAGGTTCATATAATTGTCCATTATTGTGTTGTGTTGTATACTGACTTTGATGACGTAAGGTATAAAATGTACAGTTCTTTTGATTTAAAGATTATTCATTAATCTATTATATGTTGTTCCGCTGCGACTGTGAGATTCTGATATTGTTTCTGTTGCTTCTTCTTTCTTTCTTCTTCTACCTCTTCTTCTTTAACCCTAACAATTTGGTTTTTCCGGCATTCGATTGGTCGGCAGTTGATACAGTGGACGTATTAATGTCGATTTTCGGAAGTCGAAAATCCCGTTTGTTATATATATGGTTCATAATTAGTTATAACATCATAATATGGTTAAAATCGGTCTTATTTTTATTATAATAAAATTAATTTTCGGCACTAAAATATAATTTTTAATATTATTTAAATCAATTTACTTCATAAATAAAATATATTAATTGGAATATTAAATGAAAAATATTTTTAAATTTTATAAAATTATATTAGCACCAAATAAGCTCTTGAAAAAAAATTAATAAATAAGAAATTATTTTTCTGTTTTTAAGATTTAATTATTTAAAGCGGTCGAAATTAAATACATTAATATAAAATTAATTTAAACCGAGAAAAATATGGAAACATTTCAACCTTCAAAATATCATATAGGATTTACTAAAAATCCAAAATTTTAAATAAGTTTTGGAAATTAATTATTTATTAATAATTTATTAATTTTCAAATGAACATTTAACTAAAATGAATTTTAAATAAAAAATATGAAATTATTTCTAACTTGTGCGCATGACCTAGGATTTAATAAAAAAATATTTTGAATAAGTTTATTAATTAATATATATTACTATATATTATAGCAATATTTATGTGTGTATGTATGTATATTAAAAAATTAAAAAATTACTTTATCATTATATATATGTATACATATATTGTTCATGGTTTAAAATATTACTTTAATATTTTAAATAATTTATTTATATTTAAACAAATATATTTCAATAATATATATTATATAACATTAATATATTTTTTTGGCAAGGCCAGCCGGTTTTATAGTGGACCGTCCACTTTTTATTACGAACGTAATAAAAGTTGAAGTACAGGAGTAAGGTTAAAGCACCTTAACTACTATGAAAAAGAAAAGAAAAATACAGCACAGGAGTGTGAATGAAGTATCACAACTACTATAAGTATATCGAAAACAATACTACTCCTCCTTAGAGGAATAATCACTATCATCCACAGCAACCAGGGAAGACACTATAAGGACATTTCCCAATAGACTAGCAAAAGGGCAGAAATGGGAAGCAAGACAAGGATCATACGCCACGGAATCAAAAGAGTAAACAAATGGTCGGTCCCAGGAAGAATCAGCAAGCAGGGCAGAATTCTTATTCGCAAAATGACCGTCCAAATCAAGAACCAAAGAGTCACCAGAAGGTCGGTAATAAAGGCATCTAAGGTCTTGTTGATCATCAGAAACGAATCGAAAGAAAGATTCTGCCAAGGGGTTAAATCTCATATCAGAGATGAAATCAACCCAACACCGCTTAGCATCATCCCAAACAATAGAGGGACAAGGGGGACCAGGATCAGGGGCATCAGCAGGAAAAGTGGAAACATCACCAGGGTCCAACAAAGCAGAAAGGGAGGCAGGGCCAGGATCAGATACAGGAGGCAGGCCCAAACTAGGCAAAGGAACTACTTGAGGAGGGTCAATAAGGGAGACAGAGGATGAAACCTTAGGAACCCATTTCCTGATCGGGAGGCGAGGCAGTCGGATCTTAGGAGCACTGGCAGAAACAACAGAATGCGTGCAAGTAATTGCCAGGTGGCCAAAAGAGTGACAGATGGAGAAGATATCTGGAACCCAACCGTATTGAATGTGGACCTCCACAACATGCCCAACAGCAAGCTGAACCGGAATAGAAGATGGAAGCGGCTTATAAGGGGAAATCTCAATCAGTGCCTTTGCATACATCAATTTATCACGTGCGACTGTATTTGAATCAAAACATCTCAAATTTCCTACGTTACAAGCTCACCAGTTCAAACCAAGCAATGGTTGAAGAGCAGAGGGAATTTGCGAAAAATAAGCCCAAACGGGAATAGAAAGAACTTGTTCACGTGCACTAGCCACGGTAGGAGACCAAGGAGTAATTATAAAGGGTTGGCCATCAAAAAAAGAAGGCTCACCCTCAAGCACAAGACTTCGTTCCTCGGGGGAGGAAAACTGAAGGAAATACAAGGTGTCAACCAGCTTAACACGTAAATTACCACGAAGCTTCCAAGCCCTATGACAAACAGTAGCCACATCGAGGAGTCGGTGATTAGGATCCAAAAAGAAACCAACTAAATAATCTGACCAAAAGTCCAAACCGGCTTGCAACACAATGGGAGGAGGGATCATCACTCCATTTTCTTCAACGATTTCAAACTTAATCGGCTTGTAGGAACCTGTATTACGGGGAAGAGAGGTGAAAAGAGAGGCCAGGATTTGTTGCCAATAAGGGAAGAGGCAATAGGAGCTGTTCCAAAATTCACCGACTCATTAGACACTCCAACAGAAACCAAACAGGGTGAACAACTGGAACTTGCTTTACAGGGAAGGGGATTAGGAAGCAGAATGGCGTCATGGGACAAAACGTCAGGAGCAAAACAGCCCAATCTATCAGAACACTTTTTAACACAGGCATTTTCAGAAGCATTAACGCAAGCATTATCAGTGCATTATTCAACACATGAAGAAACAGTAGTATCACTACTCGAAACTCGGCCATTCAGACCAACAATCAATCCAATAGCGTCGGTGACAGTAGGCACTACACCCGAGACATTATAATTAGGAACTTCACCCGAAACCGAAGGAACAGAAACCAAGTGTATTCCCAAAACCTTACTAGAAAAACCAGAAGGACCCAATGCCACAGGACTCGCTGAGAGAGAGAGAGGAGCCTTACCAATCGAACGCGCTTGAGACGAACCATCCTCGGTTTAGAAGACAGCAGCAGACACACATTTCGATACTACAGGACTAATATTAGGGCAAGCGGCTGGGGTGTTGGGAGAAGGTTGAGGAGCAGGAAAAGAAGGAAAGTTAGCAACTGAGAGGAGAAGTGGCGCGGGTCACAGCGGCGTTGACGGCATGACACTGAAAAAGCGCCCAGATCTGGTGGTCGAGCGAGAGGGGGTCGGGGCGAAAGGGAGGGGAGATGGAAAGGAGAAGCAGGCATACAAGGGGGTGGCAGAGAGGAGAAACACGGGGAAGAGAAAGAGACGCTAAAGAAATCAATCGAAAGAGAAGCAAAGGGAACAGAAGCAGGAAACGGTCGCCATTGTCATAAAAATCCTTAAATTGACTTGATAACATTAATATTTTGTTTATGAGACTATGTATATATGCAAAAAATATATTTACATTCAAATATATTATACATTTATATAAAAGTATATAAAAAAACGTAATATATATATTTATAATATTTATATAAAATAATAGTTTATATACATACGTATATTTGGACAATATATAATTGCATATCGGATGAGCTAACGTGTCCGTTGCAATGTAAGTCCCAACATCCATACACTGACATGTTATACCTTGCATGGGTTGATATGTTATATATGCGCGCACATGCACACGCATGATATATGATACACACATACACAGACACACACACCAATATATATACATTAAATAGAATTATATAGTTTATGAATTTAAATAAAATAAAAGATTTTATTTAAATAACATTAGGATTATTCTAAATGAATTAGACTTCATAGGCCCAATATAGATCTAATGTAACACCCCACTCCGAGACCCACATTAGCAAAGAGTATTACAAGGTAATACTGTCTGCTAATACGGAGAATAGAGCTGGATAGGAGCGACCATCTATAGCCTTGTCTTAGCTATCTACTGAATACGTCTATAAATGTAGCATTTTTTTTTGGTGGATCGACATATCCAATAGATATTTAATACAAAACTATAATGGCTATAAGATCTAACAGAACAAAATATAACAACTCAAATGTAAAATACATCACAAAACAGTAGATCATCACATACATATACACATATCAAGATACATCACAGAATATACAAAACGATACATGTCAATTGGTGTAGCAACCACAATATACAGGCGAGTCAAAAGAGTATACATATCAGAGATACAACCAAAAAGGACTACACAAAAAGCTATAACAAAAGGAGCTAGCAGAATGGTCCATGCAAAAGCAGAATAAGCTAAGGTTAATTAATTAATACATAAATCAGAAAGGCTTCATATTTACACTATTTTACAAAACAAATTGCATTTCTCTCAAGTTTTTTTAACCAGACAAAATATGTGAACTTGCATACAAATAAAATAAAATATTTTACATTATATAAAAGGATAACTTTAATTTTTAAAACATTTTTTATATTAAAATCTCTTATTTTACAAAAATGCACTATTTTTGCAATAAAATGCAAAAGTCTATATCTTTGACTTAAAAAATTCTACAAAAATTATTTTCCTACATATAAAAATATGAAAAACCATTTAAAACCTAATTTTATAACCAAAGCTCATTTTAAAACCAATTTCACCCTTTTTATTTAAATAAACAACCTTTAAATTCAAATACTTCCTTTAAAAATTATTAAAAGAAATAGTTGGCAATAATTAATATAATTACTACATTTTCTCTAAATAAAAATCATTTTCCATTCATTATTAACCCAAAAAAAAAAAAAATCTTGGAATTTCATTTTTCTCATTTTAATTCTAAATTTTTTGAAATTCACGCATAACTTCTGTTGCGGGCTAGGTCAGTCCAACACTAACTGAAGGGTTCTTATAGACGACTTCTTGCTTAAAGACTTCATCGTTTTCACACACTACCTCTAGGAATTCAAGGCATCCAATTTAGCATTGACGTTGACGAGCACTCTAGTGAATGAAATTTGTGTTCGAGTTTGTGTGGCTTTATCTATCTTAATCGGTCTACCAATTGTACTAACTAAGACAATGATTGCCTTTGGACCCCATAATCTATAAGCTAAGTGCATGTAGTCTCACCTATACTAGCATGCTTGTAAGAAAGTCCCTATCTATTTTCGTATTTGGTCGTACCTTCTTCATAGTAATGAAATTTTTGTCAAAGAACCATGGTCCCTTTTCTGCTACTTTGTTGTTGTCTACATCATTTTCAAATGAACCACGAAGAAACCATTATCTCTTGACTGTAATGAGAAGTCCATTGAAGTCTTCCACGTCTTCCTTCTGTATGCCTATAGGGCCTTGAAATAGGGTCTTCGTCCCACTACATACAAAATTATATAGTTATTCGTTATTCCACACCTCTTCAGCCACTTTGATCGCATCTAAAGTTATTGCTCCTTTTTTTTTACCATCCACCTCAAATGGTTTTATGAATTCCATACATATCCTCCATCCCAGATCTGGTCGGGCCCCTAACTACATCACTGTATAAGACCTTTGCCCGCTTAGCTATGTTAAATCTAACTCCAAACGTTCATCCACTTCCCTTGTTTGGCATGAAACTGCCAGCGGCGTTAGCTTTTACCCTAGGGGCTTCTTCTCCTCCTCCTCCTCTTCTTGCATCACTACCTTCCCTTTTTCCTACTACTGACCACAGTTTCCTACCCCTCTTCGTTTGCTCCTTGTTTCGTTCCTTCTCTACTTTCATTTGACACCATAGAGTTTGAGAATTTGTAGATTGACGGATAATATAGAGAGAAAAGGAAGAAGTTGATGGAAGATATGTAACATCCCGTATATGGAGGCCAAAAGCTAAGCACTACAAATGCTGCAGTCATCTATGGTGTTAACTTCTGCTGACAAAATACGATAATGATAATGGTATATATAATATCAGAAGCACACAAATATGAACAAAACCACAGATTTCAAAATAACCTTTTGTTGATTACATTTCAAAACAATAATTCATATCTATGTTATAAAATCCCTTAACGTTTCCAAGGCAATGATTAAATATATCAATTACAAAATACGCCAAGAGCGATATATGACGATACCCCCTTGGTTGATCAGAATCAATATAGTCATATCTGACTTAACATACACAGCGGAATCAAAGCAAAATAAACTATAACTCCTAATTAGCTATCCATCAGCTGCCTGCTTATCTACGGAAGCTTTATGCTTCAAAATTACTAAAATCTGAAAACCTCAACCCTCAGCCTACTCAAATCAATTTTGAGCACCCAAGAGTTTAAGGGGAAACAAAACTTCAAGTCAGAC
This sequence comes from Allium cepa, assembly GCA_030765085.1. Classification (NCBI taxonomy): domain Eukaryota; kingdom Viridiplantae; phylum Streptophyta; class Magnoliopsida; order Asparagales; family Amaryllidaceae; genus Allium; species Allium cepa. The sequence continues at coordinate 557,175,427 of CM060931.1, read as the reverse complement.
ATAAAGCCTGGTGTGAATAATACTATACATCTCGATTATTTTCTGTTAAGTGAGACCACACCGCATAGCGGAATGGGTTTCCCCTCACTAACATCCTTTTAAACATATCTTTTGCAAATCTTTTCCTACAACCAAAAGTGGTTAAAATCTCTAAAGCATTATTATGTAGACATACATATCAGGTAATAAATGAAGTATCTGTTCGAATATTATAATTTTGTTTGGCTAACTATTAACCTTTGTCTGACTCGGGCCTACCGAACAATATATCAAAATTTATATAATATCTGCTAGACACTCCTCTTCTAGACGGTATGTCCTTAACTATCTGTTAAATACTTCTCTTTTGGATGATCTGTCCCTAACTTAACATCTCACAGGGTCACTTGATTCAAATGGTTTTGCGGGCTCACCAATAACCAATCTGTACAGAAACATATATTTCTTCTGTGTGTAATCAAAATTTTAGTCTTACATGTGACAAAGCCCTACACACTGGAATTTTGGACAAATTTAGCCAGGGTTAATAGCTAATGTATAGGGTGTGACCCTATACCAGTCCCATCTCGTATTCTAATATCTGAGTCATTTTACTTAGGGAAGCCTTCGCATAATTTTCTTTGAAAACCTTTTCAAAATGATTTAGAACCTTTAAATCAAACTCAAACAAGGAAAATATATAATTTATATGCTTTACTCAAAATCACCTTGCCATGTTATATATATACATACTTTACTCAAACTTTAGTTGATGAAAATATTTAACCATTGAAATCACCCCTTACGATTCCATTGAAAGCACCTCGTTCGATACCAAGTAAAAATCCTTCATTTAATCTAGGTCGAAAGGACAAAACCTTCCTTTTGAAACTCTTCTCAAAACCCTTTCGAAACAACTTAAAAACTTTCCTTTCAAAAGCTTTAAAACCTTAGACATCCTTCTCCTAAAACCTTCAAATATTTCCATTTGAAAACACAGGAAAAACCTTTCCTTTTAATCCTTTCGAAACCTTTGGAAAACCTTTCCTTTTAATCCTTTCGAAACAACCAGAAAAACCTTCCCTTTCAACTCCTTCGAAACCATTGGGGAACTACCCGTTTGAAACCTTTTTTGAAAATCTTACAAAAGCATCAAACCTTCTGAAAGCACTTGGGTTTAATTTAAAACATGTGGAAAAACACCTTTTGAAACCACTTGAATCATCCCTTTCGAAATCATTGGGTTCTACCTTCAACGGAGAAAAGGGGCATTTAAAATCATTTAAGTCAAAAGTTATTCATTCGAAAGCATTCCTAAGTAAAAAAGTGATGGAGTTGAAACCTTCCCTTCGAAAGCATTGGAAAAGTGGCTATTTTAAAAAGCAAAGCATCCCCTTCCGAAACCAATCTGGGTCGAAAGGTAAAAAGCGGCAGTAAGATTTTCGACTTAGTCGAAAGCATTTATTTAAAAATAAAGGCGCAACCCAATCGAAACCATTTCTTTAAAACCAATTGACCTGGTCAAAAGCAACCCAGTCGAAAGCTATTCAGTCGAAAGCAAGCAGCCACATTTTCATTTAAAAGCAAAATATCGCTCTAACCCCTTCGGAACCCCTGGACCCTATACCTTCCTTCTATATCCAATTCACTACGTACCACTTACCTAATACAATGTACATTGGTTTCGACGGAGTCAGAGGCGAAGGTAAGAAGGTGAAAGCCTGGTGCAAAAGCATCGAAATAGTAGAAAGTATGTATATTTGTCCTTTTAAACTATTTCTTTGTACCTAACCTGCCTTGTTTATCAAATTGTGATTGGTGGCAAGTTTCTTTTAAAAAAAAAGTACTACCAATTTCAAGAAATAACAATTTTGAATTATTTACAAAATACCCATTCTCCTTCTTATAAATATATAAAACATTTAAGTCTCATACCTTAAATAATTTTATACATCCATTAAACCACTTAGGAAAATTCAATTTTTTTTTAGAAAATCACCTTTTACATGTTTTCTACCATATATAAATTTCAGACCCAAACCATTAATCATTTAACCATAAGTAATTTTTAACCTAAAATAACATTTTCTTCACCAGAAAATTTATATAAAATCCACAAAAATTCTGAAAATTGAAATCTATCTCTAAAATACCATTTCTAGTCTACATAAAAAATTCACAAGGCATTTGGATATCATTTAATAGGGTTATCATAAAATCTATACGAAAAGGCATAATTCATCAACAAGTATATATAATCATTCCATGATTCAAAAACATGGAAAATCATTGCAATAAGTTCGGATTTAATCTTAAAACTGAAAACAATAAGAAATTTGAGATGTAGTTATTATTCACCTTAGCTTTAGAGATTAAAGAGATTGAGATGTGAATGGAATCAATTTTATTAAGCTTTTGCCTTAGCTTGTCTTAATCTTTTTTGTTACCCGGTTGCTTAGCCCGGCTACGAGATGCTAATGATAGATGTTTTGATTGAATCTAAGTGAAACTCAAGTTAATGAAAGATTGACTCAAATTGAGGAGTTCGACATGCACACATCGTTAGGCATGTAAGCACGGTTCGACCTGAGTGCATGGTTCGGCCTATATACATGGGTCGGCCAGCATACATGGTTCGGTCTACTGAGGTGGCATATGCCACTCGGTGAAAAGAAAAGTGATGGTAGGGACTCAACACACATCGCTTGGCTACCTTCGTTTGGCCAACGTTGCCCAACTACCTTCGTTTGGCCAACGTCGCTCGGCTACCTTCGTTCTGCCAACGTTGCTCAGATACCTTCGTTCGGCCAACATCGTTCGCCTACCTTCGTTCAATCGATGTCGCTTAGCAACCACCGTTCAGTACGCCAGGTTCAGTATAGCTGTTTCAAAGCAAGATGAGGGACTTGACTTATTCGTGGAGGTCAACATCAAAGTGAGGGGTTCGACATTGCTTCACTTCAAGTTCCACCACGAGTTACTCTGAATCCTCTAAGAGTTCGCTTCGAGTCAATTACCCGGTGACCACCGTTCGGCCATCCTGGATTGGCATTTGATGATCGATGTAACTTGCTCTGTATGCCTGGATCAGTTGAGTCGAGGTTCCCGTATATGGGCCAAGGTACTTTGCTCTTAGGCCTGAGAAGGAAGTCCATCCTATCTTCGTCTATAAATAGAGGGGCATGGGTGCAGTGAAAATGAGATCTTTTTTCGAGAACTCTGGGGAGACTGCCATTTTGAAGACTCATTTCTTTTCTATTAAAACTTATACTCAGTTGTTGGTGTACGGATTGTATCTGTATTCAATTATTTGAAGAAGTAATAAAGATTACAATCAAAGTAGACGACGGCAGTTACGCCGAACCACTATAATTCTGGTGTTCTTGTTTCTTACAGTTCTTATTGCTTTATACTATGATATTCTCAGTTTTAATTTATTTTCTTCATTAATCTCTCTACACAATCATATTCAAGGGTGTTAGTGACCAATTTTGATGCTAAATATTTTGGTGCTTTCACTGAGAACTGAACTCAGGCTGTTAGAATCTACTTTGCCGCTACTAGATTGAAGAAATCCCCTAAAGAAGATCCAAGTTTATTCACAAGAAGTTCATAGATTCTACTCATAGTCCTACCAATAACTCTATAATGGGAAGACCGTGTACCAGATCAGCCTCCCACAATGGGGATGTCAATGAGACTGCTAGCGCCCAACAAGTAGGACCCAGCAATCAACAAGCTACTCCAGATGCACGGACTGCCGCCGTCCTAAACCAAACAAAACTTATCACCGGAATGGATTTCAATGAGTCGATGAGAGAAATCATGGAAAGCAAGAGACAGCTTAATGAGCAAATTCAAGAAAACTCCAACCTCATAGTCAGCTTACTCAATGACGACATTAGAACGCTGGAGGAAGTCTCGCTGCCTACTCCTCGTCCGACAGCTCCGCTTCGGCTGATGAGCCACCCAGGCGTAGACGCCATAGAACTGAAACAATGCAAACAGGTGTAGCTGAATGATCCATCAGGGATATTCCAGGTTCCCTACTTAGAGCCGAGGCCCCTTATTTACACCAGGATACTCATACTCAAGTTGGAACATGAAAATTAGGATCCGAAGCAGAGTTGAAGCTAGACGATTGACTCACCAAGGTCACAATGAAGTAGGTCCCCAAGACACGCATTTGGTAGATCGCTAACCAAGGAGGCACCAACCGGAACGGTCCCGTATGACAGATTCCAACTTGACACCTTCCATACAAACCCCAGACCTATCAGCTATTGTCAGACAGCCGATGAGAGAAAATCGAGGCTTATCTAATGATGATTAGGGCGTATCTAGGAGCCATACTCCATTCACAGATGCTATCCTACAGGCCGAGTACATCAAGAAGTTTAACATGCCGACTATTTCGGCCTACAAAGGGAAGACTGATCCCCGACAACATGTAATGAGATATGAGTGGATGATGGATTCAGCTAGGGCAAACGATGCAACTAAATGTAGATGATTTCCAATAACTGTATCTGGAATCGCTACCATGTTGTTCACCCGACTTCCTCCGCGGTCTATATCCAACTTTGATGATTTAGTGATGAACATTGTGGAGCAGTTGAGGATTCATGCCACTCGTCCCAAGGACATGATGTCCTTTTCCAGTATGATTCAGGCTCTAGGGGATTCGCTAAAGTAGTACTTACAAAGATTTCACGTTGTTGCTACTGAAGTTAGCAACCCGAATAACCATGCCATTCTAATGGCTGTGATGCGAGGAGTAGATCCAAATTCGAAGTTTGGTGATTGGCTGGTAGGAAAATCTCCGGCTACACTGGAATGTTCTTATTCAAAGGCACATCAAGAGGAAGCTAGGTGGATGAGGCGAGACAATGCACCAGGCCTGGCAAGGAGGCTGTGCAAAGCAACATTGCTGTAAAACAATCCGATAATAACTCTGAAAAGGTCCAGGTCAATGTTCAAAACAATCCATATCAATCTAAAGGATCTAGAGTAGGAAATCTCGAAAAGAAAAAGGAAGCAGGAAAGTGGAAATCAAGGATCCCAACTTATAATGAATACACTCCTCTGAATGCATCTTTGGAAAATATTTACCTATCGACTTGTAATACTTTTCAATATCGAAAGCCAGGCCTAAAAGAGTCCACTGAGGAGCAAAAGCAGATTGGGAAGTATTGCCGCTTCCATGAGACTTACAGGCATAATACCGAAGATTGTAGGCACCTCCACAATGCTATAGAAAAGCTGATTCGACAGAAGAAGTTACAGGAGTTTGTCGAGAACCCACAGGAAGGCAGATAAGGAACTTCAGACCCCGGTAGCGGGCAAGCTCCACGCTACCCTGAGGAACCTGCTCGGACTGTAGGTAGACGAATCATAAACACGATAGTCGGTTGGCCCCATCCTGCAGACAAGAATTGGGAAGAAATGGAGCGTTATGCTAGTTCCCTAAAGCATGTAGATTTTGAATGTTGTTCAAATATGACAGATGGGACCCCAGCTAAACAGCAACGAATGATGACAGACGATATAGTGTTCAGGAGCAGAGATGCCGATCAGGTGGAGGTATCTACCATTGATCTGATGGTCATCTCACCCACTATTGGGCCAGCATTTGTGAGGAGAATACTGATTGACTGCGGATCTACTAACATTAACTTTAAAAAATCGTATGACCAGATGAAGATGGAGACAAAGGATCTATGACCATCTAAAGCCCGTATTCATGGCTTTAATGGTGCGGCTACAGATGCAGTGGGTTTTGTTGAACCGCCAGTTGAACTTGGAGAAGGTGAATGTAGGAGAGTGCGGATCCTACCGTTCATCATTATGGACGTCGATTCTCCATATAATGTGTTTCTAGGTTAACCGGCCCTGGCAGAGTTTAGGGCAGCTTTAGCCCTGTGGTGTTTAACCTTGAAATTTTCAGCAGATAAAGGATTTGGTGTTGTGCATGGCGATCAGGCGATTGGTCGTGCGTGTTATGTAACTGAGTCGAGTAAGGCCCGGCGTAGAGAGAAAGGAAAGATTGTAGACAACTCAGTCTGCATCCAAGTCACTGAAGATTGACAAGTAATGCCCGAGCCTTGGCTTGGGCAACATGATCGGATCTATAGAAATAGAGATCCAAGGGATGATGATGATGAGGAACCTAAGGAGGCAAAAGCAACACTGGCTGAACTAACGATTGACATACTAGTCAGTCGCGATGACCCATCGTGGGTACTTAAGATTGGAGCACAACTCATCCCCTCGATGATCGAGGATCTTACTGATTTCCTTTAAGCGAATCAGGATGTTTTTGCTTGGACGCATTCCAATATGTGTGGAATTTCTCCCGCCATTGCGAGTCATATGTTGAACATAGACCCGAAATACGTTCCAGTGAAGCAAAAAAGGATATGTATGGACCCGGAGAGGTCCACTGCTCTAAGAGAGGAGGTGGACAAACTCAAAGCCAATGGATTTCTCCGCATTACCTTCTACCCGGAATGGGTCTAACCTCGTACTAGTAAGAAAAGCGAATGGGAAATGGAGGACCTGCATAGATTACTTAGATCTAAACAAAGCATGCCCTAAGGATAGTTTACCATTACCCAAAATTGATCAGCTGGTCGACTCAACAGCAGGACATGAGTTGGTGTCATTTATGGATGCGTACTCGGGATATAATCAAATACCGATGCATATTCCAGATCAGGAACACACTAGTTTTGTCACATACGTTGGACTATACTGTTATGTAGTGATGCCTTTCGGATTGAAAAATGCAGGAGAAACTTATCAACATCTAGTGAATCAGATGTTTAAAGAACAAATTGGTAGGATGATGGAAGTCTATGTAGATGACATGCTCGTGAAGTCGTGGAGTCAAATAACCACATTCGAGATTTGGCGGAAATGTTTAATATGCTCAGGTATTACAGAATGAAAATCAGTCCACTGAAGTGTCCCTTTGGCGTTGCATCGGAAAATTTTTTGGGTTTTATTATTACTGCACGAGGAATTGAGGCTAACCCAGAGAAGATTCAGGCTATTCGAGACATACAAGTGCCCAAAACTATAAATCAAGTACAAAGCCTGAAAGGAAAAGTGGCCGCATTGAGTCAATTCATATCCAGAGCGACATACAAGTGTATTCCTTTCTTCGATGTGAGAAAGAAAGGGAAGAGAAATTTCCAATGGATGACCAACTGCAAGGATGCATTCCAAAATTTGGTAAGACATTTGGAAAGTCTCCTGGTGTTGTCAAAGCCTATAGACCATGAAGTGTTGTATATATGCTTGGCCGTATCTCAACATGCCATCAGTATGGCATTGGTTGGAAAGGAGGATGGAGTCCAAAAGCCTATGTACTATGTCAATAAACGTTTAACGGGGGAAGATAGAAATTATCCTAAAATCGAGAAGCTAGCCTACTGCTTGGTGATTGCATCATGCAAGCTTCGTCCGTATTTTCAAGCATACTCGATCAGTTTTATACCGATCAACCTCTACAACAGGTGCTCCAACGACTCGAAACCTCTGGAAGGTTGCTGAAGTGGAACATTGAGTAGAGTCAATTCGATATAGGCTACCTGCCACGAAGAGCTATTCAAGGGCAGGCACTAGCGGACTTCATTGCAGAATTCACCATATCAGATGAGCCAAGCGGTGAGGATGTTATCCCCCACATTCAATGGAAGCTATACGCTGATGGGGCATCCAATAACCGTTGTTCTGGGGTTGGTGTAATTCTTATAACTCTCGAAAATCGAACAATTTGTTATGCCATGAAGCTCGATTTCCCAACTACAAATAAAGAAGCCGAGTATGAAGCATTGATTGCTGGCTTGAAAATTATCATGGAACTTGGAGTAAGATCAGTTGAAATCTTTTGTGACTCACAATTGGTGGTGTACCAGGTGCGGGGAGACTATCAAGCAAAGGGGAAGAGACATGCCCCATATCTTGCTCGGGTTCAAGAGCTGTTAGCACACCTCGAATATTATGATATTTTACACATTCCACGTGAGCAAAATGGAGAAGCCGATTCATTGGCAAATTCGCGAGTACGGGTGATGCACATCAATTGGGATTGGTTCCGGTCGAAATCTTACATGCTTCGAGTATATATGAGATGGAAGTAGATTTTGTGTTAGAAACAAAAATCGAGAAGGAGTCATGGATAACCCCATTCAAGCAGTACCTGCTACATGGGGTTTTGCCTGAAAGAAAGAATGAAAGACAACAAGTCATTCACAAAGCTTCGCGATATATAATGCAAGAAGGAATAATGTATCAGAGGGGATTCTCGGTTCCTTACTTTGGTGCATCGCCCACGATGAGATAAAACGAATCTTGAAGGAAGTTCATGAAGGAGAATGTAGAAACCATACTGGGGGACAGACATTAGTGAAAAAGATCCTCCACTATGGATACTATTGGCCAACCATGAATCGGGACGCCGATGATTATGTGCGAAGTTGCGACAAATGTCAAAAATAAACGAAAATCCCAAGAGCTCCATTGATAGAATTCACACAAATGTTAGCCTTTGGCTGTTTGCAATATGGGGATTCGATATAATCGACTCCTTACCAATCTCCAAAGGTGGTGCCAAATACACAATAGTTGTAGTCGATTACTTTACCAAGTGGGCGAAAGCAGAGCCCTTAGCTACAATCACCGCCACAAAGGTCATTAATTTCGTTGCGCGAAATATCATATGCCGTTTTGGCCTCCTACGAACTATCATTACGGACAATGGAACTCAGTTCGAAAGTAGGGAGTTCAAAGAATTTTTTCAAAAGTATGGCAATGAGAAAAGTTTTGCAGCAGTTGCTCATCACAAAGCCGATGGAAAAGTAGAAGCCGTAAACAAAATAATCAAATCGATATTGAAATACGTTTGGAGAAGGCTAAGAGGCAAGTGGGTGGATGAGCTTCCGACAGCACTTTGGGCTTACAGAACCACCCACAAGTCCGCGATTGGCCACACTCCATTCACATTAGCATATGACACAGAAGCTGTGATACCCGTGGAACTTGAAGTCCCTTCTCATCGGGTTACTCATTATGATCCTAGGACGAATCATAATCTCCTACTGGAATCACTGGACTTTGTTGACGAAAAACGTAAAGAAGCTGATTTAAGAGCGGTTTCATATAGGCACCGGGTTGCTCAATATTATAATGAAAAAGTTCGATCGAGAATTTTCGATGTGGGTGATCCCATTTTGAAGCGATTTTTTCCGACCCCATCACATCTGAATCCCACATGGGAAGGTCCGCATGTCATCGAACAGAAGCTTGGAGAAGGAACTTTCAAGCTAGCGGTCGTAGACAGCGTGACACTTCCCCGCGCATGGAATAGCGAGCATTTGCATCGTTATTACACTTAGTCTATTTCTTTTACATTTTAGTTGCAATTATTTCCAGTGTATGTTTATTTTGTTGTTCTTAGTTTTCGGCATGCAATAAGACAATTTAGTTTGTTTTCATTTGTTATGATCAATAAAGGCTTGAAGCTGTCTTTTCCATGAACTATTGATGTTTCCATGTGTTACAATTCAGTGACAAAAATTAAATTACATTATTCTGTCTGGCGTATGAAAGTGCACACAAACTTAAAAATCTCTAAGTCCACTGACTGCGGACTAGAGTACTCTGAGTCTCCAAAGTGCGGACTAGAGTATAAATGACTTAAAAATCTCTAAGTCCGTAGAGTGCGGACTAGAGTACTCTGAGCCTCCAAAGTGCGGACTAGAGTATAAATGACTTCAAAATCTCTAAGTTCCCAGAGTGCGGACTAGAGTACTCTGAGTCCCCAGAGTGCGGACTAGAGTACTCTGAGTTCCAACAGCGCGGACCAGAGTATAAACGACCTACAAATCTCTAAGTCCTCGGAGTGCGGACTAAAAGTATTCAAAGTACCCAGAGTGTGGACCAGAGGATCTACGAACCCAAAAAATTTCGAGTCATACGGAAGTGAACTGGAGCTTGTGTAACTCATAAGATTTTGAATTTCGGCTACAAGTTATACAGTAAGCTGAACAACGAAACTCATCGAAAGCAAAGAAATGAAGTTTCATTCACTAATCCAAAATAAAGTTCCACTACAACTTCTCCTGAACTCTGAGCAAAAAATCTATTTACAACGACTATGAAAATAAATAGAAATAATTACATGATCCAGGCCTATTCGCGTCGAACAAGGCATGATGGCTACCTTTTCGACTTCTTTTCCTTCCTCGGTTTCTCTGAAGACTCCTCCCCTAGGCATTTTCTCTTGATGCCTTGCTTGCTAGGGAAGCGGTGCTCGTGGAAGGGAAAGGAACTTCTAGTGGAGAGGTCCCACCGGGAAGAATAACCTTCAGGAGCCTGTTCAGTGGATCGTCAAGTTCCACCACCCGAGGCCCAACCTTAATATCAGCCTTCTTCTTCCCCTCTTCCATGATTTTCTCCTCCATGCTCAGTTATGAAGTGTGTTCGAAGGCGCCCATAATTTCAACTTCATTATGTTCTTCTGCGGGCGATGGATTTTCAGATTTGTCTTCATCAAGCGCCTCGATTACTTGGGCGTCGGGTCTGGGGATCTCCCCAATCTGAATTGCCTCTCCCGCTTTCTCCTCCTTCTCCATGGCGGCATCGCTCCTTGGAGATGGGGGGATCAGAATGGCCTGCACATAATCATAAGAGACAAATGTTAGAACACATTTACTACTCGCCAAACACATTGGCCCTTTGAACTCTAGGAAGAGAAGTTATGTACCAGTTTTTGGCTGACTCTCAACTGTTTAGGGAGTTTCACCTTCTAGAATAAGAGATAGAGCATGAATATCAAGTCCAGGCTCCTCTGGGTCATAGTCGATATGCTGCTCGAAGGGATCGAGTGATGGACGACCAGTCGACTGAATAGGAGGAGGAATTGAGAACTCAGTTCTGGATGGACCGACAATGTCATTTTTTCTGTTTGATGAGGAAGAGTCCCTTCAGTAAAGGGCCTTTGCCATAGATAGGTCAGTGTGCTCATTCTCACGAAGCATTTCCTTCGTAAGAGACTCATCTTCAACTTTTTAGTTCCCAACTCAACCTTTTTAATTTTTATTAAAATGTCCCATGCTTCGGCCAAAGATTCAAGTTAACCCTCGCTAAGAAATGTTAGGTCGCGATGCATGAGAACTCAGCATTGTACTCGGCTATGAGTGGATCAAACATGCACTTAATCTCCTCCCTACCAGCCTCAGCAGCCGCTTCGAGGCAAGAATCAATTTCCGAGAGCGCCATTCTTTTGGCCTCCTCACGGGCTTCGTCCTTCAGCGCTTCAGCTTTGAAGAGCTCCTCATTAAACTTTGTTTTTAGGAGTCATGTAGCGACTATCTCATCGCAATATCGTTGCAACTCCTCTTGAGTGGAAGTCTTTTCTTCCTTTTCTTTGAGGAGTAGCTCCTCTAATTCTTTGACTCTTTGAGCGAGGACATCTTTCTCCTTTTGAACGGAGTCTTTTTCTAAGGTTAAGGCACCACAACGCTGAACCACTTCATTAATTTCTTTTTTATGGGTAGCCTCAAAGCGATTGGCTGCCTCAGCAGTATCTTTAACATTCTTTTGAGCGGCCTCAAGTTGAGATTTATACGAAGAAAGCTCTTCATCCTAGGCTTTGATAACGTCTTTATCAAAAATGGCTTTGAGTTTCAGGCGATTGATCTCATATTGACGCTCTATGGAAAAAATTTCAACTAAGTGAACAAATGTGTCATGTTGGACGTAGACATCAATGTTTTAAACAATGGCACTTTGTTTAACATGCCCTGGAATAGGATGGATTGTAGGAAGAAATTTTAATCCATCAAAGCATATTTTTTGGAAATGTGGCTTTAAGCCCAGCTTCTGCTATCGATGGATCGTGTGCAGGGGTTGAGGAAGTTTGTTTAGCCAAAACCACGTACTTCTTGGAGGCTCGCAAGATTGCCTAGTGCTTGAGGAAATAGAGTATTGGTCGTAAGGAGCTTCAGATTGAGATCCCCTTTGAGCAGATTTCTCCCTGCTTTGTTCTGGTTGAGGAGGAGGATCATTGGGATATAAGGAATGGCTGTAAGTTTTCCTTCAAGACGACGATGAATCTCGAGAACGATAATCTCTATCGCTGTTGTCGTCTCTATCCCAGCGTCTACCAGACCCCGAGTCACGGCTGGAGTGATGAAAGATAGAAGACCCACGAAGGCGGTCGAATCCAAGAGTACGCCCCCATATCTCCTACACAGAAATTAAGCGAGGACAAGTTAGCAAGAATAATATGATGGCTGAAGTTTAAGTGCAAGGTGAAGTGTAAGTGTTAGTGTGTGTCCTAGTGTTTCTCCCCGACGGACCAGTTTCTTTAGCTTTACTTATCGGAGTTTTTTCTCCTTGGTGACGGGATTGGACACCATCATCGCCTCTCACGGGTGAATGAAATTTTAGGGCTTCTGGATCGTCGAAGCCATAATTAACAATTCATCGAGAATAGTAAGATCTGATAAGCCTTTCAATGAACTCTCTAAGTGTGGTGGAGACGGCTCTTTCTCCATCGGAGTAATTGTAACCTTCGAAGTTCCACCCACTTTTTTCTTTCTTAGTTTGTAGGCTAACTTCTTTTTCCCCATTGAAGGAGGAGGCGGTTCATTGGTGTCGGGTGCGTCGGTCACCGGTTCTAAAAGAGGACTTATATGCTCATCGGACGCTTCTGGTACCCCGGCCTCTCTAATTTCACCTTCCTCGGGTATGTCGAAGGCCCCGTCTGTAGGGGCATTGAAGGCCTGGCCTGTTCTTTACCCTTCTCTGCTGTGGATTCGATTGTAGTGGCGCCGGATGGAAGACTAGTTCGACGACCTTCTGCCTATAGCCTAAATTTTGAAAGTGGCTTGTTGTAAATAACAAGTCCGATCTCCTGGTTTTCCATAGGAGTAGAACGAATGGCCTCGACGGCCTCAGAATACCCAGCACCTTCAGGACGTGGGTTGATGCCTGCAAAAAAATACCGAAGGAAGTTTAGAAAAAAAATACACTTCACGCCTTAAGAAAATAATGAGTCTAGAAATGAATCTTACTTCCATCCAACCATCTTCTCGCAAAGCTCGAGGGGCATCGCACGTAAAACCATTCCTGCTTATACTGGGAGAATTTACTCCAAGCCTCCATCAGGATCTAACACTTAGAGTGTGGCTCAAGGAATAAGAAAGAGGGGCTGTCAGATCGTCTTTTAAAGGGACAAAATGTAGCGGATATCCTCCAGAGTGGGGAGCCTAAATAAGATGTTCATAAAATAAATGCAAGTGCCTTGGATGAATGCATGACTGTTGGGGTGAAGCTGTGCCAGAGCGACCCTGATGTATACAGCACCTCGCGAAGGAATGAATTAAATGGTGGCACACTCTCGACCTAGCGCATGAATTTGTTACAAGTTGTATATCCAGTTGGGGGCAGGTGAGGACGATCTTGTCCCGAAGGAATTAATAAGTCATCAAAAGGGATTCCATGGATTGAACATAGCCAGCGAAGAGGGTTTCACTGATTCTTGAAACTTGAGAATCAATCAGATTATCTATGATAATTGCTTCATCTATAGCATCAGGTGCCGGGCCAAAACTGTAGTGGATAGATCCTGCGTGAAGGTCATCGGTGGGTCCGAAGTACCCACTACCTCCTGTTGAGAGCCTAGATCAGGCTTATCGAAAACTGTAGTAAAGCTCGACTTTCTGGACATCTTTAAAAAAGCAATGGAAGTAGATAAAATCATGTTTAAACTATACTTGAAAGACAATCAATATCTGATATAACAATGATAATATATCCACCCCGTGTTGTGTGTGCGCTAATGCTACAGCTGAAGTGCGAGTACAGAAAAAATTAAAGTTTAAGGCATAAATGCATTTTGATAAAATTTTAAGATATTATCTTCAGAAATTGTCATTGCTAGTTGTCTCCTACAGTTTGTTCTGTGATTAACAGTAGTGTTTTTGGAGACGGACATTGGCATCATAGAGTGTGAAGATTGCCGTTCGCGTTTGTTAAGTTAAGTTTTCATTTGAGATCGTTCACGTTGCGTGGGAGTTAGTTTAAGTCAGGCGCTTGGGCTTGTATGATTTCTTGTTTGTCATGCTTTATCAAATTTGCTTAATGCTGGTTATGGAGATAAGTCACTCAAATGTGCCCTATGTTCGAGTTAAGATACTTTGGATTACCAATGCCGACCCAGGCACTCACTCTCTCTAGATCGAACGACACTCACTCCCTCTCTCTAGACCGAACGACGGTCACTCCCTCTCTCTAGACCGAACGACACCCTTTCCCTCTACCTTCCTAGCACTACTCCCACAAGATTTCTACCAAACAATAGATTCCACCTAAAGTACCGATCCGTAGACACACTCTTCTCTCTCGTTCCATGACCATCGAACAACTTCGACCATTAATTTAGCCCTGTTTCAATAACCTAACAACCACTCTCCCTCGCTCGGTGGCTTAACAAGAACCTACGTCCAAGTGACTACCGATATCTTTTTCTTTTTTCTCTCCCCACCTCGCATCTATTAAAGCCATACCAAGTTTCTAGCCTAATGCATGTCCTTATCACCAATTCGTCCTCCCTCATCCATGACAACTCCTACTGATCATAATCCAAATAAAACTCGTGAACTTGAGCTTCATGCAATACCCCTAATTCAGGTAGATGGGTTGAGTGAGAGATTCATACCTATAGGAATGATTTGAAGGTTGTAGGAGTTGTAGATTTAGGGGTCGAAAATCGTTAGGTTTATTAACTGAAGGGATTACGAGGCAAACGTCTTGGAGTCGGGGAGAGAAAGGAAAGTTGGAGTAATTGCTGAGGCTCGGGAGAAAGTTGGTTAGTAGGTCTCGAAGGAATAAAGTAAAAGTGGAGAGAAGGAGGAAGGAAGTGTTCTTATAAATGGGAGAGGGGAGATGAACGGGCTATTTCCCGAAGAACCGGTCATTGTGCTTTGGAAAGTTGGCTGCTAAATGTACCTATTCCCGTTAAAGTCAACCGATCGTGTGGCTCGACCTCTGTATGCCGACTTGCCTAGTTTAATATATATGTAAAAAAAAGAGGCAAGGAAAGAGGTAAAGAAAACAAAATCAAAACTGTTACATTCGACTTTTGAAAGTAGGAACTGATTACTGGTTCAAAGCGTGTCGTGTTGCTTCACACAACACACTTTGCGGGGCAAATGTTACCCGGTTGCTTAGCCCGGCTACGAGATGCTAATGATATAGGTTTTGATTGAATCTAAGTGAAACTCAAGCCAATGAAAGATTGACTCAAATTGAGGAGTTCGACATGTATACATCGTTCGGCATGTAAGCACGGTTCGGCTTGAGTGCATGGTGCGGCTTATATAAACGGGTCGGCCAGCATAGGTGGTTTGGTCTGGTGAGGTGGCATGTGCCTCTCGGTAAAAAGAAAAGTGATGGTAGGGACTCAACGCACATCGCTCGGCTACCTTCGTTCGGCCAACGTCGCTCGGCTACCTTCGTTCGGCCAACGTCGCTCGGATACCTTCGTTCGGCCAACGTCGCTCGGCTACCTTCCTTCGGCCAACATCACTTGGCTACCTTCGTTCGACCAACGTCGCTCGGCAACCATCGTTCGGTACGCCT
Source organism: Allium cepa (assembly GCA_030765085.1). Lineage (NCBI taxonomy): Eukaryota > Viridiplantae > Streptophyta > Magnoliopsida > Asparagales > Amaryllidaceae > Allium > Allium cepa. The sequence continues at coordinate 557,159,794 of CM060931.1, read as the reverse complement.
GGTCCGATATAGCTGTTTCAAAGCAAGATGAGGGACTTGACTTATTCGTGGAGGTCGACGTCAAAGTGAGGGGCTTGGCATTGCTTCACTTCAAGTTCCACCACGAGTTACTCCGAGTCCTCTAAGAGTTCGCTTCGAGTCAATTACGAGGTGACCACCGTTCGGCCATCCTAGATCGGCATTTGCCGATCGGTGTATCTCGCTCGGTATGCCTGGATCAATCGAGTCGAGGTTCCTATATATGGGACAAGGTACTTTTCTCTTAGGCCTGAGAAGGAAGTCCAGCCTATCTTCGTCTATAAATAGAGGGGCACGGGTGTAGTAAAAATGGGACCTTTTTTCGAGAACTTTGGGGAGACTCTGCCATTTTCAAAACTCATTTATTTTCTGTTAAAACTTGTACTCAAGTTGTTGGTGTATGGATTGTATATGTATTCAATTATTTGAAGAAGTAATAAAGATTACGATCAAAGTGGACGTAGGCAGTTACGCCGAACCACTATAATTATGGTGTTCTCGTTTCTTACAGTTCCTATTGCATTCTACTGTGATATTCCTCAGTTTTAATTTATTTTCTTCATTAATCTCTCTACACAATCTTATTCAAGGGTGTTAGTGACCAATTTTGATGCTAACATTTTTCCTCTTGCTCTTGTTAATGGTGGTCGACCTTAAGTTTGAAATTTTTTGACAAATGAGAAATGAACGTGTATAGAGATACACTGCTAAGGTTTAGGGGTATAAGAATGACATCTTTTCTATTTTTCCCCTCCTCTATTTCATTTTAACTCTTTCGTAATTCATTGGTTAAATGGCACGACTACCCGTTAATAAAATTCAAATCTTAATCCCCTAATTAACACATTATTTTATTTTATTTAGCTAATTAAATATCCTAAATAATGTTACTAAAAATATGAAGTGTTATAGGATATAAGACGTAGAAAGTAGATCTAGAGAGGAAAACCTAGGATTTGTACCCAGGTTTAGTGGCCGCCATTAAATAATTGGATTTGGAATTAATTCGATGTTACTCAAAATTTCCTAAATTACATTATTTCTTATGCTAAAACAACATATATGATAAAATTGCACTTGTTCCTCTTAATTACAGTGTTAGCATACATTTTCGTAATCCACAAGACTAAAATGCTAAAAAACAAAAACAAGAAGAGATCGAACCATACATTTTAACAAACTAGTTAATAAACTTCTTAACTAACAAATCATAAGTATCAACTAATATGACTTTCACATCTAACCCTTTCGGTTTCAAACTAACTTAACCCATTTGAAACGTAGAATCATTTTTGTTGAAAATATAAATTAACAGATTGAAATAAACATATTGATTTTTTATATACTAAATCTTATTTGCTTTTGGAAAATTCTAGGCATTTTATGTGAATATGTAACAATCTTACAATTGGCGATAATTAATAAATGTAATAATTATTTAACCGGTTAAAATAGGTCTTTATAAATTAAATGAATATGATTTTGGATTTTTCATGGAATATTGAAAATATATAATAAGGAAATTGTTAATGAAATCAAATAGTTTTGAGAATAATTGTTTTTTGCAAAAGTTGTGAAATAAATTAATCAATGTATTTAAAATATGAATTTTGCTAATTTAAATTTAAATGAATAAAATATAGAAATAAATTCAAGGGTATTTTATAATGTTGAGTAAATAATTAAATGTTGTAAATATAAATATGGAATCATGGGAATGGTGATTGGGTAATTAAATTGGATATTTTAGAAATATAAAAGTGTAAATTAATTATTTTGAATAAAACGATAAGTTAATTTCATAGTAGAAAAAAATTAATTAAATTATTCATTGGTAAAAAGGTATTTCGTTGATGAATTTTGAATTTAATAAGTAATTTTATTTAAATAAAATGATTAATTAAATAAATAAATTATAGAAAATAATTTGTTTATAATAAATAGTAGAAAGGAGGATTAAAAGGTAATTTAGCTTAATAGAAGTGATTTTGTAATTGTGCTTGGATATAATTTTGTTTCATGAAAAGAGAAGAAAGAAGAAAGAAAATGATAAGAAAAGAGAATGAATAAATCAAGGCCCAACAACTCAAGCCTAACATTCCAACACCCTAAAGTTCAAGTGTCTTGAGATCTCCATTTCTAGACAATTCAATTCCTTGACTTCTCTTTCGGTATATAAATATAATACATATATGTTTGATCATTTTTAGAAAAAGCAACACAATACCTAAACCCTACTTCTCCACAAATTCAAATTAAAATAAAATTTATAAATTTCAGCAACTCAAAACAAAGCTTCTCGATAACTCTACACCACTTAGCAATCAAGAAGTCAAACAGTTGATCATATATATATATATATATATATATATATATATATATATATATATATATATATAAGGTGAAAGTGAATTATAGTGAAGGGAAAGGAGGAGAAGAGAGGAAGGAGAGAGAAGCTAGCTTTGTAGGTGGAATTCTTGAATTAAGTGAGTGTTCTTACATCCACAACTATGTCTAAGTTGATTATTTCAGTTGTAATTTGAGAATTTGAATCGGTATATATGCAATTTTCTGTGCATGTGTGGAAAGACCAGACATAAGTCCCATTCTATTAATTCAACATTGGGATTAAGTGAATAACTGTGAAGATTTGGCTATAATTACTTCAATCTCCTGCCACAAGCTCCACGTTTGTTTCAGTTTTAATAAGAGATGAAGCAACAACCCCTTTTTGTGTATGTATTTCTAAGTGTGTGTGTGTGAGAGAGCAGTTCAACGTGTGCGTAGTTTTGTATGTATGTATGTGTAGGTTCGTGCTTGTGTGATTATGAATGCGTGTGTGCAACCCGTCGTGTAAATGTACTTCTACATGTGCATGTGAATGATCTGGTGTGCGTGCGTATATGCAGTTTTATATGTGTGTGATGTTGTGTGAGTGTGTGTGATGCATGTGAGTGTGCAATGCCGCGTTTGTATATGTACAGTTCTTCCCGTGCATTTGTTGTGTGATACTGTGTTCGTTTGTTTGTGCACATCGAGCATGCGTGTAGGTTTGTGTGTGCGTGTGAGTGTATAATTCTGTGCGTATATGTGTATGTTTGTGCAAGTCTATGCATGTGAGTGGATGAAAGTTTGTTCGTGCATGCATGTGCAGATCAGGGCATGTGTGAGAAGGCTAAAACTATACAATGAATAGTAAGTTATTCTTACAACAGACATATATATTAATTTTGTGGAGTTGAAGATGATAAAAATTGTGGCTCTTTTATATTATGTATTTCATAGGTTTGTGCACAAGTGTGTGAAATTTTGTGCATATGGGTGTGACAGCAGCAGATGTATACTTAAACTAAAATATATTTACATATATATATATATATATATATACACACACACACACTAAAATATAAAATAAATTAAAAATAAATATACGTAATAAATATATTTATATACTAACATGTTTACCTATATATTATGTATGAATGTAAAAATAATTTAAAGTTTAATGAATAAATGAAGCAAATATAACAGTATTATTAAACAGAAAATTCAATAGATCGGTCAATTCTTATCTATAAATTATTCAATGTACTTACAAAAATTTGTAAAGATGGTATAAATCATATTATACTTCAAAATAAAATACTAAGGCATATAAATATATTTGATCGGGTATTTCTTTACATTAATCAATTAAACAATGTTTGCTATAAATAGTAAAGAAATTATTATGTTTTTAAATCAAATATATATTTATTAGTGGCTTAGATTATTATTATTTATTTGTTATTATTTCTATGTAACGAGAAATTTAAATAAACGGTTTAGTGATACCATCTGCTATGAGACTTTCAGTAATACTTTTTTCAGTTATTCATCGGACTCATTGCATATAAATACTTAGTATGGATTGAATGAAGTTTATGAGCATTGAATAAACACTCAAACATCATGCGGTGGTATGTGACGCTGTTATGATAATTTTTTTGTTATTCATTGCAAGTATTTAAACGAGGATTAGATATATTCGATAAAACTCACTATGGTGAGTCATAGTTACCGCCGGTGTCGGCAAATATCTAGAGCATTGTGTCAGTAAATATCTAGAGTTGCATGCCAGCCTGTGTGTGCGTGCATATGTATAGGGTCATGTGTCGACATAAATGAAAGCTATGTGATATAGATACGAGGTGTTTATCTATCACTGTCCGTCTTCCTTTATATTGTGGAAGTTGAACCAGATTGACCAGTATCCATCCTAGCGGCACGATCGTGGTGGTTGCGCCCCGAACCTGTGACACCATAGCCGTGTGTCGGCAATTTAAATAGTCATGTGTTGGCAACATATATAGTCGTGTGTCGGCAATGTATAGCCCATGTATGTCACCTAAGCCAGTAGTCCGTTACCGATTGGAGGCGTGTGTAGGGTCATGACCAATGCATAGCGTGATCTTGCAGCGTGTTATGGCATGCAATGGATATGAGTAACAATGTCTGTCGAGGTAATTAAGAATGTAGGAGCCGTGTTGGTGGAATATGCATGTCGTGTTCTCCAATCATATGTGTAGTCTTCTAGAGCAAGTGTATCTGCTAGCCTCCTATCCGGTTCTGGTGTGTGTGGTAGATAGACATTCTCTATTTATATTCCCTAGATGATGATGGTGATGAATATTACTGTGCTAGAGATTTTGTTTAAAGTATAGTCAACCCCCGTATATTCATACTCATTTATATGATCTGATATTTTCTACAGTTCAAATTATGGTTTGATATTATACAAAGATGTGATCTTGGAACTTATCTATATCACCATTACATTATGGTAATTATATCACATTTGTATTTGGTTCAGACATAGTCTGACCCGTGCGAAACATTTCAGGTGAAGGAACAGTGAGACCAGATTTTGTGTTGGGCATAATGGAGATTAGCATTCATTACTGTACTTTATCATTTTGCATTGTATGGACCCTTGTATGTAAATTCATATGATCTGTACATTGAATATACCTTGTATATTTGGTATTATATATTATAGCTGCGATTGACTCTATAATCTCAGATTTTATTGTATATTGTGTATTGTTCTATCCTAAAAGCACACATGTTTATTGCTTTGTGCCGATACCGTTTACACATGGGTGAGTTATTTATTTGATGTTTTAATGAGCGTTAGCCTAAGAGAATATTCACGTATGTACCTTATATCGCATCACTCACCGTATCATCCAACAATATTACTCTATAGTACTCTTGGATAGTACAAGTATAGAGGTAGGGGTGCTACATAATATGTTAAAAGTGTTGAAGAGAGAAGCTAACGAAAGATGAAGGTAATTAAGTAATTAATAATGTATGTTCATGCCAAGTAAATTTTGGTATATAAATATAATTTATCAACATACTTATTAACATCATATAAAAATTTACATCTCAAATTTCCTACGTTTCAACTAATTTCATTTTATTACAAACATAAACCTAAAGCGTATTTTCTTACCTTGAACATAAATACCTTATGTTGTAATAAATGCTGCGTTTGGAGTGGATGAACCGAACAAAACACACCTTAAATGCAGCAATCAATGTCCGCGTGATTACATATTTTGCAGTTTAATAAGTCGACTGAAACTATATACACCGATTAAGACACTATGTAACTTCACTTAATGAGATATTAAGGAAAAAAACTTGAAACCCATACCACTGTAAATAATGCAAAACATTTAAATATCCACGGCAACCTTAAATTTTGTCATTTAAAATGAAACTTCAAATGAAATCATCACTTATTAAGCTTTGAAAATGATCGAACAAAGCATAATTTGAGGTTTATTTTATTTTACTATTTGAGATTTGAGTTCGTTTGACAACATTATATTTCAAATCTTCCTAAAAGGAGTTTTGAATAGTAATTCGTAAGTAGTATTAAGTGAATGGTAATAAGATAAAGTGTCTGGATACATAAGTTCAAATTATGGTTAGTTCTAAAATTTAAAATAAGTTCTAGACAAATTATATTCGTACATGAAAAACTATTTAACCTACACCAATATTTTTCTAAAAAAAATCTAGTACTAAACTACCCATCTTCTTAATTGTTTTTGCTTTATAACCCATAAAATTAAGACATTAAAATTAACGATATGATCAAATAGATACATTTTTTATGAAGAAGATAATGATTTTTTATCATGAGACCCGAACACATCAATTAAGACAACTTAGGTTTATTTTATTTTACTATTTGAGATTTGAGTTCGTTTTGTGACAACATATTTCAAATCTTCCTAAAAAGGAGTTATGAATAGTAATTCATAAGTAGTATTGAGTGAATGGTATTAAGATAAAGTGTTTGGATACATAAGTTCAAATTATGGTTAAACTTAGTTCTAAAATTTAAAATAAGTTCTAGACAAATTATATTCGTACATGAAAAAGTATTTAACCTACACCAATATTTTTCTAAAAATAATCTAGTACTAAACTACCAATCTTCTAATTGTTTTTGCCTTATAACCCATAAAATTAAGACATTAAAATTAACGGTATGATCAAATATGTACATTTTTTATGAAGAAGGTAATGATATTTTATCATGAAACCCGAAATATCAATTACACAACTAAATTCTTCAGTTTTAAAACAATTTTTTTTCTTCTAAAATTAGGATTGATCATGTTGAAATCAAGGTTTTTTTTTAAATTTTTTAAGGATCTACGATAGTAGTGCAAAAATACAGTTTGTTCCATTTCTTGTTCTATGTATTAAGTTTGAAATTTTAGTGAGGAGATAAAAAAATAAAGATAATTTTGCGGAAGAGACGGTATGTGTAAAGTAAATATTATAGACTATTCCAGTTTGTTACATTTTCGAGCAGGTTAAAAGATTATCGATGTACAAACAAAATTAGCAAGTCATACGCAAGTATTCTGTTGCTTATGACTTTCTTATTTTATCCTTTAAAATCAAAATCGTCTGTTGTTACCAAGCACCTTAGATCCTAAAAGTAGATTCCTTTTTTCTTCCTCTGCTAATCGCGGATCCGAAAATCAACTCCTAATTCAGGTTCTGTCTTCTGTTTCCGATAATTTTATGTATGTATGAATTATGATTAAGCCCTTCAATATTTTATTTTATTTTGATTTAACTTATTTGCTGCATGCAATTTGTAGCTTGATTTGTATCCCCTTTCCTGATTGTATTCAATTAACATAACTAATTAGAAACATACGTGTATAACAAAAACAGGAAAAATAGCAAAATTATTTTCTTCTGTGAGTGATTTTATTTTTATCATCTTTTAATTTGGCGATGCAATCTACTGTAACTTGGTTGCTTGGATGTACTACGCTTCGGAGTGTAATAAGCATTTACATGGGCACTGTTGTTAAAATTTTATATTTATGTACATTTGTTCTTATCATCTTTTAGTTAAAATTTCATATTTCTTTAAATTTGGCTGATCTAATTATGGTTTGAGTAGTTTTGACTGACATTAATCTGTAGAATCAATTGATGAATTCGGCATTGCTGTTGATTTAGCAATGTATTTGTTATCTTAGTTTGCTTTACTAAAACACCGTTAATTACCAAAAAATTCTATGGTGTCTACAGTTTAGCTATCGCTTTTAGCAAGGATCATTGTCTAATACACAGCATTTATATGGCATATATTTTAACCTTCGCATTTCAACGATCATCTGCTATTTTAACTGCTGCATTATGTAAGCAATTGCTTTATCTTATATTGACACTTAAATACTGGTTTTATGTATAAAGGGATGGAGGAAAGTGTGAATGAAGTGGAATACTTGACTTCTCGCGTAGAACATCTTCAACGTGGTAACTTTTGTTACTCTTATGAACCTTGGTATTCATTGACTTGTTGATATGAAATTACTACTAGCATATCAACACACAGTAGATACAAATATGTTTTTTTTCTTCTTGAAAAGTATGTATTTTATGATTTTTTTGATTAATCCATACACAATCCATTTGATTACGCAGTATCTCTTTTTGTAATGATGATCGCCAAATCAAAAGAGGTATCTTGATATGGTATTATCAACTTACCCATAACTGAAATCTAACAATTCTGTATTGAGGTAGATTGCTGAAGGAATGAGAGCTATTATGTAAAATCAAAAGATGATAAGGATGTTTTTGCATACCGCCGTCTGAATTCCAGCTTTTATTTATAATCAGCAGATATACGTTTATCGTGATAATATATTATTTATAATTTTTGCTAATGTGAAAGTTTTTTGGCTTCTAGGACAAGAACTTCAAATTTAACCACACAAGGACACCTTCTTCACATCTGGTTCCTCACGTATGCATAGGCCAAATCACCGCCTTCCATGTTGCCCACCTCACGTCGCCTCACCTCTTGCCGCCACCCTACACCTGCGCTCCACCACTGCTCATAGCCATCACATCCGTAGCCACCTACTCCCATAGCCCCCACCTTCCATGTCCACCGTCTGTTCAAAATCTAACCCTAACAAACAGAATTATACTTCTACTCATCGCCTACCGTACCGCATATATCTTCCAACACATCACAACATCGTTGCTCACTTCATCTTGTTCACCAGTCATCAATTACTGCAAAAATAACAGTAAGTAAAAGATAATGATACTCTATAGTACCATTATACGAGAAAATGATGTAAAAAGAAATATAGCAAATACAAAATATTACCGAGTCATATCATTTAACAATAAAATACCGATCAACTATTACACGATAAAATTGAAATATAATTGCGCTTTTTTATTCGGTAAACAAAAAGCTAATACTACTTAATAGCATTATAAAATAATTTATGAAAAATAACGGGATAAAAAAATTAATAAAAATGATAATACCTTTACAACGCTGTGTGCAATAGTATTATAAATTAATTTATCAAAAATAGTATTAAAAACTATCAATAAATAAATAAAATAAAAATGATATCACCTTTACAAAAATCATAAAATGATATTAGAAGGTGAAATTTAAAAATCGTAATTCAAAAACAATACTACAATTCATAACCCTCTGTAAACAAAAAATTCTAATATACTTCATAAACTGATGCTAAAAATAATATTGTGAGGTACAATATATACATTATCTAAAAAGACGTTACAATTATTTATAAACTACTATTACAATTTAAAATATGTTACTATAGGTCAGAAAATAGAAAGTGCTACTATAATTCATAAAATGCTACTATAAAATAACATTATCAAAGGAAATATACATAATTATATTTACTAAAAAAACAAAAATTGATACCACATAGCGACATTACTATACACATCCAAAAAGATGCTACAAATGTTTATAAACTGCTACTGCAATTTAAAATATGCTATTACAATTTAGAAAATGCTAATGCAATATAAAATATGCTATTACCATCTAGAAAATGCTACTGCAATTTAAAATATGCTATTACAATTCAGAAACTACTACTATAATTCATAAAATGCTATTATGAAATAGCATTATCAACAAAAATATACATAATTATATTTATTAAAAAACAAAAAATGATACTACACAGTAGCATTACACACATCTAAAAAGATGCTATTATTTTTTATAAACTGCTACAGTAAGTTAAAAAAACTATTACAATTCATAAAATGATACTATAAAATAACATTATGAATATAAATATACATAATTTATTTTAAAAAACAAAAATGATATTACACAGTAGCATTACTAAACATTATTTTCTTCTTCTTGAACTTTTTGCTTCTTCCTCCTTAATTTGATGCTTCTTCATCCTTAATTTGCTGCTTCTTTTCTAACACCACGCTTTCACCATCACTACTGTCATTAGAGGTACCCCTTCTCCATCCTTAGTTCCTTACTCGCCTCCACCATATCCTCAAAGCACTTCAGCTTTGCACTCTCTCCAAAACCCTAGTTGATCACCACCGCGTTCACCTATCTCGCCTTCTGACGCACCACTGCCAAGATCTGTCATACCAATTCTCCATTGTCTAGTGAAGAAAACACAATCCTAATTTAGCGTATCATAACACTTATTTTTTTTTGGATTTCTACTCTATTATGACTCAAGTTTTGTTCTTCATACACAAAAATAAAGTGCATGTCCTAGCGTATGAAAAATGTTTAAATTTTGTCCTTTCTACTATTTTCCTGATAGGTAATTACGAAGTTTCACTTCCTTACAAATTAGAAATCAGGGCCATACTACTGCCAGGTTAAAGGTGGTAATATCGACGCCATACTACTGCCTGGGTTAAAGGTGGTAATATTGGCGCCTCTACCCTAAAAATTATGCAATTCCAGAACTTTAGAACCTTGCATGATGATAAAATAGTTTAGCTACTAGCCTGCTGCAACATTTTGTTGCCTATTTATAAGGACTATAACTAGGGTTGTTATGGTAATGGTTACCGTTACCATTTCACAAATACCGTTACCGTATCATTTTTACTGATAAGCGAAAATTGATTACCGTTACCGTTACTGATAGGCTGGTATACCGAAGACTGGTGCACCAATAATCTGGAAACCATTACACTGGTAATGGTAAATTACCGTTTGTCTAAAAAATGTTAGTAACATAGCACGTATTCACACCATAATGGTGCTTAATTATACAATTTATGGTGTTACTTAATAAAAGACATAAATGAGAAAGAAGTGAAGTGCATTTAACATTATTTCACTTAGTCAAAAAACTAAATTTACTCATTTGTTTGGTTTTAAATGCCTATAATAAAGCATGTTGCATGAATATACATGTATTATAAATTGGCTGGTAAAATTACCGTTACCGCTGGTATTGAAGAAATGCTACCGATGATTTACCGTAGAAAATGGTAAATTTACCGTTACCATACCGATTAAATTGGTATACCGATTTCACTTGAAAACGGTAACCGATTGGCTGGTAATGATATGGTAATGGTAAATTTACTGTTACCATAACAGCCCTAACTACAACTCTTAATGCTGTCATCCAGAACGCGATGCACTCAGGAAAGATGTCGAACAATTATGTCTTCAACAAGCTGGTCCTAGCTACCTTGCTGCAGCAACACGTATTCATTTCCATAGGTTTGTAACGATTTATATAATTTATATTTTGTAAGTTTACGCATGTTTGCTATATGCATCACTTAATTTGCATCCACTGATGCATTAAACTTTTATGATTGCTGCATTAGTCACATGTGATATTTAAAATTATCGAGAATATTAGCAGATGCTATCAGCGAAATACTATCATACATGTTATATTATTGGCATAGGCCCCTTGCAGGTCAAGTATATGTGATACTAAAAGATATCAGATAATGCTGATAAAATAGTAGACGTGTAAATAAGAAAAAAACAAATACAACTAAAATATGCAATTTTTGGGGATATATAAAAACAATTGTTCTTATTAAACAACTAAACATGTTACACTGTCAAGGTACTTGAAACTTTTTTCATGAACACTAATCAATTCACATTATTTCAAAGTATACTGCACTGTTTCGATGCATGTTGTTTTTACTGTACGCTCTTGGGACTATCACCTTTATTTTTAAAGAATACACAACCTAGTACCAATAGTGTTTGCATTTATGGTATTAGGTATTCTTCTTAGCTGAATTTTTTGTTTAACCTGATGATAGCAACTTTTATGATTATCTCACTTTTTGTCATGCAGTTACCAGTAAAAGTCACATCTTAATACTAAACAGCAATGAGCATTAATATATGATTGTAATTTAGTAAGTTATCCAGAAAGAAAATGTGTATATTTAACTTACAAGTTTGAAATCTGAACAAATTATAGTAGATGGATTCACACACATACATGTCTAATTAAAAGTTTACTAATAAATTAAAATGAAAAGGAACCACAAATGTGTAATAAGAGAAATTGATCCTTAATCATTTATGAAATTAGAACATAAAAAGTTTTATTTGTTCATATCTATATTTTTTTCATTATTGCATACGTTGGAAAACAACCGGTTTTTCAGTTTTTCTCTTGAAATGAATAAATAAATTTGAAGCAAGATTTCGCACCGAAATATCAGTAAATTTTGGCCGATACCAGCGTTTTTGTAATTGAAATTTAACAATAAAACCACTCAAAGTTCTATATCCTACCAAAATTTTGCCCAAATGTTCCAAAATTAAAACATAGAACAATATAACAAAAAGCAATTTTGACTGATTTTTTAAAAGAATCAAGGTTCAAGATCTCGGTTTCGATCTTTGTAATTTAGGAATTCGATCTGTAAATTTCGAGAATTTTGGTTTCAGTTTTTATTTCGAGTTTCATTAATTATTTTTATATAGTTACACATATATTTGTTTAATTTATTGAAACAAAATGTATAATTTATCTTTAATCGAAAATTAAGATATAAAAATCAATATTGATTAATTATAAACGTTTATAACATTATAACATCTTTATTCATTACTTCGTTTTCAACTTTTTTCAGTTAGATCATGTATATATTTCGTGATTTTGTATGCTTGCTAAGTTAAAATTCCAAATTTTAATTAGTCTTATATTTGAAACTTTTATTAATTACCGTTTTGACTTCATTTGTATAATCTGAATTTCAGTAGATTTTTTTTATTGAATTGGAGTTTCGATTTGATTTTGTTTCGCTCCACTAAAACCGAAACGGAATGACCAGAATTTTGGTCTTTCGATCGAAACCTCAACCATTGAAAAGAATCATATGGTTACTTTTGGGGTTAGGCGTGAAACTAGTACAATATACAAAACAAGGCAAAAACCTCGGGACGATTACTCAAACGGGCAATAGAGCTTAGCAAATATGATATATCGTACTGCCCCAGGAGCGCAATCAATGGATAAACCTTAGAAAATTTTATAGCTCAATGCACACAAATAACAGACCATAAAAAAAAGTAATGAAACATCATCACAGTGACAATTATAAGTGGACAAGGCTTCGAATGAGGAAGACGCTGGAATTTGATATGTCCCAAGCACATCAGATAATCATAAGTTACATGAGGTAATAAAGCTCGAATTCAAAGCAACGAAAAATGTGGTGGAGTATGAATATAATAGAGCTAAAAATTGCACGAACAATAAAGGTAACGCATATTGAAGTTCATGGTGATTCTTATTTAACGGTCAATCAGTTGTAGGGTAAATATCGAGTAAAAGAGCAAATGTTGATTAAGTGCATAAACCTAGCTAAACAATTGTTAAGGGAGTTTAAGCAGTGAACTGTAGAGCAAATCTCACCGGACAAGAATGCTTTCGTAGTTTTTTTGGCAAGTTAGCTAATGCTAAAAGTGTTCATGACGTGATATCAATACCCATATGACACTTATTGAAACAAGTATATCAAAAAAAGGAACAAGTCTTGGTTGTTATGACTAGTGCACAAAGGGTACGAGTGCAACTGGCATAAGAGGACATTTCTGATCTAGTTTCAATCAAGGAGAACTTACCGCACAAAACCTCCCCACCTTCCAAACTGACCACAAAAAAACCTAGATGACCCTATATAGGAAGTATACCACGGATGAGACTCTGCCAAAGCATAAGAATGCATCCCCAAGGATCAAATATCAAGCCTTATATTTGGCATTTTTGAAGGCGTCTTATATGGATGAGGCTTTTCAACTCTCTAACTACGTTGTGTAACAAAAAAAAGAAGGTTTATGTATCTTACAAGAGGTACACGAGGACTCCCGTGAAGATCACTTTGAAAAAATAAAATTAGCCAAGAAAGTGTCAATGTTATTTCTGGCTAATCATGCACAATGATGTACATGATTTTGTGCGGATGTACGATCGATGTCAAAAGTATGCCAGTATACTTAAGTTGCCATCACATGAGTTAGTCCTTATGTCAAGCTCATGACCCTTCGACGTATGTGGCATAGACCTGATTGGGCCACTTCTCATGTTGAAAGGAGGCACGCGATGTGCAGTGATAGCGGTGAATTATTTCACAAAATGGGAGAAGTAGAACCTTTGGCGACTGTTACTTCATAAAAGTATGTCAATTTTGTTGTCAAGAATATTATTACTAGGTTTGGACCACCCCATTAAATTATCTTAGATAATGGACCATAGTTTAAAGGTGAAGAATTCACCCACCTATGCAAAAGAAATTAGATAATAAAATATTTCTTAATAGAACACCCTCAAGCTAATGGGTAGGCCGAAGCAACAAACAACACGATTAAGAAACTCTTAAAGAAAAAGTTAACCAAGTCCAAGGGAGGATGAGTTGAAGGGTTACTTTAGCCCTTCAAGCATATCGAACTTCAGCACGATCTCCTACATTTCATACACCGTTTTCCTTGTTATACGGATATGAAGCATTGCTTCCTGTAGAAATGGAAGTTCCCTCTCACACATATCTTATATCTTATGTAACTGAACAGAATTACATATTGAGTGAATCAATCCTAAACTTCATTAGTGAGAGAAGGCATGAGACAATGTTAAGGATTATAGTCTATCAACAAAGAATGACCAAATGCTATAATTCCAGGATGCAAGAAAGAATGTCCGACAAAAGGGACCTAGTACTTAGAAAAGTTGTGACTAGTATGAAAAACTCTGCGGATGTAGCTTTGAGATCAAATTGGGAAGGGCCATTGGTCGTAATTGAAAACCAGATGAGAATATAGTCTCGAGGTTGTGGAACGTGAAGCATTATGACCATATTTTGTATGAATTGTAGACTTATCATTATGTAAGTATGATCCATGTCTAATGAGAAGATAAAACTAGATTTAGAGAATATTTTACGTCTTAACCTATATCAAATTTGCTTGTGTTTTTCTTTGTTTGTAGCGATTAAACAAGTGAAAGTCATTTTAAAAAATGGTATCTAATGAGCTAGATGCCTAATATAAGGCTCAGGAAACATGTTAAACAAACAACGGCATGAGCTAATCACAAGTTGCTTCCTTAAGGTTTGCAATCGTTACTTACCAAAAGGTAGCAGTTCGTTAGCTTCGTTCATGCATGAATCCTCGGATAAGTCCAACAAATGACTCTGAGCTCAACCTCTTCATGAAGGAAGGAAACGTGCAAGGAACTATAAAATAACAACCGACGAGTCTTTAGAGCTAATGGTTACGTAAACTTATAGCAAAAACCAATGCAGCTTGTGGTTAATGACTATGCTCTCCCGATTAAGGGAAGTCGAGTTAAAAAAAACAAATGTTTGCACACAAAATTTAATAGAGAACAATATAGTACAATAACAATTTACAATTTGAAACAATCGGACGAGTAAGGTAATATAACAAAATGATAAGTTAATTTTATATTATGTCATTATAACAAAGTTTATACATAACCATGTTTGCGTTATTTCATTAGCTCAATCTGAGTCAGAACTCTATATGATCATTTTTTTGCAACATTTTTCTCTTTTCCAATATGAGTTGGAGCCAGAGCATGATATTTATGTGGGCAAGTGTCAGATATGGTCATCTCTCGAGAAGACTTATGAGCATCCTTAGCCTCCAAATTCTCTTTAATTACAACGGAGGATGGATGTCGCGTATTGACATAAGGTTCAAGTCTGGAGTCATACTTAACACCAACTCAGTGATCCTAACATAACCATGAAGGGGAGGATTTTTACAATTATATAAAAAGGAAAGGTAAAGATACTTGTGAAGGGAAATAAGGACATCAACACAGCGATTGCATTGGATCTCGGTTTTGGTCCTCATAACCTTTTGTAGTCGCGGTTGGGTCACCACATCAGAAACAAATTCAAACCTGAGGGAATGCTGGCTTGATTATCTACTTGCACCATTGATCTTTGACTTTCTTTTAAAGAGGCAACTTCAACAGTGAGTTTATGAATGGTTTGAATAGCCGTATTCTGAATGTGCTGTATATCCTTAAGCAATTGGTATTTATTTTTCTTTTTGGGAAGACCAAGGGTGAACACATGATCAGGAAAAGGGCCAAACAACTCGTTTACATCCTTTTGGAGACGTGCGCTCTTTGCCAAATTATTTGATAGTTCACCTTGGGACCTTGTTTTGCGTTCCAACTTTCTTTGTTTCTTTTGCATTTGAAGCCCGAACTAGTCATATACGGTCTTGCAATGTTTTACCACTTTCTCCTTCCATTCCTCAACCGAATCTTATCAAAAGGGAAAGGAGATCATGATATTATTTTGACGATTCCCTACTCAGTGATGGATGCACTAACTATTGATGATGGATGAGCTAGGGCATTATTTTCCTCTTGGAAGGTTTTGGCAATGTACAGTGATAGCTTCTCATTGATGTGCTTCAACTCAGAGGTCTCTTTCCCCTTAAACAATAGTGTTGCTTACTCGTCTGTTTAGGCGTTGTTCAAGTTTTGACAATTAAGGTATTCTTAATCGTCGGTTGAAACCTGAGACTATTTAGTCTGATAATGACGAGAAAGACATTCCTGAGCGTCCCTTAATCTTCAGCTTGATCCTCAAGAGAGAGATAGGGCCCAGGCCAGGGCATGATTTTTAGAACCGAGATTGGCTACAATAAGCTTCTCCCTTTAGTGGGCACAGACTCACCAACTACGGTCGAAATATAACATTGGTGCAAAAGATAAAAGTGTTAAGTGTGAATTCAGTGACATGGTCATCTAAGAAATATGGCGAGAAACGAAAGAAACTTAAGCAAATGATACATAATTAGCTTCTACTTTCAAAAGAGTCAAACACAATATTTATTATAATAACTACATGGTATCTTCATACATAACAAGCAATAAATAGCACGTCATTGACATGATACAAATATCAAACTTTAGGTGGTCTTCAAGCACATTTGGGATTATGAGGAACTTGCACGTATGTAGTAGAGTAAGAACGTGAGCAGAAGAAGTGTTTGATGCTCGGGGCATTTCTTAAACCACCCTAGACATCAATGACTTTAAGAGTGGTTACTCAAAAAGGTCAAGTCACCATGAGGTCTTAAACTATACTTGATCAGTAGAGCGATCAAGGCGTCTCTTTCGCAAGTAACTTGAGCAATTTTCTCTTACAAGTTCTTATACAAATGATTTTGGACGATCAATTGCTCTTTCAAATTCCTGCTCTTTACTCATGATCTTGTCCTCGTACGCTTTGAGTTTCTTAAGAGTTTGTTTTTCAAGGTAACTAATATGCTGTTTATAAGCACGTGTTATATCTTTTTGCTTGGATAACCTCTTCTTAAGATGAAAACAATGCTTTTTTTCTTCTACTTAGTCGTTTCCCTAAAAAGTTGTTTTGTTTATCAAAGCAGGTTCTCTCTTCTTTAAGCAGAATGAGCTTGTCATGTTTTCTTTCTTTCTAAAAAACACACGTGTGCTAAAAGTAAATAGTGAAATCACATGAAGGGAAGACATGAAAGACAATGCAAACCACCAGAGCAATACATATATATGAACAATTACAGTAAATAAAGCAAATATACCAGAATGAAAGATCATGGACAACATAAACATGAATATCACATAAATACGCAGATGTAGAATATATACATATAATTTGCTGCGATGATAACCAAATTGTTCATACATAATTTACAATTTTCTTTACAAAAAAGGTGTATATTGAAAGCACTTGTGAAACTAAAAGGATCCCATGATCATGTTACCCTACATCAATCACACGGGGTATAATAAGTTTCACAAACGTACTTGGCCTATTGGAGGATCTTGACCTGAAATGGCTTCGAATGCCTCAACGACATCATCAGAGGTTTGTCGCACATGATCATGAACCTTCCCTGGAGCATGCTCGGTTGAGGGGTCTAAAGCCTACACGTTGTTTGCTGTCCCGCCTTCCACATCCTTCACACCATCCTCTTCCCCATCAAGAGTGGTTTGTTGGGGAAAATCTTTTCAGATGATCAGTTTAAGGGAATAAAAAACCCAACGCAATAGAGAAAGCTGGATCGTGATTGTAGTGAGACGAAACAAACAGAGATAAACACCAGAACAGACAATCACAGATCAATGCAATGCAGAAAAATAAATAACACCAGTATTTATAGTGGTTCCACTACCGCGAGGCAGTGTACGTCCACTTGGAGAGATGGAATTTTCTTAATAACTGAAAGATTAAGGTTACAAAATTGATTCACTTTTTGAGGTTATACATAAAAAGAATTTATAATACAGACAATTCTATAGAGTTTTAGCTCTCTAGGATGGCTCTGAAATTGGCTGAAATTAGCTCTCAATTTCGGCTGCCATTATTGTCTAGAAGCTCCTCTATTTATAGAGTGAAAATATGAGGAGGGTAGTTGTTATATGGTAATTCTAAGGTCTGGTTCGACATGCATTTGGTCTGGCACAATTTGGTTAGGCAGTCCTGGTTCGGCATGCATCACTTGGTATTTGGTTCGACAAAGCGCCGAGCGACAAATTTGGACCGACAGCTCCAAAATACCGAACCAAACATCTGGAGCGACTTCGGCATAGCACGATGCATCTGGACCGGCATCTTCCTTATTGAAGCGGCATGCTCAAATATCGAACGAAATATTTAGTTCGACATGCCTAATGCCGCTCCATAATCACCGGATGAAACAACTTGTTCGGCACTTCCACTTTACTGAACGAAATTCACTCCAGCTTCTTTCTAAAGCTTCTCCTCACTTCCACCGAACGAGCTCCTCCATACGACGAGTTCCTCCACCGAACGAGACTGCTCCTCCTCTTCTTGCCTTTTTCCTCTTCATTCGACAAGGCCATAGCTCTTCTTCGTTCGGCAAATCTGGAGCTAGGGTTTCGCCTCTTCCTTCGAGTTGAATTCAGGTATCAAATTTAACAATCTCCACTTTGATACCGAATTTCAAGCAAGCCTTCCAACTTCATCTACACCTTCATGCTCCAAGCAATGGATACTTACCCAATGAGTTTCGGCAATGCCATCACCCATTACACTCTGTCAACGAACTCCGGCAAGGCCACCGTCCGTCAACAAAGTGTTCGAAGTATCCAGTCCGTGTAGAACCTATCAATCTCCACCATGAAAACAAATGTCTTCACGAACCATCTCAACTCTCCCTCCGTGCTACACCGTCACACATAGCACTTCATTAAACGAATCAAGTCCGAGCAATGCTCGTACTTAGCAATAGACAACGACTTGGTAAACATGTCTGTTGTATTCTCCTTTGTGTGAACTTTCTGAAGACGAACTAGCTTCTCTTCACTCATTGAGACAAAGAACGACTCTCTCACCTCAATATGCTTCGTCCTCGAGCTGAATGTTAGATTTTCAGCTAAGTGAATTGTACTCTGACTATCACAGTACGCATCCACGCCTTCATATAAAAAGCCTAAATTACAACAACGGTCGCCTCAAATAAAGCGCCTCCTTAGATGCTTCAACCGCAGCTTTGAGCTCTGCCTCTGTAGTAAACAAAGGCACAATCGTCTGCAACATCGCTCTCCAACTGATCGTTGTCCATCAGTGGTGAATACATATCCGGAGGTTGACTTCCTTTGATCTCTATCACCGGCATATTCGGAATCACAAAATCCAACCAAGCTGAAATCCCTTCTTCTGCCGCCAAAGACAAGTTTGGAGTTCCTCTAAGGTATCTGAAGGTACGCTTCACTGCTTTCCAATGCGTCTTTTCTAGATTCGTTATGTATCTACTTACCAATCCAACCGCTTGTGCAATGTTAGGCCCAGTGCAGACCATGACATACATCAAGCATCCAACTGCACTTGCGTATGGGACCTTTATCATATAAGTCTTATTCTTTTTCGAGATCGGAGAGCCTTTACTAGAAAGCTGTATGTGTAAAGGCATGGGTGTGCTGATTGCCTTTGCCCCTTCCATGCTAAATCGAATAAGCACATTTCAAATGTACTCCTGTTGAGTGAGGCTCAAAAGTCCTAGCTTTCTATCCCTTTGGATTTTCATACCTAGAATTTTCTTTGCTACTACAAGGTCTTTCATTTTGAATTCTGCTTTAGCTTCAAACTATCGATTTCAGCCTTATCTTTGGAAGCAGTCAACATATCATCCACGTACAAGAGTAGGTACACTCATCTACCATCGTTTAAATGCTTGAAGTACACACAAACGTCTTTGATGCTACTCAAAACCAAGTGAAAGCATAAAAGAACCAAATCTTTTGTATCATTATCTAGGCGACTGCTTAAGTCCATACAAATACTTCTTCAATTTGCAAACTCAATTTTCTTTCCCATCTACAACAAATCCTTCCGGCTGCTTCATGGTCTCATCCAAGTCTCCGTGCAAAAAAGCGGTGTTCACGTCCACTTGCTCCAGCTCCAAGTCATGAGCCGCGACGATAGCGAGCAAAATGCGGATGGACGTATGCCGTGAGGAGAGAATATCTTGTCATACTCCAATTTCTTTCTTTGTGAAAACCCTTTAGTAACTAGTCTAACATTGTATCTCCCATCATCCTTCATTTTAAACACCCGTTTGCAACCTATGGCCTGGCCTTCTTGAGGAGGTGGTACCAAATTCCAAGTCTTTTTCTTTTTCAATGACTCTAACTCCTCTTACATAGTGCACATCCACTTCGAACTATCACATGACTTCAAAGTTTCATCAAGGTCAAGCGGCTCCTCATGAACCATATGTAGGGCATAGTCAAACTGATCACCAAGGCTAAGGTCCGCAAACTGCCAATCATCAGATCTTTCGGGCGACCTAATAGTCTCACGACTGACCCAGGTAGGTACTACTTCGTTTAAATTTCTCTTAGCTCCACCTTGAACTGAACTTCCTCTAGATTCATGCACATCACCAGTACTACTAGAAAGTACCGGTGGATTATCTTGTGATATTTCATCAACTGCGTTTTCCTTGATAACATCAATAATAACTTTACTATTTGGCTAGAACACGGGAACTTCTTCCATCTTCTGAGGCCTATCAGAATCTTCTGATGTGGTATGTAACTTCTCCTTCAGATTGAACATAGCAGATTCATTAAAAGTAACATGTGTGAAATAAATACTCTTTCGATCAACAGAGTTTCAAATTCGATACCCTTTGATGCCATCGGTGTATCCCATTAGTGTGTTCTTGTATGCTCTAGTCTCCAACTTATCATCACCTGTATGGTGAACGTACATATGACAACTAAAAATTCGAAAGTAACCAAGATACAATGCTTTACCTCTCCACTTATCCTTTGGAATCTTCTCATCTATGGCTGAGCACGGAATTCGATTTATGATATGTGCCCTAGTTGATTGCATCAGTCCAAAAGCCTCTAGACAAGCCCGTCGTCAATCTCAAGCAACAAGCCTTCTCCAGTAGAGTCATGTTTATTCTTTCTACAACCCTATTGGATTGCGGATCTTCGGGTGTAGTGAAATGTCTTGAAATGTCTCTGAATGCCATGCTGTCTACAAAGATCGAGGAACTTCCTAAAGACAAATTCACCGCCATTATCAAATCTTAGCACCTTTAACCTAGAATCAGATTGGTTCTCAACAAGCGCTTTGCAGCCTTTGAACTTCTCAAAACTTTCTAATTTGGCCTTCTCACATACACCCGTACTTTCTGAGAAAATTCATCAATGAAAAAGATTAAGTACGTTGCTCCTCCAAAAGGAGTAGCAACCGGTCCCCAAATACCTGTATGCACGTACTTAAGTACTCGTCTCGATCTATGAAGTTTAACTCCAAAAGATACTTTAGTTTGCTTGCCTAACACACACTCCTGACAAAAATCCATCTTGTCAAAGCTTTCTCCTTTGACCATCTTCCGTCTTTGATGCAACTCTATGCCCTTCTTTGAAATATGACCCAATATGAGATGCCAAAGCTTTGTGGCATCCAAGCACGAGAATTGTCTACTTCAACACACGACTCTCCAAGAACTGTGGTTCCTTTTAGTAAATACAGATTTCGGAACACATCTCATCTCATAAGAACTAGTACACCTCTCGAAACCTTCAGACTATCCTTCACGATAGTTATCTTACATCCCAAAGATACCAATTGTCTTAAAGAAATTAAGGACTTTCGAAGACTTGGGACATACCGGATACTTGTCGAAGTGCGTATCACTCTGTCAAATATCCTGATCCTCACTGTACCTTCACCCATTGTTCGACAGCTCGCATCATTACCCATAAGAATAGAGCTTTCCTGTCGTCCAACGAAAGAATCGAAGTAATCCTTATTTAGGCGTCATATGGAAAGACGTCCCTGGGTTCAGCTTCCAATGGTCTGAGACATCCGATACTGCTGCGGACAACATATCGTCAGTTACAGACTACTCTACCGCAAATGATGAAAATCCGTCTTCTTCCTTCAAATATAGACGATTCTTTTTCCAATGACCGTGTTTCTTGTAGATAAAGCACTTCCCGTCCTTAAACTTTTCTCTCCTGCTATTATCGAGCTTCTTGGACTTGGAACGTCCTCTAGAGTGTCAATTGTTCTTATCATCTCTTCCTCTTTCAACAAACAGGCCGTGCTTACTACTTCCACCTCTACTTTCTTCCCTTGTCTTCTTCATCTGATCTGTCAAGCCATCAGATAGAAGGCCTGACTTCATATATTCCACTGTCAATGTGTCTCTAGCGAAGATAAGTCTGTTAGCGAAATCTGTGTAACGCTCCGGAATATAACACAAAAGAATCATTGCTATTTGCTCCTCATCCATTTTCAAGTCAACAGTCTTCATCTTCATCACGAAATCATAAAAAAATTAAGATGCTCCTTCACTGAAGTTCCTTCTCTCATCCGCATGGTAAAAAATGTCTTCAGCAATATCAAACGGTTAGTCAGAGATTTCTTCAAGTAGAGATTTTCTACCTTGGTTCAAATGCCCCTAGCAGTGGTCTCACTGCTAATCTCTAAAATAACATTTTCTCGCATAGTTGTAAAGTAGTAAACACCCATTTCTCCATCTCCTTACTTTCCACGACTGAGATGTCAGCCATCAACTCCTCAAGGGTGAACAATACTGGATGGACTTCATACCTTATTAGAACAACATTCATCCTCCATGGCACTTCTCGAAGCCTTTATCACCATTCCATTTTTCAATTGCCAACTGTGATCCTGACGCGATATACACATCTAGTATAGGGTCTTGTAACAACTAGAGTTGCTTCATCTCCTGCCATAGCATCTAACATTTCTCAATCAACCTTGCAGCTCTGATACCAGACTGTTGGGGAGAATCCCTTCAGATGATTAGTCTAAAAGAATAAAAAATCCAACACAACAGAAAACAAGTAGATCGTGATTGTAGTGAGACGAAACAAAAAGAAATAAATAACAGAACAAACAGACAATCACAGATCAATGCAATACAGAAAAATAAATAACACCAGTATTTATAGTGGTTTCACTACCGCGAGGCAGTGTACGTCCATTTGGGAAATTGAGATTTTATTAACCACTGAAAGATTAGGGTTACAAGATTGGTTCACTTTTCGAGGTTATACATAAAAAGAATTTACAATACAGATAAAATTCTGCAGAGTTTCAGCTCTCTAAGATGGCTCTGAAATTGCTTGAAATTAGCTCTCAATTTCGACTGCCATTGTTGTCCAGAAGCTTCTCTATTTATAGAGTGAAGATATGAGAATGTGTAGCTGCTGTCCTGGGGTTTGGTTCGACGTGCATCTGGTGAGACACAATTTGGTTCGGCAGTTCTGGTTCGGCATGCATCACTTGGTATTTGGTTCGGTAAAGCGCCGAGCGACAAATTTGGATCGGCATCTCCAAAATACCGAACCAACATCTAGAGCGGCAAACTGGTTCAGCATAGCACGACGCATCTGGACTAGCATCTCCCCTATTGAAGTGACATGCTCAAATACTGAACGAAATATTTCGTTCGGCATATGCCCAAATGCTGCTCCATAATCACCGGACGAAACAACTCATCACTTTACCGAACGAAACTCACTCCAGGTTCTTTCCAAAGTTTCTCCTCACTTCCACCAAACGAGCTCCTTCATCCAACGAGTTCCTCCATCGAACGAGACTGCTCCTCCTCTTCTTGCCTTTTTCCTCTTCGTTCGGCAAGGCTACAGCTCTTCTTCATTTGGCAAATCTGGAGCTAGGGTTTCGCTTCTTCCTTTGAGTTGAATTCAGGTATCAAATTCAACATGGTCAAGCTGGGAGATGAAACAATCTGCTTCTGTAACTCAGCACGGCGTTTCCTCTCTTCCCATTCCATGGTTTTGGTCCAATGCTCACGACGATATTGAAGAGCGTCCTCCTTAACTTTCAAAGGGAATGGAAATTGAAGTTCAGAAGAATAGTAGTTGGGAGTCGAACCAAGCTGTCTCAGTGAGGACGGTTGGAAAGTGGTTACCCTGAAAGCAATAAACAAACAGGCAGGCCATGCCATAATGTAGCCACATTGTTTAAGTCGGAGAAGTGAAAGACGAAAAAAGGGGGTTGGAGCATTAGTCTCTTCCTTCACTTGATTAGTTGAAAATGCCTCCTCTACTAATGTTAGTAGCAAGCGTTCCTTGTCTATGTTTGTCCGGTGAGGTCGAATTGGTCATTTACCTCATCAAATTCTTCTAGCAGTAGGACCATTCTTAGCCTCTTCAAAGTTTGCTCATGTGCACGACTGATTGAAGGCACCGACATGAATTCTGAGTATTAATGTCAATACATGACCGTTTTATTAAATGCCTAATGCTTTTCCGGTCATTTTGGCCAGGCAGTTGGAAAACTTACTTCCAAATATCTTATTAGTTATTATTATTATTATTTTCTGAAAAATTTGGTTGAAGTAAAATATATCCGGTGGTGAACATAATTGTTGCACACCATGGATAAAATTAGATGGTCACTTTTTTATGCTTGGAATATTGTTTATCGGAAACCAAATTGCATCAGGACAGCTGGTTTGGAGCAAGAGATTGACAGCCTAAATAAGAAGCTTGCTGGATGCATAAGGGAAAAACAAAATTTGCAAGAGGAGCTTTCTGAAGCCTATAGAATAAAGGTTCTTTCCTTTTCTCAATCTTCATCTACGTTCATTTTACAATTATTGATCTTTTCTGCTTAAATTTTCAGAGCCAACTTGCTGATTTACATGCTGCAGAGGTTTTGAAGGTATCCTATTCATCTCTTCTGTATCGACATAATCTTAGTCTTCTTTGCGATTTTATGTTGCAAGACAATCGGCATATGGGCTTACCAACTAAGGCGGTACATAATCCAAACTATGAATCAAACCATCTGCAAGCGTGTATTCAGTCAGTTTATCATCTACAACCTATATGCTGTATTTGATAGTTTTTTTTAGCATCACTTTCCCATTCATATCTTCAGTACATGCATAGTTTAGGTCATTGTTGTAGGGCCAATACATTTCTCTTATTATGGTTTTATCATAGCTGTTGCACTTCTATGTTGTTTTTCTTTAAAATGGACTTTGTTTGCCTGTCACAGTTAATCATTGAGGTGCTTTAAGCTAAAATGGAGAGGATGTTGTGCACTGTACATTTTGTATGTATAAAAGGAAACATATACCATTCAAATCATACATAGATGCATTTTGTATTCACAAACATAACCGTGGGTTCATCTAAGCAGCAAAAAGTCAATATTGAAAAATAAAAAGCTCTTAACGCAGAATTTACCTACATTCATATTGCCATCTATGGAACTATGTGTTCATTTATCTAGGCTCAATATGTAGCAACAAAAGTAATTTTTAATACGATATCTTCTTTTTTAGTTTTTGTTTTTGTAATTTGCATTGCTGAGAAGCTCATAAAGGCATTGAATTCATATAGATTTTGGACATCTAATGTGTCTGTGCGTCATATTTTACTTTAAATATGTTCTCCGTGGACCTTTTATTGTTGCAGTTTTCATGATTATCAAGGCTACTTTAATGCTACACTGTGAATATAGCATTTTACGATAAGCTTATAATAAGTTTATGCTGCAATCTTGTGGTGATTGTTAAAGGGAAAAACATTTTGTTCAAGGGGATCAATGAATATAGGAAAATTGAAAAGAATAATAAACTTGATAAGAGAACAATAGTATAACATTGATTTTTATATTTACATAAAATTTAAGTTTACAAAATACCCCTAATCACTTCTTCCAATTTCATGAGTTGTCATTTTAATTTAGATAGTCATCTTTTCACTCAAATCAAACCTGTCCGATACCTCAGCAAATCTGTTGCTTCCTAGTTGGAGCCACCGTTGCCACCTGTTTCCTATCATCTTCCTCTCCATGCAACGTGCTTAGCTTACTCCTCTCCTGAACACTTATTTCATTAATCCAAAAATCCTAACTTCCTCAAATTAGAGGTGATAAAATCCTATTTTTTGTGAAACATACCAAGGAAAAAGTGGTGGAGACTGAGATGAAGATTGGGATTTGGTGAAACATGCCAAGGATAAAATCCCATTTTAACAAAAAAAATTCTTAAATTAAAAAAGAAATTGTCGAATAAAAGGTAAGGTTTTGCAGTTGAACATGCAACGCCAAAGAGTAGAAGATAAAAAATTAGGTAATGCTGAAAAAGTAATTTTATTTCATTTTGATTAGGGACTAATTAATGATTTGTTTCTCCCCTTAACCAGAAAAAAAAAAAGTGAAGAAAACCATTTTTTCTTTCTCCTTATCCGTAGTGTTTTTCCTTCTAACGATTCCCTTATTTTTTACTTTTAAGAGTTGAGCACTAAAAATATCCTATTTCCGAGGGCACGATTACTGAAACGTCCTCCATGTGCATATTTTTGAATCTGTTTACCACCGATGTTTTTTTTTTAATTATTTTTTATTTTTAGCTGTTAGCTACATATAAAGTTATTCTGAGATAGGTATGCTGATGCAGAATATGGAAGCAGAGAAACAACTAAAATTCTTTCAAAGTTCGGTTGCTGCAGCCTTCTCGGAAAGGGATCAAGCTCTAATGGAGGTATTCCTTGTATATTTATCCAAAGTATCTCGTTGCTTTTGCAATCTAATTTCCAAGAGTGTAATCTTCTTATTGACCAGTCTGAGAAAGCCAAGGAAAAAGAGGAAGCTGCTTCGGAGAGATTAATCAGTGTCGAGGATAGGTAATCATTATATTTGAATCAATCAGATCTCTTGAACTTTATCTGAATGAAACTATTTGTATCTATTAACAAAATGCTTTGAAACAGAAAATTGTATTGTTCTGAAATTCCCATTGGCTTCTGCATCGTGCATTCGGCTGCAATTTCTTAATTTATTTTCTTCAACTTCCCACTGTTAGAAGAATACATAGATCATTAACACAAATTTATGTAACTTACTATCAAAATATCCAAGTTACTAGTTTGCCACCAGTTATTATGCTAATACATCAATGATCAAACAATAAAACTACATTTCCCTAATATACATATATATATTACACATATATACATAATATATATTGTGTTGTATTTTCTATATTTAATGTAGACCGTATGCTAAACACTAATCATGAACTATCGAGTTGGAAAAGCAATATCCTTTGGGTCCTGTATTACAAAAAAGACGTGAACATAGAAAACAATTTACATTGTAAACTGTTTGTTATAATTGTCATTCAGAGAATCGGTACATTTTTTTGTGCATTATACTTTATGCTTCTCAATCAATAGCCCCTCTATTTATAGCCCCTTTATATCCCTAACAAAGATAGTTTATACTCTCACCCCCCCCCCCTCTTCCCGCTCCCTTCCTCCCCCTCTCCCTCCCTCCCCCCCTTTGCCCCCCCCCCCCCCCCCCCCCACAAAACCAAAAATAAACCCCCTCCTCCTCCTCCCTCTCTCGCCTCAATTCTCTATCTTACACAAGGATTACAGATTACTAAATCTACTGGTCAAGGTATAGGGGATATTAATGAATTATAATTAGAGGTTGAATTCAAAATCAGATCAACTTCTAGTTTTGGATTATAAGTGATATCTATTCATGTTTATTTCCCAAAACAATTACATTCAAATTTGAATTCTATTTCAATTCAAATTGCATTTTTATTTTATTTGTCAGAAAGAAAAAAAATAAACTAATTAGTTAATTTTTTTTAGATAGTTTAAACTTTCAATTAATAATTGAAATATTGTCTTCTATTGTGGTTGTATTTTTGGGATATCCAAAAAAGCAAGGTCATGTTTGGTAAGTTCAAAAAATAAGTACCGAAAAATGCAAAGCTAGATGCGTCTATCCAAGGCTATTACAGCCATATAAATTATTGTCTACCAACTTTTCCCCAGTTATCTGCCATTCCGGAATTTATGTTTATGCCCTCAGATAATTGTTATTCCACAAATTCAGTGTGATTTTACAGTAATATAGTCAACTAGACTAACTGTAATGAGTTACCAAGACAAGTTTAAGAAAGATATACTATTTTACTTGAAAAGCAGTATTATGCAAGGTAACATTGAAAAGCGGTGTGATTTTTTTGTTCTTGTTTATATGAATAAAAAATCTCTGTAATCATGGACAAAGGGGATACACATTTCTTCATTCATTCGTCTACATATCCGACTCTATTGAACTTTTTCCCTATACTTTTATATGTTAGATAACCATCTATTGATCACTTTTCTCCAGCTCATAGAACTTTAGGTTTTTCTGCGGTGAACGATTTTTCGAACTCATTAGTGGATGATAGCTCTACTACTAATGAAAGGAATAGATTTTATATGATTCATCGCAATCTTTTCGTCTATCATTAAAGTTACAAAAAAATCATTAATTTTACATGTGTGGAGGAATTGTTTTGGGAAATGATGACAATAGTAAATTGGGATGTAAATGAACACGGTGACCAAACTTAAATATGTGGAAAAGCATTGAATATCGACACAATTTAGTTTAGATGATTCATTTGGATGTTTAGGCTGTCCGTGGTACATTTTTGATGGAAACGAGGAAATCAATGTGTGGCGAAGTGACATTGTTTTAATGATGCACTTGTGTTTATTATGCATAGAACTGTACTATCATATTGGTTTATAAAATAATTAAGTTGTATAACGGGTGATTTGTGTTATGTGTAATGTGCATTATGTGGGAAGCAAGGGTGATTGGTACAAAATAGATTGTAGTTAGGGCTCCTTGAAAAGATATATGCGAGTAGTTTATTCTTCTTTTTTCTTCCTCCAGTTTGTATTAGAAACATATATTAGCAGGAGCACAGCTTTATAATAGAGGTATACAGTAGTTTTAGTGGATTAAAAATAAAGGTATGTTTACATTGCTTAGAGAATTGAGATTAACAGTCTCTTTGACTCAGGTGGAACTTAAATAAAAATTTGAATGTTCGAGAACATGTATCATATTTCGTACTTCGTCTAACAATTTCGAATCTTGAAAGAAAACAATAGAACTATTACTGTAAATCAAAATTTCATCTTGGGTATAAATTCAGAAACTTGTTAACAAATATTTAGCAAGGGGATGGTTGAGCAATCATCAGAGTAATAAATAATATGGTACAGTATTATAACTATATAAATATTATATAGAATAGGTATAAGTTCCCTTTTTATAAAAAATGTGTAAATACATTTTCACAATGTATTTTTGAAATTCTGTTAATGTTACCTCACTTTTCTTTTTTTCCTTTCTATTCTCACTTGGTAAAAAAACCTAATCAAGAGACAGTACTGCATCAATTATGGACCATCCATCAGAAATATTTCTCAATTGTTGCTTCCACCACCAACGAAATTGCTAACGTTTGTACGCACACCGAATCTCTATCGTTAAAGAGAATTAATTATATAAGATTGGTCAATGCTTATTGTTTCAATCACAACTGCCTCAGGTTTTGTTGTCCAATCACACATTGTTGTCAAAAATCCTAAAATCCTACGATTCAAATCCCGATTCGGATCGGATCTCTCCCTTAACGATTCGATTTACATTCTGATCCAAACTTAGTAAAAACCGCAAATAAAAAACATTCTATTTATATACTAACATACTTAATATGTCTATTTGGATTCAAAATTCAAAATACAATGTTTTCAAAATAAAATAAAATTATAGTAAGAGAGAAAATTGAGTTTTATGGTTAATTGTAGAAGTTCAAACATCAAAATCAATTTCAAATTGTGTGCAAATCTTCAAATATGAACCTTTTGAATCTACGATTACAATTTGAATCTCGTTTCGATTTATAGTTTGAACTTTATGATTTAAATCCCGATTTGAAAACATTGTATCACATATGTTGTGTGCATATATTGTGCGTGCCATACGCTAGTTGTAAATAAGGATTGCTCGTGGATGCTTGTTTTGCTATTTCTTCTGTATTAATGTTGTAACTTGATAATCGTTTTAATCGGAATACACCTTTTAACTACGTATTTGTAAGAAGCCAATAAATAACAGTTAAATTGTCTGCTCTAGTGGTATCTTCTTTTACTGCATAAATTCATATTTCCTCCAGAATAGCGGAACTTCAATCAGCACATGATGAGGGGAAAAAAATTAATGCTGATTTACAGAAACAACTGGAGGGACTAAAAGAGCAGAACGAAGCATTTGAGAAGGTAGACATGTGATGTAACTTTCATTTGTGTATCTTTACTCTCTGTTCTTTCTAATTCAAGACCCAGAACTTAAAAGTTTTAGAAACAATCAGCATCAAACTTAGTCTGAATGTGGGCTTGAAATATATATCGGTGACACCCATATAAGAAGAGCACTTCTTGGTAAAGGCCAATGATGATTTTATATAACAGTTAATACACCGATACTCTCATCATGAAGCTTTTTTTCCTCTGTGCTAATGTGTTTGTGGCTTTCTGTTTCAGGTCATTAATATGTTTACTGATATTTTCCAAAGAGAGACTGGATCATGTGAAGATGACACATGGCAAGAAAAATGTTCCAAGCTTCTTGAAACATCTCCAGACAATTGGGCTTTCAAAAGTGATTCCGAAACCTCTACTTCGAAGTACATTGTATACTTTAGAACCCTTACATTATTTCTGAAACTAGTCACTCATGCCTGAAAATCAGATTTAATGATCAATGCTTATCTGCACTTGTGTTCCTTTGTCCCGCAGGCTATGGATTCTGAGTTCGTTTCTAATAAAATATATTCATGATGATCAAACTTTTATTTATTTTAACTAAATCAGAATTATGTTAATGTATTCATGATGATCAAACTTTTATTTATTTTAACTAAATCAGAATTATGTTAACTGTGAGGTTTAGATGTTGTGCTGAACAGATTGGGTTATAGAGTAGTTAAAAGTCTTGTATACATAAAACTAGCAATAACTTGCAGTATAAGTAAGGGGAGACAAATGGAAATTGTACCTCAAATTTTGTTGTTGTCTTTAGCTGCTGTAGAGTATGGAAGCATTCAGGTCACTACAGTTTATAAATGCAGATTGCTGTTACAATTAAGAAGAAAGAAATTAGGCATTTTAACTTTATACCTGTTGTAGAGTTCCTTTGAGAAGACATGATACATATGACAATCGCTTTTCAAATTGAAGACATGATGCAGTTTGAATATAATTATCAAACTGACTAGGAGGAAGGTTTGCCTTGCCATAATCTTGCAAAACGAAACCCCTCTAAAACCTATTTTAATATGCATGTTAATAGGAAAACAATACATCATAGCAATTATTTCTTATGTTTTTCATTTTTTTCCTTATTCTTCTCTTCGACTGCTTCTCAGTCACTTCTTCATCCATTCATTTATCAGAAAATCAATCATCATAAAATTTCAAATGTATAAAAAAAGCATATTTTCGAAATCAAATATAAAAAGGACTATCAGTGTACTTCCACTGTTGCACGATAGTACTAGTATAGTTATAAAGAAAAATAAAATGTTGATATTATTTTCTTGCTTAATGTTAATACAACATTTCAGTTGAATTTGAGCTAATTCATTTGTTTTCTTTTTTACATTTTTTTGTGTTATTTAAAACTGTGCTTAATACTGCCTCACTTATAACGGTGCTAAGTATAATTTGAGTATAAAGTGTAAGAGCTTGCGTGTGTTATATGTCTATACGTAATGCCAGATAAATAGTACAAAGTAAAAACACAAAATCTTTTATTTACATTCTGTTCTAATTCACTCATTCGATAACATGTAAAAAAAAAAAAACCCTTGCATATTCCAAAATCAGTTCCTTCAAAATCGTCTATGAAAAATCTATATTAATAGTTGGAATATAAACATAATTTTTTGGTCTGATCGCGAAGTTCCAAAAATACCCTTGTATGCAAACAAGAGTTCGAATCTCACGAAGAACAAAAATTAATATCTATTTTCAAATGGAAATTTTGTAAAGTAAATAAGGTTCCAAGTTCGAAACCATGTTCCGACAACAAAATTATAATTTTTTCCTTCATATTTATCAGTTTATTTTATTTTTTAATCAAAATTACGTAATAATTTTAAATCGTATAAGAGTATTTTATATGCATGTGCCATAAAATCTCATTACGTATAACATTTTCGGATTAAAAAGTTAAATAATAGCTGTAATAAACTCCAATTCTATGTGATTAAAACTTAGTGCATGATAGACATCACAAAAAATGACAAAAAGAAAAAAAGAAAGAAAGAAAACTAGAGCGAGTTATGCCATAGGAACAAATGTGAAAAGGTTTTGCATGTTACTATATTCGGTACCCTAAATTTCAACCACTACCAGTTTATGTATCTAATTATCCTCAGCTAGGTATAAGTTTCAATTAAGGAATTTTTATATCCATTTAGATCAGATCATATCTATTAGATGGTAAGTTCAAATATATTTCTTACGGTCGAGCAACTGTTGAAGAATATGTTTGTCTAGTTCCTTGTTTGTTGGGTGCAATAAATCCACCTTCAAATTGCCATTGGTTCAGTAAAAATGTATATGCTTGGGGGAATACAGAATTAGGATGAGTGATCTTCAGGAAGTCTTTGTGTTGCATAATGGATGAAAAGAAGCATTGTCTATTTGTACATTCATTATTATTTTGGTTCATTCTTAGACTATATGACGTGTCTGTTGTGTTAAAATGCATTTTAATGCAATCGATAACTTATTTGACAGTTTCTTTAGCATGTCATTATTTTTATACATTATCATTTGTCATACTGTTCACTGCTATTACCCCAACTTATTGAGTTTCATGCATGTTTGTTTTAACTAGTTCTAACAAAATTTACATGGGTACAGGCTTCTTTAGAAAAAGAGCTGGAGAAAAGGAAAAACACAATTGACAAGCTTCAATCCAACTTGAGAATGGTAGGAAACTTTACACGACAATGGTAGGAAACTTTACCGGGATTTTCTGGAAAGTTCAGTGGGACTCATTGTGTTTGTTTGTTTCACACTCCAGTAAAATCAAATCTGCCAGTCTGTTGAGCATTTCTTATTACATGTTTAAAAACATAACGTTCCCACACTTTTGGGCGTAGCAGAAACCAACTTTTGCTTTAACCAAGGAATATCAGCGTTACACAAGTTATGAAAATAGTTTTATTTAACTGATGATTAAGTGCTTTAAAATTATAGAGGACCATAGATCATTGATTATTTTTAACAGTCAAATAGCAAAAGAGAAATTTTCCTCAGTTATCACAATCCATATTTTCTTCCATTTAGGGGCTGCAAATTGAGGGACATATGAAGAAAAGTATTCAATCTCTAGAGAAAAAGAAAGTATGTATTAATTATAGAACAAAAAAAAAGTGCTTTCTGCATTCATTTAATTATTGTTACTTGTATGATCTCATTTTTGTGTACTATGCAGGCCTTCCTGGTTAAAACCATCAAGATTGGGTTATCAGGGTTACGTGATTTTCACTGCCAACAAAAATCTGAAATAACAAAACTACTGGAAAATGAAACATCTAATATTAAGTCAATGCTTATTGATATTCAAGAAAAGGTGATTCAATTGCATGTAAATAGCGAGTTAAAACATGAAGCCAATATAGGGGATATATCGTCTGTTGATTCTGAATGCAAAGATGTCCACATTACTAGCGATGTGAACGCAGATGTTCTTGACAAGGTTGGTTCTTCCTGTGTTTTGTTGTATTCATTTTTAATTTCTACTTGAGGAACAAATAAAGGGAAACAAATTAATAAGGGGAGTTATTATTATTATTACTACTATTATTATTCGATAACAAGAATGATGCTTAATTTTAAGCAGAGCGCTCGTTTGATAAAGGGGGTTATTAAAAAGTGAATTCAGAATGTATATTCCATTGACAAGGGGAAAATTAGAAAAAGGATTACCCCATTGATAAAACATGATGAGATTACGTATCCTTTCATTTTTTTTTTTTTTTTTTGTTTCATACCAAAATCATGTGATAGATTTAGAAGGAAATCACTTTCTTCTTCTTCTTCCCCTTGTTTGACAAATGAACACCCTAATCTCGATTCAAAAAAACTTTTATTTTATGCACATGGATCTGGTTTTAAAAACAAAATTTTCATGAAGAAATAGTTATATCTGAAATTTGAAATTTGAAGATCAACTACTAAACTCAAAACAAGAAATTTTGATATGAGGACCATTCTTCCTGAATAGTTGTTCCAGCTCCATTCTTCCTCATGCCACACAGTTGTTTGGGGAATCTAGCCTCACTATTAATTCATCAAACAACAGAGAAGTTACCTATATTTCATTGTTTTGTTTTATATGTCGCCATAGATTTCAGAAACAAAAATCTCCTAGAAAATTCTTTTGGTTTCCGAAATATGGATGCATACATTTGGGTTTGTACAACTAATACTTTTTGGAACAGGATAATGGATCAAGTGATTAGGGTGTGGAAAAATATTGTTAATTTATTGATGTGTAAGTGAATTTTTTAAGGCAACTCAATATTAAATTCTGAAAAAGTTTGCATAATCATTTATTGAATTGATGAATAAGAATGAGGAGTTGGGTTTTAATTTGATCTAAATTGAAAATCAGATCAGTTAAGAGGTGGGAGTATTTTGGTTTAACGATTGCAAAATAACACAACACATACATGTGTGTTCTCCCCTTAGCCATTTTCATATTTCTACAATTCTCCCTCTAAGAATGACTCCCCTTGTCCATCCCCCCTCCCCCTTTTGTGATCACCAAAATTCATTTGTAGCAGGGTTCTTATTTACATTCTCTTTACACTTTACTGTCATCTCACATTTCATGCACATCACTTGGGTTGCCTGAAACCTCATTGCTTTATAGTTTATACAGATAATATATTTAAAACTTTGAAGCATGATTTTTCATTTTGCTTTTGTTACATTTGAAATTTCAAAATATTAAGGACAAACTTTTATGAATAACATGATAATTGCTTCAATGCAACTAAAGCAATTAGTCGTATAAAAGTTACACTTGAATTTTTGCATTTTCATAATGTGGCCATTTAGACAAAAACTATATTCATCTTAGAAATCGCCACAGCGGATATATTTAAAAAATATGGGCAATTTTAATTATAATGTACAACATCTCTTTATGATATACACACAACAAACTAATATTTAAACACGAATAGGGTCAGGATTTCACTCTACATGCACATATCTGATAACTTTGTTTACCATTCAGTACACCATTCAAAGGTAAAAGCTACTTGTTTAATTTATACCCACTCATTTTACAAAAATAAAAACTACTTACCAGATATTATGCTTTCGAATTCCAACTATCTTCAACCTCCTGCCATTCATCTTTCTTCAACCTATTTTCACTTCTCAGTTTGTTAAAAGGTAGCATCAAAATTGAAATTTTCTTTCATATTTTTTGTGTAATTTGTTTTTTTTTAAAAAAAAAAAAAACAAACCACAAGCTTATCATTTTATCTTTCTCTTTAATAAGCTGCTCTATTAAGCTGAAGTGCCAAATGCATATGAATCAGTGTTTGAAATTTCGGCCATCTCGCCGAGATCTCATTTTGACGTTTGTGTTAAACGAAGCATCAATTTTTGTTTAAATCTCATTTGAAGTTTGAACCCCGTTTCGATCAGGATATGAAAAACTTGGCTGACATTTCTTCCACGATCTTAGTCCGAGGTTTTAGGCAAGGTCATTTTTTTACATAACCTTTTTACTTTTTGATTGTGTCTAAGAGAATTTACCCAGTCCATTTACTATATACTAACCCTACCCTATCTTTTTCATGTTTTTTAAAATTCAAATCAGAAAAAATGATTTATTCACTACCAAAAAAATGGAGCTCCCTCTGTCCTCCAAATTCGAATAATTAGTCTTCCCTTTCTAATAGAGCAATTCTTTATTGCAACATAAGTAGTTTTTTCAATTGATCCTTTTGTTTTTTGAAATTCATTTTTATGGCTGTATAAAAGTTCATGATTATGATTAACACTCTGTTGTGTGTGTGTACGTACACATATATAGATATAATTTCAGTAGAAACGAAGGATAGCCATTGATCTCCCTTGACTCAGTTTGGATCTACCTCAATCTGCGCATATAAAATCATTTTGCATTAGTTGTTGAAATTCCACTTGTTGGTAAAAGGGCTCATATATTTTATTTGGTTGATCAAAATTCAAGAGTGTAAAGAGCAGCAGCTTTTTTACTTTATCTAGACCTGAAAATTGCCTTGCTTTGCCTTGATTGTAGGATACTAGTATCCTTTTTTAAAAGCTGTGGCACTTCACCCTTATGTCTATTACCACATTTACTTTAATATTTCAAAACCCAGAAATGTAGGCATACCAAGGGAGAGATTCAGGCTAACTTAATATTGATAATTGATCTGTGGATATAATCTGGAATCAATTATAATAGGGGATGGGTACTTGTTACATGTAACGGTTCTTGGCTGTTGGCCCACATATGAAGATGGTTGGTCTAAAAAAGTCTTGAAGCTTTAACATACTTCTGTATAGTTATTAACTGAGGATTTGTTTTCGTGTAAAGCTTTTTTAACCAATGTTTCATTTCAACTTTTACTGTTATGGAACTCAATAGCTGTAACAAAAAGTACATGCATATCTATAGTCATTATTTCTTGTTCAAAAAAGTTATCGGATTTAAATGAGTAAATAATAATAACAGTTGAAAATTAGAAGATTATATATTTCTTTAAGAAATCAAATTTTTAGTATTTTTTTAATAAAAAAAATTACATTATTGAACTTAACTTTTGAAAAGAAAGTTTAAGGTATATACAGATCAACATAAAGAGTTTGTTCAGTATAAGTTCAAAAAATAAAAATAAAAAAAAGTTTAATTCTAGTAAATAATACATTGAACTAAAATAATCAAAACAAAATTTTGCATGAAACATTGACTAGATTTTATTTTCCATAAGAAATATATTATTTGAAGTGACTTCGAAAATGACTAATTTTAACGAGTCTCACAAAGTATAAAATTAAACAATATTTTTGTGACTAAACCCATTTTTTAATAAAATAATTTTTCAGAAGAATCAAAGTTAACTAGTAGTTTTAGTTTATCTTACTATAATTAAATGAAGGTTATATATCATTTGCGTTGGTGCAGAATACACTTTCCGCTACTACAAGTGCTGGTAAGAAAAACAAAGACGAGGCATCAGATACTCTTGCCCAAGCTTTGCAAGAAAAGGTCTCATTTCACTGAATGTGTTCACCTTCTTTTATTTCAACTCCACGCGCAACAGCGCAAGTCAACATATGTATAGTGAAGATTTACAATAAGTTCTAAATCCCAGGTTGCTGCATTATTACTTATGTCACAGCAAGAAGAGAGGCACCTATTGGAGAGGGATGTTAATCAAGCTCTTCAAAAGAAGATGGAGGAACTGCAAAGAAACTTAACTCAGGTAACAATAATTTGAAAAGCTGTACATTTTCAGTTTTGGATTGTACACTGAAAAATTTACATCAGACTACTCATTTGGAGATTCTTATTTTTGTTCCTGAGTTTACTGTATTAACTACATTTTACCTTGCATCTTAATAATATTTACATTTATCTATAAGTTAGGATATTCTGGTAATCATTCCATGACCAAAAAAAAGACAAGCCTTTGATATACCAAATATTTTCTTAAGCATCAAGAAAATCGCTCAAGATATCTTAGACAATTAATACAACTTACTACATAAGCTCATCTAACACATAAATACGCCTATTATATGTGTTTTTTATGCAATGATTTCACTTGTCTTTAACATCTGCTTCTGCCATGTGATTTTACTTATCCTGTATACTGCCCATGCAGCTCTTTGTTATTTTTCAGTACATATATTTTCCTCAAATGCCGATTGCTGGCACTTTGTAACTAGTCTGGAAATTATAATTTGTGGTTGAAGGTAACAAATGAAAAGGTGCAAGCACTTGTGGAGTTGGCACAATTAAAGCTGGAATATCAATTTTTGCAAGAGTATGGCTTCTAGACATGTATTATTTCCACCAACCTAACAACCTTTCTACGATGATATAATATTGTTTTGGCGTTCTACTTAAATTTGGCTCTCTTAGCAATTTATTCGCACTTTATGCTATGATTCTAAGTGGACACTTAAATGTTCCATCAGAATAGCCAACAGTCATACTTGGAGAATATCAAATGATACTTCAGTGGAATAAAATGAACCCTATTTCTTGGATTTCATATTAAATTCGTGATTTGCAGCTGTCAGTATGTAACTTTTTCTATTAAAAAAACCGTCTAGCAGGAGAAGCAGTCATGCTTCTATAAAGCCCACGCCAGTTCCTGAACAAGAAGGAAAACTTAAGACTATTCTGAAGCCATCATACTTGAGTCGCTTTATGAGAAAAGGTCACAGTGAAGAAATTTTGGTTCATAAAAGTAGCAATGAACATCATGAGATCAGCGCAAGGTTTGCATTAATGCTATGCAGATGTTAAAGATGTCAAATTCTTAATGCTTATCTCCCTGATTATTTCAATATATCTTATTGTAGAGTACAGTTCTTTTTTTCTTTTTTTATCTATCATCTTCTACAAACATTTCACCGAATATCTGTTTAGAACATATTTAGTTTTCGTCTCCTGATCTTAAGATAATTCATTAGACACGGTTTTTCAGTTCTTACCAATTTCAGCAAAACAACGCTTGAAAATCAATGACCCATCACATATTATGTGCTTTGCAATGGCATATACCCATACAGATACATGAATTTTCTTCTATGTTGGTGTACCATTCCTACTGGTTATGTTCTCTGTTATTTTAATTCTGAAATCTCAATACATGATAAACGACTCTGAACTTGGTATAAGTTATCCGGCATTCTTTTTGCAGGCTGAAAGTTGAAAATGCTGCTCTTCAAGAAAGCTTGTCGAATCTGGAACATCTTACTTCATCAATTCAGAAGCTACATATCACACTCTTAAAGGTTGAACTAAGTTGGCCTTGGGAATATAACTGGGATTTTCATTCTATAAATATTCCCCCTCTCGTCTCTCCAGTTATACTTTAGTTACACAACTCATTCACTTTGTTCTCTTACCTTTACTTATCCTATAACAAGTCAGTGTATTATCTATGAGCGACCTGCATCAATTATTATTTCTCCAGAACTATTCACAAAAGCTGTCTGTACATCTTTATAAAGTCTATACCATCCACACACACACGTGCACGCGCACGTGTTGTAAGGTTGGGTGGGGTATTTTATTGAAATTGAGAGAGGTAAAAGTAAAGTACAACTTATACAAGTTAAACATATTCTTGTGAAAATCTATTTAGTCTTGGGATATTTCTGGTAGATTACCAAATTTTATATCATGCTTCCATTTTCTTCCATCGTTATGCTCTATGACTACAACTATATGACCTGAATTCATAGTCACTTAAAATCCACCTTGTGAACTCCTTCACGACCAGTTAATAAGGTTGACTCCTAAGCTTATGTTATTAAAATCTGTTTTATTCTTCAGGCAAGAGATGATGCTGTATCTGGTAGTCCTATGGTTATGATCAATGAAGCATTGAAGAGCATCATTACAGAAGCAAAAAATTTAAGGACTGCTTTTGGTATTTCACTTCCCGTAAGCTGGTCTGCTGATGCAGCTATAAATGCTTCCACCTATGAAAACTTTTACGAAAGAACTGACAAAGTGGACCCGGTTTGTTCTACTGGCCATGAACTTGTCGAGCTGTTAATATTATCTACACAGCTACAACATGAAAATTTGATGGATAGAGAGGTAGCTTGAGCGCTGTATTTGGTGAATTCACAGATTAAGTTCATACAGTGGCCTGTATATTGTTTTTGTATATTATCTATTTTTTTAACTGTATTGGATTAAATCATACTGGTTGAATCTCAAAGTCATGTAAAATTGTTATTGTAGGAGTGTATCCAAGTACTTCATAAAAGTTGTAATGATGAAAGTATTATACTATATATTTTGCATAATTTCTGAAATTTCTTAATTTAACAGTGGACAATTTTTCGATCTAGGCATTGGAAAAAACAAAATGTAGAAGTAGGTCCCAACAAAAACTAATTGCCAAAATAAGCCTCGTTTAGTTATACCTTGCGCATTTGTG
The DNA here is from genome assembly GCA_030765085.1 of Allium cepa. Classification (NCBI taxonomy): domain Eukaryota; kingdom Viridiplantae; phylum Streptophyta; class Magnoliopsida; order Asparagales; family Amaryllidaceae; genus Allium; species Allium cepa. The sequence goes on along the minus strand of CM060931.1, from coordinate 557,119,284 downwards.
GAATGCGTAAATTATAATTTAGTTAGGTAGAGTTTGCGCAATTCATAATTGCGCAAGCATCAGTTTAAAGCTTGCGCAATTGTGGAATGCGTAAGCTTATTTTCGGGCATAAAAAAAACAAAGAGCTGAATATGAGATTTATTTCTTCCCCAAACTCAATTTTTAACAAAAAAATTTCAATTTTCAACCTCAGACTCATTCCAAATCCAAACTTATTAACTCAAAAACATTGTTTTTGATTTATTCCTTCAATCAACCATTAGATTAAGCATAAAATGAAGGCAAGCTCTTCTTCTTCTTTGATTAGAGGTAATTATATTTTGATTGTAAATTGATTACTACTTTAAAAATGATTGTTGTTGTTAATGGAAGAGTTAGTCGTGATGACTTCGATGTTAATGTGTTCTAATTGTTGGTTTCTTTGTTGAAAATGTCAAATGATTTGAAGTATTCATATAGCTAAAATCCTAACTTTGTACAAATGTTTTGTAGTGATAAACGGTTGTTGTTGTTTGTAGAATTGTCTTCCAGACCCGAAGATAGAAGTGTTCTCTATCTTCAAGAACACCATATGAGCCTAAACAACACATTAATCGTGGTAAATGTTCGATATTGGTAAAACAAGGGAATGCAAATATCAAGCACCAATTTTTTTTTTTTTTTATACATTTCAGGTGTTGAAATTGTGAAGATATGTGATCATTCAAGCAAGCTCAAGGAGATCGATTATAAAGATCCAAGATTGGAGTCGAATCTACGAATCGCTAGGTTTTGGCAAGCTATGCAAATCGACTACATCGTCTCGATCATCACATTATTATCGCTTTATGCGATAGATGGAGGTCGGAAACAAATACGTTTCATATGAGAGTCGGTAAGATGACAGTGACTCTAGCGGATGTGCATTTTATTTTCGGTCTTAAAGCAGACGGTCGTCCGGTATGTTTGCAAAATTTAGATATCGATTACATCGAATTGGCTCATGACTTGCTTGATATTTTTCCACCTATAGAGGCGGTTAAGTCTAAAAGTGAATTATCAATGACTTGGTTTAAAAGTGAATTTTCCGAACCACTATCCGAAGGGGCGACCAATTTAGATATGCTTCGCCGCACTCTCGCCATGATATTGTATTTTTTGAGTTGTCGATTATTTCCCGACCATTCGAAAGAGAGATTAAGTTTGAAAATTTTATCTTTTTTGAATGATTTGGCTAACTGTGGTTATCATTCTTGGGGTAGTGTCGTTCTATGCTATTTGTATAGTGAGTTGTCACAGGTTGCCTTGCAACGTCGAAAAGTTTTAAGGGGTTTTGCAACGTTGTTGCAACTATGGTTATGGTCGCATATTGCTGTTGAACGACCGTCTATTAGAATTCCTATCGACTTAGATCCGTATCTTCCACTTAGATCCGTATCTTCCATTTGGGGCTAGGTGGAATTATGATAGAAGTTGGAGTGAGATGACAAGAAATGTACAGTTTTACTGTAATGAATTGGATTTGTTGGCGGATGATGTGGTTACATGAGAACCATATTCATTAGTGAATAAGTTTGGACATCCGGAAGTTGATTATGCGTTCTCTGGTTAGATTGCTAAAAACCGACTGATTATATTTTTAGACTTTGAGTTGTATGCACCCGATCGGGTTATGAGACAGTTTTCCTTTGATTATCAGCACATTCCCGATCATGTCGTCCTCTTTGACCCAAAACCCACTAGCTAGATTGCTTTTCTGGAGGAAAAGATTGCTATTTGGCAATCAAGAATTGATCGTGCCGAACGAGCATGCGAGCCTCCGACACCTTTGAGCGAGTACGAGTATTAATATTGGCGAATTACTCGTCGTTATATTCTTAAAAAATCGGCAAGGAAGTTGGTTGCGTACACTCCCCGTACTCCTCTAGAACGTGATGTGGTAAGTATTGTCATTTCAAAAATTTTATAGTTTAATTTTTATATCATATTGATGCATTGTTATGACTTATAATGTATGTAAGCGGAATATACAGCGCTTTGGATGTGGTGGGCGAAATAGAAAAAAGTCATATAGAGCCGGACAAGGTCCAAAGCAAGTGCATTGACCTACGAAGAATACTTGACACGATTTTGGGTCGGAAAAAGCTAAGAAGGAAGGCCAAGCCGCTGCGCATCGTAGAAGACCCCCACGTTCTACAGAGGAGACACATACTACAGTAGCAGGTGGGCAAGCTCGATGGGAGGAGGCACATGCGGAGGGGGAGACTTCAGAACATCCCGGTGGCGGAACTATAGCTGGATGTCCCGCTTGGCCCGAGGTAGAGCAGCAATACACCGGTAGAGAAACTCATGCTGACTGGCCCGTTTGGCATGAAGAAGAACAACAATTCAGATATGCTGGACAGTCGACATACGAGCATGTGTAAGAGCCGCCGCAATGGGAAATTCAACAAGAAGAACTCATTTTTGGGCCAAGTCAACAATAAAAAATTCCACTTTCGACACCCGCTCCTATATTCGAAGAAGGTCAAGGATCGGCTCCCATCGTGTACAAACGGAAGAAGAAGAAGAGAGACACCATCACTTGAGCTTAGACGGATTCGTGGTTGACGGTGTTGGTCTTATTGTTGTTGTTTTTTTGGTTGGTTAAGGGGTTGTTGACTTGTATGTTTTTATGTTATTGTACGACTTGTTCAATATTTTTAGGATGATTTTCAATTATCAGTAGGATCATGTTATTTATTTTGTTTGGTGATGGTATTGTTAATGAAATGGTGTGTGCATGCTTTGGGAATTTGAGATTTCGCAAATTTTGGTTTTCTAGTGTGGCAGAGCAGCTCATTGTTTGAAACTGACTCAAAAAATAGCTTGCGCATTTGTGGAATGCGCAAGCTTTATTGTCAATATAGCTTGCACATTCCACATATGCACAAGCTGTTTTCGAGTTATTTTAAAAACAAGCTTGCGCATATATGGATTGCGCAAGCTATATTGACAACATAATTTGCGCAATCCATATGTGCGCAAGCGTGTTTTTGGTCCTGTCCAAGATAGAGCACTCTTTCAACACCGTAAATCACACAATTTGACACAAAAAGTCTTAACAACATTCTACATAACACGCAAACACCATTCGAATGACAGCATCATCACATAACAAAGTCAACAAGTCATATAGTAACATAGACGTTCTACTTCTATTACAATTCAACGTGGACAAGTTTTCTTCTTGTGGCCAATAGAACCACATTTGCTACATCAGTTATGGCCGGATGAAGATGGCGGATCCATAAAATCTTTTATTCGAGTAGACCGAGGATGACCTGAATTTCTGTGCACAGACGGTGGCTGTATAATTGGACCATCGTAGACGTTCCAATATCGACTATCTCGTACATGGTGGAATAAAGAAGCATAAGTTGCGGAATACATAGTCTTCGTGTACAACATGGAGATTAAGTCAAAATACGCTCTATTAGTACCACCCGAACCACGTGAATAAGCCGCTAATACATGGGAGCACAGAAATGATCTAATGTCGGCATGTTGCACAAACATTTGGCAACATTATCTTCGATATTCACCGTATAGTCAAACATATGCACATCTTTCACCCGCCATTCAACGAAGCTATATCTCTCTATAGACATGAGCCTCGATTCTTCCATTCTTCTCCGCGCTAATGCTTCCCACCTAGGTGCGAGCTGCGACGTCCAGTCTTTCCATTGAGTTCGTCGTTCGACGAAGTAATGGTTTAGCCGATGAAAAGTTCGTGCAACCAATGATCAAACGGGTAAATTTATAGTTCCTTTGAGCACACCGTTAAAGCTTTCGGAAACGTTGGTCGTCATCATGTTGAATCTTACTCCGCCGTCATGACAAAAAGCCCAGCTTGATTTCTGGTCTTTCAAACTTCTTTCAATCCACGCATCGGCATCTCGATTTACATCCTTCAACTATTTTCGAAGATCGTTATATTTTACGACCTCCGATGTCGTGGCACATGCGTGTAATAAATTTTGTAGCTCATCCGAACCAAACTCCGCTTTCTTGAAATTTGCTTTAATATGACAGATACAAAAGCGATGATGATGTTCAATTGGCCAAGCTTCTCTAAGTGCACGTGGAATTCCTTTCATACGATCCGAGATAAAGGTGATACATCTAGTACATACGGATGAAATATAATTCCATATGCAGCGAATAGACCAACTCCACGTTTGTCACGACTCTATTTGTACAATAGCAAAAACTAAAAGAAATAGCCTTTGATTTGCATCCACCCCAGTTGCTACTAGTAATGTACCCAGATACTTTCCATATAAATGAATGCCATCAATATACAATATGGGTTGACAGTGGTCGAAGCCTTGAATAGAAGGTTTGAAAGCCCAAACATCAAAAACACCCCGACTATGTATAACATCATATACGGTTCCGGGGTTGGTATGTTGTAGGCCTCTAAGATATTTCGGCAGTTCCGCATACAACGATTCCCAATCGCCATAAATCATTGCAACAGCTTTCTGCAGTCCGTGCCAGGCTCGAAAATAACTCACTTTAATATGAAACATGTTGGATATTGTCTCTTGAACAGTTCTTGCAGTCATGTTTGTTTCAGCTTTAATCAACGGAAGTATTTTGCTGCATATAAACTTAGCAGTTGCCTGTCGATGGTTTGAGTTTAATGGTTGCATTTCAACAAGTGTGATCGCCGCCATATGTAGTTATCTTCGACCAATTTAATTTTTTTTACCGAAAGACTTGCATGAACTCGCCAAGGGCATGTTTCTTCCACATCACAGCCGACCGTATATTGATTTGCACGCGATTTCAGAACTTGAAACGAAATTGAACATTTAATGGCTCATTCACATAACTATTAAACAAGTTTTTGCTTACTTTCAAAAATCAACCCAACTCGTGGACCTTTCTCCACACATTCTCTTCAAAAAATTCCACGTCTAGTTGACAATTTTCCATTATTGATTTCACCATCATTGATGCCGTGCATAAATCATCGGTTAGAGCCTCTTCATATGTGATTTGTTCTTCTTTTGCATTTACATCATCAACCTCCTCAATGTCTGCATATATGATTGCATCATTGTTAACTTCCATTTGATGTATCCAAGTTCTATCCTCATCATCCGCACAAGCAACTTCCATGCTATCCAATTGCCCACAAATCTCTTGTGAAGTATTAACATGATAATCGACACCATCGTCGTCATAACCAGTAAATGCATATTCGACACTAGGAATACAAAAAACAAAGGTCGTATATTTTGTATTAACATAAGTCAAAATACAAGTGCCAACGTATAATAGCACTCACTTTTCAAACGCTTGCGACTGATTTGGGTTTATAGCGTTCTGCATCATATTTTGTTCCTGACTAGAAGAGACTCCGGTCATTCCACTGTACCCGTGAAGTAGGTTTTGTAAACTCTCCACGTTGATGGCTTGAAAGATACGACGGATACGCCGACCATTATGTTTCTTGTAACTGTGTGGTGTGCATATACTCATCCCCAGAGATTATTGGCGCTTGTGTTTCAACCACATTTTCATGTTCCACTCTCGCAATGTAAATTTCTATAACTTGTTGAATATGTTCTTATATGATTTTTGTTTGATGATAATCAACATATATACATTTGTTTAAATGTATTTGCTAATGTACTATTTTATTTTCACAGGTTAAATAAATATTTGATGAATACAATTAAATAACACAAAATTTGAATTCACACGGAAATTTTATTCAAACAAATATTTATTACAATTTTGAATAGTACAAATTCAAGCTCTCACTATACACTATACAACTTTGATACAAATTCAATTACATCACAATTTCACATTTACAAATGTCCTCACTACATATCACTCACACTCATATTTATCTTCAACTTCATTCCAGTTAGAATTCAGCATCTGTGCAGTCTGCAAAAATATTCACTAACGCATTAAAATTGAAAAAGAAATATTTTTGCAATATAAAATAAAATATGATTTTTGAAAATAATATTTGCCTCAGTTATTTGGGTTGTTCGTCATCATTTATATTTGAATTCATCACACACGAACAGCTTGTGACATACACAGTGTATCACTATATATGCCACAAGGCCGTGCACACCGATATACACTTGATAATGCTACAGGGATAGGTGAGCACAAGGTCAAACCCAAATAAAAAGACGGTTTCAACTCAGGTGCAATATAAATAAAATCTCGACAAGGTCAAACCCGAGTTTTAAAAACTGGATTCAACACAGTGCACTTAAAAATGTGCAAGTATGGAAAAACGGTCTCGACAACTAGAACAAGTCTCGACCAAAAATCTGTGACATAATGTCAAAGTCGAACCTAGATAAAAATGAAGCCACAGCAATCAGATGCCAACAAGCCAACATAGCTGCAGTATGCATCAGTGCATATATGAAGTGACTCAAAACAGATAACCAGTGATACAAGTAACATGAGCAGACCCAAACAATACTTACACCAGCCTCAATAATGAAGATACCAAAACCAGAATGCAAGTGGATGAACAGAGAGATATACACAATGAAGGCAAGAACAGTAGCCTCGACACAAGTACACATAGGTGGTGAAATTACAAAGACCACAACAAACTTTAAATGACACAGTGTACATGAAAATTCGACCAGCACATGGGCAACTATTTTTCACAAGCAAGAAGCCGAAAGCAAGGATTAGAATGCATCAGTGTGCAAAGAGCTCGAGCAAAAGATATGGCAACTCAACAATACAAAAACTACAACAATCAAATGAAGACAACATCTTGTACAACTAAAATGCAAGTAGATCAAATGATGTGTTAAAAGCAACAGTCAGCAGTGCAAACAAATGTATAGAGTACCAACATACTCGAGAGCTACCAGAATATCATAAAGCATGTACACAGTTCAACATCACTAAAAGCACAGTGGAATGAAGTAAATGCAAATAGCAGAGGGATGAACACAGATATGGCCAGAGACGAAGATGACCAAAAATTCACGTAATTCATGAAATCAGAAATGGCCTAAGTCAAAAGCAAAACAACATCGTGGTGACCACGAAATTGAATCAACACCATGTCAACTAAGTAACACGAGTATATACGAATTGAAGAAGTCAGTGACATCATAAACATCCATACGAAAATCAACGATCAAGCAATATCAGTTGACAAAGTCAAATAGAGAATATACGACGCAAATCTACGGTTACAAACTCTATATAAACAATCATCATCGGCAATCTCAAATCGATCGAGTTCAAACATTCAATCAGAAAGCAAAAGGAATAAAGTACTTACCAAAATTGTAATCGAACTCGATCAATCGAAGTAGCCGAAGCAAGGTACAAGGAGACAGTCGATCGACAGGCCAAAGGACGAAAATAAAAAATTCGATCGATCAATATAATGTCGGCATCTTCGATTCTTTAAAAGCCCTAATTTATTGAAGGAAGAGGAACGAACAAAAACGCAAGCCGCCATTATCAATTACAAGGGAACGGGCCGCAAAAATATAAAAGAGGAAAAAGGGGCGGGCCCTTTCTTTTGTTTTTAAAAGTTTATAAATTATAAGGCTTTGTTTTAAATTAGGGTTATTTTATTTTTAAATTGTTTTTAATTGTATTTTCTTTTTTAAACCGTTTAAATTTATAGTCGTGTGACTAGGGGACAAGCTACGTGGCGTAGCTTGAGAATTCGCAACTCAGTGGCTGAGTTGTGGCAGGGTTTTGAGCATAGAGTTAAATTTAGTCGATAGCGGGTGTCGCGAGTTTACGTGTGTAAGCGAGGGACTATCTAATTTCTAGTAGAAACCTTGGGGGCAGCACGTAGGCAGGGTTTTGCCGAAGCTGGGTAAATTCTGTGTCGTTCTATTTCTGCATTTATTATTCTGCTATTATCTGTGCTGCTATTGTTCTGTGATATGTGTTGAAATTATTTTATAAGCTTCCGCAATAAAATTTTATAATTTATACTATCACCCTATTCACCCCCCCTCTAGGGTGAAATCGATCCTACAAGTGGTATCAGAGCTAGGAACAAAAGCCGTTTTTGTTTTAAAAATTTGATTTTACAAAAATCAATTTTTGTTTTAAAAATTCGTGTTTTAAAAATCGGTTTTTGTTTTAAAATTTTGAATTTTTAAAATGCCTTCTTTTAATAATACTTTTGTTGAGGGTCGCTCCAATATTATTCCTTCTATTTTCGATGGAACAGATTTTTTGAATTGGAAATTGAAAATGGAATTTTATTTAAAATCTTTTAATATTAAATGTTGGGATATTATTGAAAATGGGTGTGATATAACAGATAAGAAAATTATCTCGATTAACGCTCTTGCTATGCATATATTATATTCTCATATTAATCAAGATAATTTTAATTTCATCTCTCATTGTAAAAATGCACAGGAAATCTGGAATACTTTCGATGCAATATATGGTGCAAAAGTCAACAGCAATGAGAAGTCCTCCACAACCGACTCAGTTAAAGAAATATGCTTAACAGGATTGGTAAATAGCAGTTGTGATGAGGATGATGATGATGGAGCAGCCGAGCTGGCACTAATAATGAAGAAATTCAAAAGGTGGAACCACAAATACGGAAATCCAGCTCTAAATCAAAAATTAAAAAGCAGAATAATCAAAGCTCTAGACAACTCGGAAGAACACGGGATCATTTGCAACAAACCCTGTGATATCAAGCCCAATTATCCTCGATTTCAACGCGATTTTGAAAAGAAATCAAAACGGAGAAATACTACAGCCACGTGGAATACAAGTGATGAAGATAATCAAAGTTCTAGCAGTAAGAGTGAGAAAGCAGATATGTGCCTTCATGGAAATATAACTGATAGCGACGATGACGAGCCAAGCGAGGTATCAGAACTAACTCACTCTGAATTACTTATTTATTTCCACGAAGTAAATGGCTGTTTTGAACGACTTAGGAAAAAATACGCTAAACTTGAATCACAAAAATATACTTTGATAGAATTAAATGAACAACTTGACCAATTAGTTAAAACCTATCAAAGTAGGATCCCTAAGTGTGATAAGTGTCCAACATTCGAAGATGAGAATAAAAAATCAGAATTTAAAATTAAATCGCTTGAAAATGAAATTCTGATTTTGAAAGAGAATGAAAATACTAGGAGAGAGAATTCTATTAAAAAGTGCACACAATTGTTAAACGAAAATGAATCTCTCAAATCACAAGTCCAACAACTGTCTACTACTTTAGATAAATTTTTCAAAAGTGAAAAATCGTTGAATATGCTATTACGAAAGCAAACTGTTAATACGGTTAGACAAGGATTTGGATATAATAGTTCGAAAATTGTTGAAAGCAATATTAATCAAGTTAATTCTATGTGCACAATTTGTAAAAAATATGGACACAATCATAATAATTGTTGGTATAGACCCAAACATGTGAAAACTATACCGATTTGGGTTTCAAAAGGCACAAATATAAAATCTCTCAAAGTTAAACAAATTTGGGTGCCGAAGGGAACAATAATAAATAGTTTTGGGTCTCCACAAAATTGTTTTTCAAAATTTTCTGCCACTAACAACCATGGACCTATAAAAACAAATAGGTCACATAAATCTTTTCCCGTGTAGGTGTGGTGGCAGGCTAAGAAACAACAACAGTTTTCTCTGGATTTTGGCTGTTCCAGAAACACAACGGGCGACAAAACAAAGTTTCTTAGCCTAGTATAAAGGTGACAGAATCACAATGGACAACAACGAAAAATATCGTAAAGGTAAAACAGGTAAAGGAATATTTATTTGAACGATATATTAAATGTGATAATCTGCACCATATTCTGAATTAAATCAGCCAATAATGAAGATGATGAAAAAATGATGATTTTGATTCTGGCTTATTCAAAGTTGTTGGCCAATTATATTCTTATGCCAAAAAAAAAACTATAATAATCTCTAGATTCTTTGAATTACTTCATATATATATCATTTTGGATTAAAAATAGTGTTTTGTTGGATAATAATACATATGGTTATAATTCGGCTAACTCTATATTCACGGTTTTTGATTATTTACACGGCTTCAATTCAATTTCAAAAGAATGTCATTTGAATTGCTGTTAAAATTGAGTTTGAAATTTTTGTTGCACACTTCATGGTTTGGTCAATCGAATTCAATTAATGATAATTTTGAGTGAAAAAGAAATTCAGATGCAGATTACACTGGTAATCTAGTTGATAGAAAAATTATTAGTGAAACGTGACTTTTGTTGAGACATTTGGTAACTGCATCGTTTTTCGAAGAAAATATCTGCATATTTTTCATTTCAAAATTTTCAAATAGCAGAAATTTTTCTCATATAACCCCCTCGAGAAAATCATTTTTGACCATATTTTCAGATTAGTCATTTAGAAAATTTGATTTATAATTATTTCTGAATTTGATTTTAAATGATTACATTGACTAATCTAACTCCCTAATGATTATCGAAAAGATGAATAGTGATTGAAAAAGTGACGAGTGTTGATATTTATTATATATTATGACTCGAGACGGTATAATTAGTAAATTTCTTTAGAAATTTAAATAAGAGTTATAAAACTTTTTGTTGGTAAAAATTCCATGACCATCTCTATCTCTATCATATTTCTAACGACCATCACTCATCAAAATTCTATATAGTTTGTCGATATGTGGTACTTTAAACAGGAATAGTTCATTTTTCATTTTCACATTTTTTTTAAAAAGATAAAAAAAATAAAAAAAAATAAATACCAAAGCATTCACTCTTATTTAAAAGTCCTCACGGTTATGCATGGGTGAATTACTTGGAATTTGTTATGTGCTTCCATGCTCATTTAAAAGTCCTCACGGTTATGCATGTATGGAACGCATATCAAAATTTGATTTTTAAAATAAACAAGTTGATTCTAATCTCATTTAAAAGTCCTCACGGTTATGTGTGGGTAGAAGATACTTGAATTCATTTTTTTAAAAATAAAATTGGAATACTACTAATCTCATTTAAAAGTCCTAACGGTTATGCATGGTTGATAGATATTCAAATTCCTAATATAAATATACCACAAATAGACACAACTATATGGTTTTATATGATGACATCATTCCCATCATTCTAAAAGTGGAATATGCGCCTAACAAAATATTTATGATTTTTGTTTGATTTTTTATTGAAATTTAATATTTATATTCAATTGAGTTTTAATGTTGAATTAATATCGATCACCTTATCTATATTTTCTCTAACACTATTATTCTTTTGCTGATAACAAAAGGGGGAAAGAAAAGTTAAGATTTTGTCAAATAAAATGAAGCAAAGGTCAAATAATTTTCCATTTGCATCTAGGCTGATTTGCATATTTTTATTTGTATGCATATATGTAGGGGGAGCTTTGTGTAGAGAGGAAGCATTTAAATAGGGGGAGTAATTAGAGCATATCAATGATCAAATACATTTAATATGTTCAAAATCTTAAATATATGTTTGTTATCATCAAAAGGGGGAGATTGTTGAATATGTGCTTATATGATTTTTGTTTGATGATAATAAACATATATACATTCGTTTAAATGTATTTGCTAATGTACTATTTTATTTTCACAGGTTAAATAAATAATTGGTGAATAAAATTAAATAACACAGAATTTGAATTCACACGGAAATTTTATTCAAACAAATATTTATTACAATTTTGAATAGTACAAATTCAAGCTCTCACTATACACTATACAACTTTGATACAAATTCAATTACATCACAATTTCACATTTACAAATGTCCTCACTACATATCACTCACACTCATATTTATCTTCAATTTCATTCCAGTTAGAATGCAGCATCTGTGCAATCTGCAAAAATATTCACTAATGCAGTAAAATTGAAAAAGAAATATTTTTGCAATATAAAATAAAATATGATTTTTGAAAATAATATTTGCCTCAGTTATTTAGGTTGTTCGTCATCATTTATATTTGAATTCATCACACACGAACAGCTTGTGACATACACAGTGTATCACTGTATATGCCACAATGCCGTGCACACCGATATACACTTGATAATGCTACAGGGACAGGTGAGCACAAGGTCAAACCCAAATAAAAAGACGGTTTCAACTCAGGTGCAATATAAATAAAATCTCGACAAGGTCAAACCCGAGTTTTAAAAACTGGATTCAACACAGTGCACTTAAAAATGTGCAAGTATGGAAAAACGGTCTCGACAACTAGAACAAGTCTCGACCAAAAATCTGTGACATAATGTCAAAGTCGAACCCAGATAAAAATGAAGCCACAGCAATCAGATGCCAACAAGCCAACATAGCTGCAGTATGCATCAGTGCATATATGAAGTGACTCAAAACAGATAACCAGTGATACAAGTAACATGAGCAGACCCAAACAATACTTACACCAGCCTCAATGATGAAGATACCAAAACCAGAATGCAAGTGGATGAACAGAGAGATATACACAATGAAGGCAAGAACAGTAGCCTCGACACAAGTACACATAGGTGGTGAAATTACAAAGATCACAACAAACTTTAAATGACACAGTGTGCATGAAAATTCGACAAGCACATGAGCAACTATTTTTCACAAGCAAGAAGCTGACAGCAAGGATTAGAATGCATCAGTGTGCAAAGAGCTCGAGCAAAAGATATGGCAACTCAACAATACAAAAACTACAACAATCAAATGAAGACAGCATCCTGTACAACTGAAATGCAAGTAGATCAAATGATGTGTTAAAAGCAACAGTAGTCAGCAGTGCAAACAAATGTATAGAGTACCAACATACTCGAGAGCTACCAGAATATCATAAAGCATGTACACAGTTCAACATGACTTAAAGCACAGTGGAATGAAGTAAATGCAAATAGCAGAGGGATGAACACAGATATGGCCAGAGACGAAGATGACCAAAAATTCACATAATTCATGAAATCAGAAATGGCCGAAGTCAAAAGCAAAACAACATCGTGGTGACCACGAAATTGAATCAACACCGTGTCAACCAAGTAACACGAGTATATACGAATTGAAGAAGTCAGTGACATCATAAACATCCATACGAAAACCAACGATCAAGCAATATCAGTTGACAAAGTCAAATAGAGAATATACGACGCAAATCTACTGTTACAAACCCTATATAAACAATCATCATCGGCAATCTCAAATCGATCGAGTTCAAACATTCAATCAGAAAGCAAAAGGAATAAAGTACTTACCAAAATTGTAATCGAACTCGATCAATCGAAGTAGCCGAAGCAAGGACAAGGAGACAGTCGATCGACAGGCCAAAGGACGAAAATCAAAAATTCGATCGATCAATATAATGTCGGCATCTTCGATTCTTTAAAAGCCCTAATTTATTGAAGGAAAAGGAACGAACAAAAACGCAAGCCGCCATTATCAATTACAAGGGAACGGGCCGCAAAAATATAAAAGAGGAAAAAGGGGCCGGCCCTTTCTTTTGTTTTTAAAAGTTTATAAATTATAAGGCTTTGTTTTAAATTATGGTTATTTTATTTTTAAATTGTTTTTAATTGTATTTTCTTTTTTAAACCGTTTAAATTTCTAGTCGTGTGACTAGGGGACAAGCTACGTGGCGTAGCTTGAGAATTCGCAACTCAGTGGCTGAGTTGTGGCAGGGTTTTGAGCGTAGAGTTAGATTTAGTCGATAGCGGGTGTCGCGAGTTTACGTGTGTAAGCAAGAGACTATCTAATTTCTAGTAGAAACCTTGGAGGGGCAGCACGTAGGCAGGGTTTTGCCAAAGCTGGGTAAATTCAGTGTCGTTCTATTTCTGCATTTATTATTCTGCTATTATCTGTGCTGCTATTGTTCTGTGATCTGTGTTGAAATTATTTTATAAGCTTCCGCAATTAATTTTATAATTTATACTATCACTCTATTCACCCCCCCTTTAGGGTGAAATCGATCCTACATAACTCTCATCCCAACTGAAAAGGTGGAGTTCAAATCACCGTCGTCTTCCAAATCAACAGCGGATGTACCATCATTCCGAACCCATTTGACCGCTAATTTTAAATCATGTATCACATGATTTGCTTTTGTCACTTCATATCCCCTTCGTTTAAGCTCTTCGAAACTACAATGATTTTTTATTATCGATCCTTTTTCGCTTTTCGTCCGCATATCTAGGATTACCTTCGTCATCAACTAACAATTTCCCATCAAAGTAAATATAGTCGGAATCTTTGACACTATCTGTAAAATAAGTTTCAAAACCACAGTCATAGTTTTTGTTCACTAGCATAACTATAAATATCAATTTGATGAATTATTACCTATTTTTCTAAGTAGATTTTGCTTCCGCAGGCAATCTTCAACTAAAAGCAGTCAACTCAATCTTTACAAAAACACAAACAAGCAAATAATTATAATAACATAACCAGTATATTTCATCAATACATTTCAACAACATAATAAACTATCTACCTTGCACACATTACGGGTTACAACAAATAGAAACATTTTCGCAACAACATATTACAATTCTATAAAATCCAAATATGACAACTTAAGCAAGTCTCAAACATCTACCACATTCTAGGCCTTCCACTATTTGTTCTTAGTTCTTCATTCACACTTTTCAAACGACTTGTTTCAGCTTACAGTTCGTGAGCATACTCAGGTCCCCTTTCGAAATATTTGCAACAATCATTTTCACGAGGATTCAATCTATGTTCGTTGTACGAACTACACCCGAAAATTTTTCGTCCAACATTCTTTTTCTTCCTGTAAACAACCACTACACACATATCTCCGTAATAACAGTTGGACATGGTCGTTGTCCCCTTGGCACGGATGGACCAACAGGATGTATAGGCGTCAGCAAATTTCCGTCAACGGTATGTTGATGACCGGGCATTTCCGTAGAAATAACTTTACGTAAACGAGCGTGTAAGGTTGATGATTCTGAATGGAATTTACGCGTTACTGGTTCGAAATGTGTTTCCAAAACATGATCGACATCAAAGTCAATATTACTTGAACTTGCAACTCCGATTTTCCATTCAACCTCATCAAAATGTTTCATCAATGTTTCGTCGTCTATCTTCCAATCATTAATGTCTACTGTCATAATAAACAATAAACAATTAAGGTATAAATTAGGGATTTCAATTTACTACCACTTAAATTGGATTTTCTAGTTTGTTAAACACTAACAACTAATTCAACAACAACACCATTGTCTAATAATTAGAAAAATTAACACTACTACCATCAATAACTCTTCATTTTCAACAACATCGACAATATCAAAATTACATCTTAATTTTCAAAAACATTAATTATTATCTTTGTTTTGTAACGACGAAGAAGATGATTGCATGTATAGTTTAACAACTATTTGGTTAATAAGATGATTGTGGATTTGGATATGCAAGAAATATGGGTTTGGATTGGGAAATGGGGAGGGTTTGAAGAAAAAAGTAGAAATATTGATAAATAAACTCAGATCTGTGCTCTCTGTCTTTTCGATGCTCAAAATTGAGCTTGCGCACTCCATAATTGCGCAATTATTAAAATATTGCTTACGCAATTACGGAATGCGCAACGTATAATTAAAATAATTAGCATTTGCGCACTCTATATTTGTGTAAAGTTTAAACCAAAACGAGGCCTAATTTGCTAATTAGTTTTTCTGAAGCCTAAAACCATAATATGATATTTGCTGAAGCCTACTAACAAAAATTGTCTTTTAATAGTTTAAGCATATATATTCCCGTCAATTTATTTTTTAAGTATACTTAATTGTTGCATGCTTGTGTAGTTTGAACCTATACCATCAGCAATTTGTTTGCTAAAAAATGCATTTTGGCTTTTACTCCGTTTGTGCAGATGATATATGCTAAATTCTTTGCTACCTCTGTTCATTAAATATTTGTTGAAGTTTGCCTTCTTTTTGTTGTCATTATTTGCTCCAACAAAGGGTTCTGTGTTGTCAAGTACCCGAATTGAAACTTCAGTCTTCATGCCATATGCCAAAATCAAGTGAGTGTTTTTATATGTATTTATTTCTCCTTTATTTATTTATTTATTTATACTTTACATGTTTAGAATGTTGAAATAGACTCCTCAATTTTTGATCACAGATTTTACTATTTTTTGGGAAAATCTCTGTTAGTATCATGGTGTTTTATGTACCAAAATTAAAAATGCATATTTTGATCACGAATCTGTGTTGATATTGTTTTTGTTATATGTACTACAGGTTGCTTAACCTTCTATGGATCGCCTGGACTAAATTGTTTGGAGTTATGCATCCTCTTGTTACATATTGCAGTCAAAGACCATAACTGTAAATTTTACTTATTAACCTTGCTTTGAATGCATCTGTAACTAATACAGAAGTCTTTATTGTTAGAGAAAATTTACAGAATCTTGCGCGAGTCATTTTGTTTTGGAGAAGAAGAGCGAAATAGAAGAAAAATGTGGGATTAGTATCCCATTGTAGAATAGAAGAAAGTATATTTAATAAGGGTGGACCTTTTGGACATTCATTTATTTTCTCTTGGATTGAAAAGAGAAACCATGTATATTAACGCTCGCCGCCGCCGTTCGACTGGCAGAGCTGGGTTGGGCTTGGGTCTAATTATATTTTTGGGCAGAATATTTTCATCCCCTTTGTAAACCCAAAACAGTTCAACTGTTTGAATAACAGAACTAAGGCAGGGAACAAACAGTCAGCTTCTCTTCGGCCTGAACATTTTTTTTGGTTAATGGTATTTTTCACGAACACAACGGCTATAAACAGTTTCTTTTTCCCATTAACAAGACATCCCATTTTTCTTCGCTTTCAACGAGCTACTCATTTATCCTGACCTCTTACATTGAAAAAGAAAATACAGAATGAAATTCGACTTTGAGCATTGAGTTCCCCTTCCCAGCTAATGTCTATATAAAGGCGGTCCTATTTCAACTGAATCAATTAATACCTCATCTTTTCTCTCCTCCCTCCCTATTATCTATTTTCCTGAATAATATATTGGGTTTGTGATACTATATATCACAAACTCGAAACTCTTATTCACTACAGCAATTTTGAAGGATAGTTTGAATCGATTTTGATATTCTATTATATCTTGGAAGACGATTTGCTATTTTTATAAACCCACATTTGATTGTTTAATTGAGTTGAAATCGATTGTTTAATTGAGTTGAAAGGACAAATATCGTCTAAGGAAAGTGTCATCGACCTATTTTGAAGCGATCTCTATGGATTTCATTTTTACCACTGCCGTGCCATTCCACAAGGATCAAGAAATTCACACCAACATTTACCACAAAGGGACACATTTGTTATTTCATACTATTCAATAAGCTGTGCTATGCACAGTCAATAAATACAAAGGGTGAACAAACAAGTTCAGAAAGGACTATGTTCTCCATTCATCAAACTCGCATCACAGCAAACTTCTTGAATGAAAATTTGCAAAAAAAAAAATACAGAGAAAATAAACATGCAAATCATTCTCATTTATAGATCAAGCTGCTTCACTTGCTATCTTTTCAGGATCGGTTTCGAGCTGGCTGTAGTTTCCTTTGGCTTTAAAGAGTTGAATGTGATGATGTTTGCAGTAAAGTTTCCCTTCATGTGCAATATAATTTGACGGGCTTATTGTGCATCCACCATGGCAGCATTTGAAGCATGATCTATGGTATGCTGTTCCATTTACTGTCACCTGAATTTTTCTAACTAATTATATCACTATCATTTTATCCAGTAACACAATAATCAATCGATTTTATGTTACAACTGAAAAAGAGAGGGAAGGGGGTTTGGGGGGGGGGGGGGGGGGTGGGTGGGTGGGGTGGGGTTGGTAAGATTTTTTTGTGTTAAGCATCATACCCTTTCAATAGGATACACAGTCTTCTTGCATCCTAAGCACTTCTCTGTGGTTCCTGCAAATGCACCGGATACTTTACTAGCCGCACCCTGAAATTATACATTTTTTTTTCTTTCAGTTATAGAGTATTTACATGTAACATTGATAGTTGATTGATAGTTGATGTACAAGTTGGGTACCTCATTTTCTATAGATTTCTCTGGTTTGGCAATTTTTGGAGTACCTGGAAGATATATTAATAGAGTTAATAGGTACCTATAGAATTGAAAAGAACTTAGTATAGAATTTAGATAACCACCTTCAAAACTCTTATCTAAACTTCCGGTCCTTTTGAATAGCTGATCGAAGTGTGGCCTGCAGTATAGGACCCCATCAAAGGAGTTGTAATTTCCTAGCTGAAACATATATTGCAACTTGTTAGCTTTATAAGTAAAAATCACACAAATTTCCCAGTGGATTCCATGTTACATCTATAATATTAATCAAAATGAACAAAAAATACTCTCCCATTTGTACTTGATCCCTGTTTTTACTTCATTTGTGTCAACAATGCTGCCATTGTAACTATTTTACTATACTTTCACTCTTACATTAGTAAACCAAGTTAAAATTTATAATGTGGAAACTTTCTCAAAAAAGATCGAGATATGACCCATTTTCAAAATTGAATCACAAATTTTATGGGCTTCTAAGGGTAGATAAAACTCAAATGTCATTTTTATGAAATACAATGTTTTTATGAAATACAATGTTTTGTCCTCCATGCTAGGTCTGGGCCTAGTTCGGTCCGGGTATCTTAAAACCCGAACCTGAGCCTGGCCCATGTCCATTGAATATTTTGACCCCAATACCTAAACCTGGTCCGTCAGATTTTTTAAGCTGTTATGTAATACCCGTTTATCCAACTAATAATATTTATGGTAAGTCTAGTTTACCATAAAAGTATACAAAAACATCCACATGCAAACAAACAAAATATTAAACAAATAATGTGCACAATCATGTTTTTGTACTACGCAAAACTAATAACTGGATCGAATTGTGATTAAACCATACCCGATCCTAATAGTAATTTGATTGGGCTTGGATCAGGTCTGGGTAGTTAGAGCTAAACCTGCACCGCATTAATATGGCGGTTCTGGCTGGGTTCGGGTCAAAACTCATATCATTGACAGACCTGCTTAAAACAGACGTTTGGAATTAAGACAAGATCATACAACCAACAGAGTTGACTCGTTTGTTTGATGGTTCAGACTGTGGAATTAACGATCACGAGTTCGGACCTTAATTAAAACTAACAATCCTGTAATAAAAAGATAAGCATATGTTTGTCATGCACATATTTTCCAAGGGTTTACAAGTGACGAATCTTAGTTCTAACCAGGCTCCATCAGGTCACTTAACAGGTGATATAATTTTTGTTTCATGGTTTGATGGATTCAAACCCTTCATCCATGAAAGGATAGCCTTACAAGTTGTCTAGGTTTGAAACATCTGGCCAGCGAATAAATTATTTGTTTTATTAAAATCTCAAAAGCCACCACATTATAAGCAAGCAGAAATAACATATTGCATACATATATACTAATAATAATAATAATAATAATAATAATAATAAAGGATGACCTTGAGAGTTCCTTGACAGTGGTGGCATCTAAAACAGGATTTATGAAATATTCGGTTATCGGCCGTCAACTTTTCAACCAAATACACAGTTTTGTCACACACTGAGCATTTTTGTTGAGTCCCTGCAAATGCCATTGTTCCCTCTTTCTTTTCTTCTTGGGAGACAAAAGAGAGAAGAGAATGAATGATAGAGATGTGCAGTGGCAGGCAAATGCGGAGAAAGAAGCAAATAATATAATGGTAGTAGATCGAGAGAAGATTTAGGTGGTGATGTGGATTCTTTTTACTATTATTTCTCTAATTTCTTTAATTAGAAAAACTTTCATCTTTTGCCCCATGACATTTTATCTTTTAATAAAATAAAATAAAGTAATAAGGTAAAATATGCATTTAGGTTTGATGGTCCCATAAATAGTATTTTTTGCGCCCTACAAATTGAAAATTTGGTTGCAGGGTACAGAGTGGGTACAGATTTTATCTGTGTAAGGTTGGTATAGGCACTAGCATTTGTCTTTTATGGGTTTAGTTCTGAAATATATATATCGTGGTTTAGGTAGTGTAGATTCTGTTTGCACCTTTAAAATGATTTGCTTTTTTAACCTTTTCTTTTTTCTGGTTTTTTAAAGACGAAGATGAGAAAGAATATGATTTCCTTTATAATATACCAGTACGAATGACATGTGCGATTTGTGTGAGCAAAGAAAATATAACTAATTTCTTGTTATCTTAAATATATTTGCCATCTTGGATGAAATGTAAAAATATTTACAGTTCTTCCGACTACTTCTCCTAAATCAAATATTAAATCTAAAATAATGCAGTAAAACGGTATTCGGAAACCGCATAAATAGTATAAGAGGGGTATAGCGAACCTGTAAAAAAGTACGTACATCGAGTATGGAGATGTATAATATGGACCATATAAAAATTTGAGTTTAAATAGTTCATTTAGATTTTATGATAGTGGAGACTTAGTTTTTTAGTTAGCACATTGCCAACAAATTAAGTAAAATAAGTGATATCTCAAGAAAAAGCAGTTAAAAAACCTATTGTTATTTATGCATGATAATATGGTTTTTTTGATGCATGATAATAATAAAATGAATAACGTAAAACACATGTATCTATTGTAAATAATGTAAAATACTGAACAATTGTAATTCATAATAATGCAATTTATTCTTATGATCCTTACTTATACTCATTTTCAGGCGCTCGATCTCTCTCAGTAGCCAATGGCTAGATTTTTCTGAAATACCGAGTTTCTGATCAAATCTAAAATAATCGTTTCTCAAAAAGTTGTAACGCAAACGTTTGAATATATTTATTAAACCACTAAAATGGTGAATGTGAAACATCTCAGATGAGACGCTTTGTCTCACCTATATTAGCAGTTACATGCATGTTCATTATTTAATCTTTTGTAATAATATAATATGCCTTTAGCTCTACCGCCATACATTTTTTTTTCTACGATGATTTTAATTACCAAAACAACAGTTATATAAGATAGGAGCCAAAGATGAAAATGATATTAAAACTCTATTATTCACTCTTATTTAACTAATTAGCATAAACTAACGTTGGGCTTATAGATATAATCTATTAACATTTGAAGAATCTTTGACATAGTAGATTAAGGTGTAAAACGACCATCTTTATTGTAAAACCTGTAGCTGTACAAAAGAGAATGTACTATAAACCCATATTTTACCGGTTGTAAGATAGTTTGAATTTTGTATATTAATATAAGGAAAAAGAATAAACATGTACATAACAATCTCATTTTTCTATTTCCAGCTTTTATCAAGTATACATAAATATAACCGAATGATATAACATTAAGCTCTTACAGACTCCCGTGTGAACTACTAAAATTACAGTTTTGGAGAAAAGCCAAACATATATAGGCACGGATTTAACTTACGTGCAAGAATTTTGTGACCAAAACAATCTCTGCTGAAAACTAGTATAAACGATTTTACACTACATATCATTATATACCGGATCACCCAAAACGTGAAAGGTATTTTAATTTTTTTTTTCCAAAAGAAATCTCCCTCCCTTAACGTATATATAGCTGAGTGCAATAATGATCATCAAAATATCAAATAAAATTGAAGAGAGTACATAAAACTAATAGTATGAAGTTAAAATCATAATACTGCTTGGGGGGAATGTCATAAAGCTTCTTTTTAGAAACTCTTCTTGCAACCTAAATCTTACAACTTCAATGAGTAGAACAAAGCAGTGATTGTTTTCCAAATCAAGGATAGTCATCCCTAAAATCAATTAAATCTATCCTAAAATCAGCGATAGTTTCCCTCAAATTAGCAATGAATGCCACTTTGGACATCTAGTGAAGGTGATAGCAGCATCAATTAAGTAAAGTTATTTAAAGGGTTTGAAGATGGAAATAAGAGTGATGGTGTGAGCGGGAAGGGGGAAAGGTCATATAGAAAAAAATTTCATTATTGTCCTTTTTAACGACTTGAATGATTCAACTTCCATGATCGTCCGGTCTATGACAAAGAAGCATCAAACTGAAAATAAGAAGATAAAAAGTTGTGCGATGGCTTTATTGGGAGGAAAATCCTTGCATCGTAGTTGCAATAAGTGAGTTAACGTAATAGAACGGAGGAAATAGAAATGACAGAAATACCCTTAACACTTAATACAAATTTAAAAGGGTATTATATTGCAAAAGCTTCAAATTGGAGTATTCTCGTTATATAAAGATATATATATATATATATATATATATATATATATATATATATCTGTATGTGTGTGTATGTGTGTTTTTTTAAAACCTAGGAATGGGATGAGAAAGAACAAGGTCGATCCCACTTTTTCCTCCACCATATATTTGTTTGCTTACATTAAGATTAAACTATGTTATTTTTCTTTACTTATTGGTGATGTTATGTTCATTTTCATTGTCAAGAGTTATTTTACAAACATAACTTTATTATGAGATAGATCTAAACTTGAAAATATTATTTATTAAAAAGCTACAATGCTAGCTCATGTACTGTTGAGAAATACTTTTGATACTCTAATATGATTACACATGCTAACTTGGTGCGATTTACAAAATTGAGGATCGATACATCAAAATATATCTTTTCTCTATTTTATTTTATTTTGAAATCAAGTTCAATAAATCCAAAATAAAAGAAACAAGGAATAAAATAAGTAGAACAATATGTTTTCGAAAAAAATAAGAAAATTAAATACATATATACATACACACACATTCACAATTTATATTTTATTATTATTTCAAGCAATAGCCATCATTGTTAAAAACCTCACCGGTCTTCAAACTGGTACCCAATTAGTGAAAAAGAGAACGACGCTTTTTTATTAACAATAATAGAAAAATCTCCTTCCTTCAATGGTTCACTATATGTAAAGTAACAATAAAAGCCTATGTTTCTATGAATTCAAAGGTACATAATGACCATGACCATGACAATATAAAGTGTCGGCAACCTCTATAAAAAGGAGAGAAAAATACAACATAATTACAGTACGAATGTGAAATATGTAATGATGAGTGGATTGAAAATGGTGATTGTAAATGCCATGGTTAAGTGTATGTGATGTAAAAGCATGCGATGAATGGGTTAGAGAACCTAATTCTATATAACTATAGTAGGAATGTGAATTGAAAACAAGTCCGCATTCCTCGTGTATGAGCCTAATAACTCATCAAGTCGCATTAGCTTTCTATCGAAGACTTAATTTTGGTATTGTACACAATATTCTTAGTGTATGAACATGGAAATACCGATAGAGAAGGCCCGAAACAAGCTTACCTCTAGCAAGGAAGGAACACCTAGAAATAAGTCCAATACGTAGATTTATGGGGTTAGCACGTAAATCCATGAGGTTTTTGAAGTGCTTTTGTGTACCCTTAGCGATTTGAAGCTAAAATAATGCAAAATAGTTTCAATCCTACTAAACGTGCACCACATACACTTAGGTGTTAGGTGGATGTTGATTTCACAAGATCATTTGAGAGGTCATTATGCAATAATTTTCACATGTCAATAGAGACTTTAGGATTGCTCAAATCATTCAAGATCATGGTAAAAGGAAGACTTAACCATATGATAGGCATGAGTAGCATCCCATGCACTTTTAAGTTTAAAATTAACTTCTAGTCGTTATATGGCTTGCTGTTTTTCTATGAGAGCATGTGAAGGTCGTAGAAACATCTTTGATGGAGTTGGATGGGGTTTTGCTTAAAATTAGTTCATCTTCCTTTTTGAGGTGGAAAATACACTACTAGGAAACCTAATGATGTCTCCTGAAATTATTTGATGAACCTCGGTAGAAATTCGCATATTGTTTTTTGAAATCTAACTTGAAGTGGTGACAGCAAAAACGTGGAAGCCTTAAGATTTAGGAGCAGAGTTAGTAAAGACTAACTTGTTTGCTTAAGAAAGGAGTGTTGAACTCCAACTAACTATAAACTTGTTGCCTTTAGATATTGGATTATGGAAGTAGGTGTTTTTCTTTCAGCCCCTATATAACCAGTCGGTAAATACATGAAGGATAGAGAAGCAATCGAGAATCTTTTGGTTATGAAACAATAATATGGGTTAAAGTGATATTGTTAGGTTGAAGAAAGCTCATTGTGGAGGAAATGCATGAGCTTGTTGGTCGAATGCTGACATTTGTGAAAGCGAGGATATCCTCAACAAAGAAAAAAGAAGAAACATGTGGACACCTACCATGAATGGAGTAATGAAAAATATTACTAATATTGGTGAGTTTGTGAATATCTTCGTTAAGTATCTTTGTCACGGGAATGAATAAGGTAAGGGGCAGGGGTCATCTATCCTATACCTCTACCAAGCTTAAAAGGCCCTTAGGTATTTCATTGATGAGAATATAATACCAACAACTATAAATAAATCTCAATCTCATGTCGATAAAAGGCTCATACGACCCGATAGATTCAAAAATCACGATGATGCAAAACCAGGAATACAATTATATGCCTTCTCCATTTCGAACTTAACAATAACATTTGAGCCTCGTATTTCTCTGGTGATTTAGAAAACCAATTGTAGCATCCCTACCTTATAACATATTATCATACCATCGTATTAACTGTTGATGTAGTTTTTTTGGTTTAAAAACCATATAACATGTCTGTTCCTGCATAAAAAACCAATTCGGTAGATAACTTGATTTTTTATAAAAATTATATGTAGACTTATGATACTTTGATGAAATGCATAAATTCAAACTAGTATTAACAATCCTAAAAATGCCATTTTTAACTTTTCAAGTTTCGGATTATGAAAATTATGAAAACCTACGCTCTAATACCAATTGAAAGAGAGTGCGGATTAAGGATCTTAAGGCTAATTTAACACTAGAGGAGGGATGAATAGCGTTTAATGGATTCTAAGACTTATATGGACTAAATTGAAATTATGATACAAACAGATGCAGAATTTAATCACAGAATAATCGCAAAATCAAACACATATGCAGAAAGTAAATAAAAAGCAGTAAAAGGAAAGAACACACTGGATTTTATATTGGTTCAGAGTTACCCTACATCCAGTTCAGTATGAAGGCAAACCACCTCATATAGATTTTTATTATCCCAATGTCGAGATTACATTCCTCAATTTCTAAAGGCCTTGTGGTAGCCTCCCGTCTCATGAGTCTGGGGCAAATTCTCTTGATTTACGGGACTCAAGATCTCACAATTGATTTTCAGGCACAACCACACCTTATAGAGAGACTTGATAAACTTTTGATTACAATTCGATCATGTAACTCTGAATAGCACTTTGATCTTTGAGAGAGGGCAGAGAATCAAAAAAGAATGAGATTCTAATTTGATTCACTTGAGAATTCGGTAGAATTTTGGCACGATCTTAAAAATATGAAAATTATAGAATATTGATTTGTGGAGAAGAAGAAGTGAAGAAAATAAGAAATTAGTTAGTTAAAAAAAATTCGTTTGTGAAGGCTATTTATAAAGCACCAATGGTCATAACCATTCATGAAGGATTTAAACGAATAGACACTTCTTTTGAAAATTGAAACTTTTGAATTCAACGGCCACCATGTCGACATAGGGTATCCCATGATGTCGACATCCTTATGTTAAAAAACAATGTAAAATTTGTTTTAAAAATAAAATTTAAAACAAGAGTTTATTTTAAAACAAAAACAAATAATATTTTAAGGCTAAAACATCTTTTTGAAAAATCATTTGAAAAGATAATTTTAAGGCTAAATATTTTAAAAAGCAGTTTTGAAAATCATTTTGAAGTATTTTTGCAAGCTTCTTCCTGTAGAATATCTCATCACATCAGGACTCGAGTACTTGTACAAAACTAGGATGTTCGTGGGTTTGTAAGCCACTTGTCGTAGGTTTGTAAGCTACTTGTCGTGGGTTTGTAAGCCACTAAGAAGGTAGAAATGGGTTCCATCCCAAATGAAATTCGGAATGAAGATTTCCATGCTATTATGAAGTTTTAACAAAAAATATACACATATCTTGAAATCTTGATCTTGATATTCATGAGTCTTCAAACTTGATTTCTTCATTCTTGATCTTTATACTGTAC
Source organism: Allium cepa (assembly GCA_030765085.1). Taxonomy (NCBI): domain Eukaryota; kingdom Viridiplantae; phylum Streptophyta; class Magnoliopsida; order Asparagales; family Amaryllidaceae; genus Allium; species Allium cepa. Next base: position 557,093,141 of record CM060931.1, on the reverse strand, counting down.
AGTCTTCAATAATCGGTACCTGCCTTATACATATCCTGCATAACAACATTCATATATCTAGACAATAGTGTTAGTATATAAGTTATAATAAATAAGTTACAAAGGTTGTTGTCATCAAAACCACTATATCAGTTCTTAACAGAAAATAGTGGCCAAAATGTTGCAAATGCATTAGGGTTATGAGTTCTTTTACATGGAAGGAATAGAGAGAAAAGTAGATCAAATTTCTCCATTCTCCTTAAATTTGATTCACCTATCTAAAATACCCTTATCCCATTTTTTTTATCCACCCCTACATACTTTTGGTCGAAATTTCCAGCCCCTTTCATAGGCTTTAAACCTAGTTTAATTCCAAATAAATATTATTAATTAAATTTATTTTAATTGCTTAATCGAAATCACATATCGATCGATATATTTATAAATATTATAAATATACAATAATATTTATTCCTCAAATCATATTCAAAATTTTATAATTAATATTTCACAAATGTTAATTAATTTATAACAATTATAAACTCATTAAATCGTTTGGTCTAAAGAGAATTCATCGTATCGGTTGTGTGACTTGTTAGGTGTAAATTTGATCAGTGATTAACATCGAACTATTCGAATGTTAACATTCACACGTCACTTAGTAGGTAGTGTGACATTTTGGCCAAATTTATCGCTTACTTAGTTTCAATAAAATCCTATTTCACTTTACTATTAAGCGTTACTCGATTGTGATATTTATTTACACCAATTCTCTTCATCGAAACTATATCACTTCGGACTTACTGAATTTGGTAATGGTCAAAATTCCAACATCGTCCATATTCAACTCTATAGTCCAAATATAAAGTTCTTGGTTTAATAATAACATTTATTATTAACCAAAACGCTCTGGCCAGAGACTTTGATTTTGAGTTCACTTGAGTTGACTGTGATATCGACCCTATATAAATGAGGAGGAACATCATCTTTTGGATGGTACTTCACTTTCAATACTTCCACTTGACCCAACAATAGTCACTCGATGGAACGCCGTGCCATGATTTGGCTATAAAAGCAAAGCTTTCGTATTGAAGATCCACAATATTCTCAAGTCGATAGAATTGTGTAAATCAGTCACATCGATATTTTCTGTTTGACCTTAGTTAGATTAACCAATAGAAAACTATTGAGTGGGTCGTTCCATGGTTATCCAATAGCCATCAATATGTAGCATCTAGGTGCCCCCACCAGCCATGAGTAATATAATGTCCAACATTTGGAGAGCGTTATGTATTCTTGTCTCAATGGATATATCGATATCCAGTATCAATGCATCTTAACAAGGAACATTTAGAATGGTATATTTGTTTTTATTGTGACAAATTACTCACGGTTACCACAATTTATAACTACTATCACAAAATGTACCTTTTATCCCACCTTTTGGTCAAGGCCGGAATATCAACAAATTGGTTGGGAAGGATGGATATCAGGATTGGAGATCGATTGGAAACAAGGCTATGATCGACGTCGTCAAGATTTGGCCGAACTTCAATTAAGGAGGGATCGATTGGGACTGATGAACAAGGCTAGGAGAAGCTGCATTTCGTATTTCAAGTCAAACGGAGTTCAATTGCTCAAGTTTTGATGGATACATGCGGAAGGAGATATCATTCGAATCGATGGTTTCGTGAGTTATTCGTATCCATCAACGTGGATATGAACAATGCGTTCGTATCGAGCAGGGAGAGAGGCTAAATGGATTTCGACTTGATGGCTGTGGATTTAGGTTGGATGGATTGATGCTTGATGTTTTGTTCAACTCGATCAATTCGTATCGATCAGGGTGGAACGTAGGAGCTTACTTCGAATCGATATACTTCGCATCGATGCAGTGCGTATCGATTGGATGGATGCATGGGTGTACTTTGTATCGATCGTTGCTGGATCGATACGAAAGTGAAGCAATGGTTTCAGGACTCTGATTGGACATTTCGTATCGATCACTTGTGGATCGATGCAAAGAAGGCGCTTGGGAAGGATACGAAGAAGGTTGGTTTTGTGGATGCGAAACTATGGATAAAAATGAGCACAAAGCATGGATGCGAGCGTGGAATGTGCACGACTTGAGGGAAGAAATGTTCAACACGGCATAGAAAGTGGAGCGAGCCTTGAAGATAAGGCCACGTCATCAATAATCACGTGCATGGTATCGATACGATCCCGTATCGGTACGAAATTGATCGGTGCGAACGAAATACCACACGAACACTACATTTCATATCGATCATATCTCAAGATTTACAAGTCCAAATGCTATGAAATTTTCACAGGAGCTTACATGCAGGCTAACAAATGTTCACGCTAAGTTTCGACTCCATTGGACAAAATCTTGATCGATATGAATTACGTTCGTATCGATCGCGCATCAAGCCGAAACTTCGCGGGATCAATCTCATGGGCCCACTCATGTGCTAGAAGAAGTCTCCCAATGTTTGAGCGATATATTTGCATGGAGCGCCTATAAATAGCACCTCAGAGCCTACAAAAGGGGGATCTTTTTGGCTATCCAATGTCCAGACTCTACCGTAAACACTTTTGCACTACTAAGCACTGTTGTACTCGAATTTCTCCATTGTAATCCACTGTAATCAGTTGTAACCGGCAAGGAAAGTCAATAAAAGATTAACTTTTGAAGTGGACGTAGGCCGGAGATAGCGGAACCACTATAAATCTTGCGTCTTTGTCTATTTCTTTCCGTTTTAAGTTGATTATTCTTCACTTTTCATCCTCTACATTATTTAGATCTATGATCTGTGACCATATACTGCTAATTTATGTTCATACACTGGTGCTTTCACGATATTTGAGGTTTGTGATCAATTTTGGCGCAAACAGTATTGGTTATGGATTTTATATTAATTAATTAATTTGACACATTATATCAAGTGTATAATAGAAAAGAAATAGATTTTATTTTGAACAAGATTGGTTATCAAGTTAGATGTATGTAATAAATTACATAATTGCCTTAAGGGCATACACCTAACTCTATCCGAGATAACATAAGTTGAATGAAAATTTTTCTAAGTGTTATTTTCAAAAACCGACAGTGAATTTCCTATGCCATGTGGTTTTGAAGGAGGGGTTAGCTATGGATCCTTGAAGCCTTGAATGATTGGAAGAGAACAGAGACAACTACGGAGGTAAGAAGTTTCTTGGCGCTGGTGGGATACTATGGGATATTTATGAAGAATTCTCTAGGATAGTAGCACCATTGACCAAACTTACCCAGAAGAAAAATATATTTGGACAAGAGAATGTGAAGCAGCATTCCGAGAGCTGAAGATTCGGCTGATAGAAGCTCTAGTTTTAGTTATGCCATAAGGGAATGGAGATATGGTTGTGTACATAGATGCTTTGGGTTCAACTTTGGGAGCCATGTTGATGTAGAAGGGCAAGGTTATAGTTTATGCATCTAGACCGCTGAGAACCTATGAAGTGCAGTATCCAACTCATGGTCTACAGTTAGTAGAAGTTATATTTACACTAAAGATTTGGACGCATTACCTTTTAGGGGAAAGTTTTGAATTGTATATTGATCATAAATCCTTGAGATATTTTTTCTCAAAGAAGGAGCTGAACATAAGGCAACAAATTGGAGTTCTTGGCATCATAGGATTTTTAGATAGAGTATACCCTAATGAAAGGAAACAAAGTTGTTGAAGCCTTGAGTCGAAAGCAACATAATTATGTCTTGGCAATGATCGAGGAGTGAAACGTCTTAGAGATGCTAGCTTCTTATGATGTGTAAATTCAATCAGTAGCTGGTCTGAGTCGAATCTCGGGGGTTTTGTCTTGCTTAGAAATTCATCCAATGCTCATGGATTGAATTGTCAAAGGGCAGAAGGAAGGTCGCTCTGTGCCGAAAGGATCAATGACGTGATGAGTGGTGCCAAGGTCAAAGAACCGAAGGAATTTGGTATCAATGAGAAAGATTGGCTTCGGAAGAAGGGGAGACAACTTGGTTGGCAGAATTATACATAGGGACTGTAGTGACACTTCATGGAGTTCCAAGTACTATAGTGAGTGATCAAGGCCCGTTTTTTTCTCTGAGTTTTGGCGATGTCTATATATCGCTTTGGGTTCAAAGTTGTGCATGAGTATTGCTTTCCCTCCATAGAAAAATGACCAGACCGAGAGGGTTAACCGAGTACGAAAAGGTTCATTATGATCTTGTGTGATAGATTTCAGTGAATCTTGGGAAGATCACTTACATTTAGTGGAATTTTCATACAACAATAGTTACCAATCCATTGGGATAACACATTTTAAGACATTGCATGGAAGGCTTTGTAAGTTACTAGTAAATTGGTATAAGATGGGAGATAGACTCGTGTTAGGTCCGGTTCCTATAAGATAAGCTTTGGAGAAAGTTAGATTGATTCGGTAAAGGATAAAAGATGCTCGGTCTAGGCGAAAGAGCTATGTTGATAGGAGACGAAGAGATTAGGATTTTGATTTGAGGTATCATGCGTTTGTGAAAGTATCACTTATGAGAGGCAACATGAGGTTCAAGAAAGTTGGAAAGTTAGCATCAAGATATGTTGGCTTGTTTCTAATACCCGATAGTATTGGTAAAATAGCTTATAGAGTCGATTTGCCGAGTGCTAATGCCGGATCTATAATGTGTTTCATGAACCACATTTACATTATCCAAGACTTTATTCTGTTATTCCAAGAGCCATGGAAGACTTGTTTGTTGAACTAGATATGACCTATATAAGAAGCCTATTCAAATTGTAGATCAAGATGTCCAAAAAGCTTTGGAACAAGCAGGTAAACCTTGTTCAGATCCACTGGAGTGATGTAACGACCCACAAATCCGTACTCCTTGAATCAACACTATTCAACAACAATCTACTCAAGTTGTACAGAAATACGAACCATTTGGGTTAAAGAAGAAGAGGTAGAAGAAGAAAATAGAAAACAACCACAATCTAACCATCGCAGCGGAATAAAATATAATAGATAATAAATGATCTTTACTAAAACCAAATATCTCTGTTTATATATTACATCATCAGAGTACAACAATCACAGTTCGGCATCAATACCCTACAAATGGATACACAGCAACTCAACACAGCGGAATATATATATATAAACAAATACGAGAGTACGTGTCGTCATCCAGCTCATCTCCTGAGCTCCACAGTATCATATCCTGTATTCTATAATACTCGGTCTGACCTGAGCATTACAGTTAAATAATACCCGAGTCAGTCTGGAATACCAGCGTGAGAAAATCACACCTAATTGATTATTTAAAGTTTCAAAATCCTTTGAAAACAAAAGCATCTCGTAAGACCACACCATAAATAAACATGTCGAGTTTTTACCTTACGATAGCTAAAACATTTTTTATTAAAGTCCTCTGATATTATAATAGTGTTTATAGAAAGTAAAATAGAATCTAGCTGAAATGCTTGCATCTCACGTTTCAGCAATAGTTGGACACAATCAAAACCGTACGGGCGCGTACGGAAAATGGATTCCAACTAATGGCTAGGCACTGAGGTACCACCTGTTACAGTACCTGGTCTAGATCAGCGTACCGAGGAGCCACCCTAACTCTCCTGCAACACAAGGCCGGAACCATCCCTTACTGGACAGTCTCGAGCAAGATCACCTCGCGGTTGGGATCAGCAACCGCCCACTAAACCAAAATAAAGGGACATCTAGACAGGGATGACCTCACCCTTCAGTGGGGGCTACCCATGAAGCCTTGCTGCATAACCCCTGATTTTCAGCCATTCCCATTTGATGAGGCTTGAGGCTAAGCGTTACCTTTTTGGAAAATATCCCTTAGAATTCCCATCGTCCACCTGACGATGTTTCGCAAGCATTCATCTATACAAGTCCGTCCCGGGTTCGAACGGAACCGAAGGCACTATTACTACTACATCCATTTTGAAAATATCCTCAGGATTAGTAGCGACTAGCCCTTGCACTTCACTGCTCCATCTTCGATTCCAAACTTGTTTTCTACGAAACGTGCAAACCGGATCGAAGTGGTTTTCGAGAAATAAATCTCGATCCGGTCTCTTCGAAACGATCAACGCATTTGTCCAATATTGATAGTCGGTTATTTAACTATCAATTAATATTCACAAACAACCATCCAACACTAAATAATTTCCCAAATTATTTATTTATCTCAAAAATATCTTTACAAGATATATTTTCACTCTTTAAATTCCTTTGAAAACAGTTTCAAAACTATCCGCCTTTCTCAGAATAAATTCCAAGTATTTCTATTTCCACTGGAATCACCAAGCACAAAACTCTAGATTTTAAAATGATTTAAAACATTTTATTATAGAATATATTTAACTTTTAATTTAGAAAAATTTACTTTAATACTCAATTTATAATAATACTTTAGAAATAATTAAAATAAGTTTACTTTATAAATATAACTAGATTTCCTTCTTTACACAAAATACCAAATCACCCTTTAAATAATTATTACGATAATAGATTAACCAAAACACTTACTTTGGGATTTACTTTAAAATATTTAAATTAAGACTACTTCAATAATTTACTAAAAATACATACTATATAAACATTGAAAATAAGGTTATAATATAAAACTAGGCTTTCACTTTCACACAAATACTAAGTCACTATTAATAAATATTTATTACGGTAATAGATTTGTAAAATATTTACTTTAGAATTTAAGATAATAAATGTCTAAAACATGCTTTTTTTTAAAAACAACATTAAAACCTTTAACTTATATCTAAAAGTTTACTTTGAACGTACTTGGCTATCCAGAGAAATATACCCCTCTTCACATACTTCCTTAAAATTTTCAATTTCAAACACTTGGACCAATTTTTAAATTGATTTCCCATTTACTCCCCTTTTAATTCAAAGTCTATTAATTTCAGATTTCATTTCTTAATTATGATTTACAGTACTTTAACTAAAAATTTCAATTTTTAGATTTCTCAATTACTTCTTTATCCTTTTATATAAATTTAAATCTTTAAGTTTAAAATAATTCTTTATTTCCTTTAAATTAATACCACATAATTTACAATTCATTAATTACTGTTTATTCCAACTCTTTTCTTTTCATACTCGAAGTTATTTATTATTATTTCATATTACTTCTATTTCTTTTTAAATCATTCTTAATTTATTCAAATTTCCTATAATTACTTTACTTACAAATTCATTCCTTTTATTTTCTTTCCAAAATCCAATCTATATAATTTTGGTAATTCATTATACCCAAATATATCCAATCAACCATAATATTTAATATTCCAATATAACTCATCATAGAATATCAATATTCACAACATAGAATATTAAATAATTTAAATAAATGTTGAGGGATCCAGTTGGATCCCTCCAACCTGTTTTCTCTGCATCCACAAACGTTAGCATCACATAATATGCCAATTTCGAATTATACTATACTATATCACATCAATCAATTCAACCATCTGAACAATTATTTAAATTTTATCATTTAAATTTAAATTTAAACTGAGTGAGATTAACTCACCTTTGCTTTTGATTTGCAGTCTATTTCGAAACTGGCTTGCTTCCATGAATTAAAACCTTGTATAACAGTTATACGATTCATTAATATTATAATTTATCGAACAATTGATTGCCATTAAATAAATAAGGCAACTAATAATTTAGTTAAACCAATCGTTCTCTTACAATTTCTTTTAGTAACTAAATAATTGAAATAGGTTTATTAATCGTCTCAGTCACTAATATGCATTATTAATAAACTTGAAATTTTCGTTTCCAAACTGCATATGAAATAAGTTTTTTTTCTAACTTATACATATATATATGTTCGTAGCAGAACCCTAAAAATACCTCACGGCGACGAACAGTTCCTCTCCAAACTGCGACCTACCCAAAATCGGCCATCCCATCACCTACCGCCAACAAGCCCAAGCCCTAACGCGACCCCTAGCTCACAACCGCTGACAATCAACGCGACCCCTAGCTGACCTACGGTGCCATAAACGAAGCTCCACCTCGCGGCGACACAAGCCCTACACTGCCGCCCACAAATCTGCTATTAACCTCGCATCTACCTCTCGAACTAAGCTCGCGATTACAAGCTTTGTTATTAATTTCCGATCAGCCAACAAAAGTACTGTAGAGGAGGTTTTGGTTTTGAATTGAGAGAGAGGAGAAGGATATGGTGGACAAGATTGGGAAATTTACAGCGGCCATGGATTGTTTCCTGAATGTGATTGATTGATTTTTTTTTCTGCCGTGAGTATTGATTCTTTGCTTCGACTAAACGGGAGTTGGGGGGTTTAGTAGAAGGAAGAGTTATATCCTGTCGTTCATTAGCTTACGAACGAAGCCCCCTTTTTATTTATTATTTAGAATCGGCTGAAAAGAAAAGAAGGCGACGTGATTTGAAATAAAGAAAGGAAGCGTATACTAGAAGGCTCGATTATTTAAATTAAATGTCACCAGATTTTTTTATCACTTAAATTTTCAGCGCGTTTATATTTCGTACACTCACACACTGATTCCGATCAAAACGAAATTTGAAATCCGATAATAATTCAATATTACGGACCCAATAGAACTGGTTCCGTCGAATTCCGAGACTATGCCTCGGAAGGTTATCTTTAAATTCAATTTAAACGATGAAATTTTCAAAACTGAACAAATCACTATTAAATTCAATTTTAACACCTCTATTGTCCTTAGTATTATCAATATAAATTTTATAAGCCTTTAAATTATATTTTAACAGGCTTAGAATCTCAGATTCAACATTTAACCTAACTTCAAATTATTTAATTCAATGGTTTAATTATCTAATAATTGGTGATATTTGAATTCGAGCTAAAATTTAACATTTAAATATTCAAAGTCGATTGAATATCCCAATTTCAATTGCTCAAAAATTTCAGGTCGTCACATTCCTCCCCCCTTAAAAGAATTTCGTCCCCGAAATTACTAATTAGGAAGAATGGTCCAATACTCGTTTACCTATTCCCAAGACCAAACAATTTAACATTCTACCAACTATCTTTTATAAAAGAATCATTATTATTCTTATTAACATCTCAACTCTCCCATAGCTTCAACTATACTATTTGTTTAATCATTCGAGTTTCAATTTAAAATCAAATTTTGAATTATCAAAATTTTCTCAAAATTTTTCTAACTCCCTAAATTTCCGAAAAATTTCGCCAGCGTCTCCTTTGCGCGGCTGACTCGGTACAATTACAAAATGGCTCTACGGCCTCCCAAATCCAAAAAGAAAACAAAAAGCCAGTGGCTCAATCCAAATCCCAATCAAATTTCACAGAAATTTAAACACATACCTTTTTGTCGGGCAATTCAAATTTATCTTTGAAATCAAAACCAACTTTCTTTTCCCTTTATAATACCTGCATATCCTGCTTAGCACTACTATCCAATCACGATATTCCAAAAACATTTTATCGACTTCCTTACAAGTGTCAATTATTTACTCATTCAAATATCAACTTAGAATATATTTATAATATCAATCTCCAATTAAGAATTCTCCATTCCTTACTTAAGTTTAGTATAAGCATTCTATATGCTTCTTTGTTTGTTTTCACTTTACCACTTTAGTTAATATCCATTTCTATTCAAATTGATTTCCACATTACATATGAATTCAATTTATTCTTCAACTCTGCATATATAAATTTTATTTTTCATTTATTACAAATTCATGTCATTACTTTAATTAGTTTCATTTACTAACTTATTTCAATTTCCAATTTTAATCCGTTTTGTCGTTAACAAAATTTTCCAAAATTTTCTAACTCCCAAAATTTTTGAAATTTTTTGGCAGAGTCCCCTTTGTACGGAGGAGCTTTTGCAATTTGAAAAAAGAGATAAATATATATACATCGACCCACACGGTCGGAAAAACCAAAAAAAGTTCATATTTCCTATTTTTATTGCGTAGGCGTACCTTATTTAGCATTTTAAGCAAGCACCTTATTATTTTAGCAAATAGCTCAACCAAATCCAGCCACACGGCTTCCAGGTACCTGTACTTACTCAATTTAGACATGTAAGTGCCGAATATATGAAGTTTAACAGCATATCACTTATTTGCAATAGTTAAAACATATGAATTCTAAAAGAAATTCACACCAAACATTTTTCCGTAAGCAATTTATATAATTTTCATGCTAATTCAACTGTTTCAACTTATTCATATCCATTTTCATTCAATTTGAATGGTTTTAAAACTCAATCGCTTACGTTTGACTTATTTTTAAGAAAACTGAATTCATATTTAATCCAATTGATCTCAAAATCAATTTATTTTATCCTTATCAACACATAGAATTTCAATTAATTCCATTTACATCCAACGACAATTTATTCCATGCAATTCGACGAGATTTATGTGAATAAATAAGTATTTATGTTTATAACCAATTTAAATTGATTTCAACTCAATTTATACTTAATTCTATTCCATTTTTAAATTTATTCACAATCCATATATTCTTATTGCATTTTAAATTTGAATCCATTCACTCGCATTCCATTTTATTAACCAATTTAGTTCATTCAAAATCCATTAACAACTTAGGTTCATCTTTATTACCAGTTAAATTTCCCTTTTATTTTAATTCATTCATAACCATTTATTTAGCGCGACCCATTCCAAGCTTGCACATTACTAACCATTCCCAAATTAATTCAAACTAAGCTTCAATTTAACGGTCTTTCATTTTTACTCTTAGTCGAGTTTCTAGTTATTCTCAACTCAAGTTAATTTACTCAATTTATTTCACCTCAAACTTAACTTCACTTCCATTTGATTCTTATTTATCTCCTCCATCCATTTATTCAATATAATTAGTTTATCCTCTCAATCCACTTTGAATTTTAATTAAATATTATTTACATCCCACCAAATTTTATTCCGATCCAAATTTATTTTTACTTGGTTTAAATTCCATCCAATATCATTAAGCTTAATTTTAAGCTGAATTCAATTCAACTCTCTTCCATTTGTTTAGTTTTAAGTTAATTTACTTCAATTTATTCAAATCTTTTTTTTCCATACATAAGCTCATTTCATTTTGCAAATAAATTTTTCTTTTCAATTTAACTTGATTCTATTTTAATCCTATCCCATTTCAAACTACAAATTTATTTAATAAGTTATTATACATTTTAACTTTTTAGATTCAGCTTATTCAATTTATTACAAGACCATTTCCAATTTATTTCCACTTATTTGGATTTTGTTTGCAATTCAACTATTACTATTTCAATCCAATTTCATTTTTATTCGATACATTTCAATTATATTTAATTTGTTAACACTTCACGTTAAATTTTGATTTATAACTCAAGTTCTGAATCCACTATCCATTTTCAATTTATCACCTAATTTTATGAACTCACAATTCAACTTCATTCTCAATTACTTTCGCTTCATCAAAAATTTAAGTCAAATTTAATTTATAACTTGAGTTTATTTCCAAACTTCATCATAAACTCACCATTCAATTACATTAACTAATTTATTATCTAATTAATTCTTCCCCTGGACAAAATTCAACACTAGATTTTTAATCTCAAAATCTCTGCATTTTAATTTCTAAAGTTCAAATTTATTTTATAACTCAAGTTTGGATTTTCTTTTCATTTTTCAATTCATCAAAATATTGATTTTGGGCTTTGCATTCCATTTTCAATTTAATAAGTCACAACTTATTGTTTTACACGATTCCATTCATCATAAGCTTGAATATATTCTTTCTTTATTTTTTTTAACTCAAGCCTTATGCTTATTTATAACCCAAGCATATTTTATTTCATGAATTATAATTCTTTTACACGTTATTCTTATTTATTTATTTCAATTCCTATCCTTATCCCACTTATTTTCCATCTATTTAGGTAAGAATCTAATTCCATTTAATAACTTAATTGAATTTTTATTCCAATTCAATTTTATTTTAACTCGGATTTATTTAACTCAATTCGATTTTAACTTAATTCGAATACAACTGGATATTATTTTAAGCTTATTCAATTAATTTTCAATCCAGTCAAATTTTATTTCCCAATCCAAGTTAACTTCATTTTCATTCTAAATATAAATTCCATTTTTCAAAGCTTATGTCTCTTTCATGATTTAAAAATCATCTCAATTTATAAGCTTATAACTATCTAATCGGGGTTTTTAAACACCCGGCTTTTGTTTCAAATCATTTTGAAATCTTCAACATCTCAAATCACATTTCTCAAATAATTAAACCAATCCTGGTTTTATTCCCAGCAAATTTCCTTGGAAATTTTCAAAACAACTAGCTTTCTGAACAAATCAATTTTTGGCAGCAATCCATCACTTAGAAATTCGAAAATGAATACTAATGATGCGGCCGTCATCGTCAGAATTATTTCCCAATGATCTAAGTGATTTCAGTGCTATATCACTTTCAAAATCCATTTAAAACAGATTTCCATTCAGAAATATCTCCAAAACAACAATGCTATTATTTATCTCCAAAACACTTTAATAAGCATTTCCAAATCTCCAGGATTTAAATTTCCAAATCCTTCTTAAATCAATTTTAACTATAATTCCTTTGCATAGTTTCCCATTTGATTATAATTCAATTCATAAATTACATTTATAATTCATATTTATAAATTCATTTTATAATGAATTTATTCCCTTAAATTTTAGTTATATTTCAATTTCTAGTTAAATTTTCACTTAACAATGATAATACTTTAGTATTATCATTTCTAACATCCAAGCAACCATATGTTAGCTAAATAGGTTTCAAAAACTATTCTTTATATCAAAATATGATTTTGGGTAAAATTATTTCATTTACCCATATTTAAAACAATACCGTGTCAATTGTTCTATTCAAGTGTTTAGAAACCCTTTCAATACAGTTGCGTAGACTGTGTCGACGAAGGTTCATATGCCACTCAATAAACCAATCAACACGATATTAAAACAATTTATATTCACTAACAAATACACGCTCATATTTATTAATACGCTCAAACTCATTATAGAGTACTACAGACTCTATTTTATGAGTAATCCCCACCAAAGCCAAGGTTATCACCAACCTCGCTCTGATACCAAGTGTAACGACCCGCAAATCCGTACTCCTTGAATCAACACTATTCAACAATAATCAACTCAAGTTGTACAGAAATACGAACCATTTTGGTTAAAGAAGAAGAGGTAGAAGAAGAAAATAGAAAACAACCACAGAATCTAACCATCGCAGCAGAATAAAATATAATAGATAATAAATGATCTTTACTAAAACCAAATATCTCTGTTTATATATTACAGCATCGGAGTACAACAATCACATCTCGACATCAATACCCTACAAATGGATACACATCAACTCAACACAGCGGAATATATATATATATATATATATATATAAACAAATACGAGAGTATGTGTCGTCATCCAGCTCGTCTCCTGAGCTCCGCAGCATCATATCCTGTATTCTATAATACTCGGTCTGACCCGAGCATTACAGTTAAATAATACCCGAGTCAGTTTGGAATACCAGCGTGAGAAAATCACACCCAATTGATTATTTAAAGTTTCAAAATTCTTTGAAAACAAAAGCATCTCGTAAGACCACGCCATAAATGAACATGTCGGGTTTTTACCTTACGATAGCTAAAACATTTTTTATTAAAGTCCTCTGATATTATAATAGTGTCTATAGAAAGTAAAATAGAATCTAGCTGAAATGCTTGCATCTCACGTTTCAGCAATAGTTAGGCACAATCAAAACCGTACGGGCGCGTAGGGAAAATGGATTCCAACTAATGGCTAGCACTGGGGTACCACCTGTCACAGTATCTGGTCTAGATCAGCGTACCGAGGAGCCACCCTAACTCCCCTGCAACACAAGGCCGGAACCATCCCTTACTGGACAGTCCCGAGCAAGATCACCCCGCGGTTGGGATCAGCAATCGCCCACTAAGCCGAAATAAAGGGACATCTAGACAGGGATGACCTCATCCTCCAGTGGGGGCTACCCACGAAGCCTTGCTGCATAACCCCTGATTTTCAGCCATTCCCATTTGATGAGGCTTGAGGCTAAGCGTTACCTTTTTAGAAAATATCCCTTAGAATGCCCATCGTCCACCTGACGATGTTTCGTAAGCATTCATCCATACAAGTCCGTCCCGGGTTCGAACGGAACCGAAGGCACTATTCCTACTACATCCATTTTGGAAATATCCTCAGGATTAGTAGCGACTAGCCCTTGCACTTCACTGCTCCATCTTCGATTCCAAACTCGTTTTCTACGAAACGTGCAAACCGGATCGAAGTGGTTTTCGAGAAATAAATCTCGATCCCGGTCTCTTCGAAACGATCAACGCATTTGTCCAATATTGATAGTTGGTTATTTAACTATCAATTAATATTCACAAACAACCATCCAACACTAAATAATTTCCCAAATTATTTATTTATCTCAAAAATATCTTTACAAGATATATTTTCACTCTTTAAATTCCTTTGAAAACAGTTTCAAAACTATCCGCCTTTCTCAGAATAAATTCCAAGTATTTCTATTTCCACTGGAATCACCAAGCATAAAACTCTAGATTTTAAAATGATTTAAAACATTTTATTATAGAATATATTTAACTTTTAATTTAGAAAAATTTACTTTAATACTTAATTTATAATAATACCTTAGAAATAATTAAAATAAGTTTACTTTATAAATATAACTAGATTCTTCTTTACACAAAATACCAAATCACCCTTTAAATACTTATTACGATAATAGATTAACCAAAACACTTACTTTGGTATTTACTTTAAAATATTTAAATTAAGACTACTTCAATAATTTACTAAAAATACATACTATATAAACATTGAAAATAAGGCTATAATATAAAACTAGGCTTTCACTTTCACACAAATACTAAGTCACTATTAATAAATATTCATTACGGTAATAGATTTGTAAAATATTTACTTTAGAATTTAAGATAATAAATGTCTAAAACATGCTTTTTTTTAAAAACAACATTAAAACCTTTAACTTATATCTAAAAGTTTACTTTGAACGTACTTGGCTATCCATAGAAATATACCCCTCTTCACATACTTCCTTAAAATTTTCAATTTCAAACACTTGAACCAATTTCCAAATTGATTTCCCATTTACTCCCCTTTTAATTCAAAGTCTATTAATTTCAGATTTCATTTCTTAATTATGATTTACAGTACTTTAACTAAAAATTCCAATTTTTAGATTTCTCAGTTACTTCTTTATCCTTTTATATAAATTTAAATCTTTAAGTTTAAAATAATTCTTTATTTCCTTTAAATTAATACCACATAATTTACAATTCATTAATTACAGTTTATTCAAACTCTTTTCTTTTCATACTCGAAGTTATTTAATATTATTTCATATTACTTCTATTTCTTTCCAACTCATTCTTAATTTATTCAAATTTCCTATAATTACTTTACTTACAAATTCATTCCTTTTATTTTCTTTCCAAAATCCAGTCTATATAATTTTGGTAATTCATTATACCCAAATATATCCAATCAACCATAACATTCAATATTCCAATATAACTCATCATAGAATATCAATATTCACAACAGAGAATATTAAATAATTCAAATAAACGTTGAGCGATCCAGTTGGATCCCTCCAACCTGTTTTCCCTGCACCCACAGACGTTAGCATCACATAATATGCCAATTTCGAATTATACTATACTATATCACATCAATCAATTCAACCATCTGAACAATTATTTAAATTTAATCATTTAAATTTAAATTTAAACTGAGTGAGATTAACTCACCTTTGCTTTTGATTTGCAGTCTATTTCCAAACTGGCTTGCTTCCGTGAATTAAAACCTTGTATAACAGTTATACGATTCATTAATATTTTAATTTATCGAACAATTAATTGCCATTAAATAAATAAGGCAACTAATAATTTAGTTAAACCTTCTATTACAATTTCTTTTAGTAACTAAATAATTGAAATAGGTTTATTAATCGTCTCAGTCACTAATATGCATTATTAAATAAACTTGAAATTTTCGTTTCTAAACTGCATATGAAATAAGTTTCTTTTTTTTCTAACTTATACATATATATATGTTCGAAGCAGAACCCTAAAAATACCTCACGGCGACGAACAGTTCCTCTTCAAACTGCGACCTACCTAACATCGGCCATCCCATCACCTACCGCCATCAAGCCCAAGCCCTAACTCGAACGAGCCCACAACCACTGATAATCAACGCGATCCCTAGCTGACCTACGGTGCCATAAACGAAGCTCCACCTCGCGACGACACAAGCCCTACACTGCCGCCCACAAATCTGCTATTAACCTCGCATCTACCTCTCGAATTAAGCTCGCGATTACAAGCTTTGTTGTTAATTTTCGATCGGCCAAGAAAAGTAATGTAGAGGAGGTTTCGGTTTCGAATCGAGAGAGAGGAGAAGGATATGGTGGAAAAGATTGGGAAATTTACAGCGGCCATGGATTGTTTCCTGAACGCGATTGATTTTTTTTTATTTTTTTTATTGCCGTGAGTATTGATTCTTTGCTTCGACTAAACGGGAGTTGGGGGGTTTAGTAGAAGGAAGAGTTATATCCTGTCGTTCATTAGCTTTCGAACGAAGCCCCCTTTTTATTTATTATTTAGAATCGGCTGAAAAGAAAAGAAGGCGACGTGATTTGAAATAAAGAAAGGAAGCGTATACTAGAAGGCTCGATTATTTAAATTAAATTTCACCAGATTTTTTTATCACTTAAATTTTCAGTGGGTTTATATTTCGTATACTCACACACTGATTCCGATCAAAACGAAATTTGAAATCCGATAATAATTCAATATTACGGACCCAATGGAACTGGTTCCGTCGAATTCCGAGACTGTGCCTCGGAAGGTTATCTTTAAATTCAATTTAAACGATGAAATTTTCAAAACTGAAAAAATCACTATTAAATTCAATTTTAACACCTCTATTGTCCTCAGTATTATCAATATAAAGCCTTCAAATTATATTTTAACAGGCTTAGAATCTCATATTCAACATTTTACCTAACTTCAAATCATTTAATTCAATGGTTTAATTATCTAATAATTGGTGATATTTGAAT
The DNA here is from genome assembly GCA_030765085.1 of Allium cepa. Lineage (NCBI taxonomy): Eukaryota > Viridiplantae > Streptophyta > Magnoliopsida > Asparagales > Amaryllidaceae > Allium > Allium cepa. Next base: position 557,075,922 of record CM060931.1, on the reverse strand, counting down.
TCGAGTTAAAATTTAACATTTAAATATTCAAAATCAATTGAATATCCCAATTTCAATTGCTCAAAAATTTCAGGTCGTCACAAGTGAGGACTGGATGATTGTACTTGGGGAACAGAGGATATAGTCAAGAGGACTTATCCCAAGTTATTTGTTTAGCTTGGCATGTGCGTTTGTTATGTTTGGTTGTATGCCCATCGCCCTCAACACACATAAACACATGATATTATGGTTGATCTTTTTATGTATTGCACTAATTCATTTTGATTGAGACACATAGGTGAAGAACTCATGTGTTTTCATGTTAGAGTAGGCATAGGAAAGCCTAGAATTTATTATTGTACATTGTTTGAATTTTCCTATTAAGAGGAAGGCTATTACACTTCATAAATTAATTAATAAATAATTAAGTAATTAATTATGCGAATAAATAAAATAGAAATAGTGAAAATGAGTAAATATTCATGAGACGTTTGTTGACTCATTATGCTTGTGTGAATCAAGTGATGCTTGTGTGAATCAAGTGGTACTAGAAAAATCCTAGTTGAAAATCTAAGATGAAAGAGAAACTAAACGCAACCTTTAGAACGAACTAATTTATAAGAAAAGGAAATGGTGGGATGGTGGCTCAATTATTCGTTTGGAATTACAATAACCACTTCTCTCTTTTCATTGCATTTTATACTCAAAACTAAAACAAAATCTTGAGTTATTTAATGGTGCTGGCAGCCTAAACAAGAAGAAGTAGAAGAAGATTTGGAACTAAGGGAACTAGAGACTTGATTAACTAGGAAATCTAGATGGGTAATATATTTCCTAATCCTTCTTTCTTCTTTGAATTTTTGGCCAAGTTTTTATTGAATGATTATCGTACTTCTTATGATCTTTAAGTGCTGAGAATTTAATATAATAATGGAAACAAATTAATAGAATTTGGTTCCGACTCATAAAAAATTTCCATATGAAAATAAATTGTTATTAATTATTAAAAGAATGTGTAATATGGAAAATGGGTAGAAACAAGGAAGATTGAGAAAATATGAATGAATAAATCATGATTAATTTTACCACCGATCATTAGAGACAAGATATGTGATTTTCGAAAGAAAATAAGCATAGCCGAAGGGCTATAATGGGAGGTTGAAAGGCAAATAACTATTCTCGGAATGTATTTTAATAATAACAAGTATTTTACATTGGGTTAATAGTCGAGATACACTTTCATGCTGAATATGTCAGCAAAGTACTAAATAATGGTCAAGAAGGACTAGGTCGAGTGAATTAGAAGTCGACTAGTGGAAAGTTGGTGGTAAATGTGCAAGAATGGTTTCTACCTTATACATGACGACAATGCTGAAGGAGGTAAAGCCGAAACGAAACGTAAATCTTATGTATAAAGGCTTAAGTAGAGATGTTAGGAGAAGCAAAGTTTAAGGTCAAAGTTGGTAAACCGAAGGTTTAAACTGGGGACTAAAAGGTCGATGGTTAAGGAGGAATTAGGGGTACAGAAGGTGTTTTTAGATAGATTAAAATTTGATCTCATAAATCATCGAAACTAAATAGCCACATGCTTCTTTATATAAAACCAAGATTAGTAAATGTCGATTGTAGTGTAACTCTCGGAAGAGGGTATAAAGTGGAACTGGTGACTTTCGAAACCAATGTGTATGCTAAAGCTTGAGATCTCTAAGACTAGGACATAGGGGATTGATGGTAATGCTATAAGTAATATTAATAACCAAAAGGTGATTGCTTTTAATGTTAGCTTAGTAGACAGCTAAGTGAAAAGCCTAATAGTGAACGATTAGGTAGAAAGTTCGGTAGATGACATAAGGCTTGAGGTGGCAGTTGAGGAATTGAAACTGAAGGCGTAAGGCCTATTGTAGCAACCGAAAGTGAAAGTGCAAGGCCTTGTATGACAACCAAAACTGAAAGCGTAGATGTAAGTCTTGAAGATACAACTGGCCAGCCTATGAAAGCAATTGGTGTATGGCCTAGAGCAACAATTAAAGGAACAATAGAAGATGTAAGGTCGTGAATGGTAGTATAGAAACTGTAAGTAAAGTAGCTGTAAGACCTAACGTGGCAACTGAAATATGAAAGAGTGGCTGTAAGGCCTAGTGTGGCTACTGAAAGTGAAGGTGTGCCTAGTGTGTTAACCGAAAGCTTAATCTGAATTTTAGTATAGCATAAGGGCGTAAGGTCTAAGTGGAAGCCAGATGTTAACTTTTAACTCTTTGTTCATGAAAAATATAAGGCCTTAATGGCAGCCAAATTGTAACACCCAATCACCATACCCATACTAATCAAGAGTATTAATGAATAGTACTATCGAGTAACACGGAAAATAAGACGATGTGGGTGAGATACACATGCATATTCTCTTGGACCAACCCTAAATACGTCACATAATATAAAAATCACTCATCTCGATGTAAATAGCCTCAGTACAAAGCAATAAACATGTGTGGTGCCCGATGATAGAACAATACATAATATAAAATAAATCATAGAGAACACCGAGTCATTGACGCGGCGATAATAATATAATACATCACATAAATCTGAGCGTGATACAAAAAGTCAAATTCCCACTAAACATCAGTTATATATAAAAGATGGATGTTATACATATGATCCAATATCATATACACACACGAGCTGAAATACACAATATACAATATAGCTAATAATCTAATCTCCAACTAAGCCCAATAAGCAATTTGGTCACATCGTCCCTCAGCCTGAAATGTCTTGGACTGACTTGAATATTATATAAATAATAAGTGGATCAGACTATGTCTATATTTAATGTGAGAATATATATGATATCTCAAGAAATAATTTACATAGCATAATAAAAAATTGATCCAAAGGAATAATGAACCAACCATGACAGGTCAAACAACATCCACCACCCATCAAACATCCAAACATCGATCAAACATAAAAATACCATTATACACATCACACAACATTCATTAAGCATTCGTCGCACATAACATACATCGCAAACAACATACCACAAACATCATTTATTCATATTTATTTAGCAGTAATAAATTTATTCATTTTCCATTTTTAATTTCGTTACAACTACTGTTATCATTTGTGCTGTTTCAACGATATTGCCAATAGCCGAGTCTATACCTGAGCCTCGGTGCTTCTCAGGTGCAAAGTGAGACCCAACTTGTAATATTTTTGTAAGCATCGTCACCAGACTTTAGTTGCACAATACATTTTATGTCGCTTCCTTATTTCCTCGCCTCCTCGCTCCTCACTCCCATCGTCAGCCTCCTCACTCGTTCTGAATTCGTCTCATTGGCCCGTACAACAGACTGTGACCATGCGACGAGGGGGTCATGTCACTGCAACCATCGAGTTGCGACCTCATGGTTGGTCAAGCTAGGATGAGACTAGCAAAAGTACTTCTGGCTGTCAGATCCTTGTTGAGACTTCGTACTCCTCGTTCTACTCAAAAGTGGAGATAATCACGTTCCCGCTTTAAATTAAAATAAGTAATAATATAATTTACCTCACACGTCAAGTTAGAAATCCAAATAGTGTCAATCAATATGGGTGTATAATATGGAATAGTCCACCGACATCCAAATATCAATACTCGGTCCTCGATTAAATATTTGACATTATACTTATGTTGAATTAATAAATACACCTCATATGGACGTCCCATAGTGCTTAGTGAAATGTAATTATATACACAACACCCACAATTAATCAACATTAAACAAATTTCCACTTCGCTTATTAAGTCACACGCTTAAATCACTTTTGTATTCATTATTCTTCAATTTTATTATTTTATAATTCAACACAACAAGTAATTATAATTTTATCTTGTTCGTAACAAGCAATCAATAATCATTCATACATATCAATGTACTATTTATTAAATTATTATTTAACGAGATGAAGATTTTTATTTCAATATATTTTATTTCATTTTTGTTTCCCTCTTTTTTATAAAAATATTTCATTTACATTTAGTCACAAAACATCACTCTTATTTATTTTCTCTTTCAAAATAATAATTATTGATTCTCTTATCTAATTTCAAAATCTATATTTCAAAACAATTCATTTGATTTCAATATTCAAACCAATTAATACATTTTTTTAACTCAAAAATTACTTTCACTTGTAGTTACCACTTTAACATTATTAAAATACTTCTAACCAAAAGAGTATTCTCATCCCATAAATTTTTTCGAACTCAAATTTATAATTTCAAAATTCATCTTTTGAGTTCCTCATTTATTTTCAAACTTCTATAAATCAATATTATTGATAAGTAATTCATGAAGCTCAAATTCTACTTCATATAATTTATCCCAAGATATCCTTCCTTTTTTTATAATCAATGGAATTTAAATATAAATATTCAAACTTCATTTGTTTTAGAGGGAATTATCGTGAAGGACAAAAATTAGGGCTTTTTTAATCACAAGGACAGCCCGCTAAAATTTTATCCTCAAGGACAAATCACTGCAACTTGCATCTCCATCTCCAGATCTTGCTACAAAACCCACACCATCGCTTCCTTCTCCAACCCAATAAACTCCGACCGAGACGTCGACCTCTCAGATCTCAACAACACCTTGGCAGAAATCAAGGACGTGCGCGCGGAGTTCGAGCTCGAGAGGTGAATTCGAAAGAAGACGGAGTCTGTGAAAAAATCTGAGATGAAGGAGCTCGCGGAGAAGAAAAGAGCACGCGAGGAAGCGGAGAGCAACCGTGAAAAGTTAGGGATGGAGATCAAGCACGTTAGTGAGGATTTCGAAAAGACGATGAACGAGGCCGTGGACGAGAGGAGGAAGCGATGACGAGAGGATGGAAATCATTCTATTGTGTTCAGTTTTTTGGTATCAGTTTTGTATGCGATGTGGTATCAGTTTTAATAAAATAACACAGTATCAGTTTTTGGGTATCAGTTTTGTATGCGATGTGGTATCAGTTTTAATAAAATAACATAATATCGGTTTTTTATGCGATGTGGTATCGGTTTTAATAAAATAAATAGTATGGATTTGTGGTGGAAAATTTCTGATGGGTTATTGGTTTGACGAAACGGTGAAGGTGGTGGTATAGTGTGTGGTATTTGGAAGCGATGGGTAGGGTTTGCATCAGAAGGAATTTCAAAACTGATACCTAAAATTTTAAAACTGATACCTAAAATTTCAAAACTGATACCTAAAATTTCAAAACTGATACCTAAAAACTGGTATCAGTATAAGCTTTTAAGAGCATGGTGCTGGTGAGGGGGTGGCGTTGGCGGGTGGAGGAGGTGACATGGGTTAGTTGCACGACGCTGGTGAGGAGGTGACGCTGCGGCGATGGTGAACACAAAACGGGTGGAGGAGGTGGCACGAGGTGGTTGCTCCAAAACGGGTGAAGGAGGAGGTGGCAATGGTGGCGTTGGTGAGGAGGTGGCGGCGTTGGTGAGAAGGTGGCGTTAAAGCGGGATAAGGTGGCCGGAGCTGAAAACGGGATTGAATGGGCACGGGGAAGAGAGATTTGTGCATTTGAGAAAAAATGGGCTTTGGGCCTGTACTTGAGGATAAAATTATAGGCATGTGTCCTTGAAGATAAATTATTTGGATATTTTGTCCTTTATAATAAATCTCCCTTTGTTTTATTCCAAAATTCATCATTTACCACATAAATTTTAACTCGCAATATCTTCAAAATCATTCAACTTATAAATATTTTTCCAAAATCATTCTTCTTTCAAATTTTCCATTAATTCAATAATCTCAATATTAAATGAAAACATCTTTCTAGCATCCATTATTTACTTCTAAAATAAATTTATTTGTTTCCAATTTACATCTTTTAATTCATTTTTTTTTCTTTGTCAAACAATTTCCAATGTCAATCGATTATTTGTCATCATCTAATTACTACTCAAACAACATAAATCTACAATCAAACATCAATCATCACAACATTATATAATTCATAATTCACTACAATTCCAACCAAGTCCTCTATATCAATAAATAATCGTCAATAAATAATTATTTGCAACCAATAACCAACCATCCATTCGACCAAGAAATGAAATCAAACAATTACATGGGGGAATACATGTTAAATAAAAAGAAATAGACATAGTTATGCTTGAGATTAACTCAATCAGCAATAATTATGAGCATACATGATTCAGCCTTCTGCTCCACACAACAATCATGACTGCACCATCTTCCAATCGCTGCCTTCAAATCACATCGTCCACCATCTCCAACATCAATCAACAACTGTCGCAGCCATCTATCATCTCTTCAATTCTCCTCCACGTCATTGTTCATCCAAGCTAGTACTCACGTTGAACCAGCCTCCGTTACCTGCGCCCAACATCCACTGCCTCTCTCTCCATTACCAGACCCAACATCCGCTACCACATTCAAACGCCATCTCCTCCCTTACGAACACTCCTCCCTAACTATCGCCACTGCATGCAATTACTTTCACCAGTCGCGACTATTCGTAGGTCTTAATTTCGAAGCTACAGCCCGACACGCCATTCCCCCCTTCTCACCTCGGTCGCGAATTATCTCCACCAAGTTGGCGACCCATCCTCCCATCACATCGCGTTGTCGATCGATCATACAGCTTCTTTCTTTGTTTTTTAATGAGGTCGCCATTTTTTTCTTAAAGGACAAGTCACTGTTTTTTAATTTGGGAAGAGGATTTAGGACATAGTTGAATAATAAGGCTCGGATTGATTAACAGGGCTTCGGGCTAAATCAGCAAGCGGGAAGAAATATCCAAAAGCAAGGAGAAAGGAAGTGAGTTTGACCTGATATAGTTTAGGGCCTTGTTTAACAAAGTGCTGGATTATGATTAATTTACTTTGTGAGTTTATCCACATTTTTCTTTTAACAATTCATCTAGTTTATTTGTAATTAGTTTTCAATTTACATCAAATTGATTCACACCTTATTTTATAAATTAGATTTCAATGATTGATCAATTTTATTCAATACAATGCCCGCTTATTTAATTTTACTAATTCATCGTACTATTACAAAATAAATTTGTTTTTCAACTATTTTAACATTGTAAAATATTTTCATTAATCAAAACATCTTATTTGATTTCAATAAATTATTTGAAAAGAATTTAATAATTTAATTAAATTTATTACAACAAAATCTTTTATTGGTTAGAATTTACTTAACAAATAATTTATTTTCAAAATATAATCATTATAATTCGAACTCAATCGCTTTTATTTTAATAAAAAATATTTATTTATACGGCGTGAAAAGCCAGGTTGTGACAGATTTTCCGCTTAAGGATTTTATTTTAACTCGAACTCAAGCGCTTTTATTTTTAATAAAATTTATTTATTTATACGGCATGGAAAGCCGGGTTGTTATAGATTTTTTCCTTAATGAAATTGCATTCTCGCAATTTCTTATAGAGAAGTCGACAAACCCAGTTCAACCTTAAACTTTGCTCTTTTTTCACCGATGTTCAGCCAAAATTCAACCACTCGATTCTCTATGTGGCTCACACTCTCCAACTCAATTTATCGCATGCTACTAATACAAATAGATTCAATCAATGACTTTCTATTCTTCGCACACGATAAATTTTTGTGAAAATTTTCCAAGTGTCGGATTTTTTGAAAAATTTCGGTAGACTCTTCTTTGTACGGAGCGCATTTTAAAAAATCAAAACATAATATAATTACATATATACATCTCTGAAGAAGCATCCCAACATGGGGAATCCTGGAACACAGGGAAATAATTAATATCACATCATATATTCGTACACAGTAAAAACGTTCCTTTATTTAGCATTTTTAAGCGAATTTGCTTATTATTTAGCAAGCAAAGCGAGGCAACATCTAACATCCCGCCTTTTCGCACACTTTAAACCGACACACGTGCCAATTCAAAGCATACGCAAGGGCGGATTGTTATGGGGTAAATAAGAAAAACAGAGAAGAAATAAAAACAAAACAGAATCTCACAGCGGAAGGATAAAATATAATAATAAATATACAGTTCAAAACAGTTTACAAACACTTGATTTGCTTTATACAATAAATATCAGAGTTACACATACCAATACAATCAATGCAGCGGAACAGTATGAGTGTGGTGCAATACTATAGATAATAATAATACGACTCCTTCGTCTTCGTCCTTCAAAGCTAAAGTCTTCGATCCTGAAACGCTCGGACTGACTCGAGCGAATTTGAAAAGACAAAAACACTCGAGTCAGACTAAAAGATCTTATGTGAGTTAAATTAACAGAAATAAATATGAGTACAGTAACTCAAGAGATGTTCGGGATTTACATCTCCTAAGGATCCGTTAAACTATTTACTATGTAGTATATTGCGCTATTATAATAGTGTCTATTTATAAAATAAACTTACTTTTAAATAGCGTTAAGGCTTTACATTTTCCACCTTAACACGTAAAATGCCAATAGTCTATACAGTACCGTAATACCTCCTGATCGAGAGGCTACCAGAGGATACTCCATAGGTACGACACAAATAGAAACTCGTAGTAAAGGCTCGGTATGGTAGGTGACACGGCACAACTAGGCAATGCCAGGGTAGATATACCAATTGCTATCCAGGCTGGTGTAAACGCGTAGCCGCAGTTACCGCCTACCTCGGACTAACTCCCCAAAATCAAAATATAGAAGTGGCCACTGAATCAATCCAAAATCAAAGTATAATATCGAAGAGGAGGGTCCGATCAGAGGAATGACCTCAATGGCCTGAGAATCGCTCCTGTTTTAGCCACCTTATGCCAACTCACGGGAGTCGGGTCCACGTATTTACCTTACAGGAAACGTCGCCACCACCTACTTCATTCTGGAATCTCCACCGCGTACACGGTTAGTCAAAGTGGTTTTCGGTATCGACAGAGAGTATGTCCATATCCGATCCCGGTCTCTTTGCCAACCCATCGTTATTATAACACCGCGGTCATTTAAAAATAGGTTATACTTTAAAAACAGAATAAACATTCCATTTCATAACCATGAATACGATATCATTTCAAAACCCAAAACCATATTTTATCACTTATCCCAAATATAATTCTTTTCCAAAATCATAATGCTTTAACTTCATAACGTCTGAAAATCAAATATTTTCAAAGCATAATATTTTGAAAATCATAATTTAAAACCATAACTTCTAAAAAAAAACTTGAATGGTTTGGACATTCAACGGTATATGAATTAAATGGTTTAACTTAAATGTTACTTTGCAAAGAAAATAGTTCTCATGGCTTTACAAATACATTTCTTTATTAAAGTCTAAACCAAAATTTATATTATCTCTCTCAAGTTCCAAAACCACTTCAATTTATTTATATATACGTATATCCATTTTGAGTAACAATATTTCAAACTAAAATTGGATTTTATTCTTTCAACAGATCAATTGTTCTATTAATTAGTCTTGAATATTCACATAAAATCCATAAATAATAAGACTTCAATTTCTAGTAATAAAATATATATATTTTCCCAATTCAAATTATACTAGAATATTCATTTCAATTTATTTTGGGAAAAATCCAATTATAAATATCATATCTTAAAATTTCCAAACTTAACATTTAAACATATGATATAAATTATTAAACTCCATTTTCTTAATTTTCTTCCATTTTTAATAAAGATTTTTATACACCTTTTAATTTCAAAATTTTCAACTTCATATGTATATATATATATGGAAGAAAAATATTTATACAATATAAAATTTAAGATTATTATAAACCGTATTCCATCCAAACCATAGAAATCACATTAAAATAGTTATATATAGACCGCGGTGCCTGTATATAATTTTCTATCCTATGGTCAAGTGATACGGATATTTATCATTTCAATCCGCAATTTAAAAGATATAAAATTTTGCGGTTGTATATCATTTCAAACCACAATCCCGAATGAAATGAAATATGCATGATAATTTGCAATTTAATGATATACAATAAACATCCATTCATCAACATCATCCATCATCCAAATCGCAATCATCAATCAATATCAATCAATAACAATATTATTTTTGGTACTACATAACAGGTAATACTGGCAATTTTATTCATATTAAATTTAACAGCTATTAATCTACAGTCTATATTCAGTAATAAATTATATAACTGTTAACTAGCAGTTCATATACAAACAAATAAATTTTAACTGTAAATTTATACGCAATAAATTAATTAAATTAACAGTTAAATTAAATAAATGCAATTCAACAGATATGAATAAAATAAACATGTCAAATACTCATAAATAAATTTCTATTCATTTCTAAAATTAATTTAAACAAACATAAAAGCTTCTAGTAGTTGTGAGTGGGTTAAAACACTCACCTTTGGAATTTAAATTGAATCCAAATTCAATTTAAACCCAAAAGTTTGACGGTCTCCAAAACTGTCCAAACCAGTGTCATCAGATCCGGATTTTAAATACGATCCTAACAAAAGAAATTTCGTGTGAATCCGACTTCGTACGTAAAAGTTACACGATAAAACGCTTACGAAATCAAAAATTAATTAAAACAAAAAAAAGAACACAACTCACAAAATCCATGCCACGTCAGAACATCTTTCACGTGAACGTTTCCTGGCCTGCACGCAACAGTCACGCACACGCAACCCTGGATGAACGAAGCACGGAACACCTCTGTTGACTCGACCTTTGACCACCAATTCGCGCCACTGCCGGCCGCGTCTCCACGAACGAAGGCCTCCACCACGCCGTCCATCGCCAGGCGCCTCACTCTGGCCCATCGATTGCCGTTAACAAGCCCAGCCGCCACATGATGTCGAACCCTAATCCAATTTATACGCCACATCCAGCCGTTAACTCGATGGAATAACCACATAGATCTGACCCCCTCAGTCCCCTCTCCAATACCCAGAAAAGGTTTGACGATCCGATGACTTTTGTTGCGACGATGATGAATGGTCACGGACTGTTTGAATTAATTCTGGTCAAACGATTGTTCAAAACAGAAAACGAATTGCACCAGTAGATTACGTGCCTCGAGAACATTAACATATATTTTTGTGGAATTTTTCTGAAGTGTTTGCATTTTCACTGAAATTTGGATTGGGGTAGATCTAGGTTGCATTCATTTGAGGAGGAGAAGGAGATGAAGAAATGAACGTACAGCAAAAGGAAAAATAAAATGGGGCTAGTGTTTATAACCGTGCTTATATAGGTAGACTAGAGATAGCGTAGATGGATCGGATAAGTGAACGTACGAAACAAACTATGGCCCAAAAAGCTCGTTATGCCTCCGGAACCAAATTTATTAAATCTATATATCCAAATAGGTATTTTAAGATATTCTGAACGCGATGGAAAAAGTTTCACGTCCAAATTTGATCGTATGAAGAAGTTATGCTGAAAACAAAATTTCCAAATTGATTTCAAATTGATTTTATTAAAATTGATTTCAAGGCGTTTCACGCCCGTACGATCAAACGACAAGTCCGATCGATACGAAACTTGAAACCCTATAATAATTCAGCGATATGGATCCGATGAAACTAGTTTCGTCGAAATCCGAGTCCGTGGCCAAAATGGCTATTTTTAATATTAATTAAATAAATTAAATAAATTATAAAAATCCAATTTTTACATCTAAATTCAAAAATTGACCAAATTTTCTCCCTTTAAATTTTCTTAACTATTTACTCCAATTCTAAACAATTTAAGTGTCAATAGTTGTTCTATTCATCAATTCAAATGTTAATCCTTACTTAAAGGTTAAATTCCTATTTTTAATAAATTCAACACTATACGTTTGATTAAAATTTATTAAATTCACTTTCTTTCTATTATTCAAAGTTATTGATGTCAATTTAATGAAACTAAAATTGGCTCAATATCTATACATTAAAAATCTCAATTCTAAACTTAGATCTCAACTTATGAAATAGTTAAATAATAAATTCCATCTAAATCTACATCTTCCTACTATCTAAATATTTAGAAAAATTACTTACCACTTTTTATTGTAAATTTCTAAACTAGTAGATTTGTGTCATTTCTAGCCCTCTGGATATTTTAAATTAACTAAAAGCAAATTTACATATAATTTCCATCGTCAATTATTTTAGTGAATAAATCTTCAAAGGTTACTGCAATTAATCCCATAAATTGCAATAAATTCTAATAAGTTTGACTCTATTTGATTACAACTCACAAATAAATCAATTATTCCCCAACTACAAAGTTATCGTTTCTTATATATATATCACTACAATAATACTTCCAAATGTTCATCCTTTGTTTGCATAAATTACTGTATTCAATTGAATTGTAATATTGTTAACTTACACATAAATAAAACTTAACAACTAATAGAATAAATAACTTACAAAATTTGTTGTCATAAGTATATTTTATAAGTCTACACTTAATTATTATCTTATAATACGTTTTTACGTTACTATAAAATTTATACACTCTTCCGTTACCATATTAATAATTACTAAAGTAACGTTCATTCTTAATAACAACGTTATATTATTCAACATATAAAAGGACTCCATTCCCCAAATACATTCATTTATATTTATTCCCTTAAAGTTCTCCTTTATTGACTAGACACATTAATTTAGATTCATTTACATCGAATGCCCTTCTTAGCTATATACTCAATACATGTTAAATCTACATAATTTTTACCCTTTTATTCAAATTCACTTATAACATCAATAACAAAAATGTTGCCCTAAATTTAGATTCAATTATATACATTAGATAAATGGGTAAACTTTTGTAATTATCCCATATATGAAAATATTTTTATGCATACATTTCCACTTACTTACTATGCATTCATTTATTAAATTACTAATTGCCTTAGTCAACTTATCCACTATTTACTACCAAATTTCAAATTTAATTATGGCTTATCAATACATAAAATTTACATAGGCAAAACAAATTTTATTACTATCTTAAGTCCATTTATTATTGACAACATTCATTAAATTTCCTTATCAACACTTATTGCATTGATTTATTCAGCGGTCACCTTTTATTTAGTTACTATCCATTTACAATCCAATGTAAGTCTTCCACTATTTATTTTATATTAAATGAATTCCATTCTACTTAATCTTTTTATTGATATTCACTAATTTAACCCTTATATCAGTTTCTTATATTTAACTTTAAATCAAATTGTGACAATCTACATTATCCAAATCTATTGTCATAAAATTTTATTGTTACACTAAATTACAACTACTATACCAAATTTCTACATTTATTCTAAATTAGATTAGAAATTATACTAATTCAATTCATTTAATATTATTAATTTAACGGGTCGTTACAATCTCCCCCACTCAAAACTTTTCGTCCCCGAAAAGGAAAAAGAAGGGAGAAGGAAGAATAAACAGTACATCTTATTTCAAATATTAACTTATAAACAATAATTTACTGGATTAATTTCCTTTAATGAAATATACCCGTTTATAATCATTACAACCTTTTATACTTAAATCATTAAAGTTTGGAAAATATTCAACAAAATTCTAAGTCCAAAATTTACGAAATTTTTTGGCAGAGTCTCCTTTGTACGGTGAGGCTCGGGAGAAAATATAATATCAAAATATACAAATATATTACATATATTATCAAAATATTATATCCCAACACGGGAAAAATAGCGCTTTAAACGTAATCCGAAAACGTACCTATTTGTCGGGCAATGTACGCTTATTATTATGGAACCAAAAGCAGTAGCAGTTGCTTCCATCACCTGTATTCACTTATATAATCCAAAAGGTTAAATATTTATAATAAAGTGAATTATTCAAGTGGATTCAATCATTAATCAACCAAACAATACAACAACCATCAATTTTACAAACAACATACATACATAAAACAAAGCAACCATTAATCCATCAAACAAATAGTTGTTTGGGTTCAAAACTTGAAATTTGTATAAAATGAAATTAACTATCAAGTGCATCCTTTTCTCAACAGTCTTAGATGGAACATAGATAGATTATTTGTTCATCCGACAAATTCAAATTCCTTACCCAACAACATAAATCAAACAATAACAATTCAACCCAACAACCAAATTACTTATCATACATTTTTTTCATGCTTCAGTGGTTTGATTTTCTTTCTTTCATTTATGGAGTGATTCCTTTACTTCTTACAATTTTCATTTTCATTTATTACAAAATTATCATATTTGTGTTCCAATTTATTGACTAAAGTTTATATCATCCATTTATTCTACTTACCTTTCTTATATAGTAAAATTTCCGATTTAGCTTAAGTTTTAACAGCAATTAATTGAATACTTTAATTACCTCAAGCTTCACTTGTAAGATTTCCCTTTACACTTTCTTACTAGCAATTGCAACTTTTATTTTATGGTAAGTTATATATATTTTAAGAATGTAAGTGAAAATTTACAAGTTTCTTTTCATTCCTTTAATTAATATATATTTGTTTTATAACCTACAATTTCAACTTACCTTTAATCCATTTATTTATTAAATGTGGAAGTTTCCATTATAATTAATAGTAGTAACAGTTTAATTACCCACTTTCTATAATATTTAATTACAGTAACCCTTTTTAATTACACTTAAATTATTAACCCTTTAACCTTCATTCTTAAAAATAAGGAATTTTATTAATTAATTACTTAGGGTTTACAGTCATTTATATATTACTTACTTTCTATTACATTAGAATAGGGGGAATTAAAGCATACTTAAGTTAATAACCCTACAATCAAACTTTATAAATTAAGGAATTTCATTTTTACTTTCTTAAGGTTAAAATCACCTATTAATAATATAACCTTTAATTTTAGTAAAATTCCAATCATCACTTAAGTTAATACCATTAAATTCTTATTTATAACAGTAATTTATTGAATACTTCATTTTTTTCCAAAATTCTACTTGCATAATATTCTATTCCAATCTCTTAATTTACATTTCAACTTTTTATACTTGGTAAGTTATTTATGTTAAAGAAAAAGCAAAAGAACTTATGCAAGTTTAATCTCAACTCTTTTAATTCATTGATTACTTCTTTTATTTCACTAACCTAAATTTTTACAACTAATTATTGGAAATTCAAGAATTAATACCGGGTCAAATTCCAAAATTTCTTTAAAATAATAGATAATTAATTTCTTACAACTTTTATATCTCTAATTACCTTTAAACAATTAAAATTTTAAATAATTTCAAAACAGATCTGCAGTAGAATTTACTACAGTGGCCTTTCCTTTCGAAACTCGAAAATGAAAGTCGATGATGCGGCCGTCATCACCGAAATTATTTTCCAGCGACAGAGGGGAAAGTACAAAATTTATTTTCTCCAAAATCCTCTTTTAAAACAATTCTTCCGAATTATACTAAATATTTATATAAGAAATTACCTATAAACCAAATCATTATATTTCACAAATCCTTTGAAAGAAGATTTTCAAAAATCCCGGACTTAAGTTCTAAAATCTCCAATTTGATTTATTATAATTTCAACTTAGCTTCAATTTGTTATAAATATTTTTATTTCCTAACACCCAATCTATAGCAACCAAATATATATATATATATATGTATATATATATATATATCTTTATAAAAATATTTTTTATATATAGAAAATATAATAGGCAAAATTATTTCATTCACCTATATTAAAAACAAATATTATGTCTGTCTGTCCTATTAAGTGTTTAGAAATCCCTATTGATGACATAGCGTCCCATGCATCAACCAGAATTTATAAATACAAAGCGGAACTGAGTAACATAATATTAAAACCCTTTTTATAACACTAACATGTACGCTCTCTCATATATATACACTCAGCGACTCCCATAGGGTATTACTACCCTATTAATAAAGAGTCAAACCCCACAAAGCCAAGTTTATCGCTAAACCAAAGCTCTGATACCAACTGTAACATCCCGTCTTTTCGCACACTTTAAACCGACACACGTGCCAATTCAAAGCATACGCAAGGGCGGATTGTTATGGGGTAAATAAGAAAAACAGAGAAGAAATAAAAACAAAACAGAATCTCACAGCGGAAGGATAAAATATAATAATAAATATACAGTTCAAAACAGTTTACAAACACTTGATTTGCTTTATACAATAAATATCAGAGTTACACATACCAATACAATCGATGCAGCGGAACAGTATGAGTGTGGCGCAATACTATAGATAATAATAATACGACTCCTTCGTCTTCGTCCTTCAAAGCTAAAGTCTTCGATCCTGAAACGCTCGGACTGACCCGAGCGAATTTGAAAAGACAAAAACACTCGAGTCAGACTAAAAGATCTTATGTGAGTTGAATTAACAGAAATAAATATGAGTACAGTAACTCAAGAGATGTTCGGGATTTACATCTCCTAAGGATCCGTTAAACTATTTACTATGTAGTATATTGCGCTATTATAATAGTGTCTATTTATAAAATAAACTTACTTTTAAATAGCGTTAAGGCTTTACATTTTCCACCTTAACACGTAAAATGCCAATAGTCTATACAGTACCGTAATACCTCCTGATCGGGAGGCTACCAGAGGATACTCCATAGGTACGACACAAATAGAAACTCGTAGTAAAGGCTCGGTATGGTAGGTGACACGGCACAACTAGGCAATGCCAGGGTAGATATACCAATTGCTATCCAGGCTGGTGGAAACGCGTAGCCGCAGTTACCGCCCACCTCGGACTAACTCCCCAAAATCAAAATATAGAAGTGGCCACTGAATCAATCCAAAATCAAAGTATAATATCGAAGAGGAGGGTCCGATCAGAGGAATGACCTCATTGGCCTGAGAATCGCTCCTGTTTTAGCCACCTTATGCCAACTCACGGGAGTCGGGTCCACGTATTTACCTTACAGGAAACGTCGCCACCACCTACTTCATTCTGGAATCTCCACCGCGTACACGGTTAGTCAAAGTGGTTTTCGGTATCGACAGAGAGTATGTCCATATCCGATCCCGGTCTCTTTGCCAACCCATCGTTATTATAACACCGCGGTCATTTAAAAATAGGTTATACTTTAAAAATCAGAATAAACATTCCATTTCATAACCATGAATACGATATCATTTCAAAACCCAAAACCATATTTTATCACTTATCCCAAATATAATTCTTTTCCAAAATCATAATGCTTTAACTTCATAACGTCTGAAAATCAAATATTTTCAAAGCATAATATTTTGAAAATCATAATTTAAAACCATAACTTCTAAAAAAAAACTTGAATGGTTTGGACATTCAACGGTATATGAATTAAATGGTTTAACTTAAATGTTACTTTGTAAAGAAAATAGTTCTCATGGCTTTACAAATACATTTCTTTATTAAAGTCTAAACCAAAATTTATATTATCTCTCTCAAGTTCCAAAACCACTTCAATTTATTTATATATACGTATATCCATTTTGAGTAACAATATTTCAAACTAAAATTGGATTTTATTCTTTCAACAGATCAATTGTTCTATTAATTAGTCTTGAATATTCACATAAAATCCATAAGTAATAAGACTTCAATTTCTAGTAATAATATATATATATTTTCCCAATTCAAATTATACTGGAATATTCATTTCAATTTATTTTGGGAAAAATCCAATTATAAATATCATATCTTAAAATTTCCAAACTTAACATTTAAACATATGATATAAATTATTAAACTCCATTTTCTTAATTTTCTTCCATTTTTAATAAAGATTTTTATGCACCTTTTAATTTCAAAATTTTCAACTTCATATGTATATATATATGGAAGAAAAATATTTATACAATATAAAATTTAAGATTATTATAAACCGTATTCCATCCAAACCATAGAAATCACATTAAAATAGTTATATATAGACCGCGGTGCCTGTATATAATTTTCTATCCTATGGTCAAGTGATACAGATATTTATCATTTCAATCCGCAATTTAAAAGATATAAAATTTTACGGTTGTATATCATTTCAAACCACAATCCCGAATGAAATGAAATACGCATGATAATTTGCAATTTAATGATATACAATAAACATCCATTCATCAACATCATCCATCATCCAAATCGCAATCATCAATCAATATCAATCAATAACAATATTATTTTTGGTACTACATAACAGGTAATACTGGCAATTTTATTCAAATTAAATTTAACAGCTATTAATCTACAGTCTATATTCAGTAATAAATTATATAACTGTTAACTAGCAGTTCATATACAAACAAATAAATTTTAACTGTAAATTTATACGCAATAAATTAATTAAATTAACAGTTAAATTAAATAAATGCAATTCAACAGATATGAATAAAATAAACATGTCAAATACTCATAAATAAATTTCTATTCATTTCTAAAATTAATTTAAACAAAAATAAAAGCTTCTAGTAGTTGTGAGTGGGTTAAAACACTCACCTTTGGAATTTAAATTGAATCCAAATTCAATTTAAACCCAAAAATTTGACGGTCTCCAAAACTGTCCAAACCAGTGTCATCAGATCCGGATTTTAAATACGATCCTAACAAAAGAAATTTCGTGTGAATCCGACTTCGTACGTAAAAGTTACACGATAAAACGCTTACGAAATCAAAAATTAATTAAAACAAAAAAAAGAACACAACTCACAAAATCCATGCCACGTCAGAACATCTTTCACGTGAACGTTTCCTAGCCTGCACGCAACAGTCACGCACACGCAACCCTGGATGAACGAAGCACGGAACGCCTCTGTTGACTCGACCTTTGACCACCAATTCGCGCCACTGCCGGCCGCGTCTCCATGAACGAAGGCCTCCACCACGCCGTCCATCGCCAGGTGCCTCACTCTGGCCCATCGATTGCCGTTAACAAGCCCAGCCGCCACATGATGCCGAACCCTAATCCAATTTATACGCCACATCCAGCCGTTAACTCGATGCAATAACCACATAGATCTGACCCCCTCAGTCCCCTCTCCAATACCCAGAAAAGGTTTGACGATCCGATGACTTTTGTTGCGACGATGATGAATGGTCACAGACTGTTTGAATTAATTCTGGTCAAACGAATGTTCAAAACAGAAAACGAATTGCACCAGTAGATTACGTGCCTCGAGAACATTAACATATATTTTTGTGGAATTTTTCTGAAGTGTTTGCATTTTCACTGAAATTTGGATTGGGGTAGATCTAGGTTGCATTCATTTGAGGAGGAGAAGGAGATGAAGAAATGAACGTACAACAAAAGGAAAAATAAAACGGGGCTAGTGATTATAACCGTGCTTATATAGGTAGACTAGAGATAGCGTAGATGGATCGGATAAGTGAACGTACGAAACAAACTATGGCCCAAAAAGCCCGCTATGTCTCCGGAACCGAATTTATTAAATCTATATATCCAAATAGGTATTTTAAGATATTCTGAACGCGATGGAAAAAGTTTCACGTCCAAATTTGATCGTATGAAGAAGTTATGCTGAAAACAAAATTTCCAAATTGATTTCAAATTGATTTTATTAAAATTGATTTCAAGGCGTTTCACGCCCGTACGATCAAACGACAAGTCCGATCGATACGAAACTTGAAACCCTATAATAATTCACCGATACGGATCCGATGAAACTGGTTTCGTCGAAATCCGAGTCCGTGGCCAAAATGGCTATTTTTAATATTCATTAAATAAATTATAAAAATCCAATTTTTACATCTAAATTCAAAAATTGACCAAATTTTCTCCCTTTAAATTTTCTTAACTATTTACTCCAATTCTAAACAATTTAAGTGTCAATAGCTGTTCTATTCATCAATTCAAATGTTAATCCTTACTTAAAGGTTAAATTCCAATTTTTAATAAATTCAACATTATACGTTTGATTAAATTTATTAAATTCACTTTCTTTCTATTATTCAAAGTTATTGATGTCAATTTAATGAAACTAACATTGGCTCAATATCTATACATTAAAAATCTCAATTCTAAACTTAGATCTCAACTTATGAAATAGTTAAATAATAAATTCCATCTAAATCTACATCTTCCTACTATCTAAATATTTAGAAAAATTACTTACCACTTTTTATTGTAAATTTCTAAACTAGTAGATTTGTGTCATTTCTGGCCCTCTGGATATTTTAAATTAACTAAAAGCAAATTTACATATAATTTCCATCGTCAATTATTTTAGTGAATAAATCTTCAAAGGTTACTGCAATTAATCCCATAAATTGCAATAAATTCTAATAAGTCTGACTCTATTTGATTACAACTCACAAATAAATCAATTATTCCCCAACTACAAAGTTACCGTTTCTTATATATATATCACTACAGTAATACTTCCAAATGTTCATCCTTTGTTTGCATAAATTACTATATTCAATTGAATTGTAATATTGTTAACTTACACATAAATAAAACTTAACAACTAAT
The DNA here is from genome assembly GCA_030765085.1 of Allium cepa. Classification (NCBI taxonomy): domain Eukaryota; kingdom Viridiplantae; phylum Streptophyta; class Magnoliopsida; order Asparagales; family Amaryllidaceae; genus Allium; species Allium cepa. The sequence goes on along the minus strand of CM060931.1, from coordinate 557,055,435 downwards.
AGAATAAATAACTTACAAAATTTGTTGTCATAAATATATTTTATAAGTCTACACTTAATTATTATCTTATAATACGTTTTTACGTTACTATAAAATTTATACACTCTTCCGTTACCATATTAATAATTACTAAAGTAACGTTCATTCTTAATAACAACGTTATATTATTCAACATATAAAAGGACTCCATTCCCCAAATACATTCATTTATATTTATTCCCTTAAAGTTCTCCTTTATTGACTAGACACATTAATTTAGATTCATTTACATCGAATGCCCTTCTTAGCTATATACTCAATACATGTTAAATCTACATAATTTTTACCCTTTTATTCAAATTCACTTATACCATCAATAACAAAAATGTTGCCCTAAATTTAGATTCAATTATATACATTAGATAAATGGGTAAACTTTTGTAATTATCCCATATATGAAAATATTTTTATGCATACATTTCCACTTACTTACTATGCATTCATTTATTAAATTACTAATTGCCTTAGTCAACTTATCCCCTATTTACTACCAAATTTCAAATTTAATTATGGCTTATCAATACATAAAATTTACATAGGCAAAACAAATTTTATTACTATTTTAAGTCCGTTTATTATTGACAACATTCATTAAATTTCCTTATCAACACTTATTGCATTGATTTATTCAGCGGTCACCTTTTATTTAGTTACTATCCATTTACAATCCAATGTAAGTCTTCCACTATTTATTTTATATTAAATGAATTCCATTCTACTTAATCTTTTTATTGATATTCACTAATTCAACCCTTATATCAGTTTCTTATATTTAACTTTAAATCAAATTGTGACAATCTACATTATCCAAATCTATTGTCATAAAATTTTATTGTTACACTAAATTACAACTACTATACCAAATTTCTACATTTATTCTAAATTAGATTATAAATTATACTAATTCAATTCATTTAATATTATTAATTTAACGGGTCGTTACAATCTCCCCCACTCAAAACTTTTCGTCCCCGAAAAGGAAAAAGAAGGGAGAAGGAAGAATAAACAGTACATCTTATTTCAAATATTAACTTATAAACAATAATTTACTGGATTAATTTCCTTTAATGAAATATACCCGTTTATAATCATTACAACCTTTTATACTTAAATCATTAAAGTTTGGAAAATATTCAACAAAATTCCAAGTCCAAAATTTACGAAAATTTTTGGCAGAGTCTCCTTTGTACGGTGAGGCTCGGGAGAAAATATAATATCAAAATATACAAATATATTACATATATTATCAAAATATTATATCCCAACACGGGAAAAATAGCGCTTTAAACGTAATCCGAAAACGTACCTATTTGTCGGGCAATATACGCTTATTATTATGGAACCAAAAGCAGTAGCAGTTGCTTCCATCACCTGTATTCACTTATATAATCTAAAAGGTTAAATATTTATATTAAAGTGAATTATTCAAGTGGATTCAATCATTAATCAACCAAACAATACAACAACCATCAATTTTACAAACAGCATACATACATAAAACAAAGCAACCATTAATCCATCAAACAAATAGTTGTTTGGGTTCAAAACTTGAAATTTGTATAAAATGAAATTAACTATCAAGTGCATCCTTTTCTCAACAGTCTTAGATGGAACATAGATAGATTATTTATTCATCCGACAAATTCAAATTCCTTACCCAACAACATAAATCAAACAATAACAAATCAACCCAACAACCAAATTACTTATCATACATTTTTTTCATGCTTCAGTGGTTTGATTTTCTTTCTTTCATTTATGGAGTGATTCCTTTACTTCTTACAATTTTCATTTTCATTTATTACAAAATTATCATATTTGTGTTCCAATTTATTGACTAAAGTTTATATCACCCATTTATTCTACTTACCTTTCTTATATAGTAAAATTTCCGATTTAGCTTAAATTTTAACAGCAATTAATTGAATACTTTAATTACCTCAAGCTTCACTTGTAAGATTTCCCTTTACACTTTCTTACTAGCAATTGCAACTTTTATTTTATGGTAAGTTATATATATTTTAAGAATGTAAGTGAAAATTTACAAGTTTCTTTTCATTCCTTTAATTAATATATATTTGTTTTATAACCTACAATTTCAACTTACCTTTAATCTCATTTATTTATTAAATGTGGAAGTTTCCATTATAATTAATAGTAGTAACAGTTTAATTACCCACTTTCTATAATATTTAATTACAGTAACCCTTTTTAATTACACTTAAATTATTAACCCTTTAACCTTCATTCTTAAAAATAAGGAATTTTATTAATTAATTACTTAGGGTTTACAGTCATTTGTATATTACTTACTTTCTATTATATTAGAATAGGGGGAATTAAAGCATACTTAAGTTAATAACCCTACAATCAAACTTTATAAATTAAGGAATTTCATTTTTACTTTCTTAAGGTTAAAATCACCTATTAATAATACAACCTTTAATTTTAGTAAAATTCCAATCATCACTTAAGTTAATACCATTAAATTCTTATTTATAACAGTAATTTATTGAATACTTCATTTTTTTCCAAAATTCTACTTGCATAATATTCTATTCCAATCTCTTAATTTACATTTCAACTTTTTATACTTGGTAAGTTATTTATGTTAAAGAAAAAGCAAAAGAACTTATGCAAGTTTAATCTCAACTCTTTTAATTCATTGATTACTTCTTTTATTTCACTAACCCAAATTTTTACAACTAATTAATGGAAATTCAAGAATTAATACCGGGTCAAATTCCAAAATTTCTTTAAAATAATAGATAATTAATTCTTACAACTTTTATATCTCTAATTACCTTTAAACAATTAAAATTTTAAATAATTTCAACACAGATCTGCAGTAGAATTTACTGCAGTGGCCTTTCCCTTCGAAACTCGAAAATGAAAGTCGATGATGCGGCCGTCATCATCGAAATTATTTTCCAGCGACAGAGGGGAAAGTACAAAATTTATTTTCTCCAAAATCCTCTTTTAAAACAATTCTTTCGAATTATACTAAATATTTATATAAGAAATTACCTATAAACCAAATCATTATATTTCACAAATCCTTTGAAAGAAGATTTTCAAAAATCCCGGACTTAAGTTCTAAAATCTCCAATTTGATTTATTATAATTTCAACTTAGCTTCAATTTGTTATAAATATTTTTATTTCCTAACACCCAATCTATAGCAACCATATATATATATATATATATATATATGTATATATATATATATCTTTATAAAAATATTTTTTATATATAGAAAATATAATAGGCAAAATTATTTCATTCACCTATATTAAAAACAAATATTATGTCTGTCTGTCCTATTAAGTGTTTAGAAATCCCTATTGATGACATAGCGTCCCATGCATCAACCAGAATTTATAAATACAAAGCGGAACAGATTAACATAATATTAAAACCCTTTTTATAACACTAACAAGTACGCTCTCTCATATATATACACTCAGCGACTCCCATAGGGTATTACTACCCTATTAATAAAGAGTCAAACCCCACAAAGCCAAGTTTATCGCTAAACCAAAGCTCTGATACCAACTGTAACATCCCGCCTTTTCGCACACTTTAAACCGACACACGTGCCAATTCAAAGCATACGCAAGGGCGGATTGTTATGGGGTAAATAAGAAAAACAGAGAAGAAATAAAAACAAAACAGAATCTCACAGCGGAAGGATAAAATATAATAATAAATATACAGTTCAAAACAGTTTACAAACACTTGATTTGCTTTATACAATAAATATCAGAGTTACACATACCAATACAATCAATGCAGCGGAACAGTATGAGTGTGGTGCAATACTATAGATAATAATAATACGACTCCTTCGTCTTCGTCCTTCAAAGCTAAAGTCTTCGATCCTGAAACGCTCGGACTGACCCGAGCGAATTTGAAAAGACAAAAACACTCGAGTCAGACTAAAAGATCTTATGTGAGTTAAATTAACAGAAATAAATATGAGTACAGTAACTCAAGAGATGTTCGGGATTTACATCTCCTAAAGATCCGTTAAACTATTTACTATGTAGTATATTGCGCTATTATAATAGTGTCTATTTATAAAATAAACTTACTTTTAAATAGCGTTAAGGCTTTACATTTTCCACCTTAACATGTAAAATGCCAATAGTCTATACAGTACCGTAATACCTCCTGATCGGGAGGCTACCAGAGGATACTCCATAGGTACGACACAAATAGAAACTCGTAGTAAAGGCTCGGTATGGTAGGTGACACGGCACAACTAGGCAATGCCAGGGTAGATATACCAATTGCTATACAGGCTGGTGGAAACGCGTAGCCGCAGTTACCGCCCACCTCGGACTAACTCCCCAAAATCAAAATATAGAAGTGGCCACTGAATCAATCCAAAATCAAAGTATAATATCGAAGAGGAGGGTCCGATCATAGGAATGACCTCATTGGCCTGAGAATCGCTCCTGTTTTAGCCACCTTATGCCAACTCACGGGAGTCGGGTCCACGTATTTACCTTACAGGAAACGTCGCCACCACCTACTTCATTCTGGAATCTCCACCGCGTACACGGTTAGTCAAAGTGGTTTTCGGTATCGACAGAGAGTATGTCCATATCCGATCCCGGTCTCTTTGCCAACCCATCGTTATTATAACACCGCGGTCATTTAAAAATAGGTTATACTTTAAAAATCAGAATAAACATTCCATTTCATAACCATGAATACGATATCATTTCAAAACCCAAAACCATATTTTATCACTTATCCCAAATATAATTCTTTTCCAAAATCATAATGCTTTAACTTCATAACGTCTGAAAATCAAATATTTTCAAAGCATAATATTTTGAAAATCATAATTTAAAACCATAACTTCTAAAAAAAAAATTGAATGGTTTGGACATTCAACGGTATATGAATTAAATGGTTTAACTTAAATGTTACTTTGTAAAGAAAATAGTTCTCATGGCTTTACAAATACATTTCTTTATTAAAGTCTAAACCAAAATTTATATTATCTCTCTCAAGTTCCAAAACCACTTCAATTTATTTATATATACGTATATCCATTTTGAGTAACAATATTTCAAACTAAAATTGGATTTTATTCTTTCAACAGATCAATTGTTCTATTAATTAGTCTTGAATATTCACATAAAATCCATAAGTAATAAGACTTCAATTTCTAGTAATAAAATATATATATATTTTCCCAATTCAAATTATACTGGAATATTCATTTCAATTTATTTTGGGAAAAATCCAATTATAAATATCATATCTTAAAATTTCCAAACTTAACATTTAAACATATGATATAAATTATTAAACTCCATTTTCTTAATTTTCTTCCATTTTTAATAAAGATTTTTATACACCTTTTAATTTCAAAATTTTCAACTTCATATGTATATATATATGGAAGAAAAATATTTATACAATATAAAATTTAAGGTTATTATAAACCGTATTCCATCCAAACCATAGAAATCACATTAAAATAGTTATATATAGACCGCGGTGCCTGTATATAATTTTCTATCCTATGGTCAAGTGATACGGATATTTATCATTTCAATCCGCAATTTAAAAGATATAAAATTTTGCGGTTTTATATCATTTCAAACCACAATCCCGAATGAAATGAAATATGCATGATAATTTGCAATTTAATGATATACAATAAACATCCATTCATCAACATCATCCATCATCCAAATCGCAATCATCAATCAATATCAATCAATAACAATATTATTTTTGGTACTACATAACAGGTAATACTGGCAATTTTATTCAAATTAAATTTAACAGCTATTAATCTACAGTCTATATTCAGTAATAAATTATATAACTGTTAACTAGCAGTTCATATACAAACAAATAAATTTTAACTGTAAATTTATACGCAATAAATTAATTAAATTAACAGTTAAATTAAATAAATGCAATTCAACAGATATGAATAAAATAAACATGTCAAATACTCATAAATAAATTTCTATTCATTTCTAAAATTAATTTAAACAAACATAAAAGCTTCTAGTAGTTGTGAGTGGGTTAAAACACTCACCTTTGGAATTTAAATTGAATCCAAATTCAATTTAAACCCAAAAATTTGACGGTCTCCAAAACTGTCCAAACCAGTGTCATCAGATCCGGATTTTAAATACGATCCTAACAAAAGAAATTTCGTGTGAATCCGACTTCGTACGTAAAAGTTACACGATAAAACGCTTACGAAATCAAAAATTAATTAAAACAAAAAAAAGAACACAACTCACAAAATACATGCCACGTCAGAACATCTTTCACGTGAACGTTTCCTAGCCTGCACGCAACAGTCACGCACACGCAACCCTGGATGAACGAAGCACGGAACGCCTCTGTTGACTCGACCTTTGACCACCAATTCGCGCCACTGCCGGCCGCGTCTCCACGAACGAAGGCCTCCACCACGCCGTCCATCGCCAGGCGCCTCACTCTGGCCCATCGATTGCCGTTAACAAGCCCAACCGCCACATGATGCCGAACCCTAATCCAATTTATACGCCACATCCAGCCGTTAACTCGATGCAATAACCACATAGATCTGACCCCCTCAGTCCCCTCTCCAATACCCAGAAAAGGTTTGACGATCCGATGACTTTTGTTGCGACGATGATGAATGGTCACGGACTGTTTGAATTAATTCTGGTCAAACGATTGTTCAAAACAGAAAACGAATTGCACCAGTAGATTACGTGCCTCGAGAACATTAACATATATTTTTGTGGAATTTTTCTGAAGTGTTTGCATTTTCACTGAAATTTGGATTGGGGTAGATCTAGGTTGCATTCATTTGAGGAGGAGAAGGAGATGAAGAAATGAACGTACAGCAAAAGGAAAAATAAAACGGGGCTAGTGTTTATAACCGTGCTTATATAGGTAGACTAGAGATAGCGTAGATGGATCGGATAAGTGAACGTACGAAACAAACTATGGCCCAAAAAGCCCGCTATGCCTCCGGAACCGAATTTATTAAATCTATATATCCAAATAGGTATTTTAAGATATTCTGAACGCGATGGAAAAAATTTCACGTCCAAATTTGATCGTATGAAGAAGTTATGCTGAAAAAAAAATTTCCAAATTGATTTCAAATTGATTTTATTAAAATTGATTTCAAGGCGTTTCACGCCTGTACGATCAAACGACAAGTCCGATCGATACGAAACTTGAAACCCTATAATAATTCACCGACACGGATCCGATGAAACTGGTTTCGTCGAAATCCGAGTCCGTGGCCAAAATGGCTATTTTTAATATTCATTAAATAAATTAAATAAATTATAAAAATCCAATTTTTACATCTAAATTCAAAAATTGACCAAATTTTCTCCCTTTAAATTTTCTTAACTATTTACTCCAATTCTAAACAATTTAAGTGTCAATAGTTGTTCTATTCATCAATTCAAATGTTAATCCTTACTTAAAGGTTAAATTCCAATTTTTAATAAATTCAACATTATACGTTTGATTAAATTTATTAAATTCACTTTTTTTCTATTATTCAAAGTTATTGATGTCAATTTAATGAAACTAACATTGTCTCAATATCTATACATTAAAAATCTCAATTCTAAACTTAGATCTCAACTTATGAAATAGTTAAATAATAAATTCCATCTAAATCTACATCTTCCTACTATCTAAATATTTAGAAAAATTACTTACCACTTTTTATTGTAAATTTCTAAACTAGTAGATTTGTGTCATTTCTAGCCCTCTGGATATTTTAAATTAACTAAAAGCAAATTTACATATAATTTCCATCGTCAATTATTTTAGTGAATAAATCTTCAAAGGTTACTGCAATTAATCCCATAAATTGCAATAAATTCTAATAAATTTGACTCTATTTGATTACAACTCACAAATAAATCAATTATTCCCCAACTACAAAGTTACCGTTTCTTATATATATATATCACTATAGTAATACTTCCAAATGTTCATCCTTTGTTTGCATAAATTACTGTATTCAATTGAATTGTAATATTGTTAACTTACACATAAATAAAACTTAACAACTAATAGAATAAATAACTTACAAAATTTGTTGTCATAAATATATTTTATAAGTCTACACTTAATTGTTATCTTATAATACGTTTTTACGTTACTATAAAATTTATACACTCTTCCGTTACCATATTAATAATTACTAAAGTAACGTTCATTCTTAATAACAACGTTATATTATTCAACATATAAAAGGACTCCATTCCCCAAATACATTCATTTATATTTATTCCCTTAAAGTTCTCCTTTATTGACTAGACACATTAATTTAGATTCATTTACATCGAATGCCCTTCTTAGCTATATACTCAATACATGTTAAATCTACATAATTTTTACCCTTTTATTCAAATTCACTTATACCATCAATAACAAAAATGTTGCCCTAAATTTGGATTCAATTATATACATTAGATAAATGGGTAAACTTTTGTAATTATCCCATATATGAAAATATTTTTATGCATACATTTCCACTTACTTACTATGCATTCATTTATTAAATTACTAATTGCCTTAGTCAACTTATCCCCTATTTACTACCAAATTTCAAATTTAATTATGGCTTATCAATACATAAAATTTACATAGGCAAAACAAATTTTATTACTATCTTAAGTCCATTTATTATTGACAACATTCATTAAATTTCCTTATCAACACTTATTGCATTGATTTATTCAGCGGTCACCTTTTATTTAGTTACTATCCATTTACAATCCAATGTAAGTCTTCCACTATTTATTTTATATTAAATGAATTCCATTCTACTTAATCTTTTTATTGATATTCACTAATTCAACCCTTATATCAGTTTCTTATATTTAACTTTAAATCAAATTGTGACAATCTACATTATCCAAATCTATTGTCATAAAATTTTATTGTTACACTAAATTACAACTACTATACCAAATTTCTACATTTATTCTAAATTAGATTAGAAATTATACTAATTCAATTCATTTAATATTATTAATTTAACGGGTCGTTACACAACATCACTATTAAGTCCAAATGTGCTCCATGTGTATCTAACCTAAAGTAACTCACATGAGACCATGTTTAAAGACATAAAATAACATTATATTGATATGACTATGTAACAAAGTCGCATGTTCAATTTTATTGATCTTGCATTAAAGTTTTAAGTATCAAAAATGCTAATTTATTTAATAACTCCAAAAGTAAAGCTGTATAGTCTTGAATTTTGCTTCCAAAACATCATTCGGATCATCGAAACATCAAACATCCGAAGAATAATGCGATATGGTTTTTTAGGTGCATTCCCAACTATAAAACTCGCATTTTTGGCCTCGAAAACATAGAAATTCCGTACAACAATTCAAATAAAAATTATAGGTAATGTTTTATGCTTTTTGAAATTGGAAAAACCGTAAAATCAGACGAAGCTGATCAAAAGTTATGAGCAAAATGGTTCAGCTCAGTTTTGAGCGATTTATATTTCAAGGCAATGAACATTGTTTTCATTAATTCATATTTAAACTGTCACGAACTTCAAAAAGTTTGTGAAGTGGTGAGCAAAAAAGTTGTTACTCATGCCGTTGCCTAATTAACGGAAAAAGAGTCGTCAAAATCGAATCACAACATCACAAGTTATGGCTATATTAGTTAAAAAAAACTATAACCACTTTTCTTTATATTTTCTTTTCTTTTCGTCTTCAACTATATACCACACTATTTCAAAATTTTCCAAGACTTCAAAATCCCTTTCTTTCAGACATATTTCAAATGATTGTAATGTATGTGTGTATATACATACACACATACACACACACACATATATTAATCTAAATCTTACTTTCAGAAATATCTTCGCTTCCAAACACATTTTTTCCATTCCAAAATAAATTTCTAAACATCTTCACCATATTTGTTTTCAACTTAAATTTCATTTCTACCTTGTGGTATTTTATAGTTTATTTTCACTTCAAATTAGTAAATTTACATTTCTCTTATGATAATATTTTATCTCTTCTAAATATATCCCACAATTCCAGAATTTCAATTATTTTTCAATCATCTTCCAAAACTTTCATCAAATATTTTGAAAATAGTACTTTTCTTGTTTAATCATAAATCAGTTTCAATATATTTTGTAACATCAAAATTTGATCATTTTTTTTTGCAATGCTTCATTTCATAAACATCTTCACAACACACAGTAAAATTACAAAATCGTATAATATAGCAACCATTCAATCACAAAACTTTACAACCACACTAATTTCAAATTCGAATATATTTATTAATCTTGTGACAATGCCACCCCATGAATTTCTAAAGGTTTACTTCGCCAATTGGCTGCAGTGTTGGTCGTGTGATCAACATTGCTTCGCCATCGACTCAGCTATCCACTTTTCGATGGCTACAATTATCACCTCAAACATGTAACGTAGTAAAATAAATTTTACTATTTTTCAAAACAATTCATACTTCATATAATAGTACTCAAACTCATACATATAAACATATATGCAATCAAATCAAAACAACTTATAAAACTTCATAGCTTTAAAATTTTCATCTCAATCTTTACTAAATCACCATCTCAAATTAATATTTCTCCTATCAAAATATTTTATATCATTTCTTAAGTCTTCATCTATGGTATTTTCAAACATCAATCCAAACACTTCTTTAAGATGATGCTTTCTTTTCAAAACACAGTTCTCAAAAATAATATTTATATATCTTCCTCAAGTTACATACTTCCTTCAAAACAATAATTTTTTATCCTCGAAACATTTTTTCTCACTTTATATTATTCTCCAAATCCATCTAATTTTTTCAAATAATTAATATAACTTCTTTGAAATTTTATTTTAAATATTGGTACATTATATAACTCAAAGCACATTGCTCTCTTTAAAGCAATCCATCATCATCTAAATCTTGTGTTCATAAGTCTCGTTCTAGTGTTTAGGAATCCCTATCGATAACGTTGACCAGATGCATCGAACCAAAATTCGTAAACACTCAACAGACAGATATACACAAAATTTTACTTTAATTATTATTTTATAAAAACATTTGCTAATTGCTAATAGAACATCCCTTCAAATCATATATATACTATTCCCAAAAGATTTTAAATTAACATATGCCTGCTTAAATCAAAAGTTTTAATCAATTGAGTATAATGAAAATACTCAACTTATAAAATCCCAAACATCATTAATCATTTATTTTTAATAATAAACCAACAGGCTTTCATCTTTATGTTCATTTCAATCTCATTTTAATTTTTACATAAAAGTATACTGTTTTATTTTGCGAAATTTATTTCTATTATCACTTGCGGTAACTTCGCAACCAAAGACATCGTTGGATTCAAATCATTAAAACTCCTATGGAATTCTAACTTAAGTGATAGTCCTTCTGAATGCCACACTCAAGACATATCCCTCAGACCAAATGTCATCAATCAATATATCTATGCAAAGAAATCAAAACATCAATCATCATCCAATTAGAACAACCAAATAATCAAAATATTTTGTGGAAAGCAATCTATATACTTCCACTGCGCCATTCTAATCATTATTGGATCCTTCAACCTATCTCACTTTGTCTCATCCTTATTTAAAATTATAAGGTACTCAATACAAACTTAAAATTAAATTATTTACAACTTCTCTAATCGAACAACTTTCGTCTCCTTTCAGAGCCACATAGAGTCCTAACATTAATCTTTGAAACTAAAACTACCGGCCAGACCAACTAATTCTACCTAGTCAACCACTTCAACTTCCATCTTCCTCCACATGTCATATAGATATTCACACTTCGGTAAAAGGTAGGAAAAACATACTATATAATAAAGAAAAATACAAGTACGTCCCTAGAAGATTATCCTTGTAATCATCGTATACTCCTTCTATTAATTAAGTATATACAATTACCTACCTCACATCCATGGGGACAGGGACTCTAAGTCTCATCTGAGATCAGGACTCATGTCCCTTATACTCTGTGTTGTTCTAAACGTACTCCGATACCAACAATATAATACTGTAGCTCTATACCCATGTAAATCAAGAGTATTAATGAATAATACTATCAAGTAACATAGAGAATGAGGCGACGTGGTTGAGACACACGTAAATATTCCCTTGGATCAATACTAATTACATCACATAATGTAAAAATCACTCACCTCGGTGTAAACAGCCTCGGTACAAAGCAATAAACATGTGTGGTGCTCGAGGATAGTAACAAAACACAATATAAAATAAATCACAGAGAATACAGAGTCATTGACGCAGCGATAAAAATATAATACATCACATAAATCTGAGTGTGATACAAAAAGTCAAATTTCCACTCAATCTCATTTATATATAAAAGATGGATCCTATACATATGATCCAACATCATATACATACACGAGTCCAAATACACAATATAAAATATTGCTAATAATATAATCCCCATCTAAACTAATAAGCAATTTAGTCATATCGTCTCTGAACCTGAAATGTCTAGGACTAACCTGAGTATTACATAAATAATAAACGAGTTAGATTATGTCTATATTCAATGGTGAGAATATATATGATATCTCAAAGAATAATATACATATCATGATAAAAAATTGATCCAAAGGAATAATAAAACATCCACGACACATCAAACAACATCCACGACCATCAAACATCCAAACATCCATCAAACATCAAAATACCATTATACACATCATACAACATTCATCAAGCATCCATCACACGGCATACATCACAAATAGCATGCTATAAACATTAATTATTCATACTTATTTAGCAGTAATAAATTTATTCATTTTATTCTCCATTTTTAATTTTGTTACTGCTACTATTAATATATATGTGTTGCTTTAATGATATTGTCAAAAGCCAAGTCTACACGTGAGCCTCGATGATTCTCAGGTGCAAAGGCAAACCCAACTCATAATACTTTTATGAGCGTCCTCACCAGTCTTTAACTACACAATACATCACATGTCGCTTCCTCGTTTCCTTACCTCCTTGCTCCTTACTCCTATTGTCAACCTTCTTGCCGTTTTAAATTCGTTACGTTGGCCGGTGCAGTAGACTGTAACCATGCAACGAGGGGGCCATGTCACCGCAGCCATTGGGAAGCGACCCCACGGTCGGTCATGCTAGGATGGGCCTAGCAAAAACACTTTTGGACGTTACATCATCCTTGGACTTTGCTCCTCATTCCACTTAAAAGTGGAGATAATCACATTCCCGCTTTAAATTAAAATAAATAATAATATAATTTATCTAACACGTCAAGTCAGAAATCCAAATAATATCAATCAATATATGTGCATAATATGGAATAATCCACCGACACCCAAATATAAAATACTCGGTCCTCAATGAATTATTCGACATTATACTTGTATTGATTATAAAAATACACCCTACATGGACGTCCCTTAGCGCCGGGTGAAATATAATTATATATACAATACCCTCAATTAATCAACATTAAATCAATTTCCTCTTCGCTTATTAAGTCACTCTTGCTTAAATAGCTTTTACATTATTTATTCTTCAATTTTATTATTTTATAATTTAACACAATGAGTAATTATAATTTCATCTCTTTCGTAACAAGAAATCAACAATCATCTATGCACATAAATGTATTATTTATTTAATTGTTATTTAACAAGACGTAGATTTTTATTTCAATATATTTCATTTCATTTTTGTTACCCTCTTTTTTTGTAAAAATACTTCATTTGTATTTCATCACAAAACATCTCCCTTTTTATTTCCTCTTTTAAAATATTAATTAATGATTTTCTCATCTAATTTCAAATCTATATTTCAAAACAATTCATTTTTTTTCGAAGAAACCTTTATTCAAATGCATTATTAAATTATATAAACTCAAGAATTACTTTCATTTCCAGTTACCACTTTAACATTATTAAAATACCTCAAATAAAAAGAGTATTCTCATTCCAAAGATATATTCGAACTCAAATTTATAATTTCAATATTCTTCTCTTAAATTCCTCATTTATTTTCAAACTTCTTTAAACCAATATTATTGATGAATACTTCATCAAACTAAAATTCTACTTCATATAATTTATTCCCAAAATACTCAAAAGTTAGACTCAAATATATATAAATTTCTTCCAAAGTTCACTTCACATTATTTAACAAATGCAAATTTTTTTCTCAATAAATAAAATAATTTACAATCATTTTGTTGTACTTCAAGATTTCATTCATTTAGTTTCAAATTGCTTGTAATTATAAAAATGTAGATTTCAAACTACATTACATAAATATCCTTCCTTTATTTTTACGATCAATGGAATTTAAATATAAATATTCAAACTTCATTTGTTTTATTCCGAAACTCAAATAAATTTTAGTTCATAGTATCTTAAAAATTATTCAACTTATAAATATTTTTCCAAAATCATTCTTCTTTTAAATTTTCCATTAATTCAATAATATTAATATTAAATGAAAATATCTTTCTAGCATTCATTATTTACCTCTAAAATAAATTTATTTGTTTCCAATTCACATCTTTTAATTCATTTATTTTTATTTTTCAAAAATTTCCAATATCATTCGATTATTTGTAGTCATCTAATTACTACTCAAACGATATAAATCTAAATCAAACATCAATTAACACAACTTTAAATAATTTATAATCCACGACAATTCCAACCAACTCAACTAATCAATAAACAATCATCAACAAATAATTATTTATAGCCAATGACCAACCATTGTTTTAACCAAGAATCAAATCAAACAATTATATGGGAGAATACACATTAAATAAAAAGAATAAACATAGTTATGAGTGAGATTAACTCACAAAAATGATGCACGCTCAACTAAATCAGCTATAATTATAGGTATACGCAATCCGGCCTTCTACTCCATGCTCCAACCATGACCGCCCCATCTTCCAATTACTGCTTTTAAACCATGTCGTCCACCATCTTCAACAGTAATCAACAATTGCCGCAACCATCCATCATACCTTCAATTCTTCTCCACGTCATTATTCATCCAAGCTCGTACTCACATCAACCCAGCCTCCATTATTTACACCCAACATCCACTGCCTCTCTCTTTTTTACCAGACCCAACATCTAGTGCTACACTTAGACGCCATCCATTCCCCCATGAACACTCCTCCCCCTCTGCTATCGCCACCGCATGCAATTACTTTCACTAGTCGTGAGTGTTTCTAGGTCCTAATTTCCAAGCTATAGCCCAACATGACCCCCTTTCTCACCTTGATTGCAAATCATCTCCGCCCGGTCGACGACCCATCCTCCCATCACATCGTGTCGTTAATTGGTCGCATGACTTCTTTCTCTATTTTTTCAAATGAGGATGTGATTTTTTTCTTAAAGGGCAGGTTGCGATTTTATGATTTGGGGAGAGGATTTAGGGCATAGTTGAATAATAAGGCTCGGGTTGATTCATAGGACTTCGGGCTGAATTAGTTAGCAGGAAGAAATATCCAATAGCATGGAGGAAGGAAGTAGGTTTGAATTGATATAGTTTTGGGCCTTGTTTAACAAAGGAATGGATTATAATTAATTTACTCTGTGCATTTATCCACTCTTTCTTTTTAACAGTTCATTTACTTTATTTGTAATTATATTTCAATTTACTTCAAATTGATTCACACCTTATTTTATAAATTACGTTTCAATAACTGAACAATTTTATTCAATACAACGCCCACTTATTTTATTTTAATAATTCTTCGTACTATTACATAATAAATTAATTTTTCAACTACTTCAACACTATAAAATATCTACGTTGATCAAAACATCTTATTTGATTTTAACAAATTATTGAAAAAGAATTTATTAATTTAATTTAATTTATTACAACAAAATCTTTTATTAACTAGAATTTACTTAACCAAAAATTTATTTTCAAAATATTATCATTATAATTCAAATTCAATTGCTTTTATTTTAATAAAAATTATTTATTTATATGGTGTGGAAAGCCGGGTTGTTACACAAATAATAATACTTTAATGATATATATGTATGTATGTATGCATATAATATGTAATGCAAAAGTACGTAAGGCCTTATGGAAAGTCAAGCTTAGGTTACTTTAATTATATCAAATAATGTAATATATCTGTGGAATGAATTAAGTGGCTTCTTTCGGTTGTGCCTTCACAGTATTGCTTAACCAATATACCAACAGCTTATGTTAGCTTGTAACTAGGATAATTCATTACTTTAGTATAGTAAAGGGGGAAACTCGTCCTACGTATTAGCATAGCGATCTTACTTTTTTCTTATTTAGGGTAATATTTGCGAAGTTGTCTTTTTTTTTCTAGTTCACTTTAATGAGTTAAGTGTGAAGAATCGTTATCCTTTGCCCATGATTAACGATTTGTTTGACCAGCTGAGCAGAGCTCCGGTGTTCTCGCAACTAAACTTGGCAATGAGCATCCACCAATTGAGATTTGCTGATGCCAGTATCCTATTAAATGCGTTCCAAATAAGGTATGGTTCATATGAGTGGTTAATGAGGTCATTTTGACTGAACAATTCCCATATGTGCTTCGTAGACCTTATGAACTGAATCTTTCACAATCAGTTGGATATATTTGTTTTGGTCTTAATTGATGACATCTTGATATACATTAACGATAAAAGAGATCATGAAGTCCATCTGAGATTGGTGTTGGAGAGGTTGAGACAACACAAGTTGAAGGCAAAGTTTTCAAGTGCCATTTTTTGGAAATGGGAGGTGAATGTGACAACCTGCATTTTCACAATTGGATATTTAAATATTGAATTGTTAATTAATTGAAAATTCAAAATTTGATTTTTCATATACAGGTGAACCAGGACTCGAGACTACTACAATTGAGTCTGGATCGATGTTGTGAATCGAAATAAATACCGTTATATTTGAAGTCATGGTGTATTTTCTATATACATATGTATTTTGTAAAAATGTGTGTGTAGTTAGATCCAATGGAATCTTGACAGTCAACTTGTAATTCTGGGATGTGGGCTTCATTATGAGACAAATGGCTGAAGAATTTTTGAAATAAGGCGATCCAATGGCCAAAACGACCTCAAAATACATGAAATTATTGATACAGTTAGGGGTATGCCCTAGGGACAATTCAGTTGTTATAAATTAATTAACTCTGTAATAAATTCTCATTCGCAATAAACATGTTTTTCTTTATATTATATATTTATTATAATGTGTTATAAATAAATAAATCTTTGACAAAAATATTTTTATTGAAAAATCCATGAATGGTGTGTTTGTGATAATAATTACAAATAGTTTTAATCATGAGTATTGAATCACAATATAACAAAAACATCATTTTAAATATTCATAGTCAAAATGCATCGAGACTGGATATCAATGCAACCATTGAGATTAGATTTTGTAACGCTCGCCAAATACTGGACAGTGTATTACTCATGACTGTTGGAGGCATCAGGAGATAACGTACTGATAGTTTAGATAACTATGGAATGACTTACTTGATAGTTTTTTATTGTTAATAAAACTTAGATCAAACAGAAAATATTGATGTGACTAATTTACAAAGTTCTCTTGACTTAAGGATACAATTGGTCTTTAATATGAAAGCTCTCCTTTGATTATAGTCCAATCATGGCACGAAGTCCATCGAGTGACTGTAATTGGGTTGAATGGAAGTATTGGAAATTAAACACTATTCAAAAGAGGATTCGTCTGCTCAGTTATATGAGGTTAGTATTACAGTCAACTTAAACCAAGTGACAAATTTGATTAAAATGTCGCATTACCTTCTAAGTGATGTGTGAATGTTATTATTCGAACAGTTCGATATTAATCACTGGCTAAATTTACACCTGATGAGTCACAAACCAAAATGTTGAATACGCCTTTGACCAAATGATTTAATTTATTTGCAATTATTATAAATTAATTAAATTAATTAATATATATTAATTGTAAAGTTTTATTTTTTATTTGAAGAACAAATATTATTAAATGTATTTATAGCAGTTATAAATATGTTAATTGATATACGATATTGATACGCATTTAAATTGAATTTAAATGCAAAATATTTTGTTCGAGCCTTAAATGAGTTTGAAGCCCATATTGGGGCTGGTTAGTTCAGCCAAGATAGTGCAACATAGGGGGCGGCCATGTAATGGTTAGATATGCTAGGGTTGAATGGACAAGGGGAAAAAAGAGTAGGAAAGAAATATGCATATTAGTCCTAAATTCTCTCTCCATTCCTCCTCTATATAAGCATCTCAACTCACTCTCATTCTTTCTTTTTTGGAGCCTCCATCAATACCGCCTCTGGCTAAAAATAACTTATAATCATCCCTTCATTTCCAAACTTAAATCAAAGTAAAATAGATACTATTCGATAACTGGTGGTCGTTGGTCCCTAGAACTCTGTTGGATTGGAAACAAGCTCGAGTTATAGATCTCATCGTTACACTTATAGGAATTGGTAATAAGGTAAAAAAATTGGTATGGCCAACCAGTTTCATAGTGGACTGTCCACTTTTCATTACAAACGTAATAAAAAAAATTTAATATAGGAGTAAGGTAGAGGCATCTTAACTACTAATAAAAAAGAAAATACAGTATAGGATTGTGATAGAGATGCCATAGCTACTACATATTACCCGATGGCTAGGTCTCCGCAGAAGAGGGAGAAGCACCTACATACACTATCTCCTGGTTAGATATCGCAGTAACATTCCCAACAATACGAGCATACGGTCGAAAAAGCACAGTGAGACAAGGGTCATAATCCACAGAATCAGAAGAGTATATAAAAGATGGATCCCAAGAAGCATCCTAACAAAACATCGTTCCAATTCGCATGTTGACCATCCACGAAAAGCACTAAAGAATCACAAGATATACTATATCGAAGGCCTCTGAGGTCCTAATGGTCATCGAAAACAAATCTAAAAAAGAATCCTCCATGGGGTTATATCTCATATCAGATTTAAGATCTATCCAACATCTTTCAGACTCATACCAAATAACAGACAACCGCGGCGACATAGGATCGGGAGCTGTAGGAGGAATAGTTGAAATGTCAGAAAGGACCATGAAATCAAGGTCTGAAGGGTAGGTAGGCCTAGCAACTGAACAGAGAGGAGGATCCGGACCAGGAAAAGGCAAAATAGGGATGACTAATCGAGTGACAGAGGAAGATGCCTTAGGTACCCATTTCCTAAGAGGGAGGCGAGGCAGAGGGATTTTGGGAGCCGCTGCGAAGATGGTAGAATGCTTGCAAGCAACGGCATGGTAGACAAAAGAATGACAGATTGTACAAATGTCAAAAACCCATCCGTAACGAATACGACTTCCACAACATGCCCAACAAAAAGTTGAACGGGAATAGAAGAAGGGAGAGGCTTATCCAGGGTAATTTCAATAAGTGCCTTTACATACACCAATTTTTCTCATGCCACTGTATTAGAGTCAAAACGTTTCAATTTGCCTACGTTACATGCTAGCCAATTCAAACCAAGCAATGATTGTAATGCAAAAGAAATATGTGAAAATTAAGCCCATACAAGAATAGAAAGAACCTGTTTACGAGTACTAGCTATTGTTGGTGTCCAAGGAGTAAAAATAAAAGATTTTCCATAAAAAAAGAAGGTTCGGCCTCAAGAACACTCCAGCGTTCCTCAGACGAGGAAAACTTAAGAAAATACATGGATTCAACCAACATTACACATAATTCGCCATGAAGCTTCCATGTCCTGCGGCAAACTTTATTCACTTCATGAAGATGGTGATTAGGATCTAAAAAGAATCCAACTAAATAATCCGATCAATGATCCAAACCAGCTTGCATCACAATAGGTGGTGGAATCATTATGTCATTTTCCTCCACAATTTCAAAATCAACAAGATTGTAGTCTCCTACATTACGA
The DNA here is from genome assembly GCA_030765085.1 of Allium cepa. Classification (NCBI taxonomy): domain Eukaryota; kingdom Viridiplantae; phylum Streptophyta; class Magnoliopsida; order Asparagales; family Amaryllidaceae; genus Allium; species Allium cepa. Next base: position 557,035,367 of record CM060931.1, on the reverse strand, counting down.
GGCAGTGAGGTGAATAGCGACGACCAAGATTTTGTGCAAGATGGGACAACATATTGCAGCTTAAGCACATCAAGTTTTACACCACCCTTCAGAGGCACCAATTACACAATCTCCCGAAACCAAGTCAGAAACAAAAATCGGATTGTTGTTATTCACATCAGAGTGAAACTTGGTGTTAACACAAACATTTCTAGTGCCTAATACATTTCCAGGACAATCTTCCTAAGATATAATTCCATTATAGTCAGCCAATACACTATTCACATAGACCCTGACAGTTGAGGATTCCCCACCATTCAACATCGCTACATTCATCTACTTACTACTGTTGAACACGGCAGCGTTAGGGGGAGAACCATCGGAGATAGTGGCAGTTGGCGAACAAGGCATAGACCCGTTCAAAGGTGGGAAGTTGGATTCTTTAAGTAACTGCACCATAGCAGAAGGAAGCGGTTAATATTCGCCTAGATCTGGTGGAGAAAGGACAGGTCTTAGAAAACAGATCTGAATCTAGGGAAGAAGCAGGCATAGGGGAGAAGAGGGCAAAGCGAGGCAGAGGGGAAGCGAGGGAAAAGGTGAAGGCCACAGAGGAAGTCAACGGAGAGAGAAGGAACAATCGCTAGAAGGGAGAAAACGGCCGCCCTTAAAATTACTGGTATGAGATTTAATTATTTTAAAATTCTTCCAAAATAAGGTAAATTTTTTAATCCATTAAGATTATTATTGTGTAGATAATATTTATGTCATGTATACTATTTTGTTAGTTAGGTAATATTCTATTATATCAATATTTTGTCACAATCCTGATTGTATATTTATATATATTTTGAATATATTTTTTATCATGTATATAAGGCTTGTGTTAGAGAGAGAAAAAATAATTTAAATTTAATTTGATATTCGATGTTTTAATTATATAAAATTTATAATTCAAATATTGATTCTGGTATTGCATAAACATGGTTTAAATGTTTTATATAAGTAATATTATACATAAAATATTTTCGACATATATAAATTTATCATTTAAATATTATTTAAATCATTTTATTATATAAATAAATAATATTTATACATACATACATATATATAATATGTTTTAAATTTCATAAAATCAAATTTACCTCTAATATTACTCTCAATAATAAAAAATTAAAATTTTTATAAAATTTAAATAACTTAATTAATTGCCAAAATTATAAATTGTTTTTAAAATTAATTTTAAATTATAAAATATATATAATATTTAAACATCATAATATTTTTGAGATCTTACTGGAATATTTAAATTCGAAATATCTTGAAAAAATATTTTTATTAATATATATTAAATTTCTGTACATAAATATCTATTTATATATTTAAAATTAAAAAAACCTATCATTTCTGTGAGCTGTATAATAAGCTTGTATGTGTATATATGTTATTTCATATGTATATTATAAGTAAGCGTATATATATTTATCATTAATTTTATGAGATATTAATATACATATACACACACACACACGTATTAAAGTATATTTCTAATTTTTATTTCGAATTTCTAGTACAATAAATATATGAAAATAATTAAATTTAAATGTTTTTAATATGAATATACATATATATACATACATATTATAAGTTTATATATATATATATATTCATAAAATAATTTTAAAATAAAATATGGATATTTGCATATATATATATATATATATATATATATATACTGCAATATTTTATATACATGAATTAAAGTATATAAACATACATTTGGACAAAGATGAGCTAACATGTCTGCTCCAGTCTAAATCTCAGCACTTATATAATAAACAAGACCTTGCTTCAAGCCCCGGATAAATTTATCACTTCTTCATCAAGGTATTGATGATCTCCCTGCCATACTTAGCTAACGAGTTGAAATTTTGATGTATTTCTCCATTATAAGGTCACCCTGTTTCAGATCAATAAACTCTTTCAGTAGAAATCTGTTGAGATTCTGTTAAAAACTGCATCTAAACCTACTTTAAACTACTCCCAAGTGTTCTCCTCCTATAGGGTCTAAGCAATTACTGTCTCTCACCAGTCCAGCGCATCTTCCTGCAACTGTATTGATGCCATCCTTCTCTTTTATGCATCGTTCAATCCTAAGTCTATAAATATGCCCTCACAACTACTTAGCCAATTATGTACTTTAACCATAGGTCCTTCCCTGTAAATGCCTTCCCTTCCAGATTTTGATAATCTTTATTCATCTTTGGGAAATCCTCTTCACCTCCACAGCCTTAACTAAACGGCCTACGGTGCAACTTCCCTCATCATTTGAGCCATGAACTCCCTAAATGATACATTTACATCCACGCCTGCCTCATTTGCTAGTTCTATAGCTTCGACTCCACTACTCTTGCCATAACTCGCCCACTTCTCAAATCCATTTTGCATTTTCTGTTAAGAAAGTCTTCATTACAAATGAAAAGATAGGACGTGAAATAATAATAGAAGGATAGATTTATCTTCATATATATCTACCTAACAACATATAAGTACATTATATATACAAGTATGGTGGCACGTCCATTGGACGTGTGCAAAGAAGGAAGTGACGTATTTTGTCTTTGTTACAATTATGATATTGTGAGAGATTATAGTAATGTTTTTGTCAATTGTGGGAATATAGAGGGGGGATTATATATGTGCGAAGTTAGAAGTTGTGTTGTAGTAGCATAAGTGTAGTAATTTGGTATGTTGGAATGCAGCTGGGTTGAAATTAGTAGGCGGAATGTTAGTTGGTTGACGTAGTAGGAGGAGACCAGGTCAGCATATTTATTGTGTTTGATAATGTGTTATTTAGATGCAGTTGATGGTGATGTGTTGTAGGGAAAAAACATTTGTTGTTGTAGTAGCAGATTACTTGTTGTTGTAGTAGCAGATTGCTTGTCATAGTAAATGTTTATTTATTTGGTACACGTCATTTTATTTTATTTTACCCTGCTACTTTCGAATGAAGCCTGAAATGGATGTAGTGGCTTATTGCCGAAGTCTTTTGTTATGTAAGTATAATTTGCTTCCATTATCATCAGTGGAGATATATTGCAAGATTCAAAAGCTTCTTTCTTTGGAAATACAAATAAGCAGGAAGAAAAATGCATAAGATTCTTGCTTTCGAGCTTATTCAAATGAGCCAAACTGTCATTTATTTCATTAGTAGGCAAAGAAACATCCATTAAATACACTGTTTGCCACATTATCCCAAAGATCAGATCAATAAACAGACAAAAAGTCAATTAACCAAAAACAAATATTTCAAATATAGACGTAACTGAAATAGAATTGCACGATTTTATTTTTGGCAAAAACATTCTGTCACAAAGTTTGACCGAATAAGAAGATAAAACAAAAAAGTCATTGAAGCATTAAGCTTTTCATATCAAAACTTGCTCCGTATAACAATGCTTTGTAAAATAAACAACCTCGGCATCTTTCTTGCAAATATATGGATAAGTAAATTATATAACTGATTTAAATAAGTAAATACATGCATAAGTAAATCACATAATTGAAAATAGATTTAAATATATTCTGTACATTTTGAAAAGTAGGCTAAATTGATAAAAAAATTATTGTTAATATATACAGATACAGATGAATGCATATATGCATGAAACTAACAAACGGTTGTTTCTTTCAATGTCATGGAACATTCAGTGTGGAACATATATGCATGGAACATTTCAAATGTCATAACTGTTTCTTTCAATGTTGAATATTTAGTATTGAACAAAGAGGAAGACTTTGGCTCCTAGTCTCCTAAAGCCATGCAATTATTAGTGCATTCATGCAACATTGTAATTTACATGACATAGTCGAAATATAAGAATTGTTGTATGGAAAATTAGCAGCTTTAAAACAAATGTGAGAGTGAAAAAAATGGAAGCATATAACAAAGTTGGGTACTTATGTTGGAGTACATACTCTGAACTTATGATACGTTTCTTCTATCTTGTATTGTTTATGGATTTCAGAAAAGTTTCAGTCGAATACTAACATAACTAAATCTGCTTTTGATTTATGTCAAGGTTATGATGGTAAAAGAACATCAAAATATCTCAGATAGATATAAAACAAATATCATTAACATCATCCTCTTAATCATTTAAACTGAAATTCATATTAGCTTCCTTACCCCGAAATTTTATTTCAGCTCTATCATATGCTCTGTTAAAGAAAATGATAGAAGTTAGTCCAAAATTCAGTAAATTCGCATATAATTTGATTTATAAAATTTATGGTTTATTTGGTATTACCTAGTTACATATGCCAGATTTAAACTTAAAAATGGTAGAATGCGATGCTATAGAATGTTAGATAAACAAATAGGTACAACTACATGTATATTTGTTGTCTGATATATTTATATATTTATATATACACATTGCTGAATAAACAGTTAATTAGCCATACAGTAGTCTACCTAAAATAGTTGTAGCCAACAATAATGTAAGCACTTGTGGAATGTGTATGTTGTACCTATTTAAAATTTTAGGACTTCAAGCATGTCAGTTAAGTTTGAAACATATATCATTAGGTTAAAAAATACACGGAAGTCCAGGTTCATTGAAAAATTGTTCTGACTACTCTCCGGATGTTTGAATAATTACAGAAAATAGAACGATGAAAATTATATATGTAACAAAATCATTATAATTTTACAAAGGCATATCACGAAAGTACATGGTGAGTGATAATCGTCTTCGATGCGACCGTAAACAACTTTAAACACTATACGTAAAAATCATTAATATTTCATTGAATTGTTTTGCAAACTTTTCATATGTATTAGCAACATACATCAGGAATTTGATGTATCAAACATTGGTTTTTGAAAATCAAACAATAGTATCAAAAGTAAAATTGTAAATTGAAAATTTCCATGGTAAAACATATATGTGGTTGACATAAGCATCTAACGCATGATTTATATTTACATCCTGTACTCGTTACTATTCCATATTACACGAATTGGACCAAACATGAATAATATTTGAACTCAAAATGAACAATCTACTGACGTTATAATAACAATACACAGAATGGCTGCAACAACTATATTGATTTTAGATAAATGTAAACTGTAAGCGGGACAGTCATTGCTGAAGGAAGTTTCATACCTTGCATGCTGAAGGAAGACTTCCAAATAATAGAACTCCGACACCATTATTGGATGAACGACTAAGAAGTTTACACCAATTGAATATCTAAGCTCTGAAAATTCTAGCAGCATAACTAAGAAAGTGTGGATATATATATATATATATATATATATATATATATATATATATATATAAACCTTGAAAGTAAACAATTTTATCAAGACAGACCACTAATAATGAAGAAGTCAAATAACAACAACACTAATAATAACAATAAAAACTATGATTCTGCTTAATTTTAGGGATACAAATAACGTTTGAAATTCAAATTTAGGGGAAGCAAGGTTCAACCAAAAAAATTGAAAATATATGAATGAAACTGTGAATGATGTAGGGGTAAAATTTATTCCATGGAAGTGGATCATCCCTTTTAATAGTTTAGGATTCGGTTACTAACGAAAATAAGTGATCCTCAAATTCAGAGTGTGCATTAGGAAACATATAATAGATATAAGCAACAAATATCTAATGCAGGAGAACCCATAATTAACTTCTAGATTTTGGTACTATTCTGAATTAAATGTTCAAACTGAGTTTAAAGAAGTGATCAGTGTGAGGACACGAATGAGGGCATAGTCATAACTCGACAGACAATAGTGGTACAGAGACTCTAACTTATTGACAACATTATTGTGAGCCGTGGGCCAAGTTTATTTGGACTGTGGGTAAAGCCTGTGAGGGCCAAATAAGTCAGGGTTAAGCCTACTGAACCTGATAAAGGCAAAAAAGGTACAGCCAAATCAAACAGGTACGAACTTTCATGTTTTAGCATATAAACTCAATACGTACCATAATAGTAACATAAGTACAGTAGTAATACATACCATTAAATAATTACATGAACCAATAGATAACGACCATTTAACAGTCAATTAAATGGAAAATATCAACAAACCCAAAGGAAAATCATAGTAAACTAAAAATTAAATGGAAGATGGCAGAAGTCACCTTAGTCAAAATCGTAAACAATCCCAAAAAATTGCAGGTGCCAATATATAACTGCACGAAAATATGACCTCCATAAATGAATAAATTATATAAAAGAGTGGATTATCAAAATAACTGATTGGTCAAATTGATTACAAATTAAATTTTCATAAGAAAAATTTTCTATTTAAGTTGAATCAGAAAATTAAAGCAAAAAATTATTATTTTATTACTAACAAACATATAATTTAATCACCATGTGACAATATATGTATCAACATATGTGTACCGAGAAACTTGTATGAAACATGAATATCAAAATAGGAATAATCAAATAAAATTAAATAAATTTACTGACTTGTTCCCAACCACATAATGTAAGCTAATGATGATCTCTTCCTCCTCAAGTTTGAAACCCCTCTACTAATGTTCGGTCTTAACCAATTTATCCATGTCAACCGACAACTGTTTCCACATCTTGCAGTCCTAGAATACAATAATTAGATAGTCGTCATAATATAGCCAACAATAAATACAGTAACATTGGAAATAGGAAGTAGTTAAGGTGTGTAGACTCTTTTGATTATATAAATAGTAATTGACATAAGCCAAAAAAAACATGCATCCATTAACTAATTCACATCTATTCAACTTTAATACCAAAAATATGTATTTTTGGTTTGAGGCTCTACATATTTCAGAAATTTAACTCAGAACATGTTGTCGAAATTAAGGAGGATTGAAGGTGTAGCAAAAGAGAGGTTACACGTGCATATGAGAAATTGGCAAATTTTTAGTTAAATTTATAATTGAACATAACAAATTACTATTATTAATGACAGGAAAAATGAAATAGGTAGTGAAGTTATATTATTTTAAGTTTGAACTATTAGCTTTGACCGAATGCATGAACCAACAAAGAAATATATCCCGGCTTCAAACAATAAGTATGGTGAATGATGTTTTAGTCTGCCTTATTAACTATACTTATCTAGCATTGACAGAGTTGAGAAATAACCAAGTTAATGTTCCGCTTTTCACTTCTAACACATTATTAATTAGTAATAACTTATCAATTTCCGAATGTAATTCTGCCCACCACCAAATATATACTGTTAATGTGTAAACAGTAACCTTTATAGAAGTCTGATAAAGCAGCTGCATAATTTCCTTGACCGAAATGAGCAATACCAAGGTGACTATATGCATTGCTGTAACTTGGATTGATCTCAATTTCTTTCAAGCAGTCTTGAATTGCTTCTGTGTACTTCTGCATGTGGGTGAAAGCAGCCGCCCTGAATAGTCATATAAAGAATAACCGCATTTAAAATTTTGACTTTGAGGCAGAAAATCATGAATCTAGATAAATTCACGAAAAATGATTAGTTGAAACCATTGTTACTCCGCCAAGGATTTAATTATAACTATTATAAAATGGACTGTCCCTTGCCTACACTGTAGTAAGTACATCAACATATAACGTGACCCAATATAGTATAAATGTTATTCATAGATAAATGACGTGTAACGAAACTACAAAGGCGGTTTCATGTATTCTTGATAGAAGCAGGTTATATATAGAGCTGTTATTCACACAAACCCACATCCATTCCTCTCAATTAATTTTTTTCTGCTGACGTATTAAGGTTGACTTGCTCCAACAGCATGTGAGAAGATAGCAAGTACAAATAACAAAATATTGACGAAGTAAGCAGTATCTCTAACATAAAATGAGTAATAAAACAGCTACTATTTGCATGGTATAAACTTAGGTAACATGATAATCACAACTGTTATCTCAAACTCTGAAAGTTTTACAGCATATACGGTTAAGAATTTTTTACTGCGTACAGCCTGTCCAATTATATCAAACTATTTTTCTTTATTGAATTTCTGTATCAAATTTCAACACTACAGATGTTTACAAAATCGACATAGTTCAATGAAAGATGTACCTAGTCCGACTAATAAATACTGACCTCAATACAGAGCCATTCTTCTCAATGCAGTCTACAACTGAAGAACCTCAATTCAGCATTATCATATCATCCATATTGCATAGCACAACATCTCCAAGTACTTACAAAATCTCAGTCGAGTTCATTAGCATTGAGTTCAAGGCGAGTTCACAATCCTGACTATATCATTATTAGTATAAATCAGCAGCCGGCTTGAAGGTCGAAACAGAGGATGCAAACAGAACGGCCGCACTAACGCAAACATACAAATTAGGGCATATAAAATGGTTGAAAGAAAAAGGGGTTACCTGAAACTCGGGTGATAAAATGAATACTCAGATCCAAAGCAGGGAAAAAGAAAACCATGGAGGAAAGCATAACCGCATTAAAATATATGCACGGACACAACTTTCTAATATGTATTGCAAAAAAGATATCAATTAGTTGAGAAAACCCAAATAGAAAAAATGAAAATCAAAATTGAAAGCAGAAGGATGAAAATTTGTACAAACCCATAGTCGAGATCTTCGATTATAGCAAAGCTATGTAGCTTGCGCCCATGAGTGAGGAAGAAAAATCGCAGGCATCTATCGGTTGAAAGAGGAAAAAGTGGCGACCGTATTTTTGATAAACGGAGGAGAACGTGCAGATGAATTGGCTTCCACTACCTTTAATTTAACGGACAGAAATAGCCTTACACAACTATCTGATATTTTTTAAGGAAAAATGTTATTTTGGAGAACTCAAAAAAGGCTTCACTTTGACCACTTTGACCGGGGTTTTGCTTTATAGTATAGATAGTAGCGTATCTCCTCCTTAGGGTGTTTAGTTCATCCTAAGTACTGCTCTCATTTTTTCTTAGCTTTGTTTTACTTAAGTTTCCCTAACATATACTATGATACCAAATTGTAACATCACTCAGATGAGGTTCGAAGATGAATGCCGATGATCCTGCAGTCATCATCAAAATTATCTTCCAACGATGAAAGTGGGTTCGGTTTACTAATTAAACGTAGATAAAGTAAACAAAGCAGCTAAATACTTTCATTACATCAAAATTTGCTTTAACATTTTTACATATATTACTATCACAATTGAACCCAAAGACATGCCCATGTAGGGGTCAAATATAATAGAAAATAACATAGTAGGGTCGGGTCAACATATGATGATGCAGCCCGCACTCCTTAATACAAAAGAATCAAAAGTCTATGTTAGCTACAAGCCTCCTGCTCCATCTTTGATGTTCGTAGTACAACCCTTATTTCATACCTGTCTAATCATATATACTCTACCTACTCAAATAAGTACCCTTGAGTTTATATGGAAAACAATAAGAAAAACACAGGTCAGACATCAAGTCTGGTGTTAATAATACTTACCCAAAGCAATCATATAGTGAGACTAAACCACACTGCACAAGTTGGGTTTCCCTCTCACTATTCAAACATCAAGAGTCATTCAAAGTACTGACGCAAGTGGTTCTTATTTACGTTTGCATCTTATGCTTCCCTAAACGATCCATCTTTACTTCCGCACCCCCAGCCTAATCACCACTCAATTCCCAGTTTAGTCCATCCTTTTAATTTATTACATTACTTTGCTGATGCGCACCCTACACAGTCCCCACATAGTTTCCACCTTAGATTATTATTTAATTTAATTGTAATGTTGTTCCCCATGCATCTTCTTATTTATCCTTTAACTGTTTAATACTGTGTCCCTCGCAAGTCTTACTTATTATTCTTTAGTAACTTAATACCGCACCACGTGCATGTCTTATTATTCTTCTAAAGTATTTAGTTATGAGCCTCACACAATTCTTACTATTACTATTAGTATTTCCTTTGAAGTATTTAATATTGCACCCCACGTAGTTCTTACTCATTCTTCTTTGACAATTTGATATTGTTCCCTATATAGTTCTTATTTATTTCACTTTAGCAATTTAATACTCTGTTCAGCGTAGGTCCCATTTTTTCTTTAGCGATTTAATAATACAGCCCGCACAGCTGAATGCCTTTCTTCACCTTCCCAAGTGTGCATTCATGAATGTCTCTCCTCACATTTCCAATGCGTACATCCACTTTAAACATTTGTTTATATCATGGAACCGGCCCCACAGTCCCTGAAAATTGAATGTCTCTCCTCACCTTCCCATGGTATGCATTTAAGTGAGCATGCCCACTCGGCGTCAATAGCTCATCCAACCTTATTTCACGCAGGATCTCTTCCCATTACTGACCTGACCTCCCTTTGAGTCCCACCTACTTATCTTTACTAGGTTTCACTTACTACTGTACTTTGCGCAGTACCACTTTGCCCCAACCTTGAGTGCTTCCCACATTTTTTTAAAGTGTTCGCTTTCCAATTATGGTGCAGCATGACCCCTTCATGTCATGTGCAATTTTACTTATAATGTAGGGCCGCTGCCCTAACGCCATATTAGACAATCCCTGACAACCATTTTACACATACCGTTATCTTGCTTGCCCCTATTTTAGTTTTTGTTATTTGCAGTGTCCTTTTTCTTTCTTTTCAACAAATGATTTTGATCTGGTTTCCCATTTACCTGATACCTAATAATATATTTTCCCATATAATTTTATTTTCAAGCATCCTAGTAGTTCCTCCTTCCCCGGCACAGTTCTTAGCCCATATTGTTTTATTTTCCTTACAGAAAATTCTAATAAATTCCCAGAAAATTTACGAACACTTGTTCATACATACTTACTCTTTATTTGGAATTTAAAGGGTATTTTCCTTATTTATTTTCTAGTTGTGTACCTTCAGTAAATTATATCAAAACATGTAAGCTTAAGAAAATTGTCAAACTAAAAATCCATCTCTAGAATCTTGATTAAAACATATAACGGTTTCATTATATTTTGAGATTATTAAAGTTGGATAAACTCATTTAAACATATCATGTTTATCGATTCTTCTCCCAAAACATTCATTAAACCTTTATATTTATTTATTGAAATCTATACGAACCCCATCATGCTTAAAAAAAATACAAATCTAAGCTGAAACCATATATTAGTGATCAGTTAGATAGGTTAAGTATTACTCACCTAGATCTTTAAGATGTCTAGATTTAGTCCTCTTAGTCCTCTTTAGCTTGCATTTGCTTTATCTTCTTCTTATTTGCCTTCTCTAAGCCACCACCATTAAGTTCTTCCTTAACTTTTAATTTTATTTTAGGTAGGATGAAATAAATGAATAGAAAGAAGTAATGTTTACTGTCCCACGATAATTTGGACTTGGTCCCTCTTACCTCTTTTCCATTTATTTATTTCCCGTTGCTTCTCTTGTTTAAGTCGCCCCGGCCTTTTAATTTATCTAATCGATTATTTTAAATTTAGGGTGGTTAAACTAGTATGTAGTGATGCATATGGCCCAATGCCTGTAGTAATCAAAGGTAATAGTTCTTACTTTGCAATCTTTATAGATGATTTCTTAGGACTAGGATATGTGTATATTATGAAAAACAAATCCAATTTCTATGAGTAATTAGATGAGTGTAAGAATAAAGTTGAAAATCAAATAAACCTAAAGATTGAAATCCTATGATCCGATCGAGGAGGTGAGCACATTGGACAAGAGCTCTAACATTATTTAAAAGATAATGGGATTATCTCTATGGTTACTCCACTCTATACTCCGCAACACAATGGTGTGTCGAAGCGAAGGAACGGAACCTTATTGGACATGGTTTGTTCTATGACGAGTAAAGTTGAGTTGCCTCTGTCCTATTGTGATATGCGATAGAAACCATAACACATATGCAGAATGTAGTGCCCGCTAAACCTGCACCCAAGATACCGTATAATATATAGCATAGGAAGCAACCTTACTTCAGTTGTTTCAAGGTGCGGGGTTGTTTGGCCTATGTTAAGAACATTGGCCCTAATAAGCTTGAGACGAGCTCAACTTTGTGTAAGTTGTAAGATATCCAAAGAATTCTAGGGGATATATTTTCTACAACACCGAGAAATAAAAAGTGGCTGTTTCCACACATGCTACCTTTTTAGAAAAGAATTTATGTCAACAGGAATTAATAGCAAAGTTGTAAACTTAGATGAGATTCGAGAGACTAACACTAAGACTAAAACGGTGGGAGAACCGAGTTTAGCAGCATATGATAATATGCAACCTATTAGAAGGTCTAATAGGGAATCTCTGCACTAGAGAGATATTATGATTTCCTCGTGGATGGCAAAAAGGAGGATTGTGTCTTGGATGAAGCCACTTCTCTATCCTTCCAACAAGCACAACAGAGTAAAGATTATGCATTTTGGTTTGGAGCAATGAAATTCGAGATGGATTCCATGTACGAAAACAAGTATGGACTTTGTCATACGTACTTGAAGGGATAAAACCCATCAAATGTAAATTATTTTTTAGAAAAAACTAAATGTAGATAAAGAAGTTGAGACCTATATAGCTAGGATAGTCGTGAAAGATTTCGTCAGATTCAAGATGTTGATGATGATGAAACTTTTGCACCCAGAGCCATGCTTAAGTCCATTTGGATTATGCTGGCCAATGCAGCATTCTATGATTACGAAATTTGGAAAATGGATGTGAAGATGCCATTTCTAAATGGTAATTTAGAAGAGACCGTCTATATGTCACATACTGAGCGTTTTATGGTCAGTCGGTGTGAATGCAGGACTTGCAAGTTGTTAGAGTTCATTTATGGACTTAAACAAACTTCAAGGAGTTGGAATAAGTGTTTTGATAAAGTAATCAAATAGTTTGGTTTATATCAAAACATAAAGGAAGCGTGCATAGGCAGAAAGCAATAGGGTAAAGCAATCATATTTTTAGTGTTGTATGTTGACGATCTATTAATGATTGGTAATGATACTCCATTGTTATAGTCAGTGAAAGCTTGACTTTCCAAGAACTTAAATGATGAATTTGGGAGAAGCAGCCTATATATGAGTGTAAAGATCTAGAGAGAGATATAAAAGGCTGTTAGGATCGTCCCAATCCCTGTACATAGACACTATATTGAAGAGGTTCGGTATGGAGAACTCCAAGCATGGAAATGTTTCGATGCAATTTGGAATTGTCCTTTTTAAGAAGGATGCTCCTCATACCGATGAGAAGAAAGAGTGTATGAAGTGAATCCTCTATGGTTCATTCGTAAGATCCATAATGTACGCTAAGCTATGTACTAGACCGGATGTGTCATATACATTCGGATACATAAGCCGATACCAGTCTTGCAATGTCCAACCATTTTGACCCTCAAAAGTTGACACTAATACATCCACAATATTCACATGTCGAGCATCTGAGTGTCGAAAAGATAGATTATTAGGATGTAAGAAAATAAATGGTAGAACATAATACAATGTGACTAGTAATATATAATATACAATGATCTTTACAAAAGAAAAACTATAATATACATACATAAATCAGAGTGAACTAACATATCATCAGCCTGGGTCGTTGTAACAGCCTGCCCTCGCAAATGCTTTAAATACAACACACCAAATGCAGTAGAAATAAATTTACGTAAATACATCTTGGAGACATCTAGCTCATCTCCTGAAGTTCCAAAGCATCCATAACTAAATCTGAAAATATGCTCGGGCCGACTCGAGCTTTATAAAAAATAATATCTACATTAGTCTGGTAAACCAGCATGAGAAACACAATTAAATGGATTTTTACTATTATAAAACCTTTCCAAAAATAAAGGTATCTCGTAAGACCACACTGCACATAAACACGGATAGGTTTTTCCTTATGTTAACCAATCTGTTTTATTAGAAATTTTGTAATATTATAATATCGTCTAGGGTTTTAAAATAAATATATAACATAGCCGGAATGCTTGCATCTCACTTTCCAGTAGTTGGGCACAACTAAATCCATAGGGCACATATTGGAAGTTGGATTCCATATAACGACTGGGCTATTAAGATACCACCTACCATAATACATACCTAAATAATGTGCCGAGGGCCTTACATAGACCCTCTACAAATCAGATTCGACTGCCAACTTTAAATGGCATACCGAATTACATCATCCCTTGTGCACCAACGCTGTAAATAGAAGCACTAGGCCATGGCCCTCTCTTTCCGTATATGCGCATACCAAAATCCAGCGAATCTAGATCGAGGAATGATGCTCCTAATTGTAGGAAACCACATAGCCCAAAATTTAATCTCATATTTTAGTAATTACCAGATTATGAGGCTTGTGAGGTCACGATTAGCTTTTGTTTCCCTCTTAGCAAATCTCATTAAGAATGCTTACGGTGCCTTCCAGTCATAATGTAATGCCTACATTCATCTGTACAAGTTGTTCAAAATATGAAAAAACTGAAGGCGATACTTCTGCTACATCCTTGGGATTAGTAGCAAGTAGCCATTTCCATCTTCAATTTCATCATCATTAAGACGTCTTCATTTCAAATGATTATGCCGGTTCGAAGTGGTATTCAGATAATATATCTGATCCTGATCTCTCTAAATCGACAATGACAGTTTTTAAAACTGACCAACATTTGATAGTTAGTTTTAACTACAAAATAAACAAATAATTAAATCAGAGATTTAATTTCATATAGAAACCAAGTATGGTTAAGCACATAAGCAACCACTAAGCCTCTTTAATTTATCCTTTCATCAATTAAAATATCCTTTCAAATATTTGTATTAAAATAATTTTATAAAAATACATTCACAAATCCTCTCTAATCTTTTCAATACTTGAAAAACATTGATATACTTATCTCCGTATATGTATATTCCCAAACCATTACACTTTCAGTACATAGAAAGCTTTTCCATATACTTATATCAACAGTATAAGTATATTCACAAAGCTTAAGAAATATTTCATTTTCCAAAACCATACTTAATTGGGTCAAAATAAGTAGCAATAAACCCAAAACCAATTTTGTAACGATCTCGATTTTTGAGTCAAAATTTAAATTGATAATTAATAAAAATTTTGAATTTAAGTTATGAATTAATTTGAAAATTTCAAATTAAATAAGATATGTGCTTATTTATTTATATAATTAAATAGTAATTTGAAAATTTGAATTTGAATTTTTCCAAAATAAAATGTGTATATATATATATATAGATTGAGAATAGAATTTTGATTTGGAAATTCATGAATAATTATTTAAAAATAAATTGGATTTAAAACTCTATGTTTTAAAGTTAATAAGAATTTGTTTTCTAACATGTATATATTTGGAAGTTATGATTTGAGATCAATATAATAATTTTAAAAAAGGCTATTTAAAGTTGCATAAATATATGATTAAAAATATATGCATGTATAAAAACATAACTAAGTATAATTTTGCTTAAATTAATAAAAGGTTTAAAAAACTTTTCCTTTATATTGTAATAAGTAGTTTGTACATTTGAAAACATAAAAATATAATATAAGATTATATTAAAAACATAAGATAAATGTTTAATTTAGAAAGTAAATAGTACAAAAAATTATATGAACATTTATACATGGAAAAATTTACAAATGTAAAATGATAATAAAAGGTTTAAACAAATGTAAGCTTAATTTAGCATGCAAACGTACAAGTGTCAAAATGTTTTTTAAATTGAATTTTATAATAACATATCTTAAAAAGAAACCGGGCTAATGATATCTCATCTTCAATTGATAAGAAATCAAAATCAGAAATCAAAACAAAACTGAGAAACAAACCAGATAAAAAAGAAAACAAAACAAGATCAAAGGCAATGTTTAAAAACAAAATCTGAATCAAACTGAGCCAGAGATCATCTCAGTTTTTTGAATAAATCAAAAGCATTTCAACCTGAAGCTTAAAAGAAAAGTTTAGATTCAACATGATCAAATAAAATCTGAAATCAAGCTTCAGAGTTTAATCTGGGAAATGCAATGCAAGTTCAGGCTTCAATTAAAACTACAGATCAGAAAACAGATCAAACTCTTAAATCTGGAAACCTAAACACTTCCAGTTTCAGATCAAAAATGCGAGATTCAACTCATATCATCATGCAAGATTAACTCGTATTCATCAGATCAAAATCCAGAGTAGTTTCAAATTTCAACATTCAAGGCAAATCCTGTTTCTGCTTTCAAACCATCCAGGTGAGTAAACTTTTTGAAATTCTAGAATCTAATCTGTTGTTTGAGTTCATTCTTGAAGTAAGGTTGAAAATTTCTTGCATGTATATAAATCTGTGTATATATGTATGGATGTGGTTGTGCATGTTTGTACACATAATTTTTTTTGCTCTGTTCCAGGTTTCCTAAATTCAAAAACCTATTAAAAAATCAAATTCTTCCCCTCCGATTCATTTTAGGCTTTATAATCTAAACAAACTAGGTTTATTTAATCAAAATCTAACTGCTAAAAATAGTTTTGAGAGAAATTTGAATATAGATTTCACTGGGAAGATGAATATGCAGTTAACTCAAATAAATGTCATAAATTAAGTATCATAGATTCTTAATTTACTTATATAATCAGTTTCACTTTTGTAAATAATTAATTTTAAAAGAAAAATCACATTTGTTAGTTTAGTAAATCACGGGAATTTCGTAGTTGATCGGAAAATGGGTTTTAACGAAGTTCTGGTGATCGACGAACTATTGGTGGTCGAGGTTGCTTCCAGAGGTGCTTGAGTGGTAGTGGAACGTGGGATAAATGTTCAGGAAAATTCTTGATCGTAGTGGAAGGATGACGAGATCGATCTAGGGTTTAAACCCAGTATTTTATCAACCGTGTTCTCGGAGCAATGGAGTCATCACCGTTGAATCGGAATTGATCGAGATTGTTGCAATTGAAGCATTAAAGTCAGGCGAAGCTTCAACCAGAATCGCATGGCCTTTGGTGGCCTGAGGCGGCGAGGCGATCAAATTTTTGGTGAGTGAATTTTCTTCCAGTTTGGGTCGTGATGCGAAATTTCAAATTCGTCGTCGTTGGGGGTTTCTAGGTGGTTTGATGGCTAGGGGAGATCGTCGTCGACTCGATGATGACCGTGGCATCGATCGAAGTTCGCCAGAGTAACTATGCACCGCAGGAGTATCAGGATATCTGGTATGGTTTTGAAATTTTAGGTAGAAAAGAAATTGCTCGAGTTATATCTCGAGCGTATTTCGTAATTTTCTCGAAGAAAAAGATCGTATGCGGGAGCTTGGGTCCGTATCGGGGTTGTTCTCAGGTGGGTCTCGAAGTACTTGAAATGGCAGAATTAAATTTTAAAACAAATCAAAAGTTTTAATTTAAACAATTTTCTTAACTTATTGTTTCTATATAATGAGTATCAAATTAAGTTTGGAATGTATTAAAAGGTTTTAGATATAAATTATTTTGAGTTTAAAATGTTTTCAATATAATCTTTGTTTTTGAAAAATTTATTTTTAAAAAAAATTAATATTGTGATTAAGTAAATGATTAAAGGATGAAGTGTTTTAGTTCTCAATTTAACTTAGAGGTTTAAGTTAAGTGTTCAATGATAATTAATTACAAGTTTTATTAAACAAGGTTTAAATGATAATTTAAGTAATTAATAAAGATAAAATGGTTTATCTTTTATTTAATTAAGTAGTTAATGATTTGTTAATATAATTACTTAAAGAATGGTTATTCAATTAAAGATTTATTAAAGGGTAATTAATTAATAATTAGGGATTAATTAATAATTAAGGGTTAATTAATTGAGAACTAAGGATAATTAATTACATGATTAAGGTTAATTTAATAATGATTTAAAGATTAATTAATTAATGAAAGTGATTAAGGAATGATGAATTAATTAAGGGTTAATGAATTAATGTAATTAATTAAAGGATAATTAAATTATTAAAGGTTAATTATTTAATAATTAAAGGTTGATTGATCTATTAATTAAGGTTGGTTAATTAATAATTAAAGGTTGATTAATTTATTATTAAAGGTTAATTAATAAATGATTAAAGGTTAATTAATTAAAATGGTTTGTAATTAATTAATTAACAGGATTAGTAATTTATTCATAAGTAATTAATCTTATTTAAATTTAATCAGATGATTAATTGATCTTACATATGGATGTTTGAATTGCATGGAATGGTTTGAACTGTTTGATATTCCTGGTGTGATGCTTTGTGATATTAATTATTTTAATTTGAGCTGTGATGAATGTAATTTATTAATCTGTGATGAATTTATATTATTTATCTGTGAATTTGTGAATGAAGATAAGCGTTATAGGATTATACCACTTATCGATATTGCTGTGATTGAATCTATAATTATTGATGATGTTGCACTATTGTGTAAAACATCTGGACTACACCATACACACACAAATATGGATTGCACGAGGAAATCGTTTAAGTCACATATATTTTGAATTCAAATATTATTTTGTTTAAAGATGTGATTTTGAATCCAAATGGTTTTGGAAATGGAGTTTGGGTTGAATGTGGAAAGCTTTTGAAAGGGAAGTTTGAAATTAAAAATTTAGTTTGAAAGTATTATTTGAAAGAATTTTTGGAAATCATGGTTTGAAAGGTTTATACAATATATATATATGTATATATATATATATATATATGTATTTAAAACTATTTTAAATAAATTAATTGGGAAATTGAATTAATTCAAATTAGAACTTGCTGATGATACGGCAGTTCGTTGATTTTTTGGTTTATACTTTTAAAAGTTATAACTTGTGCGTATTTGATCGGATTCTTTCAAAACGAAAAGTATTTGTTTTCAAATGATAATGGCTTTCATATAATGAAAGAACTTCCAGTTTTTAAAAGGATTTCAAGTGTGTAATGAAAATAGTCTTGAAAACTATGAATGAATCTTTGTTAAAGATTGGTGAACTTTGTTTTCAAATTGAAGAGGACCTTAAAGGTGTATCTTTTGTATAAAAGATTTGAAATGGAAATTGTTTTGAAAAGCTATGAATGAATCTTTGTGAAAGATTAGTGAACTTTGTTTTCAGAGTGAAGTGAATCTTTTCGTATAAAAGATTAAAGGTGGAAATTTGTTTAAACCATCTGAAAGAAGGTTATGGGTAATAAGTTGTGACTTAACTAAGATCCCAATATCCATAATGTTTTTAAATTAAGCGCTCACTATTCGGTTTAGCTGGGAGAGGACTTTATGTCATATAACCCATTCCGAATAATGATACGACGTTATGGATTGCACTTGAAGACCGGTGGTGAAGACCGTGCATTTTTGAAAGCGAAAAGATAGCCCGTCGAATGTTTCTGCACTGAGTAGCGCCGGTATAGAGATCTCCATGTGTGATGGGGAGTCCGATCAGGATTGTGAATAATTGGATTGCAAAGGCTTCTTCGGAAGTGCGTTCGGTTCTGTTTGAACCCGGAACAGACTTGTATGGATGTGTGTCTGACATTACACTTTGAGATGTAAAGCTGGTTTCTATCAAATATATTTCTGTTTGGTGGCACAAAATTTATTCTTTTAGCTTAACACCCTTCTCTGAGACGTACAAGCTCAGAGGTTATGTAGTTGATGGTTATTAGTGATACATTCCCAATTTGGTAATGTGGCATATGAAGTGCTGCTGATCATTTGTTGATCAAAGCATGGCTTTTGTGTAAAGCGTAGACTTATGGACATGACCTCATCGGGCCTCACAATCTGGTAATGGTCGAAAAAGGAATCTTGCAGCAAGGTTATTTGGGGGTAGCGACCTTGAGGGTATGTCCATTTCCTTCTGGATAAAAGGTGGTATCATGGTATGGAGCCCAGATACTTAACTTATGTGGTTGCTGCAAACTTATTGCTTTGTGGTTGTTGGTGTAGAGGTACCTCGGATAAAGGTCGGTAACGACTGGGGGATGGCATGCTTGTGTCAATAGTTACCTAGTTACAGAGGTAACACTGCCTTGTTTTGGCAAAGATCCGGTTAGGTTCTCGGGGGCATCCCTCCAGAGGCGTTTCATTTGGTGTAGGAAGTTCCTTTGCCTGATCATTGTTGGAAATCCAATCATATGATAGAGCTTGCATGATTTTAGTTGTATAACCTGCCATTTACTTATGGCGGTCACCATTGTTTAGATGGTAGTTATAGTAGGCATACAATAATGGTTGTATGTTGGCTAAGATTAATATTATACTTTCGAAATGTTTTCTGCACTATGCACTAATAATAATATCAAAAGGTTTTCGCGTATCAAGCATGTTTGACTATCATAAGGAGAAATCTCCTCCAATTGTGCGTTTGCATTATGTGTGTGGCGGAAGGCCTTATGGTAGTTTCATTTTCCTAAAAGCATTGCAGATTTCTTTTAACTTCTTTTGTTTTGCTTTTATTAAAGATAAATCTATTTTTGTTTGCTCACACCAGTCCCATGACTGACCTGTAGTTTATTGTTCCCTTTCTAAACTCTGGGTGCCCACAAATTTTCCACACAGGCAGCCTAGAGTTGGGATTTTCAGATAATCAAATAGTGGTGTAGATTCAATAGCATCCAGCCGTTTGGATTTGGCGATAGCATTTGCTTCTCTTCGGGACTCAGACTGAGCTTGCTTAGTACAACGATGATGGCGGTTCGAGCTTTTGGTTTGTGAGCTGTTTGCCAAGGAGTTTTTGAAGCTTTGGATTGGAGATGTAGATTGTGGATTCACTCTCTATTGAAGATCATATTGGAGTTATCTCTTCCATTGTTATCTTTTCCGCTGTTGTTTATTGTCCCTGATATTGTTGTACCATATTGTATCAGACATTGTATCCATTGTTGTATTAATGATATTCTTTTCTTCCGCTGTGTTGTTATACTTAATGTGTTATAAGCTCCATCCGAACTGGAGTTTGACGTTTGAATCTGCGGCATTCCAATATAAGTGAGGTATGGATGTCGATTCTCGAATGCTGGATTTCAGGTCATGACAACGTTTTTCTTTTGAAGTTAAGTAAACGGATTTTATGGAAACTAGACCAAATATACTTATCACCACTTTTCGATTTCAAATAGTACTTCCCTCGATTAATAATTAAATTTGATAAGTTAGAAAACTAACATTGCCTCGACATGCATTTTTAATTCTCAAGATAGAGACGAGTTTCCACACCTTGGAATTTGGTGTTAAGTATGAAAAGAATACTTTCATATCACCATAATTTGAAAAGATCATTTGTGAAAATCAAATCTCATTCCTTTTATAAAACTCCAAAATTATTTATAAGACTCCTTTTATAAATCTTCAAAATTATTTATAAAACTCCTTTTCTAAATCTCAAATAATTTTTATATACTTTCCATAAAACGATCATTTCAAATATCATTAAAATTCACAACTGTGATTTATTATTCCGATTTATAGAAATGATATCAATTTCCTTTTATCGAATCTATTTATAATTCTATTCTTTTATTTACAAAATAAAATTTATAAATATATTCTTTTATTTATAAAATACTATTTATAAATATCTCCTTTTTTTATAAAATACCATCTATAAATCTATTCTTTCTATACAATAGTTTATATAAATGTTTCAAAAATATTTATTCCAAAATATTTCCATCTGCTTTAAAAACAGAATCAACTTATTATAGGAGATAAAATCCTTTATTTTCCTTTAAAATACACATTCCTTATTATATTAACTTTTTATAAAATAAATACATTTGAACTACTTTTATAACATTTCCAAAAACATTGGAGTAAAATAGATAAGTTCAAAAACCATATCTAAATAAATGCCATAGAAAATTCCAAAGTCACTTTTGAAATCATCTTGCAAATCAAAAACAACATATAATAATTTTTCAAAATATTATAATGAGGCCCAAGGTTACTATACATTTAACCGATGTAATCACTATTTTTATTCTAAAAAGAATTCATCCTTTGCGACATATCAAAGTCACAACCAATGTGACATGCTACCAAGATTTCAGCATTTAACAATTTACAATCAATAGCCAACACAACATTTATCCAATATTAATTTATTCACGTATTAATTAACTTAAAAAATCATCATTTTACTTTGCAAGCACAAAATAGGGATTTATTCTGCTCAATAGATGTCCAAAAAAATCTATTCAATTTAGTTATAGCAGAACGTGTTTTATTCAACCAAATAAATGTCCAACATAATCTATTCAATTTATTTATAACAAACGAGGTTTTATTTTGGCAAATAGATATCACGAACAAAGTATAATTACTTCAACTATGTTATTATTTAAAACAACGAGTTTATATTCAATCACTATTAATTTTCAATATTATACTTCGTTAAAACTATCAGTAAGTTATACCATAATGTTGTATTCATCAATACGAGTCTAACGCAAAAATTAGCGAGTTAATTGAATTTAAAAGAATGATATATCACATATTTAAATTCAACACACATTTAGTTTCTAAATTAAAACAATAATTAAGTATGCTTCTCATCCAAAGCAAACGAGCCCATCCCAACAACCATTAAACCTGAACCAGCTTCACTTTTCTCCTCCAAATCTACCATCTCCTATGCATGAATGTGCACATCGTGCACGTGACACGGCCAAGCACTCACCCAATCATCGAAACCAAGGCCACCTACAAACTCCACTCATCAAGCTTGACGTACCAGCACCTAGCACCTTGTCTTTGGCCATCTCTATCAAAATCTGACCTCTCTTCCCCAAATAAGAAATTGCATCTAGGAATGTACACGCTCCGCTCTCCACTGCCAAGATCATCAACTGCCACCGCCTCCTTGCCCACTACAACCGCTAAATCCTACCACACTTTTGACCAACCCCATGACCCGCTCAGTGCCCCTTACGCTTGCCAGCAATGCCAAAGATGCATGTAAAAACCCAAAACCCTCAAACCCAAAACCAAGCTCGATTGACCAACTCTGACCACCATAGCTCCCAATGCCACTACCAAAAACTTAGTCTCATCCCCAAGATCCTACTTATACATGCCGATCCTCCTATAGCTAGCCACATCGTCAAAATTTGTAAGATGAACAAAAAACATTCAAAAATCACCCATAGCCAACATTGATCCCCTTAAGTCATGCAAGACTACTAAAAATCGTGATTTTATGATATGAACACACATATATCCTCCGCTCTCCATTTCGCACTCGTGAAATCACATCAATATTTGAACAGTGGGGGATATAGGATGATTTCAACCACCACACTCGATGAAATGTCAGCGACCATTTTTAAATAATACTAAAGATGAAGATAAACAACTTTGCAATTGGAAATTTGACCAATTTTCGGTTGGTTTGGGGGATATTGATTTTTGAATAAAGAGATAGTTTTTCTTTTTGTAGGAAGAGGGAAAAGGAAAAGAAAAGGAAGAGAGAAAGAGTGAAGTATAAAATGAAATGAGGTGAAGTGATAATGTGCACACTTAAACAAAAACCAACTCATTACTCCCAACTTAAGTAAATCACCAAAATTCAACACATTTATCACATCCATCTCATCAAAATCGAATCACATCCATAGCTTACTGAAAAATCTTTGGTTTTGATTTGATTTGATAAAGGTTTGAAAATAAAATTTTGCGGTGCTCCTCTATAGAATATCACGTCCGCCTGTGGACTACGAACGACAAAAAAAAAAAATACGATCAACGTAACAATGTGACACGATCACAAAATAACAATAAAATACACCGGTTATTTTATTCTATGAAATTTGTAAAAGACAAACATTTGTCATAAAATGCATCAAATGATAGTTTAAATATTTTCTAAATTAAAAATTATGGAAAAAAAAAATCCTATAAGCTCATTTAAAAGGGGGCGATAGAGAAAAAGACAAACTTTGGAAAGAAATTTATTTGAAGGATGTAAAGTTTTATTTTTTGACTGAAGGACAAATGCTAGTTATAATTAGCATTATATTCAACTTTTACACTATACAAAATGCTAATTATATCTAGCATTTATTCATTTTTACGCTACACAAAATACTAGTTATAATCGCCATTGTCCTTCGATCTAAAAAATGAACTTGTTGTGCTTCAGCCTATTTTTTTTTAAAGTTTGTCCTTGTGCCTATTTTCTCGATATAAAAATATGTCACTAAAAGCAAACCGTTTTAATAAAAAACCAATTTTCTTATTATTTATTAAATTTGAATCAAATTTGGATATTTAAATAAATTAAATATTCACATCCGAAATGTTAAAAATTCCGCATCATTACATTCTTCTCTCCTTGAAAGAATTTTATTCTCGAAATTTCATCTCTATCACCCAAGAAAGAAATAAGCCCATATAAATACTTAACATTTTCCATAAGCTCGTATGATATATATAGAACATCCATACACAACATTTGATTCTATCACTTACTTGAGTACACAAACTTCTCTTTCGAACTAGTATCGCTCACTAGAGTTTCCTAGAGCCGACTTCGAACAGGATCCTTAAATAGAAACATTCATTCTCCTTACTAGCTACATACTATGATAGAAAACCTTAGTTCTATATCATGAACCATCACCAAGTGATCATCGTTAAGAATTGAGTGATAAATCCTTATTCGGGTCAGTGTAAATCACCTTAAAGTCATGTACTCGATCTTAGATCTAGAACCGTGCAAAGAAATGATATATGTACAACTTACATACTTATTCTTATTGGTCTTACCTATAACAATTTCTTTTTATTTCCCAAAATTACTTATCAAAACCTTTCATAAAAAATTAACTTTAAAACTTATATAACACCTTACTATATCCTGAGAGCATATATACAATATCAGATTTGTTTTACTTAACCAGGATGTTCAACAAATTTAAAACTGGTTTTAACATATAATCTTTCCATTCTACAATTACAAAACTCTAGTTTCATATTTTTAACAAAAACATTTAGCTTCAATTCCTATATCATTTCGAAAGTTTTCAATTGTCCAAAATCGTCGAAAATTCCATTTTATTTCAACAAATGGAAACTACCAAACAACATATCAAAATGAGATGCATAAACCATCATATTCTATGGGATAGAATATATGAGTCTATAATATCACTTAACTGAAAACTTAAGAACTAAACATCGGATTTTATTTCAAATTATTTTGAAATAATAATAATATACATATCTCCTTTCTGTGTATCAAATCATACTTCTGGAATTTAAAACAAAATTTATTCTCCCGAAACAATTATGAAGGCAAAGCCACTATAATAGCATCCCCACTTAGAAACTCAAAAATGAGCACCGATGATGCTACAGTCGTCATTGAATTATTTTCCAACAATAGAAGTAAGTTCGGTGCTTTTTATCTCTTTTAAATTCCTTATAAAATATCTTTAGTCATTAGTACTTTTAAATAATTCTATTATTATTTTCCCTAAAACTTTGAAGAACAATTTTCAAAATGCCCACACTTAAATTCTCAAATTCTCAATTTCAAACACCTTTTTTATAAACTATGTTTATAAACCATAATTATATAATTTCACTTCATAAATGCTTATCTTTATTTAGATTAAAATAAATAATTTTTATTATAATCAAATTTTAACCCAACATTATCATCGAACAGCTTATAGTCAAAACGTGAAACTTAATTCATAAGGTGTGCCTTTCAATGTTTCTACAATTACTATCCACCCGACCCATGCAGTAAAAAGGTAAAATGCTCATAAACTGGCTGAGCACAACCAATCAAACAATAAATGATAATTATTGAATATTATCATTTCCAATCTGTAACGACCCAGATTTTTGGGACGGTTAATTTGCGATATTTAAAATGAATTTAAATATTGATTTGAACTATAATTTGATTTTGAATATGAAAAGATGTTTTATTTAATAAAAGGAATTCAAAATTTAAAGTTTAACGACCTATTGAATTAATTATTAAAGTGGTAATTAGATATTGGGCGAATATAAAATTTGGAGTTGTAAGCTTGTTAAAAATATTTCAACGACTTATAAAATTTATATTGATAATACTGGAAGTAATAGATGGGTTAAAATTGAACTTAGTTGTCGTTTGTTTAATTTTAAAATTTGCATCGTTTAAATTGACATTTAAAAATAACCTTCCGAGGCACAGTCTCGGAATTCAACGAAACCAGTTCAGTTGGATCCGTAATATTGAATTATTGCCGGATTTCAAATTTCGTAATTTTTGGAGTGACCGTTTGATTGTACGATAAGCATACGCGCTATAATTTATATTGAAACTCGAGAAGATTTTTAAATATAACGTTTAAAATAAAATAATTAGCGTAGCTTCCTTAACACACTAACATTATCGTTCGTCTTCTTGACTACGCCTCCCATCTTCTTTATTATCGCGATGCTGCATGTTTCACTCTTCGATCACAGAACTTAAAATTAAATTTATTAATGGCCGCATCTTCTCTTATAAATCGATTCGTCCCTCTTCTGTCTTCAATTTTAATCGAGCAAAATCAGAACTTTTTCCCACTCCCTCAGCTCGATCTATGGCCAAGCCTTATATTCCTAAATCACGTTCTTTTTTTTCCCATATCCCTAAATTAAAAATCGAATTTTATAAATGGGGGTTGCGCGCGGGGAGGGGAGTCGCGATTCTCGAGCTCGGAGGCATGGAGTTTGGCGCGTTCGCGTGTGAAGGTAGAAGTCACGCGCGTAGAGCTAGGGCTTCGACATCATTGATTTGGCATCGGGGCTCGCGCACGCGAATGGAGGAGGCGACGTAGTCGCAAGCAGGAAGAGAGGTCGGTCGCGATGGCATATGTTGGCACGCGTGCGCCGTGAGGAGAAGCAGGAGGCTTGCGAGGAAAGAGAACTGCAACTGGAATTAGTGGTAGGCTTGCTCGCGAGGAGATGGTGGTCGCGTGGGGTGGTCGCGGGCCTGAGTTCGCGAGACTTTGAGGTATCTGTTTCTGATTTCTTTTTTAAATTTAATTTAAATGTATAAACAATAAAACAGAAAAATATATAAGGTTTTGAAAATTGGAAATTTAAATGTTGAAGAATTTATATATAGACAGGTTTGAAATGTAAGGATTTTAGGATGTTGAAAAGTTTATATACAAATTGGAATTTTAAAACCAGTAAAACAGAAATTTTATATAAGACTTTGGAGAAGAAAAAAAATAATAATATTAAGATTAGATTTAAAAAAAAAATATAAGTATATATGTATGTTGTTTCAAAGATAAAATAAATCTACATGTTTTAAATATTATTTTAAATAGTGGATTTAGTGATTAAATTGTTTAAATTACCAAAAGATTTTTTTTTAAAAGGAGAATTAGTTTAAAAAGTAATTATTTGGTTAAAATTATATCACTAGTTAAAATTAAATTATTAGAGTTAAAGAATAAATTTATTTAAATAGAAATTGATTATTCGATTGCTCAAGTATTAATAAAATTCATACAATTGTTATTCAAGGTCAAAAATATGGAAACGAGTCGAGATTGGGAATGATTGCAACTTAAAAGCAAAGGTGAGATTTTCTCACTCATTTGGATGCCTAAAGTAAATATAAATGTTAAATTTAAATTATTGGATGTGTTTGATTGATTGATAATAATTTGTTCACTGGTTACTATCATAACCTATATACTGAGATATCCATTTGAAGTGGAATTGATATGTTATTGTGCTAACATTTGTGGATGTAGGGAAACAGGTTGGAGGGATCCAACAGGATTCCTCAAAGATATTTATTTATGATATATATATATATTGTTGTTATATGACAGGATGAATGATATTGATATGGATTTGCATGCGAATTAAATTTATATGGAAATTGGGATTTACTAATTTTTTAAATGCTATAAATAATTTAATTGAAGGAAGTTAAATGAAATGTAAATTAAAAGAGTATTTCTTTAGAATTTGAATTTACTTCTATTGAGACTAAAGTAAAATTTAAAAGAATGGTTATTACTTTGGTTACACTTAAAATTTGTTAAAGTTGAGTTTGGGAAAAAATTAAATTATGTACAAAGACTTGAAGAAAATATTGTAATCAATGAATGGATTTGAAGCGAAGAAAACTATATTAAAATAAAAATAAATAAGAGAACTATATTAAGAAATAAAATAAGGGAATTTTATTAAGAAATGAAATGGAATTTTATTAAGGAACAATATGGAATTGAATTGAAGAATAAAATTATAAAAATAGGACTTTTGAATAAATTGTTTTCATAAATAAATAAAAAGAAAACTCAGGGAGTTTATAAATTTATAAACGGAGTTTATTAATGAGATAGAAAGTATTAGCGAATATGTAATGAGATAAGTCATGGTAAGGACTTGATTTGAGTTATGAGAAATTGGTTTGGGGAAGAAATAGTTGAATATTTCTGGAAATAAGAAATGAGAATATGGTCAAGAGGAATTTATGGATGAATATTGGGTTTTACTAAATTATAACTTATTTTAAAAGGAGTAATTTAAATTACTACACTGTAAATTTTTGTAAACCATTACTTGAATTCAAAATGTTTCGAATTAGTCATTTTTAAAGGATAAGCAAATATTTATAATAAACTTTAATTTTCTAAAATCAGTTTTACAATTTATCATTAACTGGATATGAACTCTAATTTTTATGTTAAATATTTCTTTTAAACCGTAAGTTGTATAAAAACTATACTTCTTATTTTATAAATCTAAATAGTTTCAAATGTTTTTTTTCAAAATCTAATTAATAATCCTCTTGTGATGATAAGTGAGTTATTAAATGGGATAAGATTTAGGAGAAATCTTATTAAATGGAGAAAGTGAATTTGCTAGATTATAAGGAAAGTGTAAATTGATTTTTGAGAAAGAAATGAGGAAATAAGAAATATTTTCAAAAGTTAAATCAAATTGAGTGTTATAAGAAGTCAGTTAGTGATTTCATGGAAATAAAGGGCTTTGACAATTTATTTCAAATGGGTTAAATGGGAATAATATCTGAATGATATTTGAGCTAAATAATTTGTGGAAATTATTTGATGGTTGCTTGTGTGTGATTAATTGATAGTTAAATAACCGACTATCAATATTGGACAATGCGCTGATCGTTTCGAAGAGTCCGGGATCGGATTTAATTATCCGAAAACCACTTCGATCCGGTTTGTACGATTACGAATGAAGACCGTGAAGAGTTGAAGACGGTGATTCGGTTTGTCCAGACCCAGGGCAATTTGTATGGATTGAATGCTTTAAAACATCGTCAGGTGGACGGTGAGCATTCTAAGTGGTGCGTTCTTGAAAGGTAACGCTTAACCTCAAACCTCATCAACCGGGAATGGCTAAAACAGGGGAGGTGCAGCAAGGTTAGGTGGGTCATGCCCAAGCAAGACAAGATTTTCCCCTGTCTAGATGTCCCTTTATATTCGGCTTAGTGGGTGGTTGGTCGCGCCAACCACGGGGTTATCTTGTTCGGGACTATTCAGTAAGGAATGGTTCTGGCCTTGTGTTGCAGGGGAGCAGGCGTACTCCTCGGCACTTTGATCTAGGCCAGGTACTGTGACGGGCGGTACCCCAGTAGCCCAGCCATTGATGGAAATCCATTCTCCCTACGAGCCTGGTACGAGTTTTGTTTGTATTACCCACTTTGTGGCTAGTAGCTGGAATTTAATAGATGTAACAATTTCGGCTATTTTATAAGTATTTGTAAATAGACCATATTATAATATCAGAGGATTTCTATAAAAATGTTTTAGCTATCGTAAGGTAAAAACCTGACATGTTTATTTATGGCGTGGTCTTACGAGATGCTTTTGTTTTCAAAGGATTTTCGAAACTTAAATAATCCAATTGAGTGTGATTTTCTCACGCTAGTATTCCAGACTAACTCGGGTGTTGTTTTATATGATGCTCGGGTCAGACCGAGTTTAACAGGATTCAGGTTATATACTGGAGCTCAGGAGACGAGCTGGTGACAGAGCGTATTTTCGTATTTGTATATTATTTCCGTTGTGTATGATCATATAGTAGTTGTCTCTGTATGATTGATTGATGTACTCTGATGATGGTATGTATGTAATATGTATACAGAGCAGATTCTTGTATTTAAAACTGTATTCTATATATTATATTTTATTCCGCTGTGATGTGAGATTGATGTTGTTTTTGTTCTTCTTCTTCTACCTCTTTCTTCTTTTACTCGAAGACTCATAAATTTGTGCCACTTTGAACCGAAATGTGGTGGAATTTTGTGGGTTCAAAGGGGTACGGATTTGCGGGCCGTCACACTTGGTATCGGAGCTGAAAGGTTAAGCGAGAACCTTGGCTCTGGTGGGGAATTACTCATTAGAAATAGAGTCAATGGTACTCTAGAATGAGTTTGAGCGTATTTATAGATATGAGTGCGTATTTGTTAGTAAATATAAAATAGTTTTATATTGTGTTGATTGATTTATTGAGTGGCATATGAACCTTCGTCAGCAGAGTCTGTACAACTGTGCCGAAAGGGTTTCTAAACACTTGAATAGAGCAATTCGACACAATATTGTTTTCAAAAGTGGGTGAATGAAATAATTTCATCCAAAATATATTTTGATATAAAAAGAAATATTTTCTGAAATTTTTATATAACTTGGATGTTGGATGCTAATATTTAGACAAATGAGAATATAAAAAGTTGAAAATTTAACTGTTTGGAATTTAACAAATGATGAATAATAATAATGATATAAATAATTGATAAAGTAAATCAAATTTAGAATGTAAATGAATTAGATTGGGAAATTTAATAGAAATAAAATTTTGGTTGAGATTAACTTAAGCTTAATAATTGGATTTAAATTTAAGATTGAAATGAAATGGATTAAGATATGGATAATATTAAATGAAATTAAGTTCTTACTTGATTGAATCAAAGTGAATTAGTGAATTAAAGAGAATATAGTATGATACTAGGTTTAACTGAAGTTAAGTTAAATAAAATTGGATTGTAATAAAATTCAATTGAGTTATAGATAATATTGAGTGGGATTAAATTCTTACTTTAATAAGTGAAAGTAAGTTGAATAAGAAATTGTATTGGGGTGAATGGATTGAAATAGCCATAGAGGTTAAAAGTATTGAAATAAAGAGATACTTATGACCCCGAATTAAAAATAGAATGTGATTGAGTGTAAATGGGTAGTAATGTGAAAAATATAAATGTGTGAATTATAAGAGAAAAGTATGAATGGAATAAATATGGCATTGGATTTAATCTTAACAAAATAAATGGAATTTGAATTGGTCAAATAGAATTGTTGAATTTGGGAAATGAATAGAAATCCGAACCTGAATTACAAAATAGAATTGAACCAAGGAAATTTAAATGAAGAGATTTTTGAAGCTAAGAATCAAGTATCGAATTATAAATTGGGAGTAAACTAATTTGGGATAAATTAGTAACTTGAATATGTGGATAAACTTTGAATTGGTTAAATAAAAAGTTGAACGATAAATTAGTAAAAGTGGAAAGTGAATTAAAGTAAATGGGAGGAAGAGACCTTGAATTATAAATATAAAATTCAACTTGGATTGGTTAGCAAATAAAATGAAATTGGGTTAAATATAAATGGTTAGAAGTGCAAACAAATCCAATTGTGTATAAATAAAGTGAAAATGGTCTTGTAATAAGTTAAATAAGTTCGAGAATGAATCGAACATGGGAATTGAAATTTTTAAATGAAATAATTAATTGAGCTAAGAAGTAAATGAAAGAGATTTGATTCAAATAAAATCAAATTAAATTGGAAAAGAATTTATGGGTAAATGAAATAAACTTAAGTTATGAAATTAAATAATTTGAAGTAACTTAACTTAAGTCTAAAATTCAATGAAGCATGACTTATATAAACTTGGGACATGTTTGTTAAATTTTAAGCTTTGAAGTTGTCGAGCTTACTAAAAATGGTGTTGAATAAAATCAATGCAAAGATGTGGTTTAAAAATAAATTGGAATGGAATGAAATTTCATATAACTTGAGTTGGAATCAATTTTAAAACAGTTGTAAAACTAAAGAAATTGTTTGTTGAATGAATATTGTTGAATTTATATGAAATAATTGTTCTTGTCGTAAACAAGATTAAATAAAGTTCTATGGAATAATAGAAGTAAATAAACTTGATTTTTGAATAAATTGCCATGAATACAAAATAGTTCGGGTTAAAGAATGAATTGAATAAAAGGATGATGTTGAAAATCATTCCGAATTGGATAGGATGATATAAATTGTGTAAAAGCAATTGGATTAAATTTGGACCTTATCAATTGTTTATAAAAACTGCTTGTATACATTGTTTATAAAATATCGTTTAGAATCGATAAGGAGCAGAAATTGATTTTGGAAATCAATTAAATTGAAAATAGGTTTGTTTGGACATAATTATAAGTTGGAGTTAAGTAAATGTGTTGTAACCCACTTAAAGTTGAATGCACACGGTATTCGTGTCAGTTATAAAAAAAATTGGAACTGGTTTGGAAACTATATAAATTTGTTATGAAGTTATTTATAATGCATTACTTATGTTATTGATGTGTTGTAGTTGCTAAAATGAACGCAATGCTATAAATTTCATAAATATGATACTTATGTGTTTAAATTGAGTAAGTACACGTACCAGAAGATTGTATAGCGGGATTTTAGGCACGCAAATGCTAAAATTAAATAAGCCGCTTGCTTAAAATGCTAAATAAGGTACGCCTACGCAATACAAACTAGGAAATATGAACTGTTTTTGGTTTTTCTGACCGTGTGGGTCGATGTATATATATTTATATCTATTGTCAAATTGCAAAAACTCCTCCGTACAAATGGGACTCTGCCAAAAATTTTCAAAAATTTTGGGAGTTAGGAATTTTTTGGAAATTTTAGAAAATTTTGTTAACGACAAACGTTTTCAAATTGGAAATGGAAATAAATTAGTGAATAAAACTTATTTAAAATAATGACATGAATTTGTTATAAATGAAAAATAAAATTTAAATATTCGAAACTAAAGATAAATTGAATTCATATGAAAATGGAAGAATCAATTGAATAGGAATGGATATAAACTAAAGTAGTAAGATGGAAATAAATATAAGAAATACATAAGATGCTTATACTAACTTAAGTAAGGATTATGCATTCTCATTGGGAATTGATATTGCATAAACAATCTAAAATAATATTTGAATGAATAGATATTGACATTTGAAAGAATGTCGATAAAATGTTTTGTATATTGTGATTGGATATATTGCTGTGTAAGATATGCATGTAGTATAAAGGTAAAGAGAATTGATTTTGATTTCAGAAGATAAATAAGAAATGCTCGACAAAAAGGTATGTGTTTGAATTTCTATATGGAAAGTGATTGGGATTTTGATTGAGCCGCTTGGCTTTTTGTTTTCTTTTGGGTTTTTGAGAGGCCGTAGAGCCATTTTGTAGTTGTACCGAGCTAGCCGCGCAAAGGAGATGCTGGCGAAATTTTTCGAGAATTTAGAGTGTTAGAAAAATTTTGAAAAAATTTTGATAAGTCAAAATTTGGGTTTTAAATTGAAAACTTGAATGGTTAAACAAATAGTGGAGGTTGAAACTAAGGAAAGGTTTGGAAAGTTAATATGAAGGGTAATGCGTCTTTTATTAAAAAGATAGTTTGGTAGGATGTTGAATTGTTAGTTTTGAAAATAGTAACGGGTTTTGGGCCATTCTCCCTAATTAGTAATTTGGGGGACGAAATTCTTTTAAGGGGGGAGGAATGTAACGACCCGGATTTTTGGGACGGTTAATTTGCGATATTTAAAATGAATTTAAATATTGATTTGAACTATAATTTGATTTTGAATATGAAAAGCTGTTTTATTTAATAAAAGGAATTCAAAATTTAAAGTTTAACGACCTATTGAATTAATTATTAAAGTGGTAATTAGATATTGGGTGAAATATAAAATTTGGAGTTGTAAGCTTGTTAAAAATATTTCAACGACTTATAAAATTTATATTGATAATACTGGAAGTAATAGATGAGTTAAAATTGAACTTAGTTGTCATTTGTTTAATTTTAAAATTTGCATCGTTTAAATTGACATTTAAAAATAACCTTCCGAGGCACAGTCTCGGAATTCAAAGAAGCCAGTTCCGTTGGATCCGTAATATTGAATTATTGCCGGATTTCAAATTTCATAATTTTTGGAGTGACCGTGTAATTGTACGATAAGCATACGCGCTATAATTTATATTGAAACTCGAGAAGATTTTTAAATATAACGTTTAAAATAAAATAATTAGCGTAGCTTCCTCAACACACTAACATTATCGTTCGTCTTCTTGAGTACGCCTCCCATCTTCTTTATTATCGCGATGCTGCCTGTTTCACAATTCGATCACAGAACTTAAAATTAAATTTATTAATGGTCGCGTCTTCTCTTATAAATCGATTCGTCCCTCTTCTGTCTTCAATTTTAATCGAGCAAAATCAAAACTTTTTCCCACTCCCTCAGCTCGATCTATGGACGAAGCCTTATATTCCTAAATCACGTTCTTTTTTTTTCCCATATCCCTAAATTAAAAATCGAATTTTATAAATGGGGGCTGCGCGCGGGGAGGGGAGTCACAATTCTCGAGCTCGGAGGCATGGAGTTTGGCGCGTTCGCGTGTGAAGGTAGAAGTCGCGCGCGTAGAGCTAGGGCTTCGACATCATTGATTTGGCATCGGGCTCGCCCACGCGAATGGAAGAGGAGACGTAGTCGCAAGCAGGAAGGGAGGTCGGTCGCGATGGCGTATGTTGGCACGCGTGCGTCATGAGGAGAAGCAAGAGGCTTGCGAGGAAAGGGAACTGCAACTGGAATTAGTGGTAGGCATGCTCGCGAGGAGATGGTGGTCGCGTAGGGTGGTCGCGGGCCTAAGTTCGCGAGACTGTGAGGTATCTATTTCTGATTTCTTTTTTAAATTTAATTTAAGTGTATAAACAGTAAAACAGAAAAATAGATAAGGTTTTGAAAATTGGAAATTTAAATGTTGAAGAATTTATATATAGACAGGTTTGAAATGTAAGGATTTTAGGATGTTGAAAAGTCTATATACAAATTGGAATTTTAAAACCAGTAAAACAGAAATTTTGTATAAGACTTTGGAAATAATAATAATAATAATATTAAGATTAGATTTTTTAAAATAAAGATAAGTATATATGTATGTTGTTTCAAAGATAAAATAAATCTACATGTTTTAAATATTATTTTAAATAGTGGATTTAGTGATTAAATTGTTTAAATTACCAAAAGATTTTTTTTAAAAGGAGAATTAGTTTAAAAAGTAATTATTTGGTTAAAATTATATCACTAGTTAAAATTAAATTATTAGAGTTAAAGAATAAATTTATTTAAATAGAAATAGATTATTCGATTGTTCAAATATTAATAAAATTCATACAATTGTTATTCAAGGTCAAAAATATGGAAACGAGTCGAGATTGAGAATGATTGCAACTTAAAAGCAAAGGTGAGATTTTCTCACTCATTTGGATGCCTAAATTAAATATAAATTTTAAATTTAAATTATTGGATGTGTTTGATTGATTGATAATAATTTGTTCACTGGTTAATATCATAACCCATATACTGAGATATCCATTTGAAGTGGAATTGATATGTTACTGTGCTAACATTTGTGGATGCAGGAAAACGGGTTGGAGGGATCCAACAGGATTCCTCAAAGATATTTATTTATGATATATATATTGTTGTTATATGACAGGATGAATGATATTGATATGGATTTGCATGCGAATTAAATTTATATGGAAATTGGGATTTACTAATTTTTAAAATGCTATAAATAATTTAATTGAAGGAAGTTAAATGAAATGTAAATTAAAAGAGTATTTGTTTAGAATTTGAATTTACTTCTATTGAGACTAAAGTAAAATTTAAAAGAATGGTTATTACTTTGGTTAAACTTAAAATTTGTTAAAGTTGAGTTTGGGAAAAATTAAATTATATACAAAGACTTGATGAAAATATTGTAATCGATGAATGGATTTGAAGCGAAGCAAACTAGATTAAAAATAATAATAAGAGAACTATATTAAGAAATAAAATAAGGGAATTTTATTAAGAAATGAAATGGAAATTTATTAAGGAACAATATGGAATTGAACTGAAGAATAAAATTATAAAAATAGGACTTTTGAATAAATTGTTTTCATAAATAAATAAAAAGAAAACTCAGGGAGTTTATAAATTTATAAACGGAGTTTATTAATGAGATAGAAAGTATTAGCGAATATGTAATGAGATAAGTCATGGTAAGGACTTGATTTGAGTTATGAGAAATTGGTTTGGGGAAGAAATAGTTGAATATTTCTGGAAATAAGAAATGAGAATATGGTCAAGAGGAATTTATGGATGAATATTGGGTTTTACTAAATTATAACTTATTTTAAAAGGAGTAATTTAAATTACTACACTGTAAATTTTTGTAAACCATTACTTGAATTCAAAATGTTTCGAATTATTCATTTTTAAAGGTTAAGAAAATATTTATAATAAACTTTAATTTTCTAAAATCAGTTTTACAATTTATCGTTAACTGGATATGAACTCTAATTTTTATGTTAAATATTTCTTTTAAACCGTAAGTTGTATAAAAACTATACTTCTTATTTTATAAATCTAAATAGTTTCAAATGTTTTTTTTTTCAAAATCCAATTAATAATCCTCTTGTGATGATAAGTGAGTTATTAAATGGGATAAGTTTAGGAGAAATCTTATTAAATGGAGAAAGTGAATTTGTGAGATTATAAGGAAAGTGTAAATTGATTTTGAGAAAGAAATGAGGAAATAAGAAATATTTTCAAAAGTTAAATCAAATTGAGTGTGTATAAGAAATCAGTTAGTGATTTCATGGAAATAAAGGGTTCAAATGGGTTAAATGGGAATAATATCTGAATGATATTTGAGCTAAATAATTTGTGGAAATTATTTGATGGTTGCTTGTGTGTGATTAATTGATAGTTAAATAACCGACTATCAATATTGGACAATGCGCTGATCGTTTCGAAGAGTCCGGGATTGGATTTAATTATCCGAAAACCACTTCGATCCGATTTGTACGATTACGAATGAAGACCGTGAAGAGTTGAAGACGATGATTCAGTTTGTCCAGACCCAGGGCAACTTGTACGGATTGAATGCTTTAAAACATCGTCAGGTGGACGGTGAGCATTCTAAGTGGTGCGTTCTTGAAAGGTAACGCTTAACCTCAAACCTCATCAACCGGGAATGGCTAAAACAGGGGAGGTGCAGCAAGGTTAGGTGGGTCATGCCCAAGCAGGACAAGATTTTCCCCTGTCTAGATATCCCTTTATATTTGGCTTTGTGGGTGGTTGGTCGCGCCAACCACAGGGTTATCTTGTTTGGAACTGTTCAGTAAGGAATGGTTCCGGCCTTATGTTGCAGGAGAGCGGGCATACTCCTCGGTACTCTGATCAAGGCCAGGTACTGTGACGGGCGGTACCCCAGTAGCCCAGCCATTGATGGAAATCCATTCTCCCTACGAGCCTGGTACGAGTTTTGTTTGTATTACCCACTCTGTGGCTAGTAGCTGGAATTTAATAGATGTAACAATTTTGGCTACTTTATAAGTATTTGTAAATAGACCCTATTATAATATCAGAGGATTTCTATAAAAATGTTTTAGCTATCATAAGGTAAAAACCCGACATGTTTATTTATGGCGTGGTCTTACGAGATGCTTTTGTTTTCAAAGGATTTTCGAAACTTTAATAATCCAATTGGGTGTGAGTTTCTCACGCTGGTATTCCAGACTGACTCGGGTGTTGTTTTATATGATGCTCGGGTCTGACTGAGTTTAACAGGATTCAGGTTATATACTGGAGCTCAGGAGATGAGCTGGTGACAGAGCGTATTTTCGTATTTATATATTATTTCCGCTGTGTATGATCATATAGTAGTTGTCTCTGTATGATTGATTGATGTACTCTGATGATTGTATGTATGTATATGTATACAGAGCAGATTCTTGTATTTAAAACTGTATTCTATATATTATATTTTATTCCGCTGCGATGTAAGATTCTGATGTTGTTTTTTTTCTTCTTCTTCTACCTCTTTCTTCTTTTACCTGAAGACTCGTAAATTTGTGCCACTTTGAACCGAAATGTGGTGGAATTTTGTGGGTTCAAAGGGGTATGGATTTGCGGGCCGTCACACAATCGAACAAACATATCATAAATCTATATGAATTTTTAAAAATTATTCATTTATATATAAAATTTAATTCTAGGTAGCATTATTTCATTTACCAATTTTAAAACAATATTATGTCAATTTGTCTTATTTAAGTATTTGGAAACCTCTATCGATAACGTTGATCAGGTGCATCGACTAGAATTCATAAGCCACTCAACAAACCAATCAACACAATATAAAACAATTTATAGCAATAACAAATATGCTTTCATTATAATAAACTCAAACTTATTCTAAGGTGTCGCTTACCCTGCCTTCAATGAGTTTACCCCACCAAGGCCTAGGTGTTCGCTCAACCTAAGCTCTGATACCACATGTAACGATCAGCCTTTTTGACCCTTAAAAGTTGACACTAGTACATCCACGGTATTCAGGTGCCGAGATCCAAGTGCTGAAAAGATAGATTGCTGGGATAAAAGAATATCACAACGTGATGAGTAATTTATAATATACCAATGATCTTCGTAAAAGAAAAACTATAATATACAAAGATCAACCATAGTAAACTAAACTATTATCCGCTTAGACCGTTATAACAGCCTATCCTTAAAAATGCTGATAAATACAACATAACAAATGCAACAGAAATAAAAAAAAATACGTTACTACATCTTAGAGGCATCCAACTCATCCCTTCAAGCTCTAAAGCATCCATAACTAAATATGGAAATATGTTAGGGCTTACTCGAGCATTATAAGAAAATAACGCCCGGATCAATCTGATAAACCTGTGTGAGAAACACAATCAAATGGATTTTTACTGTTAAAAAATCTTTCCATAAAAGAAAGGTATCTCGTTAGACCACGCCGCACATAAGCACGGATGAGTTTTTTCCCTTATGATAACTAAACCATTTTATTAAAAAAATATTATGATAGTATATGATGTC
Source organism: Allium cepa (assembly GCA_030765085.1). Classification (NCBI taxonomy): domain Eukaryota; kingdom Viridiplantae; phylum Streptophyta; class Magnoliopsida; order Asparagales; family Amaryllidaceae; genus Allium; species Allium cepa. Next base: position 556,996,205 of record CM060931.1, on the reverse strand, counting down.
TAAGGTTTTAAAATAAATATTAACAAAGTTGGAATGCTTACATCTCACATTCCAGTAGTTAGGCACAACTAAATCAACGAGGCATGTATTGGAGATTGGATTCCATACAATGACTAGGCTACTGGGGTACCGTCTGCCACAGTACATCTCTAAATATTGTACCATGGGCCTTACATAAACACCTGCAAATTAGAGTCGGCTGCCCCTTTAAGTAGCATATCAGATTACATCATACCTCAGGCCCCAAGGCTATAAATAGATGCACCAGGCCCTGGCCACACTCTTTCCATGTGCACGCATACCAGAATCAATAATATCGAATCTACATCAAGGAATGATGAATCCTAATGGTAATGAACTACATAGCCTTGAAGCATATCCCTTATTTAATTCATTACTAGATTATGAGGCTTATATGGTCACAATTACCTTTTTCCTTTCTTAGAAAATCTCACTTGGAATGCTAACACTGCCTTCTGGACATACTGCAATGCCAGTACTCATTCATACAAGTTGTTCAGGATATGAACAAACCAAAGGCACTACTTCTACTACATCCTCAGAATTAGTAGCTAGTAGCCCTTGCACTTTAAATAATTCTGTCTTTGATCCCATCATCTTCAAGATGTCTCCAGTTTGAAAACTTATGTCGTTTTAAAGTGGTTTACGGATAATATATCCGATCCTGGTCTCTCCAAGCGGACAGTGATAGTTTGCAAAATTGGCCAACTTTTGATAGTCTGTTATCTAACTATTAAATAAACAATCAAATTAGATATTTAATTTCACATGGTAACCAAAACATGGTTAAGCACATAAGCAACCACTAAGCCTGTTTAATTAATCCTTTTATTAATTAACATCTCCTTTCAAATATTTGTATTAAAATACTTCTACAAAAATATAATCACAAATCCTCTCCGCTCTTTTCAATACTTATAAAACATTGATATACTTATCTCAACTGTATAAGTATATTCCCAAATCATATCACTTCCAATACATAGAAACCTTTTTCATATACTTATATCAATGGTATAAGTATATTCAAAAATCTTAAGAAAAATTTCATTTTCCAAAACCATACTTATCGGGTTAAAACAAATGTCGTTTAAAATATAAGTAGCAATAAAACCCAAAACCATTTTTCTCCTTTTGGTATTAGGTAAAAGGATCATATAGAAATTAGACCAAATATAATTACTACAGCTTTCCAATTTCAAATAGTACCGTCCCTCGATTGACATTGAAATCGGACAAGTTGGAAAGCTAACATTATCTTGACATACATTTTTAATTCTCAAAATTGAAACGAGTTGCCATACCTTGAAATTTGGTGTTAATTATGAAAAGAATACTTTCCATACCACCATAATTTAAAAAAAATCATTTATGGAAATCAAATCATATTCCTTTTATAAATCTTTGAAATTATTTATAAAACTCCCTTTATAAAGCTCCAAAGTTATTTATAAAACTCCTTTATAAATCTTAAATAAATTTTATATACTTTCTATAAAACGATCATTCCAAATATCATTAAAAATTCACAAGTGCGATTTATTATTCCAATTAGTAAAAATGATATCAATTTCCTTTTTATAAAATACTATTAATAAATTTATTCTTTTTTTTTTAAAGCACTCTTTATAAATCTCTCATTTATTTATAAAATACCATTTATAAATCTATTTTTTCTATATAACATTTATATAAACATTTCACAAATATTTATTCCAAAATATTTCCGTCTTCTTTAAAAACAAAATCACTTTATTATAAGAGATAAACTCCTTTATTTTCCTTTAAAATAAACACTCAGAATTATATCAATTTTTCTATAAAATAATTACTTTCGAAATACTTTTAAAACATTTCCAAAAAAGTTGGAGTAAAATAGATAGGTTCAAAAACCATTTCTAAATAAATACCATAGGAACTTCCAAAGTCACTTTTAAAATCATCCTTCAAATCAAAACTATTTTTAAATAAAAAACAACAAATAATAGTTTTCAAAATATTATAATGTGGTCCAGGTTACTGTACATTTAACCGATGTTATCACTATTTTTATTTTAAAAAGAATTCAGTCTTTGCGACTGTTAACCAGCCACTTGGTCCAGCTACAAGATGATAGTCCTAGAGGTTTTGATTTGGTCAGGACCAGACTCAAGCCATTAAGTGGTTGGAGATGTTTGGAATGGGTCAAATCTGTGTGGTTCGCCTATATACATGGTTCTGCCTGTATGCATGGTACGGGCGAGGGATGAGAGACGTGTGTCACATGGTCTTGTGAGATAACATATGTTGCTCGGCCAAAGAAAGATGTTGGTAGGAATTTCATATATATCGCTCGGCTTAGAGGAGAACATTCGTTGCTCGGCTGAGGGAGATATTATCTCGTTCGGTCTAGGGAAGTTCTGTTCGAATATCGTTCGGCCAGAGAATAAGTCGTCCGGCTAGGATGGTCTAGCAAGTATTGTTCGGTCAAGTTTGGGAATCCCTTGTCGCTCGGTCGGGACTGGTTCGGTAGAAGTGTTCGGCATATCTGTTTCAGTGCAAGGTGAGGGAGTTAGCTTATTCTTTGAAGTTAACATCAAGGTGAGGGTTTCGGCATTGCTTCACTTCAAGATCCATTACAAGTCACTCCGAGTCCTTTAAGAGCTTACTTCGAGTCACTTTCTAAATGATTACTGGTCGATCATACATCGTTCGGCCCAGGTAGTTAACTAATTTTCAACAGGACAATGTGGTTAGTTTTTCTCTACTTCGGGTTGCATCGCTAGCTGTTCCGAGTTATAGGAGACTTCGCTTCGAGTCATACAAGGAGAAGTCGTGGTTCGACCAAAGAGGCTCGGGGGTTACCAGCTCGGTGAAAGTGGCTCGGTCTGACTTGTTCGGTCAACATTGTCTTACAATTATGGGACAAGCTACCTTGTTCTTGGGCCTACGCAGGGGATCCTACCTATCTTTGTCTATAAGTAGAGAGGCAGGGGCACAGTTTATGGAGACCTTTTTTCAAGAACTTCAGGGAGACTCTGCCATTTCGAAGATTCATCTATTTTCGATCCAAACTTGTAATCAAGTTGTTAGTGTACTGATTGTATATGTATTCAATAGTTTGAAGAAGCAATAAACATCACATTCAAAGTGGACGTAGGCAGTTACGCCGAGCCACTATATTTTTGGTATTCTCGTTTTTACTGTTTTGATTGCATTCTTTTTTGATATTCCTCTATTTTAATTTAACTTCTTCATTAATCTCTCCACACAATCCTACTCAAGGGTGTTAGTGGCTAATTTTAGTGCTAACGTTTTGGTGTTGTCATTGGGAATAGCATTCTCAGGCCGTTAGGATTTACTTTGTCACTATTGAATTGAAGAAATCCCTTAAAGAAGATCCAAGTTCATTCATAAGAAGTTTAAAGATTCTACTCAGGGTTCCTACCAATAACTCTACAATGGGAAGACCACATACTAGATCAGCCTGCCACAATGCAGATGTCAACGAGACCGCTAGCGTTCAACAAGTAGGACCCATCAATCAACAAGCTAATCCTAAAGCGGGGACCGCCGCCGTCCTAAACCAAACAGAATTTGACACCAATACAGATTTCAACAAGATGATGAGAGAACTTACAGAAGGAAGGAGACATCTTAATGAGCAGATTCAAGCTAACACCAATCTCATGACTTAGCTTACTCAACAACAGCATCAAAATGCTGGAGGAATTCCTGATGCCTACTCCTTGCCCGACCACTCCGCTTCTTTTGATGAACCATCCAGGCGTAGATGTTGTAGAATTGAAACAATGCAAATAGGTGCAGCTGAACGATCCACCAGGGATGGTCCAAGTTCCCTACCTGGAGCCATGGCCTCTCACTTACACCAGGGTAATCTTACCCAAGTTGGAATAGGAAACTTAGGATCTGGAGTACGAGTGGAAGCTGTACGACCAACTCAACAAAGTCACAATGAAGCAGGGCCCCAGGACACACATTTGGTAGATCGCCAACCGAGGAGGCACCAACCAAAATGGTCCCGCAGGACAGATTCCAACTTGTCACCTTCCTTACAAACCCCGGACCTATCAGCTATGGTCAGACAGCTGGTGAGAGAAAATCAAGGCTTATTTAATGATGAATGGGGCATATCTAGGAGCCACATTCCATTCACAGATGCTATCCTACAGGCTAAGTACTCTAGGAAATTTAATATGCCGACTATTCCGGCCTACGAAAGGAAGACTAATCCCCGACAATATGTAATGAGATATGAGTGGATGATGGATTCAGCTAGGGAAAACGATGCAACTAAATGTAGATGCTTCCCAATAACTTTATCTGAAAGCTCTATCAAGTGGTTCACCCGACTTTCTCCGCGATCTATATCCAACTTTGATGAGTTAGCGATGAAATTTATGGAGCAGTTCAAGATTCATGCCACTCGTCCCAAGGACTTGATGTCCTTGTCCAGTGTGATTCAGGCTCTAGGGGAGTCGTTAAAGGAGCACTTACAAAGATTTTACGTTGCTGCTACTGAAGTTAGCAACCGGAATGACCATGTTATTCTAATGGCCATGATGCGAGGAGTAGATCCGGATTCGGAGTTTTATGATTGGCTGGTAGGAAAACCTCTTGCTACACTGGAACGTTTTTATTCAAAGACACATCAATTTATAAGAAGAGAGGAAGCCAGGTGGATGAGGTGAGATAATGCACCAGGGCCTGGCAAGGAGACTGTGTAGAGCAACATTGCTGTAAAACAATCCGGTGATAACTTTGGAAAGGTCCAGGTCAATGTTCAAAATAAGCCAGAGCAATCTAAAGGATCCGGAGGAGGAAATCCTGAAAAGAAAAGGGAGGCAGAAAAGTGGAAACCAAAGATCCCAACTTACAACGAATAGACTCTTTTGAATGCCTCTTTGGAAAATATTTACCTTCGACTTGTAATACTTTTCAATATCGAAAACGACGCCCAAAAGAGTCCGCTGAGGAACAAAAGCAGACTGGGAAGTATTGCCGCTTCCATGAGACTTACGGGCATAATATCGAGGATTGTAGGCACCTCCACGATGCTATAGAAAAGCAGGTTCGATAGGGGACATCCGACCCCAATCGCAGGCATGCACCACGTTGATCTGAGGAACCCATTAGGCCTGGAGGTAGATTAGTCATAAACACGATAGTTGGTCGGCCTCACCCTGCAGACAAGAATTGGCAAGAAATGGATCATTATGCTAATTACCTAAAGCATGAAAATTTTGAATGTTGTTCACACGTAATATGGGACCCCAGCTAAATAGCAACGAATGATGACGGACGATATAGTGTTCAGAAGCAGAGATGCCGATCAAGTGGAGGCACCTACCATTGATCCAATGGTCATCTCGGCCATTATTGGGCCAGCATTTGTGAGAAGAATATTGATTGACTGTGGAAGTTCTGTTAACATTATCTTCAAAAAAGCATATGACCAGATGAAGATGGAGACAAAGGATCTAAAACCATCTAAAGCTCGTATTCATGGCTTTAATGGTGCGGCTACACATGTAGTGGGTTTTGTTGAATTTCTAATTGAACTTAGGGAAGGTGAACGTAGGAGGGTGCAGATCCTACCGTTTATTGTTTTGGATGTCGATTCCCCGTATAATGTGTTTTTGGGTAGACCGGCCCAGGCTGAGTTTAGGGAAGCTTTGTCCCTATGGTGTCTAACTTAAAATTTTCCCATAGATAAAGGAGTTGTGTAGTGCATGGCAATCAGGCAACTGGTCGTGCATGTTATGTGGCTGAGCTAAGAGAGGCCCAGCAAAAAGAGAAGGGAAAGGTTGTGGACAACTCAGTCCGCATCCGAGCTATTGAAAGTGGATATTTAATGCCCGAGCCTTGGCTCAAGCAACATGATCGGATCTATAGAGACATAGATCCGTGGGACAATGATGAGGAACCCAAGGAGGCAAAAGCAGCACCGGCTGAAATGACGATTGACATTCTAGTCAGCCGTGACGACCCATCGCGGGTACTTAAGATTGGATCACAACTCAACCCCTCAATGATCGAGGATCTTACTGATTTCCTCTGAGCTAATCTGGATGTTTTCGCTTGGACACATTTCGATATATGTGGGATTTCTCCCGCCATTGCGAGTCATATGTTGAACATAGACCCGAGGTACATGCCAGTGAAGCAAAAAAGGAGAGGCATGGACCCGAAGATGTCCGCTGGTCTTAGAGAGGAGGTGGACAAACTCAAAGCCAATGGGTTTGTCTGTGACGTCCTCTACCCAGAATGGGTGCCTAACCCCGTGCTAGTGAGAAAAGCGAATGGGAAATGGAGGACCTGTGTTGACTACTCAGACCTGAATAAAGCACGCCCGAAGGATAGCTTCCCTTTACCCAAAATTGACTAGCAGGTCGACTCAACGGCATGACACGGGTTATTGTCATTCATGGATGCGTATTTGGGATACAATCAGATCCCGATGCATATTCCAGATTAGGAACATACTACTTTTGTCACAGAAGTTGGACTGTATTGTTATGTGGTGATGCCCTTTGGGCTGAAAAATGCAGAGTGACTTAGCGCTTAGTAGATCGGATGGTTGAAGACTAATTTGGTAGAACAATGGAAGTTTATGTGGACGACATGCTCATGAAATCACGATAGTAAAACAATCACATTCGAGACTTAGCAAAACTGTTTGATATACTCAGGTACTACGGAATGAAAATCAATCCACTGAATTGTTCCTTTGGCGTTGCGTCGGGAAAGTTTTTGGGTTTTATTGTAAATGCACGGGGAAATGAGGCTAACCCAGAAAAGATTCAAGCTATTCAAGACATACAAGTGCCCAGAACTATAAAGCAAGTACAAAGCCTGAACGGAAAAGTGGCCGCATTGAGTCCATTCATATCCAGAGCGACAGACAAGTGTATTCCTTTCTTCGATGTGATAAAAAAAGGGAAGAGAAATTTCCAATGGACGCCCAACTGCGAGGATGTATTCCAAGCTTTGGTAAGATATTTGGAAAGTCCCACGGTGCTGTCAAAGCCTATAGACCATAAAGTGTTGTATGTGTACTTGGCCGTATCTCAACATGCCATCAGTACAACCTTGGTTTGCGAGGAGGACTCAAAAGATGGTGTACTATGTCAGTAAACATTTCACGGAGGCAAAGAGAAATTATCCTAAAACTGAGAAGCTAGCCTACTGCTTGGTGATTGCGTCATGCAAGCTTCGTCCATACTTTCAAGCACACCCGATCAGTGTTTATATCGATCAACCTCTACGACAGGTGCTCCAACGACCCGAAACCTCTGGAAGGTTGCTGAAGTGGAACATTGAGATGAGTCAAATCGATATCACCTCCTGCCAAGGAGGGCTCTCCAAGGGTAGGCACTTGCGGACTTCATTGTAGAATTCACCATATCAGACGAGCCAAGCAGTGAGGATGTTATTCTCCCCATTCAATGGAAACTATATACCAATGTGGCGTCCAACGACCGTTGTTCTAGGGTTAGTGTAATTCTTGTAACTCTTGAAAACCGATCAATTTGTTATGCTTTGAATCTCAATTTCCTAGCTACGAATAAAGTAGCCGAGTATGAAGCTTGATTGCTGGCTTGAAACTTATCGAGGAACTTGGAGTAAAATTGGTTGAAATCTTTTATGACTCACAATTGGTGGTGTACCAGGTGCGGGGAAACTATCAAGCAAAGAGGTAGAGACTTGCCCTATACCTTTCTCGGGTTCAAGAGTTGTTGGCAGACCTTGAATATTACGATATTTCACACATACCATGTGAGAAAAATGGGAAAGCCAATTCATTGGTAAAATTTGCGAGTACTGGTGATGTACAGTAGATGGGATTGGTTCCCGTCGATATCTTACATGCTTCGAGTTTAAATGATATAGAAGTAGATTTTGTGTTAGAAACAGAAATCAAGAAAGAGTCATGGATAACCTCATTCACCTGCTACATGGGGTTTTGTCCGAAAGAAAGAACGAAAGACGACAAGTCATTTGTAAAGCTTCGCGATATGTAATGCAGGACGGATTAATGTATCGAAAAGGATTCTCGGTTCCCTTACTTTGGTGCATCTCCAATGATGAAATAAAGCAGGTCTTGAAAGACGTTCATGAAGGAGAATGTAGCGACCATACTAGGGGCAGACATTAGCAAAAAATATCCTCCGCTATGGATACTAATTGCCAATGTGAATCGGAACACCGCGGACTATGTGTGAAGATGCGCAAAATGTCAAAAATATGCAAAAATCCCGAGAGCTCCGCCGACAGAACTCACATAAATTGTTAGCCCTTGGCCGTTTGCAATATGGGGAATCGATATAATCGGCTCCTTGCCAATCTCCAAATGTGGTGCCAAATACGCAATAGTTGTAGTAGATTACTTTACCAAGTAGATGGAAGCAGATCCCTTAGCTATAATCACCACCAAAAATGTCATTAATTTCGTTGTACGAAACATTATATGTCGTTTTGGCCTCCCGCAAACTACCATTACGGACAATGGAACTCAGTTCGAAAGTAGGAAGTTCAAAGAATTTTGTCAAAAGTATGGCTAGAAAAGTTTTGCAACAGCTGCCCATCCAAAAGCCAATGGAAAAGTAGAAGCCGTAAACAAAATAATCAAATCCATATTGAAAAAACGTTTGGAGAAGGCTAGAGGCAAGTGGGTGGATGAGCTTCCGACAACACTTTGGGCCTATAGAATCACCCACAAGTCCGCGACTGGCCACACTCCGTTCATATTGGCATATGGCATAGAAGATGTTATACCCGTGGAACTTGAAGTTCCATCACATCGAGTAACTCATTATGACCCTAAGACGAATCAGGATTTGTTGCTGGAATCACTGGACTTCGTTGACGAAAAACGTAAAGAAGCTGATTTAAGGGCGGCTGCATATAGGCATCGATTCGCTTGATATTATAATAAAAAAGTCCGACCAAGAATATTCGATGTAGGCGATCTCATTTTGAAGCAAGTTTTTTCGATCCCATCGCATATGAATCCCATATGGGAAGCTCCATAAGTCATTGAACGGAAGCTTGGAGAGGGAACTTTCGAGCTAGCCACCATCGATGGCACGACACTCCCCCGAGCATGGAATAGCAAGATTCTGTGGTGTTATTACACTTAGTTGCTTCCTTTTCTTTTTAGTAGCAATTGTTTCCAGTATGTTTTTCTTTTGTTTTCGGCATGTAATAAGACAATTCAGTTGTTCCTATATGATTATTGATAATAAAGGCATGAAGCCACTTTTCTATGAACTATCCATGTTCCATGTGTTGTAATTCCATGGCAAAAATTAAATCACATTATTCTATTCGGTATATGAACGCATGTGAAAAATTAAAAATTAATCGACAGAAAAAATCTCTAAGTCCCGAGAGTGCGGACGGAAGTACTCTGAGTCCCCAAAGTGCGGACTAGAGTATAAACGACTTAAAATCTCTAAGTCTCCATAGTGCGGACTAAAAGTATTCTAAGTCCCCAGAGCATGGATTAGAGGATCTACGATTTCAAAAATTTCTGTGTCATATGGAAGTGAACTGGAGTTTGTGTAACTCATAAGATTTTGAATTTCGGTTACAAGTTATACAGTAAGTTGAACAACGAAAATCATCGAAAGCAAAGGAACAAAGTTTTATCCACTAATCCAAAATAAAGTTCCACTACAACTTCTCTTGTACTCGAAGAAAAAACTCTATTTACAACGACTATGAAAATAAATAGAAATAATTACATGATCCAGGCCTATTCGCATTGAACGAGGCATAATAGCTACCTTTTCAAATTCTTTTCCTTCCTCAGTTTCTCTGAAGACTCCTTCCCTAGGCATTTTCTCTTGAACGCCTTGCTTGCTAGGGAAGAAGTGCCCGGGGAAGGGAGAGGAACTTCCAGTGGTAAGGTCCCACCGGGGAGAATAACCTTCAGGGTCCTGTCCAGTGGATCGTTCAGTTCCACCATGGAGGCTCAACCTTAATATCAGCCTTCTTCATCCCCTCTACCATGATTTACTCCTCCATGCTCAGTTTTGAAGTGTGTTTGGAGGCGCCCGTAATTTCAACTTTGTCATGTTCTTCTACGGGAGATGGATTTTTGGATTTGTCTTCATCAAGCGCCTCGATCACTTGAGGGTCAGGTCCGAGAGTCTCCTCCGATTGAATTGCTCCTCCCACTTTCTCCTCCCTCTCCATGGTGACATCACTCTTTGGAGTAGGTTTGAGATCGAAATGGCCTATATGAAGCCATGAAAAGAAAATGTTAGAATGCGTCTATTACATGCCAGAACGATTATCTTTTGAACTCTAGGAAGAAAAACTACGTATCGATTTCCGGTTGGCTCTCAACTGTTTTAGGAGTTTCACCCTCTGGAATAGGAGATAGAGCGTGAAGATCAAGTCCGGGCTTCTCTGGTCATAGCCAGTATGCTGCTCGAAAGGATCAAGTGATGAGCAACCAGTCGGCTGAATAGGAGGAGGAACTACAGAATCAGTTCTGGATAGACCAGCAGTGTCATTCTTTCTTTTTGATGAGGAGGAGTCTCTTCCGTAAAGAACCTTTGCTGTAGACAGGTCAGTGCGCTCATTCTTGCGAAGCACTTCTTTCACAAGGGAATCCTCATCAACCTCTTTAGTTCCTAACTCAACCCTTTTAATTTTTATTAAAGTATTGCATGCTTCGGCCAAAGATTCGAGGTAACCCTCGCTAAGAAATATTAGGTCACGATGCATGAGAACTCAAGCATTGTACTCGGCTATGAGTGGATCAAACATACACTTAATCTCCTCCCTACCAGCCCCAGCAGCAGCCTTGAGGCGAGAATCGATTTCCGACAGTGTCATTCTTTTGCCCTCCTCACGGGCTTCGTCCTTCAACGCTTCAGCCTTTGAGAGCTCCTCATCAAGGAGTCGTGTAACGACTATCTCTTCATAATACCATTGCGACTCCTTTTTGAGCAACAGTCTTTTCTTCCTTTTCTTTAAGGAGTAGCTCCTCCAATTCTTTGACTCGTTGAGCGAGGACATCTTTCTCCTTTTGAATGGAGTATTTCTCTAAGACTAAGGCGCCACTGCGTTGAACCGCTTCATCAATTTCTTTTTTATGGTTAGCCTCCGGGCGATTGACTGCCTCAGCGGTATCTTTAGTATTCTTCTGAGCGACCTCAAGTTGAGATATACACGAGGAAAGCTGTTCGTCCTGGGCTTTGACGATGTCTTTATCATGAATGGCTTCAAGTTTCAGGCGATCGATCTCATATTGACGTTCCATGGAAACTTCTGAAACTTTTTCAGCCAAGTGAACAAACGCATCGTGTTAGATGTAGACATCATTATTGCAAGCAATGTCACTTTGTTTAACATACCCTGGAATAGGATGGATCGCATAAAGTAATTTTAATCCATTAAAGCATATTTTTAGAAATGTGGCTTTAAGCTCAGCAAGCTTTTCAGCTATGATGGATCATGTGTAGGGGCTGAGGAAGTTTGTTTAGCCGAAATCATGGACTTCTTATGAGGCCCGCGAGAGTGCCTAGTGCTTGATGAACCAGAGTAATGGTCGCGAGGAGCTTCAGATTGAGATCCCTTTTGAGCAGATTTCTTCCTGCTTTGTTCTGGCTGAGGAGGAGGATCGTTGGGGTACGAAGAATGGCTGTAAGTTTTCCTCTAGGATGATGATGAATCTTGGGGATGATAGTCTCTATCGTTGTTGTCCTCTCTATCTTGATGTCTACCGGACCCCGAGTCTCGGCTGGAGTGATGAAAGATAGAAGACCCACGTAAGCGATCGAATCCGTAAGTATGCCCCATATCACCTGCACATAAATTAAGCGAGGACAAGTTAGGAAGAATAACATGATGGCTGAAATTTAAGTGCATGGTGAAGTGTAAGTGCTCGTGTGTGTCCTAGTGATTCCCACGACGGACCAGTTTCTTTCGCTTTACTAGTTGGGGTTGACTCTCCACGTCGACCGGCTAAATCACCTACATCGCCTCTCGGGGGCGAATTATGCCCCATATCTCTTGGGTCGTTAAAACCATAATTCAACAGGTCATCGGGGATGGTCGGGTCTGAAAGACCTTTAAGTGAACCCTTTAGATGTTAGGGAGAGGATTTTTTTCTCGACCGGGGTGATGGTAACTTTAGGAGTCCCGCCAACTGTTTTCTTCTCCAATTTATAGACTAAGGTTTTTTGCCTCTTCGAAGGGGAAGCAATTTGGTGACATCAGGTACGTCAGTTATAGGCGCAATATTAGAGCCTAAGTTCTCGTCGGTCGTTTTTGGCACCTCGACCTCCTTTATTTCACCCTCTTCAGATACATCGGGGGTCCCACCTATGGAAGGCATCAAAGACCCAGCTTGCCTTTTTCCTTTTTCCGAGGCAGGTCCGGTTATAGTGGCGCTATAAGGGGGACTTGTTCGATGACCTTCCGCTAACAATTTGAACTTTGAAAGCGATTCATAGGAAATGACAGATTTGATTTCTTGGTCTCCCACGGAAACGCGTGACTATTAGGATGTAGCTGTGCCGGGGCGATCCCGATGTACTGTAAAACATCACGGAGAAAGGAGTTGAAAGGTGGCACGCTATCAACCCGACACATGAATTTATTGCAAGCTGTATATCCAACTGGGGGCAGGTGTGGTGGATCTTGCCCCGATGGAACTAAAACATCGTCGAAAGGGATTCCATGAATTGTGCACAATCAATGAAGACCGACTTCGTTGATTTTTGAAGCATGGGAATCAATAGGATTATTTAGAATAACCGCTCCGTCTATCACATCAGTAGCCGGACCGACAATTGCAGTCGATGGATTTGGGATATCCTGTGCAGGAGTTGTCGATGGATTAGAGGTTCCCGCTACTTCCTACTGAGAACTTGGCTCAGGTTTGTCTGAAACTGTGGTGGAGCTTGACTTTTTAGGAATCCTTAACAAGCGTCGAATTTGGGTAGATAGTTGTTCGAACTTTACTTGAAAGACAATCGATATTAAATATAACAAAAAAAATGTTCCCCCCGTGTGGTGTGTGGACTAATGCAATCGTTCAAGTATAAGTGTCAAAGAATTAAATATTCAAAGACTGATGAAGTGTGATTGAGCATTGAACTGTCATCTTCGAAGACCGTCATCGCTGACCGTCTCCGAGAGCTTATCCTATGTTCGGTAGTCTGGGTCCTGAAATCGGATATTGGCATCGTAGGTTGAAGGCTGTTATGTGCTTTATTAAGGTGAACTCGTGTTTATAGTTGTTAGAACAGGGGAGATATCTATCCAAACCAGTGCAGTATGATCGTGTCCCTAAATTTTTGTCATTGTTCTATGGTCAGGCATGGCAGTAATAATCTTGGCATGTGTTATACTTGAGTGGAGACGATTTTGATTATTAGTGCCGACCCTAGGACCTGGGGCTGAAGGATACACTGGACCAAAGACACCTACCCACTCGCTCTCCTCCATCTCACTTCCTCAAATCACCTAAACACTCTCCTAGGTTCCCACCGAACAACACTCTCACTCATACACTACTCCCACAAGGGACTTACTGACTAGTAGATTTCCACCTGACCTACTGACTCGGCATTGACACTCAGCCTACACCCTCTAAACTTACTAACTCCTACCGATCCACTTCTATTTTTTTCTCCCTCGTTCCCTATTAGCCGAACGACTTCGTACCAGATCACCAATTCAACTCTACTTCTATAACCTAACAACCACACTCCGTCGCTTAGTGGCCCAACAGGAGCCTGCGTCCTAGAGACCACCGGTATCCTTTTCCTTTCTCCTCTCCATCTCACCTGCATCGAAATCAGTTAAACCTGTATCGAGTTCCAACCCTAAGGCATGTTCTAACCTCAAATTTGCCTTTACAATGGCTCCTACTGTCCGTAATCTGAAGAAAATTCGTGAATTCAAATTTCGTACAAAACCCCTAATTTGGGAAAGTCGATCGAATGAGAAATTCATACCTAAGAGAATGAATCGAAGCGTAGGGAACTGTTAGATTTGAGGGAAGTTCGTTTAGACTCATTATCGGGGGAGTTGTGGAGCAAACGTACTGGATTCAGGATGAGAAAGGAAGGTTGATGCGGTAGCCGAAGTTCGAGGGAAGGTAAATTAAAAGGTCCTGTAGAGTTGAAGTGAAAGTAAAGGAAAGAAGAGGAGAAGTGTTGGTTTTTATATGAAGAAAGGGAGGTGAACGGCCATTACCCTGTGGGACCGGTTTGACCACTATAGTGGGTCGGTGAGTGAACGTAACCGAACGATACCAAGTAGACTGACTACATAGCTCGGTGTTCATACGTTGAGCCATTTATTTAATAAAAAATAGAGAGAGAAAAGGAATATAACCATGTTTCGACCTTTGCGAGATCGTAGACGTTTGCTCATGATTGATTCAAAGCGTGTCTTATTGATTCACACGACACACTTTGGGGGGCAAATGTTACCCGACCACTTGGCTCGGCTACAAGATGATAGTCCTAGAGGTTTTGATTTGGTCGGGACCAGATTCAAGCCAGTATGAGGTTGGAGATGTGTGGAATGGGTCCAAGTTGTGTGGTTCTCCTATATACATGGTTCGGCTTGTATGCATGGTTCGGTCGAGGGAGGAGAGAAGTGTATCACACGGTCCTGTGAGACAACGTATGTCGCTCGATCAAAGAAAGATGTTGGTAGGAACTCCATATATATTGCTCGGCTTAAGGGAGAACATTCATCGCTCGGCTGAGGGAGATATTATCTCATTCGATCTCGGGAAGTTCTGTTAGAATATCTTTCGGCCAGAGAACAAGTCGTTCGGCCAGGATGGTCCATCAAGTATCGTTCAGTCAAGTTTGGGCAGCCCTTGTCGCTCGGTCGGGGCTGGTTTGACACAAGTGTTCGGTATATCTATTTCAGTGCAAGGTGAAGGAGTAAGCTTATTCTTGGAAGTTAACATCGAGGTGAGGGGTTCGGCATTGCTTCACTTCGAGATCCATTACAAGTCGCTCCGAGTCCTTTGAGACCATACTTCGAGTCACTTGCTAAATGACCACTGGTCGTTCATACATCGTTCGGCCGAGGGAGTTAGCGAACTTTCAACAGGACAATGTGGTTATTTTTTCTCTACTTCAGGTTGCATCGCTAGTTGCTCCGAGTTATGGGAGACTTCGCTTCTAGTCATACACGAAGAAGTCGTGGTTCAGCCAGAGAGGCTTGGGGGTTACTGGCTCGGTGAAAGTGGCTCGGCCTGACTTGTTCGGTCACCATTGACTTACAACTATGGGCCGAGCTACCTTGTTCTGGGGCGTACATAGGGGATCCTACCTATCTTTGTCTATAAATAGAGAGGTAGTGGCATAGTTTAAGGAGACCTTTTTTTAGGAACTCCGGGGAGACTCTGCCATTTCGAAGACTCATCTATTTTCGATCGAAACTTGTAATCAAGTTGTTAGTGTATGGATTGTATTCGTATTCAATAGTTTGAAGAAGCAATAAAGATCACATTAAAAGTGGACGTAGGTAGTTACGTCGTACCAATATAATTTTGGTGTTCCCATTTTTTACTGTTCTTATTGCATTCTATTGTGATATTCCTCTGTTTTAATCTACCTTCTTCATTAAGGGTGTTAGTGACCAATTTTGGTGCTAACATTTAACCATATTATAATGCGGTCCAGGTTACTGTACATTTAACCGATGTTATCACTGTTTTTATTTTAAAAAGAATTCAGTCTTTGCGACATATCAAAGCCACAACCATTATAGCCAAGCTACCAAGCTTCTAGCACTCAACAATTTATACTAATAGCCAACACATCATTTCCTCAATATTATCCACTTATTAATTAACATAAATGATCATTTTACTTTGCAAGCATAGAATGGGGATTTGTTTAGCTCAATAGATATCCAAAATAACCTATTCAGATTAGTTATAAAAAAGGTGTTTCATTCTGCCAAATAGATGTCCAAAATAATCTACTCAATTTAGTTATAGCGGAACAAGGTCTTATGCTGCCAAACAGATATCACAAACAAATTATAATTAACTTAACAACATTATTATTTAAAAGAACATAATTATATTCAATCATTATTAATTTGTCAATTTTTCATAGTCCATTAACGCTATCAAGAAGTTATACTGTAATATTGTATTCATTAATACAACTCTAATGCAAAAAATCGTGGGTTGATTGGATTTAAAACAAATGAGATATCATATTTTTAAATTTAACACGCATTTAGTTTTTAAATTAAAAGAATAAATAAGTAAGCTTCTCACCAAAAGCAAACAAGCTAACCCAACAACCATCAAACCAGAAACCGCTTCACCCTTCTCCTCCAAATCGACCATCTCCTATGCATGAACATGCACCACCTTACACGTGACATGGCCAACCACTTACCCAATCATCAAACTAAGGATACCAATAAAGTCTACACATCGAGCTCCACACGCCAGCATCCACCACTTTGTCTCTGGCCATTTCTATCAAAATCCGGCCTCTTTTTCCTAAATAAGAAATCGTGTATAGGAATAAACATGCTCCCCTCTCCACCACCTCGATCATCAACTGCTACTGCCTCCTTACCCACCGCAACCACCAAAGCCTACCACACCTTCGACCAATCACATGGCCCACTTGGTGGCCTCCACCATCGCCAGCATTTCGGAAGACGTACGCAAATTCCTAAAAAACCCAAATTATAAACCGAGCTCGATTGGCCAACTCTAACCTTCATAGCTCCAAGGCACCACCAAAAACCTTATTTTATCCCCAAGCTCCTCCTTATACTCATCATTCATCCTCTAGCTAGCCACTTCGTCGGAATTTGCATGATGAACAGAAAACGTTCAAAAATCACCTACGGCAAACACCGGCCCCCTAAAACCGTATGACCACCACCGAAAATCATGACTCAATGATACGAATACACTTATATCCTCCGACCTTCATTTCATGCTTGTCAAAATCACACCAATATTTGAATGGTGGGGGATATCGGATGAGTTCCACCACCCTACTCGACGAAATATTGAGTGACCATTTTTTAAAAATGCTAGAGGTGAAGATAAACAACTTTGCAGTTAGAAGATTTGACTAATTTCGATTTGTTTGAGAGATATTGATTTTTGAATAAAAAGATGGAGTTGTTTTCCTTTTACAGGAAATCGTAGTCACAAGCGGGTAACACTTGACAAAGTAAAACGGATTTTACCGAAATCAAGTAAGCGATTTATTTGGCCAAAACTTCAAACCACCTACGAAGTGACATGTGAGTATTTATATTCGAACGGTTAGATATTAATCGCTGACCAAATTTACGCTTAATGGGTCACAAAACCAAAGTTGAATACTCCTTTGACAAAATGTTTTAATTAATTATAATTGTTATAAATTAATTAACATTAATGAAATATTAGTTATAAAAATTTAGTTTTGATTTGAAGAGAAATATATTAATCAATATACGTTATCGATACGTGTTTAAATTAGATTTAAATGCAAAATATTTTATTTAAGATGAGTTTGAAGCTCATATGAGGGCCCATTGGCTCAACCAAGATGGAGCAATACAGGGGTGGCCACATGATGGTTAGATAGGCTAGGGTTGAATGGATAAGAGGAAAAAAGATCAAGAGAGAAATTTGGATCTTGATCCTAACTTATCTCACCATTCCTCCTCTATATATCATTTCTTTTTTTGGAGCATCTATCTATACCTCCTCTGGCCGAAAATAACTTATAACCATCCCTCTATTTCCAAACTCAAATCAAAGTAAAACATATGCTATTCCATAAGTGGTGGTCATCAGTTCAAGGGCTAGCACTCTATTGGATTGGAAACTAGTTCAAGGTGTAGATCTCATCATTTCAAGGTGTACTAATAGACATTAGTAATAAGGTAAATTTTCCAACATGTTAATGATTATTAATGTGCAAGTAATATTTATATCATGTATATTGTTGTGCTAGTTAGGTGATGACTCTATTATATCAATATACTGTCACAATCAGATTAGTCGTATGTTTATATATATTTTAAAAATATTTTTTTACATTATCAGATGTATAATACTTGCGGTAGAGAGAAAAATAAAAAAATAATTTAATATTTATTGTGTTAGTTAGATAAGGTTTATAATTCAGATATTAAATATTATATTATATAAAACATGGATTTGAAACTTTATATAAGTAATATTATACATAAAACATTTTTGGTAGAATTAAAATAATATATATATATATATATCATTAATATATTATTTAAATCATTTAATTTTATAAATAAGTAATACTAATGCATACATATAGTGGAAATTATGGAGAAGGACAAATTTTTAAAAAATGGCTAAAGGACACAAAGTTTTATTTTTGGACTTAAGGACAAACTTTGAAAAAAATTAGATTGAAGGACAATGCTAGTTATAACTAGCATTACAGCCAGTTTTTACACTACAGAATGTTAGTTATAACTAGCATTATATTTAGTTTTACACCGTACAAAAAGCTAGCTATAATTCGCATTGTCCTTCGGCATAACTGTTTCAAAGTTTGTCCTTCAACCCAAAAATGAAAATTGTTGTCCTTCAGCCTAATTTCTTTTTTTAAAGTTTGTACTTATGCCTATATTCCACATACATATATATATATATAATATGTTTCAAATTTCACAAAATTAAATTTACATATAATATTACCTTTGGCAATAAAAAAATTAAATTTCTTATATAATTTAAATAACTATCAAAATTAATATATTAATTTTAAAATTAATTTTAAGTTGTAAACTTTTTTATGTAATATTTAAATATCATAATAGTTTTGATATTTTACTAGAATATTGAATTTTGAAATATCTTTAACAAAATACTTTTTATTGGTTTATATTAAATTTCTATACGAAAACGTATATTTATATATTTAAAATTCAAAAAAACATCATTGTCATGAGCTATATAATAGGAATGTGTGTATATACACAAACGTATATTTCATATACATATTTTATTTAAGTATATATATTATTAATTTTTATAAGATATTAATATATATATACATTTAAAAAATTCTGGCTTTTATTTCAAATTTCGAGGAGAATAAATACATAAACTTTAATATAATTTAGATCTTTTTAATATACATATACATATATATATATTATAAGTTTCAAATTATATATATATATATATATATATATATATTCATAACATAATTTCAAAATAGTATACATATATTTGTATATGTATATATATTGTAATATTTGTACGCATGAATTAAACTATATAAACATACATTTGGACAAAATATTTGTATACAAGAGGAGCTAACATGTCTATTGCAATGTAATTCCAACACTTATATACAGATATATAATAGCTTGTATAGATTGTTATGTTACACATGCGCACACACACATATATATATGTATCTGTGACACACACATATATAATATACTCTTAATTGCATAATATAAAATTATAATATGAATTTAAATAAAATAACGATTTTATTAAAGGAAATTTAGAAATGTACTAAATAAATTAGACTTCATAGGTCAAATAAAGATACAAAATAGAATTTTATTTTTTGAAACTCGTCAATTACTTCCACTGCGGGCTCGCCCAATTCTAACAACTATCATCCCATAGTTCCATCTCAGATGGTGTTGAAATTTATACCATTAGGACTAGAAAAATAAGGTGATGTGTGCCGATAAGTTTCGCGGCGAGTCGTTATACGTGATCATACAAGCTTGAAACTTGTGGTGATTTATTTAAGAAAATAAACAAATACACACACACAAAAACACCCACTCATTTAGATCTTAGACTTCCACTCTCCTCTCTTTCTCCTTTTTTCTTCCAAACGAGTCTTTCTTTTTCGTTCGGCTTAGCTTGGGTTCCATGAGCTACAGTCTAAGTCAGTTGAAAGGATTAGATCTGCCAAACTGAAGGAGAGGAGAGCTTCACATCTATGGCAACGTTGGTGGGTACGATGAGGCACGGCTGAACTCCCTTCTTCTTGATGTCGGGTAGGGTTAGTTGTTGGAGGAGATATAGGAGGAGTTAGGCGAAACGGAGAGCGTCATTGAGTTCTCCTTGGCGACTTGAATCTTCCTCCACAACCACAATAGCACTGGCTTTGAAATGTAATCACGAATGTAGTGGGCCGAAGGTATTGGTGAAATGGTGCATTTCGATTTAGGGGGACAGACATCTTAAGAATGGGTCGGTAGCAAAGAGGACGCTTGGTTTGACACGTTGGAGTCGACGATTCATCATTTCGTGATGTAGAGTGGGAGAAATGGAGGAGAGGTTCATTGGTATGGGTTTGTGCACTTTTCTATATGCGAGAGGGAATTGGGGAAGACGAGGAATTTGTGTTAATGATGTAATTAATTATTTAGCTATAATTAATTAATAAGTCGATTATCATATTTCGTATTTAATTCATATATCTTGCATACGTGGACCAATCGAGAAGTGGTTTTCGTTGTTGTGACCATATTGAGATTATCTATATCACGGTAGAGGTTTGGAATAGATTCAAGCATGTGAGAAATTACGGTTCAGGTGAGAAAAATTAGTAATCCAAATTTATATTGTAATATAACTCCCCGTAATCATATATATCCAAAATATTACCTAAAAGAAGTACAATAATAAACATACACATTGTATGTATGTATGTATATAATTATTCCCCTATTTGATTGGATTAGTTTGAGTAGATTATTAGGATAGTTGATTAAGATCCCTTGTATATATTATGTTTTATTTGTATTGAATAGAGGTCTATGGTAGTTGATTAAGATCCCTCGTATATTTTAAGTTCGACCACACTGGATGTGACTCGAGGTCTATGATACATTGAGGTACTGACTCTATTTATCTTGGGCATGAGTCTACCGCGGACTCCACTCATTAACAGTGGTGATTATCAATTTGTATTCTCTGTTTATTGCTTATCCTTATATTGTGTGTATCATATTAGCTGCTTGACAATATTATTGCATATTCTAGGATATGCTTATATTGTGATACTTATATTATCTCTGTATTTGTATACTGGGTTACCTTATCATGGTATACTGTTATGCATCGGTCACATTTCGTTGATGACTGGCGAAGAGCACATTATGGTATGAGTCCCTACATTTGAGATAGGTTTACTTTTCTTGTTTTTAGGCAATCCGAATTATCCTTGAACCACGTCTATAGAGAGGACCAGATGTGCCTTAGTAGTTCCCTGTTTTATATATGTATATATTTTTTATATATAGTATTTAGAGATAGTTCCCCACATACCAGACTTTATGTGGGACCCGTGTTTTGTCTTTGTTTGTTTATGTCATGAAAAATCTTGGGTAGTCAATTGAGTAATTTGGAAGTCAGATGCTTTTAAGGATACACTTTCACGACAGTTGGAGCTTTGGAGGCGAAGATGATACAATGGATATATACTTAATATTATAGTAGTACATGAAAAATATATTATTTGTATTTGAGACTTGTTGTATCAGCTATTCTATTTTGACTTTTTGTATTGATATTTACTTATCAATTACTTTCGCCGGTGTGGCCTTTTATATATTTTCATCCTATCATATTCATGTATTCAGTATATCATGTGTTTTCATTCCTCCATGAGATTATATCATTATGCCTTAGTATGGTGTCTGTTTTTTTTTACTTTGACAAACTGTCTTATATGGTATTCAGGAGTCGGACGTTGTCACTCGACATTGATTTTCAGGTTTAACGAAGGGTTGTTTGCTACATTTGGTATTGGTGCTTAAGCTTAACACTCATGACCAAGTATACCAGTTTGAGTTAAATAATTAGGTAGAAAGAGATATGTTGAGAGAGTGTACTTATATTTCTCTATTATATTATATTTCATACATTACTTGTCTTTTGGACTTTGATTTATTTCTATCACTAGTTGCTCAGGTATCTTCGCCCAAGCTATCTGTATGAGCAGACAGAGTACATGAGCAACTACATATAGGCAGTTTGAGATGCTTTGCCTGATTTGTTTGGATACTATTTGTCTATCGCATGGGATGTTCCATCGCTCGTGAACATCCTAGTAGTAGCCGTTGATGTTAGAGGAGACGCAACCCTTGGGGTAGCAGTATTTCTTACTCCACCAACTTTAGACTTTCCGATCTTGTGTCAGGATTTCCTTGACTTTAGCGAGAAGTAATATCTAGATTAGGAGACTGTTGCTGAGGCACGGGATTAGACCAATCATTTGAGAGGGCTTTCGCCATTTATGGACTTAAAGGAAGACTTCCCAGCACCTTATAGGGAGGCTTTGGCTTGGTGGGACATAATAGTAGAGAAGGTTAATGAGTGTGACTTGGATTGATTATAAACGTCACTTTGAGCCTTGATTTATCCCAAGGACTAGGTGAGACATACAGTTTGAGTGTTTCATCCATTTGCAGCTGGGTAGCTTGTTAGTGATGGAGTATGCTAGCTGATTTATTATTTTTGGCTAAATTTTGTTGTGATGGTTAATATTTCGTCGAAGTTGGCAAGGAGTTTGCCAAGGGTCTTAATGCATTGGTTGCGTTTCATTGCTTGATCTTACCCCTAGTATGGGCTACTTTTGAGAGTCTCATGGTGATAGATCTACCCTAGGAGAGCATCCGCTAGGTACCAATAGACGTAGCAATGGTGGAAAGCAAACCGAAGTTCCAACCGAAGCACAAAGACAAGGATACAAGAAGAGATCAAACTTCATAGAGAGTTGACCTAATATGTAACTCCTATGGGATATGAGAGCATTTCATTATGAAATGTCATTTGCGTAAGTGCCTCCATTACGATTAGATTGGTCACTAGAAGAAGCATTGTCCTACATTTCTATGGCGTGATTACGTGACGATGAATTTTTCATAGTAGACATTACTGGGTCCTAGCAGATCTATGACTCAGGTGAAAGGAAAGAAATTCTTATGGCAAGGCATGCTTCAATTGTAAGTTGCTTGCTTTTGTTCTTTTCGACACCTGAGCTATATATTCAGCCATTGCTACTTACCTAGTAGATAGACTAAACTTGACACCTTTCATAGTAGGTAAATCTTTTATAAAGATAAAACTTGTGTGGGTAACCTTAGTTTTTGAGCTAAGAGGTAAAGACTGAAAGTACTAGCATTCGAAGTTGATGCATGAGATTTTCTGGGATTGGTCGATGAGCTGTGGCCAGAATTGCATCCAAGTAGGATTCACTGGATGCCCAATAATGAGAAAACAACGAGGGGATGACTTATATGTGTTTTGTGTGTAGGCATTTGTGTTAGAAGTTGTTTGCAATTATGTTTGTAAATCTTTGGTGATGAGGTTAATCCCATGCCTAAAGGGATTTTTTCAAGGGATCATGTAAAACCTTGTAAAATTAATGGTAATTAATAAATAATTATTAAGCCTGAAAAATAAAATTGAGGAAATTTTAGAACTTGGCCATGAAGCTTCCATCACTATGTTCGTAGCGATTTTGAGAAACTTTCATATTTAAAGTCTTGCAGTCGGGGTTCAAATGAAGAAGTTATTAGCGTTTGAAGTTTTCAGAACGAAAATAATTAAATAGGAAAATTGAAAATAAATAATAATAAATTCGGGACCGACTGATCAACCCCTTCCTTAGGTCGGTCGACCATTAGCATTCAACGGCCTATAGAAATGAAATTGACCTGTCCAAAAGGTGGCGGCTAGGGTTGAACTTCGGTCGAACGGTCTAGATTTAATTATTTAAATCTAACGTGTTTGCACAAAAAATGGACAAACACCTCCAAGTCGTATTATTTAGTTGATTATATGTGATTTTCAATGATTTTAGATGAGTATGTAAATATGAGAAAAGTAGGGGCTGAAATGTAAAAGACACACAGATTTATAGTGGTTCGGCCAGAATGTGCCTACGTCCACTTTATATGTTATTATCTTCTTTCTTTCAGGTTACAAGTACAATGCGTTGTATACAAGTGTATGAAAGTAGTTTGAAAGTTCCTTCCTTGCTTGAGCTCTCAAACTTCTCTGCCATTGTTGTACCCCTGCCCCTCTATTTATAGAATGAGGTAGGGGGCAGGGGTCATGGAAGTATATAGCTGCTAGTGGGCCCGGGCTGAAGCAATCTGGACTGGCAGTTGTCTGGTTCGGCGAGGTCTCATTCGGCATGGAGCTTGGACCGGTGGTAGGCTTGGACCGGTTGTGAGTGTGGAACGGTGGTCCGGTGCTTGTTTGGACCGGCTGTGGGGTTGGTCCGGTAGGTCATTTGGTCCGGTGGTTGCAATTGCTTTGGTTCGGTTATGGTTGGACCGGATGTGGGGATGACCGAATGGCCTTCGGTTCGGCATGAATTGGAGATGCCGAATGGACTCATGCCGAATGGACCTTCACACTTGGAGTGCCGAATGAGCTAATAGGCTTGTATAGCCGGATGAAAAGGTACTCCGGATGGACCATCACTGCCGAATGAGCTTGTTCCTTCGAATCGCCGAATGGACATAGGAGCTGATGGAATGGAGGTTGCAAACCCGGGTGAAACTGACACTTCTTGGTCTCGAGATCTTCTGGGTGAGAATTCGCCCAACATTTGCCCCCCAAAGTGGGGCGCGTGCTTGCACGTGTTGCGCTTTGTTTCCCGGTGATAGAAAGGCTTGTTTCGTAACGCCATGGGCTGGACGTTCGTATCCTGCTGATGTCCTGCAAAGGAATTTACAGTTTTAGTGTGGTTTCAAATAACGACCGTTCATGATCGAAATATTTGAGATGAAGTGAACTGTGTCGCTCGGGACGAGCAAGTGTGCCCCGAAGGGGCTTAGCATCGTCGATGCCAGGTTCACGTTAGAGTGGGTCCCTGGGTCGTTTGCCAAGGTGGCTTATCGCCAGCTCAGAGCATGCCTAGGGATCGTTCGCGACCCCGTACATGTGTAAGTAGCTTAGCCATTTCACAATTATCAAATATCCATTTGACCGATGGGCTTAAAAATGCGTGTCAAAGTGTAAATTCCCACGATGATAGGGTTAATGACCATTCAGAGCGTGCCTATGGACCATTCGTGGTCGCGTACACGTGTGAACGATTTAATTCATGCTAGTGGGAGTTTTACGACTTATTCATCGTTGTCATAATCTTATTTTATTAGTTAGTTCTGGAGTTCGGTACTTATCTGAGTGAAGCGCCCTGCGTGCCCCCAGTTCCTGGTCTTGGACGGTAGATAGAGGGTTCCATTCGGTTCTTGGTTGGTCCGGCTATTCTCATCCGGCTTCTGGTGGTCCGGTATCATTGGTCCGGTTGGGCGAGACATCTGGTTCGGTGGTTGTGAGTTTGCCTATATATAGAGGCCGTACCCCCCTTGTTTTTCTTTACCGAACGAGTAGAGCCGAATCACTCCATTGCCGAATCAAGTGTTTGCCGAACCAACCTTATACCGAACCAGGTATATACCGAATACACACGTATGTCCTTGCTTCACCGAATGGGACTACTGCCTTGGAGCCGAATGAGATGAAAACCGAATGGGGTTGAAACCGAATGAACTTGGAAACCGAATGAACTTGGAAACCGAATGAACTTGGAAGCCGAATGAACATGGAAACCGAATGAACTTGTGATCTGGAAGACTTCAGCTTGCGAATGAAATTCCACACTTGCACGCACTTGTTTGTTTACTTTTCTATTTTCCTTGTTCTAATATTAGGTTTTTCTTGTGCTGCAGAAAATGTCTCGCAAAGCGGAAACACGATCAGACAGAAAGAAGTCTAGAGGCACAGGAGAGCCTTCTTCTTCCTCGCCCCCAGTCCAATCAGGATCCGGGCAACACCGACCTATTCCGAAGTCTCTAGTGGACGGATGTGGTCCACAGGAACTTTTGAACTCTCCCCCTGACTGCTTCCCAAGCTCCTTAAAGGAGGAGCAACTTGACGTTATATCCCGTTCCTTTGGGATAGACAGGGCTCTTATGTTGTTACCGGGGGAAGGGGTCATGCCATATGATCCCCCTGAGGGATACTTCGCTTATAGCCGGTACCATTGCATGTGCGGGGCTATTCCTCCAATCAACGCCTGGATACTAAGCTTCGTCACTTATCTGAAGGTAGCTCCATTCCAGCTTCAGCCCAACTCTTATGCCATTCTGGTATGCTTATATGCTATCTTCCAGAAGAGATATGGGCGCGCCCCCTCCAATCGGGAAATACGATATCTGTACAATCTGAGGGGGTACAGGAAGGGGTCCCCATATATTAGCTTGGAGTCAGCCGTTTCCTTCAAGCCTGTTTTGGATTTATACTCGAAGTATAGCATGTTCAAGAAGGAATGGTTCTTTGTCAGGGATGACTCCGTCTCTATTTGCCGATTTACCTCCGGATGTAAGTAAAAACTCTACTCATAATTCCTGTCTTGGCTGTAATTTACTCTCTTATGCGCTTTTATTTCTTGCTAGCGACAGGTGGTTTTGCGGTTGTGGAAGATGATCGCTTGGTTCGGATGGCAGCAGAAATTGAAGCTATTTCCGGGAGAGACAGATCGGCTGCTTATCTGATTAGGAATGCCAGGCTCTTGTCGTATAACTTGATCCTCCCACATCAGTCCGTAGTCAAACAGAGGGACACGGCAGAAGAGAAGGCTGCCCAGCCTAAAGGTGGGGTGACAGCGAAGGGTGGCAAGAGGAAGCCCTTTGCGCAACGTCCAGTCGTAGGAGGCAAGAAGCTCAAGGAGTCCGATGGCCCTTCTCCAAGTACTTGCCCGGATGTCCCGGAGGAGGAAGGTGTAGAAGAGGAGGAAGGAGGTGAAGTTGGAGAAGGGTCGGAGGGTGGAGGAGATGGCGATGGTCAGGGTGGTAGCGGTGTTGCTGCTCTAACCTCTGAGCAGGACCTCGAACTGGATGAGGCTCTCCGTCGGGCCTTCGGGGAGTCAGAGGGGGAGTCGGAAACAGAGAAGGAAACGGAGAAGGCAGAGGAAACCGGCAAAGCTGTGGTTAGCACTGACCCATCCTCTAAGGGTTCCTCAGCTAGGGTGACCCCGGCGATGCAAGGTGAACTTTTGTCTTCTGCCGATTCCATTTTCGATAGGGACTTAGAAATTTTTTACGGTTCACTTCCGTCCTGGAATGAGATCCAGGACTTATTGCAGTATCCCACTCCTCCGCCGGGTTTGTATAACAGATGTGTCTCCTCACTTTTCTTTCTTTTTAACTTAGCACATTTTTTGAATTGCGGATTATTGTATGTTCGTAACACTTGTTCTTTATTCCAGGGGCAGGCCAGGCGGGTAAAACGTCGGATGTTCGACACCGCCTTGAACAATTTAAGTCGAGGAGAGCTTCCGCGAAACCTTCTACTGATCGCACTGGGGACGTAGTCAAGTACCGCCCTCTTCTTGGGGTCATCGAAGAGGGCATTCAGAAAAGGAAGCGGAGCCGTTCCTTATTTGAGTCTTCTTCTGCTTCGCAGCTTCCTACTCTGTCTCCCCCTACTCAGCCTCCTCGTGATACTACGGAGGAAAGCACGGAGCCCTGCCCCCCTCCTCCTCCTTCCAAGAGTTCTACTGTCATTCATATAAGGCGTCCCGATGTGCCTCTCCCCGTGCCTCGTGACCCTTTTGCCGGCCATCCTGATTTAGACCCAAGTTTTCGGGACATTTCATTCGATGAGACCACGGGCGAGCACCTACTTCCCCGCAACCCCATGGTAAGAGTGCTGGACGAGGCCAAATCTTTAGATCTTGATTTACTTACTACCCGAGTAGTTACTATGGGGGACGAGGCCAAGGCTAATATTGATCGGGTGGCCGAAGAGACTAAGAAGTTAATGGAGCATCATGCCCGATTGGTCAAGGCCGGGGAGGAGATTGGGAGTGCTAACATTCGGTTAAGGCTAAAGGTTGCCGATCAGGCCAAGCAGCTTGCCGACCAAGCCATCCAGATCTCCCAGCATGAGGAAGCTTCCCAGCGTCTGAAAGAGACCATGGAGAAGGCAAGTAGGGCGGAGTTACGGAAAATGGAGGTCACCTGCAGGGAGCGGATTAACATGGCTATTACAACGGTGGATGAGGTTCGAAATGCGGATCTCGAGCGGGTAGAGGAGTTGTCCGGGAGGCTCGAGGCTGCGGAGATGGCCCAGGCCGAGTTGAAGGAGGAGATGGAGGAGATGAGGAGGTCCCTCAAGTTGAAGGAGGAGGAAATGAGGAGGAAGTTCCAGGCTGACTGCTTAAGGTACCAATCAGAGAGGGATGCCGCCGTTACCAAGTTGCAAGCTTCCGAGGCCCGGGTGAGGGAGTTTGAGGAAAACGAGGGGATGATGGATGAGATGTTGCAGGATATGTACTTCCACACTTGGAAGGAGGGCGGCTTGTCTTGGATGGACGATTACCCTCGGGTCATGGCCAAGGTGTATCTCCAGGCTTTAGAGGAGGCCAGGGTGAATGCGGGTAAGGAAGGCGGAGAGGCTTTCAACTTGAGTGCGGTTACTGCTCAGTTCTCAAAGGAGGAGCAAGCGGCGGTGAAGGAGGGGATGCGGCTACTCGCTGCAGAGGAAGCGGGCGTGCAGTTGGATGATGAGGATCAAGCGGCGGATGCTGGTGAGTTATTCTTTTCCCTTTCTTTTCTTTTCGTGTTTTCATAACTTGATCGTTCGTTTAATGAATTCCTCCTCTGATCTGGACAGGTGGGACTTCAGATCCACATGCTGGGGGCTCCGATCCTGCGGCTAAGTAGGCTGGGGGAGTTGGTGATGGAGTGTGGATGCATCTGCCATCTTTTTGTTTCTTTTTTATCACTGTTCATGTTAGTCTTTGATATGCAACTGTAATAAAATTATTTGCAAAGAATAACTTCGTGTGATCTTATAATATAAGCTGATTTTGTCATGTTTAAATGTTGTTGCTATCTTTATGTGCTGTGTGAGAAGTATAATTATGTATATGCCTGTGATTCCACTTGTGTTTGATGTTAAGTTTTTGCTTGAAATATAATTTCACGTTTTGCAATGTCAGTGTATGAATAAGTTATAGTTACGCATTTATGTACAAGAGAAGAGAGTACCGCCCTTTATGTTTTATTCGCAGGCGGTAGCTTTGAGTGTCTTGTGTAACTGTTCACGGGTATAGCAGAGCGCCCTGCTACCCAGCATGCAGGCTTAGAGCCTCATGAGTGAATGCTTCCTATTTGGTTTCCTGTACTTTAGAGTTTGTTATACAGGATAGGAGAAAAATATTTAAATGAAATGGAAATATAGTAAAAGTAAAACTTCCAGTCACGGAAGGCCGTTGATGTGCTTAAGTTCGTGGCAAACGGGTTTTGTAGTCACTTTCCCTAGCTGTGGGTCTTGGAGACATTTGTCACCCATCTTACGCCTCCGCGGGGAGTTTTCTTTTTTACCACAGCCGCACTTAAGACACATCGGAGCCGAGATCGCGCACGGTAACTACCCGAACCGTTATGGTCCGTAATCGTGGGTATTATTCGATTTACCGTGGCCGGCTAGCGTGGGTGCCGTTGGCCGTGAACTACCCCTGGCTGGCCACACCTTATGTTGGGGCTTAAAGTAGGTTCACGGTTACCGACGAGCCGAACGCCGTAATGAGCTGCCATCGGCTATAGTCGGCCTTTATGATGACTTATAATCGGCTCATTACAGTTGGCTTTGAGGGCAGGCGCGCAATGAGTTAACCCGCAGCAGAGGGATGCTGGAGCAAAAGAGTCTCATTGGCGAGTGCATAGAATCGTAGCGTACCTGTTAGGCCTAGTCCAGATGAGGCCGCGGTGCGTCTTGAGTGGAGATGCCATAGAATTTTGTTCAACAGAAAGGGATAACGCTTAACAAGTAGCCAAGACATAAAGGAACAAGTTAAAAAGAGACAAGATTTTTTAAAGTGGTTCGGCACGAAAATGCCTACGTCCACTGATTCTCTTTGTTAATTCACTTCATATGGGCAGTACAAGTTAAGAAAAGTATCGACGGAGGTGTCGGATGTTCCATGCCCTCTGGAACACCTCTCCGTCCACTGTTGACAAAATGTAAGCTCCGTTGTGGAGATCTTTGTGAATTACATATGGTCCGTCCCAGATGGGGTCCAGTGCCCCGGGGCGCGGAAAGATTCGCCTGAGGACAAGATCTCCTTCTTGTAAGCTGCGATGCTTGACTTTGGAATTGTATAGTGCTGCCACTTTTTGTTTGTGAGCTGCTGCTTTGAGTGCTGCATCGTTTCTCCTTTCCTCAATCAGATCCAAAGACATGAGGAGGAGTTCTTCGTTTTCTTCTGGGTTGTAGTGGATCCTACGGTGGGAAGGCACAATAGTCTCAACTGGGAGCATTGCCTCCGATCCATATGCCAAAGAGAAAGGAGTATGTCCCGTTGATGTTCTGAAAGATGTGCGGTATGCCCATAGTGCCGTAGGAAGTTCGTCCACCCAAGCGCCTTTTGACTTTTCAAGTTTCTTCTTGATTAGGGTTTTGAGAATTTTGTTGACAGCTTCAACTTGTCCGTTTGCCTGAGGGTAAGCTACTGATGAGAAGCTTTTATGAATTCCATGCTCTTGGCACCAGTCGGCAAATTCTTCGCTGTCAAATTGGGGTCCGTTGTCTGATACGATCTTGAGGGGGACTCCATACATCTGTCGCATTTCTTAACGAAGTCTAGGGCATCTTTGTTTAGTGTGGGCCAGTAATATCCATATCGGAGTATCTTTCTTGCCAAAGTCTGTCCTCCAGTGTGATCTCCGCATCCTCCCTGATGGATGTTTGTTAATATCTCCTTGGCTTCCCTTCCGGCGACGCATCTTAATAGGGGGCTAGAGAAGCCATGCCGGTAGAGGATGCCTTCTTGTATTGTGTAGTGGGGAACTTTCCTCAAGATCTTCTTGGCTTCGTCACGCCTGTCGGGTAGTATGCCATCTTGCAAATATTTCCGGATAGGAGTCATCCAGGTTCCTTCTTCGATTGCAGTTATCAGATTCGCTTGTTCGAAACTCGGGGCTAGCTGCCTTGAGATTGCTAGTGCTCCGGGAATGGTGCCGTCCTTCATACTAGCTTGCTTTGCAAGTTCATCTGCCTCTTGGTTTTCTTCTCGAGGAATGTGTTTGATTAGATAATGGTCCAATCGATCGAGCAGCAGTCTGGTTTTCTTTAGGTATGCTGTGAGCCGTTCTCCTCGAGTCTGGAATTCTCCTAGTACCTGGTTTATGATAAGCTGAGAATCACTATGAATACATAAGGAATTGATCCCAATTTCTAGGGCCAGTTCCAATCCCGCTATTACTGCTTCATATTCAGCATCGTTGTTAGTGGCCGTGAACTCCAATCTTAATGCATAGTACAACTTTCTTCCCCTGGGGGTGACGATCACAATACCTGCCCCCGAGCCTTGTTCGTTCGATGCTCCGTCTACAAAGAGGTTCCACTTGATGTTTTTTGCTACTTCGGATTGTTCCTTGCCTTCGTTGGTAGTGAATTCGGCAATGAAATCAGCCATGGCTTGTCCTTTGATAGCGGTGCGGGGATGGTAGGTGATATCATACTGACTTAGTTCGATGCACCATTTGAGGAGTCGCCCAGAAGTGTCAGGACGATGGAGCACTTGTCTTAGTGGTTGATCGGTTAGAACCCTGATGGAGTGAGACTGGAAGTAGTGTCGCAGTTTCCGTGACGCGATCAATAAACAATATGCTAACTTCTCGAGTTTAGGATATCTGGCTTCTGCCCCCGTAAATCTCTTGCTTACAAAGTAAACCGGACGTTGTGTGCGGTCTTCTTCTCTTACCAAGGCGGCGCTTAGAGCATGAGATGATACAGCGAGGTATAGGTATAACACTTCACCCTCATTTGGATTCGAGAGTACTGGTGGTCTCTGAAGGTGTTCGATTAGGTTGAGGAAGGCTTTTAAGCATTCGTCGGTCCACTCGAACCTCCCTTTGTCTTTCTTGAGTGCTTCGAAGAAAGGGACACACTTGTCAGTTGCCTTGGAAATGAATCTGCTTAGGGCGGCCACCTTTCCGTTTAGGCTCTGCATTTCTTTCCGAGTGGAAGGTATCCTTATTTCTTTTAAAGCTCGGATTTGTTCAGGGTTTGCTTCGATTCCTCTGGCGTGGACGATGAATCCTAAGAATTTTCCCGATGATACTCCGAAGGAGCATTTTAGAGGATTCAGCTTCATTCCATATCGGCGAAGTACCCGAAACATATCGTCCAGATGGCTTACATGGTCGTTGGCTTTCCTGGACTTCACCAACATGTCATCCACATATACTTCCATAGTACGTCCTATCAGTTCTGCGAACATTTTGTTGACGAGGCGTTGATAGGTAGCTCCAGCATTTTTGAGTCCAAAAGGCATGACTTTGTAACAATATAATCCGCGGTCGGTGATGAAGCTAGTGTGGTCCTGATCGGGAGCGTGCATGGGGATCTGGTTATATCCGGAGTATGCATCCATAAAAGATAGGAGTTCGTGCCCAGCTGTGCTGTCCACGAGTTGGTCAATTCGGGGAAGTGGGAAGCAGTCTTTCGGGCAAGCGTCATTCAGATTGGAGAAGTCAATACATGTTCGCCACTTTCCATTGGCCTTTTTTACTAGCACTGGGTTAGCGATCCATTCTGGGTAGATGGCTTCCCGTATGAAGTCATTAGCAAGTAGATTTTTTACTTCCTCATCAAGGGCTGCTGATCGCTCTGCCCCCATGCTCCTCTTTTTCTGCTTTACTGGTACCTTGGTGGGATCGATGTTCAACATGTGGCACGCTACGTCTGGAGAGATTCCTGTCATATCGGCGTGGGTCCACGCAAATACATCTAAGTTGTGGCGGAGAAAGTCAATGAGTTGACCCTTTAATTCCGTTTTCAGCTGAGATCCGATTTTTAATAGTTTACTTGAATCGTGCTTATCTACAGATACGAATTCCATAGCCTCTGCAGGCTCGGCGGTAGCCTCCTCCTCTTTATCCCGGGGGTCTAGTTCATTGAAGGGATCGCTTGTGTATCGAAGAGGAGGGGCTTTCTTTAGTTGCTATGCCTCCAAGCTTTTCATGCAGAGAGTAGTCTCTGCATCTTTTCCTTTATTCTTTCTGCGGTTGTTGCGAAGCTCAGTTACATAGCAGTCTCGGGCAGCGTCTTGATCTCCTTCTACTTCTCCTATTCCGTTGTCTGTCGGGAATTTCATCTTCAGGCACCAGGGGGCTAGGACAATTTGGAAGTCAGACAAGGCTGGTCTCCCCAAGAAGGCGTTGTAAGCCGAGTGGTTCTCTATTAGCGCGAACGTTTGTTTTCGCACCACGGAGCGGGGATGACTTCCTATTTCGACGAAGAGGTCAAGTTGCCCGAGGGGCATTTTTGCATCTCCAGTGAAACCGTGCAGTGGTTTGTCGCAGGGAGACACATCCTTCATTGATAACTTCATTTTGTCGAAAGCATGTTTGAACAAGATGTTTACGGAGCTTCCCGTGTCTATTAGAATCCGAAAAACTTTAGCTGGACCGAACCAGGCAGAGATGACCATAGGATCCATATGTGGGTACTGTCTTCCTTCCAAATCACGCCTACTGAATATGATGTCGTCGTTTTCTTTTCGTTTCGGGTGGCGTTCCTCCGTAATGGAGTTAACATATCCTTCGGCATTTCTAAGCGACTCGCCGTACCTTTCCATCTCTGCCCAACTTCTGTCGGCAATGTGTGGTCCTCCTGAGATGGTAAGGACTACTATCTTCTCTTGACTAGAGCCACTGGTGTTGTGATTGTTGCGACTCCCTCCGCCTACTTCTGGGAGGGGTTGCTTTGAGTTCTCATTGGCAGGAGTTGGAGTCCTGTTCTGACTTTTCACATAACGTTCCAGTCTTCTTCTTCTAATGTGTTCTTCGATCAAGTCCCGAAGATGGTGGCATTCATTGGTGTCATGTCCGTGGGATTCGTGGAAGCGACAGAACTTTCCGGACTTGAGTGCGTTATCTGATTCTTTCTTGTGCGGGGGGCGCTTGTATCCGAGTTCGCCCTGAGTGGCTAGGTAGATGTTTTCGATTGTTTCATTCAAAGGAGTGTAGGAGTCAAATCTTGGCCCTGGTCGATATTGGCGCTTCTCACCCTTTCTGCCCCCAGCATTGTCTCTAGATTCATTTCTTCGAGCGTCCTTAGCTGCAGTGGGCACCTTGTCTTGAATTATCTTGCCTTGTTGCCCTGGCTGCCTCTCCGTAGCAGCGTCTTCAAGTCTCATATACTTTCCAGCTTCATGGAAGAAATCAGGCAAGGTAACTGGTTTTTCCTTAGTTAATCTTCTGGCAAACTTGGTGTCTGGATGCACACCACTACAGAGGGCCATTAGAGTGAGTTTTTCATCGGCATCTTGAACTGCTGCCGCTGCGGCGTTGAACCGTGTTAGATATTGTTGTAGCGTCTCTCCGGTTTTCTGTTTGACATTGGATAGAGAATAAGCATCCCTGGGTTGTTCCACATGGATGCGGAACTGGCTAATAAACCTTTCTTTTAACATCTCCCATGAGTTGATGGATCCTTGGGGTAGATGGCAGAACCAGGAGGTAGCTAGATCTGATAGGAATAGCGGAAAGCATTTACATAATACTCCTTCTGTTGCTCCACTCATGAGCATATGCTGGGTGTATCTCTGCAGGTGTACGATGGGGTCGGAAGTTCCTTTGTAAGGTTCCATGGTTGGCATTTTCCATTCCCGGGGAGTGATGGCAGTTTCGATATTTCGGGTAAAGGGACTGGTGACCCTAGCGCCTATTCCCCGGTCCCTTTGCTCCCGTTGGACACATTCTCTGAATAATCGTGCCATCCGCTCGTCAGAACTTGGAGCGGACAAAAATGAGCTCGGTTCTTCCCTGCGGGATCTATCTCGTCCAGATGACCTGTAGGGATGGTACAGTCTATCACCTCTAGCATTATCCAGTGGTTGTCTTTGGCTGCTTGGATGCACGCTAGGACCAGCTACAGTTGCCCCCTGCCTTGATCTTCCCCTGTGGGGTTCTGTTTCGAGCACATCCATGGGGTCAACTTCGGGCTGGGTTCTAGCTCGGCTCCGTTCAGCGGGGTTTCTATGATTAGGTGGCATGACTGGCTCAGCTACATCCGACCCTCGCCTGGTGCCTCCCCCGCTAGGTTCGGTTCCAAGGGCTTCCTCGAGTCGGAATTCGGGCTGAGTCCGGGCGCGGCCCCTATCATTGTTTTTCCTGTTGATAGCTTGTTCGAAGAGTGAAGACCTTTGTTGCCTCCGGGATCCTCCGGATTGGGATTCACCCCATGATTCAGTGTTGCGGTTGGACTCTTCAGCGTCCCTTAAGCGTGTCATGAGTTGGTCCACCAAAGTTTCTTGTTGGGATGTGAAGCGGTTAGTTACTTCAGCCACAACCCTGTCCAGATCTGCCCTAGTGATTGGTTGTTCCGTTGCGGGACCAGTTGGATTTTCCTGATTTTCATCTGGTACTGCTGTTGAAGTGGGCTGATCTGTGATTGCTGGATCTGGAAGGCTGCTAGTTGCGATGTTCTTTCCTTTGTTAACATCCCTTCTCTGTTTGGAAGGCATGATTTCTAAGCAACGAGTGATGTCGTTAGGAAAAAGGTTGAGTGGGAGAAGATGAAGTTTGAGTTCAGCTCTCAGTGAAAGCACCAAAAATGTTTGCACAAAAAATGGACAAACACCTCCAAGTCGTATTATTTAGTTGATTATATGTGATTTTCAATGATTTTAGATGAGTATGTAAATATGAGAAAAGTAGGGGCTGAAATGTAAAAGACACACAGATTTATAGTGGTTCGGCCAGAATGTGCCTACGTCCACTTTATATGTTATTATCTTCTTTCTTTCAGGTTACAAGTACAATGCGTTGTATACAAGTGTATGAAAGTAGTTTGAAAGTTCCTTCCTTGCTTGAGCTCTCAAACTTCTCTGCCATTGTTGTACCCCTGCCCCTCTATTTATAGAATGAGGTAGGGGGCAGGGGTCATAGAAGTATATAGCTGCTAGTGGGCCCGGGCTGAAGCAATCTGGACTGGCAGTTGTCTGGTTCGGCGAGGTCTCATTCGGCATGGAGCTTGGACCGGTGGTAGGCTTGGACCGGTTGTGAGTGTGGAACGGTGGTCCGGTGCTTGTTTGGACCGGCTGTGGGGTTGGTCCGGTAGGTCATTTGGTCCGGTGGTTGCAATTGCTTTGGTTCGGTTATGGTTGGACCGGATGTGGGGATGACCGAATGGCCTTCGGTTCGGCATGAATTGGAGATGCCGAATGGACTCATGCCGAATGGACCTTCACACTTGGAGTGCCGAATGAGCTAATAGGCTTGTATAGCCGGATGAAAAGGTACTCCGGATGGACCATCACTGCCGAATGAGCTTGTTCCTTCGAATCGCCGAATGGACATAGGAGCTGATGGAATGGAGGTTGCAAACCCGGGTGAAACTGACACTTCTTGGTCTCGAGATCTTCTGGGTGAGAATTCGCCCAACATAACGGATACGGTTGATTCAAGCACCTATAAATATAGGCCTAGCCCTTCACTTTTGGTCCCATATTTTCTAATCAAAGTAGCGAAGCTCCTCTAATTTTTCTTCTCCACTATTTCTAGAAATTATAAAAAAATATGTATACAATATTTTATATAAGTTAGAAGTAGGAATATATAAATTTATATACACATGCACATATAACCGCACCTATCGATTAAATATATATAGCAAAATATACGATGATATTCATATTAGTTATAACTAGGATGACTATTAATGGTGTAGTAAATCATATGGGTAGGAGGTTGAAATGTAAAAGCGATAGTAATTCAAAAATTTATGAGCAAGCAAATTAGTAGGAAAATAAATGTGCGGTTAATAAAGATTTGCAGGAATTAAATAAAGACATAAATGAAGACACAGGCATTTATGAGGAAACGGAATAAGCATAATAGGTTGATTTAGAACGAATAAATAGACGTAATAAGTGAATGTCCAATTTGTATAATAATGATCATTTATTACGGAAAATTGACATTTATGAGATGCAAGTGGGAAATAAGGAATACACGTAATAAACATGTATGATAGGAATTAACTGCCAAGGGTAATATAATTTTTATAGTAGGAAATTATATAACCTTAATAATATGTTTAGGATGCGCGTTAATTAGTGGGCCTAGGATAATTAGTTTAGTTTAGAATGGATTAAGATGCGAGGTCGATAGAGTTAAACAACAAAAGTCCTCTCTTCACCTAGAGGCTACCAACAGTTATGTATACTTACTATTGATGTGGGACATCTCCAACCATAAGACATGTAGGCAGGGATATGCGTTTATGTATAGGTCTAGGAAAATATACCAAAACCTCTCCTTGGATTCGAAGTATTAAATGGCTTAGTACCTTTAGGGATGTCGAGGGGTTTACTTTATGATGGAAGTTATTAAATGGTCATTGGTTCTGCCTTCTCTCTACATAAGAGGTCTTGAATAACCTTCGACGATAACTTATAGGAAAATGATATCTACTTCATATCTAACAAGAGGTATTAAGTAACTAGATGGGTATTTTCCCTTGACTCACTTCAGGATAGTCTAAACAGGATTTGGACTATGGGAGGTTGATGGGCAATGTTAGTGTTGTTGCTGGACAGGTATTTAGTTGTAGGGTTGATATATAGGCTATGACCACCAATGGCCCCGAGCGGTCGTTAGCAAAGACTTGGGTTGTGCCCCGACAGATTTTTCTTCCTACTAGCATAGAATTCGTATAGGACATGCAACAGCCTCAAAGTTTAATTAATTGTTTGTTTATCGAAGGTAGGCTAGTAATCCTTTAGCTAAGATTTTGAGATGCTTTAGTCATACGAAACTTAAATTTTAAAGCCATTTCTAGGGGTCACTTGTCTCTATGTCTAGGGTCAATTGACTAGCGATTACATTACAGTGCCCCGCTTTAAGATTGAGGTATTAAATGGTTGTTCGGTCTGCTTCCTCCATGTTTAAAAGTATTAAGTGGTCGAGGTTGGGTATCACAATACTTATATATATGCATATATATATATATATATATATATATATATATATATAGTTACATCTCAGAGAAGGTTGGACATATCATACGCCTAGATGGAATTAACGGAATAACCATGAATAAGAGACATAACATTTAAATAGAAATTAATCGGCATAAATTAATGTTATGAATAAAGTATGTAAGTTTTCCGTCAGTAGAATGTTATTCTGACCCCCTCCTCATTACGAGAACGTTATTCTGACTCCCTACTCATTACTACCCATATGATAGATTTGGAGGGACAAGCTACTAGTGTAAGACAGGAATGGTAGGTGAAGAAGTCTTCTCATTAATGCTCGGCATTGACAAGTCGACTAGATATCCAAGGAATAATATTGATTTCAAGGTAGTAGCCTTATTTTTTAATATGTTTTACAATATTTTTCTATTCCATGTGTTTATATAAATAACTCTTTGATATACTTATGTTTATTATAGATTACCAACGCCAGTGATCTGTACAATAATGGACTTGATTTCAATTCAGTCTAAACTCGGGCCTATTAAGGTGCGGGTTGTTACATTAGGTATTAAAGCTTAAGTTGGTCGATCATAGAAATTAGGATATGCTGAGAGTATATATTTGTATTTTTACCTGTAATTATATATGTATGTATGTGTATGATATTCAAAACTCTATGCATACCGACTATAGAGGTAATTGCAAACATATTCTGAAAAGATGAACAGGAAAACTACGAGTTGAAAGAATGAATAGAGTTAAATTTGTACACCCACTATGATTACCCCATGGAGTGTAGGCCACATCGCAAGGCGTTGATCAAGAAGAATACGAGCATGACATATAGAAGGATTCCTACAGCTGGATGGGACTTAAACTCCTTTGTTGGGCCTAAACTGCCTTATGATTGTGGATTTTAATGGATTGTCGATTGAAGATATACATTTCATCCAGATGGATGGGAGATAAGAGCCAACATTACAAGCATCTAGAAGTAATATGTGAAAAACAAATGAGAAAGTTCCCATGGAAGTGTTAATTAATCACCATAAGAGGATAGCTGGTTTTTTAGAATATACTCTTAATAATAAGAAGTTAAGAGTAAAAAGAAAAGAGGAAAAGCCAAAAGAAATGACAAATAAAGTCCATATCTAAGTCTGTTCCCATATGAAAGAATTTGACAGAAAAAACTTAAATTCCTTCAAACGTTTTGAACTGGACTTTCAAAGAATATATTGGGAAGTTGTTGCTTTGGAAAAGTAAAAAAAATTGGAAATTCCTAGTTTGAAACTTGTAGGATCAAAAGTTTCTGATTTAAAGGTTTTTGATAAAGTGTTTTTTGTTTTTGAAATAGGTGGAAAAGTAAGCATACATTTGGTTTGATGATTTGCCTATTTTTGAAGTTTTTTTAATTCTTTTAAAAGGATAGATAAATGAAAATGGTACTTGACTAAAATGGGATTAAGAGAATAGAAGGATAAGAATGCCCGATAATGAAGATAGGAGGAACATTACCATATAAGAAAAACACAGAGAAAAACTGTTGAAATAGATTTATACGTATCTCTTTCTATTAAAGAAAAGCCTACGACTAAAGTAGTAGATGAATGCACTGCAATGAGGCAATGGGGAAGATGATAAAAAAAGGAAAATAGCTATGTAAAGAGTAGTAACATGAAGACAATTAAGTAAGAGAAATTTTAATAGTAGTAGTATTAGAAAATTTGTATAGAAACAACGTTAGGAATCTATATCAAAATATGATTAGTAATCTAGTTAGAAACAGTGTATGAGATAAATAATAAGGATATGATAGGGGAAATGGGCAGCTACCATAAATATGTGAAGTAATTGCACATATCTTTTAAAAGTCCACCTCCAGTCGTATTAGAAGCTTCTCTAAGGTTAAAAGTGGAAATAGCATAAGCAGTAGGAAAGTAATAAATTGGAAGTTATCTTTGCTCTACTCCAATTTTTGTTGTTTAAAGTTGTTTTTGAAAAAAAATGGTTTGTATGACAATTGGGTTTTTGAATGCAAATAAATGTTTTGAGTTAAAAATCCCATTTTTAAATAAGTAAAATTTTGTTATAGAATGTCTTTGAAAAGGGAAAGATGGTTAGAATAGAAAATTTTTCATGGATCCTTATTTAAACTAAACAAATTTTTTGAAAAAGTTTTGGATTAAGTACTTCATGACTATGAAGTTTTATTGTTTAAAAGAGTTGTGAAAAACCAAACCAATTTTTGCTATGGAGTAGATAAAGATCGCTGCCTAAGTGAGACGGGGTAAAGGTCATATAGCTACGAATGCACGTAGGGTGGCAATAAGGCGTCCCCATTGAATACAAGGAATATTGGTATGAACTTTGGAATATTTGATTAGATATGTGTGAAAGCTATGAGAAGAACCCTCAAAAGATTAGGGGATGGAAACAAAGTATATTTT
This sequence comes from Allium cepa, assembly GCA_030765085.1. Classification (NCBI taxonomy): domain Eukaryota; kingdom Viridiplantae; phylum Streptophyta; class Magnoliopsida; order Asparagales; family Amaryllidaceae; genus Allium; species Allium cepa. Next base: position 556,955,731 of record CM060931.1, on the reverse strand, counting down.
TGCAATTCCTAAGATATACTAGCCTGAAAGATCAATCAAAGAAAGGAAATACCAAAGTTTGAGACTACAAAGAAATTTTGATTGTAGGAAGATAGTAGTATGATTGGAGAAAAGAGTATTAAGATGGAAAAGATAGATCAAGGATGTTGGTCGACTCACGGCAAGATAGGTGGTAGAAAATTTATTCTACCAAGCCAAGAAGGTGTAGGAATGCATAATTTATCCCATAATTGGGTGTAATAATAGAAGTAATGGATGGACTTTATTTATTGGGTGCCGAGAAAATAAATTAAGACATATGGGTTATAATAGAATGACATACTATAAATGTCTACCTTAACTGAGTAAGAGTAATAGGGCCACAACATTATTACCACCAATTGATGTTGGAGGCCAGCTTACATCAATTGTTTCTCTTAGATAATGTGAGTTGTAATCGTTAGTTGTCTCCCTTCGGGTTTTAAAAATGCGTACAATAGGAGATATGTTTTTATTTTATCAATATGTTGATTATCTAGGTGGGCTTAAACCGCTATATATATTGGGAAACGGTAAATAAGGAAATCTTCTAAAGATACTTAACTAGCGATAAGGTATAGGTAAGGCTAGATAAATTGGGAAATTAGGTTAGCAACTAGATATATAGAATGCTTAGATCCCAAAACTTTAGAATTTTGAAAAAAATAAATTTTAGCAAGCAAACGATAGGGAAAGGTTGTTGTGAAATCAAGGGTCATTATTCCTGTACTAAAAGCTAAAATTTATAAATAGGCTTGTGTATGTCGTTGTTTAGAACTAAAAGGAAGACTTTCCCAAATTTAGGATTAATCGCACAGTGCTACGGTTAATCATATGCATTAACCATTGACTAAGTCTTGATTACATTAATATATGGCTTGATTTATTTTTAAGGATGTAGCGGCAAATGTTTGGAAACATTAAGCTCAAATGCTTTTGAAATTTTTCTGTTTAAATACTTTCAACAAGTTGGGTTCAGATGCTTTTGGAAAATTTTGTTTAAGTGCTTTTGAAAAAAAATGGTGTTTTAATGTTTTTGGAAATTTGATTTTTCAAATTATTTTGCAAGTTTGATTGGAAGGGAAGGACATTTCTAATGAGAAATAAGAGAGTTTTTGATTTTCAAGGGCCACATGCTTAGCATAGGAAAGGTTGATGCGTTAATGGATATGAATTTTACTGTCCGATAAGGGTGGCTATATGCAAAACAAAGAGGATGATAAGGGAAAAATAGTTTTAGCTTTGAAATTTATATTTCCATATCTCTTTGATAATAGAGAAAACATGTGTTTAGGATAATTCTGTTTTAATGTCCAAAAATAAACCTCCTTATGCAAATTATACCTAGAAAATTTGGAAAAATTTTAGAGGCAAATGAAAGCTTCAAGGTACAGCGGAATATGTATCCATTAAAAAGATGAAATTGTAAAGTTTTCCATCTTAACTCCTATTCTAACATAAGGGTGTATATTTAGGAAAAACTAGATTTTCAAAATTTTGGTGTTAGAAATTTTGTGTTAGGAATTGGATGGTAGGGATTGGTTGCAAAATTGGTTGAACCATACTCCTACTCGTATGATTGTGAAATCTGTTATGTGAAAACAAAGGTTTTTTATTTTTGAAAACTTGCATACATATATAACCGTTAGTATATATAGGTCGTTTGCATCATATTTCAAAATGTTTTTAAAAGGAACGAATTCATATGGGAGGCATCAAGAATTTTTTTCAACAAACATATCATTTATGTTGTGATGCACCATGCACTTATACGCAGTTGGCTGCAAAATTGGTTGTACACTAATTGGTTGGATGTTTGGATGGTTATGCCTTATGTTACATGATTCAACCGCAAGGGATTTCAAGAACGAAATTATTTTAAATGGAGTGAATGTAGCACCCCGTAAATTTACGGTAATTAACAAATGATAATTAAGGCCTAAAAATTCACTCAATATTTCCTAATTCTTATGATAGACTAATCTTAACTTTGATAACAAATGTGGCAACCCATACCCTAGTGGGCCCAAATTTTTGCTAAATCAAAAACCCAAGTCCACCAAAGTATGGATCATTAGTTTGATATCCTGCTAATAAATAAATCCATATCATAGCAATATCAATATAAACTAACAACGAAATGGTAAAGTTTAATAGAACATATAGTTACGGACCAAGATTAACACTTCTATCTAGTGTCCTTGTCAGTATCGAGCATGCATAAGGAAACCAGTATTTTCCCTATTCCCATCTTACACCAATACCTGCCCCTCTAAATCTATCGTGTGGGTTGTAATGAGGAACGGGTCAGAAAAACGTTCCGGTGACCGGTAAATTATACACTTTATACATAACACTAGTTTATGTTGATTGCCTTTCATCACATGTTATGTCATTTTATTTTACTTAGTCGTGGCGACTCTACGGACGAGTAAGATACACCACATCTACCCGAAGTTGACCATAACCACATACGAGTGTGTGTGTGAGTGTGTGTGTGTATACATATACATACATATGTATGTATATGTAAATATATAAGTACCATAGTCCCCCTTTGGCCTAAGTAACTATCTCTGCTAGTATCCATTACCCAGCACCTCGTCAGGATACACAATATCATGTCCCATCGTCGTGCATACTACAAGTAACTCCTGTAGTGCCTAATAATAGTGTCACAATAGTTTATCCGCACTCTATCTTACCTTAGGGATTTACTTACTTATCTGCTTCTTATTCCGGACTTGGCTCCACTAAGTATGGAGGACTCAGCTCCTCTAACTACCCAACTCATTTTGAAAGACCTCACTTAAGGGTTATCTAGCCTTGCCTCATAAAAAACAAACTAGCAAACAACTATGGTGGTGCATGGCCTAAACGTGACCTACACTTGTAGGAGGTGTAGCCTATTTTGGTGTAATCTTCATCTTTCCGCTGACCGCTCAGGACCGATGAAGTTCTTGACCTATATACATCTCGTATCCTCGAATATGGTACCAAACACATTGACATGGCACCGGGCCTTGCTCATCATCTCATTTAGATATCCAAATGCAATCAAGGCAATACCCCTAGGGTATTCCTTCACCTATTCGTGAACATATATAATTCTATGGGTCCAAAATTCGGATATGTCTCACATTAGTATAAAATATACACAACTGCTGGGAGTCCTTGGAGGCGGGCATGCTTCTATTGTGTGATACTACTGTTCTCAAATTCCAACCCATTTTAATGGCTATGCCATTCTTATCAGTCCATGTTATTAGCTAAGTTTAATAATTCACATCTGTCTTAAACAATACTTGAAGGTACGTGTGTGTGTGTATTCATACTTGTTTAATTGTCACGCCTCTAATGTTCAAAAGTTCATAATATTTCTTTACTTTTTCATTCGTTTACTTCCTACCATATTTGATTTCATTTACCATTTTAATTAAAAGATCCAAATATCTTATCCTGTTTACTTTCCTATCTCATCATTTAATTTTAACTTTTGTTTCTCTTTAATTTTTACCACCCTCCCTTGTTTAGTGGACATTCCATACCTATATATAATATATATTTCTTTCCTTTATTCATTTTATTACCTGCTACCTTGTTATCGTTTAATATAAATCCAATATTACATAAAAATATATAATTTCTCACTCACATTTTTAGCTTTTCAAATCTCAAAATCTAACTCATGTTATTCCAATTTGACTCCCCTATTTTCCTTATCTGAATACATATACCGCAACATACATATGTCTACTAGAAATCTAGATTTGAGAAGAGATTTGGATTTAATTTAGATTTTAGATCCGGATTTATAATTTACCTTGGCTTTTACTATTTGATTTGACTCTATTTTTCTTCTCTATTATCCTCAGTTATTTCCCACTCGTATATACATATATGGACTACAGGTTTATTTAGTTTTAAAAATTTGTGAAAAAGAGAAAACGACAGAGCTTCAACATTCCTTCAGAAAATATGAGAGAAAAGCGAGGGGTTAGGCCCTATTATAGGGGTTCGAATCAATGCTAGTCGTTAGATTCTTTTATTTTAAATCTAGTCATTCTGGCCTAGGTTTAATCTGCGCCGGCCCTAACACAACAATTGATTGCCTTCTTCCACTTGACCGCTAGCAGTCGACCGGCCCAATTGATGGTGTCGATAGGTGGGTCTTCAGTTTCGTTGCCTAATTTAGGAATTTGTTTCTTATTTTTGTTACATTTGATTAGCTACTGTAACATTAACTTTACTTAATGTTTAAGCTTCTGTTAAAGTTAATAATCAATGTTAATTAATTATTTATTTCGACAATCACGTATTTAATTATTTTTAATTCAACATTTTCAAACGTTAATATTTTCTACATTTGAACTCGGACTGTAAAACTTTATATATGAAAATTGATCAGAAAATTATCACGAACCCAACGATGCAAGTTTAGTTTCCAAATTCTGACATCTGTGAAAATTCTATTTGTCTAGGTTGTTAATTGTAAATTAATTATCGTTAAAATTACGAGGTATTACATTCTCCCTACTTAAAAGAATTTTCGTCCTTAAATCCCTCGAGGACAAAATCACATAACACAATGCGCAACCAATCTAAACTATTCTACCAATTAGTGTACAATCAATATCGCAACCAATTGTGTACGAGTGCATGGAGTATCACAACATATATGATATGCATATTGAGAAATTCTAAATCGGCCCTTCCTATATGAATGTGTTCTTTGAAAAAAGATTTTGAAAATATAGTGCAAACAACCTATATATACTGACACTTCTATATATGTGCAAATTTTTGAAAATAAAAAACTTTGTTTTTGTATCTAAATTTTTCCACACTTCTACAAATATAAGTGTAGTTCAACCATTTTTTCATCTAATTCCTACCATGCAAAATTTTATCACACCATCGCCAACATCCAAAATTTAAAAAATTCAATTTTCTAAACCTATATTCTTTATGTCGGAAAATGGCTTAGATGGAGAATTCTATATTTCCATCCTTTTCTAATGTACCATTTTTCTACTATATGTTGAAACCTTCTCTTTTACCTTCAATCCATTTTAACATTTCCAAGTATAGTTTAGTCCACATAACTTTTTAATTTTTAGAACACTGTTATTTAATTTAGGTTTGGTTCACTTATTGATAAGGTATGAAAAAAGAGATTTCATAGCTAAAACGCTTTTCCCCATATCACTGACTACCTTTTACTTTACTGTCACTTTCCCTGCATAGTAAAATTCATACCTGTTAACCCGTTAACTTTTTCCATATGCTAAGCATGTGACATTTCAAAATTAGAAATTATCCTCTTTTCTGTTCAAATCCTTTTAAATTAAAATTTTGAAATAGTTGGAAAATCTTCAACGATTCTTTTTTCTCAAAGTTTTACACAAAAGCATTTTTTTTTAAATCAAAAGATTTTGAACAAAAAATGTCAAAAGTATTTTTTTCTTCCAAAATAATTTATGTCACATCCTACACTGTTGGGGTTTATTCAATAGTTTTACGTCCATAATGGACCCTATCCTATTACACGATAAATGTCAATTTCAAAAACTTTTTCATTTACTTTAAAATAACAACTATCACATAAATTCATTTATAAATTTTGGCTTTTAAGTCATAAAGATGTTAACTTGTGGCTTCCAACAATCTTTCCATGTTCTTCGCTCATCAAAACTTATCTCCCAAACTTTATTAATTTTTTAGGACTGGACTTTACTATTCTTTTAATAGTTAATTTAATGCATCCCCTGATTTATTTTTATTTTTAATTTTCCAACATTTTATTTATTTATATTACATTAGTTAAGTGTCTACGTAAGTTTTCCTTACTTACATAGTTTTTTGATTAATGTGGCAGTCAACCTAGAAAATTTTGTTTTTGAAAGGAAAATTTCTTATGATATCATATGTGTTTTATACAACAAAAACAACTAATGCTTACAACTCAAACCTAAAAAAACAAATTTTTGGAAGCTACTCTTCAACATCAACTAATAGTTATGAAGTTGTGGCCCCATCACCCTACTAAAATTAAATGGACCTTTCTAACATGTCATTTCACTGCAATGTACATATCTAAACTTCTTTTTAGCTTTCAATAATTAAGGTTCATCCATTACTTCTATTATCACAACTAATTATGGGTTAAACTGTGCATCCTAACATTGTAGTGGATAAGAATATAGACTGTGCATATTTTGGAATAACTCATTAAAAAATTAACTTAGCGAAATAACTTTTCCACCATCTATCTTGCCTTCCTTAACCTTGAGTCTACAACTTCATATATCTGTATATTTCATCTTATTACCCTCTGTTACTATCTTCTCTTAATCAAGTCTCTTGATACTTGATAGTATTCTCAAATTTTTGGTATTTACTTTCTCTATCCTTGACCCCTCTTGCAAGCTTGCTCCAGAACTCACAAAAGTGTACTTGATACCATTCATCATTCCTTTATGGGTTTTTCTTATGGCTTGCATACATGTCTAATAAAACATTCAGAGATTCTCACCAATATTCCTTACACTATACAGGGTTTTCTTATTCCTACTCTACGAGCAACAATCGTCATTTTCTTTATGGCCTTACATTTTACCCCGTCTTACCTAGTTAGTCTCCCTATCTACTCCATATTAAAATTTTGGTTTGATTTTCACCATTTTTTCAAAAATTGAAATTTCAAAAAATTATCGAGCATTTAAACCCAAAACTCTAATCTTTAAAAGTATAAACTTAGAAACTTTTTTATTAAACTCAAAAATAACTTGGTGCCTTAACTTTTAAAACTATAATTTAGGATTATTTTTTGCAAATCAACCTTTTCTTTTAAAGCACTTTTCCAACAGCAAAGACTAGGACTTTTAAATCAAATCATTTATTAAATTTTGTTTTTATAAACACAATCCTTATACCAAAATATTTCTTTAAAAATAGACTTTATAATATTTTCAAACTATCTATTATAATTATAAACAATAAAAACTGGAGTAGACAAGGACACTTCTATCCTATTATTTTCTCATTACTCGTTCTTCCTCTACTTCCAATTCTTAGCGAAGTTTCTAGTATCATGTGAGCAGGACTTTTTAAAATACACGTGCAATCAACGTTCACAATAATTGAAAATATCTATTTTTATGTCTTGCCTTTAATTTTCTATGCTGCTTCTAATTAGATTACCAGCAAAAAAAGATTGTAAATATAATCGCCTTACGTCATTTCAAATTACTAACATTATTTTATATAAAATTATTATATTTTCCTATTTATATTTCATAATATTACTACGATTTAAATGTATTTTACCTAAACTACTCTTATTTAAATCGTTCTTCTTATAAACCTTTCCCTCTCAATTAACTTGCTTCTTATTGAACCATTGCAGTGTGTTCCCATATTGCTTTTATTTTAGGGTTCTAACCTTTTTTCCCTAATCTATTTACCCCATTTAAAAATGGTATCAATTCCTATTATCTATTTACAAAGAATTTTACAACTTGAAATTATTCATTTTAGAACAATTAGTGGGCTATACATATGCTCAACAAATTTTCTTCAAAAGAAATAACTAATTACAGAAATCTCATTTACTAAAATTTTCAATTTAACTAATTTTTAATCTTTACAAAAACCTTTTATCAAAATAGAATGTAGATATTTTGTTTTTTGAAAATTTAGTATTTACTTACTTCCAAAATAGTGTTTTTTATATCTTCGGATAATTCCTTTGAAAATCATTTCAACTACATTATTTATATATTTCTCAAACTTTTACGCTAAAATCATTTCAACTTTTATACCAAATTCTTTCATATGGGTCAAATTCAGAGTGGATTTTTATTTATCCCTACTTTTGGACTCTTCTTTTTTCGCACTTATGACTTATGTTTTTCCAAAATATTAAAAATCTGGCTATTACTTTAGAGTGACTGCTACACACCTTCCTTCAAAAACATATTATATTCTAGCTTCTGGATTTCTTCAACATGTAGATTCTTACTTTCCCCTTATTTGGAACCACTATACATCATCAATCGGCAATCCTATAGGGATATACAAACATTAGGGTATCAGGGATCTAACTAGGGAGTCATGTACTTTCTAGCTTCAGGGACCTTTCCTATGTTGCTATAAAGACCCTAATTTTGATTGACATTATTTAGAACATTTAATTAGGAAAATTAAATGAAATAATGTGAATGGTTAAGAGATTGAGATTTGAATAATATTGGGTAGCCGTGTTTATTAAACTAATGAACAAAAGGGGAATTAAAACGAAATAAGTAAGGGCAAAATAGGAATAGGTTATATTCATATACCCTAAACCCTCATGCTACTTTCATTTACACATTCATATACAAAACTAAAATTTATCAAGGCCAGCCACCATTAGAAGAAGTAAGAAGAAGATAAGCTAAAATCAAGAGGAAGGAGCTTAATCAATTTAATTCTAGAGCTAATCTCAACTCCTTAACATCAAACTAAGGTGAACAACAGGTTACGTCTCATATTTTCTTACTTTCAGTTCTAGATTAAGTTCGAATATGTTTTGCAAAGTATTATACCATGATTTGAATGATAAATAAATATATATGCATGTTGATGAATTTTGTTCATATAGATTTTTATGATAAGTTATGAGTGCAAAACCTATCAAATGGTATCCAAATGCCTTACGGTTTTGATATATGGTCGGAAATAATATTTAGAGATGGGTTTCAAGTTTCATTTTTTTAATTAATGCGAATTTATTATGAATTTTCTACTTAAGAAAATGGATTAAACTGAATTAATTAAGGTTATTATATGTCAGCTTTGGGTTAGAAATTTATATATGTTAGAAAACATATTAAAAGTGATTTACGGGAGTTTTTGAAGAATTTTCCTAAGTGTTTTAATAAGTATATAAAATTATTTAAGGTATGGGACTTAAATGTTTTTTATGTTTTTAAAAGGAGAAGGCAATTTATAAATGTTTAAATGTTAATTTCTGAAATTCCATGCCACTTTTATAAAATATTTTGAAAAGTATTAGCAATCAATCATATGTTGACAAACAAAGAAAATTGGTTGGAAAGAAATTAATTTATAAAGTTAAAAATTAGTTTCAAAAAGTTTTTACTGCTTCGCCACTTATAGCAGCACCTTTCGATACCATCTTCCTCCTCCAACCTAGTCAAAACAATTACACATGATATCAAATATTAGGTATGTAGTGGATTAGAGGTAAGCGAAAGGTATCGAGTCAGAAGTGCCTTTGAAGTGGTTGAGGCCTTGTTTTACTTTCAATGGAAATGTCGCTTGCTTTGCTTTCAAAAGAATTCTTTCGAATGAGATAGCTTTCGAATGAGATAGCTTTCGACTTGGTCAAGTGGTTTAAAGAAAAGGGCTTTCGAAAGAGGTTGTCGCCTTTGTTTTGAAATATGCTTTTGATGGGGTCGAAAACTCTGTTGTCGCATTCTACCTTTCGAAGCAGTGCCATCAAAAGGGTTCTATTGTTTTAAACCCTGAGCCGCTTCTCTAATGCTTTCGAAGGGGTTGGTTTCAACACCGTTCACTTCTTTTATTTAGGAAAATGCTTTCGAAAGAGTTGCTTTTGTTTCGGTTGTTTTAAGACCCTTTTGATATTTTGAAAGTTAAACCCAAAGGTTTCGAAAGTAATGGTTTTAAATGGTTTTGAAACTATGTTCCACATACTTTTACTTAAACCTAATGCTTTTGAAAGGTTTAATTTATGCAAAGGACTTAATGCTTTCGAAAGGTATATGAAAAAGGTTTCGAAAGGGTGGTTCCTAATGTTTTCGAAAGGTTAGCCCTTAATTTTTAAATGGAGGGTTTTCAATGTTTTTGAAAGGCATGTTTAAAGTGTTTTGAAAAAGGGATGTCTAAGATTTTATAAAGCTTTCAAAAGGAACACTTTTAATGTTTTTGAAACGTCTAATGTAAATGGTTTCGAGTGGTATGTTTTGGCCTTACGGCCTAAGGTTTCAAAGTAAATTTGTTAACTTTTTTTGAAAGAGGTACTTTCAATGGTTTCGAAAGAGGTACTTTCAAATGTTTCAAAAGAAGTTGTTTTACTCTTTTAAACAAAGGTTTCGAATGTTTTCATTAACAATGTTTTGAGTAAAGCATATCGCGTGGAATAGAGAATTGAGTAAATAAAATAGTATGTTTCCTTGTTTAAGTATGATTTAACATGTTAAATCCATTTGAAAGATCTTTTCAAGGAAAATTTGATGGGTAGTTAACCCTAAGTAAATGACTAGGATATTTGAATACTAGATGGGACTGGTATAGTGTCGCGCCCTATACATTACCTATAGCCCCTAGCTAATTTAGTCCAAAATTCTAGTGTGTAGCTTAGTCACAGGTAAGACTTAAATGATGGTTACACATAGAAAGGAATATATAGAGAGAAGGAGGATAGGTTATTGATGAGCCTGCAAAACCATTAGGTTCAGGTGACCTTAGGAGAAATAAGTTAAGGACAGACCGTCTAGAAGTGTGTTTAACAGATGTTAGATTATTTATTTTTTCTGGTAGGCTCGAGCCAGCCAATGGTTAGTAGTTAGCCAAACAAAACTATATTGTTCGGACAGATAATCCATTTATTACCTGATTTATAAGCATATATGATCAGTTTGATTGCAGGATTCTGATTTGGAAAAGTATATGTTTTAAAGGGATATTAGTGAAGGGAAACCCATTCCACTAAATGGCATGGTCTCACTTAATATCAATAAACCGAGATGTAATAGTATTATTCACACCAGCTTTATGACTAACTCGAAGTTTATGTTTGCCTCTTAAACTCTTGGGTGCTCAAAATTAATTTGAGTAGATTGAGAGTTAAGCTATTTAGTTTTATTTCCGCTATGATGTATTAAGACTATTATGTCTATTGAGTACTCTGATCATCTAAGGGGCATCTTCATATGTCGCTCTTGGTATAGTTTGTAATAATTATATTTGATCAAAACCTGGGAACCGATATGGGATTATGTAATTGAATGTGAAATATTGTGTTGAGATGTAATCAGAAAAGTTGTTTTAATCTGTGCTAATTTTATTTCATATTCAAGTGCTTTTGATATTATGGATACCATTTACATTACTGTGGTTTGTCATCATAAATTAATACTATGGATGACTGTAGCATTTACAGCGCTTAGGTTCGAGCCTCAAGATAGGGGATGTTACAACTTGGTATCAGAGCAAAAGTTAATGAAAAACTTAAAATAAATTTCGAACTTAAAATGATTTTGAAAACATAGTCCTAAGGAATTAGAGAAAATATTGGGGTAAGGGTTAACGTATAGTAACGTACTTGTATTTTCTATATATAAGTATACGCTTTATCTATATTCTCCTATCTCTTTTAGGTTATTTTTTGTATCTTACAAAGGCTTGAATGTAGATTTTATGGATGTAAGATATGGATGCTAGAAGTGGAAGAGTTAACATTAGTGGGGGAAGCGCCACAACTAATGGCAATGCTAGACCAAATACCAGAAGGAACCCAGGTCAGGCACAAGCTGCAAATGTGGCTGTTGGAACCCTGCAGGTCGATAAGGAGAAATGTATCAGTTTTTCATTAACATGATGCAAGCAGAAGTTGCTACAGGGTTGGTTGGAGGAAATGCTGCAGGGGGAAATGAAGAAGTTCTAGTGGTTAATAACTATGCTGCTTGGAGTGGAGATTTTGCTCGGCTGTGAGGAAAGCTGTTTATTAGTACCAAAGACGCAATTGAAGTGGAGAATTGGTTACTTCATTACGAAAGAACCTTTGCTGATTTTGGGCTTAATGATCAACAGAAGAGGAGGCTTACTTCTAGACAGTTAAAGGGAGCAGCACTTTATTGGTGGAACAGTGTTGTTGTTGGAGTCAATGAGGAGACTATGACTTGGGCTATGTTCAGGAGGAGGTTTGAAGAAAGATTTATGTCAGAGATTGTTAAATCTACTTTGCTCAGGATGTTTACTGAGTTGAAGCAGGGAGATATGACAGTGCTTAAGATGCAACCAGGTTTGAGGAGCTAACAAGATATGGATACGCTACGGTCGATGCTGTTAAAAAGAATGAAAAGTTCATTCGTGGGTTGAAGCCTGAGCTTACTGAGACCACGTTATCTCATATTTGAGAACCATATGATGTTGTTGTTGGGATGGCGTTGAGGCAGGAAGAGATGCTTGCTTATCTTGAAGGAAACAAGGCCAAGGAAGCTCAAGGAGGGCAGAGTCAGAAGAGGAAGTTTTTCCATAAGAAAGGAGGTCAGAAGGGTGGAGCTGCTAAGAAGGAAAAGGCAGAAGTTATCTATTATAAGTGTGATAAGAAAGGATACTATGCTCATGAATGCCGGACAGGCAAAGGAAAGAAAGCTATTGAGAAGAAAGAAGTAAGGTGTTTCAACCGTGACCAAATTGGACACTATAAGAACCAGTGCAAGAAGCTAGCCAAGGATGGGAAAGGCAAGATGTTTGCATTGGAATCAGCTACCTTGGTACCAACAGTAGTGGAGAAGGGAAAAACTGTGTTGGGAATTACATCACATTCTTTTATATCTCATCATTTGGTACATAAGTTTAACCTAGAACATTCATATCTAGTTACTTCCTTAAGGGTTGCAAATTCGATAAGAGGTTATGTAACACTTGGGATAAAATGTGACAAGTTAGAGTTTGAATTGTTAGGTCATACATTTGTTTGCAGTTTGCATGTGTTTGATTTTGTAGGATTCAAAATTATTTTGGGTATGGATTGGTTACGTAAATACGATGTTAGGATATTTTGCCATGATAGGAAAATTTCATTTAGACACCCTGACTGTAGTGATCAGATTATATATTCCGTACAAAACCCTAATTTTGAGGTTAATGCTTTGTTGGGTGTTGTGGAGGTAGAAGACGAGTTGAATCGAGTTTTCGTTGTTAGAGAATTCACAGATGTCTTTGAACTTGTAATGGGATTGCCGCCGAAATGATCCATTGAATTTTGGATAGATTTGGTACAACAGGAGTAGAAACGGTGAGTAGACTGCCAAGTAGAATGACACCAACCAGGATGAGGGAGTAAAAGGTGCAGTTGGTGGATTTGGAAGGCAAAAATATTACAGACCAAGTAGTTCGCCTTGGGGAGCAGCCGTAGTGTTTGCTAAGAAACCGGATGGATCGTTAAGGTTATGTATCGATTATCGTAAGTTGAATGAGAAGACGATAAAGAATCAATGTCCATTACCAAGAATTGATGGTATGTTCGACCAGTTGAGTGGAGCCAAGGTATTTTTCCAGTTGGATTTAGCAGCAGGTTTCCATCAACTTAGAGTGGCATAAGATAGTATTCCTTTAACGGCGTTTAGAACTAGGTATGGATCGTACGAATTGTTAGTAATGTCGTTCGGACAAACTAATGCGCCACCATTCTTTGTAGATTTGGTGAATCGAGTTTTCCAAGAGCACTTGGACGGGTTTGTGTTGGTTTTCATAGATGACATTTTGATATACTCTAAAGATGAAAGAGAGCATGAAGTTCATCTTAGAGTGGTACTTGAGATGATAAGGCAGCATCAACTAAAAGCGAAATTTTCCAAGTGTCATTTTTGAAAGAAGAAAGTGAAGTTTCTTGGTTATGTAGTTTAAAAAAAGGGTTATCTACAAATCCAACTAAGATCGAGGCGATGAATAATTGGAAGAAACTTGAGACAGTGACTGAGATAAAGATTTTTCCTGGATTTGTTGGGTACTATCGGACATTCATTAAGGATTTTTCGCGGATAGCAGTACCAATGACCAAGCTAACGTGGAAAGATGTGAAGTTTATCTGGACTGATAAGTGTGAGGAAACATTTCAGAAGCTGAAACACTTATTGACAAACGTACCTGTGTTAGTTGTTCCAAAGGGGAAACAGGACTTGGGGGTGTACACGAATGCATGTGGAACATGATTAAGACCGTGTTAATGCAAAAAGGTAAAGTAATTGTCTATGCTTCTCGATAGCTTAGACCGCATGAGGTTAGATATCCAAATCATGGTTTGGAATTTGCTGCAGTGATTTTTGCAGTGAAGGTGCATAAACATTACCTGTTGTGAGAAAGATTCGACTGTATACAGATCATAAGTCTCTGAGGTATTTATTTTCTTAGAAGGGGTTAAAAATGAGACAAATGGTTAGAGTTTTTAGCAGCTTATGACTTTGGTATTGAATACACACCAGAAAAGGCAATAAGGTTATGGATGCACTTAGCAGAAAATATTAGAATGCAATGTTGGCAATGATAGCTGAGTGGAAAGATTTGGAAGCATTGACTACATGAAAAGTACAGTAGAGATCTAAGAGTAGTTCTAGTAAGTAAATTGTTCTGTTGTCATGTCTAGAATTTCGACCCTTGATGATCGAAAATATTGCTTCTAAGAAGGAGGAGGATCCGCTATTAGTTGAACGGATCAGAAAGTTAATGGATGGAACAGAGAGCAAAGACTTGAAAGATTTCCGTTTTGACCAGAATGGGTGGTTGAGGAAGAAAGAAAGACCGTGCGTTCCAAATGTGGAAAACATTAGGAAGGAAATGCTCAAAGTAGGCCATCGTTCTTAGTTCACCATCCATACGGGAGGAATTAAGATGTATCAGGATATGAAGAGAAGTTTCTTTTAGGAAGGTATGAAGAGAGACATAGGCTTAGAGGTGAAATAGTTTTTGAACTGTCAATAGAGAAAAGCCAAGTGTCAGAAACCAAGAAGTGGGTTACTTTATCCTTTAGATGTCCCAGTATGGAAATAGGTTTCTATCTCAATAGATTTTATAGACGGATTGCCATGGTCAAATGAGGAAATGAAAGCATATGGGTCATAGTGGACAGGTTGACCACGAGTTCCCATTTCACTCCAATTATGTCGACTAGGATGGCACCTGTCTTGGCTATGTTGTTCATGAGGAATATAGTTAGACTTCATGAAATTCCTAGTAGTATTGTAAGTGATAGAGATTCCTTGTTCACTAGCAAGTTCTGGTAGATTCTACACGAGACTTTAGGTATCAAGCTCAAGATGAGTATCGCTTACCATCCAAAGACAGATGGGCAAAGAGAAAGAGTTATCAAGTTCTTAGAGGATTTGTTACGAGCTTGTATGCTAGATTTTGGAGGATCATGGAAAGACCATCTACACTTAGTCGAGTTTTCGTATAACAACAGTCATCAGACTAGTATAGGGATGGCACCATTTGAAGCTTTGTATGGAAGGCCATGCAAATCTCCAGTTTGTTGGTTATAGATTAGGGATAGGTTTCTTGTTTCAGATTTGGTTAAAGGATGCAAAAATGATTGAGTTAATTCGAGCCAGAATGAAGGAAGCTCGGTCTAGGCATAAGAGCTCTGCCGATAGAAGACGGAAAGACTTAGAGTTCTCAGTTGGAGATCATGTTTTTGTTAAGATATCACTGATGAAAGGTGTAGAAAGGTGTAACCAGATTTAAAAAATCAAGAGAATTGGCACCGAGATTTGTATGACCGTTTCCTATTATAGAAAGGATTGGAAAACTCACACATAGAGTGGAGTTACCAAGTAGTTTGGCAAGAGGCCATAATGTTTTTTATATTTCTCATCTAAGGAAGTGTATTTGAGATCCAAAGACTACTATAGCACTTACTGTGCCAGATGACTCAGTAATGGAGATGAATTTGACTATTGTTAGAAAACCAGTTCGTATAGTCGCAAGAGATGAGAAGAGGCTAGAAACAAGACAGTCAGATTTGTCAAAGCCATGTGGAGTGACGATGAGAGATACTTATCCCGGCTTGTTTTAGGGTACGTTTTGCTTTTATGATTGATTTTGATGAGTGCCTAATCCCAATTTCAAGGACGAAATTCTTTAAAGAGGGGAGTCTGTAACGACCCTAATTTTGATTAATATTATTTAGGATATTTAATTAGGTAAACTAAATGAAATAATGTAAATGGTTAAGGGATTGAGATTTGAATAATATGGAGTAGTCATGGCTAATAAAATAATGAACAAAATGGGAATTAAAATGAAATAAGTAAGGGCAAAATAGGAATATGTTATATTCTTGTACCCTAAACCCTCATGCAACTATCATTTACACGTTTATAAACATAATTAAAATTTATCAAGGCTGGCCACCATTAGAAGAAGTAAGAGGAAGATAGGCTAAAATCAAGAGGAAAGAACTTAATTAATTTAATTCAAGAGCAAACCTTAACTCCTTAACTTCAAGCTAAGGTGAATAATAGGTTACATCTCATATTTTCTTATTTTTGATTCTAGATTAGATCCGAATATGTTTTGCAAAGTATTATGCCATGTTTGGAATGATATATATATATATATATATATATATATATGCTTGTTGATGAATTTTGTTTGTTCATATAGATTTTTATGATAAGTTATGATTAAAAACCTACCAAATGACATCCAAACGCCTTGCGATTTTGATATATGGTTAGAAATAAAATTTTAGAGATGGGTTTCAAGTTTCATAATTTTCTGAATTAATGTGGATTTATTATGAATTTTCTAGCGAAGAAAATGGATTAAACTGGGTTTAAATTAATTACAGCTATTATATGTTAGCTTTTGGTTAGAAATTTATGTGTGTTAGAAAACATATTAAAATTGATTTATGAGTATTTTTGGAGAATTTGCCTAAGTGTTTTAATAAGTATATAAAATTATTTAATGTATGGGAATTATATGTTTTATATGTTTACAAAAGGAGAAGGGGCCATTTGTAAATGTTTTAAATGTTAATTTTTGGAATTTAGCAGCACTTTAATAAAAGATTTTGAAAAGTGTTGGCAACCAATCATATGTTGACAAACAAAGCAAATTGGTTAGGAAGAAATTACTGTATAAAATTAATAATCAGTTTTAAAAAGGTTTTACTGCTTTGCCACTTATAGCAGCACCTTTCAACAGCATACTTCAACCTCCATCCTAGTCAAAACCAATACATATGGTATCAAAGACTTGGTACGTAGTGGATAGGAGATAGACGAAAGGTATAGAGTCGAAACGTGCCTTCGAAGGGGTCGAGGCCTTGTTTTGCTTTCAAAAAAATGCCGCTTGCTTTGCTTTCAAAAGAATACTTTTGAATGAGATAGCTTTCAACTTGGTCAAGTATTTTAAAGAAAAGGGCTTTCGAAAGAGGTTCCCGCTTTTGTTTTGAAATAAGCTTTTGATGGGGTCGAAACCCCTGCTGTCACATTCTACCTTTCAAAGCAGTGCCTTCGAAAGGGTTCTTTCACTTTAAACCTTATGTCGCTTCTCCAATGCTTTCGATGGAGTTGGTTTCGACACCATCCACTTCTTTTATTTAGGAAAATGCTTTTGAAAGAGTTGCTTTCGTCGCAGTTGTTTTGAGACCTTTTTGATATTTTGAAAGTTAAACCCAAAGGCTTTGAAAGAATGGTTTTAAGACCCTTTAGTGCTTAAATTGAGGGTTTCCAAAATTTTTGAAAGGCATTTTAAAGTGTTTTGAAAAGAGAATGCCTAAGGTTTTATAAAGCTTTCAAAAGGGTCACTTTCAATGTTTTTGAAAGGTCGAATGTAAATGGTTTCGAAAGGTATGTTTTGACTATACGACCTAGGGTTTCAAAGTAAAATAGTTAACTTGTTTCGAAAGGGTTACTTTCAATGGTTTCGAAAGTGTTACTTTGAAAGGTTTCGAAAAAGTTTTTTAAAGCTTTTAAGCAAATGTTTTGAATGTTATCATCAAAAATGTTTTGAGTAAAGCATATAACATGGCAAAGAGATTTGAGTAAAGCAAATAGTATATATTTTTTGTTTAAGTATGATTTAAAGGGTTAAATCAATTTGAAAGATTTTTTCAAGGAAAATTTGATTGGTAGTTAACCCTAAGTAAATGACTCAGATATTTGAATACCAGATGGGACTGGTATAGGGTTGCGCCATATACATTAGCTACAGCCCCTAGTTAATTTAGTCTAAAATTCCAACGTGTGGGGCTTAGTCACAGGTAATATTTAAATGATGGTTATATACAGAAAGGAATATATATAGAGGAGGATAGGCTATTGGTGATCCCGCAAAACCATTAGGTTCAGGTGACCTAGGAGAAGTAAGTCAAGAACATACCATCCAGAAGTGTGTCTAACAGATGTTAGATTATTTATTTTTTCTTATAGGCTCGAGTCAACAATGGTTAGTAATTAGCCAAACAGAACTATATCATTTTGACAGATAGTCCATTTATTACCTGATTTATGAGCATATATGTTATTACTATTATTGTTTTAATCAGTTTGATTGCAGGATTCTTATTTGCAAAAATATATGTTTTAAAGGGATATTAGCAAGAGAAAACCTATTCCACTAAGTGGCGGGTCTCACATAATATTAGTAAACCGAGATGTAACAGTATTATTCACACCAGCCTTTATATCTGACTCGAAGTTTATATTTTCCCCTTAAACTCTCGGGTGCTCAAAATTAATTTGAGTAGATTGACGTGCATGAGGCAATGCTAGCTATATAGGAGCCATTTAGTTTTATTTTCGCTGTGATGTATTAAGACTGTTATGTCTATTGAGTACTCTGATCATCCAAGAGGGTATCTTCATATGTCGCTCTTAGCGTAATTTGTAATAATTATATTTGATCAAAATCTGGGAATCAATATGGGATTATTTAATTGAATGTAAAATATTTTTTTGAAATGTAATCAGAAAAGTTGTTTTAATCTGTGCTGATTTTATTTCATATTAAAGTGCTTCTGATATTATGAATACCATTAACATTACTGTATTTTGTCACCGGAAGTTAATACTGTGGACGATTACATCATTTGTAGCACTTAGCTTCATGCCTCAAGATAGGGGATGTTATATTTGAACTTATGCTCTTTTTAGGTCAACGTCTTTCCATATGACATATTCCCGTGGGGAAATAGAGGTAAGTGTACAATCTTCAACTTCATCCATTGTTCAAACTCATAGTTGACTTATCCATTTTCAAATGATTGTAACTACTCTATAGTCAGAATTATAGGATTTGGTGTATAATATATTTATAAGTATAAGTAAAAATACAAATACACTTACTCAACATTTTCTAATTCTTATGATTAACTAACCTAAGCTCTAATACCAAATGTGACAACCCGCACCTCGATGGATATGAATTTTTGCTAAATCAAAAACTAAAGTCGACCAAAGCATAAATTGTTGGTTTGCTATCCTGCAAATAAATAAATACATATCAGAGCACTATTGATATAAACTCATAGCGGAATGGTAAAGTATAATAGAACATATTGTTATTGACTAAGATTGACACTTCCAATATCTAGTGTCCTTATCAGTGCCAAGCATGCTTAAGAAAACCTGTCCTTCAACTGTTCCTATCTTGCGCTAATACCTTTCCCTCAAAAGCTATCATGTGGGTTGTAACGGGGAGGTGATCAGAACAACATTCTGGGGATTGGAAAATTATACACTTTATACATAACACTAGTTTATGTTGATTGCCTTCCATCACATGCTATGTCCTTTTATTTTACTTAGTTATTTCGACTCCATATACGCGTACAATATACCATCTACCCAAAGTTGTCCATAACTACATATGTATATGTGTGTATACCACAGTCCTTCTTTGGATCAAGACATTATCTTCGCTAGTATCTGTAACCCAACACCTCGTCAGAATCCATCATCGATGGAGTATCATGTCCTCATCATCGTACATACCAATGAACTCGTAGTGTCTAATAACGACATGACAATAATTTAGCCATATTCTACCAGGCCTTGGGGATTTACTTGTCTGCTTCTTATTATAAACTCAGCATAGACTATGGAGGACTCGGCTCCTTGGGCTACCCGCTCATTTTGAAAACCTCACTTAAGGGTTATTTAGCCTTGCCTCCTAACAAAAAACTGGCAAACAACTGTGGTTTGGTGCGTGAACTAAACATGATCTGCAATAGTAGGAGGTGCAGCCCGTTTAGGTGTAATCCTTATCTTTATGTCAGCCGCTCCGGATCGATGATGTTCTCGATCTATGTAGAACTCCTACTCCCCAATATGGTACCAAATACACTAACATAGCGCTGGGCCATGCTCATCGTCCCATTCAGATTGCCCAACGCAATCAAGGCAATACCCCGACTAAAAGTTGAAGTAGACCCTACCGAGGTATTCCTTCATCTATACACGAGCGTATAATTCCATGGGTCCTACAGTTAGTAATGTATACACAATCGCTGGTAGCCCCTTGCAGTAGGCAAACTTCTATCGTGTAAAACAACCAACCTCGCATTCCAACCCATTTAAAGACTATGCCATTCTTATTTATCTAAGTTATTAGCCAACTTTAATAATTCACCCCCATCATAAACGCATACTTGAGGCCACGTATATATATTTATATACTTGCTTAATTATCATGCCTTTAATGTTCAACAATTCATAATATTTCTTTACTTTTTCATGCATTTACTTGCTATCCTTTTTAATATTAATTTAATTAAAAGATCTAAATACCTTTTCCTATTTACTTTTCTTTCTCATTATTGAATTTTTTTTTCTATTTCTCTTTAACTTTTACCACCCTTCCTTGTTTGGTGGACTTTCCATACCTGTATATAGTATATAATTCTTTCCTTTATTCATTTCATTACATGCCAACCATATTATCATTTACTATTTTGTTTCCATCTTGTTCTTATTGCATGCACGCACATACACACTACAATTTAACTGTTATCATTATCACAACTCTAATTCTTTAATTCATACTTACAGATTTTTACATTTTAATGCACTGGAATTACATCATCCTCAAATGAAAAGGTTAACAGTGTAATCCAAAATGGGAATTTGTGTTATGTTTAGAATTGCAAGAAATTATATTTTGTAGTAATTGGAATAGATAGTACGAGATATGGTAAAATACCCTTATTTACACATCTCTTTCTTTTAAGCGCATTCCTTGTTATTTCAAACAATACACTTTTATTTATGAATCTTAACTTGATAGTCCATAGGAATTTAAATTGCAACACACTACATTCCAACAATTAAAGTACTATATAAATCCCAATAATTTATTATGATAACTCTAGTTTACATTCTACTTGCATTAGACATATAAATCTACAAATCTGAAACTACTACATAATCTATAGAATTCAGGGACTACTACCCAATATTTTCTAGATTCTCCTACATGCAAAATTAAAATTAAGTTATCAATCACAGAATATATTGGCAAGATCTATAATTTATTACATATATACAATTCTAGCCTATAACTCCATGTTTACATTTAGGCATACATGAACAGATTTACAATGATATAAATCCAATATTATATAAAAATATATAGTTTCTCACTCAGTTTTTTGCCTTTCCAAACCTCCAGATCTAGTTCCTGTTATTTCAGTTTGACTCCCCTTATTCTTCCAATTTGTTTATACATATACCACAACCATACATATATCTATCATAAATCTAGGTTTGAGAGGAGAATTGGATTTAATTTAATTTTCGATCCACATTTGTTATTAACTGTGGCTTTGATTATTTGATTTGACCATATTCTTCTTCTCTATTATCCTTTATCATTCTCCACTTTTATGTACATGTATAGACTATGGATTTATTTAGGTTTAAGAATTTGTACAGAAGATAAAATTGCAGAGCTTTGCCATTGTTTCAGAAAATATGAGAAGAAATGTGAGGGATTAGACTTGTATTTATAGGGATTCAAAACAATGCCAACCGCCAAATTCTTTTATTTTAAATATGGGCCGTTCTGGCCTATGTATAATCTATGCTGATCCTAACCCAATCGTCGACCACCTTCCCTCCACCGATCAACCGTTAGTAGTCGATCGGTCATAGTGAGGGCGTCGATCGGTAGGTCTTCAGTTTTGTTGTTTGGTTTAAGAATTTGTTTCAGCTTTTTGTCATATTTGATTAGATACTGTAATCGAAATTATACTTAACATTTAAGCTTTTGCTAATATTCAACGTTGATTGATTATTTATTTCCATAATCATGTATTTAATTACTTTTAGTTCAACGTTTTCGAATATTAATATTTTCTTCATTTGAATGCAGATTGTTAAACTATATATATGATAATTGATCAGAAATTTGCCGTGAACCCAATTATGCAAGTTTCGTAGCCAAATTCCAACATCTACAAAAATACCATATCTCGGCGTTACTATTTATAAATTAATTTCCTTTTGATCAATTATCGTTAAAATTATGGGGTGTTACAATTAGACTAGGAGACTGAAATATAAAAGGGATAGCAATTCCAAAATTTATGAACAAGCAAA
Organism: Allium cepa; assembly: GCA_030765085.1. Taxonomy (NCBI): domain Eukaryota; kingdom Viridiplantae; phylum Streptophyta; class Magnoliopsida; order Asparagales; family Amaryllidaceae; genus Allium; species Allium cepa. Next base: position 556,933,358 of record CM060931.1, on the reverse strand, counting down.
TTGGTAGGAAAATATATGAGCAGTTAATAGGTATTTGCAGCAATTAAATGGAGACATAAATAAAGACATACATGTGTTTAGTGGGACCAATTAAGGATTTCAATATGGCATTTATGAGGAAACGCAATGGACATAATATGTTGATTTAGAACAAATAAACAAATGAAATAAGTGATTGTAATGACAATTTATTACGGATAATTGACATTTATGAAAGGTAAGTGGGAAATAGGGAATATAGGTAATAAGCGTATAAGATATGAATTAAATACTAGGAGGCATTATAATTTTCATAGCAGCAAATTATAGCCTCAATAATACGTTTAGGATGAGCATGAATTAGTGGGTCAAGCTCAATATTTAGGCCTGGGATAATTGATTTAGTTCAGAATGAGTTAGGATGCAAGGTCAATAGAGATACACAACAGAAGTCCGTTATTCACTTAGAGACTACCGGCGTTGTGTATACTTACTACTAATGTCGAACATTTCCAACCATAGGACCTTTGGAAAGGGATATGCATTTGTGTACAGGTTTAGGAAAATATACCAAGGGTTCATCTTGGATTTAAAGTATTAAATGCCTCAGTGCCTTTAGGGACGTCAATAGGTTTACTTCAGGATGGAAAGTATTGAATGATCATTTGGTCTGCCTCCTACCTATATAAGAAGTCTTAAATAATCTACGATGGTAACCTAATAGAGAAATAGGGTTTGCTTCATTTATAGAGGTATTAAGTAACTATGATGGGAATTTTTCTTGACTTAAATCAGGATAGTCTAAACATGATTTCGACTGTAGGAGGTTGGTGGGCTACGGTAGTGTTGTTATTGAATCGGTATTTAGTAGTAGGTTTGACATATAGGCTATGACGACCAGTGGTCCTAAGCGATCATTAGCAAAGACTTGGGTTATGCCATGTTGAATTTTGCTTTCTACCTATGAGATACGTGTTATCCCGCCTTTTGGCAAGGCCGAGATAACAAGGCACTGGTTTAAAACCAAGGGTTGTTCGTCCTATATATCAAGCACACACAGGTTCGCTATGGATGTCAATGAATTTTGTCTGAAACCAAATCAGGCTAAAATCAGCAAGACACGACAAGCGAAGCCATAAAAGCCATCATTCCAAATTTCAGGTCAATCCGAGTTCGTATGCTCAAGTTGTGATCGGTGCAAGTTGAAGGAAAAAGCCATGTTTTCGTATCCATCAGTGAGCCATACTTCCAATCCATCAACTTCGCACCGACCAGCCTCGTATCCATCAAGAAGCCTCGGTTCGCACCGATCAAGTTCGTATCCATCAACAGAGCGTACGTTTCGTATTGATCGGCTAGATCCTATTTCGTGTCCATCCAGCTAGACACAGTCTGTATCCATGGTTGAGCCTCTATTCGAATCCACCGTCTTTGTATCGAACAGGGGCGCAATACCCTCGTATCCATCTGTCCCGTATCCATTAGCGCACAGTCATTTGCAACCATCCAGTTCGAAACCATCAGTAGGTGATTACTCGAACTCATCAGGTTCTATTAGTACGAATCCATCAGGCAACTGCTCTTCATATCCATCAGATAACCTTGCTTCGCATCCATCAGAAGGCGACGGTCAATGTCCAATGGCTTGTTCGTGTCCATCAAGTCAAAATGAGCCTAGATTGACGCAACGGTCATCGATACAAATGAGGCGAGATTCATGGATGCGAAACGGTCAACTCGGAGCAAAAAGAGTATCGATGCAAGGAATGCATGCCGCGTCATCACAAGGCACGTGCATCATGATTCGAAGTGGATCGATTCGAATTGATGGATTCGAACCAAACAGCCAACGAGAAACTCAAGCTCTTATCGATCATAACTCAAGATCCACCGATCCAAATGCTATGAAATTTTCATAGAAGCTTACATACAAGCCAAGGAATGTTCCTGCCAAGTTTCAGCTCAATTAGTCCAATTCTTGATCGATACGAAATCGCTTCGTATTGATCCTAGATCGAGTCGAAACTTGGTGGGATCGATCGCGTGGGCCCACTCATGTGCTAGAAGGAGTCTCCCAATGTTTGAGCGAGATATCATTCTCCTACGTCTATAAATAGCCCCTAAAGCCTACAGAAAAAGGATCTTTTGATTCTCAAGCGTCCAAACTCTGCCGGATCGAGATTTGCATCCAACCATTGCTGTTGAATTCGAATTCCAAGGCGTACTTTACTGTTGTTCACTGTAATTGTTGAAAGAGAATTAATAAAATCCCAAAATCTTCATAGTGGACATAGGCAACACGCTGAACCACTCTAAAACTGCGTGTCTGTGCATTTGTGTGACTGTTTACTGGAGTTTTTGTTAGATAATCTTCATTTTACATTTATATTCTTCACTTTTATCTCTTCAAAAACTTTCGAAGAGTATTGTGCCCATTTTTGGCACCAACAATTTGGTGCTTTCACTGAGAAAACCCAGATCTTCTCTTGCTCCTTGTATCTATCATCGATACCGGATTGCATAAATCTAAGAGAGAGATCTGGATCACTAATCCGAATTCCTTCCATTCTATTCAGATTTTCACAAAGTCTAAGAAAGGAATTCAACCCTCAAGATGGTTAGCACAAGGACCACCTCCAATATTGGCGATCAGGAAGGCCGGGATAGGCAAAATCCCACGCAGTTGCCACCAACCAACCAGAATGCAGCCGGACCCTCAGACTCACAAGGCTCGGTTACCCGGCAAAAGTTCCAGTTGTTGTTATAGGAACTAACACAGAGTCGGCAACAGTTGACAAAACAGCTATACGCAAATGCCAAGCTGACCAACCAGCTAAACCGCCAGAATCGTAGAAGGCATAGAAGAGATCAAGTCTCTCACTCCTCCATAGAAAGTTCTGCCTCATCTGGCTATAACTAAAGATCCGTTCACGCACAGGCCATCAGACATCAGCCCACATTGACTGTTGGACGGCTGAGAGTTGGTCCATCGGCCAGCTTTCATATTGAACCCCCTTCTCGGGGAGGGATTGTTCCTCATTACACCGCAGACAACCGTGCCACCGCCACCGCAGTTGAAACAGAGATTGATGTCCGGAATCAACATGGACGTACTCCTGAACCTTACGTCCCAGAAGACGTCGAGCCAAGGAGGCGAGACGTGGATCGTCGACAGTGCCCGGTCTATCCTCGCAATGTGGAACCCGACCACACCTTGGCTCCACGTGCGCAGAACATTCAAACGCCAGACCTCTCAGCTATGATACGTCAAATGATCCGTGAAAGTCAGCGTCTTACTAACGACGATTGGGGAATCTCCCGTAGTCACACCCCCTTTACAGATGACATACTCTATGTTGAACCTCCTCGATGGTTCAGCATGCCCACTTTACCGGTTTATGAAGGAAATTCAGACCCGAACCAGCACATCCTGAAATATGAATGGTTGATGAATGCTGCAAGAGCAGATGACGCGGTAAAGTGTCGTAGTTTTCCTATCTCTTTGGGGGGCATAGCCACTATGCAGTTTACGCGACTGCCGCCCCGATCCATTTCTTGTTTTGATCAAATGGCCACAAAGTTTGTAGAATAGTTTCGTATGCATGTTGCTAGGCCTAAGGATGTTAACACTTTGTCTAGCGTCACTCAAGCTCTTGGGGAGATGCTTAGACGCTACTTGGAAAGGTTCCATGCCGCATGTACAGAGATCAGTAACCCTAATGACAACTCAATCTTGATGGCACTAACTAAGGGAATTGACCCTGACTTCAAGTTTGGAAATAGGTTGGCCGGGAAGCCTCCCGTGTCGTTGGACCGTTTCTACTCCAAAGCCACCTAATTCTTAAGGCGAGAGGACGTGAAACAGTCTAGGAAGTAGGACGACGTGGGACGCAGTAGTGAGGGGATTCAGAGCAATGTAGCAGTTAAACAGTCAGGTGAGAGATCTGGAAAAGTACAGCTGAACATACAGAACAAACAATCTCAACCAAGAAACATTGGTAGCTAGAATAAGAAACGGGATCAAAACCGTGGCCCGCGACGTAGGGCTCCACTGTTTGATAACACACACCATTGAATACGTAGCTAGAGAATGCGTATATACAAACCTGTAATGCCATGCAGTATAAGAAGCCTGCTCTGAAGCTATCATCGGAAAGGCAGATTCAAACGGGAAAATTTTGTAGATTCCATGAGAGTTATGGTCATAATACCAATGAGTGTAGACATTTGTAGGACCTCATCGAGAAGTTAATCAGGAAGAGAAAGTTAGATCAATTTGTGCGGGCACCGCAGTCTGGTGGTGCTGGCCCATCAAACCAAAATCGTACTCAGAATCAAGAAAGACGAGAGAAACCCGCTCGTACGGGCGTGAGATTGGTAATAAATACAGTCAGTGGTGGTCCCCATCCAGCTGATCGAAGCTGGAGGGAAATGGAGTCGTATGCCAGTACTATCAGGCATGCAGACTTTGAGTGTTGCAGTAGTTTTGATGAAGGGGCTCTGGCCAAACAGCAGAAAACAATGACTGATCACATCGTGTTCAGAAGCCGGGATGTTAACAGGGTCAAAATCCCCACTATTGATCCACTGGTCATATTTGTCCAGGTTGGTCCTACTTGGATGAAGAGGATACTGGTTGACAGTGGGAGTTCAGTAAACATTTTGTTTAAGAGAGCTTACGATCTGATGAAAATGGAAGCCAAGGATTTAAAACCTTGCCAATCTCGAATTCATGGCTTCGATTGAAGTGCCAATATACGCGTTGGAGTAGTGGAGCTGCCAGTGGAGCTGGGAGTTGGGGAGTGCCAGAGAGTCTGGATGTTGCAATTTGTTGTGTTAGACATTAAATCCCCCTATAATGCATTTTTGGTCCGACTGGCTCTCGCTGAATTTAGGGCAGCAATTGTCCCATGGTGTTTAACTTTGAAATTCCCCATCGATCGTGCGATTGGAGTCATTCAAGGAGATCAGGCTACTGGGAGAGCCTATTATGTTGCTGAGCTGCGCGAGGAGCAGCGAAGAGAGAAAGGAAAGGGCATAGAGGAATCTCTCTGCGTCCGCTTTGTAGATAATTGACAATTGGCGCCTGGGCCTCGGCCTGGGCACCACAACCAATTCCAGAGGGATCTTGACCCTAGAGACAATGAAAATAAGGATGAATCTATAGAAAGTCAAGCTTCTCCGACCGAACTGATGATCGATGTTCCGATCGGTAATGATGATGATGATGATTCGAGAACGTTAAAGATTGGGTCTCAGTTGAGCCAAGAGACACAGCAGGAATTGGTTGAATTTCTCTGGGTGAATCTCGACGTGTTCGCTTGGACACACTCTAACATGTGTGGGATCTCGCCGGACATCGCGAGCCACACCCTGAATATTGAGCCACGGTGTATCCCGGTCAAATAGAAAAGGCGTGGTATGGATCCAGAGAGATCCGCCGCCCTTAAAGAAGAGGTCGATAAGCTCAAATCAAACGGATTTATTCCGGATGCTTTATACCTAGAGTGGGTATCTAATCTCGTACTTGTCCGAAAGCCGAATGGGAAATGGAGGACATGTGTTGATTATTCTGATCCAAATAAAGCTTGCCCAAAAGACAGTTTCCCACTTTCTAGGATTGATCAGCTTGTAGATTCAACTGTTGGACACGAATTATTATCTTTCATGGACGCTTATTCCGGTTACAATCAGATACCCATGCATGTACCCGACCAAGAACATACTAGCTTCATAACCGACCTAGAACTCTACTGCTACAAAGTTATGTCCTTTGGACTAAAGAACGCCGGAGCAACATACCAACGCCTAGTCAACTGGATGTTCGCTAACCAGATCGGGAAGACCATGGAGGTTTATGTAGATGACATGCTGGTAAAGTCACGGTTATCCACTAATCACATCGAAGATTTTGAGTCAATGTTCAACATCCTTTGAATGTACGGGATGAAGCTCAATACACTGAAGTGCCACTTTGGAGTAGCATCCGGAAAGTTCGTTGGGTTCATTGTCAACACTCGAGGAATAGAAGCCAATCCAGAAAAGATCTGGGCAATCAGAAACTTGCAGACTCCAAGAACAATAAAGAAAGTTCAGAGTCTCAACGGGAAGGTAGCGGCGTTGAGCAGGTTCATATCGAAGTCTACCGACAAATGCATTCCTTTCTTTGATCTGATCCGAAAAGGAAAGCGAAACTTCGAATGGACTACGGAGTGCGAGGGCGCATTCCAAGAACTGGTTCAATATCTTTCCACACCGCCAATTTTATCAAAGCCTATCGACAATTGTATATTTACCTAGCGGTATCAGAAAATGCAATCAATGTTGCTCTATTTCGGAAGGAAGACTGATTGCAGAAACCAGTCTATTATGTTAGCAAGCGACTAACCGGAGCTGAGAGAAACTACCCAAAGCTAGAAAAGTTGGCCTACTGCTTGGTCATTGCCTCGAGGAAGCTCTGTCCATATTTTCAGGCTCATCCTGTCAGGGTGTACATCGATCAGCCGTTACGACGGGTCCTTACGCGGCCTGAAACGTCTGATAAGTTGCTTAAGTGGAATATCGTACTGAGTCAGTTCGATATCACCTATACCCCAAGAAGAGCCATTCAAGGTCAACTCTTAGTAGATTTTATAGCCAAATTCACCATCGTAGAGGACTTTCCTAAGACTAGTAAATCTCTCGAATACATCTGGAAGCTGCATACCGATGGTGCATCCAACGATCGGTGCTCAGGTGCTGGGGTAGTACTTGAAACCCCCGAGGGTCGATCCATATGCTATGCTGTGAAATTTGAGTTCCGTGCGACCAATAATGAAGCTGAGTATGAAGCTTTACTTGCTGGGTTGAAGCTAGCCCATGATTTGAGAATTATTGCTGTGGAAGTTTACTGTGACTCTCAGTTAGTCGTATGCCAAGTCCGGGGTGAATACCAGGCCAAGGATCGCAGACTAGCAGCTTATCTAGCTCGAGTCTAGGAAATACTTGATCAATTCGATTGTTATGCCATTTTCTACATACCCCATGAGCACAACCAAAAGTCTGATTCATTGGCTAAGTTAGCCAGTATGGGCGAAGCACAGCAGATGGGACTCATTCCTGTTGAAACTTTATCTTCTCCCAGCATTGATCAGATGGAAACTGGTTTTATGTTTGAAATTGCTTCCGATAAGGAGTCATAGATGACCGCATATCGAAACTATTTCGAGCACAGAACAGTGCCTGAGCGTAGGAGTGAAAGAAGACAGATTCTTTGAAAAGCCTCGCGGTTTACCGTTCAGAATGGAGTCATGTATAGAAGGGGATATTCCGTTCCTCTCGTCCGATATACCGCACACGATGAAATCAAACGAGTATTACGTGATGTGCATGAGGGAGAGTGTGGCGATCACACCGGGGGCAAGCCCTCGCCAAGAAAGTACTCTGTTATGGATATTACTGGCCAAATGTGAACCGTGATGCATCAGACTATGCAAGGAAATGTGCCAGAGACATGCTCGAATTCCAAGAGCCCCACCTACTAAGATAACCCAAATGGTCAATCCCTGGCCGTTTGCAATATGGGGCATTGATATCATTGGTACTCTACCTCTTGCCAAAATTGGAGCAAAGTATGACATCTCGCAGTTGATTACTTTACTAAATAGGCTGAAGCTAAACCTCTTGCGACAATCACGGCGAAAAAAGTAATCAACTTCGTAGTTCGCAATATCATCTGCCGATTTGGTCTCCCGCATACCATCATCACTGATAACAGAGCTCAATTCGATAGTGTTGATTTCAAGAATTTTTGCCAACGATTCTGCATCCACAAGAAATTCTCTGCGGTTGCGCACCCTCAGGCAAATGGCCAAGTTGAAGCTGTTAATAAGGTTATCAAATCTATTCTGAAGAAGCGACTGGAAAAGGCCGGGGGCAAGTGGGTTGATGAACTACCTATGGCTTTATGGGCTTACCGAACGACCCACAAGTCCACGACCGGAGACACTCCATTTTCTCTATCTTACGGCTCAAAAGCCGTTATTCCGGTCAAAATGGAAGTACCATCTCATCATGTGACTTATTATAACCCAAAAACTAATGCCATATTACTTGCTGAAACTTTGGATTTACTGGATGAGGAGCGTGAAGAGAATGATTTGAGGGCAACCGCATATCAAAACGAGTCGCCCGATTATACAATGCCAAGGTTCGGCCACAGACTTTCGAAATTGGCGATCTCATTCTGAAAAGAATTTATCCGGTTCTTTCACACATGAAGCCAAATTGGGAAGGGCCATATGTGATCACTCAAAAGCTCGGAGATGGCACGTTCAAGTTATCGACTGTTGACGGTCTTACTTTGCTGAGAGCTTGGAATAGTGAAAGCCTCCATCGTTACTACATATGACAGGCTTTATTTATTCGATTCATTCTTTTATTTGCAATTTGTTTTCGCATTTTGAAATTTGAATTTGTAATAAGGCAACTGACTTTTCCATGTTTTCTCATTTCAGCAATAAAATGCCATCTCTTCGAGCCAGAGTTGTGATTTATTGAATTTGATGTACGACATCACGATGCACGGAGAGCTAAGTTCCATCGAACGGTGGAATTTATTCAAATAGGGAGTGACTGTGTTATGACCGATCACTCACTAAATGAAACCCGAGCTCGAGGGCAAGTCACTATGCTGATATCAAAGAGGATTGATACACGATAATCCTTAAAACAACTCCAAACTCCTAGAGTGTGATTCGGAGTATAAAAATCCCGAATGCGGTTTTGGAGAGGGCGGACCCGTCTGCCTGACGACTCCAACCGTATCCTAACCAAGTTAGAGGATGATCGACTCGTCCATCTAACGACCACGCTTGTTAATATGGGGTGAATGTGATCCGACCATCCACGATCCCGATAAATATATCGTTCTCTGAGTGTGAACGACCTCCTAAAAGGTCCAAACAGATGTGACTGACCATCTGTCGACTAACTCCAAATTCTCGAAGTGAAAATTGGAGTATAAACATCAACTCTAGGTTCCCAGAGTGCGAACCGGAGTATAGACACTAACTCCAAATTCCCAAAGTGCGAATTGGAGTATAAACATCAACTCTAGGTTCCCGGAGTGCGAACCGGAGTATAGTCACTAACTCTAAATTCCCGGAGTGTGAATTAGAGTATAAACATCAACTTTAGGTTCCCGGAGTGCGAACCAGAGTATAAACGCTAACTCCAAATTCCCAGAATGAGAATTGGAGTATAAATACCGAGTCAAAGTTCTCGGAGTGCGAACTGCACTACAAACGTCGATAACTCTCGGATTCCCAGAGTGCGAACCAAATTATCGATCATAGATTATCCTAAGTCCCTAGAGTGTGGACATGAGCTCAAGATTTGTGATAGGTGTTGACCACCGAAATACAAATACTAATCCCCGAAGTATGGATGCGATTATTATTAGTGAACACGTGCAACTAAAACTGCCCATCCTTCACTTGCTTCTACATTGATTTGACAATGTTAAGCTTGGAAGGTAGAGATAAAATTGCGATCGCTGGCCGATCATTACAATTGGTTCCCCAAACTGGGGGCAAAGCTTAAGTGTGAAACACTGACTGAAACAATACGACATCGAGCGTCCAGCTTAGTCTAGAGTCGCGGCTTGCATCCACGATTTTAAGACTTGTGTATGAAATAGATTCAGCTCCAGAACTGATACTCCACAAGCATACCAAGCTATGACTCGAACATTACAACACTTAAGCATAAAAGACAGGAAGAACAGTCGAAGCGAAGAAAATAAAGTTTTATTTCAACTAACTGGAATAAGAATTTCAACTAGCTGGAATAAGAACCGTCACCACCATACCATTCGGATGTTTGCTATCGATCCAAATTGAAGTTGTTATGGTTCCATCAACGAGCTTCGAAAGGCAGTCAAGTATGCAGTTTAACAATCAAGTCCAAATATGCAGAAATGAAGCTCGTCGGAATCATGTTGTCAAGTACTCAAAATTTCGTACCCATCACAGGAGGGGTTCGAATCGATCATGGGAAGCATATTCAAATCCATCAGGATCCAAGTTCGTATCAATCACTGGGAACATATTTCGAATCGATCGCCAACACTTGGGTTCGTATCGATCAAGATCAGTAGCTTCGGATCGATCTGAAGGCATTCATGTTCGCATCAGTCAGGAAAATCTTGGCTTCGCATCGATCACGTTCGAATCAATACTTTTCGTATCGATCGCAAGTGTACATTTCGAACTAATCTAAAGCCAAGGGTTTCGTACCGATCGCTCACCTGTTTTTCACATCGATCATTATAGATCAACACGATTTACCACCACCTCGTTTGATACGAACTACGTCATTTACCATATAAATCCCTGAGATCGATAAGAACTCCAAGGAAAGGCGTTATCGCCTGCATCGATTCGAGCACAGGCCCCCAAATCGACACGAAGTACGGATCGAGCCATCTTCATTTTATTTTTTCTCTGCGCTCCATCTTTTCCAATTATCAAGGGCATCTCCATGGCCATCCTCGACCAAGCCCCGACCCAGATCTGACCTTAAATATTGCCAGAATTGATAATCAGTGAAGAGGGGATGGATCTGAGATTCGAACTACGTCATCAGGATGCAGCTATAACTGATTAATTACCTAAGTTGGAAGTTGAAATTAGAAGAATAAGGGACCGTATGTGATCGATTCGAAGGTAGTGTGCAACTCCTCTCTCAAGTTTCTGGATCGATACGAAAGCAGGAAGATAATAAAAGCCGTAGTAAAAAGTGAAAAAATGGCCGAGCCCTTGGTATTTATACGAACCAAACTATGCGGGAAAAAAAATTCGCCTCCCAGTCAGCATGACTGGCCGTTGCAGGTCAACCCTCGAATCAAGTCAAACACTCTGTTCGTATCCATCAGGCCAGAAGTTTCATCGAGTCAAAACGTTCAGCTGCTCCAATCGTGTCGAAGTGATCAGCGGGTCCGTCGATGCACGACCCCCAAATATTTATACACATCGATACGAACTAGTTGGATGAATCCAACGGCACAATGCTTCATTGATACGAAGGGATCCATGAGGACCTGATGAAGTTCGTAACCGTCGATATGAACGGTCATTTCGTATCCATCATTACTCATACATATCGATGCGAAATGTTAAAATTTGCATCCATCAAATGCAAAGTCCAATGCAAGAGCAACTTTCCAAACTTCTATATTGATTCAGGAGAGGATCAATACGAAGGAACACTCAAAGACGACCATCAAGCGTTGTTGCAACTCGAGTTACACATCGGTTCAGGAGAGGATCGATACGGAATTTAACGCAATAAAACTGACAACGACTCGTGAACGTGCAACGTTAACGAGAGTCAAGTTAACATATATGCATATATGCCGAGCTAATATTCAATTTTCAACATTCACTGGAATTGGATGTTCATCAAATAACGATTACGACAAAAAAGAAATAGCTGTTCATAATGAAGACTGCAGCTTTTCAAAGCACGTCATGTTATCACAAGACATACTTTGGGGGGAAAATGTTATCCCGCCTTTTGGCAAGGCCGAGATAACAAGGAACCGGTTTAAAACCAAGGGTTGTTCGTCCTGTATATCAAGCACACGCAGGTTCGCTATGGATGTCGATGAATTTTATCCGAATCCGGATCAGGCTAAAATCAGCAAGACACGACAAGCGAAGCCATAAAAGCCATCATTCCAAATTTCAGGTCAACCCAAGTTCGTATGCTCAAGTTGTGATCGGTGCAAGTTGAAGGGAAAAGCCATGTTTTCGTATCCATCAGTGAGCCATATATCGAATCCATCAACTTCGCACCGACCAGCCTTGTATCCATCAAGAAGCCTTGGTTCACACCGATTAAGTTCGTATCCATCAACAGAGCGTACATTTCGTATCGATCGGCTAGATCATGTTTCGTATCCATCCAGCTAGACACAGTCCGTATCCATGGTTGAGCCTCTATTCGAATCCACCGTCTTCGTATCGATCAGAGGCGCAATACCCTCATATCCATCTGTCCCGAATCTGTTAGCGCACAGTCATTTGGAACCATCCACTTCGAAACCATCAGTAGGTGATTACTCGAACCCATCAGGTTCTGTTAGTTCGAATCCATCAGGCAACTGCTCTTCGTATCCATCAGATGACCTTGCTTCGCATCCATCAGACGGTGACTACTTCGTATCCATTAAGGGCTCTTGTTCGAATCCACGTCCAATGGCTTGTTCGTGTCCATTAAGTCAAATGAGCCCAGATAAACGCAACGGTCATCGATACAAACGAGGCGAGATTCATGGATGCGAAACGGTCAACTCGGAGCAAAAAGAGGATCGATGCAAGGACTGCGTTTCGCATCATCACAAAGGCACGTGCATCATCGATTCGAAGTGGATCGATTCGAAATGATGGATTCGAACCAAACAGCCAACGAGAAACTCAAGCTCGTATCAATCATAACTTAAGATCCACCGATCCAAATGCTATGAAATTTTCACAGAAGCTTACGTACAAGCCAAGGAATGTTCCTGCCAAGTTTCATCTCAATTAGATCAATTCTTAATCCATACAAAATCGCTTCGTATCGATCACAGATCGAGTCAAAACTTGGTGGGATCGATCGCGTGGGCCCACTCACGTGCCAGAAGGAGTCTCTCGAAGATTGAGCGAGATATCAGCCTCCTACGTCTATAGATAGCCCCCTGAAGCCTATAGAAAAAGGATCTTTAATTCTCAAGCACCCAAACTCTGCCGGATCGAGATTTACATCCAACCATTGCTATTGAATTCGAATCCCAAGTTGTACTTTACTGTTGTTTGCTGTAATTGCATGTAATTGTTGCAAGAGAATCAATAAAATCATAAAAACTTCATAGTGGACATAGGCAAACGCCGAAGCACTCTAAAACTGCATGTCTGTGCATTTGTCTGACTGTTTGCTGGAGTTTTTGTTAGATAATCTTCATTTTACATTTATATTCTTCACTGTTATCTCTTCAAAAACTTCTGAAGAGTGTTGTGCCCATTTTTGGTACCGACAATACGCAAAGATATCAAAGTTTAATTAATTATTTGTTTATCGGAGATGGACTAGTTAACCTTTAGGAGAGTTTTTGAGATACTTTAATAACACAAAAATTAAATTATAAAGCCAATTTTAGCAGTCATCTATCTTTGTATCTAGGACCGATTGACTAGCGATTATGTTATGGTAGACTCGTTTTGGGGTTGGGGCATTAAATGGTCATTGGGTTTGCCTCCTTCCTATTTATGAAGTATTAAGTGGTCGAGGTTTTCTTTTGGTAATACAATGCTTAGATATATAGGAATGTATATGGTTATACCTTGGCGAAGATTGGATATATCATGCGCATAGATGGAATTAAACATATTAGCTATGAATAATAGAAATAGCACTTAAATAAAAATCAATCAGCATAAATTAGTATTGCGGATAAAGTATATGATTTTCCAATCACCAGAACATTGTTCTGGCCCCCTCCTTATAACTACCAACATGATATATTTAGAGGGAGAAGCTACTACCGCAAGACGAAAATGGTATATAAAGAAGTCTTCTCATTCATGCTCAGCACGGACAAGGCAACTAGACATCCAAGGAATAATATTATTTCTAAAGAAATAGCCATAATCGGTAAATATGTTATATCATATTTTTCTATTTCATTGTTTTTATGTAAATAACTCTTTGATATGCTTATGTTTAATATAGATCACCAACATCAGCGATCTGTATCTTAATGGACTTGGATTTCGATTTAGTCAAAATTCGAGCCCATTAAGATGCGGGGTGCGACATTAGGTATCGAAGCTTAGGTTGGTCGAACATAACAACTAGGATATTGTAATGTCTCGGATTTTCAACCCTCAAAAATCGACATCGATACATCCTCGGTATTCACATAACGTAAATTCAAGTGCCGGAAAGCAAGAACATTAGGGATGAAAAAGAAAATAAGATAGAATAAAATAGAAAATAGAATCTCATACGAATGGAATAACATATATTATTTCAATATATAATCTTTTCAGCGGAAAATTTTGAATACAATATTAGAGTCTAAATTGGATTTAGCCTGGATAGTTATAAACCCTTTGTCCTTGTAAATTTAAAAACAAATGCACTACATGCAGCGGATAATAGAATACGTCCAAACGTAGATGAAGACCTCCAGCTCTCCTTTGGAAACGTCAAGCATCTTCAACAAAATCTAAAACTACTTGGATCTAACCCCAATAATAAAAATACCCAGATCTGACTTGATACACCAGCGTAAGATGCTCAAAATTTTAACGTATAAATCATGCTGATGTCAATCAAAACCGTTGGAAAGAAGGGTATCTCATAAGACCTCGTCCACACACAAATACAGACATGTTTTTATTTTATGATATGCAGAATACTTTATATCGAAAATACTTTGATATTATCTTTAATGACATTGGTTTCGAAAACATTTGCTAAGTAAATATATATAAAACAAACAATACCCAAACTAAGTATATGGTAATATATCCGGACTAGGTCAAATGGAATATACTTTGACAGAATATATGATACCAAAGGGGTAGCTGAAATGTTTGTAAAGCATTTTAGCTATTTTGGGACTATAATCAAAACCGTAAAGCTCATACTGAGATTAGATTTCCAACATGACATGGAACTAGTGGCTTTTTTGGGTATTGTGGTTGCAACAAACATATATCCAGTGGCTACACATCTAAGTACTCAGACGCTACTATATCATGTGTCAACAACCGATGGGAATCGATATCAATGACTACTCATCCAAGGACTCAGACGCCACTTATTACACGTATGGAAAGCTGTAGCCTTTTCCGCATTTCATCTGATAGCCCGTAATTCTGTCTTGCAGACCACATATTATCTCGTATCGTTACTGGGTTGTGAGGCCAGAGAGGCTACACTCTTCTTTTCATAAAATTATGCTTTGTTTTTTTACACAGCTACGCTTTATTATTTCATAAAGCACATTCCACTTAGAATGCCACATTGCCATTTCCGTTCATCACTAATTGACTTCCACGAAAATACAATCTTTAAGCTCTTATGTCTTAGAGAAGGGTGTTAAGCTAATATGAGTTGCCTCATATGCCACTAACAGATGTACGTCTGTAAAAAATCAACATTCGTGACTTAGAAATGCAATGTCAGACATTCATCCATACAAGTTCGTTATGGGACCGAACGAAACCGAAAGTACTCATCCTACCACATCTTTGGGAATCACCTCTAGGATCAGTAGCAAGTAGTCCTTGCAGTCCGAAGATTACAAAACACTATAGGACCACTACTATAATAAATATCTCTATCTGGGAGCAACATAGAGAATGCCAACAAGCAGTCCTTCTTCTAAGAAGATCTTTGGTCTTCAATAATTGTCATCTTCAACATATTTTCATCATCAAGATGTTTTCATTTTCAAACTTATACATTGGTTCGAAGTAGTTTTCAGATAGGAGTTACACAAATCCGACCCCGGTTCCTTTGAACCAATCATCAATAAAAAGATATCAGGTATATAGTTGTTTGTCAAACAACATCCAATCAATTAATCTTTTTATACAAATTTAAATTGCTCTTAGAGATGGATTCTTTAAATTATGCCTTTATCTTTTTCATAACATATGGAATCATTAAGCCTCATTTTTTCAAATATTACGGTTAATTAAAACCTTTTAAACTTTGGAATAATTCTAAACCACTTTTATTTAGAAAAACATTTCCAAATAATTTATTAACTCTTAATCAACGATTTCTTATTTCCAAAATATAACTTTTAATGGGTTAAAAACGATATTAATTAAGACATGGTTTACTGCAAAACCCAAAATAATTAATTTCAAGTATAGGGATTTAAAATAATTCCAAATCATTTATTTAAATCTTATATTGGAAAACATCATTTTAGAGCATCCGCGTTTTCCCTTCGATATGTTCCACTCCTCGCCTACAAAGAAAAAATGGAGGCCACATACTGGTTGCTCCATCATTAACCTTAGTTACACACCTCGTTTTACCTTTCTAGATCACACAAGTGGGACAAATGTACTTGTCGCTTTCGCATACTCCTTTCATTTTTAGAAATGATTAATAAAACTTCCAAATCATTATTTGAAACACATAATTATTCTTTCAAAAACCATTTATAGAAGATATGAAAATGAATGGTTAAGTTTAAAATCATATTTCACATGTTATTTAAAACTGCTATGAAAAGTGCCGCAAAAAAGTTATTAAGCTATATTGAATCAAATACAAATTTTATTTCATAAAATTCTATTTTTATAACTTAAATCTCTTGTAAACCATTTTAACATATTTATAAGATTTATTTCATATTTTTAAAGAATTAAAAATGACTGTTTTAAACAATTTCTTACTTTGGTCGTTAAGCGGCCTAATCTGGATTTTTCTGAAAACTTGTTCTGGACATAACTCAAACTCTATCAAACGAAATCTTAATTTTCCTTTTTCATTTGGAAACTATGGTTACAAGGATTTGTAAGTTTCTTATTTCAAAGATTTTGGACTTACTTTGTATCCTACACATTGATTTAAAGTTACGGGTCGAATATTACGAACGCCGCTACGCGACGAGCTCAATTTTTGACCATTTGATGAATTGTTTCGAAACTTGTATAAAACACTTCAAATATTTTTTGAAGCCATATTGAAATTATTTTCACTTATTTAAAACAATATTTTATTATTTTAATCATTTAAGGGGCTAACAGCTTCATACACTTTTCATTTGGATTTATTAACTAACAACGGTTAGTTTACTAACCATTATTTTATTTGAATATTATTTTACTTGAATATTATTTTCACATCATTTGGTTATAGAATTTCAAAACCAACTTATCAACCATCTTAACAGATATTCATCCAATTCTCAATCAGTTCTCAACCAAGCATATAAATTCATTTACTGGACATACTTAACAATATTTTAAGGAGTTAAATAATTAAAGGTAACTCGAGTACTCGCGACTAGTTCCAGTCCACCAATCTTTTTTTGTAGACTTCTCTTTATTTCTGGCGGCACTTCCTTCTCTTTTTCTTGAACCGGAGCTCTCTGACTAGCTTCCTTCCCTCTTATATGGGTTCGGCCTTGCCTTGGGAGGTAGGAGGAGCTCGGTCTTGGCTTGTGGAGGCAATGATCGTGAGTTTAAGAGGTGGAGAGGAGGAGTTTTCACTAGTTTTGGAGAGAAAATGATAACATATATATGTATATGTATATTTACTTTCTTTTTACTACTATTTTTTCATTATTTATTAAGAAGGAAGCCATTAAAGTGAGCTTCAAGGAGGAAGAAGAAGAGAAATATTTATGTAAAAAATGATAAGAATGGATGGGTATTTATAGAAAAAAATGAAGTGATAAGTTATCAAACATCCCTTTACAAAATTACCAAAATATCCTTACTTAACTCTAAAGTAAACTTACTTTTTAACACTTGCCATCACCTTTCATATCTTACTTTATGTCTTTGTCATGTAAGGCTTAAGTAAATGTATTCGAATGGAAAAGTGGATTAAAATGAAGATTTGATTAGATTTTTGATGTGATTTGATTTGATGTTTATTTTTTTAACTTTTTTCCTTTCTTTTTTTAATTATATTCTAGAAGTTTCTAGCCATAGTTAGTAAAAGTAAACTTGTGTAATTATTAAAATGTGTAATATATATATATATATATATATATATATATATTAAAACATGCTAATAAAGGTGCAAACGTTGCGATAACTTATTTTGAACAGAATGTTGATTTTCGATAAATACTTTACGGTCATATTTTGACCTTTTTGTTAAACATTTATTGATGTAATCAAACTTGAATATAAGTTTCTTATCATGTTCAAATAATTAAAACGAGTTTATTTGAGTTATAAATCCATAATTAATAATATTAAAATTCAATTTTATCGAAAACCCGCCTTGTCAGTTCTACAGCATAACTTCAAAATCTCTATGCGATTCTAAAAAAGTTCGCCATACTTATTTGTTACATGAAATATGATTATTTGAGTTTTAAAATTCTGTATTTAGAAAATTAAAATAAATTAAATATTCCATTTCAAAGTTGTAAAATTTCGGGTCGTTACAGATAAGCTATATTTTTTTCTATAATTATATATACATATATATATATAATAACCAAAACTCTATGAATACCGGCTATAGAAGTAGTTGCGACGATATTTAGAAAAGGTGGATGAGATAACTATGAGTTGGAACTATAAATAGAGTTAGGTTTATACACCTACTCTAATTATCCCATGGAGTATGGGCCTTTTCGTAAGACGTTGACCAAGAAGAGCATGAGCGTGACGTATAGAAGGATTCCTAAAGCTGGGTGGTACCTACCTCCTTTGTTAGGCCTAAGTTGCCTTATGATTGTGGATTTCGATGGATTTCTGATTGAAGAAGTACATTTCATCCAGACAGATGGAAGATAAGAACCTATGTTAAAAGCATTTGGAAGTAAGATGTGAAAAAGGATCGAGCAAGTTCCTATGGAAGTTGCTAATTAATCACCACAAAGGACGTCGGAATTTTTAGAGTATCTTTTTAACAAGAAGAGACTAAGAGTAAAAGGAATAGAGGAAAATTCAAAAAGGAATGATAATTAAAGTCCATTTCTAAGTCCGACCCTATATGAAAGAATTTTAAAAAATATTTTTAAAAATTCCTTAAAACATTTTGAATTGGTCATTCAAATGATTTATTGGAAAGTTGTTTTAAAAAAACAAGGAAATTTGGAAATTCTTAATTTAAAATTTGTTGGGTCAAAAGTTTCTGATTTAAAGGTTTTTGTTAAAAAGTTTTTTGTTTTTGAAATAAATGGAAAAGAGAGTATATTTGGTTTGACAATTTTTCCTATTTTCAAAGTTTTTTTAATTCTTTCTAAAGGGTGGATAAATGGAAATTATACTTGACTGAAATAGGGTAAAGAGAACAGAAGGGAAAGAGTACCCAATAATGAAGATAGGAAGGAGATTCCCATATAGGAAAAATACAGAGAAAAATTGCTAAAGTATATTTTTCGTATCTCTTTTCATTAAAGAAAAGCCCAATGACTAAAGTAGTAGGTGAATACGCTGCTATGAGTCCATAGGGAAGACAATAAAAGAGGAAAAGAGCTATGTAAAGGGAAGCCAGTTGAAGGCAATTAAGTAGGAGAAATTTAAATACTTATACACAATATAATTGGTTTGGTTTGGAATGGGTTGGGATGCGAGGTCGATAGAGTTAGATAACATAAGTTTGCCCTTCACTTACAGACTACCAACAGTTGTGTATGCTTACTACTAATTTGGGATGTCTCCAGCCGTAAGACCTGTGGGGAAGTGATATTCGTTTATGTATAGGTGTAGGAAAATATACCAAGGATTTGCCTTGGATTTGAAGTATTTAATGGCTCGCTACCTTTAAGGATGTCAAGGAGTTTACTTCAGGGTGGAAGGTATTAAATGGTCGTTGGGTCTGTCTCCACTGTATATAAAAAGTTTTAAATAAACTTCGTCGGTATCTAATAGGGAAATGGAGTCTGCTTCATTTCTAATAAGAGGTATTAAGTAACTAGAATGAGTATTTTTTTCTTGACTTACACTAGGATAGTTTAAACAGAATTTCGACCATGGAGGTTGGCGAGCTATGTTAGTAATGTCGTTGGACTAGTATTAGCAGTAGTGCTGGCATATGGGCTATGACCACCAACAGTCCCAAGCAGTCGTTAGCAAAGACTTGGGTTATGCCCTGACAGAATTTGCTTCCTGCTAGTGTAGAATCCATATGGGACACACAAAGACCTTAAAGTTTAGTGTTTGTTTGTTTTCCAAGTTGGGTTAGTTTACCCTTAGAGTCTTTGTGATGCATTAAGAATACATCAACTAAATTATAAAGTCATTTCTATGGGTCATCGGTCTTTGTAACTAGGCTGATTGACTAGCAATTACGTTACGGTGGGCCCACTTCGAGGTTGAGTATTAAATAGTTGTCAGGTCTACCTCCTCCCTATATAAAAAGTATTAAATTGTCGGGATTTTCTTTTGGGTAGTACAATGCTTATATATATAGAGGTTCATATATAGTTATCCCTCGAAGAAAATTGGACATATTGTACGTGTAAATGGAATTAAATGGAATGGCCATGAATAATAGACATAACATTTAAATAGAATCAATCGGAAAAAATTAATGTTATAGATAAAGTTTGTAGTTTTCCAATCACCAGACATTGTTCTGACCCCCTCTTCATTGAAACCTACATGATAGAGTTAGAGGGACAAGCTACTGGTGCAAGATGGGAACAGTTGATGAAGAAGTCTTCTCATTCATGCTCGGCACTGATAAGATGACTAGGTATCCAAGGAATAATATTAATTCTAAGATAGTAGCCTTAGTTGATATATATTTTCTATTATATTTTTCAATTCCGCTATGTATATATTGATAGCTCTCTGATATACTTATGCATATTGCAAGTAACCAACACCAGCGATCTATTCCCTAACGGACTTGGGTTTCAATTTAGTCAAAACTCGGACCCATTAAGGTGTAGGTTGCTACAGATCAATCCATTTATGTGCAAGTTCTAATCACCAGTTCAACGCGGTGTTTCTAGGTGACTTGCACCAACTGGGCAAGGGTTTTTCACTTGATTCTTAAAGGCGAGCACTTGAGTCGGGTTCTTAGGGAGATTGAGAGATTTTTGAAGCATTACTCTAGTTGTGCGAGGAAATTTCAGTCGTTTGACCAAGGATCTGGACTGGAGTTCACATGAGAGGAGTTAGGTGGTCGACCCTAGTGCAACAAAACATCGTATATTATTTTGGATGATCTTTATTCATTGTAAAATTATTTATAGTATAGTACAGTATAGTTTGAAATGCTTGTGATAGCTCAGGGAATGACTTCTCAACTAGTTTGTGAAGATTCGAATAATCTTCTAAATGGTGATACGATGCTTTCCTAGCTAAGCGTCATGGTACACATAGTATATTATCCTTATCAACATTGCACGGTTGAGGCAAGTTTGAGCCCAAGCGAATCGAGGCATTTGTTGATTTCCATTTAATGATGATTTAATTAAGTAGCAATTTTTCCTTTTGAGAATGAGTTCTGTACGGAGTAAAAGGAATGTTAAAGCTTAGTTAATTGGATTTATTTGAGAGTTTTAAGACTCGATGATCTAGCATACTGAAGAAAGTTTTTCTTTTCGTAGCAGGGGGTGTAATAGTCTTTTGTGTATTATATTCATAAAAGGAGTTACACCACTTAAGCATTTTTTCCATCTTGGATGTCAACGATATTCATAGGAGTTTATAGTTTCCAAGCACGTTTCGACTATAGTTGGTCATTATGCATTGATACAGACTCTTTGGTATGTTTCATTATTTTGTACACTTGTTGTTGCTTGATATTATTTGATAAGTGCTTGTTTCTACTTGCTATTATTTGATTGTTGCTTGTTGGTTCTTGGTATTATTTGATTATTGCTTCTTGTTGGTTGCTATTATTTGATTGTTGCTTTTATTACTTGCTATTATTTGCTGTTATTTATTGTTGATTGATATTTATTGCTAGTTTTTGCTTTCTTTGTATGTTTGGTTGTATGTTTGTAAATTATTGTTATCCATTGCTACTTATTATCAATTTGGTTACTTGTATGCTAACTATAATTACTTGTTAAAATATGCTCTGGGAGAGAGAGCGACAACTATCGAAAATAGATCATATATCATCCATACCCACTGGGGGGTTGAGATGGGATCTATATAATCCCATTGCCTTTGATATGACTCAAGGTTGATAGTATATTTAGGTACTAAATTATTTGAGCTCTCCAACTGATAGTCATGTAAGATTTTAGCGATTTAATATCATGTTGTTGCATTAGAGATGTGCTTGTTGCACGTTTAGTTATAACATGTTTATTTCATATGCTTTTTGCGCGGTTTGATATAGCATATTTACTTGAGATGATTTCTATATATGGTTTAGCATGCTTAAATTCATGATATAACACTGCAATTGTGTGTAATCCTTTTTGTTTAGCACATAGTTGGGCACATGTAAGCAGCTTTGTGCTATTGGGATGCTTATTCACATCTAAATGGCATGCTCTTGCTGTAAAAGATGTACGTAAAGTCTGTAGGGTAGATAATATGGATATACATGCTTGCATGTCCTCAGAAATAAGATGTCTTAGATATGGGATGCCTTGGATATGAGATGCATATATATATATATATATATATATATATATATACATATACATATACATATACATACATACATACATACATACATACATATATATTATTTTTGGGATTTAAGGTATTTATCTAATGAAAATCTTAAGCATAGTGATATACTATTTTCTTCATACATAATTCCTAATTTTTAGGAGACCATACCAAGAGGGCGTGGTTAAATCATTAAATAAATAGTATTCATCATTTACTACTTTGCCAAAATAATTATTTATATTTAATATTTTCTCGATTTTGCTTATATCTATAGGAACCCATATTTGAACATTACTCAACATAATTATTGTGCTTGAGAAATATTTTTATCACTTCTATAAAATGTATCATTATCATTGTATATGATTCTAGAATTATTTGATTTTTAGTACTAGCAATAGTCCTTTTAGCATATAAAAACGCATATCTAGTACTCTTTTCATTTTAACTCAAAACCACACTTTTCGTCAAAAGGCCAAGAATTAGATAAAATCAGTCTAAAATCATTTTGACCTTTGTTAAAATTGATGAATTGAAAATTTTCGATTATTTCATTAAAATTTTCTTTATATTTACAAAAATCTTTTTCAAAATTATCATTTTTATTTTTCAAAATATCGATATCTTAATTATTTTTAAATTCTTATCGTTTAGGGATAGTTTTCTTTTTAAGAACATAAATTTGAGAATTTGAATTATTTAAATAAATTTAAAAATCATTTTTAAAATCATTAGACTTATTTGAAAATTCTACATTTTCTGTTTCTAAAGACTAATTTGATTTTTCAAGGTAATCCGATTTAGGAGTAAAATTATCCAAAAAAAAAATAAAGAGTTATTTTCATTTTCCAAAGTTTGTTTTTTGCTTTTAACATTTCAATTTCAAGCTCATATTTGTTCAATTTTTGTAAATTTTCTTCATGATTCTTCTTGAGATTTTTTAATTTCCTAAATTAATCACAACAAAACTCATGTAATTGATCATTGATGTCAAAGTTATTATGCTTTCATCAATAGTAGTTGTGTAGGATGTATTTTGATCTTTGTAGTCGGCTTTGCTTCAAATGGATCTTCATCTTTTATTGGCTAAGGCTATAGGATGTTGTTATAATATGCAGAACACCAGGCTTTGATACAAAATGAAAATAACTTCGTATGGAATTTTAAACTCCACGGTGATCTTCAAAGGTCCCTTGGACATAGGTTTTACATTTGTTCTCTTGACCCACACCAACTACTGCATGGGATATGTAAGGGTAAGAGTCAATGCTTTGCTATAGATTACACTATCAGAACCCCTATCATGCTTTGAACTATACCGAATGAAAAGTCGAGGTATTGAGGATGGAATATTACCTAATGTATATAATCCTAGAATATAACAATCAATGCGGTAAAAAAAGTAGAGTAGATCACATAGTCAAATTTTGTACTCGTTTGGACCTTCCATCCAACACTTATCCCCAAAAATCCTTTTTGGAATTTCACTAAACAATCCTTTCTTCAACCAGAGTAACATGTTTCTACGACTACTAGATAATCAAACTGAAATTCCACTCAACTACCTAAGGATAGTGCAACATGACTTTAACTTTTCTGACTTCTTGGACTTTAACAATAAGTAGAAAATAATTGACTTGACTTCATTTTGTCTTAGTAAACTAATTTGTCAACACCATTGTAAAAAGTTCCTATAACCCTTAGAAATGATATCGAGTGGTGGTGTGGAGGTTTAGGAAGTTATTCGATCAAAATTCAAGGATATACAGTTGAATGATCACTGGTCAGGGATTAAATAGTAATCAGAATATTTATTTGAATGTGCATAGCAAAAATTAAAGATTGGAGGAAAAATTCAAAGCAAGAAATTGTTGAATTTTCCTGGAATGACTTAGAGTATATATAGTTGGTTTAGGGATGTATTTGAGTGGTTATTAGCGTTAAAATGAGAGAAGAACCTTTCGAATAAAGATAAAGAGGAGCAAAGAGAAAAGTCACGACTAAATGTTTAAAAATCAACTTAGAAAATTTTCAATGTCAACTTCGGGTAGAATCATCAGGAACCTGGAGTGGACTAAGTGCAGGTCTAGAGTAGGAATAGTATAGGACCAAAAATAGGTGTCATGCCTCAAACTCAAGCATGGAATGGTGACAGCGACTCTGGGTTAGGAGAATAGTAACTTCAAGGATGACGCAAGAAAATCCCAATGTTAATAAGCGTAATGGAAAAAATTCAAGTTTTTCCATTAAAACCTATTTTTATTTTTATTTTTGTTTAGGACTTTATGATACTTAGAAAAATTCCACATAATTAAAACATTACCATAAAAAATCATAGGGTCTTCATCCACACAAAGTGGTTCCTGACCTTTATGAACTCACAAGTTGTATATTTTCCCAGAGAAACAAGTGATTGCAATCCCATTTTTATTAAACTTGAATAACTCAATGCCAAAATCTTATCCTAAACCATTCAAGTTTAAGAATCATTGGAATTGGATCAAGAGTATGAAATCATAGGTGAATCCCATCTAAATTTGTCACAATACATATATCGTATACAACCTTTTGAACATTCAAAAGAAAGTAAAAAACATACCAAGAAACTGGAGTGAATACCAACAAAACAATAGTGCTAGAGTGGAGGAATGTAAAGCAAAATGTCGATTTACTTCAAAATAAATTATATGTAGGCCAAAATCAAATAAAAGCCTAAGGGTTTTTCAAAGCCTTAGAAAAAAATTAAAAACTAATTTGAAAAACAAGCTTTAGGTATAGAGAAAAAAATCAAAATGGAGCTAGTTAAAATGTAGGAATGGGAGTAATAATTTTTTTCATGCATAACTTTATTTTTTAAATGTAACAACAGTGAAAACACAAGAAGTTGCATAGGAAGCAGTCAAATATTACGTTGGATTATTTAACAAGAAAACGAATCATAACACTTCCCTAGCATCATTGTCGAAAAGAAACTAACAAAATATGGCAAAAACATCCTTAATGAAAAAATTCACTAAACTGAAACCAATCATGCCATTTCAACATTGTTAATAAAAGTTCTCCTAGGCATGATGGATTCAACTCATGCTTTTACAAGCAACACTAGGAAAACCTCTAATGTTAAATAGTGGACGAAGTAAATAATGTGCTTGAAACAGGTAACATAATTAGGGAGTGGAATCATACTTTTCTCAATATGGTTCCCAAATGTAAAAACCCTAGTTCAATTTCACAATACAAATGAATTTCACGTTGTTCTATGCTTTACAAAATGACTACTAAAGTGCTAGCTTGCAGAATCAAAATTATTTTAAAAATATTGATATCAGAAAACCAAATAACATTCATTTCAGAAAGAATAAATTTAAAGGCATCATGTTGGCCTATGGAAATATCACAAATTTTAATAATAAAGACAATAATAAAATGTGCATTAAAGTTGATATGAAGAAAGCATATGATGGTGTTAAGATAAATTTCATAACTCACACGATGAGGGAGATGGATTTCCATACAAAATGGACTAAAATCATTAAAGCATTAATAGAATCCCCCTCTATCTCAGTGACTATTCGAAGCAGTCCATTTGGCTTTTTGAACCGATAGAGGTATTCGGCAGTGTGACTCACTATCCCCATATCTCTTTGCTATTCGCCATGGAATATTTTGCTATCATGATGAATTTAAAGGAGCAACCAAACAAAGGTTGAATCCACTATGTAAAATTATCCATCAATTACACAACTAATTTATGATGGTGATTTACTTATCATCATGCAAGCTAATAAAAATGGGGGATATATAATCACAAAAAATTTCAGCAAACTTGAAATAATGGAGTGGACAGTAGTTGAACAATGATAAAATCAAGGTATTCTTTAACAGACTATGCAATAAAGGTAAGAAAATATTGGAAATTCTTAACAAAAAAAGGGGAAGCTTCCAATAAAACATAGGGAACTCCATTGTAAGTTACACTTTTTAGAAAAAACAATTTCAATAATTCAATGGATATAATCCTTAAGAAAATAGAAGGGGGGTAATGTAAATTGCTTGGCATGACTAGAAAACTGGTGTTGATCAAAGTGGCAATATACCCTACATTAGTTATTGGATGTAAAGCTTTAATTGCTAATAAACACAATTGATACCATTAATCAAATGTGTAGTAATTTCTTATCGGGTGGTAAAAGAAACAAAATTCTTTGGGATTTAGTGGAAACCTCAAAGAAGAAGGAGGATTTGGTTTGAAAAAACTTAAACACATCAATGAAGTTTTCTAATTAAAAAGATTGTTCAAAATTGTTTAATGGAGATTCATTATAGGTAAGGTGCTTATAAAATAGATATTTATACACAAATAACATTTGAAAAATGAAATTGCAAATAATCTTTCTAGCACCATGAAAATTATGCTAAGGGTTAGACAAAAGCTCTATGCAATTTTGACAGGAAAATAGTAAATGGAAGCAGCACCAGTCTATGGTTTGATCCATATTTGGATGGATAATGATTAATTAATAGAATGGGATATGCATCTTTAGAAAGTTTAGGTAGACAAAACCATGAAGTTGGTCACATAATAATGGATAATTATAACGATCCGCCTTTCATTCCACAGAAAGACGTATCATTATTAAGAAAGAAAGGGTTAGAAAAGAGAAAAGATAGAAAAGAAAGAACAAAACAGATACCAGAATCTCACCGCGGAGAAAATAAATTATACTAATCACATAAGTATGACATAACATACAACATCTATCAGAGTTATACAGCTTATACATCACAAACTAGACAGTTATAAACACCTGCCTATTATACATTTCAAAATACAACACAGAAATACCAACACAGCGGAAACACAATATATCTACAAACGCCGAAGCCCCCCGCTCCATTTCTCCTCCAGAATTCATCAAAGCTAACCTGAATCCCTTGGCTAGTCGTAAAAATTTGAGTACCCAAGAGTTTAAGAAAACAGAAAGTAAACTCCGGGTCAGACATGGGTCTGGTGTGAGTAACAGGTTAAAGTTGCTTAACTTTGAAAACCTTTGAAAATAAAAGGTATCTCGTAAGACTTCCCGTACATAAACACGGAAAAAAAATTACTTTACGATAACCAAAACATTTGATAGGAAATCCAGTGATATTATAATAGGGTCTAGGGTTTTCAACTAAAATACAGAAATAGCTGGAATGCTTATATCTCATGTTCCAACATAGTTGGGCACAATTAATACGTATTGGAGATTGGATTCCATACAATGACAGGGCTACGGGGTACCACCCATCACAGTACATGGCCTAGATCACCGTACCAAGGATCCCTCTCGATCCCTTGTAACACAAAGCCGGAACCATCCCTTACTGGATAGTCCCGAATAAGACAACCCCGGCAGTTGTTGCAATTAACTGCCCACACAGTCGAATAAAAAGGACCTCCAGACAGATGAAATCTTATCCTACTTAGGTGCTACCCACTTAGCCTTGCTGCACCTCCCCTGTTTTAGCCATTCCCATTGATGAGGCTTGATGCTACGATTACCTTACCAGAAAACATCACTTAGAATGCTCATCTTCCATCGACGATGTTCTGAAAGCATTCAATCCATACAAGTTCGTTTCGGGTTCGAACAAAACCGAAGGCACTATCTCATTACACTCATTTTGGAGTCACCCTCAGAGTTAACGACAATAGCCCTTGCATTCTGAATCTTCTCTCGATCTTCACTTGAGATTCATGACCTATCGTTTAATTTGGATCGATGTGGTTTTCGGATATCCAAATTTGGAAATCCGATCCCGGTCTCACGAAAACCAAAACGCCGTCTTTTAAGTCCAAGTTGTTTTAAGTTAGAACAATTCAATTCTATTATCTATATTCGCATAGATAGATAATTCGCATTATCACAAATAGATAATCCATATCATCATAATTCAACCAAAACATCTCATATCACAGATCAACACATATCTCATATCAGAGATATCAAACAATCCAAGACATTCAATATCATTCAGCCATCCATAAGCAAAGATTAATAAATCACACCCTCTCTAATTAATTTAAAATAAAATAAAATAATTATTTTCATCCCTATAAATCCTGCTACTTAACCATTAATTAATTTCAAACCAATTAATTAATCATCCTTTAATTATCCATCTTAATTAATCATCCTTGATTAATTATTCTTCAATTACCTTAAGTAGTTAGCCTTAATTAATTACACTAATTAATTATCCTTAACCATTTACAGTAATTACCTTAAATTACTCTTATTAATTAATTGGCTATAATTAATTACATTAATCCTTAATTAATTACATTAATTAATTATTCTATAATCACTAATATTGATCAATTATCCTTTAATTAACCAACCCTTAATTACTTCATTAATTACATTAATTAATGATCCTCTAATTACTTCTTTAATTATTAATCATATTTAATAACTAATCTTTAATTAATCACATTCATTAATTAGCCTTGATTTATCATATTCAGTAATTAACTATTCTTAATTACTTTCATTAATTAAATAACTCTTAAAATTGATTAATTCTTTTTAATTAATTACACTAAGTAATTATCCTTCTTATTAATTACACAAAGTAATTAAACCCAAATTACTTCCATTAATTAATTATCCTTCAATTAATTACATCCAGTAATTACCCATTAGTTACTTCACTAAGTAACTACACTTTATAAATTACATTAAGTAATTATACTTAACCAATTCCACAAAGGATTATCCTTAATTAATTAATCTAATTAATTATCTTAAACTAATCACATTAATTAATCATTTCATAATCCCTAGTTAATGATCTTTCATTTAATTATACTTATTAACCATCCTTTAATTACTTCCCTAAGTAACTATGCTCTAACTAACCATTATTAGTTATAAATTAACGAATTCTTAATTACCAATTAATCCATCTCTAATTACTTAATTAATTAATGCTTAATTGTAACTTAATAATCTTTAATTACTTAATTAATTAATTTCTAATCATTAACTAAAACTCTTTACTTATTTAATTAATGATCCTTAAATACAAATTAATTAACCTCTAATTAATTAACTTATAACCCTTAATTATTTATTTATTAATCCCTAATCATTAATTAATTAATTATACTTAAATTTGCATGTTAATTTAATAAATCTCAAATCATTAAATCTTAATTAACTTTAAGATAAAATATTTTCCTTATTAATGACTTAATTATCATTAACATGTACATTTAAAACATTACACTTTTTAAATTTACTTTTTACTTCCATTTCTAATTAAGATTTAAAACGATTTAACTTAACAAATTTTAAAACAATTACAAACCTCATAAACAAATGTTAAAGAAACACTTATCTTATATAAAAGAAATTTATAAGAGTTTTAAAACAAATTTATTTAAATTCAAAACCTTGCCCTTTTTTAAACTTTTAAAATCTATTTTAAAATGTGCTTCGGGTTCAACCAGAAGGCTACTCGAGCATTGACCTGAGGAAATCCCTTTCTTTTCTTTTCAAAAATTTGTTCAAGTTTAAAATTAAAATCTGGAAAGACAATTTTCACTCACGTTTACTCGAGTCCTTACTCGAGTCAATACCACACTAACCCGAGACTTCCTTCGAGGCAAAACCCCACACAAAACTGCTGACACAACAATATTGTCGTGCACATGCATTGGTGATCCAGCCTCCTCCGACCATCCACGAAGCCTCTCGTAAGTCGATGATCATCCTTACACCAGATCCCGACCACCAGAACTCTAATTCTCCCTCAAAATCAAAATCGAGCATCCTAGCACAAACCTGGAACAAAAACTCAGCTTGGAAAAAACCTCGAACTCGCTCCTCCGACCACCGGAGCGCCTGAGCTTCCAGCCACACCTTCGCCGGCTCCCCCTCTACCATTTCCCAAAATCTAGTGGAACTCGATACACCAAAGACGCCAAGATAAACTAAATTCCCGACCTTGCCAAAACTAGGGTTCAAAACGAATCTAACCCACCGCAGCCACCACAGTGACTTGCATACCCATCTGATATTTTTCCAAACTCTCATATCATCCCTCTGTCTCTAACAAAGACCCCGACCTCCACGAGCATCTTGATCATTAGAAACCACCCAAAACTCAAATTCTGATCAAACTCGTACTGCTCACTCGACCCAAAACTAAAAATTGTAATTTCATTTTTAAAAATAATGTTTTTAGATAAGGATTCAGATTATATGCTTGAATCGGTGAATTAAGAAGTTTGAATTTTAAACAAAACTCAAGCTTGCACTGTTCTTCTTTGTTTTCCAAAGTATTACACATTTAATTTACTTAAATATAATTTTAAAACTTAATCTGTGATTAAACAAATAGATTTTGTTTGAAACTTAAATCCTAACAAAGATTAGCTTAGGAGAAAGTGAATTTGATTAAAATTTTGAGCTTGAAAATAAAGAACAGAGATGTCTTAGGTAACAGGCATGCACACACATCTGTACATTTATATATATATATATATATATATATGTATATATATATAATATAACGATCCTGACTCGACCTTCGAAAATCGGCACCGAATACGACACTCGTATTCAAATGCCGTAGATCCAAACGTCAAATCTGGTTCGCCGGAGCTTATAACACCATTAAGTACAACACAGCGGAAGAAAATGAATAATATTATATACACACCTGATACAATATCCAGATACAATGATGATACAATAGGATGATACAACTGAATATAAATACTATCAGAGATACAAGAAAAAGCAGCATCCACAAATCCAAAAGGCTTCGAAGGCTGTCGAATTAGTTCCTACTGTTCGACTATCTGAAAAAACCCAACTCTAGACTGCCCGTGTGGAAAATAATGGGCACCCAAAGTTTAGGAAAGGAACAATAAACTCCAGGTCAGTAATGGGACTGGTGTGAGTAAAAAAAAACAGCTTTATCTTTTATCTTTAAAACAAGCAACAAAGGAATTTAAAACCGCAATTCTTTTTGAAAATTAAACTACCATAAGGCCTCCCGGCACACACACAATGCAATCGCACACATAGGGGAGATTTCTCCTTATGACAGTCAAACATGCTTCCTATACAAAATTCTTCTTTTTATATTATTATTAGTGCATAGTGGAAAACATTTCGAAAGTAGAATATAAATCTTAGCCAGCATAGATACCATTATATTATGTCAGCTATAGCTACCATTTTAAATGGTAGGTTCTACAACTAAAACCGTACAAGGCTCGCATCGTTTTGTTTGGATTTCCAACAAATGGTCAGGCTAAGGAACTTCCTACTGCCACATGGGAACGCCTCTGGCAGGACGTCCCGAGAACCTACCCGGCTCTCTGCCAACACAAGGTCGGTTTCCTCCCTGCCCGGAAGTAATTCCTACAAATATGCCACCCCTGGTCCTTTGGGACCTTTATACGAGGATCCTCTACACCAACAACATCACACAGTAATAAAATATACTACAGTGCCCACATGAGTAAGTATCTGAGCTCTATACCATGATACTACCCTTTTCCAGAAGGAATGGTCACACCCTAGGGGAGCTACCCCTGAAACATTGCCTCATCTTTCCTGTTTTAACCATTACCGATTTGTGAGGGTCGATGAGGTTTCGTCCACAAAGCTACGCTTTACACGAAAGCCATGCTTTGATCAAAAAATGATCAACCAATGATCATTAACATACAACAGCACTTAGCGTGCCACACTACCAAACTGGAAGTATATCGTTGATAACCTTTAACTACATAACCTCTAAGCTCGTGCGTCTTAGAGAAGGGTGTTCAGCTAAGAGAATAAATTCTCCGCCACCAACAAATATGTATTTGAAAGAAATCTGCTTTATATCTCAAAGTGTAGTGTCAGACATACAACCATACAAGTCTGTTCTGGGTTCGAACAGAACCGAAGGCGCTTCCGAAGAAGCCTTTGCAATCCGGGTATTCATAATCCCGATCAGACTTCCCATCACTTAGGAAATCTCTATACCGGCGTGACTCGGTGCAAAGACAGTTGATGGGTCATCCTATCACTCTCGCAAATATCCAATCTTCACCACCAGTCTTCAAATGCTATCCATATCGACGTATCATTATTCGGAATGGGTTATATGACACAAAATCCTCTCCCGGCTAAACCGAATAATGAGCGTAATATTTAAAAACATATGGATATAGGATTTCAGTTAAGTCACAACTTAATATCCAAAACCTTTCTTTCAAATGGTTTAAACAAATTACCATTTCCAATCCTTTAAACAAAAATATTCAATTCACAAAGTTCACCCAGTTCACAAAGATCCATTCATGGATTTCAAAACAATTTCCATTTCAATTGGATTAACTCATCAGTCTTTAAATTAAAGATTTAACTTATAGCTTTCAACCCGTTTCCATATCTTGGAAATCATTTTCATTTCAGACTAGAAATCCTTTCAACATAAATTGGAAGTTTATTTGTTATATGGAAGCTTGAAAACAAATAGTTTTCGTTTCGGAAGAATCCAATTATATTTGCACGAGTTAAAGCCTTTGAATTTAAATTCAAATTCCCAAATCAATACTTTTAAAATGGTTTAACCCATATATAACAAGTATAACATCTTTAATCCCTAGTTTCAAATTATAGAATTCAATTTCAAATTTTGAATTCAAATTTAAATCAAATTATTTAAATTTCAAAACTTTATCAAGTTATTCAAAAATAAATTTTGTCTTGAAATTTTATTTCAAAAGCTTTTCACATTTAACCCGATTCCATTTCCAACCATTTGACTTCAAACCGTCTATTAAAAAATCATTTCAAAAATCTGTGACTTAATCGATTTCCTCGCGAAATCCATATTGGTGTGTGTACAAGTGTAGTCCAGGGGTTTTACACAATAGTGCAACAACATTCAGTCGTTACAAATTTCAATCACAACAATATCGATAAGCGGTATATTCCAATAACGCTTATCTATATACACAGATTCACAGACAGAAAACATGAATGCATTATAAATAAATTACATTTATCACGGATCACACTGAAACAACTCATAGCACAAAGCATAGCATATTAAAATATCAAACAGTTCGACAATCAATAGAATTCAAACATCTATAAGTGAACTCAATTAATTATCTGATTGGTTTAGATCAGAAGGTCATCAATCATAATTAATTAACTTTAATCGATTTCAAATCATTTGATTAATGGTCCTTTATTTATTAAATAAACCAACCTTTAATTATTCAATTATCCTTTAATTAATTAATAACTTATCATTAAAAAATCTTAAATTAACCATCTTTGAAATTAATTACTATTAACAATTCTTAATTACAAATAAATTAGATACTTAATATTATTTTACCATTCCTTAATTACAAATTGATAAACCCTTAATTACTTAATTAATTACAATCATAAATTAATTAACCCTCCTTAATTACTTTCCACGACAATTAATTAATAATATTTTTTTTCTTAATTAATATTTTAATTAAGTAGTAAATTAAGATAAATGTTTAAATTTAATTAACATTAAAGCTTTTTAAGTTAATAACTAGTTTATTTAAAGTTGTTAACGCCATTTTAAAGGCCAAGTTGTCCAATTAACTTAAACAGTTTAATCTATACTTAGAATTCACATAACAGCTATCACAGATAAATCATACACAGTAATCACAGATATATCCAGAGTATATCATAAAATATCACATAATATCACCAAATAAATATCAAAGTCAATCAAACAAGAAATCATCAGTTCATATCAATATAGTTTGATCTACTTAACTTAATTAATTACTTAAGAATAAACTATTATTATTACTGTTTGATTAATCACTAAATAATCCACTTACTAAAAAAATTTAATTATTTCTTAATTACTCACTTAATCAGTTAATTCTTAATTATTAATTAATAATCTTAATCATTCATTTATAAAACTTAATCACCCATTCATTACCGATTAATTTCTTAATTAAACATTAATTTCTAATTCATTAATCATTTAATCAGTTAACTATTATTAATTAATTAACTTTAAGCCGTTAATTAAAGTTCTTAAGTTTAAATTCATTTAAACACAAGATCAATTTCTAATTACAAATTTATTTAAAGTTATTTATTCAATTACAAGTATAAATTAATTATATTCTTAATTAACTTCCCATATAATTTAATTATAAATCTAATCTCTCTTAATGATTTTAAACCATATCTTAGCTTTAAATTTGTCGACATGATTTACTTAACTAGTACTAAATCTTTATTTAACAAAATAACATAAAAGTTATAGGCTGATTTACAAAGAAAATAGAACCCGAGACAATTACTTAATTTACTCGAGTAATACTCGCGACCTTCACTGTTCTTTCCCGTGTCACTCTCCCTTCCCACCTTCTCCTTCTTCTTACCTGTTCCTTCCTTCTTCTTCTTTTTTATTTTTTATTTTAAGTTAAGTTGAAATTTAAATCTGTCGTATTATACGAACACACGCGCGCACACCAGGGTCGAGCTCGAAGTAAACCCCAATTATACTCGAGCAATTTCACGCGACTACCCAAACTTGAATTACTGACACCAATCGCCACCGTGCACGTGCACGGTAGTTCGCCGCCCCTCCAATGGCTCGCACCTTCTCCAGCAATCCACAATTCGTTCTCTCATTCGTAAACAAAACCCAATCCAACAAGAAAAATTCAAAATCGAAAAAGTGTCGGTTGCTCGAACCCAAAAACTCGAACACTCTTCAGAAAACGCCACGTTCTACCATCGCCGACCACTGGAGGCCACGCCACTTCATCCACGCCAAGGCCATACCTTCCTTGACCATCACCCAAATTTGCGTGCAGCTCGATCAACGTACGGTGACGCAAACAACAATTTACAAAACACAGGAAAACCCAAACCCTATTTTTGCTTCATCCTAAAAATCCTTGCATTCGAAAAAAAATTTAAGCATTTTTCCTGCGTTCGAGAACTCTTAAGCTAGATATACAACAAATCTCAATATTTAAAATTTGTTAAACTGACAGAAATCGACAAGAATGCATTTTCGGTCATCCTCGAACTGCACCATGTATATTGATCTAAAAACCATCGTTTTTATTTTAAAATCCTAACTTTGTATATAGATTCCACCTAGGTATTTGAATCAGCAATTTAATATACTTGAATTTAACACAAAATAAATGATTTCCCTGTAAATCACTTTCCAGTGGGTATACTCCATTGACAGGTTGAAACAAGTTTAAAAGCTTGATTTATATTCAAACAACTTGCTTTGTTTTAAAAAAAATAAGCCTATAAATAATTGAGTGAAAATATTTTGTATGTGATTGTTTACTTAACTCTATAACTACACAGAACTGCATATTCAAATTTGACAGAGCTCTCATATATGAACACAAAATGGAAAAATACAGATTCATATTGCCATCAAATTATTATCATACATCATACACAATTGAACTTAAGTTTTAAAGTTTTATTTACTCACCTTGTTTCCAGAGATAAACAGAGCCTCTTCAATATTTGACACAGGCTTGTGAAACAGCTAGCTAAAGTCCTTCACTTGATCCTTTGGTTTGATTTGTTTGTGTTTAAACTTGAAGTTTTGTTTTGTTTAAGTTTGAGATGTTATTTACTCCAAAAAAAAATCTCAGCTTTGATGGACGAAACTGAATTGAGGAAGCTTGATATATGAAAAATGAAACTTACAGGGTACACATTTTTATTGTACAATATAGGGTGATGTTATATTTTTGTACAAGTGATTATATTTTTTATACAATAGGATCAGAGATTATACTCTTTATCTATCTTCGGCCAGAGATTTTGTAAACACGGAAATGATATTTAAACACCTCGAGTTAACTTCTATGTTTGCTGAGATGATATTGTGGTGGCTAAAGATACTAGCATTAAATACTTCTTTTATACACTTTCATATCTATCTTTTCTTTCCTTCAGTCTTACACTTAGTTGAATACTTAAATACATTTTGCTGTCTTCCTTTGCAATCTCAGTCGCATATGTTTTCTTATGTTCCAAGCTCACATACTTACCCAAATTTATTTTGTTTTCTTTCCTTTTATCTTATTGCTTTGTAATATAGATGAGATCCTATATTTATTATGTGGTCATAATTTTAGCTACTATATTTACTTTATATTCTACAATATAGCTTATTTATATTTATTTTTCTATTCCCAACCTAAACATGTATATATATATATATATATATATATATATATATATATATATATATATTTAAACCATTTACTTACAATTTACATTAAATGATTTAACACACATTTTATTTGAATTTGGAGAAAATCAAATCAATTTACCAATAAATTTCACAATTTTTATTAAAAAATCAAATTAATTATCAATTTAAACTTACTTAAAATCCGGGATCGTTACATATATATATATATACACACACACACAGAGACTCACTATATATATTCACATAAAACATACTTATTTTTAGTAGTTTCACATTCAACCAGATTTACAAATACTTAAGCTTTTTAAAAAGAATTTTGCTCACTAGTTAAAAAGATGACAGAGCCTTTTTGAAATAGTTTTAAACCTTTAAAACTTGAATGCTGAAAATGATTCTTTGATTTTTAAAAACTTGAATTGCCGATCACTTGAATTGTAGAAGAATGTGCTTTGTTACTAGAACTTGTTGTAGGGTTGATTAAAATTTGAAACAGAGATGAAATCTTGGTTTTTGATTCCAGGTTGGAGAAAATGTTACAGGCTTTGTTGTTTTGATATTGAAAATGACTTATAGGTTATTGATTTTGATTAGTTGCTGGTTTGAGGAATATTTGATTATCAGATTTGTTTTTGAGTTATAGGATTGAGTTTCTATTAGTTTTTGAAAAGAGAAATAGGAAAAGTAATGAAGAGAAGAAAGCATGTGTTTATATAGGTTAAAATGATTTATTAAAAATAAAAGAAAAATTAAAATCAAAAGTGGCACTTGTTTAAAATCTTAACATTTGTCATTAGCATTTCTTATCATTTAACACTTGTTATAATCAAGCCTTCATATATTTACACTTGTCATTAAGAATTTTTTTATTTATTTTAAATGTTAACAAAAAGCTTTATACTTAATTTACTAATTAATAAATACTTACCTAAATATATATATAAACTTTTTGAAGAAAATATTGTAAAACAAATTATATACAAATAAAATCTTATATATATATTTTTAAATCCAAAATATTTTAAAATATCTATCTTTTAAATCTCAAATTTAAATCCAAATTCAATTTAAAATTTCAATTTAAAATCAACTCAAATATATATACTTAAACAACCACAAATTTAATTTGGAAATAACTACTAAATTTATTTATCTATATTTAAAAATAGCATATTATTATTATTGTTTGGAAGTAACAATTTTGACAATTTTAAATAATTTATAAAAGAGATTATCACATTATGTATAAATTACTTCTATTACTAAATTTATTAATGTATCATATGTTTTATATGTTTGTAAATTGTATTTTAAACTTATATATATACAAACCATGTTTATCAAGCAATATTTAAAAAGAAAATAAAACAAACCTTTTTGTTAATCTTATT
This sequence comes from Allium cepa, assembly GCA_030765085.1. Classification (NCBI taxonomy): domain Eukaryota; kingdom Viridiplantae; phylum Streptophyta; class Magnoliopsida; order Asparagales; family Amaryllidaceae; genus Allium; species Allium cepa. The sequence continues at coordinate 556,895,392 of CM060931.1, read as the reverse complement.
TAAATCTAAACTTAAGCTAAAATATAATTTAAACAAATAAACATTTACCTTAAATAATTTGAAACTATATAGTTATTTATTTGAATAATCTTTGAAATGTTTTATATTAAATTTAATTGTTCGTTGAAGGAGATTCTATCGGTTTAGAAAACCGTCGAACGAATTTAAATTAAAAATAACCGCAAGCGCATGGTGTACGAATGTAGCACGCGGCGAATACGGGTCGATCCGCAGGGAATTGATGATTTTAAAATTCTATTCAATCAAATTAACCAAACTTGAAAGTGTGATTAGCTAAAAATGTAAGACACTAACAAAAACTAGCAAAAGAAAAATAGATAAAAATATGAGAGTTAAATGACAATTTAGAGGCAATTTCCACTCTCTAAATCACATAAATCAACAAAATGAAGTTATGATCTCTCTTTTCTTGTCATTAGTGAATTAGTTGGTGTGCTTATCATAAGTATGGTATATTTGTGCTATTAATTAGCTCAATATAAACCATCAAACTATAACACAACCACTAATACACTTTTAAATCTCATAAAATATGACAACTAAGTTGAAAGCAAAATCTATTTTAAGCATGGCCTATTAACTATTAATTAGAAATATAAGCCATCAAATTTTAATTTCAACAATCACATCTTTGCCATAATCATATGTAGATGAAGAGGCAATTTGTGTTTTGTTTGTTTAAGCATAGCTTATTTGTTATGAACAACATAGACTATCAAATGCAAAGCTAAACAACATCATTAAACCACTTCAATCATTCTCATTAAGCACAAAAAGAGAGCATAAGCATCAAATTAAGTTGAAGCTACATGATTAGAGAGCTTCATTACCCCTAAATTGAAGGGGTTTAGCCTCTCATATTTGTTATCAAAACAACAAATGTAGCTTTCAACATGAAAGAATAAGAAAAGAAAAAGAGAGCAAAATTAAATGAAAAAACTATTCTACTTGCATGAAAGTAAATCTACACTACAACATGAAAAGAAATAAACAAGAAAAGGGAAAGAAAATGTATTGAATTTGCATAAAAAAATGGAAGTTACTGAAAATAAAAATGGCTAAGTAGCCATAGAAAAGAGAAGAGAGCTTTCTTTTATTTGATCTAAAACTAAACTAAAGAGAGACTAAGAAAGAGGAGATTACATGAAACATAAGGGGTATATATACAAGTTTTAAAACCCTAATTCACTTTTTGGGGAATGCCTAAAATTCCCCTTAGGAAGTGTGGAGGCCAAGTAATCATTAACATGTCTTAATCCCCCATTAAGTGTACATGAAACCATTAACTCCATAAGCATGTGCATTAGCCTTTAATTTGTACGTTAAGGTAGGTGGGTAGGCGGGGTCCTCCATGATCTTCACTTTGAATTATTTCCATCTTCATTCCTTTATATCCATTTTATGCATGCATGTTTCTTCACGAACCCACTAATATGAGAAAAGTTCCTACATATAGAAATTTCCAATTAAATTCTCTCAAATTAATATACGCACACAAAAGGCCATTTTGCCCTTATATGAAGACGAACATGTGAAAATTTGGAGTTAATATGAATTTTGGTTAAAACAAGTTAAAAATACCTAATATGATCATTTATTTAATTTAAATAGAATAAATATGGTGGTAAAAATATGCACATTTACGTGCACATCAAATACCCCCATACTTATCTTTTTATTCGTCCTCGAATAAACTAAAACTAAGATAAATACGTTTTCGTAGGAAGCACGATTCCATTGAGCGTATGCAACAAGCCGCTAAACCTATGGGTGTCCCCAGTAGGACGAGTGTAGTCTCGTGAGGGTTTTCAGCGGATACTACCCACAAAATCCAAATGCAAGATTTGTTTACAAAGAGATGAATGCGAATTTTTGAAAATATTTACAAATGAAGAATTTATTTTTAAATTGACATGAATAAGTTAAATATAGGTTTTGGTCATTATCTTGAAAATTTATGTCATTTACTCGTCAAAATTTCCAACAAAAATCAAGTTATCATAACAAATAGACTATAGTTTAACTTGTTGTTTCGGTAGATAACAAAGCGTAATTATAAAATGGATCCTTAGTTAATTATCAAAATTTATCAAAGTGGTATTTTCATTTCTTTTCAATAACAAATCAAATCAAATAAGTAAAAATAGTGCTAGGATTTCAATTGCTTGCTCTCTCATTATTTGCAAGAAAAATTACACACCTAGCTCAGGTAAACTGAGGCCAGATACACCACCCATGCACTGCCTTTCGGGCTTATGTGAGGGGAGTACAAAGCATAGCGAGTGTACACACTTTCGTGCATACACCTATCGACCGTATGTGGTTTTTATTAAATCTGTTTGTTTACATGCGTTCCATACATGCATAACCGCGAGGACTTTTAAATGAGTATGAAAGCACATAATCAAAGATTCCAAGTAATTCACCCATGCATAACCGTGGGGACTTTCAAATGAGAGTGAATACTTGGATGTTATTTTTTTTTATAGAGAGAGAGAGAGTTTTGCAAAATCATATTAGCACCATTTAACTTAGAAGACAAAAAAAATGTTATATCCTTTACTTTAAATCAACCACTTTTTAAAACAAAGATTTTTCAACTAGGATATACTTCATAATTAACACGTATGAATCTTCCTATATACTAGTTAAACCATTATTATTTGTAATCAAAATTTCATTTTTATTTTTGTTTAGACAAACAAATTTCTAGAAATTTCATTTTAATAAACCAAAACCATATATTTATCTTATAGTGTTTCTTTTAAAAATAAATCAAAATGCTAAAAAAAATCTTCTTGTTTTTTGATTTTTTTTGAGTTTTTGGAAGAAAAATGAAAAATTAATCCTAAAAAATCAAGAAGAAGATGAGTCTCCCCCTACACTTGATTTTGACCGTGTCCCCACAGTCAACCCAAGTGAAAGGCATGTTTATTATTATTTACATGAAAATGAAATGTAGTCACACGACATCAGAAAGTATATTGCCAAAAAGTAAATGAAACGGTCTTCCAAAGACTGATTCTTTTGTCTCGTCAAGTGTACGAGACACAGCTTAAGCTCGAAAAAAAACCATAAAAGATTTTGAAGTCGAATGTGGATTTGGAAAAACGAATGTCGTTTTATTAAAAATCTTACAAGTTGTTTTATTTTCGATGATTTTTGGGGTAGATATAACGATTGATTGAAATTCACATTTATTTTCACCAAATTGAAATTCAAGTTTGTCATTGAAAAATTCTTCAAAATTATTGATTTTAAAATGGTGATGTAAATCGTCCCCTTCGGAATCCAACAACTCATCTTCAAAAAGTCCAAAGAAACGTGTTCGTTAAATTCGTCTTCCTTTGTTGGATTATCAACAACTTCATTGCGTATCTCAAGTTCAAAATCCAAAGTTGTTATATTCAAATTTTCGAAATCGAGAAAAGGAAGATTGAATTTTAAATTTGGTTCCACACCCTCAAAAGAATTGAAATCCAATTTAATTACCGTATTTTCAACAACTTGATTAAGATCGTCATTATCAATTTCAAAAGTTGTTATTTGAAAATCATCAATTTGGGTAAAAGATGGATTATTGGTTGACTCGTTACTCACTGAAATTTGATTTTGTTTTTCACGAAAATTTTCCAATGTTTTAATCAACAAATTTGTGTGATCATCGTAAATTTCATACATTTTCTCAATAAAGTTAAATTTGTAATTGTTAACTTGAAAATTTTCGATTTGCACTTGTTGAGAACAAGAATTGTCAATTACGATAAACGATAGATTATTATTTGATTCTTCGCAAGTTGAGATTTGATTATGATTTTCACGAATTTTTTTGTATTTTTCAAGTAATAAATCCCCGTTATCTTTTTCCATTTGGTCAACAAAATCAAATTCATGATTATTAATTTGGAAACTTTCATTTTGAATTTTTTGATAACCAAGGTTTTCAATAGTATCATTATTGAAACTATTCCCATTGCCAAAATTATTTGAAAATTGGATCACATTTTCGTTTTGATTTTGAAATTCATTTTGGAGTTCAAAATTGAATTGGCATGGGTTATACTCGAAATCGTTTGAATTTTGAAGTGAATACAAATTTTGATTATTTTGAAAACTTTGATTCGAATTATCGCACAAATATGAATTACACAACTTATTTATCATTTGATTTTGTTGTATAGCGATTTCAAGTAAAGATGAAATGTTATTTTCAAGAGTAGAGGGTTGGTCATTGTTTCGAAAATTTAGTTGTTTGAAATTTGAATTATTTACGTAATAGTTGTTGTTAAAATATCCATATGAATTTGTAGTGAAATCATATGGATTATATTGATTTTCACAACTATTGTAAAATTCAAGTGAATATGGAAATTCGGACATTTTCAAGAATGTTTTTAGTTTTTTTTAATAAAGAAAAAATATTTATAATTAGAATTTTTTTTTCAAAAGGGAAAATGATTTTTTGTTTTTGGATTTTCAAATTTTGTTTTTAGTTTTTTTTAAGAAAAAGTTTTATATATTTTTTTGGAATTTTTTTTCTAAATTTTTTTGGATTTTAGAAATTTCAAAGGAAAAGGATTTAAAATTGCAAAGAAAAATAAAAGGAATATTTACAAAAAAAATTTAGTTTTGGATTTTTGAATTTTTTTTTTTAAATATGCATGAACTAATGCTACTAAATGAATGTAGTGGTTAATTACAAATGATTTATCCTAAGTTAACCCAAAATTGTATAATTACAAATTGTCTTAGATAGACAAGATAGTTCTCAGCCAGGTAACAGACAGGATTTATCGATGCACCATGAATCACCGTAGCAATGCAGCCGAAGGTTTAAGTACCTTCAGAGGAACAACCACTATAATATTTACGAATCACCGTAATATTTGTAAATGGTTATTACTCTGCCGTAGCCTAGACACCAAGAAATTAAATTGTTCAAAGAAGACAACTTGTCACTATACAATTAAGAGCTATCGATGTCTAACCGTTATTATTAACAAATTCTATAATGTAATGCAAAGCAAAAAGTAAACGTGTATTAATAATGTAACAACGAATGAATTTTTGTTTTTGAATTTTTTTTTAAAATGCAAGCAAACAATAATGCAAAGCAAATAAAAACAAGAGATAGAGCAAGCAGTTTTTTTAGCAAGCTTAGTAGCGCAATCCACTTATTGTTCTTTATCTGCTTCTGCAACCTGAAAATAAAAACAAGATATACACACACACACAAACAGTTTTATTTTTATTTTATATTTTTTTAAGAGAAAGAAACTAAAAAAATTGAAACCAAAACAAACAATTTGCCAAAACCAATTTCACTAAATAAATAAGAACAAAAACAATTTGTTATTTTTACTCTTTTTTTGTTTTTTTAAATATATTTAAACAAAAGAAAACACAAAAGGTTTGAAATAAAACAAACAAAATAATAACTTAGCCCAATAGGCCCAGTACCCACTAAACAAAAGAAAACACAGATGAATACGGTTAAAACAAATGACACCTACTTCCTTCTCTTCTGTAAAACCGCTTATCAAAAGAAAACAAAACCAAATCCAATTTGCCTTTATCTAACGAAATCCAATTCTAATTCACGAACCCAAAAAAAGGAAATGCGAAATCAAAATCTGCGGTTAGGATCACGATGATTCAGGCTTCGGTTTGGGTTATTCGATTTCAGCGATGAGGTGGGCGCCTACTATGGTTTGCAGGCAGATGATAGTGAAGATTAAGTTGGGTGAGTTTGGGGGATTGTCACGGTGGTTGAGAGGTTGCGATGATTCGAATTCGATTGTTGACGAGGCTGTTGTAGTTTGGGAATTTGGGCTTGCTGGAGCCTGCTATCGGTTGCGGCCTGAGTTCGAGGTGATGGAATCGATGAGGCAAGTCGCGGGGATTTTAAGGGGGGTCGTACTATGGTTGTGGTGAGGTGGAGGGGACTTACAACAGTGGGAATTTGGGATTTTGAAGACTGTTGAGGCAGAGGTTTGGGTTTGTGGTGGTTATGTGAAGGAGGAGGTGATGTTTGGGATATGAACTGTGAAGTGATTGTAGCAGAAGCAAGAAGAAAGATGATGGGGATGGTGAGAAGATGGTAGTGGTAGGCAAGCAGTAGAGGTTGTTTAGTGATTTGGTAGAGATACTACTGTGAAGTAGTAAGGGGATGGAAAGTAAACTATGATGGGAGAAAGTGGATGTTTGATGTGGTTTGATATGCGAGCAGTATATTGATGAATGAAGTTGCAATGTCGTAGGGGAGGAAGCAATGTAGTCAATATATTTGATGTGAATAGAACGGTGGTTGACAAAAAGTGTATGATTGCAACTGAAGTGTTGTTGAAGTGGAGATGTTGCTGAGTCAGGCAGTGATGAAGTAGGTCGGAGGAACTGCTTTAGCCAAGTGGAAGGTTGTAGTTGATGTTGAAAGACAGTGGTAGTGAAGAGCAAGCTACAGGGATGGTTTTGAAGAAGTAATGTGTTGTGATGGAAAAGGCAATATGGAACTGAAATGTAATGTTTTTCTTTTGAGGAAATATAGAACAGAGAGTTGATGTAACAGTGCACTGAAAATGTATGTATGCACAGAAGATGCAAATGTAAGGTCGAAACAAAAAATTGTAAAGATAGAAAATGAAAATTGTAACTTGGAATAAAATAAGATATTTTAGAAATTGTATGTTTTTTTATGCAAATGCGAATAAAACTAGAAAACAAGCACGCAAACACAAATCACACCACAATTTTTTTATATATATTTAAATGCAAAAATAGCTAGAAAATAAGAAGCAAGCACATTAACAAACGGCACACAAAAATTAAACAAACACACAAAAATCAAACAAAAATAATCCGAAGAATCGAAAAATAAAATCAAAGCAATTCCCCAGCAACGGCGCCAAAAACTTGTTCGTCGACGGAAATTCTATCTGTTTAGAAAACCGTCGAACGAATTTAAATTAAAAATAACCGCAAGCGCACGGTGTACGAATGTAGCACGCGGCGAATATGGGTCGATCCGCAGGGAATTGATGATTTTTGTAACAACCCGCATATTTAACGATTATATATTTAAATGTTTTATTTAAGTATAGCGTCGTTAATCGGATTTTTTGGTCTGAAATGTTACTTTTTGCAAACGGCCGAATTGGGGCTCGATACCACTTCCATTGAGTCCAAAATGGCGTTTGCGGTCTTTTTGAGAATAAACTTTGATATGTTTGGAGTAAGTTGAGTTTTGCTACTTTTTCAGTTGGGTTTTGGGTTTGGGTTCAGCCCACTAGCTAACTAAATACCCTAACTCAGCCACTCTCCTCTCCACTCACTCAATTCATTTTATAAAACTCAAGCTAAAACTGAAAATGGGGGAAGAGAAGAGGAATTAGAAATTCCAAGCCCTAGTTTACTTTCCAAACTTGAATTCTTGCTCCAAAATCAAAGAGAAGCTATTGGTAAGCCTCCTCTTCATCTTCTCCAACTCTTTTCCTCTTCAATTTCAGAAAGTTTCCTAAACCTAACTTAGGAAATACTTGTTTTGATCTTAGATTGAAGCTTGTTGGGTTGAAGTAGAGATTGGTTGGACTTCTCCTTGTGATTGAGCTCCTTCTTCTTCGTTTTGGGTTAAGGGTGAGATTTTTATCTCACATCTTTGAGTATAATTATCTTTGGTTGTTAGGTATGAATTCCTAACACCTCTTCAAGTGAATTTGCTCTTGATTTGGATTGGTTTTGTGAATATTCTAATTTTTGGGTTTTTAAGTCAAATTTGAGTGAAAATCCTTTATGGATGTTTTGATCATGTTTTGGTGATGCATCGAGGAGCATATAGGGCCGGGTTGCCTATTGGCATAAACCCTTAGAGCCAATGTTCGTTCGGTTGCATTTTGGAAGAGTTTGCTCTTCATTTGGATAGGCTGAAAAACAGCCCAGGCATGATTCAGTCGAATGAACTCTGTTTAGTCGACTGAATCTGAGAACCAAAAGTTTCCAGGCATGGTTTAGTCGACTGAATTCTCTGTTCAGTCGACTGAACCTGGAAACAGAAAGTTCCCAGGCATGGTTTAGTCGACTGAATTCTCTGTTCAGTCGACTGAACCTGGAAACAGAAAGTTTCCAGGCAGAATTCAGTCAACTGAAAATCTCTGTTCAGTCAACTGAATTTGCTGTTTAGTCAACTGAATTCTCTGTTCAGTCGACTGAATTTGCTATTTCAGCCCACTTTGCCTTTTGAGACTGAATTTCCAATTTGAATCGATTCATGATGATCCTATTTGTGATTATCATTTATTTTGGCATTGATGGTTCCTTTTTAATTTCAATCCACAGGATTTTATAAAATAATCATTTAAATTGTCCTAAAAGCTTTCTTCTCTAATTTATAAATCCTATTTAAAACACACACAATTTCGCACTTCAAGCGAAGTGGAAAGGAGATTAAATGGTTAGGTAAAACACGGACCATGAATCCGTGCGTTTATCTTTTCGATTAATCCCCGACCCATTCGATTGATTGTTTTGACCTTTTGGTCTGGTTTACCAATGAGATGAGCTAAACTTTGTACTGCTTTGAGTGTGAAATTAACTAACGGATAGTAAACCGTTTAGTGCGAACGGGTGGTTATGGGACTCACCTTACCACTTTTCGGATTCCTTTTTGAGAGTTATAACACATTCTGCCAGTTAGTGGTGTCCAGTACTGGGCCTGCAGACCTTCACCACTACGGTTTGTTGCCTTCGGGTGTGTTACCTTCGGGTTTGCACCTTTAGGTTTGTTGCCTTCGGGTATGTTGCCTTCAGGTATGTTGCCTTCGGGTTTGTACCTTCGGATTTGTGCCTTCGGGTTTGTTGCCCTATTGTATCGCTTTCGAAGTTAGGTCTTTATGAGCCGCTCGAGTGATATTTGGGTTTGGAGCCTTCGGGTTTATGGATCCTTGTTTATACAGTACTGAGCTCGAGCAATCTTTTGTTTTCGTTGATATGTATATTCCCTAGGTATCGCTCTTCGGTGTTGGTCTTTTTGAGCCGCACGATATATTGATGTTACCTTGTGGAACTTGTGTTACCTTAAATGGTATTTGTTATTGCCTTTTTGGCTTGTTTTGGGATATTCATATCCTTTGTTTATTTGAATTGCCAATGAGATGAGGCTTGTTCTGTTATGATTCATCTTTTGTTAGATGATTGTGTTATCTCTTGTAGAGATATTTGTTATACTTTATGACTTTGTAGGTTATTGTTGTTCAGTTTATCTAACTGATTTGTTTAGCTAGACTGACCCGTGTATTTATACTCGGCTCAGACCGAGTTGTTTCAGGTTTGGTGCTTCTAGACTTAGCCTATTTTGCTTCCGCATGGACTACTTCACTAGCTTTTGTGTAGTCCTTTTTAATGTAACTCTATTATGTATTCTTTGAATTCGTCTGCATATTGTGGTTTGCTATACCACTTGACGTGTATCAGTTTGTAAACTCTGTTATGTATCTGTATATGTGTATATGATGATCTACTATTCTGTGATGTATATTACATTTGAGTTGTTATATTCTGTTCTGATAGATTCTCCAACCACCTATGGTTTTGTTTTAAGTATTCATTGGATATATCGACCTGCTTGGTATGTCTATTGTCGATGTATTCAATAGATAGTTAGAGCAAGGCTATAGATGGTCGCTCCGAACCATTCTTATTCTCCGTGTTAGTTGACGGCATTACCCTGTAGTGTCCTTGGCTAGCGTGGGTATAGAGGTGGGGCGTAACAGCTTGGTATCAGAGCTGAGTTCAGAACAAAATATGATAAACACAGAATAGAAGCACATATTCTGGTACATCAAAGTGTATAAGTGATACAAATCTTTGAATCATCTTACCTCTATTCCTTTTGTGCCTTGGTGGTAGATAGAATGTGGGAATACGTCTAGGAATGCATTTTGTTCCGTAGTATTCCACATTTTGATTAATGACATCTACCTTGTGAATAATCTTGTTCTTATCTAACTTTCAGCCTATGGCTGGAAGAGGCGGAGGACGACGCTCGGATGCTGGGCAATCCAGTGGCTCGCATCCAGACGGCATTTATATGTCTGCCGATCAGTTTTTGGTGTGGTTTACGAGCACACAGCCTCCAGCTCCTACTCGAACATCTCCTCCATGCAAGTCCATCTTCGAACGATTGTGCAGTGATTTTTCTCATCTTGGAGGGAAGTCGTTTAAAGGCTCCGAGATTTCTCTTGAGGTCCAAGCTTGGATTCGCTTGTACGAGAATATTTTCTCTCGCATGGATCTTTCTGATCATGATAAAGTTCTTGTAACTTCTAGCTTATTGCAAGAGCATGCTCTTGATTGGTACGAACTTCTTTTAACCGAATTTGACGAGTCTGCTCTTTCTTGGACTCAGTTTCAGGAACGATTCGAACTCAGGTTTGTTCCTGAATCTGAGAAAGTTTTATTGGCCCGTCGCTTTCTTGAGTTGAAGCAAGGGGAGTCTTCCGTTTTTGAGTATGTTGCATCATTCGAGGCCTTATCTAAGTATGGTCTTGAATTCCTTAGCACCTCGTATAGGAAGAATCTGAAGTTTGTATCTGGTCTTAAGAAATGTCTCAAGAAGTCTTTAATGCTCCGGATTAAGTTTCTTTTGAGGAGTTGGTTGATTCGGCACTTCATCTCGAAGCCTTCGATAAGGAGTGTGATTGTGGGGATGATGTTGGGGTTCGCAAGAACACCAACAAGAAGCAGTTTGCATTCGGTAAGCGGAAATTTTTCCCTTCCAAGAAGAAAAGGCCCGTTGAATCTAATTCTCAGTCTCAGTCTGCTGGAACACCTTCCATTCGAAAGTGTTTCAATTGTGGTTCTCCTGATCATATGATTCGAGATTTTCCTAAGCCTCTCTTCTGCCGCTACTACAAGAAGAAAGGCCATCGTAGTTCCACTTGTCCCATTGCTCCTAATAAATCTCCATCTGGCAAGTTAAATGTAACAGATGCTTCTGGAGGTTCTTCTCAGGGATAAGGTGTGTCTCCATCTATTTTAGAAGGTTTCTATTTTTCTTCGTAATTCGATTCCAATTTGATGGCATCATTTTATTCTTTAAGCCCTCACGATGAGGAAGGTGTGGTTTCTCTCATCATGTAGTTTGATAATTTTCTGGTATTTTGGGTCTTATCTTAGAATTATCTCCTAAGAAATCTTTAGAGTGGTGTTAAGGTCTTTTCAGCTCGACCTTGCCACCGGCTTTCATTAGTTTTGAGTTGCGGAAGCTAGCCTTCCATTTACCGCATTCCGTACTCGTTATGATTCTTATGAATGACTTTTTATGCCATTCATTTTGTCTAGCTTATTCATCCATTTTATGAATCGAGTATTCTATGAATATTTCGGTGACTCCTTTTTGTATTTATTGTTTTGGATGGAAAACATCAAATTAAAATTTTGCAAATTTTTTTTCATAAGATGTTTATAAGTATAAATAGATTTTTGTTCTTGAAACGAACAAAGAGTATTCGTAAAGTTTTTAAGAGCCATTTTTATTACATAGAAGATGATTTCGTGATTGTATTGCCCATTAAGTGCTTTAAGAATTCTGATAGATGCGCTTGATCAACGTTATCGATAGGAATCTCCTAAACGCTTTGATGAGACAATTTGACACAACAAATTGACTTATAAAAAGTAAATTTTTCTAGAAAAATGATTACATAAAGATAATTGTAATTTTGGAAGTTTTAGCTTTTCGAGAAGGAATATTATTTAAAAGAACTCTTTTCCGATACTCATATCCTTGTGGTCCCCGAGGGGAATCAAAACTTCATTATTTGCACCGATACTAGTCGTATTGGTTTGGGTGTCGTTCTCTTGCAAAATAGAACGTGCTATCTTTTATGATTCTAAATAATTGAAGCCTATCGAGACTAGGTATACCACTCATGATCTAGTGCTCGCGGCTATTGATTTCACTTTTAGTGTGGCATCATTGTTTTTGGGGGAGAAATTTGTCCTCCTCCTCGATCGTAAATGTTTTTAAAAAAATATTTATTTTCTCACAAGGAACTTAATTTGTGTCAACAACGTTGGCTCAAGTTTCTTGCCTCCTATGATTTTGATATCCAGTATACCCCTGGTAAAAGTAATCGTGTTGCTGATGCGCTTAGTCGCAAACATTCGACTGTCGTTTCTTTGATGCTCGTAGAATGGAATGTTCTTAAGACTCTATCTTTTTGTGAAATTTGTGATCGAGGTTCATCTTCTGATTCTCCTATTCTATTACTTAGTTTGGGAGCTCGACCCATTTTGTTGGATCGTATTGTCGATGCTCAGTGGCGTGATCCTGATTTGTTGCATCTTATTTAGCTTTGTGAGTCTGGACCCTGTGATGAGGCGTTGCGGGATTTCAACATTGATTCTCATAGGTGTCTTCGCAAGAAGAACCATCTTTTTATGCCTTCTGAATTTGTGCTTAGGCATGACATTCTTGATGATTGTCACCGTTCTAAGTATACCATTCATCCTGGTAGTAGTAAGATGTATGCCGATATGCACCGTCTTTATTATTGGGAAGGCATGAAGCGCGATATGGCGAGTTATGTGAGTAATTGCATAACTTGTCAGCGTATTAAGGCTGAACATCAGCGTCCTTCTGGTCTTCTTCAGCCTCTAGAGATTCCATTGTGAAAATGGGAACAGATTTCTATGGATTTCATTGACGGCCTACCTCGTTCGAGATCGGGCTATTCTAGTGTCTGGGTTATTGTTAATCGCCTCACCAAGTCTGCTCATTTTATTCCTATTAAGTCTAATAGGACTGCTTCACATTTGGCTAAGCTGTATGTTAAGGAAATCGTGAGACTACATGGTGTTCCTAGTTCTATTGTGAGTGATCGTGATCCTTTGTTCACGAGTCATTTTTGGCAGAGTCTTCAGCAAGCTTTGGGAACAAAGCTTAATTTTAGCACAGCTTATCATCCGCGGTCTGACGGACAGACTGAACGGGTGAATCTTATCTTGGAAGATCTTCTCCGTATTTGTATTTTAATTTTGGTGGTAGTTGGGAGGATCACTGCCTCTTGTAGAGTTCTCCTACAACAATAGTTTTCGGTCCGGTATCGGTATGGCTCCTTTCGACGCTTTTTACGGAAGGCCATGTCGATCACCTCCTTGTTGGTTGGAATCTGGGGAGAAGCTTATTCTTGGCCCAGATTTTGTTCCTGATTCTTCCGAGAAGATTGATCTTATTCGGTTGATAATGAAAGAGGCATAGAGCCGCTAGAAGTCCTACGCTGACAACCGTAGGAAGCCTCTCGAGTTCTCGATTGGTGATCTTGTTTTTATTCGTGTTTCTCCTTTAAAAGGGGTTATGCGTTTCAGTACGACTGGGAAATTGGCTCCTCGCTTTATAGGACCATTTTCTATTACTAAACGTATTGGCCCTGTGGCTTATAGCGTTTCACTTCCTGCTCATTTATCTGGCATTCACGACGTGTTTCACGTCTCTCAACTTCGGAAGTGTTTTCGAGAATCGGATTCTGTTATCGATTATCCTGATTCGCTTGAGCTTGAGGTCTCACCAGACTTATCTATTGTACAGCAACCTATTCGCCTGCTTGCCACGGAGGTGCGACACCTTCGGAATAAGGACGTGTCGCTCGTTAAAGTTCAATGGTCCGCTAACCCCAATGACTGTACTTGGGAAACCAAAGAGTTTATCGAGCGATCTTATCCGGGTTTTCTATCTTGGCTTGGCAATGGTGAGAATATCTTTTCATCTCAAGCTTATTTCCTTTTCTTTTTGGGAGGATGTATGTATGTAGTTGTTACAAATAAAGTCTCTGGGAATTACGAGGATGCAATTTTGTAAGGAGGGGAGATCTGTAACAACCCGCATATTTAATGATTATATATTTAAATGTTTTATTTAAAAATAGCGTCGTTAGTCGGATTTTGGGGTCCGAAGTGTTACTTTTTGCAAACGGCCGAATTGGGGCTCGATACCACTTCCATTGAGTCCAAAATGGTGTTTGCGATCTTTTTGAGTACAAATTTTGATATGTTTGGAGTAAGTTGAGTTTTGCTACTTTTTCAGTTGGGTTTTGGGTTTGGGTTCAGCCCACTGGCTAACTAAATACCCTAACTCAGCCACTCTCCTCTCAACTCACTCAATTCATTTTATAAAACTCAAGCTAAAACTGAAAATGGGGGAAGAGAAGAGGAATTAGAAATTCCAAGCCCTAGTTTACTTTCCAAACTTGAATTCTTGCTCCAAAATCAAAGAGAAGCTATTGGTAAGCCTCCTCTTCATCTTCTCCAACACTTTTCCTCTTCAATTTCAGAAAGTTTCCTAAACCTAACTTAGGAAATACTTGTTTTGATCTTTGATTGAAGCTTGTTGGGTTGAAGTAGAGATTGGTTGGACTTCTCCTTGTGATTGAGCTCTTTCTTCTTCGTTTTGGGTTAAGGGTGAGATTTTTATCTCACATCTATGACTATAATTATCTTTGGTTGTTAGGTATGAATTCCTAACACCTCTTCATGTGAATTTGCTCTTGATTTGGATTGGTTTTGTGAATATTCCAATTTTTGGGTTTTTAAGTCAAATTTGTGTGAAAATCCTTTATGGATGTTTTGATCATGTTTTGGTGATGCATCGAGGAGCATATAGGGTCGGGTTGCCTATTGGCATAAACCCTTAGAGCCAATGTTCGTCCGGTTGCATTTTGGAAGAGTTTGCTCTTCATTTGGATAGGCTGAAAAACAGCTCAGGCATGATTCAGTCGACTGAATTCTCTGTTTAGTCGACTGAATCTGCGACCCGAAAGTTTCCAGGCATGGTTTAGTCGACTGAATTCTCTGTTCAGTCGACTGACCTGGAAACAGAAAGTTCCCAGGCATGGTTTAGTCGACTGAATTCTCTGTTCAGTCGACTGAACCTGCAAACAGAAAGTTCCCAGGCATGGTTTAGTCGACTGAATTCTCTGTTCAGTCGACTGAACCTGGAAACAGAAAGTTTCCAGGCAGAATTCAGTCAACTGAAAATCTCTGTTCAGTCAACTGAATTTGTTGTTTAGTCAACTGAATTCTCTGTTCATTCAACTGAATTTGCTATTTCAGCCCACTTTGCCTTTTGAGATTGAATTTCCAATTTGAATCGTTTCGTGATGATCCTATTTGTGATTATCATTCATTTTGGCTTTGATGGTTCCTTTTTAATTTCAATCCACGGGTTTTTATAAAATAATCTTTTAAATTGTCTTAAAAGCTTGCTTCTCTAATTTATAAATCCTATTTAAAACACACACAATTTCGCACTTCGAGCGAAGTGGAAAGGAGATTAAATGGTTAGGTAAAACAGGACCATGAATCCGTGCGTTTATCTTTTCGATTAATCCTCGGCTTATTCGATTGATTGTTTTGACCTTTTGGTCTGGTTTACCAATGAGATGAGGTAAACTTTGTACTGCTTTGAGTGTGAAATTAACTAACGGATAGAAAACTGTTTAGTGCGAACGGGTGGTTATGGGACTCACGTTACCACTTTTCGGATTCCTTTTTGAGAGTTATGATACATTCTGCCAGTTAGTGGTGTGCAATACTGGGCCTGAGGACCTTCACCACTACGGTTTGTTGCCTTCGGGTGTGTTGCCTTCGGGTTTGCACCTTCAGGTTTGTTGCCTTCGGGTATGTTGCCTTCGGGTTTGTACCTTCGGGGTTGTGCCTTCGGGTTTGTTGCCCTATTGTATTGCTTTCAGAGTTAGGTCTTTATGAGCCGCTCGAGTGATATTTGGGTTTGGAGCCTTCGGACTTATGGATCCTTGTTTATACAGTACTGAGCTCGAGCAATCTTTTGTTTTCATTGATATGTATATTCCCTAGGTATCGCTCTTCGGTGTTGGTCTTTTTGAGTTGCATGATATATTGTTGTTACCTTGTGGAACTTGTGTTACCTTAAATGGTATTTGTTATTGCCTTTTTGGCTTGTTTTGGGATATTCATATCCTTTGTTTATTTGAATTGCCCATGAGATGAGGCTTGTTCTGTTATGATTCATCTTTTGTTAGATGATTGTGTTATCTCCTGTAGAGATATTTGTTATACTTTATGACTTTGCAGGTTATTGTTGTTCAGTTTATCTAACTGATTTGTTTAGCTAGACTGACCCGTGTATTTATACTCGGGTCAGACCGAGTTGTTTCAGGTTAGGTGCTTCTGGACTTAGCCTATTTTGCTTCCGCATGGACTACTTCACTAGCTTTTGTGTAATCCTTTTTAATGTAACTCTGTTATGTATTCTTTTAATTCGTCAGTATATTGTGGTTTGCTATACCACTTGACGTGTATCAGTTTGTAAACTCTGTTATGTATCTGTATATGTGTATATGATGATCTACTGTTCTGTGATGTATATTACATTTGAGTTGTTATATTCTGTTTTGACAGATTCTCCAACCACCTATGGTTTTGTTTTAGGTATTCATTGGGTATGTCGACCTGCTAGGTATGTATATTGTCGATATATCCAATAGATAGTTAGAGCAAGGCTATAGATGGTCGCTCATAACCAGCCTTATTCTCCGTGTTAGTTGACGACATTACCCTATAATGTCCTTGGCTAGTGTGGGTATAGAGGTGGGGCGTCACAATTTTAAAATTCTATTCAATCAAATTAACCAAACTTGAAAGTGTGATTAGCTAAAAATGTAAGAAACTAACAAAAACTAGCAAAAGAAGAATAGATAAAAATATGAGAGTTAAATGACAATTTAGAGGCAATTTCTACTCTCTAAATCACATAAATCAACAAAATGAAGTTATGATCTCTCTTTTCTTGTCATTAGTGAATTAGTTGATGTGCTTATCATAAGTATGATATATTTGTGCTATTAATTAGCTCAATATAAACCATCAAACTATAACACAACCACTAATACACTTTTAAATCTCATAAAATATGACAACTAAGTTGAAAGCAAAATCTATTTTAAGCATGGCCTATTAACTATTAATTAGAAATATAAGCCATCAAATTTTAATTTCAACAATCACTTCTTTGCCATAATCATATGTAGATGAAGAGGCAATTTGTGTTTTGTTTGTTTAAGCATAGCCTGTTTGTTATGAACAACATAGACTATCAAATGCAAAGCTAAACAACGTCATTAAACCACTTCAATCATTCTCATTAAGCACAAAAAGAGAGCATAAACATCAAATTAAGTTGAAGCAACATGATTAGAGAGCTTCATTACCCCTAAATTTAAGGGGTTTAGCCTCTCATATTTGTTATCAAAACAATAAATGTAGCTTTCAACATGAAAGAATAAGAAAAGAAAAAGAGAGCAAAATTAAATGAAAAAACTATTCTGCTTGCATGAAAGTAAATATACACTACAACATGAAAAGAAATAAACAAGAAAAGGAAAAGAAAATGTATTGAATTTGCACTAAAAAAAATGGAAGTTACATGAAAATAAAAATGGCTAAGTAGCCATGGAAAAGAGAAGAGAGCTTTCTTTTATTTGATCTAAAACTAAACTAAAGAGAGACTAAGAAAGAGGAGATTACATGAAACATAAGGGGTATATATACAAGTTTTAAAACCCTAATTCACTTTTTGGGAAATGCCCAAAATGCCCCTTAGGATGTGTGGAGGCCAAGTAATCATTAACATGTCTTAATCCCCTATTAAGTGTACATGAAACCATTAACACCATAAGCATATGCATTAGCCTTTAATTTGTACATTAAGGTAGGTGGGTAGGTGGGGTCCTCCATGATCTTCACTTTGAATTTTTTCCATCTTCATTCCTTTATATCCATTTTATGCATGCATGTTTCTTCATGAACCCACTAATATGAGAAGCTAAATTCCTACAAAATATTATAGAAATTTCCAATTAAATTCTCTCAAATTAATATACGCGCACAAAAGGTCATTTTACCCTTATATGAAGATGAATATGTGAAAATTTGGAATTAATACGAATTTTGGTTAAAACAAGTTAAAAAACCCAATATGATCATTTATTTAATTTGAATAGAATAAATATGGTGGTAAAAATATCTACATTTACGTGCACATCATTAATCATAACTTTCAAATTACCAAAATATATATTAGAATTTGAAAACATGATTTTATTTGATTAAACCCAAGCTTTTCTATTTACAACATATACAAACATATATATATTACAAATAGAAAACATTTAATTAGCTTTAAAAGATAAAATTTACCAATTAAATATTTATTTTCTTTTTAAAAGAATAAACATGCTAATTTAAATTAAAATTATAAAAGCAAATTATCAAATTAATTTAATTATTAATACAGATTATTAAATTGATATTGTCCAAAATTCCGGGTCCCCGAAATTTAAAAGCAAAGATAATTCAATAACCCGTCAAAGATTTTAATTTTAAACCACAATCATATATTATCAACCATATGCTAACAACCATAGCAACCAATTCACTCAATCAAACAAATCTAATGATCCTGACACAAATCAGGATAGACCTTCCTAACACTATCTAGAGTTTTCTAGGTATAAACACTGGTATACTCACTCTACTAAATCCAAACAATCTACACTACTAACTCCATAGTTGCTATTCAACTAGATCTATAAAA
Organism: Allium cepa; assembly: GCA_030765085.1. NCBI lineage: Eukaryota > Viridiplantae > Streptophyta > Magnoliopsida > Asparagales > Amaryllidaceae > Allium > Allium cepa. Next base: position 556,876,752 of record CM060931.1, on the reverse strand, counting down.
CTGAACAGGATATCAGACCACAGTCAAGTCTGACTCAACTACCAAATCCTCCTGAACTGTTGGTTCTACAACCAGTGATAGATCATACACAATGTGACGACCCGGATTTTTGACAGGGGTTAATCGGAAATTTAGCTGATTTTATTATTGGAATATTAATATTGACTAATCAAACAAATGAATTTCTGATAAATAAAGATATTTGAATATATATGTTGATTTGGAAACTAAAATAAATATTGAATTAAAAACTATATTAAATATTTAATTTTTAAAATCTCTAGGTATAATAAATCCTATAGAAAAGAAAATATACTTTTTGTAGAGATAAACTCTACCATTTAATTAAGATAAAATACCTATAAACGTATAAATATAGGGAAGTATGTACAAACGTTATGATGCTTGAAATATATATACACATAAGTATATGAATGTATGCCCATATGAAATAATATAGGTATGGAAATTTGCATAGCGGGAGAATATGCATGTATAATGACGAAATGAACATAAGTAAATATATGAAGAATGTGTATAAAATTATGGTAAGAATATACATAAGTATGCATATATGTTGAACATGTAAATGGATATAAGATAGATGTATTTAAAAGGTATATGGAAATATATAAGTATATAAGTATATACAAGCAAATGTGTGTGTGTGTGTCTATATATTAAATAGGGATGATGCAAATAAAATGGGATAGATTACATAACTATGTAAATATATACATACAAAGGAAATTTGCACATATATAGATTCATATAAAAGTTTTTGTAAACAAAAGGGGAGACAACCTCTAATGCAAGCACACAAAACATATAATCAAGGTCAAAACAAAATCAAATCACTTTGTAAAATCAAAACTTTACCATATGATATCAAATCAGAAAAAGCTAAAGAAAATAAAATCTCTGATCAATGCAAAAGCCTGTACACAAGATTCAGCCTTGGCTTACCCCATAATCTTCCTTTTCTCTATATATCCCCTACCCCTTTTTTTTCTTCTCATTCGATCAACTAAAAAGAAGAAAGTTATTTCATTAAAACAAAGCAAAGGAGGCCAGAGACTCAGGCGAGAGCATAACCAAGCTGCCATTGATAATTTAAGAATCAAAGGAAACCAAGTCTCTGTCTCTGCTTATTAAAGGTGAGTAAACCTGTTTTCTTTTAAAAACAGTTTAAAATTTGAGATGGAGCTTAAATATATGTGAAATGTGGGTGATAGCTATGGATTGCATGGATGTTTTAGCTTGAATATGTCTGGAGTTGATATTTAAATTGAGAACATGCATGTACATATGTTGTATTTTGGTTCTTTGTTGTTTACAGTTCCTGGATTTCTTGTTAAAAATCCATATCTCCAAATATAAGTAATTTTAAGCCGGGATCCCTTAACGAAAGTTGATGATAACAACATAGTAATAATTCTAAAAATGTTTTCAAAGTTTAAAATTCAATAATTATCTCTAGAACAGGAAAATTCTGAAGAAATCAAATATTGGTCGAAAATTTATGGAAACGATTTCATGATCTGAGTGCATGTATTGATTCGTGGTAATCAAACTTGAATTTTGGTATGAAAACCCTTTTTTCTTAAAGCTCGAATTCTTGAGAAATATTGGGTTGATCGAAATTGGGATTATCACCAAATTCTGGTGATCGGCGTGGTAGTTGGTGTCGGGATCGTGGTCGAAGCTAGCTGAAGGATAGTCGACTTTGAGAAAATTGGAGGATGATTTTTCTGTTGGCCGTGGTGAACGGGAAGTGTTGTAGTAAGGTTTGCGTCCAGCTTTTGGTCTGTGATGTTTTTGAGGCGATCACGGCAATATGGGAGCGTCGGAGCTGATCGCGAGCGGGGGAACGAATTCAGGGGTTCAAGACGAAGCTTGGGTGAGGACGGTGAGGCTCATCGAGGTCGAAATCATCGTGGAGGGGCGTTTTTTTATCATCCATTGGGTTCAATTTTGATCGAGATGGTCAATTTCTGTCTGGTCATTGATTTTGTATTTCTTCTAGGACGTGATGATTGTCATGGTCGATTGCGAGTGGATGGTGGCCAGGGAGATGGTCGGCGACGAGTTTCTTAGTGGTGCATGTGCACGTTTTCGTGCATCTGGGTGGATTGGTGGTTTGGGGAAGAAGGTCTGGCTTGGGTCTTTCACAAGAATTTGTTTGTGTGACTCGAACTGATGGATGCAGTGAGTTGTTTCGTGTTTTGATCGGGTAGTTGGGGTGTTTCCTCAAGTTGTTTGTGAGGTGCAGATTTAAGGTTTGTTCAGGAAATTTTTAAAAAGTTTAAAACAAAGAAGATTGATTTGCAAATATTTCTAAGCTTTAAAAAGAAAGTAAAACAAATTTTTACTTATGAAAATTATCGTTTTCAAGAATAAATGTTCTAACAAGTTCTAAATATGTTTAAAATAGATAATTCTTTAAAGGATAGAAAAGTAGAAAATTATTTAATAACTTTGGAAAGTTTCAAAGATTATAAAGATTCGATTAGATGTTGTATGGTTTAATTTATAATTAGTTTCTAAAATGTTTATTTTAAATAAAGTTTAATGATAAGAATTTAGTAATCAATTATAATAAGAAGTTTATTTTTAAGTAATTAAGAGATTTTGAAAAATTAAAGGAAATTAATGTGTGAAGATAATGAAGATGATTCAATTATTATTAATTGTTGGTTAATGTAAATAATTTAATTAAGATAACGATTTTTCTTAATCAAGGGTCCTTTAAATATAATAAGTTAAAGGATTATTTAATTAAATTGAAATAATTAGTAACTGATTAAAGATATCACTTATGAATGAATTAAGTTAATTACTTGATGAAATGATTAAGGAATAATTACTGGATGTAATTAAGAAAAGAGTAATTATTTAAAATAAAGTAATTAAAGGTTAATTACTTTATGGAAGTAATTTAGTGGAAGTGATTAGGGGTTAATCACTTAAGGTTATTAATTAATTAATTACAGTTAATTAATTAATGAAGTAATTAAAGGTTAATTACTATAATTGTTTGAAGATAATTAATTTGTGTAATTAATTAAAGGCTAATTACTTAATGTAATTATAGTATAATTAATCAAGGATGATTAATTAAGATGGATAATTATTGGTGATAAATTAATTGGTTTGTAATTAATTATAAGCAGGATATAAAAGTAATTGAAGTGATAAATTTAATTCATTTATGGTTAATTAAATTAATTAGAGATAGTGTGGTTGATTAATCTTGCTTATGAATGATTGAATGATATTGTATGCCTTAGATTAGTTGATATCTCTGGTATGTGATGTGTGATGCTATGGGATATAATATGTTGGGTTAAAACAGTGACATCATGTATGTTAAGTTTGAATTGTATTTCATTTAAACAACTTGGGTTAATAATGACATTGGAGTGAAAGAGACCGGATTCGGGTATTAGCAAATGCCCGAAACCACTTCGATTCTTTATACATTGATATGTCAAATCAATAGGCTGGGATGGAATGATTTAAATGAATTGGACCATTTAATCTAAGTTTTTGGTACTTAGAAATTGATGTGTGAAATAAATGATGTCTATAACAACTTGTGAGGTTGTAAATTTATACAAGTTACCCGGGTTTATATAAGTTGTATGCTTTAGTGTTCCATGTTAGATGGGTTTACTCACGCTGGTTTCTAGTCTAACCCAAGTGTTACTTTGATGTAATGCTCGGGTCAGACCGAGTATTACAGATTTTCAGGTAAGGACGTTCTAGAGCTCAGGAGGCAAGTTGGATGGCAGGAACGTATGGAGTGTTTCCGCTGCGATATATTTCAGTTTATCTGAGACATGTTCATTTGCATATGTCCAATGTTTTTGTATGTGTGTAACTCTGATATATTAAAATTTAATTGACAGATATAGTATTCTTTTGTAAACTGTTATTATTTGATATTATATTTTGATCCGCCGCGAATGTGAGAATCTGTGTTGTGTTTCTTCTTCTTCTATCTCTTTCTTCTTCTTCTTCTAACAATCTGGGATTTTCGGGATCGAAAATTCCGGGTCGTTACAGTTGGTATCAGAGCTGAAGGTTAAGCGAGAACCTTGGCTCTGGTGGGATTACTCATTAAGGATAGGGTCAATGGTACCCTAGAATGAGTTTAGGGTGTGTGTGTGTGTGTGTGTGTGTGTGTGTGTGTGAGCGTACGTGTTATTTTCTTATATAAAGATTTTAAATGATTTTATATAAGAATATATTTTGATATATAATGCAATATTTCTTTCTAATAAATATTAAGGTAATTGGTTGTTAAATTATTGGAATTAAATTAAGTGGTAATAGAAATACAACCAATTTGAAATTAAATAAAGATAAGTTTGAAATGGATTCAAACTGAAATTAAAATCTTGAATTTGGGAAGAGCTTCAGAATAAGATGATAATGAATTGGTTTCCAGATATGATAATCTTGGTTATTATCATAAATGATTGTTGTGTTTAATAATAAAATGTGTAGTAACGTGCAAGCAAAATGAAATGTTTTAAGGAAGTAAAACATTTAGGTGAGTATGACTTATAAATTGAAATTGGAGATGATCAAAATTGTAAAGCTTTAAATCTAGGTCCAGAAATTTGAGAATTGTTTCAAAGTAATGAACAAATAATAAATAATATTATTTAATGTATTTGAATTAATGGGTCTTGTTTCAAACAAGATTCGTTTGAAAATTCAAAGGAATTTGTTTTGAAACCAAAGGTGGTCTAAAATTTAAGGATAACTTGGTGTGTAAAGGAAATAAATATGTATAAATGAGGGACATACATAATATCAAAGGTGATTTAAAATAAACTTTAAGGTTGAGTTTTGAATTTTACTTAGACTGTGATGTGAAAATCCAAAGTGATTAATTTTTGAACTTATAAGTGAGAAGATTATTTATAAGAAGTTTAAAATTTGAAATGAGAATTCAAAATGGGTAAGGCTGGCTGGATTAAGTAAACTGAATTCAACTTTGGAAAGTTAAATAATTTAACAAACAACCCGAATTGGTAATTTAAAGATGAAATTGGGATTTAACTTGGGAAGTTAAATGGTTAATTTGAATGATACCATCCTATTATTATTAATAATCTTTAAGCTGAAATTGGATTTGTTTAAATTAATGAAGAAATGAAGTGTGGCAATATATCCATTATTAAGATAAAATGGAATCATTTTGGACTTAAGATTTGAATGTTTAAGATAAAACTTCAAAGGTTTGGTTTCAAAATTGAAATTTGGTGACAAATTGAATTTCAAAGATTTAGTTGTTTAAAAGGGATTTGATTTATTATTTGAACTTTGAAATAAGTTCAAAATGGAATTTGGATTTAGAATTAAATGGTTTATAGACATAAGTTGATTTGATTTAAAGGATTAAATCAACCTTTAAAATTTAACTCGATTTTATAATTCGAGATGGTTTAAAGTTGAGATTTAAATTAAATTAGTTCAAATTGGATTTGATTTGAATTAATTGGTATTGTGAGTGAAGATAAATAAGTTTAAAAATTAAAATGGAAAATTTGAATTGGATTGATTGGAAATGAAATTGAAGATGAATGGGTTCAAATTCAAAAAGGGAATTGGGATTAATTTAAACTAGAATTGAGATGATTTGGAATTGAAGCCGGTTCAATTTGAAATTAATCCGAATTGATTTAAATAATTTGGAATTGTGATTAAAGTTGAATAGGTTTAAAATTCAAATGGAATCTGATTTAAATTTGGAAATTAATTGACGATTAAATCAGCTTGAATTGGGGTTAAATCAATTTCAATGGAAATTGAAGTCATTTAAATTGGAATTGGGTCAATTTAAATGGAAAGTGGAAATTTAAATTCAAGTGATGGGAATTGAAGGTTTGGAAGTTAAACAGTTTGACTCTAGACTATTTTCAAAATAAATTATTTTTATATATATATCTATTTTTCAAACTATTAACTATACAGCTTTTCTTTTTAAACCTAAAACTATCTTATACTTGTTTTACAATTATTATTGAAACTATTTAACAATTTTTCAACTGTTTTATAAACGAATTACTATTTTTCAATTACTTTATAACTAATTACAATTTTACAATTATTTTGCAATTATCTAAAATTTCTGAAACTATTTAACTATTTTCCAGCTATTTTACAAACTATTTATTGTTTTTCAACTACTTATATATTTTTAAACTTTTCAATCTATTTTCTAAATTTAAGCTGGACAGAGTTTAAACTGTTTATGATTAAATATCCATTTGAGATAAGAATTGAGGTGATAATCCAAATGGGATTGAAGCAATGGTGAATAAATGAATAAGAACCTAAGGGAATGTGAATAGAAAAGGAGATTGATTTGGCTAATAATCAATAAAGATAGATATGTAGGATTTACATATATTATTCTATTCGCATAGTGATTTGATCTGGATTTGAGCACAGAATTTTGAGATAGTTCATCGATCCGAGTCGGGATTTTTCACTCGATTTTCGACGGCGAACCTGGCTATGGATTGTTGATTGGTTTTGGATATTCTCTATCATATTATGGCTATGCAAGGAGAATGACGGTTTCTGACAAGAAAACAGATCTGAGTCTGCACTAGGAAGTCAGATGGACGATACTAGTTCGAAAGTGAAATTGTGTGATCGAGTGAGCAATCAGATTGATATAGCATACGGATGATATATGTACATCGTACGGATTTGAATGAAATTGATACTGGGAATTTGTGGATAAGAAATGTGAGATGGTTTTTGAAATGAAAGGTATATTTTATGAAATATATGATGAAATAAAATGAAAATTGGATATTTCCATGATATAAATTTACTTTATGAAAGTAAGTAATATGGAAAGTGACTTTATAGAGTAATCAAATTTTAGTATTTGATTTGGAATAAACAAAGTTATGTATTTTTGTTATATTTATGACAAAACTCCCCTTGTTGAATCTAGCTAGAATGAAAGGATTTTTGGAAATATTTGAAGTATAAAAGGGGTTTTATACAAGTTTGAAATGATCCAAAGATTTTTCAAGGTTATATATATCTGTATATATATATATATATATATATATATATATAAAGGATCTTATGAGAATGATTTTGGAAAAAGGTTTGGAACCTTTGGATTTGGAAGGCTTTTGATTTTTGAGTAAAATCAATATTGGATATTGAAAAGCCTAGTTTGAGAATTATCGATTTTGGGATAATCGATTTTGAGAAAGGAGATTTATATGAGATTCATACTAGGTGTATGATTTGGAAGATACTATATGTGTATAGTATAAAGTGTTTGAAAATGGCTCTGGAGAAAAAGGCGCTCCTTTGAAATGAACTTCTCAGGAGTACCATAGGTTGGTACTGCCTTGAGCCTCTAAGGGGGAGGTTCTAAAGTTGATCCTGTGAGGAGTCCGGATAAAACTAATTCCTGAGGATTTTGTGTAGCGTGTAGTGAAAATCGAGGGCGCTGAGGCCTACAGAGGCATTTGGGTTATGCTGTGACGATAGTGTAACTCGATGTCACTACGATCTACTGAAGACCATAGTGAAAGTCGTGTGTGCCGTTGAGAGCCAACAGTCTACATTTGATTTTATATCGGTAGACTGCGACCTATAGTAACATAGCGACATTCGTGTGTACTGTTGAGAGCCAACAGTCTAAGTTTGATTTTATATCGGTAGACTACGACCTATGGTAACATAGCGAAAGTCATGTGTGCTGCTGAGAGCCAACAGTCTACGTTTGATTTTACATCGGTAGACTGCGACCTATGTGGGAGTGGAGAAGTTTCATTTTTGATAGCGAAAATCGAGAGCGCTGATGCCTACAGTTACATGGACTTTTGTTGTGATGGCAACATAACCCTGGAATGTAACCGTGATCTTTTGTGGGTTCCATGGCATAATCGAGGGGCGCGGAGTGCCTATAGTTGCATGGACTTTTGCTGCGACGGCAACGTAACCCAGGATGTAACTGCGACCATGGATGGGGGTGATGATTTCCAAAGCATTCTCACCAAAGACATTTCCTCTATTTTCAATTTTTTTTGGATATTTTCAATAAATACTTTCAAGGTATTTTCACTGGATATTGAAAAGGGTCTGTCAAGCACTTATAGATTTTCAGTCGTACGCCTGATCAACGTATGACCGAATTTCTGTGAGAACAAGAATGGACTTGTCAACACATCGAGTTATAAAAGCATTTCTATAAAAACTATTGTAGTAATATTATATAGATTTTTTTAAAGTATTTTAAAAATGATCAAAGAAAATTTATCTAAATTTAAGCATTCTAATAATTCTGGCTTTGTTCCTTTTCGAGGACGAAAAGATTCAAAGGGGGAGGAATGTGATGACCCGGATTCTTAACAGGGGTTAATCGGAAAATTAACTGATTTTATTATTGGAATATTAATATTGGCTAATCAAACAAATGAATTTCTGATAAATAAAGATATTTGAATATATATGTTGATTTGGAAACAAAAATAAACATTAAATTAAAAACTATATTAAATATTTAATTTTTAAAATCTCTAGGTATAATAAATCCTATAGAAAAGAAAATAAACTTTTTGTAGAGATAAACTCCACCATTTAATTAAGATAAAATACCTATAAATGTATATATATATAGGGAAATATATACAAACATTATAATTCTTGAAATATATATATATACATAAGTATATGAATGTATGCCCATATGAAATAATATAGGTATGGAAATTTGTATAGTGGGAGAATATGCATGTATAATGACAAAATGAACATAAGTAAATATATGAAGAATGTGTATAAAACGATGATAAGAATATACATAAGTATGTATGTATGTTGAACATGTAAATGGATATAAGATAGATGTATTTAAAAGGTATATGGAAATATATAAGTATATACAAGCAAACGTGTGTGTATATATATATATATATTAAATAGGGATGATACAAGTAAAATGGGATAGATTACATAACTATGTAAATGTATACATACAAAGGAAATTTACACATATATAGATTCATATGAAAAAATTGTAAACAAAAGGGGAGACAACCTCTAATGCAAGCACACAAAACATATAATCAAGGTCAAAAAAAAAATCAAATCACTTTGTAAAATCAAAACTTTACCATATGATATCAAATCAGAAAAAGCTAAAGAAAATAAAATCTCTGATCAATGCAAAAGCCTGTACACAAGATTCAGCCTTGGCTTACCCCATAATCTTCCTTTTCTCTATATATCCCCTACCCTATTTTTCTTCTTCTCATTCGATCAACTAAAAAAAAGAAGCAAAGTTCTTACATTAAAATCAAAGCAAAGGAGGTCAGAGACTCAGGGGAGAGCATAACTAAGCTGCCATTGAGAATTTAAGAATCAAAGGAAAGCAAGTCCCTGTCTCTGCTTATTAAAGGTGAGTAAAACTGTTTTCTTTTAAAAATAGTTTAAAATTTGAGATGAGCTTAAATATATGTGAAATATGGATGATAGTTATGGATTGCATGGATGTTTTAGCTTGAATATGTCTGGAACTGATATTTAAATTGAAAACTTGCCTGTACATATGTTGTATTTTGGTTCTCTGTTGTTTACAGTTCCTGGATTTCTTTTTAAAAATCCATATCTCCAAATATAAGTAAATTTAAGCCGGGATCTCTAAACGAAAGTTGATGATAACAACATAGTAATAATTTTAAAAATGTTTTCAAAGTTTAAAATTCAATAATTATCTCTAGAACAGGAAAGTTCTGAAGAAATCAAATGTTGGTCGAAAATTTATGGAAATGATTTCATGATCTGAGTACATGTATGGATTCATGGTAATCACACTTAAATTTTGGTGTGAAAATCCCTTTTTTAAAGCTCGAATTCTGGAAAAATATTGGGTTGATCGAAATTGGGATTATCACCAAATTCTGATGATCGGCGTGGTAGTTAGTGTCGAGGTTGTGGTCGAAGATAGCTGAAGGGTAGTCGACTTCGAGAAAAATGGAGGATGATTTTTCTATTGGCTGTGGTGAACGGGAAGGGTCATAGTAGGGTTTGTGTCCAGCTTTTGGTCTATGATGTTGTTGTGATGATCACGGCGATATGGGAGCGTCGGAGCTGATCGCGAGCCGGGAACGAATTCAAGGGTTCAAGACGAAGCTTGGGTGAGGACGGTGAGGCTCATCGAGGTCGAAATCGTCATGGAGGGGCGTTTTTTCTTCGTCCATTGGGTTCAGTATTGAACGAGATGGTCGATTTCTGTCTGGTCATTGATTTTGTATTTCTGCTGGGACAGGATGATTGTTTGGTCGATTGCGAGTGGATGGTGGCCAGGGAGATGGTTGGCGACGATTTTCTTAGTGGTGCACGTGCACTTTTCATGCATCTGGGTGGATTGGTGGTTTGGGGAAGAAGGTCGGGCTTAGGGTCTTTCACGAGATTTTGTTTGCGTGACTCGAGGTAGTGGATGCAGTGAGTTGTTCCGTGTTTTGATCGGGTAGTTGGGGTGTTTCCTCGAGTTGTTTATAAGGTGCAGATTTAAGGTTTGTTCAGGAAGTTTTTAAAAAGTTTAAAACAAATAAGATTGCTTTGCAAATATTTGTAAGCTTTAAAAACAAAGTAAAACAAGTTTTTACTTATGAAAATTGTTGTTTTCAAGAATAAAGGTTCTAACAAGTTTTAAATCTGTTTAAAATAGATAAGTCTTTAAAGGATAGAAAAGTAGATTTTCAAAATTATTTTTATATAAAAATTTATTTAACAACTTTGGAAAGTTTCAAAGATTTTAAAGATTCAATTAGATGTTGTATGGTTTAATTTATAATTAATTTCTAAAATGTTTATTTCAAATAAAGTTTAATGATAAGATTTAGTAATCAATTATAATAAGAAGTTTATTTTTAAGTAATCAAGAGATTTTGAAAAACTAAAGGAAATTAATATGTGAAGATGATGAAGATGGTTCAATTATTATTGATTGTTGGTTAATGTACATAATTTAATTAAGACAAAGATTTTTCTTAATCAAGGGTCCTTTATCTAACGACCCTAACTCGCCCTTCGAAAATCGGCACCGAATACGACACTCCTATTCAAATGCCGCAGATCCAAACGTCGAATCTGGTTCGTCGGAGCCTATAACACATTAAGTATAACAACACAGCGGAAGAAAAAGAATAACATATATCATATACAACATTGATACAATATCCGATATAATATGATACAACAGCTGATACAATAGGTATCAATATACATCAGAGGTATGATACAAGATAATAGCAGCGGAAAGAAAGGAAAACAACAACAGTGGAACAATGACTCCAAAATAGTCTTCAAGAAAGAACTCCAGTATCGATAAACTCCATCTCCAAGGCACCAATCCAGAAATAGCTCGAATTCCCAAATCAAGTTGAAGAGAAGCAACTAGATCAAAATGCGATTGCCAAATCCTAAGGCTGAAAGCTAACGATACTACACCTACCATTGATTATCTGAAAAACCCAACTCTAGACTGCCCGTGTGGGAAATTAGTGGGCACTTAGAGTTTAGGAAAGGAAAAATAAACTCCAGGTCAGTCGTGGAACTGGTATGAGCAAACAAAAGCAGTTTATCTTTTAAAACAAACAACATAGCAATTTAAAAATAAATCCACAATGCTTTTTGGAAAATGAAACTACCATAAGGCCTCCCGCCACACACACAATGCAAATGCAGAATTGGAGGAGATTTCTCCTTATGATAGTCAAATATTCTTGATACGAAAAAGTTTCTTTTATATTATTTTTATAAGTGCACGGTGTAGAAAATCATTTCGAAAGTATAATATAAATCTTAGCTAGCATAGACATTCCGAACTATGTCTACTATAGCTACCATCTAAACAGTGGGGTGCCACCATAAGTAAATGGCAGGTTCTACAACTAAAACCGTACAAGGAGCGCATTGAAGAATGGATTTTCAACAAATAGTCAGGCTAAGGAACTTCCTATTGTCCATGGGTACGCCTCTGGCGGGATGTCCCGAGAGCTTAACCAGCTCTCTGCCAACACAAGGCCGGGTTACCTCTGTAACTAGGTAACTACTACACGAGCGTGCCATCCCTCGGTCCTTTGGGACCTTTATCCGAGCGCTCGACACCAACAACCACAAAGCAATCACAAAGTAATAGATCTGCAGTATCCACATGAGTAAGTATCTGCGCTCCATACCATGATACCACCCTTTTCTAGAAGGGAATGACAAACCCTAAAGGGCGCGACCCTCATAACCTTGCCGCATCTTTCCTGTTTTGACCATTTCCGCGGTGTGAGGTCCTGATGCAGTCTCATCCAAAAAGCGACGTTTTACACAAAAGTCATGCTTTGATCAACAAATGATACACAACAGCACTCAGCATGCCACACTACCAAATTTAGGAGTATACCACTGATAAATATCAACTACATAACCTCTGAGCTCGTACGTCTCAGAGAAGGGTGTTAAGCTAAGAGAATAAATTCTCCACCACCAAGCAGAAATGTATTTGATAAAGATCAGTTTAATATCTCAAAGTGTAGCGTCAGACATACAACCATACAAGTCTTTCCGGGTTCAAACAGAACCGAAGGAACTTCCGAAGAAGCCCTTGCAAATCCAGGTATCCACAATCCCGATCGGACTTCCCATCACTTAGGGAGAACTCTATACCGAAGCAACTCAGTGCAGAGTCAATCGACAGGTTATCCTATCGTTCTCGTAGACACCCGGTCTTCAACACCGGTATTCAAATACAATCCATAACATCATATCACTATCCGGAATGGGATATATGACACAAGTTCCTCTCCCGGCTAAACCGAATAATGAGTGCAATATTTAAAAACATATGGATATGGGATTTTAATTAAGTCACAACTTATAAATCCAAAACTTTCTTTCAAATGGTTAAACAAACTACCATTTTAAATCCTTAAAAAAAAAGATTTGCTCCACCAAGTTTCACAAAGATCTATTCATAGATTTCAAAACAATTCCCATTCAATTTGGATTAACCCAATTAAATCTTTAAATTTAAAGATTTATAGCTTTCAAAACACGTTTCCAAAGATTTATCGATAACTTGGAAAACTATTTTCACTTTAGACTTGAAATCCTTTTTACACAATTTGGAAGTTCATTTCTTATGTGAAAGCTTTTATTATTTGAAATAAATAGTTTTCGTTTCAGAAAAATCCAATTTATACCCGTTGAAATCTTGGATTAAATTTATTTTCCAAAACATCAACTTTTTAAAATGGTTTAAATGAGGTTTAAAAGAATTTTTAAACCAAATTCATTTTTAAATTCAAATCAATTTAAAAATACGCTATAACATTCAAGGTTGTTTAAATTATTTTAAATTTAAAACCTTTCATTTATTTCAAAACTAGAATGCATATTAAATTTTTGATTCCAGATTACTCAGATTCAAAAATTTACTTACATTTAAACTTCATTTTAAATTTCACATCATTTAACCATTTTTTTTAGGTAGTTAAAACAATTTAAATTTAAAAGTTTATTTATTTTAAAACTGAGATTCAAACTCACATTCCAGATTTTAGAACTTATATTTAAACTTATTTAAACCTATACTTTACAGTTCAAACTTTTCAGTTTTAATTTCAAGCCAAATACACTTTAAATACTTAAAGGTGTTAAAACAAATTTAAATTTTCAAAAATTTAAATCATTCCAAAACCTAGGTTCAAACTTACTTAAAGTCAGATTCAAACTTAGGTTTAAAATTTTGTTTAAAACTTTGATTTTCATTTTTTTGAAACTTCAGTTTAAATTTTAAAAAAAAACACTTCAGGTTTCTATTAAAACCTGTATCAATATTTTTACCCGAGGCAAACTTAATTCACTTCAAGCCAAAAGCAGACTTCCCCGAGAAAAACTTCACAACACTCCGAGTCAAAATCAATTCACATGAGCACAATCCAAAACCAAATTCATCTTCACTCGAACAACAGTGCACCGTGCACATGCACAGTGTCGTTGATTACCTCAGATCATCAACGATGATCTTCCCATACCAATCTTCGTCCATACACTCTAATGCGATCATCAGATCGTCCCTCAAATCTCGAAATCGAATTCGAGATGACGAACTCAAACCTAGAACAGAATTTCGTTTGAAAGAATCGCCTCGGGCCACCAACTCCGATCGCTTGAGTTTGCGTCACCACGGCTAGAGGCTTGCCGTTCAACCACTAACTCATGCCCACGGTCCGATCGACTACAATGCCACGGCGTTGGCGAAATCTTCACAGGAACTGCCCTGACCCAAACTATACAAAAACCCTATTTCACCTCCGATGAACTGCCTCAGCCATCAATAAAACTCCTAACAATTTTTCCTTCGCTCCCCGCCACGTCAACTTCCTTCACCATGGATTTCGACACCTAGCTTGATGACAAACACCACAAAAAGGTCAAAATCTATTTTGCGTTCAACCAATTTTTTTTCACAATTTACTCTTTTAAAAATCATGATTTTTATCTCAAAAATCTTAATTCTTGAAGACAATTCAGATTGTAATCCTGAATTTATCAATTGCTCGCATTGGATTTTTGATATATATAAGATTTTACTGGATAATTTGATATTATCATAGGAATACCTAGTAATTTCTCTTGAAATTATTTTAAAAAATTGTATTACATTTATACAAACAAATTTCCTCATGACACCATTACCTAAAAAAACATTTCAAGAGAATTTGCATTTTTATTTTGGGGGAGATTAGCCTGTAAATTTTACAAAGACGTTCTTTTTTTCTGCCTGGAATAAAACATACACACACTCACATGTATTCTAACAGCCATGCTAACAATCATTTAACATACTTAAGTAAATAATCCAAACATAACAAAAGATTCAAGGGTTGCTCACTGATTCACAGGCATTGGATTCAAAACTGGTTTTAAAAAAAATTGAAGTTGCTCACCTGAAGTTTGATGTTTGAAAGCAGAGATAGATTTGACAATTCTAGGATTTTGATTTAGCTCACTTGATTTAGCTGAACAAAGACAGTAATTTTGTTTTTTTTTTGATTTTCTTTCAACTAGAAACTGGTCTTTGCTTCACTTGTTAATTTGCTTTTGATTATCTTTTTTTTCTTCAGATTGAACTTGCATGCTTAAAACTGAGAATGTCTCTGCTTTGAACTTTTGCATTCGATCTTCATTTGTAATTTCCAGGTGAAAGCTTTTGCATTCTTGGAGAAAAAAATTCCTTCCTGGTTGAACTTTTGCTTGCTCGATTCCTTTTTGAATAGATTTTTGTTTTAAATTTGAGATGATGATCAGAAAGGAACCCGGGCCTGGAATTTCTACTTGTTGAAACTGATGTTGTTGAAAAATCTTTATTTTCAGATTTGTTTGTGATCTGCAATCCCAGGTTGCAGATTTTATTTGATTTTGCTTTCAGATTCTTGAGAAGAGAATGATAATTCTTTTCTTTCTGATTTTTTTTCTTTCTTTCTACTTCAAATTTTTTTCTTGGGTGTTAATACTTGAGATACTCAATCTTGAGTCACTATTGTTTCAGATTTTTGCCGAGATACTTAATCATCTCATATAGGGAACTGAAAAGTTTCCATAACTTTAAATTTCACTTTTTATTTGAATAAATGTAATGAATGCCATTTGTAAAATCATCATGATTATGAAATCCCAATGCAATGTTCACTTTTTTACTCTATCTCCTTTATGTTTGTTCACATTTGTAATTTTCAAAGATAAAAGAAATTTTCATATAAAATTTTACATCATATTTATTCTATAATAAATGTACTTCTTTTTATACTTATATTTACAATAATAAGACTAAATCTTTAATTTAGTACATACATTTATTTTAAAATTTATTTTTACACAATCCACATTCATACATTTTTTTATTATTTACTTTTGTAAAACTTTTTTTAAAAAAGAAAAGAACGAATTTTAAATACTTTGGTTTCAAATATAGAAATTTAACTTAAAAATAACATTTTGAAAATGAGTACACTAATTTTTTTTCTTTTTATTACAACCCCCAAATATTGATATATTTAAAATTTAGAAAAAAGTAACCTTTTATTAACTTTTTATTAATCTCAAGCTTTTAGTTTCTATTTTATTTTTAATACACTTTATTTTGAAATTCAATATTGGTTTATAAATACTTATCCTTATATTTCAATCGAATTTCTAATCATAATTCATTTATATAAATAAAAAAATATTTTTTTCCTAAACCCAATATTTAATTGTAAGATACTTATGCTTAAATTTCTAATTAAATTTATTCAATTTATAATCAAAATTTATTTACTTATTCTAGAAACCTCAAATTATTTCACAATTTATTTTCAAAAATTAATTTAATTACCAATTTAAACTTGATAAATTTTCAGGAATGTTACATTTAAATATAATAAGTTAAAGAATTATTTAATTAAATTTAAATAATTAGTAATTGATTAAAGATAATCACTTATGAATGAATTAAGTTAATTACTTGGTGAAGTGATCAAGGAATAATTACTGGATGTAATTGAGAAAAGAGTAATTATTTAAAATAAAGTAATTAAAGGTTAATTACTTTATGGAAGTAATTTAGTGGAAGTGATTAGGGGTTAATCACTTAAGGTTATTAATTAATTAATTATGGTTAATTAATTAATAAAGTAATTAAAGGTTAATTACTATAATTGTTTGAAGATAATTAATTTGTGTAATTAATTAAAGGCTAATTACTTAATGTAATTATAGTATAATTAATCAAGGATGATTAATTAAGATGGATAATTATTGGTGATAAATTAATTGGTTTGTAATTAATTAATAAGCAGGATTTAAAAGTAATTGAAGTAATTAATTTAATTCACTTGTGGTTAATTAAATTAAATAGAGATAGCGTAGTTGATTAATCTTGCTTATGAATGATTGAATGATATTGTATGCCTTAGATTAGTTGATATCTCTGGTATGTGGTGTGTGATGTTATGTGATATAATATGTTGGGTTAAAACAATGACATCATGTATATTAAGTTTGAATTGTATTTCATTTAAATAACTTGGGTTAATAATGACATTGGAGTCGAAGAGACCGGAGTCGGGTATTAGCAAATGCGTGAAACCACTTCGATTCTCTATAGATTGATATGTGAAATCAATAGGCTGGGACGAAATGATTTAAATGAATTGGACCATTTAATATAAGTTTATGGTACTTAGAAACCGATGTGTGAAATAAATGATGTCTATAACAACTTGTGAAGTTGTAAATTAATACAAGTTACCCCGGGTTTATATAAGTTGTATGCTTTAGTGTTCCATGTTAGATGGGTTTACTCACGCTGGTTTCCAGCCTGACCCGGGTGTTACTTTGATGTAATGCTCGGGTTAGATCGAGTATTACAGATTTTCAAGTAAGGACGTTTTGGATCTCAGGAGGCTAGTTGGATGGCAAGAACATATGGAGTGTTTCCGTTGTGATATATTTCAGTTTATCTGAGACATGTTGATTTGTATATGTCCGGTGTTTGTGTATGTCTGTAACTCTGATATATTAAAATGTAATTGACAGATATAGTATTCTTTTGTAAACTGTTATTATTTGATATTATATCTTGATCCGCTACGAATGTGAGAATCTGTGTTGTATTTCTGTTTCTTCTATCTCTTTCTTCTTCTTCTTCTTCTTCTAACAATCTGAGATTTTCAGGATCGAAAATTTCGGGTCGTTACACACGTACTCCCTCAGAGATACGTAAAACACAATGTGAATCCCAGTCATCCAAACTGGCAATTCAACTCTGTAGACCAATGCACTTATCCTCATAAGAACACAGAAAGATCCAATATACCTCGGAGCTAGCTTCCCTGTCTTACCAAATTTTATAACTCCTTTGATCGGAGAAAACTTATCCAAAATCAAATCTCCGACTTCGAAATCCAAATTCCTACGTCTCTTATCCACAAAACTCTTCTAACGATCCTGGGCTGCCTCATCCTTCTTGATTAGCTCAACCTTTGCTGATGCTTCTTGAAACAAACTGGACCAAAAACAAACCAACAAATGATCCTCTCAAGATCAACCAAAATCAAGAACACAAACTCTGCTAGCATTAGTATACTTCAAACTTACTTCTCCTAACCGAAAAAGACAAATGCACTCACCAATCTCGCCATTAGATCCCGAATGAACTTTCGGTAGAAACCCTCTAATCCAAGAAAACTACGAACTTCCAAGGAGTCTAGGGTTCTTCCACTCTAGAACAGGTGCTACCTTGCTTCCGCTGTGCAACTCGGATCTGGAGTAGATGAGAATGCCGTTGATCAACACGAGCACAATCTTGCCCAACACATCTCGAAAAATACGATTCAACAAATCCACAAAAGTGAAAACTCAAAAGCACCAAGAAATCCTGAGCTGCTTCACCAAACCCTCTCTCTAGAAGCCATCCTTCTATTCAACTGAACCACCGGTATCACTCCTGGAGTCCTAGTCGATATGAAAACTCAATCTTCAGATGCTATGGCAACCTTGACTTCTACGAAGACATCTGGAAAAATCTCTGACAACTCTGATAAATCCTATATTCCCTAGAGATGCCTTGATCCCAAGCAAAAGATTACCCAAGAGAACAGTCAACTATCTCAAGTCACTTTTGCGATCAACCCAGCTTAATTTCCAAAGATATTGTTCTTTCTTTACCAATCAGAACAGCTTATGCTTATCTAGCCAATCTATCGAAGAAATGGGTCCACTCTGCTGCTTCTGAATTCCACCACTAGGACACTGCTTAGCCAGATGACCTTCTTGTTGACACTCAAAATACTCTGAGCTGCAATGCTGCCACTGATGCCAAAGACTTCCTATCCAAAGCTCTTCGAACCTCAAAGCCATATTATCCAATCCCACACAGAGCTTAGAGATGGGCAGACATCTCCCCAAGAAACTCGGGCCTCAAACTAAACAAAAGCACCCTGCTGAACTAAGACTCATCACTGATGCAGGCACACTTCCTTAATCTTACGCCAAAAGAAATATCTACGAAAAACATTTGTAGTCACTGCGTCTCACCAAGCAGCTGCTTCTTTCTGAAGTTGCCAAGATACCATCACTCGCTTCTGCTAAACCGACAGATCCAAATTGGCACTACAAAGATGGACTTTGCACCTTGAAAAGGCTTCCTTTGAGATTGGTGAAATCCTTACGCCACAGCAAAGCTTATTCAAGGCGGTATTGGGTCTACAGCCTCGGGAGATACTCTTCCAACCTCAACACTCAGACTCCTTCCATTGGTAGTCGTGCTACACACACTACTACCCTTCCTATCTCTAGAACTCATATTGGAAAACATGAACAGGTAACCCAACAAATAGGTAGAATTAAATATATATATATATATCAAAATTACAATTACGCTCTCTCAAGGAAGAAATCACTCCAAAGCTTAGGTATTCACTCAACCTAATACTTTGATACCACCTGTAACGACCTGCCTTTCATTCCACAGAAAGACACATCATTATTAAGAACGAAAGGGATAGAAAAGAGAAAAGATAGAAAAGAAAGAATAAAACAGATATCAGAATCTCACAGCGGAACGAATAAATTATATTGATCACATAAGTATTGCATAATATATAACATCTATCAGAGTCATACAGCTTATACATCACAAACTAGACAGTTATAAACACATGTCTATCATACATTTCAAAATATAACACAGAGATACCAACATAACGGAAACACAATATATCTACAAACGCTGAAGCCTCCTGCTCCATTTCTCCTTCAGAATTCGTCAAAGCTAACCTGAATCCCTTGGCTACTCATAAAAATTTGAGTACCCAAGAGTTTAAGAAAACAGAAAATAAAGTCCGGGCCAGACATGGATCTGGTATGAATAACAGGTTAAAGTTGCTTAACTTTGAAAACCTTTGAAAACAAAAGGTATCTCGTAAGACTTCCCGCACATAAACGGAAAAGTTTTTACCTTACGACAACCAAAACATTTGATAGGAAATCCAGTGATATTATGATAGGGTCAAGGTTTTTCAAGTAAAATACAGAAATAGCTGGAATGCTTACATCTCACGTTCCAACATAGCTGGGCACAATCAATACGTACGACACTTATTGGAGACTGGATTCCATACAATGGTAGAGCTACTGGGGTACCGTCCGTTACACTACGTGGCCTAGATCGCCGTACCAAGGATCCCTCCCGATCCCCTGCAACACAAAGTTGGAACCATCCCTTATTGGATAGTCTCGAATAAGACAACCCCGGTAGTTGTTACAATCTACTACCCGCACAGCCGAATAAAAAGGGACCTCTAGACAGGGGAAATCTTATCCTACTTGGGTGCTACCCACTTAGCCTTGCTGCACCTCCCCTGTTTTAGCCATTCCCGTTTGATGAGGCTTGAGGCTACGATTACCTTATCAGAACACATCACTTAGAATCTCATCGTCCACTGATGATGTTCTGAAAGAATTCAATCCATACAAGTTCGTTACGGGTTCGAACGAAACCGAAGGCACTATCTCATTACACTCATTTTGGAATCACCCTCAGAGTTAACGACAATAGCCCTTGCATTCTCAATCTTCATCTTTGTAACAACCCGCATATTTATCGATTTTTAAATTTAAATATTTTATTTAAATATTTTATCGTTAATCGGATTTTGGTCCGAAGCTACTTTTTGCAAACGGTCAAATTAGGACTCGAGACCACTTCCATTGAGTTCGAAACGTCGTTTGCAATCTTCTAAGTATAAACATTGATATGTTTGGGGTTAGTGGAATTTCACCACTTTTTCACTCGAGCCTTTGGTTTAGACTTTTAGCCCATTAGGCCCAAGTTCCACCCCCCTTCTTCTTCATTGCTTCATTTCATTTCCTAACACTAAAGCTTCAACAAAAATGGTGAATGGAATGAGAAATTAAAATTCCAAAGTCTTTGTTTTATTGCAACTCCAACATTCAACTCCAAATTCAAGAAGAAGACATCGGATTCAAGCTTGTGGTTGCTTCTCCATTTGCCTTCAAGCTTTGTTCTTCATTTTCATTGGGTTTTGGAGCAAAGGTGAGATTTTTATCTCACAAATCTAGTCTATAACTATATTGGACTGTTGGGAATGATTCCCTATCACTTTTGCATGCACATTTGCATTTGGTTTGGATTGGATTGGCGAAAAACTCCAATTTTTAGCGTTTTGGTGAATTTTCTGCACTTAGGTCGTTCTGGCCATTTTTGGTGTTCGGAGTTAGGTCGCTCGCGACCTAACCCTTAGGTCGTTCGCATGTTATCACGCTAAGTCGCACTGCCTTGAATCTTTACTTCGGAGTTAGGTCGTTTCACGTTAGGTCGTATGGCTTTTAGGTCGTAGGTCGTATGACTTTTAGGTCGTAAGTTGTATGGCTTTTAGGTCGTAGGTCGTTGGCCTTTTGACTGTTAGGTCGCATGCCTTTCTACTTCGATAGGTCGTTCGGCCATGCTTTCTATTTTTAGGTCGCGACATCTTTAGGTCGTGTTACCTATATACCCCTAGGTCGAAAGACCTTAGGTCGTGCACCTTTAGGTCGCGAACCCTATTAGGTCGCGAACCTCTTTAGGTCGCCTGTCCCTTAAGCAGTTAGGTCGTTCGTCCTGTGATGCCTTAGGTCGTTTGACCCGTGTTACGTTAGGTCGCGTAACCCCTTAGGTCGCTTGACCTTGTTTCCTGTTAGGTCGCGTGACCTTGTTTTCGACCTTAGGTCGTTTCACTTTTAGGTCGCATGACCTTGTTCCACTAAGTCGCTCGACCCTTAAGTCGTAACACGTTAGGTCGCATGACCTTGTTCCACTAAGTCGCTCGACCCTTAGGTCGTAACATGTTAGGTCGCACGCCTTTCACACCATTAAGTCGCGAGTTTAATTAGGTCGCTCGACCTTAAAACGTTAGGTCGCTTGACCTGTGCTATTGTTAGGTCGCTTGGCCATTTCAGTTAGGTCGCATGACCACAGGGTTGCTCCAGTTAGGTCGCTTGACTCCTAGACCCCTAGGTCGCAACCATTAGGTCGCTCGACCCTATTCTCCTTAGGTCGTTAGACCTCATTTTGTCTTCACTAGGTCATACCGTTTTGGTCGGGGCGCTGCCCCGCACCCCGCCGGGGGCGCTGCCCCCTGGACCCCCGCGACCTGACCGGGCAGGTCGAACCCCGTAAGCGGTGGCGTTGCCCCCGCACCCCCACCTTGGGGGGTTGCCACCCCCCCTGGACCCCCCCTCCGTAGGGGATCTTATCTGAAGAACATTGAGCTGATTTCCTTGGATTTTATTCACATCTCCGTATGCGATTTTTGTGACTGATTGTTTCTACAATTGCTTCTGTGTTTTGTCACTTCATAATATAAAGGTTTCAATACTAGTAGTAAATATCAAAACTCTTTCAACAAAATGATTTCAACTCTATTTTTAATAACAAAGCTCTTTTCTTAAACCGTTTTCCAATCTATTAGTATATACAAGCCTTTACCTCACTCGGATGAGAAATCTAATTAAACGACTTAGTAAAACAAGTGGTATGAAACGCATGCGTTCACTTCGTCGGTTAATTCTTGGACTTGTTCGATTGAACCTCTTGTGACAATTTTATTAGTGAAGAAATTACATGGATGGTCGCTCCTCAACAGCCTTATTCTCCGCTCTAGTTGACAGCACTACACCATAGTGTTCTTGGCTAGCGTGGGTATAGAGGTGGGGCGTCACAATCTTAATCTTCACTTGAGATTCATGACCTATCGTTTAATTTGGATCGATGTGGTTTTCGGATATCCAAATTTGGAAATCCGATCCCGGTCTCACCGAAATCCAAAACGCCGTCTTTTAAGTCCAAGTTGATTTAAGTTAAAACAATTCAATTCTATTATCTATATTCACACAAATAGACAATTCACATTATCACAAATAGATAATCCATATCATCACAACTCAACCAAAGCATCTCATATCACAGATCAGCACATATCTCATATCAGAGATATCAAACAATCCAAGGCATTCAATATCATTCAGCCATCCATAAGAAAAGATTAATAAATCATACCATCTCTAATTAATTTAAAATAAATTAAATTAATTACTTCCATCCCTATAAATCCTGCTACTTAACCATTAATTAATTTCAAACCAATTAATTAATCATCCTCTAATTATCCATCTTAATTAATCATCGTTGATTAATTATTCTTCAATTACATTAAGTAATTAGCCTTAATGAATTACACAAATTAATTATCCTTAACCATTTACAGTAATTAACTTAAATTACTCTCATTAATTAGTTAACTACAATTAATTACATTAATCCTTAATTAATTACATTAATCCTCAATTAATCACATTAATTAACTATTCTATAATCACTTATATTGATTAGTTATCCTTTAATTAATAAACCCTTAATTACTTCATTAATTACATTAATTAGTGATCCTCTAATTACTTCTTTAATTATTAATCATATTTGATAATTAATCTTTAATTAATCACATTCATTAATTAGCCTTGATTTATCATATTCAGTAATTAACTATTATTAATTACTTTCATTAATTAATTAACTCTTAAAATTAATTAATTCTTTAATTAATTACACTAAGTAATTAATCCTTAATTACTTCCACTAAGTAATTATCCTTCTTATTATTACACAAAGTAATTAAACATAGATTACTTCCATTAATTAATTATCCTTCAATTAATTACATCCAGTGATTACCCATTAATTACTTCACTAAGTAATTACACTTTATAAATTACATTAAGTAATTATATTTAACCAATTCCACAAATGATTATCCTTAATTAATTAATCTAATTAATTATCTTAAATTAATCACATTAATTAATCATTTCAAAATCCCTAGTTAATGATCTTCATTTAATTACACTTATTAACCATCCTTTAATTACTTCCTTAAGTAATTATGCTTTAATTGACCATTATTAATTGCAAATTAATGAATTTTAATTACCAATTAATCCATCTCTAATTACTTAATTAATTAATGCTTAATTGTAACTTAATTAATTAATTACTTAATTAATTAATTTCTAATCATTAACTAAAAATCTTTAATTAATTAATTAATGATCCTTAAATACAAATTAATTAACCTCGAACTAATTAACTTATAACCCTTAATTATTTATTTATTAATCCCTAATCATTAATTAATTAAATTAATTAATTATACTCGAATTTCCTTATTAAATTAATAAATCTCAAGTCATTAAATCTTAATTAACTTTAAGATAAAATATTTTCCTTACTAGTGACTTAATTATCATTAACATGTACATTTAAAACATTACACTTTTTAAATTTACTTTTAACTTCCATTTCTAATTAAGATTTAAATTGATTTAACTTAACAAATTTTAAACAATTTACAAACCTCATAAACAAATGTTAAAGAAACACTTATCTTATATAAAAGAAATTTATAAGAGTTTTAAACCAAATTTATTTAAATTCAAAACCTTGCCCTTTTTTTTAAACTTTTAAAATCTGTTTTAAAATGTGCTTTGGGTTCAACCCGAAGGCTACTCGAGCATTGACCCAAGGAAAATCCCTTTTTTTCTTATCAAAAATTTGTTCAAGTTTAAAGTTAAAATCTGGAAACACAATTTTCACTCACGTTTACTCGAGTCCTTACTCAAGTCAATACCACACTAACCCGAGACTTCCTTTGAGACAAAACCCCACACAAAACTACTGACACAACAACATTGCCGTGCACATGCACCGACGATCCAGCCTCCTCTGACCATCCACGACGCCTCTCGCATGTCGATGATCATCGTTACACCAGATCTCGACCACCAGAAATCTGATTCTCCCTTAAAATCACAATCAAGCATCCTAGCACAAACCTGGAACAAAAACTCAGCCTGGGAAAAACCTCAAACTCACTCCTCCGACCACTGTAGCGCCTGAGCTTCCAGCCACACCTTTGCTAGCTCCCCCTCTACCATTTCCCAAAATCTGGCGGAACTCGATCCACCAGAGACGCCGAGGTAAACTAAATTCCCGACCTTTCCAAAACTAGGGTTCAAAACAAATCCGACCCATCGCCGCCGCCATAGTGACTTGCACACCCATCTATTATTTTTCCCAAACTCTCCTATCATCCCTCTATCTTTAGCGAAGACCTCGACCTCCCCGAGCATCTTGATCATCAGAAACCACCCAAAACTCAAATTCTGATCAAACTCGAACTGCTCACTCGACCCAAAACTAAAAATTGTAATTTCATTTTTAAAAATCATGTTTTTAGATAAGGATTCAGATTATATGCCTGAATCGATGAATTAAGAAGTTTGAATTTTAAACAAAACTCAAGCTTGCACTGTTCTTCTTTGTTTTCTAGAGCATTACACGTTTAATTTACTTAAATATAATTTTAAATTTTAATTTGTGATTAAACAAACAGATTTTGTTTGGAACTTAAATCCTAACAAAGATTAGTTTAGGAGAAAATGAATTTTGATTAAAATCTTAAGCTTGAAAACAAAGAACAGAGATGTCTCAGGTAACAGCCATGCACACACATCTATACATTCATACACACACACAGAGAGAAACTCACTTATATATATTCACACAAAACATACTTATTTTTAGTAATTTCACATGCAACCAGATTTACAAATACTTAAGCTTTTTAAAAAGAATGGTACTCACCTGTTAAAAAGATGACAGAGCCTTTTTGAAATAGCTTTTAAACCTTTAATCCTTGAATGCTAAAAATGCTTCTTTGATTTTTTTAAACTTGAATTGCTGATCTAGAAAAGTACTTGAATTGTTGAAGAATGTGCTTTGTTACTGGAACTTGTTGTAGAGATGATTAAAATTTAGAAAAGAGATGAAATCTTGGATTTTGATTCTAGGTTGAAGAAAATGTTACAGGCTTTGTCGTCTGACATTAAAAATGACTTGCAGGTTATTGATTTTGATTAGTTTCACATTTGAGGAATATTTGACTAACATATTTGTTTTTGAGTTATAGGATTGAGTTTCTCTTAGTTTTTGAAAAGAGAAATAGAAAAAGGAATGAAGAGAAGAAAGCATGTGTCTATATAGGTTAAAATGATTTATTAAAAATAAAAGGAAAATTAAAATCAAAAGCGACATTTGTTTAAAAACTTAACATTTGTCATTAGCATTGTTTATCATTTAACACTTGTTAAAATCAAGCCTTCATGTATTTACACTGTCATTAAGTAATTTTTTATTTATTTTAAATGTTAATAAAAAGTTTTTTACTTAATTTACTAATTAATAAATACTTATCTAAATATATATATATATATATATAAACTTCTTTAAAGAAAATATTATAAAACAAATTATATATAAATAAAATCTTATACATATACTTTTAAATCCAAAATATTTTAAAATATCTATCTTTTAAATCTGAAATTTAAATCCAAATTCAAATTCAATTTAAAATTTCAATTTAAATCAATCAAATATCTATACTTAAACAACCACAATTTAATTTGAAAATAATTATTAAATTTATTTATCTATATTTAAAAACAGCACGTTATTATTATTGTTTAAAAATAAAAAATTTGTCAATTTTAAATAATTTATAAAGGAGATTATTACATTATTTATAAATTACTTCTATTACTAAATGTACTAATGTATCATATGTTTTACATGTTTGTAAATTGTATTTTCACTTATATATATATATATATATATATTTACAAACCATATTTATCAAGCAATATTTAAAAAGAAAATAAAACAAACCTTTGTGTTAATTTTATTTAAATCTAAACTTAAGCTAAAATATAATTTAAACAAATAAACATTTACCTTAAATAATTTGAAACTATATAGTTATTTATTTAAATAATCTTTTAAAAAAATTATTTTAAATTTAAGCATAACTTCCAAATTACTAAAATATATATTAGAATTTGAAAACATGATTTTATTTGTTTAAACCCAAGCTTTTCTATTTACAATATATACAAATATATATATATATATATATATATATTATAAATAGAAAACATTTTATTAGCTTTAAAAGATAAAATTTACCAATTAAATGTTTATTTTCTTTTTAAAAGAATAAACGTGCCAATTTAAATTAAAATTACAAAAGAAAATTATCAAATCAATTTAATTATTAATACAGATTATTGAATTGATATTGCCCAAAATTCTGGGTCATCACAATAATGCTTGGAAATCAGAATTGTTAGAACATGCTAGAGGCATCGGTATTGAGATAACACAAACCATTATTATAATAATAAATCTGATGATATCTAACACTGCAATTTAAGCA
The DNA here is from genome assembly GCA_030765085.1 of Allium cepa. NCBI lineage: Eukaryota > Viridiplantae > Streptophyta > Magnoliopsida > Asparagales > Amaryllidaceae > Allium > Allium cepa. The sequence continues at coordinate 556,849,330 of CM060931.1, read as the reverse complement.
ACAAGTGAAATTTTTAAAGAAATCTAAAACAAAATCAAAGTACAGATCAACAAAGTGAATAGGTATAAAATAGTGTGGAATAGCAAAGCAAACCCTAAAATGAAATTCTTCCATTTCAAAGCTATCACAAGTAAGCTTCTATGCAAAATCAAATTCATAAATCAAGGCATGCCATTTAATAGTGAGTTTAAACCATGTAACAAAGAATATGAAATACTTGTTCCTTGCATGTCATTTAAGTAACCACATAAGGAAATTGGTGAGATTAAAACACGAAAATCCAATAATTCATGTATGTAGCATACCAAACATTACAATTGTTATGAACATCTTAATAATAAAATTTAGAACAAATAATGGATATCATAGTTAGCTAAAATCAGTTTAGCTTGTGCAGTTTGGTCAATATGGTGCAAAAGGAACAACAGATTATTCAACCAAACTTTCACAGATAAAAGGAGTATATGTGAATCAATCAATACACATGGAAAAATTCTTATGCAAAAGGTGGGACAAAACACTATTGAAACTGGTTTTGTGAAAGGAATTCTACAGTTATTGGATATACCAAGTCCAGTTCTCTACCCATCTGTGTAGTTAAAGCCCCGCAAAATCCGCACTATAGCACAAAGCACCCTTCGACCACTAAGTCATTTAAATTTAGCACTATTAAATAGTAGATCCGCTTTAAGCCCCCACTGTTTTCCACTACACCTACTAAATAAAAGTTTTCTAGCATCCACTTTAATAACATTAGCATAAAAAGGTTGATTTAACTACTTCTCTTCTAAACCAAATCAAAAAAGTTGGGGTAAACACAAAATTTAAGGCATAAATGCACAATATTAATAAGAAATCTACTGTAATCACCAAATATAGACTGCATAAATCATGATATTCTTCGGTTTCGTTATAGAAGATTAAAAAAAAATTCCTATACAAATAATGAGAGAATAAGAATAAATTAACTTTAAAGATTTGGTTTGATATTGAATGATGTTTTTGCACCTCTGTTTCTGTAACAACCCGCATATTTGTCGATTTTATATTTAAATATTTTATCGATACCTAGAATTTAGTCCGAAAAGCTACTTTTTGCATACGGTCGAATTAGGACTCGGGACCACTCCCATTGAGTTTAAAATGCCGTTTGCGACCTTTTTGAGTATAAGCTTCGATATGTTTGGAGTAAGTTGATTTTTGCTACTTTTTCACTTTGGGTTTGGGTTCAGCCCTATGGTTAACTTATACTCAAATCTGAACCACTCCTCCCCATTCACTCTCACTTCCTCCTCTATTCAGTTCTAAAGCATCAATGGTGGGAGAGATGGGAAATTAAAACTCCAAACCCTAGTTTTCTTTTGCAAATCAAACTCTAGCTCCAAACTGATAGAAGAACCCATTGGTAAGCTTCTCTTCTTCTTCTCCAACTCATTCTCTTATCAATTTCAGAAATTCCTAAACCCAACTTTGGGAATGTTCTTCTTTTAAAGCTTAGAATCAAGCTTCTTGAGTTGGATTTGAAGAGTGGTTGATTCTCCTTTGCTTTCGAGCTTCTTATTCAATCGTTTGGGTTCAAAGGTGAGATTTTTATCTCACATCTTTTTCTATATCTATCTTTGTGGTTAGGTATGAATTCCTAACTTTTGTGCATATTCATTTGCTTCTGATTTGAATTGAATTGGTGAATATTCCAATTTTTGTGAAAATCCTTTTATGGATGTTTGATCACGATATTTGGGGTGTATCGAAGAGCCTATAAGGCCGGGTTGTCATTTGACGTGAATCCTTAGTCGTCGTTGCTCGCTCGATCGCTCCCGACATCGTTTTGGCCATATGGCCTAGGCAAATTGTTGCCCTTACCAGGTTTTCAGACGTCTGGATACCAATGCCAGACGTATGGTTTTGCAACCTGGAGAAAAATAAAATACGGCAGAAAAATAAATAAGGCAGTGCCTAATTTCAGACGTCTGAATTATTGTTCCAGACGTCTGGAATAAGGTTAGACGTCTGATTTGTGTTTTTAGACGTCTGGTTGGTTTTCTGGAATATTTCCAGAAAACCAAAACCAGACGTCTGGACTTTCCTCCAAACGTCTGAATTTTTTTCAGACGTCTGATTTTAGGTTTCAGACGTCTGGATGGTTTTCTAGGAAATTTCTAGAAACCAAATGCAGACGTCTGGACAACCCCTTTGGAAATCCCTAGTTTTGCCTATTTGCCTAATTTTGAGTAAAACTTACAATATTAATCGATTTTTGTCGATCCGATTAGTCGTTATCACTATTACCATCTTTGATGACTCTTTTTATGGATTTTTGGGAATATCCATTTCTATGGATTTGGTATCGATTTCTTTGGAATTTTATTCACGTCTTCGAATGTGAATATTGGTGATTGATTGTTCTAAAATCATTTTTTTGATTTTTCACTTTAAAAATCTAAAGGTTTCAATACTAGTGTTAAATATCAAAACCTCTTCATCAAGATGATTTCAACTATATTTTCAATATCAAACTCGTTTATAAAACCGTTTTCCAATCTACTAGTATACACAAACCCTTACCTCACTCGTATGAGAAATCTAATTAAACGGCTTAGTAAAACAAGTGGTGTGAAACGCTTGCGTTTACTTCGTCGGTTAATTCTTGGACTTGTTCGGTTGAAACTCTTGTGACAATTTTCTAGTGGAGATATACAATTTGTTCGTAAATATTTAAGTTAAGCTAGTGGTTATGGGACATGAAGCTAAGCTCATATATTTACTAGCTTACTATAATTGACACTTCTTGATGATCATGACGATCATTTTTGTGATTTAGACTAGCAATTGCGCGATGTCTCTTTGTCCTCGTGGAGGACAGTAACTCATTTTATTGAGCTTCGTCTCATTTCTTTGTGGGGTAGCTCCCCATGGCCTTCGGGTCGTTCGTGTGTCAAAAATTAATGGTTAGCTACCATGAGATAGCTTCTCGTTCGTGTGTCAAAAATTAATGGCTAGCTACCATGAGATAGCTTCTTGTTCGTGTGATACATATGTTGGTGAGCTTTAACGCTCCCGTTCGTGTGATAGGCCTCCCCCCCTATTTTTGTGATTTCTGGATTTCGTGTGTTGAATTCTGGAATTTATGCTTCACCTATTTTTGTGATATCTATTGATATGATTTATCAATATTGGTGCATTGGTGAATTCTTGTGTCATTGACTTTTGTGATTTCTGGATTTCATGCGTTGAATTCTGGAATTTATGCTTCACCTATTTTTGTGATTTCTATTGATATGATTTATCAATATTGGTGCATTGGTGAATTCGTCTGTCATTGACTTTTGTGATTTCTGGATTTCGTGTGTTGAATTCTGGAATTTATGCTTCACCTATTTTTGTGATTTCTATTGATATGATTTATCAATATTGGTGCATTGGTGAATTCGTGTGTCATTGACTTTTGTGATTTATGGATTTCGTGTGTTGAATCCTGGAATTTGTGTTCCACCAATTTTCGTGATTTCCATTGATAAGTTTTATCAATATTTGTGCATTGGTGAATTCGTGTGTCATTGACTTTTGTGATTGGCATTGATATAAACGTCAATATTTATGGTTTGGTGAACGAAATAAGGAGTATGACATTTCTTTGATTCTTGTGTAGATTCTATGATATTGATTAATCTCTTGTTGATTTTGGATTACTTATATATATCACAGCCTGGCATTGTGATTATTATGTGTTTAGTCATATCTCTTATTCAATATCGTTTCATCTGATATTTATAGTTAGACTGATCCGTTTATTATTTTCTTATTAAATAATGCTCGGGTCAGACCGAGATGTTACAGGTGCTTCAGCTTGACTTCTCACTTGGGATTGATCTCTCTGACTTTTGGTTAACTACTTAGATTAGTAGTTTATTTTGTTGTATACACTTGAGATAAGGAATCATAGTTGTATTCTTTTGTATAGCACGTGTTGCTATTCTTTTGTATTATTGTGGATCTTTTTGACCACTGCTCTGATATACACTTTCATGTGTTAGTTATATATTCATATCTTCTTCCGCCTTTGTGATATGAATTATCTGTGACTGATTTGTGTTATGTTTATTTCTATATTTGTTTCCGAAGACCTTTATAGCCACTGTGTAGTAGCTTTGAGTTTGAGTCGCTATGTCGGATTTCCTCCTGAGATGAAAAGTTATATTTTTATCTGGCGTATCGGTACTCGCACAAAGCAATTATACAGATGGTCGCTCCTCAACAGCCTTATTCTCCATGCTAGTCGACAGCATTACTCCGTAGTGTTCTTGGCTAGCGTGGGTATAGAGGTGGGGCGTCACAGCTTGGTATCAGAGCCAAAATTCGGAACGATATGGAATATTATAACAAGTATCATCGTCCTAAGTCTTTCTTAGGAGTCGTGCTTTAGGATTTAATTCGAGTCTTCGTACCGATTCATCCTATTTTCTTTATGATTCCTTGTTTTGTCTATCAAGATTGCTTGATATTCCTTTTGTGAATAACCTTTTTCTTCTTCTTTATTTCTTTCTAAAGGAAGAGAAATGGTTAGACCTCGCTGTCCCAGCGCCGGTCAATCTAGTGCTCCACCCCAAGATGGAGTTTTTATGACTACCCAACAACTTCCTGACCTTGTCACGAATGCTCAAGTAGCTGGTTCTAATCCGGAACCTACTCACCCTAAATCTGGGTTTGCACGTTTGTGCAATGATTACACCAACCTGGGCGGGAAGCCATTTAAAGGTTCCGAAACCATTATTGAAGTCCAAGCTTGGTTAAGGACATGCGATCGAATCTTTTTTCGCATGAACCTCATTGATCTTCACCGAGTTCAGGTGGCTTCTAGTATGCTCCAAGAAAGAGCATTGGACTGGTACGAACTTCTTATTTTTGAAATAAATGAAGCGGATCTCACTTGGGAGAAATTCCGAGAGCGCTTCGAGTTAAAATTCATGCCAGAAGCTTAGAAGGTGACGTTGGCTCGCCGTTTTATTGACCTTGTTCAAGGTGAATCTTCCATGACAGATTATGTCGCGTCTTTTGAATCTCTTTCTAGATACGGGGTTGAATATATTAATACCCCATTGAAGAAAAATCAGAGATTCGTCAATGGCTTAAATAAAAATCTCAAGAAGCAGTTACTTCTAAAATTAGAAGTTTATTTCGACCAACTCATTGATATCGCTCTTCGTCTTGAAGAGGCGGATAGGGAAAATGACGTTGAAGTGGTGGGTTCCAAACCAAACTTCAACAACAAGAAGAGGCCAAACAAATTCAAAGGCCCTTATCCCAATAAGAAAGGGAGGCAAGCAACTCCTGCTGCAAAGACCTTTTCCTCTACTGAAGGGAAATGCTTTAACTGTGGTTCCAGAGACCATTTTGCGAACAAGTTTTCAAAGCCTCGTACTTGTCGCTATTGCAAAAGCCTGGATCATTATTTATCTTCTTGCCCCAAGCTTCAGGGCAGGAAGGAGGGAAAGTTAAATGTTTCTCAAGCTCCTGGCAACACATCTCGTGGCCAAGGTATTTCTCATTCTATCCTTGATGGCGTTATTTTATTTCGTGATCATCCTATTCGAGTTCTTTTTGATACGGGTGCGTCCCATTCTTTTATATCAAAAGAACTTGTTGATACTTTTTCTTTGGATGTTTTGTGTTTAATGACTTATTTGAGAATTGCAAATCCGGTTGGTGGATCCGCAACAATCAGTTTATTGTGTAAAGATGTCGAGATTATTTTGTGTGATTTTTCTTTCCGAGCCGATTTGCATGTCATGCGTTATTTAGGCTTTGGAATGATTTTGGGAATGGATTGGCTTAACCGTTATGAAGCTCATATCCTATGTCCTGAGCGGACTATTCATCTTCGACATCCTCAATCTGTTAAGCAGATTTCTATTAATCTTAAAGATTCGGATTCCAGCTTGGTTGCATCTTTATATTCTTTAAATCCTCGTGATGACGATAATGATGATGAGGAAGATATTATTTCTCTTATTCACGTTGTTCGTGAATTTTCCGACATATTTGAGCCCGTTTTAGGATTACCACCTAAGCGAGCAATTGAGTTCAGAATTAATCTCATTCCTGGAGCTCAACCTATCACTCGTCCTCCTTATCGTATGTCCAATAAAGAAAATGAGGAGATGCGTAAACAATTATCCGAATTGGAGACGAAGCAATTTATTCGCTCTAGTTCCTCGTCTTGGGGAGCTTCAGCTATTTTCATGAAGAAATCCGATGGTACACTTAGGTTTTGCGTTGACTACCGCAAGCTTAATGATCTTACTATTAAAAATAAATATCCTTTACCTCGGATTGATGATCTATTCGATCAACTTAGTGGTGCTAGAGTCTTTTCACAATTAGACTTAGCTACCGGTTTTCATCAGCTTCGTATTGCTGAGGATAGTATTCCTTTAACATCGTTCCGTACTCGTTATGGATCTTATGAATGGCTTGTTATGCCATTTGGTTTAACGAATGCTCTGGCTTATTTCGTTGACCTTATGAATCGAGTTTTCAAAGACTTCCTCGGCCGGTTTGTTCTCATCTTTATTGATGATATTCTTGTGTATTCAAAAACCGAGGAGGAACATGAGAAGCATCTTCGGATTGTGTTGGAAACTCTTAGGAGTAATCATTTAATAGCAAAGTTTTCTAAATGCCACTTTTGGCAATCTCGTGTGAAGTTTCTCGGTCATATTATTTCCGAATCCGGAATTTTCGTGGATCCTTCAAAGATTGAAGCGATTCATGATTGGAAGAGACCGGAGAGTGTGACGGAGATTCGTAGTTTTCTTGGATTGGCGGGTTATTACCGTCGTTTTATCAAAGACTTTTCTAAGATTGCCGCGCCTCTCACTAGCTTAACGAAGAAAGGTGTCAAATACATTTGGTCGGACAAATGTGAAACTTCTTTTCAGGAATTAAAAGAACTCCTCTCTGATGCTCCTATTCTTGTTATTCCCGAGGGGAATCAAGATTTCGTTGTTTATACCGATGCTAGTCTCGTTGGTTTGGGAGCCGTTCTTATGCAAAAAGAACGTGTTATTGCTTATGCTTCTAGGCAATTGAAGCCTGCCGAGACTAGGTATGCCACACATGATTTAGAACTCGCGGCTATTGTTTTTGCTCTTCGGATTTGGCGTCATTATCTTTTAGGAGAGAAATTTTTTCCTTATACCGATCATAAGTCCTTGAAGCATTTATTCTCTCAGAAGGAACTTAATTTGCATCAACAGCGTTGGCTCGAATTTCTTGCACCATATGATCTTGATATCCTTTATACTCCCGTAAAGGGTAATCGTGTCGCCGATGCTCTTAGCCGTAAACAACAAGCTGTTATTTCTATGATGATATCTGAATGTAACGATCTCAAGATCCTATCCACTTGTGAAATTCGAGACCGTGTTTTCGATTTGTGTTCATCTCTTGTTTTATGTAGCCTTGAGGCTCATCCTTCTCTTTTAGACCGCATTCTCGAAGCTCAAGGGCTAGATCCTGAATTGGCTCTTCTTGGCCAAAATATTAAGGATAAGATTGATATTGAAAGTTTGAAAGACTTTGATATCGATTCTCGTGGCGGCATTCGGAAATTTGGTAGACTTATCGTGCCAAATATTAGTGATCTTCGTAAAGATATTTTAGAAGATTCCCATCGTTCTAAATTTACCATTCATCCCGGTAGTAGTAAAATGTACGCGGATATGAAGCGGCTTTATTATTGGGAGGGAATGAAATCTGATATTGCTAACTTTGTTAAGCGTTGCATGACTTGCCAACTCGTTAAGGCTGAGCATCAAAGGCCCAGTGGGTTATTGCAACCTTTAGAAATTCCAATTTGGAAGTGGGATCAGATTTCCATGGATTTTATAGATGGCCTTCCCCGTTCTCGTTCGGGTCATGATAGCTTATGGGTGATAGTGGATAGACTTACTAAATTCGCCCATTTTATTCTCGTTCGGTCTAACCGAACCGTTCCTCTTTTGGCCAAACTCTTTATCAAAGAAATTGTTAAATTGCATGGATTTCCTACTTCTATTGTTAGTGATCGTGATCCATTGTTTACTAGTGGATTTTGGAAGAGTCTTCAAAAAGCTTTAGGAACGAAGCTTAATTTTAGCACCGCTTATCATCCCCAGTCCGATGGACAAACCGAGCGTGTGAATCAAACTCTTGAAGATCTTCTTCGTGCTTGTGTGTTTGATTTCGGTGGAAGCTGGAAAGATCATATTCCTCTTGTTGAATTTCCCTATAATAATAGCTTCCAATCTAGTATTGGTATGGCACCTTTTGAGGCACTCTACGGAAGGCCATGCCGATCTCCTTGTTGTTGGCTTGAGGCCGGTGAGAAGCTGGTTTTAGGTCCAGATTTTATTCGTGATTCCACAGAAAAGATTGAACTTATTCGTCATTGGATGAAAGAAGCCCAAAGTAGACAAAAATCCTATGCCGATAATCGAAGAAGGAAATTAGAATTTTCTGTTGGAGGTTCTGTTTTTATTCGTGTTTCACCTATGAAAGGTGTTGTGCGTTTCAGTCGATCGGGAAAGTTGGCGCCTCGATATATTGGGCCATTTCCTATCACCGAACGTATTGGTTCCGTGGCTTATCGCCTTTTATTACCGGCTCAATTTTCTGCTATCCATGACGTGTTTCACGTTTCTCAACTTTGGAAGTGCCTTCGAAATTCCGATTCTATTCTTGAGCCCGGTGTTGTGGAAGAAATTGAAGTTTCGCCTAATCTAACCTTTGAGCAACATCCTGTTCGTATTATTGCTTCGGAAGTCAAACGACTTCGAAATAAGTATGTTCCGCTTGTGAAAGTTCAATGGTCTTCAAATCCTAAGGATTGTTCTTGGGAGTCTAGAGAGTTCATCGAGCGAACTCATCCTGACTTACTTTCTCGGGCTCTTTGAGGTAACTTCTTATTTCAAACTTCTTTTGTGTTGAATATGCTTTTATGGTTGTTACTATGTATCTTCTTCTTAAATATTGCGAGGACGCAATTTCTTTAAGGAGGGGAGTCTGTAACAACCCGCATATTTGTCGATTTTATATTTAAATATTTTGTTTAAATATTTTATCGATACTCGGAATTTAGTCCGAAAAACTACTTTTTGCATACGGTCGAATTAGGACTCCGGACCACTCCCATTGAGTTTAAAATGTCGTTTGCGACCTTTTTGAGTATAAGCTTCGATATGTTTGGAGTAAGTTGATTTTTGCTACTTTTTCACTTTGGGTTTGGGTTCAGCCCTATGGTTAACTTATACTCAAATCTAAACCACTCCTCCCCATTCACTCTCACTTCCTCCTCTATTCAGTTCTAAAGCATCAATGGTGGGAGAGATGGGAAATTAAAACTCCAAACCCTTGTTTTCTTTTGCAAATCAAACTCTAGCTCCAAACTAATAGAAGAACCCATTGGTAAGCTTCTCTTCTTCTTCTCCAACTCATTCTCTTATCAATTTCAGGAATTCCTAAACCCAACTTTGGGAATGTTCTTCTTTTAAAGCTTAGAATCAAGCTTCTTGAGTTGGATTTGAAGAGTGGTTGATTCTCCTTTGCTTTCGAGCTTCTTCTTCAATCGTTTGGGTTCAAAGGTGAGATTTTTATCTCACATCTTTTTCTATATCTATCTTTGTGGTTAGGTATGAATTCCTAACATTTTTGCATATTCATTTGCTTCTGATTTGAATTGAATTGGTGAATATTCCAATTTTTGTGAAAATCCTTTTATGGATGTTTGATCACGATATTTGGGGTGTATCGAAGAGCCTATAAGGCTGGGTTGTCATTTGACGTGAATCCTTAGTCGTCGTTGATCGCTCGATCGCTTCCGACATCGTTTTGGCCATATGGCCTAGGCAAATTGTTGCCCTTACCAGGTTTTCAGACGTCTGGAGACCAATGCCAGACGTCTGGTTTTGCAACCTGGAGAAAAATAAAATACGGCAGAAAAATAAATAAGGCAGTGCCTAATTTCAGACGTCTGAATTATCGTTCCAGACGTCTGGAATAAGGTTAGACGTCTGATTTGTGTTTTCAGACGTCTGGTTGGTTTTCTGGAATATTTCCAGGAACCAAAACCAGACGTCTGGACTTTCCTCCAAACGTCTGAATGTTATTCAGACGTCTGATTTTAGGTTTCAGACGTATGGATGGTTTTCTGGGAAATTTTCAAAAACCAAATGCAGACGTTTGGACAACCCCTCAGACGTCTGGAAATCCCTAGTTTTGCCTATTTGCCTAATTTTGAGTAAAACTTACAATATTAATCGATTTTTGTCGATCCGATTAGTTGTTATCACTATTACCGTCTTTGATGACTCTTTTTATGGATTTTTGGGAATATCCATTTCTATGGATTTGGTATCGATTTCTTTGGAATTTTATTCACGTCTTCGAATGTGAATATTGGTGATTGATTGTTCTACAATCATTTTTGTGATTTGTCACTTTAAAAATCTAAAGGTTTCAATACTAGTGTTAAATATCAAAACCTCTTCATCAGGACGATTTCAACTATATTTTCAATATCAAACTCGTTTATAAAACCGTTTTCCAATCTACTAGTATACACAAACCTTTACCTCACTCGTATGAGAAATCTAATTAAACGGCTTCGTAAAACAAGTGTTTGAAACGCTTGCGTTTACTTCGTCGGTTAATTCTTGGACTTGTTCGGTTGAAACTCATGTGACAATTTTCTAGTGGAGATATACAATTTGTTCGTAAATATTTAAGTTAAGCTAGTGGTTATGGGACATGAAGCTAAGCTCATATATTTACTAGCTTACTATAATTGACACTTCTTGATGATCATGACGATCATTTTTGTGATTTAGACTAACAATTGCGCGATGTCTCTTTGTCCTCGTGGAGGACAGTAACTCATTTTATTGAGCTTCGTCTCATTTCTTTGTGGGGTAGCTCCCCATAGCCTTCGGGTCGTTCGTGTGTCAAAAATTAATGGTTAGCTACCATGAGATAGCTTCTCATTCGTGTGTCAAAAATTAATGGCTAGCTACCATGAGATAGCTTCTCGTTCGTGTGATACATATGTTGGTGAGCTTTAACGCTCCCGTTCGTGTGATAGGCCTCCCCCCCCTATTTTTGTGATTTCTGGATTTCGTGTGTTGAATTCTGGAATTTATGCTTCACCTATTTTTGTGATATCTATTGATATGATTTATCAATATTGGTGCATTGGTGAATTCTTGTGTCATTGACTTTTGTGATTTCTGGATTTCGTGTGTTGAATTATGGAATTTATGCTTCACCTATTTTTGTGATTTCTATTGATATGATTTATCAATATTGGTGCATTGGTGAATTCGTCTATCATTGACTTTTGTGATTTCTGGATTTCGTGTGTTGAATTCTGGAATTTATGCTTCACCTATTTTTGTGATTTCTATTGATATGATTTATCAATATTGGTGCATTGGTGAATTCGTGTGTCATTGACTTTTGTGATTTATGGATTTCGTGTATTGAATCCTGGAATTTGTGTTCCACCAATTTTCGTGATTTCCATTGATAAGTTTTATCAATATCTGTGCATTGGTGAATTCGTGTGTCATTGACTTTTGTGATTGGCATTGATATAAACGTCAATATTTATGGTTTGGTGAACGAAATAAGGAGTATGACATTTCTTTGATTCTTGTGTAGATTCTATGATATTGATTAATCTCTTGTTGATTTTCGATTACTTATATATATCACAGCTTGGCATTATGATTATTATGTGTTTATTCATATCTCTTATTCAATATCGTTTCATCTGATATTTATAGTTAGACTGATCCGTTTATTATTTTCTTATAAAATAATACTCGGGTCAGACCGAGATGTTACAGGTGCTTCAGCTTGACTTCTCACTTGGGATTGATCTCTCTGACTTTTGGTTAACTACTTAGATTAGTAGTTTATTTTGTTGTATACACTTGAGATAAGGACTCATAGTTGTATTCTTTTGTATAGCACGTGTTGCTATTCTTTTGTATTATTGTGGATCTTTTTTACCACTACTCTGATATACACTTTCATGTGTTAGTTATATATTCATATCTTCTTCCGCCTTTGTGATATGAATTATCTGTGACTGATTTGTGTTATGTTTATTTCTATATTTGTTTCCGAAGACCTTTATAGCCACTGTGTAGTAGCTTTGAGTTTGTGTCGGTATGTCAGATTTCCTCTTGAGATGAAAAGTTATATTTTTATCTGGCGTATCGGTACTCGCACAAAGCAATTATACAGATGGTCGCTCCTCAACAGCCTTATTCTCCATGCTAGTCGACAGCATTACTCTGTAATGTTCTTGGCTAGCGTGGGTATAGAGGTGGGGCGTCATAGCTTCTTTCCCTTATATTGCTACTTTATCCTGTTATAATTTTTTTCATATCCACCGCTATAAAACCCCCAAGCACTTCAGCTGCACAGCTACCCATAATCCCTTTGAATTGGTCTACTTCATGAAGGAACCCGAATTGTTTTGCAGTTGGTGAAATGAGTAGATTTCGAAAAATTCCCTAATTAGATCATAGCAGGCCTATGAAATCTGATGTTTAATACGAGACTCAACCTAGTAGTTTAATAAAATCATATTTTATTGAGATTATCTTGTTCATAATTAAGTAAATCTATGTTAATAAGTATGAATATATCAAATATATTCATATTTATATATATATATAACATGTGGTGAACATAATTGCTTGGTGTATAAAGATGGGACTAAACTAAAATTAGATCTAAATATAATCACGTCAAGATCTAAAAGAAATTGATAAAGGAATTATTAATAGATTCCACCTCCTCTTTTGCAAACAATAAATTGATACTATGTTTAACTTTTATGCAAAATAATGTGCGACAATAATACGTTTATATGACAAAACAACAAACAACAATATGGGTAAATATAGATGTGTAAATATTGGGATTTACAACTACCACGTATATATTCGATATATATATATATATACATATATATATATATATATATATAATTGCCTCAATTTTGAATTGCTCAATGTAAAATAAATTTATGGATAATTCTTTTCCTAAAATACATACCTTAGCAATACAAAATATAAATGTAAGTATATGTATAGTATACACACACATGTATGTGTGCGCGCGCACACACACACTCTTATATATATAATCATTATGCCAAACTAGTTTCCAACTGATTCAAACATACATCCATATTACATTAAACTTTTCTGATATAGTTGCAAATATATATATATATATATATGTATGTATGTATGTATGTATATGTATATATCTTCGTGTGTGTATGTATGTATACATACATATATGAAAGCATATTTGTATGTATGTATATAAAATTTTAGCCTAAATAATTAAAAAAAATGATTTCTTTAAACAACCATAATATTATAAACAAAAATTGCAAACATCAAACAAAATAAGATATCAACTAGGGCTGAGCGTTTGGTAGGTTTGGTTTATCCAATGATAAAAATTGTTAAACCGAACTAAAACTGATAAAAATAAAAGCAAACCAAACCGGTCGAATTAAGTTTGGTTAGTTTGGTTTGTTATTCGATTTAACCGAACTAAAGTTATTTCACATTTTATGTTTGGAATATTCATTATACTTTAAAATTAAACATAAATACATGATTAAAGTATTCTTATTTAGTATTTTTGTACTTTTTAATTGTAATTTGGATAGATATATGATAAATAAAATTTATTTCAGCCAGTAAACTAATCTTAAAAATCACTAAAACACTAGTAATTTTAACAGTATGATAAAAGCTTGATTAATTTGGTTAAACCGGTAAGGAAACTAAATTATTTTACGGGTTGATTGTAAATCAATCAAATTTCAAAACTAAACCAAACCAAACCTACCGAAATGTATTGGTCGGTTGGTTTATTTGGTTTTAACCAAGTTTGCTCACCCCTAATGTCAACGTAGTCTATATTTTAGGACTAATTAAAAATCAAGTAGAAATATTTAAATGATTAAATTGGATAATAGGTTTAGGATATCGTTATAGGTAAGATTAAAACAACGTTCAAAACTTAAAACCTAGTTTTGTGCATATATAAATTTTGGTAAGCTAAAAATATCATATCATTTAACATGTTGTTTAAATTGCATTTCTAAAATAAAATAAAGGCAAGACGATACTATATATGTATAAAATTGTTATGCGTATATTACATCTAAGAAAATAAATAAACTTTAGTCATGCCTTATAGATCTAGCCTAAAAATAATATGTTCATTGGGAAACCTCTCCTCGGATTCTGCATGAGACGGATGAACCACTTTGTTAGATTTTATTTGATATGATTTTGGTTAAATGGAGGGAAAAAATTTTGACCATGAAAGAGATAAATGACATAGTCGTGGATGAGGGAAGAAGAAGAAAAAGTAAACATAATGAGGAAATGAACGAAACGAATTTGTTTTATGAAAGAATAGAAACATTCTCATTCTTTCTTTAAAAGCTTCTCTTTAGATTCCTAATTTATTTTCAATCAACCCGTATCTTTCGCCTTCCTTTACATGGCCGACAAAGTACATTCCTTTGCATGGACTAGTTTTCCAAAAAGACAACCTGTTTAAATGTACGTTTAAGTACGTATCGATATCATATATCGATACTTGTATACATAACTTTTACATGTACATCCAAATAACTACTAGAAACACCCAGAACATCAAAAAAATTATAATTAATATTTCTTAAATATTAATTAATTCACAACATTTTGTAAACTAATTAAATCATGTGGTTTTTCTAGAGAATTCACAAATGTTGTTATGAGATTCAGAGGTGTGAATTCAATCAACAATTAATATTGAATAATTCAAGTATTAACGTTCGCACGTCACCTTAGCTAGTGTTGTGATGGTTTGGCCAAATTTATCACTTATAAATCTTTTCGATAAAATCCAAATTCACATTTTCTTAAGTGGTACATTTTAGTTACAATAATATATTCCCTTTGACAAAACTATGTCATTTTAGGATATATATTATTTAGTATTGGTTAAAATTCCAATATTATCTACATTCAGCTCGGTTAGTCCAAAAATATCCTTGGTTCAATAATAACATTATTATTAACCATTCTACTCTAGACATGAATTTTGACTTTGAGTTGACTGTAACTGACCATGATACTAACTTTATACAACCGAGGAGATGAATTCCTTATTGAATAGTGTTTCACTTCCAGTGCTTCAGCTCAAACCCAACGATAGTCACTCAATGGATCATTGTCACACTAAAATTCAACTATAACCAAAGTAAAGTATTCACATTAACATTTCATAATATTCTCAAATCGAAGGAACTGTGTAACATTGTCACATGGTGATTTCCTATTTGACTTAATTATTATCAACCAACAAGAAACTCTTATACAAGTCATTACATAGTTATCCAATAAATACGAGTATGTAACTCCTGGTACCCTTAGTAGTTATAGGTAATACACTGCCCAACGTTTGGAGAGCATTACGCACTCCTGTCACATGGATGCATCGATGTTCTTTCTCGAAACATCTTAATTAGGAATATTTAAAGCAAAATGTCCTTTTATTTTGTTATTAATTACTCATGATTCCAACTACAAGCAAATACAATCAGAAAACATTTTTATTTAAGGATTTTCTTATTAATATACTTTGAATAGATTACTTAATTAATTTTATCATAATGTAACAAAGTTTATAAAAAACACCATTGTTGCAAACAAGATTGACTATAGAGTTAGATATATGTGACAAATCGCATAATTACCACTAGAGCAAGCCACTGACTCTTTAAATCTCTCGCTTACCCTTAGGGTCAAATATGGAATCTTAATCTCATCACTTTGATCAATTTAGAACCGCTCGCATTATTCACTTAATGAATGGGACTGCTATATTGTATTACAATCTACAATGTCAGCCAACATTTCTCCATCGTTGATTAACTTTCTTTATAATGTGGAACTTTCAAAGTATTTGTCTAGACATATTATGACCCCTAGTTAATTTTTACGATCTATATCGCAGTATTGTTTTCACAAAACAATGTCATAGGATTATCAAAATTTGAAATCTCCCTAGTTCAATTATAAATTTGTGCATATTTGTATTATTTTTATTACAGTGTTATTCAAGGTCATATACCTAGTCTTTCGGTCGAATTAGCAACCACATATTGATTGGAACATTTTCAACTTAAATCTCCTTAACTAAGGTTGAACATGAATTCAGGATCGATAGACTATGTTCGATATTACTTATGATGTTTGAGTCTAAAATCTCTTTTATGGGAGTTTATTGTTTCTATAATCAATCCTCTAGTATTTCGTGAATACATGAAAACACTTGTAACGACCCGCTCCACGATCGATTCGAGTTGACAATAAACCCACATGTCCAACTCAAACCGAATGAAAAGAAGGATAGTTATGGGAAGGAAAGAAGAAAGAATAAGTGAAGAGAAGAAGAAGAGAAAAAGAAAACTAATAACATAAAACTCACAATGCGATGAAACAATATATGATATAATAACAGATCTTTATTCAAAGAGAAAATTGAAGTCTTTAATACACACACATATATATCAAATCAGAGTAACGAATCAATTAGATTAGCCTGGACAGTTATAACAACCTATCCTTACAAATGCTGATAAACAGGGTAACTAATGCTCAGCTCGTATGCTGAAGCTCTAAAGCACCAAATGTAAATCTATAAATATGCTAAGTCTAACTCGAGCACTGAAAGGGAATTACTCCCGAATCAGTCTGGTAAACCAGCATGAGAAAACACATCTCAAATTTGTTTTAAAGTTATCAAAAACTTTTCTTTATCAAAACAAATGTATCTCAAAAGACCACGCCGCACATAAACTCGGATGGTTTTTACCTTATGATAACCACAACATTTTATATCAAATTCTATGATATTATAATAATGTCTAGTATACAAATAATATTAATCATAGCCAAAATTATTACATTATTAAATTCCATCATACTAGCTATAGAGTAGGTTATGCGAATAAAAAGGATGGCAAGTATTGGAGAATGGATTACATACGAATGACAAGGTAACGGACTACCTTTCGATAATACACCTCTAAAAAATGTACCAAATGTCTAGATACCGAATGCCTGAACCAACATGGAACCAGCCTACCTCTTCGCTGGATAGTCCCGAATATGACATCACTCTAGTCGTTCCCAACCTATCCGTGGCCATAACATACACAACATACTCGACATGTAGAGAGTAATCTAGAAAGGTGATGACAATATCCCAATGAAAGAGACCCACAAAGCCATGCCGCTTCTAACCTATTTCTGTTATTTTTGGGTGATAAAGAGGTAATAATTACCTTTCACACGGTACATTCCACTTTGAATGCCACATTGTCATTCCAAAAAATATAACTCCTGAGCTTGTATGGCTCAAGAAAGGGTGTTAAGCTAAGAGAAATTACGTTCTACGCAACCAAACAGACGATATGTTTATAGAGATCAATCAAACGTGATCTAGAAATGCAATGTTAGATATTTGTCCATACATGTTGTTCAGGAACAAGACAAACCGAAGGTACTATCCTATAACATCTTGTCCTGAGTAAACCTAAGGATTAATAGCGACAAGTCCTTGCATCGAAGATTTTCATAACAAAGTACAACCGCCACTATATATATAATAATATGCAATGCGGCTCCATTGACAAGTAGTCCTACATCATGAAGATCTCTGTCTTCTAAAATCATCATCATAAACCTGCACTTTCGAATGCATATTTTGGTCCAAAGTGGTTTTCGAATAAATCTGATCCCAATCTCTCCGAACCAACAATCGAAAAGATGCCCTCAACCTCATACAGAAACCACGTCTCGCAGATTTATCAAGTTTCCAACTCTCAACTTGCTATCCTTCGGCCAAAAAGGAAGCCTAGTAGATACAAGTACCATAGTTACTCTGCACTATTCAAATCAACGTTCTTAATACCAAACGATAATCAACCCTACATAGATGGCTTCATGCTAAATACATGACAAATCAGTTCCTACATCAAGTCAAGGAATAGAAAATGACCCAAATTTGAAAGTCGGTCATTTAACTATCAAGGCAACAAATAAATCTAGCACATAAGCAGTCACTATGCCCATTTAGCTAATCTTTTATTAATTAAATCAAATTCCAAATATTTACTTCCAATTATGTTTAAAATGATATATTCTCAAAACCTTTTTAAATCTTTCAATAATGAAAAACATTTCCATATACTTATATCAGTGGTATAAGTATATTTAATAACACTACTATTTTGGAGACATACTAAATAGATTTCTATAATCGTACAACTATAGAGTTCATACGCCTCCAGATGGGTGTCAAGTATAAAAGCAATATTTCTATACCACCAAGCCTTTAGTACGATAATAAGAACTAATTCATGGATTTCACAATGGAAGGTCAAAACATAATTTATTGAGTCAAAACGAATGTTGTGTAAAACATCGTTATGACAACCCAAAAACACTAATATAGGGATTCGATTACCTATACATACATACATACATACATATATATAAATCATGTATACTATATAAAACATTTCCTTTTGGAAATCGTTTACTAGAGCAATAGTGTTATAGTCCATGCCTTCCTCACCTTTAACGTCTATTAGAACAATATATGTTGAAATCTATGTTTTCATCTCTTAACATATTTTAAAATCATTTCAAAAACCATTTAACTGCATTTGAAAATATCACTTTCAAACATTCCGTGTAATCAAAATCCATTTGTAAATCTATTCTTTCTAAATCTCTTTTATTTATGAAATCTCGTTTATAACCTCATTCACAATATATCAACTACAATCAATTTTTAACATTTATAAAACACCGTTTATAAATCCATTTATTATTTATAAAATGTTACCTTTATAAATCTCTTACATAAACTATTCAGAAACATTTACTTCAAACTATTTTTACCTTCTTAAAAACCGTATTTATTTATAATAAAAGGATGGAATTATTTATAACATTTAAAACCTTTATAATATGGTTCAAAAATCTCTGTTAAACATATTTCACAAAATAGTTAAATCAATATTCCTAAAATCATATTTTTATTTCATTTCAATAAATTCCTTCTTTTGATAATTCAAGAATCGTTTAAAACATATAAAATTCCAAAATCACTTAAAAAATTATTTTCTATTCAAAATCATTGTTTTAGTATTTTAAAATACCAAAAATAAGGCTCAGAGCTACTATAGCACTAAATAACTCAAATCACATCACAATCAATAATATTGCATCCGACATATTATATACCACAATATATATGAAAAGTAAAATCAAGAGTGGTAAGGAATCATGTTGGATCCCTCCAACCTATCCCTCAACAATCACATACAGTATATAATCATAAAATATAAACCAATCACTTCGAGGCGTGATTGTATATAAAGGGTCATCCACTCTTACACGGGAACGTAATTAGGTCTCATCCGACTCCAGGGACGGAAACAAACCCAAATCAACTAATAAATATAGTAAATCATCCAAACAAGTAATAAAAGAATAAATAAAACTATCCAAACTTATATAAAAATATAAGTGGGCCAGAGAGGTGAGTTTACTCACTTTGATTCTAGTTATCGTTGAAGCGTTCCAGTTTGAATTAAAACTGAACGGACGTTCGATTTTAACCCAAATTCCTATAAGCTCCAATTTATTCCAATCCACCTTCATAATGTAGCATTCGTCGATACGATCGCAACGCAACTTGTCGCGTTCGATTTGGACCATGTACGAAAAGTTATAGCATTTATAAACGTCTGATTTTAAATAATTTAACTAATTACATAGTTATCCATTAATCACCATAATTATCTTCCTAACTAATCATTTGTTTCTTGTTTCCAAGTCATGTTTAAACCCAACGACGTCGCGACTATGCCTCACTACCGTGTCGCCATCATGGTACCGTTCGCCATCGCAACTCCACTAAGGCACGCCCCGACGCCGAGCATCTCCACGCCGCTGAGCCGACCCTTCAAGTGACGCCGATCATCTTGATTTCACATATGAATGGATTCCGTTCATCCCCATTTTGTGCCACCTAGGGACTACAGATGGATGATTGGAGGGGGTCGATGGGTTCATGAGGATGAGAGCAGCAACTTTTGTGTTTTGAGTTTTGGCTAATGAGTCCCCTAGCACTCGGTCGATTCTTGGTCGTTGATTTCAAGAAGGGAAATGGTGGCTGAGATATTAGGGTTAGGGTTTTAAGAGAATGAATGGTTTGAGGTCCTATTTATAGCAAAAATAAACATCTAAACACTATTCACGCCTAAAATTTTCAAACTCCGAACGAAGCATGCCACTTGGCACTCTATATGAAATACCCTTATTGTTAATACAATGAACTAGTATCGGAAACCATTTCCATCATATATAGCAGTCAACTTTCAAAACCAAATTATATTAATTTAAATTCCATTACTTAATTTCTACGATTTCGAGCTTGCACAACCAGAGTTCGATCACTACAAAATTCATTAATATATAATAATTCACTATTATGAATCTAATGGCACTGGTTTCATCAAAATCGAAAACAGTGCCCTGGATCGATATTTCAACATGTTAATTAAAACGAGTTATTTCCAAAATCAGCTCGATCTCTTTTAATTCTAATTTAAAAGTTTACTACCTTCATTCTTATTTAAAAGAATTTAAATCATCTTATAAAATAATTTTTATTCACATTAACTTCTAGTTAAACATTCTGCTTATCAAACAAATCCTTATATTTGAAATTTAAACTATTTAACTTATTAAATCAACTTTTCAATATTTAAAATCAATTAAATATTTCAAATTCAAATGACTAAAATTCTGGGTCGTTACATTCTCCGCTCCTTAAAAGAATTTCGTCTTCAAAATTGCCAAGGTAAGAAATTGCCACAATCCTATTAACTTTTCAAAACCAATTAGTTAAAATACATTATAAAATCTTATATGTCTTTGAATTCATTCGCCGATACCAACAAATACTGTTCCAAATTATAACCCAAAAATCAAATTTTAGTTATCAAAATTTTTTAACGCCATAAATTTATGGAAAATTTCGCTAGCGTCTCCTTTACGCGGTTCGGTCGGAAAAATTCACAATATATATAATCATAAAATATACATATTGTCTCAGTGACGAGGCATCCCAATCCAAGATGTATACATTTCCTTAATATTAGCAAGCATATACAATCAATATAATGCGAAAGCGAGTTCCAAATGTGAAGCATATGCCATCGATATCTTCCATAACAACTGATGAGAACAAGTATATGGATAGTAAAATCCATATATAACATATAGCAATATAACAAACCTATCATTTTGCATTTTCATTGTTAATATTTTAAAATTTATTCACTTTCATTTCTTTTTAATATTCATTCCTTGTTAACATTTAATTGATTCGCTTTCAATTTATTCACATTATTTTATTTAAATTTATTCTTCTTCACATTTCTTCTTATTCACATTCATTTTATTTACATTCGATTCACCAACATTCAATTTTATTCCCATTTAATTGATTTACATTCAGTTCATGTTTAACAACATTTCATCCCATATTCAATTTACTTACATTAAATTTACTTAGTATTTTTCTTTTGATACTAATATCACTTGGTAACTATTCCATAAAAGAATTACTGAAGTTTATTATCACATTTATTTTACAACACCACTTACGTTTATTATTACTCACACTTAAGTTCATGTTCATTTCATTAATTCATTTCTTTATTCATTGCTTAAGTTAAATTTCATTTCATAGTTCAATTTTAGATTTTCTTTTGCTTAATAAAAATGTTTAACCATTTTTAAAATTTGGCTTTGCTTTCCATTTTCTCAAATTTATAAGTATACAACTTATCTACTTAAAATTTCATAATAAATTCTTACACATTCTATAATTCAACTTATGGTTATATAATCACTTTACAACTTAATTTTATATTCATTTCACACTCTTATAATCCTAAGAGTATATAAAATTTCCTATTTTCTTTATTTAACCAGAATATTCAACAAATTTAAATTTTGTTTTTAACTTACTTCTTTTCAAATTATGAGTTATAAAACCTTGTTTTCTTATATAAGATTATTTCTCAATTATTTATCTTTGTTTGGGTTATAATATAACAATTTATATTAAAGCACAAACAATAAACAATAAATGATATTAATCAAATATTATCATTCACTAACAACCAAACAAACCATATCTAACTATAATAATTTCTGGAAAATCATTCCTGTATATAAAATATAGTCGGGGCAAAATCATTTCATTTATCCAATTTTAAAACAATACTATGTCGAATTGCTATGTTCAAGTTTTAGAGATCTCTATCAATAACGTTAATTACTCTTATTGTCAAAAATCCATAAGCCACTCAACAGATCAACCAACACAATAAAAAATATTTTTATACCACTAACAAATATATGCTTATACACACAGACGCATCCACACATATACACACACACACTCAATCACATTTTAGGGTATTACTAATCCTATCTATAATGAGTACCCAACAAAAGCCTAAGTGTTTGCTAACCTACACTCGGATGCAAGATGTAACGACCCGCTCCACGACCGATTCGAGCTGATAATAAACCACACATGTCTAACTCAAACTGAACCAAAAGACGAATAGTTATGGGAAGGAAAGGAGAAAGAAAATGAAAAGAGAAAAAGAAGAGGAAAAAACTAAACAATACAGAATTTCACAACAAAGTGGAATAATATAAAATATAACAACAGATCTTTACTCAAAGAGAAAACTGTAGCCTTTAATACACATACATGAAATCAAAGTACACCAATCAAACAGATCAGCCTAGACAATTATAACAACCTATCCTCACAAATGCTGATAAACAAGATAACTAATGCAATAAAAATAAAAAAGTATGGGAATACGTCTGGAAATCCTGCAGCTCGTCTGCTGAAGCTCCAAAGCATCAAATCTCAATTTGTAAATACGCGTGGTCTGGCTCGGATATTGAAAGGGAATAATGCCCATATCAGTCTGGTAAATCAGCATGACAGAACACATCTCGAATTTATTTTAAAGTTATCTAAAACTTTTCTTTATCAAAACAAAGGTATCTCATAAGACCACGTCGCACATAAATAAGGATGAGTTTTACCTTATGATAACAAAAACATTTTAATAGTTTCTAGTATACAAATAATATTAATCATAGTCAAAATTGTTACATTATTAAATTCTATCATACTAGCTATAGAGTAAGTTATACAAACAAAATAGTAGGCATGTATTGGGGAATGATTACATACAAATGACAAGGTAAGGGACTACCTTTTGACAATACACCACTAAACCAAAGGTCCAAATACCGAATGCCTAAACCAACATGGAACCGGCCTACCCCTTCACTGGATAGTATGAAATATGACATCACCTTAGTCATTCTCAACCTGTCTGTGTCATAACATACACAATTTACTCGGCATATAAAGAGTAATCTAGAAAGTTAATTACAATATACTAATGGAAGCAACCCATAAAGCCCTAC
This sequence comes from Allium cepa, assembly GCA_030765085.1. NCBI lineage: Eukaryota > Viridiplantae > Streptophyta > Magnoliopsida > Asparagales > Amaryllidaceae > Allium > Allium cepa. The sequence goes on along the minus strand of CM060931.1, from coordinate 556,825,652 downwards.
CGCTACTACCCTATTTCTGTCATTTTCGGGTGACGAGGCTCGAGAAAACGATTACCTTTCACATAGCACATTCCACTATGAATGTCACATTGTCATCCCACAATCACAACTGATTTCTACAAATGTATTACTCCTTAGCTCATATGTCTCAGGAAAGGGTGTTAAGCTAAGAGAATTTGCTTTGTCCGCCACAAAATAGATGATACGCTTATAGAGATCAATTAACATGACCTAGAAATGCAACATTAGACATTCGTCCATACAAATTGTCTAGGACCAGACAAACCAAAGGTAACTCCTACCACAACCTATAGGGAGTAAATCCTAGGATTAGTAATAAGAAGTCCTTGCATCGAAGATTTTCATAATAAAGCACTACTATCACCATATATATATGATACGCATCGCAGGTTTAGTGGCAAGTAGCCCTGCATCATGAAGATCCCCATCTTCAAAAATAATAAAACGGATGGGGATTTTCGACCCTCGAAAATCGACATCAATACATCCACTGTATAAAATGCCGAGCAGTTGAGTGCTGGAAATACTAGTTCATTAGGGGTGAAGAAGAGAAAGGTAGAAGAAAGCAAAACAGAACAACATAGAATTTCACAATCACAGTGGAACAAATATAATATATAATAACAGATTAAAAATACAAGAATTGTGCTGTTAATATACATACCACTATCAGAGTACAACAATTTAATACATCAAATGGACAATTATAACAACTTTTCCACACATGGTAGAAATAACTAAGTACGTGATATACGTCTGAACTCCTCTAGCTCGTCTCCTGAGCTCCATAGCATTTAACCTGAATCTGTAATACTTGGTCTGACCCGAGCATTACAATAAAATAACATCCCTGTCAGTCTGGAAAACCAGCGTGAGAAAAACACGCTCAATTTGAATTATTAACTTTCAAAATCCTTTGAAAATAAAGGTATCTTGTAAGACCATGTCACAAATAAATACGACAGGTTTTCACCTTACGGTAACCAAAACGATTTTTATCAAAATCATCTGATATTATAATAGTGCCTATAGAAATTAAAAAGAATATAGCTGAAATGCGTGTATCTCACATTCCAGCATAGTTGGGCACAATCAAAACCATACGACGCTTATTGGAGAATGGATCCCATCGAATGACCGAGCCATTGGGGTACCGCCCACTACAGTACACCTCTAGAACAACCGGGATCTCCTACTATATAAGATCGGCCTACCCCTAACCTGGATAGACCGAATATGTTATCACCCCAGGTGTTCCCACCCTTACCATCGAGCGCTCCTTCCATGCACAACCATATCCATAAATAGTAGGTTTCTGAGGTCATTTAGAAAGGTGATAACATACCCTGCTTGGATGCGACCCACTTAGCCTTGCTGCATCTCTCCTGTTTTAGTTATTCCCGGATAATGAGGCTCGAGGCTAAGCATTACCTTTCAAGAAAAGTTTTACTTAGAATGCTCTTCGTCCTCCAATGACGATGTTCTTTTGGCATTCATCCATACAAGTTTTCTTGGGTTTGGACAAACCGAATCTCCGTCTTTATCATCTTCATAGTATTCATTCAAAACGTTCAAACCTGATCGAAGTGATTTTCAGACAATTAAATCCAATTTCGGTCTCTTCGAAACGATTAACGAAATTGAACAAAATTGATAGTCGGCTATTTAAATATCAATACACATTTATAAACAATCATTAAGCCTTATTATAAAATTTTCAAAATTTATTTCAAAATATCTTTATGAGATATTACTTCCCATACTTCAACATTTTGAAAATAGTTTTCAAATCCCATTTATTTTCACGGAACATTTCCAACCCTTCCTAATATTAGAATATTTTTTCCACTTCATTTGATATTCAACACTTGGAAAATATTCCTTTTATTTCCTTTTTCTTTTCTCAAAATCATTTACTATTTTATTTGTAAACTCCATGACTAGTTACAACAAATTCTATAAATTTCGAGATTCCTTAATTAATTCCCTTAATATTTTCAAAACCAATTATACTTACTTATAGTGTCAATTTCTCTTCTACTTCTTTTAATGACCTCTATTTTATTTTTCGAAGCCTACTTTTATTTAACTACTTTGGAATTTTCTAACTTTTTCCCAAACGTCCCTTTGAGAATTTTCTTATAAGTCCCATCTATTAAATAACCCTTTCTAACTCTTGAGAAGATTTATAAATAAATTTTAAAACCCTTTCAAAACTCTATATATACACATATGTAAATAAAAATAAGTATTTAAAAGAAAATAATAATTTATTTTTAAGACATATTCAAATAATTATTTAAATATTGAAAAGACCTTTTTGGAACATCATTTTCAAAGCAGGTTTTAAATTTAGGATTTTACTAAAATATATATTAAGTATTAAAAATTCAGTTCTGAAATATTTCAATACTAAATAACTTTAAAACTACGTAGTTTAATATAAAAAATCCCTTTTTAAAATTTAAAACTTAACTTATCGTTAAAAATATTTTTTTAAATCTGGATAACCAAATTTTCAATTTATAACTCTCTCGATTTCATCACATTTCTCCTATTTCGGTTTCCTTAACCATCTTCATTTTAAAATAGTATCAACAATTTTTCTCGCCCTATTTCCGTATTCCAATATAAATTCTTCCCGTAAATTTATATTCCCAATTTATCACCAGATATCAATTTTTCTTTATTTATAAACATCGTTTATAAATTTTTATAACTCCTTTAAGCTTCACTAAAATAATCTCATTTATAAAATTCCATTCTATAAATTCTATTCCTTTGTAAATCCATTTATTTTTGCCAATCTATTTTCAATATCAATCTCAACCCTTTTTCCTTTTTTGAATATCATTTTAAAATCCAGCCTTTAAAAATTCCTTTAGATAATTTATTTTAAATTCTCTATTTAAAATATTTTTCTCGCATTCTTTAATACGATAAAAATCCATTATCGCTTATTTAAATCAATCTCTTCTAAATAATCCGAATTTCAATAAACAAACTTTTATACTAAAAATCTCTTTTTAATTCCTAAAAATTTAAAATAATATTTATGGTGTTTAATATAGACTAAATTTATTTTCATGTCATTATAACATTTAAAAGTTTACAACACACAATAATGTAGCATATAATAAATATGAAAAATACTAATATTTTTGAGGAATCCAGTTGGATCCCTCCAACCCGATTTCCCTGCATCATCAGATGTTAGACAATAATAAAAATACCAAACCCACTTCGAGAAGGATATCATTGTATATCGGGTCATCCGTTATTATGCGGGGCGCATAAGATCTCATCTGCTATAATATGCGGGAATACCACTCCAATTCTAATATGTATACTACTATATATATATGGTCATCCACAGATAATTATAAATTTATCAATCAACTCAGCAATCAATAATTTAAATTTTAACATTTAATTTAAATATAGTATCCAAATGAGTGAGAAAATTTCACCTTGATTTTTAATTTCGCAATCCGATCCAGTCCAATTTAAATCCTTTCGCTTAGATGTCGTAGCTCCGAACATCAGACGATTAATTCCATTAAATTTTGAACCTCGCAGAAATCTTGATAATTTTAAAATTTATCGAGATTTTGATTTTTTGTATATTTAAAAAAAAACTAATTAACAAAAGTTTTACCTTTATAAAAATAGAATAAATTAACATAGAAAAATTACCTTAATCCCCTCCTTAATCATTACAGACCATTGATTATTTCCCAAAATCGCACACAACATACTTCATCGCCGACCTTCGACGTTCCTCACCATTGCCCCTGCTTCGGCCTCGTCTGCCACCTCACTCGACGAGCTTAAACCCTGGCTTCTCCTGGCCGCTGCGAATAACCCCACATCGACTAACGCAACTCAGAACAGGTCGCGCTTCGACAGCGCCATCACCGACCATCCCTTCACCTGCCGAGCCTCCAACTTGAGATCGAGTTCGACAAAAAACACATTGAACGACTTCGTTCGCCACCCCCAACCCCGGTCGATCGCCATTGTGCAGAAATCGAGATAACCCTAACCTCCCCTCGTCGCTTCCAGGCCCAAAAGACTGGACTTCAAACTCGTATTCCAACGTGAAGTCATCTTCCCTCTTTTGATATTGTACTGAGTATATATAAAAACTCGTGATTTTTACTCGCCTCCTTTTATTTTATTTTTTTAGCTGAAGATCAACATCAGTCTCTTTTTTTGTATCCAATTTAAATTGAACGTGAAAAGAAGTGGAGTCACTCAAGATTTAACAGAAAATGGTTGTGTGTTAAGGAAGGTAAGGTGGCATGTTTTAATGGAGAAGGAGACTGGTTGGATTTTGATTTTGATTCTATATAATTTTATTTAATTACAAAATGTCTCAATTTAACAACTTAGAATTCTGATCAACTATCGAGGCGTGCTGCTCGACGTCATAATGTTATATCCTATTCTAAACATAATGGAAAAGGTTTCAAGTCCTAACTCGATCGTACGGAGAAGATAGCTTTTTGGACCTAATTATTATTTTAATTTTCGATATAAATTTTCAATGCGTTTATATGCCGTATGATCAAACAATAACTCCAAACATTACGGAATTTAAAATCCGATAATTTTATAATATTACGGATGCAATAGAACTGGTTTCGTTGAATTTCGAGACTGTGTCTCGGAAGGCTATTTTTAGATGTCAATTTAAATGATATATTTTTAAAACTGAACAAATAACTTTTTAAATTAAATATAAAAACTTTATTATCTTCATTATTATCAATATTAATTTTATAAGCCTTTAAATGATTTTTATCGAGCTTAAAACTCAAGATACAATAATTTAACCAATATTTAATTATTAAATTCAATAACTAAGTTATCCAATAAATCGCTATATTTTAAATTCTGAATTTATTTTATAAATATAAACCAAATTTTCATATTCAAAATCAATCTATAACTCAAATTCAATATTTAAAACCATTTAAATATTCAAAATCGAACAACGAAAAATCCAAGTCGTTACAAATCATCATCATAAACCTGCACTTTTGAATGCATATGTTGGTCCAAGATGGTTTTTGGATAAATCCGATCCCGGTCTCTCCAGACCAACAATCGATAAGAGGCCCTCCACCTCATATGGAAACCAAGTCTCATAGACTTATCAAGTTTTCAACTCTCAACTTGTTATCCTTCGGCCAAGAAGGAAGCCCGGTAGATAGGAGTACCATAGTCACTTCGCACTACTCGAATCAACATTCTTAATACCAAACGATAATCAAACCTACATTGTTGGCTTCGGGCTAAGTGCACGACTATTCAGTTCCTACATCAAGTCAAGGAACCAAAATGGCCCAAATTTGATAGTCGGTTATTTAACTATCAAAGCAACAAATAAATCTAGCGCATAAGCAGTAACTGGGACCATTAACTAATCTTTTAATAATTAAATCAAATTCTAAATATTTACTTCCAATTATCTTTAAAAGAGTATATTCTCAAAACCTTTTTAAATCTTTCGATAATGGAAAACATTTCCATATGCTTATATCAATGGTATAAGTATATTTGATAACACTATCATTTTGGAGACGTACAAAATGGATTTGGTTAATCGTACAACTCTGAGTTCATACGCCTTTGGACGGGTGTTAAGTATAAGAAGCAATGCTCCTATACCACCAAAAGTTGAGTATGATCATAAGAACCATTTGTGTATTTCACAATGGTAGGTCAAAACACAATTTATTGGGGCAAAACGAATGTTGCGTAAAACATTGTTACGACAACCCAAAAACACTAGTATAGGGATTTGATTAATTAATTAATTATATATATAAATCTCGTATATTATATAAAACATTTCCTTTCAAAAATCATTTACTATAACAATAGCGTTATAGTCCATACCTCCCTCACCTTTCTCAAAAACGTATATCACAATGATAAATGTTAAAATCCATGTTTTCATCTCTTAACACATTTCAAAATCATTTACAAAACCATTAAACTCCACTTGAAAATGTCACATTCAAACATTCCTCTAAAAGATTGTACTAACTTCTTAAAACTTGAATGTATTTCCTTTATAGAAATCCATACTTAACTTATCTAAATAAATTATTTCCATATTTATCAACTATGTTTATAAATTTCTTTTCTATAAATCCTCTAATTTTAAAATTCCTTCATTTATAAAATTCCTTTTATAAATCTCATTTATAATCAAAATCCATTAATAAATCTATTCTTCTAGATCTCTTTTATAATCAAAATCTAATTATAAATCTATTCTTTCTAAATATCTTATATTTATAAAATCTTGTTTATAAACTCATTTACAAAATATCAATTACAATCCATTTTTAACATTTATAAAACACTATTTATAAATCCATTCATTATTCATAAAATATTACTTTTATAAATCTCTTATAAACTATTTCAGAAACATTTACTTCAAACTATTTATATCTTCTTAAAAACCATATTTATTTATAATAAAAGATGGATTTTTTTTACAAGTTTTAAAACCTTTACAATATAGTTCAAAAATCTCTATTTAACATATTTCACAAAAAAGTTAAATCAATATTGCTAAAATCATATTTTTATTTCATTTCAATAAACTCCTTCTTTTAATAATTCAAGAATTATTAAAAAGATATAAAATTTCTAAAATCACTTTAAAAATCATTACTAGATCAAAATCATTATTTTGGTATTTCAAAATACCAAAAATAAGGCCCAGTGCCTACTGTAGCACTAAATAAGTCAAATCGTATCACAATCAATAATTTGACATCCAACACATCATATATCACAATATATATGAAAAATAAAATCAACGGTGGTGAGGAATCCTGTTCGATCTCTCCAACTTGTCCTCCTATAATCACATACAGTATATAACCATAAAATATAAATCAACCGCTTAGAGGCGGGATCATATACAAAAGGTCATCCGCTATTACATGGGAGCGTAATAGGGTCTCATTCGCTCTAGGGGTGAGAATAAATCCAAACCAATTGACAAATATAGTAAATTATCCAAACAAGAAATAAACAACTTAAATAAAATTATCCACATTTACATAAAAATATAAGTGAGCCAGAGAGGTGGTTTACTCATTTCGATTCCAGTTACCGCTAAAGCGTTCTTGTTTGAATTAAAATTGAACGGATGTTTGATTTAGCCATAAATTCGTATAAGTCCCACTTTATTCCTATCCAACTCCATAACAAAGTATTCGCTGATAAGATCACAACGAAACTTTTCGTGTTCGATTTGGACCTCGTATGATAAATTTGTAGCATTTATAAACATTCGATTTTAAATAATTTAATTAATTACGTAATTATCCATTAAGCACCGTACATAGCATCCTAATCCATCGTTCATTTCTAGTTTCTAAGTCACGCTTAAACCCAACGACATCGTGACTATGCCTCACCACCACGCCGCTATGTGGTGCCATTCGCCATCGCAACACCACCAAGGCACACCCCGACGTCGAGCTCCTCCATGCCGCTGACGCCGACCCTTCAAGTGTTGCCGATTGTCGTGATTTCACATATGAACGGATTTCTTTCATCCCTACTTCGCGCCGCCTAGGGACTACCAATGGATGATCCGAGGGATTCGACACGTTTGTAAGGATGAGAGCAACAACTTTCTTGTTTGAGTTTTGGCTAATGAGGCCCCTAGGTCTCCATCGATTCTTAGTCGTTGATTTCGAAAAGGGAAATGGCGGCTGAGATAATAAGGTTAGGTTTTTAAGAGAATAAACAGTTTGAGGTCCTATTTATAGCAAAAATAAATATCTACATACTATACACATCTAAATTTTTCGAACTCCAAATGAGGCATGCCACATAGCGTTCTATAGGAAGTACCCCTATTCCGAACATAATGGAACTATTATCGAAAGCCAATTCCATCATATACATAAGTTAAATTTCAAAAACAAATTATTATAATTTAATTCTTTTAATTAATTTTTACACGTTTCGAGCTTTCACGATCAAATGATACGTCCAATCGCCACGAAATTCATTAACATATAATAATTCACTATTACCGATCCAATGACACCGATTTCTTCCAAATTTGAAACAATGCCCCGGATCGATATTTTAACACGTTACTTAAATCGAGTTATTTCTAAAATAAGTTTAGTCACTTTTAATTCTAATTTAAAAGTTTACTATCTACATTATTTGAACAAAATTAAAATCAGCTTTTGAATCTTTTTTACTCATATTAAATTCAGGAATAAATTATTTAAACATTTTGATTATCAAATAAAAACTTATATTGAAATTTAAATTGTTTAACTTATAAAATCAGCTTTTAAATATTTAAATCAGTTAAATATTTCAAATAACTACAATTCTGGATCGTTACAATACTCATAACTACCGTTTAGCGATATAATTTCAGATTTGATACTCACTCAATGTGCCAATTATATAAGTAAATTGCAATGTAGTAGGCAGAATGGAACATATGATGATTCTTATTGTCGATGCTTAAGGAGTCCATCTCATATGTTCATTTTAATATGGTGTTTATGTATATCGTTTGGGGGCTATCCAAACATCCTTACATTTCTTGAAATATTCTAGTACCTCTTAATATTCATTCTTATAAACACACACTTCCTCTGCGTTTTGACTGATAATCAAACTATTAGGTTTATGTACCAAATATTCTCTAACTTTTGATGCTTGTCGAATGATACTTTCGTATCAGTTCTTAGATCTTATCCAATACATATAAACTCAACTATCACTCCAACTAACATCGTGATGGTTTGGTCATCATGTGCGGATGATTTATTTTTAAATCATTATTCAGAATTTTTGTTCCAACCAAGATGTGCTGAACTTCAAAATCATATTGGACGTTTATTTTGGCGAGTAAAATCTAAATTAACTTAATTAAGTCGATTGATGAATCTATTACGCTAATTTCAGCAGTTGAAATTTGCAACGTCATTCTCATCAATATTGCTCTTACTTTTGAAGATGACTGCGGTCAATTGATCATATCCCTTTGGGTATATCAAAATTATATTTTGATAATATACTTGGAGTCTATTACGGATTTAAGCATCATGTAATATGTTAGAGTCTATACTCTTTATGACTTATTGGCAACTATTGAAGTTGTTACTACGAACAATCCATTTTCTTGGCAGTGACATGAAAATCATAGTTTCTTTTTAATACGGGATTAGATATTCTAATGAGTTGTGTCCATGTTAGGCTACGTTAATTTCTTTTCATCTTATATAATCAATTTTCACGTTAGAATGTATGCAACAACTACATAAAACCGGTTCAATTTTGAGTTTCAAAACTTATATTTATACATAAATTGGACAATAGTATATCTTTAACTTTTTAAGATCGGGACTTATTATCAATTCATATCCTATATGAATATGATCTTGTAAACTATGCTTTAGATGAAATAAAATTAACATATGCTCTTACTCTTAAGTACATATCCTTACACAAAGAAGACAGCTCAACTTCACTTGTAATTAATCGTAATTTGTCTAACAAATTTTGATTACTCCTTGTCGATACATCATTATGTATCATAGGGAGGAGTGACTTTGTCATTTAATTTTATTCCTTTTTAGGTATTTGAAACTCCTTCCAATACACTCGCCTATTCGACCAAATCGAATTGCTTTATTTTCTTTACATGTTATGTTTTCTATTTTCTTTTTTAATTTTATAAACTTATCAAAAATATGTTATTTATGTTACATATGTTTATGTCTGTGACAATTCATTAATGAATTTAACGAACTAAGTGGATCCATTTTTGTAACAATAGAACTTGGATTGAATACACTTTATGCGTCAATCTTAAGAGTCCATCAACTCTTTTGTCACTCCTGTTCAATGGTCATTTTTGCCCTTGATCGCTTGAGATATAATTCACTAGTGTCATTTGATTCATAATCATATGATCAAAGAACTATTTTTCAATGTTATAGCCTAGTTTATAATTCTAAAGTAGTCGTTAAAATTTTAGACCCTTCTGTATTCTCTTCGCTAATGCATCACTAGTGTTACGAACACAAACACCATTATAGATTTATTTTATAATGAATGACCATGATATTCATAGCAAAATAAAACTATAATTATTTTCAGTCAACATTGAAAAAATAGTTATTATTTCATAAAAAATATTTGGTATACATACGAAAATAATCTTTCGCATCAAGAAGCATCCACTAATAAGTGTTAGATGGTAAGCTCCCACTATTTTCACCATTACTGTGATAGCATATGAAACACAAAGCTGCATCGAACCACTTATTGTAGGTTATTTATTTTATCCATTGTAACTAGTTTACGGTGGAGAATTTTAGATCAAATATCTCGATCTCATGGAAATGTCTCTTATAAAGATATTTTTCGATATTGAAATACATTTGGAATGGTAACCATATTTCCCATTCATATTAATTATCTTGCTAAATTGAATACAATTCTTGCATCCGATGTCTCTTCATGAAGTAGAGGTAACGATTCACTCTCTTTACCTCAACAATGCCTATTTTACATCTACTCGAACATTCGCTTTCATTTCAAATGGTCAAACCATCGAAAGATTTTTTATAATGAGACTGCACCAAATTCTTTATGAAATTATTTTTGGACATTCTTAACATTTAAGGACATCAAACATGTTGCACTTAAGTAAACCAATCGAAACTGATATTTCAACGATTGAGATCCTAGGCTTGTCTTTGGTCCATGGTCTACAAGACTCTCATTATATTTAATTGCATCGAACACATGATCTTACACCATCATTTATTTTCTTATTTCGGATTAAACAATTTCATTGAAATTTTGTATATTACAAATACTACTGATCACCGTACAACTTTTGTATTGTGACAACCCGAAACTTTCGACATGTACCGATCCAAGCTTAGAGTGGATTTCACTCCAATATAGAATACATAGAAAAATATCTCTCAAAGTCTAATATAAGGAAATAAAATGTACTAATTTTTCTGAGACTGTGATTAGAATATTTTCTAAGATGGATATTTTTCTATGTTATATATGTTTTATTTCTTCTACTATGAGTTCTAAAAGTTTAACATATCTTATATTATATCTCCTTATCTTAGTCTTTGAAAAAATAAAGGTTAATCCAACGATCCGTATATCTCGGCACAAGGCGAGGTCAAAACCACATTGAGCTTTGGACCGATGCGTGTAGGGAGGTGTGGGTTGTCACATGCATGTGATCCAATATGGGTCAAAATCCCATACCTTGTATTTCTTTAGAGTCTAAAACTCATAGAAGATAATACATAATCTCGAGAAAATAAATTATTAAGTGATCAAGGTATGAATTTATTTGGTAGTTGTATCATAAGGCTCTTATATGGTTCTTGAAGTGACAACATGCCAAGTAATTTATTGATAAGTATATACTATATTTCTTTGTCGATCCTTATTCATTCCATTAGTATATTTCAGTTGATAAGAAAAATTATCAATTAGATTGGCTGTACACATTTTACCGAAGTAGATAATCCTAATTAGTATAACATATGTTCTTACAATATTAAAAAATGTTAAATGTATTCATTTTATTTTTCTAATAAGGCTCCCATTAGATTTTTATATTCCTCAAAACCCTAAGTGAAATATAGAAATCTTTCAATTTTTCTAACGAGTGTTAGGACTCCCTTGCCTTGAGATTCTAACATTGAGTTTTCTCAACAGATCATAGATCCTCAAACAATGGATAACCCTTTATTTGTTGTATCATACACAACTTCAAACCATGGTTCTTGTCCTAATCTTGACCTCGACCTTAAGTTCACTCAACAAATCAAAAGTGATTATTCACCCGTATTTATCATTTCACAATGGTCTAAGCATAATGCATATATTTTGAGTTTTCTCAACAAATACATGCATGTACCTTACCTTGTCTAAGCAATATATTAATAGTACTACACATAACATCTCTAGCTTGAGTTTTGCAACGACCCGTAATTTCGCTACTTCGAAGATGAGAGATTTTGTTTATTTTAAATTCAAAAAGGGATTAAAACTCAAATAAATAAGTTACATATAATAAATAATAATAGAGGAATTATCTATTATTATAACTACTAATTAAAAAGTATAAATTTGGATTTTAAAACAAATCAGCAAAAGTTAAGTTTTGTTAAAAATTAAAAAAAAGTTTAAATTTTTATTTGGAAAATTAAGTCTTATTAAAAACACCTAATAAAGATAATAAAAGTATGTGAAAAGATTTAAAAATATGTTCATAATCATTTTACAAAAATACCCAAAATTTATCGCATTTTATCAGTTTTGCACACATCGTAAAAATAGAGATTTTGATATTATTTAAATATGATTTTAAGACATGAATAGACATTTTATAATTTATTTGAAAGAATTAAAAAGTTCATTTTAAATTTGATTTACATAAATAAATAGTTTAACTAAAACGTCAAAATGTGACCGTAAAACATTTTGTCGAAAATCAACGTTCTGTCGATTAAAAGTTATTGCAACATTATCACACCTTTATTTTCTTATATATGAATATATATTCAAATAGTATAAGTATTAATTAGTTCACTAATCAAGTTTACTTTTACTAATCATACTTAGAAAATTCTAGAATTCCATCAAGAAAAATTATGCACAAAATTTCAAAACATGTCAAATCAAACCAAACATAATTATTAATTTAATTTTCTTACTCCTTAAGTGAAAGTGACATAAAGGGTTATTTGAAATGTGATGTTTAGTGCTGAAAAACGTAAGGTTTCTTAAAAAGGAAGTAAAAGGTATTTTGTTCATTTTACGTAATAATATTATGTTCCAAACTTTTTTCTATAAATAGCCATGCATGCCTCTTCCATTTTCACACAAATCATTCTTTTTTTCTTCTTCCTTTAAACTATTTCAATGGATTCTCTCTTTAAGAGAGGTAGGAGGGTTAGAAATAGTGGAGATCTTAAGCACTAATCCACTTGTTACTTTCTAACATCTTCTTAATCCACTTCTTCCTGATCTTTTCTTTAAAATGACCTTATCGTAAGTTTAGGAGTAGATTGGGGGGTGGACGTGAGCAATATGGAAGGGGGAGGCTATGGCCAAGAGCAAGAAGGGATGTTGGGTGGTGGCCAAACACTAGGAAAAGGTGGAAGAATATTTATGTGGTGGTTTAGTGAAGCGTTGAATTAAATGAATGTTGGTAGAAAGTTAAATATTTTGGTTAGAAGTGAAAATTTCTCACCGCTTTTAAAAGATCGTATTTTGATTTTGGTCTGATAATTATTTTATGACATATGCAAGTGTACACCCCTTTAAAATATTATTATCGATGTTTGGTTATGTTTGTGTTATGTTTGAATAAGTAGCAAGTGTTTATGGTTGTGATTATTTATCATGTTAGCTTGTGTATGGACCATAATTATGTTAGTGATAAATGTTAACTTGATTATGCTTATTTTGATCAAGTATCCCCTTTGTTAAATAAGAATCAATTTTGATGATATGACATACTTGGAAAAAATAAGTCTCTTTTTAAGTGGAATTGAAATTAAAGTTAAAATAAAAGAGAGTTTGAAATTCGAAGTGAAATTGGATTTGAAATGGAAAGTTAAATTGAAATTGAAATTAAGATGAATAATGAAATTGAAATCATTTTGAAAATTGAAAGTGAGATTAAGATTGAAATTTAAATTAGAATGAAAATTAAATTTGAAATCTAAGTTTCAATTGAGTTTAATTGAAGTTAGAATTGAAATTGAATTGAAATTGGATTTTAACTTTTAAATAATAGGAATAAAATAATATTATAATATATAATATATATAGTAATAGTGAAAATACATTTTAGTTACTTTAAAAAGTGAAAATATTGATTTAAAATGATTTTTAATGGTTTTGTAAGTAATAAAATATAATTGGAATAGATTATTACAAATATGGAAAAATAAATTAAAACAAGGCGCGTCACGCAACAGTAGTTCGTGATTTCGTGCCGAAAAGTTCAAACTGTTTATAGGGTGAAATATAGCTCGGGATCCTTCAATATAAGAAAATTCCGAAATATTATATCTATATCTTCTAAATGAAGAAATAAAATCAAAATTTCGTTAAGTATATTTTGAAGTATGTCCAAATCAATTTTTTTAGAAAAATCGCGCTAGTGTGGTTAAATGACCATAATGTAAAATCTGTTTAGATGAATGTTTTTAATTATGAAAAAATGTTAAATAAATTTGATAAATTTATTTAAATAGTTTAGAAGATATTTAGAATGGAAAATATGAATTTTCGAATATTAAAATGTAGTTTAAATCAAATAAGCTTATATAGTACTTTCCGTAGCGCTTTTATGCTGCGAATTCTATAATCTTTTGATTTGGAGTTTAAATGAAAAGATTTTTTCCTAAAATCTATTATGAATGTTTTCAAAGGGAAAGTTAAGTGTTTAAAAGAAAATTTGAAAATTTTATAATCAATTCCATAATAAAGTCGAAAACTGAATATGCGGAAACGACAAGTACACTTGTCATGCTTGTGAGATCTGAGAAGATAAAACAAGGTGTTTCACTAAGGTTAGGGATGGAGCAACCAGTGCCCTGGACTTACCTGGCCTCTATTTTCTCTTCTTAGGCGAGGGGGGAACAGATCGAAAGGAAAGCTCGGATCCTCTAAAAGATTATATTAAGTTATTCCAAAATAAAAGAGGATTAGTATTATCCAAAATTTAAGCAATCTCCAAAACGAATAAACTACAACTTGGATTGTATAGAAATGATCTTCTTATACTTAGTGTTAAAATCCGAAGAGGGAACTCATCCTATTCATAGAATTGAAAAGGTGATTTCACAGTTATTCCACCCATAGCACTTGTTGAATACAGAAATTGATACTCATTAAAATTAAAATGATTCCTATGATCCTATTTACTCATTAATGTTTGCTAAGATTGATTTTAGGGTTTATAATAAACGATGTCTTAAATAACATTATTTTGACCCATTTAAAAGTTAAGGAATTTGGATCGATGATAAGTAAGGAAATTTAAAATATTGTCCAAAGCAAAAGAATGAATTAACTTAGAACTACTCTTAAGACAAAAAGAAGAGATTTTGCAATCATCAAAAAAGAATTAAAGTGAAAAGAGACTTAATAAATCCTGTATACTCATATTCACTTTATATCGATAATTGGGTTTCAAAGAAATTGGGTCGAATTTGGGTGATTCCTATCCGAAAACCCCTTTGAACCAATTTACATGTTCGAAAAATGAAGACCTGATAGAAAGAATGAAGAATGAAGACCAGGGATTTTTGGGATGAAAGGAATCTTGTAGATAATTCTGGTTAGCTTCCAAATACTAAGTAGCAGTGGTGCTTACATTTATGAAATTCTTCGGGTTGCAAGGACTTCTCGCTAATAATCCTAGGGTTAATTCCCAGTAGGATATGGTAGGAGAGTACCTTCGGTTTCGTTCAGTCCCAGCACAAACTTGTAAGGATGAATGTCTGATAGTGCATTTTCTGAGATTATATACATTGGATTTTACAAACATACATCTGTGGTCGCGGAGAAGACAACTTCTCTTAGCTTAACACCCTCCTTGAGATGTATTTTTGTGGAAGGCAATTAGTAGTCAACAGAAATGGCAATGTGGCATTCAGAGATGTGATATGTGCTATGTGAAAAGGTAATCGTAGCCTCGAGCCTCAGCAATCGGAAATGACCGAAACAAGGTTAGATGCAGCAAGGCTAAGTGGGTCATTCCTAATTAGGGTATCATCATCCCCTTCTATATATATATATATATATTTCTTCCCGCTATGACGTTCGGGACGTAAATTAATGTGGTTTGTATGCTCGGGTGCCCGGCTTAAAGTTTGTTAACGACCGGGGGATGACATATTCGTTACTACCTAGTTAAAGAGATAGGTCAGTCTTGTACTGATAGAGGGCAGATGTTCAGTGCCTCAGGACATTCATCTAGAGGTGTACCCATCAGAAGGTAGTCTCTCCATCTGGTCATTTAAATGGAAATCCATTAGCCAATAAGAACCTACGGACTTGATTGTAAACCTATTATCCTGGAATTTAATCAATGTAACAATTTCGGCTATGATTAATAAGTTTATTTGCAAATGTTTTCAAAGAATGTCATTAAAAATAATATCAAGTGTTTTGATATGGAAGTGTTTTAGTTATCATACGGTAAAAACTCATCTGTGTTTATGTATGGGCGTGATCTTATGAGATAATATTTCTTTTCAAATGATTTTATTCAAAGGCTGATATATGACACTGTCGTTTATTATTGAGTTTTTCTCACGCTGGTTTATTAAGCTTGGTCCTAGTATTTTCAATACTCGGGTCAGATCCGAGTAGTATCAGGTTTAGTCGAAGACGATTGGATTTTCCAAATGAGAGCTGGAGATATTCATCTACGTATGGACGTATTTTATTATCTACTTTTGTTTTTTTTGGTTGATGTGTGTCAGTAATTGTAAGGACGGATGTTTATAACTATCCAAGCTGAATAGGTTAGACTTTGATATATGTATTTTAAAAGTTTTACGTTGTAAGGATATTTGTTAAATATTATATATTATTCCATTCGTATGAGATGTTGTTCTGTTCATTTTTCTTTATTACCCCTAGTAGTCCACAATTTCGTGCAATTTAGGTCTGACATGTGTGGCTTGTTGTCGGCACAAAGGGCACAGAATTTTAAGCCGTCACAAGTTGGCTCAACAATTAGACAATATGCAAGTAATATAACAATATATAAATGATAAAGGGCAACTTTATATATTTCAGATTCATAATCTTTAATATATACATTAGAATGATATTAACTTAAGGAGTAATATATTTCTTATAAAATACCCCCATGATTCAACTGCCAGACGCATCTGAAATCATGATATACGTGTATTATGTATGTACTTATTTTAGAAATCAATATTGGGTTTATTTAAGTTCCATTAAAATTTTGTTCACACATATATAAATGTACAAATTTCGTTATAATTTCATTTGACTTATATAACGTGTATGTGTGTATCTTTAGTTATTAATTGTATCATATTTAATTTAATTTAATTCTTATTAGCTAAATCAAATTTAATTAATTATAATCCTTCTTAGTTAAATCATATTTAATTAACTTTGGTTCTTATTAATTAAATCAATTAAATTAACTTTCAATTTTTATTAATCAAATCATATTTAACTAATATTTTATTATTAATCTAATCAACTAACTTAATTAAGTTTTATTGTATTTAATATTTTAGAAATTTCATATTATTCGTCTTAAACCATTTAGGATGATCAACCAATTATAACATTTATATTTTTCTTTATATATATAATAACCATTAGTTATATATTTACTCAATAAATCCTTTTATTTAATTAAACAATTAAATTAAATACTTTAATTAATTTAAAATTTTAATTTATTTATCTTAATTAATTTTAGGATAACCATACAACTATAAGAATTATTGTTCATATATATACGCACACATATCAATGCACATATGTTTTTAATTAATTAACGCTTAATTAATTATTTAATTTATTTAATCATATTAATTAAATATGTTAAAATTTGAAATTAATTATTTAATTTATCAAAAAAAAATTGAAAATATAAATTTATTTTATGACTTTATAAAATTCCTTATATATATTTAAACTTAACTTTTAAATTAAAAATATAATTTCTAAATTTCAATTTGAAAACAAGCCCATGGCCCAAATGACTCTAGGCCTTACATCTGAGCTAACCTTTTGGACTTACTCCACCTATTGGACCAGACTGTTAGCTAAGAAGAGAAGAATACTTGATTATCAAACCCTAAACCTTGACATTACTTTTCTAAATGCCGATCAGATAGATAAGTTTAATTAGTTGGTCATAAATGTTACTAATTAGACTGCATAGACCATTTAGGCTCCAGTATCAGTGAAGGAACCCAGTCCATTCTACATCTAGTGAAATAAATATATTTTAAAAAAATCCCTAATTGAGTCTTAATGGGCCTATGACATTGAATGTTTAGTACTAGATTTAATACAGTAGTTTTATAAAATCATATTTCATTGAGATTACCTTATTCATAATTAATTAAATATAAGTTAATTAATTATGGTATTTGAAAAAATATGAATATATCAAGTATACTCATATTTCTGAATGGTGTGACATACACATGAAATATATAGTGAATATAATTGTTTGTATAATGACGTGAACAAACATGAAATAAGATCTGAATATAATTGCATCAAGACCTAAAATGAAAGAGATAAAGGTGACATCATTAATTGGTTCCGCCTTTCTCTTTTACAAAAATTCAATCGATGCTACATTTAACTTTCATACAAAATGATATGTGATAGTAATATGTTTATATCACAAAAACAAAAAATAATAACATGATTTGTATACACATGTGTAAATATTAGGGTTTATATCTACCACTTATATTCGTCGTATATATAAATGTATATGTATATATATGTGTGTATGTGTGTGTGTATATGTATGTATATATGTATATAATCTCAATTTTAAATTGTTCAAACACAAAATAAATTTATGGATAAAATTGTTGCTAAATACATACCTCAACAATGTAAAATATAAATATGTATACATACACACACGGCTATATATATGTGTGTGTGCGCATGTGTGTTTATGTGTGTGTGTATATATATAATGGTTAGGCCGAAACAGTTTCTAATTGACTCAAACATACATCCATACTAAATTAAACTTTTCTAATGTAGTTGCAAATAAACACACACATATGTATGTGTGTTTATGCATATCTAAATAAAATTTCAGCCCTAATAACAAAAAGTTCATCTTTTTAAACAATTAAAATATTGCAAAACCCAAGCTGCATACATTAAATTGGATAAGACATAAATAAACTCTATAGTTTAGCGCCGATTAAACATGAAGTAGAAATAATTTAAATCATTAAATTGAATAATATGTTTGGAATATTATTATAGGTAATATTAAAATAAAGTTCATAACCTAAAACATAGTTATATGCGTATATAAATTCTGGATTTGATTTATCAAGGTAAAGCAGACCTTATCATTTAACACGTTGTTTAAATTGTATTACTAATTATAAATCAGGCAAGATAATAATATGTACATATAAAATTGTGATAAGTATACTACGTCCAAGAAATTTGATTAAATTCAGATCGCTCCTTGCAAATATAGCAAAAGTTCTACGCTTTGATTTTGAAATCTCTCATTAGATTCATGAGTCAATACCCAATCTTTGCAAGAGAGGATGAACCACTTTATTAAATTTTATTTGATCTAGTCTTTGCTAGATAAAAGAATTTTTTTTTCAATCACGAAAAAGATAGAGGAGATAGCAATGGACGAGGAAAGAAGGAAAAAAGAAAAGTTGAACGAGGAATTGAATAAAAGAATAAAAATCTTTCTTGTTATTCCTTTAAGTACTTACCCTTTTAATTCCTAATTAGTTTTCAATCAAGCCAATCCTTCCCCCTTCCTCTACATAGCTGGCCAAGTATGTCCCCTTACATGGACTAATTTTCCAAAAAAACTCATCAAGTAGTTGTATTTAATGCCTATTTAAATACATACCGATATCATATATTTATATGTGTGTGTATAAATTTTATATTACTAACAACGCCCAAAGTATCAAATAAATAAATAATTCTTTAATATTAATTGATTTAATAATTAATAATATTTTACAAACTAACTAAATTGTGTGGCTTTCAAAGAATTTACAAATGCGATTTTGGGACACAAAGATGTGAAGTCGGTCAACGATTAATATTGAAATTTTCAAATATTAATGATCACACATCAACTTACCCAGCAGTGGGACAATTTGGCTGAATTCATCACCTATAGATCATTTTGATAAAATCCTATCTTACAATTTCTTAAGCTGTAACTTTTAGTAACGATAATACACACATTATCTTTACTAAAACTATATCATTTTAGGATATATAGAATTCAGCATTGTTCAGAATTCCAGTATTATCCGCATTCAGCTCGGTTGGTCCAAGAAAGCAAAGTCCTTGATTTAATAATGACATTTATTATCAACAATTCTACTTGCTAGAGGTTTTGACTTTAACTTGGCTACAGTTGACTATTATACTAATCTCGTACAACCGAGGACACAAATTATTTATCGAATAACGTTTCACTTTCATTGCTTTAACTCAGACCTAACTATAGTCTCTTGATGGATTGTCATGCCATGATTTAACTATAATCAAGTGGGATATGTACATTGTAGTCCCATGGTATTCTCTTTGATGAGTCATTTCATGGTTATCCAGTAATTATGAGTACATACCCCTTGGTGCCTCCAACGATCATGAATAATACACTGCCCAACATTTGGAGTGCATTACGCGCTTTGGTCTTAGTAGATGTATCGATATCCTTTCTCGAATCATCATGACCAAGAATATTTAAAATAAAATGTAATTTTATTTTATGATTAATTGCTCATTATTACAACTATTTGCAACTAAAATTGCCTAACATTTTATTTAAGGCTATTCTTATTAATATACTTTAAATCAATTACTTAATTAATTATATCATAATATAACAAAGTATATAAAAGAAAACAAACATTGTTACTGCGAACAAGATTGACTGCAAAGTCAGATATACGTAATGAATTACACAACTACTCCTAAGTCATACCACTATCTCTTTTACTTCTGTGTACTTTATTCAAGCTATAATAGATTCGAGCTAACCATCAACATGAAAGGTGCCTCCCGACAACAAAGTGTATTTTAATGGAAGAGGTAATAGAGGAAGCATGCCAAAACCTTTAGGGTTTCCATAAATGAAGTAATGAAACCGACATTGTAAATTATTTAAAGTAAGAAGTTTCGGTTTTCCTTATTTTCTAACTAGGCCTTGAGCCTTGTATATGAAGTATTTTGCTTTATCATAATGAAATGTGTAACATTTCAAAAATAATAATTGTTAACCCACTTTTCAACCAAAATGATTTCAGTTGGACTTAGATGATCGAAGCAAAGGTGAAACAATTCAAAATTTAGGGACACGCTTAGAAAGACTAGAGAAACAACTCGAAAAAGTTTCAGTTGGATTAGAGCCAAGCATATAGCTCGGTACCGAGCCAAGCACATAGCATGAGAATCACCTTCCAAACTCCATGCTTCTCATAGACTACCCCAATAGCTCGTGATCAAGTTGTTTTCCCAGAGTATAGACGACTAATTCCATGATTGATGAGAAGAAAGTCAAAAAAGTAGGGTAACTCAAGTGATAGAAGAAAGATTACTAGAATCAACCAAAAGTCTATGAAAAGTGTTTAGAACCTATTAACTAGAAGGCAAAAGATCAGAGCAAGAATTGAAGTCGAATTTATACCAAAACTTATAGCTTAGTACTGAGCTATATAGGTCGGTACCGATCTTCCTATTGGGTCGTGGTGTTCTGATTCTCTTGTATAACACGGGGCCTTCATCTAGACTCCAATTGACATGGGCTTCTAACCCATTACCTTTGTTTCTCTATATATACAAGCCTTGCTACAAACCAAAATGGGAGCTAATTTGATCTCTCTGCCATTGGAGACTTCTTCGTCTTCACATCTTACCTCTTCTTCATTAAAGTCACTTAGGAAGCTACTATTTGTTGTTCTAGGACTTAGATCGGCAAATCTCTAGAGCTAGCCATTAATCCAAGAACCACTAGATTGTAGTCAGATCAAAGAAATTAGTTGTAATCTAGAGAGAGAACAACTAATAAAAAATATTAAAGTGGACGTAGGCTGAAGATTACGCCGAACCACTATAACAATTCTTGTGTCTCCTTTTACTTTTCTACTTTTTCCTTTATTTTTTACTAGAACTAGTACTTTCATTTGATACTGGGTGTTGATCCATTTTCTAGGTTAATAATAATGATCTAGACTTCTAGTTCAACCACTCTGCTTTAAGTTTGTAATTTGAGTATTTTGCTTCAATCTCTTGACTCTTCTAAACCATGGCTTGATCCCTACCACTCTTTAACTTCAAACATTTCACTATCCTTTCATCGATAGATGGTGTAGTGAAAATTCACATATTATAGCGATGATTCACATGAGCAAAGCACTCTTTAAATGTGTATACACCAAGTTAGTAAAGCTGGTCAATTACACACCTATGAAGCACTAACTAGGAGTGCGCAAATGGTTTTTTTGGTTTGAAACCTATAAAAAATATTAAAAATCAAATTAACTATTCAATAAATAAAAACTAAACCGAATCAAACCAATATTTTTAAAACTAAAACAAACCGAATAGAAAACAATTGGTTCAATTTGATTTGCACGTGACTAAAATAGCTTAGGTTGTGTGGTTGCTAACATAACATAAGATTGAAATAATTGAATGAGTTTATATACATACATACATATATGTGTATGTGCATGTGTTTGTGTGATGATGCTTTGATTTTCAGAGTCTACTTCTAAAAAATTGATATAAACCAAAAAAAAATGTTAAGGTAATAATAATATAAATATTGATAATTATGGTCTTTTACAATATTTCAAGTTTTATGCTCTATTTAATTGGTCGGCTTGGTTCTCAAATACTAAAAATAGAAACCAAGCAAAAACCCAAAAATTCAAAACAAAAACCAAATAACTAAGAAAATCAACCGAACTAGTCAAACTTATTTGGTTCGGTTGGTTTAATAGGTTCAAACGTTCCCCTAGCATTGATGGCCTTATTTGCTCATCGTAACAAAGCCAAGTCAATACAGTTTGAATGAAGGGTTTGAATGTAAACCCATTCTGATTCCTCTAACATGAGTAGACCTATTATAAACTATGGTATTATTCACATCAACTTTTACCCAGTTGGAATTGACATCGCGTCTGGCGCGTTCAACGCATCGGACACGTCAATGACAGGACCCATACAATGGGTTGTTTGGGCTAACTGTTGGAATTCTGCCATTGGTGTTAGACTCGATGGACACATTTGACGCCAATGACATAATCTCAATAGTTAGCCAAAATGGTCAAGAACTTAACCCATGTATATTGATTGTAATTTTCTCTTCTTCGTCCTTATTGACATCAACCCAAAATTTTGAAAATTTTAACCTAAAAATCCACAAATAGCGACAAGTTTTAAGGTAATTTTTGCTACATCCATATCAATCTCATTTCCATTTATTTTCCATTTTTTTTTTATTTTTTCTAGTTTTTAGATCGAAAATGGCTGAAACTGATCTGAAAAACACCAGTTGAAGTCGTAAGAATCGGTCCGAAAAGCTATGACAGAATGCTTGCATTATGTCATTGATACTTACCAAGCAGTTCGAAATAACAAAAAAGACACCGATAAGACAATTGAAACAACGCTGAATGAGGCTTTGATAATTATTTTGAATTAGATACAGGTAAGGAAAGATCAAGTTTGCTACGAATACAGAGGATTCAAGAAGCTGATTGAGTTAGGAATGTACCTTAGGGGCAATTATGTAATTTGTTATATATATCTAACTCATTGACCAATTTTATTCGCAATAAAGGTGTTTCTTTCTATTATATACTTGATATAATGTGGTTATATTAATTAATTAATTTAATTAGAAGTATATTTAATAGAAAATCCATAAATGGTATATTTTGTGATAGTAATTACAAAGTATTGTAACCATGAGTAATTTATCATAATAAAATAAATATACCATTTTAAATGTTCCAGATCAAGATGCATCGAGACTGGATATCGATGTATCTGTTGAGAATAGAGTATGTAACGCTCTTCAAATATTGGGCAAAGTATTACTAATGACTGTTTAAGGCTCCTAGGGGTTACGTACCGATAATTATTGAATAAATATGGAACGACTCACTCGATAGTTTTCTGTTAGTTGATACAACTAAGATCAAACAGAAAATATCAATGTGATTGATTTACGTTGTTCTCTCAACTTTAGAATGCTATGGATCTTCAAACGAAAACTTCGCTTTGATTATAGTAAAATCATGGTATGACATTCCATCGAGTGACTATAGTTGGATCGAGTGGAAGTATTATAAGTGAATCACTATTCAAGAGAGGATTCATCCCCTTAGTTATATGAGGTTAGTATCATGGTCAACTCAAATCAACTCAAAGTCAAAGTATATGGCTAGAGCACTTTGGTTAATAATAATTGTTATTATTGAACTAAGGACTTTGTGTTTGGACTATAAAGTTGAATGTGGATCATATAGGAATTTTGACCGTTACCAAATTCCACAAGTCCTAATGTGATATAGTTTTGACGATGAGAATTGGTGTAAATAATTGTCACTGTCAGGTACTGTTTATAATAAGTAAAATTTGATTTTATCGAAAAGACTTGTTTTAACGATGAATTCAGCCAAACCGTCATATCAGCTGCTAAGTGACGTGTGAACAATAATATTTGAATTGTTCAATATCAGTCGCTAACTGAATTCACACCTCCGAGTTGTACAAACGCATTTGTGATTTCTCCGAAAACCATACAACTTTATTAGTTTGTAAAATGTTGCAAACTGATTAAATTAATTAGCTTTTATGAAATATTAATTATTGTTAGTTTATATGATGTTTTTGAATGTTTTTGGTAGTTATTTTAATGCATATATAAAAGTTATATTTGCATATATCGAAATGTGATATCGGTATAACTTTAAACATGTTTTAAATAATAAAATAATTACATAAAAGTTGTTTTCTTTTATTTGGAAAAGCTGCATACCTGGAATGTGCTTGGATCAGCCATATAATGGTAAGAAAATGAAATCAATTAATGGGACTAATTGAAAATTAGATAGAAGAAATAAAGGAGGAAGTTTTAATAGGAGAATAGAAAAAGGTTCCTTTAATTCAACAAAACCTCCTCATTTCTGAAAGTACATAGAACATAACGTGAATTTTTTACCTTTTTTCTATTCCTCTTCTCTATCATTCATTCATGGCTGAAACTTCATCCAAAAGAAAAAAACATCAACAAATTCAAATGAATATCAAACTAAATTAAAAAAAGTGGTTCATTCTTCTCTTGCAAAGTGGGATGGAAATATTTTGAATTTAAGGAAAAGCCACAAATCAAGGTATAAAAGGCAAGGTCTATCAAACATAGAGGGTGATCAATCAGATCTAGGTATTGTAATATCATTCATGGTGTTTCTACATGCTTCATCCTAAGGTAATTATATGTGTGTATAAATCTATATTTACATATCTTATAATTTGTTCCCATCCCCTTAATCTCTATCTTTCCCTTCTGTTCATACTGTGAATCTGAATCTTGATTTGAATACCTCCATTCCCTTACATGAATCGATTGTTCTATCATATTACAACATATAACGTTTTCTTTTATTCCCTACTGTTTTGTTTTGAATTATAATATCTCATTTTCCATCTCATGTATAATTGTTTGATTAATTAATTTAACCAAGATCTAGATCTTAAATTTATGCACTCTACGTGATTGTTTACAAAGTTTGTTTTATCTAGATCTTGATCTTCTCATCTCAAATCTATATATGCCTGTGTTGTTTAATTTTGTTGTTAAAAAACACATACGGAACATAATTGAACTTTGTTTTTTTTATAATTCAGTTTTTCATATCAGAAAGGTTTACGCTTGAATATTTGGACATGGGTCGCTATGTAATTAAAACTTGGTAATGATCGCATTAATTAATCTTTGTCATCCAATTAATATGATGTTTTAATTGTCATGTTTCAAATCATTCTAATATAAACTCTTCCTTTTAAAAGAAAAAGGAAGACATCAAATCAAAGATATATTCCATGATTTGCAATTCCATCTAATTAAAAATTATATCTTTGCTTAAAAAGAAAGGATTCTTTTCACAACTGTTTCAAACCATTTTCATTTATCTTAATATTCTTTGATTTATTGCTTATAGTCGAAATGAAATCTATTTTATTTGAACTATTATGCTAAACATTAATTGTATATGTATATACATGTATGTGTGGGTGTGGGTGTATATATTTATGGTGTGTGTGTGTATGTGTATTTATATATTATTATTAAATAAATAAATTTGTTCATGTTTAGGATGACAAAGGTATATATAAATGATAATTGTTTTCATTGTGGTGTAAATCCTTATTTGACTTATATGCATGTATTATATATGTTGATATATGTTATGTTATTTTAAAATGTTTAAGATAACATAAACATACATGTATGTATATAAGATAAATTTTCAAAATTAATATAATTTAATTAAAATTGTTTAGTTAACAAAGTAATAGGTTAGTTAATTAACTAAAAGCATGCATATATAAGATATATGTGTCTTACTATAACGGTTATAACAGATATGTCCAATACAAAATTTGTATTGGAATACTAATTAAAATATAATTAAAGAGTTAACTAATTAAAATTGAATAAATAAGATTTAATTAATAATATGTTATACATAATTGTATAAGTTAATTAAAATATAAAATTTATACAATAATGAAACTCATATAATATAAGTGTATAAACTAAAGGTGAAACATTAAAGAAACTTAAATAGATTTAGAAATAAATACATATGTAAATTGTGATTTTTGATATGTCTGACACTTAAATCACGAGGGTATTTCATAAGAAATATATTATTCTATATATAAGTCGGTACCACTCAATATAACATACTAATGATTATGAATCTTTAATATAATACTGTCATTTACCTTTTATATATATATATTAATAAATTACTTACATACTTCTTAGTTGTTGAGCAAACTCAAGCTAGGGATGCTATGTGTAGTATTATTAATATATTAAATAGATGAGGTAAGATAATTATATGTATTTGTTGAGCAAACTCAAGGTATATATACCATACTTTGGATATCGTGATATGTTAGGTGTGAGTGAATAATCTCTTTCGATTTGTTAAGCAAACTCAAGGTCGAAATGATATTAGGACAAGGAAAAATAGGCTAGGAGTTGTATATGATACAACCGATAAGGAGTTATTCATCGTTTATGGGGCTATGATTTGTTGAGCAAACTCAAAGTCAGAATACCAAGATAGACAAGTCCTAACATCCAGTAATAAAGTAGAAAGACTTCTATGTTTCATCTTAAGATTTGGAGAAACATAAAAGATTAGTGGGAGCCTTATTAGAGTAATGAAATGACAACATTTAATCTTTCTAATATTATAAGAACATATGCTAAATAGTGTTATAATTATCTATAATGATAAATTTGTGCATTTGATATGATTGATAAAATGTTTATCAATTAACATATACAAACGAATTGAATTAAAAGTTGATAAATGGAAATATAATACCCACCATCAAACGCCTATTGCATGTTAATATTTCTATACCTATGCAAGTATCTCATTTTTACATCTACTTAATACATTCATAAAATGATCGCTTACGTGCTTATTTAGTTGAGATGCGTATTGCACTCTATGAGTTTCGAACTCTAAAAGCAATATAAGAGTATGGAAATTTGATCAATATGATATCATTTATAAATGTTATATAATGAACGGCCACAATTCGTGATGTATGATACTTCAATGAATATAGTTCATTGGGAATAAGCCAATAAATAGTATTCTGAGATTATGTATTCAACTTGATTGATTAAAAAATGGATCATATTGTGTTAATGTAACACAAGACCAAAAACTATAAGACAAATCTTAGAACTCGATTGCTAAAATGTCATTTTGATTGGTTTACATAGAGTGCAACATATTTGATGTCCTTAAATATTAAAGATAATTGAATACGCTTTTGTAAAGAGTTTGTTATGATGTTGTAGTAAGGTTTTCTTTTGAATAGTTTTACCATTTGAAAGGGAAACAAATGTATAAGAATAAAGGTAATTTAAAGCATAGTTGGGATGAAGAGAATGGATAGTCACTTCTGCTTCATAGAGAAACATTAGAATCGAGAATTGTAATAATAATTAATACTTTATATTGGAACAAGAAATATGATTTCTATTCTGAAATGTATTTTCATATAGAAATTTTTTTTCTATGAAATGCATTACTTTGAGCTCAAGATATTTGATCAACAAACTCTCCAGTGTAAATAGTTGCAATGCATGAAACAAACAAATTATATTAAGTGAATGATGGACTTTTGAATTTATTATGCTATTACAGTAATGGTGGAAACAATGAGAGCATGCCATATAGCACTTATTAATTGCATCATGGTGGAACCCAGTGCATGAAGCTCCCGCGCGATAGCGGGCTCTGGGGAGGTCGATTGCATGTAGCCTTTCGCTCGCTTGCGAAGAGGTTATTTCCGGACTTATTAATTTCATCATAGTACGAAAATTATTATCGTAAAACTTACCAAACATTATTTATGAAAAAATGACTATTTTTCGGTATAGACTGAGAAATAGACATAGCTATAGTTCAATATAAGTATTATGAATACTTGTTATGAAATGAAACTATAACATGGTATTTATTTCATAACTAAAGTGATGCATTGGAAAATACAAAAGTATCTAATATTATATATAGTTATTTTGGAATTATAGACTAAGCCATAGTTTTGAGAAAATAATTTTATTATATGATTTTGAATCATATGATACCGGTTAATTATATCTCAAACAATTAAGGCTATGCACCCATTTAGTGAAAGCATCATAAGGGTTGATGAACTCTTCAGATTGATTCATATGGATGTATGCAATCATAAGTCTATTAATATCAAAACGGTTTCACATACTTTGTCATATTCACTTGTGAGTTATCACCAACATGAACATGTGTATTTGATACATGTGTATTATGTCTATGGTAAACTCACAGAGTATAAAACAGAATAAATAAAATAACATCATAATAATGATTTGATTTGATCGAATGAGTGATTATATTGGAAAATGTTCTGAACGTACCTAAAATGAATAAAGATTCAATCTCAAAAGTACTCCTCCATATGATAAATAATGATGCATCAATATGGAGTAATCGAACTTTATTGGATAATGTACGATTAATTATGAGTGAAGTTGAGTTAGTTTCTTTTTATAAGGTAATGTACTTAAGGGTCGTACACAAGGTTAATATTATTTCATCTAAATAACAGTTTACAAAATTTTACAAGATAAGGGTTTATAAGAAATCCCAACGTATCCTAGGCCAAGGAGTTGGCAGGTTGTGCGAGTTGAAAGATTGCGCGTAATAATCGTTTATGAGGGATCTTGTATGAATCTCCCCAAAAGGATTTTGAAAAGACTGTCATTGGATGACATATTTGTGTTTCAAACATAATTTTTGTAAACTAAAACTAAATTAGTTTTATAAATAAAGAAATTTATAAAACGTTTATGAATACCTGTTCTATTGCACTGAGAAACAATTGTTGTTTCAAGGTATATCAGCTTCATCGTAAAGAAATTTCTTTGAGGAATTATTGGTAGTGAAATAGAACTAGATATGATCTATAGATATAACTGATTAAATGATATGAAATAAAATTAAATAACATAAACTAACACAACAACATTAGAGTGTCTAATAATTATTCTCGTACATTGAAGAGAAACTATGAGTTTCTTATCAATGTCGACAATATAGTCCTCGATTGTTTAGACCATTAATAGAGTTGACTTTATGATATGGTATGATGCGCAAATCTGAAAGAATTTCAATTACTTTATTAAAATATGATTTTGGTAGTTGTAACCTAAGGGATGTGATTCATCGACCATGGTTGTGCCTTTATGAGAAAGACTAATGCAGTTGGAATTAAATGAGCAGTGTTGATAAGAAAAATATGGCAAATTTCAATTATTGAAATTAGCGTAATAGATTCGATATTCAACATGCTCAAGTTAATTTGGATTTACTTAAAAGTTTCCACTTGTATGACTTTATGTTTGGTACGTATGTATTGAGATAGAAAATTCTAAATAATGATTTAGAGTAAAGTGTTTACACGTAATAACCAAAATGTCTCAAAGTCAATGGAAGCGATATTGAGGTTGCGAGTCTGTGGATATGATCCACGAAATGATAGAACGTACCATTTTATAAGCATCAGATTGAACAAATATTTTGATAGAAATATCAAATAGTTTGATTATGAATCAAAATGCAGAGGAAGCGTGTGTTCATAAGAAAGAACACTGAAAGGTACATTGATATTTCTAAACTATAAGTAAACAACACGTTGTTGAGTTTAAACAATGTACTTGTGTTAACATCAACCTTGGTTGTTTTAGTGCTCAATTTTGGATTATAAATGATGTCTTTTATAGTGAGTACTAAAGATATTGGGAATGTCTCGAATCGATATGCAAAGACAACTTATTAAATTGTTTAATATGGAACATGAGAGATGAGTTCCTTATGCATTGACAATAGGAGTTATCATACATATTACGTTGTCTACGAGATCATTATTTTTTTGTGTATTTGATATATGAAGAAAATATCAAATCCAAATTGATATTACTAAATGGTTATTTGAAGTATTAATGTGTATTTGTGAAACACTAGAGAATTGTTACAGAAAAAACTTCTTATGAAGGAGTGTTCAGACTCAAACTTCATAATGGATATGAGCATAGTATAGTATGTTAATAATAAATTCAAGTCGAGAATCTCTAGTTGGAAATGTTCCAAATGAAAGACCGTGGCTGATTCAATGAAATGGCTAAGTACATCACCTTGAATATTGACACAATAAAAAATAATGCATAGAAAATTATAAGTGCAGAAATTTATAACTGAGCTGGTTTCAAATGTTGAGAATCTCATAACATTGTTATACGATAACAATATCACAATATGGTTCGTAATATAACTTAGAGCTCACTAGAGGTCGAAAGACATACTTCGAATTGTTCCACGTGATAAAGAAGTTTATCACCATCAGAGAGAGTTGATTGACAGAGATGGTAACTGAAACATAGTAGCATACCCGTTCATAAAGGGACTGACCCAACTAGTTTTGAGAAACCAATTGAGAAGTTGGAATAAGATTCCATAATTGGTCCCAAGTGTAAGTGAGAGATTGATAGAGTTAGGGGTATGCCTTATGGGCAATTATGTAATTTGTTACATATATTTAACTTGTTGACCAATCTTGTTCACAATAAATGTGTTTCTTTCCATTGTATACTTCATAAAATATAGTTATATTAATTAATTAATTAATTAAATTAAAAGTGTGTTTAATAAAAAAATCTATAAATGATATATTTTGTGATGGTAGTTACAAAATGTTGTACCCATGAGTAATTTATCATAATAAAACAAATATATCATTTTAAATGTTCCTAGTCAAGATGCATCGTGACTGGATATCGACGTATCCATTGAGACTAGAGTATGCAACGATCTTCAAATGTTGAGTAGCGTATTACTCATGACTTCTGAGGGCACCTAGGGGTTACTTTCTGATAGTTATTGGATAATCATGGAACGACTCACTCGATAGTTTTCTATTGGTTAATATAACTAAGGTCAAATAGAAAATATCAATGTGTCTGATTTACACAGTCCTCTCGTCTTGAGAATACCATGGATCTTCAATATGAAAGCTCCGCTTTGATTATGGTCAAATCACGACATGGTGTTTCATTAATTGTTTATAGTTGGGTCGAGTGGAAGTATTGAAAGTGAAATACTATTTAAGAGAGGATTCATCCCCTTAGTTATATGAGGTTAGTATCATGGTCAACTCAAGTCAACTCAAAGTCTCTGCCAGAGCATTTTGGTTAATAATAATAATTATTATTGAACCAAGGACTTTGTGTTTGGACTATAAAGTTGAATGTGGACGATATTGAAATTTTGACCATTACCAAATTCCATAAGTCCTAATGCGATATAATTTTGACGAAGAGAATTGGTGTAAATAATTGTCACTATCAGGTATTGCTTTAATAAGTAAAATTTAATTTTACCGAAAAGACTTGTAAGCGATGAATTCGGCCAAACTATCATATCAACTGCTAAGTGATGTGTGAACATTAATATTTGAATTGTTCAATATCGATTGCTGATTGAATTTACATCTCCGAGTCACACAACCGCATTTGTGATTTCTTCGAAAACCACACAATTTTATTAGTTTGTAAAATGTTGCAAACTAATTAAATCAGTTAATATTTATAAAATATTAATTATTGTTAATTTATCTGACATTGTTGAATGTTGTTGGTAATTATTTTAATGCATATATAAAAGTTATATTTTCATATATCGATATGCGATATTGGTATAATTTTAAACATGATTAAATAATAAAATAATTACATAAAAGTTATTTTCTTTTATTTGAAAAAATTGCATATTTGGAACGTTCTTGGATCAACCATGTAATGGTAAGAGGAGGAAATCAATGAATGAAATTAATTGAAATTTAAGAAGTGCAAATAAAGGAGGAAGTTTTAATAAAAGAATAGGAAAATGTTCTTTTAATTCTATTAAAAACAAAACCTCCTCATTTTTAAAAGTACATAGAACAGAACGTGAATTTTTACCTTTTTCTTCCTTTTCTCTATCATTCATACATGGCTGAAACTTCATCCAAAAGAAAAAGACACAAAACAAATTCAAATCAGCATCAAACTAAATTTAAAAGAAGGTGGTTTGTTCTTCTCTTGCAAAGTGGGATGGTGATTTTTTGAAATCCGAGGAGAAACCACAAATCAATATTTGATGAAGGGCAAGGTTTATCGGATCTAGTGGGCGATCATTCAGATTTTGGTATTGTTCTATCATTCATGGTATTTCTACATCCTTCATCCTACGGTAATTATATGTGTGTATAATTCTATATTTACATATCTTATAATTTGTTCTTATCCCCTTAATCTCTATATTTCCCTTCTGTTCATACTATGAATCTAAATCTTGATTTGAATATCTCCATTCCTTTGTTTGAATCGATTGTTCTATCATATTAAAACATAGAACGTTTTTTTATTCACCACTACTTTGCTATGAATTATAATATCTCATTTCTTGTCTCATGTATGATTGTTTCATTAATTAATTTAACCTAGATCTAGATTTTAATTTTATTTTCTGTACTCTATGTGATTGTTTACAAAGTCTATTTAATCTAGATTTAGATCTTCTTATCTCAAATCTATATATGCCTTTGTCGTTTGATTTTGTTGTTAAAAAAAACATACAGAACACAATTGAACTTTGGTTTTTTTTTATTTTTACGATTCAATTTTTCATATCAAAAAAGTTTACACTTGAATATTTAGACATGAGTTGCTATGTAATTAAAACTTGGTAATAATCGCATTAATTAATCTTTGCCATCCAACTAATATGATGTTTTAATTTTCATGTTTCAAATCTAACTAATATAAACTCTTCCTTTTAAAAGAAAACGGAAAACATCAAATCAATGATATATTCCATGATTTGCAATTTATCCAATTAAAAATTATATCTTTGCTTAAAAAGGAAGGATTCTTTTCATAACTATTTTAAACCATTTTCATTAATTTTAATATTCTTTGAATTTATTGCTTGTAATTGAAACGAAATCTATTTTATTTGAAATGCTATGCTAAGCATTTATTGTATGTATATGTATGTGTATGTGTATGTGTGTGTGTATATATGTACGTATTTATATATTATTAAATAAATAAAATCGTTCATGTTTAGGATGACAAAGAGATATATATATATATATATGAGAAATGTGTCCATTGTGGTGTAAATCCCAACACTCGTGCAATATTTACATTAATTTTGTACATTTTTATATGTTGCACTTACACTATACACACGGATGCATGTGATGTGCTCAGAATCATTTGCAATTAATCAAATCAAATTGGACTAACGCATTCCTAATTAAACATTCAATTGAAATTTTAATATGTTTATTTAACACATTATCAATCTAATCAGAAACAAAAATGAGAGGTTTCTCTCTCTTCAATTATTTTTGTTTACTCCCTTAATTAATTGTATAATTATCATTAGAGAAGGAAACTCATATTATTTTAATAAGTACCTGCTGCACATGCGGGTGTATTTGATACACTCGTTCATTTAAATTTATATACTATTCAAACCATTTTGATTTTTTTTTCTCCAAATCAAATAAAATATTGATTTTATTTAAAAGAAGATTTAGATAAGATCTAAGTGTATTTAGACTTCATAGGCCCAGATCCAAAATGACTAAAATATTTGAAATTCACCCTTTTTTTCCACTGTAGGCTAGCTCAGATCCAACAAAACAATGGCTAGTATGTAGAGTTTGTGTAGCAAAACGGGATCAGGATGGGATCCAGTGAGGGGAGCGGTTAGCGCGAGCGAGCAATGGTGGGTCGATTGTGTGAATGTAATTTTGTATCGTATTTTTGTTTTTAATTACGAGTTAATACTAAGTTTTGTTTCTCTTTTCTTTTGTTTTTACAAAATTTCTACACCACAATTTTGAAGTATAGGAAAGAACCAATATAGCCCATATGAAGTCACTGCAACAAATTTTCCAAGGTAATATTGCAATGGGAGGCGGTGCTTTCACATTTGGTGTCACAGAAGAAAAGTCGAGACTCAATGTCCTTCTCCCCCAGAACATCAATGCAACATGGAGATTTGATGGATTTTATAATCCACTTGAAGACCTCGACATGCAACCATCACGACAGCCTACACCAGCCCATGGCGAAGATCATCTTCTAAAGTTCATGGTAGAAGAAGGTGAGTGGATTGAACCCACCCCTCGATTTCTAGGTTTTTTTTGAAGACACAGGGAACTAAGCTTTACTTATAAACTCTAAGCAAGTATGCGCCGAACCGACAACACATACTTCAAGTAATTCGCAAGGATATGTAGTTGGTGAAGATTGAATCCTCGACCTTTAAAGTTTAAGATGAGCGCCGCATGTCCTAACCACTGCACTACCTTGTGGGTTGATTTTTAGTTTTATTTATATGCATTTCATATTTTAACTTCTCATGAAACCGACCGTTAGGGAGGTTTGCTTACTGTCACCGGCCAAAATCAATTTTTCTGAAGCCAAAAAAATGTGGATCTTGTCTCATCGCGGTTTTTCTAAAAACGTGGATCTTGTCTCATCGCGGTATCCCTAAACTTTCTCCTTTTATTTCGCGCATCAAAGATTCCAAATTCAAATCTATTATGATTTTCAAATTCTAAAATTTCAATTTCAAATCGACATTTTGAATGCTTTGATTGATATTTACATTTGAAATTCATATTTTCAAATTCAAATCTCAATTTATTCTTTTCCAACATATTAATCACCGGCCAAAATCAATTTTTCTGAAGCAAAAAAACATGGATCTTGTCTCATCGCGGTTTCCCTAAAAAGATGGATCTTGTCTCATCGCGGTTTTCCTAAACTTCCTCCTTTTATTTCGCGCATCAAAGATTTCAAATTCAAATCTATTATGATTTTCAAATTCTAAAATTTCAATTTCAAATCGACAATTTTGAATGCTTTGATTAATATTTACATTTGAAATTCATATTTTCAGATTCAAATCTCAATTTATTCTTTTTCAACATATCATCACTTAATGTTTAAGTAATATTAACAAAATTTTAAATGTATTTTTCTTATCAAAGTTATACAATCGAACGGTCGGTTTTTCTACCGTTGTGCGGTTATACTAGTTTTATTATTGTTGTATTTCATTATATTTCTAGTTTTATTTGTTTTTTTTATTTCATTTTCTAATGATTAATGAAAATTGTATTTTTTTTCTTAATTATATTATATAACTACTTAATTAGAAAATAATTAAAACAGAAAAGACAAAAGGAGCAAAACTATATTCATAACCGAAATATACCCCTTGCAACGTTCTACTTCTCCTTGCTTTCAAATGCCTTTCGTGCTAAAACAACGCACCCAATATTTGCGCTGCTTTTAAAACAGCCGTATTATAAGAACTGAAAATGGGCGGCGGCGGCGGGTCGGCATGCAGCAGCAGCGGAGAGGAAGACGGCGACGCAGAATGGAAGAAGGCGATAAATTCAGTAGCCACCTCTGCCTCAAATGGCCCCACCATCCCAAACTCAAACTCTAACTCAACCGAGATAAATGATACGTCTTCTAAATCTGTCCCCAAACTTTATCAAATCAAGGTAATACCAATTCAATGTTAATGGTGCTTTCTGTTGATTTGCAAACTCCTGTCTGCCGGTTTAGGGTTTAGATTAGATAGTATTTCCTGATAATTTTACGACCTGTGAATAATGATTTTGAAGTACCTGCATATGTACAATATTTTAGACGAGCATTACGCTACGCGCTTTGCGCGTAATGAAGACACCTGAATTGTTTTGTACAAAGTATTTGAATCATACGTAGTTAATTTGAATTTTTATCTAAGTGTAATATCTAATTTTTTGTTAGTTTAAAATTTTATTTATATTATTAATCTATAAAAAATGAATTTGTAAAGTAGTTTATTTGTTAGGTCCTGTCTTAAGCGAAATTAAGACTTGGTACATATCATAGAAAAAAATTTGAATTTGTAAATGAAGCTTACTTGTGAGATTCTATTTTTAAGTGATACTAAATTTTGATAATATCTATAAAGAAACATTTTTGGTATTTCACGCTGAAAACAAAAGAGACACCAAATATATTACAACTATTAATAAAGAAATATGTAAAAGTATTTTTGGAACTTCGCGGTTGGACCAAAATTTGTGTTTCTATTCTAATTATTAAAAAGATATATTATTAATTTATAAACAATGAATTTATAAAGTAGTTTATTTGTTAGATCCTATCTTAAGTGATATTAAGACTTGATAAATATTTATAGAGGAAAAATTCAATCTGTAAATGAAGCTTACTTGTGAGATTTTATTTTTAAGTGATACTAAATTTTGATAATATCTATAGAGAAGCATTTTTGGTATTTCACGCCGACAACAAAAGAGCGTGATGCCAAATGCATTATAGTTGTTTATAAAGAAATATATATAAGGGTATTTTTGAAACTTCGCGTTCGGATCAAAATTTGTATTTCTATTCCAATTATTAATAAAAATATATACATATATTTTATTTGTGGAAATATGTAAAAATATCATGTAGTGTTTGGTTTGAAAATGAATTTTGTGTTTTACATTTTCAGCCGTCTACTTTAAAACACATGAAATAGACGGAGGGAGTGGAATTTTGTGTTTTACATTTTCAGCCGTCTACTTTAAAACACATGAAATAGACGAAGGGAGTGGAAAACGATCGATTCAGAAAATGGTTTTAACATATAAGATTGAAAATGATCTTCCACCTTTTAGAAAATATCAACATGTATCTTCGTTCCAATTTCCCCTTTGTTGGTATTACTAGGATTGTCCAACTCATAATCCTCTCCCATTTCAGTTGACTTGCATATTGAAAGCACAAAATACAACTAATCAAACACTACCTTAATTTTTAGGAAGATTAGTTTTGATTTATTTGCTTAACAAATATCAATCTTTACAAAAAAATATAACTCGTTTTATCAATAAAAATAACAATTCATTCTTTTTAACATAAAAATACATAAAATACACAACAAAAACAACATACTTAATAATTTACGAGATTTTTTGACACGTGCTGCATATAAAAATACTCTTTCACAATGATATAAAATTGTAAAACATTAATTTTTTATATAGGTTCAATAAGTAACAGTTCAAAATTATGAAGAAAAATATTGTGAAAATTACGTTGGGATTAGAATTTGACATTGTGATATAATAAATGTATCAAAATTTTCATGTAGAAATAGACGTTATTTTTGTTTTGATCGGGATCTGAATTCCCGATCTCTTGTTTGTATATAAGGGTATTTTTGAAAATTTACGGTGGAACCAAAAAATTGCAGCTCTATTCCATTTAGTAATAAAAAAAATACAGTAAGGGCATTTTTGAAACTTCACAGCCGGACCAAAAAATTGTGTTTCTATTTCAACTATTAACAAAGATAATGCATTGGAAACCCGATTGGACTGTGGTCTGACCATGCTTGATCGCAGGCCGTGAGTCACCATGGTCCGTAGTGGATTAAAGCTGCGAACAATTCTGAGCTGGAGAAGAAACCGCAAAACATCCAAACCGGACCGCAAAATACAATCTTTTAAAAAATCAATCAAAACGCGTTGAATACTTTCATTGGACAGCCGTTCTGCTTTTCCAATCCATTCCCAACTTTGTGATTTGTAAGGGGGCCCAAATTAGAGAGATCAGGAAAGTAAAGCCAGTGATAAAAATCAGGGAGAAGTTGCATACTTTTTATCTTTATACTGACAGAATGACAACATTTCTTTCAGGGCTTATAGTATTTTCCAATGTATTGACAGCCATGAGCCCCACCACCAACTGACATGTGGGATATCACAGCATTTGATATTCAAATTTTAATTTAATGAGCAATTTGAAGAAATAATATTTTGTTCATATTTTAATTCTGTATTCACATTTCAGATTATTCATCATTTACATTTCATAAGTGTAATTTGATTAAATGATATGTAGCGAATAGTAGTTTAATTTAGTTTGGTTTGATGAAGTTGCTTAATCATACTTTGTAGTCTAGTTCTATGCATTTGATTTACATAATTATAGAATTGAAGAATAACACAATAAAATAAACGAACGATTTACATAATCATGGTATGCTTAATTTACATCATTCTGTACATTCATTTAATAGATATGTGACAGATATTAGTAATTTAATTATATTTTAGAAAGCATTCAATAGAAAAAAGAAACAAAATCCAGAACCGGAATCAAAACGGAATTTTCGGAATATCCGGAACGGAACCAAAATTGTACAAATGTCAAATGGCTAGAACGGAACCGGAAACTGGAATTTTAAACCTTGCTTTAAAGTACATTATGACATGATAATATAACTTTTAGTACGAGTTAGTATCAAACCAAAGATAATTGGTTGTGATAGATAGTTGGAAACCTGGTATGTTCGAGAGAACTTAGTGTTTCATAAATTACTTGCATGTTTTTTACATATAAGATAATTGGTCTAGATGGGATAATTAGTGTTTCCTTATCGTAAAAGGCTAATAAAAATCTGTCTAAATTCTTAATTGTTTGCAGTATATCTTTTTTATCCCAATTATTCTTTTATGTCTTACATGTACTTTTCTCTTCTATAATTCTAATCCACTCTATGCAATGCCTCTGTGTGTGTGTGTGTATAACTAATTTTGTTTCTATATGTACATCGTGTAATATGATGCTAAAGGCATCTTTGTTTCTTTTTGCTTATATCATCTTCAATTAATAAAGCTTATATTGTTTTGTTCTTTCTATTACCATTTTGCTTTTCTTGTATTTGGGGAGTGAAATTTTCTGTCATTTACTTCTTCTTCTTGGGTAAACACCCCTACATGATGCTAAGACCCTTTAATCCATTTTTGTCATTCGAAACTATATATTACTAAACACCTTATCTCAACTTGTTTCTACCATTTTACAAAACTCTATAAAGCCCATTCACTACAAATTTTACATGGTGGATTTCGTTTTGATTTAAATAAAAAAACGAGAATTAAATTTATGTTTTTTTTTCCTTTTCAAACATTACAATGATGGTTTTTTAACATTACAGATTATCTTATCATTTTATAGGTAGTAATAAACTTGATAAGGTTTTCAGTAGAGAAGAGAAGGGATATCCATTTATCATGTTAAGGCACTGTTATCGAACAAGACGAATGAGGTTGTTTTTTTTTTGGGTCATGGTACCAATAAGCATAATGCAAAAATTAATTTTGTATTGTTTTGATATGGTACTGAGATAGTCATGATGCTCCTAACAGTACATAAAAAACGAGCATTCAACTTTTAACAGGTAGATGCCACTTTATGAGAATTATGTACATTTTTTTAAAGACTATATCATACTTGATCTTAAATTTTAGACAGAAGAGAGGACATTTTCCAAAAAATAGAAGTTTCATGACCACGATTTTGTATTTTTAGGACACTGTTTCAAACTATGGACAATCTTAGTCATATGTAATGTCTAATTTGACTGCTGAAATTAGTGATCGAAATTTTATATTATTTCTCAAATCAGAAATAGGAATCTACACCAATGGTGGATATTTCTAACTGTACCATGGGTGCAAACTAGGGGCCTTTTTTGTTATTTTACACATTTAATAATGTGTATAATCAAGGTTTTATATCTCCTCCATCTCACCCGAGATAGAATCCGAGATTTTCTCCGAAATCCGAGATTTGACAGCTTGGTTAGTTATTAGAGTTTTAAATCTCCTTCATTTCAGCCGAGATTTTCTTCAAAATCCGAGATTTGAAACTTTGTGTATAATTACGTTCCCTGATTTCCATCCGTCTGCACCACATGTGTTGATTCATATACTTATTAAATTTAAGTTGCATTTGAGGCAAAATTCAACATCATCAAATGTTCAATTATAAGTTCTGCATATAACATGTAATCATCCAAATGCATGCCACCCAAGATTTAATTATAAAATTTAGATTCACTATTTATCTTTCTAATATACTCTCGAGCTTAAATTTAATTTTAGATCCAACGTTGTGGATATATAATAAATATATTAATATAAACATATTAATCTGCGATAAACAATTTTGTCTAATAATGTAACTATGACTCGTATTTGTATTTATATCCAATTTGATAAAGTTGAATACATTATGTACAAAATCAAATTAAAGATGTGTTATTGCTATAGTTATTCATTGCAATATATGTTTATGTAAAAAATGAATAAAAAATTCTTTTCACTATATGATTATATTTTTAATGTTGTTTAGAAAATGTACGTATTGCGTATGCGAAAATAATTGTACTAGACCATCACAATTTAAATTATATTCTACATCTAACATGCATTTCATTATTTTTTCAGGCACAGTGGTAAAGTTTTTATTTTAATATATACACTGCGATGAATGTAAAAGTGAAATTAAAGTTTGCAATTAAAACACCGTTGATCATGTTTTGTCTTATAGCTGTAATAATACTACAAATTTTTTTATAATGACAAAGGAAATCAAAATGGAAAATGTTGTCCACTAGGTATGCCCTATACTGAACATTCAAGAGGGAATGCAAAGATGATGACCATTCTTTTTGTTAAATTCTAAATCTTTTATTTTCTGCATTGCAAGGGAATTCAATGATTGTGACTTCGGGTGAGATTGCATTCTCTTTCAGTGGTCTATATCAACGTTTATAAAATGGATCACATACATATACACACACATGTATACACACACTACGCGCGCTACACACACGTATGTACGTGTTATGAAAGCAAAGATGAAATTGTATATACATACCAAAGCATAAGGTTCCCACCAAAACCTTGGGATCTTGATCATACAAGGAATATGGTTTCGCCAAAATTAGTTACAGTTGCTGGCAGAAAATCCGTTCTGATCAACGAAAGGAAAATAGTCAAATTTAATTTTAAAGTGTTATTCAAGCAAAAAATCAACAAATCTAAGAAAATTCGTGCTGCCATTGAATCAATATATCAAAGAGACAAATCATAAGCAGAATAACTTACCTCAACTCGAATTTGAAATCAGTTTTCCATCGAATATCTATTTCTGAAAACTGAATTTTCCAACTGCAATTCAAAACCAATTCAATGAGTAAGTGCGAATTTTATTTGGGCCAGGTTTGGTAATATTGGTTACAACGATAAGTTGTTAAATAAGGGTTATTTTAGTTTACTCTTACTATAACTTAAGGGTAATGATGATTAATTTTTGTTTAATCATATTGTATATCTTTAATTTAAGATTGATGAAGAACGCTACAACAACAAACCATATATGTCTCTAAGAAATACTTTGTTATATTTTATTTCTTTAATGAACATGTTTTGCATTTTGTATAGAACATTCATTAATGTGTTTCTATTAAAAATTACGAAAATCCAAAATCGAAAACCAAACTCGGAATTTCCAGAACCCATGAAACTGATTGAAATTTTGAAAAGCTT
Source organism: Allium cepa (assembly GCA_030765085.1). NCBI lineage: Eukaryota > Viridiplantae > Streptophyta > Magnoliopsida > Asparagales > Amaryllidaceae > Allium > Allium cepa. The sequence goes on along the minus strand of CM060931.1, from coordinate 556,783,469 downwards.
AAATAATCGAACCTCGAACTGCCATTTAATGCCCCTTGCAATTAATGGTGCTTGTACACAAACTAAAGCAAAGATGGAACTGTAACGACCCGTAAATTTTAAAGGTTTTATAACGTAATTAACTGAAATTTTGCTTGAAATTAAATAATAAAATTCGACAATGAAAATTTGATATTTGTAATGCGTCTATTTAAACATAGCAAATGGTAAATTTTCGTCGAAAAATATGAAAATTAGTTTTGTTGTGTAAATTTCAATTTCAATATTAAATCAGTTGAAAATTTGATGAAAATGTTTTCGAAATTTGAATATTTTTATATAATAAATTTGTAAATCATTTTCTGAGTGAGACGTCATAATCCGTTCGTCAAATTTGGGACTTCTACAGTCCGTTTATCTTATTTTCGATGAATTTACAGCAGTTTGGCAGCGAAATATCGACTTTTGATAGAATGATCGTATCTCTAATATCTGTGTACCATTCTGTTCGTCTCGTCGTGCTGATCTCCGCAGTATATTGATTCGTGCATTTCGACGTTCGGCACGCAGCGAAATCTGTGCAACGATTTCCATACCGGTTCTGTATTTGACCTTTTTGGTTTTCAGATGACCTTTCGTTCATCCACCGTGTAAAACTGAATGGTCACTAACCTTTTATATTTCAAATTTATTCCAAATTTATTATCAAACTCTTACTATTCCATCGGTTACTTTTATTTTGGTTCATCCCTTCAGTTCCATGCTCTATTTCCTTTTGCTTGTTTCATTCTGTCACATTCTAAAAAAAAGTATATAACAATACATATAATGGCGCCTGCTTTCAATTTTCGTTCCACCGGCTTCTAACCCATCTTCTCAAGTCTTGTCATCCCTCTCTGCCTCGTCCACTCATCACCGTTCATCTCAAACCGCCTTCCGCTCCTCCATTACCTTGCTCGTCTCCGCCCCGTGCCACTGGATCCGCCGCACCCTCACACACTACCACCCGAGGCAAACAACTCACTTGCACCTTCCACTACCACCGAACATCACCACCCGCCTTCATCAGCCGCTCCACCTCATTCTCTCCCCTCGGCTACAGTCCATCCAAAACCTACGAACGCTTATGCCATCCTCTGACTTGCCACCTCCGCCCTTTAGCCTCACTGAAACCCACGCCTGAAGCTTGTACCCACGTGCATCAACACCCAAAGATCCATACGCCATGCAGCGTGACCGCCCTCACCCCTAGCACGCCTTCCAACCTCCGCCAAGAAGCCTGCGACCGCCTCCTCCTTTTGCTTTCTTGTTCGTGCTGGGTTGAGGTAGTGCAGTATAATGTAAAGCTTGTTTATATTTATATTTGCAAAATTCATGTTTATACAAAGAAGAGTTTTATAAGATGGTTTCGTATATACATACATACATATATATACTTATACATACATACATACATATATATACATATACATACATACATGCATACATGCATACATGCCTCCTGCCTTATTTTGTACGTGTCTAAGCTTGCTTTGCTATTACACATTTTGCATATTGGTCTCGGTGTATATATATATATATATATATATGTTTTACACTAAAGCCTCCTGCCTTGTTTTGTACGTGTCTAAGCTTGCTTTGCTATTACACATTTTGCGTATTGGTCTCAGGTTTGATTTTTTTTTATGTATATATATATATATGTAGGTTTATATGCTAGTTTATATATATATATATATATATATATATCGCTGTGAATACAGGTTTGCATAAAACTGCTATAGTCTGATCTATATATATTTTGTTTGTAAAGATAATCTGCATATAGCTGTTTACAGTCTGATTTTTTATATATTAGTTTATATAAAATCTGTTGGCTTTAATGTATAAGTTGATAATAGTCTATATATATAAAAGCTGCTTTGTTTTCTTTTGTTTTATATTTTACAGTTATATATGTGTAATATACATATATTTTGAGAGAAAAAAGATATGTGTTTAAAATATTTATTCAACGTATTTAAAATATATGTGTAAATATTTATTCAAACTTACGTTAATAGTTTTTTGTAACAACTAATATATATATACATACATACATATATATATATATGTTATGCAAGTTATGTATGTGCTAGTTTATATATATATATATATAAAGCTTACGTAATACATTAGTTTGTATATATATAAAATACATGTTTATGTTTTATATTCATGTTAAATTACCGAAAAGTATGCCTGCATATGAAAGGTTTATCTATTTTAAATTTATGATTTTGAAGTGGATTTTGTAGTGATCCTCAAAACATATATAAGTATTACGTTTACGTAGAAATTTTTGGTTTATAGTATATTATTTTATATAAATATATATAAAGGCTTGTATCAGAGAATTGGATTGTCCAGGCTCCACTATTTCAGGTTACATATATTGATTTTAAGCAAAGTATGACATAACTATTTTGATTTTAATTTACGTAATTTTTAAATTAAATTTTTGATTTTCAATAATAATATGACATTTGTTTGGAGGCGTGTTTAAATGGAATTTTTGATTTTAACATTATTATAGATACACACACACACATTCTGTTTGAAGTTGTATATCTATAGGGTATATTATATAATCTAAATTTTCATATCAAAGAATCTATTTTGATTTTTTATATATATTTTTAACGAGTTAAATAATATATATAGCTATATATATAGAAAACGTTTAGGGATTTATACCAATTTATGTTAACTAGGTCTATACGTTTGTAATGATTTTTTTTAATATAAAATATTATATCTATATTTAACTATCTGTTTTCATCGAATTCTAGATCGTGCTGTTTTATCCCACGCTGCCGGATTCGTTTAGCAGCGGTTTTCTAGCTCTATCAATTTCTCATGCTTATCCATGTACGTTGATTCTCATTTTTCCATTGTTTTCTAGCCTCGAAAGGTGAGCAGTCATTCACGATTAACATTCTTATATTTAGTAAATTTAATTCACATAGAAATGACAATTGAAATATGCTGTTAAATTTGAATTGTTAAATTATTTATTTGTTAAATATATGCCATTATTTGAAATTGTTCATCTATGACATATGACACTATGACCTGTTAATTGTATATTTAAATTTGTTAATTGTGATATATGCTCATCATTGATATGTTATATTATTTTATTTTATTATTCTCACTCTGTAAGTTCCCTGTTAGTTTAGAAATTTGTTAGTTTAGAAATTCCCTATGGGTTGAAATGATACATACCCGAACAATCTTATAGATTAAGAGAAAATCATTATGGGTTAAAATGATAAATCCATGCGATTTTCATTGATTTGAAATTTTGGGATTGCGGGTTGAAATGATATATACCCGTAAAATATTAAATTGCGGATTGAAATGATAAGTATCTGTATCACTTGACCATAGGGTGGAAAATTATATACGAAGACTGTTGGTCTGTCTTGAAAAATGGTTTTTATAGCTTTGGAAGAAAATATATGGATTTTATTAAATACCGATTTTTAAATATAATGAAAAGATATTTTATTTTGTAAAATTAGATTTTTAATTTATATGTTTGGAAATTTTAAATTTACAAATTAGTTTGAAAATATAACTTTTAAAAAAATTTACTTATAAAAATTTATTATATATAAAATAAGATTTAATATAGATTTATTAATAAGGTTTAATTTAATATAAATTATTTAAATAAAATTTAATTTAATTATTATATGTATAATATGTTTAAATATTTATTTAAAATTTTACATTAATATTTTAAATAGATTTTTGTAACGACTTTAAATAAATAGAGGTTGGAAAATAAAGTAAAATTGACTTGAAATTTAAATTGGTTAATAATTGAATTTAAATAAGAATTTGTTTGAACTTATTAATTTTGAGATTTGAAAGTTATGATTTATAACTTGATTTGATGAAAAGTGATTAAATGAATATTCTCAACTTTAAATAAAATTAAGACTGAATATTTAATATTGATTTAAATTTATCAATTGAGATTTTATTTAATTGTTATTAAATTGATTAAGTGCATATTTCAAAACTAAATAATAGTAAACTTAAATTTTGAAATATAAATGAAACTTATATTGAAATATTTGAATATTTAAACTTTGAATCTTATTGGAATTGAAGAGATGGTTCAAAACTGGATTTGAAATTGAGAAAGATTGAAATAGTTTATTTGGAATTTGAATTGAACCTTGACCTTTTAAAATTAAAAGTGTTATGATTTCAAGTGTTATGATTTCAAAAGCGTTATGGTTTCAAAAGTGTTATGATTTCGAAAATGCTATAAATTTTAAAGTGTTGCGATTTTGGAAATGAATATTATTTTTAAAGTGAATAATGATATTGAATTGATATGGTTTTGAAATGAATATGATATTTTGATATAAAGTATGAACTATTTTAAATGAAATGACCACGGTGTGAAATAATCGTTTGGTTGTTAAAGAGACCTGGATCGGATATTGTCATACACTCTTCCAATATTGAAAACCACTTTAACAACGATGTACGTGGTGAAAATTCCAGAACGAAGTAGGATGATTGACGATGATTCTATATGGTATTTACGTAGCCCTGACTCCCATGAATCAGCTTGATGTGGCTAAAACAGGAGCCATGCCGGGCTAAGTGAGACCATTTCTTATATCGGACACATTTCTTCGATACCATTCTATTACATTGTGATTTGATTGGGTGCACATTTGATTTGGAAGTGTGTCACGAGGTGGGCGGTAGTAGCTGTTATGCGTTACCACCAGTCCGGATCCACAAACGATATATCTATCCTGACATTGCCTCGAGTGCCTTGTCGCATGCCCTATCGTGCCTTTTACGAGTTTGTTTTGTACCGTATCTATGTGGTGTCCTCTGAGTAAACCACCGGTTTGGTGGAGCGTACAACATTGTATAGACTACAGGAATATAAAATGTGTTAAGGAGTATATGAGTAACGCCTTAACGCTATTTTAATGGTTTACTTTACTATAGACATATTATAATAACATATATTACTATATAGTAAATAGTTATACAGATCATTAGAGGATGGAAATTCCAAACATATTTTAAGTTACTTGTATTTCAATTGACATTTCACTTGAGTTGAATTTACTGATATAAGAATGTTAATCCTGACTCGAGTGTCTTGTGTTTTGCTTTATGCTCGGGTCAAACTGAGTGTCACAACATTTGAGACTCACCTTTGGAGATTGGAGCTTTGTTTGAAGATCTGTCTTATCTATTCAGCTTTTCCAGTTGATTTGTTCAGAATGTCATCTGTTTGTATTCGAGATTCATTTGTATTCGAGATTCTGTTGTATTTTGTTTCAGACTCTGATGTTTATGTAGTAGATTCATGAACTACTATTTAACTATTCCGCTGTTTATTGTTATATTACTTTATGTCTGTGATTATGTGATTGATTTATTTACTGTATATGCTGAGTTTGCCAAATATAAAATTAACAATTTGTTGTTTTGAGCAATTCAAGTCTGCTATGTGTGGATGCGAATGGTTCGAAATATCAGGTCGTTACAGAACTATCAAATGTATTGAAAAAGAGAGCGATGGTAGAATTATCAAACGCAATGAAAAAATAAGTGACAAAGAAGACTCTTCAATTTGGATTTTAAATGTTGTATACATGTAATATTGAGCTATAAAATTTATCTATTTTTGAAAGTAAGATCTGTTGCTTAATGCAGATAAATTAAAAAAAGAGTGTATAAAAACATGTTACGATTATCTCAACAAAAGATGAATTATTTCAAAACTTCTAACTCGTTTGAACGAGAGTTATGTACTATTTGAATTTCATGAAACCAATTGATGAAAGATTTTTCTTACCATATGAAAGCAAGATAAATAGTTTACTATTAACTATCTATTTTGCCCATATGTTACATGGAAATCATAAATTGTTTTTAAAATGCTCCAGCCATCTTGGCCCTATGAAACACTTGTAAACGTCGTGTCTTATTAAAAAAAATATCGTTTTGAAAGCAATTTTTTTAGTTAAAAGTTGACTCAACATAAAATTATAGAGTTCAAGATTTTCAAGTAAGTTCAAAAACTTATTTCCTATAAAAATGTTAAAAATTAGCAGTCCATTAAAACGGTCAGGCGCTTGCTTAAAAAATATAAAAAATCACAGTTGTGTGGAAAAATAAATTCAAACTTCTCTTTTATTTGTAAATAATCTAACTTTTCAAAAAGGGTCAAATTGTTATTTTGAAAGTTTTCAGTTTTGAAACTATTAAAAATCAGTAAAAGAAAGATTTTAGACCCAAAATTTAATTGAAATGAAGATATCTTAATTAAATCATCTTTTCCTAATACATCTCTAAATGTACAAAAGTCTTTCAAACTAAGAATAATAAAGTTCTAAATATATTAAAATAAATTAATTTTTTTTGCAATCAAATTTCCCAACAACAACAAAAAAATTTAAAAGATTCAAAATATATTTCAAATAATTTCAAATGTTATTAGAAAATGAGAAAGAAATCTGAATATTGAGCAACCTAAATAATTTTTTTTAGGAATAACTATTATGATTTGGAATATTAAACCATTTGAACATAAAAAATTTCAAACAAAGAACACAAAAGATCACAAATTTTTTGATGCACTTAATTTAGTTTACTTATTTTCAAAATGAATCTAGTAAAAAGTCGGAATATTTTAACCTATTTTATGCTTTGAATGAAAACATATTTTCATTGAAACATTTCTATGTTCAAAATTTTACAAAAAAATTTGTTCATCATATCAAATTCAATATTATTTTGCTCAAAAATTTGAATATCTCATAGTTTCCCATGAAATATCCAAAATTATTACTATTTTGTTACTTAATAATGTTACAGTTAAATTGGAGCATGATTGCTTTAGTTTTTGGAAAATCTAAATGCTAATAAATAACATTATGAAACACTTTGTGGGCCATTAAACACAATTAGATGGTTGAAGAAGATTTCGACAGCATAATTGTGTCTCATTTCGGTATTTATATATAATAAGTTGCTCATCAAAGTAAAAATATTGTATCGAAGTTGTAGAGTGTAACACCCCTATAAATTAACAAATAATTAATTAAGTAATTAATTATGAAGCCATGGAAGAGAGATAATGAAAAAAGGGTAAAACATTTTATTTACTTATTATGATTGAATGAATCAAGTGATCCTAGGAAAATACTAGTTGAAAATATAATTAATAAGAATCAAATGCGATCATTAGAGCTAATAAATTATAAGAAAATGAGTTAGTAGGCCGTGGGCCTGTGGCCCAAATTATCCGTTTGAAGAAAACTGGCCCAGATTATCCTTTTGAAGAAAAGATAACCACCACCATGTTTTCATTTTCTTTTACATTCAAAACTTAAAACAAAAGTTTGAGTTCTTTAATGGTGTTTGAGGCCTAACAATAAAAAAAATAAAAAATTAAAGTTAAGAAAACTAAAGACTTCATCAACCAAAAGAGTACATGTGAGTAATATATCCCATAATCTATACTCTTTGTATTTATCACGGCCGTATGATAATTTGGTTATTCCTATGTTTTACTTGCTTAATTGGTATGATGTATTAAATACGAGGATAAGACTATCACGTTAGAATACAATTTTGGTTAATAGAATTTATCCTTGAGTAGAAAATTTGTTATAAATTAATTAAGATCCATACATATGGAGAAAATTGGTTAGTTATGAGAAATTCTACACGTGATTAATTTACTACAGAAAAACTAGGAATACATTATGTAGTTTTCGAAGAAAATTAAGTCTAGTTGAAGGGTTACAATGGGGAACTGAGGGTAAATAAGAGATGATCAGAAGGTCTTTTAATTGAAAAGTTTAATTAATAATGGGTTGTAGATCAGTTCCACATTTTGTGCTGATCATGGCAAATAACATTCAGAAAGGACTAAGTCAACCAAAGTAGAAATCGACATGAGAAAAATTGGTGGTAGTTATGCAGGAACAGTTTTCAACGTGTACCCAAGGATAATGCCGAAGGAGGTAGAACCGAACTGAAATGGTAATAAAAATGAAATCTTAAGCATAACGGCTTAAATAGAAATGCTAAGATAGCAATGTTTGAAGGTAGGGTTGACAAATTGAAGGTATTGATCGAGAACCAAACATGGTCGATGGTTAAGAAGGAAATACGAGCAGATGATGTGATTTCAGATAAATTAAAGAGTTAATTTCACAAATCACTGAAACTAAACTATGATAGGCTTTCCTAAATGAGACAACAATGGAGATTGCTGAGAGTAGGGTACTCTTGGAAATGTGTAAACCAAAACTAGTAACTTTCGGAGATAACAAGGTATGATCAGGCTCAAGATGACTGAGATCAACCCTGTGACATTGATGACAAAAGTACAACTAATATTAATAATCAAAAGATGATTAGTTGAACGTTAGTTCAATAAATAGCTAAGTGAAAATCCTAATAGTGGAGTTAGATAGTAGATTTGGTAGAAGTAAGGCTTGTGTGGCATCCACAATCAAAAGAGTAAGGTTTGTGTGGCATTCACAACCGAAAGCGAAAGAGCAAGGCATGTGTGATATCTACAACTGAAAGCTGAGTAAAGCTTGTGTGGCATCCAAAGTACAAAAGCAATTGGTGTAAGGCCAAAAGTGATAACAAGAGAACGGATGACGTAAGGCTTAGATGGCAGTTTAGAAACCGAAAGCGAAGACGTAAGACCTATGTGACAACCGAAATCGAAAGCGAAATAGGTGTAAGTCTGCCTGGCAACCTAAGTACAAAAGCGTTGATGTGAAGCCTGAGTGACAACGAAGAATGATGAGATGTAAAACCTTAGTGGCAGCCGAGAAACAATGCGATTAGTGTATATAATATATAGGCGTAAGACCTTAGTGGAAGCCAAATGGTAGAATTTTAATCATATATGTCTCCCGTAAAAGCACGTAAAGCACTAGGAGTACACAAGGGTAAGGTATTTTGGTATAATGGAATATTGTAGTTTTCTCTGTGACATAAACCGAGAGGATACTTTCGGTTATGGTATCACAATAGTGTTGACACTTGTAATGATCTTACAATTTAAATCCACTATGAATTCGGATAAATTATTGACTTATGTTGGCGGCGTGATCTCACTACTTGCATATTTTGGGGTAATATGTTATTCACACAGGATTTTATGTCTGATCCGTGTTTTTATTTTTGTTTTCCCTACAAATTCACGGATACTCATTCGAGCATGCCGACTTTATGAGTTTAGTCAATTTGCTTTTGGGGATAGCCGAATAATGTAAACAGAAAATGAAGCAGGATGCTTGGATGTTATATTTATGTTTGTTTCTGTTATATCTAGTGTCAGTGCCTGCATTGTTATATGGGGGACACATATATGTACTATATTTTTGATCCCACGTGGACGTGACTTTGGAATGTAAAAATAATTGTTGAACTAAATTCACGATAATGTGTTTTATTTTGTATTTCTGTTATGTTTACTTAACACTGTATGGTATAATTGATCTCATCTCTGTCGTTAAAGATAATTCCAAAGTGACCGCAGCACATTGAATTCCATCTTTGAGTTTTGGAATTAAGGATGTTACATAAAGAGTAATGGAAGTCGTACATGTTTTGAAAATTTTCTTTCCTTTTCATTCTCATTTGGAATATTGAATAAGTACAATATTGAATTTTAGCATTCAACTTAATCGTTTTCTTTTATTTAAATTAATCAATGTTACACTTACGGTATTAGTCAATCACAAAAAAGAAAAGTTATCTCAGTAATGAAATTCGAAAAGATTGATAAACAAATCTATAGTTGAACGATCATTATTTTGAAGCAATGTTGTTTGCAATTGAGTTCTTAACTAAGCACCTAAAGTGCAATTAGTGCATCATTCTCTGGTTTAGCTAGTATTGTTTTCCATTGTCAATTGTGCCCCATAACACTAAAGTATGCAAATTTTCACTTTTTCCTGCGAAATCACTATTTTGGTATGCTTTCTTAATGTGGGTAAGTATACTCGATATACTCTGTTAAGATGGATGTATAGAGGTGCAGAGGATATAGGATTGGAAACAAGAACGAGAACAGGGAATCATGAATTTCGAAAATGGTTGAAGTTGGGAACACAATGAAGATGTATTATAATAAAAGAATTATATATTGTTCATTTATAAATTTATTTCAATAAAATTTTATTACATTTTTTAATGTTATAAATTAATAAATAATTATTTAAGTATTTAAAAAAAAATACTTGCTGAGTTATTATATATTTTTTCTTTTCTAAATATTTTATTATTTTTGTTAAAATTTATAGTGTTGCTGTTTTCTACTTCAATAATTTCATTAAATAATATATGAAAATGGAATCTAATTCAGACATACTAGCATTCTTTTTAATCTTCCTATACAACAATGAAAAATCATATCCATCTTTTGGATCATTTAATAGAAGAAAAGAAGTAAAGTCTTATCTTTTTTTCTTCACCCAGTTCTCTATACATTGTAATTATCTAGCTCTCATTTGAAACTTGGAAATGCTTGTTCAAAAGTTACGTCTACATGGAAACTTGATCCCTCATAGTTTGAACACACTTCTTTCAAGTTTAAAACAGGGTTTCCATCAAATTTCTCTTACTAGAAATGTTGACCTTTTGCAAGGTTTCGACTTTACAAGGGTCATCCACCTTCAAACAGGGTCCATCTGTATGATCTTAAACAGATTCACATTTAGTCTTTAAAAATGTCTAACCACATAGTTCACCACAATGGACCTTGCTTCACCAAAATCAGCGTAGTTTAGGCGCTACTGATACATATCACTGCATACCCCTTATGCATATGCTTTTTTTTCTTCCTTTTTCCATATAGTCGTATAAGAACATTAAGTCAGAACATGCTCTACCTTTAACACTAATTTTTTTTTTGGGCCAAATCTATTACCACCCCACTAATTCTTTTCCCACCCCATAATTTTTTGTATAAATTTTGCGTTTCATATTTTTCCTTACACCCTGTTTATACCAAATATACCCATTAGTTATCTCATCAGTTGCATGGATCGAATTAGCTTTGATTTTTTAAACATTGGGCCTAAGCGTTGATAGATATTGAGCCCCCTGAGGCTCGAACATGGTTTTCATCCATTCCTTATGTGTTTTAAACTAGGTTTTCATCAATCAATGTAGTGCATCATATTAGGTTTTAGGTGATTCATAGTATGCAACACACTAGGTTTCTTACCATTCCAAGCTTGCTATGCACTAGGTTTTTATCGATTTCTAGCTTGCTACAACACATTAGGTTTTTATCCATTCCTAACTTGCTACAAACTGGGATTCATCCATCCCTAACTTGCTACAAACTAGATTCATCCCTAGCTTGTTAGGCACTAGATATTGCTCATGTCCATGCAAACAAACCACTGGATTTGGATGGAATCATGGGACTATGATTATATTACTGAAATTTGTGTTTTTACGTTGCATGAAATTCTTTTTAAATTAATTTGTATTCAATTCATCGATTCTATACGATTTGTGATTTACATCAATTAACTACTTAATTATAATTCATGTTTACATACTAAATGTACATAATTACTTCATTTTGTCTTTTGCGTTAGGTTTTTTTTTTTCTTCCATTTTTTCCAGTATAAGAATTTAGTGAATGAAAAGACACTTTATGTTTATGTGTTAATAAGGACAAAATAGTAAGCAAATATTTTTTTAGTTTTTGTTGGGGTGGGTAAGGAAAAAGATGAGGGTAATAGAACTGGCCTTTTTTATATTAATAACATTCTGGATCATGTTTAACTGGTTAATTTTAATCATCGTATTTGCTACGTGATTAATTCATCAGACTGAATAATAAATGAGAGTACTGACCACATCCCACTATAGATTAATAGCACTAGTTTTATTTTCAGTTTAATATTTAACATGTAGTTTTGAAGGAATTAGCTTGACGAATATCGTTGGGAGGTGTATTTGTTTGTAGAAATTTATGTGTATGGTTGTCTTACATGAAATTTTTGTATACAAAAAAGGGTAAAGAATTTTAAGGTGGGGATCCTCACCCATGCATATATAATGCTAAATGTCGGATGGGACTAATTTTTGCCTTTTCCGGTAATTCACAAAATTTTGGAAGTTACAAAAACTTCTGGATGATTACGAGGACAAAAGGCTTGAGTTTGTAAGAGAACCCATACCTCCAGATAACAGTCCTGAACCCAAGGAAAGTGGCATTCGCTTGTTCAAAAAAGCACCGCGAGGCAAAATTATACTAGATCCTGCTGGTAAGTTTAACTTATGTTTGATTTTTTCTTTTTTCAGATGAAAATGAAATTGTATTCCAAGCATAACTAAATCCAAGTCCTTGATATTTGTTTCTAGATCATTCTTACTTACCACTCAAGAGACCAAGAATTGTACCTGGAGATGAGATCGATGAAAAGTCAAAAAAGGTCATCATTAACCTCTTATATTTATGTTAGCTAACTGTACTTGAGGTCATGAATTTCGGCACCCAATTTCACAATATCTCTAGTTACGCTTTACAGAGAAAATTAGATTAAAAGTGAACTTGGTACGTGCAGTGTGATGGTTTGTAGCACAAGATTGTGTTTGACGATACATTGTAGGAACTTTTTTCTTCAATTTAAGCCACTGTTTTATGTTATAACAAAATCAGTTCACTTTCAAAACCTATTACACAGATATAGATTTGCTTCTACCACGCTGTCGTTGATTCAACATTTTATAGCAATTTCAGATCACGTCAATGCAGTTTCATCACTTTTTTACACAGCTGCAGTCTGAAATTGCGTCACTGTAAATTCTTAGAAAGAAATAAAACAAAATCACGCAATTTGAATGAAGATCAGTAAAAACGTCTGACATAGCTTCAGCAAGGCAAAAACATCCACTATATTTATAAGGTAAATCAAGAAAAGTCTAATTTGTAATAAATTTTGAAAAGTGGCTATAAACTGAAAGAAAGCCTTTTATTGTTTGGATATTTTTTCTACAAGCTATTGAGCTATGCTTCATTTGGGTTTTCATGGTTACAGTTTAAAAAGCAAGTCAGATCAGTTGCTGTTGATGGTGCTGATATAATTAGAAAAGCAAAAGATGCGTGCCATAAAGCAATGGCTCGTCTTGAAGCTAAAGAAGCTAAAGCGAAAGAGAGAGCCAAGGAGGAGGAAGAAAGAATCAAGGAACTGAAGAAGATCAGGGGCGAGAAGTGGCTCCCAGCTGTTGCAAGAGAAATGCAGGTGACACCTTATTTTCAAACATATCAGACTTCCGCCCCCAGATGAAAACACAACTCACGAAACATTCCTGGAATCATTTTGAAATTTCGCAGTTTGTGCAAATATATATTTTCGAAGATTTACAGCTTTTAGTGCAAATATTTGCACTAAAAACTGCAAATATTTGCGAAAATATTCACATTTTTTAGTGCAATTTATTTTTTAATGCAAATATTTACTCTAAAAACTGCAGATTTTTAAGCGAAAAAAAAAGTTTGTTGTTTTGATATTTGCTCGGATCAAGTTGCGATTTGATGTATATTTAAGTTGAGAAAAAGAAAAAACGAAAAAAAAAACTGGACAAAAATAATTCTGGAGGTGTTTATTGTAATTTGTTTTTGGAAGAAGGATTTTGATCTATTTTGAAACTTTTGAAACATGTATGACTAACGTACCCATTTTTCAGTAAGTATAAATCTGTTTTAACCCGATCCATTATGCTTGTTTTCGTTTTGCAGATGCATCAAACAAAATAGTTATGGACATGTTCCTAAGCCCATAGCACAGGAGACCTGCCATTGTATCAGCACCTATATTTTTCTAAATATTACCATATATTGTATTTTGATCATATTACTGTGCAAGAGTGGAGACTATTGATGAACTTCTATGCTGCTGTTCATTGTACATTTTTCCTAGGTATTGTATTCATGAAGTCATGTATTGCTGCTAATTGTAGTTTGAAAGAGTCGAGGTATTATGTTTGGCAGACTGAATGCCCTCATTTTTCTTCCAGATTTGTATTAACTGCTGCATCAGCTATAAGGATTTGCAATATGCAATATTGCAACTTGTATGCAATTTTTTCATTTTCTTAAACATCCATCTGTTTCCAAATTAGAAGGTGTGTGTGTTAATCTTTACTACAAAATTTTATACGTAGGTTTATTTTTGTGTTTGTATTATGCTCAATGATTGATCTTTTTTATAATATGTGTGTTTTTTGTATATTATTGAGTTAAATTATTGAATTTATCTTTGGATTGTCGTTTGATTCTATGAACGTTTGGTTTTATAATAAGTATCAAAAACATTCTGTTTAGTGTTGGAGGTCAAATCGCGTGTACTTCCTTCCAATCCATGCTCAAGTGGGATTCTTATGCACTGGGCAATTAATAAGGTTGATGCTAGCATGCCTGGTTCAAAAATTAGTCAAATAGGACGAGTAGTTAAAAAAATTGAAATTTATGAGGGTGGTTATGTAGTTATGCCCGTGGACCCTCCGAATTCGATCTGGAGCCGCACATTATGAGTACAACTTTTTCGAATGAATAATGATCTATCCTTTTCAATTCATTTTTATTATTTTACTTTATCAAAAGAATAAAGCATTGGTTCAACGGTTAAGTTACTCGCATGGTGATCTGAACGTTTAAGTTCGAGTATGTAAACAGCCTTTTCGCAATGCGAAAGAAAGACCGCGTGCATTATCGATCTTTTTAAAGTCCGTTATCGTGCGGAAGTCTCTGCACTGTGTTCTACCTTTTATCAAAATAATAAAACAATATTTACATTAACAAATATTCACAATATAATAGAAAACAAACTGCGGCCTTGTCCCTAAGGCCCATACCCGGCCCTTTAACAGTTGTTAAAACGGGTTCTTGTCTTGTTTTATTAATTTGCAGACAATTCTGTTATGTAGTAGAAGACAATGAAATGTGAATCATGTGTTTATTTGCATTTATCTTGTCTATTTAGATATTAAACTAGTGTGAATCCATGTTTATAACGACCCTGACTCGACCTTCGAAAATCGGCACCGAATACTTCACAAATATTCAAATGCTGCGAATTCAAACGCCGAATCTGGTTCGCCGGAGCTTATAACACATTAAGTACAACAACACAGAAAAAAAAGAATAACATATCATTGATACAACAATGAATACAATAACTGATCCAATGAATATCAATATACATCAGAGGTACAAGATATAACAGAGACAACAGCAGCGGAAAGACAATGTCTTCAATGCCAAACTTCAAAAACTCCATCTCCAATCCAAAGCTAGCTCGAACTCCCATCAAGTTGTGCTAAGCAAGGTCAGCCATCCAAATATTGAAGAAGATTCCAAAGACTGAAGCCTACCGAATCTACACATACTATTTGATTATCTGAAAAACCCAACTCTAGACTGCCCGTGTGGAAAATTGTGGGCACCCATAGTTTAGGAAGGGAACAATAAAATCTGGGTCAGTCATGAGACTGATATGAGTAAACAAAAATAGTATATCTTTAAAACAAACAACAAAAGCTTTTAAAATTGAAATCCGCAATGCTTTTTGAAAAATGAAACTGCCATAAGGCTTCCCGCCACAAACACAATGCAAGCGCACACTTGGAGGAGATTTCTCTTTATGACAGTCAAAAATGCTTGATACGCGAAAACCGTTTGATATTATTATTAGTGCATAGTGGAAAACATTTACAAGTATAATATTAATCTTAGCCAGCATAGACATTTTGAACTATGCCTACTATAGCTACCATCTTAACAGTGGTGACCACCATAAGCAAATGACATGTTATACAACTAAAACCGTACAAGGCGCGTATTGGATGATTGGATTTCCAACAAATGGTCAGACCAAAAAACTTCCCATTGCCACATGGGTACGCCTCTGGAGGGACGCCCCGAGAACCTACCCGGCTCTCTGCCAACACAAGGCCGACTTCCTCCCTGCCCAGGAGTAACACCTAAAGATATGCCATCCCCGATCGTTTGCGACCTTTACCCGAGAGCTCTCAACCACAACCATCACACAGTAATAGATTTACAGTGTCCACATGAGTTAGGTATCTGGGCTCCATACAATGATACCACCCTTTTCCAGAAGGAATGGACATACCCTAGGGGCGCGACCCCTGCAACGTTATCGCATCTTTCCTGCTTCGACCATTACCGAGGTCCTGATGCAGTCTCGTCCACAAAGCTACGTTTTTTCACAAAGCCATGCTTTTGATCAACAAATGATCAACAACACTTCGTATGCCACATTACCAAGTTGGGAATGTATCATTAGTAACCATCAACTACATAACCTCTGAGCTCGTACGTTTCAGAGAAGGGTGTTAAGCTAAGAGAATAAATCTCCGCCATTAAACAGAAATGTATTTGATAGAAACCAGCTTTATATCTCAAAGTGTAATGTCAGACACACATCCATACAAGTCTGTTCCGGGTTCGAACAGAACCGAAGGCACTTCCGAAGAAGCCCTGGCAATCTGGTTATTCACAATCCCGATCGGACTTTCCATCACTTAGGGAATCTCTATACCGGCGCGACTCAGTACAGAGACAGTCGACGGGTTATCCTTTCGTTCTCGAAAATACCCGGTCTTCACCATCGGTCTTCAAATGCTATCCATAACGACGTATCATTATTCGGAATGGGTTATAGGACACAAGGTCCTCTCCCGGCTAAACCGAATAATGAGCGCAATATTTAAAAACATATGGATAATGGGATTTTAGTTAAGTCACAAATTTAAAACCCAAAAACTTTCTTTAAATGGTTTAAACAAATTACCATTTACAAATCTTTAAACAAAAAGACTTACTTCACAAAGTTTACCAATATTTCACAAAGATTCATTCACGGCTTTTCAAAACAACTTCCTTTTCAAATTGGATTATCTCATCCAATTATTAACCCAAAGACTCAATTTATAGCTTTCAAAACTATTTCCGTAGATCCATTCATAACTTTCAAAATAATTCCTATTTCAAATCTTTTATATATGAAAGATACACTATTTAAAATCCTCTTCGATTTCAAAACAAAGTTTAACAATCTTTCACAAAAATCCCTTCATAGCTTTCAAAATAATTCACACTTTCATTTAAAACTTGAAATCTTTCGATACAAATTGAAAATCCTTTCTTTAAATGAAAGCTATTATTATTTGAAAACAAATAGTTTTCATTTCGGAAAAATCCAATTATATTTGCACGAGTCAAAGCCCTTGAGTTAAATTCAAATTCCCAAATCAATACTTTTAAAATGGTTTAACCCATATATAACTTGTATAACATCTTTAAACCATGGTTTCCAAACATAGAATTCAATTTCAAATTTTGAATTCAAATTTAAATTAAATTATTTAAATTTCAAAACTAAATCAAGTTATTCAAGATAACTTTTATTTTTGAAACTACTTTTCAAAAGCTTTCAATTCCATTTTCAAAACTATTTTGAATTAAAAAATTCAATCTTTAAAATCATTAAAAATCCGTGACTTAACCAATTTGCTCGTGCAATCCATATTTGTGTGTGTATAGTGTAGTCCGGGGGTTTTACACAATAGTGCAACATCATTAATCATCACAGATTCAATCATATCAATATCGATAAGCGGTATAATCTATAACGCTTATCTCCATTCACAGATTCACAGACAGATATGTAAATGCATCACAGATAATATGTAAATACATTACAGATAAATAATATACACATATAGCTCAACCAAAACAATCCACATCACAAAATCATTTTAGATCAACTCAAGGCATTCACACAATTCATACATCCATAAGCAAAATCAATTAATTATCTGATTAATTTAAATCAGATTAATTACTTATGGATAAAAACTAATCATGGTTAATTAATATTAATTAATTACAAACCATTTTAATTAATTATTCTTTAATCATTTATTAATAAATTAATTAACCTTTAATTAATAACTAATCCTTTGATTAATTATCCTTAATTAATTACAATAATTAATTAACTCTTAATTAATAATCATCCCTTAATTACTTTCATTAATTAATGAACCTTTAATTAATTAATTAATTATTCTCAAATTATTTAACTTAATTAACTAATCACATTAATTAATTATTCTTTAAATTAATTAATCTTTAAACACTTGATTAATCAATCTTTAATCATTTATTATTCATCCTTAATTACTTTTATTAAGTAATTATTTTTAAGTAATTAATCATCCTTAATTAATTATGAATCAATTACCCTTTAATTAATTAAAATGAGTGATTATCTCTAATCACTTATATTAATTAATCACAAATTAATTACATCGAGGAATTATCTTTAAAATAATCACATTAATCAATCATTAATCAATTATCATCATCTTTTAAATTAATTACATTAAGTAATTTCTTAATACCTTTTGATCAAAACTTAATACGCAAATATCAATTTATAAATTAATCAACCTTTAAATAAAATAATATTTAAATTCAAAATCATTTCTTAATTAAGGTTTCTATATATACTTATTTCCAACACTTGTTTAATTCAAGCAATCAAATTCCATTTAAAATACTTAGAAATATATTCATTATCATCATATAAGTTATTTCAAAATCAATTAATTTTCAAAACAATTTAAAATATTTAATCTTAACCTTTTTTTCTTTGAAACCTGTTCATATTATAAGTTTTAAACCTTGGTACAATGTTTGTTTTATAATTTAAAACCTGGTACAGATTGTATTTTCAAAATGTTTAAAACCTGTTAAAACTTTAAACTCTGGTATCCAACCAAACGAGCCCGAGAACAACCTCGAGTATCAACCCGAGCCAGATGCCCATTCTCTCGAGTCACTCCTGTTCTTCTTCTTCTCCTTTTTCTTTTTAAAACTTGGTTTCATTTTTAATTTAAAACCTGCTACTATTTGCTAAAGCACTCGCGAATGAACTCGAAGATAAACTCGCGCCAACTACAAAATTTCTCGAGTAACAACCCGAGATCACTTCGTCTTCCTCATTTTCAAGCAACAGGGATACGACCACCCACGTGTGCACGTGCACAACCGGCCGACGCCGCTCTAACCATCGCCGAAGTCATCAACACAACGATGACATCCCTACTGATCATTCCCAGCACCCAGCGTTGTCGAATTAGATCAGAATCAAAATCGAGCCACTCGATGAACACTAGAACCCAATTCGAACCGGCAAAACCACCTCGTCCTGACCATCCCGACCACCAGAAACTCTGAGATTCTGGCCATAGCCTCACCATTCAACCATGCTTCGAACCCCCACCGACCGATCGCCCACAAAATCTTGTCGACGACGCAATTCCCCCAAAACCAACCTCGACTAAATAAGGTTGTTAAACCCTAAATCCACATCATTCCAATGCCCTGATCATTTGTAAATCAAATTTGTATTTTTCCATTGACTCTTAATGCTCCAGCTATCTTCACTGATGGTCATGATCTTCACTTCATCGTGGGTCGTCGGAATTTGATAGAAACATGTTTTCTGATCATCGTGCTAATTCTCGTCACCCACTTACTTAAAAGTTTTAATATTTATATTAGAAATCATGATTTATCAACACGAATTCAAAGATACAATTTAGACTTGAAAATTTACAAATCAAGTTTTCAGCTTGAGTTGATTATATTTTATTTTTTTGTTCCCAATAAAAATAACTTACTGATATTCTTGTAAATATTTTCAAAAATAGTATTTGTCTATTTCAAACAATTTTTCTTTAGCAATCAAAGTTTAATATTGACAGCATAACGAGAAATGAAATTTTGAGTTCATTTTAAACATGGAGGTTCTAAAAACAGGGATGTCTGTATATATTTATAGACATGCATACACAAATCTATAAGTATATATGCATGCATATATCCACACAATCATAACAGCACATATTTCTCATACAATTTTAACACCAATATAACAGGGTCAAGTTTGCTCACCTGGTTTGTTTTTGAACAGAGAAACTGAAACTTGAATTTGAACTGTTGTTGATTTGTACTTGAGTTGAAACTGAACTTGACTCTGATTCACTTGAGTTTGAATCTGAGCTTGAAGTAGTTGTTCAGGTTTTGAAGACTTGAAACAGATGTTGATTTTTTTTTTTTTGCTTTGCTCTGGACTTGGATTTAATCAGAGACTTGCATTTGAGTTTGTTTTTGATCTGTTTCTTTTTCTGGCTTTGATATGAGCCTTTGCCTTTTCTTTAGAATTTGTTTTTCAAGTTTGTTTTATTTTACTGGTTTGGGGCTTTGTTTTCCAGTTTTGTTTCAGGAAACCTGATTTTGAGTTTTACTTTGAATTTGAGATGATTTTGTTTTTGATCTTCTTTTCAGATTTGAGGCTTTACTTTCTTTGTTTTGCTCAGGTTTGTTTTGAAGAGAAAGAAAAATGAGCAGCCTATTTTATTCTTTTGATATTTATTATTATTTTTTAAAAAAATATAAGGTTGCCACTTGTATCATTAAGTTTAACACTTGTTAATCTCAAATTGCTAATATTCTACAAATGTCAAACAATCATTTTTATGTTTAAGTCCTCCTTTAAATAATTTTATAAAATTTTGTTTTAAACCCTTATATTTGAATAAATTATTTAATTTATATACATACTGTTTTATGTCAAACCCTTGTTTTATTTTAATTTATAAACATGTTTTATACTAATATGTTTATTGCAAAAAGGTATATTCATAACAAAGCCTTTATATTTATTCTAACTATATTCACTTTCAATTATATAAGAGGAAAGCATTTTAAATCTTTAATTAAATCTCATTTATATTTTATATACTTTATACTTAAATTTTTATTTCAAATTAAATATTATATTTACAATTACATATATATTACTTTTCAAAATATAACTTCTAAATCCAATTCATCTGTTAAATCAAATTTTTATTTATAAGATTTATATTCTTGAATTTTAAACCAAAATCCTATTTATAATTTTATTCTTAAATTTCCAATCCAAATCTTTTTTAAATCTACTTATATTTTTATTCCCAAATATTCAAATTAATCCTCAATTAATTCATAATTTAACCAAAATTTTATATTAATTACTAAATTAATTAGGCTTAAAAATCAGGAATGTTACAGTGCTACGTATACGGAATCCACCAAATAATTTATTTATCGATGATTTCCATTTATATGAAGATGAAGGCTTATGTTTCTGGATTTTAACTTATTTGAATTAGCCTTTTCTTAAACACGGTTACAAACATTTGTTGATAAATATGCTTAAGCAATCTCGAAGCAGACCAAATTTTATAGAGAAAATGGATTTATACCAAAACCATAATGACAACTACTAATTATTCCTTACATCGTAATAATTATATTACCGAGCATACATGTTAATTTAAGAGATGAATAAGTTCGACATGAGTTCATGTTTAATAAAATATAAATTCAAATATGTACACATTCAATATGATGTTCTATAATTGGCATAAATTAGTCATGCCCGACGTGAAATAGTGATTCAAATTTGGTTTAGGAAAATATTCCGACATTTTCATCAATGCAATTTTTTGACACTATCCTATAAATTTCAATAACTTGGAACACTGTATTTTCTAATAAATATAGCATAACATGATGCAAGAAATAAATAAAATTATAAACATTGTATAGCTTAAATTTTTTCTTCTTGATATTCAAGCAAACTAGCTAATATATAAACTTCGGAGTGAGCATCATGGTAAACTCCACAATAAGTAACGAATTTAATGTCGCCGTTGGAAATTGATATTTACACCTTTTCATTACCTCTAATGATATTATAGGATGAGCTATCACTCATGGACATTGTATTCTAATTTCCAGAACAACCAAAATAATTTTTTATTTTGTTTCAAATACTCTTGCCAACATAATGAATGAAATAATATAAATTTTAGTGTAATTCAAAACGAAATAATATATTATCATAAGAAAAATAACTTATGGATACATGTCAAAAATACTTTATGACACCACATTAGAGATAACCGTAAGACCAACTGACATAAGAAAACACAGTCAATGAAGAAAATATTAAATCATATGATTATAACTCATTATGAATGCCTGCAATATTTGTGCTTGTACATCCAACATCAAAAATAAAATATTTATTACCCAATACAGTTGTTATGCATGTAAGATAAAAATTATATTCTTTTAAGTATTTAACCTTTTCTTTCAAGCATGAGAAATATGTCAAAAATATCACGTAGCTTTTAGTGCATAAGAAAACATTATCCTAATATTATTTGGTAAGTTTGTTGAAGAAAATTATCTACAAATGTATTTTCTTGGTTTTTTTTTGCTCGTCTTGTTACAGATAAGATGAGTATTTGATAAGAATAGGTAATGAGTTCCTAGTTTAATACTTCTTTGTGATAAAATATAATTAACACTTTACTATACTTATTCCCTCGTAGGTTTAAATGTTGTTGATAAAAGAAAGTGAGGAAAAGGAATCAATTGATTACATATTAATTCTTTAATTGATTAGCTTTAAAGAAAGTTAATATGTAATTAACGGTCTCATTAAATTGAATATATTTTAATTCTTTAATTCCTTCGAATTGATTAAAATTAAAAACAAATAATTCCATTTACTTGTTGCATGATAATAATATTTGAAATGATCATATATAAAAATAGTTCAATTATACACGATACAAGTTATATATCTCTAGTTTATGGTTACCTACTTATAAACATTTCCAAATTGCAAAAAAAAAAAAAATCTCTGTACAACATTATATCTTGGATAATGATCTCATTTTTCTGTGAGATAAGACTTTGATGATAACTATGAATGCGTGTTTCTTACGAACATATCATAGTCTATTATGCTATATAGGCAAATAATATTAAAATTCTAGATTGATTAAAAGAATAGTGTCAGATGATATAAAAAATAATTTTAGATTGGCAAATGCTGCATAATGCATTTAAAAATAAATAAAAGTTTACAAAATGAGTATTCAAAAAACTAGCTTTAATAAAGTTATCCACTGAAGATAGAACAATAATATGTTTTTATAATTATCCTTTTCACCAAAACACACCATGACAATTTTCATTTGAATATTCATTTAATATATAATGTTTTCCTTCCAACTTGATCATACTGCATACTTATGTTTGAGAATAAAATAAAGATCAACTTAACCTCTACTTGAATATGTAAAATTTTTTAAAGGCCTTTTGGTATTTACATAATTAAAAATGAATATCCGCCTACGAAAAATTTAGGAACTCAAATTCGTAATTTTACCAGTCGAAACAAAATGT
Organism: Allium cepa; assembly: GCA_030765085.1. Taxonomy (NCBI): domain Eukaryota; kingdom Viridiplantae; phylum Streptophyta; class Magnoliopsida; order Asparagales; family Amaryllidaceae; genus Allium; species Allium cepa. The sequence goes on along the minus strand of CM060931.1, from coordinate 556,760,062 downwards.
GAAAAGAAAATCAATATAAAATGTGTTGTTGATAAAAGGAAATAATCAAAAGGAATTGATTGATTATATGCCAATTCTTTGATTGTTTAGCATTAAAGATAATTAATATGTAAGTAATCTTTTCATCAAATTAAATTACATCTTGTTCCCAGATTACTCTGAATTCAAATGGGCCGAAATTAATAGTAATTAATTCCTTTTATTTATTGCATGGTAATACCATTTGAGACGATCATTCCTATTTAAAAAACTTCATTTATACACATTATAAATAAATATGTCTTCAACACATGGTTATTTATAAATATGTCCAAACTGCAAAAATCATCATAATATAAAAAAAAATTCACAAAAAAAACATGGATAATTACCTCATTGCGCTGTAAGATCACCAGATAATAAGTTTACAAAATACGTATTAAAAACTAACTTTTAACAAAAATTTAAAGTTATCTGCCGAAGGTAGAACAACTGTACTATTATATAATTATCCTTTTCACCAAAACACGTCATAAAAATTCATTATTTGAATATTCATTTATGTCATATATAACTTTGTTCTTCAAACCCAATTATATTATGTATTTATGTTTGAGAATAAAATAAAGATCAGCATGACTTCTATTTGAATATGCAATTTTTTTAAAAGTCTTTTTTATTTACATACTTAAAAATGAATAATTCCCTACAAAAAATTTAAGAACCCAAATTCATAATCTTACCGATCGAAACAAAATATGAAAAGAAAATCGATATAAAATGTGTTGCTGATAAAAAGAAATAATCAAAAGGAATTGATTGATTATATGTTAATTCTCCGATTGATTAGCATTAAAGATAATTACTATGTAAATAATCCTTTCGATTAAATTACGGATTACTCTGAATTTAAATGGATTAAAAGTAATAGTAATTAATTCCTTTTATTTATTGCATGGTAATACTATTTGAAATGGTCATTCCTATTTAAAGAAACTTCACTTATATACATTATAAATAATAATATCTTCAACATATAGTTATTTAAAAATATATCCAAACTACAAAAAACATAACGTAAAAAAACTTCAAGAAAAAAAAACACGGATAAGTATCTCATTGTACTATAAGATCACCAAGATTTTGGTGATAGCCATGAATGTGTGTTGTTATTAACATTTTATTGCACTTCAAATACAATTTTTTTCTTTCAACTTGATTTTCTTATATACTTTCGTTTCAGACTGAAATAAATATAACATTAGCTTTATTTGATGAGGAAGTTTTTAAAGGGGAAAGTGTTTTCTATAATAGGAGTGAATCATACCGATAAAATTACTTGTTCTATACCTACTTTGTCGTAGAAAATTATTGCATCTACTTGCAAAATAGTCTTCTTGCTTCTTTCACTTTTGATTTTGAAAATAACATATTCATTATCTCATTCTATGCCACTAAAAATTTACTCATCATAAGGTTTTCAATTAATCCATTTGTGTTTTTAGTTTTAACTGAGATGACTTTTGAGCTAATGGAACATAGATGGAGACCAAGATGATTCCTCCATGATCTTCAATTTTTAACTATTTATTTAAATTATAGAGTTTCAAAGATGTGATAGAAACGATGATTTTGGTGAGATATAAAATTAGGTGAAAGAAGAGTTCTGTAACAACCCGCATATTTATCGGTTGTATATTTAAATATTTTATTTAAATATGACGTCGTTTGTCGGATTATGGTCCGAAAAGTTACTTTCTGCAAACGGTCGAATTGGGACTCAAGACCACTTACATTGAATTCAAAATGTCGTTTGCGATGTTTTTGAGTATAACCTTTGATATGTTTGGAGTATGTTGAATTTCGCTACTTTTTCTATTGGGTTTAGGGTTTGGGTTCAGCCCACTAGCTTAACTAATACCCAAACTCGGCCCTCTCCTCTCCATTCTCTCATTCCACTCTTCTAAACTCAAGCTCCAACTGAAAATGGTGGAAGGGAAAGGGAAATAGAAATTGCAAACCCTAGTTCTTCTTGCTAGCTCATATTCTTGCTCCAAAATCAAAGAGAAGCAATTGGTAAGCCTCTTCTTCATCTTCTCTATCTCTTTCTCTCTTCAATCTCAGAAATTCCTAAACCTAAACTTAGGAAATGTTTGTTTGATCTTAGATTGAAGCTAGTAGAGTTGAAGTAAAGAGTGGTTGGCCTTGTTCCTTTGCATTTGAGCTTCTTCTTCTTGTTCTTGAGTTAAAAAGGTGAGTTTTTGGAACTCACATCTAAGCTATTGCTTTTGTTGAGGTTAGGTATGAATTACTAACCTCTATTCATGTCTATTGCATTGGATTTGGATCGATTGGTTTCGATATATTTTGGCCACTTTGGCCTAGGCAAATTGTTGCCCAGACCAGGTGACCAGACGTCTGGTTACCAAGCTCAGACGTCTGGTTTGTACCTGGAGTGAAAAATATAAACATACGGCAGTTGGAAGAAAGTCAGAAACCACTCTCAGACGTCTGACCCTCAGTTTCAGACGTCTGAATGGTTTCATACGTCTGGTTCGCAAAATCAGACGTCTGGTCTGTTTTGCTGGGATTTTCCAGAGGACGAAACCAGACGTCTGAAGGCACCCTACAGACGTCTGGAATCCCCTGTTTTGCCTAATTTGCCTATTTTGGCTAATTTTGAGTTAATTTCCAACTTTTATCGATTCGTGTTGATTCCAATTAGTTGTTATTGCATATTTGACTTTGATGACTTCTTTTTAACTTCACTCACGGGTTTTTTTATAAATGATCTCTTCAAATCGTATTAAAAGCTCGCTTCTCCAAATTCTAAATTCTATTTAAAACATACACACACAATTTCGCACTCCGAGTGAAGTGGGAGGAGAATTAAATGATTAGATAAAACACGTGCAATGAACACGTGCGTTCATCTTTTTAGTTAATTCCCAATCTATTCGTTTGAACGTTTTGACCTTTGGGTTTGGTTTACCGATGAGATGAGGTAAACTTTGTACTGCTTTGAGTGTGAAATTGACTAACGGATAGTAAACCGTTTAGTGCGAACGAGTGGTTATGGGACTCACGTTAACACTTCTCGGGTTCCTTTCTGGGAGTTTGTGACACATGTCGCCTTTGGGATAGTGTCTTCGAACTGTCTCCTTCTGGCTTGTTGCTTTTAGTATCGCTTTTGGAGTTGGTCCTTTGCCCCAACTCGAGAGATATTTGGAATTGTCTGTTGCCTTTGGGATAGTGTCTTCGGACTGTCTCCTTCTGGCTTGTTGCTTTTAGTAGCGCTTTCGTAGTGGTTTCTTCACCACCGCTCGAGAGATATTGGAGTGGTTTCTTCACCACCGCTCATGAGATATTTAGGTTTGTTGCAATTGGAATTTTTCTGATGTTTCACTGATATGATTATATTCCCTTGGTATCGCCCATCGGTGTTGGTCTTTTTGAGGCGCATGATGTGTAGCGGTTACCTTGTGGAACTTGTATACCTTATGGGTATTTGTTATTTGCCTTTTTGGCTTGTTTTGGGATATTTATATCCTTTGATTATCTATGTTGCCGATGATATGAGGCTTGTTTTATTATGTTCATCTTTTGTTAGATGATTGTGTTATCTCCCTTAGAGATATTTGTTATACTATATGATCTTGCAGGTTCATTATCGTTCAGTTTATCTAACTGATTTGTTTAGCTAGACTGACCCGTGTATTTTATACTCGGGTCAGACCGAGATGTTTCAGGTTAGGTGCTTTTGGACTTAGCCTCTTTTGCTTCCGCATGGACTATTCCGCTAGTTTCTTGTTTGTCATAGCTTTTGTGTAGTCCTCATCTGTTGTAACTCTGATGTGTATTATTGACTCGTCTGTATATTGTGGTTTGCTATACCACTTGTCATGTATCGTTTTGTATACTCTGTTATGTATCAGTATATGTGCATGTGATGATTTACTGTTCTGTGATGTATATTACATTTGAGTTGTTATATTTTGTTCTGAAAGATCCTCTAGCCAACTATGGTTTTGTTTTAAGTATTCATTGGACATGTCGATCTGCTAGGTAAGGGCAATTGTCGATGTATTCAATAGATAGTTAAAGCAAGGCTATAGATGGTCGCTCCTATCCAGCCTTATTCTCCATATTAGCAGACGATATTATCTAATAATACTCTTTGCTAATGTGGGTATAGAGGTGGGGCGTCACAGCTTGGTATCAGAGCCAGGTTTAGAACAAAATATGATAAACACAGAATAGAGCACATATTACGATACATCAAAATGTATAAGTGATACAAATCTTTGAATCATCGTGTCTCTTTATTCCATCAAGGTTAGATAGAGTTTTGAAATACGTCTAGGAATGCATTTCTATTCCGTAGTATTCCATATTGCAATCTCTACCTTGTGAATAATCTTTTCCTTATCTTGACTTTCAGCTTATGTCTGGAAGAGGCAGAGGACGACGTTCGGGTGCTGGGCAATCCAGTGGCTCACATCCGGATGACGTTTATATGTCAGCCGATCAGTTTATGGAGTTGTTTAGGAGCATTCAGCCTCCAGCTCCTACTCGTGTATCTCCACCTCGCAAGTCTACCTTTGCATGCCTGTGCAGTGATTTTTCTCATCTTGGAGGAAAGCCGTTTAAAGGCTCCGAGTCTGTTCTTGAAGTCCAAGCTTGGGTTCGCACGTGCGAACGTATCTTTTCTCGCATGGATCTTTCTGACCATGATAGAGTTCTTGTAATTTCTAGCTTATTGCAAGAGCGTGCCCTTGATTGGTACGAGCTTCTTGTAGCCGAAATTGATGAGTCTGCTCTTTCTTGGACTCAGTATCGGGAGCGATTCGAACTCAAGTTCGTTCCTGAATCTGAGAAAGCTTTGTTGTCCCGGCGCTTTCTTGAATTAAAGCAAGGGGAGTCTTCCGTTTCTGAATATGTTGCATCTTTCGAGGCCTTATCTAAGTATGGTCTTGAATTCATTAGCACTTCTTATAAGAAAAATTTGAAGTTTGTTTTTGGTCTTAAGAAATATCTTAAGAAATCTTTGATGCTTGAGCTTAAGCTTTCTTTTGAGGAGTTAGTTGATTTTGCACTGCATCTCGAAACCATCGAGAGGGAGTGTGATAGTGATGATGATGTTGAGGTTCGCAAGAACCCCGACAAAAAGCAGTCTCCATTGGATGAGCCGGAATTTTTCCCTTCCAAGAAGAAAAAGCCCGATGAATCTGATTCTCAGTCTCAGTCTGCTGGAACACCTTCCATTCGGAAGTGTTTCAATTGTGGTTCTCCTGATCATATGATTCGATCTTGTCCTAAGCCTCTCTTCTGCCGTTATTGCAAGAAGGAAGGTCATCGTAGTTCCACTTGTCCCATTGCTCCGAATAATTCTCCATCTGGAAAGTTAAATGTAACAGATGCTTCTGGAGGTTCTTCTCAAGGATAAGGTATGTCTCCATCTATTTTGGAAAGTCTCTATTTTTCTTTGTGATCTCGATTTCCAATTTGATGGAATCATTTTATTCTTTAAGCCCTTATGATGAGGAAAGTGTGTTCTCCCATTTATGTATTTTGAGAATTTTCTGCTAATTTGTTCTTGTCTTAGGATTATCACCTAAGCAATCTTTTGAGTAGTGTTAAGGTCTTTTTAGCTTGACCTTACCACCGGTTTTCATTTGGCTATGAGTTGCGGAAGTTAGAATTTCACTTACCACATTCCGCACTAGTTGTGATTCTTATGAATGATTTGTTATGTCATTTAGTTGTCTAGCTCATTTCATCCATTTTATGAATCGAGTATTCTGCGAATATCTCGATGATTCCATTTTTAGTATTTTATTGGTTTCGGATGGAAATTAGCAATTTAAAATTTTTGCAAATCTTTTTCATAAGATTTATTTATAAGTATAAATGGAATTTTGTTCTTAAAACGAACAAAGTGAATTTTTAAAAGTTTTTAGAAACATGTTTATCTTATAAAAGATGGTTTTGTGATTGTATTGCCCATTGAGTGCTTTAAGAATTCTGGTCGATGCGCTTGATCAACGTTATCGATAGGAATCTCCTAAACGCTTTGATGAGACAATTTGACACAATAAATTGATTTGAAATAAGAAATTTTTTCTCGAAATATGATTTCATGAAGGTAATTGAAATTTTGAAGCTTTAGCTTTTTGGTAAAGAATTTTATTTGAATGTTTTAGCTTTTAAGAAAGTAGATTATTTGAAAGGACTCTTTTCCGGTACTCTTATCTTGGGATTCCCGAAGGGAACCAAGATTTTATCTTTTTACCAATACTAGTCGTGTTGGTTTGAATGCCGTTCTCTTGCAAAAGAAAACATGCTATCACTTGTGCTTCTAAATCATTAAAGCCGATAGAGACTAGGTATGCCACTCATGATCTAGTGCTCACGGCTATTGTTTTCGCTCTTTATAATTGGCATCATTATTTTTGGGTAAGGAATTTTGTTCTCCTCACCAATCATAATTTTTGAACGTTTAATTTCTCATAAGGAGGTTAGTGTTGGCTCGAGTTCCTTGCATCTTATGATCTTGATATTCCTTTTATTCCCGAAAAGGGGGATCGTGTTGCCAATGCATTTAGTTGTAAGCAACAAGTGATTGTTTCTTTGTTGATGTACGAATGGAATGATCTTTTTACCAAGTTCATCGGACGTTTTGTTGCACTTCTTTTGTTGAGCTTTGGATCATTTGACGTATTGTTTGTACCACGTCAGTGTTTCGAATTATTTTGAGCTTAGGAATCCATAGAATTCTTAAGCAAGCAAGTTCAGGCTTATCTTTTCGTGCACTTTATGGTGAACTTCTTATTCTGTTATTCTTATGTGTTGATATGTTTTGGTTGTTACTCTTTATTTTCTTCTTAAGAATTGCGAGGACGCAATTTCTTTAAGGAGGGGAGTCTGTAACAACCCGCATATTTATCGGTTGTATATTTAAATATTTTATTTAAATATGACGTCGTTTGTCGGATTATGGTCCGAAAAGTTACTTTCTGCAAACGGTCGAATTGGGACTCAAGACCACTTCCATTGAGTTCAAAATGTCGTTTGCGATCTTTTTGAGTATAACCTTTGATATGTTTGGAGTAAGTTGAATTTCGCTACTTTTTCTATTGGGTTTAGGGTTTGGGTTCAGCCCACTAGCTTAACTAATACCCTAACTCGGCCCTTTCCTCTCCATTCTCTCATTCCACTCTTCTAAACTCAAGCTCCAACTGAAAATGGTGGAAGGGAAAGGGAAATAGAAATTGCAAACCCTAGTTCTTCTTGCTAGCTCATATTCTTGCTCCAAAATCAAAGAGAAGCAATTGGTAAGCCTCTTCTTCATCTTCTCTATCTCTTTCTCTCTTCAATCTCAGAAATTCCTAAACCTAAACTTAGGAAATGTTTGTTTGATCTTAGATTGAAGCTAGTAGAGTTGAAGTAGAGAGTGGTTGGCCTTGTTCCTTTGCATTTGAGCTTCTTCTTCTTGTTCTTGAGTTAAAAAAGGTGAGTTTTTGGAACTCACATCTAAGCTATTGCTTTTGTTGAGGTTAGGTATGAATTACTAACCTCTATTCATGTCTACTGCATTGGATTTGGATCGATTGGTTTCGATATATTTTGGCCACTTTGGCCTAGGCAAATTGTTGCCCAGACCAGGTGACCAGACGTCTGGTTACCAAGCTTAGACGTCTGGTTTGTACCTGGAGTGAAAAATATAAACATACGACAGTTGGAAGAAAGTCAGAAACCACTCTCAGACGTTTGACCCTCAGTTTCAGACGTCTGAATGGTTTCAGACGTCTGGTTCGCAAAATCAGACGTCTGGTCTGTTTTGCTGGGATTTTCCAGAGGACGAAACCAGACGTCTGAAGGCACCCTACAGACGTCTGGAATCCCCTGTTTTGCCTAATTTGCCTATTTTGTCTAATTTTGAGTTAATTTCCAACTTTTATCGATTCGTGTTGATTCCAATTAGTTGTTATTGCATATTTGACTTTGATGACTTCTTTTTAACTTCACTCACGGGTTTTTTATAAATGATCTCTTCAAATCGTATTAAAAGCTCGCTTTTCCAAATTCTAAATTCTATTTAAAACATACACACACAATTTCGCACTCCGAGCGAAGTGGGAGGAGAATTAAATGATTAGATAAAACACGTGCAATGAACACGTGAGTTCATCTTTTCAGTTAATTCCCAATCTATTCGTTTGAACGTTTTGACCTTTGGGTTTGGTTTACCGATGAGATGAGGTAAACTTTGTACTGCTTTGAGTGTGAAATTGACTAACGGATAGTAAACCGTTTAGTGCGAACGAGTGGTTATGGGACTCACGTTAACACTTCTCGGGTTCCTTTCTAGGAGTTTGTGACACATGTCGCCTTTGGGATAGTGTCTTCGGACTGTCTCCTTCTGGCTTGTTGCCTTTAGTATCGCTTTTGGAGTTGGTCCTTTGCCCCAACTCGAGAGATATTTGGGATTGTCTGTTGCCTTTGGGATAGTGTCTTCGGACTGTCTCCTTCTGGCTTGTTGCTTTTAGTAGCGCTTTCGTAGTGGTTTCTTCACCACCGCTCGAGAGATATTGGAGTGGTTTCTTCACCACCGCTCATGAGATATTTAGGTTTGTTGCAATTGGAATTTTTCTGATGTTTCACTGATATGATTATATTCCCTTGGTATCGCCCATCGGTGTTGGTCTTTTTGAGGCGCATGATGTGTAGCGGTTACCTTGTGGAACTTGTATACCTTATGGGTATTTGTTATTTGCCTTTTTGGCTTGTTTTGGGATATTTATATCCTTTGATTATCTATGTTGCCGATGATATGAGGCTTGTTTTATTATGTTCATCTTTTGTTAGATGATTGTGTTATCTCCCTTAGAGATATTTGTTATACTATATGATCTTGCAGGTTCATTATCGTTCAGTTTATCTAACTGATTTGTTTAGCTAGACTGACCCGTGTATTTTATACTCGGGTCAGACCGAGATGTTTCAGGTTAGGTGCTTTTGGACTTAGCCTCTTTTGCTTCCGCATGGACTATTCCGCTAGTTTCTTGTTTGTCATAGCTTTTGTGTAGCCCTCATCTGTTGTAACTCTGATGTGTATTATTGACTCGTCTGTATATTGTGGTTTGCTATACCACTTGTCATGTATTGTTTTGTATACTCTGTTATGTATCAGTATATGTGCATGTGATGATTTACTGTTCTGTGATGTATATTACATTTGAGTTGTTATATTTTGTTCTGAAAGATCCTCTAGCCAACTATGGTTTTGTTTTAAGTATTCATTGGACATGTCGATCTCCTAGGTAAGGGCAATTGTCGATGTATTCAATAGATAGTTAAAGCAAGGCTATAGATGGTCGCTTCTATCCAGCCTTATTCTCCATATTAGCAGACGATATTATCTAATAATACTCTTTGCTAATGTGGGTATAGAGGTGGGGCGTCACAGCTTGGTATCAGAGCCAGGTTCAGAACAAAATATGATAAAGACAGAATAGATCACATATTACGATACATCAAAATGTATAAGTGATACAAATCTTTGAATCATCGTGTCTCTTTATTCCATCAAGGTTAGATAGAGTTTTGAAATACGTCTAGGAATGGATTTCTATTCCGTAGTATTCCATATTGCAATCTCTACCTTGTGAATAATCTTTTCCTTATCTTGACTTTCAGCTTATGTCTGGAAGAGGCAGAGGACGACGTTCGGGTGCTGGGCAATCCAGTGGCTCACATCCGGATGGCGTTTATATGTCAGCCGATCAGTTTATGGAGTTGTTTAGGAGCATTCAGCCTCCAGCTCCTACTCGTGTATCTCCACCTCGCAATTCTACCTTTGCATGCCTGTGCAGTGATTTTTCTCATCTTGGAGGAAAGCCGTTTAAAGGCTCCGAGTTTGTTCTTGAAGTCCAAGCTTGGGTTCGCACGTGCGAACGTATCTTTTCTCGCATGGATCTTTCTGACCATGATAGAGTTCTTGTAATTTCTAGCTTATTGCAAGAGCGTGCCCTTGATTGGTACGAGCTTCTTGTAGCCGAAATTGATGAGTCTGCTCTTTCTTGGACTCAGTTTCGGGAGCGATTCGAACTCAAGTTCGTTCCTGAATCTGAGAAAGCTTTGTTGTCCCGGCGCTTTCTTGAATTAAAGCAAGGGGAGTCTTCCGTTTCTGAATATGTTGCATCTTTCGAGGCCTTATCTAAGTATGGTCTTGAATTCATTAGCACTTCTTATAAGAAAAATTTGAAGTTTGTTTTTGGTCTTAAGAAATATCTTAAGAAATCTTTGATGCTTGAGCTTAAGCTTTCTTTTGAGGAGTTAGTTGATTTTGCACTGCATCTCGAAACCATCGAGAGGGAGTGTGATAGTGATGATGATGTTGAGGTTCGCAAGAACCCCGACAAAAAGCAGTCTCCATTGGATGAGCCGGAATTTTTCCCTTCCAAGAAGAAAAAGCCCGATGAATCTGATTCTCAGTCTCAGTCTGCTGGAACACCTTCCATTCGGAAGTGTTTCAATTGTGGTTCTCCTGATCATATGATTCGATCTTGTCCTAAGCCTCTCTTCTGCCGTTATTGCAAGAAGGAAGGTCATCGTAGTTCCACTTGTCCCATTGCTCCGAATAATTCTCCGTCTGGAAAGTTAAATGTAACAGATGCTTCTGGAGGTTCTTCTCAAGGATAAGGTATGTCTCCATCTATTTTGGAAAGTCTCTATTTTTCTTTGTGATCTCGATTTCCAATTTGATGGCATCATTTTATTCTTTAAGCCCTTATGATGAGGAAAGTGTGTTCTCCCATTTATGTATTTTGAGAATTTTCTGCTAATTTGTTCTTGTCTTAGGATTATCACCTAAGCAATCTTTTGAGTAGTGTTAAGGTCTTTTTAGCTCGACCTTACCACCGGTTTTCATTTGGCTATGAGTTGCGGAAGTTAGAATTTCACTTACCACATTCCGCACTAGTTGTGATTCTTATGAATGATTTGTTATGTCATTTAGTTGTCTAGCTCATTTCATCCATTTTATGAATCGAGTATTCTGCGAATATCTCGATGATTCCATTTTTAGTATTTTATTGGTTTCGGATGGAAATTAGCAATTTAAAATTTTTGCAAATCTTTTTCATAAGATTTATTTATAAGTATAAATGGAATTTTGTTCTTAAAACGAACAAAGTGAATTTTTAAAAGTTTTTAGAAACACGTTTATCTTATAAAAGATGGTTTTGTGATTGTATTGCCCATTGAGTGCTTTAAGAATTCTGGTCGATGCGCTTGATCAACGTTATCGATAGGAATCTCCTAACGCTTTGATGAGACAATTTGACACAATAAATTGATTTGAAATAAGAATTTTTTTCTCGAAATATGATTTCATGAAGGTAATTGAAATTTTGAAGCTTTAGCTTTTTGGTAAAGAATTTTATTTGAATGTTTTAGCTTTTAAGAAAGTAGATTATTTGAAAGGACTCTTTTCCGGTACTCTTATCTTGGGATTCCCGAAGGGAACCAAGATTTTATCTTTTTACCAATACTAGTCGTGTTGGTTTGAATGCCGTTCTCTTGCAAAAGAAAACGTGCCATCACTTGTGCTTCTAAATCATTAAAGCCGATAGAGACTAGGTATGCCACTCATGATCTAGTGCTCACGGCTATTGTTTTCGCTCTTTATAATTGGCATCATTATTTTTGGGTAAGGAATTTTGTTCTCCTCACCAATCATAATTTTTGAACGTTTAATTTCTCATAAGGAGGTTAGTGTTGGCTTGAGTTCCTTGCATCTTATGATCTTGATATTCTTTTTATTCCCGAAAAGGGGATCGTGTTGCCAATGCATTTAGTTGTAAGCAACAAGTGATTGTTTCTTTGTTGATGTCCAAATGGAATGATCTTTTTACCAAGTTCATCGGACGTTTTGTTGCACTTCTTTTGTTGAGCTTTGGATCATTTGACGTATTGTTTGTACCACGTTAGTGTTTCGAATTATTTTGAGCTTAGGAATCCATAGAATTCTTAAGCAAGCAAGTTCAGGCTTATCTTTTCGTGCACTTTATGGTGAACTTCTTATTCTGTTATTCTTATGTGTTGATATGTTTTGGTTGTTACTCTTTATTTTCTTCTTAAGAATTGCGAGGACGCAATTTCTTTAAGGAGGGGAGTCTGTAACAACCCGCATATTTATCGGTTGTATATTTAAATATTTTATTTAAATATGACGTCGTTTGTCGGATTATGGTCCGAAAAGTTACTTTCTGCAAACGGTCGAATTGGGACTCAAGACCACTTCCATTGAGTTCAAAATGTCGTTTGCGATCTTTTTGAGTATAACCTTTGATATGTTTGGAGTAAGTTGAATTTCGCTACTTTTTCTATTGGGTTTAGGGTTTGGGTTCAGCCCACTAGCTTAACTAATACCCCAACTCGGCCCTTTCCTCTCCATTCTCTCATTCCACTCTTCTAAACTCAAGCTCCAACTGAAAATGGTGGAAGGGAAAGGGAAATAGAAATTGCAAACCCTAGTTCTTCTTGCTAGCTCATATTCTTGCTCCAAAATCAAAGAGAAGCAATTGGTAAGCTTCTTCTTCATCTTCTCTATCTCTTTCTCTCTTCAATCTCAGAAATTCCTAAACCTAAACTTAGGAAATGTTTGTTTGATCTTAGATTGAAGCTAGTAGAGTTGAAGTAGAGAGTGGTTGGCCTTGTTCCTTTGCATTTGAGCTTCTTCTTCTTGTTCTCGAGTTAAAAAGGTGAGTTTTTGGAACTCACATCTAAGCTATTACTTTTGTTGAGGTTAGGTATGAATTACTAACCTCTATTCATGTCTATTGCATTGGATTTGGATCGATTGGTTTCGATATATTTTGGCCACTTTGGCCTAGGCAAATTGTTGCCCAGACCAGGTGACCAGACGTCTGGTTTGTACCTGGAGTGAAAAATATAAACATACGGCAGTTGGAAGAAAGTCAGAAACCACTCTCAGACGTCTGACCCTCAGTTTCAGACGTCTGAATGGTTTCAGACGTCTGGTTCGCAAAATCAGACGTCTGGTCTGTTTTGCTGGGATTTTCCAGAGGACAAAACCAGACGTCTGAAGGCACCCTACAGACGTCTGGAATCCCCTGTTTTGCCTAATTTGCCTATTTTGGCTAATTTTGAGTTAATTTCCAACTTTTATCGATTCGTGTTGATTCCAATTAGTTGTTATTGCATATTTGACTTTGATGACTTCTTTTTAACTTCACTCACGGGCTTTTTATAAATGATCTCTTCAAATCGTATTAAAAGCTCGCTTCTCCAAATTCTAAATTCTATTTAAAACATACACACACAATTTCGCACTCCGAGCGAAGTGGGAGGAGAATTAAATGATTAGATAAAACACGTGCAATGAACACGTGAGTTCATCTTTTCAGTTAATTCCCAATCTATTCGTTTGAACGTTTTGACCTTTGGGTTGGTTTACCGATGAGATGAGGTAAACTTTGTACTGCTTTGAGTGTGAAATTGACTAACGGATAGTAAACCGTTTAGTGCGAACGAGTGGTTATGGGACTCACGTTAACACTTCTCGGGTTCCTTTCTGGGAGTTTGTGACACATTTCGCCTTTGGGATAGTGTCTTCGGACTGTCTCCTTCTGGCTTGTTGCCTTTAGTATCGCTTTTGGAGTTGGTCCTTTTCCCCAGCTCATGAGATATTTGGGATTGTCTGTTGCCTTTGGGATAGTGTCTTCGGACTGTCTCCTTCTGGCTTGTTGCTTTTAGTAGCGCTTTCGTAGTGGTTTCTTCACCACCGCTCGAGAGATATTGGAGTGGTTTCTTCACCACCGCTCATGAGATATTTAGGTTTGTTGCAATTGGAATTTTTCTGATGTTTCACTGATATGATTATATTCCCTTGGTATCGCCCATCGGTGTTGGTCTTTTTGAGGCGCATGATGTGTAGCGGTTACCTTGTGGAACTTGTATACCTTATGGGTATTTGTTATTTGCCTTTTTGGCTTGTTTTGGGATATTTATATCCTTTGATTATCTATGTTGCCGATGATATGAGGCTTGTTTTATTATGTTCATCTTTTGTTAGATGATTGTGTTATCTCCCTTAGAGATATTTGTTATACTATATGATCTTGCAGGTTCATTATCGTTCAGTTTATCTAACTGATTTGTTTAGCTAGACTGACCCGTGTATTTTATACTCGGGTCAGACCGAGATGTTTCAGGTTAGGTGCTTTTGGACTTAGCCTCTTTTGCTTCCGCATGGACTATTCCGCTAGTTTCTTGTTTGTCATAGCTTTTGTGTAGTCCTCATCTGTTGTAACTCTGATGTGTATTATTGACTCGTCTGTATATTGTGGTTTGCTATACCACTTGTCATGTATCGTTTTGTATACTCTGTTATGTATCAGTATATGTGCATGTGATGATTTACTGTTCTGTGATGTATATTACATTTGAGTTGTTATATTCTGTTCTGATAGATCCTCTAGCCAACTATGGTTTTGTTTTAAGTATTCATTGGACATGTCAATTTGCTAGGTAAGGGAAATTGTCGATGTATTCAATAGATAGTTAAAGCAAGGCTATAGATGGTCGCTCCTATCCAGCCTTATTCTCCATATTAGCAGACGATATTATCTAATAATACTCTTTGCTAATGTGGGTATAGGGGCGGGGCGTCACAGGGAAATTATTAGGAAAAAGTTAATTTAGTATTTATGGTTTTTTTGTGAGGAAAGAACCAGTTATTTAATTCTCTCCTTGATGAATTTTCTTACAACAAAATACTTTTTTTCTATTTCCTCTATCCAAAGCACTTACAATTTCCTTTGATTATATAAAACAATTAAAGCTTAATGGTCTATGTATCAATAAACATATAACTTCTTGCAAAGTAAATGAAGGAACACAAATTCATAATCTTACTAATGAAAACAAACAAAAGAATTTGATATAAAACGTGAGAAAGAAAAAATTGTTTAAATTTACCTTTAGTTGATTTTACAGAGTAATGGAAGATTCTACTATGCTTGTACATTAGTAAATCCAATAAATCCCTGTAAAAGAAATTAATGAGTCGGTACAAAATTAGAGAAAAATAGAAATCTGGACACAAACGTTTAGGGGAAAAAACAAATTCAACCTTAAATAGAGAGAAAATACGTGTAATAATAAAAAAATCGAACCTTTAAATTAAGCTTATTGTTCCAGTAAGCCAAAAATTGTTGGTGGATTTTAGATAAGTTATCCATATAGTATTCTGACACTAAAATCAATAATTAGAAAAACTAATGCTTCATAACATGATCAAAATATTAAGGTTAATACAAATATGAAGACTATTGATGAATTTAGTCAAACAAAATCATGTTAACCAAAAGTTACGAGATCAATAACCAATTTGTTTGGAAAAAACTCTAATTCAATTCTAATTGAGAATTGATTTTTTATATAGGAAACTAAAGAACGAAAGAGAAACAAAATTGTCAGAGATTAGAGAAGCAAGTGAAGGTAAAAATAAGAATGTTGTAACAGAAACAAATTGTAATTGAAATAAAGGTCGACGAAAAAACAAATGGACAAAGAAATTGAATCAAAAATACGGTATCACAAATTTAAGAGAAAAACAAAAAAATCAACAAAAAAGGCGTGTGA
Organism: Allium cepa; assembly: GCA_030765085.1. NCBI lineage: Eukaryota > Viridiplantae > Streptophyta > Magnoliopsida > Asparagales > Amaryllidaceae > Allium > Allium cepa. The sequence goes on along the minus strand of CM060931.1, from coordinate 556,744,411 downwards.
TAAATAAAGATCTAATAGTAAGTCAAACTTTTTTGGCAGCTGTTAGATAATTTTTCTATAAGAATTTTAACACGAAAAGCAACATATTGAAAAATAACTATGCATAACATGACTAAACAAATTAAGGCAAATACAAAAGTAAATATCACCGATGAATCGAATCAAATTATATCTATGTTAAAATATTATGAGATCAATATATAAATTATTTGGATAAATTCTTTAATTTGGAACAAAAAATGAATTTTTTATAGAATGTGGAGATGGAAGAGAAACAAATTTATGAAAGGAGGATTTACAAAATGAAGATGGAAAAATATTGGAAAGTAATTTTTTTCCTATGATGGAGGTGTTGAGAAGAGAATGAGAAGGTCGGTTGGATTATATAAGAACAATAAACCACAAAGTAGGGAGATGGAAAAAATACAATGAGAAACATTTATCTTACATCGGAAATAGATTTTGTTCTAAATGAGCATATTTAGTTTTATGGGGCTGAGAATAATTTTCCACCTAAATTCATGAGAGTAGAGTATTTTGTTATGGGAGTTCTAACTCAAGACCACTCAAATAAAAACCCCAAAGCACATGTAATGACTCTAATTTTGACTAACATTATTTAAGACATTTAATTAGATAAACTAAATGAAATAATGTAGATGATTAAGGTAATGAGATTTGTAAATTAATAAAAAAAGCCGTGCCTGAATGAATGTATAAGCAAAAGAGAATTAAAGATAAGTAAGTATAAGGAATATGATAAGGGAAAAATAGGAATAGACTTTGTTCTTATACCCTAAACCCTACTATCTTTCATTTTTCATTAATTTTAACATTCATAAACAAAACTAAAACCCTAAGAGCTTGGCCAACCACTGTTAAGAAGAATAAAAAGAAGATAAGCTAGGAATCAAGTAGAAAGCTTTAAGAAATTAATCAAAGAGCCAATCTCTACCTTCTTAACACCAAGCTAAGGTGAATAGTTATCTTGCATCTCATTTTTCATAAGGAATTCAGTTTTAAGGTTTGAGCCAAATTAATTTAGCAAGTAATATGCCATGTTATGTTTGTTTAAATGGAAATATATGCTTGTTGATGATTTATAGTGTTCCATATCGATTTTATGATAAATTTAGATTGGAAAACCTATGTAATGACATCCAAATGATTTTCAGTTTTTAATATATGGTCAAATTTTTTTATTTTAGAAGTGGGTTCGAAGTTTCATAATTTCGAAGTTGTTGTGGATTTATTATGAATTTTCTATGGAAGAAAATAGTTAACATTATGTTTAAGTTATTTAAAGCTGTTATATAATGATTTTGGGTCAGAAATTTAAATATGTTTGAAAACATATTAAAAGTGAATCATGGTGGCTTTGGGGAATTTTCCTATGTATTTTATTATGGTTATAAAATTATTTAAATTAAGGAACTTAAATGTTTTATGTGTTTTATCAAGGAGAAAGGCTTAATTGTTAAAATGTTTTAATTAACAATTCTGAATTTGGCAGCCCTTTTTAGGAAAGGATTTTGATAAAGAAATGGCAACCAATTACATTTTTACAAATAAGGCAAGTTAGGTGAAAAGAAATTTCTTATAAAGGTTAAAAATCAGTCTTACTTGGATTTACTACTTTGCCACTTCCATCTGTTAGCTTTCGACACCATACCTCCGCTAAAGAACCCATTCGAAACCAATGCACATGGTATCAAGCAATTGATACGTAATGCATTGTAGAAAGGCAGAAGGGATCATATCGAAAGAATGCTTTCGAAGGCGTAGAAGCTAATCTTTTTAACTTTGAGTTACTTGTTTTTATAAATGATGCTTTCGAGAGAGGTTGAAGCCAACTGTATTAGCTTTCAAATCAATCAACTTGTCTTTTTTTTTGAAAGGAGCTTTCGAATGAGTTGCCGCTTACTTTTGCTTTAAAATAAGCTTTCGAAAGGATAGTCACTTTGAACCTATTCGATATCCAAACTACCGCATTCTTACCGTTCGAACTAGTTAAGACCGCTTTTCTTTATGACCTTAAAGCAATGTATTTGAAAGGGTGTTTCACCTTTTTAATTTTGAAGCACCTTCTCCATGCTTTCGAAAGGGTCCTATAGCCGCTTCGAAAATGGTTTTGGAGGCAATGGTTTCAAAAGAGTAGGTTTTGAAACCATCCTCTTTCTTTTACTTGAGATAAATGCTTTTGAAAGCATTGCTTTCACCTCATTTCTTTATGACCCTATAATTATACTATATGTTAAACCTAAAGGTTTCAAAAGAAATGATTTTAAATGGTTTTGAAGTAATGTTTCCACAAACTTCACTTGAACTCAATTCTTTCGAAAGGTACGTTTTAAGTGAAGAATTCTAATGCTTTCAGAAAGTATATTATAAGTGTTTCGAAAGGGAAAGCCCAATGTTTTCGAAATGTATATTTAAGCATAGTGAAAGGTTTTTTTTAAGTGTTTTGAAAGAAATATTTCCAAGGCCTTCGAAAGACAAGTTGAATTGTTTCGAAAAAGGATGTCTAAGGTTTATGTAATGATTTTGAAAGGTTTATTCTCAATGCATTCAAAATATATGCTTTGGCCTTTCGGGCTAGGGTTTTAAGGTTAAAGTATTTAACTTATTTTGAAAGAGGTACTTTCAGTGAATTCGAAAGGGGATTGTCTAAGGTTTTAAAAAAAGGTTCCGAAGGTATTTTTTTGGCCTTATAGCATAAAGTCTTCTAAGTTAAAATATGTTTTAACTTATTTTAAAGGGATAGATAATCCCATTAATTAGATTTCATTAATATTGTTTTGTATAAAGCATGTATCATGACATAAGCATTTTGAGTAAAGCAAAGAGTATGATTTCCTTGTTTTATAAAGTTAATATTTCATGGGTAAATCATTTACAAAAATTGTTAACAAGGAATAAATTTTGAGTAGGGTAGTCAACCCTAAGTATATGATAGGAAATGAAATTTGAATATGGTAGATAACCCTAGATTTATGACTCAGATATTAGAAGACCAGATGGAACTGGTGTAGGTCGCACCCTATACTTTACCTAATAGCCCCGGCTAATATAAGTCCAAAATTTCAATGTATAGGGCTTTGTCACAGATGGGACTAAAATAATGTTATACACGGAAGGGAATATATAAAGTAAAGACATGTTATTAATGAGCCCACAAAACCATTAGGATCGGTTGACCCTAGAAGAAGATAGTTAAGGGCAGATAGCCCAGTATTGTATCTACAAAAGTTAGATTATTGATTATATTCGGTAAGACCGAGTCAGTCGATGGTTGATAGTTAGCCAGATAAAACTATAGTTTGGACAGATAGCCCATTGATTTCTTGATTATTATGCATATATGTATTTGCAATTATTGTTATAATCAGTTTGATTACAGGATTTGATTTGCAAAAGATACGCTTTTAAGAGGATATTAGTGAGGAAACTCATTCTGCTAAATGGCGTGGTCTCACTTAATATCAGTAAATGGAGATGTAATAGTATTATTCATACCAAGCTTTATGTCTAACTCGAAGTTTAGATTTTCCCCTTAAACTCTTGATAGTTCAAAAATTTGATTTGAGTAGATTGAGAGTCAAGGATTTTTCAGGTTTAGTAGGTTGGACGAATAAGCTTCCGAAGACGTGGCGAAGGCAAAACTAGCTATGTAGGAACTATTTAGTATTATTTCCACTATGATATATTTATGACTGATATGTCTGTTTAGTACTATGATCATCTAAGGGGACATCTTCATATGTCGCCCAACGTAATTTGTTATAATAATATTTGACCAAACCTGAGAATCGTGTTGTGATTATGTAACTGAATATGAAATATGGATTTGAAATATAATCAGAAAAGTTGTTTCTGAAATTTGTGTTGATTTTATTTCATATTCATTTGCTTTTGATATTATGGATACCATTAACATTACCGTATTTTGTCATCGGAAGTAAATACTATAGATGACTCCAGCATCTGTAGCGCTTAGCTTCGGGCCTTAAGATAGGAGATATTAGAGCACAACGGAAAATGAGATCGTGGTAAGATGTGCAAAAACAACCAATCAATATCTCAATCCAATTCAAAACCAATCACAATCCCCAAATAAGCAATAAAAAAACAAAGCAATAACGATAAAATAAATCATATACCAATTTATAGTGGTTCCACTAACGTCTTATTAGTGTATATCCACTTTAAGAAAGAGTCTTTATTAATAACAATGAGAAAAATACAAGAGGTTAAAATGATCATTATTTAAATATAATAGATTTGTGGGGAATAGAATTGAAGAAACTAGGTTTTGATAATCCTATTTTAATGGAAGATAATCCTTGAAGTGATCTTTGCTTTGATTCCTAAAAATAGCTTATATAATGAACCATTCTTCCTTGGCAACTACCCGACTTGCCCTTTGAAGCTCTTCATAAATCAACTCAACCAGCCCGAGCAATATGGACACCAATTATCAGCTCAGACGTCTGGCCCATACTGCTAGACGTTTGGCAAAAATCTCAGGAAATATGTTTCCCGTGTCTCAAATATGAGAGAGTCTCCTAGATGTTTGAAAGAATATGCAAGAAGTCAATTCCTTTATCTCATGCGTATGGCACCTTCCTCACCATATCTTCCTCCTCCGAGTGTCGACTTGGGAACCGTCTTCTCCGTCACCATGATACTTCCAATCACTTCACTTCTCCATATAGTGTCGTCAAAATTCAACATATTTTAAGTAAGAGTGAATGAAAGATAAAAATACACAGAGCCTAATATTCTCTTTTATATATAATAGAATAGATTTACCAGTAATAGATTTTACTTAATAATGGAAGATTGTATGATGCTTGTACATTAGTAAATCCAATAAACCCCTGCAACACAAATTGACGAGTTAATACAAAATCAAAGGAAAACAGAAATCTCGACATAGACATTTAGGTAAAAAACAGAAAATTCAACCTCAAACTGAGAGAATACGCGTAATAAAATAATAAAAATCTAACCTTTAAATTAAGCTCATTATTTCGGTAAGCCAAAGTTTTTTTGGTGGATTTTAGATAATTTATCTATATGTATTCTAACACTAACATTAACAGGTCAATAAACAAACACTTCATAACATGAAAAAAATATATTAAGGTTAATACAAAGGTGAAGAACTGTTGATTAATTTAGTCAAATCAAAATCATGTTAATCAAAAGTTATGAGATTAATAACTAAATTGTTTGGAAAGAAACTCTAATTTATTTCTAATTGAGGATTGATTTTATTTATATTGGAAACTAAAGAACGGAAGTGAAACAAAATTGTGAGAGGTTACAGAAGAAAATGAAGATAGAAATAAGAATGTTGTAAGGGATACAATTTGTAATTGAAACAAAAGTCAAGCGGAAAAATAAATTTGGACAAAAAATTCAAATCAAAAATATGATATTGTAAAGTTAAGACAAAAACAAAAATAAACAATAGAAAAGGAGTGTACTAAAATAAGGGTGTTACTATCTATACACACCAAAATTATCCCTAACGTCTCTTATGTCAGAGGAAAAATTAAAGGGTAAAAAATACTGAAAAAAACCCACTTCGACTGGTTATGTAAAACCGAGTGAAAAATTAGTCATTGGGATTTGCATAACCGGACGAAGCAAATAAAAAAAACCAATTAAACCCTAGATTTAAAACATAGTGACCCAATCATAAATTAATGGCAAAATAAAACATAAACTATTAAGTGTAATAAATACTTTACTACAGTTTTGCAGCCAAGTCTATATGACATGATTCAACATAACATCTGCTATGGACAATATATTTGGAGTGAATATTAGCATAAATCTAATATTCAAAGTAATATTCAGCTTTTTTAGTGAACTCTACATATTTTGAGTGAACTCTCAACATAAATCTTCATATTCAAAGTAATATACAAAGCATTATCTGCTATGGACTACATATTCAAAGTAATAAATTCTGTATTTTGATGTTGCTTATGTTTCTTTTTGCTGTTTGAGTGAACTCTCAGCATAAATCTACAGCTATTTATACTACATATTCAGTAACCAGGCTTTGTTAGTTCCATACAATCGTATTTCAAAATAATATCTGCTCTGGACTACATATTCATAGTAATAACTTCTGCCTATGTTTTACTTTTACTTTTTACTATTTGAGTCAACTCTCGGCATAAATCTACTACTATTTTTATTACGTATTCCGCAACTAGGCTTTGTTAGTTCCACACATTCATATTCGATATAGTCTGATCCTCCTTATTCAAAGTGAATAAAATAAAAGGTTAGTGCAGTCATGGTAGTTTGAAGTTTGAACAATGGAAACAACAGCACATATAAAGTGTAGGAATTCAATATCACATTAATCCTCTCAACAGAGTTACATGTACCCTGGCATAAGTCCCTCATTTACTTACTAAAACTTACTATAATTCAATAAATCACCACTAGAAGCATGAAATATGTTGGCGATTAATCTATATTAGATCTGAATATATATGACCCATATTGATTCAATTTAGAAACAAGTATATGAAATTAACAGCATAAGACGTACCTGAATCCATCGATTCTTAATTGATGTGAAGATTAATTTGGATTAGATCTTCCAAACTGACACAAACTTAGATCTGTAAATTCTCTAGAAGAGGGTAGAGAGAATATGATAAGACTTATGTAATTTGGGGACCATAACCCCATATATATAGTGTGTGACATTTTTTAGTTCGGCCCTTCAATAAACTAAAATTGTCACTCCGGTATCCACACGTTATAATTTTTCATGACGAATATACCCCTTAAGTCTTAATATGTTTATTCCAAAAATAGATCAAGTAATTAGACTTAATTACAAGATATCCCACACATTCAAACATTATTATGTTGAATTATTCCAACAATCTCCCCCTAGGCTTCATATGTAACTTTATAGAATGTATTCAACTTTATGAGCTCTTAAATAGCTATCTTGATAATATGGTATATTAAAAACAATTTCGTCCATTAATTGTGTTAACATAGAACTAAAGTGGCTTTCATTATTGTTTTTGTAACTAAACTCATAAATAGTCACAGATATCAATACAGTCAAACGATGTAGATCAATCATGTATGTGAAGCATGGAAATTACATGAAATATGATCTTTACATATCTATTCCCAACTGGTCCTGCTTTACTTTAATGAGACCAAAATTCCAAATAATATATATAAACAATTGAAGTGCAAAAGAAAACTTTATTTCTGATCAAAAAAACCAAAGCATGTCCATATTCAAAATATAGAGCGGTGTTGCGAAATAAGTGACTAAGTACAAACTCCCCCTAAACCAAAATATCCTTATATAAAAGATACATCCACTTTAGCAACATGCTCATGAAAGACCTTGTGTGGTACTCCTTTTGTAAGCGGATACGCTCGCATGGAATTTTTCCTAATATGCTCTATGGATATTAACCCATTATGCACTCTCTCCTTTACAACTAGAAACTTGATGTCAATGTAATTTGACTTGCTTGAACTTCTATTGTTATTAGAATATAATACTGCAGATCTATTGTCACAATATAAATTTTATGGTCTTTCAATATTATCAATAATGCGTAGCCCAGTGACAAGATTCCGTAGCCATTTTGCATGGCTAGATGCCTCATGACAAGCCACAAACTCTGCTTCCATAATGGAAGAAGCTATAAGCGTTTGTTTAATGCTTTTCCATGATATAGCCCCTCCACTTAATGGAAATATGTACCGCGAAGTAGATTTTCCGGGCATCCAGCAAAATCAGAGTCAGAATACCCACTAATCTCCAATTGATCTGATCTTCTATATGTAAGCATATAGTCCTTTGTTCTCTGAAGATACCTCATAACCCTTTTTGTTGCTTTCCAATGATCCATTCCAGGGTTACTAAGATACCTTCCTAGCACTCCTATAATGCACACAATATCTGGATGTGTACACACTTGAACATACCTTAGAGTCCCTATAGTATATGCATAAGGGATCTTCTGCATTTCTTTAGCTTCAAGGATGTTATTAGGGCATTGTTTGAGACAAAATTTATCTCCTTTAGCGACAGGTGTTAGGAACCGGAGATAATGGTTTTGATGACAATAACCTTTGTAACTTATTTTATTATAACTTATATACTAATACAATTGTCTAGATATATATGAATATTATTATGCATGATATATATAGGGCAGGTACTGGATATTGAAGACTGTACAGTATAAAAATCAAGAATGAAGAAATCAAGTTTGAAGACTCATGAGTATCATGATCAATATTTCAAGATATGTGTCTAGTTTTTGTTAAAACTTCATAATAGCATGTAAATCTTCATTCCAAATTTCATTTGGGATGGAACCGATTCTACCTTCTTAGTGGCTTACAAATCCATGACAAGTAGCCTACAAACCTACGACAAGTGGCTTACAAACCCACGAACATCCTGGTTTTGTACAAGTTTTTGAGTCCTGATGTGATGAGATACTCTACAGGAAGAAGCTTGCAAAACTACTTTAAAATGATTTTCAAAACTGCTTTTCAAAATATTTTAGCTTTAAAAAAAATTATCTTTTCAAATGATTTTCAAAAATATGTTTTAGCCTTAAAATATTCTTTGTTTTCGTTTTTAAATAAACTCTAGTTTTAAACTTCGTTTTTACTCCAGAATCATTTTATCTTGTTTTACTTTCAATAACATTTTCAAAAAAATTTTTACATTGTTTTTAACATAGGGATGTCGACATCATGGGATACCCCATGTCGACATGGTGGCCATTGAATTCAAAAGTTTCAATTTTCAAAAGAAGTGTCTATTCGTTTAAATCTCTTCACGAATAGTTATGACCGTTGGTGTTCTATAAATAGCCTTCACAAACGAATTTTTTAACTAACTATTTTCTTATTTTCTTCACTCCTTCTTCATAAATCCATATTCTAAAATTTTCATATTTTCAAGATCGTGCCGAAATTCTGCCGCATTCTCAAGTGAATCAAATTAGAATCTCATTTATGTTTGATTCTCTGTTCTTTCTCAAGGATCAAAGTGCTATTCAGAGTTATAGATCAATTTGTAATCAAAAGTTTATCGAGTCTCTCTATAAGGTGTGGTTGTGCCTGTAAATCAATTGGGTGATCTTGTGTCTCGTAAATCAAGAGAGCTTTCCCAGACTCATGAGACATGAGGGTACCTCAAGGCCTTTAGAAATTGAGGATTGTAATCTCGACATTGGTATAATAAAAATAATGTATGAGGTGTTTGCCTTGGTACTGGATTGGATGTAGGTAACTCCAAACCAGTATAAAATCCGGTATTTCTTTCCTTTACTTCTTTTTATTTACTTTCTACATCTCTGTTTGATTCTGTGATTGTTCCGTGATTAAGTTTTGCATTTTTTGTATTATAATTTTTAAATTAGTCCATATAAGTCTTAGAATCCATTAAACACTATTCACCCCCTCTCTAGTGTTAAATTAACCTTAAGATCCTTAATCCGCACTCCCTTTCAACATGGGTATCACCCATTTTACAATCTTGCATGTTAAACCTTTTAAGCGCCGTTTCTATATAGTTTTTTTGTGGCGGTCAAAGAATACCCCATGAGCGATCACAATATATTTGGATTCCTAACACAAAAGAAGCATCCTCAAGATCTTTCATTTCAAAATTATGTGAAAGAAATCTCTTGGTTTTGTGCAAAGTATATAAATTATTACAGACAAGCAATATATCATCAACATATAAAATCAAAAATATGAATTTACTCCCGCTGAACTTGTGATGCACACAGTTATCAATTATGTTTTCCTCGAAACCAAATGAGGTAACTACTTTATGAAAGTTGTGGTACCATTGACGGGAAGCTTGTTTGAGCCCATAAATGTATTTCTTTAGTTTCCAAACCATATTCTTTGGATCTCCGAACACAGTTTTCTAGTTGCAGCATATAAATTATTTCCTTAATATCTCCATTGAGAAACACAGTTTTAGTATCCATTTTATGTAACTCAATGTCAAAATGTACAACAAGTGCCAACATTGTTCTAAAAGAGTCTTTCGATGAAACCAGAGAGAAATTCTCTTTAAAATTGATGTCTTCCTTCTGTGTAAAATCTTTTGCTACAAGATGAGCCTTATATCTTTCCATATTACCTTTTGCATCCCTCTTGGTTTCAAATATCCATTTACAACCAATACGTTTCTTACCGTCACGTGAAGAGACAAGATCCCAAACTTTATTGTCTTGCATGGATTTACACTCTTCATTTATAACTTCAATCCACTTTTGAGAATTAGCATCTTACATGGCTTGGTGAAAGTTGATAGGATAATTTTCCACCAATCCATTATAATCCTCTATTTCTTGAAGAAATACCACATAATCATCTGAAACGACATCTTTCCTCTCTCTAGTGAATCTCCTTAGTGGCAATTCATTTTGAGGTTGTTGAGTTTTTTCTTGTGGAACATTGTCCTCATCTTGAAGATGGTTTTCTTCAATATCATTTTGTTGTGGTTCCGGATCAACTTTTTCATTAACGACGAGAATGATAATCTGTACATTATCAGAAGAAGTAACTGCAGTAGGAATCATAGATGATGATTCATCCTTAAAAACAATGTTTTTTACTTCATTTCTCCCCCCTGACTCAACATCCTCAAAAAATGTTGCAGTTTCCATCTTAGAAAATTTCTTTAGTGTAGGATCATAAAATTTATAGCCTCTAGATTGCTCAGAGTAACCAATAAAGTAGTTGCTCACTGTTTTAGAGTCCAATTTTATTTCATTTTGCCTATAAGGCCTTGCCTCAACTGGACATCCCCAAATATGAAAATGCTTTAGAGTGGGTTGTTTGCCTGTCAAAAGCTCGTAAGGTGTCTTGGCAGTTGCTTTAGTGGGTACCCTATTAAGGATATAAACTACTGTCTTTAATGCCTCCCCCTAAAGTGATTTTGGTAAGGTAGAATGACTAGTCATACTCCTCACCATGTCTTTAAGAGTTTTTTTTCCTCTCTCAGCAACCCCATTCATGCTAGGTGACCTGACATGGTGTACTATGGGAATTTTGCACATTCTTCTAGGAATTGGGCAAATGGTCCTAGACATTGTTCACCTGATCCATCTGATTTACCATAATATTCCTCTAGGAATTGGGCACCTATTTTTTTATGTTTGGTATGTTTTCCCTTGATGCACTCTACATAGACATCGATGTTGGAAAAATCAACAGATTCCAAAATGCCATCTGACACAAGGCTTTGAATTCTAGTTTTTGATATATAACCTAAGCGCTTGTGCCACAATGTGGCTGATTTTCCTTATTAGCTTTTCTTTTAGTACCACGCGATTCCACATGCAAGGCTTCATAATAAGAGGTATTAACATCAAGCATATATAAGTTATCATAAACACTGAGAGAAACAGTTCCAAAAAAATTTAAATTTATTGATAAACTAGAAATACCATTTTCAAATGAATAAGAATAACCAGAATTGTCCAACTTAGAAATAGAAACCAAATTCCGTCTAAATGATGGTATAACGAAACTATCAAATAAATCCAAATAAAACTGAGTTCTTAATAAAAACTTAAAATGCCCAATAGCCTCCACTTTAACCGATTTTCCATCACCCACATAGATGTATCTTTCGGCATCAGTTGAATTTCGGTAGCTCAAGCTACCCTGCATAGAAACACTTATGTGAGTGAAAAGCACCGGAGTCTAACCACAAAGTGGTTCTAAGTATTGTAGCTAAATTTACTTCAGAATAGACCAAAGCAAAGGATGTACCTTTCTTAACACGCTATGTGTGATATTTGGTGCAATATTTCTTTAAATGTCCAACCTTCTTATAAAAGTAACAAACATCAGCCTCCTTATGTTGTTTCTTTTCCATTGGACCCTTAGCAGTTTTCTTAACCTGCTATTAATTTTTATCTTTTCCCTCAGGGGTGTATGACAAATGAGCACTTTCAGTCTTATCATGCTTCAATCTCTCTTCTTCTTGTACACAATATGAAATGAGCTCATTAAGAGTCCATTTCTCCTTTTGACAATTATAACTGATTTTAAACTGATTGTACTGTGAAGGAAGAGAGATTAGTACCAAATGCACGAGTAAATCATTCAAAAGCTCAAGCTTAAGTGCCTTAAGTTTTGAGGCAACATTAGACATTATCATAATGTACTCCCTTATATTTCTTTTGCTTTGATACTTCGTGGAAATCAAGCGCTGCAAAAGCATGCTTGTTTTCGCCTTATCGGTTTTAGCAAAATGTTTTTCAATCTCAGCAAGGAAATCTTTAGCATTGGTTATCTTTTCAGATACCGCACCCCTAATGCCTCTGGAATGCCTCGCTTTATTATTATTAGACTTATGAGATTTGAACGATCCCACCTTTCAAAATTCTTTATAACATCAGAAGAACTTTCATTCGTAAGAGGGGTGGGTGCATCCATCCTAATGGAAAGGTCAAGATCGATGTAGCCAAGAACAAGCAATATGTTCTCTTTCCAATCCTTAAAGTTTGTTCCAGTCAGAATACGAATGTTGTTAAGATTGGCAAATACAGTTGTTAAATTAGCTGTAATTTTGACATAAGAATCAATCAATTATGCTCACATTGTAAAACAAAACCGCAGTAAATTCAAATAATTGGTAGCTCTCTTCTCAAGATACCTAGCACAACCTCAATATAAAGTCTTTGGACAGTAATATTAATTGTAAGTTTTACTATTGTTGTAATGATCAAACATTGACAATAAGTTCAAGTCAATTATCAATCTTCCTTTGGGCCAATTAGATATTCACTTGCAAAACAATATGATTGTCACATATTTATCGTCGCATATGCATAAATGATTCGGCCAAATATTAATCCTCCTTTGGGCAGGCTAATACCCATATGAATAAATGCACACAAACATCAAACATTTTTCATGAATAACTAGAATAAGAGAGGTCGCTTTAGTGACATGTTATTTCAATTAGTTCACTTGTGATGTAGGATATTTACAATTAGTTTGCAAAGAGACACCAAATAATATTTGAATTGGTTTATTTTAACTCATTCATTTATATGTATTCCATAAATTTCAATTTTTTTAATTTTATACATATTGAAAATATGGTTTCGTAGCCTTAATGAAAAAAGTTGACATCAACTAAAACTGTAGCAATACATAACAAATGGTATTTGCAATAACAATCAATGATAAATTGTTGCATACTTTATTTAACTGTCAATATTCAAGATAGAAGATAAAGCAAATTTTAACATAGCATGGTCCATACATATGATATTACAAGAAAATGAATAGCTGAAAACTATAGCAGTGGTTGATCCCAAAAATAGTAGGAAGCAACGAAAATAAATAGTCCATGTCAAAATAGCTTATTATGTCAGTGCGGTAGGTGATTAGCTTTTGATGAAAACTTAATTGAATAAGTAAATATGAATACATGTGTTATAATATTACAGAAATTGAAACTTATTTTTAATGAGCAGGCCATACATATAAAATATTTGTATCCATAAAATATAAATGCAATAAATAATAAACAATATGTCTTTTTTTATTCCAAATACAAACATGCTGCATCGTTAAATTTATTGCAACTGATGAATTTACTACATTTATGATAACAAATTTATTTATTTATTACTATAACAACCACATTTAATGCAATAATGGTTAAAATAAATGCAATTGACCGTTATGCGGTCCAATACATATTACAGGAATATTAAAAAGCATGAAGATTCTTCCATGCATGTGAATGAACAAAAATTAACATGGTAACCATCTATAGCAGTAAAATAAATTGTACAGTTGCAATACCACTGACAATAAAATATGAATAATATGAGTAGCAACAATTAAAAGCATCAGATCCGAACAAGCAGAATTAATTCATGAATTATTTATATAGATCTGAAACAAAGACATCAGATGAATCCATAAGAAAAGATCAAATCTCACAGATTTGAAATAAAGGCATTAAATGAATCAACCAAAATTGTAAATCGTAGAACCCTAATTTAATATATACTTAAAATCAGGAAATTTCTTGATAAAATCAATGATGGGTGGCTCTGATACCACTTGTTGGTGATTGATATATATTAGATCCGAATACATATAATCCATATTGATTCAATTGAGAAACAAATATATGAAATCAATAGTGGAAGGCGTACCTGAATCCATCGATTCTTAATTGATGTGAAGATTAATTTGGATTGTATTTTCCAAATTGACATAAGATTAGATCTGTAAATTCTCTTTAGAAGAGAACATAGAGAATATAATAAGACTTATGCATTGGGGACCATAACCCCATATATATAGTGTGTACATTTTTCAGTTCGCCCCTTAAACAAACTAAAATTGTCACTCTGGTATCCATACGTTATAATTTTATATTACGAATATACCCCTTAAGTCTTAATATGTTTATTCTAAAAATATATCATGTAATTAGACTTAATTACAAGATAGCCCACACATTTAAAGATTAAAATATATTATGTCGAACTATTCTAACAAAATGAAGACAAACAGCAGTAACGAACGGTACAAGTAAAATGGTAGGTTGAATTTATTAGCAACAACTATTAATTCACATGCATTATACGCAGTTAACAAAAACGAGTAACCCTATCAAGCTAAATGTTACAAAATTATTCACTACGCAGGTTGTTAATAAAGTAGTTTTAATAAATTGAGTCATATGAAATGGTAGAAATAAGATCTTTCTGACAAATTGGCTCCAAGAGATGAGTCGTCTCAAGTGATAATTATAATTACTAAAATTATTATGAGATCAATATATAAATTGTCCAGATAAATTCTTTAATCTGGAATGGAAAACGAATTCTTTATAGAAATGTGGGAATGGAAGAGAAACAAATTTGCGAAAGGAAGGAGAACAAAGTAACGATGGAAAAATATTAGGAAATAAGAATTTTTTTCTTATAATGAAGGTGTTAAAGAAGAGAATGAGAATGTCAGTTGGATTGTATAAGAACAATAAATTTAGGAAGGGGGAGACGAAAGAATACAATGAAAATGGTAATATACAGTGGATAAAGATTTGGATCCAAAAGAGCATATTTAATTTTATGGGGTTGAAAATAACTTTCCACCTAAATTTACGAAAGAAGAGTATTTTGAGTGAGAGTGAATGAGAGATCGGAATACAAAACCTAAATATTTTCTTTTATATATAACAGAATAGATGCAAAGTTGTTCAATTTAATTTAGTTGATTTGATATTTAGTTTACGTTTATCCAATTTGAATTATTTTTTCATTAATTATTGCATAAATAAAGTTTGAATAGCTTTTCTAAATGTAACACAGATAAATAAATTTTATTGGAATTTGAGATTTTGAACTATATGAAATCGAGAGATTTTCTAAAAAATAAAATAAAATAAATAAAAGTAAAAATTTAAAAATGATGAACTTTTGTTGTTTGTTTGACTATTTAGTCGATTATTGGTATAATTTTATATTTCCTTTATTCTTAGTCTAGTTTCAAAATTAACATGTGCTTTTTGTCTACACTAAATCCATTTGGATACTAATAATTATTAAACTTAAATAATAGTAGAAAATTGGAACAGAATAAATTTTAGAATTTTTTAGCTCCAAGGACATGAGGTTTAATTTTGACATAAATAAACTTTGGACCGATATTTGAAAGAAGGATAAAACCATGGTAAGTAAAAAGTGAGGATGACGAAAAACTGAGGTTGATGGTTACGACAGTGCCAACAAGGGCGGGTAGTGGTAGTCTGATTTATGTTTTTTTTGAAGAGGAAAATTAGAATCTTGATGAAGATGGAAGTGGGTGATTCAAGAGTGAAATTTGACGGAGGTTCGATGTCGATAGTGTTGGTGGAGGAGGTGGCAGTGCTCGGTGGATGTTTTTTTGTAAGTAACAACCAAAAATGCTAATTAACTAGCATTATTTGAATGATAAAAATTAATGTAGCATTGTACATGAATAAAGCTAGTTTAATTTTGCAATTATTGAACCGTAAAAATCAATGTAGTCCATTATATTCACGTAATGTTTGTTAAGTTTAACATATTTGAATGGTAAAATGAATGTAGTATTATATATGTAGGATGCTAGATTAATTTAAAATTTTCAACTGTTTAAATGTACATACATTATATATTTACATAATGTTAGTTTAATTTAGTATTCATTTTTTCATTGACTTTTTTCATTGGTCGATATTGGTGTGTCAATTAGTGTTCATGTAGCGGCTTGGTAGTGCGGTGCAGTTGTGAGAAATGGTAGTGGTTAAGGTTCATGAGTTTAGATGGCGACTGTTTTTTTACCAAGGTGGGGGTGATGATTAAGAGGGATGTGTCAATGATGGAGTTGACGAAGATTGGACGGCAGGGCGATGGTAAAAACGTGTGAAGATGTAGTGATGTAGGTTCATTGTAGTGTTGGAATTGGAGGTGGGAGTAAACTCGATGAATGAGGGTGTGATTTTAATTATGTCCTTCAGCCTAAAATTAAAATGACGTGTCTTAAATCTGAAATTCTTGTTGATGTTTGTCCTTGTGCCTAATTCCCTTAACGAATTAATTCAATTCACTTTATATTTTTAGTGCATATGGCTTGAATTCCTTTTTTAGTTAGTTATTTCAAAATTTAAGTTTAAATTCGTTTTCATTTAAAAAAGATATACAAAAAGTATATGGACAAAGAGTTTGAAATTTCAGTTTTTTAATAAAAATTTTAAAAATCAATATTTTAATTAGAAAGGGTTGGATTAACAATTGTATTTCAATAATATACATTTCAGCAATTTAGTTGGTTGTTTTCTAGAATTTATTTAGCCTACAGTTTAATTTCTAAACTATTGGGCAATACTAAATCCACGCATGTTAAAATGCTGGTGGCTCAATCATAAGTGTGAATACATACTCCTTTGTTAGACCGACGCTCTGCGTATATGTCCAGGAGTGGACGCGTTGAGAGAGCTTGATTATAGTGACCTAGAGAGATATGATGACTCTCAGAGTAACGCTAGACCTCTGTATGGAACACATGATTAGAGATGAGAATGCATCATAATATGTTATGTCTCTTGTCTGAAACATGTAATATGTCACATATGATGAATAACACCTTATAAGATTGTACAAACAGTGTTCACGATGAAAACCCTCTATTATGTTAAATTTTTTCTAGTTATGATGCTATGGTGTATTGTGATATAAGGTGAAAACCGTTTTGTTTTACGTCGTGATCCCACTAGTGATTATTGTTCACATCAGACTTTCTATTTGAGCGTTTGTTTACATTTCCCTCATAAATCATCGATATTCATTTGATAGACTTAGTTTATGGTTAAATAAAAGGTTTCTTTCAAAGGAAAATAAAGCTTTCGGTGATAACGTAAGAGACATACTTATCTATTTGGGAGTTGGTTATTTCCATTGTTTTACTTTTTTAAAGTCAAAATTCTAACTGATTAGGAACCGATCTGTATGCATAGGCTCATCTTCGTATATCAGTCATGTCAATATTACCTACATACTATAAGTACTTATTTTTAATGCCTAAAATTAGTGTCAAAGGCCATCAGTTAATGTGAGTATGGTAATCTTAGATGTCAAGAGTTGGGGGACCATTAAGTAAACAATTTTAAAGCTGAAATCTGAAATATGGAAAATCTTATAGGGAAACAATCGTCTATGACATTTAATTAAACAAATATATCGTACAAGAGATAATATTGTCAAGGACCATTAGCTCAAGTGATATGATATCTAGATGTGGTAGAGGTCTTGATTTTGATTCCTTGATACATCAGAATGAGTGCTCTTCTTAAAATCAAGCATCTCTCTTCTTTTGAAAAAAATCTATGAATATTATATATACTATTGGCCAATATGTCATTGCACCAAAAGTTATTTAGTATAAAAAATAGAAGTTCTATAACATAACAAAAAAAGTACTAAATTGATAACATGTAAATATGAATTGTAAGCTACATTTCTTCCATTTCCCTTGCCTTTTCCTGCTACTAAGAAAAACATGGGCATACACACACACAGAGAGATATATATATATATATAACAACAACAATAAAGACAAAAAAAATGAAAAAGGGTGAAACAACTATTTGGATCATGTGCCCACATCAACGCACTCCAGCTCGAAGACTGATGGCCTTACATGGATGATGTTGGAATATTATATTTTTAACACCCACGGTGCTTGATGTTTACAATTAGTGTCAAATGTCACCAATTAACTCTTGTACATTAACTGTAGATGTTAAGAGCAGTGGATTGTTGAACAAACAATTGATAACTGAAAATCAAAATATATGGGAAAATCCCACCAAGAAAGAATTATCGGTATGACATTGGAAAAACAAACATATCATAAAAGAATTGATACAACGAACAACATATCTACTATTTTCCTATATCTCATTACATCAAAATTTATTTTATGTACAAAATGGAACCTCTATAAAACAACAAAAGTGTATTAAATAGGTAATTTGTAGATATAAATTGTAAACTTACTTCCTTCCATCTCTCTTGCTTTCTCGGCAATTGAGAAATATATGGACACACGCACATACACACACATGTGTGTTTATTATAAAATAAAAAGTAAAGAAAAATGTTGAAATAATTATTTGGGCTGGGCTCTCATGCCTTTGCCCCTAGCTCGAAGGTTAGTAGCCTATGGGAAGTTTACATACCCTTTTGAAAAGCCGGTGAATTTCTATTTCTTACCACCACTGTCATACCTCAATCTTCCCTTTATGCCAAGGTGAGAACGAGTCGACCCTAAATGCACTGAGTACAATTTCCTACCTTCCACCTACACCCAAATTTGTTAGCACATAAAACAATATGTCGTCAACAATCGATATGTCAGCATGAGCATCATCATCGTACTATACAGCCTGTCATAAATACGTAAAAAGATATCACAGCAATTTAACTTGCATAATTAAAAAAAATTCTACACTACATTCGTCACAAATTTGATCGTACATCATAGTATATTCATTTCATTCATGCCACTCAGGCAACATAATAAGGTGTAATTTTAATTTGGTTTATTCATTCAAAAAAGTTAACATACCTCCAGGTCACTATCTCTCTTTAATTTCCATACAACACACTTAAGGGGATCACGCCATCCTAGGTCACACCAATTCAGTTAGGAGTTATTGTGCACTTGCAACTCGGGTTACACCACCCAACAGACATCCTCATCATTGGCATTTGAACTCCTATAGTCTCGAAAACCCATTGGTTTTTGTAACACTTCATTCATTATCAATTAGTTATTACATCTCACTTTTAGATCCATTTGATCTCCTGCATGGAATTCTACTCTCTCAAGAGTCAATCCCAACGTACATAAATTATATTGATCTCATATGTCATAGGTGAGAATAAACATTCAATATGGTTTGCAAATAATCACAAAATAAAAACAAGTTCCACGTGCACTTTTTTCCAAATGTAAGTACCAAACGCCAAGCCCAGGGACGGATCTATTTGGAGTACGGGGTGGGCAGCTGCCCACCGCACAAAAAAAAAAACAAAAAAAAAAGCATAAGAAAAGAAATAAAGAGGCAGCCAGCAAATGGTGTTGTTACATGTAAATGAGAAGCTAAAAAAGATACAATCTTCACAGTTTAATCGACTGCTACAGGTACTTAAATTTATATGTGAAATGGTTTTATGAAAAGTTTGGTCTTTGATACCGTATCAGGTTCCTAAACTGTTTGATTTTTTTCCTTTTAAGCCGGTGTTAGTCTTGATTTAACATGTTCGGTTGTTTCCTTTTTACAACTATGCTTCTTCCTACATGTGCTGTGTAAGGCTGCTTTCAACCATAGCTCAGGCTTTTCTAGATTCGACGATCGCTTGCAGCCGCTCCTCCTTCTGGCCTTCTCCAGTGGCAGCCAGCAGACTCCGGCTCCAGTTTCAGCCTTCAGTCCTCCTTCTCCACTCACTAGAAAAACCAAGTAAGTTCCCAATTTTAAATTCGAATTCGATAAACCTTAGTTTGCATTGTGAATTGTAAATTATGTTTTCAATTTTAGATTCAAAATTCGAATTTTAGATGTAAATATAAACCCTAGTTAGGCAGTACTGCAGTAGGTTGGTAGCAATGAAGTCCAACTTGCAAACAAGTACCAATGAATATGTACTGGCAGTGGCAGTAGCATTGTATTTGTAGCAATGAAGTGCTTGACCGATAAATTGGCAGTAAATTGTGCAAATTATGCAGTAAATTGTAGCACGGTAGGCTATTTTGTTGATACTAGCAGCAAGTATTTGTAGCACAGTAGGCTATTTTGTTGATACTAGCAGTAAATTGTGCGATCATCTACTGACAGTTAATTTTAGTGAATCAAATAATGAAGACACTAACTGTAAATTTTGGTGAATGAATTTTACTATTTGTTGATGCATCAAATTGATGTTGAGACGATTGTAGATGAATTTGATTTTCGTGAAGTTCGTAGAGCACGACTTAAGTATGATATTTAATAATTTATGTTTTTTTTGTTTAAGGATTTTTATTAAAATTCTCTATGTTAATGGAACCAATCGAACTTAATTATTTTGATTATCACGAATGTGATGGAATTAATTATATTAAAACAATTTATTTTTTTTATTATTTAATTTTCTTCTATTATTCGCCCACCGCAAAATAAATTCCTGGTTACGTCCCTGACCAAGCCAACACGCAAAGACAACATTAGCTGCACAATCTTAACATACCAATATGTTAATATAAGTATTAGCCAAAAGTGCTAATAAACAATAAATATATACTAATCCAATATTACATACATAACCGTCAATAACATAAGTGCATCTGTAATGATATTAGTTACACATCTAATGAATACTAATAATTCACCTGTTACACAAATGTATACAACCATAAATAATACATGTCTACTCAAACCATACTTGCTACACCATACTTGTGTACTAGTAAATAACCTCATTCAAGCAACCATCATTTTTAATCCAAGTTCACATAACATACAAAATTATATTGTTTGCATAGAAAATGGACAAACATCTCCAATCAATTTATAGTGGTAGAGAAATAAGAAAGAAATAAAGTAAAATACTCAAAGATTTATAGTGGTTTGATTTCCTCCTTATATATCTGTTTTACAATGTTCTAAATGTAAAATAAAATGATCAGACCGAGTATTATAGATTTTCAAGTTCTGGAGCTCAGGAGGCGAGCTGGATGGCAGAAACGTATGGAGTACCGCTGAGTATTGTTGTTTGTATCTGGGTCAAGTTAATTTTTAACTGTCCAGTTTATATGTATTTGGTTGTAACTCTTATGTATTGATGTAAATTAACAGATACAGCTTTCCTTGTATAACTGTTATTATTTGATATTATATTGTCATCCGCTGCGAAATGTGAGATTTTGTGATTCATTCTGTTTTCTTCTTCTACCTCTCTTATTCTTTTTCCCAACAATCTAGAATTTCCAGCGTTCAATTGTTTGGCACTTCTACAGTGAATGTTTTAGTGTCGAAATATCGAGGTCGAAAATTTTGGGTCGTTACATTTTTAAATGGAATATAGCTTCTCAGTAGTCTGTTTGGCGATTCTTGTTCATCGTATCCTGATCGACGGTTTCTGGAAGTTCCAAATTTTTCCATGTTGTTGTTGGAAGCTTAGATATTTATAGGGGTGAAAGTGTAGGGAGATCAGGCCGACAAAATAGGCAGTTTCCTTGTATAACATGCTCTGTTCGGTTATTTCCATATGTAGAATATCATCTGGAATTTCCATATATTCAAGATTGCATTTCCATATATATTTTGTTCGATCTAGTGGTAGTTGTCTTAGTGGTAGTTCAAGCACCGAACCAATATTCTTGTTCAGGACCCAGACCACCGACATGATGTCCTGTTCGGTAGAAGAATCGCCGGATGGGAATTTCTGTCCGGTGTTCTAACTACCAAACAGAGCTGTAGAGGCCCTCTTTCTTAGTACTTCCTCCATACTTGTATAACTCAAGGCATTCTTATTTCCTGGCTTAGGGAATTTAAATTCCAAATGCCCCTCATGACTCCAGTCTGGAAGCCATCACTCCTTGGGCAAAATATCCATAAAACTTGCCCCCAAAAGCATACATTGTAGGATACAGAGTGTGCTTTGTTAAACTTTCTTAATAATGCCTAACGCAACTCTCATAGCTTGCTTGAAATTTACCATGGCTACTTCTTTTGTCTTTAGCATAGTCAAATCTAATTATCATTCTGTCTGATGTTTCCCTCATGCCGAAAAAAGATGGAATTTGGTTTATGCCGAACAAGAAATATTCAGTCATTGTCTATCCAGAATCGGACATGGCATTCTACTTGTATATAAGGAGACGCACCTCAACGGCCGAACATGCTATTTCATTTTGCTATAGAGCCCAGTTTTTTGTGCATTTTCACCTGCCACTTGCGCCATTGCCTGGATCTATCTTCGAACCACTTCTAATCTCGATTTTCCTTTTGTCCTTCTGCAATCCTATTAAGGTATGAATCTTCCCTCGCAATTTCAATGTTTAGAATACCAATTGTCAAATTTTCATGTCCTTTACTTTTTTTGTTTGGAAAATGGGTTATTTAGGGTTTTGATTGCCATATATTAATGAGCAAGGTTTAAGCAATTCCATTAGAACATAGTTTGAGTCTAGGATGAGTTATTGTATGTGATTTTTAGAGGGCTAGGTTTGGCACTGGCTCTTAGGTTTTTCATGATTGTGTTAAGGAGCTTAGCTATCGGACAATGACTTTGGGATAGCACTAGGATTCATGAAGCTATGCTATTAGGGCTAGTGGCCTCATTGGTTAATTTTTGATTTAAGTATTTCGGGATATTTTTAAAACTTAGGATAAGTGGTTCGGTTTTGGATGGTTCGAGTATGGTGATTACCAAATAGAAGCAATGATAATTGAACGATATTCAATGGTTGAGATTAATTATGCGACTATACATGGTCAACCGTTTGATGACAATAGCTTTGTAGTTTACTTTTGCACCTGAATTGCGACGACCCGAAATTTTTAATAATTTAAATTGGGATTATCAATTGATTTTAAATATTTAAAAGTTAATTTTAACTTGAATTCAAAATATCAATATTTACTTGATAATTAAATCATTGAATTTTATAGTTTAAATGTTGATATTTACGATTGAAATTAGGTAAATTGTTGAATCTGAAATTTCTAAGCCTGTTAAAAATATTTTGAAGGCTTATAAAATCTATAATGATGATACTGGAGATAATAGGATGATTGAAATTCAATTTAAAGGCAACTTGTTCAATTTTAATAATATATCGTTTAAATTGGAACTGGAAAATAGCCTTCCGAGGCACATTCTCGGAATTCGACGACACTAGTTCCATTGGATCCGTAATAGTTAATTATTATCGGATTTCAATTTTCATAGCAATCGGAGTTGTCGTTTGACTCTGGCAGCTCAAAACGCTTAGAACTATTCTAGTCGATTTATTTTAAAACTGATCGTTTTATTCTGTAACTCGTGTATACGATCGACTTAGGTTAACACGTTTCATCATGTTCGGGACACGAGTAGAATCTTATAATTGCCTAATGGCATTTCTTAAGAGAGGTTCGAATTTTAATGGCAATTATTGCGACGTTTTGATGGTATAATAAAATTTAAAGGAATAAGGTCATAGATATTTTTATTTTATCGTACCCAAGAAGCCTCTCACCCCTCATATCTATTTTCTTACACAAGTAACCGCGTGTATTCACTTTGTTTCCCCCATTTTTCAGTTCGTCCAAAACCCTTATATCGAAATCAACTTCAGTAAAAAAATATTAATAATTAGGGCATGACGCGCGAGTTGGCTCGCGATGGAATCGCGTTCGAATCGCGCGAGCACGAGGAAGATCAAGTGGTGGCGCGCATCTCGTGGTAGGGTTGAAATTGAAGCCTCATTAGGGAAGCGCGCATACAGACAGTAAGGTAGCGCACGTCTTGGGTGGACTCGAGTGGGGTGTTGGCTGTTGAACGAGGCGAAGGTGAGTCGTGAGGGCAGTCTCGAGCTCGAAGAGGTGGGGGTCGAAATCTTCCTGTCGCATTCGATTTAGGGGAGAGCAGCGACATCGGCGGCTGGGGTTTTACTGGAGTTACATTTCATCGAGGTCATGGCGCTCGAGATAGGGGAGTAGCCATAGGCTCCGCGTCATTGTCGACATGGCAGAGCTCGAGCTAGGGCATCGGGGTTCTTGTTCGAATTAAGGTAAATTCTATTCTTAATACACCCTAATTAAACTTGTATTTAAGTAAGGTCGTGTATAAATTTTAATTATCACTTATCACGACTGCAGTAAATTATAAGATGATTTTGGTTGTAAATCGTTATGCTACGGACTGAAGTATATAGATGTAAATGTTTCAGTTAGTATGTGATCGTGGACACTTTGTAAGAAAATTATTGGTTTAAAATTAAAACATCAGTAAAAATAAAAAAAAATTATAATATATATATAATAATAAAAATAATTGGTAATTAAGCTGATGTAATTACCTCGTTTAATTTTTGAGTTAGTAAAAATAGTTTGTTAAAAGAAACTATTTAACTATTAGTTTAAATTTTATTTAAAATCAAATAATGAATTAAATTAAATAAATTAATGATAGTAAACTATTGATTTAAAATTCAAGTGTTATTTACTTTATATGGTATTTATTTAAGGTCTTAACCGAGAAGACAAAATCGAATTGGAATGAATTGCAAACAGCAAAATCAAAGGTGAGTAATCTCATGCCTTGGATTTTATTTAAATTTAAATGGTTAAACTTAAATAGTTGGATGAATGATTGAAATTTTGGATGTGTACCGATGATCTAGGGATTTTAGATTTGGTTGTTTCTCGTGTTACTTGTGGTTTGACTCGAGGTGCTTGAATTTTAATAGTTTTGAACTTGAGTCATAAATAAGTAAATGGTTCTGTTTAAAATCAAATAGGGTTTAATGTTCGGTGGTTCATTAAATAGGTATGATAATTTTAAATGGAAAATTTATTAATTAAATTAATTAATGATATGGGTTAATTAAGTTTATATTAATTTGGGATAATCATTTGAGGGTGTAATAAGTAACTACTTAATGTAATTAATAAAATAAAATTATTGGTGTGATTAAACAAGAGATAAATTAAGATAATTTAATTAAGGAGAATTAATTTATTAGAGAAGTAAATGAAAGAATAATTAATTACAGATTGAGATTAATCGGGAATGATTAATATTTGGGGTTGAATTAAAGCAATTAATTTAGACTAGAACAAATCAAAACATAATTGGAATTCATTAATTTATATAATCAACGATGTAATTAAAGATTGATTAAGTAAGATGAATTAATCAAAGTGACCCATGAGAAATTAAGTAATATAAGTAATTAAGAAGTAAAGTGATTGATTATAGTTAATTGATTTGTGAAATATTTGAAAATTACTCATCGATTTGGTAAGAATAATTAATATCATGGAATTAAACAAGGATAATTACTTGAATGTAATTGAAAATTAATTAATCCAAAGTGATTAATTAAGATGAATCATGAAGGGTTGACTAATTTATTGATTTGGAATTAGTTAACGTTACATGAAGAAATCTAAGTGATTGAGGTTTGAAATTCAATTAGAATCAATTGAATTGACTTGTATGTGATTAAGCTTTGCTGATGGATGATTGAATGGTATGGGATACTTTGAATGAGTTGACATCGTTGGTATGAAATGTTGTGAATTTCATTTGGATAATTTGGAATTAGGATGACATGAGATCCGAGGAGACCGGGGTCGGGTATTAGGAAATACCCGAAACCACTTTGGATAAAAACAAATTTGATGTGTGGAATTAATAGGTTGGAATAAAACGATTTAAGTGAATTGGATTATTTTATCTAAGTTTGGTACTTAGGAAATGGATGTGTGGAATTTGTGATGGCTATAACCGAAGTTATGGCCTGTGAATTTGAATGAGTTACCCGGGTTTTATTTAAGTTGTCTGCTTTGGTATTCCTTATTAGTTGAGTTTACTCACGCTGGTTTCCAGCCTGACTCGGGTGTTACTTGGTGTAATGCTCGGGTCAGACCGAGTATTATAGATTTTCAGGTTATGACGTTCTGGAGCTTAAGAGTCGAGCTGGATGGCAATATCATATAGAGTATATCCGCTGTATTTATATTATTGTAAATCTTGGACATGATAATTGTAAACATTCAGTGACTGTATTAATGTAAAACTCTGATGTATATTAAATGTATTCGACAAATATGGTATTCTTTTGTAAACTGTTATTATTTATTATTATATTTTATCTGCTACGAATGTGAGATGTTTGGTGTTTCTGTTCTTCTTCTTCTATCTCTTTCTTCTTTTCCATAACTATCTGGAATTTTCTGGTTAGAAAATTTCGGGTCGTTACATTTGGTATCAGAGCTGAAAGTTAAGCGAGAACCTTGGCTCTGGTAGGGATTACTCATTAAATAGAGTCTGTAGTACTCTAGAATGAGTTCAGAATATATATATATGAGAGCGTACTTGTTATTTTCTTATATAAAGCTTTTCAATGATTTTATATAAAATATATTTTGAGATATAAAGCAATATTTCCTTCTAATAAATATTAAGGTGATTGGTTGTTAATTATTGAAATTAAAATTAAGAAGTAATATAATACAACCAAACTGAAGTCTAGAATTGGAATTAAATTAAGTAGAGCCAAAAATACAACCAAATCGAAATTTAGTTAATTGAAAATGAAATTCTAATTTAGAATTCAGGAATTAAATTATTTAAAAACTTTAAAGAAAGGTAAGTTTGAAATGAGACTTATTGCAAACAATGGGTTGTTTGACATTTGATTTGAATTTAAGAACCAAGGGTGGTTTAAAATTGTAAAACATGGCTGGGAGGGCCAAGAAATAAATATGTATATGTGTATGGATATACATGATATCAAGGATAATTTGAAATAAACTCTAAGAGGTTGAGTTTTGATTTTTTTTCCTGAAGTGTGATGTAAAAACCCAAAGTGATATAAGTTTTGAACTTATAAGAGGGAAAGAATTTTGAAGTTGAAGCGGAAATTCAAATTGAGTAAGGTTGACTAGATTAAGTAAATTGAATTTAACTTAGGAGAAGTTAAATAAGTTGAATGAACAATTTGAATTAGTAGTTTGTGTGATCTCAAATCGGGTTTGAGATTTAAAAATTGAAAATGGATGGACGTTTTAAAATAAATTGTATGATATCATCCTTTTGTAAATAAAAATCTTTAAATTAAGAATGGAATTGTCCAAATAAAATAAAATAGGTTTGAATAATTGAATTGTAAAGTAGACTTGTTTAAGATCTGGCTTCAAATTGGAAGATAAAGTTTAATAATAAATTAAATTTTTAAAAATAAAATTGTATTGAATTCTTATTTGAACCTTGAAATACATAAGTAAAGAAAATTCAAAATGGAATTTTGAGAATTGAACTCATAAATTAAACTGATCAAGACTTTGAATAAAAGTTAATTGGGTTTAAGAAGGTAAACCAAACGTTGAGAGTTTAACTCGAATTTATATAATTCGAGATAGTTCAAATTCAAGATTCAAATTGAATTAGTACAAAATTGAATTTGGTATGAATTAAGTGGATTGGTGATTGAAGATGTATAAGTTTAAAATTTTAAATGAGAAATTAAATTGGATTATATCGAAATGATTTGAATTTGAAATGGGTTCAATTGATAATAATTCACATTGATTGGAATAATTTGAAATTATAATATAAGTTGAACATGATAAAAATTAAATGGAATTTGTTTTAAATTGGGAAGAGAATCAAGATTGATTCGACTTGAGTTGGGTTTAAATAAAATTTAATAGAAATTGAAGTTATTCAAGCTGGAATTGATTCAATTAAATGGAAATTAGTTGGGAAGTAAACAGTTTGACTCTTGACTATTTTCAATATAAATTGTTTTAATATAAAACTTATTTTTTCTAGGCTATTTAATATATACAACTCTTCTTTCTTAAAGCTAAATTATTTTATATTTGGTTTACAATTATTTTTGAAAGTTATTTAACTATTTTTCAACTGTTTCCTAAACTAATTGCTATTTTTCAACTATTTCACAAACTAATTTCCATTTACGACTATTTTGCAATTATTTAAAAATTCCTGGAACTATTCAACTATTTTCTAACTATTTTATAATTAGTTAAATATTTTATAGCTATTTGGTAAACTAATAATTATTTTCAACTATTTATCTATTTTTAAATTTTCAAGCTATTTTCTAAAACTGGTCGGAGTTCAAATTGTTAAATGGTTTAAAAATCCAATTGAGGTAAGAATTGAAGTGACAATTCAATAGGAATTAAAGGAAATGTGAATAGAAAGGGAATTGATGTGGCTAATAATCAATGAAAGCAAATACGTAGGCTGTACGTATATTATTCTATTCGCATAGTGATTTGATCCAGATTCGAGTACAGAATTTCGAGATAGTTTATCGATCCGAGTTGGGATTTTTCACTCGATTTTCGACGGCGAACCTGGATATGGATTGTTGATTGGTTCTGGATATTCTCTATCATAGTTATGGCTATGCAAGGAGAATGACGGTTTTTGATCAAGAAACCAGATCTGAGTTCGCACTAGGAAGTCGGGTGGACGATACTAGTTCGGAAGTGAAATTGTGTGATCGAGTGAGCGATCAGATTGGTATGGCGTACGGATGATATGTGTATATCGTACGAATCTGAATGAATTTGATATTGAAAAGAATAATCAAATTAGGATATTTGGTTTTGAATAAACAAAGTTGTATATCTTTGTTATATAAGATAAGTCTTTTCTTGTAAAATGTATTACCGGAAGAAAAGGATTTTGGAAGTGTTTGAAGTATAAAAGGAGTTTTATACAAGTTTGAAGAGATCCAAAGTTTTAAATATATATAAAAAGGGGATCTTATGAGGATTTTGGAAAGGGTTTTGAGAACCTTTGGATTTGAAAAGGCTTTTGGGCAAAATCAATATTTAATTTGGAAAGCCTGATTTGAGAATCATCGATTTTGGGATAATCGATTTTGTGTAAATGTGCTTTGTATGAGATCATACTAGGTGTATGATTTGAAGATACTATATGTGTATAGTATAAAATGTTTTGATGATGGCTCTGGGAAAAAGGCGCTCCCTTGAAATGAACTTCTTAAGGATTACCACCGGGTGGTGCTGCCTTGAGCCCCAGGGGGTTCTAAAGTTGATCCTGTGAGGAGTCCGGACAAAACTAGTTCCTGAGGATTATGAGTAGAGTATACCATAGCGAAAGTCGTGTGTGCCGCTGAGAGCCAACAGTCTGCGTTTGATTTTATATCGGTAGACTGCGACCTATGGTATAACATAGACAAAGTTGTGTGTGCCGCTGAGAGCCAACAGTCTGCGTTTGATTTTATATCGGTAGACTGCGACCTATGTAGGAGTGGAGAAGTTTCATTTCGTCAGCAAAAATCAGAGGCCGCGGAGAGCCTGCAGTTACATGGATTTTTGCTGCGACGGAAACGTAACCCTAGATGTAACTGTGATCTGTTGTGTGGGTTCTATGGCGTAATCGAGAGGCCGCGGAGAGCCTGCAGTTACATGGACTTTTGTTGTGACTGCAACGTAACCCTGGTATGTAACTGTGACCATGGATGGGGGTGATGATTTCCATAGCATTCTCACCAAAGATATTTCCTCCATTTCAAAATGCTTTCAATATTTTCAATAAATTATTTTTCACGTATTTTCACTGGGTGTTGAAAAAGGGTTTACCAAGTACTTATAGATTTTCAGTCCTACGCCTGATCAACGTATGACTGAATTTCTGTGAGAACAAGGATGGACTGGTCGAGACATCGAGTTATAAGAAATATTTTTATAAAAAGCTATTTTAATCGTATTATCTAAATTTAAAAGTATTTCTAATTTTTTTAAATAAAGGTATTGGAATTTTGGAAAATAAGGAAACCCAAACTGGAATTTTAATGAAGTGAATTTGTAATTAAAATCGAATATTGATTTAAAGTTGGAAGTAAGCTAATTAACTAAATGAATTATTGGACAGAATATATTAATAAAATATAACTCAGTGAAATAAAATGAATTGTAAATTAATAATGGAATTTGGGAATGAATTCGAATTTTAAATAGAATTCGACTTAGATTCGATAATGAAATAAATTAGAAGAGATGTTGTAAAAATAAAATAGGGTTGGATTAAAAAAAAATGTGATGGTTTACTAATGCAAATTCAAGTGAGATATGGATAATATCTAATGAAATTTGCAAGTAAATTTGATATAAGGGAAGTGTTGTTGTATGAAATGAGAGTGATTATAATAGTAATGGTTTGAGTTGCAAACAAAACCCAAGTGAATAGAAATCAATTGAGAATGGCGTTGTATTAACAAAATAAATTTGTAAATGAATTAAGTAAGTAAATTTAAAATTTTAAATGGGTTAATTGAGTTAAATAATAAATGGATGAAGTCTGCTTGAATAGAAATTAAATTAAAGTTTAATTGAACTTGGGTTACCGGAATGAACTTAAGTTATGAAGTTAAATAATTTGAAGAAAGTAAATTAACTTAAGTTTAAAATTAATAAGAGTTTGGCTTCGAGCACAAGTGAAATATTATAAAAAGTGTGGTTTAGATTTATTTTCGGGAAATGAGTATTAGTATAAGAATTGAATGTTGTCAAGCCCTTGAAATAATTTTTTTTAAAAATGAAACTAATGCGGAGATGAACTGAAATGCAATGTTGGTCGGTGAATAATTGGAAATGAATGCAATTAAGTACAGAATGAGTTGAAATTAATTTGAAAATAGTATTAGACTGAAATGAATACTTTATCAAGTGAATATTGTCAAACTTGTATGGAATGGAATATGAGCTTGTTTGGATTAAAAATAAATTGAAGGTAAGCACTTGAGTTATAAACTATTAAAATGGAATGAAATGGCATATGACTTGGATGAAAGCATTTGAATTAGCTTTAAAGGTCATATAAATCGCTTATGAGAAGCGTTTGGTGCTTGTTGCTTATGTAATGCATGTGTTTAGCTACGGAAAGTAAGAAAAATGTTAATAGATTTTCTATATATGACACTTACATATTTAAATTGAGTAAGTACAGGTACCTAAAGGTCGTTTGGCTGGATTTGGATTGCACTAATTGCTAAAATAAATAAGCCGCATGCTTAAAATGCTAATATGGTACGTCTACGCAATAAAAATAGGAAATATGAACTGTTTTTGCTTTTTCCGACCGGGTGGATCGATGTATATATATTTATATCTCTTGTCAAATTGCAAAAGCTCCTCCGTACAAAGAAGACTCTGTCAAAAATTTTCCAAAATTTCGGGAGTTAGATTTTTTTTTGGAAATTTTGGGAAATTTTTTGTTAAGCAATTAAACGATTTTAAATATGAAACTGAAATAGATTAGTAGATAGAACTAATAAGACTCAGTTAAATGGAAAATAAAATTTAATATTCAAGCTTGAAATAAGTTGAATTCATATTAAAACGGGAAAAAAATAAATTGAATAGAAGTAAATATGAAAACCTATATAAGAGAATGTATAAAATGATTTGTAAAGTTATGATTGAATATTGTTGCTAAACAAGATATGCTGGTATTAAAAAAGGGAAAAGAAAATTGAATTTGATTCCAAAAGATAAATGTGAATTGCCCGTCAACAAGGTATGTATTTTAATTTCTGTATGAATTGGATTGGGTTTTTGGATGTAGCCACTTGGTTTTTGTTTTCTTTTGGTATTTGGGAGCCCTTAGAGGCCTTTTGTAGTAGTACCGAGCTAGCCGCGCAAAGGAGACGCTGGCAAAAATTTTCGAAAATTTAGAGAGTTAGAAAAATTTTGAGAAAATTTTGGTAATTCCAAATTTAGTTTTAAAATTGAAATTTAAATGATTGAGAAAAGGGTATTGTTTGATACTATAGAAGGTTTTGGGAAGCCGGTTAAGGTGATAGTGGGTCTTTAATAAAGGATAGTTGGTAGTATGTTGAATTGTGAGTTTTGGGAACAGTAAACGAGTATCGGACCATTCTTCCTATCTAGTAATTTCGGGGATGAAATTCTTTTAAGGGGGGAGGAATGTGACGACCCGAAATTTTTAATAATTTAAATTGGGATTATCAATTGATTTTAAATATTTAAAAGTTAATTTTAACTTGAATTCAAAATATCAATATTTACTTGATAATTAAATCATTGAATTTTATAGTTTAAATGTTGATATTTATGATTGAAATTAGGTAAATTGTTGAATCTGAAATTTCTAAGCCTGTTAAAAATATTTTGAAGGCTTATAAAATCTATAATGATGATACAGGAGATAATAGGATGATTGAAATTCAATTTAAAGGTAATTTGTTCAATTTTAATAATATATCGTTTAAATTGGAACTGGAAAATAGCCTTCCGAGGCACAATCTCGGAATTCGACGAAACCAGTTCCATTGGATCCGTAATAGTTAATTATTATTGGATTTCAATTTTCGTAGCAATCAGAGTTGTCGTTTGACTCTAGCAGCTCAAAACGCTTAGAACTATTCTAGTCGATTTATTTTAAAACTGATCGTTTTCTTCTGTAACTCGTGTATACGATCGACTTAGGTTCTGAACACATTTCATCATGTTCGGGACGCGAGTAGAATCTTATAGTTGCCTAACGGCATTTCTTAAGAGAGGTTCGAATTATAATGGCAGTTATTGCGACGTTTTGATGATATAATAAAATTTAAAGGAATAAGGTCATAGATATTTTCATTTTATCATACCCAAGAAGCCTCTCACCCCTTATATCTATTTTCTTACACAAGCAACCGTGTGTATTCACTTTGTTTCCCCCATTTTTCAGTTCGTCCAAAACCCTTATATCGAAATCAACTTCAGTAAAATAATAATAATAATTAGGGCATGACGCGCGAGTTGGCTCGCGATGGAATCGCGTTCGAATCGCGCGAGCACGAGGAAGCTCAAGTGGTGGCGCGCATCTCGTGGTAGGGTTGAAATTGAAGCCTCGTTAGGGAAGCGCGCGTACAGACAGTAAGGTAGCGCACGTCTTGGGTGGACTCGAGTGGGGTGTTAGCTGTTGAACGAGGCGAAGGCGGGTCGTGAGGGCAGTCTCGAGCTCGAAGAGGTGGGGGTCGAAATCTTCCTGTCGCATTCGATTTAGGGGAGAGCAGCGACATCGGCGGTTGGGGTTTTACTGGAGTTGCATTTCATCGAGGCCATGGCGCTCGAGATAGGGGAGTAGCCATAGGCTCCGCGTCATTGTCGACATGGCAGAGCTCGAGCTAGGGCATCGGGGTTCCTGTTCGAATTAAGGTAAATTCTATTCTTAATACACCCTAATTAAACTTGTATTTAAGTAAGGTCGTGAATAAATTTTAATTATCACTTATCAAGACTGCAGTAAATTATAAGATGATTTTGGTTGTAAATCGTTATGCTACGGACTGAAGTATATAGATGTAAATGTTTCAGTTAGTATGTGATCTTGGACACTTTGTAAGAAAATTATTGGTTTAAAATTAAAACATCAGTAAAAATATTTTTTTTTATAATATATATATAATAATAAAAATAATTGGTAATTAAGCTGATGTAATTACCTCGTTTAATTTTTGAGTTGGTAAACATAGTTTGTTAAAAGAAACTATTTAACTATTAGTTTAAATTTTATTTAAAATCAAATAATGAATTAAATTAAATAAATTAATGATAGTAAACTATTGATTTAAAATTCAAGCGTTATTTACTTTATATGGTATTTATTTAAGGTCTTAACCGAGAAGACAAAATCGAATTGGAATGGATTGCAAACAGCAAAATCAAAGGTGAGTAATCTCATGCCCTGGATTTTATTTAAATTTAAATGGTTAAACTTAAATAGTTGGATGAATGATTGAAATGTTTGGATGTGTACCGATGATCTAGGGATTTTAGATTTGGTTGTTTCTCGTGTTACTTGTGGTTTGACTCGAGGTGCTTGAATTTTAATAGTTTTGAACTTGAGTCATAAATAAGTAAATGGTTCTGTTTAAAATCAAATAGGGTTTAATGTTCGGTGATTTATTAAATAGGTATGATAATTTTAAATGGAAAATTTATTAATTAAATTAATTAATGATATGGGTTAATTAAGTTTATATTAATTTGGGATAATCATTTGAGGGTGTAATAAGTAACTACTTAATGTAATTAATAAAATAAAATTACTGGTGTGATTAAACAAGAGATAAATTAAGATAACTTAATTAAGGAGAATTAATTTATTAGAGAAGTAAATGAAAGAATAATTAATTACAGATTGAGATTAATCGGGAATGATTAATATTTGGGGTTGAATTAAAGCAATTAATTTAGACTAGAACAAATCAAAACATAATTGGAATTCATTAATTTATATAATCAACGATGTAATTAAAGATTTATTAAGTAAGATGAATTAATCAAAATGACCCATGAGAAATTAAGCAATATAAGTAATTAAGAAGTAGAGTGATTGATTATAGTTAATTGATTTGTGAAATATTTGAAAATTACTCATCGATTTGGTAAGAATAATTAATATCATGGAATTAAACAAGGATAATTACTTGAATGTAATTGAAAATTAATTAATCCAAAGTGATTAATTAAGATGAATCATGAAGGGTTGACTAATTTATTGATTTGGAATTAGTTAACGTTACATGAAGAAATCTAAGTGATTGAGGTTTGAAATTCAATTAGAATCAATTGAATTGACTTGTATGTGATTAAGCTTTGCTTATGGATAATTGAATGGTATGGGATACTTTGAATGAGTTGATATCGTTGATATGAAATGTTGTGAATTTCATTTGGATAATTTGGAATTAGGATGACATGAGATCCGAGGAGACCGGGGTCGGGTATTAGGAAATACCCAAAACCACTTTGGATAAAAACAAATTTGATGTGTGGAATCAATAGGTTGGAATAAAACGATTTAAGTGAATTGGATTATTTTATCTAAGTTTGGTACTTAGGAAATGGATGTGTGGAATTTGTGATGGCTATAACCAAAGTTATGGCCTGTGAATTTGAATGAGTTACCCGGGTTTTATTTAAGTTGTCAGCTTTGGTATTCCTTATTAGTTGAGTTTACTCACGCTGGTTTCCAGCCTGACCCGGGTGTTACTTGGTGTAATGCTCGGGTCAGACCGAGTATTACAGATTTTCAGGTTATGACGTTCTGGAGCTCAAGAGTCGAGCTGGATGGCAATATCGTATAGAGTATATCCGCTGTATTTATATTATTGTAAATCTTGGACATGATAATTGTAAACATTCAGTGACTGTATTAATGTGAAACTCTGATGTATATTAAATGTATTCGACAAATATGGTATTCTTTTGTAAACTGTTATTATTTATTATTATATTTTATCCGCTGCGAATGTGAGATGTTTGGTGTTTCTGTTCTTCTTCTTCTATCTCTTTCTTCTTTTCCATAACTATCTGGAATTTTCTGGTTAGAAAATTTCGGGTCGTTACATGAATCTATCAGTACTCTAATAAACTTACCTAACCATCAACACCTTCTACCAAACGAGTAACTAAAATTTTTTAGGATGTTAAGTTGAGCCTGATTAGGTATCCGAGCCTAACACTTACTAGTATGCGGTTGGCTAACTTCTTCCTTAGTTTTATGTCTTAACTAATCTCTAGGTACACACTTGACTTTCCTTTTATATCGTTTACTCTTGAGGACTTTTAAATATGCTATTGCTCCTTTATTGTATTTGTCACAACACATATGCATGTATGCTTAACGATAGTATGTTAGACAAGCGGATCTATTAGATAGGCATGTCGGGTTGCCACCTCACTCGCTCATCGAGCACTGTTGTAGATCAGGCTCCTTCCTCTTTTACTCCTATAGAGCCTTCACCATCGGGACACAGGGCCAGTTAGCCAAGCTTTATTCATCCTTAGTTCATGGGTACGGTCCTTTATAGCTGTTAGTAGACCCCATCGAGTTGGTAGCTTCTACTTTGACTTCTTGGAAGTTGGATACTACAACTGCTGCTCACAGATTTCATAGGGAGATATGCTCCAAACGTCCCCCAATCGGTGGGCTAATGATCTTCTATATGGATATATGTCCTATTTAAGGTATCATGATATGGAGGGAGCTCCACCTCCCCTTCATTAATGGATCATGGGTTCCCTAGTATATTTGAAGATTGCCTATGTTTCAGCTTCACTCTAACGGCTACGCTATTATGACTAGCTTTTATGTCATATTTATGCAAGAGTTCTAGGTTCCTCCCACGCATAGGAAAATTAGGTTCTTGTATGCTATCAAGAGCAAGGCAGATGACTCTCTTTTCTTTACCTTGAGTTGAGCAGTAGGTTTAAACCCATGGAAGATCTCTATTCAAAGAATAACATGTTTAAGAAGGGGTACTTCTTTATTTGACATACTTCTCCAAGTTTACATCAATGGCATTTGGGATGGAAGTCTCTTTAACAATTTATTCATGTTCATTCTTACCAAAAAACTTCCCTTCGACCACTGAACCTTTCTTTGGTCATTTCATAGTTTTGGTGAAGGCTGCTATAGGTTGGGATTTGGAAGAGATGTTGGAGAATTTGAAGAAAACTACAGTGGAATTTAGGGAGGTACCCTTTCTTGTGATGGATGAGAATCTTAGACAGCTCAGGTTACTGGCCGATGGGTGCTCTATTGGGAAAGGTAGAGTACCCTCCACAAGTAAGCCTACAAAGAAGGGAAAGGAAAAAAAAATCTAAGGTAGGTGAGACCAGTGAGGGATAGACTTCTCAATCCTCTATTCCTGGTGTTAATTTAGCTCCAACCCAGCCTGGTACTGACCGTGTAGTGTATATAGATACCATAGGGTTAGAGTTAGATTCTTTCATGATTCTGAAGGAACGATGCCAGTCGAAAGCGGGCGAAATAGGTAGATTTTAAAATTTACATATTTAGGATCTACTGGGCCTATGAAGTCTAAATGGATTCTAGATCAAATCTAATAAAGTTATAAATCAAATCTTATTTTATTTAACTTTTTCTAAAAAGGTTTTGAATATTTATATTTTAATCAATATGAGATGTTTATATAAAATGAAGTATATCTGTTGAACCGCTATTGATCCAAAGCAAATTTCAATAGGACTTGGAAGATCAAAGCGAGGACAAAACGGCTTGGAAACTTGGAAGTACACTTATAAGGAGTAAGGAGACAACTTGGGAAAGTTTCAAAGTGATTGGAGCAAGTTCGGTACCCAGCTACATATTTTGGTGCCAACCTATAATTCCCCTTCGAATCACCTCCCAAACTCTATTATTCTCATATACTACTCCAATACCTAGTGATCAAGTTGTTTTCCCGGAGTATAGATGGCCAATTCCCTGATTGATGACAATGAAGTGAAGAAAGAAGAGTAACTCAAGTGATAGAGGAAAGATTATTAGAATCAACCAAAAGTTGATGAAAAGAGCTTGGAGCTTATCAGCTAGAAAATATAAGAACAGAGCAAGAGTTGAAGTTGGATTGTACCAACACTTATAGCTCAGTACCAAGCTATATATGACGGCATCGATCTATCTTAATGGGTTGTAGTGCTCTGATTTCTATTGTACAACATTAGGCCTTCACCTAGACTTTAGTGCAAGCGGGCTTCTGATTCCATACACATATTTCCCTATAAATACAAGCCTAGCTGCAACCAAAACAGGTTCTGATTTCTCTGCCATTGGAAACTCCTTTTTCTTCACTCTTATTCTCTACCTAAAAAATACTCTAGAAACTCCATTGCAAATCTAAGATCCATTAGATTGTGGTCAAATCCAATATAACTAGTTGTAATACAGAGAGAGAACAACAACAAAAAAGCCGAAAGTGGATATAGGTCGAGGATTACGCCAAACCTTTATAAAAATTATGTCTCCTTTTATTGTTTTTCTGTTTACTTTATTTGAATTGGTGCTTTCATCTGATATCTAGGTGTTGATCCATTTTTTAGACCAACATTTTGGTGCTTTCGCTAAGAAGGAAGCTAGATTTCACAACCTAAAGCTTGGATCTGAAATTTGGAAAAGATGAAGGCCTAACACTATATCTAAGGCTGGAGGAAGCAAATCAGAATATGGTGGTCACCAAGAAGTGTCCTCGAATTCTCAACAATCCATTTACATGACCAGAGAAGAGATAGAGAAAACGATGATGGCGATGTAGGATGGATTGATGGCTCGACAATAGGAAATGCTTGACGGAATTTTTCAAAGGATAGGAACAACAAGGAATAGCTAGGTCTGCTGGGATTTAGAACCAAGGACAAGGAGCTATGCAGGAACATCTGGAGTTGGAGCAGAGTAAACTGGAATAAGCCCCTATAAGCAGAAATATTCGGTACCGACCCAAATCTACTCGATACCAAGAGTACTATACT
Organism: Allium cepa; assembly: GCA_030765085.1. Taxonomy (NCBI): domain Eukaryota; kingdom Viridiplantae; phylum Streptophyta; class Magnoliopsida; order Asparagales; family Amaryllidaceae; genus Allium; species Allium cepa. The sequence continues at coordinate 556,705,764 of CM060931.1, read as the reverse complement.
CCGGAGAAATGTTGGTGCGACTGCTGGTATACCGGGAATGGATAACGCTGGAGATAGGAACATGAATCAAAACACGAATGGTCATTGACCAAAAGAGTGTGTGCCATAACTTCCCCATAGGAACAGAGGATAGAATGAGACCAGAGTAGCAAGTTGAAATGCTAATGTGCAACCGAAAAAGTAAGAGTCAGAGTATGTGTCGGAGTTCCCCCACAGGAGTAAGGGAAGAATGTAGTTGGTGGTCAAAATCTTCCATTAGATGATAGCACAGAATGGCTGAGAATTAAAGGAATAGTCTAAGGTAGACCCCCAGACCAAAGTTTGGAGGACAAGAACAGGAATTCATTCACTTCTAATATCTGAAATCCAAGAAATCCTCTTGATTTCAAGCTACCGGAGCTAGAAATGCATGAAGGAAAGTCGGATCTGACAGTTCATCTGATGAGATACAACCGACATATGGAGGTGTTTGGTGCTTCTAAGGAGGTAACTGTGCGGTTCTTCCCATTATACTTAACATACATGGTGGCAATATGGTTCAGACAGCTGGAGAATAGGTCTATAGGCACATGGATTGATTTGGTGAATAAATTCTTAAGATAGTTCAGAGTTCATGCCTTGTAGCCGAAGACTGTGATGATGCTGTCAAGCATGGAGCAAAGGCACAGAGAGACCTTGAGAAGCTATTTTCAATTTAAAATCTTTAAACTTTAATAATTTTTTCGTACGAACTCCGACTGCAAAACGTTATGTATGAAAATTTTCCAGAATAATCGCAACAAACGCAATGGTACAAGTTTCATAGCCAAATTTTGATGTTAGTTCAAATTACACTTTTATCCTTGTTATTAATTAATTCCCTTCAATTTTTTTTTTCAATTTTCACTATATTACAAGATTCATAATCTTTAACGCTAAACTTAGAGTAGTATTGACTTATGGAATAATGCATTCTTATGAAATATCCTCGTGATTCAAGTGTCCATCACATCAAAAATCAAGGTCTACGTATAATACATATGTACATATCCTTTCGGTCTAATTTGGCTTTTTATTCCACCTTTAAGTTATGCACTCATATTATAAATTATAATTATTATATAACTTTTATAATTTATTAACTTACATGATAGCGTTGTGTGTAACATTATATTGGTTAAATCTTATTCGATTAATTTAACAATTAACGTTTTAATTAATTTTATATTATAAAACATTTTAAATTGAATATGTAGACTATAGCAATTATAATTATACATATATATCTTATATATATGTATTATACTATTTATTAATTAACATTCAATTAATTTATTTAATTAAAATAATTTTGATTAGTTATAATTAATTTTGAAAGTTATATATATTTATATATTACCTTAACTTTTTATGATAAGTTACATATATCAATATATATGCTATTTAATTTAATTAGCTAACTTTTAATTAATTTCACTTTATTAATCTAACTAATAATTAATAATTTTCGAAAAGTAATTATTTTTCGTAAAACAATTTTTGAAATTATCATATAAAATCATCACTAATTTTAAATTTAAAATATTATTTTTATTTATTTTAAAATTTTATTTCAAAACAAATTTTGAAAATTAGCATAAGGAATTTGGGCCTTTATATTGATGTTTACCTTTGGCTTTACCTCATTCTTTCGAGCCAAGCCAGTAGTCAAGTAGAGCAAAGTACTTGGTTGTCCAGACCCAAACTTAAACATTAATTTTCTAAACACCTTACTATATGGGCGTGCTTTAATAATTTGGCCCTAAGACTACAAATTTAGACCATGTAGGCTATTTGGCCCTGATACCATTGTTAGTACTGACTGGCACGCATTAGGTTAAATGGATGAATTTTAAATTTTTTTCTATTCTAGATCTTATTGGGTCTATGAAGTTTAAATTAACTTAGATCCAATTTAAATAATTCTAATAAAATCTTTATTTTATTTAGTTAATTTATATAAAGGTTTGGTTTTGTATAAATATGTAATTCATAGTGTATATACGTATCAAATACACACATATGTAAGTGTGTGTGCAACATATATATGTGCACATGGTATAATATGTGCGCATGTAAGTGTTGAATTTACACCACAACGGATACATTGACCCTTTATATGCACACTGCTGTCCAAAACAAATTTAAACTATAAATATATACTTATATATAAAATTTAAAGTTTTGAATATTTATTTTGTAATAAAATAAGTTATTTTGGGTATGTCAATAATTTTTATACTCAAAATTCATTTTAAATATCTATTTTGTTTAGTTAGTAAAACACTTTAAAAAATGATCTAGATCTATAGGTTTAAAATAAATATACATACATACACAAATTGAATTAAAAATATCATAAATATAAGTAAAATAATTTATTTTGTATAAGTTAACAATTTTGAAATTCAAAATTCATTTTCAAAATATCTAATTTTTTTAGTTAGTAAAACAGTTTAAACACAGTTCTACGTTTATGGATTTAAATTATATATAGAGAGAGACATACAGATTATGTATAAATTACATAAAAATATCATAAAAGTATTTATATCATATAATTTCCAAAAATGACTTAAATATATATATATATATATATATATATATATTTTTAATAATAATACATTAGAATATTCAATAAGAAAATTAAATATGTGTATTTAAATAAAAATGCCTTATGGCCAAAATTAATATATATATATATATACATATAATTATTTTCTTAGTTCTTTAAACAATAAATTGTAATTTTATAAAATAAAAATATTAATATATATATATAATACTAGTTATTGCATGTTATATTAACATTAAAACATACACACATACATATATATAAACTAATATTTGAAATAAACTAAAAATAAATTTTCAATTTTTTTTTGCTGCAACATTACTTTATGATACATAATAAAATAATTTTGGATGTATAACTACGTATATTTATTTGTTTATTTATATTTGTAGTTAAAACAGTGTTAAATCGATTAAAATAGCTTTTAATGTTTTAAATTATTAAAAATTATATTTAAAAATTCGTTACTGTGATATATATATATATATATATATATATATATATTATTAATTCTAATAAATAGAATTGATAGATAGTGAAATTTGTAGATTTATATTTACATACATATGTATGTATGTGTATGTGTATGTGTATGTATGATAATATAATTAAATGGGACAACGATTGTGCATATAAATTAATTCAAATATATATTAACTATGCTAAGCTAATGACATATTAATCATAGATTATAGGATGTTGCTTAAAATGTTTCCTTAGATTTGCACCTTGATTGGCATACTTTTCTAGAATCGATCCTACTTCGAGCTCCTAGCTTTGCAATTGCTTGGTGAACCACTTTTATTTTTTTATTTAATGTTTGGATCTGATATCTTTAGCCTAAGGGGACTGGAAATGGTGGCATCCTAGAGGGGATCTGATATGTTTGGATCTGATACCTTGATTTTTAGATCTGGTATGTGTGGATCTTCTTTGAGAACCCATTAGCAATTAACTGAATTAAAATCCAATTTAAATCATATCAATATCGAATGTCAATTCGTACATATATACATTTTATATATACACCTAATTAATTACTATTGGCACCAAGAAAATACTAATGGCACTATATACGTTAAAACACACAAATAATTAAGATTTCATAAATATTAAATAATTTAATTAATTTATAACAATTATAAGTCAATTAAATCATGTGGTATACTAAAGAATCTACCAACGCGGTTTTGCGACTCGCATGTGTAAATTCAGTAAGCGATTAGTATCGAATAATTCGAATATTAATACTCACAATCAACTTAGCTAGTGGTGTGACAGTTTGGTCGAATTCATCACTTGTACATTTTTCGGTAAAATCCAATTTTAACATTTTAAACATAACTCGTTGGTGATTATTATTTATACCTGTTCTCTTTCTCAAAAATATCACATTAGGACTTATGGAATTTGATAATGGACAAAATTCCAACATCATCCATATTCAACTTTATAGCCCAAAACAAAGTCCTTATTCAATTATAACAATTATTATTAATTGAAACACTCTATCCAGCGACTTGGACTTTGCGTTGACTTCAGTTGATAGTGATACTAACCTCATGTAACTAAAAAGACGAATCCTCTCTTGAATAGTGCTTCACTTCCAATGCTTCCACTCAAACCAACTATAGTCCTTCGATGGACATTGCGCCACGATTTAACTATAATCAAAGCGAAGCTTCCACATTGAAGATTAAGTATTCCCAAGTAAATAGAACTATGTAATTTTGTCTTGTGAATATTTTGTATTTGACCATATTTAAAATGAATAGTGATACGTAACCACTTGGTGCCCCCCAATAGTCATGAGTAATACAATGCCCAACATTTGGAAAGTGTTACGTACTCTAGTCTCAATAGATGTATCGATATCTAGTCTCGATGCATCTTGACTAGGAACGTTAAAACAATATGATTATTTTATTGTGATAAATCACTCATGATTACAATGCATTGTAACTACTGTCACAAGACATATCATTTATGTAATTTCTATCAAATATATATTTCAATCAAATATAATTTTAATTAAATTAATTAATTAAAAGATAACATATTATATCAAGTATACATAGAAAGAAAACACATTTTATTTCAAACAAGATTAGTTATCGAGTAGGATGTATGTAACAAATTACATAATTGCCTCTAGGGCATACTCCAAACTCTATCAAGTGAATAAAAGGCAAGGTATTTATAAATGTAACTTTCCTTACCCTCCTCCTGTCATTTTCTAGATCCGACCAACGGATTTCAAGCATCTTTTTATCGCTTCAACATCTTTTTAGTAAAAATCTAATTATACCATTTTAAGCATTGCCCGGTAGTAAAGATTATTTAGATAAATTTTCTTCATCAACATTATATTACAATAGGACATATGAAATTTGATTTTGTTCAAAATTCCAACATTGTCCCATTCAACTTTGTAAATCCAAACACAAAATCCTTGATTCCATAATAACGATTAGTATTAACCATACTATGTTGGCGAGAGACTTTGACGGTGAGTTGACTATAGTTAACCGTGATGCTAACCTCATAACCAAGGAAACAAATTCTTTATTAAATAATGTTTCACTTCAAGTGCTTCTACGCAGACCCAACTACAATCGTTTAGTGGATTTCATTCCATAATTTAAATATAATCAAAGTGGGGTGTCCACATCGCAATTCCATGGTATTATCAACTCGAAAGAATTGTGTAACATTGTCACTTAGATATTGTCTGTTTGACCTTTGTGAGGACTTACCATTCTGATCCCTGCGAATGACACTTAATACATCCTCGGTATTCGTGTGTCATTGCCCAAGCACCTAAAAAATAAGCTGTCTTGGAGTAAAATAAAGAACATAACAAGAAAAAATAGATAAACCTCATAGTGGAATGGTTACATATAATATAAAATGGTATAGTACAAAAGGTTACTCCTTATAAGGAGTTATCAGAGTTATAAAAAAAATACTACATCTAACAAATTTACAGCTATACATTCAACTTTACATTTTTGAGATACAACATACACCTACATAATCATACAGCGGAAATAAATAACTAGATAACTAAGAAGACGCCTGCTCGATCACCGGCTTCAAAGAGCTCCAAAGCAAACCTATTATTCTTCAATATTCCAAATATAATTGAATACCCGAGAGTTTAGGAAAAATAAACAACTCGAGTTCATACAAAATGCCCGGTATGAGTAAAACTATGAAAAAAATGGGGTGTATTCAAACAATAATATGTAGGACCATGCCACTAACGTGGAACAGGTTTTCTCCCACATAAATAACAACAAACATTAAAAATGGAAATGGACAATAGGAAACAAATTCAAACATAGCTGATGGGTAAAACTAGTATAACATTCAGACCTAAAAGAATGGAAATAGTCTGAATAAAAGTCCAAATTGGATAGAATGGGTAAAACAAGACAATATTCCAAATTCGATAGAATGGACTAAACAAGATAACTGTCCAAACTCGATAGAATGGACAAAACCAATAATTGAACACCATGAGGAGTAGTTGATTCTTCCTTTTGTAATCAAAGAAAACAGATTCAAAGGTTCAAATCAAATAAGATAAGGAATTTTCCAACAATGACAAGGAGGATGCGCCCCCTTTACCGAAAGTATACCTCTAGAAATATACTTGAGAGCTCCGATGGCTCACAGAAATCTCCGAGCCGGACCCTGCCAACTGTTACCTAGAATCCAAGTACTTCACATCTAAATGCGCAACACCGAATCCTATCTAGAGTGGATGTGAAAATACCCTTATGGAAGAAACACTACATAGCTTGGCCCCTGCTCGCTCTTTGGTTTTAGTCATTTTCGGCAAAGGATAATAAAGCTTGAGTGAGCAACACATTGTCTTAGAATGACGATAATAAAGAAGTTGAAATAACCAATAGCTGAAAAACTAACTATCGAGGATATAAAACAATCGTATATGGAAATTAAGTCTTGTATACTTATCACCACTCATTGAATTCCAATTTGTACTATTTCTAGGTTAATAATAATACCAAACAGGTTAAGATAATGTTGCCTCAAAGTTATGTCTAATGATTATTCTTAACTTTCGAAATGGAGACGAGTCTCGATGTTTAGTGCTAAGTATACAAATAAAATCGTTCCCATATAAGTGAACCGCTTTACAGAAATTAATTCATTTCCATAAGTGAAGCAAACCTTTTGTTTTAAAAACTCGAATTCATGTTTGGACTCACATTACAAGTATTAGCTTTAAAACACTTTGTTAAAAGAGTTCACTAACTTCAAAATATCAATTTAAAAAGGATTTAATAACTTAAAACATCTTTATTATATCGATTAATTAACTTTAAACTTCATCACACTATTTGATTTTTGAACTTCTAATGACTTTAAATAATAAAAAGGGTAAACCACTTTAAACCTTATTAATCCAATTAATTAGTAAAATATGTTAATTAAATTAATGAGTAATTAATTATCATCATTTAAATGAATAACAAAGTCAAAATATCCCTGTTACTTTGATAAATTCACTTTAAAACTTTATAAATCAAGTTGATTAATTAATTCCAATAATTTTTAATTAAAAAGGGTAAATCACCTTTAAAACATCATTAATTTAATTAATTAATAATATTTAAATATAATTAATAAAATTAGTCAACTAATAATTAAATATCATTATTTTAAAATGATTAATCAATTTAAACCACCATTAAGGAAAGATTAATTAAAGTTAAAACAAGTTGACTTCCTATTAAAAGTCATTGATTAAAAAGATTAATTCATTTTAAAACATCATTAATTAATTGATTGATTAAATTTAATCCATCAGTTTCAAAATATTAACTAGCCTTAAAAATCATTATTAAAATGATTAACTAAATTTAGAACTTCATTAACAAAGTAATTAGTTAAATTTAAATACATCATTGAGTCAATTAGTTAACCTTAATCCATATTAACTAAACATTTAATTAAATTGAATAATCATTATTAAAATAATTAATTATTTTTGAAAATGTCATTAGTCAAAATCTTGCCTAACTTGAAAAACAATTTCAAGCACGAAGATGAAACCAAATGATTTGATAAGTAGTGATTTTCCGAAAGTGCCAATATAGCGACTATCGCTATACAGGTAGTTCGGCAAACAAGTTTATAATATAATCAACACAACCAAACATCACATAGAAATGGTTTAGGCATACACACAATAAGCATTCATAGGCAATAATTATGAGCAAGAATATAGTTTTAAAGCTTTGGTTTTTGTGAGAGAATTTTTTTACATACTAACTAGTTTGCTAACTAACATTTACTTAACATGTTTGCATCCATCACACATATACTTTTTCAAACCAAACATGAATAAATTCACATCATATCCAAACCAAACATGTAATATATGTCACAATATAACTAAAGAAAAATATTTCAAAAAAAAAGTTAAGACTTTTACTAACCGAAAGCTATCCAAACTCTAGCTAACTTAGGGTATGAACTAGAACTTCCATTCCTAAGAAAAGATATATTCTTGGACCCTTAATACACTAGGTAGGCTCGGCCTTGAAAGAAGAAGGAAGTGAAACTTCTTTCGGTAAGGTGGAGTGACTTTGGATAATCATCAGACTCTAAAAAATGACCCGAAAATAGGTCATTTTACAAGTGGATTTTGGACTACTTACTCTCGGATTTGTTAAAAGTGGTCAAGTGAAAAGTTTTAGAAAAATCTTTTCTCTACAATTTCAAAATAAAATCACTCAACTAGAGTTAGTTTTAAAGAGATATGGTCAAAAGAGGAAGGACCATTTTCGGACTTGAAATTCTGGATCCGAAAATACTCTTAAAGAAATGAGTTTTGGACATGGTTAAGCTCAAAATTAGAAGAAGTGGTATAAATAAAAATTGTAATTACTGAAATTTTATACAGTTTAAAAAAATAATGGCTCCATTTGATAAAGTTATGATAGAAGTAAAAGAGATGAAAGGGGTATTTATAAGCAAGTGAAAGTGTAAATTACCTAAACACCCGTGTCCTTTACCCTCCACTACTCTCTTGCCACCTCAGCTAGCCTCCTAAACATCATTTCCTTCAGCCAACTTCTTATCCCATTGTAAAAACCTGAAATTTAACCCATGATAATTAATTCGTTGATTAATTAGATAATAAAATAACTTTGTGAAATCATCAAAATTGAGCCACGAGAGTTGTACCATTATGTCCGAGGTAATTTTGTGGTCAATTTCCAAATATAGAATGTCTGAAACCGAGCTAATATAAACAAGTCATTAAATAAACAAAAATGAAGTAAAGAAATATAATATAGGAAGGTCGGCCGGCCGGTTGACCCGCCTGCTTTTTTGGCGACGAGCGAACGTCCGTTTGCTCGTTCGAAATTTTAGCCGACTATGACATGTTTTGCATTCATTAAACCAATCTGGTCCCTCCATTGTTACATCTGATGACTGTTATTCAGCCTATAACATGTTTGCATCCTGTTCAATTCCCAAATCCAACGATCTGGAATCCACTTCTACACCTATAAATAGAACCCTGGGCTTAACACATTTTCTCATTCTAGATTTTCTCCAATTGGGTTCACCTTTCTAGGAAGGACCCTAAATGGAATAAATTTCCAAGGAGAAAATAGTTAAAAATTAAATTATTCTACAACTTCAAGTGGATTCGAAAGACCAAAGGAAGAGCATAGGACCAGAGATGAGTGATTGTAATTATTTTAATTTCTTTAAGTAATTTAAAATAATAGGGTTTTCAATAGTTGTAGTTTTACTACGATGTTGGAATAGCCTTTTTATCAGTTTCAGATTTATTTTCCAGTCTGTTCCTTTTTAGTTATTCTTTTTCAGTTAGTTATAGTTTATTACTGTTAAACATAGCTTTTTATTTATTTACAGCTTATGTACTATTATTTATGGCTTTATTTACATCTTTTTCTACGTTTTGGATTTTATGCAAGCATCTATTCTCTTCTTCCTCCTTTTCTTGACGTATGGATTAGAATACATTAAACGTGAATATGAATTATATAAGTGAGAATATTGAATAAATAAAATAATATGTAAATTATAAGGATTGTAATAAATAATGGAATTTGACTATAATAAATAAATCGGACTATAATATAAATGGAATTGGATCGAAATTATGACTAATTATGACATTAATTGGACCGAATTCAAAAGAACTTGGCCTAGTTATAACTTAGGATTATACCTAAAAAGAGTAAAAGATGAAAGAAGCTTATTTTCATACTTAGACCTTGGGTTAAGTGATAAGAATGATTATAACGTAGGTTATAATAAGAAAAAGAACAGAATAAGGCTTATTTCAAGACTTAGGATAAATTAATAAGCAAAAATAGCAAGAACAATAGTAAAGGCTTATTCAAAAAATTTGTCTTAGTTAATAAGCAAAGATAAAAGCATGATCCGTATTGGAAACATTTCCCTTATGTTTTCTAGGGTAGATAGGCAATCAAAAGTTAAAGAGGAATGTCTGTACCGACAGCATTTCCCTTATGCTATTTAGGATCGATATGCAATCAAAAGTTAAAGAGGAAGATCTGTACTGGCATTTCCCTAATGTTGTTTAGAGTAGATAGGCGATTAATAATTAGAAGTCCAACTCATGGCGATATGGACAAAGGGTGAAACTAGATTTTGTTTAACTAGGACCAGTCCCAACAGCATCCTCTATTATTTCTATGGACACAGTGGTCTCACATTAGCCTGAAGTGAGATCAAGGTACGTTTATGTTGTCTAGGGTAAATAAAAGGTTAAAAGAGGGAGCAATAGATAGTGCGAACCGGCGGTGACCGAGCGTGCGGCATCGATTAGGGGAGATAAGTCGCTATTGAGTTCCAAAGCGCTTAGTAGGTGTCTTCTCCAGACACTAGTGTCCTCTGTTTAGGGACCATAGGGTCCGATCCACAGTAGACACATTAGTAAGAGGCCGATCAAAGGGTAGAATTAAGACTTCAGCCTAATTAAAGTCGGATTGGGAATTCAGCCTAATCAAAGTAGCTAGCAAGGACAAGTGTAAACAATCAAAGTTAACATATCTTATAATTTGAGTAATATTTAATCGTATTTATTTCCAGTTTATCTCTTTTCTATTTCCTTTGTTTCCTTTATTTATGCAGAATTGTTGTAGATTTTATTACTTTTATCTTGCTTAAAGACACTACTAATTACTATCATTCACCAGACTTTTAGTCTGACTCACTCCTCTATTTTCCCCTTTCCCCATAGGAAATCAAGGGAAAGGACAGTAGATTTCGTTTGCTCAAAGTTTTCTTGGAGAATATTTTTATCACGTATTTCTTTTATTTCAACTTTGGTTCTTTCTATGTACTGGCTTATTATGAGGGATATTGTGTACTTTGATTTTTAAGACTATGATTTTTTTTTATATCATGAGACATATTGGGTTTTGAGACATATATGTTGCGATGGGTATTTGACTTACTTGGTTTATGAAGCAATAATGAGATTTCGTCTTAAATAAGTTATATCTTTAAGTTTCCTTTGTTTTTACCTATTTTTGTCTTATGAATCTTAGTCTCTGTTAACTTTAGTTATACCTATAATGCACTACACCTTTTAATGTGTCCTTTTGGATATATTAAGGGGCGTGGGATGTTTCACTTGGTATCAGAGCGAGGTTACAGGATTCCTAAAAATTTATTTTCAAGGTAAAGTATTTATCAAAAATAACTTGTTTTAAAAATATTTTTCCAAAAAGAACTCTTAGAAATGGTTTTAGGTGTAAAAGAATTTTTAGAAAAATCCCATCGTAAGTCCAATTTAGTCTCACTTTGACTCTTTCCTAAATTACCGTTTTCTTTTAATAGAATGGCTGATGCCCCGAGCCTTCCAAAGGACATTCTAATCCCAGCCTGGTTTTGTAGGTATTTGCAAGCCACGACTCCAGGGGTGCAGAGGCCAGTGTCCAATCCTGCACCAGCGGGTGGGAACTCCATCCACCCACCCGCCGCCATCAATTTTTCTAAGCTTTGTAAGGATTTTGCGAGTTTGGGCGAGAAGAGTTTTTATGGCGAGGAGACTTTCGTAGAGGCTAGAGCTTGGCTTAGGGACACGGAGAGGATTTTTGGTCTTTTGGGATTGGACGATCAGCAGAGGGTTCTGTTGGCCTCTTGGCAACTAAAGGAGGAGGCATCTTATTTGTGGAAGGTTATCGAGTTGGAGGGTAGAAATGTTACTTGGGATGGATTCTGCAAGCGATTTGATAGGAAGTTTCTGTCTCAGGCGGAAGAGAGTGTACAGCTGGAGAAGTTTATCAATTTGAAGCAAGGGAGTTTGATGTTAAGGGACACATCAATCTATTCAATGAGTTGTCATGGCTTGGTATGGAATTAGTGAACACGCCGCATAAGAAAGCTATGAAGCTTGCGGAGGGATTGATTCAAGCCCTTTAGGGATTATTGCTGACTCATATACCGATGGGAGCTACTTATGAGTCTTTGGTCGAGATGGTGCTTATGTCAGATATAGTTAAGGAAGGGGAGTCTAAAGAAGTCGTTAAGTTTGAAGGTTCTAAGAAGAGAGGAGAAGGACCTTAAAAACAGATCAAGAAAAGAGAGGAGTGCAAGAGTTATGGGATGAGGGTAAAGACTGTGGAAATGGAGCAATGAAGGGGAAGTGTTTCAATTGTGGACGGCCTGGTCACTTTAGTAAAGCTTGTCCCCAGAAGATGGGGCATGGAGCAGGTGCACTAGCGGAACAGATTCAGGCTTTGGAGGCAGCACCTTCCAGCAGCAGATCAGATCGAGGTAGGAAAATTTGATTCCTATTTCTAATTTTCCCCTTTTGAACTCTTTTAAATCCGTGAGCATCACACTCTTTTATTTCTAGTTCTTTGGTGGATTGTTTAGACTTAGACATTTCTTCAATAGTAGACCACATTGTTGTTTCATATCCCATAGGAGGATCGGCACACTTGTCTATGGTTTGTAGGGGTTTGAATTTTTTTATCCTAGGCATAGGATCTGATTGTGATACCTATGTATTAGGATTCACGAGGTATAGGATGATTTTGGGAATGAATTGGGTATGCACTTGTGAAGCGATATTGGACTACGAGAGGAAAGTCGTTAGATTAGAGGCATGCAGCAGTAGGCTCTCGAGTTTTCTTGCGACCCGTACGGGTCAGTTATGTTAAGCTTCCTTTATTCCCTCGATTCATCAGCACCAAGAGTTAGAATTAGTTCCTATCGTTGGAGATTTTTCAGACGTCTTTGAGGAGGTTAGGGGACTACCTTCTAGGAGAGATGGTCTTTTTGACTAGTTACTTCACACTTCAGTATTCTCTCAGCTTGATTTAGCCACTGGATTTCATCAGCTTTGCCGAAATTATAATTGTTTCATATAAGTGGATTTAATGGTAGTGCCTTAGAGTAAAAATATAAGCATCAAAGAGGAAAAGGAGTAAAAGACTCCAGTTTAGGAAAGGTACTCCTAGGGTAGTAGGTAGGAAAATCCACTTCATGTCTAACCCAATAAAATGAAATTATTAAAATTGAAAAGAAGAATTGTTAATATTTTTAAAAAGAAAATATAGGGTTTTTGGGAATATGATAAGAAGTTTAGATTGGTTTTTACATGATATAAACTTTGAAATTCTTTTTGAAGAATTATAGAGTGCATATAGCTTGCTAGTTTCTTTGTAAGTAAACAAATATTTTAAATATAAAAACCTAGAATGTGTTTTGTATTAAAAACGTAGATTACAACATTTATTGTTGTAGTAGATGTTTTCGTAAAAATGAAGGGAGTGTAGACTATAACGCTACCGTTATTGTAGATGACTCCCGAAGGAAATGTTTTTACATAAAGGTTCATTAGTATTTACTTTTAATTAAATACATACACTAGTATTTTTGGGTTGTAGTAACAGTGTTTTACACAACATCTGCTTTAACCTAAATAAAATTGTATTTTTAAAAGATAATTTTTGAAGGTAGAAATAAAGTGATTTATGAGTATACTTATTATTTTAGTAAGTATAAGAAAATATTTTCTAGTTATGGATATATTAAAACGGTTTTGAATATAAGTTTAAGTTAGATATTAGAAGTATTTATTATGGGAGAATATAAATCAAACATATTTGAATCTATTGGAATGAAAAGAATAATGATATAATTTTCTATCAAACCAATAATAATAAAAAAAGTTTTTTGCAAGTTGTAAGGAATACATGAAAGAGATGTACGAGGTATGGGAAGCATCATATTTTGTGTAGCCTATTTCGAAAAATATAAAATAAGTTTCGTGTAATTTCACATAAACATGAAGCCATTTTTTAAAAAATTCATAAAATATTTTAGCATTAGTAACTTCTCATAAGAGTAAGTAGTTCCAATACATTAAGGTATGAGACCGTTAGGTGTAATAAGAAGATGTTTTGAAAACACATAAAGGACGTTTTAAAGATTTTTTTTTAAAATGGTTTGGTGAAAGATTAAATAAGTTTTTGAAATGAAAAACTTAATAAAAATAAAATTTGAAAATTCAAATTTTTATAGAAAACTATAAAAGTCGTTAAAAGAAAGAGAGGTATAAATTTTAGACTTAAAAGTTTGGAAGTTCTTCCCTCTAGGTTTGGAAAATAATATTAAGTGATCAAGTATCTTTGAAATTAATTAAAACTGAAAAAAATAAACCTTTTAAAGACAAAGCCTTTAGGATTTGGAAATTTAAAAGCTTTAGTTTTTGAAATGAGAGCGTAAATACCAAACCAAATTCTTAAAAGTGCAATGGGTATCATTTTCTAAGGAGTGATGGAAAAGGTGTAAGATTATAGAGAAGACAGTAGTAACTTCTTTTGGGAAGTAATAACGAAAGTTTCCATAAAGTGCATAGGATACTAGTGAGAACCTAGGAACGTTGGTTCATGTGTTTTAACTAAAGGAAAATAGCAAGATATTAATAAGATGGCACAATGCACGTAAGTGAGGATGTGTATTCTCATTTTTTTGAGGATCTTGGGACTCTTTCTTTGGTAGTGTAACGACACAGAATTTTGGATATTTGAAATTGGAATATTTAATTGGTTTTAAATATTTAAAAGTTAATTTTTGACTTGAATTTCAAATATAACTATTTATTGGACAATTAAATTATTGAATTTAATAATTGGAAATCGGGCAAAATAGTGAATATTGAGTTTTAAGCTTGTTAAAAATAATTTAAAGACTTATAAAATTTATATTGATAATACTGAAGATAATAAATGTTTTAAAATTGAAATTGGAAATGATTTGTTTAGTTTTAAAAATATATCGTTTAAATTGACATTTAAAATAACCTTCCGGGACACAGTCTCGGAATTCGATGTAACCAGCTCCATCGGATCCGTAATAGTGTATTATTATCATATTTCAAATCTTGTGATGTTTGGAGTTATTGTTTAATCATGTGGTATGCAAACGTGCTGAAATCGATATTGAAAATTCAATATAATTATTGGATCCAAAAATCTATCTTCTCCATACGATCAAATTAGGACTCAAAACCTTTTCCAGTGTGTTAGGAATAGGGGTAAAACATTATAAATGCCTAGCGGCATGCCTCGACGGGAGGTCGAGATTTTAGGCTACGATTTCGAGACGATTTAAAACTTAAATAATATAACTGTATGCTTTGACCTATCAAACTTCTTTCCAATTGTAACCTTATTTTTACCATACTATCTTCTCCTTTTAAACACGCAAGACATCCCTTCCATCTATTTTAAATCATGATTCCCTCTTCCATCAATAAATAGTTCAGCTGAAAAAAAAAATTGATAGCTCGGAAAAAAATATTAGAAGGAAAAATGCCCGAACTATGTAAAGGATGAAAACAAAATTAAGAGAATGTCGCCATTTATTTCCTTGCGAATCAAAAATTTATCTTCCCTCCTCCTTCAATTTTCAGTTCCTCAATCGAAAAGAAGAGATAAAAATGCCATGCGCTATTCTTCCTCCTCTAGTCGTATCCCCTTCCCTTCATCTTTCCCGTTAACGATGCGCTATTCTACTGTTCAATCGACATGCTGCTGTTGGCGTTCGATTTCTGCTTCAGACGACCGGTGTTTGATTGTCTGTTTTTAGCGTTCGATTTTGTTCGGTCTTCCCTTGCAAGGGTTATAAATAAACGAAATCAATTGGTATTTGAAGTAGTGCCACGTGATTGAATTTGTGGGATCTTGAAAAGATGCCATAGGGTGAACCGTGCAGAGTTTACGGTGAGTCGACTGGTGTCTTCACTCATAGGGATAAGGCTACTTCTCATCTCAAGAGAGAAAATACATGGAGCGATGGCTGTGCTAGGCGATGAAGTCGGAGATTGCTAAGTGCGATTCAAGAAGATGCTCTGTTGAGGCTGGGATCGATTTTGTCAGTGCTACGTGTAGGTTCTTTTATTTTCTTTAAAAAAGTTAAGTTCAAATTTATAACAAATTTATTTATTTGATTAAAAAAAGAAAAAAAAGTTAAGTTCAAAATAGCCTTTCGGGACACAGTCTCGGAATTAAACGAAAACAGTTCCATTGGATCCGTAATAGTGTATTATTATCGGATTTCAAATCTCGTGATGTTTGGAGTTATCGTTTAATCATAGGTATGTAAACGTGCTGAAATCGATATCGAAAATTCAACATAGTTATTGGGTCCAAAAAGCTATCTTCTTCATACGATCAAATTAGGACTCGAAACCTTTTCCAGTGCATTCGAAATAGGGGTATAACAATATAAACGTCTGACGGTATGCCTCGATAGAAGGTCGAGATTTTGGGCTACGATTTCGAGACTATTTAAAATTTAAATAACATAATTGTACGCTTTGACCATTCAAACCTTCTTTCCAGTTGTAACCTTATTTTCATTGTACCATCTTCTCCTTTTCAGCACGCAATACATCCGTTCCATCTATATTAAATCACGATTCCCTCTTCCATAAATAAACAATTGAGCCAAAAAAAAATTGAAAGCTTGGAAAAAATATATTAAAAGGAAAAATGGCTGAACTCTGTAAAGACTGAAAATGGAATTAAGGGAATTTCGCCATTTATTTTCCCTACGAATTGGAAATTTATCTTCCTTCCTCCTTCAATTTTCAGTTCCTCAATCGTAAAACAAAGAGACAAAAATCTCGCGTGTTGTTCTTCCTCGTCTAATCGCTTCCCTTTCCTTCATCTTTCCAGTTCACGATGCGCTGCTCTATTGTTCAATCGACACACTGCTGTTGGCATTCGATTTCTGCTTCAGACGACATCGTTCGATTGTCTGCTTTTGGCGTTCGATTTTGTTCGGTATTCCCTTATGAGGGTTATCAATAAACAAAATCAATTGTATTTGAAGTAGTGCCGCGTGATTGAATTTGAGGGATCCTGAAGAGATGCCATAGGGTGAGCTGTGCAGAGTTCATAATGAGTCGGCTAGTGTCTTCAATCGTAGGGATAAGGCTGCTGCTCATCTCAAGAGAGAAAATATATGAGGCAATGGTTGTGACAGGCGATGAAGTCAAAGGTTGCTGAGTGTGATTTGGGAAGATGCTCTGTTGAGGCCGGGATCGACTTTTTCAGCGCTATGTGTGGGTTCTTAATTTTCATTTAAAAAAAATTTAAGTATAAATTTATTTATTTGATTAAATCGGAAGTTATAAAGGAATAACTCTTAATGCAAGGTCAATTGCAAAAAAAGGGTGATGTTGGATTCGTAATGGCATAGGCTATAAGCTAAAATTGGTTTAGAGATTTTAAAGTCTGCCGAAAAGTTGAAATTAAGTTGAGCATATATTCAGTTTAATCTGGAATTAGAATGAGTAACAGACTCGAAAATCAAGTTGAGTTAAATCTCACTCAACTTTGGATTTACCGCAATTAATTTTGATAGTTAAAATTAATTTTTGATTGATTATTGGATTGATTAATATTTATCAGCTGAATGTGATGTTATATATATATATATATATATATATATATATATATATATATATATAGTGTGTGTGTGTGTGTATTGGAGTGATAGATATTCCCACACATATATAACGGATGAGACCCTATACTCCCTGCATAATAGCGAATGATCCTTTATAGCACGATATCCCCCACGAAGTGGGATTGGTATATTTTTATATTGTATCAACATCTATGGGTGCAAAGAAGTAGGTTGGTGGGATCCAACTGGATTCCTCAAAAATATTGAAATTATTTTCATATTCTGTAATATGATATGTTTGAATAATTTGTGATAGATTATAATGGAGATTTAATTTGTTTGTATGCTATGGTATTGCTGGATATATTTTTGGCATTTTAAAATATCAGAAATATAAAAATTGGATGAAGGAAAACAAATGGAAATTTTTAAGTAAAATACTTATAGTGTAGTTGGATCAATTAAAGAATGAATTTAAAAAAAAAATAGTTTGATTTTAAAATGCTATTTAATAAAATTCCAAATATGAAAAAAAAAAGATTTTTGAGTAAATGTGAAATAAAGGGTTTTTAAAAATAAGAACTTAAGCAATATTGTTTTACGTACAAAACAATGTATTTTAATTTTAAGATTAAATAGCTTGGGAAACAAAAGGAAAAATTGAAACTAAAAATACGAAATTGATGTTTTAGGTTTAAAATAGATTTTAAAGGAAAAAATAAAGAGGAAATGAGATTGGAAATTAGTGGACTTTGGAATATATTGGGAAACTTATTCAAAAATGCAGTTGAATTTTGAAAATCGATTAAAAAGTTAAGTATATTTTTAAAGAAAGATTTTTAAGTATGAATTAGAAAATTCAAAAAGTGTTTATAAGAATGTTTTAGAAAAATGTATTATTTAATTGTTTTAAAATTGTTAAAGTAAATATTAATTAAGTTAGTTATAGTAGTTAATTAATATTAGAGGTTAAATCAATATTATTATTTTAAAAGGATAATTATTCAATATTTATATTTTATATAATAGCTTTATTTTAAAAGTACTTTTTGGCTAAGTTTTACGTGGACTATTATTATAGTAATTTCATTAGTATTATTTTGGAAATTATTAGAAAAGTGCTCGAAAAGTATTGGTATACTCGTATGGCATAAATCGGAGGCTGTGAGTGCCTGTAGTTAAGACTTAGATTTCTCTGGTATAGAGACGTGGTGCTTTCCATATTATTTAAAAGGGTTTAAATATTTTGAAAGAAAAGGTAATTTGTTAATATGAAAAATTCGGTAAGATAAGTGTACGCTTTTGGATGAAGAGATTTAATTTATTCAAAATCTAAATTAAATAAGATTAAACGTTTTTAGTGGAAATGGAATATTTGGTCGAATTAATTGTTCATTTGATAGTTACATAACCGAATATCAAATCTGGACCCAAATATGACTTTGGAAATATCTAGAAGAAGCACGGGATTTATATGGTATAGCTACTATTCAAGGTGCTATAATGTACGTATAAACTCGTCTCGTTCTTCTAGGATGTTTACAAGAAAATCTGTTTACTAACGGTTAGGAGGTGGTCTCCGATCTTATTTTCGTCTTTTTATTTCCTAAAGAACTGGGGTTGACTTTACCGGGTAATATCGAACGTTGTTTTGTAGAGACCGGGATCGGATTTGTGATCTGAATACCACTTCGATCCAACGAGTATGTTTTCGGAATGAAGACAAGAGCTTAGAGTCGAAGATGGATCTTGGAATTGCAAGGTTCTAATCGCTACTAATCCTAAGGGTGATTCCAAAATGGATATAATAGGAATAGTGTCTTCGGTTCTGTTCGGACTAGGAACGAACTTGCATGGATAAATGCTATCAGTACATTGTCATTAGAGAACAATGAGAATTATAAATGAATATTTCTACAAAGGTATTGCTTAGCCTCAAGTCTCATCAACCGGGAATGACTAAAAATCAAGGGAGATTTTAACAACCCGCATATTTTACGATTGTATATTTAAATATTTTATTTAAATATAGCATCGTTAGTCGAATTTAAGCCCGAAAGGTTACTTTTTGCAAACAGTCAAATTAGAACTCGAGACCACTTCCATTGAGTTCAAAATGGCATTTGCGACTTTTTGAGTATAAACATCGATATGTTTGGAGTAACCAAAATTTCGACCTTTTCACTTAGGGCTTTGGGTTTGGGTTTTAGCCCATTAACCTAACATATCAACCCAACTCCACTCCACCCCTCTTCATTCCTTCATAATATTTCCTACAACTCAAGCTTTAGCAAAAATGGTGGAGGAGATTGGAAATTAAAATCCTAAGCCCTAGTTTCTTTAGCAAATCCAAGTTTTAGCTCCAAAATCAAAGAGAAGCTTAGGTAAGCATCTCCTTCTTCTTCTCCATCTCAATCTCTCTCCAATTTCAGAAATTCTCTATAACCTAATTTGGGAAACTTTGGCTTATGATCTTAGATTAAAGCTTTTAGAGTTGGGAATGAAGAGTAGTTGATCCTCCTTTGTTTCCAAGCTTCTCCTTCATTGTTTTTGAAAAAGGGTAAGATTTTTATCTCACATCCATGTCTATAACTATCATTATTGTTAGGTATGAATTCCTAACATCTATTCATGTTTATTTGCTTTTGATTTGAATTGATTTGGTGAACGTTTCAATTTTTGGTGTTTTGAAGTTAAATCTTTAAAAATCCTAGCTTTGATGCTTGAACATGCCTTTGGGGTGAGTCGAAGAGCCTATAGGACCTGGTTGTCGCGTGGCATAAATCCTAGTTGCAATTGCTCGATCGATCGGCTCCGTTTGGATTCTTGCCCATTTGGGGACTAGATTGGAAATACTGGAAAACAGGTTCCAGTCGACTGGCGCTCCGAGTCCAGTCGACTGACCTGGAGCCCGAGAGTTTTCTAGGCATTGGGCCAGTCGACTGAACTCAATGTCCAGTCGACTGACCTGCTGCTTTATCCCAATTTGCCTATTTTGCTTGAAATTCCAATTTTTATCGATTCATGATTATCCGAGTTGCTGTTATCATTTATACGACTTTGATGACTTCTATTTCAGGATTTTTGGGGAATATCCATTTTGATGGATTTGGTATCTATTTCTTTGGATTTAATTCATGTCTTCGAATGTGAATTTTGGTGATTGATTGTGTTTACAATCATTTCTATGGTTTGTCACTTTTAAATACAAAGGTTTCTATACTAGTAGTAAATATTTAAACTCTTTCTCAAAGATGATTTCAACTCTATTTTTAATACAAATCTTGTTTCTAAAACCGTTTTCCAATCTATTAGTATACACAAACCTTTACCTCATTCGTTTGAGAAATCTAATTAAACGGCTTAGTAAAACTAGCGGTATGAAACGCTTGCGTTTACTTCATCGTTTAGTTTTTGGACTTGTTCGATTGAAACTCTTGTGAAAATTTTATGACTGGAGATCTACAATTTGTTCGTGGATACTTAAGTTAAGCCAGTGGTTATGGGACACGAAGCTAAACTCATTTATTTACTAGCTTACCATAATCCACACTTTTTGTTGATCATTGATCATATTAGACTTGCGATATGCGATGTCTCTTTGTCCACGTAGGGTACTATACCTCGTTTTATTGAGTTTCGTATCATTTCTTTTATAGGATAACGACCTATGCATTCTTTGGAGTTTCGACTCATTCTTGTAGGCTAGCGACCCATGTTCTTTTATGGAGTTCGGCTCATCGGACGTACCGTTGTACAATGTCATTGTTTCGGCTTATCAGGTTCATCGGGCGTACCGTAGTACTACCTCGTTGTTTCGAATTATTCGAGTTTCAGGTTCCTCGGGCATACCGTTGTACTATGTCGTTGTTTCGAATTATTCAAGTTTCAGGTTCGTCGGGCATACCGTTGTGCTACGTCGTTGCACTGGCTCTATGGTTAGCGACCATGAGATAGCGTCCCGTTTGTGATACACGTGTTGGAGAGTTTTCATGCTCCCGTTTATGATAGGCCTCCCCCTTTTTATGATTTCTGGATTTCTAATTGATGATTTATAGAAAATGGGTTTCACCAATTTTTATGATTGGCATTGATATGTTAGCCAATATTTGTGGTTTGGTGAATATGGTAAAGAATATGACATTCTTTTTGATGTTATGACATTTTTGAGATATTGTATGATTTCTGTTGTTGTTAAATGTATACTTTTCATAGTATGGCATAATTGTTATCATACGTTTTCATCATATCTCTTATTCTATCTCATTTTATCTGATATTTATAGCTATACTGGTCCGTTTATTATTTTCTTATTAAATAATACTCGGGTTAGACCGAGATGTTACATGTGCTTCTGCTTGACTCCTTATCAGGAATCATCATCTGACTTTTGTCTAACTACATTAGATTGGTAGTTTTTGTTGTTATACCTTTGAGATAGAGACTTCTTGATGTATACATATTCTTTTGTCTAGCACTTGTATCTACTCTTTTGTGATATTGTGGATCTTATTTGACCACTACTCTGATGTACATTTCTATGTGTTATATTCATATCTATTTTCGCCTTTGTGATATGGATATATGTGACTGATTTATGTTATGTTTATTTCTATATTTGTTTTCGAAGACCACATAGCCACTGTGTAGTAGCTTTGAGTTTGTATCGGCATGTCGGATTTCCTTTTGAAATGAAATGCATGTTATACTATCTGACATATCGATGCTCGCACAAAGCAATTACACAGATGGTTGCTCCTCAACAGCCTTATTCTTTGTGCTAGTTGACGTCATTACTTCGTAGTGTCCTTGCCTAGCGTGAGTATAGAGGTGGGGGTCATGGAGGTGCAGTAAGACTAAGTGGGTCGCACCTAAGTAGGGTAAGGTTACCCCTATCTAGAGTCCCTTTTATTTGGCTGTGTGGCGGTTGCTGATCCCAACCGCAGGGTATCTTATTCGGGCAATTTAAGTTAGAAGTAGTCTGGTCTTGTGCAGTAGGGGATCGTGGAGTGGTCCTCGGCACACTGTTCTAGATGTGTACTGTGACAAGTGATACCCAGTGCCTAGTCATTTAATTGGAATCCCTTCTCCAATACGTGTCTTTACGGTTTTGATTGTAAAGCCTTGTATTGCTGGAATTTAATTAATGCAACAATTTCAGGTATTTGAATAAGTTTTGTACTTAGAGATTATTATAATATTAGAGGATTTTGATATGAAATGTTTTGGTTACCGTAAGGTAAAAACCCGATGTGTTTATTTTTGGCATGGTCTTACGAGATACCTTTGGTTTTCAAAAGGATTTGAACTTAATTAATTCAAATTGAGTGTGTTTTCTCACGCTGGTTTTTCAGACTGACTCGAGTGTTATTTTATAATAATGCTTGGGTCGGACCGAGTATTACAGATACAGGATAAGATGCTATGGAGCTTAGCAGACGGGCTTGATGATTAGTCGTATCACATGTACTTGGTGTATATTCCGCTGTGCATCGAAAGTTGTATATTCAGCTTTTTCGAGGAAAAGTTATTAAAACTATCCAGAATTGTGCTATTGATTTGTATTGTACTCTAATATGTAATGTATAAAAGCAGTAATAGTTCTTTTATATAAAGATAAGTTGTTAGTTATTATATATAGTTTCCGCTGCGATTGTGAGATTCTGTGTTTATTATTTCTATTTTCTTCTTCTACCTCTTTCTTCTTTTCCCAACGATCTGGTATTTTCAGCGTTCGATTTTTCGGCATGTAATACAGTGGCATATTGATGTCGATTTTTGGAGGTTGAAAATCTCGGTCGTGACATTTTGTTATCAGAGTTGAAGGTCAAGCGAGAATCTTGGCTCTGGTGGGGATTACTCATTAGAGCTAGGGTCAGTAGTATCCTAGAATGAGTTTGAGCGTATTAATAGATATGAGCGCGTATTTTTTAGTGAACATAAAACTATTTTACATTCTTTTGATTGATTTATTGAGTGGCATATGGATTCTGGTCAATACGAGTAATTAACATTATTGATAGAGATTACTAAACATTTGAGCAGAGCAATTTGACATAGTATTGTTTTAAAACGGGTTAAATGAAATAACTTTACCTAAATTATTTTTATATATAAAAGAAATAATTTTCGTAAAATTATTATAGTTATATATGGTGTGCATGGTTGTTAGGAAGTGATAATATTAACTATTATCATTGTTGTTATGGTAATTGAAATAAAAGTTTGATTATAACTAAAGGTTAAGAGAAATGGTTTATATAACAATAATGGAATTTGTACATGTGGGTTATAAATGTGATTTATAATTTGAAAAAGAATAAAACCCCAGAGGAATATTTAAATATAGATCTATAGGATTTGAAATTTGGGAGTTTGGAAATTTAATTTCCTTTGATTTTGAAATGTTTTTCAGAGTCTCGGAAAAATAAAAGTGATATGATTTGAGAGAATATTTTGAATTGGGAATGAAATCTATTAATAATCAGGTTAAAAATATTTGAAAATGTTTTAAAATAAGTAAAAGCACTAAACTCACTTTGATCGCTGGAAAATAAGTTCGATGATGATCGTGGCATCATCGGTGTTCGTTTCGAGTTTCCAAGGAAGGAATTGCTACCTCAATGATTTGAATTTGAATTTGTTTGCAAAATTGGTTTTGAATTTTAAATGCAAAAGGGATAATTTGATATGCAAATGAATTATGTATATGCAGTTGATTTCAAAATGAATTTGAAATGTTAAGTAGTTGTTTAAAAAAAACTCTAGGGTTGGTTTAAAATGTTATGGAACATAAATAAGTTTGAAAACTTACAAAACTTGAAATAGAAATTTATATGAATTAAATTAAATAAAAGTGAATTTTGAGAAAATAAATCTAAGTAGGCTAAATGAATGATCATTGAAATAAAATGTATCAAGTTGGAAATAAATTACTAAACAAACAAATTAGTTTAAATTGTAAGTAAATGGAATTGGTATTGAATATTGGAATGGGATATTTAACTTGAATTATGTTGAGTAACTGAAATTGAAAAATTAGTTTGAATTGGACTAAAAGAACAAAGTTCTGGGAATTAAAATTTATTGAGATTTGAAAAAAAATGGAAGGTGAATTAAATTCAAATAGAATAGGAAATTTAAGTTTAATGAAAATAGATATAAAATCTTAAGTAGTGAAGTGAAAATAAATACAAGAAGTATGCAAAATATTTATAATAGACTTAAGGGAGTAAATGGTGAAGCTCTTAAGTAAAATTTGTATTGGGAGTATACTGAGTGGATATGTGAATGAAGGTTAAATAGAAAGGTGTATAAAATGATAATTGTGGATAATTGTTCAAAAGAAATAAGTATGAATAATGATTTGAGAATAATTGAATGGAAATAAGTATATGGGAATATAAAAGAACTGGGTAAAGCAAATGTAGAAAATTTTGAAATAGAATAAATATAGTATTTTTAGAATTAATTGATTGGATAACATTGGTAAGTAGGATGCAGGTAATTAAACGCAAAAGCTAAATTGATGTCTTCGATTTCAGAGGTAAAAAATTTGATTGCCTGACAAAAAATTTAAGTTGTCATATGAAATTTGATGGTTTTCTGATTGAGCCACTTGGCTTTTGTTTTCTTTTAATGATTGGGGGCCGTAGAGGCAATTTTGTAGCTGTTCCGATCTTGCTGCGCAAAGGAGATGCTGGCGAAATTTTTTGGAAATTTAAGGAGTTTGATAAATTTTAAGAAAACTTTGATAATTTAAAATTTGGTTTTAAATTATAATTTGAATGGTTGAGGAGATAATATTGGTAGTAACCTATAGATGAATTTGGAAAGTAGAAAAAGGTGATATTGTAGTTTCAGCAAAAGAAATTGTTTTTGGGAAGTTGTTGAAACTGTTGGGTTTTAAATAGTTAACTGGTTCGGACCATTATTCGTACCTGGCAATTTCGAGGATGAAATTTTTATAAGGAGGAGAAATGTAACGACCCAAAATTTTTGATATTTGAAATTGGAATATTTAATTGATTTTAAATATTTAAGTTAATTTTTGACTTGAATTTCAAATATAACAATTTATTGGACAATTAAATTATTGAATTTGATAATTGGAAATCGGGCAAAATAGTGAATCTTGAGTTTTAAGCTTGTTAAAAATAATTTAAAGGCTTTATAAAATTTATATTGATAATAATGAATATGATAAAAATTTTAAAATTGAAATTGAAAGTGATTTGTTCAGTTTAAAAATATATCATTTAAATTGACATTTAAAAATAGCCTTCCAGGACACAGTCTTGGAATTCAACGAAACAGGTCCATTGGATCTGTAATAGTCTATTATTATTGGATTTCATATCTTGTGATATTTGGAGTTATCACTTAATCATACAGTATGTAAACGTGATGAAATTGATATCGAAAATTCAATATAATTATTGGGTCCAAAAAGCTATCTTCTCCATACGATCAAATTAGGACTCGAAACTTTTCTAGTGCATTCATTATAAATGCCTGAAGGCACGCCTCGATAGGAGGTCGATTTTAAGCTACGATTTTGAGACTATTTAAAATTTACATAATATAATTGCATGCTTTGACCATTCAAACTTCTTTCCAGCTGTAACCTTATTTTCACTGTACCATCTTCTCCTTTTCAGCACGGAAGGCATCCCTTCCATCTATTTTAAATCACGATTCCCTCTTCCATCAATAAATAATTGAGCCGAAAAAAATTGAAAGCTTGGAAAAAAAATATTAAAAGGAAAAATGGCCGAACTCTGTAAAGACTGAAAATGGAATTAATGGAATTTCGCCATTTATTTCCCTACGAATCAAAAATTTATCTTCCCTCCTCCTTCAATTTTTAGTTCCTCAATCGTAGAAAAAAGAGATAAAAATGTCACGTGCTATTCTTCCTCCTCTAATCGCATCCCCTTCCCTTGATCTTTCCAGTTCACGACGCGCTGCTCTACTATTCAATCGACACACTACCGCTGGCGTTCGATTTCTTCTTCATACGACATCGTTCGATTGTCTGCTTTTGGCGTTCGATTTTTTTCGGCCTTCCCTTACGAGGGTTATCAATAAAAAAAACCAATTGGTATTTGAAGTAGTGCCGCGTGATTGAATTTGAGGGATCCTGAAGAGATTCCATAGGGCGAACTGTACAAAGTTCACAGTGAGTTGACTGGTGTCTTCACTCATGGGGATAAGGATGCTGCTCATCTCAAGAGAGAAAATACCTGGAGCAATGGCTGTGATAGGCGATGAAGTCAAAGGTTGCTGAGTGTGATTTGGGAAGATGCTCTATTGAGGCCAGGATCGATTTTTTCAGTGCTATGTGTGGGT
Organism: Allium cepa; assembly: GCA_030765085.1. Lineage (NCBI taxonomy): Eukaryota > Viridiplantae > Streptophyta > Magnoliopsida > Asparagales > Amaryllidaceae > Allium > Allium cepa. The sequence goes on along the minus strand of CM060931.1, from coordinate 556,678,847 downwards.
TCTTTATTTTCATTTAAAACAAAGAAAAAAAAGTTAAGTACAAATTTATTTATTTGATTAAATAGGAAGTTATACAAGAATAACTCTTAGTGCGAGGTCAATTGCAAAAAAAAGTGTGACGACCCACCATTCATCTCCACAAAATGACGCGTCATCTTGAAGAAAGAAAGAGATAGAAAAGAGAAAAGAAAGAAGAGAAAGAAGAAACAACATCAGAATCTCAACAGCGGAACGAATAAATTATATTAATAATATAAGTATTACATGGTACACAACAATTATCAGAGTTACACAGACAATACAACACATACTAGACAGTTATAAACAGCTGTCTACCTATTACAACTCAAATACAACATCAACAAGAAACCACTCAGAGATACCAACACAGCGGAACACTATATTTATACATATCTACATGCAGAAGCCTCCTGCTCCATTGCTCCTCCATAATTCGTCAAAGCTAACATAAATCCCTTGGCTACTCGTAAAAATTTGAGTACCCAAGAGTTTAAGAAAAACAGAAATAAACTCCGGGTCAGACATGGGTCTGGTGTGAGTAACAGGTTAAAGTTGCTTAACTTTGAAAAACCTTTGAAAACAAAAGGTATCACGTAAGTCTTCCCACACATAAACATGGAAAAGTTTTTACCTTACGCTAACCAAAACATTTGATAGGAAATCCGATGATATTATAATAGGTCTAGGGTTTTAAAGTAAATAAGAAATAGCCGAAATTGTTACATCTATTAAATTCCAGCTACTAGCCACAAAAGTGGGTATTACAATCAAAACCAAGGGCACTTATTGGATTTTGGATTCCATACAATAGCAGGGCTACCGGGGTACCGCCCGTCACAGTACGTGGCCTAGATCAACGTACCGAGGATCACTCCCAATCCCCTGCAACACAAAGCCGGAACCATTCCTTAATGAGCAGTTTCGAACAAGACCACCCCGTAGTTGTGATCACCAACCGCGCCACACAGCCAAAATAAAGGGACATCTAGACAGGGATAAATCTCGTCCTACTTGGACATGACCCACTTAGCCTTGCTGCACCTCCCCTGTTTTAGCCATTCCCGGTTGATGAGGCTTGAGGCTACGATTACCTTTATAGAACACATCACTTAGAATGCTCATCGTCCACCTGACGATGTTCTGAAAGCATTCAATCCATACAAGTTCATTCCGGGTTCGAATGAAACCGAAGGCATTATCTCGTTACACTCATTTTGGAATCACCCTCAGAGTTAACGATGATAACCCTTGCACTCTGAATCTTCATCTTCACTTGAGATTCACGACTATCGTTAATTTGGATCGATGTGGTTTCCGGATATCCAAATATGGAAACCCGGTCCCGGTCTCACCGAAATCCAAAATATGTCTTTTAAGGCCAAGTTGTTTTATAGTTTAAAATAATTTCAATTCATTATCTATATACAGACAGATAGATAATTCACAGATTCACAGTAGATAATCAACATTATCATCACCAACAGATAATCCATATCATCATTATAAACAGATAATTCATATCATCATCACAATGCAACCAATGCATCCATATCATATAACATTACTCATCTCATGGCTGAGATTACAAACCATTTAAGGCAACCAATATCAATCATTCATACATAAGCAATGATCTAATTATCACACCATCTATAATTAATTTAAAATGAATTAAATTAATTACTTCATCTCTAATTAATTTAAAATGAATTAAATTAATTATTTCATCATTGTAATCCTGCTTAACTTAACCATTAATTGACTTCAAATTAATTAATTAATCACCATCTCATTATTCATTTCAATTAATCATTTCTGATTAACAATTTCCTAATTTACAATAAGTAATTAGCCTTTAAATTTATTACACAAGTTAATTATACTTGACTCTTACAATAATTAACTTTTAATTACTTAATCAATTAATTAACTAAAGTTAATTACATTAATCCTTTTATTAATTAATTACTTCATTTATTAATTATTCCTTAATTAATTAATTCATCATTAATTTTATTAATTAATGATTTCTAATTACATTTTTAATTAATCTCTCTATTTAAATTAGCTACATTAAGTAATTAATCTGCAATTAAACCACACATATAATAATCACCCTTGATTAATAACAATCTAGTAATTAACTACCCTTAATTACTTCATCAGTTTATTATCTCAATTAATCCCTTGATTAATTTCAAAGTAATTTAATCCAAATTACTTTCATCATCAACATCTTTAATTACATCCAGTAATTATCAATTAATTACTTCCCTAAGTAATTACAATTCCATTAATTACATAAAGTAATTATCTATTACCATCAAGTGTTTAAATTAATTAATATGAACTAATCACATTAAACCAATTAATTACATTAAGTAATTAGTTTCTTAATTACTTTTATTAAGTAATTAAACTTAAATAATTTCAAAAATGATTATTATTAATTAATTAGTCTAATTAATTATCAAAATTAATCACATTAATTAATTGTTAAATAATCTTAGGTTAATGACCTTCATTAACTATTCTTTAATTTCTTCCTTAAGAAATTAACATCAGATTAACCATTATTAATTACAAATTAATTTATATTTAATTACCAATTAATTAATCTCTAATTATTAAGTTAATTAAGTGTTAACTGCAACTTAATTAATCCTTAATCACTCGATTAATTAATCGTTAATCATTAATTAAAATCTAATTAATAATCCTTAATTACAGATTAATTTACCTTAATTAATTAATCTTAAATCTTTAATTAATCAGTTTAAAAATCCTTGATTACTTAATTAATCATCCATATTATTAATTAATTAAATAATTAATTACCCATTTAAATTAACTTAATAATTTAAATGAATCCAAATTCTTAAATTCTAACTTAATTTAAGAAAACATTTCTTACTTATTCAAAGTATTTAAAACAATTTGTTTTTAAATTTACTTTAAATTCATTTTAGATTTCATTTTAATTTAAGATTTTAAAATGAATACAAATTTTAACTTAAACGAGGTTTTAAAACAATTCAAAGCCTTTTTATCTCATATGTTAAAAGAATAACCATTTTATAAAATAAGTTTTAAAGAATATAAAGTTCAAATCAATTCAGACATACACTTTAAACATTCCAAGTTATTTAAAAACAAATTCAATTTGAAAATTTCCTTTAATTTCAAATCTGAAATACAGCTTTAAACCTCATTCTAGTTTTAACTTAAATTTTAAAAGCTTTACTTACATTTTAAACTCCATCTTAAATTCAAATCATTTAACCATATTTTTAAAGTAGTTAAACAATTTTAAATTTAAAACTTTACTTTATTTTAAAAACTGAAACTCAACCCAAATTTCCAGATTTCAAAAACTAAAAATTAAACTTATTTTTAATTTTCTATTTTACAATTTAAACTCCAGTTCAAATTCAAAACCAATATTCTTTTATACTTTAAAAGTTGTTAAAACAAAATTTAAATTATTTCAAATTCAAATTCAAACTCCTTGAATTCAGATTCAATTTCAGGTTTTTAAATCTTAGTTTAAATTTTAGCTTACAATTTAAAACCTTACTTTTAATTTATAAAACAAAAACATGATTCTGTTTTTAATAAAACCTGGAACAAAAGTTACCCGAGCCATCTTATATTTTCTTCGAGTAAAAACTTAATCTCCTTCGGGTTAATCACTCCAAACACCCGAGAATCACTCGAGACAACTAAACCCAAAATAAAACTTCACCAGAAAATGATACACAGTGCACATGCACCGGCCATCCACCTATCTCCGACCAACCCTGATGACTGGAACAAGTCGTTGATCACCAATGCAACCCAAATCCATCACCAGTACCCTGTTTCCCCCCCCCTCGAAAACAAAATCAAGATTGAAGTCCCAAACCTGGAACAACAGTACCCATTTCCACCAAAACCTATCAACACTTCACCCTAACGCCTCTGACCACCGTTGTCTCTGCAACTCCGGCGAAGACTTCGTCAACTCATCAATTTCCAGTACCTAAGAGCCCAAACAACTCGATCAACTATACTGGCCGAAATGATCGATTCTTCCTAGCTCAGTAAAACTAGGGTTCTACACTGCAAATCTCAACCACAACTTCCAAAATGAAATACACAACAATCTGACAATTTTCCCCTCACCCCTGATAACTCCACCACCTCCAGGGGCAATCATGACACCTCCAGACAATTGTGGCAACAGAAATGCCTCAAAACTCAAACCATAGTCAAAAGAAAACTTCTCTCTGAATATAATATTAAAAATTGTAATTCTTGGTTTAAAATTCATGATTTTGTATGATGTTTTGATTTAAAATCCTGAAACTTCAAATCAATGTATTTGAAAATTTCACAAATTAATGTTGTTCATATGTTTATAAACTTTAGAGATGATACAGGATTGTTTAACTTAAGTAATATTTTCAACCCATAGTTTATGATGAAATAAACATAATTTGTTCCAGCCTTATCTAAACCAAGATTTAATCAAGATAAAAGGGATTTAAAATCAAGCAGAAGCTTAAAATTGATGAAATAGACATGTATCAGATAACAACCATGCACTCATATATATATATATATATATATATATATATATATATTCACAACAGATTCATAATATATTTTCATCTCTAATTAAAAGCATGAAATCAACTTTTACCTATTTAAAATTTAAAAGTGGAGTTACTCACTGATTTTTGATGAGAAGAGCACAGTTTCAGATTTGAAAAGCTCCTGGAAACTTAAAAACTGAATTCGCTTTACCTTTAAAACTTTAGTGCTTTGAATCCTTTAAACTTGTTTGAATGCTTGCTGAAAACTTGAATTGCTAATGTCTTTAACTTGCTTGTGACTTAAAAACTGAAATGCTTGCAGGAAGCTTGAGTTGCTTTAAAATGCTTCCAGATTTTGAAAGAATTGAATGCAGGTTGCTTGCTTTTTGAAAATGAGTTACAGGGATTTTTGTATGAAGATAATTTCAGATTTGCATAATGGTTACAGATTTGAGGAATGCAGGAAATCATTTCAGGTTTGCTTGATTTTTCAGTTTTTGAAGAGGGGAATGCAGGTTTTTGAAAATGAATCAGGGATATGCATGAATAGTGTTAATGAAAGTTTTAAACTAAATTAATTAGTTTTTAATACTTAGTTATAAATAATTTTTGAAGAATAAAACCAAGTATAATTATAAATAAAAACAAAACACATATCAATCATTTGAAAATAATATTTTTAATCATTTTAAATAAATTTATAAAAGAGGTTATAAATTACTTGTTATTTAAATGAATAAATGTTTCATATTTTAATTTGTATTTTAAACTTCATATTTAATTTACAAATCATATTTATTAATCAATATTTTAAAAAGAAAATAAACAAACATTTTTATAACTTTATTTTAATCTAAATTAATATTCAAACTTAAGTTAAAATATATTTTAAACAAATAAAACATTTATCTTATGTATTAAAATCATATATATATTTATAAAATAGTTTTGAAAAGCTTAAATAAAAAATAAATCATAATTTCCCAATTACCAAAATATTATATTAGAATATGCTTTATCAATTAAATTTAAAACCAAACTCATTCATATTAAAAATAAATTCACTAATTAAATATTTAATAAAAGAAAATTATTGAATCAATTCAAATTTATTAACAAAAATTATCAAATCAATTTAATTTTTATACAGATTATTAAATTTATGTTGCCAAAAATTCCGGGATATCACAAAAAGGGTGATGTTGGATTCGTAATGGCATAGGCTATAAGCTAAAATTGGTTAGAGATTTTAAAGTGAGCTGGAAGTTGAAATTAAGTTGAGCACATATTCAATATAATCTGAAACTGGAACGAGTTACAGACTCAAAAATCAAGGCGAGTTAAATCTCACTCAACTTTGGATTTACCGCAATTTATTTTGATAGTTAAAATTAATTTTTGATTGATTATTGGATTGATAAATATTTATCAGTTGAATGTGATGTTATATACAGTGTGTCTACATATATGTATATTGGAGTGATTGATATTTCCACATATATATAGCAGATGAGAGCCTATGTAACGACCCGAGAAATTCGGTAATTAAATTTCTTAATTTAATAAGATTTTGGTAACTTAATGTTGAAGGAAATAAAAATTTTGTGAATTATTAATGGAAATAATAACTTGGATAAGAAGGTAAGTTAATTGTTAACAACTTGGATGTATTTCCAATAAGTGAAAAAATGTAAATGTTAATTTTATTCTTATTGTAAATAAAGAATGTTACCAAGATATAATGACTAATTTGATTTAAAATCTTAATTAATGTGTGAATTGATTTATAGTGGGATATAAAAGGTAAACTAATAATTTAAATGTTGACTTACTAAAAAAATGTATAATAAAAGGAATGAATTAGTGTATGAACTAATTGTAGCACTTGTTGTAAAATAATAAGTAAAATAAGGGGAAGGAAATAAACTTTACTTTAATGGTAATAAATAAAATAACGAAAGTGTAAATCAAATAGCATCGTAAATTGATTGATAAGGTAATAAATTGATAAAATGAATGGAATTAAAGGGAATTCATTAATTGGATTTAAACCTAAATTAATGTGTACAATTGACAGAAGTACACATTTAGAAATGAAATATTTATTCAAATTAAGAGGTAAATAGGCGGATATTAGAGTAATGGGATAAAACTAATGTAATTAGGTATGAATGTAAGTGTTGTATAAATAAAGGAAATTTGTAATTTGCTAATGAAATTATAACGGGAATGAAATGTAGGCTAATAAATAAATTATTTCAATGCAATCCCTATTAATTGAAACTATTGCAGGGTTATAACTGATTGTAAACAAGAATATTTGGAAATAAATTAATATAAGAAAATATAAACGTAAATATTGAATTAATTTAATGAATTAATATATATTGAATGGTAATTAGATATAATCAATGTTAGTAAGAAATTACAACATTGGTTTGGAAATGATTTAAACTTGTGAGAATGTGATTGATAGCTGATGATATCAGATTATTATAAGTTACCTGTTTTGATCGAATTGGAAATAAATTTTAAAAATGTAAATAAATGTTACATTTATGTGAAATGTAATACAATGTTTAGAAGTTATTAAATTGGATATATTAAGGAAATGGATGGGAAAACAAGGTAACTAAGTTTATAGAGTGGTAATGAATTTAACAAAAAGATTTGAATTGAAACAAATCAAATTCATTGAAATCCAATTTATAATAAGCGTAATTATTGGGACAATTGAAATTAAATGTTATACAGTTGAAATAAAGATAAATTTGAAAGAAACGTTAATGTATCTGGGTATATTCCAAAATAAATGGTACCTAAGATTGATAATATGATAAATAGGGAATTTAAAGAATGGGAATCATGATTTATTTATTTGAAATTAAAAGTTAAATAATTGAGTTTATTGCAATTAAGTAGAATTAAAATTAATTATTATGTTAATTGAAAATTAAGTTGAAATCGAAAAATATTAATGTAATAGCTTTGAACCCAATGTTAATTTCATCCATTTGACCATAATGAATTGAATAATAAGAATGAATAGTGAATTCAATGGAATTATTGAAAAGTTAATTTATAATTGATGAATATAATGAAATTTGAATTTACGCTGAAATTTATGATTGAATCAACATTTAATTGACATCTAAATCTGTTTAAATCACTGAGATTGTTTGAGAAAACAAAACTGATAAGATTTGTAAATTTTGGAAGTGAAATTGAAAACGTGATTTAATTAATGAATTTTTAATTTATTTAATTAACTGGAAAATAGCCATTATGGCCACTGACTCGGATTTCGATGAAACCAGTTTCATCGGATCCGTAACAGTGAATTATTGTAAGATTTCAAGTTTCATAGCGATCAGACTTGTCGTTTGATCTCACGGACTCGAAACGCCTTGAAATCAATGAAATTGAAATCAATTGAAATCGATTTGAAAAATATTGATTTTAGCATAACTTCTTCATACGATGGAATTTGGACTTGAAACCTTTTCCATTGCGTTTAAAATATTTTAAAACATCTATTTTGATATATGGGTTGACCCAATTTCATTCCCAAGTCGAAACGGGCTTTTTGGGCCACTTTGGCGTTAGCGCGTAAATCTATCTTATCCATCCATTCAAATGTCAACCCTGCCTATATATATCCTGCTATAAATGCTATCAGCCTATGTTCCTCATTTCTATACGTTCTATTCACCTCCTCACTTCAATGGCAGACAAACCCTAATTACAATTGCAATCCCAAATCAAATCCAAAGCTGAAATTTCAAACTCCACAATATATGCCAAATTTTATATCAATTTGAAACCCTCGAAGAGCGTAACTCAGATCTGCAACTCGTTTTTCGATTCGACGCATTGTTTGTCCAGAAATCGAAAAACAATTTTCGACCGTTCATCACGTCGAAATCAGACTAGTCGGATCGTCGAATCGTCTCTGGGTATTGTAGAGTGGACGATGGGGAGTGCATTGGTGAAATTCGTTCGTCGAATCAACGGCTGGATCGAGCAAAAAAATTCAACGTAGGGCAAAAAACGGTGGCGGCTGCAGTTGATTGGGGCGTTCGCGCATGGGGGATGGGTGTGTTTTGGCAAGGGCATGGAGGGGGTGTGGTTCGGTATCGCCGTAGTGGCCGGAGTCGAGTGAAAATCATTGTCAAACCTTCGGTCAACGGTGAGATATTAGGTTCGGCTGTGCCTTGCGCGTGCGTTGGCTTACTGGAGATGATAAAGAGGATGATGACGTGGCAGGTGATGTAGATGAAAGTGTTTTTTTTATTGCATTACATTTATGCATTTCTCAATTTCATTTATTTAGTGCTTAGCATTTATATTCATTTACTTATGTTTCTAATTGCTAACTTACAATACTTACTTTCTACCATATTTTATTATAGTACATTTCAGGTTCATAACCCTTATAACACAAAATTCTTATTTACTAAAGAAATTCATTGAACACTTCATTCATAAGTTACTTATACAATTTCCATTATATTTTCTTATTAACATTTCAACTTTTTACATCTTTTGGTAAGTTATATATGTGTTAAAGAATGCAAATGAAACTTATACAAGTTTTACCTCATCTTTTAATTATATTTTAATGTTCAATAATTTTATCTTTTTTTTTGTAGGTTACAATTTCAACTCCCTTTTAATTTTATTTATAACTTAGCATTAACTCTTATTTTAATTAAAGGTTCCAATTTATAAATTAGTTATATTCCATTTTACTACACTTAATTAAAACTATTAATTATCAGAACTTAAGAACTAAATACCGGGTTTTATTCAAATCATTTTAAAATAAAAAATAAACATATGCTTTCAATTTATATATCCCATTATATTTAAAACAATTTAAATTTTATATTTGTTTATCAAGGTAAATCTGTAGTAAAACTACTACGGTGGCCTTCCCACTTCGAAGCTCAAAAATGAATGTCGATGATGCGGCCGCCATCACCGAAATTATTTTCCAGCGACAGAGAGGGAAGTACAGAACTTATATCTTTTCCCCAAATTCTTTAAAACAATTCTTTCAATTTATATTGAAATATTTATATTAGAAAATACTTCTAAATAATATTATTATTATATTTCAAAATCATTCGAAAGAAAGTTTCAAAGCCCCGGAACTTAAGTTTTAAATTCCCAATTTTCATTTATTTTATTTTCAATCTTGTTTCAACTATTATTTATAAATTTCATTACCTAACAACCAATTTAATACAACCGAATATAATCTTTATAAAGATTTCCTTTATATATATAGAAAACATAATAGGCAAAATTATTTCATTCACCTATATTAAAACCAAATATTATGTCGGTCTGTCCTATTAAGTGTTTAGAAATTCCTATTGATGTCATAGCGTTTCATGCACCAACCAGAATTTATAAATACAAAACGAAACAAATTAATACAATATTAAAACTTTTATAACACTAACAAATACGCTCTCTCATATATATACACTCAGCAACTCGTCATAGGGTATTACTACCCTATTGATAAGAGTCTGATCCCACAAAGCTAAGGTTTATCGCTAAACCAAAGCTCTGATACCATATGTAACGTTTTGCCTTTCCATACGCTTTAAATCGACGATAAACCACACAAGTCAGACTTAAACCATACAGAAGGGCGGGTTGTTATGGGGTAAATAAGAAAAAGTAGAGAAAGAAAAAAAACAAAATAGAATCTTGCAGCGGAACGATAAAATATAATAATCAAATATACAGTTCATGAAGCTGTTTACAAAATATTCTATTATTCTTATACAATACATATCAGAGTACACATACCAGAGAATAATAATTAATGCAGCGGAATTAAATGGTGTAGTGGAATAATATAGTAGATAATAGTACTATAAATCTTCGTCTTTGTCCTCCAGAATAAAATCTTCAAATCCTGAAACGCTCGGACTGACCCAAGCGAATTGAAAAGACAAAAAACTCGAATCAGAACTAAAATATCTTATGTAAGTTAAATTAACGGTAAATAATATGAGTGTAACAGTGTCAGAGATGTTTACGGGATTTGACATCTCCTATCCAGTGTCTAACGTGAGTGTAGTAACTCAAGAGATGCTCGGGATTCACATCTCCTAAGGATCCATTAAACTATCTACTATGTAGTAATATTTCGCTACTATAGTAGTGTCTAATAGTAAAATAAACTTACTTTTAAATAGCGTTAAGGAGTGACCCAATATTCCCCTCAACACAAATAATGCCAGTAGTCTATACAGTAATGTAATACCTCCTGATCGGGAGGCTACCAGAGGATACTCCATAGGTATGACACAAATAGAAACTCGTACAAGGCACGCTAGGGTAGGTGACAAGGCACAACTAGGCAATTCCAAGGTAGATATACCAATTGCTATCCGAGCTGGTGGTAATGCGTATCGCACAGTTACCGCCCACCTCGAGCCACACCCCCAAATAGAAAATCAAAAGTGGCCATCGAATCAATCCAAAAGTCAGAGTGTAATATCGAATGGATGTGTCCGATAAGAGGGGCTACCTCCTTGGCCCGAGAATTGCTCCTGTTTTAGCTACCTTATGCCAACTCACGGGAGTCGGGTCCATGTATATATCTCAAAGGAAACGCCTCTACCATCCTACTTCATTTTGGAATCTCCACCGCGTACACGGTTGTTAAAGTGGTTTTCGGAGTTGGCAGAGAGTATGACAATTTCCGATCCCGGTCTCTTTAACAATCAAACGTTATTATAACACCGCGATCTTTTAAAATAATTTATAATTTTAAAACCAAAATATACTATCAATTTCAAAACCATATAAATACGATATCATTTCCATTTTAAAACCAATTAATATGATATCTTTTTCAAATATATCCTTTTCTAAAACCATAACATTTCAAAGTTATAATATTTCGAAACCAAAACTTGAAATATAGCCTTTCAAAATATAAAACTTTGAATTTTGTAAATTTGAAACATACAACACCACTTAAATGGTTTAAATATTAATTATTTTATATAGTAAAATAGCTTCTTCACCTTCACAAATCAATTCCAATATGGATTTTAAATTCCCAAATAAACCAATATAATTTCCATATATTTCAAAGCTTTAATTATTCTACCATTTCAAAACTTATTCTTTGATAATTTCATATATATAAATTTCAACTACTATTATTTAGATTTGAAATGTTTACATAATAAATCAAATATCATTTTAGTAAAACCTTTAGACTTCAAATAACTGGATATTCGTTCAATTACATTAACTTGATAATATTTATTTAAGCAAATTTGATATTCATTTAAATTCTCTAAACAAAAATCAAGTTATAAAATCATACCTTTTAAATCCCAATTTATTTATATTTCAAATCAAATTTTTCAATGATAATTCTTAAATCTTAAATTCAAATCAAATTCGCATTTACCTTCAAACCTTAAATTTTATTTGAGTCATTATATGTAACAACCCAGAATTTATGTCATTTGAAATTCGTATATTTAATTGATCTTAAATATTAACAGTAAAATTTGTAAGTCGAATAAATTTTATTTCGAATATCTAGATTAATTGGATAATTAAATCGATAATTTAATATTTGAAATTACAGAAATAATTGAAAACTGGGTTTAATGTGATTAAAATTGATTTGTAAAGTTGTATTAAATCATGTTGGAGTTAGAATGATGTTATAGAACTTTTAAAATTGGATTAAAAGTTAATTTATGGAAATTGAATATTTTAATATTTAATTGACGATAAAAATAGTCATTTTTTAAACAGTGTCGGAATTTGACGAAACCAGTTTCATCGGATCCGTAATGTCATATTATGGTAAGATTTCAAATTTCGTGTCAATCGGATTTACGGTTTGTCCGAGGTAAGCTAAAACGCGTAGAAATCGGTTTAAGTGAATTTTAAATTTAAATAGTCGATTCGGAAACCTATCTTCCAAATATGATCGAATTGGCCTCCGATATATATTCCATTGTGTTCGGAATAGGGGTAAAACATTATAAACGCTAGGCAGCACACTTCGTTTGGAGTTCGGAAAATTTTTCGGATGAATAGTGCCATCGAATTTTCAATATAAGGACCTCACGTTTTCTTTTTTTTCTCAAACCTTAGGGTTTCTAACCCTAGCCGCCACCCTATCAATTAATGGCCAGAATTTCGTCCCTTTCTTCCTCCTTTTTCTTCCAATCCGTCATCCTATACAAAAAATTGTCAACTACAATGTTGTAGAGGGCGACGAGACCTTCGATATGAATGGTGGTGATCAAAAATAGCGTCGCCGATCGATGGCAAATCTTGTTCGAACGTTTCTCGTTCAACCTCGGTTTTCAAGGCGAGGTCGTGACCGAGCTTCACTAGGTTGAGGGTGAAGGTGGAGTCAAGTATGGGCTTCAGCGTGGTATTCTCTGATCAACATCTCGATGTTTAAATTTGGTCGCGTTAATTCGTGATGGTTGCGGCCAAGATGGGGTTGCGTGCGTTCGTTACCTGGGTGAGGAGGAAGAAAAGGCACGAACGGCCTGGATCTGGAATTTGGAAATCAACGACTCTGATGTAGCAGGTTTAAAAATTAAAAGAAAATTGTAAATTAAATTATATTATAATTCGTTCAAACTTTAAAAAGCTATAACTTGTTCATACGAGGTCCGTTTCGTACGAAACGAATTGCGTTGGAATTTTATTCGCGAACATTACGCGATGGAGCTAGATTGGGATTGATTGGAGCTAGTGTGAATTTTGGGTAAAATTAAACGCGCGTTTAATTTTATTCGAAATAAAACACTGCAACTGTTATTGGAAGCAAGGTGAGAACTTCTCACTCAATCGAATTTGTTTCGATTTAAATTTTTAATAGTTAGATTTAAAATTGCTTGATTGTGTTGATCGTATGCTTGGATGATAAATTTCTATCTGTTGTATTGAAATAGACCGTATACGCCGCATATTAAGCGGAGGTTATTATATTAAACGCATATACCGCGATATTCCACCGTGAAGTGGAATTGGTATTGTATATGTACTTGGAGTTGATTTTCCGCATTATGTAGCGGATGAGACCCTATTGCGCCGCATAATAGCGGATAATATTTTATATAAACCCATGTACCGTGATATTCCGTCTTGAAACGGGATTGGTATTGTGCTAACATCTGTGGATGCAGGGAAACAGGTTGGATGGATCCAACTGGATTCCTCGAATAATTGAATTTTTTTCGATGTTGTGTGTTAACTAATCTCTTGTGATTATCTTTGTGATTGAAATCGTTGAAGGCTAAAATTTAGCCGAATAAAATTTTGGTATCGTTAGATAACGAAAATAAATAAAAAATTTGATTTTTGAAAATTCAGGTTGAAAGTTTCTATAAAAATTTATTTTTGAGAATTGGATAAATTTAAAAGAAGGAATTCTAAAATAATAAAGTTTTATTTTTAATTTTATTGAATAAAATTTCAAAATATGGGAAAAGCTTAAATAAATAGATTTCGGGTAATATTATTTAAAAGTTGAAGAATTTATTCAAAATAAGGATTTATTAAGTTATAGTTAACACTTAATTTATTAAATAATTAAGGATTAATTAATAAGGTGTGACGCCCCACCTCAATACCCACGCTAGCCAAGAACATTACGGTGAATGCTGTCAACTAGCACGGAGAATAAGGTTGTTGAGGAGCGACCATCCGTGTAATTGCTTTGCGCGAGCACTGATATGTCAGATAGTATAACAGTCCGTCATACCGACACAAGCTCAAAGCTACTACACAGTGGCTGTAATATCTTCAGAAACAAATATAGAAATAAACATAACATAAATCAGTCACAGATCATTCATATCACAAAGGCGGAATAAGATATGAATATTACACATAAAAGTGTACATCAGAGTAGTGGTCAGAAAGATCCACAATAACACAAAACAATAGCAACATGTGCTATACAAAAGAATACTTCAATGAGTCAATATCTCAAGAGTATACAACAAAAAACTACCAATCTAAGTAGTATGCAAAAGGTCAGAGTAATGGATCCCTGGAGAGAAGTCAAGTCGAAGCACCTGCAACATCTCGGTCTGACCCGAGTATTATTTATAAGAAAATAATAAACGGATCAGTCTAGCTATAAATATCAGATAACATGATAAAGAACGAAATATATGGCATAGACGTATAATATCCATAATGGCATACTACTACAAGTATGTAAATGATAATCAACAAACGATTAATCAATATCAAAGAATCTTCTCAAAGATCCAAAAAGGGTATCATACCCAAAACTTGTATTCACAACAAGTTAATGACACACGAATTCACCAATGCACAAAAATTGATAAATCATATCAATGAAAATCACTAAAATTGGTGAAGCATAAATTCTAGAATTCAACACACGAAATCCAGAAATCATAAAATAAAAAGGGGGAGGCCTATCACACGAACGGGAGCATGAAAACTCACCAACAGCTGTAACACACGAACGAGAAGCTATCTCATGGTAGCTAGCCATTAATTTGACACACGAATGGTCCGAAGACCTGACACACGAATGGTCCGAAGACCGTGGGTTGCTACCCCACCAATTTGAGTCGAAACTCCACAAAGCGGGGCTTAGTCTCCCTCGCAGACAAAGAGACATCGCACAATTTCTAGTCTAAACCATAAAATGATCATCATCGATCGTCAAGAAGTGTCAATTACAATAAGCTAGCAAGTATATGAGTTTAGCATCATGTCCCATAACCACTAGCTTAACTTAAATATTTGCGAACAAATTGTAGATCTCCACTAGAAAATTGTCACAAGAGATTCAATCGAACAAGTCCAAGAATTAACCAACGAAGTAAACGCAAGAGTTTCATACCACTTGTTTTACTAAGTCGTTTAATTAGATTTCTCATACGAGTGAGGTAAAGGTTTGTATATACTAGTAGATTGGAAAACAGTTTAGGAAACGAGCTTTGTAATTGAAAATAGAGTTGAAATCGTTTTGATGAAAAGGGTTTTGATATTTACTACTAGTATAGAAACCTTTATATTTTTAAAGTGACAAATCATCGAAAGGATTGTAGGAACAATCAATCATCAAAATTCACATACGAAGACGTGAATCAAATCCAAAGAAATCGATATTAAATCCATCAAAGTGGATATTTCCAAAAATTCCCAAGAAAATGTCATCAAAGTCGATAATTAAATGATAACAATAGAAGGGAACAAACACAAGTCGATAAAATTGGAATTCGTAAACAAAATAGGCAAGCAGGCAAAACACAGCAGTTTTAGACGTCTGAAACAAGTGGTTCAGACGTCTGAATCTGGAAATATAAAGATTTCTAGAACACAATTCAGACGTCTGAATCAAGTATTTCAGACGTCTGAAATAGGCATATTTTAGCCTATTTTCTTTCTGTTTGAAATAGAACCAATTCAGACATCTGAACCCTATATTCAGACGTCTGAATCTGAGAATAGAAATCTTCCCAAACAATATTCAGACGTCTGAATATTCCGTTTCAGACGTCTGAATCTGGGGTTCAGGGCATTCCCTGAACCTAGGCCAAAAATGGCCAAACGAATATCGAAAACGATCGAACGAGCAAATGGCGATGACTAAGGAATTACGTCGAACGACAACCCAGCCTAAACGGCTCTTCGATACGCCTCAAATATCAATGTCCAAATATCCATAATAGGATTTTCATAAATTAGACCAAAACACCAAAAATTGGAATATACACGAAATCGATCCAATACCAAAATCAATTGCACACGAATAAACGTTAGGAATTCATACCTAACAATCGAAGATAATTATAGACTAAGATGTGAGATAAAAATCTCACCTTTTTAAAAATCAAACAAGAAGAAGCTTGAAAGCAAATGGAGAATCAACCTCTCTTCAACACAACCCAAATGAGCTTGAATCTATGCTCAAAACAAGAACATTCCCAAAATTAGGTTTAGGAATTTCTGAAATTGGTAAGAGAATAAGTTGGAGAAGAAGAAGAGAATGCTTACTAATGGGTTCTCTTGAATTTGGAGCTAGGAATTTGAGGTTGCAAGAGAAACTAAGGTTTTGGAGTTTTAATTTCCAATCTCTCCCACCATTATTGCCTTAGATCTGAAAAGAGGAAGAAGTGAGGGTGAATGGGGAAGAGTGGCTCAGATTTGAGTATAAGTTAAACATAGGGCTGAGCCCAAACCCAAACCCAAAGTGAAAAGGTAACAAAAATCAACTCTCTCCAAACATATCGAAGCTTATACTCAAAAAGGTCGCAAACGGCATTTTAAACTCAATGGGAGTGGTCCCGAGTCCTAATTCGACCGTATGCAAAAAGTAGCTTTTTGGACTAAATTCCGAGTATCGATAAAATATTTAAATATAAAATTTCCAAATATGCGGGTTGTTACAGACTCCCCTCCTTAAAGAAATTGCGTCTTCGCAATATTTAAAAAGAAGATATATAGTAACAACCATAAAAGCATATTCAACTCAAAAGAAATTTGAAATAAAAGGTTCACCTCAAAGAGCACGAGAAAGCAAGTCCGGATGTGTTCGCTCGATGAACTCTTTAGATTCCCAAGAACAATCCTTAGGATTTGAAGACCATTGGACTTTAACAAGCGGGACATCTTTATTTCGAAGGCGTTTGACCTCCGAAGCAACAATTCGAATAGGATGCTGCTCATAAGTTAAATTAGGCGAAACTTCAATCTCTTCCACAACACCGGGCTCAAGAATAGAATCGGAATCTCGAAGACATTTCCGAAGTTGAGAAACGTGAAACACGTCATGGATAGCAGAAAATTGAGCCGGTAATAAAAGGCGATAAGCCATGGAACCAATACGTTCAGTGATAGGAAATGGCCCAATATATCGAGGCGCTAACTTTCCCGAGCGACTGAAACGCACAACACCTTTCATAGGTGAAACACGAATAAAAACAAGGTCTCCCACAGAAAACTCTAATTTCCTTCTCTGGTTATCGGCATAGGACTTTTGTCTACACTGGGCTTCTTTCACCCTATGTCGAATTAGATCAATCTTTTCTGTGGAATCATGAATAAAATCTGGACCTAAAACCAGCTTCTCACCGGTCTCAAGCCAACAAGAAGGAGATCGGCATGGCCTTCCGTAGAGTGCCTCAAAAGGTGCCATACCAATACTAGATTGGAAGCTATTATTATAGGAGAATTCAACAAGGGAAATATGATCTTCCCAACTTCCCCCAAAATCAAGCACACAAGCACGAAGAAGATCTTCAAGTGTTTGATTCACACGCTCGGTTTGTCCATCGGACCGAGGATGATAAGCGGTGCTAAAATTGAGCTTCGTTCCCAAAGCTTTTTGAAGACTCTTCCAAAACCCACTAGTAAACAATGGATCACGATTACTAACAATAGAAGTAGGAACTCCATGCAATTTAACAATCTCTTTGATAAAGAGCTTGGCCAAAAGAGGAACGGTTCGGTTAGACCGAACGGGAATAAAATGGGCGGATTTAGTAAGTCTATCAACGATCACCCATAAGCTATCATGACCCGAACGAGAACGGGGAAGGCCATCTATAAAATCCATGGAAATTTGGTCCCACGTCCAAATTGGAATTTCTAAAGGTTGCAATAACCCATCGGGCCTTTGATGTTCGGCTTTAACAAGCTGGCAAGTCATGCAACACTTAACAAAGTTAGTAATATCAAATTTCATTCCCTCCCAATAATATAGTCGCTTCATATCCGCGTACATTTTACTACTACCGGGATGAATAGTGAATTTAGAACGATGAGAATCTTCTAAAATATCCTTACGAAGATCAATAATATTTGGTACGATAAGTCTACCAAATTTTCGAATGCCGCCACGAGAATTGATATCAAATTCTCTCAATCCTTCAATATCACCTCTATTCTTAATGTTTTGGCCAAGAAGAGCCAAGTCGGGATCTAGCCTTTGAGCTTCAAGAATGCGGTCTAAAAGAGAAGGATGAGCCTCAAGGCTACATAACACAAATGATGAGCATAAATCGGATACGCGGTCTCGAATCTCACAAGTGGATAAGATCTCGAGATCGTTCCATTCAGATATCATCATAGAAACAACTGCTTGTTGCTTACGGCTAAGAGCATCGGCGACACGATTACCCTTACCGGGGGTATAAAGAATATTAAGATCATAAGATGCAAGGAAATCAAGCCAATATGAAGTTCCCTATCAGAAAATAAATATTCCAAAGATTTATGATCGGGGTAGAGAACAAATTTCTCATCCAAAATGATGATGCCAGATTCTAAAAGTGAAATCAACAGCCGCAAACACTAATTCATGAGCGGCATAGCTAGTCTCAATAAGCTATAATGATTTAGAAGCACAAGTGATAGCACGTTCTCATTTGCAAGAGAGTGGCATCTAAACCAATACGATCAGCATTGGTACAAAAGATAAAGTCTTGGTTCCCCACGGGAATCACAAGAATAAGAGTATCGAAAAGAAAGAACTTCTTTTAAATAATTTTCTTTCCTGAAAAGCTAAAACTTTCAAAATCACAATTATCTCCATGTAAAAATCTTTCTAGAAAAATTTACATTTTACAAGTCAATATATCGTGTCTGATTGTCTCATCAAAGCGTTTAGGAAATTCCTATCGATAACGTTGATCAAGCGCATCGACCAAAATTCTTAAAACACTAAATGGGTAATACAATCACAAAATCATCTTTTATAGGATAAACATGTTTCTAAAAACTTTTTGAAAATTCTTATTTTTCGTTCTAAAAACAGTAATCCTATTTATACTTATAAATAATTCTTATGAAAAAGATTTGCAAAAATTTGTAAATTGCTATTTTCATCCAAAATCAATAAATTCAAAAATGAAGTTATCGAGATATTCATGAAATACTCGATTTATAAAATGGATGAAACAAGATGGGCAAACTGAATGACATAATAAGTCATTCATAAGAATCATAACGAGTGCGGAGTGCGTAAGTGGAATGCTAACTCATGCAACTCATAGCCAAATGAAAATTGGTGGCAAGGTCGAGCTGAAAAGACCTTAACACCACACAAGATATTACTTAGGTGATAATCCTAAGACAAACTAACAAATATCGAAAAATTCTCGAACTACATGAATGAGAGAAACAACACTTTCCTCATCATGCGGGATTAAAGAATAAAATCATGCCATGAAGTTGGAATCGAAATCACAAAGGAGAAACAGAAATCTGTTTAACAGATTAAGTATGTCGAAGATAAGTAGTCCACTAGGGACAAAGGATATGGCTTCATAATGATTAAGCCAATCCTTTCACACAAATCAATTCCGAAGCCTAAGTAAAAATATCGGCTCGGAAAGAAAAATCACATAAAGTAATTTCGACATCAATAGAAAGTAAGTTGAGTGTTGCGGATCCACCATCCGGATTCACAATTCCCAAAGAAGACATCAAGCCCAAAATATTCAAAGAAAAAGAATCGACAAGTTATTTTGATATAAAAATAATGAGATGGACCCATATCAAAAAGAATTCAAATAGAAAGGTCACGAAATAAAACAATAGCATCAAGGATTAAATGTAAAATACCTTAACCAAGAGAAGTGTCACAAGGGGCTTGCACGACTTTCGACTTTCCCTCTCTCTTGCTAGGGAGTTTGGGACATGTAGATAAGTAATGACCCGAGCCTTTGCAATAGCGGCAAAAGAGGGGTTTCGGGCACTTAATTACATAATGGTTCGTGGAACCACAATTGTAGCATTGTTTACGACTTGGCGTTGGAGTCTTGGATACCGAAGTTTCTTGTTCCACCCTCTTCTTGCTTTGAAGTATGGGGCAGACAGAAATATGATGACCTGTATTTTTGCAATAGCGACAAAAGAGTGGCTCCGGACACTCCTTTGCATAGTGGTCCTTAGAATTACAATTGTAGCATCCTCTACGATTAGGGATTGGAGTCTTTGCTACAAAAGTTGTTTGCTTCACTCTTTTATTGGGATTAAAGCTCTTGAACTCAATATGCCTCTTCTTAGAAGTCCAAATATCACAAACACTTCCTTTACCAACCTCTCCAAGAAGAAGAGTAACATCCACAAGCTGATTGAAAGAAACTTCAAGTTTCAAAGGTAGAACCATTTCGGGGTTCTTACCCAAAGCACAGATAAACTCTTGATTCTTTACAAGATCCAAAAGTTGTTGGGCAGACATGAATGCGCCATCCAGAGAAGGGCTACTGGATTGACCAGCGCTAGGACTGCTAGAACTAACCATTTCTCTTCCTTTAGAAAAGAAAGAAGGAGAAAAGTTATTCTCAAAATAAATATCAAGCAATCTTGATAGATAAAACAAGGAATCATAAATGAAAATAGGATAGGACGGTACGAAGACCCGAATAAAATCCTAAAGCACGACTCCTAAGATGGACTTAGGACGATGATCCTTGTTAAATTATTCTACATTGTTCTGAAGTTTGGCTCTGATACCAAGCTGTGACGCCCCACCTCTATACCCACGCTAGCCAAGAACATTACGGTGAATGCTGTCAACTAGCACGGAGAATAAGGCTGTTGAGGAGCGACCATCCGTGTAATTGCTTTGCGCGAGCATTGATATGTCAGATAGTATAACAATCCGTCATACCGACACAAGCTCAAAGCTACTACACAGTGGCTGTAATATCTTCAGAAACAAATATAGAAATAAACATAACATAAATCAGTCACAGATCATTCATATCACAAAGGCGGAATAAGATATGAATATTACACATAAAAGTGTACATCAGAGTAGTGGTCAGAAAGATCCACAATAACACAAAACAATAGCAACATGTGCTATACAAAAGAATACTTCAATGAGTCAATATCTCAAGAGTATACAACAAAAAACTACTAATCTAAGTAGTATGCAAAAGGTCAGAGTAATGGATCCCTGGAGAGAAGTCAAGTCGAAGTACCTGCAACATCTCGGTCTGACCCGAGTATTATTTATAAGAAAATAATAAACGGATCAGTCTAGCTATAAATATCAAATAACATGATAAAGAACGAAATATATGGCATAGACGTATAATATCCATAATGGCATACTACTACAAGTATGTAAATGATAATCAACAAACGATTAATCAATATCAAAGAATCTTCTCAAAGATCCAAAAAGGGTATCATACCCAAAACTTGTATTCACAACAAGTTAATGACACACGAATTCACCAATGCACAAAAATTGATAAATCATATCAATGAAAATCACTAAAATTGGTGAAGCATAAATTCTAGAATTCAACACACGAAATCCAGAAATCATAAAATAAAAAGGGGGAGGCCTATCACACGAACGGGAGCATGAAAACTCACCAACAGCTGTAACGCACGAACGAGAAGCTATCTCATGGTAGCTAGCCATTAATTTGACACACGAATGGTCCGAAGACCTGGCACACGAATGGTCCGAAGACCGTGGGTTGCTACCCCACCAATTTGAGTCGAAACTCCACAAAGCGGGACTTAGTGTCCCTCGCAGACAAAGAGACATCGCACAATTGCTAGTCTAAACCATAAAATGATCATCATCGATCGTCAAGAAGTGTCAATTACAATAAGCTAGTAAATATATGAGTTTAGCATCATGTCCCATAACCACTATCTTAACTTAAATATTTGCGAACAAATTGTAGATCTCCACTAGAAAATTGTCACAAGAGATTCAATCGAACAAGTCCAAGAATTAACCAACGAAGTAAACGCAAGAGTTTCATACCACTTGTTTTACTAAGTCGTTTAATTAGATTTCTCATACGAGTGAGGTAAAGGTTTGTATATACTAGTAGATTGGAAAACGGTTTAGGAAACGAGCTTTGTAATTGAAAATAGAGTTGAAATCGTTTTGATGAAAAGGGTTTTGATATTTACTACTAGTATAGAAACCTTTATATTTTTAAAGTGACAAATCATCGAAAGGATTGTAGGAACAATCAATCATCAAAATTCACATACGAAGACGTGAATCAAATCCAAAGAAATCGATATTAAATCCATCAAAGTGGATATTTCCAAAAATTCCCAAGAAAATGTCATCAAAGTCGATAATTAAATGATAACAATAGAAGGGAACCAACACAAGTCGATAAAATTGGAATTCGTAAACAAAATAGGCAAGCAGGCAAAACACAGCAGTTTCAGACGTCTGAAACAAGTGGTTCAGACGTTTGAATCTGGAAATATAAAGATTTCCAGAACACAATTCAGACGTTTGAATCAAGTATTTCAGACGTCTGAAATAGGCATATTTTAGCCTATTTTCTTTCTGTTTGAAATAGAACCAATTCAGACGTCTGAAACCCTATATTCAGATGTTTGAATATGGGAATAGAAATCTTCCCAGACAATATTCAGACGTCTGAATATTCCGTTTCAGACGTCTGAATCTAGGGTTCAGGGCATTCCCTGAACCTAGGCCAAAAATGGCCAAACGAATATCGAAAACGATCGAACGAGCAAATGGCGATGACTAAGGAATTACGTCGAACAACAACCCAGCCTAAACGGCTCTTCGATATGCCTCAAATATCAATGTCCAAATATCCATAATAGGATTTTCATAAATTAGACCAAAACACCAAAAATTGGAATATACACGAAATCGATCCAATACCAAAATCAATTGCACACGAATAAACGTTAGGAATTCATACCTAACAATCGAAGATAATTATAGACTAAGATGTGAGATAAAAATCTCACCTTTTTACAAAATCAAACAAGAAGAAGCTTGAAAGCAAATGGAGAATCAACCTCTCTTCAACACAACCCAAATGAGCTTGAATCTATGCTCAAAACAAGAACATTCCCAAAATTAGGTTTAGGAATTTCTGAAATTGGTAAGAGAATAAGTTGGAGAAGAAGAAGAGAATGCTTACCAATGGGTTCTCTTGAATTTGGAGCTAGGAATTTGAGGTTGCAAGAGGAACTAGGGTTTTGGAGTTTTAATTCCAATCTCTCCCACCATTATTGCCTTAGATCTGAAAAGAGGAAGAAGTGAGGGTGAATGGGAAAGAGTGGCTCAGATTTGAGTATAAGTTAAACATAGGGCTGAGCCCAAACCCAAACCCAAACCCAAAGTGAAAAGGTAGTAAAAATCAACTCTCTCCAAACATATCGAAGCTTATACTCAAAAAGGTCGCAAACGGTATTTTAAACTCAATGGGAGTGGTCCCGAGTCCTAATTCGACCGTATGCAAAAAGTAGCTTTTCGGACTAAATTCCGAGTATCGATAAAATATTTAAATAAAATATTTAAATATAAAATTTCCAAATATGCGGGTTGTTACATAAGGTAATTGAAGAATGATTTATTTAATTTATAAATAAATAGTTTAGATTAATTTATAATTAGAAATGATTAATAATGAATTAATCTAAGATAATTCCTAAAAAAAGTAATTAAGGGGTTAATTACTAATTGTAATTAAAATTGGATATTTTGATTAATTTATTGATAAAGATTAATTGGTTATTAATGATTTGTTGGTATGAGATGGTTGCTTAACGGTAAGTAATTAAAGGTTTAATTTCTTAAAAAAAGTAATTAAGGGGTTAATTACTAATTGTAATTAAAATTGGATATTTTGATTAATTTATTGATAAAGATTAATTGGTAGTTAATGATTTGTTGGTATGAGATGATTGCTTAATGGTAAGTAATTAAAGGTTTAATTTCTTAAAAAAAGTAATTAAGGGGTTAATTAATTATGTGATTGGTTTAAAGGTTAACTTAATTAATATGATTAATTAAGAATAATTTAATTAATTAAGATGATTGATTAATTAATTTATATCAAATGATTTGTAATTAATTAACTTAGATTGGATAATTAATTCATAAGTAATTAATTTAATTGGAAATAAATTGAATTAATTAGGATTAAGCAATTAAATTAATCCTACTTATAAATGACTATTGAATGCTTGACCTTACTTATGAATGATTGTATTATATGAGATGCCTTGAATTGATTGTCCTATCTAATCTATGATATTTTGTTCGGTGGATTGAGCTGTGTATAATTTATTCATTTATTTACATTTGTATATTATTTGTGAATCCATGGATGGACGATAAGCATTATAGTTTATACCGCTTATCAACTATATTTCTGTGTTTTAATCTGTGATGATTGAATGATGTTGCACTATTGTGGTAAACCCCTGGACCACACTTATACACACACAAATATGGATTTCACGAGGAAATCGATTAAGTCACAGATTCTGAAGTAGTTTAAAAATTGAATATTTAAATCCAAATGGTTTTGGAAATGGATTGGATTTAAACCGAAAAGCTTTTGGAATGGAATTTCAAGATAAAATTTATTTTTGAATAACTTGATAAAGTTTTGAAATGAAATAATTTGACTTAAATTTGAATTCAAGATTTGGAATTGAATTCTATGTTTGGAAACTTGGGATTAAAGATGTTATACTAACTATATATGGGTCAAACCATTTTCAATGTATTGATTTGGGAATTTGAATTTAATTCAAGGGATTTAACTCGTGCAAATATAATTGGATTTTTCTGAAACGAAAATTATTTGTTTTCAAATAATAAAAGCTGTCACATAAGTAATGAACTTCCAATTTGTGTTGAAAGGTTCCAAGTTTGAAATTGAAATGTTTTGAAAGGCTATGAATGAATCTTTGGAAACGAATTTTGAAAGCTATAAGTTAAACCTTGATTTAAAGATTTAACGAGTTAATCCAATTGAAATGGAAATTGTTTTGAAACCCATGAATGGATCTTTGTGAATGGCGTAAACTTTGTGAATTGAATCTTTTTGTTTAAAAGATTAAAGTGTGGAAATTTGTTTAAACCATTGAAGGTTGTTGAAATAAATCTTTTGTTTAAAAGATTGGAAATTGTAATTTATTTTAACCATTTGAATGAAAGGTTTTGGGCTTTAAGCTGTGACTTAACTGAGACCCTAATATCCATATGTTTCTTGTAAATATTGCGCTCACTATTCGGTTTAGCCGGGAGAAGACCTTTGGGTCGTGAATCCCATTCCGAATAGTGATACGTCGTAATGGATAGCATTTGAAGACCGGTGTTAAAGACTGGTGTTGAAGATCAGATATTTTCGAAAACGGAAGGATTACCGTCGAATGTCTCTGCGTCGGTTGATCTCCGATATAGATATTTTATCACCCTTTGTGATGGAAGTCCGGACGTGATTAGTGAATATCCGGATTGCAAGGGCTTCTTTTGGAAGTGCCTTCGGTTCCGTTCGATTCTGGAACGGACTTGTATGGATGTGTGTCTGACGTTACAATTTGAGATGTAAAGCTGGTTTCTATCAAATACATTTCTGTTGGTGGCAGAGAATTTATTCTCTTAGTTTAACGCCCTTCTCTGAGACGTACGAGCTCAGAGGTTATGTAGTTGATGGTTACTAGTGATACATTCCCAATTTGGTAATGTGGCATACGAAGTGCTGCTGATCATTTGTTGATCAAAGCATAGCTTTTGTGAAAAACGTAGCATTATGGACGAGACTTCGTCGGACCTCACAGCTCGAAAATGGCAAAACAGGAAAGATGCAGCAAGGTTATAGGGAGTAGCTCCCTTTAGAGTATATGCATTTCCTTCTGGATAGAAGTGGTATCATGGTATGGAGCCTAGATACTTAACTTATGTGAATGTCGCAAAAATATATGACTTTGTGATTGTTGTTGGTTGAGGATCCTCGGATAAAGGTTGTTTACAACCGGGGGATGGCATACTCGTGTCAGTAGTTACCTACTTTTGCAGAGGGAACCCGACCTTGTGTTGGCAGAGATCCGGTTAGGTTCTCGGGGCGTCCTTCCAGAGGCGTACCCATGTGGCAATGGGAAGTTCCTTGGCTTGACCATTTGTTGGAAATTCAAAGAAACAATGCGAGCCATGTACGGTTTTAGTTGTATAACCTGCCATGGAATGTGGCGGTAACCTGCTATTGAACATGGTAGCTATAGTAGGCATAAGTGCGGAATGTCTATGCTGGCTAAGATTTATATTATACTTTCGAAATGTTTTCCTACACTTTGCACTTATAGTAATAATATCAAAGAAATTGCGTATCAAACATGTTTGAATATCATAAGGAGAAATCTCCTCCAATTCTGCGTTTGCATGGTGTGTGTGGCGGGAGGCCTTATGATAGTTACATTTTCTAAAAGCATTGCGGATCTATTTTAAAATATTTCTTTACTTGTTTTTTTTAAGATAAACTGTTTTAAGTTCTCACACCAATCTCATGACTGACTTGGAGCTTATTGTTCCCTTCCTAAACTCTGGGTGCCCTTCATTTTCCACACGGGCAGCCTAGAGTCAGGTTATCAGGATATTTTGGAATTCAGAAGGTGATGTGGAGCTCAAAAGGCGAGCTGGATGGCGTGGCGTATCAACTAGCATATAGTATTTTTTTTCGCTGTTTGTTGTTGTAAACTCTGATAATGTAATGTAATAACTGATATAGTTCTTTGTTTTAAAGATAATTCATTTATCTATTATATGTTGTTCCGCTGCGATTGTGAGATTATGATATTGTTTCTGTTGCTTCTTCTTTCTTTCTTCTTCTATCTTCTACCTCTTCTTTAACCCTAACGGTTCGGTTTTTCGGCATTCGATTGTTCGGCAGTTGATACAGTGGACATATAAATGTCGATTTTTTAGCGTCGAAGAATTGATCATGACAATTTGGTATCAGAGCTTTTGATTAAGCGACAACCTTGGCTCTGTTGGGTGTTACTCATTAGAGATAGAGTCAGCAGTACTCTAGAATGAGTGTGAGTGTAATAATAGACATGAGTGCGTATTTGTTAGTGAATATAAAAATTGTTTTATATTGTGTTGATTGGTTTGTTGAGTGGTATATGGATTCTGGTTAATACGAGTAATTAACATTATTGATAGGAATCTCTAAACACTTGTATAGAACAAATTGGACACGATATCGTTTTAAAATAGGGTAAATGAAATAATTTTACCTAAATTATTTTCGTATATAAAAGAGAAAAAATTTCTGTGAATTATTATAATATATGATTGCTTGGTTGCTAGAAAGTGATGATATTAAATTATTATCAATAATGTTGAAAAAGAAAATGAAATCGTAACTCCAAAGTTAAGAAATAAATTCACATTCAGATAGAATTGGAAAATATAAATTGTAAATGTGATTTGTATTTTGAAGTAAAATTCGAGAGGAATATTTGGAAATGTTTTGAAAGGGTTTGCAATTTGGAAAAGATTAAATTCCTTTTTGAGTTTGAAAATGGTTTTCAAGGGTTTGGAAAAATGTTTTTGGAGGGTTAAAAGCTCAAAACTCATTTCGGTCATTGGAAAATAACTTCGGTGATGACTGCAGCATCATCGGTGTTCATTTTCGGGTTTCCAAAAGAGGGATTGCTGCCAAGTTGTTTTAAATGGAAGTTGTTTGGAAAATTTGGGTTTGGGTTTTGAAATTAAAAGGATAATTTGAATTGGTTTCAAAAATAGTTTTGAAATGTTGGAAAGACTCTGGAATCAGATAAAAACAGTTATGGAATAAAATTTATTAAGTTGAAAATAAATTTGGGGTAGAAACAAATGAATTGAAATTGAGTTTGAATTATGGAAATAAATTTATGAATGAATGAATTTACAATTGTGAGTAAATGAAATTGGAAACTAAATGTTGAAATTCATCTTGAAATTGCAAGTAAATTGAAATTTTGTCAAGTTGGATGAAATGAAGCTAAGTATTAAAATAAAATTAGTAAGTAAAACTAATTGAAGAAATGAAAATTTTAATATGGGTTGAAATGAATTGAATTCAACATTTATAAATAAAGGGTAAATTAAATTCATATGGAATTTGAAATCCAGTTTAAATATAAGTGGTTATAAACCGAAATAGTGAATTGAATTGTGTTTAGAAACGAACAAAAGAATAAAAAAACTGAAACTGAAAACTAAATATCGAAAACCAATTTGAATTGTGCGAGATGAAATGAGTTAGAACTTGTAATGAATTAGTAAAAGAAACTAATTTAAAGCAGCGAGATGAATCAGTTGTGAATGAAAAATAATTGATAAAATTCAATATTCAGAAGGTAAATTGAATCCAAATAGAATTGAAATTGTAAATTGAATTCAAATGAAATTGATAATGTGAGATTGAATGAAAATGGATATTATGGCTAGCAGGATATACATGTGTATTAAAGGAAATTGGGATTTTGACGTCGAAGATAAAAAAATTGAATTGCTCGACAAAAGGTATGTATTTCAATTTCAGTATGAAGTTCGATGATTTTCTTGTCCAGCCACTTCGCCTTTTCTTTTCTTTTTGAAATCTGGGGGCCGTGGTGCCATTTTTTGTAGTCGTACCGAGCTAGCCGTGCAAAGGAGACGCTGGCGAAATTTTTCGAAAATTTAAGGCGTTAGAATATTTTTGAGAAAATTGAAATTTTTTGAAAACTATAACTTTGATTTTAGAGTGAAAAGTTAAACGATATAGTTGGTTTTGAAAAGATAACTAAGCATGATTTGAAAACTTAGTAAATTTATTGTAAGAAGTTTAACTATGGATTTTGGAAAAGTTAAAATGTTTAAATAAATTTGAAATTTAATTTGAACAAATGGTTTTGAAAAGTTAATGGATTTCAAGACTTTTTCTTACTTGGTAATTTCGAGGACGAAATTCTTTTAAGGGGGGAAGTTTATAACGACCCAAAATTTCTGTCATTTGAAATTCGTATATTTAATTGATTTTAAATATTAACAAGTAAAATTTTTAAGTCGAATAAATTTTATTTCGAATATCTAGATTTAATTGGATAATTAAATCGATAATTTAATATTTGAAATTACAGAAATAATTGGAAATTGGGTTTAATGTGATTAAAATTGATTTGTAAAGTTGTATTAAATCATGTTGGAGTTAGAATGATGTTATAGAACTTTTAAAATTGGATTAAAAGTTAATTTGTGGAAATTGAATATTTTAATATTTAATTGACGAGTAAAAATAGTCATTTTTTAAACAGTCTTGGAATTCGACGATACTAGTTTCGTCAGATCCGTAATATTATATTATTGTATGATTTCAAATTTCATGTCAATCGGATTTACGGTTTGTCCGGGGCAAGCTAAAACGCGTAGAAATCGGTTTAAGTGAATTTTAAATTTAAATAGTCGATTTGGAAACCTATCTTCCAAATATGATCGAATTGGCGTTTGATATATATTCCACTGCGTTCGGAATAGGGGTAAACATTATAAACGTCAGGCAGCACGCTTCGTTAGGAGTTTGAAAAAATTTCCGGATGAATAGTGTCGTCGAATTTTCTATATAAGGACCTCACATTTTCTTTTTTTTCTCAAACCTTAGGGTTTCTAACCCTAGCCGCCACCCTATCAATTAATGGCCAGAATTTCGTCCCTTTCTTCCTCCTTTTTCTTCCAATCCGTCATCCTATACAAAAAATTGTCAACTACAATGTTGTAGAGGGCAACGAGACCTTCGATATGAACTGTGGTGATCGAAAATAGCGTCGCCGGTCGATGTCAAATCTTGTTCGATCGTTTCCCGTTCAACCTCGGTTTTCAAGGCGAGGTCGTGACCGAGCTTCACTAGGTTGAGGGTGAAGGTGGAGTCAAGTATAGGCTTTAGCATGGTATTCTCTGATCAACATCTCAATGTTTAAATTTGGTCGCGTTAATTCGTAATGGTGGCGGCCAAGATGGGGTTGCGTGCGTTCGTTACCTAGGTAAGGAGGAAGAAAAGGCACGAAAGGCCTGGATCTGGAATTTGGAAATCAACGGCTCTGATGTAGCAGGTTTAAAAATTAAAAGAAAATCGTAAATTAAATTATATTATAATTCGTTTAAACTCTAAAAAGTTATAACTTGTTCATACGAGGTCTGTTTCGCACGAAATGACTTGCGTTGGAATCGTATTCGCGAACACTATGCGATGAAGCTAGATTGGGATTGATTGGAGCTTGTGTGAATTTTGGGTAAAATTAAAAGCGCGTTTAATTTTATTTGAAATAAAACACTGCAACTGTTATTGGAAGCAAGGTGAGAACTTCTCACTCAATCGAATTTGTTTCGATTTAAATTTTTAATAGTTAGATTTAAAATTGCTTGATTGTGTTGATTGTATGCTTGGATGATAAATTTCTATCTGTTGTATTGAAATAGACCCTATACGCCGCATATTAAGCAGATGTTATTATATTAAACACATATACCGCGATATTCCACCATGAAGTGGAATTGGTATTATATATGTACTTGGAGTTGATTTCCCGCATTATATAGTGGATGAGACCCTATTGCGCCGTATAATAGCGGATAATATTTTATATAAACCCATATACCGCGATATTCCGTCTTGAAACGGGATTGGTATTGTGCTAACATCTATGGATGCAGGGAACAGGTTGGAGGGATCCAACTGGATTCCTCAAATAAGTGAATTTGTTTCGATGTTGTGTGTTGATTATTTATAATCTCTATGTGATTATCTTTGTGATTGAAATCGTTGAAGGCTAAGATTTAGCCGAATATAGTTTTGGTATCGTTAGATCCTGGAAATAAATAAAAATTTGATTGTTGAAAATTCAGGTTGAAAGTTTATATAAAAAATTATTTTTGAGAATTGGATAAATTTAAAAGAAGGAATTCTAAAATAATAAAGTTTTATTTTTAATTTTATTGAATAAAATTTCAAAATATGGGAAAAGCTTAAATAAATAGATTTCGGGTAATATTATTTAAAAGTTGAAGAATTTATTCAAAATAAGGATTTATTAAGTTACAGTTAACACTTAATTTATTAAATAATTAAGGATTAATTAATAAGGTAATTGAATAATGATTTATTTAATTTATAAATAAATAATTTAGATTAATTTATAATTAGAAATGATTAATAATGAATTTGTAACGACCCGGCTTTTTCAACAGTTAATTTGTGATATTTAAAATGAATTTAAATAATTAATTTGAAATATAATTTGTTTTCAATATGAAAAGTTGGTTTGATTTAATAAAAAGAACTCAGAATTTAAATTTAACAATAAATTGAATAAATTAAATAGTAGTTGACAATTGGGTAAATTATTTAAATTTGGAATTATAAGTTTGTTAAATATATTTTAACGGCTTATAAACTTTATATTAATAATACTGAGAATAATAGATAGATTAAAATTGAATTTAACTGCCGTTTGTTCAATTTTAAACTTACATTGTTTAAATTGACATTCAAAAATAGTCTTCCGAGGCACAGTCTTGGAAATCGACGAAACTAGTTTCATTGGATCCGTAGTATTGAATTATTGTCGGATTTTAAATTTCGTAATTTTTGGAGTGACCGTGTGTTTGTATGATAAGTAAACACACTATAATTGAATTCGAGAAGAGTTTAAAATATAACGTTTAAAAATAAAATAATTAGCGTAGCTTCCTCAACACACCATCGTTCGCCTTCCTGAATACGCTTCCTATCCTTCTTTTTATTCACGAGGCTTCTTTCGTTTATACATTCGTTCAGAAAACAAAATCTTATAATGGCAGCTATTCCTTCTTTATAATCGCGTCTCTTCTTTCTGTATCTCAAAATCAATTCCTCCTTTATTTAATTGCCGCCGAACTCTCTGCCTATTTCTTTGCAAAGCTCAAAGCCGATTCATCGGCAATTAAAAAAAAAAGTCGCGTTCGATCAGGTGGCGCGAGAGAGGGGGGAAATCGATCGTGGGTTGCTGGGGCTAGGAATTGGGGGTTGCGCGCGCGTA
The DNA here is from genome assembly GCA_030765085.1 of Allium cepa. Classification (NCBI taxonomy): domain Eukaryota; kingdom Viridiplantae; phylum Streptophyta; class Magnoliopsida; order Asparagales; family Amaryllidaceae; genus Allium; species Allium cepa. The sequence continues at coordinate 556,646,382 of CM060931.1, read as the reverse complement.
GGGGAGTCGTGCGATCGAGTGGGCTATCGATTCAAGGAAGCGGCGACCTTGTCGAGTCGCGTGCGAGAGGATGAGGTGAGGGTTCGAGGTTGATTGTGAGTAGCCGCGTCGTGTACGTTGGTGGAGGCGCTCGTGTTGGCGGCAAGCAGTTGAGGGTCGCGTCGATTAGTAGGTGATGCAGTAGCAGTGGAAGCCGTAGGCATGGAGTCGCGCGGTGGTTCTGGGCTTCGGCAACATTCGTTTGGACCTGAGTTCGCGAGACTGTGAGGTATTTGTTTCTGTTTTTTTGTTTTTTGTTTTTTAAATTTAGTTTAAGTGTATAAATAGTAAAATAGAAAAATAGATAAGGTTTTGAAATCCAATTTCAATGTTGAAGGATTTGGATATAGACAGGTTTAAAATGTAAGGAGTTTAGGATATTGAAAAGTCTATATACAAATTGGAATTTTAAAACCAGTAAAACAGAAATTGTATATAAGACTTTGGAAATAATAATAATACTAATAATATTAAGATTATATTTTTTTTAAAAATAAATATAAGTATATATGTATGTCATTTCAAGGATAATATAAATCTACATGTTTTAAATATTATTTTAAATAGTGGATTTAGTGATTAAATTGTTTAAAGTACCAAGAGATTTTTGTTAAAGGGGAATTAGTTTAAAATATTATTATTTGTTAAAATAAATTATTAGTTAAAATTTAATTGTTAGATGATGTAAAATTATTAAGACGATAATCCATTGCTTGATTGGTTCAAATATTAATAAAATTCATGCAATTGTTATACAAGGTGAAAAGTATGGAAACGAGTCAGGATTGGATTGGATTGGCAAAATAGAAAGGGAAAGAGGTGAGTTAATCTCACTCAGTTAAGTTTAAAATTTGAATTGTTGAATTTAAATTTAATTGTTGAATTGCTTGAATGATGGTTGAAGTAGTGAATAATTAAATAAACTTTTTACGCCGCGTAATAAGTGGATGTTAGAAATATTAAATCCATATACTGCAATATTTCACATTGAAGTGAAATTGTTATTTTATTGTGCTAACATCTGTGGATGCAGGGAAAACAGGTTGGAGGGATCCAACAGGATTCCTCAAAACTATTTATTTTATTTCGTATATATGCTGTTCTGTGACATGATGTTATATTGAGTTGAGTGGTTTTATAGATAATTGAATTATCAACTGTTGAATAACAGAGAAGTTGAAAATTTGAAATTTCTATTACCGTTGATAAATTAATTTGAAGAAGTTAAATAAAACTCAAATAGAAAATATTTATTTGAAATTTGAATCTACTTTATGTGAGAATGAAGAAAAGAAATAAAGTAGATTTTCTACTTAAGTTAAACCTTAATGTGATAAAGTTGAGTTTTGGAAAATTTAAATTATAAATTTATACTTGAAGGAATATTGTAATCGATAAGTGAATTAAAGAAAATGGAAATATATTAAGAAATGGAAATGGAGGTTTATTAAGGAAATAAAAAGAAATATTAATAAGAAAAGAAAAGAAAATTTATTAGGAAATAAAGAAGATACTATTAAGAATTACGAATAAGAAATTCTGTTAAGAGTAAAAAAGGAAATTTTATTTAATAATGAATGGAATTTATAAATGAGATATGAAATTGGTTGAATGGAAATAGCAGGATATTTCCAAAGGTGAATGTGGACAAGAGGCATTTATAAATGGATATAGGATTTTCTAAAATTATAATTTTTTTTTAAAAAAAGAAGATTTTCAATTACTATACTATATAAATCTTTTTATAAATTATTATTTGAATGTAAAATATTTTCGAATTAGTTATTTTGAAGGTTTAGCTATTATTGATTATAAACTCTAAGTTTTCTAAAACCAGCTTTGCAACTTATAAATAACTAGATATTAATTTTAATATTTAACATTACTTCTTATTTTATAAATCTATATGTTTTTAAAATCCAATTAAAATCATCTTGTGATGGTAAGCAAATTAATTTAAATGGGATAAGATTTAGGAGAAATCTTATTAAGTGGAGAAAGTGAATTTGTGAAATTATAAGGAAAGTGTAAATTGAATTTTTGAGGAAGAAATGAGAAAATAGGAATATTTTCAAAGGATAAATCAATTGTGAGTGAATATAAGAAATCAGTTAAATGATTTCATGGAAGTAAAAGGACTTTGAAAATTTGTTTCAAACGGGATAAAATGGAAACAATGTCTGAATGATATTTGAGATAAATAATTTGTGGAAATTATTTGATGGTTGCTTGTGTACGATTATTTGATAGTTAAATAACCGACTATCAATATTCGACAATGCGCTGATCGTTTCGAAGAGTCCGGGATTGGATTTAATTATTCGAAAACCACTTCGATCCGGTTTGAACGATTACGAATGAAGACCGTGAAGAGTTGAAGACGGTGATTCGGTTTGTCCAGACCCAGGGCAACTTGTATGGATTGAATGCTTCCAAAACATCGTCAGGTGGACGATGAGGATTCTAAGTGATGCATTCTTGAAAGGTAACGTTTAACCTCAAGCCTCATCAACCGGGAATGGCTAAAACAGGGGAGGTGCAGCAAGACTTCGTGGGTAGCCCCCACTGGAGAGTGAGGTTTCCCATGTCTAGATGTCCCTTTTTATTCGGCTTAGTGGCCGGTTGGTCGTGCCAACTGCGGGGTGATCTTGCTTGGGACTGTTCAGTAAGGAATGGTTCCGGTCTTGTGTTGCAAGGGAGTTAGGGTGGCTCCTCGGTACTCTAATCTAGACTAGGTACTGTAACGGGCGGTACCCCAGTAGCCCTGCCATTGTATGAGATCCAATCTCCAATAAGCGCCTGTACGGTTTTGATTGTGCCCAACTATTGCTGAAACGTGAGATGCAAGCATTTCAGCTAGATTCTATTTACTTTCTATAGACACTATAATAATATCAGAGAACTTTAATAAAAATTGTTTTAGCTATCGTAAGGTAAAAACCCGACATGTTTATTTGTGGCGTGGTCTTACGAGATGCTTTTGTTTTCAAAAGATTTTTGAAACTTTAATAATCCAATTGAGTGTGACTTTCTCACGCTGGTTTTCCAGACTGACTCAGGTGTTGTTTTATATGATGCTCAGGTCAGACCGAGTTAAACAAGATCAGGTTATATGCTGGAGCTTAGGAGACGAGTTGGATGACAGAATGTATTCCCGTATTTGTTTCTTATTTCCGCCGTGTATGGTTATGTATAACTGATTGATGTACTCTGATGATGGTATGTATGTATATGTATACGGTACAGATTTCTTGTATTTAAAATTGTATTCTATATATTATATTTTATTCCGCTGCGATGTGAGATTCTGATGTTGTTTTTCTTCTTCTTCTTCTTCTATCCCTTTCTTCTTTTCATAACTATCTGGAGTTTTCGGGTTGAGAAAATTTCCGGGTTGTTACAGATTTAATCTAAGATAATTTCTTAAAAAAAGTAATTAAGGGGTTAATTAATAATTGTAATTAAAATTGGATATTTTGATTAATTGGTAATTAATGATTTGTTGGTATGAGATGGTTGCTTAATGGTAAGTAATTAACGGTTTAATTTCTTAAAAAAGTAATTAAAGGGTTAATTACTAATTTTAATTAAAATTGGATATTTTGATTAATTTATTGATAAAGATTAATTGGTAATTAATGATTTGTTGGTATGAGGTGATTGCTTAATGGTAAGTAATTAAAGGTTTAATTTCTTAAAAAAAGTAATTAAGGGGTTAATTAATTATGTAATTGGTTTAAAGGTTAACTTAATTAATATGATTAATTAAGAATAATTTAATTAATTAAGGTGATTGATTAATTAATTTATATCAAACGATTTGTAATTAATTAATTGAGATTGGATAATTAATTCATAAGTAATTTATTTAATTGGAAATAAATTGAATTAATTAGGATTAAGCAATTAAATTAATCCTACTTATAAATGACTATTGAATGCTTGACCTTACTTATGAATGATTGTATTATATGAGATGCCTTGAATTGATTGTCCTATCTAATCTATGATATTTTGTTCTGTGGATTGAGCTGTGTATAATTTATTCATTTATTTACATTTGTATATTATTTGTGAATCTATGGATGGACGGTAAGCATTATAGTTTATATCGCTTATCAACTATATTTCTGTGTTTTAATCTATGATGATTGAATGATGTTGCACTATTGTGTTAAACCCCTGGACCACACTTATACACACACAAATATGGATTTCACGAGGAAATTGATTGATTCACAGATTTTGAAATAGTTTAGAAAAATTGAATATTTAAATCCAAATGGTTTTGGAAATGAATTGGGTTTAAACCGAAAAGCTTTTGGAATGGAATTTCAAGATAAAATTTAATTTTGAATAACTTGATAAAGTTTTGAAATGAAATAATTTGACTTAAATTTGAATTCAAGATTAGAAATTGAATTCTATGTTTGGAAATTTGTTATTAAAGATGTTATACTAATTATATATGGGTCAAACCATTTTCAATGTATTGATTTGGGAATTTGAATTTAATTCAAGGGCTTTAACTCGTGCAAATATAATTGGATTTTTCTGAAATGAAAACTATTTGTTTTCAAATAATAAAAGCTGTCACATAAGTAATGAACTTCCAATTTGTTTGAAAGGTTCCAAGTTTGAAATTGAAATGTTTTGAAAGGCTATGAATGAATCTTTGGAAACGAATTTTGAAAGCTATAGGTTAAACCTTGATTTGAAGATTTAACGAGTTAATCCAATTGAAATGGAAATTGTTTTGAAACCCATGAATGGATCTTTGTGAATGGGGTGAACTTTGTGAATTGAATCTTTTTGTTTAAAAGATTAAAGTGTGGAAATTTGTTAAAACCATTGAAGGTTGTTGAAATAAATCTTTTGTTTAAAAGATTGGAAATAGTAATTTATTTTAAACATTCGAATGAAAGGTTTTGGGCATTAAGCTGTGACTTAACCGAGACCCCAATATCCATATGTTTCTTATAAATATTGCGCTTACTATTCGGTTTAGCCGGGAGAGGACCTTTGGGTCATGAATCTCATTCCGAATAATGATACGTCGTAATGGATAGCATTTGAAGACCGGTGTTGAACACCGATATTTTCAAAAACGGAAGGATTACCGTCGAATGTCTCTGCATCGGCTGATCTCCGATATAGAGATTTTATCACCCTTTGTGATGGAAGTCCGAACGTAATTAGTGAATATCCGGATTGCAAGGGCTTCTTTTGGAAGTGCCTTCGGTTCCGTTCGATTCTGGAACGGACTTGTATGGATGTGTGTCTGACGTTACAATTTGAGATGTAAAGCTGGTTTCTATCAAATACATTTCTGTTGGTGGCAGAGAATTTATTCTCTTAGCTTAATGCCCTTTTCTGAGACGTACGAGCTCAGAGGTTGTGTAGTTGATGGTTAGTAGTGATACATTCCCAATTTGGTAATGTGGCATACGAAGTGCTGCTGATCATTTGTTGATCAAAGCATAGCTTTTGTGAAAAGCGTAGCTTTGTGGACGAGACTTCGTCGGACCTCACACCTCAAAAATTGTCAAAATAGGAAAGATGCAGCAAGGTTATAGGGAGTAGCGCCCCTTAGGGTATGTGCATTTCCTTCTGGATAGAAGTGGCATCATGGTATGGAGCCCAGATACTTAACTTATGTGAATGTCACAAAAATATATGACTTTGTGATTGTTGTTGGTTGAGGATCCTCAGATAAAGGTTGTTTACAACCGGGGGATGGCATACTCGTGTCAGTAGTTACCTACTTTTGCAGAGGGAACCCGACCTTGTGTTGGCAGAGATCCGGTTAGGTTCTCGGGGCGTCCTTCCAGAGGCGTACCCATGTGGCAATGGGAAGTTCCTTAGCCTGACCATTTGTTGGAAATCCAAAGAAAAAATATGAGCCCTGTACGGTTTTAGTTGTATAACCTGCCATGGAATGTGGCGGTAACCTGCTATTGAACATGGTAGCTATAGTAGGCATAAGTGCGGAATGTCTATGCTGGCTAAGATTTATATTGTACTTTCGAAATATTTTCCTACACTTTGCACTTATAGTAATAATATCAAAGAAATTGCGTATCAAGAATGTTTAATTATCATAAGGAGAAATCTCTTCCAATTCCGCGTTTGCATGGAGTGTGTGGCGGGTGGCCTTATGGTAGTTACATTTTCTAAAAGCATTGCGGATCTATTTTAAAATATTTCTTTGTTTGTTTTTTTAAGATAAACTGTTTTAAGTTCTCACACCAGTCCTATGACTGACTTGGATTTTATTATTCCCTTCCTAAACTCTGGGTGCCCATCATTTTCCACACGGACAGCCTAGAGTCAGGTTATCAGGTTATTCTGGAATCCAGGAGGTGCTGTGGAGCTCAAGAGGCGAGCTGGATGGCATGGCGTATCAACTAGTATATAGTATTTCTTTTCCATTGTTTGTTGTTGTAAACTCTGATAATGTATTGTAATATGATGTAATGTAATAACTGATATAGTTCTTTGTTTTAAAGATTATTCATTTATCTATTATATGTTGTTCCCCTGCGATTGTGAGATTATGATATTGTTTCTGTTGCTTCTTCTTTCTTTCTTCTTCTATCTACTACCTCTTCTTTAACCCTAACGGTTCGGTTTTCCGGCATTCGATTGTTCGGCAGTTGATACAGTGGACGTATAAATGTCGATTTTCGAGCGTCGAAGAATCGATCATGACATTATAAACTCTATATACAATAGAATTTAAATAGATACTTAACCATATTGTATAAAAGAAATCAAACTTTATTATTTAGTTTATTTTATAATTCCAAATAAATTTATACATAGCTAAATCAATAATAAAATAACATTTATATAACATCTAAAATCAATATCTGTATAGCCCATATATTTCTTTTAAAACCATAAAAAATTATTTCAAAAATAATTTTATATGTATATACCACGGTGTCTGTATATAATTTTCTATCCTATGGTTAAGTTATACAGATATTTATCATTTCAATTCGTAAAAATAAAATGCGATTGTATATCATTTCAAACCCCAATCCCAAATCAAAATAAATGCATAACAACTTGCAGATTATGATGATATAAATAAGACACCCATTCATCCATCATAAAATCATACATCCATCACAATAGTCATACAAAATAATCAATCAATATCAATATATAACTGGTAATATATAACAGGTAATTAACTAGCAGTTATATTCAATAATAAATTAAATAACGATTTAATTTCAATAAATACAACTGACTGAGATGATGATTAAAAATATACAAAACAGCCATAAATAAATGCATAATCACAACATAAATTAATTTACCAAACATAAGAAATTTTAGAAGTTATGAGTGGGTGAAAACACTCACCTTTTGAATTTAAATTGAATTTAAATCCAATTTAAACCCAACAATTTGGCCATCTTAGAATTCGTCCAAACTAGCGCCAAAATGTTCGGAATTTCAATACGATCCTAACAAAAAAACCATGCATGAATTGGTATTCGTATGTAAAAGATATAGCGATAAATGTGCTTGAATTTCGATTATAAAAAAAAGAAAACTTTCATCTACATCACCTGCCATGTCATCATCCTCTCTATCATCTCTAGTAAGCAAACGCACACGCAAGACACAGCAGTACCCAATATCTCACCGTCGACCGAAGGTTTGACCATGATTTTCACTCGACTCCGGCCACTACGGCGATGTCGAACCACACCCCCTCCATGCCCTTGCCAAACCGCACCCATCTCCCCAGGCGCGAACGCCCCAATCAACAGCCGCTGCCACTTTTTCCCCTAGGTTGAATTTTTTTTCTCGATCCAGCCGTTGATTCGACGAACAAATTTCACCGATGCACTCCCCATCGTCCACTCTACAGTACCCAGAGACGATCCGACTAGTTTGATTTCGACGTGATGAAAGACCGAAAATTGTTCTTCGATTTCTGGACAAACAATGTGTCGAATCGAAAAACGAGTTGCAGATCTGAGTTACGCTCTTCGAGAGCTTCGGATTGATATAAAATTTGGCATACATTGTGGAGTTTGAAATTTCTGCTTGGGATTTGATTTGGGATTGCAGTTGTAATTAGGGTTTGTCTGCCATTGAAGTATCTGCATGTGCATCACTACTAGTATCACCATGCACAGCCTTTTTTTAATCTCTTTTATAAGCATAATATTTGCTACGTATATGATCTTTCTTATTACAATAACGATAGCAGCCTCTAAGTGAAGAAGCTATTTTACTATATAAAGTAATTAATATTTAAACCATTTAAATGGTGTAGTATGTTTCAAAGTTACGAAATTCAAAGTTTATGGTTTTAAAGGCTATATTTCAAGTTTTGGTTTCGAAATATTATAACTTTGAAAGTTATGGTTTTAGAAAAGGATATATTTGAAAAAGGTATCATATAATTGGTTTTAAAATGGAAATGATATCGTATTTATATGGTTTTGAAATTGATATTATATTCTGGTTTTAAAAGTATAAATTATTTTAAAAGACCACGGTGTTATATTAACGTTTGGTTGTTAAAGAGACTAGGATCGGAAGTTGTCATACTCTCTGCCAACTTTGAAAACCACTTTAACAACCATTACGCGGTGGAGATTTCAGAATGAAGTAGGATGGTAGAGGCATTTCCTTTGAGGTATATACGTGGACCCGACTCTTGTGAGTTGGCATAAGGTGGCTAAAACAGGAGCGATTCTCGGGCCAAGGAGGTAGCCCCTCTTATCGGACACATCCCTTCGATATTACACTCTGACTTTTGGATTGATTCGGTGGCCACTTTTGATTTTTTATTTGAGGGTGTGGCTTGAGGTGGGCGGTAGCTGCGCGCTACGCGTTACTGCCAGACCGGATAGTAATTGGTATATCTACCCTGGCATTGCCTAGTTGCGCCGTGTCACCTACCCTAGCGCGCCTTGTACGAGTTTCTATTTGTGTCGTACCTATGTAGTATCCTCTGGTAGCGTCCCGATCAGGAGGTATTACGGTACTGTATAGACTATTGGCATTATTTGTGTTAAGGGAAATATTGGATCACTCCTTAACGCTATTTAAAAGTAAGTTTATTTTACTATTAGACACTATTATAATAGCGAAATATTACTACATAGTAGATAGTTTAACGGATCCTTAGGAGATGTGAATCCCGAGAATCTCTTGAGTCACTGCACTCACGTTAGACACTGGATATGAGATGTCAAATCCCGTAAATATCTCTGACGCCGTTACACTCATATTATTTACCGTTGATTTAACTTACATAAGATCTTTTAGTTCTGACTCGAGTGTTTTGCCTTTTCAATTCGCTTGGGTCAGTCCGAGCATTTCAGGATTTGAAGATTTTATTCTAGAGGATGAAGACGAAGATTTGTAGTACTATTATCTACTATATTATTCCACTACACCATTTAATTCTGCTGCATTAATTATTATTCTCTGGTATGTGTACTCTGATATGTATTGTATAAGAATATTTTGTAAACAGCTTCATGAACTGTATATTTGATTATTATATTTTATCGTTCCGCTATAAGATCTATTTTGTTTTTTTTTGTTTCTCTACTTTTTCTTATTTACCACATAACAATCTGCCCTTTTGTATGGCTTAAGTCTGACGTGTGTGGTTTATCGTCGATTTAAAACGTATGGAAAGGTGGGACGTTACAGCCTATACGCCCCGCATAATAGCGGATGATCCTTTATACCGCGATATCCCCCTGGAAGTGGGATTAGTATATTTTTATTTTGTATTAACATATGTGGGTGCAGGGAAACATGTTGGAGGGATCCAACTGGATTCCTCAAAAATATTGAAATTATTTTCACATTTTATTGAATAATCTATGATAGATTATATTGGAGATTTAATTTATATGGATGCTATGGTATTGCTGGATATAATTTTGGCATTTTAAAATATCAATAATATAAAAATTGGATTTTTGAAGGAAAATAAACAAATTTTTTTTAAGTGGAATACTTTAGTAAAGTTGGATCAATTAAAGAATGAATTTGGAAAAAAAAATAGTTTGATTTTAAAATCCTATTTAATAAAATTCTGAATATGGAAAAAAGAGATTTTTGAGTAAATGTGAAATAAAAGGTTTTTAAAAATAAGAACTTAAATGATATTTTTTTTACGTATAAAAGAATGTATTTTAAATTTAAGATTAAATAGCTTGGGAAAAATAAAAAGGAAAAATTGAAACTAAAAATATGAAATTGATGTTTCGAGTTCAAATAAGATATTAAAGAAAAACATAAAGAGGAAGTGAGTTTGGAAATTATTGTACTTAGGAATATATTGATAAATTTATTCAAAAATGGAGTTTAATTTTGAAAATCGATTAAAAATCGATTAAGTGTTGTGAAACCATTATAAACGGAAACGAGATTATGGAAATTTTAATCGAAGTTGTAATATAAAGCGATGTAAAATATCGGTGGATAATTTGAGATTATAAATTACGGTAGGAATTTATAAGAGAATGGACAAATCATTTTAAAAATAAATAGTAGTTTTATTTTTTTAAATGTGAAAATGGAATCTACGGAATTGGATGTAAATTAAGCGGGAAATAAATCGAGAGGGATTTATTAAATGATTGGACTGGTTATAATGAGTTGGAAATATATTTTTCGAAAAAGTCAAGTATATTTTTAAAGAAAGATTTTTAAGTATTAATCGAAATATTTAAAAAGTGTTTAAAAGAATGTTTTACAAAAATGTATTTTTTTTTAAATTGTTAAAGTAAATATTAATTAAGTTATTTGTGGTAGTTAACTATTATTAGAGGCTAAATCTGTATTATTATTTTAAAAGGATAATTATTCAATATTTATATTTCATATAATTGCTTTATTTCAAAAGTAGTTTTTGGCTTAAGTTTTACTTGGAGAATTATTATAGAAATTTCATAAGTATTATTTTGGAAATTATTAAATAGATTTCTCGAAAAGTATTGGTATACTTGCATAGCGTAAATCGGAGGCAGTGAGTACCTATAGTTAAGACTGGATTTCTCTGGGATGGAGACATAACCACTGAACTATGATACATGGTTTGATACTGTAGAGATACTTTCCGTATTATTTAAAAGGGTTTAAATATTTTGAAAGAAGAGATAATTTGTTAATATGCAAAATTCGATAAGATAAGTATACATTTTTGGATGAAGAGATTTAATTTATTTAAAACCTAAATTAAATGAGATTAATGTTTTCGACGGAAATGGAATATTTAGTCGAATTGATTATTTATTTGGTAGTTAAATAACCGACTGTCAAATCTGAACCCAAACATGACTTTGGAAATATGTAGAAGAAGCACGGGATTTATATTGTACAGTTACCGTTCGAGGTGCTATACTGTCTGTGTAGACTTGTTTCATTCTTCTTGGACGTTTATAAGGAAATACATCCACTAACAGTTAGGAGAAGATCTCTAATCTTATTTTCGTCCTTTTATTTCCTAAAGAACTGGGGTTGAGTTTACCGGGTAACAGTGAACGTTGTTTTGAAGAGATCGAGATCGTATTTGTGATCCGAAAACCACTTCGATCCAACAAGTATGTTTTCGGAATGAAGACAAGAGCATGGAGTCGAAGATGGAGCAGTAAAGTGCAAGGGATAATCGCTACTAATCCTGTGGACGATTCCAAAATGGATGTAGTAGGAATAGTGCCTTCGGTTTCGTTTGGACCGGGAACGGACTTGCACGGATGAATGCTAGCAGTACATTGTCATTGGAGGACAATGAGCATTCTAAATGAATAATTCTAAAATGGTAACGTTTTGCCTCGAGCCTCATCCACTAGGAATGACAAAAAATCATAGGAGATGCAGCAAGGCTAAGTGGGTCGCATCCAAGTCGGGTATGGTTACCCCTATCTAGAGTCCCATTTATTCGGCTATGTGGCTGATACTGATCCCAACCATGGGCAAATCTTATTTGGGCTATCCAGGTTAGGGGTAATCTGGTCTTGTGTAGCAGGGGATCACAGAGTGGTCCTCGGTACGCTATTTTAGATGTGTACTATGCAGGTGGTATCTCGGTGCCTAGTTATTCAGTTGGAATCCATTCTCCAATACATGCCTTTACGGTTTGATTGTAGAGCATAGTGTTGCTGGAATTTAATTAATATAACAATTTCAGCTATTTGAATAAGTATTTGTACTTAGACAATATTATAATATTAGAGGATTTTGATATGAAATGTTTTGGTTATCTTAAGGTATAAACCCGTCGTGTTTATTTGTGGCGTGGTCTTACGGGATACCTTTGATTTTCAAAAGAATTTTGTACTTAAATAATTCAAGTTAAGTGTGTTTTCTCACGCTTGTTTTCCAGACCGACTCGGATGTTATTATGATAATGCTCAGATCAGACTGTGTATTACAGATACATGATAGGATGCTTTGGAGCTCAGCAGACGAGCTGGATGACGAGACGTATCATATGTACTTGGTGTATATTCCACTATGCATCGAAAGCTGTATATTCAGCTTTTTGTGAGGACAAGTTATTATAACTATCCAAAATTGTGCTATTGATTTGTATTGTACTCTGATGATGTAATGTATAAAAGCTGTATAAGTTCTTTATATAAAGATCAGTTGTTAGCTATCATATATTGTTTCCGCTGCGATTATGAGATTCTATGTTTGTTATTTCTATTTTCTTCTTCCACCTCTTTCTTTTTTCCAACGATCTGGTATTTCCGGCATTCAATTGTTTGGCATGTAACATAGTAGGCGTATTGATGTCGATTTTCGAAGGTCGAAAATCCAGGTCATGACAAGTAGAATTCATACGGTAGTAGTTTTCAAGCAAGCTTTGGATTGGCTCCTTTCGAAGCTCTTTATGGAAGAGTGTGCAAGATGACTTCATGTTGGATAGAGTCTACGGAGAGATTGCCTTGGTTTCGACATAGTTAAGGAGACTTCGGAGGAGATTGGTTTGATCGAAAGAAAATTCATATCTCCCATCCACATCTCTTTGATAATAAATTTTAAATTTTCTATTTCCATCTCTAGTTTTGAATAGGTTCTTTCTTTTGTTATCCTTTGGGTGGGTAGAATTTAGGATTACCTTGGATGGTTGAGCTTTGTGCAAACATGTTATGAATGATGTATGCTAGTGGTTGCAAGTATTTGCTAGTGGATGCTGATGGACGCATATAGGTACACTAGGCACTATTACTCTTTAGGGATCGGCCTAATTAGGACATTAGAGCATATGCATATGGATGTGTGTGCATTTTTTATTTAATTCTATGGTTGCTATAAATGAATGCTTACCACATGGTTTTTGCATTTGGATGATGTTTGTAGCACGCACATAGAATTATCAGTTATCATTAGGAAATTTTTGCATTCATTTGGATACATGGCACAGACATGATTGCATAAAAGGAGGTCAACTGAATCAATAGATCGCCTAATCTTTTGCATTAGTTTAGGACATTTACACTATACTAATTGCATAAGTATCGTAAATTGCATTAGAAAAACTTATGGATGAATGGTTGATGATTGAATAGTTGGTTATAGAATTGGATGAAAACATTTAATACATTCTTTTATCCTTGGAGATTTCAGAAACGAAATTCCTTAAGGAGGGGAGATTGTAACAACCCGAAATTTAACCCATAATAATTAATTTGTTAATTAATTAGATAATAAAATAACTTTGTGAAATCATCAAAATTGAGCCATGGGAGTTGCACCATTATATCCGTGGTAATTTTCCAGTCAATTTCCATATATAGAACGTCTGAAACCGAGCTAATATGAACAAGTTTTTAAATAAACAAAAATTAAGAATAAATAATATAATATAGGCAGGTTGCCCGGCCGGTTGACCGGCGCACCAGGCGGTTTATCGCCCGGTCGACCAGCCTGCTCTCTTTGGGGGTGAACGAATGTTCGCTTGTTCAGAATTTTAGCCGACTATGACGTGTTTTACATTCTTCAAACCAATCTGGTCCTTCCATTGTTGCATCCTATGGTTGCTGTTCAGCCTATGACGTGGTTGCATCCTATTCAATCCCTAAATCTAATGGTCTAAGATCCACTTTTACATCTATAGATAGAACCCTAGGCTTAACACTTTTTCCCATTCTAGATTTTCTCCAATTGGGTTCACCTTTCTAGGAAGGACCCTAAACGGAATAAATTTCCATGGAGAAAATCATTATAAATTAAATTATTTTACAACTTTAAGTGGATCCGGGAAAACCAAAGGAAGAGCTTAGGACCGAAGGTGAGTGATTGTAATTATTTTAAGATTTCATTAAGTAATTTAAAGTAATAGAGCTTCCAATAGTTGTAGTTTTACTACGACGTTAAAATAGCCTTTTTATCAATTTCAGATTTATTTTCCATTCTATTCCTTTTTAGTTATTCTTTTTCAGTTAATTATAGTTTATTACTATTAATTATAACTTTTTATTCATTTACAGTTCATTTAAGTATTTAAGTTTATTTGCTGTTATTTATGAATTTAATTACATCTTTTTCTACGTTTTGGATTTTATGCAAGCGTCTATTCTTTTCTTCCTCCTTTTCTTCGCGTATGGATTAGAATAAATTAAACGTGAATATGGATTATATAAGTAAGAATATTATATGAAGAAAATAAGATGTAAATTATAAAGATTGTAAAAAATAATGGTATCGGACTGTAATAAATTAATTGGACAGTAATATAAATGGAATTGAACTGAAATTATATCTAATTATGACATTTATTAGACTGAATTAAAAATAAATAGGCCTAGTTATAACTTAGGATTACAACTAAAAAGAATAAAAGATGAAAGAAGCTTATTTTCATACTTGGACCTGGGGTTAAGTAATAAGCATGATTATAACGTAGGTTATAATAAGAAAAAGAACAGAATGAGGCTTATTTCAAGACTTAGGATAAATTAATAAGCAAAAATAGCAAGAATAATAGTAAAGGCTTATTCAAATAATTTATCTAAGTTAATAATCAAAGATAAAAGTAGGATCCGTACCTACAGCATTTCCCTTATACTATTTAGGGTAGATAGGCGATCAAAAGTTAAAGAGGAAGATCCGTATCGGTAGTATTGCCCTTATGCTGTTTAGGGTAGATAGGCGATCAAAAGTTAAAGAGGAAGATCCATACCGGCAACATTTCCCTAATGCTATTTGGGATAGATAGGCGATCACTAATTAGAAGTCCGAATCATGGGGATTTGGATAAGTGACGCAACTAGATTTTGTTTAACCAGGACTAGTACTAACAGCATCCCCTATTATTTCTATGGACACGGTGGTCTCACATTAGCCTGAAGTGAGATGAGGGCAGGCTTATGCTGTCTAGGGTAAATAAAAGGTCAAATGAGAGAGCAATAGATAGTGTGAACAGACGGTGACCGAGCGTGCAGCATCGATTAGGGGAGATACATCGCTATTGAGTTTCAAAGCACTTAGTAGGTGTCTTCTGTAGACACTGGTGTCTTCTGTTTAGGGACCATAGAGTCCGATCACAGTAGACACATTAGTAGGAAGCCGATTAAAGGATAGAATTAGGATTTTAGCCTAACTAAAATAGGGTAGGGAATTCAGCTTAATCAAAGTACCTAGCCAGGAAAAGTGCAAACAATCAAAGTTAACCTATCTTATAATTTGAGTAATATTTAATACAATTTCTTTCCAGTTTATCTCTTTCATATTTCCTTTGTTTCCCTTATTTATGCTAGAACTATTGTAGAGTCTATTTCTTTTTTCTTGCTTAATGACTCTAGTAACTACTATCATTCACCAGACATCTAGTTTGACCCACTCCACTATTTCCCTTTTTTCCCCATAGGAAATCAAGGAAGATGATAGTAGATTTCAGTTGCTTGGAGTTTTCTTGGAAATGATTCTACCATGTATTTCTTTTATTTTAGCTTTGGTTCTTTCTGTGTATTGGCTTATTATGAGCGATATTATGTACTCTGATTTTTAAGACTATGAGTTTTTTTCTATATCATGAGACATATTCGGTTTTGAGACATATATGTTGTAATTGGTATTTAACTTATTTGGTTTATGAAGCAAAATGAGATTTTGTCTTAAATAAGTTATATCTTTAAATTTCCGCTATTTTACCTATTTTTGTCTTGTGAATCTTCGTCTCTATAACTTTAATTATACCTACAGTACATCATGCCTTTTAATGTGTCCTTTTGGGTATATTAAGGGGTGTGGGGTATTTCACCCCCCCACTCTTTTCATGATAAAACATGTTTAGACATGTTTTGTACTTAATTGCCAAAATGTCAAATCATGTCTCTTAAGGCAACTTCTAGTATATACATGTATGTACTTAAGTATACATACTATGTATATACCAATATGTCATAACTAATTTAAATTCTTGACCATTTAAATGTTTTATATATAAACAAGGCTCACAACATTTCAAACAATATTTATACGATGAAACGTCAAAAATTCGAAAAACAGTTTCCAGTCACATTTTTTATTTTTCATCGAACTGAATATTTTTAGAAACTAAATTTGAAAACTATTTTATCTTCAATATTTATTATTTAAAAGTTTTTTAATTTTAATTATAAGACCTACTATTTGAATATTTAAAATTAATTAAATATTCAGAAATTAATGTGGTGAAATTCCAGGTCGTTACGCTCTCCCCCCTTATGTAACGTTCTAGATTTTCGACTCACGAAAGTCGACATTAATACGTCCACTGTATCAACTGCCGAGCAATCAAATGTCGGAAAACCGAACTGTTAGGGTTAAAGAAGAGGTAGAAGAAAGAAGAAGAAAGAAAGAAAGAAGAAGAAAGAAAGAAAGAAGAAGAAAGAAAAGCAACAGAACAATATCAGAATCTCGCAATCGCAGCGGAACAACATATAATAGATAAATGAATATCCTTCAAAACAGAGAACTATCTCAGTTATTACCTTACATCACATTTCATTACATTATCAGAGTTTACAACAACAAACAGCGGAAAAGAAATACTATATACTAGTTGATACGCCATGACATCCAGCTTGCTCCTGATCTCCACAGCAACTCCTAAATTCTAGAATGACCTGATAACCTGACTCTAGACTGCCCGTGTGGAAAATGATGGGCACCCAGAGTTTAGGAAGGGAACAATAAACTCCAAGTCAATCATGAGACTGGTGTGAGAACTTAAAATAGTTATATCTTTAAAACAAACAAAGAAATATTTTTAAATAGATTCGCAATGCTTTAAGAAAATGTAACGACCATAAGGCCTCCCGCCACACACAATCCAAACGCAGAATTGGAGGATATTTCTCCTTATGATAGTCAAAGATGCTTGATACGCAAATTTCTTTGATATTATTACTATAAGTGCAAAGTGTAGAAAACCCTTCGAAAGTACGATATAAATCTTAGCCAACATACGACCAGTATCGTATGCCTACTATAGCTACCATCTAAACAGTGGGGCGCCACCATAAGTAAATGGAAGGTTCTACAACTAAAACCGTAAAGAGCTTGTATTGGATGAATGGATTTCCAAAAAATGGTTGGGCAAAGGAACTTCCCAAGTAAAATGGAACGCCTCTGGAGGGACGTCCCCGGATCTTAACCGGATCTCTGCTAGACAAGGCCGGGTTACCTCTAGCTGGGAACAACTGACACGAGTATGCCATCCCCCGGTTGTAAACAACCTTTATCCGAGGATCCTCTCAACCAACAACCACAAAATAATAAGTTTGCAGCAACCACAAAGTAAGTATCTGGGTTCCATACCATGATACCACTCATAATCCAGAAGGAAATGACATACCCTCAGAGGGCGCTATCCTCAAATAACCTTGCTGCTACGATTCCTGTTTCGACCATAACCGGGTTGTGAGGTTCGACGAAGTCTCATACACAAAGCTATGCTTTTCAAAAAAGCCACGCTTTGATCAACAAATGATCAGCAACACTCAGCATGCCACATTACCAAATTGGGAGTATATCACTGATAACCATCAACTACATAACCTCTGAGCTCGTACGTCTCAGAGAAGGGTGTTAAGCTAAGAGAATAAATTCTCCGCCACCAACAGAAATGTATTTGAAAGAAATCTGCTTTATATCTCAAAATGTAATGTCAAACATACTATCCATACAAGTCTATTCTGGGATAGAACAGAACCGAAGTCACTTCCAAAGAAGCGCTTGAAATCCGGGTATTCACAATCCCGATCGAACTTCCCATCACAAAGGAAATCTCCATACCATAGCTGTCGGTACAGAGACAATCGATAGGTCATCCTATCATTCTTGCAAATACCCGGTTTCCAAATGCAATCCCATTTCGTCGTATCATTATTCGGAATGGGATTTATGACCCAAAGGTCCTCTCCCGGCTAAACCGAATAACGAGCGCTTATTTATAAAAATAAGTGTTCATTCAGATTTCAACAAATCACAAAAATTTTCACTTTGTTCTTTTAAATAAAAGATCCATCATAATCACAAAGATTCGATGTGGTTTCCGGATATCCACTTGGAATCCGGCCCCTGATCGCATCGAAATTCAAACGCCATTCAAAGGAAAATATTGATAGCCGGTTATTTAACTATCAATCAACATTCACTACAATTTCTAGATTTTAAATAATTTTCATAATTATTTATTTTCAAAAATATCTTCGTAAGATATATTTTCATACTTCAACCATTTGAAAACCAATTTCAAATATTCACTTTCAATTTATCTTTGAAAGATATAATCTCAAATCATTTCACTTCATATTGGAAAACATTCCCATACTTATTTAATAATAAGTAATTCACATATCTATTTATTTTCAACATTTGAAAAATATTCAATATACTTAAATCAAAATTAAGTATATAATTTATTCTTTAAGGAAAACATTCTCTTAAACACCTTTATTTGGGTCAAAAACGAATTTTGCGTAAAACATCGTTACGACAACCCAAAATCACTAGTATAGGGATTCGAAATTAAGATAGATATATAAATCCAAATACTATACAAAAACATTTCCTTTCGAAAATCATTTACTATAATAACAGTGTTATAGTCCATCTTTTCCTTATTTCTTGAAAACATCTATTTCAACAATGAATGTTGAAATCTATGGCTTCGATCCTTAACACATTTTAAAAAAACTTTAAATCGTTTTAATTCTATTTAAAAGACCACTTCTTAAAACATTTCTTTAATATATTATTCACTGTCCAAAATCGTGGATACAAGTCTTTTACCAAATTCAACATTTCTACATATTTAATTTAAAGGATTTTCCACTGTCCAAAATCGTGGATATCTCTCCTTTAATAACCTTTCATATTTACTTATCAAATTAGATTGGTTTTGGATTTATAAAACAACGTTTATAAATTCACATCTATACAAATTTTATAAAAACTTCAACTTAAAAAACCCCTTAATTTACAAATTCTATTTATAACTTCACAATTTATAAATCTATAAATTTCATTCACTTATGAAACCTATTTATACTCCATTTTAACACTTATAAAAACTCGTTTTATAATTCCAATATTTTTAATTTATAAATATAAATTTTATAAATCTTTTATATAAACCGTTTATAATAATTCAAAAATCCTAATTTTAAACCATTTTACAAATTAATCAACTACTTATTTCGAAAATCACATTTCGGTCATGTTTCACAAAAATCCTAATTTTCATAACATAAAAATTATAACGTTTATTTATTTAAAATGAATCAATTCCAAAATTCAATAAAATGTATATTTTTCAAAAATCACTTGAAAATCCTTTTAAATTCGAAATCGTTGCTTTAACATTTTGAAAACTCCAAAAAATAGTCCAAATGATGCAACAACACCAATAAATCAACCACGGCATCCAAACATCATATATTAATATGATAACAGAATATATTGCAAATATCTGTAAATAAATCAATATTGTTGAGGAATCCAGTTGGATCCCTCCAACCTGTTTCCCTGCATCCACAGATGTTAGCACAATACCAATCCTGTTTCAATACGGGATATCACGTTACATGGGTTCATATAAAATATTATCCGCTATTATGCGGCGCAATAGGGTCTCATCCGCTATATAATGCGGGAAAATTAACTCCAAGTACATATATAATACCAATTCCACTTCAAGGTGAAATATCGCGGTATATGTTTTTAATAAATAACATCCGCTTAATATACGGTGTATAGGGTCTATTTAAATACAACAAATAATAATTTATCATTTAAGTACAATCAAGCAATATTAAATCTAACTATTTAAAATTTAAATCGAAACTATTTCGATTGAGTGAGAAGTTCTCACCTTGTTTTCAATAACAGTTTCAGTGTTTTATTTCGAATAAAATTAAACGCACGTTTAATTTTACCCAAAAATTTCATTAGCTCCAATCCAGCTCCAGCGCGTAGTGCTCGTCCATACGAACCCAACGCAATTTGTTTCGTCATTTTTCGACCTCGTATGAACAAGTTATGACATTTTAAAGTTTAAACGAATTATATATAATAAATTTCAACATTTATTTTTATTTTTAAACCTTAAATTGACCTCGGCCGCTCATTTCTGTTCAACAAATCGTGGCCGTCCCCTATCTTCTCCCCCTTCCCAGTGAAACGCGCAGACAAAACCCATAGGCCACCACATCTTCCTCAATTTTCGCGACCACCACGACAAACTTGAAGACGATCAGGAACCACCATTGCGAAGCCCAACTCGAGAGCCACCTTCGGCTACAATAGCTTGAAGCTCGGTCGAGCCTTGCATCTCCAAAATGTGCACGACCGTTCTGCCTTCGAGCGAGGATTGCCGTTGATCCACTCGACTAAAATCGATCATCACCATATAGAATCGAAGCTCTCATTATGCTCTTCAGCATTGTAGTTGAGTGTTTTGGCTAATTATTTAAGGATAGAGAGAGATCAAAGGGAAAAGAAGAAAAATTCCTGGCCATTAAAATAGAGAACGGCGGCTGAAGCTTAGGGTTAGGGTTTTGTTGCAAAATAGAAGATGTGAGGTCCTTATATAGAAAATTCTCGCGACACTATTCACCCGAAATTTTTCCGAACTCCAAACGAAGAGTGCCGCCTGGCGTTCATAATGTTTTACCCCTATTCCGAACGCAATGGAATATATATCGGAAGCCAATTCGATCAAATTTGGAAGATAAGTTTTCGAATCGAATTATTTAAAATTCACTCAAACCGATTTCAATGCGTTTTAGCTTGCCCCGGACAAAGCGTAAGTCCGATTGACACGAAATTTGAAACCATATAATAATATAACATTACGGATCCGATGAAACTAGTTTCGTCGAAATCCGAGACTGTTAGGAAAATGGCTATTTTTACTCGTCAATTAAATATTAAAATATTCAATTTCCACAAATTAACTTTTAATTCAATTTAAAAGTTCTATAACATCATCTTTACTCCAATATGATTAAGTACAACTTTACAAATCAATTTTAATCATCTTAGACCCAATTTCCAATTATTTCTATAATTTCCAATATTAAATTTTCGATTTAATTATCCAATAAATCTGGATATTCGAAATAAAATTTATTCGACTTACAAGTTTTACTTGTTAATATTTAAAAATCAATTAAATTTTTGAATTTCAAATGACAGAAATTCTGGGTCATTACACCTTAAAAGAATTTTGTCCCCGAAATTTACCACAATCCTATCCCTAAAAAAACTACCCTAGAAATACTAACATATTAAAGAGCTGTAACTTATCCAGCAAAAACTAGTATGATATAAATCTATATGCAACCAAATTTAGAGAATACCATGAAATAAAATACTGTGCATCCAATCATAAGAAAAGATAAATTTAGAACTAAATGCCCAGGCTTCTGTATTCAAAATTTTATTTTAAAATTTCTTCAAAAAGAAATATATTAAAACCAAAACCAAAAATAACTAGGAGGGGGTCCTCCTAGCAAAACATGTAAAACTCTAGAATCAAAACAACAAGGGGCGTCCAGTGGTATTCTGGTTCCTCCAAATACAATAACTAAAGTGAACAATTATTATCCCTTTCCTCAAAAAATTTCCAAAATAACATTTCAAAAGCATCGGGATTTAAGTCCTAATAAACAATAATTCAAAAACCTTGTTTTATAATTTTTTTTGACATTATAAACTATGGTATATAAGACTACGATCAATCGATCAAATTCAATTAAGTCAAATTGACCAAATTCCGTAAAGGGAATACACTAACATTATCAATCATTCTAATTCCATAAGGAAAAAATCTAACACTCAACATTATTTAAAATGTCAAAAGCTTAACAACAAACTCCTAACTTAGGTTCAAAACTTTCTTGATTGCCCAAAATATAGATAATTATCTAAGCGTACCATTCTTTGCTCATTATCCTTTAGTTATTGCATAGAAGATTATCCAAACTTACTCAGAAAAAACCGAAAGTTATGTTCTAAAATTATTAGTTTCTTGACTACACAAATCTTTCTAAATTACATAAATTTGCATTTAATATTTTATTCAATGCCAAAATTGTTTATGAATTATTTCATTAATTTTCATCTAAGTTTAAAAATATTTTATAAAGTCATTTCTTTATAAAAACACCAAATAATAACTTATTCCACTTTATTTACTTGTATAATACCCTTCTAAATCCTAAGAGTGTATACAAAACACAAAATTTATTTTGCTTTTCACAATTATGGTGTTATAATGAATCATGTTTATGGACAGATCCAATAACACAAATTAGTTTACACCACTCAGATACTTAAATGTTATCTATGATTTTGATAAAACAACGTTATCAAAACCTTCATATCCAATCTAACCCATTTAAATCAGTGTTAAATTACCTTGTATATTGTTTAAGGGTAAAATTCATTTATTAAAACAATCTCTTATCAACAATACTTTTTACTTTGGAAACCAATTCCCTTTTAGGGAACTTAAAAAATTGAATACTCGGTTTTTAGTTTTAAAAACTGGTCTTTGAAAGTATACTCCTTACTATTACTTTACAAAATAACTTCAAACAAGTTGTTTATTAAGTTTAGGCTTGTTTGGGTTTGAATGCACTTCGATCGCACAATGATAAAGAGAATAATTTACTAAGTGCTCCACAATATTCGCCTAAGTAACTTCTGATTATCACCTAGAAGATTATTTAGATTACCATAAAACTAACCGAAATGTTTTCCTCTGAATTATTTAAAGAAAAAGCATTCTGCTAAAAATTTCTATTCCAAAATGTTTATACTTTAGAAATATTTTCGAATAATACCGCTACTATTTTTCCCAAAATCCTTTGAAATCATTTTAAACAATTTCAGAATTTAAATTTTCCAAAAACCGTATAAATTTTATTTGAAAAGACAAATTTATAATACTAATTGTAATAAAACAAGGGTCAAAACAAATGTCATTTTAAACATTTTTTACTAAAACCCCAAAACAATTTACACTTAGCTTTATTTATAAATAATTCTATTTAAAAGTTCTCATGTAAAAGCTATCATTTATTAATTCAAAACAATATCAATCGTCTTGGAGGATGACTTATAAAATTCTTCTATTAAATTTAAAATAACATTAATTATCCTGAAACATAATAAATCACATTTATAATATCTTTTATAAATCTAAAACAATATCAACTACCCTAAAAGATAATTTATCAAATTTACAATTTTCTTTTAATAACCATATCAACTATCTTTAATAATATAGTTAATTACTTCCAAAACACAATCATCAAATCAATTAATTTGTTTTAAACTCACTTATTGAATCAATTATCCAACTTAAAATATTATTTATCACACGCTTTATTAAATCAAATAATTATTAACTAAAATGAATAATTACTTTTAAATGTCATTAATTAAATTGATTATTAATTTTCAAATGTCATTAATTAAAATAATTAATTAAATTCACATACCATTATTTAAAATGATTAATTAAATCCAAATCTCATTAATCCAAAAAGATTAATTAATTTTAAACATCATTAGTTAAAATGATTAATTAATTTTAAATATCATTAATCAAAGTGATTAATGAATTTTAAATATCTACTTTTGGGAAAACACAAGCTCAAGTTCAAACACACACAAGAGTTTAGAGGATGATATTTAATAAATGATGGTATATTGGAAATTTCTATAATGACACTTAAATAGTTTAAATGGAATATCAATATTAATTTCAGTTAATCAATCAAACAAATCAAACTATCATCCAAGAAATCAAAAATAGTTTATAGCATCATAGATATGATATAACAACTTACATTCAAATGATTCTCATTTATTATAATTAAATTTTCTTAAATAGTTATCCTCTAAATTTTTATTTATTTATTTTATTTTAATGTTGTTATTATTAATTTTTTAATGCTACCATTTAGATTATATTAAACAACTTTTTATTACAAGTTTACTTTCAGGTTAACGTTATTAAAAGTTGACTTTTAACTTGATACTTTCGTCGAACACCTTATAATCAAACTATGAAACTTAATTCACAAGGGATTCGTTCCAAGATTCCCCAATTCCCGTTTACTTGACCTATATCCTATTAAGGAAAATTTCTTATGAACTATTCAACAATAGTTAATGCTCAAACTAGACGAGCATAACTAATCAAATCCAAAATGATAACCATAAAATATTATCATTTCTAAATAATCAACTCAACTATACAATTATATTAATTTTGAAAATCATTCTTATATATATAATATATTCCTACATAAAATTATTTCATTTTTTGTTTTAAAACAATACTGTATTGGTAGATCTTTTCAAGTGTTTAGGAATGCCTATCGATAACGCTGATCAGACACATCAACCAGAATTCATATACCACTCAATGGATCAAAATACACAATATAAAGCATTTTTATAGCACTAACAAGTATGCACTCGATATATTTTTTTACTCTCAAACTTATCCTAGGATTTTACTAATCCTATCCTTAGAGAGTTTAACCCCTCCAGGGCTTAAGGGTTCGCTAAACCTAAGCTCTGACACCATCTATGACGACCCACCTTTCCGATCCCTGGAATGACACTAAATACATCCTCGATATTCATGTACCGTTGCCCAAGCACCTGAAAGATAAGTTGTCCTAGGGTAAAATAAAGAACAGAACAAGACAAAATAGGTAAACCTCACAGCGGAATGGTTGCATATAATATAAAATGATATAGTACAAAAAGTTACTCCTTATAAAGAGTTATACCAATTATGAAAAAAAGTACTACATCTAACAAATTTGCAGGTATACATTCTGACTTCACATTTTTTAAGATACAAAATACACCTACATAATCATACAGTGGAAATAAATAACTAGATAACTAAGGAGCCACCGGCTCGATTACCATCTTCAAAGAGCTCCAAACAAAACCCGTTATTCTCGGACTATCCAAATATAATTGAGTACCCGATATTTAGGGAAAATAAATAACTCGGGTCAGACAAAATGTTTAGTAAGTAAAACTATGAAACATATGGGGTGTATTTAAACAATAATATGTGGGACCACGCCGCTAATGCGAAACGGGTTTTCTCCCACATATACAACAAACAAACGTAACAAAAAATGGAAATGAACAATAGGAAACAAATCCAAACATAGATGATGAGTATAATTAGTATAACATTTAGACTTGAAAGAATGAAAATAGTATGAATAAAAATCCAAACTAAATAGAATGGATAAAACAAGACAATAGTCCAAACTCGATAGAATGGACTAAACAAGATAACCGTCCAAACTTGATAGAATGGACAAAACTAATAATTGAACACCTCGAAGAGTGGTTGATTCTTTCTATTGTAATTAAAGAAAACGGATTTAAAGGTTCGAATCAAATAAGAAAAGGAAATTTTCCAACAACGACTAGGAAGTGTGCCCCCCTTACCGAAAGTATACCTCTAGAAATATACTTGAGTACTCCGATGGCTCTTGGAAACCTCCAAGCCAGACCCCACCAATTGTTACCAAGAATCCAAGTACTTCATATCTCAATGTGCAACACCGAATCCAATCTAGAGTGGATGTGAAAATACCCTAATGGCAGCAACCCCACATAGTTTGTCCCCCACTCGCTCTTTGGTTTTAGTCATTTTCGACAAAGGATAATAAAGCTCAAGTGAGCAACACATTTTCTTAGAATGACGACAATAAAGAAGCAGAAATAACCAATCGTTGAGAAAACAACTATCGAGGATATAAAACGATCGTATATGGAAATTAAGTCTTGTATACTTATCATCACTCATTTAATTCCAATTTGTATTATTTCTTGGTTAACAATAATACCAGACAAGTCAAGATAGTGTTACCTCAAAGTCATGTCTCATGATTGTTCTTAACTTTTGAAATAGCAACGAGTCTACTTCTTCGATGTTTAGTGCAAAGTATATAAATAAATCGTTCCCATATAAGTGAATCGCTTTATGGAAATTAATTCATTCCCATAAACGAATCAAACTTTTTCTTTTAAAAACCCAAATTCGTGTTTAGCCTCACACTACATGTATTAGCTTTAAAACACTTTGTCAAAAGAGTTCACTAACTTCAAAACATCAACTTAAAAAGGATTTAATAACCTAAAATATCTTTATTACATTGATTAATTAACTTTAAACTTCATTACACGTTTTGATTTTTGAACTTTAAATGACTTTAAATGATAAAAAGGGTAAACCACTTTAAACCACATTAATCCAATTAATTAGTAAAATATAATTAACTACATTAATGAATAATTTATTATCATTATTTAAATGAATAATACTTTGATAAACTCACTTTGAAACTTCACAAATTAAGTTGATTAATTAACTCCAATAACCTTTAATTAAAAAGGTAAATCACCATTAAAACATCATTATTTTAATTAATAATGTTCAAATATAGTTAATTAAATTTTTTAATTAATAATTAAATATCAATATTTTAAAATGATTAATCAATTAAACCACCATTAACGAAAGATTAATTAAAATTAAAACGAGTTGATTTCCTTTTAAAAGTAATTAATTAAAAAGATTGATTAATTTTAAAAAATCATTAATTAACTTTAATCCATCATTTTCAAAAAATTAATTAGCCTCAAACATCATTAAATAAAATGATTAATTAAATTTAAAACATCATTAACTAAGTAATTAGTTAAATTTAATACACAACATTAATAAGTTAATTATTTAACCTTAATCTTTATTAATTAATTAATTAATTAAATTAAATAATCATTATTAAAATAATTAATTATTTTTGAAAACTTCATTAATCAAAATCTTGCCTAACTTGTAAAATAATTCCAAGCACGAAGATGAAACCAAATGGTTTGATAAGAAATGAATTTCTGAAAGTGCCAATATAGCGACTATCGCTATACGGGCAGTTCGGCAAACAAGTTTATAACAACACAACCAAACATCACATAGCAATGGTATAGGCATACATACAACAGGCATTAATAGGAAATAATTATAAACATGAGTATAGGTTTGAAGCTTTGGTTTTTTTAGAGTAAAATTTTACTTACTAACAAGTTTGCTAACTAACATTTA
This sequence comes from Allium cepa, assembly GCA_030765085.1. Lineage (NCBI taxonomy): Eukaryota > Viridiplantae > Streptophyta > Magnoliopsida > Asparagales > Amaryllidaceae > Allium > Allium cepa. Next base: position 556,618,694 of record CM060931.1, on the reverse strand, counting down.
CTTAACATGTTTGCATCCATCACACATATACATTTCCAAACCAAATTTGAACGAATTCACATCATATCCAAACCAATAAAGCAATATATATCACAATATAACTAAAGAAAAATATTTCCCAAGGAAAAAGTTAACAGTTTTACTCACCGAAAGCTATCCAAACTCTAGCTAACTTAGGGTATGAACTAGCACTTCCATTTCTAAGAAAAAGGAGGAGTTTTGGACTCTTGATACATATGTAGGCTCGGCCTTGAAAGAAGAAGGAAGTAAACTTGTTTTGGTAAGGTGGAGTGACTTTGGATAATCGTCGAACTCCCAAAAATGAACCTGAAAATATGTTATTTTACAAGTGGATTTTGGAGTACTTACTCTCGGAATTGTTAAAAGTGGTCAAGAGAAATGTTTTATAAAAATCTTTTCTCTACAATTTCAGAAAAAGAATCACTCAATTACAGTTAGTTTTGAAGAAGATATGGTCAAAAGGGGAAGGACCATTTTCGAGCTTAAAATTCTAGGTCTGAAATTATTAGGCTTGAAAAATAGAATCGCTCCATTTGATAAAGTTATGAGAAAGATATGGGAAAAGTAAAAGAGGTGAAATTGAAGAAATTAAATGGGTATTTATAAGAAAGTGAAAATGTAAATTGCCTAAACACCCCATGCCCTTTACCCTCCACTACTCTCTTGCCACCTCACCTAGCCTCCTACACATCATATCCTTCAGCCACCTTCTTGCCTCCTCACCTCTTTTCATGATACAACATGTTTGAACTCGTTTTGTACTTAGTTGCCAAAATGTCAAATCATGTTTCTTAAGGCATCTTTTAGTATATACATGTATATACTTAAGTATACATACTATATACACACCAATATGTCATAACTAATTTATATTCTTGACCATTTAAATGTTTTTTTATATATAAAAAAGCTTACAACATTTCAAACAACTTTTATACGATGAAACGTCGAAAATTCTGAAAAATGTTTGCGGTCACATTTTCTGTTTTTCATCGAACTAAATATTTTTGTAAACTAAATTTGAAAACTATTTTATCTTCAATATTTATTATTTAAAAGTGTATTTATTTTAATTATAAAACCTATTATTTGAATATTTAAAATTAATTAAATATTCAGAAATTAATGTGGTGAAATTCCGGGTCCTTACAACCTTAGTTATATCAACCAACAAAGAGTTATCATATGAGTCATTCTATAGTTATCCAATAACTATCCATATGTAACCCTTTGCACCCTAGCAGCCACGAGAAATACACTGCCTGACATTTGAAGAGAATTATGTAAACGGATGAATCTATATCCTTTCTCGAAACTACCTGACTAGGAATATTTAAAACAATATGTTATTTTCAATGTGATAAAATTCTCATGATTACAACACTTTGTAATTACTATCACATAACCTATCATTTAAGGATTTTCCATCTATATACTTTAATTTAATTATTTAATTATTTATGTCACTACATAAAAAGTATATAACATAAATAAAAATAGCTTTTATTTTTGAACAAGATCGGACACTAAATTAGATATATGTAAAAATTACATAATTGTCCCTAAGGAATACCCAAACTCTACACACATATATTCTCCCTATGTATAAATAGACAAGCGTACTTTCAATAAGTAATTTACTCTCTCTTTTTGTAACGACCCGAAATTTACTAACCCGAAAATTTCAGATAGTTATGAAAAAAAAAGAGATAGAAGAAGAAGAACAGAAACACCAAACATCTCACAATCGCAGCGGATAAAATATAATAATAAATAATAATAGCTTACAAAAGAATACTATATCTGTTGATTACATTTCAATACATCAGAGTTTCACATATATTCAAATGCTGGTCATACACAATCAATTTGTCACAGAATTACAATAATATAATTACAATGGAAATATTCTAAGCGATATTGCCATCCTGCTCGCCTCCTGAGCTCCAGAACATACCTACCTGAAAATCTGCAATACTCGGTCTGTCCCGAGCATTACATCAAAGTAACACCTGGGTCAGGCTGGAAACCAGCGTGAGTAAATCTAACTAACAGGGAGTTCCAAAGCAAACAACTTAAATAACCCCGGGTAACATATAGCAATTCACAAGCCTCAAATTATTATAGACAACACTTAGTTCACATTTAAATTTCAAATACCAAAGGCTTAGATTTTAAAACAATCCAATACCTCCAAATCACTTCAATCCAGCATATAGATTTTATATATCAATCTACAAACATTAGAAGTGGTTTCAGGTATTTTTTCCTATACTCGACCCCGGTCTCTTCGAATCTCATGTCATTCTATTCCAAGTTATCCAAAGAAATACTCAACATTTCATATTAGAGTTATCAACTCCTTTAAATCATCCAATTCCATTTAATCATTCAAAAGCAAAGCTTGTTCACATACAAATCATTTCAATTGATTCAAACTGAATTTTAAACCTTAATCACTTGAATTCTTTCATAAATAAATTCCGAATTAATTAATCAGCCATTCCTGATTCATCTTAATTAATCACCCTGGATTAATTATCTTCTAATTCCATTCAAATAAATATCTTAAATTAATTTCACCGAAATTAATTATTTTGACCAAATCAATGAGTAATCTTTGATTACTCCACAAATTAATTTCTCATGTGTCTTATGATTAATTCATCTTAATTAATCAATCTTTAATTACACCGTTGATTTATATAAATTTATGATTTCCAATTATGTTTTGATTTGTTCTAGTCTAAATTAATTACTTTAATTTAACCCCAATATTTATCATTCTCGATTAAACTCAATATGTATTAACTAATCTTTTATTTACTTCATCAATAAATCAGTTACCCCTTAATTAATTATCTTAATTAATTTCTTGATAAATTTCACAAAATAACTGTATTTTATTAATTACATTAAGTAATTAGTTATCACACCATCAAATGATTATTCTGCATCATTTATACTTGGTTAATTAACTTATACTTATTTATTATTTATTCAAACCTTTAATTACTGAATTAAATAACCCAAATCATTAATTAATTAAATTAATTAATTACCCATTTCAGTTATCCTACTAATCTAATGAATCACTAATTCATTAAATCCTTATTGATTTTTTTTCAATTTAAAATAAACCATTTCCTTATTTATGATTTAAGTTTAAACAATTAAAATTTCATATGCTTCGAGTCAATCAACAATTAACTCGAGGTCCAACCAAAACAAAAATCACCAAATCATTAGTGCTCATCCAACAAATCAATCAATCATCCAATTATCTAAATTTAACCATTTAAATTTAAATAAAATCCAGAGCCTGAGATTACTCACCTTTGACCCATTTTACAATCACTTCAACCTTGACTTGATTTTCCGTGTTTTTGACCTAGTATAACAATTATATACTTTCATTAAGGTTGAATAAATTGAACCATAAAGTTTCCTCTAAGAATTTAATCGAGTGATTTATCCTAACTATTAAACCCATTCTTTTAAACTAAATTAGTAGAATAAAATATTTTCCTCTTTATTGAAGCTACGTATATGCTTGAAAATCTATATAACCTCAAATTCTAGCTTTATATAGACTGATATATATATATTACAGCAAATACAAAAATTAAATTTCTACAGTTAATATATTTATTTATATTTCAATGCATTATAAAAATCTCAGTTATCTATATACCAATATAACTATTTCGTAACATCTTTGAATAAAGATAAATTGAAATCAAAACAGAGAATACCTCCCGCCCCTTCTCCCTACGTGACTTCCTCTCCCAATCCACCACCCACGCACGAGGCGACCCAAAGGCGCCACCGCGGCCTCCTTCAAACACACGATCCAAAACCCTAGCCTTCGGTCTCTTCGATTGATGTCGCTCTACTCCTAGAACTTCAAGCTTCGACACGCGCGTTCATCCTTGCTAGAGCTTCCTCTTCGATCAATTCCTGGCCGCGACCTCGAGCTCCCTTCCACCAACGGCGACATCGTGACGCACTCGGTGGTTGGCGAATGAACGATGGTTCCACGCGTCTTAGGGTTAGGCCATGAGCGAATTGAATAAAATGATTTCGAATTCAATTTCAAGGGGTCGGCTTCGGCCATCTCTCTCTCTCTCTTTTTTATTTTAAAACCCGATGTCGAAAATAAATGAATTTGAAGGGAGGAGAACCAATATAGATGAAGAGAAAGATACGGCTTTAAGGAAAGTGGGTGGCCTGTTTGGGAAGGAAAAGAAGGCGTCTTGAAGAAGGTTGTTTATTATTTTAATTTTATTAATATTCTTATATTTTACAAGCTGTTCGAACGGACTCCAAATCAAACAAGCCGCCAGGCATTTATAAGGTTTTACCCGCGTTCCGAACACAATGGAACATGTTTTGGAAGCTAATTCAATCGTATGTGTGAGTTACAAAAGAAAATGATCAATTTTAAATTAAATCGATAAAATAAATCTAAGCGTTTTGAGCTGCCATGGTCAAACGACAACTCCGATTGCTACGAAAATTGAAATCCGATAATAACTAACTATTACGGATCCAATGGAACTGATTTCGTCGAATTCCGAGACTGTGCCTCGGAAGGCCATTTTTAAATTCCAATCTAAACGATAAAATTTTCAAAACTGAACAAATCACCCTTAAATTAAATTTCAACCATTCAATTATCTCCAGTATTATCATTATAAATTTTATAAGCCTTCAAATATTTATAAACTGGCTTAGAATCTCAGATTCAACAATTACCCAATTTCAATTATTAAATTCAATATATATAAACTATATAATTCAATGATTTAATTATCAAGTAAATATTGATATCTAGAATTCAAGTTAAAATTAACTCTTAAATATTTTAAAATCGATTAATTATTCCAATTTAATTCATTAAAATTTATGGGTCGTCACATTCCTCCCCCCTTAAAAGAATTTCGTCCCCGAAATTACTAGTTAGGGAGAATGGACCAACACCCGTTTACCTTTTCCCAAAACTCACAATCAATCTCCTACCAACTATCCTTTATTAAAGACCCACTCACACCTTAACCAACTTCCCAAAATCTTCTATAGTTTCAAACAATACCCTTTGCTCAAACATCTAAACTTCAATTTAAAACCAAATTTTAAATTATCAAAATTTTCCCAAAATCTTTCTAACTCTCTAAATTTCTGAAATTTTTTGCCAACGTCTCCTTTGCGCGGCTAGCTCGGTACAACTACAAAAGGCCTCTACGGGCTCCCAAAATCCAAAAGAAAACAAAAGCCAAGTGGCTAGATCAAAATCCCAATCCAATTCATACAGAAATTAAATTACATACCTTTTTTTCCGGGCAATTCACATTTATCTTTAGGAATCAAATCCAATTCCTTTCCCATTAATACCTGCATATCCTACTAAGCAACAATATTCAATCATAACCTTTAAGTCCTTTCAAACATTTCCTCACATATGTTTTCATATCCATTTCTATTCAATTAGTTTTCCCCACTACAAACGAATTCAATTTACTTTAAATCTTGAATGTTAAATTTTATCTCTCAAGCATATCTGATTCATATTAGTTTCATTTACTAATTTACTTTAATTTCCAATTTGAAATTGGTTTGTCGTTAACAAAAAAATTCCCAAAAACTTTCAAAAAATTTCTAACTCCCAAAATTTTGGAAATTTTTTGGCAGAGTCTCCTTTGTACGGAGGAGCTTTTGCAATTTGACAAGAGATATAAATATATATACATCGACCCACCCGGTCGGAAAAAGCAAAAACAGTTCATATTTCCTATTTTTATTGCGTAGGCGTACCTTATTTAGCAATTTAAGCAAGCAGCTTATTAATTTTAGCAATTAGTGCATCCAAATCCAGCCAAACGGCCTTCAGGTACCTGTACTTTCTCAATTTTAAACATATAAGTACCATATATATGAAGTTTATAATATTTATTTTACTTTAAACAACTGTAGCACTTGAATTCTAAAAGAATGCATTCAAAATAACTTCCACAAGCAATTTATATGTTTTCAAAACTAATTCCATTGCTTTCAATTAATTCATAAGCCGTTTCATTAAATTTTAATGGTCTTCAACTCGTTTTCTTATATTCAATATATTTCTAATCCAAACAAGCTCATATTCATCTCAATTAATTCTAAAACCAATTTATTTAATCTCTAACCGCTCACAGAAATTTAATTACTTCAAGTTAATTTTAACTCATTCTGCATTTAATTCTATTTCATTTCTAATGTATTCACTAACCATTCGTTGCATTTCATTTCATTTCCGCAATTGTCCTATTCAAAACAATTTATTAAGCTTGGCACATCCCATACTTATAATAAATGACCATTTCCCAAATTAAATCAATTTAAGTTTTTTTTTATTGAATGGGCTTTCACCTTTATTCGAAACCAAGCTTCCATAAATTTTAAACTTAAGTGAATCTATTTTAATTTATTCCAACATCAAAGTTAAGTTTACTTCTATTTGATTCTCATTCAATCAATTTCTATTTAATTCAGTTAGCCCATCCATTTTAAATTTTAATTTTAATTCACCTCCTAAATTTCCAAAATAATATCCAAGCACATACTCAACTCATTTATACTTTAAATTAATATGCCACCGAACTTAATTTCAGTTTTCCAATTCCAATTGAAACCTTGCTTTAAGTTTTATTAATACAAAGCCATTCTCAATTTATTTCTGCTCATCCGGGTTTTGTTTGCAATTCAAACAATTTCTATTATTATTCACTTCCCTTTCATATGACAACACTTCTCTTACATCCAATTTACTTGCAGATTTCATTAAATATTGTTCAAATCACACTTGAATTGTATTCATAATTCAAAACCATCACTATTTCGATCCACTTCAAATTTTATCTTTCCAACATTTCTTCTTATTTAATTCATTATCAAATCTAAGTCGAATTCCATTCACAATTTGAATTCATTTCCAAACTCCATTATCAACTTACAATTTATTTATTTCAACCGAATATTTTTTTTTAATATGTTCTATCGAATAATTATTTAGCTAATTAGCTTATTCCCAACTTTTAAATCAATATTCGATTTTTTATTTTAAAAACCAATTTTTCTCGAGTTCCAATTTTATTTTATAATTTCTGTTTGGGTTTCCCTTGATTTTCCAAAATTCCAACCCTTTATTTTAAAATTTTAGAAAAACCTTTAAATTCAGATAATACAATTAAAATAGCTTTTTATAAAAATACATCTTATAACCCGAAGTCTCACCCAGTCCATCCTTGTTCTCACAGAAATTCAGTCATACGTTGATCAAGCGTAGGACTGAAAATCTACAAGTACTTGGTAAACCCGTTTTCAACACCCAATGAAAATACTTTTGAAAAATAATTTTATTGAAAATATTGAAACGGTTTTTGAAAATAGAGGAAATATCTTTGGTGAGAATGCTCTGAAAATCATCACCCCCATCCATGGTCACAGTTACATCCCAGGGTTACGTTGTTGTCGCAGCAAAAGTCCATGTAACTGCAGGCTCTCCACGGCCTCTGATTTCGCCGTCGAAATGAAACTTCTCCACTCCTACATAGGTCGCAGTCTACCGATATAAAATCAAACGCAGACTGTTGGCTCTCAGCAGCACACACGACTTTCGCTATGTTATACCATAGGTCGCAGTTACATCCTGGGTTACGTTGCCATCGCAGCAAAAGTCCGTGTAACTGTTGGCTCTCAACGGCACACACGACTTCTGCTATGGTATACTCAACTCATAATCCTCAGGAACTAGTTTTGTCCGGACTCCTCACAGGATCAACTTTAGAACCCCCCTTGGGGCTCAAGGCAGCGCCACCCGGTGGCACTCCTGAGAAGTTCATTTCAAGGGAGCGCCTTTTTCCCCAGAGCCATCATCAAAACACTTTGTACTATACACCTATAGTATCTTTCAAATCATACACCTAGTATGATCTCATACGAAGCTTCTTTACACAAAATCGATTATTCCAAAATCGATAATTTCCAAATTAGGCTTTCCACATTCTCATATTGATTTTACTCAAAAATCAAAAGCCTTTCCAAATCCAAAGGTTCTCAAAACCTTTTCCAAAATCCTCACAAGATCCTTTATATATATACTGATATATATATTTTTTAAAACTTTGGATCATTTCAAACTTGTATAAAACCCTTTTATACTTCAAATGCTTTCAAAAAAATCCTTTTCTTCCAGCAATGGATTTAACAAGGAAAGATTTATCATATATAACAAAGATATATAATTTTTTATTCAAAATCAAATATTCCAATTTGATTTCTTTTTCCAATATCAATTCCATTCAAATCCGTACGATACACACATATCATCCGTACGCTATACCAATCTGATCGTCCACTCGATCACACAATTTCACTTCCGAACTAGTATCGTTCACCCGACTTCCTAATGCGGACACAGATCTGGTTTCTTGATTAGAAACCGTCATTCTCCTTGCATAGCTATAACTATGATAGAGAATATCCAGAACCAATCAACAATCCATATCCAGGTCCGCCGTCGAAAATCGAGTGAAAAAATCCACTCGGATCGATATAACTATCTCGAAATTCTGTGCTCGAATCTGAATCAAATCACTATGCGAATAGAACAATATACGTACATCTTACGTATTTAACTTCATTGATAATTAGACAGATCAATTTCTCCTTCTTTTCACATTTCCTTTAATTCTCATTCACTTATTTACAATTGCCTTAATTTCCATTTGGATTATCACTTCAATTCTTATCTCAGTTGGGTATTTAACCAATGACAGTTTGAACTCCGACCAGTTTATATCTAGAAAATAGCTTGAAATTTTTTTAAAAAAATATATAGATAAGTAGTTGAAAATTAATTATTGGTTTGCAAAATAGCTGTAAAATAGTTAACTAATTGTAAAACAGTTGAAAAATAGTTAAATAGTGATAGAAATTTTAAATAATTGAAAAATAGTTGTAAAATAGTAATTAATTCATAACTTAGTTGAAAAATAGTAATTAATTTAGAAAACAGTTGAAAAATGATTAAATATCTCCAACAATAATGGTAAATCAAATATAAAATAAGTTAGCTTTTAAAAAAAAGTGTCGTATATATTTAATAGCTTGAAAGAATAAATTTATATTTAAAACAATCTATATTGAAACATAGTCCAGAGTCAAACTGCTCACTTTCCCAACAATTCACTTTAAATTTCCATTTCCATTTATATTGACCCAATTCCGATTTAAATAACTCCAATTTCCATTGAAATTTATTTAAACCCAATTCAAGTTGAATCAACCTTGATTCCCTTCCCAAATTTAAATCAAACTCCATTTGATTTTAATCCTGTTCAACTTAATTATAATTTCAAATTATTCCAATCAATTTGAATTATTATCAATTGAACCCAATTCAGATTCAAATCGCTTCAATTTAATCCAATTAAATTTTCCCATTCAAATTCTTAAACTTTTACATCTTAAATCACCAATTCAATTTAATTTCAGAGTCCAATTCTCAAAATTTCGTTTTAATTTATCTTTACTTATGTATTTCAAGGTTCAAATAAGAATTCAATACAATTTTATTGTAAAATTCTAATTTATTATTCAATTTAATCTTCCAGTTTGAAGCCAGTTCTTAAACAAGTTTATTTTATAATTCAATTATTCAAATTTATTTTATTTATACAATACCATTTTCAATTTAAATTTTTTATTAACAATAGGATGATACCATCCAATTTATTTTAAGACATCCATCCAATTTCAATTTTTAAATCTCAAACCCGATTTGAGATCATACAAACTACTAATTCAAACTGTTCATTCAACTTATTTAACTTCTCCCAAGTTAAATTCAATTTTACTTAATCCAATGTAACGACCCGTAAATTTTCGATAATTAAAATAACTAATCTAATAAGATTTCGTGATTTAGTGTTGGAAAAAAATTTGTAAGTCGTTTGGAATAATAATAACTAGAATGAAATGCAACAAATTTTATCTAAGTTAATTATTTATGAATTGAATGAAATCCCAGATCAATTGAAATAATATGTAGTCAAAGGTAATTGAATGAATTTGTATTGAATAGGTAATTGTGACACTTGTTTATAAATAATAAACTTATAAGTAATTAAAAGTAACGGTGATAATTATTTAAGTTACCTATTCATTTAGTTAGTCGAATTGAATTTGTGAACCAATTGCAATTGAAATGAAAGTTCATATATTAGTTGAGTGCATTATCTCTAACTGTAGTTAAATAATAATGTGGAATTCATTTGATGTAATATAGTAAATCGACTGATAATAAAAAATTTATTTAAAAATCCAATATTGAAATCCGTCAAATATTGAACAATTAAATTGTTTAAATTTAATATTTGAAATTTATTGAATAATTGAATAACGGGAATCGAGTAACTGTTTAATGAAAATGGTCGTTCTATAATTTGAATTTGTTAAATTTTATAAGTTCGTTTTGAATATTTCAAAAGATAGTGATTTAAGAATAATCAAATTTGTTTAAATTTAATATTACAAATGTTGAATAATTAAATTCCGAATTTGATACGATTAATTTGATATTGAAATTTAATATATGAAAATAGAGTGAATAATTGAAATTTGATTTAATATGATTCAAATGGGTTTCCAAAGTGAATGTAAGTTGTATTGGGATTATAATAGAGTTAATAAGATTTTAAAATTGGAATTTATTGGATAATTGAATAACGGGTTTAATATGATTAAAAATGATTTGTAAATTTTTATTTTATCATATTAAAGGTAGAATGATGTTGTAGAACTTTTAAAATCGAATTAAAAGTAAATTTGTGAAAATTGAATATTTAATTATCGACTGGAAACTAGCCAAATTTTGAACAGTCTCAGAATTGGACGAAACTAGCTCCACTGGATCCGTAATAGTTAGTTATTATCGGATTTCAAATTTCGTAGCAATCCGAGTTGCCGTTTGACCGTGGCAGCTCGAAACGCATTGAAATTGTTTTAATATTAATTTGGCGAGTTAAAATAGTCATTTTTCAAACAGTCTCGGATTTCGACGAAACCAGTTTCATCGGATCCGTAATGTAATATTATTGTAATATTTCAAATTTCGTGCCAATCGGATTTAACGTTTGTCCGAGGCAAGCTAAACGTACAGAAATTAGTTTAAATCGATTTAATTTAAATCGATCGTTTATTTCCGTAACTCGCACAGACGATCGAATTAGCTTCCGAAACTTGTTCCATTGTGTCCGGAACGTGGGGTAAACCCTAGAAACGCCGGTCATCGTGCGTAAATCGGAGTTCGGAAAATCCGGGATGAAGAGTGTTCGTCGTTTTTTTATAAAGGCACTTCGTTATTTTCTTTTTTTGAGAATAAACTAAACCCTAGGGCAAAATATGCAGGCCGCCACCATTAAAAATCTAGGGCCGATATCTTGTTTTCTTCCTCCTCAAATTTCTTCAAATCCGTAAAGCGATTCAACAAATTTCCAACTGCAACATTGAAGATCGTATTGAGTTCTAGAAGTTCAACGGTGATGATCGAATTTGGTGAGTTGAGTCAACGGCAAATTCGCTACAAAGGGGGTCGGGTTCGTGCACGATTTCCAAGCCTTAGGGGGGCCGAGCTTGGCCATATGGCGGTCGTGGGTGGAGTCGGAGCTTGGCTTCGATGTGACGTCATCTGATCGAAGTTTAGACGGCCGTAGAGTGGTGCGTGATTAGGGTTAGGGCCGGCGTGTTTGGGTCTTGCGCGTTCGAACGTGAGAGAGGAAGACGAAGGGAGATGCGGCCTTGATTATTTGATGAAAATGGACGGCCCGGATAGCATTTAGGTTAAAAATTAGCAAATGAATTTGTAAATTATTTATTCAAATTTGTACGATATTTAAAACGACATAACTCTTTCATACGAGGTCGGATTGTGACGAAACGAATTGCAACGGGTTCGTTTTGTCGAGCACTACGCTATGGAAAAGGATTGGAATCGTTTGGAGCTAGTGGAAATTTCAGATAAAATTAAACGCTCGTTTAATTTTATTCGAAATAAAACGCTGGAACTGCATTGAAATCGAGGTGAGTGTTTTATAACGCTCACAACGTACTAAATATCTTTATGCTAGTTAAATTGACACTATGAAGTGTTATGTTTTTTATTTGTCGTTGTTTGATAAAATTTAATTGTCATATAGATTGTCATTTGAATTAACTGTTGAAATTAAATTGACAGTTAAATTGAAATTGAAATTGAAATTGAATTGCGATTAAATTACCTGACATTGATAACTATGAAATTGCTATGAATTGTATTGTATATTGGATGATTTATTTCGATGGATGCTATTGGTTGATATTTAAATGTTTAGATGTTTATTGCTTATATATAACCTGTTATGCATACATATGACACTATGATTGATTTAAGTGATATATATTCATCCCTGACATTTAATTGAAATAAATAATTACTTGGCCATAGGATAGAAAATTTTATACGGACACCGAATTGGCTAAATTAATAATTTTAAAAATCGTCGATTTGAAATTTATTTAAATGTTTTGATTTAAAGGTTATAAATAGAAATCAATTTATAAAAATCGAATTTATTGAAAAATTGAGTTTTGGAATGTTGAAATAAATTTTGGTTAAAAGAAATTGTTAAGTAATATGATTCGAGACTTTGAAATTTAAAAATTGGGATTTGATTGAATTTCGAAAATTGATTTGTTTAAAGATTTAACCTTAATTCGAGCTTTGAATGTTACCAAGTAAAAGTGATATAAAAATGATATTTTGAAATTGAGCTTGAAATTGAATCATATTTGAAATTTGGCTTTAAATTTGAATATTGAAGGAAAATTTTGTTAAGTGTTATAAATTGGTATATTTTGAAATCAAGCCCCAAATCGATATAAATTGAAATTGAATTAGTTGAACGTGAATATAAATTGAAATTGAATTAATTGAACGTGAATATAAAAATTGAATAAATTTGAAGTCAAAGTTGACGTTGATTGAATCGAAATCGAAATTGAATCGGTAGAAGAGAAATTGAAATTGTTTTGAATTGGGAAGTTATAATTGAAATGGTTTGGTTTTAAAGCTGTTTTATTTTGTTTTTCAAATTACTCAGTTATATAAACCATTTTGAATACTTAAACTATTTTAATCTTTTTAAATCTACTTAACCCAGTTTAAATTATTTTGAACTAATTTATCTATTTTAAATCTATTTTAATATTTTAAGTATTTTTAACTATTTTAATTATTTAAAACCACTTTTGAAACTACTTAAAACTATTTTCTAAAATTCCAAACAGGTTAATAAGGTGGAATGTTTATGTTTAAATCTTGAATTTGAATACGAATTGGATTAAATGAAGTCGCAACCTAAATTGAAATTCGAAATGATTTTGAAATCGAAATGAGATATTGATGCGAAAATTATTTTTGAAATGAAATCTTACATTTGAATAGATACGATGATATTTGAAATGGATTTGATTTTTGAAGCGAATATGATATTTTGATATCAATTATGAATCGATTTGAAATGTAAAAGAGCCAACGGTGTAATAATTCGTAGTTATTAAAGAGAACGGGATCGGATATGGACATACTCTCCGTCGATACCGAAAACCACTTTAATAACTATTATACGCGGAATGTTGATCCAGAATGAAGTGGATGGTTTGGTGAACGCGTTGACTGAAGAAAGAGAACGATATTGGATGACCCCTGACATGACCAAAACAGGAGCCGCGCCGGGCCATTGAGGTTCGCCACCTCTAGCGGACACGCTTCTTCGATACCATTTCTATTATATTTGTGATGCGATTTGGGTGCACCCCTTGATTTGGGAGTGTTGTTTCGCGGTGTTGGGGTGGCTGCTGGCTATGCCCAACATCAGTCCGGATCACGCAACTACTAGTATCCTAGTTGGTATCGCCTTATGTACCTTGTCATACTGATTATCCTATTCTCGACCGCTACATTATGCTTTGTGTTATACTTATGAGGTACCCTCTGATAACCACCAGTTTACGGTGGGGCTTACGGTGCTGTATAGACTATGGCATTATAAAAATGTGTTAAGGGGGATTATGGTAACGCCTTAACGCTATTTTGATACTTTATATTACTGATATGCATTATCTACTTAGCGTATATTACTACATAGTAAATAGTTTCACGGATCCTTGAGAGATGGAAAATCCCGTAATATCTCTTGAGTTATTGCACGCACGTTGACACTGGATAGGAGATGTCAAACCCCGTAAACATCTCTGACGCCGTTACACTCATATTTATTTACAATTGATTTAACTTTCATAAGGATATTTTAGTCCTGACTCGAGTGCTTTGTCTTTTCATTACGCTCGGGTCAGTCCTGAGTTTTTCAGATTTTTGAAGATCTATTCTGGAGGATGAAGACGAAGATTTGGTATACTATTACTATTATTACCCTTGCGTTATGCTATCTGCTGTATTATTTTAATTGTTCTGTTGTATATGTATAACTCTGATAAATATTGTATAAATAATTGTCAAAGTATAGTAAACAGCTTCATGAACTGTTTATTTGACTATTATATTTTTATCGTTCCGCTGCGAGATTCTGTGTTGTTTCATTTCCTTTATTTCTCTTTCTTTTCTTTTCTTATTTACCCCAATAACCATCTTCCCTTTTGAATGGTTTGGAATCGACATGTGTATTTGATCGTCGGTTTAAACTGTCCAAAAAGGTGGGTCATTACAGTTGGTATCAGAGCCTTGGTTTAGCGATAAACCTTGGCTCTAGTGGGGAATCACTCATTGAAATAGAGGTAAACTATATGAATGAGTTGAGTGTATATGAGAAAGCGTACTTGTTATTTGATATAAAATGGTTTTATATTGTGTTAACTTTGTTCCGTTGAGTATTTATGAATTCTGGTCGATACTTGGGACGCCAAGGCGTCGATAGGAATTTCTAAACACTCGAATAGGACAAACCAACACAATATCGTTTTGGAATATATTTTATATAAAAGAATTATTTGAATATTTATTCATTTTGATTGAATTGATTGTTAAGAGATGATAATATTAGATTATTATCGTTATTGTTTGATCAGTCAATATTTACAAAAAAAAATTGATTAAATAATAATGGATTTAGGAAAATGAAATCAATTGATAATGATTATAAATGAATTTTAACTTGGATTTGGGAATTTAAATTCCGGTGTTTGAAATTGACTTACAAGAATTTGAAAAATATAATATGAGTATTATATGATAGTACAATTGAGTTGAAATGGTTTTCGAAGGATTTTTTTATTTATGATAAGTGTTATATTCCCTTCTCTTGACGCTAGAAAATGATTTCGGTGATGAGTGCACGCATCATCGGCATTTATTTTCGAGAGTCCGAGTGGGGGAGACCACTTAATAGCTTGTCTAAACCTTGTTTTGATTCAACTTTTATTTTATTTTGTATTCTCTATAGTATGATTTGATATATAAATTATATAAGTATATATTATTTCAAAACTTGATTTGAAATGAAACCGGGATTGGAATTCTTAAGTCCTTTAATAATTAATGATTTTTTTTTATGATTGAAATGAATTTAGACTTGAATCATTAAGGAACTTCTGAATTGTGAAATGAGAAATGAACCTAAGAGCTAAGTGAAAATATCAATTGAAGTAGAAATCCTTAGAATTAGGAAATTATGAACTTAAAATAAAATTGAAACTGTAAAACTCGCATAGTATTAAATTTCATTCTATAGCATAGATATAACTTACCAAAATATTTAAGAAGTTCAAAAATGCTATATGAATTGTTAATTGGATAATATACAAGTATAGGTTTGAATAATGAAATATGCATTTAATTAATGGTTTGCAAATATAAATAAAATTGTTAGTAAATAATTGGAATTTAAATTAACATTTAAAGGTGATTCACAATTATGTTAATATAAAATGGAAATACTATATGTGAATGTAAATGTGAAATTAAATTATAGTGAAATTTAAGTAATGACTTAACAATTAATTAATTGAAAATTCAACTTTAAATGAAAAGAAGTTGTATGTTGTTTAACTACATTCTATTTAAATAACTATAACTTACCAACTACTTAAAAGGTTTAAAATGCTAATAAGGATAGGTAGAGAAATAATATACCAGTGTGAGAGTGAATAATAAAATGTGAAGATCTATTGATAGTTGTAAATATAAAAGAAATTTAAGCTGTAAAATGAATGATATATCTAAGTGAATAAATAAAATTTAAAACTAATGAAATATAAAATTGGTAAATGGAAACTAATTAAATTTGAATATAACTAAATGTCAATAAACTTGGAAGTGTATGAAAAAAAATTGACTTGGAAATGTATAATTGATTTAGTGTAGATTTTGGATGGATGTTAATGTTTGATATGCATTGGTTGTTAGATGGATGAAAATTGATTAAGTAGAATTCATTAGTGTTAATGGAATTGAATAAACGAAATAAAATTTTAAAATAATTAAATTCAAATTTGAAGCAAAGTGAAATTAAATATAATTGAATTCAATTTAAATTGAAGCAAATTGACTTGAATTTAAAATGTGAATGAAACAAACTTGAATAAATCGGAAACAAATTGAATGTAAACCTATTGCATGGATGAATAAGAAAATAAATGACTTTGTGTTTATGATTGTTCTTTAGAAAATTTGAAGTTTGATGGTTTGTACTTTGAAATAATAAAAGCAAATTTTGGAAAAAAATCCAAAATTGTCCAATATATGCTGAAACTAAAACAACCATAACTTTTAAATCGCTGAACGGAATTCGACGACCTTGGACTTTTCGAAATGCTTAGAAACTATAGCACAACTTTTGTTTAGATAACTTGAGAAAATTCCTTCGTCTACTAGGTTGAAAAATTGAATGTTACTCGCTGTCCTGTGTAAAAAAAATAAGTAAAATTAGTAGTATACACCCTTAGTATTTTCGCCATATCTTTTGACTGGTTTATCGAATTTTGATGATCTTACACTTTATGGAAAGCTAAGAACTTAAACTAAAACTTTTGTTTTAAGTGTTTTGTGTTTTGATGTCGTTTAGAAGGTCGAAAACGAGGGTGAACGTCGCTGACCTACGCAATTCATTGCCCAGGCTGAGGCGTATCCTCTAAGTAAAATAGCCATAATTTTTGAACGTATGGTCCGAATTCGATGATTTTGGACATTCCGGAAAGCCTGAAATGAATTCAACAACTTTTGTTTAGATTCTGTTGCCGAATTTTATCGTTTAGGTGTCCTAAAACTAAGTTTGCTGTCCTGAAATTGGAATCTCAGTTTTGAAGCTAAATATGTTATATATATGTTGTGTAGGCTAAGTATATCGATCTATCTTCCTATGCATGGTTCTAACTTAGTTATTGAGTGTTTAGTAGGTGCAGATTTCGCTTGCTTCGCATTTGGAGCTCGCTTTCGCGCTATATTAGCCGTATATGCTTGCTAACAATATATAAGGTACATATCTCGGATTACATATCGTATTTTTACCCTTTTTCCCTGCGGGATGCCTCATCACTTGATGAGATGTATATTTGTGATATATATACTGTTATATTTTTTTTCCGATCGAGCCCGCAAAGGAGACTCTGCCGAAATTTTCCGTAAAATCCGGCTGTTCGAAAAATTTTCAAGTTTTAAATTTTTTTATAACTTGTTTTGATTACTAACTTTTAAAGTTAGGAAGCCGTTTGGAGTAACTTAGTGGAAGCGTAGTTATGACTTTATAAATGGAATTTCATTGTTTTATAAGTGGATAATTTTGAATAAAATATATCAAATGTTGAATTCTTTACTTAGTTCCTTTTCTCTTCTTTTTCCTTTTCGAGGACGAAAAGTTTTGAGTGGGGAGAGTGTAACGACCCGTAAATTTTCGATAATTAAAATAGCTAATTTAATAAGATTTCATGATTTAGTGTTAGAAAAAAATTTGTAAGTCGTTTGGAATAATAATAACTAGAATGAAATGCAACAAATTTTATCTAAGTTAATTATTTATGAATTGAATGAAATCCCAGATCAATTGAAATAATATGTAGTCAAAGGTAATTGAATGAATTTGTATTGAATAGGTAATTGTGACACTTGTTTATAAATAATAAACTTATAAGTAATTAAAAGTAACGGTGATAATTATTTAAGTTACCTATTCATTTAGTTAGTCGAATTGAATTTGTGAACCAATTGCAATTGAAATGAAAGTTTATATATTAGTTGAGTGCATTATCTCTAACTGTAGTTAAATAATAATGTGGAATTCATTTGATGTAATATAGTAAATCGACTGATAATAAAAAAATTATTTAAAAATCCAATATTGAAATCCGTCAAATATTGAACAATTAAATTGTTTAAATTTAATATTTGAAATTTATTGAACAATTGAATAACGAAAATCGAATAACTGTTTAATGAAAATGGTTGTTCTATAATTTGAATTTGTTAAATTTTATAAGTTCGTTTTGAATATTTCAAAAGATGGCGATTTAAGAATAATCAAATTTGTTTAAATTTAATATTACAAATGTTGAATAATTAAATTCCGAATTTGATACGATTAATTTGATATTGAAATTTAATATATGAAAATAGAGTGAATAATTGAAATTTGATTTAATATGATTCAAATGGGTTTCCAAAGTGAATGTAAGTTGTATTGGGATTATAATAGAGTTAATAAGATTTCAAAATTGGAATTTATTGGATAATTGAATAACGGGTTTAATATGATTAAAAATGATTGGTAAATTTTTATTTTATCGTATTAAAGGTAGAATGATGTTGTAGAACTTTTAAAATCGAATTAAAAGTAAATTTGTGAAAATTGAATATTTTAATATTTAATTATCGACTCGAAAATAGCCAAATTTTGAACAGTCTCAGAATTGGACGAAACTAGTTCCATTGGATCCGTAATAGTTAGTTATTATTGGATTTCAATTTTCGTAGCAATCGGAGTTGCCGTTTGACCGTGGCAGCTCGAAACGCGTTGAAATTGTTTTAATATTAATCTGGCGAGTTAAAATAGTCATTTTACAAACAGTCTTGGATTTCGACGAAACCAGTTTCATTGGATCTGTAATGTAATATTATTATAAGATTTCAAATTTCGTGCCAATCGGATTTACCGTTTGTCCGGGGCAAGCTAAAACGTACAGAAATTAGTTTAAATCGATTTAATTTAATTCGATCGTTTATTTCCGTAACTCGCACAGACGATCAAATTAACTTCCGAAACATGTTCCATTGTGTCCGGAACATGGGGTAAACCCTAGATACGCCGGTCACCGCGCGTAAATCAGAGTTTGGAAAATCCGGGATGAAGAGTGTTCGTCGTTTTTCTATAAAGGCACTTCGTTATTTTCTTTTTTTGAGAATAAACTAAACCCTAGGGCAAAATATGCAGGCCGCCACCATTAAAAATCTAGGGCCGATATCTTGTTTTCTTCCTCCTCAAATTTCTTCAAATCCGTAAAGCGGTTCAACAAATTTCCAACTGCAACATTGAAGATCGTATTGAGTTCTAGAAGTTCAACGGTGATGATCGAATTTGGTGAGTCGAGTCAACGGCAAATTGGCTGCAAAGGGGGTCGGGTTCGTGCACGATTTCCAAGCCTTAGCGGGGCCGAGCTTGGCCATACGGCGGTCGTGGGTGGAGTCGGAGCTTGGCTTCGATGTGACGTCATCTGATCGAAGTGGAGACGGCCGTAGAGTGGTGCGTGATTAGGGTTAGGGCCGGCGTGTTTGGGTCTTGCGCGTTCGAACGTGAGAGAGGAAGACGAAGGGAGATGCGGCCTTGATTATTTGATGAAAATGGACGGCCCGGATAGCATTTAGGTTAAAAATTAGCAAATGAATTTGTAAATTATTTATTTAAATTTGTACGATATTTAAAACGACATAACTCTTTCATACGAGGTCGGATTGTGACGAAACGAATTGCAACGGATTCGTTTTGTCGAGCACTACGCTATAGAAAAGGATTGGAATCGTTTGGAGCTAGTGGAAATTTCAGATTAAATTAAACGCTCGTTTAATTTTATTCGAAATAAAACGCTGGAACTGCATTGAAATCGAGGTGAGTGTTTTATAACGCTCACAACGTACTAAATATCTTTATGCTAGTTAAATTGACACTATGAAGTGTTATGTTTTTTTATTTGTCGTTGTTTGATAAAATTTAATTGTCATATAGATTGTCATTTGAATTAACTGTTGAAATTAAATTGACAGTTAAATTTAAATTGAAATCGAAATTGAATTGCGATTAAATTACCTGACATTGATAACTATGAAATTGCTATGAATTGTATTGTATATTGGATGATTTATTTCGATGGATGCTATTGGTTGATATTTAAATGTTTGGATGTTTATTGCTTATATATAACCTGTTATGCATACATATGACACTATGATTGATTTAAGTGATATATATTCATCCCTGACATTTAATTGAAATAAATAATTACTTGGCCATAGGATCGAAAATTTTATACGGACACCGAATTGGCTAAATTAATTATTTTAAAAATCGTCGATTTGAAATTTATTTAAATGTTTTGATTTAAAGGTTATAAATAGAAATCAATTTATAAAAATCGAATTTATTGAAAAATTGAGTTTTGGAATGTTGAAATAAATTTTGGTTAAAAGAAATTGTTAAGTAATATGATTCGAGACTTTGAAATTTAAAAATTGGGATTTGATTGAATTTCGAAAATTGATTTGTTTAAAGATTTAACCTTAATTCGAGCTTTGAATGTTACCAAGTAAAAGTGAAATAAAAATGATATTTTGAAATTGAGCTTGAAATTGAATCATGAAATTTGGCTTTAAATTTGAATATTGAAGGAAAATTTTGTTAAGTGTTATAAATTGGTATATTTTGAAATCAAGCTCCAAATCGATATAAATTGAAATTGAATTAATTGAACGTGAATATAAATTGAAATTGAATTAATTGAACGTGAATATAAAAATTGAATAAATTTGAAGTCAAAGTTGACGTTGATTGAATCGAAATCGAAATTGAATCGGTAGAAGAGAAATTGAAATTGTTTTGAATTGGGAAGTTATAATTGAAATGGTTTGGTTTTAAAGTTGTTTTATTTTGTTTTTCAAATTACTCAGTTATATAAACCATTTTGAATACTTAAACTATTTTAATCTATTTTAAATCTACTTAACCCAATTTAAATTATTTTGAACTAATTTATCTATTTTAAATCTATTTTAAGATTTTAAGTATTTTTAACTATTTTAATTATTTAAAACCACTTTTGAAACTACTTAAAACTATTTTCTAAAATTCCAAACAGGTTAATAAGGTGGAATGTTTATGTTTAAATCTTGAATTTGAATACGAATTGGATTAAATGAAGTCGCAACCTAAATTGAAATTCGAAATGATTTTGAAATCGAAATGAGATATTGATGCGAAAATTGATTTTTGAAACGAAATCTTACATTTGAATAGATACGATGATATTTGAAATGGATTTGATTTTTGAAACATAGTCCTGACTCGAGTGTTTATTTACAATTGATTTACAATTGATTTACAATTGATTTAACTTTCATAAGGATATTTTAGTCCTGACTCGAGTGTTTTGTCTTTTCATTACGCTCGGGTCAGTCCTGAGTTTTTCATATTTTTGAAGATCTATTCTGGAGGATGAAGACGAAGATTTGGTATACTATTACTATTATTACCCTTGCATCATGCTATCTGCTGCATTATTTTAATTGTTCTGTTGTATATGTATAGCTCTAATAAATGTTGTATAAATAATTGTCAAAGTATAGTAAACAACTTCATGAACTGTTTATTTGACCATTATATTTTATCGTTCCGCTGTGAGATTCTGTGTTGTTTCATTTCCTTTATTTCTCTTTCTTTTCTTTTCTTATTTACCCCAATAACCATCTGCCCTTTTGAATGGTTTGGAATCGACATGTGTATTTGATCGTCGGTTTAAACTGTCCAAAAAGGCGGGTCGTTACATCCAATCTACCTCATTCAATCCTTAAACTTCACATTAATAATCTTCCCACTTAAAACTTATATCACTTTGGTTTTTACATCACACTTCAGGGAAAAAATCAAAACTCAATCTCTTAATGTTTATTTCAAATTATCTTTGATATCATGTATATCCATACATATATACATATTTATTCCTTGGCCCCCCAAGCCATATTTTAAAATTTTAAACCACCTTTGGTTTAAATTCAAATCAATCTTCAAACAACCCCCAATTATCCAAATAATACTTATTTATTATTTCTCATTACTTTGAAACAAAATTTTCAAATTCTGGGATTAGATTTAGAATTCATTTTCAAGTGATTTAAATTTTAACATGGTTGTATTATAATACTTCTTAATTTTAATTTCAATAATTAACAACCATTCACCTTAATATTTATTAGAAGGAAATATCGCTTTATATATCAAAATATACTTTATATATCAAATCATTTAAAATCTTTATATAAGAAAATAACAAGTACGCGCTCATATATATATACTCAACTCATTCTAGAGTACTACAGACTCTATTAAATGAGTAATCCCCACCAGAGCCAAGGTTCTCGCTTAACCTTTCAGCTCTGATACCAAATGTAACGACCCGAAATTTTCTAACCCGAAAATTTCAGATAGTTATGAAAAAAAAAGATAGAAGAAGAAGAACAGAAACACCAAACATCTCACAATCGCAGCGGATAAAATATAATAATAAATAATAATAGCTTACAAAAGAATACTATATCTGTTGATTACATTTCAATACATCAGAGTTTCACATATATTCAAATGCTGGCCATATACAATCAATTTGTCACAGAATTACAATAATATAATTAAAGCGGAAATATTCTAAGCGATATTGCCATCCTGCTCACCTCCTGAGCTCCAGAACATACCTACCTGAAAATCTGCAATACTCGGTCTGTCCCGAGCATTACATCAAAGTAACACCCGGGTCAGGCTGGAAACCAATGTGAGTAAATCTAACTAACAGGGAGTTCCAAAGCGAACAACTTAAATAACCCCGAGTAACATATAGCAATTCACAAGCCTCAAATTATTATAGACAACACTTAGTTCACATTTAAATTTCAAATACCAAAGGTTTAGATTTTAAAACAATCCAATACCTCCAAATCACTTCAATCCAGCATATAGATTTTATATATCAATCTACAAACATTAGAAGTAGTTTCGGTAATTTTTTTCCTATACCCGACCCCAGTCTCTTCGAATGTCATGTCATTTTATTCCAAGTTATCCAAAAGAAATACTCAACATTTCATATTAGAGTTATCAACTCCTTTAAATCATCCAATTCCATTTAATCATTCAGAAGCAAAGCTTGTTCACATACAAATCATTTCAATTGATTCAAATTGAATTTTAAACCTTAATCACTTGAATTCTTTCATAAATAAATTCCGAATTAATTAATCAACCATTCCTGATTCATCTTAATTAATCACCCTAGATTAATTATCTTCTAATTCCATTCAAATAATTATCTTAAATTAATTTCACGAAATTAATTATTTTGACCAAATCAATGAGTAATCTTTGATTACTCCACAAATTAATTTCTCATGTGTCTTATGATTAATTCATCTTAATTAATCAATCTTTAATTACACCGTTGATTTATATAAATTTATGATTTCCAATTATGTTTTGATCTGTTCTAGTCTAAATTAATTACTTTAATTTAACCCCAATATTTATCATTCTCGATTAAACTCAATATGTATTAACTAATCTTTTATTTACTTCATTAATAAATCAGTTATCCCTTAATTAATTATCTTAATTAATTTCTTGATAAATTTCACAAAGTAACTGTATTTTATTAATTACATTAAGTAATTAGTTATCACACCATCAAATGATTATTCTGCATCATTTATACTTAGTTAATTAACTTACTACTTAATTTATTATTTATTCAAACCTTTAATTACTGAATTAAATAACCCAAATCATTAATTAATTAAATTAATTAATTATCCATTTCAGTTATCCTACTAATCTAATGAATCACTAATTTATTAAATCCTTATTGATTTTTTTTTTAATTTAAAATAAACCATTTCCTTATTTATGATTTAAGTTTAAACAATTAAAATTTCATATGCTTCGAGTCAATCAACAATTAACTCGAGGTCCAACCAAAACAAAAATCACCAAATCATTAGTGCTCATCCAACAATTCAATCAATCATCCAATTATCTAAATTTAATCATTTAAATTTAAATAAAATCCAGAGCGTGAGATTACTCACCTTTGACCCATTTTGCAATCACTTCAATCTTGACTTGATTTTCCGCGTTTTTGACCTTGTATAACAATTATATACTTTCATCAAGGTTGAATAAATTGAACCATAAAGTTTCCTTTAAGAATTTAATCGAGTGATTTATCCTAACTATTAAACCCATTCTTTTAAAATAAATTAGTAGAATAAAATATTTTCCTTTTTATTGAAGCTACGTATATGCTTGAAAATCTATATAACCTCAAATTCTAGCTTTATATAGACTGATATATATATTACAGCAAATACAAAAATTAAATTTCTACAGTTAATATATTTATTTATATTTCAATGCTTTATAAAAATCTCAGTTATCTATATACCAATATAACTATTTCGTAACATCTTTGAATAAAGATAAATTGAAATCAAAACAGAGAATACCTCCCGCCCCTTCTCCCTACATGACTGCCTCTCCCAATCCACCACCCACGCACGAGGCGACCCAGAGGCGCCACCGCGGCCTCCTGCGAACACGCGATCCAAAACCCTAGCCTTCGGTCTCTTTGATTGACGCCGCTCTACCCCTAGAACTTCAAGCTTCGACACGCGCGTTCATCATTGCTAAAGCTTCCTCTTCGATCAATTCCTGGCCGCGACCTCGAGCTCCCTTCCACCAACGGCGACATCGTGACGCGCTCGGTGGTTGGCGAACGAACGATGGTTCCACGCGTCTTAGGGTTAGGTCATGAGCGAATTGAATAAAATGATTTCGAATTCAATTTCAAGGGGTCGGCTTCGGCCATTCCTCTCTCTCTTTTTTTTTTTAAAACCCGATGTCGAAAATAAATGAATTTGAGGGGAGGAGAACCAATATAGATGAAGGGAAAGATACGGCTTTAAGGAAAGAGGGTGGCCTGTTTGGGAAGGAAAAGAAGGCGTCTTGAAGAAGGTTGTTTATTATTTTAATTTTATTAATATTCTTATATTTTACAAGCTGTTCGAACGGACTCCGAATCAAACAAGCCGCCAGGCATTTATAAGGTTTTACCCGCGTTCCGAACACAATGAAACATGTTTCGGAAGCTAATTCGATCGTATGTGCGAGTTACAAAAGAAAACGATCAATTTTAAATTAAATCGATAAAATAAATCTAAGCGTTTTGAGCTGCCATGGTCAAACGACAACTTTGATTGCTACGAAAATTGAAATCCGATAATAACTAACTATTACGGATCCAATGGAACTAGTTTCGTCGAATTCTGAGACTGTGCCTCGGAAGGCTATTTTTAAATTCCAATCTAAACGATAAAATTTTCAAAACTGAACAAATCGCCCTTAAATTAAATTTCAACCATTCAATTATCTCCAGTATTATCATTATAAATTTTATAAGCCTTCAAATTATTTATAAACTGGTTTAGAATCTCAGATTCAACAATTACCCAATTTCAATTATTAAATTCAATATATATAAACTATATAATTCAATGATTTAATTATCAAGTAAATATTGATATCTGGAATTCAAGTTAAAATTAACTCTTAAATATTTTAAAATCGATTAATTATTCCAATTTAATTCGTTAAAATTTCCAGGTCGTCACACTTTTGCTCTTATGTTATTTTAAGGCATAAATATCCTATTTCCAATGGGTTAAATAATACCAAAGGCTCGTGTAATCACTAAATCCGAATTATGGTACCAATTTGTAATGTTATATTATTCTTAGCACCTAAAATTAGTGTCAGTTACCAACTAATGCTTCTATGCTAATCTTAAGTACCAAGAGCATTAAGTTGTTGGGTGAATAATTAATAAAATAAATATTTGAATATATGAGAAAATCTCATGGTATAACAATCATCAATGTGACATCTAAATAAACAAACATGTCATACAAGAGCTAATGCTACAAATAACATGTATACTATTCATTCATTTTCCTCTTCTTTCTCTTTGTTCGTTTTCTCATTTTCTTTTGTATGTTCTTACTTATATATAATTTTTTTCATATATTTCATTACATCGAATGTTATTCAATATTGAAAATAGAATCTCTATAACACAAACAAAATGACCTAAATAGATAACCTATAGATATGAATCGTCAACTAACTTCCTTCCATTTCCTTGCTTTTCCCGCAATTAAGAAATACATAGGCATATAAAAACAAATAACAACAACAACAATGATAATGATGATGATAAAGGGAAATTGGTGAAGCTGTTACTTAGACTACACCCACAAGCCTATGTACCCCAATCCCAAAGACCAATGGCCTTACATAAAGATAGACTACCTATATATCCTTTTGGGACCTCCCAGTAGTTATATTTCTTATCACCACTATCATACTTGACCCTCCTCTTTACGTTACAATGAAAATGAGTCAAGCCTGAACACAATGAGCTCAACATCCCACACTCCATTTACACTTAAACTGACAAGCGCATAAAATAATATGTCACTAACAATCCATACATCAACATGAGCATCATCATCATATTATATGGTCCATCATAAAAATGTAAAAAGGGATCACAACAATTTAAGTTTCACAATTTTATAGATTTTCCACATTAACGTTCATCTAGAATTTAGTAATACATCATAATATAATCATTTCTCTAATTAACCTAGGCATCATAATAAGATGTAATTTTGATTTTATTTACCAATTATATTATTACTATTTATTATTTATCAATTGTATTTTACTTTCCTTAGCTATAACATTTTCCTATTATATAATTACTTAGGCTTAAGTAATCTAGATATAAATATGTGTTATGTACGGTTAAATGTCAATGATTAATAAAATGTATCTTCTTAATAGTTATTGTTTCTTCCTTTCTCTTACTCTTCTTCTTCTTGATTTTTTTGTTTTATTTTAATATTTCAACATAAGATCAGAGAAGGTTTCAATCCTGTTAAAAATTATGTGATTTGATTTATCAAAGCATCCTCATTCATATATTTCCAAAACCATATCTTCATAACGTGTGCCTCAACTTGGCTCAAACTATGCATTCGCTTCTTTTGAAATAATCAATGACCACTGTTTCAAATTTCATACTTTCTTTCATGATTGCTTCAGACTTCCAACAACAATAATGAATTTCGATTGGAATCCTATTTCCAATCCCATGAGAAATTCCTTATTCTTATTCTCTTTTCTCAGTTTACGCCTTTGAATTCTGATTGGAATAAATCATCAAATCCTATAGGAATCTCCTTATTCCTATTATCTTTTCTCTGATTACAACTCTGAATTTCAGATTGGAATTACTCTTCCAATCCCGATTAGAACTCCGCTTCTCTGATTACAGCTCTGAATTTCATATTGGAATTACTCTTCCAATCCCGATTAGAACTCCGCTCCTAATCCCACATAAATCTCCTTATTCATATTTTCCCTCTCTAGATTCTGATTCTGGACCTCTAGTTCATTATTGTTATCTTTTTAGATAGTTGCCTACTGATCAGGTTTAAGCGGGTATTTAAATATAGTCTTTCTAGTAACACTTGAAACCATTGTTTCGCATCACTGAATGGTTTTGGTAACATTGTCGATTTTGGATTCATTTTTGATCATATTTATTTTGAGAAACTCCAGTTTCTACGTATCTTGAGTTTTGGTGGATGTTAAAGAATATTGCAAACGATTCGCTATTTATTATTTACCAATTTTATTTATACTTTCCTCGGTTATAATATTTTCCTATTGTATAATTACTTAGGCTTCGAGTAATCTAGATATAAATATGAGCTATGTATTATTGAATCGATCAATTCAATCATTAATAAAGACATAGCCTTTATCGATTACTTGTTTCCATTTCTTCTTCTTCTTCCCCTCTTCTTCTTTACTTCATTTAGTTTTGTTTATTCAATAATTTCAACATGGTATCAGAGCTTGATTTAATACTCTAACAATAATATATTAAGTTCTCTAATGTAACCTAGGCATCATAATAAGGTGTAACTTTGATTTCGATAGTTCATTCGAACAAATTAACCCAACTTGTAAGCTACTCATGCGACCTATTTACGAATTGTTGAACAGTCACAAGCCAGGTTACACCTCTCGATAAACATCCTTATCACTTGCTTATGACGTTCTCTTAATCCCAAAAAAGCATTAGTTTACATTAAACTTCATTAATTATTATTATTATATCCCACTTTTTTATTCCTTTGATATCTCAGATGCAATTCTACTCACTCGTAAACCAACTCCAGCATTCATAAATTATACTAGTTTATCACATATCGTAAGTGATCATCGGGAGTAATCATAAAACATTCAATAGGGTTTGTTGTAACACATGAATTGTAATAAAGTCTAATAAACCCATGAAAACCTATGGACATTTTCTTACATACCATCTTGCATGGAATCTTCAAAATGAAAGTTTTAAATATGATTCTTCTTACATCGGTTATATGTTAAGTGTCCATGGGCCCATGACCGCTATGTTCTGATGAAAGATGAATAATTTATGTTTACTGCCTCTTTAATAACCTCGCATAATTGCTTTTAGGGCCAAAATTGGTCACCAACACCCGAATGTAAGTGAAAGCACCAGCTAACAGTCATATATCACAAATAAGATGTTTATAGAGGGTAATAAAGTGAAGAACAGTGAAAACTAAAATGAAAGCAGTAAAGAACAACAGATTTTATAGTGGTTCGGCTAACTCCGGCCTATGTCCACTCCAGTAATTTTCTTTTTATTGCTGTAATAATCGATTAAAGTTACAAAGTGATAAACTAGCCTTAGCCTTAGAAAGTAGAAAGTCAGAGGGAAGGAGAGAAGATCCTTTTTCTGAACCCCCACACGCTGTATTTATAGACAAATCCTGAGTTGTCGGGCTTTCTGAATGGTATAGGCCCATCAAGGCCTTCCACCGAGTCACATACCTCTACCATGCCGAGCCACACCGATCTCACCACAATTCCGAGCCACATACCTCTACAATGCCAAGCCACTCACCACAATGCCAAGCCACATACCTCTACAATGCCGAGCCACACCGGCCTTACTACAATGCCGAGTCGTCTTACCCATGCCGAGCCGTCACATCAATGCCGAGCGAGGTACAATGTCGAGCGAGGAACAATGCCGAGTGAGGTCCAGTGCCGAGCGACCTATGATGCCGAGCGACACACGATGACGAGTGACGTCCGATGCCAAGCGAGGTACAATGTCGAATGACCCTCGATGCCGAGCGCGGTACAATGCCGAACGACCCTCGATGCCAAGCGAGGTGCAATGCCGAACGACCCTTGATGCCAAGCAAGGTGCGATTCCAAGCTAGGTGCAATGCCGATTGAGGCTTCATGCCGACCGAGGGCATGTGTGCCAAGCGAGGCTTCTTGCCGACCGAGGGGAGGTGTGCCGAACGAGGCTTTATGCCGATCGAGGGGAGGTGTGTCGAATGAGGCTTATCTTCCTGACCGAGCCATGCAACCCCTCCCCCATTTCTTGATCAAACGACATATCCAAGTGCACTTCGTCCTTTTAAACCGAATCTATCATATTCTAGCCTCGATAAACGAGAAGTTGACTTAGTTAAATCCGCATGTCTGTCGTCTTATCGAAAGGCGGTTTAACATTTGCCCTCCAAAACATGCCTTGCTATTGGAAGGTGTGTTTGAATAACCTCAAGTCCGATATTCGGAGTTTGCATGTCATCCACATTTGTACTTTCCGATTCATAATCCAATCTATTTTATCCAAGTACCATCACCATATCCTTCTTTGAATCTATGACTACTCCGAGTCGATATCCAATTTCGAATTCAGAGTCCATATCCTTAGCCAAATCCATATCCATCTGAACTCGATGACCGAGTTCTAATCCATCAATAACCAATAGCCAAATACATGACCTCATCGGGTCTAGTCTTTGAATCCGTAGACCTCTCCGGGTCACGTTATCCCTTTCGTGCCTTGATTCTCCTATCAAAGGCTTGTATGTTCTCCAGCCTCGGCTCTCCAGCCAAGGGCTTGTGTACTCACCGGCCTCGGCACTCCGGCCAAAGACTTTGATATTCACCGGCCTCGGCACTCCGGCCAAGGACGTTTATATTCACAGGCCTCGACGCTCTGGCCAAGAATATTTGTATTCACTGACAATGGCACTCCGGCCAAGGACTTTTTATATTCACCGGCCTCGGCACTCCGGCCAAGGATTTTGATATCTACCGGCCTCGGCACTTCGGCCGAGGACTTTTATATTCTCCGGCCAAGGAGTTTTATATTCTCCGGCCTTGGCACTCCAGCCAAGGAATTTTTGTATTCGGTTCGAGTCCATTCCATCGCTCTCCGATGAAGGGACTTGTAACTTGCGATCACTGCCCCGTCTCTTCGGTCGGGATAATAATCGCAAAAACCTGAATTGTTTAATACGTTGATCTGAATCCAATCAGAAAACCAGAAATCCATATCAAAAATCAAACATCCAAACCAAAATGGCAAACCAAAAAACCAACCAAACCAGGAGTTCAATCCAAACTCCAAAACCATACTAAAGAAAAGTAAATGTCCAAAGTACCAAAGAGACAACCAAAGTTTGCAGTAAAATGAAAAGAAAACATGATTTCATAGACCCAAGCAGTACGATTTTCGTCATCTCAGAGCACGCCTAGGGACTGTCCTCGATCCCGTACGTGTGTAAGCGACCTTGCCGTATTACTTTGGGTACTATTACTTTTTCAGAACCATCAAACCATTCGGTTTATAACAAGTCGGCGTTGACCAGATCTAGTGCCACCATCGCTAGAGGTAGGCGGTGGCCTCTCCCGTTCTACTGCTACAGCTCGATTCTTTATATACTTTTGCAGGTGACCATTCCTTACATACTCCTCCATGATATCTTTCAAGTGCCTATAATCGTTTGTGTTTTGGCCATCCAGCTCATGGAATAGGCAATGCTTTCCCGATGCTCGCTCGTATTCAAAAGGTTCCCTCCTTGCCGGCCTTCGATACTGGAGGCGCCCTCGTGTATCCAAGTAAATCCTTTCCAGAGTCTCAGTTAAATCTAGGTAAGAAGGAAACTTTGACTCCCTCCGAGGTTTCTTCAAAGTGCCACCGTTGCCCTTTTTTTTCCTTTTTCCTTTATAGTCTTTACTTGGATCCTCCCTGGGTGGACCTCCACCCATTACTGCATAAACTTCAGCTCCTCTCGCTACTCTCTCAGCCCATACATCCTCCTGTCTTAGAAACCTTTTCGCCTCATGGTAGAACTCCTCGAGATCCCTCGGTGGGTCCCACCCTAGTGATATCTTGAAATCTGAATTATTCACGATTTCTGAGACTGCTGCCATCAAAACCATTGATGGATCAGGTCGATCCACTGAGGCGACTATTGCGTTAAATCTGGTTAAGAAGTTCCTAAGTGACTCTCCCTTCCATTGCTTCATCGATGTCAAGGTCATTACATTCTTGGATCTGACTATATGGAACCGAAACTGTCTCATAAACTTTTCAATCAGCTCCATCCATGTGCCGATGAACCACTCTCCAGCTGTCTGAACCACATAGCTGCGATATCCGTCAAGTACAATGGGAAGCATCGAGCCGTAACCTTCATCCGATGCCCCCAGTACCTCCATATGCCTCATGTACCTCGTCAGGTGAACGGTGGGATCCATTCTCCCATCATACATATCCAACATTGGTAGCTTAAAGTCCGGTGGATTCTTAGCTTGCCTGATAGTAGGAGTAAAGGGACTCCTATTCACATCCTCCAAGTCTCTGTTTACCAATCCACCTCTCACGGCCCGTCTGACCATCTCCGCTAATCTGTCGTTGTCCTCAAGCTGTAATCCTTGTCTGTTGCCTCCGGTCTGCCCCCCGAGTTCACGAGGGAATTCTGGCACATGCTCCTCATCTCGTACTCCTTCCCTCCTATTGGTGTCGGGTTGCACGGCGTCATCTGGTATCCCTCCATGGATTGGTCCTACATTTCCTGTTGGTATGCCCCCGAGTCTAGATCCATCTAGGTTGATAGCCGTCTGCTGATTGGGGGCTGCCCCCTACAGAGTCATTCCCTCCGCTTGCTAGTTGAGCGCTTCTGATCCAGCTCCATGGATCCGAGCTCCTGCATTTCCTGCTTGTGCAAATTGTCTAAGAAGAGCCTGCATCATCCCCTCTTGCCTTTTCAACATTGCTTCCATCTCGTCTCTGGTGATGTAGATGGATGCTTGACCTGCTCCAGCTCTAGAGGAAGCCTCTTGAATTCCCTCCTGATTGCTCCTTTCTATCACTTGCTTTCTTATTGATGGCCTAACCATTGTTTCTAGAATCCAAGTTTCTAGCTTCAAAATTCTTGAGTATTTGCCATCTTGGTGAAAGCACCAAAATGTTAGCGCCAAAATTGGTCATTGACACCCAAATCCAAGCGAAAGCACCAAACCACAATCACAACTCACGGATAGAATATATGTAGAGAGTAATAAAGTGATCAATTGTTCCCTGTAATCACCCAAGCTTATCTACTATTTAATTCAAATAAAAACCTAATTTTAATTTATATGTTTGACCAAGGGAGTCTGACTCTAATTTCAAATGTTTGGTTAAGGAATTCATGCATTTGAATTACCCTTTTTACATTGAATAACGCGAGATATATATCCATAAAATTTAGATATATGAATTATGGATTTAGACATCTGAATGTGTAATATGGCCTGATATGAACCTTGGTGAATGAATTTCTTTAGTGGAAATTTGTTCCACCTATTTCCCATCTGTCTTTTTTCCTTTCACCTTCAACATTTAGCAACATGCCACTGAGACACTTCACATTAAAATCTCTCCATGTGGATTCATACCTTGTTATAAGTCGTTTGACATTCGAACGAGTATATCCTCATGCTCAATGAATAAATTTGAGACGGTGAACTATTTCAACTAATCGTTCGAGTTTAACTATTCGACTTTCATCTCAACTTCTAGGTTCATCGGATCATATCAATTATAAAATGCCATAACTCATCCTTCACTCACACTAACTGAGAACAATCCAAAAAATTCAACAATTAACATATCAATATACTATATTCAAAAATATCATTGATAGAGTTATGGGTATGCCCTAAAGAAAATTCTGTAATTTACTGTAAATTATATAACTCTATATTAAATCACATTCAAAATAAAAGGTTTTTGCTTTCTATTATATACTTTATATAATGTGCTATATTAAGTATTTATTTAAATTAAGTATATTTAATAGAAAATCCATAAATGATATGTTTTGTGATAATAATTACAATATGTTGTAATCATGAGAAATTTATCACATTGAAAACAAACATATCATTTTAAATATTTCTAGTTTAGATGTATCAAGATTAGATATTGATACATCCATTGAGACCAGAGTACATAAAACACTTAAAATGTTGGG
Source organism: Allium cepa (assembly GCA_030765085.1). Lineage (NCBI taxonomy): Eukaryota > Viridiplantae > Streptophyta > Magnoliopsida > Asparagales > Amaryllidaceae > Allium > Allium cepa. The sequence goes on along the minus strand of CM060931.1, from coordinate 556,584,853 downwards.
CAGTGAATTACTCATGGTTGTTGGGATAGCAAGGGGTTACATATTGATAGTAACTATAGCATGAACCATTTGATAGTTTTCTGTTGGTTAATATAACTAAGGTCAAATGGAAAATATCGATGTGACAATATAACACAATTATCTCGATTTGAGATACTATCAAGTTTCAATATGAAAACTACGTTTTTATTATAGTTAAACTATGGCATGACTTCCATCGAACAACTATAGTTGGGTTGCGTGGAAGCATTGGAAGTGAAACACTATCCGATAGATAATCTGTCTCCTTGGTTATATAAGACTAATATCACGATCAACTAAAGACAACTCAAAATAAAAGTTTATGGCTAGAACAGTTGGGTAATAATTATTATTATTACTTAACCAAGGACTTTTTTTTGGACTATACTTGTTGAAGGTGGACGATATTGGATTTTGACCATTAGCAAATTCCATAAGTCCTAATATGATATAGTTTTAACGAAGAGAATTGATGTATATAATTATCACTACCGGATACCACTTAAAATAAGTAAAATTGAATTTTTACTGAAATTAATAAGCGATAAATATGGTCATAATGTCACACCACTAGCTAAGGTGATGTATGCATGTTAATATTCAAATTATTCGATATCATTTGCTAACTGAATTTACACATAAGAGTCATACAACCAAAATGCTGATTACTCCGACTACCACTTGATTTAATTAAATTGTAATTGTTATAAATTAATTATTTTAATTAATATTTATGAATTATTAACTATAAAATTTTATTTGGTTTGTATTGATTGGTATTGAAAATAGTGCATATATAAAAGTCGTGCACACATATATCGATATATGATATCGATGTACGTTTAAAATAGATTTAAATGTATATTATCTAATTGGGCTTAAAGCAGCATGGAGGCCCATAAAGGTGCAAGGTATGACCAACTACAGATGAGTAGGGGAAGGGTATTTTTTTGAGTGGGATTTGAAATGATGGAGAAAATAGTGGATCTAGATCCACAGTTTGTTCCTACATTTCTCTCATATTTAAATACTTCTAACTCCTCCCCTTTGGACTCTTCCTTTAGCTCTCTACCTCCCTGCCTCTACCTAAACTATAACCCCACTTCCTTCAAACATAAGATCGAATCAAATTTCAACAACAGTATGTAGATTATTAAGTCAGGTAGCACTTTCTAGAAGGAGTTAAATTTAGATTCAAATGGAGTCTATCAATTCAATATTCAAGCTGTCGTTTGAGGCTACAATAAAGGTAATATTCTTATTTACATATTTATATATTAAATTTACCATGTTATTGTATATAGTTAGATTAGTTACCTATTAAGAATCCATATATTGAAATGTGTCTGCCTAGAATTTGTATTAGTATAAATATGTTAAAATAAATATTTTACACACGCATACATATATCATTCATGGCTTGAAATAAAAAAAGATATTTTCCAAAATTTAAAATAAAAATATGATTTTTAAAATGAAAGAATGTATTTAAAACAATATGATTATTTACAGATATTTATAAATCATTTTATTATATTTAAAAATATTGTTTTTGAAAAAAGCTTTTTTGTATATATATATATATATATATTAATAAATCTAGAAGTGTATATATTAATATTAAACAATATAGTAAATGGTTTTTAAATAATTTATAAATCTATGTACGTATAATTAAATAATCGTATACAATTTTGAATGTTATAAATATTTTATTTAGGAAAGAGATAAATTTCCTTATGGAATCTAAATTATATATATAAATGTATATACATGTTTATGAAAAATCTATTTGAATTTCCATACATATTTACATTTATCCTATATTTATAAAAGTCATTTACAAAATTGAATTTTGAATTTGAATTTAATAGAAATTTTCAAATCTAGACCTAGACTTAAATTTTGAATTTTAAAAATTAAATTTAAAATCTATATTCATATATTTATAAATATCATTTTATATCATGTGTACTTTTACAAATATATATCTATACATATATATATATATATAATTATATATATATATATGCATATATATTTTTTAAATAAAAATATTATTCGTAATTATATATGTATATATTTATATGTATGTATGCATGCATGGATGCATGTATGTATTGCACATCATATATGTATATGGATGGGCTAATACGTCTATTACGGTGTAAATCCCAATACTTAGATACAGACATGTTAAACCACGTACACTATACATGTGTATTTGAAACACACGTACATACTATATATACATTATGCAACATTAAATAGATTCATTTTATTAGTGAATAAATAAAATAATGATTTTATCTAAAAATAATTTAAATCAGATCAAAAAAAATTAGACTTTATATGCCTAATAAGATTCAAATGACAAAAAAAAATTGATATTTACCCATTTAACCCGATGGATGTTGGTCCAGATCCAACGATCATCTCTTAAACTTTCTACATATTCATTTATGATTAAACACTTGTACATCCATTAAATCAAGATTTTCATCTATAAAATCCTAAATAAATTATATTCATTTAGCCCTAACTCAACCACTAACATTTAAAAATAATAAATAGTACACATGGTGATCATAGAGTATAGAAGATAAACTCTGCTTGGTAAATCCTATAAAATCCAAGCTTTAATCTAATCCAGCTTTGAACCTCTCTTGGTTTCGAAAATTTGAATTCAATCTTCATGAAAATTTCGACTCGAATAGCTAAATTTGTAGAGAATCTCTTAACTTAAATTTGGATACTTTATTTGCAACTTTTCATTAAGAACGGAAAGAGTTGCAAGGTTTCTTTTTTTATGGAGAAGAAGAAAAGGAAGAGGAAAGTAATAAATGAGAAAGAATTCTCATTTTAGAAATATAAAGCCGATTTTGGAAAAAATATCATTTCCCACTAACTCTCTTTTTGTATCATTTAATCTTGTTATCTAATCTTGAAAACTTAATATGCTTTTATATGTAAATGTTGCTCAGTTTTCTCCCAACTATAATGCGGCCAATCCGTATAGTTCAGAAAGCCTACACCTTGGCCAGTATAGTTCCAAAAGCTTCTGTCTTGGCTTGCATAGTTTCAAAATCCCGCATCTTTCTTGAAGTACATGGATCTCGCTATAAAGCGACCCGTCCTACACAAATACACATGCGAGCAATGTTAATCCCTTACGACTATCAATGTATGATGGCAACAAGTAGTTGCCCGACATGCAAATGGTTCTCAACAGGAGAGCATCCCCAACAATTACCTTTCCCATACCTAGGTAGCCCCACATGCATTGGTTCAGGCAAACGGTCCAAACAATGACTTCACCCTTTCCTTTGCAATTCCCCCATCGACCTTTCGACTGTGACCGTCTATGCCATCTTCAACTATCTTGTCTTGACTTGGCAGGGTTTAGCCACAATAGTCTGAATGCCCCTACAAGAAGAAGTAACAACTACATTACTTCTTTGAAAAGGCTAACACATAAGACAATGTACATCTTTTGAAGGTAGCACGGTGTGGAAACCACTTACTGTCCTTCACTGCCACACTGAAAAAGGCATCACTGCACAACTACTCTTTGTTCCTATGCCGCCTCTCCCTAACCACAGCATGCTCAAGTACAGATCGCCTGCTGCAAATCATCTGAAACACCTAGTCCAAATGGCATCCTAGCAGTCACATATATCATCCAAATGACATAATTAAGAACCGAGAGTGGTTATAAGACTTTGGCAACATGATCTTGACTGTCAAAATTGACTTTCAACTGCTATTAATATAACATGCCATGCATTTTTAAAAAGGGATCGATCAACTGTAAACTCTTGAGTGTCATTCTCTTATTGTTGTCTCTTGTAAACCAAGCTTTGTAAGCGAAGCAAAATAATAAGAGAAAACTACCATAGTGGACGTAGATCAACTCTGACCGATCAACTCCAAATCTTGTCTTTTTACTTATTGCACCAATATTTCCAATTTTCCATTTTTAAATCAAGGTATTAGTAAGTAACCTTCGGTAGTATTAATTTCCAACTTTCAGGAACTACTAATTCAAGTGGCTGTGGTACGGAGCTCTAGGTTGAGGTCCTAGAGCTCATGGGTTCGAACACTTGAAACATTAAAATGGGTATTTTACTTAAATATAGTATCACTCTTATTATTTTTAAAAAAAATCTACTATAATTCTGAGATTGATTAAATTTAAGTCAATAGTAAACTGACATTATGAATTCATCTATGTAAATCCACTTTTTATTTTTTTGATCAAGTCGTTTAATTCAATTAAAATGGTTGATTATCTTTTCTGCTAAGAGTTAAAATATGGATTGTTACATAACACTATAGTTGAAGTAACCCATACTATGTAGTAATTGGACTAGGGATAGTAACATCTAAGTTTGTAATACCGAGGCACTCAAGAATGTGGTTATGTTCACCCCTAGAGTTAAATGCTGAGGTTACTTCAATCAATCTTTGGTTGCTTAAAATAGAGTGGTTTAGCTATGGCGAGTCGATGACGTAAAAATAAAACCAAACGCCCAAACAAATAAGTTAACAATTACTAGGCTCATGAGTTATAGTAGAAAACCCATGGTACTCAAACACATTTAAATGATAAAACTGTTTTCAAGGTTGAAACAATTACTTTTAATCAAAAGCAAATCGTAGAAATAATCAAAAGACATTTACATAAAGTATAATGAAAAATATCCAGCACAAACTCAAAAACATAACATAAAACGAACAATAGATTGCATTAACAAATGTGGTAAACATAGAGATTAAATGCATGGTCAATTTAAATAAATGATTAAGGCTGGAGATAGAAAAAACTCACTGATGTAAATATTTAAGGAGGAACGTGAAAAAGGTTGCTGACTTCTTGATGGTCGAATTCTCTAAAAACAGTGTAAAGAGAAATAGGAGAATAAGAGAAGTTTAAATAAGGAAATTTAAAGAAGTTTAACCCTCTATCATACATTCAGTGTCGCCTTATGTCCAGTTTAATTTCAGATTTAATTGTTGATTGGATTCCACCATACTACTAAAATAATAAATTGATATAAAAATTAGTAGTTGGAATGAAGTTGAAAAGGAGGAGAGGCCGCAAGTGTCATTTATTTAGTTTTAGAAAATGTTATGATCGGGTATCTATGTGATACCACCATAAAAATTTCTATCATGCATAGAAAACGTGATGTTTGTGCTAATTTCTCCACTGTCGGGCCTTTTTTTCTATTGGTCATTTTTTCTTTCTTATGCTTATGCTTGCACAAATTTATTCCTTCTCTGAGCTTTGACATCGATATCCAACAAATTCTAAATTCATCCGCATTATCTATATTCAAAAACTGAAAATATTCTAAAATCCTAAATACGAATACGTTTACGGATATGGTAATATCCACGTCCGAAAGTTATCCTTTGATTTTTAAGTATACAGTGAACAAACGATGGTAGGAGTGTTAAACATAAATCATACTAAAAAATGATTATACGTTGTCTAAATGTTCGGGAAGAACTAAAAAACACGAGAAAATTATTGGAAAGGAGGGAAAAAGGTTAAAATATTAGTACAAAAGCATCAACCGTACAAGACTAAAGCTCATCTCCTATCAAACATTAATTAACTTCATTCACTGCTAAATTCTACATTAAAGCATGAATTCATGATGTCCAAAGTGCTTAGCATTCCCTCAAAGCTCATCGATTTTGATTTTTGACACTTATCTCACACCAACGAATAGATCCATTGCTACTTCCTCTTTGTGAAGTCGGTGTTGTTACTTACACTTCTTAAGAGAATACTCATGGTTGTCTTTGTTCGTTTCATTTTCTTACCTTTTGACTTTAATCGTGATACCATATTTTGCCCCGTAGAGTTATCGATCACATCATCAGATATTGCTGCGTTAAATTCGAAAGTAATTTCTTCATGCCAACGCTTCCTATTCTTTAAACCTTGAACATGTTCTGATGTGATCATCAGAGAGTAGCATGGAGTTCCAGACCGCGAATACTTTTTCTGAATATCTATCATAGTTTGATCTGGCCCGTTAGCCATTGCACCTAGTCCGCCAAAATACTTATATTCATATATTGTTATGTTGTATTGTATGTGTTGTTTCTTCATGCTGAAATGCATTTTTAAACTGAAATGCATTCTCTGACTGATGCATTTCTCTATTTGTATTATCCTGTTGTTGTTCATTAATTTGTGAATTTTCCGAGCTATTATTTTTTTAGTAGTTGGACAGTTTTGGTTTGTGTTTGTTTTTGGCATCCATACCATTTCAGATGAATATAGCTTCGATGGATGGCCAAAACATTTGCAATTTGTACATAGAATAGGTCTGCATTCGTATTCTATGCGTTGAACGAATATCTCATTCCCATTCACTATCATAACTTTATTTGAGAATTTAAAATCGTTTTTTATTTCAAATAAAATCCTGACATATGAAATTTTAACCATAGCTTTAATGTGCTGATCCATTTTTAATAGATTTTCCAAGACCGAAACAATTCCATTAATCCCTTCTTCTGACCAAAACTCCAATCTTAGGCTCGAAAGTCAAACTCACACCGGAAAGGATTGTAACATTTCTTTTGGAAGATTGAGATCTGACGACCAACTTTCCATTATCATCATATTTTTATCATAGAAATAGGGACCTCCTGCTAATATTCTTTCATAATCTTCCCTATCTACAAATTCGATAATATAAAATCCATTTTCTTTGGTATAGATATAGAGCTCTCTTTTAGGTGCCAAACCCTTTTAATATATTATCTATAAAATAATGGTAGTACAGACATGAACCAACCACATAAACAACTATAGAGTTTTTCCAATATTTTTAACTGAATCTACTGTTGAGTTGGTCATTCGAGCATAAATCCTTTGAATAAAGTCTATCAGGTTATAGAATTTTAAAGGAGTAGATATCGGGATATCTTTCTCTGTGATAACCACTTTCCACGTTGTTGTTGTATTCGAAGAACTTGTGTTGTTTGGGATCAAGGCATGTTCAGTGTTTGGAACTCTCGTTGTAGCATTATTATTGCTCCAGATCTTGCATGAGACTTGAGTGGAATTACCTTGACTTTGCATCAATGTTAGGGAATTATTCCTAGACCTATTTGGATCTCCTTAGAGGAACCTAAAGGGATATAAACCGTTGCTTTTTCTTGATGTCGTTTATGTAAATTCATTAAATTTTGTATAGAAATAATTGATGTAAAACCATTGTTGTCCACTAATAGGGTGACTTTGGCAAGGAGAGATCATGAGAGGGTGGTGAAGTGAATGGCAAAAGTTGAAAAGGTGGAGGAGCTGGAGTTTTGAGGGCAGCCGTTGGAGGCTGAGACTTTAGGTTTTGAAATCATTTTGAGCTTCTTTGTTAAATAAGAAAAGAGAATGATATAAATGAATATTACATATTCAAAAGTGATTGTTATCATTGTACTTTTTTTTTTGTATTTATGTTAGCATTATTTCTAAAAAGCGTTTACGTTAGGCCAAAAAATTATTTAATTTATTGACTTATTAATTATAAGCCGAAGAGATAGATATCTCATATATGTCTGTATTGCGGAAACAAATATTCGAATCCAAAAATAATTTTTGATATAGATATAAATATGACACTATCAGCATTTGAATGTACCTGTTGATAGGCCTACACTTATCAGCTTATCCTACTACACAATAATAACATCTAAAACTATCAAAAATATAAAGATAAATGGATACATGAAAAATTAAAACTTTTTTTGTTGTCTTCACTAATGCTAAGGTCAAAATGAATGGTAACTTCTTTTTATTGCAAAAGGGTATACACATGTTATCCCGCCTTTTGGCAAGGTCGTGATACTATGGATTTGGCAAAATAGAGTTCATGGTCATAAAGGTAGGAAGCCCGGAGGGATGATTATTAGGTTCAAAAATCGGTTATAAACAAGGCTACGGATGATAGTTGATCGGATTCAAATGAAAGGCAAAGGATCGAATCAGATTACTTTCCTCAGGTAGGGGATCAGATCACTACGGATATGGATACTCAACTCAGTAGCTCAACTCAATGGATGTCAACCAATATCACCAAATTTTACCTAGGCAATTATACAAACAACTATCGAAACACGAAGGGGACATCATGGAGGACCACCATTAGGGATGGGCGACCCCCCAGTCAACATCTATAGGGGTCGGTGCTGATCGCCTAGGATGGCCCCAATTTCGGTGAGTGGATTCGTCTGGTCCTTCATCTTCTACGGTTGAATTTTCAGTTGGATATTTATTTGTCTTTCCCTATAAACATAACAGGCATGACATTCATTGTGGATCTTCTTCTCTCTTGGCTACATTCTGCCATTTTTATTACTCGGATTCAAATCATTATAACTGTAATCGGCATTATAAATAAAAGGAAAATCTTAGAAGTGGATATAAGCTGGAGTCAGCCGAACCACTATAAAACCTCTTGTGTTCATTTCTTTCTGTTTTAATTTCCTATTCTTCGTAATTTGTTCTCTATTTCATTTTGTTTGGAATTGGTTATTGAAATTTTGGTGCTTTCACTTTATTTGGGTGTTGGCATCCCTTTTTTATGCTTATATTTTGGTACTTTCTCTGAGAGGACTTGCACCTGCAGATTTGGAAGCTAGGATCTTAGGTTTAAAAGCTAAGGTACTTAGATCTACGAAGGAATGGCTAGGCAATCACCAAGGAAACCATTGGTAGATAGGAGTCAATATGGAAGGAGTTAGGAGGCATCCTTAGGAGCTGGAGCTAATTAACTCTTCATCTGCATCACTAGGAGCGAGATGGAGACTATGATGGAGGTGATACATGAGCGGTGATAAAGAGGCAAGAGGAGATGATGCAGAATTTTCTCAGGAAAATTGGACAGAGTACTAGGAGCTGCTGGAATGAAAAACCAAGGATTAGGAGTGACTGAAGCTATTGGCAATCTAGATCAAGGAATTGGAGCAGGTAGCAGGAGTTATAGAAAATTAGGAGCATGGAAACGGTGCTAACAACAGGTGATCACAGAAGAGCATTCGAGGCAGCCCTCGGCCAACATTAGAGGATCGACATCGATCCCCCCAGAGGGGTCGGTACTGAACCCCTAATGTTTAAGGGCATGCCCCTAGGGCAGGTCGGTTTGGATGTTGGTAGGCAAGTGGTTTGTGCTGTGCGGGTTAATACGGATCAGAATGCAGATGCATGTTCGAAGGAGTATGTTCTGGAATACCCTCACAGAGTCGGGGACAGGATGGTAATATGGATTGGAGGCTACCTTTGGATGGTAGTGATGGGTTCGTAGAGATTATCATACGAGCTATGAGAGGAGGATTGGTCAACAGGGATTTGGAAGATGTGAATAGGAGTGCATTTACTCCTAATATTAGGCACATTTGGAATCCACTGGAGTTTAAGTTACCAACACTAGAAATATATGATGGAAAAATGGATTATTTTATTCATCTAATGAGGTATATGAGGCATATGGAAGTGATGGGGGCATCGAAGGAAGTGATGACATGGTATTTCCCCTTATACTTAGTAGATATACCTGCACGAGACAATTGGAGAACGGTTCCATTGGTACTTGGATGGAGTTGGTGGATAGGTTTCATGAGGCAATTTTGGGTCCACATCACGAAACCCAAGAATGAGATGACATTGACAACGATGAAGTAGAGGGCTGGGGAATTCCTTGGGAATTTCTTAATAAGGTTTAACGCGGCAATTTATTTGGTGGATCGAGCCGAAACATCGATGGTTTTGACGGCTGCAGATCAGGAAGCTGATAACGAGGATTTTAAGGTGGTACTAGAACGGGATCCTTCGTAGACCTTAGAGAATTTTATCATGAGGCTGAGAGGTTCCTATGGTAGGAAGATGCTAAGTTTGATAGAGAAGAAAAGGTGAATGTAGTAAGGGATAGAGGATCATTTGGAGAAGGTTCGAGTAAGGCCAAAAGAAAGCAGAAGGTGGATGATGGCTTCGGTGGATCAAATCGGCAAAGGAGAGAACCAAAATTCTCTTCTTATACAAATTTAAATGAGACTTTGGAGAGGATTTATTTGGATACTCAATGACGCCTTCCATACCAGAGACCAAGAAGGAGAGAACCCACAGAACATGAGTGAACATTAAGGAAATATAGCCTATTTCATGAGCTGGATAGGCATGATACGAACGACTACAGGAACTTAAAGGATATGATTGAGGAACACATGAGGAATAATCAACTGCCACAATACGTGTGGACTCAGGCTATGGTAGTGGAACATGATTGTAATGACCTGATTTCTCGACGCCCGAAAGTCGACATCAATACATCCACTGTATCAAATGCCGAACAGTCGAATGCCGAAAAACCGAACCGTTAGGATTTAAAGAATAAGAAGGTAGAAGAAGAAACAGAAACAATAACAAAATCTCACATATCACAGCGGAAAAAATATAATAGATAAATGAATATCTTTATAACAAAGAACTATATCAGTTATTACATTACATCACATTACATTATCAAAGTTTACAACAACATGATACAACACTTCTGACAGCTATTCCATATGTAAACTGAACTTGCAGCAAAAGCAATCCCAACGCAGCGGATACTACATAGTATAAATAATACGTCTCGCCATCCAGCTTTCCTCTTGAGCTCTACAGCAACTCCTGAATTCCAGAATGACCTGATAACCTGACTCTAGGCTGCCTATGTGGAAAATTGTGGGCACCCAGAGTTTAGAAAGGGAACAATAAACTCCAGGTCAGTCGTGAGACAGGTGTGAGATCTCAAAAACAGTTATTTTCACAAAGAAAATAAAAATAAATCCTCTATGCCTTTCGAAAATGAAACTACCATAAGGCCTTCCGCCACACACACAATGCAAACGCATAATTGGAGGAGATTTCTCCTTATGATAGTGAAACATGCTTGATACGAAAAATCATTTGATATTATTATTATTATTAGTGCATAGTGTGGAAAACATTTCGAAAGTATAATATTAATCTTAGCCAGCATAGACATTTCGTACTATGCCTACTATAGCTACCATCTAAACAATGGTGACCACCATAAGTAAATGGCAGGTTATACAACTAAAACCGTACTGGGTTCGTATTGAGAATTGGATTTCCAACAAATGGTCAGGCTAAGGAACTTCCTACTGCCACATGGGTATGCCTATGGAGGGACGTCTCGAGAACTTAACCAGCTCTCTGCCAACACAAGGCCTGGTTACCTCTGTAACTAGGTAACTACTACACGAGTATGCCATCCCCCGGTCCTTTGGGACCTTTATCCGAGGATCCTCAACCACAAAGCAATAACCACAAAGAAAAGTATCTGCAGTAACCACAAAGGTTAAATATCAAGGCTCCATACCTGACACCACCCTTTTCCAGAAGGAAATGACATACCCTAAAGGGCGCGACCCTCATAATCTTGCCGCATCTTTCCTGTTTTCACCATTTCCGGGGTGTGAGGTCCGACGCAGTCTCGTTTACAAAGCTACACTTTTCACAAAGTCATGCTTTGATCAACAAATGATCAGCAACACTTCGTGTGCCACATTACCAAATTGGGAATGTATCACTAGTAACCATCAACTACATAACCTCTGAGCTCGTACGTCTCAGAGAGGGATGTTAAGCTAAGAGAATAAATTCTACGCCACCAATAGAAATGTATTCGATAGAAACCAGCTTTACATCTCAAAGTGTAACGCCAGCCACACATCCATACAAGTCCGTTCCGGGATCGAAGGGAACCGAAGGCACTTTCAAAGAAGCCCTTGCAATCTGGATATTCACTAATCTCGTTTGGAATCCCCATCACAAAGGGTGATAAAATCTCTATACCAGAGCAACCCGGTGCAGAGACATTCGACGGGTAATCCTTTTGTTTTTGAAAAATACTCGGTCTTCAACACCATCTTTAAATGCAACCACATTTCTTCGTATCGTTATTCGGAATGGGTTTTATGACACAAGGTCCTCTCCCGGCTAATCCGAATAACGAGCGCTTATTTTTAAAAATAAGTGTTCATTCAGATTTCAAACAAATCACAACAATTTTTCACTTCGATCCTTTAAATAAAAGATCTATCACAAATCACAAAGGTTCGATGTGGTTTTCGGATATCCACTTGGAATCCGACCCCGGTCGCATCGAAATTCAAATGTCATTTGAAAGGCAAATACTGATAGTCGGTTATTTAACTATCAATAAATATCCACAACAATTATTGGATTTAAATAAATTTCCCAAATTATTTATCTTCAAAATATATTCCCAAGATATATTTTAACACTTCCACCATTTGAAAACAAATTTCAAATTACTGACCACATTTCAATATCTTGAAAATAAGTTTCAAATCATTTTTCCTTACGCGAAAAACATTCCCAAATATTTATTTTCGGTGAAAATCTGCCGGGATTAAATGCTTTAAAATAATTTAAATTACCTATCCAAACATATATCCTTGGAAATAAACTATTTTAAAAACACTTACTTAATTATTAGTCCTCCATGAACTCGAGCGCGAGAAGCGAGTCAAACTGAACTGGAGGAGATGGAGAGACTCGGCTTTGTTTCGAAATTGATGCTCTACCATTCGATTTTGATTATAAATGATTTGAAGAAGAGGAATAAACGAGGCAGCCCTCATTTTTATTTTGAAATTAAACGAAAGGCTCAGCCATTATTATTATCTCCTCTGAAGATCTACTGCGAAAAGGGGAGGCAAGATTTGATATTAGCGTGCTCGAGTTAATAGACTACAGTGTTCTGAATGGAAAGGAAAAAGGCTGATGCGATATAATTTCAACTGCAACTGACTAGTTTAAATATTCAATTTAAATTCAAATCCAAACCGTTCGATAAATGCAGTTTAAAAATTTGACCTCCTATTGAGGCGTGCCACCAGGCGTCTATAATGTTATATCCCTATTCCGAATGCAATGGAAAAGGTTCCGAGTCCAAATTTGATCGTATGGAGAAAATATCTTTTCGGATCGGTTATAATATCGAATTTTCAATTAAATTTCAGCGCGTTTTCTTATCTCATGGTCAAACGACAACTCCAAACCTCACGAAAATTAAAATCTAATAATAATTCAATATTACGGATCCAATGGAACTAGTCTCGTCAAATTCCAAGACTGTGCCTCGGAAGGCTATTTTTAATATTGATTTAAACAATAAAATTTCAAAACTGAATACATTATTTCCAAATCAAATTCTAAAGCTTCCATTAACCTCGGTATTATAAATATAAATTTTCTAAGCCTTTAAAATAATTTTTTGTATAAGCTTAAAACTGAAAATTCAAATTTTTACCCAACTTTAATTGCCAAATCCATGGTTAATTTTGAAATTCAAGTTAAACTAACTTCCAACTATTTAAAATCAATTAAATATTCCATTTCAAATGTTAAAAATTTCCGGCTCGTCACATCCTCTGTAATGGGTGTGACTTTTCGACGCTCGAAAACCGACATTAATACGTCCAATGTATCAACTACCGAGCAATCGAATGCCGGAAAGCCGTACCGTTATGGTTAAAGAAGAAGAAAAAGATAGAAGAAAAGAGAAAAAGATAGAAGAAAACAAAAGGAAACAACAGAACAATATCAGAATCTCACAATCACAGCAGAACAACATATAATAGATAAATGAATAATCTTTAAACAAAGAACTATATCGGTTATTACCTTACATATATTACATTACATTACATCATCAGAGTGTACAATAACAAACAACAACAAATAGCGGAAAAGAAATACTATATACTAGTGAATATGCCATGCCATCCAGCTTGCCTCCAGTAACTCCTGAATTCCAGAATATCCTGATAACCTGACTCTAGACTGCCCGTGTGGAAATTGGTGGGCACCCAGAGTTTAGGAGGGAAAACAATAAACTCCGAGTCAGTCATGGGACTAGTGTGAGAACTTAAAATGGTTTATTCTTTTTTTTAAAAAAACAAAGAATATTTTTGAAGTCAATTCGCAATGCGTTTTGAAAATGTAACTACCATAAGACCTCCCACCACACACACAATGCAAACGCAGACTTGGAGGAGATTTCTTCTTATGTTAGTCAAAGATGCTTACTACGCAAAATCAAATCATTTTGATATTATTATTAGTGCATAGTATAGAAAACAATTTCGAAAGTAGAATATAAATCTTATCCAGCATAGGTACCATTATATTATGCCCGCTATAGCTACCTCATGAGGAGGCAGGTTATACATTTTGCAATCATAAAGGGTTTGTATTGTTTGTTTGGATTTCCAACAAATGGTCAGGCCAAGGAACTTCCCATTGCCACATGGGTACGCCTCTGGAAAGACGACTCGAGAACCTAACCAGATCTCTGCCAACACAAGGCCGGGTTACCTTTCAAACTAGGTAACTACTGACACGAATATGTCATTCCCCGATTGTAACCGATCTATATCCGAGGATCCTCGATTCCAACAACCACAAAGTAATAAATTTGCAGCAACAACATAGGTTAAATATCTGGGCTCCATACCATGATACCACCTCTATCCAGAAGGAATGACATACACTAAAGGGGCGTTACCCCCTAATAACCTTGTCGCATCCTTTCTGTTTTGACCATTTCCGGGGTGTGGGGTCCGACGAAGTCTCGTCCACAAAGCCACGCTTTATACAAAAGCTGTGCTTTGATCATCAAATGCTCAACAACACTTTATATTCCACATTACCAATTTGGGAATGTATAACTAGTAACCATCAACTACATAACCTCTGAGGGTGTTAAGCTAAGAGAATAAATTCTCCGCCACCAACGGAAATATATTTGATAGAAACCAGCCTTACATCTCAAATTGTAACGTCAGACACACATCCATACAAGTCCGTTTAGGGATCGAACGGAACAGAAGACACTTCCAAAGAAGTCCTTGCAATCCGGATATTCACTAATCACGACCGGACTTCCCATCACAAAGGGTAATAAATTTCTATACCGGAGATCAGCCGATGCAAAAATATTCGACGGCAATCCTTCCGTTTTCACAAATATCTGGTCTTCAACACCGGTCATCAAATGCATTCCATAACGACATATCACATACTCGGAATGGGTTATACGACCCCAAGGTTCTTTCCCGGCTAACCCAAATAGTAAGCGCTTATTTTAAAAATAAGTGTATCATTTAAATTCAAGCAAATCACAACAAATACGCATTCAAAGGTAAATATTGATAGTCGGTTATTTAACTATCAATAGGTATGCTCAACATCACCAGATTCCAAATAATTTTCCAAATTATTTACTTTCCAAAAATAACTTTACACCATTTCAACTTTTGAAAACAAATTTCAAATCGTTTCCCAATACGGGATATATTCGCAAATTTTTTATTCATTTTCATTTCAAAATGGTTCATTTAAACCAATTAAATAAATCCCTACCGATTTACTTTCTATTTACGTTCCGAATCCGTAAATTTATTTTCACACTTCAAAAATAAATCAACGTTTATTTTTAAACAAATTTCCCTTTATTTTATAAATTCCATAGTGAATTTACAATTCCCAAAATATATATGAATATACGATTTCCAAGTCGATTTCTAATATTCATTTTCAATTTATCTCTAAAAGATAAAATCTCAAAATATTCACTTCATATTGGATAACATTTCCATACTTATTTAATAATAATAAGTAATTCACAAATCCATTTATTTTCAACACTTGGAAAATATTCAATATACTTAAATCAAAATTAAGTATATATTTCATTCTTTAAGAAATCATTCTCTCAAACATATTTATTTGGGCCAAAATGAATGTTGCGTAAAACATCGTTACGACGACCCAAAATCACTAGTATAGGGATTCAAAATTAAGATAGATATATAAATCCCAATACTATATAAAACATTTTCTTTCGGAAATCATTTACTATAACAACAGTGTTATAGTCCACCGTTTCCTTCTATTTCTCGAAAACGTCTATTTCAACAATGAATGTTGAAATCTATGGTTTCGACACTTAATGCATTTTAAAACAATTTCAAATCGTTTTAATTCCATTTAAAAGATCACTCCCTAAAACATTCCTTTGATATATTATTCACTGTTCAAAATCATGAATATACTTCACTAACCAAATTCAATATTTTCTACACATTTTATTTCAAGGATAATTCGCTATCCGAAATCACGAATATATCTCCTTTAATAACCTTCTGTATTAAATTTATCAAATTCAATTGATTTCGGATTTATAAACAATGTTTATAAATTCCATTTTTATTTATAAAAACTTCAATTATAAAATCCCCTTTTTTATAAATCAATTCAATTCATAACTCAACTTTATACCCAAAATCCAATTTATAAGTTAATTATTTATATTATTTTTTATTTTACAAAATCTATTCATTTCATAACTTTATAATTTATAAATCTATAAATTTTATTCACTTGTGAAATCCATTTATACTTCATTTTAACACTTAATAAAACTCGTTTCACAATTCCTATATTTTTAATTTATAAATATTAATCTTAGAAATCTTTTATATAAACCGTTTATAATAATTCAAAAATCTCAATTTAAATAAACCAATCCTTTTAATAATTTACAAAATGTTATTTAGAACTTATATAACTCCAAAATCATACTTAAGTACTATTTTCCAAAAATATAACTTTTATAACAATAAAATTATAATGTTTATTTATTTTAACAATTCAAAATTTAACAAACGTATACTTTCAAAAATCACTTTAAAATTCTTTTTAAAATCAAAATCATTATTTTAAAACTTCAAAAATGGATCCGATGATGCAACAGCACCAAATAGTCAATCACGAAAACAAAGACATCATATATCAGTATATGATAATCAACAAATATCACAATATCTGTAATCAAATAAATACTGGTGAGGAATCCAGTTGGATCCCTCCAACCTGTTTCCCTGCATCCAAAGACGTTAGCACAATACCAATTTCGTTCCAATACGGAATATCGCGATATATAGGATTTGTAAAATATTGTTCTCTATTATGCGGCGCAATAAGGTATCATCCGCTATATAATGCGGGAAATCAACTCCAAGTACATAAATAATACCAATTTCATTTTGTAGTGAAATATTCGCGGTATATGTTTTTAATAAATAACCTCCGCTTACTAACGGCGTATAATGTCTATTTTAACAATCAATAGATAACAATCATCATTCAAACATACAATCAAGAAATTTTAAATATAACTATTTAAAATTTAAATCGAAACTATTCGATTGAGTGAGAAGTTCTCACCTCGCTTTCAATTCAGTTTCCGCGTTTTATTTCGAATAAAATTAAACACGCGTTTAATTTTACCCAAAATTTTCACTAGCTCTAAACGACTCCAAACCAGTTCCATAGCGTAGTATTTGTCAATGCGAACCCGTCACAATTCGTTTCGTCCAAAACGGACCTCGTATGAAAGAGTTACAACATTTTAAAGTTTACACGAATTTAATATATAATAAATTAACAATTTCTTTTTATTTTTATAACCTAAAAATTCCAGGGCCGCACGATCTCGAATTTGCAGATCCAAGCCGCATGTTCCTTTCTTCCCCATCACGCGCAATACCCAGATATCGAATGAAAGCCGAACCCAAAAGCCGCCCTTAACCCCAGTTTAACGCGACCACTACAACGCATCTGAAGACGATCGACGACCATCACTTTGTAGCTCTCACGCAAAGGCATTGTCGGCCACAATCTTATGCATCTCGGTCGAGTATTCCCCCCTAGAAACGTGTGCGAACGTTGGCTGTTTGAAGTCAATTTGTCAACGATCTACTACAACTCAAACGATCTTGGCCGTTGGATTTGTAGAACTCAACGAGCTCTACAATATTGTAGTTGGTGATTTCTTGTAATTGTTAAAGGATTTGAAGAAATTTGGGGAAGAACGAAGAACAATTTCGGCTATTAATGAAATAAGTGGCGGCAGTAACCTAGCTAGGGTTTTCTTTTGCAATTGTCAATATTTAGGTGCTTTTATAGAAAATTTACGAAAACACTATTCATCCAAAATTCTCCGAACTCCAAACGAAGCGTGCCGGTTGGCGTTTTTAAGATTTACCCCGCGTTTCGAACACAATGGAACATGTTTCGGAGGCTAATTCGATCATATGTGCGAGTTATGGCAATAAACGATCAATTTTAAATTAAATCGATTTAAACTAATTCCTATGCGTTTTGGCTTGCCCCGGACAAACGGTAAATCCGATTGACATGAAATTTGAAATCTTATAATAATATCACATTACAGATCCGATGAAACTAGTTTCGTCGAAATCCGAGACTGTTTAAAAAATGGCTATTTTAACTCGTCAATTAAATATTAAAATATTCAATTTTCACAAATTAACTTTAAATTTGATTTTAAAAGTTCTATAACATCATTCTAACTCCAATATGATTTAATATAACTTTACAAATCATTTTCAATCATATTAATCCCAATTTTCAATTATTTACGTAATTTCAACTATTAAATTATCGATTTAATTATCCAATTAAATCCTTATATAATTTATTCGACTGTTTAATTTCACTTATTGATATTTAAATTCAATTAAATATACGAATTTTAATTAATAGAAATTCTGGGTCGTTACATCCTTCCCCCCTTAAAAGAATTTCGTCCCGAAATTACTGGTTAAGAAGAATGATTCTCAACCCGTTTAATATTTTCCAAACCAAACAGTTTTATCAACTTTCCAAAACAAACTTTTTATTTAAGACCCATCATTTCTTCAAATAACTCTCCAAATTCAATCATAAGTTTCCAAACAACATTGTTTTCTTAACCAATTCAAATTTAAATTTAAATTCAAATTTTAAACTTTCAAAATTTTCTTAAAATTTTTCTAACTCTCGAAATTTTCGAAAATTTTCGCCAGAGTCTCCTTTGCGCGGCTAGCTCGGTACAACTACAAAATGCCTCTACGGGCTCTCAAATTCCAAAGGAAAACAAAAGGCCAAATGGCTAGATCAAAACCCAATCAAATTTCATACAGGAATTTAAACACACACATTTTTGTCAAGCAATTCAATTTTTATCTTCGAAATCAAAACCAATTTTCCTTTCTCTTTATAATACCTGTATATCCAATTTAACCATATCCAACTACAGATTCCAAAATCATTTTATACATTTTCTTACAGAAGTTTCAATCTACTTCTATTCAAATTAGTTTTCCCATTACCATATGAATTCAATTTATCTTTAACTCTGAATATTGAATTTTATCCTTCAATTATAATTGATTCACATTATTATTTTAAATTAGTTTCATTCACTAATTTACTTCAATTTCCAATTTGAAATTGTTTGTCGCTAATAAAAAAAAATTTCCCAAAATTTTCAAAAATTTACTACCTCCCAAAATTTTCGGAAAATTTTGCAGAGTCTCCTTTATACGGAGGAGCTTTTGCAATTTGACAAAAGATATAAATATATATACATCGTCCCACCCGGTCGGAAAAACATAAACAGTTCATATTTCCTATTTTTATTGCGTAGGCGTACCTTAGTTAGCATTTTTAAGCAAGCGGCTTATTTAATTAGCATTTTGCACAATCAAATCCAACCAAACGGCTTCCCGGTACCTGTACTTACTCAATTTAAACATGTAAGTGTCATATATGAAGTTTAAGAACATTTCACTTATTTGTAATAGTTAACACATGAATTCTAAAAGCAATATACACTAAACATTTTCGTAAGCAATTTACATAGTGTTAATACTATTCCAACTGTATTCAATTAATTCATATAACCAAATCGCATGCTATTTCATCTTTCTTTTCCCTGATGTTAAATAGTAAGGAATTTTTCCTGTGGCTTGTTCACTGAGGAAGAATGCAAATGTTATCATTCCTGCTTTCCTACCCTTTAACAAATGTGCTTTATATTTTATAGCTTTACCTTGTAGAATTTGCATAATTATTGAACATTTAATAATGCAATTACTGATGATGACAAGCTTTGAAGTCTTTTGTGGCAGTATCATTTTTCATGGATAATTACTTGCTTTTTGGTCAGATTTTAATCTGATTTTTGAATTTTTTTCTTCTTCTGTAAAGCAAAATGAGGAGGAAAAAGTGGTAGAAATAGGTGATATTCAATGTTAAGGGCCAGACCAAGATGCTGCAGAATGTGCTAGACTAAGCAATAAAACACGTAATTTGTTATGGATAAATTTCCTACATATTCAGTATCACAAACTACACGTAATTTATTATGAACTTGTTGGTGAGTTGCCCTTATACCAATATAAAACATCAACTATATCTATTATTTAATCCCAGCTACCCTTGCCCTGCAGTTTGGGACTTTTAAGTGCTTGAGTTCCAGAAATTGAATTGTATCAGTTTGAAATATGTTCTCTGTTAAAAACAGAAGTATTCATTTGTCATGTTTATTCATTTAGTTTATATTAATTCTATTCCATTCTATAACTATTCCTCAACTTATTTTAAACCATGCTTCTATTTGAGTTCGGCTTTCATTCATCATTTACTTAAGTTAACAACTTAAGTTCATTTCCATTTTTTTTATTCGACACATTTCCAATTATATTTAATTTTTTGTTAACACTTCAAGTTTGAATTTTAATTAATAACTCAAGTTCTGATTCTACCATTCGCTTTTAATTCACCATCCAATTTTATTAACTCGCAATTCAATTTCTATTTAACCTGGTATATTCCAATACAAAATTTACTTAAGAATTTCACGCTTCATTTCTCAAGCTCAATGCAAATGTTCTACGTACTTCTTATATTTATTTCTAATTCATTACTTTGGTTTATATTTACTTATATTAAACTGGATTTTCAATTCTATATGAATTCAATTTACTTTCATCCAGAAATATTGGATTCAGTTCATTTTATTTTTTATTTTTCCAAAGTTTGGATTTTTATTCAACTTGATCCAAGTCAAATCTCATTCCATTTTTTCAATTCCAATTCATTTACTCACAAATGTTAATTCATTTGTTCATTCACAAATTTATTCCACACTAACTTTTATTTATCCCTTTTCAATTTGAATCTTATTCCAATCAAATTTCAAATATTTTTTTATGAATTGTCAAACTTATTTACATATATCGTAACATTTTAAAGATTTCCAGAGCCTTTTCACCTTTTCCAAAACCATTACTGAAAACAATTCAAATTATCCTTTGAATTTAAAAACCAAACCCAAATTTTCCCAACAACTTCCATTTAAAACAATTTGGCAGCAATCACTCTTTTAGAAACCCGAAAATGAACTCCGATGATGTCGCGATCATCACCGGAATTATTTTTCAGTGACCAAAAAGAGTTTAGCACTTTCATCCCTTCAAAACACTTTTCAAAACCCATTGAAAATCATCTTCAAAATCAAAGGGATTTAAATTTTCCAAATCTCCAAAATTTTCAAATTCTTTTCAAAACATCTCTCTGGAATTCCATTTCAAATTACAAGTCACATTTACAATTTATATTCTCAAATTCCATTTGCATGTGAATTTATTTCTTAATTTTGGAGTTACGATTTCAATTTCTTTTTTCTTTTTCTTTTTTTCAACTTTAATGATAATAATTTAATATTATCACTTCCTAACATCCAAGCAACCATATATTATAATAATTCACAGAAAATTTATTTCTTTTACATACGAAAATAGTTTGGGTAAAATTATCTCATTTATCCAATTTTAAAACAATACTGTGTCGGTTTATCTTGTTCAAGAGTTTAGAAACTCCTATCGACACAGTTAGCTAGACTGCACCGACCAGAATCTATAAACAATCAACCGATAAGTCAACACAATAAAACAATTTTATATTCACTAACAAATACGCGCTCATATCTATTAATACACTCACACTCATTCTAGAGTACTGCTGACTCTATCTCTAATGAGTAACACCCAACAGAGCCAAGGTTGTCGCTTAACCATATGCTCTGATACCACAGCGTAATGACCCGATTTCTCGACGTCCGAAAGTCGACATCAATACGTACACCGTATCGAATGCCGAACGGTCGAATGCCAAAAAACCGAACCGTTAGGGTTTAAAGAAGAAGAAGGTAGAAGAAGAAACAGAAACAATAACAGAATCTCATATATCGCAGTGGAACAAATATAATAGATAAATGAATATCTTTAAAAAAAAAACTATATCAGTTATTACATTACATCACATTACATTATCAGAGTTTACAACAACATGATACAACACTTCCAACAACTACTCCATATGTAAACTAAACTTGCAGCAAAAGTAATCCCAACGCAGCGGATACTACATAGTATAAATAATACGTCTTGCCATCCAGCTTTCCTCTTGAGCTCTACATCAACTCCCGAATTCCAGAATGACCTGATAACCTGACTCTAGGCTGCCCGTGTGGAAAATTGTGGGAACCCAGAGTTTAGAAAGGGAATAATAAACTCCAGGTCAGTCGTGGGACTGGTGTGAGATCTTAAAAACAGTTATTTTCACAAAGAAAATAAAAAGAAATCCGCTATGCCTTTGGAAAATGAAACTACCATAAGGCCTCCCGCCACACACACAATGCAAACGTAGAATTGGAGGAGATTTCTCCTTATGATAGTCAAACATGCTTTATATGCAACATCATTTGATATTATTATTATTAGTGCATAGTGTGGAAAACATTTCGAAAGTATAATATTAATCTTAGCCAGCATAGACATTTTGTACTATGCCTACTATAGCTACCATCTAAACAGTGGTGACCACCATAAGTAAATGGCATGTTATACAACTAAAATCGTACTGGGTTCGTATTGGGAATTGGATTTCCAACAAATGGTCAGGCTAAGAAACTTCCTACTGCCACATAGGTACGCCTCTAGAGGGATGTCCCGAGAACTTAACCAGCTCTCTGCCAACACAAGGCCGGGTTACCTCTGTAACTAGGTAACTACTACACGAGTATGCCATCCCTCGGTCCTTTGGGACCTTTATCTGTGGATCCTCAACCACAAAGCAACAACCACAAAGAAAAGTATTTGCAGTAACCACAAAGGTTAAATATCAGGGCTCCATACCTGACACCATCCTTTTCCAGAAGGAAATGACATACCCTAAAGAGCGCGACCCTCATAACCTTGCCGCATCTTTCCTGTTTTGACCATTTCCGGGGTGTGAGGTCCGAAGAAGTCTCGTTCACAAAGCTACACTTTTCACAAAGTCATGATTTGATCAACAAATGATCAGCAGCACTTCGTGTGCCACATTACCAAATTGGAAATGTATCACTAGTAACCATCAACTACATAACCTCTGAACTTGTACGTCTCAGAGAAGGATGTTAAGCTAAGAGAATAAATTCTCCGCCACCCACAGAAATGTATTCGATAGAAACCAACTTTACATCTCAAAGTGTAACGCCAGCCACACATCCATACAAGTCCGTTACGGGATTGAACGGAACCGAAGGCACTTCCAAAGAAGCCCTTGCAATCCGGATATTCACTAATCACGTCCAGAATCCTCATCACAAAGGGTGATAAAATCTCTATACTGGAGCAACCCGGTGTAGAGACATTCGACAGGTAATCCTTTCATTTTTGAAAAATACCCGGTCACCACATTTCGTCGTATCGTTATTCGGAATGGGTTTTATGACACAAGGTCCTCTCCCAGCTAATCCTAATAACGAGCGCTTATTTTTAAAAATAAGTGTTCATTCAGATTTCAAACAAATCACAACAATTTTTCACTTCGATCTTTTAAATAAAAGATCTATCACAAATCACAAAGGTTCGATGTGGTTTTCGGATATCCACTTAGAATCCGACCCCCGGTCGCATCGAAATTCAAATGTCATTTGAAAGGCAAATATTGATAGTCGGTTATTTGACTATCAATAAATATCCACAGCAATTACTGGATTTAAATAAATTTCCCAAATTATTTATCTTCAAAGTATATTCGCAAGATATATTTTAACACTTCCACTATTTGAAAACAAATTTCAAATTACTGACCACATTTCAATATCTTGAAAACAAGTTTCAAATCATTTTTCCTTACGCGGAAAACATTCCCAAATATTTATTTTCACTGAAAATCTGCCGAGATTAAATGCTTTAAAATAATTTAAATTACTTATCCAAACATATATCCTTGGAAATAGGCTATTTTAAAAACACTTACTTAATTATTAGTTATAAAAATATTATACTAATATCTTACATAAACTTCAAGTCTAAACTAACTTTAAAATAATTTAGTAGATAGGGTATAACTATTTTAAATAACCATTTTCTAAACAAATATCAATTTAATCTTTAAAATAATTCTTTCTATAAGTGATTAATTAAATCCATGTTTTAAAGATTTAAAACAATTTCCAAAAATAATTCCTCCAACAATAAAAAAATTTCCAAACAATTTCTAGAACCTTTAATTTATACTTCAAAAGCTACTTTAACAATATACTCGGCTTTCCAGGGAAGAATTGTCTTTCCATTTATATCAATTAATAAATCTTCTTGATTTATTTTAATTTACATACCAAATCTGTAAATTCCTTTATAAATTCCCGTTGTGCATTTAAACTTCTAAATATTCATTTATATGCGATTTTCAAATCGATTTCTAAATATTCATTTTCAGCACCGAATTAAATTCTGAATTGATTTCCAAATTTATTTACAAACACCAAATCAATTTTCAAACTTGATTTCTAAATTTATTTCAACACCAAATTTATTATCCTTTGAAACAAATTCCTCCTTTTAAATTTATTCAATTTTTTCTAAAACTAATTTACTATAAATTTCCACTAAATTTCAAAAATCCAATTTCATTTATTTCTAATATCCTACTATATCAGAAATATATTCGGCTAAATTATAGCCTTTAAGGGTTTCAATTACAAATAATCACACACGGATTATAAATAATCAACACACAAAATATGAAACAAATTCAATATTTGAGGAATCCAGTTGGATCCCTCCGACCTGTTTCTCAGTATCCATAGACGTTAGCGCAACAATTAAATACCAATTCCACTTCGAGGTGGAATATCGCGGTATATGGGATTTTATATAATATCATCCGCTATTGTGCGGCGCAATAGGGTCTCATCCGCTATATAATGTGGGAAATCAACAACTCCAATATATACTATATACTACTATATATATAATATCATCCAGTGAATAATTATCATAAATCATCCATCCAAGCACATAGTCTATCAATTTTAAATTTAACTATCACAATTCAACTATCAATCAATAACTGAAATTTTCAATTATTAAAATTTTGAGTGAGAATATCTCACCTTTATTTTGCAATCCATTCCATTCCAGACTGTTTTCTCCACAATTTTGACCTTGTATAAGCAATTATATACGGTTGATTAACATTTGGATTAACCGAACAGTTTATTATCATTTAACAAATTTAATTTGCAAATAATTTGAACATATACATGCTTACAAAAGTGATCTATATTTCCATCTAAAGTTTCTATTTTTTCCAATTTATCTACATATATATTTCCTGATTTACTGTATATATCCACATTTACATATATTATAAATAAATTGTGTGTGTATATATATACCTACTGAAATTAATATTATTTTTTTCTGAATATATTTTTTTCCTAATTTATATATGAATGTTGGTTTAAACTAAATAAAAATAAATGGTTACCTTACTGACTCAAACGAGCATTAGCCACATCGCGAAGCAGCTGCAGAACGCGACAGGAACGACGACGACCCTTCGTCATCGAACGAACCACCATCACTACACGCCGAAGCTATTTGCGCCACCTCCTCGCCGCGAACTCCTCTTGCTAAAACCGAAGTCGTCGTTCGAATCGAATCTGGGCCTCCAAGAACCCCATTTAAAACACTAACCAGTCGTACACCAAGCATGAAGCACCGCATGCGACCAATGCCCTAAATCGCGAGCGTTAGCTCGCCGCTGCCTCAACTACTATGTTGCCCTCCTCAACGCGCGCCGTCCTCCACGAACTCGAGTGCGAGAAGCGAGTTCAAACTGAACTGGAGGAGATGAAGAGACTCGGCTCTGTTTCGAAATTGATGCTCTGCCATTCGATTTTGATTATAAATGATTCGAAGAAGAGGAATAAAAGAGGCAACCCTCATTTTTATTTTGAAATTAAATGAAAGGCTCGGCCATTATTATTATCTCCTCTGAAGATCTGCTGCGAAAATGGGAGGCAAGATTTGATATTAGCGTGCTCGAGTTAACAGGCTACAGTGTTTTGAATGGAAAGGAAAAAGGCTGATGCGATATAATTTCAACTGCAGCTGACTAGTTTAAATATTCAATTTAAATTCAAATCCAAACCGTTCGATAAATGCAACTTAAAAATTTGACCTCTTATTGAGGCGTGCCTTCAGGCGTCTATAATGTTATATCCCTATTCCGAACGCAATGGAAAAGGTTCCGAGTCCAAATTTGATCGTATGGAGAAGATAGCTTTTTGGATCGGTTATAATATCGAATTTTCAATTAAATTTCAGCGTGTTTGCTTATCGCATGGCCAAACGACAACTCCAAACCTCATGAAAATTAAAATTCGATAATAATACAATATTACGGATCCAATGGAACTAGTTTCGTCAAATTCTGAGACTGTGCCTCGGAAGGCTATTTTTAATATTGATTTAAACAATAAAATTTCAAAACTGAATAAATTATTTCCAAATCAAATTCTGAAGCTTCCATTAACCTCGGTATTATAAATATAAATTTTCTAAGCCTTTAAAATAAATAAAAAATTATAAGCTTAAAACTGAAGATTCAAATTTTTACCCAACTTTAATAAATTAAATTCAAAAATTTAATTGCCAAATCCATAGTTAATTTTGAAATTCAAGTTAAACTAACTTCCAACTATTTAAAATCAATTAAATATTCCATTTCAAATGTTAAAAATTTCCGGGTCGTCACAATGAGCGGCCACGTCCAATGGAAATGACCTTGAATCGAGGTCAAAGATTGTCATCTCTTTCTCGGGATGGCATGAACTAAAAAAACAATAAACTTCATAATAAAATGGCTAAGTCGCTTATACATGTACGGGATCAAGTTCGGCTTCTAGACATGCTCTGAGATGACGATGGACCGTCATGCCGGGAGAGGTAACATTTGGTTTTTCTTGTTTTTGGTTTTCTGGTTAAAAGTACTTAAATTTAATAATATATAATTTAATAAATGGATTTTAGAACACTTAATCCGCATTAATGTAATGAACAAAACAGGTCATGGTTGTCCTGGCTAGAGAGATGGGGCAATAACCGCAAGGTGTGAGTCTCTTTGCCGGAGAGCGATAGGATGGACTCGTACATCATAGATTAAGTCCTTAACTGAGAAATAGAGGCCAGAGAATAAAACCCCAAAGATCGCCTTATGTTCCGACCGAAGAGACAGAACCAGAGTGGAAGAAGTAAGCCACTTCATCGGAGAGTGACAGAATCGGCCTGCTTATTATTGTGCCCTCCTCGTCGGAGAGTGAGTGGGGTCGAACAAGTGTCCATGTAGACCATGGTTGGCCCGAAAAGGCCATGATTCATATTTACATTTCTATATGTCCCGCTGAAGTGTTAGGCTCCAAGTGCAATGGGTAGGTCGCTTCGCCGAAGAGCGACAGGATTGGTGTACTTGTCGTTAAGTTTGGATTGAACCTAGCAAGGGTCCCGAGAGACCACAAATCGATCCGAAGAGATCGTGGATTGGCTTAGTGACTTCCAGGATTCCAAACGGTTATGGACTTTGATATTGACCCAGAGAGATCATGGATTTAGATAACAATCTGGAGAGATCTAGGATTTGGGACAATGATCCAGTGAGATCGAGGCTTTAGATTTGGCAAACGATTTGGTGAGAACATGGATTCGATCACCGACTTTGGATGGGTATGGATTTGGCTATAGATTTGGTATGGTTTTGAAATCGGCTATCGACTCGGAACGATTGTGAATTTCATCAACAACCTAAAGAGATTGAGGATTTGAAATGCAAATACTAACTCCCAGGCGAACAAGGGATGGCTTACGGCAATTTGGTTTGGCAAAGGAATGGATTCTGGATTGCAATATTTAGTTATCGATGGATTTCGGACTTCAGACTTATGGAAATTCAAAACATACCTTCCTATCGCAAGGCATGTTTTTGGGGGCAATATTATCCTGCCCGAGGCAATGATACCAAGGATTTGGCAAAAAAAATTCATGATCATAAAGGCAGAAAGCCCGAAGGAATGATTATTAGGTTTGGAAATCAGTTCGAAACAAGGCAATGGATGTCAACCGAATTCAAACAAAAAGCAAGGGATCAGATCAGATTACTTCCCCTATACAAGGGATCGGATCAGGTCACTGTGGATATGGACACCCAACTCAACATCTCAACTCAACGGAAATCGACCAATATCACCAAATTTCACCAAGGCAACTATACAAACAACTATCGAAACACGAAAGGGACATCATGGGAGACCCTACTAGGGATCGCCGACCCCCCAATCAATATCTATAGGGATCGGTGTCAATCCCCTAGGATGGCCCAGATGGGCTGCAATTTTGGTGAGCAGATTCATCTGGTCCTTGGTCTTCTGTATGCGGATTTTCAGCTGGATATTTGTTCGTCTTTCCCTGTAAATACAACAGGCATGTCACTCATTTCTAGATCTTCTTCTCTCTTGGCTACACTCTTCCATTTTCGTTATTCAGATTCAAATCATCGTAATTGTAATCGGCGGTACAAATAAAAGAAAAATCTTAGGAGTGGACTTAGGCCGGAGTCAGCGGAAACACTATAAAACATATTGTGTTAGTTTCTTTCTGTTTTAATTTTCTATTCTTCATAATTTGTTCCCTACTTCACTCTGTTAGAAACTGGTTATTGGATTTGTGGTGCTTTCACATTGTTTGGGTGGTCGCGGCCATTTTTGACGCTAACAACACACAAATTCAATTATTTGCAAAACCATGTATACAAAAGCTAAATTTTGACTAACATTGAATGGATGAATTGATCCAAGGTAATTGATTAGAATAAGGATAAACTTAATCATCTCACCCTAATTTCAAAGCTATAGCTCTAGCAACTTCTGCAATCTATGCAGATTTTTACATCTTTTCGAAAGATTTTACTTCAAAAGAATAGTTTTCATTTTTTTTCAAAATAAGCAGATTAAGCTCTCACCAACTGTTGTCGAATTTTGATTTTGGAGTGAATTATTAAAATATTGAGAAGAGTATAGAATACATCTCTTAGTGAATAGTCTCATATTGTGCGGAACCATAGAGAGGTCCTATATAAATATAGGATTCACAAGAGAAATAATCGACTCTTTGGACATTCAATATTTTCTCTTATGTTGAGGAGGGATACCATGTTGACCACCACACGTGCGCGCCGACCGACCGGGCTGGGCTGATGTGGTGCATGACTCTTTCAATATTTTTAAATGGTTTTGACTTGTAATCAGACTTGGTAAATTCGAATCTTATATTTTCTCATGACTCAGTAAGAAAAAAAAACCTGTTTTTACTCTTGATTTTTTTTTCTATATAAATCGAGCAATTGACACAGAAAAATAACAAATTTTAAATCCGAATTCTCTTCTTCTTCTTCCTAAAACACTTTCAGATCCGAGCAATTTTTGGGTGCTACTGCTTCAACAGTCTTTTTGCAAGAGGCTGTTGATATTGATATATGTGGTTGTTTTATCTTGGATATGTGCGAAATATCTTAAAGAGACCGATCTAGTCCGTGATTCAGCCACAAAGTCACTACAAATTCAGATCGAGATATAATAAAAAATTTTTAAAATAATTTTCTAACTACATAACGTGATTCAAACCATACATACGATATACAATCGGTCTGTAAAAGACCAACTACATAACGTGATTCAAACCATTAAATTGATTTTTAGTATGTTGTGCAATATCTAAGACTTTAGTAAAACCATGTAATACCTCCTAAATACTTCATTTTTTAAGGTTAATTGCAAAATCTAGGTAAACATTCTGACAATATTAGTAGCAACACGCTATATATAAACATAATTCTTTGAATTGAAGTTCATCTTACAAATTAAAGGTAGATTATTGCAATTTGAAATCATAGTAGATGGCATGGAACATCTAGCGAAAAATACAACACAGCCACCAACCCCATCAGAAAATTGTCGTTATTGATATCCATCTTAACATCATTTGTTGTTTCTTCTCCACGTCAACAATGTGGTGTATATTTTGCATGAGGTAGATATTTCATCTTTTAATGCGACACCAAATCCTTTTAAAAATACCAAATATTTGAACATTTAGTGCATAAAACGTACTTCAAAGAAACTTTACAACCGGTTTTTTTTCTAGAGGAAAAGGAGAAAATTTCATGTATTAGCATGCAGAAATCTAACTTTACTAGTAAAACCCAACCTCATCAGACTTGCCATAGAAAAAAATAGCATAGGAATGAATAATTTCCAAGTGAATAGAAAAATTAAGAATAGATATCTACCATTCCTCCTCTTGTTTTATACTTATCATTAGAACGGTCAGCGGATATGTAACATTTCCGCATCCATATTCAAAATTATTTTTGAATATCCGCATTTATGAATATGGACGGATATCGAATAATTATCCTTTATCAAAAAAAATTGATTTTAGTTCAATCTCATTTATCATAAAGTATGCAAAATAAACAAATATGATATTACAGCTTTAAGCAATTGATATGCATTTACTGCTATAATATAGACATTTACTTAATAAAAAATAAATACATATATTTTATTGGGTTGAAATACACATAAAATAAACTATAGTTTTGAAAAAAAATAAACAAATAATTCTTGAATGTGGATGCCTTCGTATCTGAATATCTGTTTTTTCGAATATCGAAATTAGAAAAAAAAAATTAAAATTAAAATAAGTATGAAAAACAAAATTCATCATATAAACTTTTTTTTGTGTGTAACATAAACCTACAAATGTAAGATGCATAAGATCCATGCATTTACATACATTGTATTCTTTACGTACAGTCTTCCAAATCAACATAGGATCCACCAATAAATGTAAGTATACTCACCAACTAATAATCCACATGAAAGACTCCCAGTACAGGTATACAAATCACACAAATAGCAACCAAGACTTCAATTTTAAACACTAAGCACACAAAAGGGTATCAACGCCGAGTTGAGCGTCTTTTGTAGTGCGCCATGTACATAGAACACGAACACATGAGGCAGGCCCACGAGGTGTGGAACAACCTTCATTATTGCTGTAACGCTACGCCTTGAGAAAACCATGCATGTCCAGGTATGATATTACTTGCTCTGCCATAGCACTCGGCGACATTGCTTCTTCTCTGTCTTTTGGTTTCATCACTATCTGGTTATCGCAAATTTTTATTGTTAGTTTTCTTCATAAAACCACTTCTGGGTAAATACTGGTAATTCATAAAGTAGTACATAATGAGTTAGGTTCCATGATATTCCTGAATCCACAATGTTTGTCCTCAATCTAGTGTTTTTTTTTAACCAACTGATATTATTAATGTTGACTACATTATTAATAATCGTTGATTAAATAAATTTAATGGAATCAATCAAGGTGCAAATTATGTGGTCAATTTTAGCAGTTAATTATTTTCTTGGTACCTAAGAGAATTCGTTGAGGTTGAATTTAGGAGATCTAATGGTTAATATATCTTGTATCACTGCTTGTATCAACCAATACTCAAGATCATTTCAACAAAATTTGGTCTCATTTGAATATATGTAGCATAATATATTTAATATTTAAATTTAAAAGTTAAAATAAATATTTGAACGGTGAATATTGAAATAGTCTCGTGTTTTGAGAAAACTACAAATATTGAAATAGTCTCGTGTTTTGTAGAGATGGTTCTCTATACGTGGATTGAACATCTACAAAAAAAAAATTAGCATTTGGAATTGTGTAGCTCAAATATGATATGGGTGCTCCAAAATATGGCCTCGTTGAACCTTCCTTATTGACCGTTATATATTATTTTTATATTTACATGGAAGATGGAAATCGATGGAAGATATAATAGCTGTGATAGCTTATGTCATATTTTTTGTCACTAGTTTATGTCCAAATAGAATTTCTTTATATTTACGTGTAAAGATAAAAACTTTTGTAACATTTTCATCAAATAGTACCCTTCTAACATAATTAACAGCAGCTGTAGTTATATCAAAAGCTAACATAATCTGAATTATGTAATCAACACTTGAAGCGAAATTTGTGTTTAAGCATCCCAACGATGGGGATGTAGTTTTCCTACTTGGCACAAATTACTCAAATGACATTCACCCATACCCTAACAGGGTTTGTAGTAACAAATACCGACCTATGAAATATAGGCTTTAATAGGTGCATTGACTTATCTGACATTCTCAACCCCGGACAAGTGAATGCTCCAGGGTAGCTGATTTTAGGTACTGGGTATAAATAAATGAGTAATGATATAATACTTCAATGACTCTGAATGTACACTCATTTTGGGATGTGCTTTAAAAGGGTTTGGTATTTGTCGGTCCCATAACAAAGTTTTTTCGCCTTTTTTTCCCCCTCAAGACAGGCTAGAATGAGGTGAATTCAAATAATGTTCTGGTTATGTACCAAAAAAATATTTAGCAATGGTCAATTTACTTTCTATATCTTTTTAAATTTACTTCATCCCCGAATTATGCACGACAAAATAAATATATGATATAATGCATTTATAAGAAACAAATTAGCTAATTGCACCTCCTGGTTATGGTAAATATAGTTGAATATTTGCGGTGGATGATGCTAAAATGCTTACTGAGATGAGCTAATTAATGTGCAATAGGTAGCATGTTCGTTTTATTTGAATTAAAGCAAAATGATCAACTCCTTCAAAACTCAGTGTATCTGCTTACCTCACAGTTCAATGGTTGCTCATAGGGGTCATCTACTCCAGTAAAACCTACATGATATCGTTTGACAATATAAGCAGAATGCAGACATTTATAATGTGCTATATTAATCCCAAAAAACAAACCATGTTTTAATTTTGACTGTTCCAATTATCTGAATCATTTTTGTCGATTTGATGATTCACACATATGCACCCTTAATTTCGAACTAAAATATCAATTTGATCATATAATTTATTTAGTATATAAAATCAAGCAATTTCAAATCGACCAACATTTTCAAATTACAAATCAATGAGCACATTAATTTGATATTTTTCTGCAGAAGTTGAAAATTACAAGGCAAATCATAGCCAACTCTTTTTGCCTAGTTGGTTTTCAAGATACCATTGCCGCCTTATGATTGATAAACAAGGTGGACCTTATTATAAGAAAAGATTGCTAAACCTTAGCAAATACATGAACAGCGTGCACGCACACACAAAAAAACACACCCCTTTGATTTTTCCAGAGGTACAACGATACACACACACAGAGTTATAACGATATTTCCTTAAATTACCTTTGATTTTTCCAGCTCGAGCAAGCTTATACAAGCCTTTTGGATCTCTTGACTCACAAATTTCTATTGGCATATCCATGAATACCTATATGTGATAACAGAGTGTATAGTCATTCAACTTGGTGATATATGTATATATGTCAATGTGTGTGCATGTACAAGTAAACATATTATGACGCATAAGAAGCTACCTCGATGAAATTAGATTCTGGCAGAAGACCACGGCAAGCATCACGGTCTCTTCTGTATGGAGATATTAAACTAGCAATGCATATAACACCAGCATCTGCAAAAAGCTTTGCTACTTCTCCTAAAAATATTCAAAAAATACCGTATTAGGTAAAGTTAGCTCTACCAATACTCGAAAAAGGTTTCAAACTTCAACTACATATTACAACAGAAATATCATTTACCAACTCTCCGAATATTTTCTGCACGATCTTCTGCTTTGAAACTAAGATCTCGGTTTAGCCCATGCCTTACATTATCACCATCAAGCACATATGTGAGATATCCCATGCTATGCAACTCTCGACTTAAAGCACATGCCAATGTGCTTTTTCCTGATACACGAAACAAAATAATTTCATGAAACAAAATAATTGTAGAAACAAAAGATCTCTACAATTATTTTAAAGCAAATAACGAAACGACAGCTTATTGCAGCAAAGAAAATGACAGCTCAATACCGATGAAATATTACGAAGAATTCATGTGACAGGAGAACCCAGAGTTAGAGAAAAAGTTTCAATAACCAGCCATTATTCCTAAATTTTGCTGGGAATCAATGGGAATCTTAGTAGCAAATAAAACAATTGTATACATTATACCCATTGGCTACAGTGTATTGAAATAATTCCAACAGAAGTTCAGTAATATTGTGCTGAAGCATATATGACCGGTTTGACTTTAGTCTAAAACAAATACATTGTTTTGTGACTAGTCTTTATTATCCTAATTTTTAAAGCAGAAGGAAACTGGATTATTTGGTTGACTAAACTAAATATGAATCCACTACATGGCTAACAATGTAAAACAAATTGTGCAGGGGTAACTAATCAGTGTGTTTAACAAGACATTACAACAAAATAGGCATGCAAAAAAAGCCTGGTTAATTTAATATATCGAACTGGCACAAACGTGTATATTCATGAACAAACCTGATCCACTGAGACCTGTGATCCATATGACACATCCTTTTTGCTTTAATAATGCTTGTCTCTCAAGCTTTCCTACTGGACAATCATGCCATACAATGTTCGTGGATTTTCCAATAGTTGACATCAGTGGGTGATTCTTCCCTAATTAAATGGTTAAAAAAAGTCACCCTATATTCAGTAAGACGATGTTACATTGCCTTAAATTCTAATTTGACACTGTTATTGATATCGAGTGCAAAAATAAGGCAACCATGATGATTTAAAAATCAAAATAGAAGTAGCCATTTTAACAAGGATTGTGCAATTATGTGCTCATAATGACATTTTTGACATATAAATTCACCACAGTTTTTTTTTTCGCTTTACAAACTCAACAGTCACCCCTATGCCAATAATATGACTCGATACCAAAAAATAGTTAAGTAAATAGTAGATATTAACATGTACCCAGTGATCACATGTTAATATATTTCTTATGATAGTTGTTGAAGTCGGAAAAACTGAAGTGGAATAGTTATTTTTATGCCCATGCCATGTAGTTATTTTGTATGTGTACTTTTTTTGAATCATGAGATTAAACCCAACCCTTTTCCTATCATTTTACATAATAAATGGTATCCCTATATTTTCCTATTGTTAACAATGATATATCAAGAAGTACCAATGCCCCTGCCAGCACCCTATATTATGCTCTTATTAATTAGAATCAACCTTAGACAACGGTATGCAGATTGCCATATTTTGAAAGTTGTTCATGAACACGATATTTCCAGTGACCATGCATTGACATTATCTAGACTAGTATGGACACATGCTTCGCACACGGGCTGTTTGGGTTATTGTATACGTTGATATTTTGTTTTAGCGCAAATATGTAAACGGAAAGCAAGGGCATTTTTGGAATTTCAAAAGGACACCGAGTAAATTAGTTCAATGAATTTTCTTTATTAGTAGTAGAGAAGAGATGATAGATGACGGCGGTTACTCTCTTTTTGTGAAGTTATTACTATTTCCTATAAAAGGCTGGCCAACCTAACAATATGGGATCGGTTTCTTTGTCAATCCTTGTTAGACCAACATTTACGTCAGTTTCCTAATTTGATAATAAATGATGCCTAATATGCTATGAAAAGAACAGAACGGGACTAACAACCTAACGATTTGGTATGTTAAAGGAAGGGTTGATACACATACCTTGTGGAGCAGATGTCAACCGTTTTCGAATTGAAAACTAAACTAACAACGTAACAGACTGCATACCTACTATAATGAGCAAAAGGACCAAATCTGAACCATTTTCTAACGATTTGGATATGCGTATCAATAAAGGATCAAAGAGATGGAAAAGTATCCATCTACTGTTGCAAAACATAATTTTCTATCTACTAAACCCATCATCCATTCTCTTCCTAGTTTGAGTTCTTTTTCCACTAAATTATTTAGTAATATTAACTAGAGCAGACCAGAAAGAGTTATTTATATGCACATCTTACTGATATAGGTAGAAAGATATAAAAGAATCACACCATCTTGTATGCATAATGCATTAATTATTATGATGGTAAGGACATTGCTTAAAATGGTGCAATAAAAGCTCTAAATTACTCACAAAAACTGTTATATCAGCAAGATAGAAAACAAAATCCGTTGACCATGATGAAACCACCCACCGAATTAATTAATTTAGAAGTAAAAGCAATCGGTGTGGAGATTTATTTTCAACTGCCTTTCAATTTAAAGAACAAACAAAAAAGAAAAGATATTTCGTACCTAAAATTCCAATATAATTAATAGAAGAAACTGGATGAATACAGTACAAAGATGTCTTTCTAGAATTTGTAAATATCCTCGTACCAACAAAATTAGACTATCATCCTTAGTCCCGACGCCGAGCCTCCCGCCTACATCAACATACATATTTGTGCAGTTAAAAGGTTTTGCCACGTTGCTTTTATTTCTCTCTCTGCTATAAATACAGAAAATTCATTGCCTTAAAAATCAACCGTTGTTTCAACCATACGTGTACTTGTGCAGTTACACTTTTGGATTTGCTTAATGGAGAGAATGGAAGAATGAAAAAGAGAAACAAGAAGGAAAAAAATAGAAGAGGGGAAAAGATGAAATGAGGGTGGATGCACATCATGCATGCTGATACATTAGTCCATATGAAAACTTAAGTCAATCCAATCCTGTTATCTCATTCAAAATAAGTCATTCTAAGTTATCCTAAATTGAAATATTGTTTTGGATGAGTATTAAGTACGTTATGATTTTTCCTAGATGATTATTATCATAAAAGCATACCTACCAAAAGCTAGCTCATTTGATGTTTTTGGGCACAAATTTATAGTTTCGTATAAAGGTTGTAAGACAAAGGATTCTAGTTCTAGACTCTCATCTACACACATGGATATATTTATATGTGTTTTCATCTGCACACCCACCCCCCCCCCCCCCCCAAAAAAAAAAAATCACACATCACTGTTGTAAAAATCCTTCTAGACCTCCGTCTAGGCGCTAGGCGAGGCTAATCGCCTAGCGATTTGCCTAAGCTCGTTAGGACAAGGTTTACCGCCTCATGTAAGAATCTAAACATGTATTTAGGCATTAGTTGCGTATTATTTAAGGCTCAGTGTTATATATAAGCATTAATGTGCTAGTTTTAGGAGGCCTTGCCTCCTTGATTACTCCTAAGCACATTCAAAATCCCAAATTTTCAATTTATATCAATTGATACTAAACTAAACGCTAAAATTTTATCTAAAATACACGAGTTATCAAAAACGCCTAACTCCAATTAATCCTCACTCAAACGATTAATCCATAGTCTATACCTACCGCCTAGAGTTTGTCTAGCGAATTTTACAACCTTGATTATGTGTGTGTGTGATACAATCCGAAATCTAATAAAACTTCGATGATATTCAATCTATAATATAAACATCATTTGCATAAATATTGAGATCATTTCGAAACATTTAGCAAGTTCAAAATGTTGTGCTAAATAATAACTATTGGCTTTAACTTTCAATCGATATTATTTTTGAACATGTTAAGATAATCAAAACAAGTCAAATGCTTGTGAACGCGATCTTTAATTATATAAAATATATCACTAAAATTTGGTTTCAACCTAAATTGTCTAACTCAAAAAATGATCAAGGTGTAACGCAAAGGGTGTAGCATTTTTTTTTTAAGCATGTATAGTTACACTCTTTTTATAACCCTAATGGTTTCTAAATTAGGAAAAAAAAAAAAAGGATATGTCCTTGACCATTTAAAAAAAAATCAGAAGGCAAAAATCTATGTTAACTCTACAGTAAAATGATTATATGCGCTTATTAACTTACAACTCAAACGAACTCCAAATTTTAAATGATTTTATATTTTATGAAGATGATCTTCATATTGTGTAGTGTACATCCTTAGATTTTTATACCATTTTTACTATGAATGAGTAAATTGTATGATTTTGAGATTAGGAGACGGATCTAAAGCGTGCTAATCATGTCGTAAATTATACATCTTTGATTAGGAGAAGCTTTAAGGCATGTACAGACTAATTTCTAAGAACTATTCTCCTCTTTTGGTCAAAATGGGATGAGTAAAAAACATCACTTCTACGATATACTGAAAATTATTTTATTTCCAAAACGTGACTACTTGAACCTACCAAATGATTGTTGTAGCTTTTCCAGTGAAATTATGCCAAGAAAGAAAACTAAATAATTAAGGGCATTGTTTTGTTCATTGAAATCTAGCAAAGGTTATAGTGGTGCTACAAATATATGGTAAGTTTAGCCTATGGCCTTCTTTACTGCAACTTTCATTCGAATACACAAGTCTAGTAGGCAAAGCAGTTGCGTTCAAAGAGGAGTATGCGTTCATATGTTTTAAAGTTTTCGATTGAAACACTTTAATAATTTGTCTTGTGTCGCTGTCATTTTCTTGGAAACTAAAGTATAATCACATATTTTTGAGACACGTAAGAAAAACAAAACTAAAGTTTGAAGAAAATAAAATCAAACGGTATAAGACAAAATGAATGAAGACAGTTCAAGTTAAATTATTCTGGATATGATTAAGATGCATATTATTAAAGTGAAAAGAAGAAGAATGCAATATGGGTACATCTATTTTATTGAACTAATATATGTGCAAATGTGATGAACCAAATTAGGTAGAACTCGCCCCTAAAGGCTAACCTATGACATACTAGGTGATGTGGGGCATAACAGTATATTAAGAAAAGAACTAGCGTATGTATTTAATGTTTAAATAAGACTTTAACCATTTTGGTAAGCTTCTGACAAGTTTATATGTAATTATCCAAGAAAGACCGCTTTACTGGTTGGTCGTACTAGTACTATTACTTATATACCATTCATACTTTTTTTTACACATAACAAACCTTCAGATCATTTTCAACTTACC
This sequence comes from Allium cepa, assembly GCA_030765085.1. Lineage (NCBI taxonomy): Eukaryota > Viridiplantae > Streptophyta > Magnoliopsida > Asparagales > Amaryllidaceae > Allium > Allium cepa. The sequence continues at coordinate 556,545,608 of CM060931.1, read as the reverse complement.
ATTGCATTAAATTTATTTGTCTTGTATTTGGAAGTTATATTGTTAATTGCAAATTCAAAAATAATGACTACCTATTTTATATAGCTTATTTGCATATGATGACATATACCTATTCTTGTCTTTTATTTCAAGTATCACCTTTTGATATATAATATAAACTAAAATATTTTAATTCATTTTTTTCCATTCTTAATCGTTTTGTATCTTGAAAGATAAATTGTTGGATGTAAATTACAAAATTAATTCATGGTCATCTACTTTCTACCACTCAAATATAAGACATACTTTTTTTTCCTTTTTGTTTGAGAGTTCGATCATTAAATTAAATCTTAGAATCAAATCATGATCACATATATGCATCGCTCTCTTGTGTATAAATAAATATCTTATATCGCTTTGGAAAGAAAATTAAATGTACTATTAAAAATAAAGAAACGACCTTTTTGAACATGGATAAGTATACGCCTAGAAGAACTGAAGTTGGGACTTGGGTCGCATAATTAAATATCAAACCACCATTGCCAATGATTATTGGCATTAAAGAACATTAAACATATTGGTTAACGATATAACAAATTCGGTTTAATTTTTGGACTAAAATTGAATTGGTAGGAGAGAAAAATAATTAAAACAGTACCAGCGTCAAACATATATTTTTAGTGTGTTGCTAAAAGCACAAAGAAAAGTGCCGACTAATACCGTAATTTTTTAAGCAGCCTTAATTAATTAAGGTGCTTTCTAATACCACTTGTATTTCTCCACTCAATCATTAATCACCGAACTTAATATCTTCTTTCTCTCAATGCGCGTTTTCTTCTTCATCACGTCTAAAACCTAAAACCCTAATACCCAACTTCATCATGTCGTTTATTCTCTCCTGCTTATTTTCTTCCCCCATCATCCACCATCATTTTTATTGCTCGCTAACCCGAACTACCTAAAATCTCCAAATTTCAAAATCACGAAATTGATTAAATTTTTAACTTTTGATTGCTAACCAAAGAAGGGAGAAAACATTTCAAAGGAAGAATGTGACTTAGTTAATAGTCAATGTTCTTAGGAAGAAAATGAGATGAGTTAGATTTAAATTAATTTTGTACTTTTTTATGTTCTTTTGCAATATTCATTTGTTTTTTAGAGTTTGTTCAATCTTTTTCATGATATTTTAAAATGACCACTATTGTTTTGTTGAGACGCTTGATTTTTCTTGGCGACTCTGGTTGACTTTCTTATTGTTGCAAAGTGAGGAAAACTGCTTTATTGAAGACGACGAAGAAGAACGCGGGAAGTTAGGGAATATGAAATGGTAGCCAATTTCATTTATTTGATGGTATAAAATAGCACGTATGGTAATTAGGTCTGGTGCTAAGAAATGGTATTAGTCGGCACTTTTTTGTGTGCTTTTAACAATATATTATTTTTATTAAAAGTATATAAAATGTATCATTTTTGTTTGCAAAATTATTAAAATTATTTGCAAGATAAGCAAATAAGTATTAGTTGGAATTGGAAAGCAATCTGAATCTTTTTTATTGCAATAGACAGTTGTAGCCATTCAGCCAAAAAGCCAAGAGTTTGTGTTCCTTTGAATCACGTGACAAAACAATAAATTTCTTCATCCAAATAATGTTTGGTTTGAATGCGACATCTACACTGAGAATCTTTTTTTCAGTGGGGACACTGCCTTCATAGCGGGTATAGTGACCACTAGGGGTGACGCTGCTGTTGCAAAACATAATGAGACTAAGAAGAAGAGAAAACATCTAAAAAATCATAGAAGAACTTATTCAGACAAAAATATGATTTTTATACAAGTTGGAAAAAAAATCAAATGGACATTGACTTTCAATTGAATAATAAGATTAAACGATATTTTATATTAAACACTAAAATGTCAAAATCAATCACTGAGCTGTAAAATCTCTCAAATTAATCAAACCAATAAAATTTATAAAAACTCTAAATAAATCTTAAACTTCCATAGCAATTTTTTTTCTACCTGAATTCGAATCACACTCACAATCAACAATCTCACGATCCCTCCACGCTGCAGCCTTGATTTTCGTTTGGCCCAAATTTCTCGTCGATCTCAATCTCACAACCCAAAATCCAAACTTCTTATCTGAAAAACCTAACTTCGGCGTCGGTGTTGCAATAAAAGACGAACCAGACCTTAAGGACGACATGGTGAAAAGAATCGATAGAAATGAAGATGACCACTAGTAAAAGAGGAAGATAGAGATTTAGACATTGAAAGAAAATATAGTGTATTTATAGTAGAGAGAAAACACATCAATATCTATAAAACCGATTCAGACGGGAAGTTTTACCCCATTTCCGTTGAATAATTAGTAACTTGGTTTTAATTTTGGAATTTTTATAGCGGGAGAGAGATTAATTTAGAGAAATGAGGGGAAATGTTGTGGCTGAGTTGCTTCTCAAAATTGTTTTGTTTATTGGCCTACTAGGGCGAAACCATATGTCATGCGCAACAATATGGTTAAAAAAAAATAGTAGTCAAATATTTAAGTTGGTTGGACAGAAACCAATTCAATTACTTCACAAAGAAATGAATCTATACAATAGTATAGAATCTTACACAATCATAAATCTTGGGATCTATGTTGATTTAGATCACTTTTCAAAACTTAATGACAAATTTGATCTATTTAAGAATTTATTACAAAGACAAACTACTTACGGCAACATCAGCATCTAATTGATAAAATCACATAAGCGCTTTTTAGAATATGTAAATGTATATTTTTGTAAAGAATAATTATTAGTGCATTCTCAGGATGTGTATTCTACGAGTTCATCGTTATAATAGGCACATTTTAAAATTATGCGTGTTATATGTAGTCTCCTGCTAAAAAGCACGACGGTTCGTTCCATCTATCTACCTACCTTCTGTAACGACCCATGGATTTTTAATAATTAAGTTGGTTATTTTAATTAAAATTTAGTAATTACATTTAGATTGAAAAAAAAAACTTTATAAGTTAATATTGAAATGAACGCTGAAATGAAATATAGCAAGGGTAATTAAAAACTAAGTATTGGTATATGGAATAAAATCCTAATAAAGGTAGTAGTGAAAGTGTTATACTTGGGAATATATATATATATATATATATATATATATATATATATATATATATAAGTTAAGCATTTAATTATCCAATACAATAATTTATTTATTAAAAGCAAGTGCATGTAAATTTAGGCAATAAAGTTAGTCAAAGCTGAATTTGTATAAATTGAATGAAATGGGTTAATATAAATGTTATATTAGGCTATAAATCAAATGGAAGAAAACGAGCGTAAAATTTGTATTAATTTATGAAATAAAATATATTGAATAGTAGTTGAATGAAAATTTATGTCATAAGGTTAATGCAAGTTGATAAGTAACGATATTTGTACAATATGTATTAATTTGGAAATTTTTTGTAAAAGTTATAATTGAGTGAAATTGTAAATTTGAAGCTAAGTAATAATGGACATAGTAAATATGACAATCAATCAAATATTTGGGAATCAAATTTTATTTAATTTTGGAGGTAATCAATAATTTATGAATTAAATGGTAAGTAATTAGAATTAAATTCTATATTAATTGAAACTGAATGTAGATTTAATGTAATAGCGTTAAGGCTGACTAAATTAGCGCAATCCAAATTTATGCAAACCAATTACAATAAATGTTAGAAAAGTAATTTTAAATGTTCATTGTTGATAATAAACCTTACTTTAATGATTATTAATATAGTAACGGAAGTGTAATTGAAAATTAAATAGAAACATAAGTTTATTTTAAGGTAGCAATTGATAAATTGGGGAAGATAGTTCAAAGTATGTTAATTTGATGAATTAATACGCAATGTATGTAGAGGAATAAATTGGTATAAGAATGGAATTAAGGTAAATTCATTTATTGGTTTTAAAACTTTAATTAATGCGTTTAATTGATAGAAGTGCATTTAGAAATATAATATTTATTCAAATTAAGTTGTAAATAGGCGTATATTAATGTCATGAAATAAAAATTTAGCGTATATGAAATTATAAATCCGGATTGATAAGTAACGAACTTATAAATGCAATTAAACGCAAATATGCGGCAAATTAATATAGGTTGCTTGTTTATATATTGTGTCAAATAAAATTTTGGTAATCGATTACAATAAATCTTAATTTAACATTTGGTTAATATAAATTAAAGTAACAATTGATGTAATAAAGAATGGAGCCAAGGTAAATTAATTTATTGGATTTAAAATCTAAATTTACGGGTGAAATTGACAAATTTCAATATGATTGAATTTTGTAGTTATTTCACAATTAGTGGAAATAAAATAGTTAATACGAATAAAGAGGAAGCGGAAAGTATCAGTGTAACGAAACGTAACCAAATGTTAAATATGTTTATAGGATAATGATTTGTTTGAATAATAAGAATGGGAATCAAGATTTGTTTATTTATTTGAATTTAAATTATGGAAATTGGGTTATTGCAATTAATTGGAATTAAATGTTTAAATATTACGTTAATGGAGTTTAAGATGAAATTGAGAATAACAAGATAATAAACCTTGAACCAATATTAATTTATCTACTTGGTGATAATGGAGTGAATAAAAGGATTTAAAAACCAAATAAATGAATTTCATGGGAATTTAAGTTCAATAACTGGATAAATTGAAAATTTAAAACTTAATATTGTAAATTGGGAATTTTCAATGATAAATTGATGTAGAAATTTGTTTAAAGGATTCTAAATTTACCAAGTAATCCAAACTGATAAAATTTGTAGATAATTAAAGTTGAATTGGTAAAATTTGATTTAATTAACTTATTTTTAATTTATTTAATTAATATAAAAATAGCCATTTTGGCCACTGACTCGGATTTCGACGAAACCAGTTTTATCGGATCCGTAACGGTGAATTATTGTAGAATTTCAAGTTTCGTAACAATCGGACTTGTCGTTTGATCGTACGAACGCGAAACGCCTTGAAATCGATTTAATTGAAATTACTTTGAAAAATATTGATTTTATCATAACTTCTTCATACCATGGAATTTGAACCTGAAACTTGTTCCATCATGTTTAAAATATTTTAAAACATCTATTTTGATATATGGATTTATCCAATTTCATTCCGGGTCAGAGCGGGCTTTTTGGGCCACTTTGTCGTTAACGTGTATATCCAACCTTATCCATCCATTCTAATTTATGACCTACCTATATAAATCCGGATATTTAAATCTTTTAAATATATGAATTGAAATGGTTTATTGAGAGGTTCAAATCGATATTTGGGATTTATTTGAAAGATTAAAGAAGCTATTTTATTATATAAAGTAATTTAATATATAAACCATTGAAGTATATTAAGTTATGTTTCTAAGCTATAGATTTCAAGGTATATAGATTCGAAAGTGCTATGATTTCTTGAAAAGGGATATATTTGAAATAAAAATGATATCATATTGATTTGGGTATTAAACCGAAAATGATATCGTATTTTAATGGTTTTGAAATGAAATATTTATTCTGATTTTGAAGTATAATTATTTTAAATTGACCGCGGTGTTATATTAACGTTTGGTTGTTGAAGAGACCGGGATCGGAAGTTATCGTACTCTCTGCCAACCCAAAAAACCACTTTAACAACCGTGTACGCGGTGGAGATTCCAGAATGAAGTAGGATGGTGGCGGCATTTCCTTTGAGGTAAATACGTGGACCCGACTCCCGTGAGTTGGCATAAGGTGGCTAAAACATGAGCGATTCTCGGGCCAATGAGGTCATTCCTCTGATCGGATGCACTCCTTCGATATTATACTCTGACATTTGGATTTGATTCGGCGGCCACTTTTGATTTTTGATTTTGGGGGTGTTGTTCGAGATGGACGGTAGTAGCTGCTACGTGTTACCACCAGCCCGGATGCGTAATTGGTATATCTACCCTGGCATTGTCTAGTTGTGTCGTGTCACCTATCCTATCACGCCTTGTACGAGTTTGGTTTTCTCCCGTAGCCCGTGTGGTATCCTTTGGTGGCTTCCCGATCAGGAGGGACTATGATATTGGATGAACTACTGGGACTATTACGTGTTAAGGGGAATATTGGGTCACTCCTTAACGCTATTTAAAAGTAAGTTTATTTTACTATTATACATTATTATAATAGCGAAATATTACTGCATAGTAAATAGTTTAACGGATCCTAAGGAGATGTGAATCTCAAGCATCTCTTGAGTTACTGCACTCATATTTATTTCTGTTGATTTAACTTACATAAGATCTTTTAGTTCTGACTCGAGTGTTTTGTCTTTTCAATTCTCTCGGGTCAGTCCGAGCGTTTCAGGATTTGAAGATTTTATTCTGGAGGAAGATGACACGATTAGTAGTACTATTATCTACTATATTATTCCACTACACTATTGTATTCCGCTGCATTATTGATATTCTATGGTATGTATAACTCTGATATATATTGTAAGTACAATTAAATATTTTGAAATACAGCTTCATGAACTGTATATTTGATTATTATATTTTTCCTTCCGCTGTGAGATTCTGTTTTGTTTTATTTCTTTCTTGGTTTTCTTATTTACTTCATAACAATCCGCCCTTCCGTATGATTTGAATTGGAACATGTGTCGATTTAAAACGTGTAGAAAGGCGGGATGTTACACCTTCTCTCTTCAAAACTCGAAAACCTTCGAGTTAGTAACCCTCACGTGCACAATCACCTTGATCAAGCTCCGCTGTACGCCTATCCACACGCTTGACTACCGATCAGACGACGCCGCTACCTCCACCACCTCAGGCCAGCCCCACCATGGCCGCGCAGCACCTCCAAGCGTTGCCTGAGACGCTCGCCTGCCTCTAACGGCCAAAATCTGGCGATTTCAAACCCTCTGACATGTACTCACCGCATGGATGAACTCACCTCAGCCTCCTATACGCGCCCGCATCCTCAGATCGTCGATTGATCGACGATCCGCCGTTGATTTGCAAACCCTTGGATGGACAGCCGAAACTTCTTCGTCAAATTCTGGCCAAACCAAGACTCAATTGCAAAAACGAACTGCAGACAGAGATTAGGTTCGTCGAGAGCTTCAGAACGATATATAATTCAATAGGTTCTAAGAAGTTTGAATTTTTGGAGTTTGATTTGAAATTGAGGATTTAGGGTTTTTCTGCCATTGCGAAAGAAGATGAGATAGATATGAGAAATACCGGTACATACAAAAATAGGATAACAGGCAGCTAGGGTTTCAAGAAAAATCATTTATACGGACAGAGATGGAATAAAAATGGATGGAACAGATCGAATGGGACAAAGCGGTAATGAAAGCCCGAAAAGCCCGTTTCATTCTTGAAACGAAAATAGGTCATCCAATATATCGAAATATAGGTTTCGATATTTTTAAACTCGATGAAACTAGTTTCAAACTCTAATTCCATTATATATAAAAGTTAGCTTTTAAAATCAACTTATATTCATTTAAATTATATTAATTGATTTCTATGCATTTCGAGCTTGGACGATCGAACAATAAGTCTGATCGCTACGAAACTTGAAATCCTATAATAATTCACTGTTATGAATCCGATGAAACTGGTTTCGTTGAAATCTGGGACAATGCCCAAACAGGCAAATTTTCATGTTAAATAAATAAATTATTAATTTAAAATCAATTTAATTGTTTTTAAATTTTAAATTAAAAGTAAACAATTTTCATCATTTTTGATTACATGAAAATTAATAATCTTTTACAGTATCGTTTTCCATGTTAAATTCAATATATAAATATTACATTAATTTTAGCGTTTAATTACAACTGTAGTAAAATCCCAATTTATTATAATTTAAATTCTAATAAATGCTTTTATTTTGATTTTCATTATTATTATTTAATTAACCATAACCTTATTAATTTATTAACATAAGTTTCCACTTTATTACATTCGCTATTCTACAGTTAACATCTTTTACCATATTAATTGCAATATTTCAATTATATTAATTTTTATTGCTTTCCAAATTAATTTCAAATGGGTTAAATAATAAGATGATAATTAAAGCAATTGTTATACATTAATAACCCAATCACATTCCTAAATTTATTGTTTACAAATAAAAGCTAATAAATTTACGTACTAGCTATTGATTTCATATTCTATATTAGTGCTAGTTTTCAATCAATAACAGATAATTTCAACATTGAATCCAACATTTAATTTATTCCTTCTTTACAATTATAACCAAATTAACTTTACAATTATCTTAATTGATTAAGATTACATTAAAATAGTTATCAATAATATTCAAACAGCATTATTAAATCATATTCTAATTATTTTTCTTATTAATAAATCATGAATTTTAATTTCTCATAATATTAAATTTTAAAATCTTATTTAATTTAATAGTTTTGCTTATCAAAAAATATAGGTCGTTACAAATGTACTCCACCACTAGAACACATAAGCATCCATCTCTTCTTAGCCATCCTCTTTCATCGATCGAATACTTGTTGAGATGGAGGGAAATACTCTCCCTTATTCAACTTAGCCAAAATGTCAACTATCGCTGCATCCTTCTTATACTCTTGACCGATGAGGTCCATCAATGTTGGCCTTACTTCCATTGCTGCTAGATATCCTGGACTGAATTCTATTGGTAGTTGAAAATTGAAATTTGATAGGAACTCCAACTGCCTCCACTCAAATATAACATTTAGAGTAGCTTGCCTCTGATTAAGGGCATTGGCGATGACATTCCCCTTTTCGGGGGTATACTGAACCTCGAAGTCATATAATGCTATAAACTCCATCCACCTTAGTTTTTTAAGATTCAAATATTTTTGTAAAAATAGGTATTAGGGGGACTTATAAATAGTAAAAATCTCAATCCTTTTTTCTAAAGAATAATGCCTCCAAATCTTCATAGAGAATATGATAGCTGCTAATTCAAAATCATGAGTGGGATACCTCTTTCTCATGGACCTTGAACTACCTGCTTGCATAGGCTGTCACCTTGCCCTCTAGCATGGGAACAACTCCTAACCCTATAGCACATGCATCGATATAAACAGTGAAAGACTTCAATCCGTCCGGGATCATTAGTACAGGTGCGCTAGCTAATAGCTTCTTCAGCTTCTCAAAGACTTTCATGTATTTCTGATCCCATGTGAACACTAAGACTTTCTTGGTTAGGAAAGTTAATGACACTACTATCTTTGTGAAGTTTTAATGAACATCCTATAGTAATCAGCAAAACCAAGGAAACTTCTGACTTCTGTAGTGTTCCTTGGAATCAACCGGCCCTGAATAGCTGATACTTTTGCACAGTCAATAAATAACCCTTTCTCGTAGACAATATGACCAACAAACCTTACCTCCTTCCTACAAAACTAACACTTTGAGAATTAGGCTTTTAGCTTGTGCTTTCTCAAGATTTCTATAATGTTTGATATTTTTAATGATATGATAATTAAATGATTGATTTAATTATTGGATCATTAATTAATTGAAGGTCCAAAAATTTGATTTTTTGCATATGATTGAATCGGTACTCAAGACCACTTTTATTGAGTCCAAATCGATGTTGCAAATTAAAATGTGTATAAGCATTGATATGTTTGAGATCTGGCAATCCAATGGCCAAAATGATCTCGAAATGCATAAAATTATCATCCCAGAGCACTGTCTTGGATAATGATGAAATTTATAGCATTAGGATTAGAAAAATGAAGTTATGTACACCAATGAGTTTCATTGCGATCGGACGCGCCATGTGGTCGTACGAGCTCATAACACAGCGATTTATGTAACATCCCGTATCTCGAGGCAAAAAACTAAGCGCTACAGATGTTGCGGTCATCTATAGCATTAACTTTCGGTGACAAAATATGGCTTGTTAATGGTATCCATAATATCAAACGCACTTGAATATGAACAAAATTGTTGATTTTCAAAATAAACATTTTTACTGATTACATTTCAAAACAATATCATATCCAAGTTACAAACTCGTAAAATGTGTCCCAGGCATTGATTAAATATAATTTACAATAATACGCCAAGAGAAACATATGACGATGTCCCATTGGATGATCAAACCAATATAGTCATAACTGACTTAATATACAGCGGAATCAATCAAAATAATCTGCGATCCTAATTAGCTATCCATCATCCACCTTGTCGTCTTCGAAAGCTTTATTTGCCAAAAGACTAAAAACTTAACCCTCGGCCTACTCAAATCAATTTTGAGCACCCAAGAGTTTAAGGGGAACAAAAACTTCGAGTTAGATACTAAGCCTGGTATGAATAATTCTGTTGCATCTCTGTTTACTGATATTAAGTGAGACCCTGCCACTTAGCGGAATGAGTTTCCCCTCACTAATATCCTTTTCAGAACATATATTTTGCAAATCCTTTCCTGCAACCAAAATGGTTAATCAAACTGATTATATAAAAATAGAAATATCCTTTATGCTAATAAATGGATTATCTGTCCAAAACAAGTTATAAGTAAACTATCTATCCACATCATAGTAGCAAGGTCTGTTTTACTACAAAATGGACTAATTGTCCATAAAAAAGTCATATATGAGCTATCCACCCACATATAATAGGAAGGTCCGTTATGCTAACTAAATGGATAAACTGTCCGAAAAACAATAGCGAAGTGCATTATTCTAAAATGGACTAATTGTCCATAAAACCGGGCTAATTGCCGCTTACTAGACTAACCGTTTGGATTAAAATGGACTAAATGTCTAGATCTTTTCTTAGGGCTAATTACCCTTTAAATTTTCCTTCAAAACCTTTCCAAAATGGTTTAGTCCTTCAAATCATATATACAAGGAAAAATACGTATTTAGCTTTACTCTAAGCCATTTTGCCATGATATATATACTTTACTTAAAATAATGTTGATGAATTTCAATGGGGATTAACTATCCTTTCAAAAAAAGTTAAAATCCCTTTTTAACTTAAAACATATAGGCTATATTTCCTATTCAATACATTTGAAACCTATGTTTAAAACTTTTAAACACCCTCTCGAAACCCTTGAAGGTAACCCCTTCGAAACCATTGAATGCAACTCTTTCAAAACCAACAAAAGTCTTTCCTTTGAAAGCTTTAAAACATTAGGCATTCTTCTTTAAAACTTTTAAACCTTTCCTTTCGAAAACATAGGAACAACCTTCCCTTTCAACTCTATCGAAACCCTGAGGAACTACTCCTTTCGAAACCATTCACTAAAAAATTCGAATGCTTCAAAACTCAATCCTTTTGAAAGAAATTTGGGTTCAATTTAAAATAAGTGGAAACCAGTCGAAACTATTCAAAGTTAACTCCTTCGAAACCATTCGAAAACCTCTGGTCGAAACCATTTGGATTTTGCGTTCAAGTAGAGCAAAAGGATCAGAAACCCATTAAAGTAGAAAGCATATGCTTCAAAACCATTTAAACTATTTCTTTCGAAACCATTTGGGTTTTACTTCAAACATAGAAAAAGGGTCTTAAAAAAATTTAAGTTGAAAGATTATGTTTTGAAACCATTTCTTAAGTAACGAAGTGATGGTGTTGAAACCATCCCTTCTAAAGCCTTGGAGAGGTGGGCAGATTTTCTAAAACAAAAAACCCCTTTCGAAACCTTCTGGATTGAAAGGTAAAAGGCGACAGCTAGGTGTTTCGACCTAGTCGAAAACATTCATTTAAAATAAAGATGCAACCCTATCAAAACCGTTTCCTTTTAAATCATTTGACCCAGTCGAATCCCAACCAAGTCGAAAGCAAGAAGGTGCATTTTTCTTTAAAACAAAAGCAAAGCTTCAACCCTTTCGAAACCTCTTGGTTTTGACCCTATACCATTCGCCTGCATCCAATTCATCATATACTAGTTTCCTGATACCATATGCATTGGTTTCTACTGTATCGAAGGCGATACTATGGAGGTGGAACCTGGTGCTGAAAGAGACGAAACGGTGAAAATCGTATTTATTATTACTTCTAAACTGTTTCTTTTGTACCTAATCTGCCTTGTTTATCTAAATCCAATTGGTTGTCGTAAGACTTTTTCAAAACTGCTACCATTTTTCATAATTAACAAATTCAAATGTTTTGCAAAAAGGCCCCCTTCTTTATTTTAAAGTACATAAAACATTTAAGTCCCATACCTTAAATAATTTTATATACCTATCAAAACTCATAGGAAAAATCTGGAAAAATTCCAAAAAATCACTTTATATATGTTTTCTAATATATAAAAATTTCAGACCCAAACAAAATAACTATTTTCCTATAAATAATTTATAATCCAAATACCATTTTCTCTACTAGAAAATTCATATTAATTCCAAAAAAATTCAGAAAAATCTGAAAATTGAAACCCATCTTCAAAATATTATTTAAGATCTTCATAAAAATTCACAAGGCATTTGGATTCATTTAACAGGATTTTTATCTTAAAACATATCATAAATTCGCAATAAAAAAACCATAATTCATCAACAAATATGTACCTATATGTATATGTATGTATGTGTGTGTATTCGGAACTCATCTTAAAGCCGAAAAGACAATAAAAAAATAAGGTGTAAACATTATTCACCTTAGTCTGTGTGATTAAAGAGATTGAGATATGAATAGTGCTTAAGCTTCTTCCTAGCTTATCTTCTTCTTTTTCTCTTTTTCCTTATTAATAGTGGTCGGCCTTGTTTTATAAAATTTTGAAATGAAATAAACATGTAGATTTTACACGGCTCTAGGTAATAGATATATGAATGGCTTCTTTCCCATTTTACACCTCCTCTCTTTAAATTTAACTCTTATTTTAATTCTTTATTAAATGGCACGACGATACCTTAATTAAAATCAAATCTAATCCCCTAATCGACACATTATTTTATTTGATATAGCTAATTTAATATTCTAAACAATGTTACCAAAAATCTGGGGTGTTACAGACTCCCTTCCTTAAAGAATTTTATCCTCGAAATTACGATAAGGTACACAATAAATCAAATAATAAGGTAAAACATGCCATCAAACAAGTCAGGATAAGTATCTCTAATCCTACTTTCAACCTCCCAAGCACAATCCCTGTCATCGTCACTCCACTGGACTTTGACTAATCTGACCGTCTTGATTCTAAGCCTCTTCTCATCTCTCGCAATAATGCGAACTGGCTTCCTCACCATGGTCAAGTCCGGTTCTACCCCTAAATCATCCAGCACGGTCGCTGCAATAGTAGTCTTCGGGTCTCTGACACACTTTTTGAGATGAGAAACAAGGAAAACATTATGGACTCCTGCCAAACTGCTCGGTAAATCAACCCTATATGCGAATTTCCCTATCCTCTCAACAATCGAAAAAGGTCCAACGAATCTCGGTGATAACTTCTCTGATTTTCCAAACCTAATCACACCCTTCATCGATGTCATTTTGACTAAAAACTGGTCTCCAACAACTCTAAATCTTTCCGTCTCTTATATGCATAACTTTTTCTACCTAGATTGAGCCTCCTTCATTCTAGCCCGAATGACCACATTCTTTCCTGCAGCTTCTCTGGCTAAATCTGGACCAAGAACCAACTTATCCTCAGTCTCTAGCCAGCAAACAGGAGGTTTTTATGGCCTTCTATACAAAGCCTCAAACGGTGTCATCCAATACTAGTCTGATTATTATTGTTATACGAAAACTTGACTAGATGCAGATGACACTCCCATGATCTTCCGAAATCTAGAACACAAGCTCTTAACAAATCTTCCAAGATTTTGTTAACCCTTTCTGTTTGCCCATCTGTCTGCGGATGGTTCATCTTGAGCTTGGTTCCCAAAACTTCTTACAGACTCTTCCCGAACTCGCTAGTGAATAAAGGTATCCATCACTAACTATGCTACTGGGAATTCCATGCAGTCTAACCACATTCCACATAAACAACTTTGCTAAAACAGATGCCATCCTGGTTGACTTAACAAGAATGAAATGGGCACTCTTGGTCAACCTGTCCGCTATGACCCATATACTATCATTTCCCTTATTCGATCTTAGCAACCCATCAATAAAATCCATGGATATAGAATCCCACTTCCATACTGGAATATCTAACGGCTGAAACAAACCACTTGGCTTTCGGTGTTCGGCCTTTGCTTGTTGGCAAACCATGCAATGCCTCACACACAATCCAATATCTCGCTTCATATCTTCTTAGAAGAAACTCCTCTTCATATCCTGATACATCTTAGTACCACTTGGATGAATAGAGAACTTTGAACTATGATGTTTCTCTAAGAATTATTTTCTTATGTTTCCCACACACGGAACACATAATCTCCCTTTCTTTCTTAACCTCCTATTCCGGTTAAGGCTGAAATCTTTCAAGTCATCGCTCTCGGTTCCTTCTCTTAGATTCTTGATCCATTCAGCTAATACTGGATTCTTTATCTGTTAAGAAGCAATCTTTTCGATCAACACTGGTCGAACTTCCAAACAAGATAATACAACGTATCTCCACTAACCCAACCTCGGATCTCCACTGCACTTTGCAATCAGCGAATCCTTCAGAATCCTTCCACTCAGCAATCATTGCCAAAACTTCATTGTGATGTTTCTTTCTAAGTGCATCTACAGCCTTGTTGCCCTAGCTTGGTGTGTACTCAATTCCAAAATCATAAGCGCCTATAAACTCTAATCACCTTTGCAGTCTCATGTTTAACTCCTTCTAAGAGAACAAATACTTCAACAACTTATGATCGGTATATAACTCAAACCTTTCTCCCAAAAGGTAATGTCTCCACACCTTCAAAGAAAAAATAACCGTGGCCAATTCCAAATCATGTGTCAGATATTTGACCTCATGTGGTCTAAGCCGTTTAGAAGCATAGACAATCACTTTACCCCTCTACATCAGCACTGCTCCTAATCTCGTTCCACATACATCGGTATAAACCACCAAATCCCCGTTCCCTTCTGGAATAACCAACACAGGCATGTGGGTCAATAAGTGTTTAAAACGCTGGAATGCTTTCATACACTTATCGATCCACACGAACTTCACATCCTTTTTTGTTAGCTTGGTCATCAGTGCTGCTATCCATGAAAAATCCTTAATGAACCTCCGATAATAACCAGCCAACCTCAGGAAACTCTTTATCTTAGTTACTATCTCGGGCCTCTTCCAACAATTCACCGCTTGACCAAGAAACTTCGAAAACTTCACTTTCAACTAATACTGCCTCGGTGTCTCAAACACCACTCTAAGATAAACTTCATGCTCTCTTTCATCCTTAGAGTATATCAAGATATCATCTATGAAAACCAAAACGAACCTATCCAAGTGCTCTTGGAAAACCTGATTCATCAAATCCATAAAGAAAGTTGGCGTGTTAGTTAGTCCAAACGGCATGATTAACCATTCGTACGACCCATACATGGTCCTAAACACCATCAAAGGTATACTTTCCTCTGCTACCCTGAGCTGATGGAAACCTATCTCTAAATCCAACTGCGAAAATACCTTGGATCCACTCAACCGTTCGAAAAAATCATCTATCTTAGACAATGGATATCGATTCTTTATCATCCTCTCATTCAACTTACGATAATCAATACAAAGCTTCAACGTTCCATCCGGCTTTTAGCAAACACTTCAGTTGCTTCCCAAGGTGAACTACTCAGTCTGATAAAATTCTTGCCTTCTAAATCCACCAACTGCACTTTTAACTCCCTCATCTTTGAGGCCATCCTGCTTGGCGGTCTACTCACTAGTTTCGCTCCCGAAACCAAATCTATCCAAAACTCAATGGCTCATTTCGGCGGCAAACCAACTACAGGCTCAAACACATCTGCGAATTCTCTTACCAAAAAAACTCGACTCAACTCCTCTTCCGATTCCATAGCACCCAACAAGGCATGCATCTCACCTCCAGAACATTCTATGGTATAAAAAATCCTGCTACTACAATCTGGCTGTATAAGCGATATTTTCCTATCCAGGCATAATATCCTAGAATCGTACTCACTTAAGTAATCCATCCCGAGAATAATCCCGAACCCCACCAAATCAAACATAAGCAAACTATAAAAAAAAGGTATGACCCAACGTGTCAAACTCTAACTGGTCACACCTCAACCCTAGAGTTGCATACCCTTCTATTGGATTCACAACCCGTAAGGAAGTAACTAAGTATGTGGGTTCTAGGTTAAACTTATCTATTAAACATCTAGATATAAAAGAATGTGATGCACCAGTATCAATAGCGCTAACAGACATACCATGAATCCGAAGCGTTCCTCCCAAGGATGCCTTTCCTTTTTCCCAAGCTGTAGGCTTAGAAGCAACATGCTCCAATGCATATACCTTGCCCTTTCCATCCTTTATGGGCTCCTTGCACTAGTTCTTATAGTGGCCTAGCTGGTCACAGTTTTAGCACCTGACATTCTTCCTCTCAGCCACTTCCTTTGTCTTCCCAGCATGACATTCATTCGCAAAATGCCCCTTCTTGTCGTACTTAAAACAGACAATCTCAAACTTCCCCTTCTTCGCTGCTCCACCCTTCTGAGCACCTTTCTTCGGAAAGAACTTCCTCTTTTGACCCACCCAACTGGACTTCTTTAGCCTTACCCTTCTTTAAAGAATCAAGCAACTCCTCATGCCTTAAGGCCATCTCCACAGCAAAATCAGAAGGATCTCTAATATGATGTAACATATCCCTAGCTAACTTAGGCTTAAACCCCTTGATAAGCTTCTTGTTCCTCTTCACGACTGTGTCCACTAAAGCATACCCATACCGGGCCAACTCCTCAAAATTCCTAGCATGTTTCAGAACTAACATCTCCCCCTGCTCTAATTCAGCAAACTTTTTTATCAGAGCAAACTGTGTCACTACAGGCATAAACCTCTTCTAGAACTGTAACGTCGCGACTTTTCGATGCTCGAAAACCGACATCAATACGTCCACTGTATCAACTGCCGAGCAATCGAATGCCGGAAAACCGTACCGTTATGGTTAAAGAAGAAGAAAAAGATAGAAGAAGAAAGATAGAACAGAACAGAAAGAAACAACAGAAAAAAATCAGAATCTCACAATCGTAGTGGAACAACATATAATAGATAAATGAATAATCTTTAAACAAAGAACTATATCAGTTATTACATTACATCATATTACATTTCATTACATCATCAGAGTGTACAACAACAAACAACAACAAAGAAATACTATATACTAGTGAATACGCCATGCCATCCAGCTTGCCTCCAGCAACTCCTGAATTCCAGAATATCCTGATAACCTGACTCTAGACTGCCAGTGTGGAAATTGGTGGGCACCTAGAGTTTAGGAAGGAAAACAATAAACTCCGAGTCAGTCATGTGACTGGTGTGAGAACTAAGATAGTTTATTTTTTAAAACAAAGTACAGTATAATTTTAAAATAGATTCGCAATACTTTTTAGAAAATGAGACTACCATAAGGCCTCCCGCACACACACACACAATGCAAACGCAGAATCGGAGGAGATTTCTCCTTATGATAGTCAAAGATGCTTGATACGCATTAAAAAGAAACATTTGATATTATTACTAGTGCATAGTGTAGGAAAAATCATTTCGAAAGTAAAGATATAAATCTTAGCCAACATACGACCATTATCGTATGCCTACTATAGCTACCATCCAAACAGTGGGGCGCCACCATAAGTGAATGATAGGTTCTACAACTAAAACCGTACAAGATCGTATTGTTTCTTTGGATTTCCAACTTCCCATTGCCACATGGGTACGCCTCTGGAAAGACGACCCGAGAACCAACCGGATCTCTGCCAACACAAGGCCGGGTTATCCCTAACCGGGTAACCACTGACACGAATATGTCATTCCCCGATCGTAACCGATCTATATCCGAGGATCCTCGATTTCCAACAATCACAAAGCAATAAATTTGCAGCAACAACATAGGTTAAGTATCTAGGCTCCATACCATGATACCACCTCTATCCAAAAGGAATGACATATACTAAAGGGGTGCTACCCCCTAATAACCTTGCTGCATCCTTCCTGTTTTGACCATTTTCGAGGTGTGAGGTCCGATGAAGTCTCGTCCACAAAGCCACGCTTTATATAAAAGTTGTGCTTTGATCATCAAATGCTCGACAACACTTCGTATGCCACGTTACCAATTTGGGAATGTATCACTAGTAACCATCAACTACATAACCTCTAAGGGTGTTAAGCTAAGAGAATAAATTCTTCGCCACCAACGGAAACATATTTGATAGAAACCAGCTTTACATCTCAAACTGTAACGTCAGACGCACATCCATACAAGTCTATTCCGGGATCGAACGGAACCGAAAACACTTACAAAGAAGTCCTTGTAATCCGGATATTCACTAATCACGACCGGACTTTCCATCACAAAGGGTAATAAATTTCTATATCGGAGATCAGCCGATGCAGAAACATTTGACGGTAATCCTTCCGTTTTCATAAATATCCGGTCTTCAACACCGGTCATCAAATGCAATTTATAACGACGTATCACACATTCAGAATGGGTTATACGACCCCAAGGTCCTTTCCCGGCTAACCCGAATAGTGAGCGCTTATTTTAAAAATAAGTATGGCATTCAAATTCAAGCAAATCACAACATATACCTATTCAAAGGTAAATATTGATAGTCGGTTATTTAACTATCAATAGGCATGCTCAACATCACCAGATTCCAAATAATTTCCCAAATTATTTACTTTCCAAAATATCTTTACAAAATATATAATTTCCACACTTCAACCATTTGAAAACAATTTTCAAATCACTTTTCACATTTACCACTTTTGAAAACAAATTTCAAATCATTTCCCTATACGGGATATATTCACAAATCTTTATTCATTTTCATTTCAAAATGGTTCATTTAAACCAATTAAATAAATCCTTACCGATTTACTTTATATTTACGTTCCAAATCCGTAAATTTATTCCCACACTTCAAAAATAAATCAACGTTTATTTTTAAACAAATTCCGCTTTCTTTTGTAAATTCTATAGTGAATTTACAATCCTAAAATATCTATGAATATACGATTTTCAAATCAATTTCTTTTATTCATTTTTAATTTATCTTTAAAAGATAAAATCTCAGAACATTCACTTTATATTGGAAAACATTTCCATACTTATTTAATAATAAGTAATTCACAAATCCATTTATTTTCAACACTTGGAAAATATTCAATATACTTAAATCGAAACTAAGTATATATTTCATTCTTTAAGAAAAACAATCTTTTAAACACATTAATTTGAGCCAAAACGAATGTTGCGTAAAACATCGTTACGACGGCCCAAAATCACTAGTATAGGGATTCGAAATTAAAATAGATATATAAATCCTAATACTATACAAAATATTTCCTTTCGGAAATCATTTACTATAAAAACAGTGTTATAGTCCATCATTTCCTTCTATTTCTCGAAAACGTCTATTTCAACAATGGATGTTGAAATCTATGTTTTCGACGTTTAATACATTTTAAAATATCGTTAAAACGATTAACTTCATTTTATAATATTCATTTTCCCAAGCATATCCATTTTATTTAATAACATATTCACTGTCCAAAATCGTGAATATACTTCCTTAACCAATTTCAACATTCAATTTATCAATTTCCATTGATTTCGAATTTATAAACAATGTCTATAAATTCCATTTCTATTTATAAACTTCGATTTATAAATCTCCTTTATTAATCCAATTCAATTTATATAACTCAATTTTATACCAAAAATCTAATTTGCAAGTTAACTACTTATAAGTCCTTTATTTTACAAAAATCTAACTTCACGATTTATAAATCGATAAATTTCATTCACTTAAGAAATCCAATCATTCTTCATATTAACACTAACAAAAAAACTCGTTTTATAAGTCCTATATTTTTAATTTATAAATATCAAATTTTAAATCTTTTATATAAATCGTTTTTAAAATAATTTAAAATCCCAATTTAGCTAAACTTATTCTTTTAATAATTTACAAATCGTTATTTAAAGCTTATATACTTCAAAATCATACTTAAGTATTATTTTCCAAAAATCATAACTTTTATGAAAATAAAATTATAACGTTTATTTATTTTAACAATTCAAAATTTAATAAAACGTATACTTTCGAAAATCACTTTAAAATTCCTTTTAAAATCAAAATCATTATTTTAAAACTTCAAAAATGGATCCGATGATGCAAAAGCACCAAATAGTCAATCACAACATCCAAATATCATATATCGATATGATAATCAACAAACATCACAATATCTGTAATCAAATAAATACTGGTGAGGAATCCAGTTGGATCCCTCCAACCTGTTTCCCTGCATCCAAAGATGTTAGCACAATACCAATTCCGTTCCAACATGGTATATCGCGGTATATAGGATTTATAAAATATTATCCGCTTAATAGGCGGTGCAATAGGGTCTCATCTGCTATATAATGTGGGAAAAATCAACTCCAAGTACATATATAATACCAATTCCAATCAAGATGGAATTATCGCGGTATATGTTTTTAATAAATAGCCTCCGCTTACTAACGGCGTATAATGTCTATTTCAACCAATAACAGATAATAATTTATCATTCAAATATACAATCAAGCAATTTTAAATCTAACTATTTAAAATATAAATCGAAACAATTCAATTGAGTGAGAAGTTCTCACCTTGTTTTCAATTCAGTTTCCGTGTTTTATTTCGAATAAAATTAAACGCGCGTTTAATTTTACCCGAAATTATCACTAACTCCAAACGACTCCAATCCAGTTCCATAGCACAGTGTACGTCCATACGAACCCAACGCAACTTGTTTCGTGCGTTTTCGACCTCGTATGAAAGAGATACAATATTTTAAAGTTACACGAATTATAATATATATATATATATATATATATATATATATATATATAAATTACAACTTTTTATTTTAAATTTTTATACCCTCTACACATCAGGGCCGTTCACTCCTCTCATCAAATCAGTGCCTCCCATTTCTTTCTTCCTCCCTCATGTATGCTTCTCCAGGTTTTCACGTAACCCATGCCGCCCTTGCTTCACCAATTTTCACGACCTCCACGACGACTTCCAGAGCGATCAGCCACCTCCACGTCGAAGCTCGTCACGAGCACTACACTCGGCTGGAACCATGATGAACTCGGCCTCATCCTTGCATCGAAAAACGTGAAGATGCGTGCGACTTTGAACTGGAATTGCCGACGATCGGCTCAACAAAAATCGATCGTGACCGTTGAAATCGTAGAACTCGTGATGTTCTTCCTTTTTGTAGTTGGATGATTTTGATGAAAGTGAGTGGATTGTGAGATTTTGAGGGAGAGAGGTATGCCATTTCTGGTCGTTGAAGACAATAGAGGCTGACCTAATTCAGTTAGGGTTTTTGCAAAAAAGAAAGAAAATGGGTCCTTAAATTTCCACCAAACATTATTCATCCCGGATTTTCCGAACTCCAAATCTCGTGTGGTGACCGGCATTTCTAGCGTTTATCCCGCGTTCCGGACACAATGGAACAGGTTTCGGAAGCTAATTCGATCATCTGTGTGAGTTACGACAATAAACGATCGATTTAAAATTAAACTGACTAAACGAATTTTCTATGTGTTTTGGCTTGCCCCGGATAAATGGTAAATCAGATTGACACGAAATTTGAAATCCTACAATAATATCACATTACGGATTTGATGAAACTGGTTTCGTCGAAATCCGAGATTGTTTGAAAAATGGCTATTTTAACTCTTAAATTAGATATTAAAATATTCAATTTTCACAAATTAACTTTAAATTCGATTTTAAAAGTTCTATAACATCATTCTAACTCCAACATGATAAAATAAAATTTTACAAATCAATTTTAACCATATTAAACCCAATTTCCAATTATTTCTGTAATTCCCAATATTAAATTATCGATTTAATTATCCAATTAAATTCAATTATTCGAAATAAAATTTATTCGACTTATAAATTTCACTTATTAATATTTAAAATTAATTAAATATACAAATTTTAATTGACAAAAATTCTGGGTCGTTACAGGAACCTTCCCTTGAAATCTTCCTAGGTCATTGCCTCCTTATCCACTGCCACAGTCACACTGTTCCACCAGAACAAGTAGCTCCTTAAAGCTATCTAGATGCCAACATCCTCTTTTGCTCATCATTGAGCCCCAAGTCTGCAAAAATCCTTTTGTATTGCAACTACCAGTTCTCTACCTCAACGACATCTTCTGTTCCAACAAATGGCTTCCCTCCAAGCTTAATGTAGTCCCACTCAACTTAGCATAGTCATTGACAACTGTGGCTCTCGAAACTCCTCCTCCTCCTAATCCAATAGCAACGCTTGCCTGCACCATATTCATAAAGAACTAATACGTAGCTTCCATCCTAACCTATGAGACTCCAGCACCAACTTCTCTGCTTATGCCGGACCTTGACCTCTTCTCACATTAGTCCTAGTATTCCTATCAGTGCCTTCCCCTCATGGGTTAACTCTTCCTCTTCTTCCTTCCATATTTGTATTCAAACCTCATGAGATACGGAAAATAACCTAATAAAGATAGGAGACTAGAGATAAAGCATATACTTATATATAATAAATACAGGTACATACTTTAGCGTTCTCCCATATCCCAACCTTACTCTACTTCTTTAGGATTATGTTTCTGAAAGCATTTTTTAGTTAAAGTTTTTCACAAACCTATGCTCTGATACCAAGTTGTTACATCCCGTATCTAGAGGCCAAAAGCTAAGCGCTATAGATGTCGCAGTCATCTGTAGTATTAACTTCTGGTGAAAAAAATATGGTTATGTTGATGGTATTCATAATATTAGAAGCACTTGAGTATGAACAAAATCACTGATTTTCAAAATGAACATTTTTACTGATTACATTTCAAAACAATATCATATCCAAGTTACAAACACCCAAAATGTTTCGCAGGAATTGATCAAATATAATTTACAATAATATGCCAAGAGCGATATATGACGATGCCCTTTGGATGATCAAAGCAATATAGTCATAACTGACTTAATACACAACAAAATCAATCAAAATAATCCGCGATCCTAATTAGCTATACATCAGCCACCTTCTTGTCTTTGGAAGATTTATTCACCAAAAGACTAAAACCTAAAAACCTTAACTCTCAGCCTACTCAAATCAATTTTGAGCATCTGAGAGTTTAAGGGAAAACAAAAACTTCGAGTCTGACATAAAGCCTGGTGTGAATAATTTTGTTACACCTTTGTTTAGTGATATTAAATGAGACCATGCCGCTTAGCGGAACGGGTTGCCTTCACTAATATTCTTTTCAAAACATATATTTTGCAAATCCTTTTCTACAACTAAATCGGTTAACCAAACCGATTATATTGAAATAGCAATATCCTTTATGATAATAAGTGGACTATCTGTCCACAACAAGTTATGAGAGAACTATATGTTAGCAATATAGTAGCAAGGTCCATTGTACTACAAAACGGACAATCTGTCCGAAAAACAAGTAATATGTGAGCTATTTGCCCATACATAATAGCAAGGTCCATTAGGCTAACTAAATGGACTAACTGTTCGAAAATTATAACAAAATCCGTTATGCTAAAATGGACTAACTGCCTGGATCTTTTCTTAATGTTAACTGCCCTTTAAATTTTTCTTGAAAACCTTTTCAAAATGATTTAGTCCTTCAAATCATATATACAACGGAAATATACATATTTAGCTTTACCCTAAGCCATTTTGCCATGATTTATATACTTTACTTAAAATAATGTTGATGAATTTTAATGAGGATTAACTATCCTTCCAAAATAAGTTAAAACCCCTTTTTAACTTAAAACATATAGGCTATATTGCCTATTCAATACATTCGAAACCTATGTTTAAAACCGTTAAGCACCCTTTTGAAACACTTGAATGTAACCCCTTTGAAACCATTGAAAGCAACTCTTTCAAAATCAATAAAAGTCTTTCCTTCGAAAGCTTCAAAACATTAGACATCCTCATTTAAAACCTTCTAAACCTTACCTTTCGGAAACATAGGAAAAACCTTCCTTTTCAACTCTGTCGAAACCCTAGGGAACCATCCCTTTCGAAACCATTTACGAAAATCATACAAAAGTTTCAAAACTCAATCCTTTCGAAAGCAATTTGGGTTCAATTTAAAATAGGTGGAAACCTTTCGAAACTATACAAAATTAACTCCTTCGAAACCATTTGAAAATGTCTCGGTCGAAACCATTTAGATTCTTCCTTCAAGTAGAGCAAAAGGATTAGAAACCCATTAAAGTCGAAAACATCTACTTTGAAACCATTTAAACTATCTCTTTCGAAACCATTTTGAGTTTTACTTCAAACATAGAAAAAGGGTTTTAAAAACATTTAAGTCAAAAGCATCTATTTCGAAACCATTTTCTAAGTAATGAAGTGATGGTGTGAAAAATATTCGTTTGAAAGCTTTAGAGAGGTAGGCATATTTTCTAAAACAAAACAACCCCTTCGAAACCTACTGGATCGAAAGGTAAAAGGCGGCAGCTAGGTGTTTCGACCTAGTTGAAAGCATTCATTTAAAATAAAGATGCAACCCAATCAAAACAATTTCCTTTTAAACCATTTGACCCAATCAAAAGCCAGCCAAGTCGAAAGCAAGTAGGCATATTTTTCTTTAAATCAAAAGAAAAGCTTTTACCTTTTCGAAATCCCTTGGTTTCGAACCTATACCTTTCACCCACATCCAATTCATTACGTGCCAGTTGCCCGATACCATATGCATTGGTTTCGGCTGTGTCGGAGACGATAGTATGGAGGCAGAACCTAGTGCCAAAAGAGACGAAACGGTGAAAAACCTATTTATTAGTACTTTTAAACTATTTCTTTTGTACCTAACCTACCATGTTTGTCTAAATCTGATTGGTTATCATAAGACTATTTCAAAGGTGCTACCATTTTTCAGAATTAACAAATTCAAACATTTTGCTAAAAGCCCCTTCTCCATTTTAAAATATATAAAAACATATAAGTCCCATACATTAAATAGTTTGTATACCTATAAAAACTCTTAGGAAAAATGTGGAAAAATTCTAGAAAATCACTTTATATATGTATTTTAACATATAAAAATTTTAGACCCAAACAAATAATTATTTTCCCACAAATAATTAATAACCCAAAATACCATTTTCTTTACTAGAAAATTCATATTAGTTCCACAAAAATTCAAAAAAAATATGAAAATTGAAACCCATCTCCCAAATGTTATTTATTATATTCATAAATATTCACAAGGCATTTGGATGTCATTTAATAGAGTTTTCATCTTAGAACATATCATAAAGTCATTATGAAAAACCATAATTCATCAACAAATGTGTGTGTATATATATCCATTCCATCATTCAAAAACATGGCAAATCATTGCAAAATATTCAGAATTCATCTTAAAACTGAAAACACAATCAAAAATGAGATGTAAACATTATCCACCTTAGTTATTATGATTAAAGAGGATAGATTTGATTTGCTTAAGTTTCTTCCTAGCTTATCTTCTTCTTTATCTCTTTTCCCTTATTAACGGTGGCCGACCTTATTTTATAAAATTTTAAAATGAAATGATTGTGTAGATTTTACACAGCTGTGGGTATTATATATAGGAATGGCCTCCTTCCCATTTTACCCCGCCTCTATTTTTATTTAACTCTTATTTTAATTCTTTGTTAAATGGCATGGCTATACCTTAATCAAAATCAAATCTCAATCCCCTAATCGACACATTTTTTAATTTAATTTAATTTAGCTAATTAAATATTATATATAATGTTACCAAAAATCTAAGGTGTTACAGACTTCCCTCCTCAATGAATTTCATCCTTGAAATTACGATAAGATACGCAATGAATCAAATAATGAGGTAAAACATACCATTAAACAAGTCAGGATAAGTATCTTTAATCCTGCTCTCAACCTCCCAAGTACAGACCCTATCATCGTCACTCCACTGAATTTTGACTAATCTGACCGTCTTGGTTCTAAGGCTCTTCTCATCTCTCATAATAACGCGAACTGGCTTCCTCATTATGGTCAAGTCCAGTTCTACCACTAAATCATCTAGCATAGTCAGTGTAATAGCATTCTCCGTGTCTCTAACACACTTTCTGAGATAAGAAACATGGAAAACATAGTGGAATACTGCCAAACTGCTCGGTAACTCAACACTATATACGAGTTTCTCGATCCTCTCAACAATTGGAAAAGGTCGAACGAATCTCGATGATAACTTCCCCGATTTTCCAAACCTAATCACACCCTTCATCGGTGTCACTTTGACGAAAACTTGGTCTCTAAGTGTGAACTCTAACTCTTTCCATCTCTTATATGCATAACTTTTCTACCTAGACCGAGCCTCCTTCATTCTAGCCCGAATGACCTCATTCTTTTCTACAGCTTCTCTGGCTAAATCTGGACCAAGAACCAGCTTATTCTTGGTCTCTAGCCAGCAAACAGGAGATTTGCCCGGCCTTCCAAAGCCTCAAACGGTGCCATCCAAATACTAGTATGATAACTATTGTTATACGAAAAATTGACTAGGTGGAGAAGGACCTCCCATGATCCTACAAAATCTAGAACACAAGCTTTTAACAAATCTTCCAAGATCTGTTAAACCTTTCCGTTTTCCCATCTGTTTGTGGATGGTAAGCATCCTTATCTTGAGCTTGGTTCCCAAAACTTCCTATAGACTCTTTCAGAACTCGCTAGTGAATAAAGAATCTCTATCACTAACTATGCTATTGGGAATTCCATGCAGTCTAACCACATTCTTCATAAACAATTTTGCCAAAGCAGGTGTCGTCCTAGTTGACTTAACTGGAATGAAATGGGCACTCTTGGTCAACCTGTCCACCATGACCCATATACTATCATTTACCTTGTTCTACCTTGCAACCCATCAATAAAATCCATGGATATAGAATCCTACTTCCATACTGGAATATCTAACAGTTGAAGCAACCTACTTGTTTCTGGTGTTCAGCCTTTGTCAGTTGGCAAACTATGCACCGCCACACACATGACCCAATATCCCCCTTCATACCTTCCTAGAAGAAATTCCTCTTCACATCTTGATACATCTTAGTACCTCCTGGATGAATAAAGAACTTAGAACGACGGCATTCCTCTAAGACTTCTTTCCTTATTTTTTCCACTCTCGGAACACATAATCTTCCTTTCTCTTAACCTCATATTCTGGTTAAGACCGAAATCTTTCAAATCATCGCTCTCAATTCCTTCTCTTAGCTTCTTTATCCGTTCAGCAAATATTGGATCCTTTATCTGTTTAGAAGCAATCTTTTCGATCAATACCGGTCGAACTTCCAAACAAGATAATACAACCGTATCTCCATTAGACACAACCTCGGATCTCCACTACACACTGCAATCAACTAATGCTTCCAAATCCTTCCACTCAGTAATCATCGCCAAAACTACATTCTGATGTTTCCTGCTAAGTGCATCTACAACCTTGTTGCCCTTGCCTGGTGTGTACTCAATCCCAAAATCATAAGCGGCTATAAGCTCTAACCGCCTTTGCTGTCTCATGTTCAACTCCTTCCGAGAGAACAAATACTTTAGCAACTTATGATTGGTATATAACTCAAACCTTTCTCCCAAAAGTAATGACTCCACACCTTCAATGCAAAAATTACCGCTAATTCCAAATCATGTGTCGGATATCTGACCTCATATGGTCTAAGTTGTGTAGAAGCATAGGCAATCACTTTACCTTCCTGCATCAGCATAGCTCCTAATCCCGTTCCACATGCATCAGTGTAAACCACCAAATCCTGAATCCCTTCTGGAACAAGCAACACAGGCGCATGAGTCAATAAGTGTTTCAAACTCTGGAATGCTTTCTCACACTTATCGGTCCAAACGAACTTCACATTCTTTCCTGATGGCTTGGGTGCTGCTATCCGTAAAAAAATCCTTAATGAACCTTCGATAATAACCGGCCAATCCAAGAAAACTCTTTATCTCGGTTACTGTCTCAGGGCCTCTTCCAATTATTCACCGCTTCAATTTTAGTCGGATCTACTAACAACCTTTCCTATGAGACTACATGACCAAGAAACTTCGAAAACTTCACTCTCAATTGATGCTGCCTCGACCTCTTAAGCACCACTCTAAGATGAACTTCATGCTCTCTTTCATCCTTAGAGTATGTCAAGATATCATCTATGAATTCCAATACGAACCTATCCAAGTGCTCTTGGAAAACTCGGTTCATCAAATCCATAAAGAAAATTGGCAAGTTAGTCAGTCCGAACGGCATGACTAACCATTCGTACGATCCATACTCGATCCTAAACACCGTCAAAGGTATACTTTCCCTTTCTACCCTGAGCTGATGGATACCCATCGCTAAATTCAACTGTGAAAATACCTTGACTTCACTCAACTGGTCGAACAAATCGTCAATCCTATGCAATGGATATCGATTATTTGTTATCCTCTCATTCAACTTACGATAATCATTACAAAGCCTCAACGATCCATCCGACTTCTTAGCAGCTACTGCAGCTGCTCTCTAAGGCTAACTACTCGGCCTAATAAAACTCTTGCCTTCTAAATCCACCAACTGTACCTTCAACTCCCTCATCTTTAAAGGGGTCATCCTGCTTGGTGATCTACTCACGGGTTCTGCTCTCGAAACCAAATCTATCCAAAACTCAATAGCTCGTTTCGATGGAAATCCAACTATAGACACAAACACATCCACGAATTTTGTAACCACGAAAATCGACTCAACTCCTCTTCTGATTCTATAGCACCCAACAAGGCATACATCTCACCTCCAGAACCTTCTACAGTATAAATAATCCTGCCACTGCAATTTGGGTGTCCAAGCGATATTTTCCTATCCTGGCATAATATCCTAGCATCGTACTCGCTTAACCAATCCATCCCGGGAATAATCCTGAACCTCACAAAATCAAAAACATGTAAACTGCAAACAAAAGTATGACCTAACAGGTCGTACCTCAACCCTAGAGTTGCATACCCTCCTATTGGATTCGCAATCCATATGGAAGTAACTAAGTATGTCGGTTCTAGGTTAAGCTTATCTATCAAACATCTTGATATAAAAGAATGTGATGCAGCAGTATCAATAGAATTCTAACAGACCTACCATGAATCTAAAACGTACCTCCCAAGACTGCCTTTCCTTTTTCCTAAGTTGTAGGCTTAGAAGCAGCAGGCTCCAATGCATGCACCTTATCCTTTCCATCCTTCACGGGCTCCTTGCACTGGCTCTTATAGTGGCCTAGCTAGTCACAGTTGTAGCACCTGACATTCTTCCTCCTAGCCACTTTCTTTGCCCTCCCAACATGACATTTATTAGCAAATGACCCTTCTTGTCGCACTTAAAACAGACAATCTTAGACTTCCCCTTCTTTACTCTTCTCTAGAGAATCAAGCAACTCCTCATGCCTTAAGGTCATCTCCATAATAAAATCAGAAGGATCTCTAATATGAGGTAACATGGCCATATCTAACTTAGGCTTCAACCCCTTGATAAACTTCTCGTTCCTCGTCATGACCGTGTCCACTGAAGCATACCCATACCGGGCTAACTCCTCAAAATTCCTAGCATCCAAAACTAACATCTCCTCCTTCTCCTATTTAGTAAACTTTTTTATTAGAACAGACTGTGTCACTACAGACATAAACCTCTTCTGGAACCTCCCTTGAAATCTTCCTAGGTCATTGCCTCCTCATCCACCGCTATAGTCACACTGTTCCACCAGAATAAGTAGCTCCCTAAATCTTTCTAGATGCCAACGTCCTCTTTTGCTCGTCATTGAGCCCTAATTTTGCCAAAATCCTTTTATAGTGCAACTACCAGTTCTCTACCTCGATGGCATCCTCCGTTCCAACAGATGGCTTCCCTCTAAGCTTAATGTAGCCCCACTCAACTTAGCATAGTCGTTGACAGTTGGAGCTCCCGGAACTTCTTCTTCCCCTACTCCAGTAGCAACACCTGATGCGCCATATTCACAAAGAACTGATACATAGCTTCCATTCCAAATTGCAGGACTCCAGCACCCACATTCTCTGCATGTGCCTGACCTTGACCTCTTCTCACATTAGGCTTAGCATTCCTATCGGTGCCTTCCCCTCCTAGGTTAACTCTTCCTCTTCTTCCTTCCGTATCTGTATTCAAACCTCATGAGATACAAAAAATAACCTAACAAAGATAGGAGACTAGAGATAAAGCGTATACTTATATATAACAAATACAAGTACGTTACTTTAGCGTTATCTCATACCCCAAACTTACTCTACTTCTTTAGGATTATGTTTTTAAAAGCATTTTTAGTTAAATTTTTTCATAAATCTATTCTCCGGTACTATGTTGTAATATCCCATATCTAGAGGGCAAAAGCTAAGCGCTACAGATGTTGTAGTCATCTATAATATTAACTTCTGATGACAAAATATAGCTATGTTAATGGTACTCATAATATTAAAAGCACTTGAATATGAACAAAATCACTGATTTTCAAAATAAACATTTTTAATGATTATATTTCAAAACAATATCATATCCAAGTTACAAACTCCCGAACGTTTCCCAAGCATTGACCAAATATAATTTACAATAATACACCCAGAGCGACATTTTACGATGCTCCCTTGGATGATCAAAGCAATAGTCATAACTAACTTAATACACATTAGAATCAATCAAAATAATCTGCGATCCTAATTAGCTATCCCTTAGCCACTTCCTCGTCTTCGGAAGCTTTATTCGCCAAAAGACTAAAACCTAAAAACCTTAACCCTCAGCCTACTCAAATCAATTTTAAGCACCCGGGAGTTTAAGAAGAAATAAAAACTTCGAGTCAGATACAAAGACTGGTGTGAGTAATTCTATTACATCTCTGTTTATTGATATTAAATGAGACCATGCCGCTTGACAGAACAGTTTTCCCCATCCTTTTCAAAACATATATTTTGCAGATCCTTTCCCGCAACCAAACTGGTTAATCAAACTGCTTATATCAAAAATAGCAATATCCTTTATGCTAATAAATGGACTTTCTGTCCAAAATAAGTTATTAGTGAACTATCTATCCACAATATAGTAGCAAGGTCCGTTATACTACAAAATGGACTAACTATCTGAAAAACGTGTAATATCTGAGATATCTGCCTGCATATAATAGCAAGGTTCATTATGCTAACTAAATGGACTAACTTTTCGAAAAAATAGCAAATTCCATTATGCTAAAATGGACTAACTTTCCATAAAACTAGGCTAACTACCGCTTACTGGACTAATTGTCCAGATTAAAGTGGACTAACTATTCGGATATTTTCTTAGGATTAACTATCCTTTAAATTTTCTTTGAAAACCTTTTTAAAATGATTTAGTCCTTAAAATCATATATACAAGGGAAATATACATATTTAGCTTTACTCTAAGCATTTTTCCATGATATATATACTATGCTTAAAATAATGTTGATGAATTTTAATAAGGATTAACTATCCTTCTAAAATAAATTAAAACCCCTTTTTAACGTAAAACATATAGGATGTATTGCCTATTCAATAGATTCGAAACCTATGTTTAAAACCTTTAAACACCCTTTCGAAACCCTTGAAGGTAACCCCTTCGAAACAATTAAATGCAACGCTTTCAAAACCAATAAAAGTCTTTCCTTCGAAAGCTTTAAAACATTGGACATTCTTCTTTAAAACCTTTTAAACCTTGCCTTTCAAAAACGTAGGAAAAATCTTTCTTTTCAACTCTATCAAAACCCTGGGGAATCACCCCTTTCAAAACCTTTCACTAAAACTATTTGAAAGCTTCAAACTCAATCCTTTTGAAAGCAATTTAAGTTTAATTTAAAATAAGTGGAAACTTTTCGAAACCATTTGAAACTAACTCCTTCAAAACCATTTGAAAATGTCTCAGCTGAAACCATTTGGATTCTGCCTTCAAGCAGAGCAAAAGGATTAGAAACCCATTAAAGTCGAAAGTATCTACTTCGAAACCAATTAAACCATCTCATTCGAAACAATTTTTGGGTTTTACTTCAAACATAGAAAAAGGGTCTTAAAAACATTTAAGTCGAAAGCATATGTTTTGAAGCCATTTCCTAAGTAGTGAAGTGATGGTGTCGAAACCATCCCTTCGAAAGCCTTGGAGAGATGGACGGATTTTCTAAAACAAAACAACCCCTTTGAAACCTACTAGATAGAAAGGTAAAAGGCATCAACTAGGTGTTTCGACCCAGTCGAAAGAATTAATTTAAAATAAAGATGCAACCCAATCAAAACCATTTCCTTTTAAAACATTTGACCCAGTCAAAAACCAACTAAGTCGAAAGCATCTTAGCCGAAAGCAAGCAGGCACATTTTTCTTTAAGACAAAAGCAAAGCTTCAACCCTTTCGAAAGCCCTTCCTTTCGATCCTATACCTTTCATTCAATTCATCACATACCAGTTGCCTAATACCACATGCTTGGTTTTGACTGTGCAAGAGGCAATAGTATGGAGGTGGACCCGGTGCCGAAAGAGACGAAATGGTAAAAAACCTATTCATTAGTACTTCTAAACTATTTCTTTTGTACCTAACCTGACTTGTTTATCTAAATATGATTGGTTGTCATGAAACTTTTTCAAAAGTGCTGCCATTTTTCAAAATTAACAAATTCAAACGTTTTGCAAAAAGTCCCTTCTCCATTTTAAAATATATAAAACATTTAAGTCCCATACCATAAATTATTTTTATATACCTATCAAAACTCTTAGCAAATATTTGGAAAAATTCCAAAAAATCACTTTATGTATGTTTTCTAACATACAAAAATTTCAGTCCCAAACAAATAATTATTTTTTCATAAATAATTTATAGCTTAAAATACCATTTTCTTTACTAGAAAATTCATATTATTTCCACAAAAATTCAAAAAAATTGAAAAATTGAAATCCATCTCCAAAATTTTATTTATGACCTTCAGAAAAATTCACAAGGCATTTGGATGTCATTTAATAGGGTTTTCATCTTAAACATATCATAAATTCATTATGAAAAACCATAATTCATCAATATACATACATACATATTCATACATACATACATACATACATACATACATATATATATATTCATTTCATCATTCATAAACATGGCAAATTATTGCAAATTATTTGGGATTCATCTTAAAAAACATAATCAAAAATGAGATTTAAACATTATTCACCTTAGACTTTTTGATTGAAGAGATTGATATATGAATAGATTTGATTTGCTTAAGCTTCTTCCTAGCTTATCTTCTTCTTTATCTCTTTTTCCTTGTTAATGGTGGCTGGCCTTTTTTTATAATTTTTTTAAATGAAATGAAAGTGTAGATTTTACACGGCTATGGGTAATAGATACAGGAATGGTCTCTTTCCCATGTTACCCCTCCTCTATTTCAATGTAACTCTTATTTTAATTCTTTGTTAAATGGCTTGGCTATACCTTAATTAAAATCAAATCTCAATCCCCTAATCAACACATTATTTAATTAGTTTAGCTAATTAAATATTCTAAATAATGTTACCAAAAATCTGGGGTGTTACAATTTATTTATGAAATTAAATAAATAAAATATTACATTAATATAAATAAACGCTTACATGAATTTCCCCTTCTCTATCTACTATTCCATTGCCTAAGAACTAAATAAATAGCTACTTCCCTCTCTTTCACTTCAAAAAAATTAAATCAAGTGATTCACTCTACGAGAATTCATGGAACCAGATCTGTTGAACTCATGTTGGAGGGAGCTTCATGTTTATAGGGTCGACGAGGGGTGCGACAGTGTTGATCGTGCTCAACCTTCTATGACCAAACTAATTTTGTGTTTGGCAAGGCTAGAGGCGATGATAGGCAAAATTAGGGATGGCGTTGCGTTTCTCGTGCGAAGAGGATTAAGTGGTTGCAAATATGCTAAATTGCGGCAGCTTATTGGGAAGGGCAACATTTCCTTAGTCATGACGTGGAGCTTTGGATTACAATTTGCAGGGTGGCGCCAGACTTGTAGATTTTGGTGTCGACGAGTCAAGCGTTCGAAGAGGAGTGCAATAGCATGAACAACATTCAAGTTCATGGAGCAGAGCTCCGTGTCATAGTAGAAAGGTGCATAGTGTATTTTGAACCGAAATCTTATAAAATTCATATCTTTTGCGTATGAGGTTTGTTTTGGATACGGCTTCTTGTGTTGTGCTCGTGATGGAGAGCTTTACGGCTTGTTATTGGTTTGGTCGGCTTTTGTTGAGGTAAGCAATATTTTTTCTCACCGTACTACGATTGTTAGTATAGCATAAAGACAATGTTTTAAAATGATTTCTAACTTTAAAATGTGATTTTAAAATACTTTAACCTATATCTTCTTTTATAATAGAATTTAAAAGAGTTTTAAAATGGTTTTAAATCGAATATCACACTTTTTCTTATTGACGTACCATTTTTAGGAAACCACTAGATTTAGGCGACTTTTGATATGAATCCCCATATTGGTTAATGTAGATGTGATATATATGTTGTATGTATGTTATGATAGATATTTGTATGCTTTTTAGTCACATGTATGCTTGTTTGCTTAGTTTGGTTGAAAATGCCAATCGAATGCGATATAGTGTTAGGAAATATCCCATGGAATTGAATTTCATGCATAGATTTTTGTTCATATCGACTGATTCAACTACTAAAGATGATGGACTTGGGTATGTGCTTTGAACTTTAGGGTGGACACTGGAAATTTTCATTTGGTTTATACTTAACCATTTTTTAGGTATACGACCAAAGTGGTTGTTGTCGATTACTCTGGAGTAGTCGGTAACTACCACTAGTAATGATGGCCGATTTAGCCAATTTTGACGTGGACAATGGAAAGGGTTAGAGGAGCATGATGTGATGACTTTGAGACTTTGTGATGATGGTTTTGTGATGAGAGTAGACAACTTTGATAATGGATAGTTGTACTTTGGATGTAAAGTTGAGGATGATGAGGTGGATTAAAGGACCACTAGATGTTTAACTATGGGATACATGCTAGTATTCTACGCGATATTGATAGTAGAGAATAGTCCCGATCACGGTGACTTTATGGTAGGAGTTCGAAGATCAATTCTAGGATGTGCTCCGCTATAGATGATGTATACAAAGTTATCATTGACACTCGAAGGTTCGTAGGGTACTCTTAGAGAGGGGTACACACTAGGAATGTGGTTATTCTAGGGAACATGGTGGTTGCTAGAGCGTGGTGGCTCTTTATTATAGATAAGCAATGCGTATACTGGACTGATGTGGTGGTAAGTCCATTTTCCTGGCTGATTGAGTGGCATGGATTCGAGTACCTAGGAACAGGGGCATTGTGCAGTCCTTGACTGTGGCAGGTCATTTGAGTGATTTATATCCAACGCACTGAGTGAGTAAATGTGAGGATGGATGATGGATACAATGTTTGTTTGATTGTTTATCACCCTAGGGATATCACATGACGTCGATATTATTGATGTATATAATTTGACACCACTTATTACTCCAATGTATAGTACACCCATGATGATTACGAGGTGGAGTAGCATTTATCTTATGTTATGTGCTGACTCTTTGGATGTACGAATATGTCAGATATGATTCTCTGTACCCTCTGTTCCATGTACAATATCGGCTTTTATAGTACTTTGAGATTGTTTATCACTCACACCATACTGTTGTTTGACTCGAGGTTTTATGCTTTGATTCTTATTACCTACGGTACTCTTAAATAAGTGGACTAAATAACATGTATAAACGGCACATGGAGTTCTGTAGATGGATTAACAAGAGGTGGTGCTTTTTCATACTTATATATTAGGCTTATTATTGTATATTCCTCTATGTAACACTGTGGAGCCTTATGACTTATTATTATTAGAGACAGTTTATCAGTTTATTTTATCTGTCAGATGTATATACTCTATTATTGTTTCATATAACTATATGTGCCTATATGCTCTGATTATGTGGTTCATGTAGTTATTACTACCTCGTCTATTTTATATCTGTAAAGATTATTATTATTTTTTTAATGCGTTATGAGATATACGATAGGTTATATGATTGTTCGATGTTTTTTCCTCTTCTCTTCTTTTCTCTTCTCTTCTATTCCACTTCTTTACTTCTTTTCTTTCCCTTGACAATCATCCTACATCGATCGGATGCTCCAACAGTTTAATATTAGGTTATATGAGCATTAGAAGTGTAGGGTGATCGTTACATTTGGTATCAAAGCTTAGGTTACGTGATTAACGCGAGTTGATACTGTGATCCAATAGAGATAGGGTAGGTATTATCTCCTTAGACTGGATCAAGAGTATACCCATATATGAAAGTGTGTATACTTGTTATATATTTTTATTTTTAAAACTACACATTAACATATATAGTATACAGGTTATATTGGACACACAAGTACCATTGATGCGGTTCTTCTTTATAAGAGACCGATCATCCTTATCATAGATCAGGAATGATCTGGCAAATAAGAAATGCTATTGTTGACTCTATCTTTGGAGTAGAGGAGTGGGCATGATCGGAGGCTGCTAACCTTAATTTATAGAATATGTTCATTGAGATGGTATGAAATATTATTCTGGAATTCCCAAGTTGCTCCAAACGATTATAGTGCTCAAGTGTAAACAACTAAAGTCAACTTTTCCGGTTTGTATAAAGACTACATGAGTCTAAGAGGCAGACCATTCCTTGGAACAGAGTCAGTTATTGAGGTGCAAGATGGGGTGGTTATTTGCGAAAGGATCTTCAATGACTTGGAGTAAGGTAACGCAATGAGGTAGAAGTTGACCTTTAGATAGCTCCAAGGAAGAACAATGAACCGGTGGAGTGTCCCTATATCTTCGATTCTCAAATATCAAGAAATTTACCTCTAGATAGCAATGAAGAGAAATTTATCTTGACTTTTCAAAAATCGATGTTATTTAGGAATTTTGCTGACTTGAGGTACGACGATATGTCTATGTTGGAGTATATGGTTGAATTTGATGTGCAATAGAAGTACGGTCTATCTTTCCTTGATACTCCACTTAGAAAGAATAAAACTTTTATACTTAGGTTGAGTGATTATCTTGGGAAGCAATTGATTGGCCATATTGATGAGAGCTT
Organism: Allium cepa; assembly: GCA_030765085.1. Taxonomy (NCBI): domain Eukaryota; kingdom Viridiplantae; phylum Streptophyta; class Magnoliopsida; order Asparagales; family Amaryllidaceae; genus Allium; species Allium cepa. The sequence continues at coordinate 556,508,281 of CM060931.1, read as the reverse complement.
TGAGAAGTTGATTGAAAAGACTTTATGACGTGAGAGTTTGTACCCAGTGTAGAAGGATTATCCCAAACTACATAAGTAGGGAAAAACCGTAGAACCATATGCATTAAGTGCCATTTTGATTTCATCGAGTGCTCCATTGGCGAATGAGATGGGTAATAGCATTAGCATTTGAGGTACACTTTCCACTTATGGTGTTTCCATACTTGTTTAATTCGACATCGAGGTTTCACATTCCTTCATTTCTTATGATTTGATAGATAGATTGGGCTGAGACCCAAAAAAGTTGACCAACCTTATTAAAATTATGACGAACATTGTTAGGGATCATCCAGCCTGTACTTGGTTTGTCTAAACCTAGCCTTATCGAATCATGGTAGTTTGTTTGTTTGTTATAAATTTGTTTGGGGTTTAATTGGGTATGGTATTATAGTCAAGGAATGGACTAGCTGAAAGTGTATGGAATAGTTGTGGATTATGAGTGGCCGTTGGTGATGATAGGGGTATATGATTGGTAGATGATAGTGTTAGGCTATCTACCAAACGATGATGTGTTGGTTGGTTTGCTATATTCGCTCGATGACCCACCTCATTAGTTGCCGTTAGTGCTTATTGCTTAGGATATTAGGAAGTATTTGATGAGGTGACCAGAATATCACCACATAGGGAGATAGAGTTCCATATTGATCTATTTAGAGGTGGTTGATCAGTAGTTATGCCTTTAAGGCATATGATGTCTAAAGAGCATAAGAAGTTAAAGGTGCGAGCGATGACCTATTGAGGCAAGGGTTTATTCATAGGTGCATATTTGAGTAGGATGTACCTTTAGTGTTTTCCATTATGGAAGATAACTCTTTGGGATTATTTTTTGGTTACCATGAGCTGAATGAGATGTTGAAAAAGTATCCACTCATGCTTATCGTTGGCTTGTTTGATTAGCTCCATGGCATGAAGGTGTTCTCTCAATTGGACCTTGCGATAGGGTTTCATCCACTAAGAGTATCCAGAGAGAGTGTGTCGAACACAGCATTTCGTATGTTACTGTGATTTTTGATTGGTTGGTTATGACGTTCGGGATAACCAATGCGTCAGTATGCTTTATTGATCTTCTAAACCATGTCTCGAGGGATTACTTGAGTAAACCATGCTTGTATTCATCGATAGTGTTTTCATCTACTCATTGACGAAAGAGGACCACCGAACTCATTTGATGATTGTGTTGGAGGTGTTGAGAAAACATCGATTGATGGTGATGTTTTCGAAGTGTCACTTCTGGAGGAGGGAAGTGAGATTCTTGAGTCGTGTTATTTTGGAATAGGTTATTACTATAGATCCTACGAAGGTTACGGTGATTTAGGATTGGAATAGACCTAAGGGTACTATGAATATGAGAAGTTTTCTTGGATTAGCAGGATGTTATAGACACCTTGTCAAGGATTTTTCTAAAATAGCAGCCTTATTAACCGACTTAACGAGAAGGATTGGAATTTTATTAGGGACACGAGGTGTAGACATATGTTTATGATTCTGATAGCGAGGTTTATGAGTTCATTGATGTTACTCATTCTGAGTGGGAATGAGGAGTAAATAGTGCACACATGCCTTTGGTTACTTAACTATGTGCAGTAATGATGCTGAAAGGTAGGGTTATCACATATACTAATATACAATCGAAACTGCATGAGAGGAAGTATCTGATTCATGATTTGAATTAATAGCGATAGTATTCACTTTGGTGATTAGGATGCACTATCTATTAGGAGAGAGGTTCAAGTTTCTGAAAAGGATCTCAATCTTTTCCAGTGGTGATGGTTGGAGTTCTTAGCCTCATATGACATTAACATTCCAATGCATCCGTAAGAGAAATGCAGTTTTTGATGCTTTGAGTGGAAGACATACTAGTTGGGGAGCGATATTCCTAGAGTGGAAATTTCTTGAGATTATTGCTGGTTATGACTTCAAAACTTGATGGGAGCTATGGCCAAAGATGATGGCTAGTTTAACTATTAGACTTACCTAGATTTAGTGGATCGATACTAGTTAGAGGCATGAAGCTAAACTAGCTGAGATTATGGCTAAATTAGAGGAACAAGTAGTTTTTGTAGAGGTGATGTAGTGCGGACTCAACCAAGACGGTTGACTCTGTAAGGATGAGATATTGTTTGTTCCTGATGTCTATAGGTTGAGTTATAAGGTACTATGAGAGTTCTCTCATTTGAGATTAGCTATATATCCTAATGACAATAAAATGCACCGTGATACGAGGTAGACATTTTATTAGGAAGGGATAAAGTAGGATGTCGGGCAGTCATTTCAAGATGAATGAATTGTCAGGTAGTAAATGCTGAACAAAAGAAGCGAAGTGGTTATTATAACCGCTTGAGATTCCCAGGTGGAAATCGGAATAGAGATTGGTGGCGTAATCTATGGAATGAAGAAGACTAGAGAATAATACATTAGCATTTGGATCATAATAGATAGAACGAAGAGTGCTAAATTTATATTCTTTAAGTCTAGTAAAACAGCATCCAAACTGGTCGAGTTATATGTGGAGCGGGCAATGTGATTCATTGTGTGCCAAAAGCATTATAAGTGGTTGAATCCCATTGTTCACAAACGGGTTTGGAGAGAAATTACAAGAGGCGTTGGGAAATTATGCACTGAGTCGACCAAATGATACCGGATTGAACTCGAAACTTCAAGGCCTACCTATTTATACCATTAGATGTGATACAAAATAGGTTAGGAGGAAGCGATTGAGCAGTAAAGGTTCAATAGAGTGAAAAATAAGGTGATTACACATAAGAGACCAATGAAAGCATAAGGACTGCTTGTTCGGAGCTCTACACTATGGGAGATTTTCATTTTTCACTGGCTTTCATATTGGATATCATATTTGATGTTATATACTAGATATTTTAGTATCATGCATGATAGGATAGACATGGATGTTACTTTTTGATGTTTGATCTTATATATGGTGTTTGATGTTTGTTTGTTGGCATTTGATATGATAACTTATGCTTATATAGTTGTTAGGCATGCGCGATGGCTATGGTTTGATATGGCTTACTTATTTGAGGCGATTGCTATATATATGATTTGGTATGCTTAAATACATAATGCTGCTGCATTTGTATTTAATCCTCTTTGTTGTGTACATATTCAGGTACATGGAAGCAAGTTTTGGCTATTTAGATGCTTACTCGCTTTTATTCGCATGTAAATGGTATGCCCTTGCAATGAAAAAGGTATATAACATGCTGGTAGTGTAGATTTGGGTATATATGCTGGTTGTCCTTAAAAAAGAGATGCCTCAGATATGTATATATATCTATGTTGTATTGGGATTTTTCTCAGACCTAGCCACATAAAGGAGGTGCTGCTGAATTTTTCCACAGCAGCGTGGCTTTGATAGCCTATGGGTTAGGAAATGTTCTCCATACTTTGGGAAGATCAAGGATGAAATCCTTTAAGGAAGAAAGAATATAACAACCCGTATTTTTAATGATATGATATTTAAACGAATAATTTAAACATCGAATCGTTAAATAAGTGAAGGTCCAAAAATATGATTTTTCGCATATGATTGAATCAGGACTCGAGACCACTTCCCTTGAGTCTGGAACAATGTTGTGAATTAAAATGAGTATATGCATCGCTATATTTGGGGATTAGGCGATCCAATGGCCAAAAAATTCGAAATGCGCGAAATTACCATTTAGGAGTGTTGTCTTGGATAGCGATGAAATTTACACTATTAGGACCCCAAAAATGCGGTGATGTACACCGACGAGTTTCATTGCGATCGATCGCTCATGTCGTCATACGAGCATGAAATGCGCAACGATTTATTTGATAAATTAAGTAAATAAAATACTACATTAACACAAATAAACACTCACATAAAACCTCCTCTCTCTATCTACTATTCCATTGCCGGAGAACCAAATAACCCTTCGCCTCCCTCTCTTTCACTTCAATAAAAATTAGATCGAGTGATTCACTCCATAAAATCATGAAACCAGGTCCGTTGAACTCGTATTGGTGAGAGCTTCACATCCGTGGGATCGATGTGGCGTGCGGTAGTGTTTGGTCATGCTTAACCTCTCATGGTCAAAATAAGGTTTTTGTTTGGCAAGCTAGAGGCGACGATAGGCATAATAGAGGTTGACGTTGTGTTTTTCATGCGAAAAAAAGTAGGCGGCGAAGATATGGTGAAGTGCAACTACTTATTAGGAGGGGCAACATTTCCTTTATCAGTACGTAGAGCTTCAGATTGTGATTTGCATGGTGGTGCCGGGCTTGGAGATTTTTGTGTCAACGAGTTAAGTGTTCAAAGAGGAGTGCGATAATGCGAACGACGTTCGATTTCATGGCGTGGAGCTCCGTGTCATAGTAAAAAAGGTATATGGCATGTTGTTCGGTTCAACATATGCATGTACATAAAGGTGACGGAGAAGATGATTAACGAGGTAATTAGCGTAATATGAAGTTAATTAATTATCAAAATCTTATAAAATCCATATATTTTGCATACAAGGTCCATTTTGGATGTAGTTTCTTGCGTTGCACTCATGATGGAGAACTTTATGGTTTGATGTTAGTTTGTTTATTTTTTGTTAAGATAAATGATATTTTCTCTCATTGTACTATGATTATTAGTATAGTATAAAAACGACGTTTTGAAATGATTTCTAACTTTAAAACGTGATTTTTAAAATACTTAACCTATATCTTATTTTGTAAAAGAATTTAAAAGAGTTTTAAAATGGTTTTAAATTGATTATCACACTTTCTCTTGTTGACATACTATTTTTTAGGAAATCGCTAGATTTAGGCTACATTTGGTATGTATCCCCGTATTGGTTGATATAGACATGATATATATGCTGTATGTATGCTACGATATATGTTTGTATGCTTTTTGGTTGCATGTATGCTTGTTTGCTTAATTTGGTTGAAAATTTCTATGGAAGGCGATATAGTTTAGGAAATATCCGATAGGATAGAATTCCATGCATAGAGTTTCATGCCTACCGACCGATTTGAAGACGAAAGATGATGGACTTGGGTATGTGCTTCGAACTTTTAGGTGGATGCTGGACGTTTTTATTTGTTTTGTACTTAACCATTTTTTTTTGTTAAATACAAGACCAAAGTGGTCGTTATTAACTACTCTAGAGTGGTCAATAACTAGTGCTAATGATGATGGTCGATTGGCTAACTATGATGTGGATGATGGAAAGGCTTCGAGGAACATGATATGGTGGTTCGTTCATTCGACATTTGATTCTGATATCATGGCTCTTTGAAAAGTAGTTTTGGTAGTGAAGGAGGATGCGATGCGTTGATGCAATGACTTTGAGACTTGGTGATGATGGTTTCATGATGGGAGTGGATGGTTTTGATGATGGATTTGTACTTTAGGATGCAGAGTTGAGGATGACGAGTAGGATTAAAGGAACCGTTAGATGATGGATATGAGATATAAGGTGTTATTCTTTGTGATGTTGATAGTAGAGAATCATCCCAATTGCGGTGACATCGTGGTGGGAGTTGGGAGATTAGTTGTAAAAATGTGCTCTGCAATGGATGAAGTGTGCAAAAGGATCGTTGACACTCAAAGGTTCATATGGTACTTGTAAAGAGGGGTATACATTTGGTACATAGTGGTTCTTGGGAACATGGTGGTTCCTAGATCGTGATGGATCTTTATTATAGATAAGTGATGTGTATACCTAGACCTACGTGTGGTAAGTCCATTTTCTTGGACGAATGAGTAGCATGGATTCGAGTGCCAAGGAACTAGGACATTGAGTAGTCCTTGACCGTAGTAGGTCGTTTAAGTGATCTTATATCCAATGCACTGAGTGAGTGAGTGTAAGGATGAATGATGGATGCTATGTTTGTTTGATTGTTGTTTGATTGTTTATCACCCTAGGGATGTCACATGATGCCGATGTTATTTATGTATATAGTTGGACACCTCTTAGTACTCTGATGTATACTACACCTATGATGATTATGAGATAGATTAGCATATATCTTATGTTATGTGCTAACTCTTTTGATGTAAGGACATGTCAGGTATGATTCTCCATACCCTCTGTTCCATATACTTTGTCGACTTTCATAGTACTTTAAGCTTGTTTATCGCTCATACCAGACTGTTGTTTGACTCGAGGTTTTATGTTTTGCTTCTGATTACCTTGGGTACTCTTAAATGTGTAGAATATATAATAGGTGTAAACAAAACATGGAATTCTACAAGCAGATTATCAGGAGACAACGCTTTCTCATACATATATATTAGGCTTATTATTGCAAATTCTGCCATGTAATACATTGGAGGCTTGGTAGTGTTGACTTACTATTATAAGATGCTGTTTATCAGTAGAGTTTATTTATCAGTTATATAAACTTTATTGTTGTTTTGTATAATTGTATGAGCCTGTGTACACTGATTATGTTGTTTATGCAGTTATTATCGTCTCACCTATTCTATATCTGTGCCGACTATTATATTTTATTCGATGCGCTGTGAGATATGCGACAAGTTATGTGATTTTCGGCTATTTTATTTATTTTTCTTCTCTTCTATTATCTTCTCTTCTCTTCTCTTATCTTATATTCTCTTCTTTTCTTTTCTTATTTCCCATAAAATCATCCTACATTGACCGGATGGTCCAGCAGCGCACTAATCGGTTATATGAGCATCAGAGGTGTAGGGCGGTCGTATAGTCCCTATTACTTCCCTTAAGTCGGTTTCATGTTCATTTTCACTTTTTGAGAATACTAGAATATCAGCCGCAAATACTACGACGAACTTGTTCAGTTGTCCCATGAAGACTCTATTAATAAAATCTACATAGCATGCATGGGCATTTGTCAACCCAAAGGCATTACCTCTTATTCATATAGTCTGTTTGGAGTGTGAAAAGCGGTCTTCTCCTTGCTATCTTCGACCACCTATAGGTGATGGAACCCGGTGGCCAAGTCTAATCGATAAAAGACTTTAGCCCAAACAAAACGGTCAAATAAATCATCCGTTCTAGGCGAATGATATTTATTCTTCTTACTTAGCTTGTTGAGTAATCGATAATCGACGCTAAGCCTTAAAGAGCCATCTGCTTTAGTAGCAAAGACAACTGGTGCTCCCCATTCTGAAGTACTACGTCGAATAAACTTCTTCGGTAATAGCTCTAAAATCCAATTTTCTAGGTCTCATCTTTCTTGAGGGCCATATGCCTCATGGCAGTGTAATTTGTCCAGCGTCTTTCTCCAAACCAGTCATGAACCCTATTTCTCGATGGGGTGGGAGACCGAAAAGTTCTTCAAAAATATCCGAAAATTACCAAACTATGGGTGCAAACGAGAGCTCATCCTGTGATAGGCTAAGAGTATACGAATATCCCACCATACACGAGGCATGCGACATACAATGAACATCTTTACTCGCCCCCTATAACTCCTCAGCCCTATAATCCACCTATCATAATCTACGATAGCATATAGTAAGATAACCATATCCCTTAAACCCTAGAACATATGCATTACATATAAAGTCAACAGTACATATATCAACAACTAAGTCTTTGGAAATCATAGAAAGATGTGTCGACCCCTCAACATGTTTCGACAAAACTATAGGGTTAGTGACAAATTGGGTTTATTAATATATTTTTTGCCTAAGAAAGCTGGTTTTATAGTGGTCGTACCACTTTTTGTAATCAATAAAAAGCAGGAATGGGGCTAAAATACCACTATAGCTATAGATAAATCAAGAACAGGAGTGGTGCAGGTGACACCAACAACTACAAACAATAATAAAAAAATACATATGCGAACCACATGGACAAACTAAGGCCAAAGGAAGAAGCCAACCATCTAAATTCTTAGAAGAACTGAAGCTAGATGACCCATCAGATTGGGCCACTCTAGCAGCTTATAGCAAAAATCTGATAATATTATGCAAGGATACTTCAGACCCTTAGGAGTTTATCCCATCTCTATTCCAACTATCATTAAATAAAAGCTCGTTGTTTTGTTCATCTAGTAGTCGTTCCACTACAAGTATTAACATTCCATTAATAGGAGCACAATATAAACATCGGAGGTGATGGATATCATCTAAGGTGAATTTTAAAAATTGCTTCTTTGCTGGCTCGTAATACATACTAGAACGATGAATCCAAACAACATCACCTATATGCCACTCTACATCATATTACGGAACTACGCAAGCAAGGGTAGACTACTAGAAAGGAGTGTTAACAACTTTATCATTATTAGTGACTAAATCTACCATGATCAATTGTTGCGCTAGGGAAGCAGATATGTTAATAGGAGGAGTGATCATAGCCTTTAGAAACCATGATCTCTTAGAAGGCTTAGGAAGAGGGACTTTCTCAAGAGGAGGCTGAGAGGAGTGCAAGAAAGCTTCGATTAAGTGCCTAAAGGACTTGCAGAAAGAACATATAGGTGGCTTCCATAAGTAATTTACTGCATTTTTGACTATGAATGAATGTGATGCTCCTGAATCAAATAGGGTACAAATAGTAGTTATACTTTCCATAACAGCATTTTCCTTTTCTTTGGGAGGAGGTTTTCTTAAGATAGGTATAGCTTTAATGGCATAAGCTTTCACGACCTGTCTCTCATTTGTTAGTTCCAGGCACTGGATCTTGAACTGCCCTTCTTGATTATAATGATAACACCTCCTCTTCCACTCTTCTCTCCTTAAGTTCAGCCTCCAATCTTTAGCGATGTTTCTCTTCTTGTGGCATCTACGGTATGACGAACCTCTTTTCTTGAACATTCTTTTGACCTTCTTATCTTTCCCAAGCCTCTCATTCTTTGTTCTATCTTGGTTATTGGACTACCCCGCGTTCTCCTTTTCTTCTTTACTAACAGTCTGGAGTAGGTCCATTTTGACTAGCATCTCATACGTGGAACCTACGGAACTAGAGTTAAGAGTAGCTACCTTAAGGCAGAATTTAATCCCTTCACAAATTTCATTTCCTTCTTTGCTTGGGTGTCCATTAGACTCATCCCAAATTTGGCAAATTATGTGAACTTATTAGTATACTCTTTTACCATGGAATCGTATTGTTCCAGATAGATGAACTTTTCCAATTATAGATTCATTTCTGCATTGGGCATGAATCGCGGCTCGAAGTGAGCCTTAAATTCAGCCCAAGTTATACCTTCCTCGGCATTCTCTATGGTCACTATGGTCCAATAGTTCACTACCTCCCCTTTCATGTTCCACATAACAAGCTAACTCCTAACTTCTAACTGTAATTCCTTGAATATGCAGTCGCAATCATTGATCCAAGCTTTGGTTTCTACAAAGTTCTTCGTGCCTAAGAATACTCGTCCACCCATATTTTGAAAATCCTTACATAACTTAGGGAAGTTTAGTAGACAGAATGCTGGTTCGACAGGCTGAGCAACTGGCACCATTGGTGTAGTTTGCTAGGGAATGGGGACTTGCCTCACGACTCTTAAATGTTACCGAAACTATGTTAGCATACCCAGTATGATGAATATTCCTTGGGCAGTGTGGTTCATATTCTCAAAATCATTTTCTATGCCACTATCAACTATTTATAGGTTCAAGGTTTTATTACAATCACCTATGATAGTAATACTTGTTGAATTAAGAATTTGCTTAGTGTGCTTGCGTATGTCCATTTATGTATACTCTCTCACACACACACATATATATAATAGGGTATTGAATTTTTTTTTCAAAAATAACAAATATGTACTCTTATGTATCTTATTCCCACTAATCAGGTAACCTAAGCCCTGATACCAAATTTAACAACCCTACTTGAAATGGGTCTAATTTTCAAACCAATAAAAGCCCATCAAACCTTAGATCCATTTCGGAGCTTGCTGTTGATTGGTATAATTAATTTAACAAAACAATATGTAGATCTGTCTATCTATGCTTTCAAAATCTCACTGTAGAAGGAATAAAATATAATAATAAAATAAAGTAATCATCTCATAAAACCAAATCACCGGAGTATATTGTCACAATAATGCATAAAGTGTGTCTGGGACATAGTTTAGGTACATTATAACAACATAAATAGATAACTATAATAGATAAATGCTCATCAAGTCTCCACCATATTCTCTACACTCATTGTTGTACCTAACATATAGGTTGTAATGAGGAGGAGGTCAGAACAACAATGTCCAGCGAATGAAAACCTAAAGTTTTACAATAGTAGATATGAGCAATAAGCATTCAGATTAGTATTATGTCTTACATATTTATTATACTTCCCTAATTATGTCTCTTAATATAGGATAATTACCCTACAATCCTAAATCCATGACTATAAATGCGAATGCAACAAAACTATGAAATATAGGTTCAACAACCCATTTCTCATCCAGTCTTATCCTAATTGTTAGAAAGGCGGATTACGGATCTTAAGGCTAGGATTAACACTAGAGGGGGGGGGTTGAATAGTGTTTATAAAGAATTACTAAATCTTTTTGAGTTTATGTTAATTTAGACACAGATGTATGCAATCTACAGATACAATGATAATCACATAAACAAACACAGATGCAGAAATAAAATAAAAGAAGTAAAGGAAAGAACACACTAGATTTTATACTGGTTCGGAGTTACCCTACATCCAATCCCGCAACACAAGTACGGATTTACTTTCAAAAGCAATTATACAAATACACCCTCGATTTCAAGGCTACGAGGTACACCCTCTAGAATTTCAATTCTCTGGGTAGAGATACTTGATTTCCGGGCCACAAGTTTACCCAATTGATTTACCAAGGCTACAATCACACTTTTTCTCGCTTGATTGATTTTCAAGGCTACAATCACACCTTTTCTCGCTAAGTTGATTACAAAAAGCCTATAACTCTGAATAGCACCTAGGATCTTGTTGAGATAGTGATAGAGAATCGAACTACGAATGATCGAGTTTGATTCAATGTTGATTTCGGCAGAGTAATGGTAAGAATATACATGAAGAAAAGTGGAAGAAGAAGAGGAGTGAAAAACCAGAAAATCTAATATGAAATTCATTGAAACTAACCCCTATTTATAGAATAACAACAACCATGTCCATTCGTGAAGAGTTATGGCAAATAGACACTTCTTTTGAAATTTAAATTTTGAACTCAAGTAACACCATGTCGACATGGTCACCATAGGCATGTCGACATCCCAAAGCAATTTTTGATGATTTGATTTTCTTTGAAAATAACCTTTATCTTATATTAAAACTATTTTAAACTTTTCTAATATACTTAACTATAGTTAAAATACATAAGTAAATATAGAGAATAATATATATATAATTTAACTATAATTTTATATTTAAATCTTAAGTATAAATATTTAAAAGTTAACTATATTATATTAAAAGAAAGTTTAAAATCAGGAGTAATTTGACTTTGAAATTAAAGTTGATTTTGAGGCTAAAATTATTTAAAATCAGGATAGAGGTTTTTGATGCTTTTAAAAGGAAGGTTTTGAAATCATTCTGAAACAAGATATAATTTTGAAAAATCATTTTGAATAAAATGTTAGCGGATACAAAACAATGTTCCACTAAATTTTTGGTAGGTTCCATCCTACTTAGGGTTCCATCTCTTTAACAAGCTCGAAGTGGATTCCATTCCATGAATAAATTGGATTTTAAGATGCCAGTGCTTTTTTAGGAGTTTTAACAAAATTTCCTAATAAAAATACTTATTCTTGAACTCTTGATAATCTTGATACTCATGAGTCTTTAATCTTGATATCTTGAATCTTTATACTGTACAGTCTTCATTCTTGGTACCTGCATGGTTAAATCCTGCATATACATATATATCTAAACTTATACTGTTAGTATTTATATTTTATAATTTATTCTAAGGTTGTTGTCATCAAAACCATCATCTCATGGACTAACAATCTCTCCCTTTTTGATGACGACGACCTTTGTTTATAAAATATTACTTCTATCCTAATAACTCCCTCTAAAACTAATAACTCCCCCTTAATCTATGCCTAAGTACCCTATTTTATATTTCTCCCCCTTTGTCATCAACAAAAACTAACTCCAAACTATATAACTCCCCCTTAATCTAATACTATATGACACGTGATTATAATGATAGTGTTATCATAAATAATCAACACTTAACTCTAAAAACTAAAAGTTAATCCTAAATTACTAACTATCCTAACTAAGAATCTATGATAATACTTATAATAGTTAGAAATAAAATATAAGAACATAAATTATTTATTAAGTATATTTCAACACACTCATCAAAACCAATCATGTCAGACAAGTCAAACAAATCAATCAAGTCGAACAAGTCAATCAATTCAAACAAGTCAATCAACTCAAACAAGTCAATCGAGTCAAACAAGTTAATCAAGTCAATCAAATCAAACAAGTCAATCAAAATATACCAAACAAATCAAAAACTAATAATCCTACATTATAAGACAATACTACAAACTCCTCCTAAAAAAATACACTTTATGTAGTTTGTAATGCAGTATGAAATGTATGACATATGCAATGTAGCATGAGATAATATGCAAAATGAAGACCAACTTGTGATGCAAAGGATTATGATATGTATTGTAATTTATGATGTAATATGCAATGAAACGCGATATGAAATATGATGCATAATGATATGTAATAAAATGACAATAAAGTAAAATAATTTGCAGAATGATGTGATGATATATATTATGGTAAGAGATATTCAGACTATAAGATAAACATGAGTGATAGGTAATATCTAATTGGCAAGCATATATATATATATATATATATATATATATATATATATCTGTGTGTGTGTGTGTATGTATGTATACATATGTCAAACTATTTATTATACTTCAACCACACAAAGGTAAAACTCACCAATTACTAGACTTAAGTTAAGGAAACTAATGAAAGTGACTGAAAGAATTGTAAAGAAAGAGTTTGAAGGTAATAAATGATATTAAAACTATAACATAATTGTGAAAGGTAGTGATCAAACTTACTATTAAAATCAAATGCTAAGGAATAAGGTCTTATACTATATATGATCAAATATGGTTTTTTATAAAGATTAGTATCCTCCTTATTTAATTCCCTTTTTTTTAAAATGAATTGTTATTGGTTTAAATATTTAGAAACATGTTTAAACATAATTTAAATTTACAAAATATCATAATGAAATAAAATAATAAAGATTGAAAAAATAAAATAAACATGTGTTATATTAAGGCCTCGTACTTTAAAAAATTTAATTAATTACTAAAAAAAATTTAGACATGAAATTAAATTCTTTAATATAAGTTAGAAAATAATTTCTAAAAAGAACAGAGAAAAATGCTTAATTTAAATATTACTTTTCATAATTTAAAGTCTCAAACAGAAAAGACAGCATTTACAAAATGCTATAAAAAGTTTTTGCAATAAAATATATTCAAAACTTTATAAAACTAAAACTGTAGCTTTTACCAAATGCTGTGTAAAGTTTCTAAAACTCTACAGCGTTTCAGAGCACAGAAATGCTATAAAAATGAATTTGTAATATTTACAAAATATTACAGAAGAAAATAAGCATTGTTTAGAAATGCTATCTAAAATTCCGTTCATGTGATGTGGTGCTATCTTATTAATTGAAGAAATATATAAATAGAACCTTATTCTAACATTCTAAATTCATTCTATTAATTTCTTAATGATATAAAATTAGTATCTTAAAAGAAATAGGGTATGAGAAGTTAAAATAACATTAGAAAAGTTAAAATCATGAATGAAGGTATGCTTTTCTACTTAGTATAGTTGTAATAAATTAGCTGTAGATTTTATTTGAAAGAAAGCACATTTTAAAAGACCTTTAAAAAAAATTAGACTTATATATCTATATTTATACTATGGTGTGTCGATATATGGACCAAAATATCAAAATTTATAAAAGAGATAAATTTATATACCAAACTAAATGCATATATATATATATATATATATATATATATATATATATATATATATATATAAATGCAACAATAAAGATGAAATAATAGTAAAGCGTACCAATTTTTGCACTCCATCTTTCTAACTTTATTGTTCTTCCATTGTCGTGAGTCCCACCTTTATATCTTTCATAATTTAACGACGAGATATGTTCTATTGCGACAGGATCGTTTTTCTGATCAGCGTAGTATATTCATTTGCTGAATTTGAATACCGTATGAGAAAGATACAGATGATTTAGTAGATTGACCAACTTGGCGCCAAAACTTTGAATACGAATTTTGAATGAATGTACACTTCAAACACTATAAATAGGCCCAGCGGTCACCACTTTTCATAAAAATTCTTGTTCTTCTTCTTTTTCCCGTTTTTCTATATACTATCAATCTTCTAGAGGGCATATCTCCTTCGTTTCTTAACGGAATTGGATGAAACCAGCGGCAAATCGAAGAGGAAGGCAAGGACTACGATCTAGTTATAGTTTGCTATTGAATTTGAATGGTATTGTGATGCAATAGGCCGAACAGTAGAAGAAATGTAGAAGATCCCGTACACAGTTTTTCAGTTTTGGATAGCCAACTTCAAACTGTCATATCTCACTCAATTTTGATCGGAATTTGATGATCCACCCATCAAAACGACCGCGAGAACAAGAACTACAATCTTAAAAAGGAGTGGAAACAAAATACTCAAATTTCTGGTTGCATTTTGAAGAATACCTTTGACAGTTTTGCCTTCTTTTTCTCTTTGTTTACCAAAACTTCGTTGACCATAACTTGGTCATTTCTTGACGGATTCACACGAAACAGTGGCATTGCGAAGCAGATGGAGAGAAGTATAGTATCAAATCAAGTTGTGGATGAGAACCAAAAGTTTTGTATTGATCCGGTACCCATTTCTTCGTCGATTTCCAATATATATCCACTTGTTTTTCTTGATCAATGAATGATTATCTGATATCTTTTAACCAACAGTCATTAGACATAATTCTTCTCCTGCAAAAACAAATAACCTTTTAAAGAGTCAAGTGACTTTTCAAAATAACTAAATATAGTTTTAAACAAAAATATCTTGATGATTTTGTGACATATTCATATGAAAATAGTGTTAATAAAATCCCCAAAAATAGCCATTTTTAAAAACTTTTTCAAAATTCATATTATGAAATCTCTAAAAACCTTGCTCTGATACCAATTGTTAGAAAGGCGGATTACGCATCTTAAGGCGAGGATTAACACTAGAGGAGGTCTGAATAGTGTTTATAAAGAATTACTAAATCTTTTTGAGTTAATGTTAATTTAGACACAGATGTATGCAATCTACAGATACAGGGATAATCACAGAAACAAACACAGATGCAGAAATAAAATAAAAGCAGCAAAGGAAAGAACACACTGGATTTTATACTAGTTCGGAGTTACCTAACATTCAGTCCTGCAACACAAGTACGGATTTCCTTTCAAAAGCAATTGTATAATTACACCCTCGATTTCAAGGCTATGAGATACACCCTCCAGAATTTCAATCCTCTAGGTAGAGATACTTGATTTATGGGCCATAAGTTTACCCAATTGATTTACCAAGGCTACAATCACACCTTTTCTCGCTTGATTGATTTTCAAGGCTACAATCACATCTTTTCTTGCTAAGTTGATTACAAAAAGCCTATAACTCTGAATAGCACTGAGGATCTTGTTGAGATATTGATAGAGAATCAAACTACAAATGATCCAGTTTGATTCAATGTTTATTTCGGTAGAGTAATGGTAAGAATATACATTAAGAAAAGTGGAAGAAGAAGAGGAGTGAAAAACCAAAAAATCTGATATGAAATTCGTTGAAACTAACCCCTATTTATAGAAGAACAACAACCATGTCCATTTGTGAAGAGTTATGGCGAATAGACACTTCTTTTGAATTTTAAATTTTGAACTCAACTGACACCATGTCGACATGGTCACCATAGGTATGTCGACATCCCAAAGAAATTTTTGATGATTTGATTTTCTTTGAAAATAACCTTTATCTTATATTAAAACTATTTTAAACTTTTCTAATATACTTGGCTATAGTTAAAATACATAAGTAAATATAGAGAATAATATATATAAAATTTAACTATAATTTTATATTTAAATCTTAAGTATAAATATTTAAAAGTTAACTATATTATATTAAAAGAAAGTTTAAAATCAGGAGTAATTTGACTTTGAAATTAAAGATGATTTTGAGGCTAAAATTATTTAAAATCAGGATAGGGTTTTTTGATGCATTTAAAAGGAAGGTTTCGAAATCATTTTGAAAACAAGATATAATTTTGAAAAATCATTTTGAATAAAAAGTTAGCGGATACAAAACAATGTTTCACTAAATTTTTCATAGGTTCCATCCTAATTAGGGTTCCATCCCTTTAGCAGGCTCGAAGTGGATTCCATTCCACGAATAAATTGGATTTTAAGATGCCAGTGCTTTTCTAGGAGTTTTAACAAAATTTCCTAATAAAAATACTTATTCTTGAAGTCTTGAACTCTTGATAATCTTGATACTCATGAGTCTTTAATCTTGATAGCTTGAATCTCTATACTGTACAGTCTTTATTCTTGGTACTTGCATGGTTAAATCCTGCATATACATATATATCTAAACTTATACTGTTAGTATTTATATTTCATAATCTATTCTAAGGTTGTTGTCATCAAAACCATCATCTCACGGACTAACACTAATGACATGGGAGGAAGTATCTAGGTTATTTTATGACCTTTTACATAGGGAATAGGCAAACTCTCTAGCCATTTAATACTTAGATTCCAAGGCGAACCCCTCCTAGCACTTCCTTGTTGACATCGTAGAAAATCTCTTCAGGTCATGAAGAGGCATATACTCCGACCATTTAATACTCAAGCCTGAAGCTTCGACATTTAATGCACTTTCAACTTACCTCGCATCCTTAAAATTTAGCCATATTTCCCCTTTCCAACATTTAATGTTGAACTGTACCAACGTGTATATATATAATATACATAAACACCTCGCCCGTATTTATGCATTTAAAGGCATTATAAGGGAATATTCTTATTTCGCCTTTGTTTATAGATTGAATTCCATGATTGTTCTTAATTCATTTTATTAGATATATTGTTGATAGTTAATTGTCATTTATTTATTAGTTTCTCTTTGTGTCAAAAATGGATCAATAACCCAAAATCAGATGAAAGTAGTAGATCTGTCAAAAAAAGTAAAAAACAGAAAAGTAAAAGGAAGCACAAGAAGGTTTGGCATAATCTCATGCCTATGTCCACTTCAATCTTTGTTATTAGTTGTTATATCTTAGAATTATAACTAGTTATATCAGATCTAATTACTATCTAGCCGATCTCAGATCTACAATGGAGTTTTAGAGTATTTTTGAGGTAGAGGATAGGAGTGAAGAAGAAATAGGAGTTTCGGATCCAAAGGTTAGAGAATTGGAGAAGGTTAGGAAGCATCCCCTTCTTTAGTTGTAGGTAGACTGGTACTTACAGGAAAAAGGTGTACAGGTCTAGAAGCCTGCTTGTATTAAAGTCCAGATGATAGACATGCATTAAAAAAGAGAGCTTGAAGGCCCACAATTCAATAGAATAACTCGGTGCCAACCTAAATAACTCAGCAACGAGTTATTTTTCCCCGAGTTAATTATCCACCAGTGTTCTCCTTCTATCTTCCTTTTGAATTGTTCCAAGTCCTTCTCCATCGACTTGAGTTCATTCTAACGCTCTTTCTGATAACTATTTCCTTTGCTTTCTTTTAGTCAATCCTTTGAATTGCTCATCCAAATCATTAAAAAATCACTTGACCATGAGTCATTAAAGTAGCATAAGAGGTATGTGGTGTTTGTGAGGCGAAAGTGAAGGTAAAATAATTCGAGGTCGACCTATTTAACTCAAAGCCAAGTTAAATAATTAGCTAATTTTCATCTCAAATTTCTTAAACTCACCCTCTATCCTCCTGATCGTGTTTCAGATTTTTGCGCATCATTTCATCCTGGCTTTGACCTTCTAAGTCTGGTTGAAATCGTCTTTCGCTCGAAAGCAGATTAACATGTAACGACCTGGATTTTTCAACATTTTATAGTTTAATATCGAAATTATTCAAATATTTCAATCTTGGATTTAATGTGAATAAAAATTGATTTCAAAAGCTTATTTAAAATGATGTGGAAAGCTTTTAATTTGAAATTAAAGCCGATTAAAATTGTTTTCAGAATAATTCTTTTTAAATTAACGGGTGAAATTATCATTTCAGGGCACTATCTCAGATTTTGACGAAACTAATGCCATTGGATCTGAATGATGAATTATTGTACGTCGATGAGTTTCGTGACAGTCGGACATACTGTGTGATCATGCGAACTAGAAACGCACAATGCAAATAAAATGAGAAGAAAATATATTACAATTTTTTATAAATATCCTTTAAATCCGTAAAACCTAATTCATCATTCCCTCTTACTCTTGCTTTTCCAATTTTGCTTACTGCTTCTCCTCCTTGCTTCATTCAATTAAATCGAGTTAATTAGTTAACAAAATCATGTGATTTTAGATTTGTCTGCTTGATATGAACGAGAACTACAATTCCCTATGTTTTGAATTAGGTACGGCTGTGGTCAGGGTATTTCGAACACGAACAAACCATACTAGGGTAAAGGATTGGCCAAGCTTGAGGAGGAGATGGGTCGAAGAAAGGGTGGCATGGCGCTTGGTGTTTGAAGGTGAGTCGATCGAGGTAGGTGGTGCGGCGCTATGGTGGTGATTACAACTATCGTTTGTCGTTTCTGGTGGAGGATGTTGCAATTAGGTTGGTAATGACATAGGGTAAATTGAAGGTGCGGTCGAATTCGTAGGAGCATATAGAGCCGATTGGCGATTGTGGCTTTAGCATTGGTAGTCGTTTTGGACGTGTCACTGACACAAGGGGACGTGCACAGTGGGTGGGTGCAGCAGTTTAAAATGAGATAGAAGAGAGATAGGGGAAGGGTTTTAAAGGTAATTAAGTTTTAATTTAAGTTAATTAACTTATTAATTAAGTTTAAAATCCGAATTATTATAAAAATCATATAATGTTCATACGAGGTCCAATAGAGGCACCGTCTTTTGCGTTGGACTCGTATCGATGATCTACGCATTGTAGTTAGATTCGTCGAGTTTGGAGCTTATGTGAATTTTAGTCAAAATTGAATGACTTTTGATTTTGGACTATTTGGTAACGCAAAAGCGTTAGTGGGAGATTGGGTGAGTTTTACTATCCAGCTGATTATATATTGTTGTATATACAAAATGTTGTTATATTGAAAATATAAACTGTACAATGAACAGTGCAATTGGACCCTGCCTTGCTTTGTAAAATAGGTAAGAACATTATTATTGAGTATAATAATCTCTATTTGATCAGCTCTGGCCCAGACTGCTTGTTTACATGTTTGATATTGATTTTTGCAAAGTAATAGTATGTTATGAATGTTACAAACGATTTAGTCGTCATAAAAGTGCTTTGAAATCCCTAATGTTTTGACATATGTTAAATTGGATAATTTTGGTAAATTGAGGAAATATATGTATGTGTGTGTATGTGTGTGTGTGTGTGTGTGTGTGTATACATTGAGTTGTTCTACACATGTTTAGGTGTGTTTGACATATATGGAATTGGTTTGGGCATTTGTGGGAATTTTGAAACAGAAATTGTAAATGCTTGAAACGAAACAGTCACAATGAATGCACTTTGAAATCACTATGTTCTGCTATTTTAAAGATAACTTTGAAAGGCATCCTAGGGCTTCTTCATATTTATAATAAGTACTATTAGCGTACTTATTATCAGAAAATAACAAGGTTTAAATATTTTTTAACAATCATTCATGGACTTATAAGTGATGGTTTTAAATTATAAATGGGTTTTAAAGTGGTATTTTAAACAAAGGTTTTAAAATGTGTATAAATGTTTTTAAAAAATATGTTTTTAGTATATGTATGGTTTTAAAAACTTATTAAAGATTTTATAAAATATGTTAAAAGAATTTTATATTATAATATTTTACAAATGGTTTGTAATATTTTTATTAAATATCTTATTTTTACAAATAAATTAGTATATGTAAATACCAATCTTTTTATAGTTATTTTACTATGTTTAAAAATAAAAAAAAAGTATAATATTTTTCAAAGGGTTTTAAAAGGAGTTTTGGATTATTATACTTATGTTATAATGGATTGTTTCTATAAATTGATTAAAAAGGTATATTACCATGTTTAATAAATCTGAAGTCTTTAGAACTTTAAATGGATATTTTAAAGTGAATGGTAAGTATAAAAGTGATATTAGCTTTATAGTAACGATTTGTGTGACATTTGTTTTAACCCATTTAACTATACTTTTGGAAAATAATTAGATCTTTAAAACGGAGTTTTAAAGATAATGGGATAGTAAAGTGGTTTTGGGTTTGTTGTAAATAATGTTTTAGCAACATTTGTTTTTAAACCATTGGATACTATTTTAAAGTGTTAAAATATTGTAAATGAGTTGGGAAAAATACTTAGATCTTTAATGATGGAGTTTTAAAGATTATTAACAAGTATGATTGGTTTGGGTTTGTTGTGGCAATGTGTTAGTAACATTCGCCTTTAAACCATTTTGGTTATACTTGAGAATGTAGATGGATCGTTAAAAAGAATGTTTTACAGGTAATCATAAGTGGTCTTGGGTTTCTAGTGATGATGTTTAAGTAATATTTGTCTTAAGTCCTTTGAATTGATTTGTGAATATACTTATACGACTGAAATAAGTATATGGATACTTTTGGGAATTGTTGAAAATGAATAGTAGAGTCTAATTAAAAAATAGAATTTCATATATAAAGAGTTTATTGAGTAAAAATGAGTTTTACTAATAAAAGAGGATTTTAATTAATAAAGGAAGATTAATTAAAAATGTATTAGAAGTCGTTTATATGACTCAATCATGCTAGTTTGTTTCGATCATGCTTTGTGTGTTACTTGCTTATGGACGGTATACAGGAACTTGGTTTCCCATATGCGATTATTCTCATTGTATTAGATTGTTGTTTATTTGATAGTTAAAGAATCTACTGTAAAATCTTGGCCAGAATATGCTCTGGAAATATCTAGAAGAAATATGAGGATTATATGGTACAGTTATCTTCGGTGATGATATACTATACGTATAGGCTCGTTTTGCTCTTCTAGGACAAATGATAAGGAATTCCGCTCGCATAAATGGTTAGAAGGTGATCTTCGATCTTATGTATTGTCTATTTATATACCACAAAACTACCGTTGAGATTCTCGGGAAATCGATTATTGGTTTTGGAGCATCTGGTAAGCGGGAGAGTGTACTTATATGAGATGACTCAAAATTGTGACCACTCTAAAACCATATACGTGTTCTATGCTTTGGAAGAGGTTCGTGATTGCTCTGTGATTGTTTTTGGTAGCTTCGTGATTGGTTCGTGATTGCTTCATGATGCTGGAATCTATATGTAGATTTACGATCTGTTTGAAATGCTCGAACACAAGTAGTTGTTCGTGATCTATTCAGGATGTAGGAATCCATGTGTGATTCTGAGGCCAGTTGAGGTATAGGAATCCATGTGTGATTTCAAGATTTGCTGAGGAATCAATGTGTGGTTTCGAGATCTATTGAGATATGAGAATCCTTGTGTGGTTTTGATATCCGTTCGAGTTGGAACTCATGTGGAAGATCTATTTGAGTTATGGCTCATATATTGAGATGTTGAACGTGACTTCACCATCGGTAATGATAGAAATTAGAGATAGTAGACATAGCCTATGGGGTTTAGCTAATTTAAAAGGTGCAGGCACTCCAGTCTTGTGTTACTTGCGCATATGCATGCCGGAATGATTTCACCCGGTGCCATATGTTCGCGCGTTGACCATCTATATTTTCCTACAGTATATTTTATCTGGAGATACACACTGCTCGAAAGGATATCTCTGATCCTTATGCAGTGGTTTGGATTTGGCTTTCTCGAAGAGATTTACATGGAATCCTGCACAATTAGCAAACTCACCTTAGCGGTTGTCATTGTATACCTATTATTATTGTGATGTACACTCACTTGCATCGCAACTATGTGATTATTTATATTTCACACCTTAGACATTATTATATTATCATTAGATTTTGTAATAAAATGTTTTGGTTATAGTAAGGAAAAACTCGTTTGTGTTTATTGACAGCGTGGTCTTACGAGATACCATTGTTTTGAAAGGTTTTAAGATATAATAAATTCTATGTGATTTGAGTTTCTCACACTGGTTTACCATAATGATCCGGGTGTTATTCTCTATAATTCTTGGGTCGGCTCGAGTATGTTTTAGATTTAGCAGCTGTTCATTGAAGCTCTTGAAGAGGAGCTGAATGATTTCCTACCATACTTATTTTCCACTGCGTTATTTGATTTGTATCTATTAACAATTACAAGGATATGTTGTTATAACTTTCCAAATTGATGATATGTTAGTTTTCTCTGATTGATGTATGTATATAATGGTTTTTTTGGTTAAGATCTTTTGACATATCATATATTATTGTCCCGCATGTGAGATTCTGATATTGTGTTCTCTTGTTTCTTGTTTTATTTCCTTTTCTTTTTATTTTACCATAACCATTTGTCTTTCTGGAACTTGGGTGCTCGGCATGTGAATACCATGGATGTATTAGTATCAACATTCGAGGGTCGAAAAGCCGGGTCATTACACTTGGTATTAGAGCTCAAGGTTAAGCGAGAACCTTGGCTTTGTGGGTTATAACTCATTCAGACATAAGGTAATAGAGTGCCTTACTATGACTTGAGTGTATATATACATGAATGCATAGATGTTATTGTTATAAAATGTTTTGTATTATGTCGATTGGTTTGTAGAGTGGCATATGAATTCTGATCATTACGAGTTGCTATCATTATTGACAGGGATCTCTAGACACTTAAGCAGTGCAAACTAACAGAGTGTTGTTTCGAAAGGGTAAATGAAATAATTTTACCTCAGATAATATTTTATATATAAAAGAATAATTTTCATAAATCGACATAGTTATTTATGATGTGTTTTTTCTTAGGATATGATAATATTTTATTATTATCGTTGTTGTTTGATTTGTTGTGCTCGACCAGTTATGAGCAGTGTTACCTTTTCATCGCATGGGTTGGGTAGATAATAACTTGTGGGAACATTGAGATGAACACCTTGTGAATTGAATTTCATAGTTTGACTATAAGGTGTCTAGCGATAATGTTGGATTAAAACTTTGATTTTAGTGAAAGTTGTTTATTATAATTTAAACAAGGTAAACACTTTAGTGATGGTTTTATGTAGATAATGATTTCTGTAAGTATGGTTTATAA
Source organism: Allium cepa (assembly GCA_030765085.1). Taxonomy (NCBI): domain Eukaryota; kingdom Viridiplantae; phylum Streptophyta; class Magnoliopsida; order Asparagales; family Amaryllidaceae; genus Allium; species Allium cepa. The sequence goes on along the minus strand of CM060931.1, from coordinate 556,484,830 downwards.
ATATTGTTTATAAATTATAAATGTGAGAAGGATTTAAATGGATTGAGAACTTAAATCTCAGTGTTTTAGATATTGGCTTTCTAAGATTTGGAAAATAATACTAGTATTATTTGGAAGTAAATATTTGGGAATTAATTTAAGAGATTGATATCTTGATGCTTAGTAATATTTAAGAAGTATTTGATATCATTTTTGAAATGATTTTGAATGAGTCTAAAAGGCATGGTTTGGATGTACTGAACTCACTTCCATCATTGGAAAATTATTTTGATGACGACTACAACATCATCGACATTTATTTTCGAGTATAATAGCAATTTTCCACGGAGTTATTTTGGTAAAACAGATTTTGATTTAAATCCCGAAAGTATGATTAGCATACAAAAGATTTACGTATGTATTATTTTAAAATGATTTGAAATGAAGACTGTGTTTTTAGTTCTTGAGTTTTTGGTCAAGAAATTTTACGGACGCATATAGCTTATGATCGGGGTAAGTTTGGTTATGCATCTTATTTGATCTATTGATCGGTAGTTTTTCATTTGTTAAAATGAATTGGAATTTTTGACGATTTTGGACAGTCGAAACTTCAGAATTTGTATAAGAAATTAAATCTAAGTGTTTTGTGAAAATAGAAAGATAAGTTTGTATAATAATTAAATTTAGAAATAGTAAAATTTAAACAAGTTTTAAATTGATTGAATATTCATATTAAGCAAATTGAATTGGATATTTTTGGTATACACTCCGAGGATATAGTGGAGTATTATACAAATATGAACCTAAGTTATATAATTTTTAATAAATTAAAGAAAGTTTTTATGAAATGATTCATAAGTGATTTTGGTATTGCATGGAAATACTAAGTGGTATTGAAGGTGAATTAAAAATGGAAAATAATTATTATAGTTAGGAAACCAACTGAACTGAGTATGTAAGTTGTACGTAGATCATTTTACTAATGTACCAATTCTTGATATGGGATTCGAGTACATCTATTTCAAGATGATTTACACCGGTCCGAGTTAGGATTTTTCACTCTATTCTCGACAATGAACAGTTGATATGGATTCTTGATATGATCCTGGATTTTTCTATCATAGTATATGACTATGCAAGGAGAACAGAGGTTTCTAATCAAGGAACCAAATCGAAGTCCACATTAGCGAGGTAGGAAAATTTATATGATCGAGTCAGCGATCAAATTCGAGATTGCATACGGATGATATATATATTTCATACGGGCCTTAATATATGTATATGCTATGTATGTTGGCTTGTGGAGGATATGGGGAATGACTCTTCGAATTTTTTTGGTAGCATAAGTGATCGACTAAGTAATACCCGAGGCTGTTGAGAAAAGTAATGCTTGGTGGATTATTTGTCATCCTTGTGCAATGAGATGGCTTCTAAACCTGGGCGAACCATGAGTTTTGGTTACTAGTTACCGCAGTACCGTATAATATTGTGATATGATTATTTCTTGGCTTCTAATACCATTAGGTATTGATTGTGATTGTTGCTTTATGGCTTATGTTGGAATTTCCGGAGTGAAATTCTTTTAAGGAGGAAGAATGTAACGACCTAGACTTTTGAGTGGTTTATAGTTTAATATTGGAATTATTTAAATACTTAAGTCCTGGATTTAATGTGAATAAAAATGATTTCAAAAGCTTATTTACATTTTGCCTAAATAAGAATGATATGGAAAGCTTTTAATCTAGAATGAAAAGTGATTAAAATTGTTTTAAAAATAATTCATTTTAAATTAACAGGTGAAATTATCATTCCGGGCACTCTCTTGGATTTTTAAAAAAACAATGTCATTAGATCCAAAATATTGAATTTCTATATGTCGACGAGTTTCGCGACGATCGGGTGTACTATGTGATCGTGCAGACTCGAAATGCATAATGAAAATAAAAGGAGAATAAAATATATTATAATTTTTATAAGAATTCCCTCCAAATCCTTAAAACTTAATTCTTTATTCCTTCTTATTCTGGTTTTTAAAATTTTTCTTGCTGCTTATCCTCCTTGCTTTATTCAATTAAATTGAGTTAATTAGTTAACAAATTCACATGATTTTGGGTTCATCAGCTTCATATGAATGAGAGCTACAATTCCCTATGTTTTGAATTGGGTACGGCAATGGTCAACTGTAGCATCCCATATTTTTAGTAATATTATTTAGGATATTTGATTAGCTAAATAAAATAAAATAATGTGATGATTAGGGGATTGAGATTTGCTTTCAACAAGGAGTAGCTGTGCCATGTAACCAATGGACTAAAGAAGAGTTAAAATGAAATAAAGGATGGTAAAATAGAAAAGAGATCATTTTAATACCCTAAACCCTCAGCCATGTATGTTCTGCTCATCATTTGCAAAATTAAAAACAAATAGAGGCCGACCACCATTAGCAAAAGCAAGAGGAAGATAAAGAAGAAAAGCTAAGGAAGAAGATTAATCAAATCAAAGCTATTCAAATCTCAAACTCCTTAACCTAAAAGCTAAGGTGAATAATGACTATATCTCATGTTTTCTAATGATTTTTGGTTTTAAGGTTAAACCTGATTAATCATACAATGTTATGCTATGTTTTTGAATGATTAAATATTTATATATATACATGTTGATGATTGTGCTCATTCATATAGGTTTGATGATATGTTTTATTGTGAAAACTCTATTTAATGATATCTAAATGCCTTGCGATTTTAGATTTAGATCAGAAATGATATTTTAGAAATGGCTTTCAATTTTCATAATTTTCTAAATTAATGTGTATTTTATATTAATTTTCTAGTGAGGAAAATGATTATTTGGGTTCAAAATTATTTTTGGTTAAATGATATAAGTTTTGGGTCTAAAAATAATACATGCAAGAAAACATATTAAAATGATTTTCTAGAATTTTTGTAGAATTTTCTTAAATGTTTTAATATATATAAAATTATTTAAGGTATGGGACTTAAATGTTTTATATATTTATAAAAGGAGAAGGTGTATTTCATATATAAATTAAATTGTTTATGTCTAAAATATTGGCAGTATTGTTAGAGAAGAAAACTAGCAACCAATAATATTTTGACAAACAAAGCAGGTTAGTTGGAAAGAATTTCTTTTTAAGGTTAAAATCAATTTTTACATGCTTTAACGTGTTTCGCCATCTTCGGCACGAGGGGATCCGTCTTAGTAGCTCCACCTCCATTATCATTGAAACCAAAGAGATGGCATCAAAGACTTGGTGCGTGGTGAATTGGACTTAGGCAGAAGGTACTGGGTCGAAGCTATGGTTTCCGAAGAAGGTCGAAACCTTACTTTGCTTTCAAATAAAAAATGCGCCTGCATTGCTTTCAAAAGATATGATTTCGACTTAGTTGGCTTTCGGCTGAGTCAAATGTTTTATAAGAAAGGTTTCGAATGGTTGCTCCTTTTGTTTTAGGTAAATGCTTTCAAACGGGGTCGAATCCCCTGGTTGCCACTTTTCTTATCTTTCGAAACAATGGTCTCGAATGGCATACTTTTCTTTTAAAACTTAGCCGCTTCTCCAATACTTTCGAAAGGTTGTTATCGACACTATCACTTCTTTAATTAGGAAATGCTTTCAAAAGAGTACTTTCGACTTAATTTTTTTATGTCCCTTTTTCCCTGTTAAATATAGAACCCAAATGGTTTCAAAGAAGATGGTTTTAAATGGTTTCGAAAGCTAGATCCACATGTTTAACTTAAACCCAAATCCTTACGAAATGTTTGATGTGTTAATGCTTTCGAAAGGTTTTAAAGAATGATTTCGAAGGTTTGATTCCTAATTGGTTTGAAATGTTTAAAAGGAAGGTTTTGAAAGATTTGGAAGGAAAGGTTTTCCAATGTTTTCGAAAGATAATGGTTTAGGAGTTTTAAAGATAGGATGTCTAAGGTTTTATAGCTTTCAAAGGAAAAGTTTTTCAATGGTCCCAAGAGGTTTATATAAATGATTTCAAAAGGACTGTTTTGGACCTTCGGCCTAGGTGAAAGAAAGGGGTTTACTTGATTTTGAAAGTGGCACATTCAATAAATTCGAAAGGATTACTTTCCAAGGTTTAAATGTTTTCGTCAACAAAGATTTGAGTAAAGTATATATAACATACCAAGGTGATTTTGAGCAAAGCATATAGTATATATTTTCCTTGTTTAAGTTCGATATAAAGGTTTTAAATCAATTTGAGATGAAAAGATTTTCAAGGAAAATTTAAGGGAAGGTTACCCTAAGTAGAATGACATAGATATTTGTATACTATATAGGACTGGTAAGACTAAAATGATGTAACACTAACTGATTTAACGGAAGGTTACCCTAACTAATTTAGCTCAAGATTCCAATGTGTAGGGCTTTGTCACAGTAAGACTAAAATGATGTTACACATAGAAATGAATTTATTTATATAAAAATAGGTCATTGGTGAGCCCACAAAACCATTAGGATCAGTTGACCTAGAGAAAGCAAGTTAGGGATAGACGGTCCAAAACGAGAGTATCTAATAGATGTTAGATTATTTTTTTGTATTGTCTGATAGGCCCTTGTCAGCCAAAGGTTAGCAATTAGCCAAAAAAACTATAGTTTTCGGATATATAGTTCATTTGTTACATGATATGTATGTTTATATGATAATGCTTTGCAGTTTTAACCAGTTTTTGTTGCAGGATTTTGATCTGCAAAAGATATGTTATATAAGTATATTAGTGAGGCGAAACCCGTTCTGCTAAGCGGCGTAGTCTCACTCAATATCAAATATTGATATGTATAGGAGTATTCACACTAGGCTTTATGTCTGACTCAAATTTTATGTTTTTCTCCTTAAACTCTTGAGTGCTCAAAATTGATTTGAGTATGCTATGGGTTGAGGTTTATATGTTTTTAGTAGGTTGGCGAATAAAGCTTCTGGAGATGAGCAGGTGGCTGACGGATAGCTATTTAGGAGTCGCTGCTTTATTTTGTTTGATTCCGTTGTGTTGTATTAAGTCAGTTATGACTATATAGTACTATGGTCAACTAAGGGGGTATTCATATATCGTACTTGATGTATTTATGTAATAATTATATTTTATCTGAACCTAGGAAACGATTATGGGATTATGCAATGGAATATGAAACATGTTTTGTGAAATGTAATCAGAGAAGTTGTTTTTTAATCTATAATTTTGTTTCATATTCATGTGCTTCTGATATTATAAATACCAATAACATTACTGTATTTGATCACTAAAAGTTAATACTATGGATGACTGCAGCATCTGTAGCGCTTAGCTTTAGGGGTCCAGATAGGGATGTTACAACTTGGTATCAGATCATAGGTTTATGAAAAAATTTAAACTAAAAAATGATTTTTGAAAACATAATCCTAAGGAATTAGAGATAAGATCGGGGTATGGGATAACATTATAGTAATGTACTTGTATTTGCTATATATAAGTATATGCTATATCTCTATTCTACTATCTTTCTTAGGCTATTCTTATGTACCTTATGAGGCTTAAATACAGATTGGACGCTCGAAGTGGAAGAGTGAAGCTTGGAGTAAGCATCACCATAAATGGAAATGCTAGACCGAATACTAGAAAAAATCAAGGCCAGACACAAGATGGGTGTGAGAAATGCGGATTACGGATCTTAAGGCTAGGATTAACACTAGAGGGGGGGTGAATAGTGTTAATAAAGAATTACTAAATCTTTTTTGCTTTATGTTAATTTAAACACTGATGTATGCAATATACATACACATATATGATTACAGAAACAAACACAGATGCAGAAATAAAATAAAAGCAGTAAAGGAAAGAACACACCGGATTTTATACTGGTTCGGAGTTACCCTACATCCAGTCCCGCAACACAAGTACGGATTTCCTTTCAAACGCAATTGTACAATCACATCCTCGGTTTCAAGGCTACAAGGTACACCCTCCAGAATTTCGATCCTTTGGGTAGAGATACTTGATTTCCGGGCCACAAGTTTACCCAATTGATTTACCAAGGCTATAATCACACCTTTTCTTTCTTGATTGATTTCAAGGCTACAATCACACTTTTTCTTGCTTAATAAATTACGCAGAAGTCTATAACTCCGAATAGCACTGAGAATCTTGTAGAGAGAGTGATAGAGAATCAAACTAGAAGTAATCGAGTTCAATTCAATGTTGATTTCGGCAGAGTAATGATAAGAATATGTCTAAAGAAAAGTGGAAGAAGAAAAGGAGTGAAAAACCAGAAAATCTGATGTGAAATTCGTTGAAACTAACCCCTATTTATAGAAGAACAACAACCATGTCCATTCGTGAAGAGTTATGGTGAATAGACATTTCTTTTGAAATTTAAATTTTGAACTCAACTGACACCATGTTGACATGGGGTATATAGGCATGTCGACATCCCAAAGTATTAAAATAATCTTTATCTTATATTAAAACTAATTTAAACTTTGTAAATATACTTGAATATAGTTAAAATTCATAAGTAAATATTGAGAATAATATATATAGAATTTAACTCTAATTTTATATTTTAAATCTAAGTATAAATATTTAAAAGTCAAATATTATATATTAAAAGACAGTTTAAAATCAGGAGTAATTTGACTTTAAAATTAAAGATAATTTTGAGGCTAAAATTATTTAAAATCAGGATAGAAGGTTTTGAATCTTTTAAAAGGAAACTTTTGAAAACATTTTGAAAACATGACATAATTTTGAAAAATCATTTTGAATAAAAAGTTAGCGAATACAAAACAATGTTCCACTAGATTTTGCGTAGGTTCCATCCTACTTAGGGTTCCATCCCTTTAACAGGCTCGAAGTGGATTCCATTCCACGAATAAATTGGATTTTGAGATGCCGGTGCTTTTCTACGAGTTTTAACAAAATTCCTAATAATAAAATATACTTAACTTTGAAATCTTGAACTCTTGATAATCTTGATACTCAGGAGTCTTCTATCTTGATATCTTGAATCTCTATACTATACAGTCTTCGTTCTTAGTACCTACATTGTTAAATCCTGCATATACATATGTATCTAAACTTATAATGTTAGTATTTATATTTTACAATCTATTCTAAGGTTGTTGTCATCAAAACCATCATCTTACGGACTAACAATCTCCCCCTTTTTGATGATGACAACCTTTGTTTATAAAATTTTACTTCTATCCTAATAACTCCCCCTAAAACTAATAACTCCCCCTTAATCTATGCCTAACTACCCTATTTTATATTTCTCCCCCTTTGTCATCAACAAAAAACTAAATGTAAACTATATAACTTCAAACTATATAACTATATAACTCCAAACTATATAACTAATACTCTATGACATGTGATGATAGTGTTATCATAAGTAATCATCGCTTAAATCTAATACTAAAACACAGTCCTAAACTATCAACTATCCTAAGTAAGAATTCACAATAGTATTTATAATTAAAACACATATAAGAACACGAGTTATTTATTACGTATGAAGTTGTTTATACACAAACGTTTAGAAAACATAAAGAAACACAAACAACAATGGGGAAGAAAGAAAAGAAACTATTGTTCGTTATAAAATATAGGAGACCTATGATAGTGTTCGATGATGATGCACGTTGTAGATGAGAATGTGAGCGGATGATGGTATAATAAATTAAAATTATAAGGATATTAGTTTTAAAAATTGTTTCAAACTTTAAAATTCTATATCTTTTGCATGCGTGATCAGATTTCGACGAAACAAGAAGCGTCCGAATCGCAGCGACACGATCTACGCGCTGTTGCAAGTCCGTAGATGTTTGGAGAAAGTGGAAATTTTAGATTAAATTGAATGGTTCTATTTAATTTAAAATTTAAACCGCTCGTTGAAACTCAAGGTGAGTTTATCTCACTCACATCTGGAATACTAGTTAGTTTTAAATAGTTAATATTTAAATGATTGCTTGATTTGTTGAATATGAAAATTATTATCAGATTGGATCGATATTTATTGGTTGTGCTAATATCTGTGGATGCATGGGAACAGATTGGAGGGATCCAACTGGATTACTCACAAATAGAAATTATATTTATAATCTGTGGTAAATTTCATTGATATCCTGTGATAGATAGATTTGGAATTTTGTTATGCTGTGTTATGGTTGAATAATATAATTTGGTATTTTAAAATATCAATAAAGTGAAATGGGAGTAAAAAGGAAATGAAAAGTGATTTTAAGAAAATTAAATTCAGGAATTGGTTTGAAATTTGAAATGTTTTGAAACTGTGATTGGAATGGAAATGAGAAACGGAAATTTATAAATTGGGTTTATAAATAAATTGGTATATTTATCGGTGGATAAATTTGGAAAGCATAGATTTTCGGTGGAAAATTCTATAAGAAGGTATAAATTGTTTAAAAATAAAGATGGATTATTTCTAAAGACGGAAAGTGTTTTCCCCAGAAATTAAGCATGATTTCTGAGAAAGCTTCCAAAATATAAATTAGCGGTTTAAAATGTGTTTAGGATATTTGGAGAAGATGTTACTTTTAATTAATTAAAGTACAAATTAAATATTTATTTAAAGTATTTGTAGTACTCAATTATTTTACAGGTATAATAGTATTAAATGTCCAAAAAGGGAATTTTAATATAAATAATCGATTTAATAATATATTTTTTTTAAATAATTTGGTTTAAATCACTTAGAATCCCCCTTTTATTTTCTCAAGTATTATTTTCTTTTAAATAATTTCTAGTAGTCGTATTTTAAATATTTTAAGCATATATTTTGAAAGTGATTTCTAGGAAATAGAAATGTGTTTAAAAATAAAAGGAGTTTGTTTGTAAAGTGTGGAAAGGAATTTACGGGATAAACTTAAATTTGAATTGAGATAAATCAAGCAGGATTTATAAAAAGAATTCTTTGGTTTATTCTGAAATGGAAGTGTATTTTCCTAAAAAGTCAAGTACGTTTCAAAGCAGTTTTTTTAAGTCAGTGTTAAAAGTTTTAATTTTGTTTTTAAAGGAATGTTTTTAAGAAATCATTTAAGTTGTTAAGTTTAAAGGCAAATATAGTATTAAAATGGTTATAGTAGTAATTATTTTAAAGGGTTCATGGCTATAACGTTTAAAGATAATTTTTAATATTTATATTTTGTAGAATAGTTTTATTTTAAGAATAAGTTTGGTTAAAGTATTATTTGGAACTTGAATAGAATTTCATAACTCCTATTTTCAAAAATTTAGTTAGCTTAATCTTTACTTTAAATAAAATAGTTTATATTTTATAAAGCAATTTTATTTGAAATATTTTTAAAAGTACATATATTTTAAATAAAGTATTTAAGTAATTTAAATGTTTTAATGTATTCTCAAGAATAAAGAATTTAAATTATTTTAAATCTTAAGTAGTGGTACTTGGATGTTTTCAGAGGAAGTAAAGGTTTGGGAATTTATTCTATGAGAAGAATTGGGTTTGAAAACAGTTTTCAAAAGGGTTTGAAAATGGAAATATATCTTGCAAATATATTTTTGAGGAAAATAAATAATTTGGGAAATTATTTATTATTTGATGGTTGTTTGTGAATGTTAATTGGTAGTTAAATAACCGACTATCAATATAGGCCAATGCATTGATCGTTTCGAAGAGACCAGGATCGGGATTAATTTCTCGAAAACCACTTCGATCACGTTTGTAAATTTTCGTGAGGAAGACGAGTTTGTATTTGAAGATGAAGCAGTGAAGTGCGAGGGCTAGTCGCTACTAATCCTGAGGATGACTCCAAAATGGATGTAGTAGGAGTAGTGCCTTCGGTTCCGTTCGAACCCGAGACGGACTTGTATGGATGAATGCTTTCGGAACATCGTCAGGTGGATGATGGGCATTCTAAGTGAAACGTTCTAAAAGGTAACGCTTAGCCTCAAGCCTCATCAATCGGGAATGACTGAAAATCAGAGGATATGCAGCAAGGTTATGTGGGTAGCATCCATTAGGGTGAGGTCATCCCTGTCTAGATGTCCCTTTTTATTCGGCTTAGTGGTGCGGTTGTTGATCCCAACCGTGGGGTGACCTTACTCGGGATTATCCAGTAAGGGTTAGTCTCGGTCTTGTGTTGCAGGGGATTGGGAGTAATCCTTGGTACGGTGATCTAGGCCACGTACTGTGATAGGTACCCCAGTGCCTAGTCATTAGTTGGAAATCCATTCTCCTTACGTGCCTTTACGGTTTTGTTTATATACCTATTAGCTTGAATTTAATAAATGTAACAATTTCGGCTATTTTAATAAGTATTTATATATAGACCCTATTATAATATCAGAGGATTTTATAAGAAATGTTTTAGCTATTGTAAGGTAAAAACCCGACATGTTTATTTGTGGCGTGGTCTTACGAGATACTGTTGATTTTCAAAGGATTTTTGAACTTTGATAATCAATTTGGGCGTATTTTTATCAGCCGGTATTCCAGAATGACTCGGGTGTTATTTCATTGTAATGCTCGGGTTAGGCCGAATATTATAGATTACAGGAAAGGATGCTATGGAGTTCAGGAGAGGAGCTGGAGTTCGAGACGTATTATCCTTACTTGTTTATATCCGCTGCTGTGATTGTTGATGTTGTCGGGCTGGCAATTGTTGTTTGTTTAAGATATACTCTGATGAATATTGTATAAAACAGATATAGTTTTCATTTTGTAAAGATCTATTATTGACTATTATATTTTGTTCCGCTGCGATTGTGAGATTTTGTTATTGTTTAGTTCCTTTTTTCTTCTATCTTCTTTCTTTTTCCTCAACAATCTGTCTTTTCCGGAACTTGATCATTGGCATATTATACTGTGGAGTATTTTGTGTCGATTTTCGAGGGTCGAGAAGGGCGGGTCGTCACAACATACTCCTCAGGCCGCATATAAGCATTTTGATTTCTAACTGCTCCTTTGGTCTCATTTTGTCCTCTGTTCCTACGTGGAAGTTTTGGCACATATTCCTCTAGTCGTTGGCCATTTGTATTCTGATTTTCATTTATAGCTCAAGTATTATCCAGTCCTGGCATGCCAACAGTCACACCAACATTGCCCTCGAGTATCATTCTATCGGTATCAAGAGATTTGGGTCGGTACCAAGATTTTCTACTTGTAAGGTCATTATTCCAGTTTGGTCTGCTCCAACTCCATATGTTCCTGCATTAGCTCATCATTTTTGGCTCTGGATTCCAGTAGTCCTAGTTATTCCTTATTGTCCCATCCTTTAGAAAAATCCTTTAAGCATTTCCTGTTGTCGATTCATTAATCCATCATGCATCTCCTTCATCATTTTCTCCATCTCTTCACCAGTCATATAGATGGATTAACGAGAATTTAAGGACACCTCCTGGCTGCGCTCATGCTTTGGTTGGCGTTGTTTAGCCTTAAATCTAATGTCGGGTCTCTTCATCGTCTCCAAATTCCATCTAGTCTTTAGGTTGTGAAATCTAGCTTCCTTCTTAGTGAAAGCACCAAAAAATTGACGCCAAAAATGGACCAACACTCATAAATCAGATAAAAGCTCAAAATAAAAGTAAAAAGTGGAAAAGTAAAGTGAAACACAAGAATTTTATAGTGGTTCGATGTAATCTCCGGCCTACGTCCACTTTTGTATTTGTTATTAGTTGTTATCTCATTAGATTACAAATAGTTGAATCAAATCTGACCACTATCTAGCGGATCTCAGATTTAAAATGGATTTTTAGAATATTTTTGAGGTAGAAGATATGAGTAAAGAAGATGAAGTTCTAAATACATAAGACAGAGAACTGGAGAAGATCAGGAAGAAGTCCCCTCTTTAGTTGTAGGTAGGATGGTATTTATAAGAAAACAGGTGTACAGGTCCAGAAGCCCGTTTGTATTGAAGTCCAGATGATAGTCAGGCATTACACAAGAGATCTCGAAGGCCCACTATTCAATAGAATAACTAGGTGCTGACCTAAATAAGTCAACACCAAGTTATTTTGGCTTTTCCAAATCATACTCTTCCACTTATGAGCTCCTTCTATATTCCTTTTGAGTTGTTCCAAGTCCTTTATTGACTTTGTGTTAATTCTAACGATCTTTCTGATAGCTATTTACTTCGCTTTCTTCTCGTCAATCCTTTGAATTACTAGTCCAAATCATTGAAAAATCACTTATCCATGAGTTGTTGAAGTAGCACAAGAGATATATGGTGTTTGGGAGGTGAAAAGCAAAGGCAAAATAACTCGAGGCCGACCTATTTAACTCGGAGGCGGGTTAAATATTTAGCCAATTTTCATCTTAAATTTCTTGAGCTCATCCCTCTAGTCCTCTTGATCGTGTTTCCTAGTCCGTGAGTCATTTCATCACGACTTTAATCTTTTAAGTCCGGTTGAAATCTTCTTTGGCACAAAAGTGGATTAACACTTTCTTTATTAAGTGCCTTTTTTATTATATGTGTTATAAATTTGTAATTTTGATTGGTCAATTTAAAATTTTAAAAGAATAGATTATTTTACATTTATGTCCAACATTAAATGATTAATTTGTTTCTACAAGTATTTAAGTAATTTGTCCATTTATTATTCAAGGTGATATGTTATTTTAATGTGCCAACAACTATAATTTCTATACAAATCCCAATCCAATACACAAATTACATATAGCTAACATTGTCAATAAATTAGCTGCACTAAATAGACTTGTATACATTTAAATTGGAATCTAAAACAAGCAATTCATTTTACGTTAATATAGTAGAACCATGACCTTTTTTCGAAAGAAGCAAATTTACAATTCCAATCTTTTATATTCCATTCAACATTTTAAGTGTATATCAACGAAATGACAAAAATGCATATTTATTTCAATTATTGAAATAGGTGGTCAAACTATAGGTAGAGGAAAGATCGTTTTTTCCTACTTTGCACAGCCATTTCTATTTTCCTTGTTTTGGAATTCTTTGTCATTACAATCATAATTTGAGAAGTGGAATCAAATGGGGTACAAATTACTCATAATGTAAATAATAATGAATCTCATTCTTCTATTTTAGAATAAGACAACTTGATTTCCAACAATTTTCACAATTCACACATTACGGGGAAATTTTGAGGTTTCCAATTGATAAATTTTTGCATACACAATGTAAGCCGCTATGCACAGGATTAAAGATGGCCAACAGCTATATACAAAATGTATATGTATATGTGTATACCGCCTTGAGATGATTTTAACATTTGTAAACTCTAAACATGACAATCTATAGCTAATATCACTTTGTTTGTCACCTTCGTCTTGTCTTTGCCGTTTATATCTCTTGTATACTTTCATCTTCTTTTGTATTGTGTATCTTTATGTTGAGTTTATTTTCTTGTCTCTTTTTTATGCTCATGTACTTGCAAGTTAGCTTAGAGGTTCTTTGGCATAATGGTATAGTTGTTGTCATTAATATCCAGCAATATAGGTACTAACATTCTCCACATTTTCGATGATGATAACTGTACAATTTTAAAAAATATTCATTCTATATAAAATAATATAATATGTTTAAAGCTCCTCCTAGCATAACATCTCCTCCTAATATAATATCTCCCTCTATCAATATGCATATGAATTTCTTCCTCTTTGTCATTATCAAAAAGAGTGAAGGAATATAATAAATTTTAAAAAAATATATTGTAAATAGCGGGATAAACCCAATACTAATTATGGAGAAAATAGATTTTACCGTATTTGATGAAGTCCATATTTCATTGTAAGCACTTAATTCAATTAAATGTATGGAACATCCTTTACAATTCCAAAATCTGTCCTTTTCCTTTTGTTTCTCCAAGTACCTATAGTAAATAATAATCATTTTTGGTACCCACTTACTATGTTAGGGTCCGGAAGGTTAGGCCTTAGGAAACTATACCCATTAAGGTGTGGTTAACCCTTTATAAATATAATTTTCAATATTAACTACCATATCAAAATAACCATCAACGTATTTTTCTCTACTTTTCCAATTAACAGGAACCCAAATACTAAGATAATTTATATTCATATTTCCTGTCAATTATTTTGTACTTCTAGAGATATTATAAACATTGTTGGTCATTGTGATATTTGAATTTCTATAAAAATTGGAGCTAGACTTTACTCAAAATTTAGTACTAGCATTGACATTTTTACTATACATGAAAGCGTCTCTAGTGTTATTTCTACGATCAGTTTTATTATATCCTAAACCACTTTTTTCATGTAAAAGTGCAGAACTAAATAAAATCATTTTAAAATCATTTTGACCTTTATCAAATTTGTGACTTCAATGTTAATTTTATCAAATTTAGCTTTAAATTCATAATTATTATTTTCAAAAGAAATATATTACCGTTTTTCAATATATCTATTTGCTTGTTTAATTCAGATTCTCCTTTTTTAACATACATTTCTCATTTTCGAGAAGAAAAATTCGAAATTCTTAATTATCTAAAGATGATGGTAATACATCATTTTGTCTTTTCTAATCCGTAATTTCTTTTGAAAATCTTTCTTTTTCTTATTCAAACACAATATTTTGTTCATCTAGATAATCTTTAGAAGCGTCAAAATTATTTTTTCAAAACACCATATTGATTTTCAAAATCTAATTTCTCATTTTTCAATTTTGATTGATTTCATCTTTTCTAAAATAAAAAATTATGCTTTGAGATTTTATCACATATACTAACTGTTTTATTATTACCATTTACTGAAATCTGTAAATCAGAAAGTACCGTTTTGTTGTCCTCATTGTTGACTTTAACAAGGATTTTTGCTTGTTGTGTTCCGATTGGATCATTTTCTAGCCATTGTTCTATGATGTTGTGACGATTGATAAAATTCCAAGCTTTGATACCAAACGTAAGTCGCTATGCATTGGATCAAAGATGGCCAATAGTTATAAACAATGTAAATGCAGTTGAAATAGTAAAGTAGATCACACAGTCGACTTTATACTTGTTCGAGCTCCCTTTCTATGTCCAGTCCCAGACTCCTTCTGGAATTTAACTATCAACCCTCTCTTAACTAGGAGAAACAAGTATTACACCGCCCGAGCAATTGAACAGCACTTCAACCACCTAGACAACCGAATAGGACTTCTACCGCCTGAGTAACCGAACACGACCACTACAATATAGATAGTAAAGTTGTTTCTAACTGAATATGCTCCTGAATAGCACTGATAAATCAATAGCATACACCTTTCCTATAATCTTCTCTTTTATGGTATAACATGTAATTCATGAAGATATAAAGTTTATTAAATCACTTAATGAGGTTTGCTTGAATGAACAAGTGAGTTGAATATTGATTGCAAATGGAAAGATAGTTTAGACAATAAGAATGAGAATTTAAATCAGAAATTGGTGGTTAAAACAACTAATTTGAAGGGTATATATAATGTTTAAGTGTTGTAACCTATCATGAAAAGCAATGATCAAAAGGTATGGAACAACTCTTGAATCAAGGCTTGTTTCTATTCGACCAAGTGAAGCGTCTTTATAGAAATATAGCCGTTATGCAATTTCAGTCGACTGAACAAAAGAATTCAACCAACTGAAATATTGAAAATTTGAATTCAAGAGGAATTAGTATAAAAAATGCAATTCAGTCGATTGAAATGGGTAGTTCAATTGACCAAACATTCATATTAATTTGTGCAAAATTGTGCATGTGCACAGATATTCAATCGACTGAATGACCTTGTTCAGTCGATTGAATTCTGTTAATAAACAAAAATTACCATAGCTCATTTGGTTAAAGCACTTGCCTTCTAAATTAATGACCCGGGTGCCTTGCTTCATGCATTTTTTTGAAAACTTAATTTTTCATTTAAAATATTATTTTACCAATGTCCCAAGTTCAAGTATTGCTTTATATATTATTATAGTTATTATTTTGTTTTGTTTTTTAAAATAAAACTTTCATTACTTTTATAAAATGTTTCGAATGTGTATGTGTATGTGTGCATACCACTTTGAGAAAATTTTAACATCTGTAAACTATAGACATGACACTTTATGACTAATAATACTTTATTTATCACCTTCGTCGTGTCTCCATCATGTATATCTCTTCTTGTATCTCCATATAGGTACTTTTATCCTCTTTTGTACTATGTATCTTCTTGTTGAACTTATTTTCTTGTCTCTTTTTTCTGCTCATGTACCTGTAAGTTAGCTTAGAGGTTCTTTGGCATAATTATTATCATTAAAATCCAACAATAGAGGTACTTACACAAAATTTCCCAAGATCATAGTGTGAATCCAAAAACAACTAAACAAATTACTATAATGGTAAAAAATTTCCACTCACAAATAAACCCCACTGAAATCTTCTTGGATTATCTTTGTGCTGTTTCCTATCTCTTCGTCCAATTTCTCTCACTTTTATTGTATAATATATAACAAATTTGTTTGTGTGTATTAGATTTAGAAAATGTAGATTTTGGAAGTTTAGAACACACACACACACACATATATAATTTAGTTCTTTTTCCTTTAGCTTGATTCCTTCAATCCTTCCCTTAATCCTTAAATGTGAATATATATATATATATATATATATATATATATATTTATTTATTTTTGAATTTGAGTTTAAGAAATTTCTACGGAGGAAGAGAATTAGGCAAAATCTTGTTACCAAGTTTAGATTTGGGTAAAGAAATATGAGGGGGCTAGTCTTTTTATTTATAGTTTCTTGGATAAGCCTAGACCGTTGGATTCAAAACCATTTAATATTTTCAAATTTGGGTAGTTTAGGCCAAACGAAACACTAGCGGTCGAACTGGCCTATATATGGGGTCAACCAGTGGGTCCTAGCCGAATACTTTTAGTATTTAACGTTAATGTTTGCCTAATTATATTTATTATTCCAATTCATTTGAATTACTTTCAATCCAAAATCTTCAAATGTTGATAACTTCTGTGTTTGAACTTCGACTGCGAATCTTTATATATGAAAGTTTCTCAGAAGATCGCCACAGCCACAATGCTGCAAGTTTCATAGTCAAATTCCAACGTTTTCTCAACTTCCATTTTTAGCTTTATTATTGACTAATTAATTCCTCTTAATTAATTTATTGTTAATTTTATTGGGTGTAAAAGCATGTTAATTGGTGGGTTGCACCATGATATGCTTATGTAAGAAGGATAAAATTGAGTAGGGAGTGGTCATTATATAGTGCTCTGATTTGTATTGTAAAGTGTAATCAAATGTTATTTGTAAAACAGCTTCATGAACTGTTTATTTGATTATTATATTTTGTCAATCCGCCGCGAGATTCTGTGTTTTGTTTTTCTTTCATTTCTTTTATTTTCTTATTTACCCCATTAACAATCCTCGCTTTTGGATGAATTGAATCAGACGTGTGTGGTTTATTGTTAATTTAAACCATCCAAAAAGTTGGGTCATTACAGTTGGCATCAGAGCTTTGGTTTAGACATACCTTAGCCTATTGGGGCTAACTTGTTAGAGATAGGATAGTAATATCTTAGAATGAGTTTGTCTGACTGTATATATATGAGAGTGCGTATTTGTTAGTGTTATAAAAAAAGGTTTTATATAAGTTTTGAAATGGAATAATTTTCCTAAAATTATATGCTATATATAAGGAATAAAATTTTATAACTATTGTAGTTATTTGTAATGTGTTTGTTTTATGAAATGGTAATATTTAAGTATTATCATTTATTATGGATTGGTTATCCCGCTTTTTGGCAAAGCCTAGATACCAAAAGATCGGTCAAAAAATAGAAGACAGCTCATCTTAGAGATTGGTTGCACTTCACTTCGCTATGGATATCGATGAATTCTGTCCATACCCAGATCAGGCCAAAATCGATAAGACATGACAAGCAAGACCATGAAAGCCAGTGTTTCAAATTTCAGGTTAATCGGAGGTCGTATGAGCGAGATATGATCGATTCGAGTCAACTAAAGAATGTCGTTCGAACCCATCCGAAGGTGGAGGAGATGCTCACTTCGAACCCATAGGATTCGAACCCATCACTGCTTGTCAAGTTTGAATCCATCAGCCACCATGTACTTCGAATCGATCGAGTTCGAATCGATCATGCATGATGTTGATCACTTCGAATCGATCGGATCGAACCCATCAGATAGGCATCCCCTCCACAAAGTTCGAATCCATCGGCCTACATACGCTTCGAATCGATCGGTTTCGAACCCCGGCGTTGCTTCATGTCGATCATCCTCGAATCCATCTTTGGACGCCACGCTTGACTTCGTACCCACAAACGAGGCGAAGAACATGGATACGAAGCGTTCAACCCGGAGAGAAGACCGGATCGACACGAAGGACGCACGCCACGTCACTACAGAACCACGTGCATCCATCGGTTCGAACTCATGGGTTCGAAATGATCGGTTCGAACAAGACAGCCAACCGAAAATCATCAAATCGAATCGATCGTATCTCCTAAACCACTGATCCAAATGCAACGAAATTTTCACAGTAGCTTCCATACAAGGTAAAGTCTGTTCCTGCCAAGTTTCAGCTCGATTGGACCATTTATTGATGGGTTCGAAATCACTTCGAATCGATGTCAGATCGAGCCAAAACTTGGTGGGGTCGGTCACGTGGGCCCACTCACGTGCCAGAGGAAGTCTCCCGAAGTTTGAGTGAGATCTGGGCCTCCTACGCCTATAAATAACACCCTGAAGCCTTTAGAAAAGCGGATCTTTCGGAGCTTTCGCCATTGAACGTCCAGACTCTGCCGGATTGAATTCCATACTTCATTATCACCATTATATTCAGATTTCAAAGCTATCATCAACTGTAATCCACTGTAATCGATTAATATCATCAAGTGAATTAATAAAAGAGAGAACCTTCAAAGTGGACGTAGGCAAGATCGTCGAACCACTATAAATCCTGTGTTTGTGATTGTTATCTGTGAATTATCGTGATTATTGTTGTTTAGATCTGAATTCTATATTGATAGTTGCTGATCTGTGTTGATAAACGGGTGCTTTCACGACTATTGGGTGTTTGTGGTCAATTTTGACGCAAACATTTTGGTGCTTTCACTGAGAAGCTGATTCAGGAGAAGTTGAATTTGGAGACTTAGGAATTTAGATCTAAGAACCATGACGAGGCAAACAAGTAAGAAACAAAGGCCAGAGAGAAGTGAACATCAAGGAAGTCAAGAGGCTTCCTCAGGAGCGAATCAAGCGTCGATCTTCATCACTAGGGACGAGATGGAGACAATGATGAAGAAACAAGAGGAGTTGATCCAGAGTTTATTTCAACAAATAGGACAACTTGGGGCGCAGAATAGAGAAGCCAATGGAGTCCAGAACGGAGCAGGACTATCCGACATAGCACCTGGACTAGGGGGCGCACCCATGGAGAACGTTGGTCCAATTTCGGAGAGAGAAAGAGGAGCATCTGCGCAACCTGGGAGTAGTAGAGGAGTGAACGCTCAGTCAAGGGGGCAGATCCCGGAGTTCCCTCGTGAACTCGGGGGGCAGGTTGAAAGTAATGAACGAAGATTACATCTTGGAGACAACGACAAGTTGGCAGAGATGGTTAGGCGAGCTTTGGGAGGCGGTTTGGTGAACAAAGATTTGGAGGATGTTAATAGGAGTCCTTTTACTTCAGCAATTAGGCAAGCTAGGAACCCACCAGATTTCAAGTTACCATCGCTGGACATGTATGACGGGAGAACGGACCCCACGGTCCATCTGACGAAATATATGAGGCATATGGAAGTGCTGGGGGCATCAGAGGAGGTTATGGCCCGGTGCTTTCCATTGTACTTGGCGGATATTGCGGCGTTATGGTTCAGGCAACTAGAGAATGGATCCATCGGAACATGAAATGATTTAACTGAGAGATATATGAGGCAATTCAGGGTTCACATTACAAGACCCAAGAATGTGATGACTCTGGCAACTTTAAAACAGAAGGCTGGAGAGACGTTGAGGAGTTTTCTGATGCGATTCAATGCGGCAGCAGCATCGGTGGATCGGCCAGATCCATCCATGGTAATGATGGCAGTCGTTTCCGGAATAGCTGATGGCACGGATTTCAAAAATTCATTGACAAAAGATCCACCTATGGATCTAGGAGAATTCTATCATGAGGCAGAAAAGTTCTTGCGATTGGAAGACGCAAGTGCGGAAAGAGAAGAAGGAGATGAGCTCAATGTTTACACGGTCAAAGATGGAAATCCTCCTGAGAAAGGTACAGAAACTAGCAAGGGGAAGCGAAAGGCGGAGAGTGGCTATAACAGGTCAATGCGACCACGAAAGGAACCAAGATTTACCACATACTCAGAGCTGAACGAGAGTTTAGAGCGAATCTACCAGGATACCAAAGAACAGGTCCCGTATCGCAGACTAATGCGAAGGGACCCAACTTCCGACGAAAGGAAATCAGATAAATTTTGTGTATTCCATGAATTAAACGGTCATAGCACTAATGATTGTAGGCATCTAAAGGACGAGGTGGAAGGGCATATCAGGAACGGTATGCTCCTTCAGTATGTGAGGAAACGGACTCCAGCAGTGGAGCTAGAGCGCCCGTCGTCTACCTCAGCTAGAGGTGGCCCTGAGTCGGGACAACGTCTGATTATCCATTGATTGATTGAAATAACGATGAACAAGTTGTAAACCTCTCACTAATGCAGTTGAATCATTTACACATGTGAGCGATCGCGCACGATCTATAGGCATGCTCTGAATGACTACCAACCGCACCATAGTGAGAGTTTACACTTTGACATCCCTGCTTTGCTTTCTGCTTTGATTTTGATTTGAACATTTAGATTCTGTTTGTATGGACATTTCTGTTGTGAGATTCATATGATCATTGCTTTGATATTTGCAGTTCCATGAAAGAATTTATCTTCATGCCCGTTGGATCGCGAACGGTCCACGAGCACCTTCTGTATAGCGACGAACCGGCAGAGTCTTTGATTCAGAAACTCCCCGAACATGAACTCCGGCATCGATAATACAAAGTCCCCCCCGGGCACACATAATTCGCCTCGAACGGCAAACGATCGCGAATGATCACAATCAGCCTCGAACGGCACACGATCGCGAACGATCACAAATCGCCTCGAACGGCATCCGACCGCGAACGGTCACGATTCACTTATATGACAGTTGATCGCGAACGATCACTTTCTGCCTCAAATGGCACCGACCGCGAACAGTCATGATTCACTTATTATGAAATCCGACCTCGAACGGTCACCATTCGCCTTGAACGGCACTTGATCGCGAACGATCACCATTTGCCGCGAACGGCATCGACCGCGAACGATCCCATTCAATCTTTTGCCATGAACAGCATCGACCACGAACGGTCCTATTCCATCCTTTGCCACGAACGGCGCAGACCGCGAACGGTCCTGATTCATCCTAAATAGCTCGATCCCGAACGATCGTCATTTGAGGACGTATGAAACTATCAAGTTCTTTACAGGTTGATGATAGGATATGAACATCCAACTCAAGGCATTACAAAACACACCTTCCTACCGCCAGGCATGTTTTGGGGGGCAAACGTTATCCCGCTTTTTGGCAAAGCCGAGATACCAAAAGATCGGTCAAAAAATAGAAGACAGTTCGTCTTAGAGATTGGTTGCACTTCACTTCGCTATGGATATCGATGAATTCTGTCCGAACCTAGATCAGGCCAAAATCGATAAGACATGACAAGCAAGACCATGAAAGCCAGTGTTTCAAATTTCAGGTTAATCGGAGGTCGTATGAGCGAGATATGATCGATTCGAGTCAACTAAAGAATGTCGTTCGAACCCATCTGAAGGTGGAGGAGATGCTCACTTCGAACCCATAGGATTCGAACCCATCACTGCTTGTCAAGTTCGAATCCATCAACCACCATGTACTTCGAATCGATCGAGTTCGAATCGATCAGGCATGATGTTGATCACTTCGAATCGATCGGATCGAACCCATCAGATAGGCATCCCCTCCACAAAGTTCAAATCCATCGGCCTACATACGCTTCGAATCGATCGGTTTCGAACCCCGGCGCTACTTCGTGTCGATCATCCTCGAATCCATTTTTGGACGCCACGCTTGACTTCGTACCCACAAACGAGGCGAAGAACATGGATGCGAAGCGTTCAACCCGGAGAGAAAACCGGATCGACACGAAGGACGCGCGCCACGTCACTACAGAACCACGTGCATCCATCGGTTCGAACTCATGGGTTCGAAATGATCGGTTCGAACAAGACAGCCAACCGAAAATCATCAACTCGAATCGACCGTATCTCCTAAACCACTGATCCAAATGCAACGAAATTTTCACAGTAGCTTCCATACAAGGTAAAGTCTGTTCCTGCCAAGTTTCAGCTCGATTGGACCACTTATTGACGGGTTCGAAATCACTTCGAATCGATGTCAGATCGAGCCAAAACTTGGTGGGGTCGGTCGCGTGGGCCCACTCATGTGCCAGAGGAAGTCTCCCGAAGTTTGAGTGAGATTTGGGCCTCCTACGCCTATAAATAGCACCCTGAAGCCTTCAGAAAAGCGGATCTTTCGGAGCTTTGCCATTGAACGTCCAGACTCTGCCGGATTGAATTCCATACTTCATTATCACCGTTGTATTCAGATTTCAAAGCTATCATCAACTGTAATCCACTGTAATCGATTAATATCATCAAGTGAATTAATAAAAGAGAGAACCTTCAATGTGGACGTAGGCAAGATCGCCGAACCACTATAAATCCTGTGTTTGTGATTGTTATCTATGAATTATCGTGATTGTTGTTGTTTAGATCTGAATTCTATATTGATTGTTGCTGATCTGTGTTGATAAACGGGTGCTTTCACGACTATTGGGTGTTTGTGGTCAATTTTGACGCAAACAGGATTAGTTGTATTTAGTCAGTTTATAAGCATTAGTTGTTATTGTTGACTGAATTTATGAATTAAACACTAGTTTAATAATGGTGTATTAAGGAGAATAAAGCGAATAATTAGGATATTTAGTTATGAAATTGAAATGTTTTGTTGTGAATCTTGTTGTTTATTGATTGATAGTTTCAACTATTGAAATAAAATGAAATATCTGGATATTTTTGATAGTCGAAACATCTGAATTAATATATGAGTTGAAACTTAATAACTGGGTTGAATTATACAGTTGAATTTGATAACCTTAATTTAAAAGCAAGTGAAACAAGGTTAATTTGTTATAGTTGACTAGAATTATTGTATACATTATTGGCATGTAATGTAATAGTATACAAATGTGAACTTTAAGCCTTGGAATATTTAAACTGAAATTGTGATGAAAGAAATGATGTAATTGTGAACTTACTTAACAATTTATAAAATGTGTTATAAATAATTTGGGAAGTAAACTTGAATACTAATTGGATAAACAAACATGAATTAAAATGAATTGATTATAAATAAAGTCATGACCTGTAAATTGCTTATGAAATACAAGGATGCTGTGAGAAATAGTTAGAAAATAAAGTTGTGATATCTCTAAACTCGTGTAATGTCTTACAAAGGAAGTTAAGCTTTATAAATTAGTTATAAACTTAAGGAAATTTCTTATGAAATGATTTGAAAATAAATGTAGTGTTAAATGAGAAATATTACAAGTGAAATTGAGTGTAATTTAAAATGAAGAAAAATATAAGCAATGTTATGAGAAAGAATATATTTATATTTTATATAAAATGGAGAAATTATGTGAAACAAATATTAAAGTATGAAGTGATATTTATGCTAATCAACGAGATTAATAACGAATTTAATTGAAACTTAATTGTGATGAAATAGATTTGGAATAAGTACCTAAGTTTTATGTATATTGTTTTGTTCGCATAATTAATTTGGTCCGGATTTGAGTACACAAGTTTGAGGTGAATTACACCATTTCGTATTAGGACTTTTCATTCGATTCTTGATGGCGAATATTTAATATAGATTTTGGCTCAATTCTATAATTTATTTATCATAGTGTATAGCGATGCAAGAAGAAGGATGGTTTCTAGTCAAGGAACCTTATCGATATCTGCATTAGGGAAGTCGAATGAACAATACTAGTTTGAAAGCAAACTTGTATGATCCAGTGAGTGATCGACTGTGATTT
Organism: Allium cepa; assembly: GCA_030765085.1. NCBI lineage: Eukaryota > Viridiplantae > Streptophyta > Magnoliopsida > Asparagales > Amaryllidaceae > Allium > Allium cepa. Next base: position 556,460,708 of record CM060931.1, on the reverse strand, counting down.
TGTATGACGATGACATATGTACATCTTATGTTCTGATATTATTGAAATCTTTTGACGCTGAAATTGAAAGTTGTTGGGTTGGACATCTTTATAATTTAAATTGGAGATTTTCTTTTATGCAAAACTGTCATTAATTTAAAACCATTTTTCGAAACTATCTTTCTTTTATTTCATCTTATTCAACTATTTTAGTTTATATACAAAACTATTTTGCAAAATTTTTATATACAAACTATTTTATATATACAAAAATATTTTACAGCTACTTTATGTACAAAACTATTCTAAATTCGAAACCTTTATAAAGCAAAGATGTTCAATTCCATAAGGCTCTTCATGCAACGAAATTGATTTTTGAAGAAAATTTGATTCTTATATAGGATAGACTTTATATAAGTATAAGGTGATTTTGAAGACTGTTGATTTTGGAATGTATTCGATCTGAAGAGATAAAACTTATCTATAACGGAATTTATATAAAAATTATTTCATATATTCGAGAATATTGATTTTGAAAAGTACTCTATCTGAAAATGAAATCTTATATATAATGGAATTTATACAAGTGTGATAGTCGAAGTTATGAATTTGAAGGTACTATATATTGTATGTATATTTTGAAGTAAAAGTTATAGGGAAGTACCCTGTCCGAAGATGTATAGTATGATATTCTTCGACCCAGATGGACTTAGGGAATCCAAGAATGGATTCGACTGATAAACCCTAGTATACTTCGGTAAATTCAGAAATGGATTCGAACCGATATGGTTGTCCGGACTTAAACTCATGAGTTCCTTGATTTTTTTAGGGTAGATGCTCCTTTAGTTTACCCAATGGAGGCGCTTTCAATCCTGGGATCTGTTATTTATGGATCTTCCGGGAAGAAAGTGCATCCATTGTGTAAATCATTGAATCAACAGTTTCCACTGCAGCAGGGGTCGATGGTCCCTTGTTTACGAAAGGGCTACATTATTTTTCTAGAATCCAGAAGGTGGAAGGATCTTCTGGAAAGTTTTGTGTCCATTGCATAAACACTAGATCAGCAGCAGGCCACTGCTATCGTAACAACATTATTTGGCATCAGATTTTGAGCAGTACTCCTCATACCTGTTTTTTTAGTATTCTTCACTGGGTGTTGAAACAGGTCTATTAAGTACTTGGAGATTTCTAGTCTTACGCCTAATCCACGTACGACTAGAGTCTGTAAGAACGAGGATAAACTTGTTAAAATGTTAAGTTGTAAAAATATTTTGATAAAGTATATTATAAATATATATTTTAAAGTTAATGATTATTGATTTATTAAAGATGTTTGAAAAGTATTTTGAGATTTAAAACTAATAAAATTATAAATAATGGATTTAAGTTTTTCAATAACTCCTTTTTAAGTATAAGTAATGATTTAAATAATTATTTCCAAATAGTTACATATATTTATAAAGATGCTATTTAAGATTTTTTTAATGGTGTTTATAAATGAAGCAAGAAATTTTATAGATGAATTTTGTAAAGTATTAAAGATGACTGATTTGCAAATGAAGTGTCAAATGAATATTTTAAGTAAAATTTATGTAAGTTTGTTTGAATGCATAATTCTAAAGATATTTAATGATTTGGGAAATTTATTATATTAATATGCTTCAAAAATAAAGTGGAATTGCTATTTTGATGTATGGTTTGAAACAATTACTTGATTTTGAAGTACTAATAGTTGTATGTGATATATTTGTTTGATAGGAAGTGAAATGTTATAAATAATTGATTTCAAAATAAGATTTATAAATAAAATGAATTTAATTGAAAATTTGAGAACTTAAGTTCCAGGGTTGAAATTTGTTTCATGTGATTATTGGAATATAATACTAGTATTACTTGGAAGTATTTTGGATAAATGTTCTCAAATGTAATTTAGAATCTTTTTTTAAAAAGAATTTGTAAAAGGAAATAAGTTTCGCACTTCCCTCTTTTGTCGCTGGAAAATAATTTCGGCGATGAATGCATGCATCATCGACGTTCATTTTCGAGTTTCAAAGTGGAAAGACCACTGTAGTAGTTTTACTACACCTTTATTTTGATAAAAATATCTTAATTTTAATTTACAATGATTGGATATATAAAGCTATATATATATATATATATATATATATATAATTTCATTTGATTTAAAAGAAACCCGGCATTTAGTTCTTAAGTTCTATAAATTAGAGATTTCAATTATTATAATGGAGGAAATCTTGACTATATTAATAATTGGAAACTTCTAAATTGAAATTAATGAATTGGATGCTAAGTGATTAATGAAATATATAAGAAATTGAAAATAACTTGTAAATATGAAAAATTTAGAAGATTTAATTATTAAACATTTTGTTAACTGAAGTGAATAAGATAAATTTGTGTAACATTCAAATTCATTCTATAATATATATATATATATATATATATATATATATATAATTAACCAAAATGTTAAAAGTTGAAAATGTTAAATAGGAACATGTAACAAAATATTATACAAGTAAAACATAAGTAATAGAAGTGTTCAATTGAATTATTTCCATAAATAAGAATTTTGATGTACAACAAATGTTATAAATGTAAGTTAATATTATGAAATGCTTGCATTAAATTAAATAGTAAAAAGGTAAATATAGTTTAGGTAAATGATTATAAACTCAAGAAAATGACTGAAATGATTTAATGTTAAATGGATATCAAACATTATAAGTAAATAAATGTGAATTAAACTGCAATGAAAAGTATGTAATACTTAAATAATGAATTCTTTGATTATTTTAGATATTGAATGTGAAATAATTTATGTAAGTACATGAAAAAGACATTATATGAATGAATGAAAACAAATAAAAGGTAAATGAGGTAAAATGAAACCAATTGAATAAACATAAATAATGTGTTGAAATTCTTGGTTGTTTTGGCTTACTGGATGTTTGCAAACGATACTTCTAATTGTTTAAGGTTGTATGGATAATCATTTAAGTAATTATCCAAGGCTGTTGAGCATAGGGTACACTTGATGGTTACTAATCACCTTGCACGGTTAAAAGTTTCTGAACTAGACAAACCATTGGTTTTGGTTGCTATGGATGTATGATAGATTCTTTGGTTGCATAAATGGTTGTATTGTTTGTTTATATATGTTTATATTAATTTTCTTTTGTTGCTAATTGAAAATAACTAAATATTTCTCTTGAATAAAATTCTCACTTTTTTGGATTATATAAGTGAAATACAGGTTTAGGGAAACAATAGTTACTGCTTTTGGTTTCATAAATAAAGCGTGTTTTCCCGACAAATAGGTACAGTTTCGGATTATGGTTTTATAGAGATATTATATTGTTTTTTCCATAGTTTGGGATGTTTTATTTTTGAATATGATATATATATATATATATCGTAATTATTGATATTATTGTTTTTCCGGACCTCTCTGTACAGGAGAGACTCTGTCGAAAAGTTTTCAAGAATTTAAGACTTAGAAAATTTTGCGAAGTGGAAACATTTTCAAAGTTTAGTAAACTTGAATATAAAGATTTAATTGTTTATTAATTAGTATATTTTATATAAAATACTTAATTATGTAAATCTAATTGTTTATAAATTGATTACTTGAAAAAAGTTATTTTAAACTTCTTAATCCCTTCTCGTTCCTTTTTGAGGACAAAAAGTTTTAAGTGAGGGAGAGTGTAACGACCCGTTTTTTCTCGACAGTTAAAATATTGAATTTACTAATATTTTAGGATTTAATATTGTATGAAATTAGAAATTTATGATTTGTTAGTAATAAAACAATTAGAATGTAACTTTATAATGTGATTTAATGTAATTGATAACTATTTTAGTGTAATTTCAATTTATGTTAATAATTATTTGAATGTAAGTTCCATTAATTGTAATAATAGATGTTAATATAGGAATGGAATAATTTTAAGAAATAAATGTTGGAATATATGAAATGAAAAGAAAACAATTGTGGCATAATGAGAATTCATTTGAAATCTAATATTGAATATAAACTATAATAAGAGTTGTTGGAATCCTTTAATTTAAAAGAAAGGAAAAGTGCATTGTAATTAATAAGTTGAACATAAAAACTTACATTTTAAATTAAATTAAGATAAAACTTTTAACGAAATTTAAGCTTTTACTTGAAAAGAATAAATTGTATGTTTGTCTCTAACCGGAATAACAAATATTGAATTTGAATAAAGGATGGAGTGGATGTTTTGATGAAAGAATAACATAAGCTTTTATTTGAAACACATCTTGGAGAAGTTGATTTTCAATAAGATAAAACATTTATTTTGTAAATAGTGTATAAATATTGTTGTATATGAAATTTTATAAAACATGTTTGAATTGGTATAAATGAAAAGAAAACAGTGTTCTATAATTAGAATTTGTTTGAAATTAGTAGTAAAATGAATTGGAATTAGATTAATTGAAACATTTCGATTAAAAGGAAATATAAATGAAAGTATAATGAATGAGTTAATATAGAAACTTGCATTTTATGTCAATATGGAATAAACATTTTAATTAAGATAATTGCATGCTTTGAGACGTATAAAAATAAAACTTTCATTTTGAATAAGTATGATTTTGGAAAAAAAATTGAATTTTAGAATAATCTATACACACACACACATTAACATTCAAATTTTTAAATATATCAGAGGGTTCGTGGTTGTGTAAATATTGTGGAATCAATTAGAATTACCTTGTACTAACAGTTGCACATTAATTACATAAGTTCATATATATTTATTTTTCCATTTTATATATGGTTAAAACTTGTAAATTGATTGTATTAATGTGATCGTTACAATAAAAAAAGAAGTAAAGTAAAACATCTTTATCGTGCACAAATAGATATATATTCACTAATTAATAAAATTGGTTTGAGTAACGTAAATAAATATATAGATTGATTGGTTGATTGATTAATTGATTGATTGATTGTTAATGGACCGATCGCATTAATGGTGTGTGCACATATATTAACATAAACCGAATGTTTTAATATGAAATTAGATGACGTAAATTTGTGTATATTTGGGTTTATTAATACGAATTAAAGTTTTGAAATTTGAACCCAAAAGGTTTGTTGATAGGATATAGGTGGTCCTTTCATTTGCTTTACATTTATTATCACCTCGCATTCTCTCTCTTTTCATTCTCAAGTTCTCAGCGTAGCCTCTACTTGAGCATCCATTTAATTATTGGACTATTCATTCGTTTCTTATTAATTAATAATAGCCTCGTTTGATTTATTTCTAATTAACAATTGCCACATTCTTTTATTTTGTTTCTCATTAGTTCGTTTGCTCCTTTCAAGTGCTTTACTTGTCATGTCATCTAATTAGCATTTACTATTCTCCATTTTTGAAGTTTATTTTGTTTATACGTTATTAGTTCTTGTAGTTTCCTTTCATTAGCAACTCTTTCTTCTAAAGCTTCATATTAAAGAATGGAAGATCTATTTTTATTTTTATCCATATATTTATTCCTTTACTTCACCTATTTCAATACCACCGTTTTAAGGCTGTTCATATTTTTTATTTATTTTAATTCCTAATTTGTTTTTATGTACTTTATTAGCTTTTCATTTGTTTTCATCTTCATTCTTGCAACCTCATTTTATTTTTCAAATCTCATCTTCTGTAGCTTCATTTCTCCAAACAAACTTCCATCTCATTTTTTCTCTCTCTCACATTTTTCCTTCTTCAAATCTCCTTGTTCTTTTTTTTTCAAAGCTTCCTTTTTCTTATTCTTGTTCTTTAAATCTTCTTCTTCTTTTCTCAAAGCTTATTTTTGTTTTTCAATTCTTTATCTTCTTTAAGTTTTCTCTTCTTTTCCAAACATTCTTCTTTTTCAAAAACCTTTTCTTCAAATCCAGATCCATACAAACTTCTTCGCTCTTCCAAAACTTTCTATAAAAAAAAGAAGATAAAGATAGAAAGGGAAAAATCAAAAGGAGGAAGTAGTAGTGGATCCTAATCTAACTAAAAAAGGGAAATCCATAAGGTGAGTGTTTAAACTCACTAACGAAATACTAAAATTTTATTGCAAGTTAAACCGGGTCATATAGTGATAACTTTTTAGTTATTGGTTTGAAATTTTAATTGATATTTAATTTCAATATCTAAACTCCAACATGTGATGACTAATAATTGCCGTGACATATTATTGAATTGGTTGATTTTTTTGAATTGGTTGGTTTGAATGTTGATTGTATGTTGTGATGGATGATATTGTGATTGAATGTGTATTTGTTCATTTATTTTGATATATCCTTGTTATCACCCTATAGTTTATTGTAATCATATAAATGTTCATATTGACTATTTGAACACTGAATAAAGATATAAAACCCATGAATTTCATATATTTACATGAGAAAAAAATTAGTATGTTTAGGTTTACTATTTGAACCATAAAAATGATTTTTGAGAAATAAACTGTTATTACCTTATTTGAAAGTTTTTCAAAATTAAATTTTGATACATTGGGAAGTTTCCATAGAATCGAATGTTGAAACTTTGGAATATTTTTATAAATCAAATCTCTTGAACTATGAAATCTAACTGGGAATTTTTCTATAAATTTGTAAGTTACTGGAATGGATCTATTGTGAAATCTATTGTATTTTGAATATGAAAACGGCAACTTTTCCAAAAAAATTGAACCTTCAAAAATGTAGTTAACTGCATTCCTTATTTCATCTAATTTTGATTTAATTTGCATAAGATCTTTTAGTTCTGGCTCGAGTGTTTTGTCTTTTCAGTGAACTAAAGACTATTTTCTAGAGTACGAAGACGAAGATTCAGTATATTATTACTATTTATTATAATTATTCCACGGCATTGTTTGTTTATTCTTGCTATATAACTCTTATTTGTATTGTAAAGTGTAATCAAATGTTATTTGTAAAATAGCTTTATGAACTGTTTATTTGATTATTATATTTTGTCAATCCGCTGCTAGATTCTGTGTTTTGTTTTTCTTTCTTTTCTTTTATTTTCTTATTTACTCCATTAACAGTCCTCTCTTTTGAATGGTTTGAATTAGACATGTGTGGTTTATTATCGATTTAAACCATCCAAAAAGTTGGGTCATTACATATTCAATGCGATGAATTTATTACATATATCTTATTGTTGAACACACACACACATGTACGTATATGTATAATTGATTGTATATTAATTTCCTATGTTATGGGAATTTAATTGCTTAGACCGATAATTGATTGCGCATTGATTGTATATTAGTTTCCTATATCATGGGAAATAAATCACATAGGCTAGAAATTAATTGCATATTGATTGGCATGTATCCTAATTATTGAATACATACATACATACATACATACATACATACATACATACATACATACATACATATATATATATATATAAATTCTTTTAAGGGGGAAGGAATGTAATATCCCGGAATTTCGGGGAATTTAAAATGTGATAATCTCTTAAATAAATCATTTAAAATTGATAAAACTGTATCTTCAAATATAAATAATCAAAATAAAATTTATGTGATGTTTTTAAATTTAGAATAAATTGATTTTTAGTGGGATAATTATTTAATTTGTGTTATTTTATAAATTTGATAGAATTAACATTTCAATTTTATGAGTGCTGCTTAAATATTTATTTATTTAAAAATTGACTTTAAAATTAGAATTTAATATTTCTAAATTTAATAATGCGTTTGTTTAATTTAATATGGATATATTTGATTTGATTTTTTTAAATTTAAGTTTAAATTGAATTTGAATTTAAAATTTGAATTTGAATTGGGATTTGAAATTTAAAAAGAATTTATATCTTGAAATATACATTTGAATATAAAAGATTTATGAATAAAGTTTTATTTAAAAAAAATAAGTTTTGTTTTTGTATTAATTTGAAACAAAAGAATTTTTATTTATCTATATTTGGAAAATGTTTGTTTAATAGTAGATAAATGAAAAGCATTTAAATTAACTTGTAAGAATGGATTTAATAATTTTATATTATTTTATTTGGAATCTAATTTGTTTATATCTTATTTTTCTTATGGAAGTTTGATTTTTATAAGAAAAAAAATGGATTTATAAATTTATAAAAGCATTCATAAATTAGTAAAATATTTACATATTAAAGAAAATTGATAAATAAAGGGTTCTAAAAATCATTTAAGTATATGAGTGATATGTGTTCAATGTTAAAACATCATAGGATACATGTGTTAAGAGATTAAGCTTGGGTCATGACAAATGTAATCAAGATAACAAGTGTTTTCTTTTTTTTAATTTTCTTTTTCTTTTCTTTAAATTTCATTTAACCTTAAGATTCATTTTATAAAATCCTATTATCTTCTTTCTTTCATTTCTTTGAATTCAAACAAATATCCATGGCCACAAAAATTCAATATGAAACCTGAAAATTCTTCCCTAAGCCTGAAACAGAAATGCATATCTCCTCAAACCCTTCATTTCCAAAACACTGCATGTTGTTCTTATTAAAACCGAAACCTATTCAAATCTTCATGTTCAAGAAAAAAACCCTGAAACCAAAAATTATCAAACCTGTAGCAAACTTCACCCAAATCTTCAAGATCATCCTCAAAGATCTGCAGTATTCTATCATGCATGTAGTAAGCTTCAATGTAATCTGAAAGCAACTTATTTTCAAAGGCTTTGAGCATCACCATGGTTTTTGGAAATTGCAACAACAGTTTTCAAATTTTCAAAATGGGGGCTTCAATTTTCAATTACAGTTTCTAAAAAATTTCTGCAAATTCTAGAGGTGAGTAAACATTAAATTTTTATCTTAAGTAGGTTAATATGATTGCTTAAGTAATTGTTGTGTTAATGATGTTTGTGTGGTATTACTGCATATACATATATGAATGAGTTAATGTGTGTGCATGTCTGTTTCTTCCTGTTTTTTTTGAAATACAGGGTGAAAAAAAAAGAAATATCCAAAACCAGTGAGTTACTTCTCTGGCTAGTTGTATGTTGAGATGTTTAAACAAATTTTATTTAAACAACAAAATTTAAATTGTAAAGAAATATGAAATGCGAGAATTGAAAATGATTCCTGCATATGTAGATATTTGTATATAAATCTGTAGGTATAGATATATTTGAATCTGCATGCCAAGAATATGAGCTTCTCTGATCTTACCTGATTGCAATGAAAAATCAAAACTTAAAAAAATTAAAAGGAAGTTGCATCTGGAATAAGAATGCAATAGGATCTGCATTTTTTTAGCTCTCTGTTCATGTTTACAGAGTTCTTTAGATAAACAAATTCAAGCTTTATATATATATCAAACCTTGAAAACTTTGGATTTAAAACAAATAAATCTAAATCTTAAGTAGGATATAATTTGTTACTTAAGTAATATTGATTCTTGTATGTTTGGGAAAATAATTTGAATTCTGTAATCATGAAAGTATTAATGTTTCTGCAGGCCAGTAAATGGATTTGCCTCTGTTTATTCATGTTTACAGAATTTTTTATAAATAAACAAATTCAAGTTTTTATATATATAAAACTTTGAAACTTTGGATTTAAAGCAACTTAGTTATGTGTAAATTCATCTAGCTTAGGGAATTATGTTTAAACAAGTTAAGTTTTAAAAATCTACCTGTAGGCTTAAGTTTGCAGTGGAAACTTATATCATGAAAAAAAATAAAATTTTGAATTTCATTGATCCATATATATATATTGAATCAACAATCAAAATTATGATTTTTAGTTTAAAAATCCAGATTTCTAAAATAGGTTTTGAGTTAGGAATTTGGGTTTTACTGGAAGTATGTATTTGGGTGATTTCTGGATGATGGAGCAAGTAGGTGGATCGGGGTTGCTACTGTAGATGGAGGTCGTCACAGAGTTTTAGGGAAAATTAGTGGTCAAGGCTGTAAGTGGCGGTGGCGATGGCTGAATTTGGAATTAAGCCCTAGTTTTTTTTTTGGTTGGAGTTTTTTTTTTGTAAGCACCGTAGCATCGAGTGCTCTAAAACTTTGGTTGGAGGTAGCTTTTGGGTTTGGCAAGAGATGGTCGGCACTACGAATTTGCTGATGACCGGAGCTTGGCGATTGGAGGTGGTTTATGTGAGGTTGTTTGGGTATGGGTTCTGCAGTATACCCAAAATTTGATTCGAGAGGAGTTTGTATGCTTTAGTGGTCGATTTGGGATGCAGTGGTGTTGAGAGGGTTGCAGGAGGCGGTGGCGTTGGTCGGTGGTGACCAACGGTGGCGTGCATGTGCACATGTTGGTGGTTGGTATCAGCGAGCTTTGATTCGTGGGTAAATCTCGAAGTGGCATTCGAGTTTGGGTGAGAAAAACTCAAAGTGTTTTCGGGGGTGTTGGTGGGAGATCTGTTTTTTTGCATACTGTAACTAAATCAAGTTTTTAGAAAAAAATGGAAGAAGTAACTCGGATTTGGACCCGAGTAAATAACGTATTGACCTGAAGCTGTAGAATAAAACAGTTTTTAAAAGATTTAAAAAGGGTTTAAAATTGTTTAAAAATTGAGAAATTTTAAATTAGTTAAAACTTTATATAAATTGCTTGATGTATTTAACAAATGTTTATTTAACATATTTTAAAATGTTTTGAAGTTTTGTTAAATTTAAACATTTTTAGGAAGATTTTGAATGATTTTGAAAACAAGATTTGAAAGTTAATTTTAATGGTTTATATAAAGACAAGTTTTAAATACAAGTTGGAATTAGTTTAAAACTATAAATTGATAAATATTTAGGTTATTTAAAATTGTGTTTGATAATTTTAATTTATCAAGCTAAAAGATTGTTTTAGTTTAAACTTAATTTAAAATTTAATCAAGTAGGAATAGATGTGTAATAAAGATTGTTAATGTGTTAAATCAATTAAAGCATTTTATAAGGTAAATGTTTATCTTAATTAAGGTTTTAAGTATCTTAATTTTAATGGAGTTAATTTGATGAAAATGATTAATTAAAAATAAAGTATTAATTAGGAAACTAATTAAGGGAAAATGATTTACTTGGTTAATAAATGGCTAAGAATTAAAGGTTATTAATTTAAGATTAATTAAATGATTCTTTAAAAATCATTAACTAGATTTTTAATTAATGATCAGGGATTCATTAATCAAGCAATCGAGTGAAATTAAACTTAATTAATTAAGTGGTTAAGATTTATTAACTAAGTAATTAATAAGTTGTTAATTAAGTAACAAGGGTTACTTAATTAGTATTTAAGAAGTGTTTAACTTATAATTAAAATTTATTAATTAAATAATTAGAGAATAATTAATCTGTATTTAAGGAATAATTAAGAAGCTGTTAACTTGAAATTAATTGATTAATCAATTGTGATTAAGGATTAACCAAGTGATAATTAAGGATTGATTATCTGTTAATTATTGATGGGTTAATAGTTAATTAAGAGTTAATTAAATGATTAATTAACTGGTGATTAAGGAGTAAGTAATTTGTAATTACGTTCTTAATTAATAATTGATAATTAGGTTTATTAATTAATAATTAAGAGATAATTAATTGGTTAATTAATAATTAATTAATTAATTATAAAAGTAATTATTAATTAAATTGTATTAAGAGATATTGATTAATAATTAAGGTTATTAATCAATAGATGATGGATAATTAATCAGTTAATTAAAAGTTAATAAATTAATTATAAAAGTAATTAAGGATAAATTACTTTGTATTACAGGAAATTAATTAATAATTAGGCTTTATTAATTGATGATTAAAGGATAATTAATCTAGGATTGAGGATTTATTAAGTGATTAAGGAAGTTAATCAAGGAGTGATTAATTAATTAAGGTTAGTGATTAATGAATGATTGTATAAGCAAGATTTAGGGGTTGATTCTTAAGGGATTAATTTAAGAAATTAGATTAATTATGATATGAATTGATAATGCTTGCTTATGGATGATTGGTTGTTGAATTGATGATATCTATTGGATTGATATCTGTTGATTATATGTGTTGTGACATTCTGTGAGATGATAAAGGTTATGACAATGATAAATATGTGATATTTATCTATGTTATTGATGTGTGATTTCAAAGCATTGAATTGTATTGAATTGAATTGTTTAAACCTTTAAACAACTTGGCCTTAAAAGACACGCATTTGGATTTCGATGAGACCGGGATCGGGTTTCCATATTTGGATATTCGAAAATCACATCGATCCAAATTAACGTTAGGTCGTGAATCCAAGTGGAGCAAGTGAAGACTCGAGGTGTAAGAACCATACGTCATTATAACTCTGTGGGTGATTCCGTAATGAGTTGACGGAATAGTGCTTATAGGTTCGAGATGGTAATTTAGAATGCAAGGGTTATTGTCGTTAACTCTGAGGGTGATTCCAAAATGAATGTAACGAGATAATGCCTTCGGTTTCGTTCGAACCCGGAACGAACTTGTATAGATTGAATGCTTTCAGAACATCGTCAGGTGGACGATGAGCATTCTAAGAGATGTGTTCTCTAAAGGTAATCGTAGCCTCAAGCCTCATCAACCGGGAATGGCTAAAAAAGGGGAGGTGCAGCAAGGCTTCGTGGGTAGCCCCCACTTGAGAGCAAGATTTACCCCTGTCTAGAAGTCCCTTTTTATTTCGGCTGTGTGGGGCGATTGCTAGCTAGAATCACCGGGGTAGTCTTGTTCGGGACTGTTCAGTAAGGAATGGTCCCGGCTTTGTGTTGCAGGGGAGCGGGCGTACTCCTCGGTACGGTGATCTAGGCCACGTACTGTGACGGGCGGTACCCCAGTAGCCCTGCCATTGTATGGAATCCAAAATCCAATAAGTGCTAACGGTTTTGATTGTATTACCCACTTTTGTGGCTAGTAGCTGGAATTTAATAATGTAACAATTTCGGCTATTTCATATTTATTTGAAAACCCTAGACACTATTATAATATCACTGGATTTCCTATCAAATGTTTTGGTTAGCGTAAGGTAAAAACTTTTCCATATTTATGTGTGGGAAGTCTTACGTGATACCTTTCTTTTTAAAAGGTTTTTAAAAATTAAACAACTTTAACCCGTTTACTCACACCAGACCCATGTCTGACCCGGAGTTTATTCTGTTTTTCTTAAACTCTTGGGTACTCAAATTTTTTTACGAGTAGCCAAGGGATTCAGGTCTGCTTTGACGAATACTGGAGGAGTCATGGAGCAGGAGGATTCAGCGATTGTAGTTATATGATGTTTTTCCGCTGTGTTGTATCTCTATGATATATGTGTAGTATTTGAGTTGTATAATAGACAGACCTGTATAACTCTCTATCCTGTGTTGTTATATCTGAGTAACTCTGATATGTAATTGACTATGTAATAGTTATGTCATATATTATATTTTGTTTCGTTCCGCTGTGAGATTCTGATTTTGTTGAGTCTTTTCTTTTATCTATTCTATTTCTACCTCTTTCTTTCTTAAGAATGATGCGTCTTTCTGTGGAATGAGAGGCGGGTCGTTTCAAGACATTTGACAACGAAATGGGTTAAGAATCAAAGCAAAGAATTCCAAAGCAAAGCGAGATGGGCAGGAATTCGATCGAGAAGCTGATAACAGGAATCGATGAAAACAAATCAAATTGGTTTTGATATAAACTGAAAATACACACGTTATTATTATATTATACATATTTTTTTCCATATTATAGTTTGAGACAACTACTAAAATACAAAAAAATTTCAAAATCATTATTCTTAAAACTCAAGTATTAAGAATCAAAGATGTATATTATACTTAAAACCCATACTTATATATACATTTAAATATACTTAAAAAGCTAATATATCCAACATCTTGTAGCGACCCAACTTTCTAACTCCATAAAGTCGCATCACTAATTAAGAAAGAAAGGGATAGAAGAAGAAAAGATAAGAAAGAAGAAACACAACAACATCAAACAACTCACAGCGGAACGAATGAAATATAATATATCACATAAAATATTATATAGTATCATATTACATCAGAGTACACAACTATACAACACATATTAGACAGTTATAAACATCTGTCTAACTATACAACTCAAGATATCACAAGATACAGATACAATCTCAAACACAGTGGAACCATAATATATCTAAACGCAGAAGCCTCCTGCTCCATATCTCCTCCAGAATTTGTCAAGCAAACCTGAATCCCTCGACTACTCATACATAATATGAGTACCCAAGAGTTTAATAAAACAGAAAATAAACACTCGGGTCAAACGGGGGTCTGGTGTGAGTAAACGGGTTAAAATTGCTTAAGTTTAGAAAATCCTTTGAAAAGAAAAGGTATCACGTAAGACTTCCCACACATAAACATGAAAAAGTTTTTACCTTACACTAACCAAAACATTTGATAGGAAATCCAGTGATATTATAATAGTGTCTAGGGTATTCAAGTAAATAAGAAATAGCCGAAATTGTTACATTATTAAATTCCAGCTACTAGCCACAAAAGTGGGTAATACAAACAAAACCGTAGGGTCTCGTAGGAAGAATGAGTTTCCATCTATGGCAGTGCTACCGGGGTACCGCCCGTCACAGTACGTGGCCTAGATCATAGTACCGAGGATCACTCCCAATCCCCTGCATCACAAAGTCGGGACCATTCCTTACTGAACAGTCCTGAGTAAGATCACCCCGTGGTTGGCGCGACCAACCACCCACTATGCCGAAATAAAAAGGGACATCTAGACAGGAATGACCTCACTCTGAAATGGGTGCTATCCTCCTAGCCTTGCTGCACCTTCCCTGTTTTAGCCATTCCCGGTTGATGAGGCTTGAGGCTGCGATTACCTTTATAGAACACATCTATCTTATAATGCTCATCGTCCACCTGACGATGTTCTGAAAGCAATCCATACAAGTTCGTTCCGGGTTCGAACGAAACCGAAGGCACTATCTCGTTGCACTCATTTTGGAATCACCCTCAGAGTCAACGACCATAAGCCTTGCACTCTAAATCACCATCTCGAACCTGTACGTACTATCTCCATCAAACTCATCACGGAATCACCCCCATAGTTATACTGACGAATAGTTCTTACACTTCGAGTCTTCACTAAGCTCCACTTGGATTCACGACCTAATGTTTAATTTGGATCGATGTGGTTTTCAGATCTCCAAATATGGAAACCCGATCCCGGTCTCACCGAATCCAAACGCCATTTTAATGTCCAAGTTGTTTAAGGGTTTTAAATAATTAACTTATATTCAGGATGATATAACAGATAGATGAATCACATTGTCACAATAGATAATTCATATCAAACATTCATCTCACAAAGCAGCATATCACATATCAAAGATATCCAAATCATCCAATATCAACCAATCACCCAGTATCAGTCATCCAATACAAATCAATCATCCGGTATCAATCAATCATCCATAAGTAGAATTGATTAACTCTAAATCAATTGGATTACCTAAATCCTTCTTCGGTAATTTATTCCAAATTAATAAATTAATTATCTCTTAATGATCTTCCTTAATTAATCTCCCTTGATTAATTATACTTTAATTACATTCAAGTAATTAACCTTTAATTACTATCATTAATTACAATAATTAATGATCCTTCATTTGTTTGCATAAATTAATTAACTATGATTAATCACATTAAACCTTAATTAATTACAATTAATTTATCACACTTAAATTAATCACTTTTATTAATCAACCTTGATTGATTCATTAATTATATTAACTAATAATCCTTATTAATTAATAATTCCTTTAAATAAATTAAATAATTAACTTGTAATTTATTTATCTCATTAATCATAAACAGTAATTAACAACTTGTAAGTACTTATCTTAATTAATTAACATCTTAATTAATTATATCAACCCTTTGATTAATTATACTAATTAATTAATCTTTAATTACTTTATTAAGTAATTATTATTCAATTTAAATTAATTAATAATCCTTAATCAATTACTTTATTATTTAATTACAATTTTAATTAATTACACTTAGTAATTAATCTTAAATTAATCACATTAATTAATTAATTAATTAATTAATCACATTAATTAATTAACTAAAATTAACTAAGTAATTACATAAGTAATTATCTTCTAATTACTTTCATTAGATGATTACTCTCTTAATTAATTACTTAACAAGTAATTAATTCCATCATTAAAA
Source organism: Allium cepa (assembly GCA_030765085.1). NCBI lineage: Eukaryota > Viridiplantae > Streptophyta > Magnoliopsida > Asparagales > Amaryllidaceae > Allium > Allium cepa. The sequence goes on along the minus strand of CM060931.1, from coordinate 556,444,493 downwards.
AATCCTTAATTCTTTAATTAATTAATTACTCTATAATTAATTAACTTCAAAACAATTATATTAATTAATTCCTTAATTAATAACATCAAGTGATTATCCATTAATCACTTCCATTTAATTACTCCCATGAGTAATTTTCCACTAATTACTTCCATAAGTAATTACTTCTTAATTACATCTAGAGATTCACCATTTATTACTTCATTAAGTAATTACACTTAATTAATTCATAATTAAGTGATCATTTAAAATTAAACAAACAATTAACTATTCATTTAAAATTAATTAAATAATTAATTAATTAAGTTCTTATATTTAAAGAAAATCCTTAATGAAATAAGAAAAGCATTTATCTTAATTAATCTCTTACTTATTAACAAATCATATTTAATTAAGTATTCTCAAGTTTATATCAAAATAATTTAACCTTATTTATCTTCATAAATAAATTATTTGAAATTAATCAAATTTTAACAACTTAATAACAAATTATTCAATTTGGTTTACAAAATTTTAACTTTAACTTTATTTGAAAATAAAGTATTTAGAAATCAATTTGAAAATTTAAAATACTTTAATTATCTAATTTAAACTTATTTATTTTCAATATAAATTTGAAAACTTAATTATTAAAACATTACTTTAAAATTTTGCTTAAAACTTTGATTCTATATTTAAATTCAAAACATTCTTTTAAATTGAAATTCAAAATTTAATTAAGTTAAATTACTTTCAAAGAAATCATCTTAACAATTTAAAATTTGAAAATAAATTCAATTTATACTTTTAAAAGTTTGATTAACTTTATTTCAAAACAACAAGTTTTTAACTTTGAAATTTTGTTTTCTTTTATAAAACTTGTTTTATAACTTAATACTTGATCTATATTTATTCAATAAGTTTTAAATCAGAAAACTTATATTATTACACAGTACAAACTAGATAACACTTAGCCCAAAATACTCGAGTCGATTCCCAAACCACACGAGCCAGCCTCGAAGCAAACTCAGATACCACCCACTTCGAGTCGAACCCCATGAAAATGCGAGCTCTACTTCGGTTAACCAACGTCTTCCCCAAACTTCTAACTTCCCAGTGTACAAAACGTACACGGTGCACCTTGCACGGCGACCCAAACATTGCCGATCCTTCCTTTGGCCATCTCCAAGTCGTTGGCGACCACGACAACCTCTCTACAAACCCAGATTCAAGAATTCATCATCGAATCAAAATTCGACCATCTAGCTCGAAAAACTGCAGAACTTCGAACCACAAAAACCCCCACGACCGACCATCACGACGCCGCTATACCTCGCCGACCCCACAATCTAACCGCCACGTCCACGAGCTACAACTGCCCCAAATGCGAGCCCCTCCGGTCCATCACCCACATAGCAAATGCCTCTACAGCCAAGCCAAAACAAAAACATGCTAAAACCCTAAATCATTCGAATCAGATCACCATGGCTATAGAAAAAATCCAATAGCATTTTTCCCCTCATCCTCATCACAAAAGCTTGCTTCAACCAAGAAATCTCCTTCGATCATCACGTCGATCAACAGCAAACCACCAAAGCCCCCAATTCAAACAAACCCCAAATTCGCATTAATTTCTCATAGAAAAATTATGATATGTACTTTAAAAATCATAATTTTTAGTCCTTAACACATTCATGAAATCCAAATCAGAAAACATGATTGTTGATTTTTGACATGCAACCGAGTTTCACTGTATTATCCTATTTTAAACATTATTTGTAAATTTAAATTTACAGAAACTATTTTTATAATTACCAACAAACAATAACAAACAACTTTTATTCAATCATCAATGGAAAATATTGAAGTTTAGTGGGAGATTTGAATTTTTGAAAGTGAAATCTGGTCAAAAACAATAACTAACAGAGAGTTTATTTATACTCAGACTTATTTTCACATATGTATATATATACATATCCATCAATTCAACAAATTAAACACTGAAAGATTTTCATGCAATCACCAAGATAAATTCACAGATTAACACATGCATTAGAATCTAAATCAATTTCAAACCGTTTTTAAAATAATTTACTCACCTGTTATTTTAAGCAGAGCAGCTTCCAGGCCTTGAACATTAAATATGAAAAATATGCTTTGAGTGCTTGTTGTTGAAATTGAATGCATGCTTCAAATTGATGCTTTAAACTTGTTGTTGCTGTTGAAAATCCCTTTGAATTTGCAGAAGATTTGAAGGTTGCAGTTTGAAGTTAATATGAAGAACTTTGCTTTTTGATTTAATTTCAGATTTGAGAAAAGTTTCTGTTTTTGAGTTAAGAAAAGAAAACAAGGAAATAAAAATGTTTGTGAAAAAAACTAGTTTCCTTCTTAAAATATTTATTAAAATTAAAATAGAAATGTTGCCACATGTTGATAAACTTACATTTGTCATTCGTTTCCTAATTGCCTTACATGTGTTTTTGAGATGTCCAAACATGTTTACACATGTTATTAAGTATTTTTAATAAATTTTCATTTAATTTAAATATTAATATAAACTTACTTATTTAATTTACTAAATTAATAATACTTATGTGTGTATATATAAATTTACTTTTAAAAGAAAATATTCTAAAACTAATTATAATACAAATAAATTCTTATACATGGATTTAAAAATCTAAAACATTTATTTTTAGTGTTTAAGAAATAATTTTTAAAAGAAAGTTTATTAGAAACTTTATACATATTTATATAACCATTTAAATTTAATCATTTTCTAAAGAAAACAAAAATAAAACTTTGATTAAATCCTTTTTAAACTATCATATTAAAAATATACAATTATCTTTTACTTTGTAAACAATTGAATTAATCTTAAATTATCCTTTGAAAAATATAAATTTTAAAACAAAGCTTTAAATTACAATTCATACGTATATAATTTATCAATAGATTAAATTAAATTTCAAAACAATTCCAAATTATAACATATACTACATATATATTACAATTTGAAAGTTTATCTTTTATTTAAAACAAAAGATTTTCTATTTACAATATATATCAAATATATATATTATAAATAGAATAAAAATTTATTAGCTTTGAAAGATAAATCCTTATCAATTTTAAATTGTTAAAAAGATATTGATCAAAATTACCAGATTAAATATTTATTAACCTTAAAAAGATTAAATTTATCAATTTAATTTAAAATTATAAAGAAAAATTATCAAATCAATTTAATTATTCATACAGATTTACTAAATTGGTATTGCCTAAAATTCTGGGTCGTCACACATCTAATAACTACTTATATACTATATATATATATATATATATATATATATATATATATATATATATATATATATAACAGAACTCATATATCATAAAAGTATATACTATAACTCATATATGTGCACACAAACATAATATCATTATCATATATAAACATCAAATTTCTCCATCCAATTTCACTATATATATAAACTTACATTTATATATAAACTTACTTTTATATAAAAGAAGGCTAAATTAGCAAACATATATATATATATACACACACACACACCGTTGTAAAAATATTCACATTCAATAAAATATGTAAACCTGACATACATACAAGTCTTATAATCAAAGCTCTATCAAATATACATAGTATATATGTAGCAGCTAATATAAAATCATTATATATATTTAATAAAACTATTTCAAAAATACATCATAGCTCAAGTAAATATTTTAACATATTATATGTACATATATCTAATAACTTTTATATATATACAACAATATAATATGTACAACTTATATGAATTCATATATATAACTACGTATAAAATCAATATATACATATACTAATGTAATATAAACAAAGAGCAATTTCTTCAATTAAAAAAATGTAGGCTCGGGAAAACTTGCTTTCTTTCAAAACAGGGAGGTGTGGGGTGAAAGTTTGGCTTCGGGCGGAAGAAGGAAGGGATGAGGATGTGGTCTGGGAACTGGGCTCGGCTACAGGCATGGGGTGGAGGCTAAGGCGACGGCTTGCCATGCTCGGTCATGGGGGAGAGGTGGAAGGCCTGGGTGTTGGCTGCATTCAACGTGGAGGAGGCGACGATGCATCATGGCTTGGGGTTTTGGTGCTTTGGCGCTGGGACAGTGGAAATCAGAGTGAGGTGGGGAGATGAGGCTGTCGAGTTGAGGGAAGGTCGCGTGGAAGTGGGGAGCTCGGCGCTATAAGGACAATGGGAGACTGTCCGGGGTGGTTGACAACCACCGAAGGCGATATTTGTGATATGGGTGGGGCGGAGAGATGAGCAGACGAGGTGGTGGGTCTTTGGCGAGTGGCGCTTAAACAAAGAGGAGATGAGAACCAGGGAAGAGTGGCAGAGGAACAAGGCAAGATTGAATGGGAAAGGTGCAAATTTCATCCGAGAAGAAAAGTGAACAGGCATGAACGAGTATATATATATCAACTACTATATTATATTATATATATATTGAAACGGTAGGAAAAAAACGATGGGCTACTGAGACGTAAGCAGTTTTATACTGTATATTATATATTCCAAAGTTACAGACGAAAAGTAGAAGAGAAGTAATATGTTATAAATAATCTACATAATATATAATATATTCGTAAAGTATACACAGCACAAACAAACAAACAAACGAAGAGGCCTTGGAAATCAAATGAACAGACAGATAATAAATTGAAGTGATGGAATGACAACATACAACAGCTGTACTCTGGGAGTTACAAAAGCAAATGGCTATATGGTTTAACACGGTGGAAATTGAAAGGACAAAGGAACCCCAAAAGTTTTAAACCGATACGGTTACTGTTTTTCGTAGATTCTGCCGCATGTCGTGCTTCGAATCACACAAATAAATACACTACGAAGATCAGCACGACGAGACGAACAAAATGGTATACAGATATCGGTGATACGACTAGATAGTTCACCGCTAAACTACTACAAATTCATCGAAAATAAGATAAACGGGCTAGAAATTCCAAATTTGACGAAATGAAAGATGACCTAGTTTGCGTCAAAATTGACCGCAAACACCCAATATCGTGAAAGCACCCGTTTATGAGCACAGATCAGCAACAATCTATATAAAACTCAGATCTAAACAGTAGCAAACGCAGTAATTCAGAAATAACAATCACAAACACAGGATTTATATTGGTTCGGCGATCTTGCCTACGTCCACTTTGAAGTTTATGTTTTTATTGATTCGCTTGATGATTTCAATCGATTATAGCAGATTACAACTGATGATAGCTTTCAAATCTCATTACAATAGCAACAATGAAGTGTCGAATTGAATCCGGCAGAGTCTGGACGTTGAATGGCCAAAAAGATCCCCTTTCCTGAAGGCTTCAGGGTGATATTTATAGGCGTAGGAGGCCCAGATCTCACTCAAATTTAGGGAGACTTTTTCTGGCACGTGAGTGGGCCCACGCGGCCGACCCCACCAAGTTTCGACTCGATCTGAGATCGATTCGAAGTGATTTCGAATCCATTAAAGAATGATCCAATCGAGCTGAAACTTGGCAGGAACAATCTTTACCTTGTATGGAAGCTACTGTGAAAATTTCGTTGCATTTGGATCAGTGGTTTAGGAGATATGATCGATTCAAGTTGATGATTTTCATTCGGCTGTCTATTTCGACTCGATCACTTCGAATCCGTATATTCGAATCGATGGACGCACGTGGTACTGAAGTGACGTGGCGCGCACTCCTCGCATCGATCCTGTTTTATCTCCGAGTTGACCGCTTCGCAGTCATGGATTTTGCCTCGTTCGTATCGTGTGCCACGACCCAGTTCACATCAATGGATTCGAAATGGATCGATACGAAGGGGATCATGACGAGCCGAGTGGATTCGAACAGGGCAGAATTTATGGATACGAAGGAATGATCTGGCATCCTTGATGGATGCGAGGACAATCGATACGAAGTAGTGCTTGGGCACGAGACCGATCGATTCAAAGTAGGGTATATGGTGATGGATTCGTAGTGCTCCGGACTCGATGGATACGAAACAGTGCTTCAGCATGGATACGAACATGCTCAGGGGATGCCCATCTGATGGATTCGAACCGATCGATTCGAAGTGATCAACATCACGTTATCGATCGATTCGAACTCGATGGATTCGAAGCATGTGTAAACCAACGAATTCGAACAATACAATTAGTGATGGATTCGAACCCATGGATTCGAAGTGAACATCTCCCCAACTTTTCGATGGGTTCGAACGACACTCCTTGGCTAACTTGCATCGATCATATCTCGTTCATACGACCTCCGATTAACCTGAAATTTGGAATGATGGCTCCCATGACTTTGCTTGCCATGTCCTATCAGTTGTAGCCTGATTCGGGCTCGGACAAAATTCATCGATATCCATAGCGAAGTGAAGTACAACCAATCTATGAGACGACCTGTCTTTTGTTTTTAACCGATCTTTTGGTATCACGGCTTTGCCAAAAAGCGGGATGACAGACGTGTCACTCGGAAAATATTAAACATTTTTATTATATAAATATATTTAGGTTTGGAAAATATTTTATCATCAATCATCAAATATTAGCCGATTTAAATTTAAATAATATTACGCAACAAAATAAACTTATATATTCTCTGATGAAAATTTGTCATTCACTATGTTTAAATAGACGTATTCCAAATATCAAATTTTTATTTCAAAATATTATTATTTAAAATTTCACAAAAATTTAGTTGTTAACTTTATTAAAATCAATAAAATTTTCGGGTCATTACATTCTCCCCTACTTAAAAACTTTCGTCCTCGAAAAGGAAGGAGGTAGGAGAATAGAACAACTAGAAGAAAAGATAAATTTGAAATATAAAATAAAACAATTAATTTAATACTATATGAATTTCATTTATTTTTATATTGGTTTATATTCAACTAGTTGAGTTAAATCCATTTTATTTAATAAATCAAATTTGACTTCAATTCTATATATTTTCATTCAATTGATTCAATTTCAAATTTATTAATGTTTGTTACAAAAGGTTTCTTTCAAAACAAAATTTATTTTACTTATCTTATTTATTTAATCCATTTGAATTTTCCTAAGTTAATTTCACTTATAATTCAATCTTAACTATTCCAAGATTCATATTTATTCATTCATTATCTTATTATTATTATTCAATTTATCTCAATTAACAAATTCTATAATCATAAATTAAGTATATAAACATTTATTATAATCATAATTTATTCGACAAATTAATTTTTTTCACAAATTACTATTCGATTTATTACACTTAGCATATCTTGTCACATAGATTAAGTATACTGACACTTATCATAACCACTCAAATTTATTTAAATTCCTTTAACATTATTTTATATTGTATACTATTCAATTACATAGCCAACTTCTGAATAATTCAGGTAAGTTACATATGTTGGAATGCAATTAAGTATTATACAAGTAAATATTTCCAAATTCAATTATTTAAAGTTTAAATATTTATTCAAAAATTTTGGCTTCATTTAAAATGAAATCATCCTTTAACAAATATCATTTTTGATATCCTATTTCTTGTATCATAGTGTATATTATCCAATCACATTCTAATTACATTTAAATTTCATGGTGAGTTATATTAATGTTTCAGAGTGCAATTAAACACTATACAAATTTACCTTTTATTACAACATTTCTATCAAACAAAATTTTAGTTTGAACATTTTATTCTTTAAATCTTTCTTTTATAACCACCAATTTCATTTACATAAACATCTTAAGTTTTTGAATATTTCAGGTAAACCATATATTTTTTAGAACTGAAATTGAATATTATACAAAAAAAGTTTCTCAGTTCAACTATTTAAAGTAGTTTGAATTCCAATAAAAATTTAAACATTTCAATTATTTCAAAAAAAATCCCATAATTGAAGACTTTAGCTTAACATAGAATTTAAGAATCAAATTTCCGACTTCACTTTAAACAATTTTGAAATAAATATGTGTACATATATATTTTATAAATCAAAATATACTCGTTATTCAAATTATATCAATTTTTCAAAATAAAGTGTAGCAAAGCTACTAAGTGGTCTGTTCACTTTGAGACTTGAAAATGAATGTCGATGATGCTGTAGTCATCACCGAAATTATCTTCCAGCGACAACCGAAGAGAGTACAGACTAAATTCTTTTAAAATTATTCTTTTGAAACAATTTCCATTCGAAAATACTGCCAAATAATACACACACACACACACACACACACACACACACACACATATATATATATCAAAACTTTGAAAACCAAAATTTGAAAATCAGATTTATAAGCTATATTTATAAAATTTTCATTTCCTTATAATTTACCACAAGAGTTAATGGTTTAAAGAATTTTGAATAAAACAATAAATGATAATCTAGTATTATCATTTCTAACAACCAATTTAATTAGCTATTCAATTTTAGAAAATTTATACCTTTATATATCTAAAGTATAACCATACATAAAATTATTTCATTTACCAAATTTTGAAAACAGTACTGTGTCAGTTTGCTCTGTTCAAGTGTTTTGGAATTCCTATCGATAGCGTTGGCCAAACGAATCGATTGAAATCCAAAATTCAAACTTAACAACCAAACGCTTATTTCACACCCTGGTCATTTTACATTTCAAACAGTTCATTATCAAAATATCATATTCATTTCAAAATCATATCAATCAAAATCATATTCAATTTCGAAATCAAATTCGCTTCTAAAATCATAACAGTAAAATAGTTTAAACCTTCGTATCAAAATATTCGCATTTAAATCCATTAAATCTAAGTCATAACCATTCTAACTTTAAATATTGAAACTAGTTTTTATATGTTAAAATAGTTATAAATTAAAAATAGTTTATAAATTTAAAATTAGGTTATAGATTAAAATAGTTTATATATTAAATAATTTCTATATTAAAAATAGTTTCTTCCAATTTCGCAAATCAATCCAAATCGACTTTAGTTCCAAACTTGAATTTAAATCAATCTCAGTTTAACAATTTCAATTTAAAAGGTTAAAGGTTCAATTCAAATTCTCATCTAAACCATTCTTAATTTATATCAATTTCAAATCCAGGTTTGAACTACAAATTTAAACCCTTCCAATTGAATAAGTTTCAAAGTTTAAATATTCAAACAATTTACAATAACTTAAATTCTATAAATTCATTTATTTTTCAAAGTCCAACATTAATTTATTTAAATTTGAAAATATTCACTTAATTTTTTTTAATAACATTTAAATAAAATCTCCGATTACAAATTTAAACCAATACTAAATATCCAATTTCAATTTTATTTAAATTTAAAAGTATTCATTAAATCACCTTTAGTTAAACATTTAAACAAAATCTCAAATTACAAATTTAAATCAAGACTAAATATTCAATTTTGATTTTATTTAAATTTAAAAAATATTTGTTTAATCCTCTTTAACTAAAATCAAGTTATCAAGTTATATACATATCTTAAAAATCTCAAAATCAGTAAGTTTCAAATCAATCTTTATTTAAATTCAATTATTAACCAATTTAAATTTCAATTCAACTTATTTATCTTTCCAACCTCTATTTATTAAAGTTATTACAAAAATATATTTTTAAAATATTAATCTAAATTTTAAATAAATGTTTAAAGATATTATACACTAACTAAATTAAATTTATTAAATTTTATTAAATTAAATCTTGTTGCTAATTCATTTATATTAAATCTTATTTTTATATATTTAGAAATAATAAAATTATAAGTAAATCATAAAATTTATATTTTAGATCTTAACTTAAAATTTTTGAAATTTCCAAATATACATTTTAACAATCTAAATTTTACACATATGTTAAAAAAATCTTTATATTATATTAAAATCAAACACATATATTCCTTCTCAAAATTTTGGAAATCATTTTAAAACTAACTGACGATGTTCGTATATAGTTTTCTATCGTATGGTCAAGTGATACAGATTTCAGTCCACAATAATTTAAATTTATGGGTATATATCATTTCAACCTGCATCCTAAAATTCAAAATCAACAAAATCGCTTGGGTTTATCATTTCAACCTATAATGATTTTTCTAATCTATAATATCGTTTGGGTATGTATCATTTCAACCCATAGGGAATTCCTAACTATCTGGAAACTTGTAGAGTGAAGATAATATAATAATAATATAAAATATCATACATATCAATGACAAGCTTATTCGTAATTAACAAATTTAAACATAATATATGTACAACATGTTATGGTGTCATATATCAATCATAGATGAACAACTTAAATAACATATCATATTCAAAAATTAAATAACCAATAATTTAAAGCTAAAAACATATCTCAATCGTCATTCATGTATCTCTCTCAACAAACACCCCGCATTAACCAGCCCCAACCCCCCAAACCCAACTCGCACCAACCAAGGGACACACACACGGATGAGCTACAAACAAAGCAAGACAAAGTGAAATGGATTTGATGAATCAAATATACATACATATATAAATACACATATATATTTTAAATAAAAGGGAAAAGTTGCCTAAATTCGGATGCCCTTGCTCTACATCTCCTGGCCAGACTTAGCAAGGCGAATTGGACTCCATGAATCAAATGTATATGTACAATATATATATATATATATATATGAAATATATATACATGTCACTTTATATCTCTGGAAAATATATATATTCTTAGGCAAATATATATCTCAGGCAGATATAGTGGCCAAGGAGGCTGCTCGAGTAAATGATACGACAGAAAGAGGTTAGTGCTTGGTGGTGTGTGAAACCTGGGCGAAGAGGTTTGGTCAGAAGCTTTGGTGGTTGAAGCTGGAAGGGAAGGAAGTGGCAGTGGAGGGTTTTGGCAAGAGCAAGGTGAAAGGCGAACGTGGCACCGCTGTGAATGGGAAGGCTGCTCGGCACAGGCGGGATGTGTCACGGTTGCGACGATGGGTTGCATGTGTGGTGGGCTGTTTGGCACATGAAGGCAAATAGGAGCTGAAAGAAGGTGGCTGGAGTGTGGCTGATGCTGAGGATTGGATGAGCGAGTGATTTTTATTGTGGATAGGGGCGATGTGGAGATGCGAGAAGAGAAGAGGATGGCAGACAAGGTTTAGGTGGAGGAAAGTGGTGGTAGGAAGTTACGGTAGGCTGCGCACATGGGGTTTGGTGTTGTGATCACGTGAATTGCGTGATGGAAGGTGGATGCTTGGGTTGACGTGGAGGAAAGTTTGGTAGCAGAGAGAGTGGGTGGAAGGTTCAGATGGGGGGTGGATAAAGCTACCAGGGGAAGCATGGGGTGAGGAGGAAGTGGGCGTTCGATCAGGATGAAGGGTGATCTAGTGGAGGGTGGTGGATCTATGAAAGTGGAGACGAGGCTTAGGTGGATCTGGTCAGCTATGGATGGATACGAGCAAGCTGTGGAGGAAATTTATGGATGAGGTTTCCATGGAGAAGAGCAACAGGTTACACGAAGCAATATATAGACGGTTTGTTATTTTATTATTTTATTTTGAAATCAGAATGAGGGGAAGAAGTGGAGAGAAATGGACGAACAAAAAAATGAAAATGAACCAGCAAATTATATTGAACAGATAGGAATGGAGAAAACCAATAGCTGAATTTCAGGAAGTAATAAAGGCAAGTAGTCATTTGTTTTCTCATGGTGGGTAAATGAATGGCCATCTGGAAACTAAAAAGCTCAAATGCGAAACCGATACGGCTAACGATTTTGTAGATTTCACTGCCTACCGGACTCCGAAACACATAAATGAATATACTGTAGAGATCGGCGTGGCCAGACAAACAGAATGGTACACCAATATTAGAGATACGACTATCCTATCAAAACTCGATATTTGCTACCAAATATGCTGCTAAAACACTGAAAATAAGATAAATGGGGACAGAGTAGTCCAAAGTTAGCGAAACGAAATATGACGCCTCACTCAGAAAAAGATTTACAAATTTATTATATAAAATGTTCAGATTTCAAAAATATTTTATTTCCAGCAAATATAATTGATTTAAATTTTAAAATTGAAATTCCACAAACAAACAAACTTTCTTACTTTCCAATGAAAATTTGAAACTTGCCACGTTTAAATAAACGTAACCTAAATATCAGATTCTCATTGCTAAAATTTTATTTTTTAATTTCGTGAAAAATTTGGTTAATTACGTTATTTAAACCGTTAAAATTTTCAGGTCGTTACACTCTCATCCACTCAAAAAATTTCATCACCGAAAAGGAAGAGGTAGGAGAACAGAAACAACAGAAAGGAAAGATAAATTCAAAATGCATATTGTCAGATATAAAAATTAATTTAAAACCGTATAAATTTCATTTTTGGACATCCTATTACTTATATTTGTTATATATTATTTAATTACATATTCTTATTACATTCAACCTTTTTCAGGTATGTTTTATTAATGTTTTTGAGTATAATTGAGCACTATACAAATTTACCTTTTATTTACAACATTTCTATTAAGCAAAAATTTAGTTTGAACACTTTATTACTTAAGTTTTCTCTTGTATAACCTTCAATTACATATTCACACAAACAATTTAATTTTTTTGAATATTTCAAGTAGGTTATATATATGTTTTAGAATGCAATTGAGTATTATACAAATTAATTATACCCTAGTTCCACTGTTTCAGGTTGTTTCAATTCCATTTCTCATTTTAGACACTCCAATTATTCAAAAAATTTACTTTTAATAATTGAAAATCATCACCTAACATAAATTTAAAGAGTTCAGTTTCCGTCTTCACTTCAAACCATTTTAAAATAAATATATACATTTTTTTTACATCAAGTCATATTCAAGAAATTCAAATCAATTCCATTTTCCAAAAAAAAGTGTAGCAAGGCTACTAAGTGGTCTCCCCACTTTGAAACTCGAAAATGAATGTCGATGATGCTGCAGTCATCATCGAAATTATTTTCCAGTGACAAAAAAGGAGAGTACTGGCTTACTTCTTTTAAAATTCTTTGAAAACAATTTTCATTCATAAATACTTTTAAATAATATATTTTCCATTAATTTGAAAACCAATTAATTAAAGCACCGAAAATTTAATTCTCAAGTCCTTAATTTAAATTCACTTCATTTGCAAATCAGATTTACAAACCATGTTTCAAAAAACTCGACTCCTTATAACATATAACAATGATTAATGGTTTAGGAATGTTGACAAAATAATAAATGATAATCTAATATTATCATTTCTAATAACAATCCATTTAACTACTAATTTTAGAAAATTATACTTTTATATCTAAAATATAATCATACATAAAATTATTTCATTTTCCAATTTACGATATTGTGTTGGTTTGCTCTATCCAAGTGTTTTCTAATTCCTATCGATAGCGTTGGCTAGACGAATCGATCGAAACCTAAAATTCAAACTTAACAATTCAAACTTAACAACTCAAACAACACAAAAAATAAAACATTTTTATATTAATTACAAGTACACTCCCTCACAGGATGATTCAAGAACGGATTTTAAAACAAGGATAGAGATTCAAATTTAGAGGGACCCTAATCAAAGATAATTCTAACTACGAAGATAGGCTCAAAAGGAAGATAAGATAAGAGGAAAGATGGATAGACTTATTTTAATCGCGGTGACTTTACTGAGTCAACCGAGACTCCAATTTTAGAAACAATGTGCCCAAAGAATCAAACTTCTTCTCTCCTGAAATGGCATTTAGAAATTTGGCTTCAACTGATGACTCCTAAGAGTTTCCAGCACATAGCCCAAATGAGATTCACGCTCCTTCTCAGATTTAGAAAAAGATGAGAATATCATCAACGAAAACCAAGACAAACTTGTTGAGAACATCGTAGAAACGCGATTCATAAGATCGACGAAAAAGGCAGGAACATTGGCTAATCCAAAGGGCATGACTAACTATTCATACAAACCAGCCCCTATGAGGAAAGACGACAGGTCGAGCTCTAAGAATAAGATCGATGCAAAATTAAATTTCCCGCTTGGGAGGAAGAGAAATGATTTCACCAACATCCGAAAATAGTGGACAACAAGAGTAGAGTCAAGATCACCAGGCTGAGCAAAAAGCAAAAGATAAAACAGCCTGCAAAATCTTGAGGCAATCGACATTCGATCATAAGAGAATTACCCCAGTCTTCTACCAGAGAAAAGGTTCAAGCTTTGCAAGAGATAACAGCATCATAACCGAAGACATAGAAACCTCCGGTGAATCGACTCCTGTTGTAAAGGAGTTTTATTCCTTTACTAATCATACTAAGGTTGGCAGGAGCGCCGCTAGGATCAGTCACACATAAGGAGGAAATCGCCAGCTGAGGTTGTAAGATATGCTCAAATTTATTACAGAGATCAATACAAATAGAGCTATGCAATGCTACAATATCAAGAAGAACTTGAACACGAAAAGACCCGAATGGACTTTGGAACAAAGGAAGGTTCCAAAATTCCAAAGAAGTTCTAATCCAGGAGGATCCTAATGAAGAATTTCAAGCTCGAACGAAGATGATTCCGTAATTAGTTTTACTCATTCTAGGGTATTACTGCCCTATCACTAATGAGTTTTTACTCCATATCCTAAGTTTTGCCTAAACCAGAGCTCAGATACCACTTGTAACGGTCAATCGACAGTGGGGTAATGCCCACCATAGCATACAGCCATACCTGTGTGCTGCTTTTACGGCCAGCCTCTCGATTGCACCAACCCCGTGGGACATGTAGGAGTAAGAGTCATCCGTTCGCTACCAAACCCAGAAGCGAGAACCCTATATCATTCTACACCCTCCCAGTGCCAAACCAGACACACATGTAGGACTTGAATCGCTCAAAACAATAGATTATTAATTTATATTTGGAAAACTTAGCATATACAGTAAATAAATCAATCACAGAATTACAAACATAGAGTAATATAATAATAAGCAGCGGAATAAATAAATAGTAGTTTATGAAGCTACTATAGAACATTAGAGTCTGAAACAAATACAACAGAAAATCCCACGTATACAGAAGTCACCAATACAAAAGCAACTAACAAGTCTGGACATAAACAACTGGAAGTAACTGAAATAACTAAAAGCTGAACATATAAGAGACAGATCATCAAGCAAAGCTCCAAACTTCAATTATGAGTCTCAAATGCTATGATACTCGGTCTGACCCGAGCATAAAGCGAAACACAAAACACTCGAGTCAAGATTAACATTCTTATGCAAGTAAATCAACTCAAGTGAAATACAAAGTGAAATGCAATATAACTTAAAGGATGTTTGGGATTCCCATCCTCTAAGGATCCATGAAACTATCTACATACATAGTACAATACGCTACATAGATAATGTCTACAGTAAAGTAAAATATCAAAATAGCATTAAGGCGTTACCATATCCCTCTTAACACATTTGTATATTCCCATAGTCGATACAGATATTGTAATGTCCACCAATAGGTGGTTTACTTAGGGAGCACTCCATAGGTATGGTAAAAACCAAAGTCATAGCAATAAGGTATGTGACAAGGCACGCGAGGCAATGTCCAGGGTAGGATACTACCGTTTTGCAGATCCGGACTGGTGGTAACACATGACAGCTGCTACCGTCCACCTCGAGACACACTCTCATAATCAAAGGTGCATCCAACCAAATCACAAAGTAATTGAATGGTATCGAGGAAATGTCCCCGACAGTGGGAGCGACCCCACTTGGCCTGACATGGTTCCTGTTTTAGTCACATCAAGCTGACTTGCGGGAGTCAGGGCCATGTTCATACCTCATATAGACGTGCCAAACCATCCTACTACGTTATGGAATCTCCACCATGTATACAGTTGTTAAAGTGGTTTTTGGTATTGGCAAAGAGTATGACAATATCTGATCTCTGTCTCTTTAACAACGAAACGCTTATTTCACACCGTGGTCATTTTACATTTCAACCAGTTCATTATCAAAATATCATATTCATTTCAAAATCATATCACTTTAGAAATATATCACTTTCAAAATCATATTCACGTTCGAAATCATATTCGCTTCTAAAATCATAACCACAAAATAGTTTAAACCTTTATATCAAAATATTCGCATTTAAATCCATTAAATCTAAATCATAACCATTCCAACTTAAATAGTTTAAATATTGAAAATAGTTTATATATATTGAAATAGTTATAAATTAAAAATAGTTAATAAATTTCAAAATAGGCTATAGATTAAAATAGTTTATATATTAAAATAGTTTATATATTAAATTAGCTTCTACATAAAAGTAGTTTCTTCCAATTTCGTAAATTAATTCAAATCCACTTTAGTTCCAAACTTCAATTTAAATCAATCTCGGTTCAATAAGTTCAATTTAAAAGGTTAAAAGTTCAATTCAAATTCTCATTAAAACCATTCTTAATTTATATCGATTTCAAATCTAGGTTTGAACTACAAATTTGAACCACTTTTTATTTCAAAGTTCAACTTTAATTTTATTTAAATTTGAAAATATTCACCTAATCATTTTTGATAACATTTAAATAAAATCTCCAATTACAAATTTAAATCAATATGAAAAATCCAATTTCAATTTTGTTTAAATTTGAAAATATTCATTAAATCACGTTTAGTTAAACATTTAAACAAGATCTCAAAATGCAAATTTAAATCAAAATTAAATGATCAATTTCGATTTTATTTAAATTTAAAAATATTCATTCAATTCTCTTTAATCAAAATCAAGCTATCAAGTTATAAAACATATCTTAAAAATCTCAAAATCAATAAGTTTCAAATCTATCTTTATTCAAATTCAATTATTAACCAATTTAAATTTCAAGCAACTTAAATTTATCTTTCCAACCTCTATTTATTAAAGTTATTTCAAAAATCTATTTTTAAAATATTAATATAAATTTTAAATAAATACTTAAAGATATTATATATTAATTAAATTAAATTAATTAATTTTTTCAAATTTAATCTTATTACTAATTCATTTATATTAAATCTTATTTTCATATATTAAAAAATAATAAAATTATAAGTAAAATCATAAAATTCATATTTCAAATCTTAACTTAATATTTTTAAAATTTTGAAATATATAATTTAAAAATCTAAATTTTACACATATATTAAAATAAAATAAAATCTTTATACTATATTAAAATCAAACGCATATATTCCTTCCCAAAATTTTGGAAATCATTTAAAAATAGACCAACGGTGTCCGTATATAGTTTTTTATCCTATGGTCAAGTGACATGAATATTTATCATTCCAATCGTAATAATTTAAATTTACGGATATATATCATTTCAACCCGCAGTCCCAAAATTCAAAATCAACAAAATCGCTTGGGTTTATCATTTTAACCCATAACGATTTTCCCTAATCTATAATATCATTCGGGTATGTATCATTTCAACCCATATGGAATTCTTAACAATCCATGAACTTAAAGAGCGAGAACAATATAATAATAACTTAAAATAGCGTAAATATCAATGATAAGCGTATATCGTAATTAGCAAATTTAAACATAATATCTAGACAACATGTTATGGTGTCATATATCAATCATAGGTGAACAATTTAAATAGCATATCATATTCAAAAATTAAATAACAAATAATTTAAATCTAACAACATATTCTAATCGTCATTTCATATGAAAATGAATTTACTAAAATAAGAACGTTAATTGTGAGTGATCGCTCACCTTCCGAGGCTAGAAATAGGGACACACACGCGAATGAGTGACAAATAAAGTAAGACAAGGTGAACTGGATTTGATGAATCAATATATAAATAAACTTATACATAAGCTATATATATATAAATAGATGGGAAGAAGTTACCTGAATTCGGATGCTCTTGCCCTACATCTCACGGCCAAACTTAGTAAGGCGAATTAGACTCCATGAATCAATTGTATATGTAATATATATATATGTATATATATATATATATGAAAAATATATATACATTTCACTTTATATCTCAGGTAAATATATATCTCAGGCAGATATAGTGTCTAAGGAGGCTGCTTAAGTAGGTGATACGGTGGAAGGAGGTGAGTGCTTGGTGGTGTTCGAAACATAGGTGGAGAGGTTCGGTCATAATCTTTGGTGGTTGAAGCTAGAAGGGAAGGAAGTTGCAGTGGAGGGTTTCGGCCAAAGCAAGGTGAAAGGCGGACGTGGCACTACTGTGATTGTGAAGGCTGCTCAACATAGGCAGGATGCGTCATGGCTTTGGTGATGGGTTGTGTGTGGTGGGTTGTTTGGTGCAGGCGGGAAAATAGGAGTTGAAAGAAGGTGGCTGGAGTATGGCTGATGCCGAGGATCGGATGGGTGAGTGATTTGTGTTGCGGCCAAGGGCGATGTGGAGATGCGAGAAGAGAACGGGATGGCGGACAAGGTCTAGGCAGAGAAAAGTGGTGGTAGGGAGATAGGGTAGGCTGCTCATGTAGGGTTTGGTACTGTGGTCACGTGAATTGCATGATGGAAGGTGGATGCTCGGGTTGATGATGGGTTAACGTGGAGGAAGGTTTGGCACTGAAGAGAGTTGGTGGAAGGTTCAGATGGCGGACCAGCAGATGATGGAGGGTGGAAGAAGCTGCTGGGGGAAGCTCGAGGTGAGGAGGAAGTGGGCGTTCGATAAGGAAGAAGGGCGATCTGGTGGAGGGTGGTGGACCTACGACAAGTGGAGACGAGGCTTAGGTGGATGTAGTCGGCTATGAAGG
Source organism: Allium cepa (assembly GCA_030765085.1). Classification (NCBI taxonomy): domain Eukaryota; kingdom Viridiplantae; phylum Streptophyta; class Magnoliopsida; order Asparagales; family Amaryllidaceae; genus Allium; species Allium cepa. The sequence continues at coordinate 556,425,683 of CM060931.1, read as the reverse complement.
GATACGAGCAGGTTGTGAAGGAAATTTGTGGATGAGGTTTCCATGAAGAAGATCAACAGGTTACACAAAGCAATACATAGATGCTCCGTTTTTTTTTTGAAATGAGAATGAATAAAATAATAAAAGGGGAAGAAGTGGAGAGAAATGGATGAACAAAAAAATGAAAATGACCAGAAAATTATATTGAATAGATAGGAATGGAGAAAGCCAATAGCTAAATTTTAGGATGTAATAAAGGGAAGTAGCCATTTGTTTTCTCACGGTGGGTAAATGAATGGCAACCGAAAAGGCTAAAATGCGGAACCGATACGGCTATTTGTTTCGTAGATTTCGCCTTCTATCGGACTCCGAAACACATATATGAATACACTGCGGAGATCAGCATGATGAGACGAACAGATTGGTACACCAATATTAGAGATACGACTACCCTATAAAAATTGATATTTTCCGCCAAAAATGCTGCTAAAATGTCGAAAATAAGATAAAAGGGGCAAGAGTGGCCTAAATTTGGTGAAACGAAATATGATGTCCCCCTCAGAAAAGATTTACAAATTTATTATATAAAAATATTTAGATTTCAACAATATTTTATTCCAGCAAATTTAACTGATTTAAATTTTAAATTTGAAATCTCACAAACAAACAAACTTTCTTACTTTCCAATGAAAATCTGACACTTGCTACATTTAAATAGACGTAACCAAATATCAAATTCTCATTGCCAAAATTTTATTTTTCTATTTCATGAAAATGTTGGTTAATTACGTTATTACAACCGGTCTCGGGCCGTTATAATTAACCTTTGTGGAAACAACCATTAAGATTTTTTTCCACAATCTTTATTTCCTTCATAATTCAAAAAGTATAACATCTATTTCAAAAGAGAATAACAATTGGAAAAGGGCTAGGGATTCACTCATTGATGTGTACACCTGGATTTTGAAAGCGATTTGGGTTGTAATGGAAGGAAAAATGCTACTCTTCACTGATTTGAAACAAATCTAGATTAATCATCATTCGAGGTAAGTGCTTCCTTTTCATTTTAGTGCTTAGAATTTAACAATTAAAATTTAAACCTTAAAACTATTAACCTCCATATCCTGGGAATACGAACTTCATTTCACGCGCGGTTCTTCCAATGGACTGGTGGCAAAATTCTGAACGATTTCCATTAGGTTTGCTGAGTTAGACTATTAGCAAAAGTGTCGGTATGGCCAATTTAATTTAATTAATTGAATTTTAAAATACTAAACTTTTATCCGTTAATGAAAAATTATAATTTTTGATGTGTATTTTGATATATTGACGATTTTTTAGGTATTGTGGATGTTTAGGGATATGTTATGTGTTTGTTTTGATTTTTATATTGCTCGATATAATTGTAATTATTTATGGATTTAAAAATTGAATGTATTAATTAAAATAAAATAGGTGAAATCGAGTAATTATAGGAAAATTAGTTGAATAAATGATAGATGTGATTGTTTAAATTTCTGTATGATGTTTGTAAATATAAGTCATTAATGAAATAAAATGAAATCAATGGAATAAATTTAATACGGTTATTATTTTTTAATTTTTGGGGAATTCATAAGTAATAATGGAAAATATATTTTAAACTAAATTTTAAAGTTTTATTTGTACTATTTAATAAAGTAGTATTTTATAAATAATAATATTGTTTTTTAGAAAATTACTACGTTTTATATAAGTGATGAAAAAGTTGATTTTACGATATTTACGGTAAGAAATATTATTATTATTTGATTTCTTAAATAAGAAGGGTATTTTCTTGTGATAATAACAATAATTGTAAAAATAATGTTTCCAGAAGTATTTTTAGAGAAAATAATCATTATTTTGAGATAAATAGAAAAAATAAGGAGTTTCAATGATTTAAAATAAAATGTTGTGCTTTGAAATAAATAGTACTAAATTGGTTTTGGATAATATTTAAATAGTTCTAATATATATCATTATTTTGATGTAAAATAATATTAATGTCGTTTTAAAGAATGATTTGATGAAGATCACTATTTTTGAATTAAATTGCAATGTTTAGAAGTGTTTGGAGAAATGGAAGTGGAATAAATGATTTAAAGAGTATATTATCATTTAAGAAGAGTTATTATTGTTTTTGAGATGAATAAATTTTATGAAAAACAATTTCATATTTAGGAGAATAATGGATGCAAATATATTATTTGAATGATTGCTGAATGTAATTAATTGTTGATTGTAGTTATCTCATATATTTGATGTTTGATGATGATATCTAATTTTGATGAGTGTGTTGTATTCTACCATTATTGCTACAAGATAATGTGTAGTTAATTATGGTTATTGGATCATCTATGTCGTGTTACTAATGTTTATTTGATTAGTACACATTTGATGATTGATGTTGTGTTACTATTATGAGGTGATCAGTACACATTTGTTGATTTATACTTATGTTGGTGATGTGTTACTACAATGGATAATTAGTAAGAGTTTAAGTATACTTGTATTATTTTTACTTCCTTATTTGATTGATTAGAGTTGTCATTGAGTACCAATTGGTGTTTAATGGATGTGCACTACTATTTTCTTGGCCTATAAGATGATTTTTGTAATGGATGAGTAGGAATACTGTTTTCTGCTTGTAATGTTTACATTAGTTGCAATGGTTGCATGGATGCTATGGTTGTTATGTACTATCAAGTATTTAGATACATAATAAGAGCATGAACTTAGGATTGATCCCTCAAAAGGGATGGGTAGGTAGTCTTTTTCTATGCAATAACTATCGAACCTATGTCCGTAATATATAAGGGTAGGCGCAGTCTGAATATAGTTAATTCCCTTTTCCTTTTATTTTATTATATATCTATACAGATATGAAGTTGCATGTAGGAGTAGAAGAGGAAATACAAGTGTGAATGTTAAGCTATATCGCAAATAGATGATTTGGTATATTCTTTTATACGTAGTTACATCATTTATGAGTTAAAGATAATTGAAGCATTGAAATGGGAATTGGAGTGATAATGTTGTAAATCATGTCTTAATGAGTCAATGTTCATTTAAATTGATGTTTTATTCCGTTATGAGGTTTCTTTTTTCCTTTCTTTTCCATTGTTTTTAAGCTTTTAGATTTTTATCTACCCTCGATATGCTACTTTTAATTTCTAAAATTAGCTGTAAGCGTATTTTTACGTCGTTGATAACTGATTTTTAGATGTTAAAAATAGTGGGTCGTCAAAATATGACTTAAGGAACAAAGGTGGAGGAGTATAAAATAATAGTCAGTCAGTTTTAAATATATCAAGTCATAGATTTAATTGTCAAAGATCTCATAACAATTCTTTAATTATTCTCTTTAGAAACTCTTTATTTTATTCTCAATAATCATCTTATAAAATTTCTAATTTGGTTTTACAAATTAAATGAATAAAAACAAAATTTTATAAAGAAAATGGAATTTTACACTAGGACTGTTGGCATATCCCTAAACGTATGTCGACATACTAGCCATTGATTGCAACTTCTGCTTTTAAATGAACGAACACTTCTTTTCATCTTTCAAAAAAAGGCTCATCTCTTCATCTTCTATATAAAGGATTTTGATAATGAATTTTTCAATCAATTCTCTCTCATTTCTCCTACTCTCTACATTCTTACATTTTGCAAATAAGTCTATGTATTCATAGAAACTTATACTTTGTGTATCCACTCTCTTTCTCTCTATTTCTTCATGGATTTGTAATCTACAAAAAAGTCAGAGAGTCTACATATAATTCTCTACCATTTCCTTTTTTTATCATATTCCTCAAAGAAATCAAAGATATATTGTTGTTGGAGGCCTATAGGAAATTATAAAGAAGATTACTTGAAATTATGTCTGATGTCCCGAGATTTTGGCAATACTTATTTAATAATTTCCATTTATAATTTATTTTAAAATATGTTATACTGATTTAAAAATCTAATTTAACCAAATATTATATATTCAAAACTAATAATTAATCTAATTTAACAAATGATATCTTTTCAAAAACTCAATAATAATGATAATTTAATTTGAATGTTTATTCTTTTCAAATAATAATAATAATATATATATGTGTAATTAATAATAATTGATCTTCTTAAGTTAATAAAAATATTCTATTTGTAATGTATATATGTATACATTGTAAAAAGGAAATTGGTTTCAATTTAAATTTAATAAAAATATTTTCAAATTATAATATATATGTTTATATATTGTGATTTGATGTTCTATTTTAAAATTCAAATAATTTCTGAAGCTAATATTTAAAATGTTATATTTATAATGTATAAATATTTTTGTATACATTTATTGTAAATAGAAAATAATGGATTAAACTTAAACAGAAAATATATTTTCAAATTTTTAATATATATATGTTTGTATAGTGATTTGGAAGGTTTTTGATTTGATTTAATAAAATGTTTTTCAAAAGCTATTTAAAATTTATTTTTATTTAACACTTAAAGGAAGTTTATTTTTATTAAAGAATAATAGTTTGAAAATAGTACATTATTTTAAAGGTTTAAATTGTTTTCTTTTAAATTGTTTTTGAAAATAGATTAGTTTTTATATATAATATCAATGTTAGAAATTTATGTTTAAACTTTTAAAATAAAATTTAAATAAATGTTTACTTTCTTCTTTTAAAACTTATTTGTAGGAAAGTAAGTTTTAAATAATTGTAAATTAAATCGCAAAGTTATAAATGCATTGCGTAGTTATATATATAACATGAGTATTTAGACTAGTATGGTAATTAAGGTTTAATTCATTTTTTAAAAAAGTAACTAATGTAATAATTACCTTTTAAAAACACTTGGCAACATAAGAGATTATGAAACACACTTGTCTACATAATAATAAAAGGGTTGGACATTTGTAAATACATGAATTTACTCACGTAACAAGTGCAATCCTTATTTTAAAAGAAAGTTTTGTTTTTAATTAAAGTTTAAAAAATAAAAGATTTGTTTGTTTATTTTCTTCAGCTAAATCTTCTGTAATTTTTCTTCAACTAAAATAAAAATAAGAAAGAAATCAAATGCAAGAAGATTCAAACTGAAATCAAGAAAACAAATTCAACTTGTAAAGAAATCAGAAGCTTTACAACCCAGATCCAAATTACAACCTCAACTGCAAATCTACAGCAATCAACATGCAATTCAATAGGCAAAAATCAATGTTTCAACAGCAAGTTAAAATGCAAAAGCAAATTCAAAGTCTAGAATTAAGGAATGCAGTGATTAAGTGTTCTCTTCTTTTTTAACTCTGGTGAGTAAATTTCTTTTTTTAAAAAATAGTTTTAAAATCTTTATTCGTTTGTTCTATAGAATGATTGATATAGTAAATATGAAATCAATGCTTGCATGTTGGATTTGATGATGAATGCAAATGTATGTGTAATAGTGGCAGTGGATGCCTGAAGGTATGTAGGTTTTAATCTCTGTTTGGTGCATGTTCTTGTTTTATAAAAAATTTCCCATCTTCTAAGATTGATCACTAATTATCATTGATCATTGAAGATAATCTGATTATAATAAGGAAATCTTGTTATTAAAAATAAATATAAAAATTTATATTGAACAAATATACTGAAAAAGTTAGATTTACAGTGAAAAATCAAAATTTAATAAAAATCAATCTCAACAATTTAAATTTCGAATCATATGACTTGAATGGATGCACAAAATCATGAATTTTAAAATGAAGTTTGTAATTTTTAAATTGGTATTGGAAGAGAAATGGAGGGTTTCTCGAATTTGGGTTATTGGTCGATTTCTGTTGATTGGAGTTTAGTTGGAGGTCGAGCTGCGGCATGGAGGTGGTCTTGGTTCTGGGTGATGCAGGAAAAATGGTGAAGGGTTTTTCCGTTGAACGTGGCGATCGGGGCACGGCATAGTAGGGTTTGGTCGCTGTTTCTTGTTTGGATCGCAAAATGACATGGGTTCATCGTCGTTGATGCTTTGGGGTGGATCGCCGGTGGGGGAAAGGTTTCGTGGATCGAGGCGCATGTGTGGATGAAGTGGCTGGTACTCCGGCGTTGGCTATCGCCGATGACGGTGATCTTTTGGTTCGTATATGCTTACAGGTTGCGACGCTGTAGCCATATTTTTTTTCGTTGATGCTTCCTTCGATTTTAGGTGACGAGGGGGTTGTCGAAGTCGATGTGGACTTGTAGGGCATGCCGACGATGGTCGCCGTCGACCAACTCCGGTGTGCACGTGCACGAGCTTATTTGGTGATCTGCTGTTGTTTTCGTATGTGAAGTTTTGGCCACGGGTTTTCCTCTGTTGTTTACTCGAGAGTTATTTCGTGATGGTCTTGCGTGTGACTCGGAGTTTAGGGAGGGTTGTCGCGTGAGTTGGCCTTGAGAATTGGGTTTCCAGGAATTGTTCCTATCTGTTTTTAACTGCATATTGTATTTTGAAAATGTAAAAAACAAAACTAAGTTTTTGAACAAAGCTTTAAATAGTTTTAATATGTTTGAAATATTTTAATTTAAAACTTTGTGTTTTAACATGTTAAGTTAAATTTGTTTTTAAAATATTTTGTTTGTTTTAAAGTTTAGTATTAACTGAATTTTTATATGTTATAAAAACGAAGTTTCAAAGTTGAAAGCAAATTGATGTTTAAACAAAGTGTTTTAAATTAGTTGTATAAAAATGAATGTTTGAATTTAAAGGAATTTTAGTTTTAAAGTTTGGATTTTATAATGTAAACTTTTGTTTAAAATAGTTGTTTTAAGTTTTGTTTTGTTAATGATATAATAATGTTTACAAATAAAATGTATTTGATGTAATTTAAATGTGATTAAGGTAAGGTATATAATAATGATAAACTAAAAAGATGATGCTTGTATGTAAACCAAATAAAAGTTTTGAATTTAAATATTTAATTTTAAAATGATTGATAAAAGTTAATGAAAGTATGGTTTATATTAATCAAGTTTTTGATTATAAAGGTAATTAAAGTAAATTACTTAATTAACTTAAAATTGGTTAATGTAAGTAATTAAATTAAGGTAAATTAGTTATGTAATTAATTAAGTGTAATTAATTACTTAATTAAAAATTAGTTAATCAAGTTTAATTAATTAAGAAATAATTAGTTAATAAGTAATTAATAAGTTAATTACTTAATGATTAAGAAGAATTATTTAAACATAATTACTTAATGAAGTAATTAAAGTAATTAATTATTCAGTGTAATTAATTAAGTTATTGTGGTTAATTTTAGTTAAATAATTAAGTTTAATTAATTAAAAAGAATTACTTAATGATGGGATTAAGTATAATTACATAGTGTAATTAAAGATATGTAATTACTTAGTGAAGTAATTAATGAATAATTACTGAATGTAATTAATTAAGGAAATTACTTGATGGATAGTAATTAAAGAGGAATAATTACTTAGGGAAGTAATTAAGGGATAATTACCCAGTGTAATTAAAGGATTGATTAATGTAATTAATCAAGATGGTTTAATTGGTAAAGTAATTAAGGAATTTAATTACTGATTGTGATTAATCAGGTTTAATTAATAATTGTAATTAAGTTTATAATTAATAATTAAATGTAATTTTGAAAACGATTGATTTATAAAGTAATTAGAGGGTCATTAATTTATGTAATTAATGAATAATTAATTATTTAATTTAATTTATAAATGTGATTAATTATAAGATAATTAATCAATGAAGTGAGGAAGAAGTAATAATTAATTTATGTAATTAATTAAGGATTTTGTAATTAAATATTGTTAATTAATTAATTAGAAATTAATTGAGATTAATTAATGATTAAAGATAAATTAATTTGTGTAATTAATTTAAAGGATAATTACATAGTGTAATCGAAGAATAATTAATCTAGGTGATTAATTAAAAATATGATTAAAGGATAATTAATCTGTATTTGAAGATTAATTAATGAAGAGTGATTAATTAATTAATTGTAATTAATTAATGATTGTTTAAGCAGGATCAGTTGTTTAATTCTCAAGTAATTAATTTATTTTAAGATGATTTAATTAATTATAAAGGAATTAATGATGCCTGTTTATGTATGATTGTTTGTGGAATATCTGGATTGGTTGATATCTATTGGATGATATGTTGTGATATTCTGTGGTATGATATTTGATATATCAATGATAAATGTGGGATATTTATCTATGAATGATGCTATGTGAATTCAATGTTTAAATTGAATTAATTTGTTGAACTTAAATCACTTGGACATTAAGATGGCGTTTGGATTCGATGAGACCGGGATCGGGTTTCCAAATTTGGAATTCCGAAAACCACATCGATCCAAGTTAAACGTTAGATCGTGAATCCAAGGGGAGTGCAAGTGAAGACTCGAGGTGTAAGAACTATTCGTCAGTATAACTCTGGAGGTGATTCCGAGATGAGTTTGACGGAAATAGTACTTACAGGTTCGAGATGGTGATTCAGAGTGCAAGGGCTATGGTCGTTAACTCTGAGGGTGATTCCAAAACGAGTGTAGCGAGATAGTGCCTTCGGTTTCGTTCGAACCCGGAATGAACTTGTATGGATTGAATGCTTTCAGAATATCGTCAGGTGGGCGATGAGCATTCTAAGATAGATATGTCCTATAAAGGTAATCGCAGCCTCAAGCCTCATCAACCGGGAATGGCTAAAACAAGGGAGGTGCAGCAAGGCTAAGTGGGTCATGCCCAAGTAGGACGAGATTTACTCCTATCTAGAGGTCCCTTTTTATTTCGGCTATGTGGGCGGTTGATCATGACAACTGTCGGGGTGGTCTTGCTCGGGACTGTCCAATAAGGGATGGTTCCGACCTTGTGTTGCATGGGAGTTAGGGTGGCTCCTCGGTACGGTGATCTAGGCCACGAACTGTGACGGGCGGTACCCCAGTAGCCCTGCCATTGATGGAAACCCATTCTTCCTACGAGACCCTACGGTTTTGTTTGTATTACCCACTTTTGTGGCTAGTAGCTGGAATTTAATAGATGCAACATTTTCGGCTATTTCTTATTTACTTGAAAACGCTAGACACTATTATAATATCACTAGATTTTCTATCAAATGTTTTGGTTAGCGTAAGTTAATTTTTTTTTAATGTTTATATGTGGGAAGTCTAATGTGATACCTTTCTTTTCAAAGGATTTTCTAAAGTTAAGCAATCTTAAACCGTTTACTCACACTAGACCCCTGTCTGACTCGAGTGTTTATTTTCTGTTCTATTAAACTCTTGGGTACTCATGTTATGTATGAGTAGTCAAGTGATTCAGGTTTGCTTTGACGAGTTCTGGAGGAGATATGGAGCAGGTGGTTTCAGCGTGTAGATATATATAGTGGTTCCGCTATATTTGACTTATTTCTGTTTCTGTTATGTACTTGAGTTGTAATATCTAGACAGGAGTTATAACTGTCTAGTTTTGTGTAGTTTGAGCTGTATAACTCTTATTTTGTATGGTACTCTATGATATTTTATTTGGTTATTATAATTTATTCGTTCCGCTGTGAGATTCTGATGTTGTTTGGTTCTTTCTTTTCTATCTTTTTTCTTTTCTATCCCTTTTTTCTTCTTAACGATGCGTCTTTCTGTGTTATGAAAGGCGGGTCGTTACATTGTGGTATCAGAGCGCTATGTTGAGCGAATACCTAGGCTCTGGAGTGGTGTCTTTCTTGAGAGCGCGTATTTGCAATTTAGTGTATATATATCTATTTATTCCTACCTATTTTGTTGGGTTACCTGTTCGGGTTTGCCAGCATAAGTTCTAGAAGTAGGAGAGATAGTGGTGTGTATAGCATGACTATCAATGAAAGAAGTCCGAGTATTTGAGGTTGGAAGAGTATCTGCCAGGACAGTTTTGGGTATCTTGAGTAAGTTTGGCAGTTTGTTGTATGGATTTCATCAATCTCTAAAGGAAATCTTTTAAAGGTTCGGAGTTTATCTTTGGAGTATAATTTTGGATTGCGCTCGTGCGAGCGGATTTTCTAGAATTTGGATCAGTCGGAAGAGCTGAAGCAAGTATTGGTATTTTGGTAACCATAGGAAGGAGAGTAGGAGACTTGGTTCAGCTAGGTGTTTGTGCTTGGTCTGAAGCCCGAATTTATTGAGAGGTTTCTACTCATCTTGTAGACTCTTTTTGTGGAGTTGGTTGATATAGATTTAGGATTCAAGGAGCTTTGGATAGGAGGTCTGTGGTAGCAAGGGCAGCTCAGAGGTGTTGAATGTGCTGTCAGAAAGATCTTTTGGCTCAGCAGTATCCTAGAGGTGGGGTTCGAAAGCAGTTGTGTTGTCCATTTCTTCGATGGTTCAGAAGTCTTTGAGATTCTTCTGTCAGTAGATCGAGCAAATGGTGAAGGCTTGTTCCTTTTTCTTCTGGAATCTCAGATGGGTAAGGTGTTTTGAGGTGGACCACCAGTTTCTTCTTTTGAAAGGTTTAAGCTGTTCTGTTATGTAAGAGAGAATAGTTTCTTTGGAATCCAAACTGGGTATTATCGCAAAAGTGACTTGCGATGGTTCGGAAGTTCTTTTAGTAATCTTTGCTTTAGTGGGTGACATCTCTTAAGAATGTTGGGGCTATCGAGTGGTTTGAGACTTTCTGAATATCTTCGAGGAAGTCAAAGGAATTTGTCTGTGTCGGGAGATGGAGTTCTGTTTCGATTTGGTTCTTGGATTTTCTGGTGGTTTGGCCTAGTAGAGAGAAGACTCCAGGAAAGTGGGTTTTGTGAGCAATCAGGATTGATTGAATCTAGTTTTCTGAATGGATTTATGTTGTAGTATTTGTGACCAAATCGGATAGGTCATTAAGCTTTTATGGAATTTGATGGACAATGTTTCTTGATGAGTTGATCAAGTTTGTGCTTGTGTTCATCAAAAGCATTATCATCTTCTTCGGATCAGAGTTGTGCAGCGGAAGCATGGTGGCAGCTATCCCAGGATAGAAGCAACCTCGGATTCATCGTAAGATTTGTGTTTTCTTGGGTTTAAGGTTTTCTTCAAGAAGTTCTTTCGGGATATGAAGGCTTGGATGTCAGGAGCATCTGTTCTGTTTTTTCAGATAGGAAAAGCTAGTTTGAAGTTTATGATGCTTGTATGGTAGATTGGTGTTTTGTATTTCCATGGATTTTGGGAGAACAATCTTGTTGAGTAGAATCAGGAGGTCATCTCATTCTTGATCCATTTTTGATTTGAGAAGTATCTATGAAGTTTAGATGATCAGGAAGATTGAGGGTAGTCCAGGATCAGTAGAGGTTGTGGTCGAGAGAGAAGAGATTCAGAATTCGAATTCGGAGATTTAATTTTTGGATAAGTTTTCTCCGATCATAAGAGTGATGAGATTGGATAAGATGGGAAGCTAGCTCGAGAGTGTATTGGAATCTTTCTGTATTCTCTTAAGGATAAGTGTTTGAGCTATCACTGGTTCAGAACCAGCAGATCATGGAGATTTAGAAGTTGATCGGGCTTGTCTGTGGTCCGGTATCCTGTTTAGATTGTAGATTTGGATATATAGGAGTTCTAGACCTGGGTAGAGCGGCTAGTTTTAGATTCTATAGGGTGAGTAACCTGGTGTTTGTACCTGGGGAACTCCAAGAAAATTCTGTCCAGAATTCTGTCTGGATAGTTAGAATTGATTGTTTGAATTGGATGTTATGGTTTTTAGCATGGTTGATAGCATTTGTTGCTATTTTAAAATTTAAAATATGTATGGAATTATTAAATTATCTTTGCTTTTAATTTCGGGGACGAAATTCTTTTAAGGGGGGAGGAATGTGATGTCCCGAGATTTTGGCAATACTTATTTAATAATTTCCATTTATAATTTATTTTAAAATATGTTATATTTATTTAAAAATATAATTTAACCAAATATTATATATTCAAAACTAATAATTAATCTAATTTAACAAATGTTACCTTTTCAAAAACTCAATAATAATGATAATTTAATTTGAATGTTTATTCTTTTCAAATTATAATAATAATATATATGTGTAATTAATAATAATTGATCTTTTTAAGTTAATAAAAATATTCTATTAGTAATGTATATATGTATACATTGTAAAAAGGAAATTGGTTTCAATTTAAATTTAATAAAAATATTTTCAAATTATAATATATATGTTTATATATTGTGATTTGATGTTCTGTTTTAAAATTCAAATAATTTCTGAAGCTAATATTTAAAATGTTCTATTTATAATGTATAAATATTTTTGTATGCATTTATTGTAAATAGAAAATAATGGATTAAACTTAAACAGAAAATATATTTTCAAATTTTTAATATACATATGTTTGTATAGTGATTTGGAAGGTTTTTGATTTGATTTAATAAAATGTTTTTCAAAAGCTATTTAAAATTTATTTTATTTAACACTTAAAGGAAATTTATTTTTATTAAAAGAATAATAGTTTGAAAATAGTACATTATTATAAAAGTTTAAATTGTTTTCTTTTAAATTGTTTTTGAAAATAGATTAGTTTTTATATATAATATCAATGTTAGTTATAGAAATTTGCGTTTAAACTTTTAAAATAAAATTTAAATAAATGATTATTTTCTTCTTTTAAAACTTATTTGTAGGAAAGTAAGTTTTAAATAATTATAAATTAAATCACAAAGTTATAAATGCATTGCATAGTTATATATATAACATGAGTATTTAGACTAATATGGTAATTAAGTTTTAATTCATTTTTTTTTAAAAGTAATTAATGTAGTAATCACCTTTTAAATACACTTGGCAACATAAGAGATTATGAAACACACTTGTCTACATAATAATAAAAGGGTTGGACATTTGTAAATACATGAATTTACTCATGTAACACGTGGCAATCCTTATTTTAAAAGAAAGTTTTGTTTTTAATTAAAGTTTAAAGAAGAAAAGATTTGTTTGTTTGTTTTCTTCAGCTAAATCTTCTGTAATTTTTCTTCAACTAAAATAAAAACAAGGAAGAAATCAAATGCAAGAAGATTCAAACTGAAATCAAGAAAACAAATTCAACCTGTAAAGAAATCTAAAGCTTTACAACCCAGATCCAAATTACAACCTCAAATGGAAATCTACAGCAATCAACATGCAATTCAACAAGCAAAATTCAATGTTTCAACAGCAAGTTAAAATGCAAAAGCAAATTCAAAGTCCAGAATTAAGGAATGCAGTGATTAAGTGTTCTCTGCTTTTTTAACTCTGGTGAGTTAATTTCTTTAAAAAAAAACAGTTTTAAAATCTTTATTCATTTGTTCTATGGAATGATTGATATAGTAAATATGAAATCAATGCTTGCATGTTGGATTTGATGATGAATGCAAATGTATGTGTAAGAGTGGCAGTGGATGCCTGAAGGTATGCAGGTTTTAATCTCTGTTTGGTGCATGTTCTTGATTTATAAAAAAAATTCCCATCTTCTAAGATTGATCACTAATTATCATTGATCATTGAAGGTAATCTGATTATAACAAGGAAATCTTGTTATTAAAAATAAATATAAAAATTTATATTGAACAAATATACTGCAAAAGTTAGATTTACAGCGAAAAGTCAAAATTTAATAAAAATCAATCTCAACAATTTAAAATTCGAATCATATGACTTGAATGGATGTACAAAATCATGAATTTTAAAATGAAGTTTGTAATTTTTAAATTGGTATTGGAAGAGAAATGGAGGGTTTCTCGAATTTGGGTTATTGGTCGATTTCTGTTGATAGGAGTTGAGTTGGAGGTTAAGCTTCCGCATGGAGGTGGTCTTGGTTCTGGGTGATGCAGTAAAAATGGTGAAGGGTTTTTCTGTTGAACGTGGCGATTAGGGCACGACATAGTAGGGTTTGGTCGCTGTTTCTTGTCTGGATCGGAAAAGACATGGGTTCGTCGTCGTTGATGCTTCGGGGTGGATCGCTGGTGGGGGAAAGGTTTGCGTGGATCGAGGCGCATGCGTGGATGAAGTGGTTGGTACTCCGGCGTTGGGTATCGCCGTTGACGGTGATCTTTTGGTTCGTATGTACTTACAGGTTGCGACGCTGACGCCATATTTTGTTTCGTTGATGCTTCCTTCGATTTTGGGTGACGAGGGGGTTGTCAAAGTCGATGTGGACTTGTAGGGCTTTCCGACGATGATCGCCATCGACCAACTCCGGTGTGCACGTGCACGAGCTTATTTGGTGATCTGCTGTTGTTTTCGTTTGAGAAGTTTTGGCCATGGGTTTTACTCTATTGTTTGCTCGAGAGTTTTTTCATGATGGTCTCGCGTGTGACTCGGAGTTGAGGGAGGGTTGTCGCGTGAGTTGGTCTTGAGAATTGGGTTTCCAGGAATTGTTCCTCTCTGTTTTTAACTGCAAATTGTATTTCGTAAATGTAAAAACAAAATTAAGTTTTTGAACAAAGCTTATAGTTTTAACAGGAAATTATTGTCAAGGACAAAATTTCATAGCTTTTTAGCCTCAAGGACAGACCTTCAATATTTTATCCTGAAGGACAACTTTTTGTAGGTATCAGTTTTTAGTTATTGATAGCAGTTTTTAGGTATCAGTTTGTAGTTATCGGTAGCAGTTTTTAGATATCAGTTTTTAGCTCGGTAGCAATTTTGTTGTCCTTATGAATAATTTTGGAAAATGTTTATCCTTAAAGATAATTTTAGAAGAATGTTTGTCCTTATGGAAAAAATATTGAGGTCGTGTCCTTGAGGTAAAAACTATACAAATGTTTGTCCTTTAAATTAATTCCCCCTAGTTTTAATATGTTTGAAATATTTTAATTTAAATCTTTGTGTTTTAACAAGTTAAGTTAAATTTGTTTTTAAAATAGTTTGTTTGTTTTAAAGTTTAGTATTAACCGAATTTTTATATGTTATAAAAATGAAGTTTCAAAGTTGAAAGCAAATTGATGTTTAAACAAAGTGTTTTAAATTAGTTGTATAAAGAATGAATATTTGAATTTAAAGGAATTTTAGTTTTAAAGTTTGTATTTTATAATGTAAACTTTTGTTTAAAGTAGTTGTTTTAAGTTTTGTTTTGTTAATGATATAATAATGTTTACAAATAAAATGTATTTGAAGTAATTTAAATGTGATTAAGGTAAGGTATTTAATAATGATAAATTAAAAAGATGATGCTTTTATGTAAACCAAATAAAAATTTTTGAATTTAAATATTTAATTTTAAAATAATTGATAAAGGTTAATAAAAGTATGGTTTATATTAATCAAGTTTTTGATTATAAAGGTAATTAAAGTAAATTACTTAATTAACATAAAATTGGTTAATGTAAGTAATTAAATTAAGGTAAATTAGTTGTGTAATTAATTAAGTGTAATTAATTACTTAATTAAAAAGTAGTTAATCAAGTTTAATTAATTAAGAAATAATTAGTTAATAAGTAATTAAGAAGTTAATTACTTAATGATTAAGAAGAACTATTTAAACATAATTACTTAATGAAGTAATTAAAGTAATTAACTACTCAGTGTAATTAATTAAGTTATTGTGGTTAATTTTAGTTAAATAATTAAGTTTAATTAATTTAAAATAATTACTTAATGATGGGATTAAGTATAATTACTTAATGTAATTAAAGATGTGTAATTACTTAGTGAAGTAATTAATGAAATTACTTAATGTAATTAATTAAGGAAATTACTTGATGGATAGTAATTAAAGAGGAATAATTACTTAGGGAAGTAATTAAGGGATAATTACCCAGTGTAAATAAAGGATTGATTAATGTAATTAATCAAGATGTTGGTTTAATTGGTAAAGTAATTAAGGAAGTTAATTACTGATTGTGATTAATCAGGTTTCATTAATAATTGTAATTAAATTTATAATTAATAACTAAATGTAATTTTGAAAATGATTGATTTATAAAGTAATTAGAGGGTCATTAATTTATGTAATTAATGAATAATTAATTGTTTAATTTAATTTATAAATGTGATTAATTATAAGATAATTAATCAATGAAGTGAGGAAGAAATTAAGGATTTTGTAATTAATTATTGTTAGTTAATTAATTAGAAATTAATTAAGATTAATTAATGATTAAAGATAAATTAATCTGTGTAATTAATTTAAAGGATAATTACATAGTGTAATTGAAGAATAATTAATCTAGGTGATTAATTAAAAATATGATTAAAGGATAATTAATTTGTATTTGAAGATTAATTAATGAAGAGTGATTAATTAATTAATTGTAATTAATTAATGATTGTTTAAGCAGGATTAGTTGTTTAATTCTCATGTAATTAATTTATTTTAAGATGATTTAATTAATTATAAAGGAATTAATGATGTCTGTTTATGTATGATTGTTTGTGGAATATCTGGATTGGTTGATATCTATTGGATGATATGTTGTGATATTCTGTGGTATGATATTTGATATATCAATGATAAATGTGGGATATTTATCTATGAATGATGCTGTGTGAATTCAATATTTAAATTGAATTAATTTGTTGAACTTAAATCACTTGGACATTAAGATGGCGTTTGGATTCGATGAGACCGGGATCGGGTTTCCAAATTTGGAATTCCGAAAACCACATCGATCCAAGTTAAACGTTAGATCGTGAATCCAAGGGGAGTGCTAGTGAAGACTCGGGGTGTAAGAACTATTCGTCAGTATAACTCTGGGGGTGATTCCGAGATGAGTTTGACGGAAATAGTACTTACAGGTTCGAGATGGTGATTCAGAGTGCAAGGGCTATGGTCGTTAACTCTGAGGGTGATTCCAAAACGAGTGTAGCGAGATAGTGCCTTCGTTTCGTTCGAACCCGGAACGAAATTGTATGGATTGAATGCTTTCAGAACATCGTCAGGTGGACGATGAGCATTCTAAGATAGATATGTCCTATAAAGGTAATCGCAGCGTCAAGCCTCATCAACCGGGAATGGCTAAAACAGGGGAGGTGCAGCAAGGCTAAGTGGGTCATGCCCAAGTAGGACGAGATTTACCCCTGTATAGAGGTCCCTTTTTATTTCGGCTGTGTGGGCCGTTGATCATGACAACTTCCGGGGTGGTCTTGTTCGGGACTGTCCAACAAGGGATGGTTTCAGCTTTGTGTTGCAGGGGAGTTAGGGTGGCTCCTCGGTACGGTGATCTAGGCCGCGTACTGTGACGGGCGGTACCCCAGTATCCCTGCCATTGATGGAAACCCATTCTTCCTACGAGACCCTACGGTTTTGTTTGTATTACCCAATTTTGTGGCTAGTAGCTGGAATTTAATAGATGTAATATTTTCGGCTATTTCTTATTTACTTGAAAACCCTAGACACTATTGTAATATCACTGGATTTCCGATCAAATGTTTTGGTTAGCGTAAGGTAAAAACTTTTCCATGTTTATGTGTGGGAAGTCTTACGTGATACCTTTCTTTTCAAAGGATTTTCTAAAGTTAAGAAATCTTAAACCGTTTACTCACACCAGACCCCTGTCTGACCCGAGTGTTTATTTTCTGTTTTATTAAACTCTTGGGTGCTCATATTATGTATGAGTAGTCAAGTGATTCAGGTTTGCTTTGACGAGTTCTGGAGGAGATATGGAGCAGGTGGCTTCAGCGTGTAGATATATATAGTGGTTCCGCTATATTTGACTTATTTCTGTTTCTGTTATGTACTTGAGTTGTAATATCTAGACAGGAGTTATAACTGTCTAGTTTTGTGTAGTTTGAGCTGTATAACTCTGATTTATATGGTACTTTGTAATATTTTATTTGGTTATTATAATTTATTCGTTCCGTTGTGAGATTCTGATGTTGTTTGGTTCTTTCTTTTCTATCTTTTTTCTTTTCTACCCTTTTTTTCTTCTTAATGATGCGTCTTTCTGTGTTATGAAAGACGGGTCGTTACATTATGATAGAATGATTCAATTTCTTATAGGGATCACTCTCTTATTTGTTTGTAAAGGTGCATCCTACCACCAGTAGATTGTATAGGTATGTCTTGCAACTCATGGAAAGTCAGGATGGGTGTTCTTGCCACTTGATTCAAAGTTAAGAAGGTCATGATGTGTCTTGTCACCCATGGGAAGTCAGAGTACGTGTTGCTTGCCACATTAGTCAAAGTAAGGCTGTTAAGGTTTACTTGCCATCCATGGAAGTGCATGTTGGTTATAGTAAAATTATGTATGGGGTACAGGACTGGATGTAGGATTGGGAATCCGAACCAGTCTAAAATTCTTGGAGTCTTCTCTTTTCTTTTACTACTCTTACTTACTTCATATTTTATATTACTATGTATAATCTGATTCTGTATTGATAAGTTTAATAATCATAAAGTAAATTAATAATAGGTTTCGAAACACTATTCACCTCTTCTAGTCTTACATTAGCCTTAACATCAATTCTGCATAGTATTAGGGTATCACATCATAACCTCATTGAAATTTATTAAGGTTGGCCTCGATTCCTTGGTGCTTACTAAGTAACCTAAGAATTTGTCAGAGCGGAAAATGCATGAGATTTTTTTAGGATTTAGCTTCATGTTTATTTGCGGTGGGTACCCAAAGTTTCGACAGGGTTCTATACACGCCCCCTACATTCTCAAATTTTACCAACATGTTGCCAACATAAACTTCCATGGACCTTTCTATTTGCTTAACAAACATCATATTTATGAGCCATTGATAATTTCTCCTCTTTTTGAATATAGAAGGAAATTACTTTACAACAATATATTCCTGTATTGGTTATGAATGAATTGTGTTCCTGGTCGGGCCATGCATGGATATTCGGTCGTATTAGGAATAGGCATCCATGAATGCCAACAACTTATGTTTGCTAGATGCGTCCATGAGTTAGTCTATGCATGGCAAGGGGATGTTATATTCTAGTCTGGCTTTATTAAGGTTAAAGAAATTAATGCATGTTCTTCATCTCTCGTCAGGTTTTCAAACTAATTTAAGGTTGGTTATCCATACTGGATACTCATATTCTTCGATGAATCTGTTGTTGAGAAGTTTTCCACTTCTTCTTTTGATGATTTATGCCTCTTAAGGTTAAGTTGTCTTCTTTTTTGGTAGATATAATAAGCATTAGGGTCAATATTGAGGATATGGAATACAATAAAGGGATCCATGTTGGTATATCATCGTGCCCCCAAGCAAATAGGTCGAGTACTCCTCTTGAGGAATTCTATCAACTACATTCTCACTACTATGTCCAACTATATGCCAATTTGGATGGTTCAACTTGAGTCCTCACTATATAAGACGATCAATTTGAGCTTTATAGTCAGGCTGCCATCCAGGTAGATGTTCCTCATTTGAGGATATACGAAGAAATCATTTTCACTTCCCTTACCGAGCTCTAATTCACACTGGTTTAATGCGTAAAACATATGCTCTATAAAGTGCTCGGTTAGGCATGAGTGCGGGGGGCCTGACATCTCCCAACTCTCACAGATGAGTATCCGACGATGAGAATATGGGCACCGTGCTATTACTTGTTTCTGCTTATGAATAGAAGTGGATTTGTTCGCTTTAGGTAGTGATGAGTTCCCAATATTTGGCTTGACTAGCCAAAAACATCCGACCTTTAGAGCTTTCGGACCCTAGCACAAATGGGAACACTAACCCATCATATTAAAGAACATTGTACGTATGAGGTCTAATAACACAGAGAATACATATAGTTAAGAATGATCGAATGTGAATATATTTTCAGACTAATAATAAGTCTTCTTTATTACCA
Organism: Allium cepa; assembly: GCA_030765085.1. Taxonomy (NCBI): domain Eukaryota; kingdom Viridiplantae; phylum Streptophyta; class Magnoliopsida; order Asparagales; family Amaryllidaceae; genus Allium; species Allium cepa. The sequence continues at coordinate 556,405,952 of CM060931.1, read as the reverse complement.
TTATGAGGATATGAACTGAAAATTTGATGTGTACACTATTAATTCAAAGTAATAAACACACTGATTTAAAACATTCAGAATAATACATAACATAAATAAATCAAAATCAGAGTCACAGAATGCAGTGGAATAACATATATCATATAACATAATAAGATGTTAGTCTACAAAATATTAGTACTAAACCCACATACACACACACATCAGGTTCAAAATATTATATCAAGTACAAGCCAACAGCTAAATAATATACATGACCCATCATCCTAAATGTACATACATATACAATAATGGGGTAAATTGAAACAATCAAAATAGTCTACTATAGTACTAGCACAAAATCTATAAGTAAGCGAGTCCCTGTAACTATAGAGTCTTAGCCTGACTCGAATATTATAAAATAAATAGGCCAGACTATATCTAATTAAAAGGTGAGATACTGGTATCATAAATATATGACTTAAATAATGAAATAAGCCATAATAGAAATATGCCTGAAACCAAATAATCCTAATAAGGTGTATCAATCAAAAACACCATTTTATAAATCCATTATCACAAATATATGGCTTAAAAACAAAATAGGCCATAACAGAAATATGTCTGAAACCAAATAATCATAATAAGGCATGATAATCAAAATCACCATTTCATAAATGCATTATCATAAATATATGACTTAATAATAAAATAAGCCATAATAGAAATATTCCTGAAACCAAATAATCATAGTAAGTCGTATCAATCAAAATCACTATTTCATAAATCTGTATCAAGTCTCAAATGGACTATCATCAACAATAGGTGCCAACAATTCAAAATTCTCTAGAGCCAAAAGATTCTAAATATCCATCCCAAAATCTTTGAAGAAACAATCATCACTAATGAAATAAATTGATAGTCAACTATCTGTCTAAACAGCGACGCAGAGCCTAAAAACCAAATAGACTGAAATCAGCCTAATAAACCAAATAGACCTGGCCACATTGTAATAGTCTAATCCAATAAATAGAATAGCTATAACACAACCAAATAAGCAAACATTGTCTAGCTGTATACCAATAAACTGATAGGTATTAGTTATATAGTCTATAAACAATCATGCATGTAACACCTGTCCAAACAACAAAAAGCAGCTGCATTACACCATAATAGTCAACTTATCCAAATCTAAGAATGTATCGACTCTTCGATCGATGAAAAATGAGTTATTGTCTCTCAAGGATCTATTAGCCTAAAAACGAAATTCGAACACCCTAAGATAGTACAACTTTAAAGTGTACTTCACTTTCACTTTAGTAATCATTTGAATTTAACTAATTGTCACATATCAAAAAGTAAATTCAAGCGTTTACTAAATGCTAGTAATTTTCACTCAAACTCTATCTAACGGATTATTATAACAGGTGAGAGAATTGTATGAAATATCTCATACCAATCCAATAATTAAATTGTTTATAAAAATTCTTTGTTTCATAGAAAATCATAAAATCACAATATAATCCCAAATCATAATAAATAAAATAAAAATGTTTTTGAATTAATTTATATAAAAAGAGATAACTTTTTTAAACTCATTTTAAAGAAGATTTGCTTATTTATAAAAGCTTTTGAACTATTTGAAAATCATGTAAACCTCTTTTATAACTAAAATCATTTGAAACTGAAATTATTACTTTCATAACGGCTTTTATAAAATAACACTATATATCTTTTGCCTCTAAAATATTTCCGAAATTTTAATATACTTAACATAGTAAATTTAAAAAAGTTTTATGATCAAATATTACTCATTTTTAAAAGCTTTGAATAAATTTTTTTGAAATAAGAAATAACTTAAGATTTTTATATAATATAACTATATTCTATGAACTAAATTCCAATATGAATCAAATAGATAAAATTCATTTTGAGAATCTTTTAAAAACATATAAACATTTCGAACATTAAATCCATCAAAAATTAAACATATAGAGCTAACATTGCCCTATAAAATATAATTCCACAATATGGAATTATTTAGCAACCCGGGCTGCTTTTCGAGAATTTCGATCACACAAACTATGCACAACAACTATATGATTTAGCTACAATTGATCAACTGTATTTCAATGGTTTCCAAAATAATTCAATTTCATAATGGATAATACAATCGAATCTGATATATAGAATACACAATTCAAATAATTCTTTCATCAAACAAATTGAACCCACAGCATACAATTTATTTCAATAATTTCATCCGGACGTTGCTAAAATTTTACGCAATTCATAAGCGATATATAAGCTAAGCAAAGCATGCAAAGAGGGATGTTCTTATTTAGATATATCACTGTGAGTTAAGAGGATAAATCACCTTATCCCACTAGCTTGCTTGAATGCCTAAATTTTTGTTTCAACATGCACCCAGATCTCAAATCAATTTACTTCCAAAACCCTAGCTACCACTAATTTGACAGCAACTCCGCTCTCACAAACAAACTTCTTTACCTGCAATGTCAGCTATACCCCTAGCATTCGTGCCCTCCTCCATGAAGCCAGCCTCAATCGCATTCCCTGACTTTCTTCTAGCTCATGCCGAACTCCCCTTAAACGCGCAACCTATACCACTCGTGATGATCCCTAAGCCTTGCGTCACCTGTTCGGCACCTTCATCCAAGCACCGCCTTCCTACACTCGTGATAGCCGCATCGCAATTTCCGTTTGTTTCTTTTACTTCTAATTTAGGGCTTTGGGAAAATAACGAGAATAGGAAAGAGAGGAAAGTGGGTCTATGGATAATGAAGGTTAGAACAAGGCTTCAGACGATTAAACAAATTTTGGAAATAATGAATGGTCTTTGGACTCTAGAAGTGCTATAGTAAAGATTATTAGATTGAAACCATCATGTTAAGTCCTTATATAAAACAATCCCCATTTATATATTTAAATTTTATTAAAATCCTTTATTAAATATACTTTAATTGAATAATAATTCGAAATCAAAATAGTAATTGTCAAAGCTGAATTCAAAACTTATATTTTAATTAAATTAGCGTAATACTACAGCTTTAAAAAAGAGTTGCCACATAGGGAGGATTCATTATGCATATGCGATGCATTTGTTGTTCATTGATTAAGGTTTTCGACAAGGAAGGGAGAATTGGTCAGCTCTTACATCCTCTTGGAGTCGTTGTATTAACTAGGCCCGACATGAATAGGAACCTTAAGGGGCTCACATATTATGTCAAATATTCGATATGACTGATGTTTTCGGCATGGATATGAGTGCCGATTGGCTCTTGCATCTTCTTAGAATAACTGATTTGTAGCTATCTACACAAATGAAAATCACAAGAGGTTCGTGCACTCTCTTGGATGCATTGATGATGTCCTCGGCCTAACCAAGAGCTTTATGGAGCACTCATGCTCCCTCGAAAGAAGCTGATGTTATGCACTCATCGTTGGAACGAGGAGGAGCGATTTAGTGCTCTCATACCCTCTCGGGTTGGCAGTTGTTGGGTTTTCACCGCTTTTTGGAGCATGAGCTCCCCTTTTTGGCTTGTTGTAGAGAGATGTTGCAGCAGTCTCTTATAGTTTGTCTATTGCAACAGATGCAGTCGTCTCCCTTATGATAGTGAATTTCATTATAAGTTGCTGATATGCCATTACTACATCCAAATTGACCAAATCTAGTCTAACTATAAGAATATTGCAGAAAGATAAACAATCATCTACTAAAAGTTTACATGTATTTTGATGGAGCGAAATTCCTCGCCAAAGTGACCGCACGTGAGCTCGAACCCATAGGAACAATCCCAACGCCATTGAAGCTGTTAATGGGCAATGTGCATGAGCTGAGACTTGATGATGGGAGCTTTATCTAAATGAAGACATTCTTGAACCTGACTGTGACGCCCCACTCCGAGAGCCTTGTTAACAAAGAGTATTACATAGATAATACTGTCGGCTAACGCGGACAATAGAGTATAATGGAAGCGACCATGTGTAATCTTACCTTAACTATTCACTAAATACGTTGAAAAGTAGTCACATTAAAATTCGACCTATTCAATAAATATTTAAGGCAAAACTACAATGGCTATAGGATCTATCAGAAGAAAATATAAAAACTCAAATGCAATATACATCACAGAACAGTAAACCATCATATACACACATATACTGATACCAAGCAGAGTATACAAAATAATACATGTCAAGTGGTATAGCAAACCATAATATACAGACGAGTCAATAGAATACATAATAGAGTTACAACAGATAAGGACTAGAAAAGACGCTATAACAAAATGAAGCTAGCGAATAGTCCGTGCGGAAGCAAAATAGGCTAAGTCCAAAAGCACCTAACCTGAAACAACTCGGTCTGACCCGAGTATAAAATACACGGGTCAGTCTAGATAACAAATCAGTTAGATAAACTGAACAATAATAAACCTGCAAGGTTACACAGTATAACAAATATCTCTAGAGGAGATAACATAATCATCAACAACAGATGAACATAATAAAACAATCCTCACATCATCGGCAACATAGATAATCAAAGGATATGAATATCCTAAAGCAAGCCAATAGGCAAATAGCAAATATCCATAAGGTATACAAGTTCCATGAGGAAATCGCTACTCTCCATGCGGCTCAAAAAGACCAACACCAAAGGGAGATACCAAGGGAATATACATAGCAATGAAATATCATAAAATTTGCTCGAGCTCAGTACTGTACAAACAAGGATCCATGAGCCCGAAGACTCCAAACCCAAGTATCACCCATGCGGCACATAAGGCCAACATCAGAGCGAAACTATATAGGGCGACAAACCCGAAGGCGCAAACCCGAAGGCAACATACCCGAAGGCAACAAACCTAGGGAGACAGTTCGAAGACACTATCCCAGAGGCAACAAACCATAGTGGTGAAGGTCAAAGACCCAGTACTGGATACCACTAACTGGCGGAATGTGTCACAACTCTCGAAAAGGAATCCTAAAAGTGTTAAAGTATGTCCCATAACCACTCGTTCGCACTAAACGGTTTACTATCCGTCAGTCACTTTTACACTCAAAGCAGTACAAAGTTTACCTCATATCATCGATAAACCAAACCCGAAGGTCAAAACGATCAATTGAATAGGTCGGGAATTAATCGGAAGGATAAACGCACAGATTCATGGTCCGTGTTTTGCCCAACCATTTAATCACCCTTCCACTTCGCTCGAAGTGCGAAATTTTTATGTGTGTGTCTAATAAATAGAATTTATAATTTGGAGAAGGGAGCTTTTAATACGATTTAGAGAGATTATTTATAAACCCGTGAATGAAGTCAAAAACAAGTCATCAAAGTCAAATATGCAACAACAACTAATCGGAATCAACACGGATCGATAAAAGTTGGAAATTAGCTCAAAATTAGCCAAAATAGGCAAAACAAGGAATTCCAGACGTCTGAGCGGTGCCTTCAGACGTCTGGTTTCGGTCTTTGGAAAAATTCCAGAAAACCCAACCAGACGTCTGGTTTTGCATACCAGACGTCTGAAACCAATCAGACGTCTGAACTTGAGGATCAGACGTCTGATCCTGGTTTCTGACTTTCTTCCAGCTGTCGTGCTTTATTATTTTTCACTCCAGGTTAAAACCAGACGTCTGAGCTTTGCTTCCGGACGTCTGTCACCTGGTCTGGGCAACAATTTGCCTAGGCCAAAGTGACCAAAACATATCGGAACGAATCGATCCAACTCCACAGCAATAGACATGAATCGAGGTTAGAATTTCATATCCAACCATAGCAAAAGCAACATACTTAGACGTGAGTTACAAAAACTCACCTTTTTACACAAAACAAAGAAGATGAAGAAGCACAAACGCAAGGAATCAACCAACTACACTCCACTTCAACACTACAAGTTTCAATCTAGAATCAAAGCAAGCATTTCCTAAGTTAGGGTTAGGAAAATTACTGAAATTGAAGAGGAGAAGAGATGGAGAAGATGGAGATGAACTTACCAATGGATTCTCTTTGAATTTGGAGCAAGAAATCAAGATACAAAGGAGAACTAGGGCTTGCTAATTTCTAATTCCTCTTCCTTTCCTCCATTTTCAGTTCTAAGCTTAAGTTTTAAGAAATGAATAAGTGAATGAGAGAAGTGGCTAAGCTAGGGTATTTAGTTAAGCTAGTGGGCTGAACCCAAACCCAAACCCAATAGAAAAAAGTAGCCAAAATTCACAAACTCCAAACATATCAAATATTATACTAAAAAAGATCGCAAACGCCATTTTGGAACCAATGGAGGTGGTTTCGAGTTCCAATTCGGCCATTTGCAGAAAGTAACATTTCGGACCTCAAAAATCCGAATAACGACGCTATATTTAAATTAAACATTTAAATATAAAATCGTTAAATAGGCGGGTTGTTACACTGACATCATTGAATACCCAATGTGCCATAGTGTTGGTAATAGAGATAACCATGGGATCATGGTGAGGGTAGATGACACCTCTCTTGTCCTCCGTTATGAAAGTGATGTCAGCTTCATTTTTAGGGATAAGCTTCCTTCTATATCAGGCTTAGGCCTCTTTACTACCCCCACCTATGTGCATGACGTCGCTTAATAACAAGATTACTATGTAGACAACATCCACTTTATTTCCATCCGCTTGTTGAGGTGGGACGAGAATATTTCTTCATTTGCCTTATTGGTCTTTATTTCTTGACATATTGCACTAGTGTACATTCATGGATCAACAACTCCATCTCATCTTTAATGTTGAAACTTATAGGTGACATGACCGTTTAGTTGGTGATTACCAAGGGGCTCTTTCTTTCACCCTGAGCAGGTGAGAGGAGGTATGTGGTACATAGAGCAATGCTTAGTTGCAAGATAGATGGTTTATGTATAATGATTTATTGAGGCATAGTTTTTAATTTAGGGCCGTTCCTTGTACTCTTAGCTGCCATTCCTTTTGCGCTTCCCTTATCGTTCAAGTTATGCTTGTCGCCTCCTGTCACGACTCGAAATTCAACGTTCAAAAATCGGCATCAAATACCTCACTTGTATTCGACTGTCGAAGATTCAAACGTTGAACTCCAGTTCGACGGAGCTTATAACAACATTAGATGAATATAAACAGCGGAAACAAAATGAACTGTCATTGATCACAACACTGATACAATATTCATTACAACAATGATCACCAATATCAGAGTGTTATAAACATAATACAATGATAGAATGATAACATCACAGTGGATAAGATACATAAATAGACTACATACATACAGAAATAGAATGATATCTCCCCTCCTTACAAAATTGCGTCCCCGCAATTCCTAGAGACGATATTTGTAACAACTACATGCATACAACATTCTAAAGAAAAAGGAAATAAGCTTGAGATACAGAAATAGACTTACCATTAAGAAGCTAAGATAGAAAACCTGGATAAGATCGCTCAATAAATTCTCTGGTTTTCCAAGTACAGTCATTGGGATTAGCGGACCATTGAACTTTAACGAGCGGCACGTCCTTGTTCCGAAGGTGTCGCACCTCCGTGTCAAGCACGCGAATAGGTTGCTGTACAATCGATAAGTCCGGTGAGACCTCAAGCTCTTGCAAACCAGGAGAAGTAATAACAGAATCCGACTCCCGAAGACACTTCCGAAGTTGCGAGACGTGGAACATGTCATGAATGCCAGATAAATGAGCTGGAAGTGAAACTCTATAAGCCACAGGGCCAATACGTTCAGTAATAGAAAACGGTCCTATATAACGAGGAGCCAATTTCCCAGTCGTACTGAAACGCATAACCCCTTTCAAAGGAGAAACACGAATGAAAACAAGATCACCAATTGAGAACTCGAGGGGTTTTCTACGGTTGTCCGCATAGGATTTCTGGCGACTCTGAGCCTCTTTCATTCTCAATTGAATAAGATCAATCTTCTCAGAAGAATCACGAATAGAATCGGGACCAAGAATAAGCTTCTCCCCAGATTCCAACCAACAAGAAGGTGATCGGCATGGCCTTCCGTATAAGGCTTCGAAAGGAGCCATACCAATACTAGACTGAAAACTATTGTTGTAGGAGAATTCTACAAGAGGCAGTGATCCTCCCAACTACCACCGAAATCAAAGATACAAATACGGAGAAGATCTTCCAAGATACGATTTACCCGTTCAGTCTGTCCGTCAGACTGCGGATGATAAGCTGTACTAAAATTAAGCTTTGTTCCCAAAGCTTGCTGAAGACTCTTCCAAAAATGACTCGTGAATAAAGGATCACGGTCACTCACAATAGAACTAGGAACACCGTGAAGTCTCACGATTTCCTTGATATACAACTTAGCCAAATGCGAAGCAGTCCTATTAGACTTAATAGGGACGAAATGAGCAGACTTAGAAAGGCGATCAACAATAACCCAAATGCTAGAATGGCCTGATCTCGAACGAGGTAGGCTGTCAATGAAATCCATAGAAATTTGATCCCATTTTCACAATGGATTCTCAAGAGGCTGAAGAAGACCAGAAGGACGCTGATGTTCGGCCTTCATACGTTGACAAGTCAGGCAATTACTCACATAACTCGCCACATCGCGCTTCATACCTTCCCAATAGTAAAGGCGATGCATATCGGCATACATCTTGGTACTACCGGGATGAATGGTATATTTAGAACGATGGCAATCATCAAGAATATCATGCCTAAGTACAGAATCAGGAGGCACAACAAGACGGTTCTTCTTACGAAGACACCCATAAGAATCAATGCTAAAATCTTGCAACGCCTCATCACAAGATCCAGACTCACAAAGCTGAATAAGATGCAACAAATTAGGATCACACCGCTGAGCATCGGCAATACGATCCAACAAAGAGGGCCGTGCATCTAAACTGAATAGTGCAATCGAAGAATCAAAAGATAAATCACGATCACGAATTTCATAAAAAGATAGAGTCTCAAGAATATTCCATTCGGCAAGCATCATAGAAATAACAGCCGAATGTTTGCGATTAAGCGCATCTGCAACACGATTACCCTTACCAGGGGTATACTGGATATCAAAATCATAGGAGGCAAGAAACTCGAGCCAACGCTTTTGCCTCATATTGAGTTCCTTTTGAGTGAACAAATACTTCAAAGATTTACGATCGGTATAGAGAATGAAGCGCTCGCCCAATAAATAATGTCGCCAAATCTTTAAGGCAAAGACAATGGCGGCTAACTCAAGATCATGAGTGGCATAGCGAACTTCATTCGAACGTAGTTGCCTAGAAGCATAAGCAACCACCCGATCTCTCTGCATAAGAACAGCACCGAGACCACTACCACAAGCATCGGTGTAGACAACCAGATCATGATTCCCCTTGGGAACCACAAGAATAGGAGCATTTGTGAGAAGTTCCTTCAATGACAGAAAGGAAGCCTCACACTTGTCGGACCAATCAAAACGAATGCCTTTCCGAGTAAGGCAAGTGAGAGGAAGCACAACACGGGAAAAATCCTTAATGAACCGACGGTAATAACCCGCCAATCCAAGGAAACTACGAATCTCATGAACATTTTCAGGCCTCTTCCAATTCTGAATGGCTTCGATCTTTGAGGGATCGACAGACATGCCATCGGAAGATACAACATGGCCTAAGAACTTAACCTTATTCTCCCAAAAGTGGCACTTGGAGAATTTGGCTCTAAGCTAATGATGACGAAGAGTACTCAAGACAATTCTCAAGTGATTAGCATGCTCAGCTTCAGACTTAGAATAAATAAGGATATCATCAATGAAGACAAGCACGAACTTATCGAGATATTCCCGGAATACCCGATTCATGAGATCGACAAAGAAAGCAGGAGCGTTTGTCAAACCGAATGGCATGACGAGCCACTCAAAAGAACCATATCGAGTGCGGAAAGCCGTAAGAGGTACGCTATCCTCCGCAACTCGTAATTGATGAAAACCTGTGGCAAGGTCAAGCTGAGAAAAGACCTTAGCACCACTCAATAGATCGAACATATCATCGATCCTAGGCAATGGATACCTATTTCTAATGGTCAACTCGTTAAGCTTGCGATAATCAATGCAAAGCCTAAGAGTTCCATCAGATTTCTTCACAAAGACGACCGCGGATCCCCATGGAGAAAAACTATACCGAATCAACTGCTTGGACTCGAGCTCTAAAAGCTGCTTCTTGAGTTCCTCATTTTCCTTTGTAGACATCCTCGTGGGAGGACGACTAACTGGCTGAACGCCTGGAATGAGATCAATGCGGAACTCAAATGCCCGTTTGGGTGGCAAACCCGATACAGGCTCAAAAACATCAGAAAAGTCACAAGCAATAGGAATACGAGATACATCATCACCATCTCGCGAATCAAGAGAATACAAAGCCATCTCAGAATTATCCACATCCCGAAGAACAAGAGAAAACCGAGAAGGCGAATCAGGATGACAAAGATATAAAATTCTCTCAGAACAAATAATCCTGACATCGTACCTCACTAGCCAGTCCATACCAAAAATCATATCAAAACCCAAATGAGAAACAACGTGTAGATTCGCACGGAAAGAAAAGCCACATAAAACAATCTCAATATCATCACAAAACAAGCTAAGGGTCCGGATCCCCCAATAGGATTCACAACACTTAAAGAAGTAACCATACAAGAAACATCCAAAGATAAATCATCAACGAGCTTCTTCGATACGAAAAAATGTGAAGCACCCGTATCGAAAAGAACTCGTATACTATGATCATGAAATAGAATTGAACCCTCCAAAATAGATGGAGACATACCTTTGGATTGAGATGAACCTCCAGAAGCATTAGCCACATTGAGCTTGCCAGATTTTGCATTAGCAGGAGCAGTAGGACAAGCTGAAACATGATGACCTTCCTTCTTGCAATAGCGACAGAAGAGAGGCCTTGGACAAGCTCGAATTATGTGGTCCGGAGAACCGCAATTGAAACACTTTCGAACGAAAGGTGTTCCGGAAGACCGAGGCTGAGAGCTAGGACCACCGGTCTTATTTTTCCTAGAAGGAAAAGGCTTCTTCTGAATTGAAAATGGCCTCTTGTTGGGGTTCTTGGAAACCTTAACATTCTCACCACTATCACACTCCTTCTCGACAGCTTCGAGATGAAGTACCGAATCAACCAATTCCTCGAAAGAAAGTTTAAGCTGGAGCAACAAGGACCTCTTAAGATATTTCTTAAGACCAGAAACAAACCTCAAATTCTTCTTGTAAGAAGTGCTGATAAATTCAAGACCATACTGAGATAAAGCCTCGAACGATGCGACATACTCAGAAACAGAAGATTTCCCTTGCTTCAACTCAAAGAAGCGACGGGTCAATAAAACTTTTTCAGATTCAGGAACGAACTTGAGTTCAAATCGTCCCCGAAACTGAGTCCAAGAAAGAGTAGACTCATCAATCTCGGCTACAAGAAGCTCATACCAATCAAGAGCACGCTCTTGTAATAAGCTAGAAGTCACAAGAACTCGATCATGGTCAGAAAGATCCATGCGAGAGAAGATACGCTCGCACGTGCGAAGCCAAGCTTGGACTTCAAGAACGGATTCGGAACCCTTAAACGATTTTCCTCCAAGATGAGCAAAATCACTGCACTGACGTGCAAAAGCAGACTTGCGAGGTGGAGACACTCGAGGAGGAACGGGAGGCTGAGTGCTCCTAAACAACTCCATAAACTGATCGGCAGACATATAAACGCCATCCGGATGTGAGCCACTAGATTGCCCAGCATCCGAACGTCGACCTCTGCCTCTTCCAGACATAAGTTGAAAGTCAAGATAAGGAAAAGATTATTCACAAGGTAGATATTGCAATATGGAATACTACGGAATAGAAATGCATTCCTAGACGTATTCCAAAACTCTATCTAACCTTGATGGAATAAAGAGACACGATGATTCAAAGATTTGTATCACTTGTACACTTTGATGTACCATAATATGTGCATCTATTCTGTGTTTATCATATTTTGTTCTGAACTCAGCTCTGATACCACGCTGTGACGCCCCACTCCGAGAGCCTCATTAACAAAGAGTATTACATAGATAATACTGTCAGCTAACGCGGACAATAGAGTATAATGGAAGCGACCATGTGTAATCTTACCTTAACTATTCACTAAATACGTCAAAAAGTAGTCACATTAAAATTCGACCTATTCAATAAATATTTAAGGCAAAACTACAATGGCTATAGGATCTATCAGAAGAAAATATAACAACTCAAATGCAATATACATCACAGAACAGTAAACCATCATATACACACATATACTGATACCAAGCAGAGTATACAAAATAATACATGTCAAGTGGTATAGCAAACCACAATATACAGACGAGTCAATAGAATACATAACAGAGTTACAACAGATAATGACTACAAAAGACGCTATAACAAAATGAAGCTAGCGAATAGTCCGTGTGGAAGCAAAATAGGCTAAGTCCAAAAGCACCTAACCTGAAACAACTCGGTTTGACCCGAGTATAAAATACACGGGTCAGTTTAGATAACAAATCAGTTAGATAAACTGAACAATAATAAACCTGCAAGGTTACACAGTATAACAAATATCTCTAGAGGAGATAACACAATCATCAACAATAGATGAACATAATAAAACAAGCCTCATATCATCGGCAACATAGATAATCAAAGGATATGAATATCCTAAAGCAAGCCAATAGGCAAATAGCAAATACCCATAAGGTATACAAGTTCCACGAGGAAATCGCTACTCTCCATGCGGCTCAAAAAGATCAACACCGAAGGGCGATACCAAGGGAATATACATAGCAATGAAATATCATAAAATTTGCTCAAGCTCAGTACTGTACAAACAAGGATCCATGAGCCCGAAGACTCCAAACCCAAGTATCACCCATGCGGCACATAAGGCCAACATCAGAGCGAAACTATATAGGGCGACAAACCCGAAGGCACAAACCCGAAGGCAACATACCCGAAGGCAACAAACCTAGGGAGACAGTCCGAAGACATTATCCCAGAGGCAACAAACCGTAGTGGTGAAGGTCAAAGACCCAGTACTGGACACCACTAACTGGCGGAATGTGTCACAACTCTCGAAAAGGAATCCGAAAAGTGTTAACGTATGTCCCATAACCACTCGTTCGCACTAAGCGGTTTACTATCCGTCAGTCACTTTCACACTCAAAGCAGTACAAAGTTTACCTCATATCATCGATAAACCAAACCCGAAGGTCAAAACGATCAATTGAATGGGTCGGGAATTAATCGGAAGGATAAACGCACAGATTCATGGTCCGTGTTTTGCCCAACCATTTAATCACCCTTCCACTTCGCTCGAAGTGCGAAATTTTTGTGTGTGTGTCTTATAAATAGAATTTATAATTTGGAGAAGGGAGCTTTTAATACGATTTAGAGAGATTATTTATAAACCCGTGAATGAAGTCAAAAACAAGTCATCAAAGTCAAATATGCAACAACAACTAATTGGAATCAACACGGATCGATAAAAGTTAGAAATTAGCTCAAAATTAGCCAAAATAGGCAAAACAGGGAATTCCAGACGTCTGAGCGGTGCCTTCAGACGTCTGGTTTCGGTCTCTGGAAAAATTCTAGAAAACCCAACCAGACGTCTGGTTTTGCATACCAGACGTCTGAAACCAATCAGACGTCTGAACTTGAGGATCAGACGTCTGATCCTGGTTTCTGACTTTCTTCCAGCTGTCGTGCCTTATTATTTTTCACTCCAGGTTAAAACCAGACGTCTGAGCTTTGCTTCCGGACGTCTGGTCACCTGGTCTGGGCAACAATTTGCCTAGGCCAAAGTGGCCAAAACATATCGGAACGAATCGATCCAACTCCACAGCAATAGACATGAATCGAGATTAGAATTTCATATCCAACCACAACAAAAGTAACATACTTAGATGTGAGTTACAAAACTCACCTTTTTACACAAAACAAAGAAGATGAAGAAGCACAAACGCAAGGAATCAACCAACTACACTCCACTTCAACACTACAAGTTTCAATCTAGAATCAAAGCAAGCATTTCCTAAGTTAGGGTTAGGAAAATTACTGAAATTGAAGAGGAGAAGAGATGGAGAAGATGGAGATGAACTTACGAATGGATTCTCTTTGAATTTGGAGCAAGAAATCAAGATACAAAGGAGAACTAGGGCTTGATAATTTCTAATTCCTCTTCCTTTCCCCCATTTTCAGCTCTAAGCTTAAGTTTTAAGAAATGAATAAGTGAATGAGAGAAGTGGCTAAGCTAGGGTATTTAGTTAAGCTAGTGGGCTGAACCCAAACCTAAACCCAATAGAAAAAAGTAGCCAAAATTCACAAACTCCAAACATATCAAAGATTATACTCAAAAAGATCGCAAACGCCATTTTGGAACCAATGGAGGTGGTTTCGAGTTCCAATTCGGCCATTTGAAGAAAGCAACATTTCGGACCTCAAAAATCCGAATAACGATGCTATATTTAAATTAAACATTTAAATATAAAATCGTTAAATAGGCGGGTTGTTACACTGACATCATTGAATACCCAATGCGCCATAGTGTTGGTAATAGAGATAACCATGGGATCATGGTGAGGGTAGATGACACCTCTCTTGTCCTCCGTTATGAAAGTGATGTCAGCTTCATTTTTAGGGATAAGCTTCCTTCTATATCAGGCTTAGGCCTCTTTACTACCCCCAGCTATGTGCATGACGTCGCTTATTAACAAGATTACTATGTAGACAACATCCACTTTATTTCCATCCGCTTGTTGAGGTGGGACGAGAATATTTCTTCATTTGCCTTATTGGTCTTTATTTCTTGACATATTGCACTAGTGTACATTCATGGATCAACAACTCCATCTCATCTTTTAATGTTGAAACTTATAGGTGACATGACCGTTTAGTTGGTGATTACCAAGGGGCTCTTTCTTTCACCCTGAGCAGGTGAGAGGAGGTATGTGGTACATAGAGCAATGCTTAGTTGCAAGATAGATGGTTTATGTATAATGATTTATTGAGGCATAGTTTTTAATTTAGGGCCGTTCCTTGTGCTCTTAGCTACCATTTCTTTTGCGCTTCCCTTATCGTTCAAGTTATGCTTGTCGCCTCCTGTCACGACTCGAAATTCAACGTTCAAAAATCGGCATCAAATACCTCACTTGTATTCGACTGTCGAAGATTCAAACGTTGAACTCCAGTTCGGCGGAGCTTATAACAACATTAGATGAATATAAACAGCGGAAACAAAATGAACTGTCATTGATCACAACACTGATACAATATTCATTACAACAATGATCACCAATATCAGAGTGTTATAAACATAATACAATGATAGAATGATAACATCACAGTGGAATAATAACAACAGGACTTCACAAAAGGTTTCCAACATACTTTGACTTCGATAGGTTTTCCAAAACTCCAAACACTTTTAGGTCCAAAAGGGCTTCAAAAGATCTCCAAAAACCAAAAGCTTCCAAAATCCGACAGCTTCCAAAAGAATTCTAAATCCAAGCTAGCTCCAAAACACGAATAACCTGCTTCTAGGCTGTCCGTGTGGAAAATTATAGGCACCCAGAGTTTAGGAAGGGAACAATAAACTCCGGGTCAGTCATGGGACTGGTATGAGTAAACAAAAACAGTTGTTTGAAAAAAAACAGTTTAAAAAGAAATCTGTTATGCTGTTGAAAATGAAACTACCATAAGGCCTTCCGGCACACACATAATGCAATCGCACACTTGGGGGAGATTTCTTCTTATGATAGTCAAACATGCTTGATACGAAAAAACTTATTTGATATTATTATTAGTGCATAGTGTGAAAATATTTCGAAATTATAATATTAATCTTAGCCAGCATAGGTACCATTATACTATGCCTACTATAACCACAATTTAAGAATGGCAGGTTATATAACTAAAATCGTAAAGGGCTCGTATTGAATGATTGGATTTCCAACAATGGCTAGGCGAAGGAACTTCCTTACTAAATGGGAATGCCTTTGGATGGACGCCCTGACAACCTAACCAGATCTATGCCAACACAAGACCGGGTTACCTCTGTAACTAGGTAACTACTGACACGAGTATGTCATCCCCCAGTCGTAACCGACCTTTAACCGAGGCCTCGACACCAACAAAATCCAACAACCACATAGGTTAAATATCTGGGCTCCATACTATGATACCACCTTTTATCTTGAAGGAAATGCACAAACCCTAAGGGGCGCTACCTTCAATAACCCTGCTGCATCCTTCCTGTTTCGACCTTTTCCGGGTTGTGAGGTTCGACGAAGTCTCATCCACAAAGCTACGCTTTTCACAAAAGCCGTGCTTCGATCATCAAATGATCAGCAGCACTCAGCATGCCACACTACCAAATTGGGAGTATATCACTAATAACCGTCAACTACATAACCTCTGAGCTCGTACGTCTCAGAGAAGGGAGTTAAGCTAAGAGAATAAATTCTCCACCACCAACAGAAATGTATTTGATAGAGATCAGCTTTATATCTCAAAATATAATGTCAGACATACAACCATAAAGTCCGTTCCGTGTTCGAATGGAATCGAAGGCACTTCCAAAGAATCCCTTGCAATCCGGGCATCCACAATCCCGTTCGGACTCCTCATCACATTTGGAGATCTCTATACCGGAGCACTTCAGCGCAAAGTCATTCAATAGGTTATCCTATCGTTCTCGAAGACACCCGGTCTTCACCACCGTCTTCAAATGCTATCCATTTCGTCGTATCACCATTCGGAAAGGGTTATATGACACAAAGTCCTCTCCTGGCTAAACCGAACAGTGAGCTCTTAATTTCAAAAACACGTGGATATATCAATCACAAAGATTCACCATCAAGATTCGATGTGGGTTTCGGATAACCAACTGGAACCCAACTCCCTGTTGCATCGAAATTCAAATGCCGATTTATGGCCCAAGGGGTTTTCACATTCACACAGAAAACATATCACAGATATCACAGTTCAATACACAGCAATTCGCATCACAAAGTATCACAATCACATGATAGGGGTATCAATTAGTTCAAGGCATTCAATAATACTCAATCATCTACAAGTAAGATGAATTAATCGTTTGATTATAATTAATTAATCACATAATTATTTCCATTAATTATCTTTAATTAATGATTAATTATTCTTAATTATAAATTATTTAGTCTTTAATTACTAATTAATTAATTTTAATCACTTTTGTTAATTAAATATTTCTTAGTTAATTACATTAATTAATTCTTAGTTATAATTAATTAACCTTAAATTAATAATTAGTTAACCTTAAATTAATTATTCTTTAATTAATTAAGTAATTGTAAATTATTTATCTTAAATCATTTAATTATTATCAAAATCTTTGATTAATCAACCTTATAATTAAGCATTATTAACACATTAATTAATATAAGAAATTATGATTAATTAAAAATTAAAACAACATTTCATTTTAATTAACTTTTAATTACATTATTTGATTAAAATAAATTAAGAATTTATTTATAAATTATGATTAGATAATTAAAATAAACTTAATTACTTTAAACATAACTTTCTTAAAACCATTATTAATCCAAATATAAATCAAAACAATTATTTTTTTAAAATATGAGCTAAAAATGTTTAAATTTTGAATTTAGTTAAGTTAAAAACTGTTTTTCATGTCAAACCCAAGGTCTCCCTGAGAGCTCCCTAAGTCAAAAAGCCATTTGCTTTGAGTTTCTCCCTAACCAACCCGTACTTTTCTTTTTAAAACTTAGATTTTGTTTTAGTTCTTTTATACTCGGTATGCACTCAAATATACCCGATACTAAACTCGAGCCAGCACCCTGAATCCCCAAAAACAACTTCGAGTTTTCACCCTTCTTCCCAAATCACTTCATACTGGCACAACACAGATACATTGTGCACATGCACAATGATTCCAGCCACTACCGATCGATGCTATGATCATCGACAGGTCGACGACAACTTCTCATAGGCCTTCGACCACCTAGCAACATGAATCGATGACGAACTCGTGATTAAGCTACACGACCCAAACCGGGACAAATATGATCACCAAAGAAATGCCTTGCTTCAACTCCACAGGCCACCAAAAGCGTCGAGACTCTGGCCAAAGCTTCGCCTACCTCCCCTGTTTCGATCGCCACTAGTGCGGTCGACTCCGATGCGACGATGAGACGCCAGCAATGCGAATTCCGACCATAACTAAAACATGGGATAAACCCTAAAACCTCTCGCCCGACCACCACGATCAACTGAAAATTCTGTGAGCATATTTCTGCGAATCCCTATCACCTTGGCATCCTCCAGCCATGACCCCGACCACTCTTATCACGCCGATGACCAGCAATGGCCAAAAGACCCAAATTCATTCAACCTTGAATTTCTCAATCAGTAAGTCACTAAAATTCCGATTTTACTTTTAAAAATCATTGTTTTGGAAGACGAGGTGAATGGTATAGGTAAATCAAACAATTGCAAAATTTGAATTTCGATATATTTTGGAATTCCATTGTATTTTTCTTTCCCATTCAAAATCTTCTTCTGATTTAACCTATAAATATGTTTAAAACTTAAATCTTGGCTTTATACACAGGTTTCATTTATATCTCGAAGCCTAAAAATGATTTGAGAATTTTTTTTAATTTTTGAAACAGGTTTTAGAACCTGTGGCATGGAACAAAACTCATATCCATGTATACAGAAAGACACAAGCACATATACTCATATTTTTGTATATACAACCAATTCTTTTCAACTTAACTTAAAGCATGATAACAAATAACTATTTCAGATTCAAATTTTAAATAGTTTACTCACAGAGAGTTTATTTTATAATGCCTGGAACTTTAATTTTTCTTTTATTTATACTTGGTGTTTGAACTGGAAAGGGGTCCTGCTTCTGATCCGGAATATAGTTTAAAATGATCTTGTTGAAGAGTTGAACTTGTTTGTTGTTGAGCTTTGTTGCTTTTAATCTTGAATTTTTTTTGTTGATTCCCAGGTTTGAGTTTGATTTTTCTGAGTTTAAAATAGTTTTGCTTGATTTTCTGGCTTTAAAGTTTACAGTTTTGGAAAGCTATTTAAAGGATAAATTTTAATATATATAGTATATATGTGTATGTATAATTAAAATTTTAAAATCATTTTCTGTAAAAGGTTATATAAATGTTAATGAAGGAAAATGTATTTATTTAAATAGGAAATATAATATAAAGTTATATTTAAAATATTATTAACATGAAAATGTAAAGTGTTTAAAAATATAAACATAAGTGCTTAATTTAAACAAGGGTTTATTTTTTTTTTAAAAATATAAGAACTATATAAATATAAATCTAGTTAAGGATCTAAACATAAAAGTTATTATAAATGACATTTGTAAGGTATTTAAAACATTCACATACATGTATTGCCCAAATACAAGTTGTAATCATAAGTGTAAGCTCAGCAAAGACAAGTGTCATTTATCATCATTTATTTTAATTATTAATAAAAAGAAAAAACAATCTATATACATACAAATATTCTCCTACATTTTCTTTTCTTGCATATATCATAAAACATACAAACCTAAAACTACAAAACAAAGAAAAGAAAAAATAAAATAAAATAAAATTCAAACCTGAGAAACAAATCAGAAAGAAAATAAAAAAATAAAAAACTTGAAGCTATAGAAAAACCAAAACCTGGAAACTTGAAAACAATTAAAATCATATAGCTCTGCAAAATCAAAGAGCATGCAAGATTCAAAGCTCAACTCAGATCTGAAGCAAGCAAATTACAAACCCGGGAACAAGAATCAAAACTTTAACTTGGAAACCAAAGAGCAGAACCAAGCAATTGCAGATTTTCAAATAACAAGCAGATCAGGCAAACTTAAATCATAGATCAAAGCAACTCAGTTCAACTAAGCAACCAGATTAATAATAAAGCTAATTTCCAGTTTCAAGCTACCTATTCTCTGCTTTTATGTCAGGTGAGCAAATTTCTATTTCTTACTTGAATCTGCTAGATAATTGAGTATTGGTGATTATTGCTTGAAGTATAATAGTGATAAATATTTACATAAATGTAAATATCGTGGTATGTACATGTGTAAGTGGTGTGCACGTTTGGGAACAGGAAGAAACACCTCTGTTCTTCTTATAGTTTTTTTGAAAACCTGTTAGAAAATTCAAAATCACCCTATCTAAATGATTTCAGGGTTCAAATGAAAAGTAATTATAACTATGTAGTGCTAATTTTAAAAATAATTTCATGAACAATGATTATGTAGTTATTTTTAAAAATAGAAATGACAGGAATGATCAGATTTTAACCCAAAAAAATCGAATGTCTAGGTTTCAATTTTTAATCATAGAAATGAATTCTAATTCAAATTCATGATTTTTGATAACCATTTTAGAATTTTTAAGTGAGTATTCATGGAGAACTCTCGAGTTTAACGGAATTTGAATTTTGGTCAATTCTTGGTGATCGACGGTGAATTATGAATCGTGATTAATAGTGAAGGTGGCTTAAGTATTGAAGATTCGTGGAAAAATGCTCGCAATTTTTTTATCGATCGTGGTGGTCGGGCGAAATGATTTTAGGGGTTAAAACTGGTTTGGGGTCAATGTCGAAATTTGTATTGCTGCGTCGTCCTCAAGGCGATTCAGGTGATCGGACCGAAAGGAAAGTAGCGTAGGACAATGGTGTTTCTCTGGCCATAGTTTAGTGGTCGTTGTTGGCCTGTGGCGGCATATCGAGATGGATTTCGACGATTAGTTTTGTTCTTGGTTGATGTTGGTAGCTTGAATTCGATTTTCGGCAAGTCTTAGATGATCTGGGTGGCGTGGGTCGTCGAGTTGATCAACGACGACATGTCGGAGGGTGCAGCATCGATCGCCGAGGCTCCGGCACCTCGTGCACGTGCAAATGTTGGTGTGCGTATTTGGGCAATATTATTTTGGGGATGATGATGGATTCCTCGGGTTTGATCTCGAGAAACTGATGTATTTGCTCAAGTCTTATATCGTATTGTTTGCGTGCGTACATAAATTTCAATATTTTTAAAATTAAAACCAAACCCAATTTTAAAAAAAACGAAAAGGGAAAGGGAGGAAGAAGGAGGGTGCTCGCGGTGGTTCTCGGGAAGAAAAAGATGTGGCCCGAGTCCCTGATCGTGATTTTTGGGCTTGGGCTGGTATATTTGAATTGTTTTAAATAAATTTCAAAATAAATTTGTTAAATAAATTTTCAAAAGAAATATTGACCAAGCTTTCAAATTAAAATTATAAACTAGTTTTAAAACAAGTTTCAAAGACTTGAAAGTTGAAATGTTTTCAAAATTATTTTGGTAATTAATAATTTTACATTAGTTAATTAATTAAATTTAATTAACAAGTGTTTTCAAAAGTATAATGCTGTGATGGAAAAAGTAATTAAGGAAATGTATTAATCCTTAATTAATCAAGAAGATCTTAAATGATTTTGTATAATAACCATTTCAAGTATTTATCTTAATTTAATAAGATTTAAAGGATGTAATTAAGTGACTAAGTAAGTATAATTACTTTGTGTAATTGATTTAAAAGCTAATTACTTTGTGTAATTGAATTAAAGCTAATTATTTTGTGTAATTTAATTAAGGATAATTAATTACTTAAAGAATAATTTCTTAATGAAAGTAATTAAGGAATAACTTATTAAACTCTTAATTAATGATTAAAGAATAATTAATTACTTAAAGATAACCACTTAATTAAAAGTAATTAATTAATGATTAAAGTTGATTAATCAAGTGATTAAAGGATAATTACTTAATATAAGTAATTAAAAGTTAATTACCTAACAATTTAAGGTTAATTAATTAAAATGATTAATTAAAAGGTAATTAATCAAGGACATTTATTAATTAATGATTATTAATTAAGGGTTAATCGATTAATGTAATTAAGGAAAATTAATTAAAGGATAATTAAATAATTAAAGGTTAATTATTTAATGACTAAAGGTTGATTTAACTATTAATTAAGGATAATTAATTAATAATTAAAGATTAATTAATTTCTTATTAAAGGTTAATTAATTTGTAATTAATTAATGTTAATTAACCAGGATTAGTGATTAATATGGTTTAAATTAATCAGGTGATTAATTGATCTTACTTATGGATGTTTGGATTGTATTGAATGCTTTGAATTGTTTGATATCCCTGATGTATGATGTTCTGTGATATGATTGAGCTGTGAACTATGATTTATTTATCTGTGATGAATTTATATTATTTATCTGTGAATCTATGAATGAAGATAAGCATTATAAGATTATACCGCTTATCAATATTGATGTGCTTGAATCTGCGATGATTGATGATGTTGTACTATTGTGTAAAACCCCTGGACTACACCACACACACACACAAAAATATGGATTTCATGTGAAATCGGTTAAGCCACATATATTTTGAATTTAAATATTTTTTTTTAAAGTGGACTTTGAATCCAAATGGTTTGGTAGTGAAATTGAATTGAACTTGAAAGATTTTAGAAAGGAAGTTTGAAATTGAAACTTTGTTTAAATATATTATACCTTGTTAAAAATTTGAAATTATTTGAAACTTATGGTTTGGAAGGGTTATATAAGTTATATATATATATATTCAAAACTATTTTAAAATAATTATTTTGGAGATTGAATTTAATTCAATTTAGAACTTGCCGATGACACGACAGTTCGTTGATTTTCTGGTTTATACTTTTAAAGGCTATAACTTGTGCATATTTAATCGGATTTTTCCGAAACGAAAACCCTTGTTTTTCAAATAATAATACCTTTCATATAAAGAAAGGATTTCCAAGTTGTGTTTAAAGGATTTCAAGTTTGAAATAAAAATAGTTTTTGAAAGCCATTGATGAATCTTTGTGAAAAATTGGTGAAACTTTGTTTTCAAATTGAAGAGGATCTTAAAGGTGTATCTTTTGTAAAAGATTTGAAACGGAAATAGTTTTGAAAGCTATGAATTAATCTTTGTGAAAGATGGGTGAACCTTGGTTTCAAATTGAAGTGGATTTTAAAGGGTGAATCTTTTTGTTTAAAAACATTTGAAAATGGTAATTTGTTTCAACCGTTTGAAAGAAAGGTTTTGGGTAATAAGTTGTGACTTAACTTAGATCCCAATATCCAAATGTTTTTAAATATTGCGCTCATTATTCGGTTTAGCCGGGAGAGGACTTTGTGTCATAAAAACCATTCTAAGTAATGATACGATGAAATGGATAGCATTTGAAGACCGGTGGTGAAGACCGGGTATTTTCGAAAGCGAAAAGATTACCTGTCGAATGTCTCTACACCGAATGGCCCCGGTATAGAGATTCGATCGCCCTTTGTGATGGGTAGTCTGGACATGATTATGGATTATCCGGATTGCAAGGGTTTCTTTTGAAGTGCCTTCGGTTCTGTTCGAACTCGGAACAGACTTGTATGGATGTATGTCTGACATTACACTTTGAGATGTAAAGCTGGTTTCTGTCAAATACATTTCTGTTTGGTAGCGGAGAATTTATTCTCTTAGCTTAACACACTTCTCTGAAACGTACGACCTCAGAGGTTATGTAATTGATGGTTACTAGTGATACATTCCCAATTTGATAGTGTGGCATGCTGAGTGTTGCAGATCATTTGTTGATCGAAGCATGTTTTTTGTGAAAAGCATAGCTTCGTGGACGAGACTTCATCGGACCTCACAACCCGGAAATGGTCGAGACAGGAAGGATGCAGCAAGGTAATAAGGGTTGCGCCCTTTAGGGTATGTCCATTTCCTTCTGCAAAAGGGTGGTATCATGGTATGGAGCCCAGATATTTAACCTATGTGGTTGCTGCAAATCTATTGCTTTGTGATTGTTGGTGTTGAGCGCTTGGATAAAGGTCGGTAACGACCGGGGGATGGCATTACTCGTAACAGTTAGTTACCTAGTTACAGAGGTAACCCGGCCTTGTGTTGGTAGACAACTGGTTAAGTTCTCGGGACGTCCCTCCAGAGACGTACCCATGTGGCCTAGGAAGTTTCTTTGCCTGACCATTTGTTGGAAATCCAATCACCAATACACGCCCTTTACGATTGCAGTTGTATAACCTACGACCTCAGGTGGTAGCTACAGCAGGCATAATATAACGATACCTATGCTGGCTAAGGTTAATATTATACTTTCGAAATGTTATCTGCACTATGCACTAATAATAATATCTAAAGGATTTTGCATATCAAGCATGTTTGATTATCATAAGGAAAAATCTCCCCCAAGTATGTGATTGCATTGTGTGTGTGCCGGGAGGCCTTATGGTAGTTTTATTTTCCAAAAAAGCATTGTAGATTTCTTTTATTCCCCTTTTGTTTTCTTTTGTTAAAATATAAAGTGTTTTTATTTGCTCATACCAGTCCCATGAATGACGTGGAGTCTATTGTTCCCTTTCTAAACTCTGGGTGCCCATAATTTTCCACACGGGCAGCCTAGAGTCATATTTTCAGATAATCAGCTAGTAGATATAATTTTTGGCAATCTTTTGAATCTTTGGTTTATCAATCGCATTTGGATTAAGTTTGCTTCACCATAGCATTGATGGTGGTTCGAGCTTCTTGTATTGGAGTCCCTAAAGCCTTGGCAATTAGAGATGCAACATTGGATTCATTCTCCTTTGAAGAACATGTCGGAATTTTCTCTTCCATTGTTATCTTTCCGCTGTTGTCTTGTATCTTTGATATTGATAATTTATTGTATCAAATGTTGTATATCAATGATATTATTCGTTCTGTTTTCGCTATGTTATTTACTTAATGCCGTAGATTCAAACATGGAATCTGGTTTCCCGGAGCTTATAACACATTAAGTACAACAACACAGCGAAAGAAAAATGAATATATCATTGATACATAACAGTTGATTACAACAATGATACGATAAATGAACAACATCAGAGATTTATACAATAGCAGAAAGAATAGCAGCGGAAAAGATATTTTCATAAACTCCAAGAAATAGAGAAAATCCAATAGAATGCAACTCCATAGCCAAAGCTGCAAACCAGAAGCTCGAACCACCATCATGTTGTATTAAGCAAGGTCAGTCATGAATGCAATCTCCAAAATCCAAAGA
Source organism: Allium cepa (assembly GCA_030765085.1). Lineage (NCBI taxonomy): Eukaryota > Viridiplantae > Streptophyta > Magnoliopsida > Asparagales > Amaryllidaceae > Allium > Allium cepa. The sequence goes on along the minus strand of CM060931.1, from coordinate 556,380,761 downwards.
CTCCAAAGATTCCCAAACAGAAGGCTGAAGACCACCGAATCTATATCTACTAGCTGATTATCTGAAAATCTAACTCTAGGCTGTCCATGTGGAAAATTGTGGGCAACAGAGTTTAGAAAGGGAACAATAAACTCCAGGTCAGTCATGGGACTGGTGTGAGCAAACAAAAACAATTTTCTTTGAACAAAAACAAACAAAAAAGATTTTAAAAAGAATTCCACAATGCTTTTTAGAAAATGAAACTAACATAAGGCCTCTTGGCACACAAACAATGCAATCGCACACTTGGTGGAGATTTCTCCTTATGATAGTCAAACATGCTTGATACAAAAAAACCATTTGATATTATTATTAGTGCATAGTGCAGAAAACTTTTGAAAATATAATATTAATCTTAGCCAACATTTGTACCATTATAGTATGCCTACTATAATTACCATGTTAAATGGCAGATTCTACAACTAAAACCTACAAGGCATGTATTGGTAATTGGATTTCCAACAAATGGTCATGCTAAGGAACTTCCTGGGCCACATGGCTATACCTATGGAGGGACCCCCAAGAACCTAACCGGATCACTACCAACACATGGCCGGGTTACCTCTGTTACTAGGTAACTAGCTGTCACGAGCATGCCATCCCCCGATCGTAACCGACCTTTATCCGGGACCCCAACAACAACAACCACAAAGAACAAATTTACAGTAACCACACAAGTTAAGTATCTGGGCTCCATACTATGATACCACTTCTATCCAGAAGGAAATGGACATACCCTAAAGGGCGCTACCCCCAAATAACCTTGCTGCATCCTTCCTGTTTCGACCATTTCCGGGTTGTGAGGCTCGACGAGGTCTCGCCCACAAAGCTACACTTTTCACAAAAGCCATGCTTTGATCAACAAATCATCAGCAGCACTTCGTATACCACATTACCAAATTGGGAATGTATCACTAATAACCATCAACTACATAACGTCTGAGCTCGTACGTCTCAGAGAAGGGTATTAAGCTAAGAGAATAAATTCTCCGCCACCAAACAGAAATGTATTTGATAGAAACCAGTTTTACATCTCAAAGTGTAATGTCAGATATACATCCATACAATTCTGTTCCGGGTTCGAACAGAACCGAAGGCACTTCAAAGACGCCTTTGCAATCCGGGTATTCACAATCCCGATGGGACTACCCATCAAATATGGAGATCTCTATACCGGCGCGACTCAGTGCAAAGACATTCGACAGGTAATCCTTTCATTCTCGAAAATACCCGGTCTTCACCACCGGTCTTCAAATGCTATCCATTTCATCGTAGCATTATTCGGAATGGGTTATATGACATAAAGTCCTCTCTCGACTAAACCAAATAATGAGCGCTTAATTTTAAAACCATATGGATATTGGGATTTTAGTTAAGTCATAACTTTTAGCCCAAAACCTTTCTTTCAAATGGTTTAAACAAATTACAATTTTTAATCTTTTAAATAAAAAGATTCACTTCACTTTGAAAACAAAGTTCACCAATCTTTCTTAAAGATTCAATTCATAACTTTCAAAACTATTTCCATTTCAAATCTTTTATACAAAAGATACACCTTTAAGATCCTCTTCAATTTGAAAACAAAGTTTACCAATCTTTCTCAAATATTCATTCATAGCTTGAAAATCTTTTCAACAACAACTGGAAATCCTTTACTCATATGAAAGCAATTATCATTTGGAACAATGCTTTTCATTTCGAAAAAATCCAATCAAATATGTACAAGTTATAACCTTTAAAGTATAAACTTGGGTAAATTCAAATTCCCAAAATAATACACTTTAAAATACTTTAAAGATGGCTTTAAAATATATATATATATATATATATATATATATATATATATATATATATATTATAACTTGTATAAACCTTTCAAACCAAATTTCCAAAACAATTTCAAAACTTAAACAGGATATATTATTTTCAAACTAAATCTTAATTTTAAACTTCCTTTTCAAAAGCTTTCCATATTCGACCCAGTACCATTTCCAAAACCATTTGGATTCAAAATTCATAATGTTAAATTCAAATATCTACGACTTTACCAGTTTCCTCGTGCAATCCATATTTGTGTGCGTATGGTGTAGTCCAGGGGTTTTACACAATAGTGCAATATCATCAATCATCACAATCCGAACACAGCAATATTGGTAAGCAGTATAATCCTGTAACGCTTATCTTCATTCACAGATTCATAGATAAATAATATAAATTCATCATAGATAAATAAATTACATTCATCACAGCTCAAATCAAAACAATTCATATCACAGAATATCACATATCGAGAACATCAAACAATTCAAAAATCTAACACAATCCAAACATCCATAAATAAGATTAATTAATCATCTGATTAATTTAAATCAAATTAATAAATTACTAATCCTAGTTAATTAACATTAATTAATCACAAACCGTTTTAATTTAATTATCCTTTAGTAATAAATTAATTAACCTTTAATCATTAAATAATTAACCTCTAATTATTTAATTATCCTTTAATTAATTATCCTTAATTACATTAATTAATTAACCCTAAATTAATTACCATTTAATTAATTATCCTTAACTATAATAAGTGATAATCCCTAATCACTTATATTAATAAATCTTAAATTAATTTTAATTACTTGATTAATCAACTTTTATACATTCATTAATTACTTTTAATTAAGTAATTATCTTCAAGTAATTAGTTACCTTTAATAACTTGTCATTAATTAAACTTTACTTAGTTAATCATCCGTTAGTGTAATTACATAAAGTAATTATCTTCAATTAAGTAATAATCTTTTATTATAAATCAAGTAATTATGCTTAATTGATTTCATTAAGTAATCATCCTTTAATCACCTTCATTAATCAATTCTTCTTTAATTACTTTCATTAATTAATTAACCTTTAATTTATCACCTTAATTATTGTCATTAAGTAATTAACCAATCTTTAATCATTTACATTAATCTGCCTTTAATAAATCATATTAACAAATTAACTCTTTAAGTAACTAAGTAATTAATCCCTTAATTAATTATATTGAGTAATTATTCTTAAATTACTTCCATTAAGTAATTAACCCTTAATTACTTTCAATGACGATTCTTTACTTAATTAAGATTTTAATTAAGTAAGATAAACCCTTATCTTATTTACTTTACCTAATTATCATTTGAAAAGCATTTAGAAATTGATTATATAATTAACCTAACATATATTGCTTTTAAAATAAAACAATTTTAAACATTTAACTTAAAAATTAAACTTTGAAACTTTGTTAAAAACTTGTTTAAAATTCAATTTGGCTTCTAAAACATAGTTAATATATCTTGAAATCTTGGTTTAACTTATCATTGTTTTTCAAACTTTGTTTCAAATAGCTTAAAGAATTAATTATAAATAATGGTCACCTAAATACATAATTTAAACTAAATTAATTTTAAAATAATTTACTTTAAAACCTTTACTTAATACTTAAACAAAAATGATTATTTAAAAGATTTTTTTGAAAAATATTTAAACCTTACTTTTAAAACTTTCCATTATCTAGCTTTAGAAATCTAATTAACATTTTTCTGAAATTCCCCGGCCAAACGATTAAATACCCTAGCTAAGTTCTGAATCACCCGAGCACAACTTCGGGTAACCTATATCCTTTCCTTTGCTTTGAGCCAATTCACAAAATACTCGAGGTCAACCCCGAGACCAAAATTTCCAAACATTCAAACACGAGTGTGCACATGCACACTTGGTCGGAATGTTCCGACCAACCCCTCGACCTTCGACACATCATCGACAACACCGATGACTAGCCTGACCTTCCCAAACCTTCGATTTTGCCGTAGATAAAAATCGAGTAGCCCGATCGAATGTTACAACCCAATCTTGATTGGAGAACCAACTCTTGCCTTTACCTCCGGCCATTAGATCAGTTGCCGACTCACCTAACCCTTCATCTCCGTTCCACGAATCAATCCCCCCACTTGCGATTGTCTCCCAATAACCAAATCAACGCAAAGGCCTCAAAAACACAAGGACCCAAAACTACACGCCTAACCCTAAATCATTGTCGACCCATCACTTTGATCAACAAAAAAATATCCAAGTATTTTTCAAACAATCTTCGACACACAAGCTACCTTCAACATAAATCTCGAAGCTCATCATTTCCCCAATCATAAAAAATCGACGAATTAACGATTTCTGTTCATCCCACAATATCTCGGCGACCACACAACTAAAAATCTTGAAACTAGCATCAAAAATCACCATTTTCAAATACTCATCAGATTACATAATCCAAACGAATAATTTAGACCTTCGAATTTCTGATATGTTTTGTGTTCATATGTATTTCTATATTTTCTAGCGAACTCAAACTTATTTAAACTAAAAATGATATTTAATTTTAAGATCTTGTTAATCTAAACACTTTTTTTTAAACTTCCTACTCTAAAGAGGATTAGGAGATGATGATTTGAATTTTGAAAGAATTTTTTAACCCTGTATGTTAAGAACAGAGGCAACTGACATGCACACCCATTTACATACATACAAAAATATTCACATTCATGCAATCATTGATCACCACTATAATTCAAATATTAATCACAAATATCTAGGCGTATCAACAGATTCAGATTGAAATAGGTTAGTTTGCTGCCCTGAATGCAGGGAGCAAATTTTTGAGTCTGAAAATGAAATCTGGAATTGTTTTCTTGATTTATTTAGAACTTGATTTAATACTGGAGTGAACTGGAGCGTTGCTTGAACTTGGATTTGAATTTGATACTTGATGTTGCATTTGCATGCTTCAGACTTGAATCAGGTTGAAGTTGTTTGAGTTGAACTTTGATTTATTGCATGATTCTTGATTTTAGTTTGAAAAAGGTTGAAGCTTGACAGGGAGACAATAAAGAATAGACAAATACATGGAGAAATAGATTTCCAGATTAAAACAAATATTTATTCTGCATTTGGCTTACCAAATTAGAATATCATCAATAAATACGAGAATAAACTCATTCAATATCTCACAGATACTCGGGTCATCTGGTCTACGAAATATGCAGGGCATTGGTTAGTCTGAAGGGATAACTTAACCATTCGTGGAATATATCGAAACCCCAAAGAATAGACAAACGGATACAATTTAATTCAGCTTCATATTTTATTAACCAATTTATTTTAAATAAAATTTCAAATTCATTAGAGTTAAAATGAAAAGATTAATAAGCAACTGATGAATAGAATACGAAATAGGAACTCTATTTATAGCAATACGTAGGGGCACCATCATACCAAAGCTTCTACTTGGAGTTGCCACGAAGCCTTTAGAGAATTGATACCGGATGATGATAAAAAAAGATTGATAGAAAAATTTGTTTCCGTTGTTGCAGGGTATCGACCATTTATAGTGGTACTCCCATGTCCCCTATCTCGTCCTCTTCTTGCACTCATACTCACTATCAGTGGATAGTAAGAGAGTTTACTGAGGCATACAGACAAGATATCTTAGAGATATACTCATTCTAGTGTATTTGCATCCCTATCTCTAATGAGTTACATAATGTGTTATACTCATGAGCTAAAGTTCTTACTCAACCTTCTACTCTGATACCAAGATTTAGATCAAATGCATCAAGTCCAAATCAAAAGAAAAAAACCAGGTCCTCTGTTCTTCACATGACCGATGAGCAAATTGACCTGTTTTAAGTTGAATCTGTTTATATATTTCATGTTATGATGAATACTTCAAGTTGTTGTGAAAAATGCTTTGAACTGTACTAATCTGTGTGTATGCATGTCTATGTGTACCTATATATATATTCATATATGTATACTCTCTGATAAATTTATAGGCTTAAAGCCATTACAAAAATTAACCGCTCCTTATATAATCAATTTTAGATTTTGATTTATAAATAGAAAATGGTTATAATACTATAACATTATTTTTAAAAATAGTTTCAGGTGTCTATACTCAGTAATTTGCAGAAACAATACAATTACAGCGGAGCTTTGAAAAACAGGAAAATCAAATGTTTTAATTTCATAATACGATTACATAACCAGTTTTGATTTATGAAATGATGATTTTAGAGAATCATTTCAATTTTTCTTTGTTTTCTAAATCATGAGAAATTGCATGTTGAACGAGATTTGTATTTTTTCCAATCTCTAGTAATCAACAATGAATTATGAATCGTAATTAATGGTGAAGGTGGTTCAGGCATCGATGGTCATCAGAAAAATAACCGAAGAATTTATAATTTGTTGTGGCGAACGATCGACGATGATTTAGGTTTTTAAACTAGTTTTTGATCGACGTTAGAAGGTGGATTACTGCATCATCCATGGTGCATCGGGATCGCCTAGTGGTGGTGGGATCGGAGCTTGATACCGTGGCGCAGCTTCAGGTGCAATCGCGTAGGCTTTGATGATCCGAGTCAGGTGATGTTAGGAGGTTTGATGTCTGGGTTTTGTTCCAGGCAGTGTTCGTCCTTGTTCGGTTTTGATTCAGGCAGTAGATGGAGGTTGTTTGGGTGGAGATGTTCGTTGGTGACTTAGGGATGGTTGGGGTTCTGATCGAAGATGATTAGAAAGTCTATGCACGTACACATGTACACTTTGACATCTGGTCCGTGGTGATGGTTTAGGGAAGAAACAGTTTGCTCGGGGATAAGCTCGAGCCGAATAGGGTTGTACTCGAAGATGAGTTTAAACGGGAGTATACTCGGGGATTTACTCGAAGGGGGGGGGGGGAAGGGGGGAAGGGGAGTCGAGTTTTCTCGGATTGTTTTTTTGCATAGCCTGGTTTTTTTTAAATATAACATGTACAGTTTTTTAAATTTAAATGAAACAAAATCTAGATTTCAAAACAAAAATAAGAACATTTTTTGTGAAGTCATAATCAGATTTTTAAAACAAGAAGATCAAGTTTAAAGTGTTTTAGTATATATAATTTCATTAATTCATCTTTAAATTTATAAGAAGTTATTAAAAAGATAAAGATTTTTATGGTTGTTAATTTACTTAAAAATCTAAGTTAATTTTTGGGATAAATTTGTTTCAAAAATCAAAGGTTGAAGGGTAAATGTTTTTAAAGATCAATTATTTTGATGATTTTATATTTGGTGACTAATTAATGTGATTCATAATTGTTTTTCAAATGGAATTTGATAATATAATTAAGTGTAGTTAATTACTTAAGGGTTAATTAACTAATGTAAGTAATTAAAGGATTGGTTTGTTAATGATAATTTATTTCAAAGGTATTTAAAATAAGATTTAAAAGTTGATTTTGTAATTAATTAAGATAAATGGGTTATTTTAAGATTAAAAGATCATTAATTTGAAAATTTAATGATAATTACTTAATTTAAAGATTAATTAAGTATTAATTGAGGATTAATAAATTTGTTATGAGTTAAGTTTAATTAATGATGAGTAATTAAAGGGTAATTAATTACTTAAAGTAGGTTCGAGCTCTACTAAGCCATACTTAATTAAAAGTAATTAATTAATGGTTAAAGATGATTAAGCGATTAGGAATAATCACTTACTGTAATTAATTAAAGGCAATTAATTAATGTGATAAATTGATTAAGGTAATTAATTTGAGAATAATTAATTAATTTAAAGATTAGTTAATTAATGAAAGTGATTAAGGGTTGTTTTATTAATTAAAAGTTAATTAAGTAATATAATTAATTGAGGATGATTAATTAAAGAATAATTGAATAATTAAGGTTAATTATTTAATAATTAAAGATTGATTCGTTGGTTAAAAAAGGTTGATTAACTTATTATTAGAAATTAATTAATAATGAAGGATAATTAATTAAAATGGTTTGTAATTAATTAATGTTAATTAACCAGAATTAGTAGTTATTCATAAGTAACTAATCTAGGTTAATTATAATCAGATGATCAATTAGTCTTACTTATGGATGCTTGGATTGTATCTAATGCTTTGAATTGTGTGGTATCCCTGATGTATGATGCTTTGTTTTATGAATTATTTTGATTTAAGCTGTGATGAATGTAAATTATTTATCTCTGATAAATTTACATTGTTTTTCTGTGAATCTATGAATGAAGATAAGCGTTATAGGATTATACCGCTTATCGATATTGCTATGTTTGAATTGGGACGATTAATGATATTGCACTATTGTGTAAAACCCCTGGACTACACCATACACACACAAATATGGATTGCACGAGGAAATTGGTTAAGTCACGGATATTTGAATTTAATATTATGAAATAGTTTTAAAGATTTGGTTTTGAATCCAAATGATTTTGGAAATGGAATTGGGTTGAATATGAAAAGCTTTTGAAAAGGAAATTTGAAATTGAATTTAGTTTGAATAGAATATATCTTGTTTAAGTTTTGAAATTATTTTGGAAACTATGGTTTGAAAGGGTATACAAGTTATACAATAATATATATGAATTTTAAACCATTTTTAAAAGTATTATTTTGGGAATTTAAATTTAATCCAAGTTAATAGGCTATAACTTGTGCATATTAGATCGGATTTTTCCGAAACGAAAAGCATTTGTTTTCAAATGATAATGGCTTTCATATAACGAAAGATTTCCAATTTGTGTTGAAACGATTTCAATGTGTGATTTGGATTGTAAATAGTTTGAAAGCTATGAATGAATCTTTGTGAAAGATTGGTGAAAGATTGGTGAACTTTTTATCAAAGTGAAGTGAATCTTTTTGTTTAAAAGATTAAAAGTGGAAATTTGTTTAAACTGTTCAAAAGTAAGGTTTTTGGGCTAAAAGTTGTGACTTTACAAAGATCCCATATATGCATATGGTTTTATAATTAAGCGCTCATTATTCGGTTTTGCCGAGAGAGGAGTTTATGTCATATAACCTTTTCCAAATAATGATACGACGAAATGGATAGCATTTGAAGACCGGTGGTGAAGACCGGGTATTTTCGGGAATGAAAGGATTGCCCGTCGAATGACTCTGCATTGAGTAGCTACGGTATAGAGATCTCCATATGTGATGGCGATTCCGATCGGGATTGTGAATACCCGGATTGCAAGGGCATCTTTGAAGTGCCATCGGTTCCGTTCAAACCCAGGATGGACTTGTATGGATGTGTGTCTGACATTACACTTTGAGATGTAAAGCTAGTTTCTATCAAATACATTTCTGTTTGGTGGCAGAGAATTTATTCTCTTAGCTTAACACACTTCTCTGAGACGTACGAGCTCAGAGGTTATTTAGTTGATGGTTACTAGTGATACATTCCCAATTTGGTAATGTGGCATGCTGAGTGCTGCTGATCATTTGTTGATCAAAGCATGACTTTTGTGAAAAGAGAAGCTTTGTGGACGAGACTTCGTCGGACCTCGCAACTCGAAAATGGTCGAAACAGGAAGGATGCGGCAAGGTTATCGGGGATAGTGCCCCTTAGGGTATGTCCATTTCCTTCTGGATAAAAGTTGGTATCATGGTATGGAGCCCAAATATTTGACCTGTGTGGTAATTGTTATTTGTTGGTAAATCCCGGGATAAAGGTCGGTGACGACCGGGAGATGGCATACTCATGTCAGTAGTTACCAAGCTACAGAGGTAACCCGGCCTTGTGTTGGTAGAGATCTAGTTAGGTTCTTGGGGCATCCCTCTGGAGGAGTACCCATATGGCCGAGGAAGTTCCTTAGCCTGACCATTTATTGGAAATCCAATCACCAATACGCGCCCTTTACGGTTTTAGTTATATAACCTGCCATTCTTAAATGGTAGCTATAACGAGCATAATATAGTGGTACCTATGCTGGCTAAGATTAATATTATACTTTTGAAATGTTTTCTGTACTATGCACTAATAAAAATATCAAAAAGGTATTCACGTATCATGCATGTTTGACTATCATAAGGAGAAATGTCCCACAAGTGTGCGATTGCATTGTGTGTGTGTCGGGTGCCCTTATGGTAGTTTCATTTTTCAAAAAGCATCGTGGATTTCAAATTTAAATTCTTTTATTGTTTTGTTTCAAATAAAACTGTTTTCATTTGCTCACACCAGTCCCATGACTGACCTGGAGTTTATTATTCCCTTTCTAAACTCTGGGTGCCCACAATTTTCTACATGGGCAGCCTAGAGTCATATTTTTAGATAATTATCTAGTAGATGTAGATTCGATAGCCTTTAGCTTTCTGTTTGGAATTCTTTGGAGTCTTTGGGGTTTGGCGATCACACTGTGCACCTAGTTTGCTACATTACAACTTGATGGTGGTTCGAGCTTCTGGCTTGGGGTTTGGAGCTTTGGCATTGAAGACATTGTCTTTCCGCTGCTATTGTTTTGTTTTTCCACTGTTGTTCTTGTATCTGATAATATTGATATCATTTGTATATGATATTGTATTCATTGTTGTATCAATGATATTCATTTCATTTTTCTTTCGCTGTGTTGTTGTAGTTAATGTGTTATAAGCTCCGGTGCAAATCGAATTTCAACGTTTGAATCTGCAGCATTCGAATATAGGTGAAGTATGGATGTCGATTTTCAAAGGCTAAAATTCGGGTCGTGACATCTTACCACTTATGACGACCCGAAATCCAACGATTGAAAATCGACATCAAATACCTCACTTGTATTCGACTACCAAAGATTCAAACGTTGAACTCCAGTTCGGTGAGCTTATAACAACATTAGATGAATATAAAGCAGCGGAAACAAAAGATAATTTCATTTATCACAACACAGATATAACATAGATACCACATCATCACAATATTTGATTACAAAAATTTAACACCGTCATCAGAGTGCAACACATGATACATCAAATGAACGATAACACCACAGCGGAGAAACAACAGGTCTATGATAACTCCAATAGAGTCTTCAAAAAGAAAGAGAGAAAATCCAAACTAAGCACCCTCTTCCAAACTTCGAAGCTTCTAAGACTTTAAAATATTTCCAAACCAAAAGCTTTCAAAATCCGACATCTTCCAAAAAGACTTCTTAAATTCAAGCTAGCTCCAAAACACGGATAATATGCTTCTAGGCTGCCCATGTGGAAATTATAGGCACCCAGAGTTTAGAAAGGGAACAATAAACTCCGGGTCAGTGATGGGACTGGTATGAGTAAATAAAAACAGTTGTTTGAACAAAAAAATAATTTATAAAAGGAATTCGTTCATGATTTTGGAAAATGAAACTACCATAAGGCCTCCCGGCACACACACAATGCAACTGCAAATTTGGGGGAGATTTCTCCTTATGATAGTCAAATAGGCTTGATACGAGAAAATTCTTTTGATACTATTATTAGTGCATAGTGTGAATTTTTTTGAAAGTATAATATTAATCATAGCCAGCATACGTACCATTATAGTGTGCCTACTATAGCTACCATGTTAAATGGCAGGCTCTACAACTAAAACCGTATTGGGCGCATATTGTGATTAGATTTCCAACAAATGGACAGGCTAAGGAACTTCCTATGTCCCATGGGTATGCCTCAGGAGGACCGTCCCGAGAACCTAACCGGATCTCTGCCAACACAAGGCCGGGTTACCTCTGTAACTAGGTAACTAACTGTCATAAGTATGCCATCCCCCAGTCGTAATCAACCATTATCCTGGGCCCTAACAACAACAACCACAAAGCAATAAATTTGCACAACCACATAAGTTAAGTACTTGGGCTCCATACCATGATACCAGTTTTATCCAAAAGGAAATGGACATACCCAAAGGGACGCTACCCACAATAACCTTGCCGCATCCTTTCTATTTCGACCATTATAGGGTTGTGAGGTTCGACAAAGTCTCATCCACAAAGCTTCGCTTTTCATAAAAGCCATGCTTCGACCAACAAATGATCAGCAGCACTCAGCATGCCACACTTCCAAATTGGGAGTATATCACTAATAACCATCAACTACATAACCTCTGAGCTCATACGTCTCAAAGAAGGGTGTTAAGCTAAGAGAATAAATTCTCCACCACCAAACAGAAATGTATTTGATAGAAATCAGCTTTATATCTCAAAGTGTAATGTAAGACATACAACCATATATGTCTGTTCCGGGTTTGAACGGAACCGAAGGCACTTTGTCCAATAAAGGAAGTAGCCCTTGCAATCCGGGTATCTGCAATCCTGATCGGACTCCCCATCACATATGGAGATCTCTATACCTGAGCAACTCAGTGCAAAGTCATTCGATACATTATCCTATCAATCTTGAAGACACTCGGTCTTCACCATCGTCTTCAAATGCTATCCATTTCGTCGTATCACTATTCGAAATGGGTTATATGACACAAAGTGCTCTCCCGGCTAAACTGAATAGTGAGCGCTTAATTTAAAAACACATGGAAATATCAATCACAAAGATTCACCATTAAGGTTCGATGTGGGTTTCGGATAACTAACTGGAATCCGACTTCCTGTCACATCAAAATTTAAATGCCATTTTACGGGCCAAAAGGGTTTTCACATTCACACAGTAACATATCATAGATATCACAGTTCAATACATAGCAATTCATATCACATAATATCACAATCACATATCGGAGATATCAATCAATACAAAGCATTCAATAATAATCAATCATCTACAATTAAGATGGATTAATCATGTGATTATAATTAATTAATCACATAATTATTTTCATTAATTATCTTTAATTAATGATTAATTATTCTTAATTATTTATTAATTAGTCTTAATTATTTATTACTCAATCCTTAATTATTAATTAATTAAATATTAATTACTTTCATTAATTAATTATTCCTTAATTAATTATTAATTACAAATTAATTAACCTTAATTATTAATTTAATTAACCTTTAATATTAAGTAATTAAATAAGTAATTATTCTTTAAGAAATTATATTAACAAATCATTACTTACTTAGTTAATTAAAGATAAACCATTTTATCTTTATTAATTACTTTAATTATCATTTAAACCTTGTTTGATAAATTATCATTTTCACATTAATTAACTTAAGATCGTAAAGTTGGATTAATGTTTAGAAAACACTTCATTTTTCATAATTATTCAACAATAATTAAATTTTTATAAACATTTAAAATTAAGGTTATATATTTATTGAACACCTTAACTTAATTAAATTAAAAATAATTTATTTTTAAAACTTTAACTAATCTCAAACTTAAACAACATTTTTTTTAAAGAATAAGTTAAAACCTGTTTAAACGTAATTTTTTTTAAATTTCGGAAACTGTTTTTAAACTACCCCGAGTCCTCCCCAAGCATCACCCGAGACACAAGCCTGTTTACTTCGAGTCGTCCCCGAGCTAACCCCAAATTTTCATATTAAAACTTATAATTTTGTTTAATATATTCAAAAATACCCGATCGAAGACTCGAGCCATCCACCCGTTTCCCCGATCCCTGCTTCGAGTTAAAGCCCTTCTTTCCCAAACTCCTGTCTTCTGGCACAAACCAAGGCCGTTTGCACGTACACAACTGGTCCGATCACTTCTAGTCGATGCTACGATCAGCGACGAGTTGACGATCATCTACTCGACCCTTCAAACCACCTAGCAACATGAATCGACGACGAACCCGCGATTTGGCTACATGACCCAAACTGGAACAAAAATGGTCGCCAAAGAATTGACCCGCTCTGATGATCTAGACCGTTAGAAGCAACACCACTGCAACCAGAGCCTCTCCGTTCAGCTATGCAACATTTCCTCTAGCTCTGGTGGCACTCGATCCACCAGAGACGCCGCAACAGTTCGATTTCCGACAACGACCAAAACTAGGTCTTAAACCCTATTCCGACCTAGCACTGCCGCCACGATGGATGTTCAACCCATCCGACATTTTTGCCAATATCCCAGGTCTTCCTCTACCTCCAGGCAAAACCCCGACCACCTCGAGTGCCTCGACCGCCAAAAAAGCCTCAAAATAGACTTTTCGTTCAACTTACGAATGCTCGTGATTTCCCAACTTAAAATTCATGATTTTATTTTTAAAAATCATAGTTTACGAAGATGAATCAGATCATGCAATCAAAACTTAGGTTTTAATCAATTAAATTTTTGAGAAAAATTTGGCTTTTCTGTGTTTTTATGTTTCTAGCAAACCCATTTACTTTTAATACTCAAAAATACTTTTAGAATGGAGATCTTGCCAATCCTAACATATTTCATTTAGACGTTAAAGTCTCAAGATGATCAGAGGGTGAGATTTTGATTTTTCAAACAGGTTCTGAAACTTGTTATACTTAGAACAAAGACATTTTTCTGTTCTCAGATTTACATAGTCATATTTATATACATATACACATAGATTTGTTCACATGCAAATGGTTTTCAACTTCACTTCAGACATGATTACAAACAACAGTTAAAAATCTGGATTTAACAAAGGTTTACTCGCCTGTAGTTTAAAACAGAAAACCTTTAAAAAGCCTGGAACTTTTGTTTTTGAATTGAAAATCAAAAATGACTTTGATCTGTTGTTTTGAAAGCTGGACTTGCTTGACCGTTGTTTGTTAGTTCGACTACCGAGTTAAATTCTGGAGCTTGATATTTAATTGAGCTTTGTTGTGTTGAGATGATCTTAGGTTTTCAGTTTTGAAAAAGAAATGTCTGTTTAATTTGTTTTTAAATTTGCTTGATGATTTTCTGGTTTGAGAAATCTTACAGATTTTTGATTTTTGATTTTTCTCTAAAGCTTTGAAAAGTTAAAAAAACGAGAAGGAGGAGATGTTATAGTTTATATAATCTCATTTTCTATTTTTATCAATTTTTCTAAAAATAAAAACAAAATGACACTTGTCCATTTTAATTACAACATCATTACACTTGTTAAATTACTTGTTTCATGAATTACACTTGTTAGTGCTATGTGTTAAACATCTAACACTTGTATTTTGCATGAATTAAAGGTTTTAAATAAATTTTATATTACATTTCTCTCATTTCATAAATACATTTCTCCATTATTTAAATGTACACAATTTAAAAGAAAATGTTTTAAGACAAATTACACATTAAATAAATTGCATATATATTATTTTAAATTCAAATTATTTTACTAAGACGTTTATTTTATTTTTTAAATCAAATTCAAATTCAAATTCAAATCTGCCCATATATATATTTTTAAATTCAAATAATTTTAAAACATTTATTATTTTCAATTATAAAATTCAAATACAAATTAAAATCTTACTCATATACACAAATCAATACTCATCTAATTTGTTTTGAAAATTTTCAAATAAATTTTAATTCAATTCAAAATTTTATATTAATTACTAATTTTGAATTAAATGAAAATTGGGATGTTACAGACTTTCCCCCTTAAGAAATTTTCGTCCTCGAAATTTGAAAGAGAGAGACAAACAAAGAATATAAGAATATATGAAACATATAGAAAATGGCGTACCAGATTAAGCCGGAATATCCACTCTGCAATTGGGATAGGACTTTTGCATGCTATCCTCTGTTTCCCAAGTACAGTCACTTGGATCACCACTCCATTGCACTTTAACCAGTTTCACAACTTTATTCCTCATCTGCTTTTCATCACGATAAATTATTTTCAACTTTTACTACCAGATTTGGTGTGATCTCCAAATCTTGCTGAGCAGCTTCTTCAATGATACTATCTAGATCGTCCACATATTTTCGAAGGTGAGAAACATGAAACCCATTGTGTACGCCAGATAACAAGTCGGGTAATTGTACTCGTTATGCTAAAGGACCGATCCTTTCCAATATATGAAAAGGACCAATATATAGCGGTACCGGTTTACCGGTCTTTCTAAACCTCAACACTCCATGCATTGGAGACACCTTTAAGAAAATAGAATCTCCAACCTAGAATTCTAAAGATCTTCTCCTACGGTCGTAATAACATTTCTGACGACTTTGAGCCATTTTCAACTTCTTTCGAATAAAATTAACTTTCTCAGTAACTTCCTTTATCATATATGTTCCAAGAACCAGTCTATCACCTGACTCAATCCAACATGCAGGTGATCGACAGAGATGACCATATAAATCTTCAAAAGGAGCCATTTTGATACTGGCTTGATAGCTATTATCATATAAGAACTCATCCAGATGCAAATGGTCCTCCTATGAACCACCAAAGTCAAGAATACAAGCACACAAAAGGTCTTCTAAGATTCGATTTATCCTTTCAGTCTGCCCATCTACGGGTGATAAGCAGAGCTAAAGTTCAGCTTGGTTCCTAATGCGGCTTGAAATGCCTTCCAAAATCTGCTAGTGAAGATCGGGTCACAATCACTCACTATACTACTTGGTATACCGTGGAGACGAAAAATTTCTTTTACATACAATTCTGCTAGACTTGATGCTATCCGGGGAGATTTTACTGGGATAAAGTAGGTAGTCTTGGTCAGACGGTCCACAATAACCCAAATCACTTCATTACCTTTTCGAGTTTGTGGCAACCCGTCGATGAAATCCATCAATACTCGATCCTATTTCCACTTAGGCACCTCCAATGGTTGGAGTAAACCCGCTATTTTCTTTTGATCACTTTTAATTTGTTGACAAGTTGCACAACGACTGACATAAATAGATATTTCCCTCTTCATTGTCTTCCACCAAAAAGTCCTCTTAATATCTCGATACATCTATTAACTCCTGGATGGATACTATGTTTGGACTTATGACACTCGTCTAAAACTTCACGCTTTAGATCTGGGATATCTGGGACACACATCCTGCCTTTCAATCTTATACCCCTCAACTATCGATTCCAAAACTGGAATCTTTACCTCGACGGATCCTTCTATAAAATTTTTGAAGAAATTAGTCATCTTTTTTATTGTTGGCGATCTTTTCAAGAAGAGTAGGAGTGATAACTTGATATTCAAGAACATCATGTCTTCTACTCAAAGCATCGGCAACTACATTGGCTTTACCAGGCGTATATAGAAATCCAGGTTGTATGATGCTAGAAATTCTAACCAACATTGTTGCCTCAGATTTAAATCCTTCTGGGTAAAGAGATACTTTAGAGATTTATGGTCGGTGAATAATTCGAATTTTTCACCCAGAAGATAAGGATACCATATTTTTAAAGCAAAAAAAACAGCTAGAAGCTTGAGATCGTGGGATGGGTAGTTTTTCTTATATGGACGTAATTGTTTACTTGCGTAGGCAATCACTCTACCATTCTGCCGTAGCATAGTACCCACACCATCACCACATGCGTCAGTATAAACAGATAAGCCTTGGTTACCATTGATAATAGCAAGAATAGGAGCGGTGGTCAATCTTTTCTTCAACTCTTGGAACGCTTCTTCGCATTCAGAGTCCAATCGAACTTAGAGCATTCTTCATAGTTAGCTTAGTCAACGGACTGGCCAACTTGGAGAAATCCTGGACAAATTTATGTTAATATCCCGCTAAATCTAGAAAACTTCTAACTGCCTTTGGAGTTGTGGGTTGCTTCCAGTCTAGGATAGCGGAAATCTTGCCTGGATCTACAGAAATTCTCTCTGATCTTCCTTTTCTTCCAATTCAGATTTCTTGCACTACCTTTTTCTTCCACAACTTCCTACTTATCTAAGGTAGCAATCTATAACCCCTATCAATCAAGTCAGAAAAAGATTCTTTCACGTGGGATGTCATTCTCTCATAGAATTTCTTATTCATTCCTCGAATGAATCTTTCATTCTTCTTAAGGGGGTGTTCACCAACTCTGGACCAAATCTAGATAATTCTTTGAACTTATTCAACTATTCTTCAAATGACAAATTTCCCTGCTTCGAGTCCATAAACTCCTGGTACATTCTGGAGATACCAACAGACGTCATATAGCATTTATCAAACACCACTTTGAATCGACTAAAAGTGAACTCATCTTTGGCTCATTTATGTAATTAAAGTATAATTATTTATTTATATATTCTCAAAGCATCGATCGCCGAGGCTCCGACGCCTCGTGCGCGTGCACGTGTAGGTGTGTGTATCTGGGCAATATTAAGTTGGGGATGATGATGGATTCCTCAGGTATAATCTTGAGAAACTGATGTATTGGCTCGAGTCTCGTATCGTGTTGTTTGCGTGCGTATAGAAATTTGTATATTTTTAAAATTAAAACCAAACCCAATTTTTAAAAAAAAGAAAAGGGAAAGGGAGGAATAAGGAGGGTGCTCGGGGTGGTTCTCGAGAAGAAATGGATGTGGCCCGAGTTCCTGATTGTGGTTTTTGGACTTGGGCCGGTATATTTGAAATGTTTTTAAAAAAATTCAAAATAAATTTGTAAACAAATTTTAAAAAGAAATATTGACCAAGCTTTCAAATTAAAATTATAAACAAGTTTCAAAGATTTGAAAGTTGAAATGTTTTCAAAATTGTTTTGGTAATTAATAATTTTACATTATTTAATTAGTTAAATTTAATTAATAAATGTTTTCAAAAGTATAATGTTGTGATGGAAAAAGTAATTAAGGAAATGTATTAATCCTCAATTAATCAAGAAGATCTTAAATGATTTTGTATGATAACCATTTTAAGTATTTATCTTAATTTAATATGATTTAAAGGGCGTAATTAATTTATTTTTAAACCTTTAATATATAACCTTTTATTTTAAATAAACTTGATATTGTAATTAAGGATAATTAATTTATGTGATTAATTAATTAAGGTAATTAATACAAGGATGATAAATTAATTTAAAGGTTAATTAATTAATGAAAATGATTAAGGAATGATTTATTGATTAAGGGTTAATTAATTAATATAATTAATTAAAGATTATTAATTAAAGAATACTTAAATAATTAAAGGTCAATTATTTAATGATTAATGGTTGATTAATATTTTATTTATTAAGGTTGATTAATTAATAACTTAATTAATCAATTCGTACAAATATAAGTAACTGATAAATCAAGGGTTTAAAACAAAATCTAAAAACTAATTAAAGATTAAGGGCTAAACACAAATTTCTTTCATTTTAACAAGTGTAAGGTTGAGATCATATGCATTAGTATGTGTTACCCAAATATAATTTGTAATCAAAAGTGTTAACATTTTAAATTATGTAAAGACAGCGTCATGTTTGGTTTTAAATTTCTTTTTATTTTTTAAATAATAATAAGAGAAAATAAAAGTTATATATATATATATATATCATAATCTCCTCCTTCTCTCGTTTGGTTCAAAAGAAAAAAAAAGAAAAAAAAACTACAGTTCAAAAGAAAACATGAGAAGCTTCAACCTGGAAATCAAAATAAAATCAAAATAAAAAACAAACTACAATTTCAAAACCTGGAAACTTTAAAATTGAAAAAAAGCAAACCAGATCAAAGGATAAACTCATATGTAAAATCATCTCAGAAATCAAACAAGTACAAACCTGAAATAAAACTTCAACCTGAAGCATCTTCAATCTGATCAACATCAACAGATCAAGAAATCTAATTAACATTTTTCTGAAATTCCTAGGCCAAACGATTAAATATCTGAGCTAAATTCTAAATCACCCGAGCACAACTTCGAGTAACCTATATCCTTCCCTTTGCTTCGAGCCAATTCACAAAATACTCGAGATCAACCCAGGACCAAAATTTCCAAACACGCAAACACGAGCGTGCACGTGCACACTTGGTCGGAATGTCTCCGACCAACCCCCTGACCTTCGACGCATCATCGACAACACCGATGACTAGCCCGACCTTCCCAGACCTTCGATTTTGCCATAATAAAAATCGAGTAGCCCGATCAAATGTTGGAACCCAATCCTGATCGGAGAACCACCTCTTGCCATCATCTTCGGCAATCAGATCCGTCGCCGACTCACCTAACCCTTCATCGCCGTTCCACGAATCAATCCTCCCCACTTGCGATTGTCTCTCGATCATCCATATCGATGCAAAGGCCTCGAAAATATGACGACCCAAAACTGCATGCCTAACCCTAAATCATCTTCCACCCATCACTCTGATCAACAATAAAAATATCCAAGTATTTTTCCAACAATCTCCGACACACAATCTACCTTCAACGTAAATCACGAAGCTCATCGTTTCCCCAATCATCAGAAATCGACGAAATAACGATTTCTGTTCATCCCACGATATCTCGGCAACCATGCAACAAAAATCTTGAAACTAGAATCAAAAATCACCATTTTCGAATACTCATCAGATTACATAATCCAAAGAATAATTTATACCTTCAAATTTCTGATTTGTTTTGTGTTCTTCTGTATTTTTTTATGAGAAGAGAGGAGTTAGAGAGATTACATATCTTTATTTCTATTTTTGTTAATTATTTCAAAAATACAAAATAGGATGACACTTGTAATTTTATTAAAAAAACATTACGCTTGTTAATTTTCACACTATCTCTCTTACAATTGTAATTTGCATGTTAAAAACGTATTTATAAACTTAAGACTTGTCCTTTTATATTTTATATGGATTTTTAATTACATTTTCTATGTTATAAATAGATTTCCTTTATTTTTATAAAGACATTTACTTTATATTATTATATACTATTTAAAAGAAAATGTTTTAAAATTAATTATACATTAAATAAATTACATATATATTATTTTTAAATCCAAATTATTTTACTAAAACATTTATTTAAATTTTAAATTAAAATTGAAATTCAAATCACAATCCATTCATATATATATATTTAAATTCACATCCAAATCCAAAACTACCCATATATATATTTATTAATTTAAATAATTTTAAAATATTTATTATTTTGAATTTTAAACTCAAATGCAAATTACAAATTTATTCATATATATACAAATCAACACTTATTTAATTTATTTTGAAATTTTGAAATTGATTTTATTCAACTCCAAAATTTATATTAATTACTAATTTTAATTTTGATAAAAACTGGGATGTTACAGATTTTCCCCTTAAGAAAATTTCATCCTCGAAATTTGAAAGAGAGAGGCAAACAAAGAATATATGAATAAAAAGATAGAGAAATGGCTTACCATATTAAGCCGAAACATCCACTCTGCAATTGGGATAGGACTTCTACATGTTAACCTCTGTTTCCCAAGGACAGTCATTTGGATCACCACTCCATTGCATTTTAACCAGTCTCACAACTTTATTCCTCAGCTGCTTTTCATCTCGATCAATTATTTTCAACGGTTCTTTCTTCACTGCGAGATTTGGTGTGATCTCCAAATCCTGCTGAGCGGCTTCTTCAATAATACTGTCTGGATCGTGCACATATTTCCGAAGGTGAGAAACATGAAACACACAGTGTACGCCAGGTAGCCAGTTAGGTAGCTGCACTCGATATGCCGAAGGACTTATCCTCTCCAATATAGGAAAAGGACAAATATATCACGGTGCCAGCTTACTAGTCTTTCCAAATCTCAACAGTTTATGCATTGGAGAAACTTTTAGGAATACAGAATCTCCAACCTGGAATTCTAAAGATCTTCTCCTGCGGTCGTAATAACTTTTTTGACAACTTTGAGCTATTTTCAGTTTCTTTCGTATAAAATGAACTTTCTCAGTAGCCTCCTTTATCATATCAGGTCCAAGAACGAGTCTATCACCTGACTCAATCCAACACGTAGGTGATCGACACAGACGACCATATAAAGCTTCGAAAGGAGCCATTTCGATACTGGCCTGATAGCTATTGTTATATGAGAATTCAACCAGATGCAAATGGTCCTCCCATGAACCACCAAAGTCAAGTATACAAGCACACAAAAGGTCTTCTAAGATTCGGTTTATCCTTTCAGTCTGCCCATCAGACTACGGATGGTAAGTAGTACTGAAGTTCAGTTTGGTTCCTAAAGCGGCTTGAAATACCGCCCAAAATAGGCTACTGATGATCGGGTCACGATCACTCACTATACTGCTGGGTATACCATGGAGACGAACAATTTCTTTCACATACAACTATGCTAAGCTTGGTGTTGTTCGGTTAGATTTTACTGGGATAAAGTAGGTAGTCTTAGTCAGACGATCCACGATAACCCAAATTGCTTCATTACCTTTGCGAGTACGTGGCAACCCATCAATGAAATCCATGGATACTTGATCCCATTTCCCCTTAGGAACCTCCAATGGTTGGAGTAAACCCGCCATCTTCTTTCGATCACTTTTGATTTGTTGACAGGTTGCACAGCGACTGACATAAATAGATATATCTCACTTCATTGTTTCCCACCAGAAAGTCCTTTTGATATCTCGATACATTTTATTAAATCCTGGATGGGTACTAAGTTTGAACTTGTGACACTCATCCAAGACTTCCCATTTTAGATCCAAAATGTCTGGGACGCAGATCCTGCCTTTCAGTCTTAC
Organism: Allium cepa; assembly: GCA_030765085.1. Taxonomy (NCBI): domain Eukaryota; kingdom Viridiplantae; phylum Streptophyta; class Magnoliopsida; order Asparagales; family Amaryllidaceae; genus Allium; species Allium cepa. Next base: position 556,358,387 of record CM060931.1, on the reverse strand, counting down.
AATTCTATTCTTATCGACTTCAAAACTGGAATCTTCACCACGACGAATTCTCCTATAAATTTCTAGAAGAAACTTGTCTTCTTTCTGTTTACTGGCGATTTTCTTAAGAAGAGTAGGAGTGACAACAAGATGAGCAAGAATAGCATGTTCTCTACTCAATGCATCATCCACCACGTTTACTTTTTTGGGCATATATAGAATATCTAGGTCATATGATGCTAGAAATTCTAACCAATGTTGTTGCCTCAGATTTAAATCTTTTTAGGTGAAGATATATTTCAGAGATTTATGGTCGGTGAACAATTCAAAATTTTCACCCAGAAGATAGTGACGCCAGATTTTTAAAGCAAAGATAACAGCTAGAAGCTCGAAATCATGGGTTGATAGTTTTTATCATGTGGACGCAATTGTCTACTCGCGTAGGCAATCACTTTCCCATTCTGCATTAGCACTGCACCCACACCTTCACCAGAAGCGTCTGCATAAACAGATAAGCCTTGATTTCCGTTAATAATAGCAAAAACAGAAGCGGTTGTCAATCTTTTCTTTAACTCCTAGAATGCTTCTTCGCACTTCGGAGTCCAATCGAATTTAGCATTCTTCATGGCCAGCTTAGTCAACGGACTGGCTATCTTAGAAAAATCCTGGACAAATTTTCTGTATTATCCCGCTAAACCCAAAAAACTTCTAACTTCTTTCGGAGTAGTTGGTTGCTTCCAGTCTAGAATAGCGGAAACCTTGCTAGGATCTACCAAAATTCCCTCTTCATTAACAATGTGTCCTAGAAATCTAACTTCCTTGACCCAAAAATGACACTTAGAAAATTTGACGAATAGAATATTCTTCCTCAATATTCCCAAAACAATTCTCAAATGTTCAGCATGTTTTACTTTAGTTTTGGAATAGATCAGAATATCGTCAATAAACACAAGAACAAATTTGTTCAACACTTCTCGGAATACACGGTTCATTATGTCTACGAAATATGCAGGAGCATCGGTTAGTCCGAAAGGCATGACTAACCATTCGTAGAACGTGTCAGGACCCTTGAAAGCTGTTAAATGGATACAGTCTTCAGCAATTCACAACTAGTGGAATCCTTGGGCTAGATCCATCTTTGAAAAGAATCAAGCGCCATGCAGTTGATCGAGCAGATCATCGATTCTGGGTAAAGGAAATTTATTTTTGAGAGTTAGTTTATTGAGATCGTGGTAGTCCACGCACAATCTCAAGGATCCGCCAGACTTGGCTACGAAGACCACAGCTGAACCCCAGTCGGAAACACTAGGACGTATCAATCCTTCCTCTAGCAAATCTCGGGTTTGATTGACTAGTTCTATTCTTTCCCTGGGTGCCATCCTGCGGCTTGCATGAACAACAGGACGAGCATTGGAAACTAAGTCAATTTTGAATTCAATTTCTCTGCGTGGAGGTAAAGATTTTACTTCTTCGAATACTTCGGTAAATTCCCGCACACTAGGTATAGATTCCAAACTAGGTTCGGGATATCCCAAAGTATTCATCAGTTTATCTCTCTTAGGACTCGAATCCTCATAAAAAATTTCAATAAAATTTCCAAGTTTTGTTTTGACCAAAATCGTTCGATTCTTACAATCTAATTTTGCTTCGTATTTCGTTAGCCAATTCATCCTAAGTAATGTTTTGGAATTCATTAAAATCGAGAACAAAAAGATTGATAGGAAATTGATGACGAGAATACAAGATAGGGACCTTCCTACAATATAGACAAAGATTTACTGGCCACCAACCGGATTCTTCATGCAAACGGGCTCGTCGACAAATTCAGGTTCAAGTTTTAATTCATTTACGGTTTGTTGGGAGATAAAGCTATGTATGTCTCCCATGTCAAACAAAACTCTAACAATTCTATCATAAATGAGAAGGTTACCTTCTAGAACTCCTTTTCCATTATCCGCCTTTGAAGTTGAGGGGTCATCCTTTATCGCATACACCTTCGCCACTTGAGCTTGCTTCATTACCGGGCAATCTTTAACTACATGTCCAGGCTTGTGACAATAATAGCATTCTCTGACTCCCTAGCTAGTCTTCATAGGTTGCTCTTTATTTACTTGTTTCTTTGGATTCTTACAACCGTTTGAATAATGGCCCTTTTCCCGAATTGTAACAAATAATATTCCTCGCTGGGTTTTCCTGATTACTCTTCTTCTCCTTACCTTGATATGGTTTCTTACCTCCGAACTTTCTTTTCTTCCAATTCGGACTGCCTACATTTCCTTTCTCCTTTAGAACTTCCTTCTTATCCAAGGTAGCGTATCTATAACCCATATCGATCCAGTCAGAAAAAGATTCTTTCACGTGGGCTTTCATTCTCTCATGGAATTGCTTGTTCATTCCTCGAATGAATCTTTCATTCTTTTTCAAGGTCGTGTTCACCAACTCCGGACCAAACCGAGATAACTTGTTAAATTTGTTCAAATATTCCTCAAATGATAAACTTTTCTGCTTCAAATCCATGAATTCCTGGTACATTCTGGAGATACTTGCAGATGGCATATATCGTTTCTCAAACACTTCCTTTAATCGTTCCCAAGTGAACTCATCTTCTGGCTCATCCACTGTAACAGTCTCCTACTAGGCTAAAGCTTCCTCTTGGAGTTTCCGAGAAGCTATTAATCTCATCTGGTCATCTTCCAATTTTAGTCCTCTGAAAACTCTTTCACATGATCGAATCCAGGCTTGTGCTTCGATAATAGACTCTTTTCCAATGAACGGCTTTCCCCCAAGTCTGGAAAAACTTCGATATAGATCATCAAGGTTTGGCTGAGGTTGAGTGGGAAAAGCTGCTTCTGTTGTTGTAGGGACTTGACCAGTTGTAGTGGTATTTCCCCGTCCCCTATCTCGTCCTCTTCTAGTTCTCATTCTCACCATCTGTTAATAGTAAGAAAACTTGATTTAAATTATACGGACGAGATATCTTAGGGATACACTCATTCTAGGGTATTTCTAGCCCTATCTCTAATGAGTCACCTAATGTGTAATACTCCATAGCTAAAGTTCTTACTCAACCTTTAGCTCTGATACCACTTATCACGACCCAAAATTCAGCGTCCAAAAATCGGCATCAAATATCTCGCTTGTATTCGACTGCCAGAAATTCAAACGTTGAACTCCAGTTCGGCGGAGCTTATAACAAAATTAGATGAATATAAACAGCGGAAACAAAATGAACTATCATTGAACACAACACAGATACAACATTCATTACGACAGTGATCACCAACATCAAAGTGCTATAAACTTAATATAATGATAGAATGATAACACCACAACTGAATAATAACAACAGGACTTCACAAAAGTTTTCCACCATACTTTGACTTCAATAGGTTTTCCAAAACCCCAAACACTTTTATGTCCAAAAGGGCTTCAAAAGATCTCCAAAACCCAAAAGCTTCCTAAATCCAACAGCTTCCAAAAAGACTTCCTAAATGCAAGCTAGCTCCAAAGCACGAATAACCTGCCTCTAGGCTGCCCGCGTGGAAAATTATGGGCACCCAGAGTTTAGGAAGGGAACAACAAACTCTGGGTCAGTCATGCGACCGATAAACAGTTGTTTGAACAAAAACAGTTTGAAAATAAATTCGTTATGCTTTTGGAAAATGAAACTACCGTAAGGCCTCCTCGTGCACACACAATGCAATCGCACACTTGGGGTAGATTTCTCTTTATGATAGTCAAACATGCTTGATACGAAATACTTATTGGATATTATTATTAGAGCATAGTGTGAAAACATTTGGAAAGTATAATATTAATCTTAGCCGGCATAGGTACCATTATACTATGCCTACTATAGCTACCATTTAAGAATGGCAGGTTATACAACTGAAATCGTAAAGGGCTCGTATTGAATGATTGGATTTCCAATAATGGTTAGGCTAAGGAACTTCCTTACCGAATGGGAACGCCTTTGGAGGGATGCCCCGAGAACCTAACCGGATCTTTGCCAACACAAGGCCGGGTTACCTCTGTAATTAGGTAACTATTGTCACGAGTATACCATCTCCCGGTCGTAACCGACCTTTAACCAAGGCCTCGACACTAACAAATTCCAACAACCACATAGGTTAAATATCTGGGCTCTATACCATGATACCACCTTTTATCCAAAAGGAAATGCATATACCCGAAGGGGCGCTACTCCCAATAACCCAGCTGCATCCTTCCTGTTTCGACCATTTCTGGGTTGTGAGGTTCGACGAAGTCTCGTCCACAAAGCTACGCTTTCCACAAAAGCCATGCTTCGATCAACAAATGATCAGTAGCACTCAGCATGCCACACTACCAAATTGGGAGTATATCACTGATAACCATCAACTACATAATCTCTGAGCTCGTACATCTCAGAGAAGGGTGTTAAGCTAAGATAATAAATTCTCCACCACCAACAGAAATGTATTTGATAAAGATCGTCTTTATATCTCAAAGTGTAATGCCAGACATACAGCCATACAAGTCCTTTCCGGGTTCGAACGAAACCGAACGCACTTCCAAAGAAGCCTTTGCTATCCGAGCATCCACAATCCTGATCGGACTCCACATCACATATAGAGATCTCTATACCAAAGCAACTCAGTGCAGAGTCCTTCGATAGGTTATCCTATCGTTCTCGAAGACACCCGGTCTTCACCACCATCTTCATATGCTATCCATTTCATCGTATCATTATTCAGAATGGGCTATATGACACAAAGTCTTCTCCCGGCTAAACCGAATAGTGAGCGCTTAATTTCAAAAACACGTGGATATATCAATCACAAAGATTCGCCATCAAGATTCAATATGGGTTTCGGATAACCAACAGGAATCCAACCCCCTATCACATCGAAATTCAAATGCCGATTTACGGCCCAAGAGGTCTTCACATTCACACAGAAAACTTATCACAGATATCACAGTTCAATATATAGTAATTCTCATCACAAAGTATCACAATCACATAACAGGGGTATTAATCAGTTCAAGGTATTCAATAATACTCAATCATCTACAAGTAAGATGAATTAACCGTGTGATTATAATTAATTAATCACATAATTATTTTCATTAATTCTTTAATTAATGATTAATTATTCTTAATTGTAATAATTAGTCCTTAATTACTAATTAATTAATATTAATCTCTTTTATTAATTAAATATTTCCTAATTAATTACATTAATTAATTCTTAATTATAAATTAATTAACCTTAATTAATAATTAATTAACCTTAAATTAATTATTCTTTAATTAGTTAAGTAATTATAAATTATTTATCTTAATTAATCATTTAATATTATCAAAATCTTTAATTAATCAACCTTATAATTAATCATTATTAACAGATTAATTAATTCAAGAAATTAAGGTTAATTAAAAATTAAAACAACATTTTATTTTAATTAACTTTTTATTTACATTATTTAATTAAAATAAATTAAGAATTTATTTATATATTATGATTACCTAATTAAAATAAACTTAATTACTTTAAACATAACTTTCTTAAAACCTTTATTAATCCAAATATAAATCAAAACAATTATTTTTTAAAATATGAGCTAAAAATGTTTAAATTTTGAATTTAGTTTTTTAAGTTAAGAACTGTTGTTCATGTTAATCCCGAGATCTCCCGAGAGCTCCCCGAGTCAAAAAGCCATTTGGTTCGAGTTTTCCTCCAAACCGACCCGTACTTTTCTTTTAAAAACTTAGATTTTGTTTAAGTTCTTTTATACCCGGTATGCACTCAAATATACCTGATACTAAACTTGAGCTAGCATCCTGAATCCCCGAAACAACTTCGAGTTTTCACCCTTCTTCCCAAATCACTTCATACTGGCACAACCCAGATACATTGTGCACATGCACAATGATTCCAGCCACTACCGATCGATGCTACGATCGTCGACGGGTTGAGAAAACTTCCCAAAGGCCTTCGACCACCCAACAACATGAATCGATGATGAACTCGTGATTAAGCTACACGAACCAGGCTGGGACAAAAATGATCGCTAAAGAAACGCTGCACTCCGACTCCACAGGCTACCAAAAGCGTCGAGACTCCGACCGGAGCTCTACCTATCTCCCCTGTTTCGATCGCCACCGGTGCGGTTGACTCCGATGTGACAACGAGATGCCAACAACACGAATTCCGACCATAACTAAAACATGGGATAAAACCATCTCGCCGACCACCACGATCGACTAAAAATTCGGTGAGCATTTTTCCGTGAATCGCTATCACCTTGGCATCCTCCAGCCATGACCCCGACCACTCTCATCACGCCGATGACCAGCAATGGCCAAAAGACCCAAATTCGTTCAACCTTGAATTTATCCATCAATAAGTCACTAAGAATTCTGATTTTACTTTTAAAAATCATGATTTTGGAAGACGAGGCGAATGGTATAGGTAAATCAAACAATTGCAATATTCGAGTTTCGATATATTTTGGAATTCTACTATATTTTTCTTTCCCATTTAAAATCTTCTTCTGATTTAACCTATAAATATGTTTAAAACTTAAAATTTGGCTTTATACATAGATTTCATTTATATCTCGAAGCCTAAAAATGATTTAAGAAAAACTTTTTAATTTTTGAAACAGGGTTTAGAACCTATAAGTATGGAACAGAACTCATATCCATGTATACAGACATACACAAGCATGTATACTCATATTTTTATATATACAATCAATTCTTTTCAACTTAACTTAAATCATGATCACAAATAACTAGTTCAAATCCAGATTTTAAACAGTTTACTCACCTGGATGTTGAGAACAAAGAGTTTTTTATAAGCCTGGAACTTTAATTTTTCTTTGATTTATACTTGGTATTTGAACTGGAAAGGGATACTGCTTCTGATCTGGAATCTGGTTCAAAATGATCTTGTTGAAGAGTTAAACTTGTTTGTTGTTGAGCTTTGCTGCTTTTAATTTTGAATTTGTTTTGTTGACTCCTAGGTTTTAGTTTGATTTTTCTGAGTTTGAAATAGTTTTTCTTGATTTTCTGGCTTTAGAGTTTACAGTTTTTGATCTCTGATTTTTTTTTTGAAAAGTTAAAATAAATGTGAAGAGAGGAGTTAGAGAGTTTATATATCTTTATTTCTATTTTTATTAATTATTTCAAAAATACAAAATAGGATGACACTTGTAATTTATCAAAAAAACATTACACTTGTTAATTTTCACACTATCTCTCTTACTTTTTATATTTTATAAATAGATTTCCTTTATTTTATAGAGACATTTACTTTATATTATTATATACTATTTAAAAGAAAATGTTTTAAAATTAATTACACATTAAATAAAATACATATATATTATTTTTAAATCCAAATTATTCCACTAAGACATATATTTAAATTTTAAATTCAAATTCGAATTCAAATTCAAATCACAATCAATTCATATATATATTTTTAAATTCAAATCCAAATACAAATCTACCCATATATATTTATTAATTCAAATAATTCTAAATGATTTATTATTTTGAATTTTAAACTCAAATGCAAATTACAAATTTATTCGTATATATACAAATCAACACTTACTTAATTTATTTTGAAATTTTCAAATGATTTTAATTTAATTCCAGAATTTATATTAATTACTAATTTTAATTTCGATAAAAATTAGGATGTTACACCTCCCCTTTCCTTTTCGTCGATATCTAAAAAGTTTGCCTCCTCTACCTTCATAACTTTGTTGGCATTTTAAAAGAAATCTATCGAAGATGAGGTGGGTTGTTTCTATAATTCCTTCGCATCTTGAAACGATACCTAAGCTAGAGCAAAGGGAGATTATAAGGTTGTTCTTATCTTCTCCCCTTGCCTAAATTTGTTCCTTCTTAAAGTAATTGACATAGGTGCGGATTAACTCGATTTGTCCTCGCCGTATATTGCAAAGTCCACTAGCCGTTATGGTTTGGATTCGCAAGGCAAAGAAGAACGTTTTGAAGTCGATACACAGCTGGGCCCAAGAGTGGATGATGTCTACTTGTAAAAGAAAGAACAAACACGAGGCCGGTCTATTTAGGGTGGAGGGTAATAAGTGGCACTTAGCATTGTTAGAGAATTAACCTACTTGGCTGATAGCTTTGAAAGTTATAACTTAATCAAACGGGTCCTTGCTCTTGACATACTTTTCTATGGAAGGCAAGACATACCTCTAATGAACATAAGTTCTCAATATTTCTTTAGAGAATGGCTCCCTATTTTAGTCAATAGCGAGTCCCCCGATAGCCTTGGTTTCTTATTTGGATTCTGAGCATTTGAAGTCTAAGCAATGTTGTTTCTTCCATAAGACCCACATCTGTCTCTTACGGACGATGAACTTTTTTTGGGGAATGGGCTCTTTCTCAGCCTTGAAAGGGACATACATCCTTGATGTCGATAAGGAGATGATAAGCGGCGATGACAAAGAGGCGTTAATGAACTGTTTCTTTTCATGAAAAGAGTCTTGAAGTAGTGGCCTTGCCTCTCATGAAAGTAAGGTCTTAGAAATTTCTGCTAAAGTCAGGAGTGAATAGAGCATTCCCTAGGGCCATTATTTCTTTCTCACCCTTAACATCTTAATTAGTTAATAGCAAATAGTCTCTCAAGGAACTGGAGCAATGAGAAGCATGATTTTTGGGGTACTGGGATTGGTTTATGTGTCAGAGCGTCATGAGCAAAATCAAGGGTATGTGTGGCCTACACATTCCTGTTACAGAGAGAAGCGACCTTGACAAGGGTCTCGAGCATGAAATTCATCTACACATCCCTGTTATAGGAAGGAGTAGCCTTAACAAGGGTCTCGAGCACGACCCTTTAACGATCATTGTGCATGATGTTGAAATCACTAGGGACCATAGGTGGGATATGAGCCCTATCTTTAAGAACCGGTGTAATAACCCGCCCTTCGTAATACCCTATAATCAACACTGAACAACACATAGGACGGATTGTTAGGAAAAAAATTTAAAAAATATTATACATAACACCCCATATTTTTGATAACATAGGAAATATGCCATTCCTATATCCCTTAAAATTGGCTGTTATTCTCCTATACACGTTCGTTTCATTTTCAAAATTTTAAAAGCTAAGGTCGGCTACCATTAACATGAGCTAAAGAAAGAAAGATAAAGAGGAAGCTTAATCAACATCAAATTCATTCAAGTCTCACATCCTTAATCTCCAAAGCTAAGGTGAACAATGTTTACATCTCTTTTTTTTTTTCGGTTTTAAGGAGAAAACTGATATGTTTTGCAATGTTTTTCCATGTTTTCGAATAATGGAATGATTATATGTACTTGTTAATGATTTATGCATGTTCATATTATTTTATGATATTTTTTAAAGTAAAATCCTTAATAAATGACATCTAAATGCCTTACAAATTTTTATATAGACCAGGAATAATATTTTGGAAATGCGTTTCAATTTTAAGAATTCTCTGAATTACGGTTAAATAATAGAAGGTTTGGATTTGAAATTTTTATATGCTGGAAAGCATATTAAAGGAGATTTTTTGAAATTTTTGTAGAATTTTTTTAAGTGTTTTAGTGGATATATAAAATTATTTAAGGTATAGGACTTAAATGTTTTATATATTTATAAAAGAAGAAGGGGCGCTTTGTAAATAATTCAAATTTGTTATTTTTGGAAATTGGTAGCACTTTTGAAAAAGTAAGATGGAAACCAGTCAGGTTTAGACAAACAAGGAAGGTTAGGTACAAAAGAAATAGTTTAAAAGGACAAATAAATAGGTTTGTCATTATTTCGATGCTTTCGGCACCAGGTTCCGCCTCTTTATCCTTGCCTTCGACATAGTTGAAACTAATGCACATTGCATCAGGGAACTGGTATATAGTGAATGGATGTAGGTGAAAGGTAGTGGATCGAAACTAGGGTTTCCAAAGGAGTTTAGGTTTTACTTTGATTTTAAATAAAACCATGCTTGCTTGCTTTCAACAAAGTAGCTTTCGACTTAGTTGGCTTTCGATTAGGTCAAATAGATTTGAAGGAAATGGCGTCGATTGGGTTGCGCCTTTGTTTTTAAACACCTGCTTTCGACTATGTCAAAACCTTTTGCTGCCTCTTTTTACCTTTCGACCCAGAGGGTTTCGAAGGGGTGCTTTGTTTTCTAAAATTTGGCCATCTGCAATGCTTCGAAGGGATGGTTTCGACACTATCACTTCTTTACTTAGTAACGCTTACGAAAGGTAGGCTTTTAACTTAAATGGTGTTAATGACCCTTTTGCTCAATTGAAGTATAGCCCAAATGGTTTCGAAAGAGATGATTTAAATGATTTCTTAAAGAAGTGCTTTCGACTTTAATGGGTTTATGATCCTTTTGCTCTACTTGAAGGCATAACCCAAATGGTTTCAGCCGAAACGTTTTTCAAAGGAAGGAGTAAGATTTGAATGGTTTCAACCATGTATTTTAAATTATCCCAACTGCTTTTGAAAGGTTTAGATTTGATGCTTTCGAGAGGTTATAAAATAAGGTTTCAAAGGGATGGTTCCTCAATGGTTTTGAAGGAGTCGAAAAGTATGATTTTTCTCGTTGTTTCAAAAGGATTAAAAGGAGAGGTTTTCCAAGAGTTTCGAAAGGCAATGTTTAAAAGTTTTAAAAGAAAGACATCTAAGGTTTTAAAGCTTTCGAAAGGAAGGTTTTTCAGTGGTTTCAAAAGGGTTTTAAGAATGGTTTCAAAAGGAAGGTTTTGGCCTTTCGGCCTATGTTAAATAAAGGATTTTACTTGTTTTTGAAAGAGATACCTTCAATATATTTGAAAGTGGGACTTTCAAAGGTTTATATATTTTCATCAACTAAGATTTGAGTAAAGCGTGTATATATATAACATGGCATGGTGGTTTTGAGTAAAGCATAGAATATATAATTTTTCTTTGTTTAAGTTGGATTTAAAGGTTTTAAATCTTTGTTAAAAGGTTTTCAAGGATAATTATGGGAAGGGATCCCTAAGTAAATTGACTCAGATGTTAGAATACTAGATGGGAGTGTTATAAGGTCGGCACCCTATACATTAGCTATTAGCTCCAATTACTTTTGTCCAAAATTCCAGTGTGTGGGGCATTGTCACAGGTAAGACTAAAATATGAATATACACAGAAAGGAATATATGTTTGTATACATATTAGTTTTTTGTGAGCTCACAAAACCATTAGGAATAGGTGACCCTGGAAGATGGTAAATATAAGGGCATACCATCCAGAAGAGAAGTATTTAACAGTTAGTTAAGGACATAACGTCCAAAAGAAGAGGAGTGTCTAACAGACGTTAGATAAATTTTGATGTGTTGTTTGGAGTCCTGAGTCCTCCAAAGGTTAATATTTAGCCAAAAAAACTACAAAGTCCAAATGGACAGTTCATTTATTACCTAATATGTATGTTTTCATAATAATGCTTTATAGGATTTAACCAGTTTTGGTTATAGGAAATGGCAAAAGATATGTTTTAAAAGGATGTTGGTGAAGGAAAATCCATTCCGCTAAGCAGAGTGGTCTCACTAAACATAAAATAACGGAGATGAATGGTATTATTCACTCCAGACTTTATGTCTGACTTGAAGTTTTTGTTTCCTGTTAAACTTTCGGCTCAAAATTAATTTGAGTAGGATAATGGTTGAGGTTTTTAGGTTTTGTTGTTTTGGCGAATAAAGCTTCCAACATGACCATATGCTTTGATCAACCAAGAGGCCTTGTCATGTGTCTCCTTTGGCGTGTTATTGTAAATTATATTTGATCATTGCCTAGAAATGTTTTTGGATTGTGTAACTTGGATATGAATTATTGGTTTTTAAATCCGTGATTTCATTCATATTTAAGTGCATCATAATATTATATATACCATTAACATTTTTGTATTTTGTTACTAGAAGTTAATACTATGGATGATTGCAGCGTCTGTAGCGCTTAGCTTTTGGCCTTTAGACACGGGATGTTAAAACTTGGTATAGGAGCTTAGGTTTATGAGAACTTAAACTAAAAATGGTTTTTGAAAACATAATCCTAAAGAATTAGAGTAAGATTGGGGTAGGGATAATGCAATAGTAACGTACTTGTATTTGTTATATATAAGTATATGCTTTATCTCTAGTATCTTTATTAGGATATTTTTCTGTATCTCGTGAGGTTTGAATACAGATATGGAAGTAGAAGAGAAAGAGTTGACCCAGGAGAGGAAGGTACCAACGGGAATGCCAGGCCTAATGTGAGGATAGGTCAAGGTCAGGCACAAGCAGAGAATGTGGGTGCTGGAGTCCCGCAAGTTGGAATGGAAGCTATGCATTAGTTCCTCAAGAACATGGTGCAAGTGGGAGTTGTTGCTGAGTAGTGGGGGAGGAGTTCTGGAGCTCCAGTTGTCAACGACTATGCTAAGTTGAGTGGAGACTACACTAAGCTTGGAGGGAAGCCATTTATTGGAACAGAGGATTCCATTGAGGTAGAGAACTGGTTGTTACAGTACGAAAGGATTTTTGCAAACTTGAGGCTCAATGATGAGAAAAAGAGGAGGTTGGCATCGAGATAGCTTTAGGAAGTTGCTTTGTTTCGGTGGAATAGTATGACTGTGGCAGTGGATAAGGAGGCTATGGCCTGAGCAGAGTTTAAGAGGGGGTTCTAAGAGAGGTTCATGTCGGTAATGGCGCTGTTTTAATTAGGAAGTTTTTTGAGCTAGAATAGGGAGAGATGACTGTTCTAGAGCGTGCCAGTAGGTTCGAAAAGTTAGCTTGATATGGTTATGCTACTATTGATACAGTGATGAAGAACGAAAAGTTTATCAGAGGATTGAAGCCTGAGTTGGTTAGGGCTACTTTACCACATATTATAGACCCCTATGATGTGGTTGTAGAGATGGCTTTGAGACTTGTAGAGATGCTTGCTTGTCAGAAGAAGAATAAGGTGAAAGAAGTCCAGGTTGGGTAGAATCAGAAAAGGAAGTTCTTTCACAAGAAGCTTGCTCAAAAGGTTAGAGCAGCCAAGAAGGGGAAATCTGAGGTGATCTATTTTAAGTGCGACAAGAAGGGTCATTTCGCAAATGAGTGTCATATTGAGAAGGTTAAGGAAGTGATCGAAAAGAAGAATATCAGGTTCTTCAACCGTGATCAAATAGGCCAGTATAACAACTAGTGCAAGGACCCCGCTAAGGATGGAAAGGGCATGGTGTATGCATTGGAGCCTGCTGCTTCTAAGCCGACGGCCGAAGAGAAAGGAAAGGCGTTTAGGAGGTACCCCTCAGATTCATGGTAAGTTTGTTAGCGTTCTATTTGATACTAGTGCATCGCATTCTTTTATATCTAGATCTTCGATAGATAAGCTTAACCTATAACCCACATATTTAATTACTTCCTTATGGGTTGCGAATCCAATGGGAGGGTACGCAACTCTAGGGTTGAGATGTAACCAGTTAGAGTTTGAGCTGTTAGGTCATACTTTTGTTTGTAGTTTTCGTGTGTTTGATTTAATGGGGTTCGGGATTATTCTTGGGATGGATTGGTTAAGTGAGTACGATGCTAGGATATTTTGTTAGGATAGGAAAATATCGCTTAGGTGCCCTGATTGTAGCGATCATATTGTTTATACCGTAGAAGGTTCAAGATGTGAGGTGAATGCTTTATTGGGTGTTATGAAGTTAGAGGATGAGTTGAGTCGAGTTTCAACGGTAAGAGAATTCTTAGATGTGTTTGAGCCAGTAGTTGGATTGCTGCTGAAACGAGCCATTGAGTTTTTGATAGATTTGGTTCTAGGAGCAGAATAAGTGAGTAGGCCGCCAAACAGGATGACCCCTTCAAAGATGAGGGAGTTGAAGGTGCAGTTGGTGGATTTAGAAGGGAAGAGTCTTGTCAGGCCGAGTAGTTCGCCTTGGGTTTCACAGTAGTGTTTGCTAAGAAGCCATATGGATCGTTGAGGCTATGTATCGATTATCGTAAGTTGAATGAGAGGACAATAAAGAATCGATATCCATTTCCCAAAATTGATGATTTGTTCTACCAATTGAGTGGACCAAAGGTTTTCTTGGTTTGATTTGGCAATAGGTTTCCACAAACTTAGAGTAGTAGAAGATAGTACACCTTTGACGGTGTTTACGACCGGATGTGGGTCATACGAATGGTTAGTTATACCATTTAGACAGACTAATGTGCCAGCTTTCTATATGGATTTGATGAACCGTGTTTTCCAAGAGAACTTGGGTAGGTTCGTATTGGTTTTTATAGATGATATCTTGATATACTCTAAGGATGACAGAGAGCATGAAGTTCATCTTAGAGTGGTGCTTGAGATGCCGAGGCAGCATCATTTGAAGGCAAAGTTTTCAAAGTGTCGTTTCTGGAAGAAAAAAATGAAGTTTCTTAGTCATGTAGTCTTAGAGAGAGGGTTGTCAGTAGATCCGACTATGTTTGAAGCGGTAAATTGTTGGAAGACCAAGCTAACGAGAAAGGATGTGAAGTTTGTGTGGATAGATAAGTGTGAGGAAGCATTCCAGATTTGAAACACTTATTGACCCATTTACCAGTTTTGATTGTTCCGAAATGGAATCAGGATTTGGTGGTTTATACGAATGCGTGTGGAATATGATTAGGAGCTGTGCTGATATAGAGAGGTAAAGTGATTGTCTAAGTATCTAGACAGCTTAGACCTCATGAGGTCAGGTATCCAACGCATGATTTGGAATTGGCAACAGTAATTTTTGTTGAAGTTGTAGAGAGATTACCTTTTGGGAGAAAGGTTTGAGTTATATACAGATCATAAATCACTGAAGTATTTGTTCTTTAAAAGGAGTTGAACATAAGACAGCAGATGGTTAGATTTTATAACCGCTTATGATTTCAGGATTGAGTACACACTGGAGAAACGCAATAAGGTTGCTGATGTGTTTAGCAGGAAACATCATAATGCGGCGTTGGTGATGATCGCTAGTGGAAAGATTTGGAGGCATTGGCAGATTGCAGGGTGCAATGGAGATCCAAGGCTAGGTCTAGCAGAGAGACTGTTGTGTTATCTTGTTTCAAAGTTCAACCGGTGATGATCGAAAGGATTGCTTCTAAACAGGAGGAGGATCCAATATTAGCTGAATAGATTAGGAAGTTAAGGGAAGGAACCGAGAGCGATGATTTGAAAGATTTCAGTCTTGACTAAAATGGGTGGTTGAGAAAGAATGGAAGATTATGTATTTCGATTGTAGGAAACATAAGGAAGGAAGTCTTGGAGGAATGCCCTTGTTCGAAGTTCTTTATTCATCCAGGAGGAAATAAGATGTATCAGGATATGAAGAGAAGTTTCTTCTGGGAAGGTATAAAGCGGGATATTGGCTTATAGGTAAAGCAGTGGTTGAATTGCCAACAGGCAAAGGTTGAACACCAGAAGCCAAGTGGATTGCTTCAGCCATTGGATACTCCTATATGGAAATGGTCTATTTCTATGGATTTTATTGACGGATTGCCATGGTCGAACAAAAATGAAAGTATATGGGCCATAGTGGACAGATTGACCAAGAGTGTCATTTCAATATTCCGGTTAAGTCAACTAGGATAGCACATGTTTTAGCGAAGTTGTTTATAAAGAATGTAGTTAGACTACATGGAATTCCTAGTAGCATAGTTAGTGATAGAGATTCCTTATTAATTAGCGAGTTCGGAAAGAGTCTATAGGAAGTTTTAGGAACCATGCTCAAGATGAGTACCGCTTACCATCCACAGATAGATGGGACAACAGAGATAGTTAACAAAATCTTGGAAGATTTTTTAAGAGCTTGTGTTCTAGATTTTGGGGGATCATGGGAAGACCATCTGCATTTAGTATAGTTTTCATATAACAACAGTTATTAGACTAGTATTGGGATGGCACCATTTGAAACTTTGTATGGAAAGCCATGCAAATCACCCGTTTGTTGGTTGGAAACTGAGATATTTTAGTTCTTGGTACAGGTTTAGTAGAGAAGCTGCAAAAATGATTGAGGTCATTCAGGCTAGAATGAAGAAGGCTTGGTCTAGGCAGAAGAGTTATGTAGACAGAAGACAGAAAAATTTAGAGTTCTCAGTTGTAGATCAGGTATTTATTAAGGTGTCATCGATGAAGGGTGTGATCAAATTTTGGAAATCAAAAAAGTTAGCACCGAGATTCATTGGACCTTTTCCTATTATTGAGAGGATCGGGAAACTCGCATATAAGGTTGAGTTACCGAGCAACTTAGTGGGAGTCTACGATGTTTTTCACGTTTCTCATCTTAGAAAATGTGTTAGAGACCCGGAGACTACTATTGCACTGACTATGCTAGAGGACTTAGTGGTAGAACCAGACTTGACTATAGTTAGAAAGCCAGTTCGTATAGTTGCAGGAGATGAGAAGAGGCTTAGAACGAAGACGGTCAGATTAGTCAAGGTCCAGTGGAGTGACGATGATAGGGACCGTACTTGGTAGGTTGAGAGAAGGATTAGAGAGACTTATCCTGTTTTGTTTGATGGTATGTTTTACCTACTTGATTGTTATGTACCTTATCGTAATTTTTAGGATGAAATTCTTTAAGGAGGGGAGTCTGTAACACCCCATATTTTTTGATAACATTGTTTAGGATATTTGATTAGCTAAATTAAATTAAATAAGGTATTGAGTAGGGGATTGAGATTTGATTAAATTAAGGAGTAGCCATGCCATTAATCTAATGAATTAAAAGAAAAGTTTAAAATGAAATAGAGGAGGGGTAAAATAGAAAAGTGGCCACTCGTATATCCCATAAACTTGGCCATTATTCTCCTATACACATTCATTTTCAAAATTTTAAAAGCTAAGTCCAGCTACCATTAACAGGAGCTAGAGAAAGAAAGATAAAGGGAAGCTTAATCAGCATCAGATTCATTCAAATCTCACAACCTTAATCTCCATAGCTAAGGTGAATAATGTTTACATCTCTTATTTGTTTTGTTTTCAGTTTTAAGGAGAAATCCAAAATGTTTTACAATATTTTGCCCTTTTTTTGAATAATGGTATGATTATATATAATTGCTGATGATTAATGCATGTTCATATTGATTTTATGAAATGATTTAAGGTAAATATCCTATTAAATGACATCTAAATGCCTTGCGAATTTTTATATAGACCAAGAATAATATTTTGGAGATGGGTTTCAACTTTCAAAATTTTCTGAATTTGTTTGGATTTTATATGAATCTTCTCATAAAGAAAATGTTATTTTGGGTTATAAATTATTTACTGTTAAATAATAGAAGATTTGGATATGAAATTTTTATACATTGGAAAACATATTAAAAGAGATTTTCTGAAATTTTTGTAGATTTTTCCTAAATGTTTTAATGGATATATAAAAATATTTGAGGTATGAGACTTAAATGTTTTATATATTTATAAAAGAAGAAGGGGCTCTTTGCAAATAATTCTAGTTTGTTATTTTTGAAAATGGGTAGCACTTTTGAAAAAGTAAGATGGAAACCAATTAGATTTACACAAACAAGGCAGGTTAGGTAAAGAAATAGTTTAAAAGGACAAATAAATAGGTTTTTCACTATTTTGATGCTTTTGGCACCAGGTTCCGCCTCTTTAACCTGGCCTCCAACACGGTCGAAACCAATGCACATGATATCAAGGAACTAGTACATAGTGAATTGAATGTAGGCGGAAGGCAGTGGGTCGAAAGCAGGGGTTCCGAAGGGTTTGAGACTTTACTTTGCTTTTAAATAAAAATGCGCCTGATTGCTTTCGACTAAGTAGCTTTCGACTTAATTTGCTTTCGATTAGCTTAAATGGATTTAACGAAAATGGTTTCAATATGCTTGTGCCTTTGTTTTTAAATACTTTCTTTCGACTAAGTCGAAACCTTTAGCTGGCGCCATTTTACCTTTCGACCCAGAGGGTTTCGAAGGGGTACATTGTTTTCTAAAATTTGGTCACTTCTCCAATGCTTCAAAGGGTTGGTTTCGACACCATCACTTCTTTACTTAGGAATGCTTTCAAAAGGTATGCTTTTGACTTAAATGGCTTTAACGACCCTTTTTCTCAATTTAAGTATAACCCAAATGGTTTTGAAAGAGATGACTTAAATGATTTCGAAAAGAAGTGCTTTCGACTTTAATGGGTTTATGATCCTTTTGCTCTACTTGAAGGAGTAATCCAAACGGTTTCGATCGAAATGTTTTTCAAAGGGAGTAAGCTTTGAATGGTTTCGAAAGGTTCCGCATATTTTGAACTAAACCCAAGTGCTTTCAAAAGGTTGATTTGATGTTTTCGAAAGGTTTTGAAGTAAGGTTTGGAAGAGATGTTTCCCTATTTGTTTCGAAGGAGTCAAAAGGTATGATTTTTCTGGTTTTTTCAAAAGGATGAAAAGGAATTTTTTCCAAGAGTTTCGAAAGGCAATGTTTAAAGGTTTTAAAAGAAAGATGTCTAAGGTTTTAAAGCTTTCGAAAGGAAGGTTTTTCAGTGGTTTCGAAAGGGTTTGGGAATTGTTTCGAAATGAAGGTTTTGGATTATTAGCCTAGGTTAAATAAAGGGTTTTACTTGGTTTCGAAAGGGATACTTTCAATAGATTCGAAAGAGGGACTTTCAAAGGTTTAAATGTTTTCATCAACTAAGATTTGAGTAAATTATGTGTATATGTGTGTATATACATACATACATATATACATATATACATACATACATACATACACACACACACACACACACACACACATATATATAACATGATAATGTGATTTTGAGTAAAGCATAAAATATATAAATTTTCCTTGTTTAACTTTGATTTAAAGGTCTAAAATCATTTCGAAATGGTTTTCAAGGAAAATTATGGGAAGAGATTCCTAAGTAAAATGACATAGGTATTAGAATACCAGATGAGACTGGTATAGGATCGTGCCCTATACATTAGCTATTAGCTGCAGCTAATTTTGTCCAAAATTCCAGCGTGTAGGGCTTTGTCACGGATAAGACTAAAATCATGAATACACATAGAAAGGAATATATGTTTGTATTCAGAAAGGTTATTGGTAAACCCGCAAAACCTTTAGGATCAGGAGACCCTAGGAGATGATAAGTTAAGGATAGACCGTCTAGAAGAGAAGTATTCAATATATAGTTAAAGACAAAACGTCCAGAAGAAGAGGAGTGTCTGACAAATGTTAGATAAATTTGACGTGTTGTCTGGGAGGCCCGAGTCCACTAAAGTTAATAGTTTGCCAAACAAAACTATAAAGTTCGATCAGATTTTTCATTTATTACCTGATATGTATGTTTACATAATAATGCTTTATAGATTTTAACCAGTTTTGGTTGTAGGAAATGATTTGCAAAAGATATGTTTTAATAGGATGTTAGTGAGGGGAAACCCATTCCGCTAAGTGGCATGGTCTCTCTAAACATAAAATAACAGAAATGAGCAATATTGTTCACACCGGGTTTTCTGTTTGACTCCAAGTTTTGTTTCCCCTTAAAATCTCGGGTGCTCAAACTTGATTTGAGTAGGCTGAGGGTTATGGTTTTTAGGTTTTTTTTGGCAAATAAAGCTTCCGAAGATGAGAAGGTGGCTGATGGATAGCTAATTAGGAGTACAGATTATTTTGTTTATTTCCGCTGTGTATTAAGTCAGATATGACTATATTGCTTTAATCAACCAAGAGGGCATCATCATATATCGCTCTTGACATATTATTGTAAATTATACTTGAACATTGCCTGGAAAACGATTTGGGATTATGTAACTTGGGTATGAATTATTATTTTTTAAATCTGTGATTTTGTTCATATTTAAGTGCTTCTGATATTATGGATACCATTAAAATTCCGTATTTTGTCACTAGAGGTTAATACTATGGATGACTGCAGCATCTGCAACGCTTAGCTTCTGACCTCTAGATACGGGATGTTGCATTATACTACAGTATATCGACAGATCTTATAACGGAATGATAATTTATAATATGCTGAATAAACATAAAGAAGAAAGGATGAATAGCATATAAGAGACTATGCTAGCGGAAGAAACAGATAAATATCAATACGGAGAGATAGAAAAGAACATCCGATCAATCGGTCTCATATATAAATAACATCTGTCATGTACTACTACGATATTAAGCATATGTATCCAAGGTATCACGTGAGCCTCCAAATCTCCAACTGCATTTCTCTGATAGAGTATCCCCAAAAGCACCCGACTCACAAACTACCTAATCACGTACTTGAGAGTTTTCATGACACAAACAGACAAAGACAAAATGCAGGCTAGACATAAAGCCTGATGTGAGAGGAACTATCTCAAAATACTATAAATTAAAACTATAAACAAATAAATAGGAACTACTAAGGCAGAGTCGGTCCTCTACACAATTATGGCTCAGTGGTAATGCAAACTATCTATAAACAAGTAAAGTAAACTTATCCAAAAGAAAGAAAATTATGCCACAACCTTCTCTTCTTCTACAATCATTGAGTTAGCATAACTAATATAATGTAATTGAAACTTAACAACCAACTATGATAAAGATATCGTAACATCCAAAAGTAGGATGATCATAATATCAGCCTATTGTGAAGTACATAATTAGACTAAATGCAGAACCAATAATAATAGATAACTCACACACAACATAACAACGGAAGATAACTAAGGAATAAAAATCAATATTCGTCATTACTGATAGGTGGAGTCAACTACAGACATCTATCATGATTTAATGATTCCTATCGAGCTTTTAAGATAAATAAATTTAGTTCCTAATCATACAATAGACACCAAGCCACATCCTAAATGATGATCTCGTGCAGATCTCACTGTACCCCTATAATGAGGTTTGGTGACATATGATCTACTTTGAATACTTGAAACCTATTCCCATTATAGATAGAATCAGTACTTGTATGTACCATAGACCCAAGCCACATACTGAATGATGGGTTTCATCTAGGTCTCACTGTATCCCTATAATGTGCTTTGGTGACATGATTTACTCTAATTACTTAGGACCTTTGCGGATCACGTCGTACCCCTATAATGAGATTTGGTGATATTTGATCCCATAGTAGATGATTGCCATCATCCTCCTCAAGGAAATAAGCGATTTCTCAAATAGTTTGTGTACGCCTCTTATGAAAAAGAGAATGACAGTCGTGTCACATGTAATATGCTATTGAGACCACAAAGTAACACCGATGTCATACGTATATGCACATGTCAAATATAATTTCTCATAATCAAATATGCATATCACATAACGAAGACTGACATCTAATCATCGTCTATCTATACGGTTGGTCTATAATGAAAGGACAATAATATGCATGGAACTAATATAAGATCAATAATGTGTATGGTCAATAATATAAGACTGATACAATTTATTGAATTATGTGTACTCTGAGTCTATGCCCGAAGGTAAGAATTTGCTCCATTTGATCATACATGCTTATTGGACATGATTTGTGACAAATCATCGTACTGATCTCCATGTGCAATCATTGTTGATCTCATAGGAATCATTTAACATTTGCATCCAGAGATTTGAGCTTTTCCTTACATTCCACCTCCCTAGGTATCCCAAAATCATCCTGTACAAAGCCTCATGAAGAACCGCACACGAAACGAGAAAAATCCCAAAAACCTTTCCCTTGACCTAGGCTTATTGCCCAGGTTTGTGCACCTTCAGTCAACTAGAAACCTTCCTAGTCAACTGGCCTTATTCGACTGGTGGCACACACCAATCGACTAAGATTGCAAATTCCTGGGTAGTAAGCCCAGTACAATGAGCCAAGTCTGCCACCTCTTGTTGATTCGAGCCCCGTTTCTTCCAACGCTTTATCTGATGACTCGACTAACACTCCAAGCATGCCTCTGTCCCATTAGACCTCTTTCAGAGTATATCGGTTGAAGTTTTAGAAGTGGTTTCTTGAGTATTCGAGAATCGATTTCAATACCGAAATCAACTTTATGCAGGTATAGAATTCTATAAGCAAATATAGTGATTCGTTCTTCCCTAATATGCCAAAACGAACTCAATTGACCACTCACTTCACATGCTGCTCTTACATGTGTCAATGCACTTGTGCATGCATAAGCACATCCATGTACAAAAACACATGAAAACTTCACAAATCTTGCTTCAAACTTTACTGGAGCGATTATTCGACCCAGTTCTCTTATGCAAGTTAACACACCCAGTGGCCGCTGTGGCTACATAAGATTAGTAGTAGCATGACGACATACCTAAGATATTTCCATATGCATATACTCATATTTAAATAAGCAACTAAATCGCCTAACAATCACACTTACTTTTGTTTACTAATTATTTTAAATAAAAGTCAAATCTCTTTTCTATTATCTTATAGAATCACTTCGTTATTTCATACAATATAAAACTAGCTTACAGATCATTTTTAAGCCTTTTAAACCATTTTAAAAGTAATGTTCTTATCTTTGATTTGTCATAAAATACATGAAAATATCTCTATCATTAGTATAACAACAAATTAGGGTTTAATTAACTTATCATCATGCTATAAATTATTATCATCGTTATCTAGCCCTGTTTAATATGAATTGAACACAATATAAATATACGGGATTTTACTCAATTATTCCTAATATCTACTCAAACAAATCCAATCGAATGGAGAAACAATTTCATATATATACATACATATATATGTATGTATGTATATGTGTATATATATATGTATTTCTACCTCTATGGGTAATATTTTTCTACATATAAAATTATAGCGATTCATACTAAAATATAAATTAAGAGTTATATTTCCATTCATCTAAACCTAAACTCTCAATAGTCTGAATCCAGTCCAAGCCCATACTATGTCGTTGATAATCTTAATATGAGCGCAACAGCAAAGACCGCGCCTTGATTGGACCTCGTATGCAAGAGATACGAATTAAATATGGAACAAGGTTTATTAAAATAATTAAACAAGTTAATTACTTAATTCCCTTTTTAAATCATCTTCTCCAAAAATACAATTTCATCCTTCTATACACGCACAAGAACACACTCCTCGTCCTGCATGCGCATAACTAATATAGAGCTTCGCTTGACAAAACATCACACCATCGTTTCCATCGAATTTCTCTTCGCGCACTCACTGTCATCTACCCAAAGTAGAAGCTTGGATCCACCCAGAGAATCACGACCTTCTCCTAGCCTCGTAGTCCACCCGTGTCGTACCCCCAATCAACAACTACACCTCTCTAAAAAGCTCCCACCTACTCGCTTTGCAAGAAAAGTACAACGCCAGTCCCTGTTTTGCCTAAAACCACCTTTGTCTTTGGAAAATCATTTCCCTAGCTGTCAGCAAAGGAACATGGACTTCGACCATCACCACCACACCCGTACATTGACCATGTAGATTTAAAGCCCTTCCCTATATGAGTTTAATGCATCTAGTTTCATGATATATCATTGACCGAAACTCTCTATTTTGATTTTTGAAGGTGGAGGCTTGATTTTCATTTATTAGAATAAGGAGGAATGAAAAGAAAAAGGAAGAAAAATGAAAATGAGGTAAATTATAAGTGTGGTGTTTTATATATTAACACACACACACACACTAATATATATACTATATCTCAAATAAACCTCTATACGATTCGAGCTCGTATGATCATTTAGGGCATCGGATCGCCACGAAACTCTTTGTGGTTCATCACCTTATTTTTGTAGTTTCAATGGTATAAAGTTCTTCGTTATCCAAGATAGCACTCTGAATGGTAATTTCACTTATCTCGATGTTACTTTGGCCAATGGATCTCTTGATTCCAAATATAGCAATATTTATACTCATTTTGATTCGCAAAGTCGACCCAGACTCAATAGAGGCGGTCTCAAGTCCTAATTCGATTGTACGCAAAAAGTAATATTTTGGACCTTTACTTAATAAAGATTCAACATTTAAATATCCTATCGTTAAAATTACAGGTTGTTACATTCTCCCTCCTTAAAAGGGTTTCGTATTCGAAATTCCTAAAGTAAGAAAATGTCTACCAACCCTTGGGCTTTCAAACCCCTCTTATCTCAAAAAAATGGCACCATGTCCATTGTGCGGATAGCTCTAAAAAAAATCTCAAAACAACGAAGATATATATACACACACATCTCATATTTGAGGAATCTTATTTTTAAGGACATATAAGCGTATATACCCAAAACTACACTACGTTTCCTACATACCTTTTTCATAACAAAAGCATACCATTTAGATACGAACAAAAGTGAGTAAGCAATCAAATAGCTAACAATTGCTTCCATGTACCTAAATATGTACTCAACAAAGACGATTAAATACAATTTCCATATTAACCATGGACTTAAGCATGCCAAATCATGTGTAGCAATCCACTCACATAAACATGCCATATAAAACCATGTAACTTACACTTATAATGTAAGAAGCATAAAATTTAAACATGTGTAATTTTAGTATAGTAACGAATACTATCACAACTATACATGACCATCAATTGGAGAGTAGGCTCAAATAAGTCAAATACCATTGAATCCGAGTCACATCAAAAGACAATAGACTCATATAGATCCTATCTCGACCCCTACAATGGCCATGGATGACATGATCTATTTTAGATAGCTATCACTATCTCTCTCTCCAAAATACTTTAACATGAAATTTAAATTAAGATACAAGCAACTAAACACACAACAAATAACAACAGACAACAATAATCTACAAATATACCACCTATCATACAAAGGACGCGACAACTAGCAATGCAGTTTAATAAAAAAACACTAATCAAATAACAACAAGCAATTATAAGCAATGATAATCAATCAAGAAGCAACAATAAATAACATGTAAACTACCAATCATACAAAACAAGAAATAATGATAAATCAACAAAAGTGAAAATCAATAAATAGCAAACAATAGCACATAATGACATAACAACAAGCAATGGTGAACAATAACAAGCATGAAAAGTAATGGAATAAACTATTAAGTCTATATTGATGCACATCGCTAACCAACAATAGTCAAAACGTGCATGGCAAATAATAAACTCCAACGAGTCTACTCGTCATCCAAGATGGACAAAATTCTTAAGTGGTGTAACTCCTTTTGTGAATTCAATACATGAAAGACCACTGCAACTCCCGCCATGAAAAGGAAAACTTACATAATATGCTTGATTACAGAGTCTCAAAACTCTCGAATAAATCCAATGAACTAAATTTTAATATTCCCTTCCCTTTTGAACAGAACTCATTCTCCAAAAGAAAAATTATACTAATTAAAATCATTATTTTAATGACGATCTACAAACATCCGGGTTTTCCCGAGTTCAAACTCACTTCAATCGCATAATATCAATAAGAATAATATATTAAGTGTACTATGATGCTCGCCTTGGAAAGTGTCATCTCACCGCTTAGAAGATTATTTGAATTGCCATAAAACTAGTTCAAAGATCCTTCCCAAATTATCCTAAATGACCTTATTAACTATACTAAAATTTACAATGACTACAAATCATCCAAAATCATATGATGCCTGATCCATCTCTTTGTTCGCTAGGAAGATTCCTTTGTTAAATTGAATAGGCCACCTCACTCTTCTCGTGAAAATTTTGATCCGGTTGCTTTGTTACACTAGTAAAATTCCCTCACATAACTAGATTCATGCTTCAAAAATCTCCAAGTCAACTCAAGAATATGACTTAGGTAATCACCTTTAAGAATCAAGTGAAAAAATCTTGCCTAACTAGTGCAGATAACCTAGAAACCATGTGCTCAAATTAGGGATTTGAAATTGGTAGGTGAATGGACCGATCCTTAGAAGATAACCTTTTAGCACAGGGGATTACTCCCACTGCCCAAGATTTACTAGCATAAGGATAAAAAATTCTAATCCGAATGACTCTACTAAAATGTACAAGTCACCACGATAGCTTTTACTCATTATTGGACAACTACCGAACACTACGTGGATACCGAATCCAAGTCATCACCGATCGACCCTACTCAATCCGAATGCTTATGCATCAAGTTCAAATGGTAGTATGCTCGATCATTTTACCTTAGTTTAACACTAAGGATATTTATACAAAGTAGCATTATAGAAAAATTCACCTACTATAGCGGGTGTCAGGTTTAGTCTGTCTACCAAGTAATTAGCAATAGATAAATACACCTCTCAATTATCGAAAGGAACATAAGTGAGCACCCTAAATATAGATCATACCCCATTATGTAAGCTCCTTTCATTTCACTTGAGCAGCAGGCTTGCCAGGAGGCGGTAATGCCCATAAGGCATAAGTTATCATCATTTACACACTCACTGAAACTTTGTGAAATTACTTCTTCAAGGGATCAGGCCAAATGCAATTGAATCACTTATGCTTCTTTTTAGTTTGATGACATCTGGTAGCAAAATGCCCCTATACGCCACGTGAGTGACATACCAGGCTATCTTCTTCTTTGCATAATCTCGATCTTCCTTGTATCTTATTATCTATGGTTAGGTTAAGGCTATGGTTGATTTCACATTTGCTACTTAAAGCAGTACCTCATAGGCTTTATCATGGAGGAGAACCATTCCAACAAGACTTTCAAAAGTGGCATCTAACAAGGATAAGACTAAGAAATATATCCCCAACTGATTCTTTAAGACCCAAGGCAAACTCCTTGCCTGATTTAATGGAGTATTAACTGTCTCAATCTTAAATTCAACCAAAATATCAAGTTAGTGAATATACTCCTTTTCTAACAAGCTACCCTACTACTAATGGATGAAACAATCAAATCGTGCCCCTCTCGATCTCAAATATAAACCAAAGGCATAAAGCAATGCTTGGGATCAATCCAAGGCTAAGCTTGCTCATTAGCTCCCTATACTATTATATTCATAAGCCAAAGCCTT
Organism: Allium cepa; assembly: GCA_030765085.1. Classification (NCBI taxonomy): domain Eukaryota; kingdom Viridiplantae; phylum Streptophyta; class Magnoliopsida; order Asparagales; family Amaryllidaceae; genus Allium; species Allium cepa. The sequence goes on along the minus strand of CM060931.1, from coordinate 556,331,457 downwards.
CCTATTCGGATGTTGAGAGATAGTCCTCTACAATAGAACATCTCGTAAGTCATATTAGTGAGAGCCATATCACAAACACATGTCTTAGCCAGTGTCATAGTACAACCTCAGAACTCCAAAATAGCTTTCTGCTAGGACTAATGGAATCCTGGCATAACTTTGGGAAGTTAAAAGCTGGTAGAGCAAGAAATACAGGCGGCCCTAGGGCTAAAACCACCTTCATCACATACCATTGATATTGGAATGTTCATGGGTGGCAGAAATCCCGTTCGATAGTCAAATAGTCTTTAGACAAATCAATCACCCATACTACCTATCCGTAGTCACTTTTGCACTCTATTCGCTCATAAGGATAGCCAGAGCAAAGGTACCGCTAACAACTAGCGATAGAAATAAATAAAAGTCTAGAGGACAAGTGGCGTATCAATATTATATAGTAGAAAAATAAAAGTACACACTCTCAACGTATCACCCTTTACTAGTTTGTTTAGCACAAACAAGTATACTTGGCCCTAAGTATTGAACCTGGCTCTGATACCAAGTGTAATAGGCCGCCCTTTGCAATACCCTAAAATTGGCACCGAATAGCATGAAAGACAGACTACTAGGAAAGAAAATTTGAAACAAACGTTATACTATGGAACATCAATAGATCTCATAACGGAATGAAAATATATAATATACTGAATATACATGAATAGAATACAATAGAACATCTTAGAACATCTTAGAATATCTTATATAATATACTATGGCATGTCAACAGTATTAAGAGTCTATGCTAGCGGAAGTAACTGATAAGTAAATAACAATACAGAGAGTCAAAATAGAACATCTTATATAGTAAGTCCTGTATATAAATGACATCTATCATGTAGTACTGCAATATCAAGTATGTGTATCCAAGATATCGCCCTCACCTCCAAAGCTCTAACTGCATCGCTGTAATAACATATCCACAGAAGCACACGACCCCTAATCGAGATTTGTCATGACATTAACAGTCAAAGAAAAAATGCGGGCCAGTCATAAACCTGATGTAAGGGGAACTATCCCAAAATATTGTATATTAAAATTATATGTAAATAAACAAGAACTGCTAAGGCATATCCGATCCTCTCCATAATCGTGGCTCAAGATTAATCCAAACTTTCCATAAACAAGTAAAGTAAACCTATCCAAAAGATACATAATCATACCATAACCTTCTTTTCTCCCATAATCTACAAATTAATATAATACGACTGAAACATAACAATCATACTATGATATGGTCGCCTAAAATCCAAAAGTAGGATGAACTTAATATATGTCTATCATGAAGTACATAATGATTGTAAATACAACAGCATCAATAAAATCCAACTAATAACATGTACAACATAACAATGTAAGATAAATAAGGAATACAAATCAATACCTATCGTTATTGATGGGTGGAGTCAATTATGGACATCTATCACAATCAGATGATTCCTTTTGAGAGTTCAAGATAAATAGAGTCAGTACCTAATCGTACCATAGACCTTGAGTCACATCCTGAATGATGGATCTCGTGTGGATCTCGTTGTACTCATATAATATGCTTTGGCGATATATGATCTACACTAAATACTTGAAATCTATTCCCATAATGGATAGAGTCAGTACTCGAATGTACCATAGACCTTAAGCTACATCCTGAATGATGGGTCTTGTATAGGTCTCACTATTACCCTGTAATGAGCATCAGTGACATAAGATCAACTATAAATACTTAGGACCTTTGCGGATTACACCATACCCCTATAATGAGCTTTGGTGATATTTGGTCCCATAGTAGATGATTTTCATCATCCCCCTAGGATATCAATAATTTCTTAAATAACTTGTGTTTGCATCTTATCAAAAAGAGAATGATAGTCATGTCTCGTGTAATATGCTATCGGGACCACAAATGAACACTAATGTCGTATATATATGAATACATCAAATGTAATATCGTATAATCAAATACGCCAATCATTAATGAAGACCGGTATATTGTCATGGTCTCTGCTGAAAGAACAATAATATGCATGGCCACTAATATAAGATCAATAATGTGTATGATCACTAATATAGGATCGATACAATTTATCAAACTATATGTACCCTAAGTCAAAGCCTAAAGGTACAAATTTACTCCATCCGATCTTACATGCTTGTTGGACGTGATAATGTGACAATCATTGTACCAATGCCATGCTGGATCATTGGTGATCCTGTAGGAATCACCCAACATTCGTGTCCAGATCTCAAGCTTCATGTTACATTCTGCCTCCCGAAGTAGCCCAGAGTCTTCCCGAAGTTGTGATAAAGCCTCATGAGGAACCACACATGAGACAAGGTAAAATCCCGAAGCCTTACCCCTGACTTGGGCTCATTGCCTAGGTTAGTGCGCTTCAATCGATCGAAAAATTCCTAGTTAAATGACCTCAGTTAACTGGTGGCGTATACTAGTTGATTGAGGCTAGAAATTCCTAGGCAGTAACCACATGCCAATGAGCCAAATCGGCAACTGCTCGTCAATTCGAGCAACGTTTCTTCCAAACCTTTGCCTGATGAGTCGCCTAGCGGAAGCATGACTCTACCCTATCGAACCTCTTTCAGATTTGATTGATTGATGTTTTGGAAGTGTTTTCATGAGTATTCAAAAACCAATTTCGATACCAAAATCCACACTTTGCTCGTATATAGTTCTACGGGTGAATATAACGACTCGACCTTCTTTTACATGCCATAATAAACTCAATTGACCCCTCAGTTCACATGATGCTCATACATATGTCGATGCACTAACTTGTGCATGCATAGGCATACCCATGTACACAAACACGTGAAAACTTCACAAATCATGCTTCTACTTTTTATGGAGCTATTATTTAACCTGGTACTCACTTACGCAACTTAGCCCACCTGGTGGTCACTATGGCTACATGAGATTGGTTGATGCATGACGATATACCTGTATGGGCCATACATGTATACTCATATTTAAATAAACAATTCAATCGTTTAACAATCAAATCCTACTTTTATTCATAACTCTTTTAAATAAAACTCAAATCTATTTTCTATTGTTTTATAAAATCATTTCATTATTTAAAAAATATCAAACAGCCTTATAAATCATTTTAATCCCTTTAAAACATTTTAAAAGCCATATCTTATCATCGGTTAGTAATATAATATATAATAATAATTTTGATACTAATATAACAACGAATTAAAGTTTAATTAATTAATAATTATGTTATAAATTAATATCATCGCTATCTAGCTTTATTCAATACGAATAGGAAACAATATAAATTTACAAGATTTTAACCAATTATCTAGTATATTAACTCAAGCAAATCCAATCAAATGGAGGAACAGTTATATATATATATATTCTACCACTACTAGGTAATATATTTCCATATATAAAATTACCTGGATTTGTATTGAAATACAAATTCAGAGTTATATTTCCTCTCATTTGAACTGTAAATTCCCAAGTGTTTGAATCTAGTTTAAGCCCATACATGTTTTAGATATTCTCACTACAAGTGCAATGGCGAATACGGCATCTCGATTGAACTTCGTATGCAAGAGATACGAATTAAATACAGAATGAGATTTATTAAAATAATTAGACAAGTTAATTACCTTAATCCACTTTTAAATTATCTTCCCCAATAATCTATTTTCATCTCCAATACATGCATGAGACCCACTCTTTGTTGTGCATGCACAAACACTAATATGGTGCTTTGCTCGATGAAACGTCACACTGTCGATTCCATTGAACTTCTCTTCATGCACTCACCACCATCGGCCAACTAGAAGCTCAGCCTTACCTAGAAAATCATGACTTGCTCCTATCCTCGGTAGTCTAACAGTGTCACACCCCTAATCAGCACCATACCTCCTAAAAAGTTTCCATTTGCTCACCTTAGCAAGTGAAGCACAACACCATTCCCCATTTTGCCTAAAACCTCTTGTCTCTCTGACAAATTAGAAACCTAGCTATTGACTAAGGGATATGGACTTCAACCATCACTACTTCACCCTACGTCAACCACATAGATTTGAAGTCCTTTACCATATAAGTTCAACGCACCCAGTCTTATGATTCATTGTTGACCGAAGCTCTTGATTTTGATTTTTAAAGGTGGATGGTTGATTTTCATTTACAGGAATAAGAAGGAAAGGAAAGAAAAATGGGAAAAATTAAAATGAGCAAAAGTATAAATTTGGGGGTTTACGCATTGAAAAACATATTTTTTATTTGATTTCTCAAATATACCCTTACACGTTTTGTGCTTCTACATCTACTTAGTGCATCAGATCACTATGAAACTTTTCGGTACACATCACCTCATTTTTTGGTTCCAACTATATTTTTTTTTTACTACATGAGTCAACATTTTGGGATGATAATGTTATGCATCTCGATGTTGTTTTGGCCGTCGGATCGCCCGGTTCGAAATATAGAGATATTTACACTCATTCTGATTTGCAATGTCGACTTGGACTCAACGAAGGTGGTCTTGAGTCCTAATTTGACTGTATGTGAAAATTCATATTTTGGAGCTTTAATTCAATAATGATTCAATATTTAAATTAATCATTTAAATATCATATCGTTAAAAAACGGGTTGTTACAACCGAGACTCCTGAACTATAGTTGATGATTTCTTTAGCTTTCACCAACAAATGGAGATCATTTGAATCACGGGCTATTTTCCCCTATTTTGTGATCCTATTCAGTAAGCCAAATCGTAGATCATTTTTTATGCAGGGAATAGGGCTAATGGCACCAGCCTTTGTGCCATAGCTAGTGTTATGGCTATTGGAATTATTAGCCTTAGTTTCACCATTGTTACTTTTCCTGGTTAATGCTTCATATGAATAGAGTAGATGTTTTGAAGAGTAAAAAGTGATAAAACCTCAGAGCTTTTAGGGATGTCGTACCTTCTAACGCCTTTATGTTTGATTACATTCTAGACAACCTCCAAATTATAATCAGCTGTAGATTTTAGCAAAGATTACTTATTAAAACCATGGTTAGAAATGTGAAATGAGGCAATTAAGAGAGTAATAATTAGTGCAATTAAAGTCAATAACATAAAGTGTAGAGTGATTCGATATTAGTAAAGATCTACATCCACTATAGTTGTTGTTTTTATTGCTTGGAGGTTTAATTACAATAGAAATAATAATGTCTATTATAAGAGCTTTTAAGCTTGCAAAATATATATCCTGAGAGTAGAAAATTTGATCTTTGTAAAAGTGCATGAGATCCCTTGTTTATAGTTGAAGAGATCATGTCTTGAAGGGTTAAGGTTGATGCCTTTGGTGTAATGTATCCTCATGATCGTTAATCATGATATGTTGTTTATATGGAATCCAATGTGGACTCCAATGAAGAGATTGGCTTGGATGCATGCTAGCTGGTGAGTCGTATAATGGTGTGCTTATGTATGAAGGAAAGAATGGACCAGGGAATGGTTATTGTATAGTGATGCTTTTTCTAGGTACACGCTAAAGTACAAATAGTGGTTGTTGTACAGTGATGCTTTCGTCAAAGAATAGTGTTGTTATACCACTTTTTTGGGGAAAGGTACAAGGTTGCTGCTTGGTTTTATAGGGGCCACTAGAAACTTCGAAATTCTTCAAAGTCATGGATAGACACAATGGAACCTGTGAGTGTAGAGAGGTTAGTCCTCAATGAATATATGGAAAATATCGATAGACACGATGGAACCCATGGGTGGCCAAGGAATTTCAACAAGTGATGTGGTCTTACTATGACTCAATCATTGGGTGATGGGGTGGGGAGGCGCTATTTATGAGGATTGAAGCTTTTCGCTGGACTAGATGATATAATGGGCAAGGTTTTGCATTTATGGAAAGTAGATTGACTAACTCTTAGTAGTTGGGGTGTGGAGGGAGGACATGCCAATGGGCTAGAGATGGTACTGGCCAGTACATGTTACGTGGCACTATATTATTAGGCTTCAACCTAATAGACCCGTTTATACTTTTGGGAGAAAAATGTGAAACACTTAATCTCCATTAAAATATTAAAATTACTAATTTTGTAGAATAATAAAGATATTTGAAAAATAGGATTAAATGGAATAAGTAAAGATCAATCAATCCATGATTAGGAGCTATATGAGATCCGTTTTAGAGTTATGCTAATATCTGTAATGGCCCATAAACCAATAGATAATTAATTAGGGAAATTAATTATGATAATAAAAGTTAATTATTTTAATTAAGGCATTAAATAAAAATAATAATGAATTAAATAAGGTATATATACATATACATATACATACACACACATATATATACATACATATATGTATATATATGAAGCATTTATTTACTTGTTATATATATGCGAGATTGAATTAAAAGAAGGAAATCATGTATTAAAAGTATAAGAAGTCCAATTAATTAAGATATTATTATATTTAACCATGTGTATTGTGGGAAGATATAAACATCCGAATAACATAAACTTTTGTTAAGAAGAAATTTTTAATTTATAGTTAAGAGTAACTGAAATTAATTAAATTTGGTTAAATGTATAAAGAGGAAATTATTAATTGCTAACCAAGGGTAAATGAGAAATGATTAGATGTCGCCATATGTGAGGTACATTTGGAATGAGAGGATATTGCAAAGAGCGTAACAAATTATAAAATGGTAGTAAGAAAGCATAAAACATTTACTATATAAGAGCCACTAGACATATCATTCTCCTTATTTTACAATCATTGTCTACAAATTAGAACAGAAGAAAATAGTTGATCACCTTTGTTTTAAAAGAAGAAGAAAAGTGATAAAGCTAAGGAAAACCTAAGGCTTTTAAAGATCAAAGCTAAATAGGGAAATTATGCGAGTAATACTAAACTCTTTTTACCTTTTTCATCATGTTTGATTTTGATTTTGATTTAATATGATAGAGTTTATATGAGTGACCGTTTAATGAGAGAAATGAGGTTTTAATTAATGTTTTATAAAAAACAAACAAACATGGGTTGTTTAGATGTATTTCCCTACTCTAATGATTTTGAGATACCATGAAAATTTAATAAGATGGATGAAACTTGTTTTTAAAAGTGATATTTTGTTTTGGAGGATTTTCCAACGTTAAAATATTTAGTTTTGAGTTTTTAAAAGGAATCCATTTATAAAATAATTAAGAGAAAATGGCTTAAACACGGAAATATGGTAAAATATGTATTCATGAATTTTTGGAAATTTATAAGTATTTTCTAAGTAAGAATAATCATTTTCAGAGGTATAATCGAAATGCTAGAACTAAAGAAGATGCAATCAAGGCCAAATTAATACATGGGATTTATGTTACTTAATGATAAGGTGACAAGATCGCATAATATTATTGTAAAGTAACTAAAGGACACTATCACTAAAAAAAAGGATGGAGTCTGAACGTATCAGATGGTAACAAGAGGAAAGGATGGTAATAAATGTATCAGACTTTGTCTAAATAGAGCTAAAGTGGTGGCCAAATGTTAGGAAAATAAATTAAGCATCCAACTTCAAGGGTAGTCAATTGCCATAGGTATTGTTGACTTTCGGGGAGAGTCAGCAATGCATTGGGTAGTACTATCCTAAAAAGGCAAAATATTGTTAAAGGTTTGAAGTCAAAGGGTGTAGATGAGAACTGTGCTGAAAAGACCAAAGGTATATTTAGGTACCATGTCGAAAGGAACCTCAAAAAAGGTATAGTTATGTACTACATTGAAGGGAACCTAAAATCGAAACTTAATATAAGAGAATTAGGTAAAGCTTTGAGAGCTTAGTGTAACGACCCAGAATTTCTATCATTTGAAATTCGTATATTTAATTAATTTTAAATATTCACAAGTTAATTTTATAAGCTGAATAACTTATATTTGAAATATAAGGATTTGATTAGATAATTAAATTGTTAATTTAATATTTGAAATTTCTGAAATAATTGGAAATTGGATTTAATGTGAATAAAATTGATTTATAAAGTTGAATTAAATCTTATTTGAATTTGAATGATGTTAGGAAACTTTTAAAATTGTATTAAAAGTTAAAGCACTGAAATTGAATATTTTAATATTAAATTGACGAGTGAAAATTGTCATTTTTCATATAGTCTCGGATTTTGATGAAAACAGTTTCGTGGATCCATACTGTTATATTATTATAAGGTTTTAAATTTCGTGTCAATCGGATTTACGGTTTGTCCGGGGCAAGCTAAAACGCGTAAAAATCTATTTAAGTGAATTATGAATTTAAATTGTCGATTCGAAAATCTATCTTTCAAATACGATCGAACTGGCTTCCGATATATATTCCACTGTGTTCGAAATAGGGGTATAACATTATAAACGCCAAGCGGCACACTTCATTTCGAGTTCGAAATTTTTTTCGATGAATAGTGTCGTCAAATTTTCTGTAAAAGTCCATCTATTTTTCTATTTTTCACTAAAACCCTAAAGGTTAGGGCTAGCCGCAATTTTACTTTCCATAGCTAGAAATTTGTTTCTTTTTCCCTTCGATTTCTTCAAATCCATCAATCGATTCGAGAAGTGTTCAACTGCATTTTAGAGGGTAACGAGAGCTACAAATCCAGCGGTCGAGATTGGGTTTCAAGCTATGGATCAACGGCAATCCTCATGCAAACATATGTCGTTCAATCGTGTTTTTCAAGGAATGTAAAATGACCGAGCTGGTCATCGCCAGAGGTGAAGCTCGTCATGGCGGTTCGAACGCTGGTCCTTGATCGTCCTTTCGATGAGAGGTGGCAACGCAAAAATTCGAGCAAAATGGAAGCGTATGGGTTTCGATATGCGATGATAGCCTGGATGAAGAAGAAGGCAAAACAACGGCCTAGATCTAGGGTTAGGAAATCGATGGCCCAGATGAAGCAAAGTTTATAAAATAAAATAAAGAAATTGTAAATTTTGTTTTATAAAATTCGTACAATCTTTAAAACGTGATAACTTTTTTCATACGAGGTCCATTTTCGCACAAAACAAATTGCATCAGGTCCGTATTGACGAGCATTATATTATAGAATGGATTGGAATTTATTTGAGCTAGTGAAAATTTTGGTTGAAATTAAACTCTTTTTTAATTTTAATCGAAATAAATTGCTATCGCGACGACTACAATCAGTGTGAGTACAACTCACTCTTGACTCACTGATATTTTTATATAAGTAAGAATAAATTTATTTTATGATGATTGATGATTGTTTGGATGATATATGATATATTATCTATATATTGATTGATATTTGGATATATACCTGTCTAATGGAGCAGATGACCCTATATGTTTCCGTGTATGAGCGGATGACCCTTTGTGCGCGCGTCTGCCACGAAGCGGACATTGTACACATATTATAATATGTATATTTGTTGTAGGTGACATGTTGGAGGGATCCAATTGGATTCCTCATCACTAATGATTTATTTACAGATATTGTTATATATGCTGTTATCATATGATATATGATGTTTGGATGTCTTGATTGATGTATTTGGCGCTGTTGCAGCATTGGGCCTATTTTTGGTGATTTGAAAATATTAAAGTGATTGATTTCCAAATTAAAAGGGTTTTCAATTGATTTTGAAAATTTACGTTTTATTGAATTTTTAATTGTTAAGCAAAACGGATTTATTTTGAAATAAATAAAAGTTATAATTTTTATGTTGCTATAAAAATTATGATTTTTGGGAAATAAAATCAGTACGGGATTTTTTGAAATATGGAAATAACTATTTTGTAAATAGTTTAAATTGGGATTTTTGACTTACTATAAATGGAAGATTTATAAAATTGGTATTTTTATAAATCAAAGTGATGGAATTATAAAGGAATTTTATAAGTGTTAAAATGAAGTTATAAATGGATTTTATAAATAAGACGATTTATAGATTTATAAATTATGAAGTTATAAAAAGAATGACTTTAGAAATAAAGAGATTTATAAGTAATTATCTTATAAATTGGATTTTTCGTATATAATTGAGTTATAAATGAAATTGGTTAATAAAGGATTTTTTAATTGAAGTTTTTATAAAATAAAAATGTGAATTATAAACATTGTTTTACAAATGTGAAATTAATTGAATTTAACAAGTTAAGTATAGAAGTTTATTAAAGGAATTATATCCACGATTTTGGACAGTGGATTATCTTTAATAAATGTGTAGAAGTAATGAATGTGGTAAATGAAGTATATTCACGATTTTGAACAATGAATAATATATTAAATAAATGTTTTAAAAAGTGATTTTTTAAATGGAGTTAAATGGTTTAAAGATGTTTAAAATGTGTTAAATATCGAATACATAGATTTTAATGTTCATTGTTGAAATAGACGTTTTCGAGCAGTAAAGAAATGATAGACTATAACACTGTTGTTATAGTAAATGATGTTCGAAAGAAAATGTTTTGTATAGTATTGGGACTTATATATCTATCTAATTTTCGAATCCCTATACAAGTAATTTTGGGTTGACGTAACGATATTTTACTCAACATTCATTTTGACTCAAATAAAAGATGTTTAAGAGAATGTTTTTCCTTAAAGAATTAAATATATATTTAATTGTGATTTAGGTATATGTAATATTTTCTAAATGTTGAAGACAAATAGAATTGTGAATTACTTATTATTAAATAAGTATATGGAAATGTTTTCCAAAGTTGAAATGATTTTAAGAATATATCATTTTTAAAAGATAAATTGAATTGAATAATTGGCAAGTGATTTAATTAATAAAAGAGTAATTAAAAGGGCCAAGTGATTGTATATGGTGCTAAATATTTGTTTGTTTGCTTTGATAGTTAAATAATCGACTATCGACTTGGCCAAATTTTAGTTCCTCACTTGATGTGGGAACTATTTAGTCGTACACTTAGTACGTAGCCTTTTGTGATTATCGTTTGTGTTAAGATGTTGATTCATATAGTGCGGAGTATTACTTCAATCTATCGAGCTTCCTTCTTGGCCCGAAGGATAGCAAGTTTAAAGTTGGAGAAGTGATAATTCTATGAGACTTAGTTTCTATGTGTAGTTGAGAAACGCTTTTGCATTGTTGGTGCGAAGAGACCGGGATCAGATTTATCTGAAAACCACTTCGGACCAATGTATATGCGACGATTGTGCCGATTGCTTATGGATGATATTGATATTTTGGATGTTCACAGTGAGAGACAGCTTGTTGATCATTTGGGGTTAAAATCCCAATATACATCCAGTAGCAGTGGTCTCTTCATTATGAAATATCCAATGCAAGGACTATTCGCTACCAATCCTAGGGATTTCCCAATAGGACGTGGTAGGAAAGTACTTTTAGTTTGTCCTGTTTCTGGAAAACTTGTGTGGATGTTTGTCTGACATTGTATTTCTACAAATTACGTACATTGGTTTTTGCAGACGTACATCAGTGGTGGCGGAGAAGGCAACTTCTCTTAGCTTAACGCCCTCCTTGAGACGTATGAGCTTAAGGCTTGTATTTTTGTGGAAGGCAATTAGTGGTCAAAGGAAATGGCCGTATGGAATTCAAAGTGATGTGATATGTGAAAGGTAATCGTAGCCTCATCAACCTCACACTTTGATTATGATGGGATTCTATGTGGTCGGATCTATGCTCGCATTTTGGATAGTAGTGTTTTGGATTATCAGATGTTCTGAGCCCCAGGTACCAGATACTTTTGGGCCTCATGGCAGGGATACGCGAAGTCCAAGTCCTTGGATGTTATTCGTAGATTGTATCCACTTTTAGCAATTTGTGTTGTTGTATAACGGCGTCTGAGTCTTGGACGTAAGCCATGGATACAGATTGATCTTTCCACTAGTTTCCTATAATGTTGGAAATCCAATCCCAATACGAGATTTACGATTTTGATTGTAGTCCCAAAATAGCTGTAATGACTTGCAAACATTTCAACTACCCTTTCTGGTCTCATATATTCCGTTCGGTATATTCCGTTGACCTAGCCTGGATATATTACCTTGGACTTAGTCTAGATATTGATACCTTATTTGAAAATTTTTATTTGAAAAGTGATTTCAAAAGAATGTCATTAGAAATAATATCAAACGTTTTGATATATAAAAATGTTTTAGTTATCTAAGGTAAAAACATGTTCATGTTTATGTATGGACTTGTCTTACGAGATAGTTTTGTTTTGATAAAGGATAAGTTTGGTAATTTAGTAAATTCAGTTTAGTGTGTTTCTCACGCTAGTTTACCGGAGTGATCCAGGTGTTCTTCCCTTTCAATGCTCAGGCCAAATCGAGTATATTTACAGGTTCATATTTGGTGCTTTTGGGAGCTTCAACATGAGTGCTGGAGATTTCCATTCCGTATACACGTACATGTTTTGGTTGATTATTCGCTATGCTTAGTTGTTTATATTATCGGCATTTACGAGGACATGTTATTATAACTGTCCAGGTTGATAATTATTGTTTAATTGTTGAACTCTGATTGATGTATGTATATACAGTTTCTCTTTTGTAAAGATCATTGATATGATATTTTATGTTTTCCGCTGCGATGAGAGATTCTGTATTGTTCTGTTTGGTTCTACCTTCTCTCTTTCTTCTCTTCTCTTCTTCTCTCTTCTTTTTTTTCTCTTGACTTTCCGTTAGGTGGTGATTTTTGGGTCGGACATGTGTGGATTATTGTCGATTCATAGGGTACGGATTTGCCCGTACGTAACATTTGGTATCAGAGCTTAGATTTTGTATATTCCTAAGCTTTGATGTGTATGCAGTATAGATAGGGACAGTAGCACCCTAGATTGAGTTGAGTGTATTATATATATATATATATATATGAGCACGTATTTATTAGTGATTATAAAATGTTTTATATTGTGTTTACTTATCCGTTGAGCTGTTTGTGAATTCTGGTCGGTGTTTGGGACGCCATATTGTCGATAGAGATTTCCAAACACTTAAACGAGGCAAGTCGGTATAGTATTATTTTAAATTGGGTAAATGAAATAATTTTACCTTGGTTGTATCTTATATATGATGGAAATGATTTTTCAGAATCATTAAATGTATATAAATGAATTGTTTGGTCATTTGAAAATGTAAATATATATGAGTTAACAAAAACTATTTGAATAATCTAAATAAAACAACAATTGTAAAAGAATAAATTATGTAAGCAAATGAATTATAAGTATGGAATTATAATTAATATGATTTATAATTGTGAAATAATCTTATATATAAGAAATGAAACAACATGAATATATTTATAAATATGAGTTGTAAATAAAAATGGATTTTAACTAAGAATTTGGAAATTTGAATCCTGTTGATTTTGAAAATTATTTTTCAAAAGTTAAAGATGTTATATTGTTATAAATTGAGATAAGATAAGTGAATTTGAAACAAATCCTATGTAAGTAAAGTGAAATAGTGAAATTATATAAGTAAAAGATTTATGAATGTGATTTGTAAATAAAAAGAATTTTTAAAAGAATATATAGCACTGAATTCACTACTGTTGCTGGAAAATAATAAGGGCGATGACTGCAGCATCATCAATATCATTTTCGAGTCTCTATGATGGATTTGCTACCAATAATAAATTAAAAATTGAATTTTTTGTTTCGATAAACGAATTTGATTTAAAATCCAAGTGTAATTGATAAGTATAAGTAAAATGAATTTAAATTTATAATATGATTTGAAATTTAACTAAAGGAAAGTTAAATAAAGTGAATTATATTTGAACTGGATTAGATAAGTTACTGAAGTAAGAATATAAGCTTAAATGGTTAAGTGATTATATAATATGAATTTGGAAGCTTATATAAATAAGTTGTATAACTTACAAAGTGAGAAAATGTAAGTAAAACCAATTGTTAAAATGGTTAAACAATTTTGGTTTAAAAAAACAAAATCTGAATTTGAATATTGATATGAATTTGACTTAAGTAAAAGTTAAATAAAATAGAATTTGAATAAGTGATGGAATTTGACTTTAGTAAAAGGTTAATAAAATGACTTCGAAATGAAATTTAAGTTAAGTGAAATAGAGTGAAATGTTGTATAGAAATGTGAATATAGTGAATACCAGAATTCAATCTAAACTGAATAAAGTCAATTGAATATTAAACCAAATGAAAATAAAAGTGTTGAAACAAATTGAATGTAAGTAAAATAAATAAATTTGGTTATACTGAATATGCATTGGTTGTTAGTTTATTGAATAGAAATTCATATGAAACTGAATTAATGAAATTGAAAGCTAAAATAATTGAATTCAAATTGGAAGTGAAGTTAATTTAAATAGAATGTAACTTGATTTAAATTGAAAGTGAGCCAATTTGAATATGAATTAGTGAATGTAAACTAATTGAAAATTTATAAATAAATGTTATAAAATCCAATGTTAATGAATCAAATGTGATATAAATTGAAAATTAATTCAATGAATATTAATGAGAAATGAATTATATTGATATGGTTATGGATTGATTGCTTAGTTATTGGATGCTAGTAGGATGATAGTTGTTTGATGGTTGGATTCTTTTCTTATTGATGGCATTTGCTATATGGATATGTATAGTTGTTATGTTGGTATATGTTGTATATTGATATTAGTTTCTATGTACATGTTTCTCATTGTTATTGAGTGTTTAGTAGGTGCGTATGGCGCTTGCTTCGCATTTGGAGCTCGCTTTCACGCTATATTGGACGTATATGCTCACTAATAATATATAAGGTACATAACTTGGATTACATATCGTATTTTTACACTTTTTCCCTTCGGGATGCCTCATCCTCGAAGATGAGATGTTTATTTGTGATATATATGTGTGTGTGTGTTGTGATCCTACTACGATCGAACCACGTGAAGGAGACGCTGGCGATTTTTTTTGAAAATTGAAGTGTTAGAAATTTTTTGAGATTTTGAAATTTTTTTGATAAATAAAATTTTGATTTTGAGTTAAAAGATGAAACAGTATAGTTGGTTTTGAAAAGATAACTATGAAAGGATTTGAAAATCTAGAAAAGTTTTTGTAAAAAGTTTAATGAATGGATTTTCGAAATGTTAAAATGTTTAAATGGATTTTAAATCTAATTTAAACAATTTGTTTTGAAAAGTTAATGGATTTTATGACTTTTTATTACTTGGTAATTTCGAGGATGAAATTCTTTTAAGTAGGGGAGAATGTAATGACCTAGAATTTCTGCCGTTTGAAATTCGTATATTTAATTGATTTTAAATATTCATAAGTTAATTTTATAAGCTGAATAACTTATATTTGAAATATAATGATTTAATTGGATGATTAAATTGTTAGTTTAATACTTGAAATTTCTGAAATTATTGGAAATTGGATTTAAAGTGGATAAAAATGATTTATAAAGTTGAATTAAATCTTATTTGAATTTGAATGACATTAGTAAACTTTTAAAATTGAATTAAAAGTTAAATTACTGAAAATGAATATTTTAATATTTAATTGATGAGTGAAAATGGTCATTATTCATATAATCTCAGATTTCAATGAAACAATTTTCATTGGATCCGTAATGTTATATTATTGTAAGATTTCAAATTTCGTGTCAATCAGATTTACGGTTTGTCCGGGGCAAGCTAAAATGCGTAGAAATCTGTTTAAGTGAATTTTGAATTTAAATAGTCAATTCGAAAACCTATCTTTCAATTACGATCAAATTAGCTTCTGATATATATTCCATTGTGTTCGGAATAGGGGTAAAACATTATAAATGCCAGATGGCAAGCTTCGTTTTGAGTTCGAATTTTTTTTGGGTGAATAGTGTCGTCAAATTTTCTATAAAAGGCCATCTATTTTTCTATTTTTCACAAAAACCCTAAGGGTTAGGGCTAGCCGCCATTTTACTTTCCATGGCCAGAAATTCATTTCATTTTCCCTTCAATTTCTTCAAATCCATTAATCGATTAGAGAAGTGTTCAACTGAAAAGTTGTAGAGGGTAACGAGAGCTACAAATCCAAAGGTCAAGATTGGGTTTCGAGGAATGAATCAACGGCAATCCTCATGCGAACGTATGTCGTTCAGTCATGTTTTTCGAGGCAGGTAAATGACCGAGCTGCGTGTGGTCCCAGCCAGAGCTGAAGGTCGTCGTGGCGGTTCGAACGCTGGTCCTTGATCATCCTATCAATGAGTGGTGGCAACGCAATATTTTGAGCAAAATGGCGGCGTATGGGTTCGATACGCGATGATAACCTGGACGAAGAAGAAGGAAAAACAGCGGCCTAGATCTAGGGTTACGAAATCGATGGCCCAGATGAAGCAGTGGTTGTAAAAAAAAAGAAATTGTAAATTTTGTTTTATAAAATTTGTATAATCTTTAAAACGTGATAAATTTTTCATACGAGGTCCCTTTCGCACGAAAAAAATTGCTCGGGTCCGTATTGAGGAGCACTACATTATGGAGCTGGATTTGGATTTATTTGAGCTAGTGAAAATTTTGGTTGAAATTAAATGCTTATTTAATTTTAATCGGAATAAATCGCTATCGCGACGACTACAATCAATGTGAGTACAACTCACTCTTTCTGACTCATTGATATTTTTGTATACGTGAGAATAAATTTATTTTATGATGATTGATGATTGTTTGCATGATATATGATATATTATCTACATATTGATTGATATTTGGATATATACCTACCTAGTGAAGCAGATGACCATATACATTCCCGTGTATGAGCAGATAACCCTTTGTACACGCATCTGCCTCGAAGCGGACATTGTACACATATTCTAATATGTATATTTGTTGCAGGTGACAGGTTGGAGGGATCCGACTGGATTCTGCACCAATATTGATTTATTTACAGATATTGTTATATATGCTGTTATCGTATGATATATGATGTTTGGTTGCCGTGATTGATGTATTTGGCACTGTTGCAGCATTGGGCCTATTTTTGATGATTTAAAAATGTTAAGTGATGATTTCCAAATTAAAAGGGTTTTCAAGCGATTTTGAAAATACACGTTTTATTGAATTTTTAATTGTTAAGTAAACGGATTTATTTTGAAATAAATAAAATTTATAATTTTTATGTTGCTATAAAAATTATGATTTTTGGGAAATAAAAGCAGAACGAGATTTTTTGAAATATGGAAATAACTATTTTGTAAATAGTTTAAATTGGGATTTTTGACTTACTATAAATGGAAGATTTATAAAATAAATATTTTTATAAATCAAAGTAATGGAATTATAAAGGACTTTTATAAGCGTTCAAACGAAGTTATAAATGGATTTTATAAATAAGACGATTTATAGATTTATAATTTGTGAAGTTATAAAAAGAATGACTTTAGAAATAAAGAGATTTATAAGTAATTATCTTATAAATTGGATTTTTGGTATATAATTGAGTTATAAATGGAATTGGTTAATAAAGGAATTTTGTATATTGAAGTTTTTATAACATAAAAATGTGAATTTATAAACATTGTTTTATAAATGTGAAATCAATTGAATTTGACAAGTTAAGTATAGAAATTTATTAAAGGAATTATATACACGATTTTGGACGGTGGATTATCTTTAATAAATGTGTAGAAGTAATGAATGTGGTAAATGAAGTATATTCACGATATTCGACAGTGGATAATATATTAAATAAATGTTTTAAAAAGTGATATTTTAAATGGAGTTAAATGGTTTAAAGATGTTTAAAATGTGTTAAATATCGAATACATAGATTTCAATATTCATTGTTAAAATAGACATTTTCGAGAAGTAAAGAAATGATAGACTATAACACTGTTGTTATAGTAAATGATGTTCGAAAGAAAATGTTTTGTATAGTATTGGGATTTATATATCTATCTAATTTTTGAGTCCCTATACTGGTGATTTTGGGTTTTCGTAACGATGTTTTACGCAACATTCGTTTTGACTCAAATAAAATATGTTTAAGAGAATGTTGTTCCTTAAAGAATTAAATATATACTTAATCGTGATTTAAGAATATGTAATATTTTATAAATGTTGAAAATAAATAGAATTGTGAATTACTTATTATTAAATAATTATGTGGAAATATTTCCAAAGTTGAAATGATTTTAAGAATATATCTTTTTAAAAGATAAATTGAATTGAATATTTGGCAAGTGATTCAATTAATAAAAGATTAATTAAAAGGGCATAGTGATTGTATATAGTGCTAAATATTTGCTTTTTTGCTTTGATAGTTAAATAACCGACTATCGAACTTAGCCAAGTTTTAGTTTCTTGACTTGATGTGGGAACCATTTAGTCGTACACTTAGCCCATATCCTTCTGTGTAGGCTTGATTATCGTTCGTGTTGTGGATTTTGATTTGTATAGTGCAGAGTATTACTCCAATCTACCGAGCTTCCTTCTTGGCCCAAAGGATAGCAAGTTGAAAGTTGGAGACATGATAAGTCTATGAGACTTAGTTTCTGTGTGAAGTTGAGAAACGCTTTTGCGTTGTTGGTGCAAAGAGAACGAGATAGGATTTATTTGAAAAACACTTCGGACCAACGTATATGCGACGATTGTGCAGATTGCTTATTGATGATATTAATATTCTGGATTTTCATAGTGAGAGACTGCTTGTTGATCATTAAGGGTTAAAATCCCAATATACATCCAGTAGCAGTGGTCTCTTCATTATGAAATATCCAACGCAAGGACCATTCGCTACCAATCCTAGGGATTTTCCAACAGGATGTGGTAGGAAAGTACCTTCGGTTTGTCCTGTTCCTGGACAACTTGTATGAATGTTTGTCTGACACTACATTTCTATAGATTACGTACATTGATTTTTACAAACGTACATCAGTGGTGGCAGAGAAGGAAATTTCTCTTAGCTTAACACCCTCCTTGAGACGTATGAGCTTAAGGGTTGTATTTTTGTGGAAGGCAATTAATAGTCAATGGAAATGGCCGTGTGGCATTCAAAGTGATGTGATATGTGATATGTGAAAGGTAATCGTAGCCTCGCGAGCCTCACACCCTGGTTATGATGAGATTCTACATGGTCAGATGTATGCTTGCATTTTAGATAGTAGTGATTTGGGTTTCAGATGTTCTAAGCCCCAGGTATCGAATACGTTTGGGCCTCATGGCAGGGATACACGAAGTCTGAGTCCATGGATGTTATTCGTAGATTGTATCCACTTTTAACCATTTATGTTGTTGTATAACGACGCCTGAGTCTTGGACGTAAGCCATGGATGTAGATTGATCTTTCCACTTGTTTTCTATCATGTTGGAAATCCAATCCCAAATACGAGATTTACGATTTTGATTGTAGTCCCAAAATAGTTGTAATGACTTGCAAACATTTCAGCTACCCTTCTGTTATTATATATTCCGTTGACCTAGTCCGAATATATTACCTTAGACTTAGTCCAGATATTGATACCTTATTTGAAGAAGTTTACTTGAAAAGTGATTTCAAAATAATGTCATTATAAATAATACCAAATGTTTTGATATATAAAAATGTTTTAGTTATCGTAAGGTAAAAACATATCTGTGTTTACATATAGACTTGTCTTACGAGATACTTTTTTTGATAAAGGATAAGTTTGGTAATTTAATAAATTCAGTTGAATGTGTTTCTCACGCTGGTATTCTAGACTGATCCAGGCATTCTTCCCTATTAATGCTTGGGTCAGACCGAGTATATTTACAGGTTTAGATTTGGTACTTTTGGAAGCTTCAGCAGGAGAGCTGGAGATCTCCGTTCCGTATACACATACATGTTTTGGTTGATTATCCACTGTGCTTGCTTGTTTATATTATCGGCATTTGTGAGGGCAAGTTATTATAACTGTCCAGGCTGATAATTATTGTTTGATTGTTGAAATCTAATTGATGTATGTATATATAGTTTCTATTTTGTAAAGATCATTGATATGATATTTTATGATTACCGCCGCGATGAGAGATTCTGTATTGTTTTGTTTGGTTATATCTACTCTCTTTCTTCTCTTCTCTTCTTCTCTCTTCTTTTCTTTCTCTTGACTTTCCGTCAGTCGGTGCTTTTTTGGTCGGACATGTATGGATTATTTTCGATTCAAAGGGTATGGATTTGCCCGTTCATCAAACTTAGGAAGAATAAATATAAGAAGAACTCATATAAAAATATGAGTTCAGAGGGTTATTGACGCTGAGTAGGAACTCTTACTCAAATGAACACCAAAGGAAGGTAAGGAGAGGTATTCAAGTTTTGAAGGGACATGGAACGTCTGAGCAGGTTATACGCTCTCGTAACTGCATGCGGCAGATTCTTTGCTTTGTTAACTAAAACAAATGAAACTCCATGTAGCTGGTTCTTTATAGTATGAATTAAATAAAACCAAAATTGCATATGGAAGGTTCTTTACCGTAGAAATTAAATAAAATTGAGACCGCATGTGGCTTATTCTTTGTATTATAAATAAAATAAAATCGAGACTACACATGGCTAGTTCTTCATAGTATAAATTAAATAAAATCGAGACTATAGGTGGTTGATTCTTTATAGTATAAATGAAATAAATACGTAATTCCATATGATCGGATATTTTCTTTATAAACTAAAGAGAAAACCAAACTGCTTACAGTTGAACTTCACTGTTCAAAGTGAATAAATTATGCTAGAAGCGAATTTCGAAAGTAAGGAATATGAAGGGTGCACTTGGAAACCAGACTGCAGGTGAGGCACCTTCGGTAGTAGGGTTTTCATGCGTAGATTTGGAAGGAAGGGTTCGGTCAGGGGTCAGCCGAGGCTAAAATCACTTAAGTGGTTTTGGGATATCCTACATTTGATTTATGAAATGCTTATGTTAAATCTATTTTGTTGTTTATACTAGTGAGGGGAAACCCATTCCTTATACGGCAGTGTGATCACACTACATGTTATATTTTGGGTAAGGTATTATTCTTACTTGGCTTTATGTCTGACTTGGGTCTTCATTATTATTTTTCCTAAAAATTCATAGGTACTCATTTGAGCAGGTTGAGTTTATGTGTTTAGGCATGTTATCTTATGAGCCGAAGGATGAAGCTCGAAGGAGAAGCTGGGGTCTTAGTTAGTTAATAAAGAATGTTCACTTTTGTTCTTTTAAGAGTTTAAGGTGGCATCACCATATGTTAGCCTGACTCTCTACTAAGTTTTTTCTACTGTAATTTGACCCCCGGGGTGGGTATGACTTTAGGATTTGTTTGAAAAATGTATTTAATAAATATTAAGACAATTATTATGTAATATGAATATATTAGCTACTTCGCTTACTTAAATTGTTATTCTTATATGCTAAACTCACTTATGTCGCTTGAAAATAATTCCGATGATGACTGCAACATCATCGACATTAATTTTTGGATCTTAAAGCTGAGAACATTATAGTTCAATATCTGAGCTTAGGTTAGGGGACATATAAGTAAAAAAGAGCTAGATATAGATAAGTATTTTAGCAGAAAGGACACATTGGGGAGGGCTGCTATTATATCTATATAAGTACTTTTATTTCGCTATATAAATATATAGATGGATATATCCATGCTCCTGTTATCATTTCACTCTCTATCTTTCTGTTTTTATTAAAGATTTGCTTAATAGGAAAGTAAGATGGAAATAAGGAGTGGATGAGCTATAGTAGGAGGAGCAAATACAAGGAGAGTGACTAAGAGTACGTATAACAATAAGTGAAATGAAGGCGAAATGCCGAGTGCAGTTGAGGCTAAAGCTGTACAGCTAGCTAATGTACTATGGATGTGAATGCCTTGTTTAGGCAGTGTATAATGCAAACGATGAGGTAGAATAAGTTAGAGGAGCCAAGGCCTACAGCATAAGGAAGGGCTCCTCAAAGCTAAACCAAGACTATAGAAATTTGGTAGGGAAGATGTCTACGGGGAAGGAGCCCATGATTTAAGTGCTGAATTGGCTTAAAGTCTTTGAGTAAATATTTGGACACTTAGGATTAAATGATGTGTAGATGAGAAGATTGGCATTATGTAAATTGCATGAAGACGCATTAGATGGGTTGGAGGCACTAATTGTCGAGACTCATGAGGAAGAAATTGCCTAGGTGTAGCTTAAGGAGAGGCTCGAGATTTAGTTTATGTCCAAACCTCAAGTGAGCGTATTACTGTGAGATTTTATAAACTTGAGGCCAGGAGACCTTATGGTTGAAGGGTACATCCATAAGTTTAACTCTTTAGCTAAGTATGGCATAGAGATTGTCAATACCCCATTGAAGAAAACAGAGAAGTTCAAACGAGGTTTAATGCAGGATCTCATTCATTAGGTGATGGCTCACTTAAAATCTCCTTTTGAATTCGTTTTTGATATGGTCCAAAGGTATGATATGATCTATTAAGAATATGAATAGTAGAAATGAAACCTAAGGCAGTGCAGAAGAAGTTTACTCCATATACCAAACGCAAGGAAAGTTTGTCAAAGGGAAGGAGTAGAGAAGTGGCTACTATAGAGGTTGTTTGTTTTAACTATAAAACAAAAGGGCACTACATAACAAATTTTCGAGCCCGAAGACTCTTCGAAGAGTGAAGTGCTACAAGCATGACAAGTGTGGAATTTGAAGAGGGACTGCCTAGAGCTTAAAGCATAAGTTTTTGTTTAACAAGAGCTAGGGGAGGGTCCGTTCATAGGCGAGAAAGGCAAGAATGCTATTGTGGAAGGTATGACTTTGATTTCTAGTATTTCAGTAAGAATATTGTTTTATACTATTGCCACACACTCGGTTATGCTAATGACTTGGTTGATAGACTTGGGTTAAGGTTACTTATCTAGCCACTTCCATATGTGTAGCGAATACGATAGGCAATATGCCACTCTTGGATTGAGATGCTCTAACTTAGAGACTGATTTAGATGGGCGTAAATTTTTGTGTGATCCCTACATGTTTGATTTCATAGGCTTTGGGTTATTTTAGGGAAGTATTATTGGAGAAGTATTGTGCTAGGATATACTACACCGAAAGAATAATAGCCTTCAGTTGCCCATACTAAAAGCGAAGGAATATTTATAGCTAAGTGGTTAATATTGGTATCAGGTACGTATCAATCAAATACCGATATAAGATATTTTAAAATATTGTGATAATATCGGATAATATCGGTGATATATTAGACATGTGTAGAACATGTTATGAACTATATAACACTATTTTATAATGTTATAATGCGGTTATTTTTTAAATATTTGGATCAATATTTCCAAATTACAATTAAAAAGTGATTGCGTATAGTTTATAGATTCGAATATTTTTATAGGGATATTCTATTAAACACAAGTCATAGAATAAGCTTATAAAAATTGAGAAATTTGTAGATGTGCATCATTCTTATTTTACATTTTTATACTATGTTCATTTTTTAAATCATCTATGTTATCTTGCATTTTATTTCGTATTTATAGTTTCTTCGTTTTCATTTTCACTTAATTTATCAAATAAGTAATGTTAATTTCACATCGATTACAACTTCTTGCTTATTCATTATCGATTCAAATGTGTACTGCTCTTCAAAGTTTAAGTTCTTGGTGCGTGGTAATAACTAATAAAATCAATTTTCATAAGCTAACTTACCAATTACTAACGGTGAAGCAAAATTTAACTAAAAAGAGAAGTAGCTCTTAGATGATCTAGTTTTTAAAGGTAAATTCTTTACACAAAATAAAAAAATGGAATAGATAGAGTTTTCTTCATTAAAATTTGAATGATATCGGCTAAAAAAACTATGGTTAAAATAGAAAAAATTAGTGCATTAGGATTTCTACGTATTGTCCTTCACCATATACTAAAAACAAATATTAAGAATGTGAAGATATCTATTTGTAAATTTATTTTCTCCAAAATATGCAATAATGAATGATATTCTTTAAAATTATTTGGTATTTTACCCTAAATATTGAAGCGATATGTCAGTAAATATCGAATGATATATCGGTAACAAAATTTTAAATGAAATTTTGGAAAAAATATTAGTTAAGTAGCGATATAAGATATATCGACTATCTACCAGCTATATTATCCGATATTAACCGCATATATTTGTAGTTTTGGAAGAGTTTAAAACTAGGCATGGGAGTATTTTGTTTGCTTTAGCTTCGCTGTAGGAAGATCTTGGTGTAGTAAGAGTGGAAAAGGAATTCCTTTATGTGTTTGAACTAGTCTCAGGGTTGCCACCCCCGGGAGCAGTGGAGTTTCATATAAAGTTATTACCGAAAGCCAAATCATTTAATCAGCCTCCAAGAAGAATGCCTCGAAAGGAGATGGAGGAGATAAAGAAGCAATTGGTAGAGTTCGAAGGAAAGAGATTCATAAGGCCAAGTAGTTCGTCTTAGGGATCTATGATAGTATTTGTGAAGAAGTCCGATGAGTCTTTAAGGTTGTCATAGACTATTAGAAGATGAATGAAAGAACGATGAAGAATATATATTATTTGCTTAGAATTGATGGTTTATTTGATTAGTTAAATGGAGGTAAAGTGTTTTGGCAGCTAGACTTGGTTTGGGGTTGAGGCGAGAGTTACGGTGGATACTATTCTGTTAACTGAGTTTAGGACGTGGTATGGTTTGTAAGAATGGTTAGTAATTGGATGAAAGAGATTTGATGCAGTAATTGGATGAAAGAGATTTGAGACTATGATTGAAGTCAAAGTTTGGTAGTAGACTGTTTAAAGGACGATGCGTAAATGGATGAAAGAGGCATGAGACTATTACTAAAGTGTATAGTTTCTTAGGCTTAGATAGCTATTGTTAGAGATTCAGTAAGGACTTCTCTCAAGTAGCCGTGTCCATGATGAAACTGACTCAGAAGAATGAAAAAGTTTGTTTGGATGAAGAAGTGCGAGATGTGTTAGGAAATCAATTCTATGGTTTCGATGATAACAACTATACAATGGAAATCGAATATGCATATATATTTATATTTACAGGTAATTGATAAAGTAAAGAGACAAGAACAAGACTCAAAAGAAATATCAAGAGTCTACGAGTCGATAGAATTATAAGAGGAATGACACAGGCACTGAAAAAGCAACATGCACAAATCCAGACGTCTGGGTGCACTAGCCAGACGTCTGATTGATTACTCTGGTTCGAAATTCAAAAAGAATTAGACGTCTAGTTAATGAACTCAGACATCTGAAACGCATCCATATACAAAAAATATATGAAGGCCAGACGTTTGAAACATTTTCTAGATGTCTGATTTTGAACTCGGCTGTGTAATAGACAATTGTCACATTTGAAAAGACACGATCGCTCCTCTTCACTGCAACTCTTCATCACCATGAGAAGCGACCTTAGAGCACTTACTAACATATGCAACTACACAAAGGATCTATCTACCACTATAAATAGAATCGGGAATTCAAGAGAAGATCTAACCTTACTCTTTTACGCTCTTAACTCTTATACTCTATTTATATCTAATCTCTAGCAATCAAATACCTTTATTTAACACTTCCATATATTCAGAACTCCTCATTCAATATTCTCTACCTATATACATACATACATACATACATACATACATACATACATATATATATATTGGAAGCATTTGTACTTAATAATCAACATCCATGTTATAGAACACATTCTTGACAAAGAAACTCTGCTATTGTAAACCTGTTCCTCCAGTTCAAGTGAGGGTTAGTTGAAAGGAAATTCCGAAGAGGAGCTTCGGGACTAGACGTAGGACGGGGGGTCCAAATCAGTATAAAATCCTGGTGTGATTATTTTCATTTACTTTGCTATTATCATCTATCAAGTTATAATAGATATATCATATAGTTAGTTGCTTATACTTGCATATATATTCTACACGATCCACTCACATAGACTTTCAATTGGTACCAGAGCAAGGTTTTGATCAAAGAATGGTACGTTTTTGAATCGATTTAATAGGGCAAGTATCTTTCAAGAAGGACAATCCACAGCATGACCCCCACTTTTTAGTGGATCTAACTATGCATATTTGTCAACACGTATGAGAATTTTTATGAAAGCTAATGGTCTAGAAATTTGGTCAGCCACACAAGATAAATATGAAGCACCTATTACTGCTATAAGCACATGGACCGATGCACAAAAGACTTTAGCTTCAAACAATGATAAAGCTATGAATGTTTTATTTTCCTCTTTAGACAAAAATGAATTTTCATGTGTCATGTTATGCGCTACTGCATTTGACATTTGGCGTACCTTACAAATTACACATGAAGGTACAACAAAGTTCAAATAAACTAAGATTTCAATTTTGCAAAACCAATTTTTGTCATTCAAAATGAAGCAAAATGAAACTATTGTTGACATGTATTCTAGATTTCAAACTATCCAACATGATCTTATGGCATTAGGTGTCAAATTAACTGATTTTGATTTAGTTTCTCGAATACTCAACTCTTTTACATCAGATTGGGAAAGGAAGGTATTAGCTATTGAAGAAGCTAATGATCTCTCCGCTCTAAAATTTGAAGAGTTGATAGGAAATTTAATGTCCTATGAAGCTAATTTGCAAGCATGAAAAGAACTAAATTTGGAGAAAAAGAACATAACATTCCCAGCAACAAAGAATGATGACTCTGATTTAGATGAAGAAGAAATAGTCTTCATTGCCAATATAACAGATTCAAGAAATTTAGAAAGAAGACCAAATTCCAAAAAAAAGGGAAGACCAACAAAACAAACCTATCCCAAATCAAGTGTTATGAATGTGATCAATAAAGACATATGAAGAAGGATTGCCCAAAACTGAAGAATGATAAAAAGAAGAACAAATTTGAAAAATTCAAAAAGAAAAAGGCTTTCAAAGTAACATGGGATGACTCGGATTCATCATCATCTGAAAGTGATAGCGATAGTGACAGAGAACAAGTTAACGTATGTTTTATGGCACAAATCGAAGAGGTATGTCCTGAACTTAGCTGTGACGAACTTTTAGAACTTAGCATGGAATTAGATGATAAATTTAGACAAATTAAAAAACTGAACAAAGAATATTTAGTCAAAATAAATAGATTAGAACTTAAAGTAGGAATGTTAAAAGATGAAAAGATCATTCTAGAAGAAGAACTTGAATTATCTCAAGAAAAAAACAAAAATAATTTGGTAGAAAGTGAAGCTATTACTATTGATTTTGAAAACACTAAAATAGTGAAGGATAATTTGTCAAAAGAAAATGTTGACTTTAAAAATAGTATTGAATTATTGAATATTGAAAATAAAGAATTAAAAGAAAAATTAGATAAAATTACAAATAATGCGTCAAAATTTAATAAAGGAAAACAAGATTTGGAAAATCTTATCAAAACTTCAAAACCATCAGTCAATAGAAATTGAATAGGATTTAAAAATTCATCTAAACGAAAAGGAAATGATGCTAAAAATACTAGTTATATAAAAACTAAAAATTTACATAAGTCTAAATTGAATGCTAAAAATATGAAGATTTGGATTCCTTAAACAAATAATAATTTGATTAGACAAAAGTTTATTAATAATTACTTAGAGAATGTAGTTTATAATAAAAATTATATTTATAAATGTACCAAACCATCTTGTGTGTGGCTACCTTCTGACAATTAGGACCCTAACAAAATATATGGGTACTAATCAAAACATCTTTTATTTTATAGGTAACCAAAATAAAAAATAAGGAGAAATGGATACTAGGTAGCGGTTGCTCCAAGCATATGACCTAAAATTCAAAAATGTTATCAAATATAACATACATTGATGGTGGAACGGTAATCTTTGGAGATAATTCAAAAGGATATGCCGTGGGCATTGGAGAAGTCATCAATTCTGGTATATTTAACTCTCCTATTATTCCAAATGTTTTATTAGTAGGAAATCTAAAACACAACTTACTAAGTATTAGTCAATTATGTGGTAAAGGCTTTCAAATAAATTTTAAAAAGGATCGATGTAATATTTTTGATAATAATAAACAACTTATTTTTGAAGGTTTTAGAAACAAAAATATTTATGTATTAAACATGAATATAAATAAAAATTCAAATTTATGTTTAACCGCCAAACATGATGATCCATGGTTATGGCACAAACGATTTTGTCATATCAATTTTAAGAATATTAATAAATTGGCAAAATATGAACTAGTTAGAGGTTTACCTAAAATAAATTACAAAGTAGAAAATTTATGTGACGATTGTCAAATTGGAAAACTAAAGAAAAGCTCTTTCAAATATAAAAATAATATTTCTACAAAACAACCATTAGAATGATTACATTTAGATTTATTTGGACTAACACAAATACGATCTATAAATCACAACAAGTATGTTTTCGTCATAGCTGATGATTTCTCAAGATATACATGGACTTTGTTTTTAAAACATAAATGTGACACTTTTGGTATGTTTAAGATATTTTCTAAAAGGATTAAAACACAAATGAACTTAAAAATTAAAAATATACGAAGTGATCATGGAGAAGAATTCGAAAACGATCTTTTTACTAATTTTTGTAATAAGAAAGGAATAACTCATAATTTTTCTTTTCCTCGCACACCTCAACGGAATGGTGTTGTGGAACGGAAAAATCGTACATTACAAGAATGTGCATGAACATTACTAAATAGTAGTGGTCTACCAAAACACTTTTGGGTTGCAACTATTGCCACAGCTTGTTATGTGTTAAATCGAGTAACCATACATCCTATGACAAAACAAACTTGTTTTGAAATATTTTTTGATAAAAAACCTAAAGTATCATACTTTAAAACTTTCAGTTCAAAATGTTTTATACTAAATATAAAAGATAACTTACGAAAATTTGATCCAAAGGCCGATGAAGGTGTTTTTGTTGGATATTCAGATCGTAGCAAAGCATATAGAATCTTTAATAAACGAAATAATACTATTGAAGAATGTTTACATGTTTCGTTCGAGGAAAAGCTTTTTAACCGTAATACTAATGATGAAGAAGAAATTATCCCACTAACAAATTCAACAAATTCCATTAGTAATGAAACAAATATGCAAAATAACACGTTGACATCATCTCCTAGAATTCTTAAGAATCATCCAAAAGATAATATCATTGGAGATCTTAATTCTAGAGTAACTAGAAATCAACTCAATCAAATAAGCCAAATAGCATTTGTGTCAAATTTTGACCAAAAAATTATAAAGAAGCTTCAAATGACAATTTTTGGATAATAGCCATGCAAGAAGAATTAAATCAATTTGAACGTAATAATGTGTGGGAATTAGTACCAAGACCTGAAGATCAATCGGTTATATGTACAAAATGGGTATTTAAAAACAAAGCAGACGAGAATGGAAATATTGTTAGAAGTAAAGCATGTTTAGTTGCTCAAGGATATAATCAAGAAGAAGGTATCGATTACGATGAAACCTTTGCTCCAGTAGCAAGATTAGAGGCCATTCGAACATTACTAGCCTTTGCAACTTATAACAATTTCAAAATATTTCAAATGGATGTCAAAAGTTCCTTCTTAAATGGTTTTATCAAAGAAAATGTATATGTAGAACAACCCCCATTATTTGTTCACGAAAAATATCCCGATCATGTTTTTAAGTTACACAAAGCATTATATGGATTAAAACAAGCTCCACGAGCATGGTATAAACGTCTTAAAAATCATTTTATTTCATCGGGTTTTCAAATAGGCAAAATAGATACAACTTTGTTTATCAAAAGAGAAAATAATGATATTTTAGTTGTGCAATTCTATGTTGATGATATCATTTTTGGTTCAACTAACGAAAATCTATGTAATCAATTTTCAAATATTATGAAAAATGAATATGAAATGTCACACATGGGAGAATTAAATTTCTTGTTAGGATTACAAATAAAACAGCTTGAAAATGGAATTTTTATTCACCAAGAAAAATATTGTAACGGTTTATTACGTCGCTTTGAAATGGATAAAACCTCAAGCAAACCAACACCAATGAGTAGCACTGTTCACTTAGAAAAAGATGAGAACGAAAAAAAATTTGATGATAAGTTATATCATAGCATGATTGGTTCTTTACTTTATTTGACGGCTAGTCGACCTGATATTATGATGAGTGTATGTCTTTGTGCTCGATTTCAAGAAAAACCAAAAGAATCTCATCTAAGAGCGGTTAAGCGTATTTTACGTTATCTATCTAGTACTAGAGATTATGGTTTGTTTTACCCTAAAGGGTCATCGTTTGAACTTGTTTCATATAGCGATGCGGATTTCGGTGGATGTAGAACAGATCATAAGAGTATTAGTGGAACTTGTCACTTTATCGGACAATCTTTAGTTTCATGGTTTAGCAAAATACAAAATTGTGTTTCTTTATCTACTTGCGAAGCCGAATACATCTCCGCAGCTCTAGCATGTGCACAAGTGATATACATGCAACAAACACTAACGGATTTTGGTAAAATTATCAATAAATCTCCATTATATTGTGATAACACAAGTGCTATAAATTTATCAAAAAACCTTATTAATCACTCACGAACCAAGCATATAGATATACGACATCATTTTCTATGAGACAATGTTGAAAAAGGAACTATTTCATTAGAATACGTAAATACCGAAAATCAAGTAGCCGACATCTTTACAAAACCATTAAATGAACAAACTTTCATTAGAATCCGATGAAGTTTAGGTATTTGCTCACTTCATGACCTTCTTCCTTAAAAATTAATACTTCATTTAAGGCTAAGTTTAGTCATCTACTTTATTACCACAAATTATACTTATTAATTTCTGAACCTTTAAATTTTTAGACAGTTAGTTTGTCTATAAATTATATTTTCAGCTTATATATATACACATAGTTACACAAAAACAATATACAAACAATTTATATTTTTTAAAATAAAAAAATATATAGCCATTTCTTCTGGGGACTCTTATATATCCATCTCCATCTCAACACCATCGACGGATAGCTTGGGTTGACACGCCACAACGGCTTCCTACACCCACACCAAAGAAGGAGCCAACGAATAGTGGTCCTCATATCATACGGATTTTACTCCCGACAACAAGAAAACCAAAAGATCTATGTTTCTCTCTCCTAACACTAAGGAGAAAATTGATGAAATTCATCATTATCAGAAACAACAGACAGATCTTCAACGATAACTATATTTCGAACAAAAAGTTACGGCATGTCGCCTAAGCTTTTTGGTGCAAGTAGCGATGAAGTTTTTTTCGTCATGGAAGAAAGATATCCATGAACCACTACCAAAACCATGTATTTCTTTGGATCCCTTCTCTTCATATCATACTCCTTCGGCCCCTTCACCAAGACGATATTCTGGGTCGCCGCGAACCAATGAACGTGGAAATATATGGTCTCCATTTAAACCATGGACAGATGACAAATCAGAAATAACAAAACTTCATCACCTTCTAAATAATTTATATTTGTTATTATATGTATCTATACTTATTTTATTTCACAATAAAAATTACTTGTTATAAAAGCTCGAGAAATAAGCAAAAACCATCAATTTTATGCTATTTTCAGCCATACTATTTATTTCAGACGTCTGAGTATGGCCTTCAGACGTTTGACACAATGATATACGTCTAAAAATAAAGCACCGTGCATATGTCAGACGTCTGATATACCTCCCAAACGTCTAAAATTTTGCTCTGTCGTCTCCAAATAAATATCAGAGCATTTTAGATGTCTGAAATAAGATCCAGACGTCTGACTTATTTCTCTGCCTCGAAATATTTTCAAGAATCAACCAAACCAGACGTCTGGTTTTCATACCCAGACGTTTGATAATACTCTCTGCCTTACCAAATTTTACAAATTCGATCAAATAGACGTCTACATCAAAAACCAAACATTTGGATTTTTCTACTGTGCTCAATTTAGGGCAAACCAGACGTCTAATTTCCAATCCAGACGTCTGAAATCCAATCGACTCTAAAAATTTACCCAGATAACATCATTTTTTTCACTTTCATCTCAAAATTTTCATCTGACATTTCACCATTAGCGATTTTTTTCCAACTATTCATCTTTTTACGTGAAGATCGAATCACAATGCCTCCTAGAACAAAAAATCCCAAAATATCAAAATGAAAACAGGATCAACCTACCTCATCTTCCAATCCTCAGGTGTGCTCCGATGATCAAATCGAAATGAGGATGAACAGAGCGCCACATTCCATCAAAAGGTATGAAGATATTCAAAAGAAAAAACTCCACATAGGCCCATTCTATAATCTCCTTAAGTTCCCTACGTATGATTTAGATGAGCTATGTGAAAATGCCGGCTTAGAAATCCTAATTTCTTTTACTTCTAATGATGTCCAAATAGACCAATTAGCCATTTTTTTATTCTATGCAAATCTAGATAGTACTTCAATGTGGAACACTGAAAATGAGGATAACTGGCTCTGGTCTAGCGTGTATGGGAACACGATTAGATTAACTCAGGCATAATAGGTCGAACCCTTGGATGCTCTGACATAGGGGAAGATTTATACAACATTTCGGATATGCGCTTCAAGCCACAGAACAATATAACTCATCAAATTTGGGAAGACGAAATGCCAAAATTTGCTTCCAAATTTCTACGTCCAAAAGCTCGACTCCTAACTCGAATGATAATTAACACAATCGTTTCACGAATGTGAACTCACGAGCAAATCACCGAATTAGAGCACAAAGCCCTATATGCTCTATTTAGTGGAACAAGAGTAAATTGGGCCAAATTCATCTTCGACGAGCTAAAGCATTTTTGGACTCGATCAAGGCCCTCAATTATTTATCCAACTTATATTATGAGACTTCTTCGTGCACATAACACTCCATCCTACTTATCGACATTCGAAGAAATCTTGCCTAAATATGCTTCCACCAAATCCTTATCCCTGATGCACCTACCCGAAATCCCTCCAAAATTAGAAGATTGGATGCACAATCGTCAATATAAAAGAGTTGAGCCTCCTCCTTAACCACACATTGATCCATCCCAAGAGGAGGAACAACATCGAGAAGCCACTCCTCCTCCTCCTGCACCATTTGATTATCTGGGACAAGATGAAATTATGGAGACTCGAACGGATACAAATCCAAATGAAAGTGTTCGAGATCTCACCCTTCGAAACGAACAAATTCTATCTCAAAATGAAAAACTTTTGGCTAAGCCAATTGACAACTTCGAAACATCATTTACTACACACCTAGCCAAAGTTGAGGAATCCCTTTCCACTATCTTGTCGGTTCTTAAAGAAGTACTACAATGGGTACGCGGTCCAACACCACCTTCTGATGATTGGCCAACCCCGGTACCTTCTCCTTCCGTA
Organism: Allium cepa; assembly: GCA_030765085.1. Taxonomy (NCBI): domain Eukaryota; kingdom Viridiplantae; phylum Streptophyta; class Magnoliopsida; order Asparagales; family Amaryllidaceae; genus Allium; species Allium cepa. Next base: position 556,298,078 of record CM060931.1, on the reverse strand, counting down.
AAATATTCCAAACTCTCTGAGGATGAACCTCTCAAGAAAGCATTGACATCTCCTACAAACACTAGCACTTCTGAAAAAGAAGAACCAAAGGAAGATGATCAAAATAAAGCTTCTCCAAAGGAACCATATATTTTGGGAATCCTAGATTTAAGGTTTTTTGAATACAATTTTTGTACAAATCTATGTGTAATCTCACTTCAAGTTATTAATGAAACGTTCTTTTTGACGATTGGCTTTAATTTTATTATTCTTTTTGATAATGCCAAAGGGGGAGAGATATAAGTATTATCATAAATCATTAAAAATAAGCAAATATTCATGGGGAGATTTATAATCTATATATAAGTATATTGAATAGTTGTCATCATTAAAAAGTGGGAGATTGTTAGAAAATAAATTCTATGGTTTCGATGATAACAACTATACAATGGAAATCGAATATGCATATATATATTTATATTTACAAGTAATTGATAAAGTAAAGAGAAAAGAACAAGACTCAAAAGAAATATCAAGAGGCTACGAGTCGATAGAATTGGAAGAGGAATGACACAGGCATAGAAAAAGAAACATGCACAAATCCAAACGTCTGGGTGCACTAGCCAGACGTTTGATTGATTACTCTGGTTCAAAATTCAAAAAGAATTAGAAGCCTGGTTAATGAACTCAGACGTCTGAAATGCAGCCGTATACGAAAAATATATGAAGGCCAGACGTCTAAAATATTTTCCAGACGTCTGATTTTGAACTCGGCTGTGTAAATTCAAAGACCAACTGTCACATTTGTAAAGACACGGTCGCTCCTCTTCACTGCAACTCTTCATCACCATGAGAAGCGACCTTAGAGCACTTACTAACAGATGCAACTACACAAAGGATCTCTCTACCACTATAAATAGAATCGGGAATTCAAGAGAAGATCTAACCTTACTCTCTTACGCTCTTAACTCTTATACTCTGATTTATATCTGATCTCTAGCAATCAAATACCTGTATTTAACACTTCCATATATTTAGAACTCCTCATTCAATATTCTCTAGGTGGATATATATATTGGAAGCATTTGTACTTAATAGTCAAAATTTGTGTTATAGAACACATTCTTGACAAAGAAACTCTGGTATTGTAAACCTCTTCCTCCAGGTCAAGTGAGGGTTAGTTGAAAGAAAATTCCGAAGAGGAGCTTCGGGACTGGATGTAGGACGGGATGTCTGAATCAGTATAAAATCCTGGTGTGATTATTTTCATTTACTTTTCTATTATCGTCTATCAAGTTATAATAGATATATCATATAGTTAGTTGCTTATACTTGCATATATATTCTACACGGTCCACTCATATAGACTTTCAAGATGTCATTCTAAAAATTAAAACTTTGGTTGGCGGATGCTCCTATGCTAGTAATGCCAAAGGGAATGATGGTATGATCATATAAACAAATGCATCGGGTTCGAGGTTATGAGCGGTGTTGATCTAGAAGAGCAAGGTAATAGCCAATGCATCTAGGCAGTTGCGGCCCCATGAAGTTCAATATCCTAGTCATGACTTCAATTTAGAATTTTTCTTCTTTGCATTAATAATTTGCAGACATTATCTCCTAGGAGAGAGATTCGATCTATTTACTAACCATAAGTCCTTAATATACTTTTTCTCTCAGGAGTTGAATATGAAGCAACAAAGATGGTTGGAGTTTTTAGCATCTTATGATTTAAGGACAGAGTATACCCCAGGGAAGGGTAATAAGGCAGCCGATGTCCTAAGCTAAAAGCATCAGAATTGTGTTTTGTAAATGATTGGAGAGTAGGATAAGTTAGAAACATTGCCTACCTGTAATTTGCAGTGTCAATGTAGTGCAGGTCTAAGTACCATTAATGGAATGCTATCATGCTTAGAAGTTCGACTTACATAAGTAAAATAATGGCAAAATGCAGAAGGAAGATCACATTTGCACCGAGAGAGTGAGATGCCTGAAAGGATTCATTGTGGATAAAGAAGGTAGACTACGAAAGAAAGGAAGGTTGTTTGTACTAGATGTAGAGACTTCAGAAATAAGTATTTAACGAATTCCATCATTCACCATTCACCATTCACCCCAAAGGTACTAAGATGTATCGAGATATGAAGAGAAGTTTCTTCTGGAAGGAATAAAGAAGGCCGTAGGAGAGTATGTGAGTAGATGATACATATACCAATAATTAAAGGCAGAGCATCAGAAGCCAAGTGAGATTTTGCAAGCTTTTGAGGTTGCAGTTTCATTCAGTTTTGGATTTTGTGGACAGATTACTAAGATCTAGAGCATGGAATGAAAGTATATGGGTCATAATTGATAGATTAACTAAGTGTGCTCATTTCATTTAGGTGAAGGCTATAAGAACGACATCAAAGTTAGCCAAGATATTTATTAAAGCAGTAATAAGTCTATATAGAGTGTGTAACACTATTGTCAGTGAAAGAGACCCACTACTCGCCAGTGATTTGGTGCAATTTGCGGAATGCATTTGGAATAGAGTTACGGATGAGTTATGCATACCATGTGCAGACAGATGGGCAAACTAAAAGGATCAACATGGTTCTTGATGTTTTAATTAGATCTTGTACTTTAAATTCCAGGGATCTTTAAAATATCAATTGCTAAAGCTTTTATACAATAATAGTTATCAGAGCAGTATTGGGATGACACCATTTAAAGCACTATATGGAAGGTTGTGTAAGTCACATGTATGTCAGTTAAAGATGGAAGATATACTCATATTAGAGTCGGAGGTAGTGAAGGATGCCATAGTGAAGTAAAGCCGATCCAAACTAGAATTAAGATAACACAGTCTAAGCAAAAGTTTTATGCTAACAAGAGGAGGAAAGAACTAACATTCTAAGGAATAGAGTGTTCATGAAGGTTTCTCTAATGCGAAGTGTGATGTGCCTTAGGAAGGTTAAGAAGTTAGCATCAAGATATGTAAATCTATGTTTGATTATAGAGAAGGTCAGAAAGTAGAGTATAAAGTAGAGTTGTTGAGGGCTTTAGTGAGGTTCTAAAATGTGTTTCATATATCATATTTGCGGAAGTGAGTTATAGACCTAGAGGCAGTACTAAGTCCTAGGGTGGTAGGTGACTTGATCACAGAGCCAAACATGGCATATGTGAGAAAATCGGTTTGGATATTGGACCAAGATGTAAAGAGCCACAAGAACAAAGTACTGAAGCTAGTATGTGTCCAGTGGAGCGAGTACGAAGAGGATTGTACATGGAAAACGAAGGATAAGGTTAAGAGGACATATCTAGAGTTGTTTATTTTAGTTTAGCTTATATGTTAGATATGTATTGTATTGGTGAAGAACATACATATAAGTATTATGGTTGATTGTTTTGTATTAGTAGCTGAACTAGTACATTTTGTTATGATACATGCATAGGGAACTTAAATGGGTATGCCAGAGTAAGCATGAGACGAATTGGTAATCACTACCATGCCTTCATTGAATTTTTGAGGTGAATTGCGGGCATGCTTGTAACAAACCACAAATTAATGGATAATTAATTATGGAAACTAATTATAAAAATAAAGGTAAATTAATATGAATGGATTAAATAAGGTAAATATATAAGGAACATTTATTTACTTATTATATATGTGCAAGGTTAAATTAGAAGAACTAAACATTGAATGAAAATTTAGGGTTACCAATCAAATGGGATATAAATATATACGACCATTTGTACTAAAGGAAGATATAAACATTTGAATAATATAAATTTTTATTAAGAGGAAACTACTTGTTTACAGTCAATAGTAATTGAAAATAAATAAATTTACTCATATGTATAAACAGGAAATTATTAATTGCTAACCAAGGGTAAATGAAAAATAATTAAATGTGGCCATGTACGAGATAAATTTGAATGGAGAATACATTGTAAAGAGGGCAAAAAATCACTAAAACAGAGTAAGAAAGCCTAAAACCCTTACTATATAAGATCCATTGAACATATCATCCTCCTTAATTTACATTCATTCTTTACAAATTAAAATAAAAAAATAGCCAGATTACATTAAAAGAAGAAGAAAAGAGATTAAACTGAGAAACCTAAAGCTTTCAAAGATCAAAGCTTGATAATGAAATTAGGTAAGTTAAGTTAAATCCTTTTTACCACTTTTACTGTGTTGGATTTCTATTTTGAGTTAATACGATAGAGTTTATACGAGTTAGTGTTTAAATGAGACAAATGAGGTTTAAATGAGACAATTGAGGTTTAAATAAACATGGGATGTTTATGTGTATTTCCCCTACTCCAATGATTTTAAAATACCATAAATATAATAAGATGGATGGAACATGTTTTAGATGTGGTTTTTTCTTTTAGAGGATTTTCCAACGTTAAAATATCTAGTTTTGAGTTTTTAAAAGGAACCCGATATAAAATAACTAAGAGAAAAATGGCTTTTAAATGGAAATATGGGTAAAAATTTGTTAAAATTATTATTTATGAATTTTTGGAAATTTATAAGTATTTTTCAAAGTAAGAATACTCTTTTTCGAAAGTATAATCGAAATGCCAAAACTAAATAAGGTGCCACAGAGGCCAAAATAATGCATGCGATATGTGACTTAATAATAAGGGAACATGATCTAATAATATTGTTGTAAAGTAAATAAAGGACATTATCACTAAAAAAAAGTAGAGCCTAAGTGTATTAGATGGTATCAAGCGGAAAGGGTGGTAACATGCGTGTTAGACTTTCTCCAGTATGGAGCTAAAGCGGCAAATAAATATTAAGATATAAACTAAGTATCTATCATCGAGGGTAGTGAAATTTCCATAGGTGTTATTGACTTTCAGGAAGAGTTAGTACTTCATAGGGTAATAATGTGCTAAAAAGACAAAACGTAGGCAAAAGTCCGAATTCAAAGGGTGAAGATGAGAACTACATCGAAAGTCGAAAGATATAGTATTTTAACACTGAAAGGAACCTGAAACCGAAACTTAATATAAGATAATTAGGTAAAGCTTGGGGAGTTTAGCAAGAATAAGTAGAAGAACTAACATAAGAATGTAGGTTAAGAGGGGCCATTAACACCGAGTGGGGAGGCTCAGTCGAATGAATAACAAAGGAAGGTGAGGGGAGGCATTAAACTTCCGAAGGGACATATGATGTGATAGAGTTAGGGGTATGCCCTAGAGAAAATTATGTAATTTGTTGCATATATTTGTGTGACCAATCTTGTTTTTCTTTCTTCCAATACTTGTTATATAGTGATATAAATAACAAGGTAATTAATCTAAAGTATATAGATGGAAAATTCTCAAATGATATGTTATCTGATAGTAATTACAAAGTGTCGTAATCATGAGAATTTTATCACAAGTCAAGATATTTCGAGAAAGGATATCGATTCATCCATTGAGATTAGAGTATGTAATGCTCTTCAAATGTTGGGTAGTGTATTTCACATAGTTATTGGGGGGCACTATGGTGTTACGTACTGATATTTATTGGGTAACCATGGAAGAACTAACTCGAAAGTTCTATATTGGTTAATATAACTAAGGTTAAATGGAAAATCTTGAAGTGACAATGTTACCAATTCTTTCAACCTGAAAATACTGTAGAACTTCAATGTGAATACTCCACTTTTACTATAGTTGAATCCATGGCATGACATCCTTCAAACAACTGTAGTTGGGCCTGAGTTAAAGCTTTGGAGGTGAAATACTATTCAAAAGAGAATTTATCTCACTAGTTATATGGGATTGGTATCACGATCAACTGTAGTCGACTCAAAATCAAAGTCATTGGTGAGAGCAGTAAAGTTGGTAATAATTGTTATTATTGCACAAAGGATTTTGTGTTTGTAATTACAAAGTTGAATGTGGATGATGTTTGAGTTTTGACCAAAATCAAATTCCATAATACCTGATATTGTTTTAACGAAGAGAATTAGTGTAATTTAATTCACTAAATATATTAATATTTGAGAAATATTAATTATTATTTGATTCATTTGATGTTTCGAAGTTATTCATAATTATTTGAATGCATATACAAAAGTACTTCCGTAGATCAATATACGATAACAATGTATTTTTAAATGGGTTTAAATAAAAGATAGAGCATGAAGGGATTTATGGAAATCTTATTCCATTTGATGGAAAGTAATTTTGGCCTTCCCATGTGAAGAGAGAGGAGTAAAAAGAGAGGGAGACGGAGAATTAAAGGAAAAGATTAGGGTAGTTTTAGATAAAAGAATGAGAAATGTTTCATTCTTTCAATTGAAACATATCCACTAATTCATTTCCTATTAAGATTCATTCTTCCAGACAAAAAACCCATTTCCTTACTCTTTCACCCCTCATCTCTTCTAATAGCTGAAAATTCATGTTTTCATTAATGATAAAAATTCCTTAAACAATTCAAGCATCAAGTAAAATAAATACAAGGTGGTTCTTCAGATCGTTGGAGTTTCTGGAGATGATTCAATTGGATCTAGGAGTCTTTGTATATTCAAGGTGTATTTCTTAAGCTACTTCTTAAGGTAATTATCTAATATTAATTTTAGTTATATATATCAGATCTTGTTAGTATGGATTATATTCCTTATATTTTACCACAACTTATATATGCAAATGCTGTCACCTATAACTGTTTGAATGTACATAAATATATCCCCTTTTGAATCTCTTATGCATTGTAAATATTATTGTTGAAGTTTTGTATTTAAAATTTTTTTGCCACTCTTTTCATGGCAGCCACCCCATCCCTTCCTTCCCCGCTTTCCATCCCCTCTCATCACACTAATCAACCTCCGTGCCTCTCTTCCAGTTCATCTCCTTGATCTCTTTCACTTGTTCACGTCTCTCCACCTCCCTCCCTACTCCACTCCCCTTCCCCCCACCCCCCACCACTCCTGCTTCCTCTCTTCACTTCTTGGTGCGTTTCCTTCTACCATTCCTTCTGCTGTTCATCTCGCATCTTTACCTTCTTCATCCTCTAGTCAACAAGAATGGACTTCCCTATTTAAGCATAAACCAAAAAATGCAGGGAAGTGCGTTCCTGTCGATTTGTCTCCCACCTTCTCTGGTGATGTTCTTATACCTCCTCCCTCTGTGCTTGATGCTGGTATGGAAGTCTTATGTGATTACCTCGTAGGGTTTTTTCTTGACAAGCCCTTTTCTTACACTATCCAAACATTAAATACTTATGAGCAAGAAAAAAGCACCACCTTTCCTCCCGCTGTGCATACATCCATGCATGCATCAACTTCTTCCCACCATAATAATACTTCATTCTCTCCACTATCTGATGACATAATTTTGAACATCAAGGAACCCCTCCGTCTCTTTACAATACAACCTTATTTCCCCTTTTGCTGCATGGAAGGAACCTTCTATTCTTTCTAGTAACACTGCATCATCCTCCCACCTCTTCTCATTAATTGCCACAACATCCACAACTATTCCCAAACCACTAGCCGATCATTTATAGGAAAATACAACAGTCAACATTAAAAGAAAAAAGGGAAAAAAGGCAAAAGAGGCTCCTCTCAAGACACGAATGACATGAATGAAAACTCCTCCAATCTCATAACCCCTACCGTTCCTAACAAAGGTATATTCTTTCCTAACACTGTGGGAAATAGAAATAAAGGCCTTGCCCTCTTAAACGAGTTTAATCAATGATGCACTACTTGGATGTATGGAACATAAGAGGAGCACACAGAGATGAAAAACTTGATCAGGTTAAATCATTAATCCATTCTCACAACCTCAAAATCTTTGCAATCCTTGAAACTAAGTTAAATGCTTCCTTAACTAATAGAGAAGCTCATTACGTCTGTCCTACTTGGAGCCTATCTCACAACCATTCTGAGGCACCTTACGGTAGAATCATAGTCCTTCATAATCCCCTGATCTTTTCTCTCTCCAACATCCTCGCCTCTAGGAAATTCATCCACTTTCATGTCACCCATTCTCCCTCTTATACATCCTTCTACTTGACTATTGTTTATGCTGATAACTGTTATCCACACAGAAACCCTAATCTATAAATTAGGGCAAAATCAATTTGGGCAAAAAAAAACCTAACCCTAATTTTGTAATTGGGTTAACAGAAAAAAAATAGTTGAAATGTAATTCGTACCGTTTAGTACTTTGGTTGCAAGTTGAATATTTTTATCCGAGTCCAACACAGTCGCTGTTTCCTTAAAACAGATTTGCTCCCCCTACGGCGAAGCGGGTTGGCGAGCAACTATTTCCAAGGTGAAACGGAACGGGAGCCTGCAAGGTTGCGCTGACGATGCAGGCGATGACGAACTCAAGAGAGTTGCTTATTTCAGAACAGAATATGCAAAGAGAAGGATAGGGGAAAAAAAAGAATGATCTGATTTCGGTCCTGCATGCCTTTAAATAGGGTTGGGAAGTTGCCTGTTCGGGAAGAGGCGCGGCTGTTTGAATGGCTGTGACCGTTGGAAAGGTTGCGACCCTTTAACCAACGGATGCAACCATTTCTGGCAGCAAAAAAGGGTATAATTAGGATCAAAAAGTTAGCCGTTTTAGCGCAGCCCAGGTAGCAAACGAAGGCCCATTTAATCATCAGACCTTAAGAGCCCCAAGGCACAAGGCCAATCTTTGACCATATAATATTAAATATGTAGGATTTTTCATGCCTACATTGCCTCTTCCCTTTCATTGCCTCATTCTTTCTATCTCCTCATTCTCTTTTGATATAACTTATTAAGCTTTAGTATATATAATGAAATTTGGATGTGTTTTTCCCGATGTGGGACATTGTTCCCTCCTTAGCCACTTATTCATTTTCTAAAAATCCCCCACATGAATGAGTGGTTATCTATTCTGTTCTGAAATATTGCGAAACATTTATCATATCAGTAAAAGTAGCACAGAAGCCTTGAACTTTTCCTAGTGTTTTATCATGATAACTTACTGGCGAATCAATGGACTAGATTGTCTTTGAACTGTAAGCCTTTTGTGTAAGCTTTATAAAGATAACACATGATAAGTGTTTTTAACTCCTTGGTTCTCTATTTATGTTCGTTTTAGCCATGAACACCTGCTTGGTCTCATGAGTACTCAAGAGAATCAGGCCTCGTTAATTCTCCTTGAAGCGGCGCCTTCACACTCACTTAGGTGATTCTATAAAGAGTACTCCGCAATACTCCACTTGGTTCTTTATAGCTCAAGTATAGACATCATTAAAAGCTGAGCTTATCCTTTTCTCCGATGGCATGTGCACTGACTTATCTTAGGAATGTCTAAATGTTTGATTTTTCCAATGCTTCTAAGTTTTAATCTTAACTTAGTTGTCCCTTTGAACCTAAATCTTGGGATCTCCAGTCAATTAGGTTGGGTTCCCGTTGAGGAAAACCTTTTAGTCAATAGGCCTTAAGCCCATTCCTATCGATAAGGTTTGAACTCTCTCTCTAGGCAAGCCTTTCGTTAGTGGATCCGCAATGTTATCTTTCGACCTTACATAGTCTATAGTGAAAACTCCATTAGAAAGTAGTTGTCTCAGGTTTTATGTCCACGAAGAATATGTCTAGCTTACCATTGTATAGTGTACCGTTAGCTCTTCCAATAGCCGACTGACTATCACAATGTATACAGATTGGTGGAACAGGTTTATTCCAATTCGGAATATCTTCTAGAAAACTTCTAAGCCAATCAGCTTCTTCAGCGGCTTTGTCTAAAGCAATGAATTCTAACTCCATTGTTGACCTTGCTATACACGTTTGTTTAGAAGACTTCCATGATATAGCTCCGTTTCCTAGGGTAAATACATATCCACTTGTGGATTTGGTGTTATTTGAACCAGCTATCCAATTTGCATCACTATATCCTTCTACTATGGAAGGATATTTAGTGTAATGCAAGCTGTAGTTCTGAGTATATTTTGAATATCCTAGACCCTTATTATTGCTTTCCAATGATTTTTACCAAGATTGCTTGTGTACCTACTTAGCTTACTTACTGCATATGCAATATCTGGTCTAGTACAATTCATTACATACATTATACTTCCCAGTATTCGGGAGTATTCAAGTTGGTAGATTCCATCATCAGTATTTTTAACCCAATTTTGATTCATATCAACTGGCAATTTAGCAACAGTTATGTTATGTTGTTTGAACTTTTCAAGTATTTTGGCCACATAGTGTGATTGAGATAGTACATAACCTTCTGACGTCTTTAAGATTTTAACGCCCAAAATCACATCAGCCAATCCTAGATCTTTCGTATCAAATCTAGGTGACAACATATTCTTTGTTGATTTAATTATGGCATTATTATTACCTAGTATCAATAAGTCATCGACATATAGGCATACTATGACATATCTTATATCTACATTCTTCATATAGACACATTTATCTGATTCATTTATTTTGAATTCATTTGTCATCATAGTTTCATCAAATTTTTCATGCCATTGTTTTGGCGCTTGTTTAAGACCATAAAGTGATTTTACTAACTTACACACTTTATTCTCATTTCCAGGGCTTAGGAACCCTTCAGGTTGCTGCATGTATATTTCTTCCTCTAACTCACCATTCAGAAATGCAGTTTTTACATCTATTTGATGTATTTCTAAATTTAGTATAGTAGCAATAGCAATAAGCATCCTAATGGATGTTATTCTAGTTACTGGTGAGTAAGTATCAAAGTAATCTAGATCTTCCTTTTGTCTAAATACGTTGACTACCAGTCAGGCTTTATATTTATCTATTGAGCCATCAGCTTTAAGTTTTTCCTTAAAGATCCATTTATACCCTAATGGTTTCGATCCTTTAGGAAGATCTACTAGTTCCCATGTGTGGTTTTGTAAAATGGATTCAATTTCTCTATTGACAGCTTCTTTCTAATAAGGAGCATTAGGTGATGACATTGCTTGTTTATATGTTAGAGGTTCATTTTCTGCCATATATGCATAGAAATCAGGCCCAAAGGTTTTTGATATCCTTTGTCGTTTTCTCCTTCTTGGCTCCTCTAACTCTTGATCATTTTCATGATCAACACGATGTTCAAGAGTTTCTCCTTCTCTTGGTCTCTTTTGGATACTAGTAGCATTGGATTCTTTTAGTGGAAATACGTTTTCAAAGAATCTTGCATTTGGAGATTCGATTATGGTGTTTTCATGAATGTCATCAATTTCAGATTTATGCACCAAGAATCGATATGCTCTACTATTATGAGCATATCCAATAAATATGCAATCTATAGTTTTGGGTCCAATTTTGACCTTTTTAGGCTTAGGTATTTCTACCTTTGCTAAGCACCCCCACACTTTTAAGTATTTGTAAGATGGAGGTCTGTTTTTCCACAGTTTATGTGGTGACTTAAAGGTCTTTTTGCGAGGAACTTTGTTCAGTATATGATTAGCTGAAAGTATCGCTTCACCCCAGAAATTGTCTGGTAATCCAGAACTAATAAGCAGAGCATTCATCATTTCCTTCAGGGTACGATTCTTACGTTCTGCTATTCCATTGGATTGAAGAGAATATGGTGCTGTTGTTTGATGGATTATACCATTTTGAGCGCAAAATTCCTCAAATGGAAATTCGTATTCTCCACCTCTGTCACTTCGCAAGGCTTTTATCTTTTTGTTTAGTTGATTTTCAACTTCTGCCTTATATTGTTTAAACGTTTCAAAGGCCTCATCCTTGCTTCTTAGTAGGTACACATAACAGTACCTAGTGCAATCATCGATAAAGGTAATAAAATACCTTTTACCTCCTCTGGTTTGACACATCTTAGATCACATACATCAGTATGTATTAAATCTAACGGCTCGGTATTCCTTTCAACATGATGAAAGGAAGTTCTAGTTAACTTTGCTTCAGCACATGTTCCACATTTATAGTTGTGATCTATAGTAAACTTAGGTATAAAATCTAAGTTAACCATTTTTCGCAAAGCATCAAAATTCACATGGCCTAGTCTAGCATGCCATATATTAAATGACTCAGCGATATAAACAGAAGAATCCATTTTATTCATATCTTTTGGTACAATAGTCATTACATTCATCTAGAATAGACCATCACTCACATACCCTTTACACACATACACTCCATTTTTAGACAATACAAAATTATCAGAAACAAAGACCAACTTGAAACCATTCTTGCTCAGCAATGATCCCGAAACTAAGTTCTTACGAATGCCTGGTACATGCAAAACATCATTCAAAGCGAGTTCTTTTCCATATGTCATTTTGAGAACCACTTTTCCTTTTCCTTCAACCTTCGACGTGGAGGAGTTTCCCATGAAGAGTTGCTCTTCTTGTGTCGCAGGCTTGTAGTTGGAAAACATCCACTTGTTGGCGCAAATGTGTTTTGTGGCACCAGTGTCCACAAACCATTCCTTCGTATTGCCAACTAAGTTGCATTCTGAGATCACGGCTGACAAGTTCATTTCTGAAACTCCATCTGAAAGCCTATCATGCTTTGTAACATTGGCTTGGTCTTTCTGCTTCTTTGGTCCTCGGCACTCACTTGCCTTATGGCCATTCTTCCCGCAATTATGGCAGTTCCTTTTGAACTTCTAAGCCTTCTTTGCATTTGGATTATTTTCTCTCTTTCTTTTTTGTTCTTGTCGGTCTCAACAACATTTTCTTTTCCCACCATGGGGTTGGTTGACTTCTTTTCAGATTTTCTGTTATCCTCTTCAATTCTGAGTCGAACAACAAGATCTTTCATAGTCATTTCTTTCCGTTTGTGCTTTAGATAGTTCTTGAAGTCCTTCCATGATGGAGGCAACTTCTCAATAGCAGCAGCAACTTGAAATGATTCGCTTAACTCCATCTTCTCATCATGAATCTCATGGATGATAACTTGAAGTTCTTGAATCTGGCTGACTAATGTTTTGGTGTCGAACATCTTGAAGTCTAGGAGTTTGTCGACTTTGAACTTCTTCATCCCGGCGTCTTCCGTTTTGTACTTTTTCTCGAGGGACAACTAAAGAGTCTTTGCAGTTTGGGCAGTGCAGTACACATTGTACAGACTATTTTCCAAACCGTTGAGAATATAATTCTTGCAAATGAAGTCAGAACCCTTCTAGGCTGTGAGGGCCTCGAACTTGGTGGCGTCGGGCTCGAGTTCATCTACTTGCGGAGGGTCCTCTGTTAGGTATTTGGCCATACCTAAGGTAGTCAAGTAGAAGAGGATCTTCTGTTGCCAGGGCTTAAAATCCTGGCCATTGAATTTTTCCGGCCTCTCTCCATGTTAGAATGGTACAGGCTGTGTGACAAGTGGTCGTGTCGGAGCGGAGCGCAATGGCTGCTTTGTTGTCGAAGTGTTACTGCCTTGAGCCATCGTCTGAAACGATATGACTTCAATTAGTACACAGAACAGAATCAAACAAAGCACAAATCTATTTTAAGAATGTTATCCACGCAGAAACCCTAATATATAAATTAGGGAAAAATCAATTTGGGCAAAAAAAACCCTAACCCTAATTTTGTAATTGGGTTAACAGGAAAAATAATAGTTGAAATGTAATTCGTATCGTTTAGTACTTTGGTTGCAAGTTGAATATTTTTATCCGAGTCCAGCACAGTCGTTGTTCCTTTAAAACAGATTTGCTCCCCCTACGGCGCAGCGGGTTGGCGAGCAACTGTTTCCCAAGGTGAAACGGAACGGGAGCCTGCAAGGTTGCGCTGATGATACAGGCGATGACAAACTCAAGAGAGTAGCTTATTTCAGAACAGAATATGCAGAGAGAAGGACAAGGGAAAAAACAGAATGATCTGATTTCGGTTCTGCATGCCTTTATATAGGGTTGGGGAGTTGCCTGTTCGGGAAGAGACGCGGCTGTTTGAATGGCTATGATTGTTGGAAAGGTTGTGACCATTTAACCAACGGATGCAACCGTTTCTGGCAGCAAAAAAAGGGTATAATTCGGATCAAAAAATTAGCCGTTTTAGCGCAGCCCAGGTAGCAAACGAAGGCCCATTTAATCATCAGACCCCAAGAGCCCCAAGGCCCAATCTTTGACCGTATAGTATTAAATATGTAGGATTTTTCATGCCTACATTGCCTCTTCCCTTTCATTGCCTCATTCTTTCTATCTCCTCGTTCTCTTTTGATATAGCTTATTAAGCTTTAGTATATATAGTGAAATTTAGATGTGTATTTCTCGATGTGGGACATTGTTCCCTCCTTTGCCACTTATTCATTTTATAACAATCCCCCACATGAATGAGTGGTTATCTATACTTTTCTGAAATATTGCAAAACATTTATCATATTGGTAAAAGTAGCATAGAAGCCTTAAACTTTTCCTAGTGTTTTATCATTATAACTTACTGGCGAATCAGTGGACTAGATTGTTTTTGAACTGTAAGCCATTTGTGTAAGCTTTATAAAGATAACACATGATAAGTGTTTTTAACTCCTTGGTTCTCTGTTTGTGTTCGTTTTAGCCATGAACACCAGCTTGGTCTCATGAGTACTCAAGAGAATCAGGCCTCGTTAATTCTCCTTGAAGCGACGCCTTCGCACTCATGTAGGTGATTCTATAAAGAGTATTCCGTAATACTCCACTTGGTTCTTTATAGCTCAAGTATAGACATCATTAAAAGCTGAGCTTATCCTTTTCTCCGGTGTCATGTGCACTGACTTATCTTAGGAATGTCTAAATGTTTGATTTTTCCAGTGCTTCTAAGTTTTAACCTTAACTTAGTTGTCCCTTTGAACCTAAATCTTGGAATCTCCAGTCAATTAGGTTGGGTTTCCGTTGAGGAAAACTTTTTAGTCAATAGGCCTTAAGCCCATTCCTATCGATAAGGTTTGAACTCTCTCTCTAGGCAAGCCTTTCGTTAATGGATCCGCAATGTTATCTTTCGACCTTACATAGTCTATAGTGATAACTCCATTAGCGAGTAGTTGTCTCACGGTCTTATGTCTACGACGAATATGTCTAGACTTACCATTGTATAGTGTACTGTTAGCTCTTCCAATAGCTGACTGACTATCACAATGTATACAGATTGGTGGAACAGGTTTATTCCAATTCGGAATATCTTCTAGAAAACTTCTAAGCCAATCTGCTTCTTCAGCGGCTTTGTCTAAAGCAATGAATTCTGACTTCATTGTTGACCTTGCTATACACATTTGTTTAGAAGACTTCCATGACATAGCTCCATTTCCTAGGGCAAATACATATCCATTTGTGGATTTGGTGTCATTTGAACCAGTTATCCAATTTGCATCACTATATCCTCTTACTACGGAAAGATATTTAGTGTAATGCAAGCTGTAGTTCTGAGTATATTTTAAATATCCTAGAACCCTTATTATTACTTTCCAATGATTTTTACCAGGATTGCTTGTATACCTACTTAGCTTACTTACAGCATATGCAATATCTGGTCTAGTACAATTCATTACATACATTATACTTCCCAGTATTCGAGAGTATTCAAGTTGGTAGATTCCATCACCAGTATTTTTAACCCAATTTTGGTTCATATCAACTGGCGATTTAGCAACAGTTATATTATGTTGTTTAAACTTTTCAAGTATTTTGGCCACATAGTGTGATTGAGATAGTACATAACCTTTTGACGTCTTTAAAATTTTAACGCCCAAAATCACATCAGCCAATCCTAGATCTTTCATATCAAATCTAGATGACAACATATCCTTTGTCGATTTGGTTATGGCATTATTATTACCTAGTATCAATAAGTCATCAACATATAGGCAAACTATGACATATCCCATATCTACATTTTTCATATAGACATATTTATCTGATTCATTTATTTTGAATCCATTTGTCATCAGAGTTTCATCAAATTTTTCATGCCATTGTTTTGGCGCTTGTTTGAGACCATAAAGTGATTTTACTAATTTACACACTTTATTTTCATTTCCTTGGCTTAGGATCCCTTTAGGTTGCTGCATGTATATTTATTCCTCTACCTCACCATTCAGAAATGCAGTTTTTACATCCATTTGATGTATTTCTAATTTAGTATAGAAGCAATAGCAATAAGCATCCTAGTGGATGTTATTCTAGTTACTGGTGAGTGAGTATCAAAGTAATCTAGATATTCCTTTTGTCTAAATCCTTTGACTACCAGTCGAGCTTTATATTTTTCTATTGAGCCATCGGCTTTAAGTTTTTCCTTAAAGATCCATTTATACCCTAATGGTTTCGATCCTTTAGGAAGATCTACTAGTTCCTACGTGTGGTTTTGTAAAATGGATTCAATTTCGCTATTGACAGCTTCTTTCCAATAAGGAGCATCAGGTGATGACATTGCTTGTTTATATGTTAGAGGTTCATTTTCTACCATATATGCATAGAACTCAGGCCGAAAGGTTTTTGATATCCTTTGTTGTTTTCTCCTTCTTGGTTCCTCTAACTCTTGAGCATTTTCATAATCAACACGATGTTCAAGAGTTTCTTCTTCTCTTGATCTCTTTTGGATACTAGTAGCATTGGATTCTTTTAGTGGAAATACGTTTTCAAAGAATCTTGCATTTCGAGATTCGATTATGGTGTTTTCATGAATGTCATCAATTTCAGATTTATGCGCCAAGAATCGATATGCACTACCATTATGAGCATATCCAATAAATATGCAATCTATAGTTTTGGGTCATATTTTGACCTTTTTAGGCTTAGGTATTTCTACCTTTGCTAAGTATCCCCTCACTTTTTCTAAGCATCCCCTCACTTTTAAGTATTTGTAAGATGGAGGTCTGTTTTTCCACAGTTCATGTGGTGACTTAAAGGTCTTTTTGCGAGGTACTTTGTTCAGTATATGATTAGCTGAAAGTATCGCTTCACCCCAGAAATTGTCTGGTAATCCAGAACTAATAAGCAGAGCATTCATCATTTCCTTCAGGATACGATTCTTACGTTCTGCTATTCCATTGGATTGATTAGAATACGGTGCTGTTGTTTGATGGATTATACCATTTTGAGCGCAAAATTCCACAAATGGAAATTCATTTTCCCCACCTCTATCACTTCGCAAGGCTTTTATCTTTTTGTTTAGTTGATTTTCAACTTCTGCCTTATATTGTTTAAACGTTTCAAAGGCCTCATCCTTGCTTCTTAGTAGCTACACATAACAGTACCTAGTGCAATCATCGATAAAGGTAATAAAATACCTTTTACCTCCTCTGGTTTGACACATCTTAGATCACATACATCAGTATGTATTAAATCTAACGGCTCAGTATTCCTTTCAACATGATGAAAGGAAGTTCTAGTTAACTTTGCTTCAGCACATGTTCCACATTTATAGTTGTGATCTATAGTAAACTTAGGTATAAAATCTAAGTTAACCATTTTTCACAAAGCATCAAAATTCACATGGCCTAGTCTAGCATGCCATATATTAAATGACTCGGCGATATAAACAGAAGAATCCATTTTATTCATATCTTTTGGTACAATAGTCATTACATTCATCTAGAATAGACCATCACTCACATACCCTTTACACACATACACTCCATTTTTAGACAATACAAAATTATCAGAAACAAAGACCAACTTGAAACCATTCTTGCTCAGCAATGATCCCGAAACTAAGTTCTTACGAATGCCTGGTACATGCAAAACATCATTCAAAGCGAGTTCTTTTCCATAAGCCATTTTGAGAACCACTTTTCCTTTTCCTTCAACCTTCGACGTGGAGGAGTTTCCCATGAAGAGTTTCTCTTCTTGTGTCGCAGGCTTGTAGTTGGAAAACATCCACTTGTTGGCGCAAATGTGTTTTGTGGCACCAGTGTCCACAAACCATTCCTTCGTGTTGCCAACTAAGTTGAATTATGAGATCACGGCCGACAAGTTCATTTCTGAAACTCCATCCGAAAGCCTATCATGCTCCGTAACATTGGCTTAGTCTTTCTGCTTATTTGGTCCTTGGCACTCACTTGCCTTATGGCCTTTCTTCCCGCAATTATGGCAGTTCCCTTTGAACTTCTTATGTGACGACCCACCTTTCTAACCCCAGAAAGACATATCATCAATAAGAAAGAAAGGGATAGAAATAGAAAAGAATAGAAAGAAAGAATAACAACATCAGAATCTCACAGCGGAGTGGAACAAAATATAATACATCACATAACTATTACATAGTTATACATACATCAGAGTTATACAATATCATACAACAGGACTGTCATAATCATATATGTCCATACATACATCCAAAATACAGCATACACTATCTACACAGCGGAACTACATATATAGATACATACGTCTGATCTTCTTCTTCCAAAGCTTCTCCAGAAAATCAACACTCCCAATACCTATCACTTGGCTACTCATAAAAATTTGAGTACCCAAGAGTTTATGAAAAACAAAATATAAACTCCGGGTCAGACATGGGTCTGGTGTGAGTGAACGGTTTAAATTGTTTAACCTTGAAAACTATTTGAAAATAAAGGTATCACGTAAGACTCCCCACACATAAATATGGGTAAGTTTTTTTTCCTTACACTAACCAAAACATTTTATAGGAAATCCGATGATATTATAATAGTGTCAGGGGTTTTCAAGTAAATAGAAAATAGCCGAAATTGTTACATGATTAAATTCCAGCTACTAGCCACGAAAGTGGGTAATACAAATCAAAACCATAGGGTCTCGTTGGAAAAATGGGTTTCCAACAATGGCAGGGCTACTGGGGTACCGCTCGTCACCTTACGGGGCCTAGATCACCGTACCGAGGATTACTCCCGACCCCCTACAACACAAGGCCGGAACCATTCCTTACTGAACAGTCTCGAACAAGATAACCCCACAGTTGTGGCCAACAACTGCTCACACAGCCGAAATAAAAGGGCATCTAGATAGGGGTATACCTCGTCCTGCTTGGGCATGACCCACCTAACCTTGCTACATCTCCCATGTTTTAGCCATTCCCGGTTGATGAGGCTTGAGGCTGTGATTACCTTTATAGAACATATTTATTAGAATGCTCATAGTCCGCCTGACGATGTGCTGAAAGCATTCAATCCATACGAGTTCGTTCTAGGTTCGAACGAAACCGAAGGCATTATCTCGTTACACTCATTTTGGAATCACCCTCAGGGTTAACGACGATAACCCTTGCATTCTGAAACACTATCTTGATCACCACTTGATAAGTCACAACCCCGATGTGGTTTTCGGAATATCGAATTGATACCCGATCCCGGTCTCATCGAAATCCAAACGCCATTTTAAAGGCCAATTTGTCTATTTAGTCTTAACAGTTTAATTCAATATTAAAATTCACATAACAGATATCACAGATAAATCCTATACAGTCATCACAGATATATCACAGAATATATCACAACATATCACAGAATATCATCAAATAGATATCAGAGTCAATCAAACAGAATTACCATTTCATACCAAAACAGTTTGGTTTACTTAATTAATTACTGATTAAATAATCTTATTAATGATCAATTAATTACTTAGTTAATCATTAATTATCAATTTATTAATCATCTATTCTTTAATTAATTATTTAATTAGTTAACTTTATTCATTAATTATTACTTAATTACTTAGTTAATTTATTGATTCTTAATTATTAATTAACAAAATTTATTTACTTTTTTAATTATCACAAATTATTTTAATTAATCATTTATTATGAATTTATTAATCATATAATCCTTAATTAATCACCTAAATTAATTACCATTTATTTATTAATTAATTAACCTTACGTAATTAATTAAATTTCTTAAGTTAAACTGATAAAACACAAGATTAATTTCTAATTACAAATTTAATTAAAAGTTATTAATTTAATTTCAAGTATAAATTAATTTACATTTATAATTACCTTATATTAATTAACTGTCTTTACAGACTTTTCTTTAATAAACTTTTAAATCAAATATTAACCTAAAACTAACTAATTTACTTTATTAACTTAGTTATTCAAAATACTTAAAGTAATTAGGCACGTCCATTAGGGAGTGGACCCGAGGCAGCACCACCCCTACTCGAGAAAGTCTCGAGTTTCCCCATGTTCTTTCCCGGTATCTCTCTCTTTCACCCTCTTCTTCTTTGCCTGTTTTGTTTTCTTTTTCTTTTTTTTACTTAAGTTTTAATTAAAAACAACTTTAGTACTTAAACTCTCACGCGCGAAATCTAGGAAATACTTGATGCAAAAACCAATTCGACTCGCACAAGAGCACGCGATGGCCACGGCAACCCAACCGGACATCCCAATGCCACTGTGCACGTGCACGGTGGTTCGCCTCACCTTCGGCGACCCATGACCACTCCAACAAACCCCAATTTGATCGAGCACTCGAAAACAATACCCAAATTTTCAAATACAAGTCGAAAACAAAAAAAATGCCTGAAGCTCGAACTAACCATTCGCACGCACCGGCCAAAATCGCTTCGGCCTATCAATGGTGACCACCTGAGCCGATGGAACTTCACCTAAACCTAGACCACATCCTCCCCTAACCCCTTCTGGAATCGCGCTCAACTCGATTAACATATGGAGCCGGAACACAAAAATTTACAGAGAATTGAAAACGTAAGAACTAAACCCTATCTTCGATTCATTCCACAAATTCTCGCATTAAAAAAATATTTAACATTTTTCCTATGTTATTACATCTTCAAACTTGCTTCATATGAAATTTCACAAATTAAAATTAATTGAATTTACCGTAATCGACAAAAGTGTAACCTTTGTTCATATTCAATCTGTACCTTAACTATTGAACTAAAAATCATCGTCTTCATTTTAAAAATCCTAACTTTAGGTGTTTACTTAATATATGAGTTCGAATTAACAAATTAAAATCTTTGAATTTTCACATATTAATTTGTTTCCACTGTAAACTTTGAATATACAGAGTTTGAACTTCACTGTCACCTTCAAAACCTAGCTCCAAGTCATAAATTTTCAGTTTTAAGCAAATATATTTAACTTAAATTCCTAAGTATAAAGTATTTGCAAAAAGAAATATTTCAAATTTCCTACTGTTATTGCTCTGTAATCAAAGGATATAGAAACAGTTCCTAAAATATTTGCAGTGCACTGGAACATACAAATCCTTATTCAAACCATACAACAAGCTCAGAATTTCATAGATCAATTACCCAAATTTTTAAAAATTTAAAAGTAGTATGCTTACTCACCAAAATATGTGTTGAACAGAAAGTGATATGTTGAAGAAGAACACTACAGGTTTGATTCCTGAAGCTTTTCTTTTGTTTTTCTGTTTTGAATTATATTTAAGTTTGCAAAGTAGAGCTATTTATTTTCCTTTCTTATCTCAGGTTGGCTGTTAAGTTTTGTTAAGTTTTAGTGAACGAACACAAGAATATGATGTATATATGTAGAAAGCTTTGAACAGTATAGGTTGTATCTAGACAGTTTTTACTTGTATTGCCATGCTTTTGATTGGCTATGTATTAATATACTGCAGAATGAAATGATCACAGGGATTTCGGCTGTAGGACTTGCTTGAACAAAATGTTGTGCTAATTTAATGCTTATGCTTTCATTTATGATAACATGTAATTAATGGTTACTGATTCTTGTTTATTTTTTTGTACTGGATAAAGATTTATTTTATTTTATTGAAGTGAAAAACTTTGTTTCTTATGCATATAAAGTTTACAGCAGCACATATGTTTTGTTTTTATTTTATTTTTACTGGACAAAGATCTTTTGAACATGCATTTGGTTATCTTTGTTATACATAGGTGTATACAGGTTATGTGAATAGATTTTTTTTTTTGAATTGTACATATGCATGTATTATGTAGTAATATATGTTTCCTAAACTTACCCTACATGTATATATAGAGTTATCATAGTTTCTAAATTTTATTCTATTTGTAATTTAATTATCAAACATTGATTCATAACATATACTTGTATTTATATATTTTATATTTATATTTATACCTTATATTTTCATTATAGCTTTCTTAAGTTCATAATTATGTTTTATACTTATGTTTTTATGTTTATGTCGAATATTACTATGTTTGTTTATTTTTATATTTCAAGCTATAATTTATATTTGTATATTTATATTTTTAGTTACATCTTATAATTTATAATTATGTTTTATACTTGTTTTGTATGTTTATGTTTATAACCATTTATATTGTTTTATACTTATGTTTTAGATTTCCATGTTTAATATTCATAAGATTGTTTATTTTTAAGCATTATCATTTAAAAATTACAATTGTATTCATATGTATATTGTCAAATAATAATAATATAGAGTCTTTGATTTTTATTGAATAAGAGAGATTTTGTTATAAACAATTTTAAAGATTTTCTTTTTAATTTTCAAATCAAAATTTCTTTACAGTCACTTATATAACGGGTAAATGATTAAGATCTCTTCAGTTTAAAATTTGAGAAGCTTGTATTTAATTTAAATTAGATTAAATATTATTAAAATATGCTGTCAAAAATTCCAGGTTGTTACATTCCTCCCCTCTTAAAAGAATTTCGTCCCCGAAATTTAAAACAATAGTTAATTCAAAAGCTTTTATATTAACAATCCAAACATACATATCATCCATACAATAACAAACAATCAAACAGTCTACTTGAACAAACATCACTATTTATCCAGACATAAATCTGGATAAGCTTTCCTAAACTATCTAGAGTTTCCCAGGTACAATCTCTGGGATCCTCACTCCACTGCACCTTGACGAGTTTCACCACTTTGTTCCTGAGTTGCTTCTCGTCTTGATCCACAATTCGAACTGGATTTCTGAGCACAGTCAAATAGGGTTCAATTTCCAAATCTTCTTGAATTACTGCTACAACCAGTGATGGATCATGAACAAATTTCCTCAGATGCGATACATGAAATACATTATGAATCCCAGACATCCGCTCCGGCAATTCAATCCTGTATGCTACAGCTCCAATTCTTTCCAACACTCAAAATGGTCCAATGTATCTCGGAACAAGTTTTCCCGTCTTTTCGAATCTTATAGCACCTTTAATTGGGGAAACTTTGACAAAAACCAAGTCTCCGATCTCAAATTCCAATGGTCTTTGTCTTCTATCAGCATATTTCTTCTGACGATACTGAGCAGCTTTCATCCTTTTCTTGATAAGCTCAACCTTCGCAGAAGCTTCTCGAATAAGATCGGGTCCGAGCACAAGACGATCCTTCGATTCTATCCAACAAGATGGGGATCTACACGGTCTTCCGTATAAAGCTTCATAAGGAGCCATCTTAATACTTGCTTGATAACTGTTATTATAAGAGAATTCTACTAAATGAAGATGGTCTTCCCACGATTCTCTAAAATCTAAAACACAAGCCCGCAGCATATCCTCAAGAATTCGATTAAGCCTCTCCGTCTGTCCGTCTATTTGAGGATGATAGGCTGTACTCAATCTCAAATTTGTTCCTCTTGCTGATTGCAGAGCTTCCCAGAATTTGCTAGTGAAAATAGGATCACGGTCACTTACTATACTGACTCGAACACCATGCAATCTAACTATCTCCTTCTAGAAAATTTCCGCCAGAGAAACTGCAGTATGAGTTGCCTTAACTGGTATAAAATGGCACTCTTAGTTAAACGATCCAAAATAACCCATATACCATCATTTCCTTTCCTGGTTCTAGGCAATCCGTCAATAAAATCCATCGAAATCATTTCCCACTTCCAATCTGGAATTTCCAAAGGCTGCAATAATCCGGCTGATTTCTGTTGATCACCTTTAACTTGTTGGCATATGGCACAACTATTCACGAATCTAGCAATATATTTCTTCATGCCCGGCCACCAGAATACTCTCCTCATGTCCTTATACATCTTTGAGATTCCCGGATGAATATTTAATTTGGAACGATGACCCTCAGAGAAGACTTCCTGCTTCAAATCCTTGAAATTCGGAACATAAATTCTTCCATTGATCCTTAACGTTCCTTGACCATCGATTTCAAAACTAGGACACTGACCCTTCCTGACTCTTTTAATGATTCCTCTTAATCTATTATCTGCTTCTTGCTTGCTTGAAATCCTTTTAATAAGAGATGGAACCACTTCCAGAAGAGATAGAACCGCGTTCCTGCTAAGAGCATCAGCTACAACATTCACTTTTCCTGGAGTATACAAAATATCCAAATCATAGGATGCTAGAAATTCGACCCACCGCTGTTGTCTCAAGTTAAGATCTTTTTGAGAGAATAGATATTTCAACGGTTTGTGATCCGTGAACAATTCGAATTTCTCTCCCAAAAGATAATGTCTCCATATCTTCAAAGCAAAAACAATGGCTAGCAATTCAAGATCGTGCGTAGCGTAGTTCTTCTCATGTAGCTTCAGCTGTCGACTCGCATACGCAATTACCCTTCCATTCTGCATCAGAACTGCTCCCAAACCAACCATACAAGCATCAGTATAAACCTCGAACTTGCTCTTCCCATCCGGAATAGCAAGCACTAGTGCACTAGTTAGCCTTGTCTTCAATTCTTGAAATACTTCTTCACACTGGGGTGTCCACTTAAATTTCGCTCCTTTCCTAGTCAGCTTAGTCAGATGCGAAGAAATATTGGAATAATCCTTGATAAATTTCCTGTAGTAGCCAGCCAATCCCAGAAAATTGGGAACTACCGTCGGTGTCTCCAGCTGTTTCCATTCAAGAATAGTTTCAACTTTCGCCAGGTCTACAGAAATATCTTCACCAGAAACAATGTGCCCTAAAAATTTAACTTCCGATTTGCAGAAATGGCACTTCGAAAACTTCGCCTTCAACACATGCTTCCTCAGAGTCTCCAATACAATCCTCAAATGCTCCCTGTGCTCTTCTTCAGATTTGGAGTAGACCAAGATATCATCAATGAATACCAGCACGAACTTATTCAATACATCCCTAAAGACTCGGTTCATCAAGTCAACAAAGTAGGCAGGAGCGTTGGTTAACCCGAAAGGCATAACCAACCACTCATAGAAACAATTCGATCCCCTAAATGCAGTCAAGGGAATACTGTCCTCAGCTACCCTTAACTGATGGAAACCTGAAGCTAGATCTAATTGAGAAAAGATTGAAGCACCATGCAACTGGTCAAAAAGATCATCGATGCGAGGAAGAGGATATTTATTACGGATAGTCACTTTGTTCAATTCTCTATAATCCACACAGAACCTTAGTGATCCATCCGATTTGGTCACAAACACTGCCGCCGAACCCCAACAAGAAAAACTGGGTCTAATCAACCCCTTCTCTAAAAGATCCTGAGTCTGCTTAATTAACTCCTCTCTCTCCCTAGGAGCCATTCTCCTACTGGGCTGAATTACCGGCATAGCTCCCGGAATCAAATCAATACGGAACTCTATCTCTCGATGTGGTGGCAGACACTTAACTTCTTCAAATACATCAGCAAAATCTTGAACCACATCGATGTCTTCAATCTTCTTTTCAGAAGTCTCAATTCCATGCAAAAGACTGCTCAAGTGAATTCCAGAATTATCACACGACACTCTGGCAATTCTACCCAGATCAGTTTCCAACGAAACTGTTCTTTCATCACAATTCAAAATGGCTCTATACTTATCCAGCTAATCCATTCCCAAAATAAGATCAAATCCCTTAAATTCAATACATACGATTCACAAGAAAAACTGTGGGATAGATAAGAGATCTTCAAGTCCTTACAAATCGTATCTAATTTGGTCACCCCATCTATAGGATTGGACACCATGATAGGACTGTCTACAGAACTAGGGGTAAGAGAAAACTTTTCAACAGAGTCCAGAGAAATAAAACTCAAGGAAGCACCCGAATCAAACAAAACTTTAATATATTTGCCATCTAAAAGTAAAGTACCTTCTAAAACTCCTTTGCCCTTTGAAGAAGAAGATGGACCAGCTTCCATAGCAAAGACCTTATTCTGAGGCACCCTCTGCAAAAGTGGACAATTCTTGATCATGTGGCCAGGCTGATGACAATTAAAGCACAACGATCTCTGAACCATAGCTGATCCTGGACCACTATGATGCGGTTGCTGTTGTTGCTGCTGGAATCCTTTTCTAGGACATTTATTTGCCAAATGTCCCTCCTGTTGACAAATGTAGCATTTGCGAAGTCCGTTGTTATTCCCAGGTTTCTTCTTGTTCGGCTTTCTCCATTTGCGATTGGACTTCCACTTATTCGAATTAATGAAATTCCCATCCGAAGCTGCAACTGGAGTCACCGTCTTCTTACTCATCAAACTTTCATATCTCATTGCCATATCAATCAAATCAACAAAAGATCCTTTCAAAAGCACCGTCAATTTTCCATGTAATTCAGGCCTCAATCCTTGCACAAATTTCTCATTCTTTTTAAGGGGAGTATCAATGAGTCTTGGTCCATAACAAGAGAGTTCGTTGAATTTTGTTTCATACTTCGAAATAGACATGCTACCCTGCTTCAAATACAGAAAATCCTGATACAATTGGGTTTCCCTGCCGTTGGCATAAACTTCTCTTCAAACAACTTCTTAAATCTGTCCCATGAAATGTCATCCTCAAAAATATTTGCAATTGTTGAATCCCACCATGCTGCTGCACCACCCTGTAATTTCCACGATGCCATTTGTCTCTTACGCTCATCAGACAATTTCATGCTTTTAAAAATGCGCTCACAAGAGCATAGCCAGGCTTGAACTTCAATTATTGACTCTGAACCTTTGAATGGTTGGCCTCCGAGATTTTTGAAATCTTTGCATAAAGCTGCAAAACTAACTTGAGGCGGTACTGGATTTACAGCCTCACTAGCATTTTGACTCCGTCCATCATCTATTGAAGTACTGGCCTTAACTGTACCGCTTCTTCCGAAACTCATGTTGGCCACCAGAACAGGTAACTCAACAAATTTAGATAGATATATATAATTATATGAAAATACAAATACGCACTCTCAAGATAAATATAACACAAGAGCCTAGGTACTCGCTCAACCTAGCGCTCTGATACCAACTGTGACGACCTGCCTTTCTAACCCCAGAAAGACGTATCATCAATAAGAAAGAAAGGGATAGAAATATAAAAGAATAGAAAGAAAGAATAAAACATCAGAATCTTACAGCGGAATGGAACAAAATATAATACATCACATAACTATTACATAGTTATACATGCATCAGAGTTATACAATATCATACAACAGGACTGTCATATACATATATGTCCATAAATACATCCAAAATACAGCATACACTATCTACACAGCGGAACTACATATATAGATACATACGTCTGGTCTTCTTCTCCCAAAGCTTCTCCAGAAAATCAACACTCCCAATACCTATCACTTGGCTACTCATAAAAATTTGAGTACCTAAGAGTTTATGAAAAACAAAATATAAACTCCGGGTCAGACATGGGTCTGGTGTGAGTAAACGGTTTAAATTGTTTAACCTTGAAAACTATTTGAAAATAAAGGTATCACGTCAGACTCCCCACACATAAATACGGGTAAGTTTTTTTTCCTTACGCTAACCAAAACATTTTATAGGAAATCCGATGATATTATAATAGTGTCTAGGGTTTTCAAGTAAATAGAAAATAGCCGAAATTATTGCATGATTAAATTCCAGCTATTAGCCACGAAAGTGGGTAATACAAATCAAAACCGTAGGGTCTCGTAGGAAAAATGGGTTTCCAACAATGGCAGGGCTACTGGGGTACCGCCCGTCACAGTACGGGGCCTAGATCACCGTACCGAGGATCACTCCCGACCCCCTACAACACAAGGCCGGAACCATTCCTTACTGAACAGTCTCGAACAAGATAACCCCGCAGTTGCGGCCAACAACTGCTCACACAGCAGAAATAAAGGGACATCTAGACAGGGGTATACCTCGTCCTGCTTGGGCATGACCCACCTAACCTTGCTGCATCTCCCCTGTGTTTAGCCATTCCTGGTTGATGAGACTTGAGGCTGCGATTACCTTTATAGAACATATTTCTTAAAATGCTCATAGTCCGCCTGACGATGTGCTTAAAGCATTCAATCCATACGAGTTCGTTCCAGGTTCGAACGAAACCGAAGGCATTATCTCGTTACACTCATTTTGGAATCACCCTCAGAGTTAACGACGATAACCCTTGCATTCTGAAACACTATCTTGATCACCACTTGATAAGTCACGACCTATCGTTTAATTTGGATCGATGTGGTTTTTGGAATATCGAATTGATACCCGATCCCGATCTCATCGAAATCCAAACGCCATTTTAAAGGCCAAGTTGTCTATTTAGTCTTAGCGGTTTAATCCAATATTGAAATTCACATAACAGATATCGCAGATAAATCCTATACAGTCATCACGGATATATCACGGGAATATATCACAACATATCATAGAATATCATCAAACAGATATCAGAGTCAATCAAACAAAATTTCCAATTCATACCAAACAGTTTGGTTTACTTAACTTAATTATTTGCTTAAGAATAAACTACTTTATTCTGCTTAATTAATTACTGATTAAATAATCTTATTAATGATCAATTAATTACTTAGTTAATCATTAATTATCAATTTATTAATCATCTATTCTTTAATTAAATATTTAATTAGTTAACTTTATTAATTAATTATTACTTAATTACCGAGTTAATTGATTGATTCTTAATTATTAATTAATAACTCATTAATTAACAAATTTTAATTACTTATTTAATTATCACAGATTATTTTAATTAATCATTTATTATTAATTTATTAATCATATAATCCTTAATTAATCACCTAAGTTAATTACCATTTATTTATTAATTAATTAACCTTACGTAATTAATTAAATTACTTAAGTTAAACTGATAAAACACAAGATTAATTTCTAATTACAAATTTAATTAAAAGTTACTAATTTAATTTCAAGTATAAATTAGTTTACATTTATAATTATCTCATATTAATTAACTATCTTTACAGACTTTTCTTTAATAAACTTTTAAATCAAATACTAACCTAAAACTAACTAATTTACTTTATTAACTTAGTTATTCAAAATACTTAAAGTAATTAGGCACGTCCATTAGGGAGTGGACCCGAGGCAGCACCACCCCTACTCGAGAAAATCTCGAGTTTCCCCATGTTCTTTCCCGCGTCTCTCTCTTTCACCCTCTTCTTCTTTGCCTGTTTCTTTTTCTTCTTCTCTTTTTTTTACTTAAGTTATAAATTAAAAACAACTACAGTATTTAAACTCTCACGCGCGCAATCCAGGAAATACTCGATGCAAAATCCAATTCGACTTGCGCAAGAGCACGCGATGGCCACGGCAACCCAACCGGACATCCCAATGCCACCGTGCACGTGCACGGTGGTTCGCCTCACCTCCGGCGACCCACGACCACTCCAACAAACCCCAATTTGACCGAGCACTCGAAAACAATACCCAAATTTTCAAATACAAGTCAAAAACGAAAAAATTGCCTGAAGCTCGAACTAACCACTCGCACGTACCGGCCAAAATCGCTTCGGCCTATCAACGGTGACCACCTGAGCCGATGGAACTTCACCTAAACCTCGACCACATCCTCCCCTAACCCCTCCTGGAATCGCGTTCAACTCGATTAACATATGGCGTCGGAACACAAAAATTTACAGAGCATTGAAAATGTAAGAACTAAACCCTATCTTCGATTCATTCCACAAATTCTCGCATTAAAAAAATATTTAACATTTTTCCTATGTTATTACATCTTCAAACTTGCTTCATATGAAATTTCACAAATTAAAATTAATTGAATTTACCGTAATCGACAAAAATGTAACTTTTGTTCATATTCAGTCTGTACCTTAAATATTGAACTAAAAATCATCGTCTTCATTTTAAAAATCCTAACTTTAGGTGTTTACTTAATATATGAGTTCGAATTAACAAATTAAAATCTTTGAGTTTTCACATATTAATTCGTTTCCACTGTAAACTTTGAATATACAGAGTTTGAACTTCACTGTCACCTTCAAAACCTAGCTCCAAGTCATAAATTTTCAGTTTTAAACAAGTATATTTAACTTAAATTCCTAAGTATAAAGTATTTGCAAAAAGAAATATTTCAAATTTCCTACTGTTATTGCTCTGTAATCAAAGGATATAGAAACAGTTCCTAAAATATTTGCAGTGCACTGGAACATACAAATCCTTATTCAAACCATACAACAAGCTCAGAATTTCATAGATCAATTACCCAAATTTTTAAAAATTTAAAAGTAGTATGCTTACTCACCAAAATATGTGTTGAACAGAAAGTGATATGTTGAAGAAGAACACTACAGGTTTGATTCCTGAAGCTTTTCTTTTGTTTTTCTGTTTTGAATTATATTTAAGTTTGCAAAGTAGAGCTATTTATTTTCCTTTTTTATCTTAGGTTGGCTGTTAAGTTTTGTTAAGTTTTAGTGAACGAACACAAGAATATGATGTATATATATAGAAAGCTTTGAACAGTATAGGTTGTATCTAGACAGTTTTTACTTGTATTGCCATGCTTTTGATTGGCTATGTATTAATATACTGCAGAATGAAATGGTCACAGGGATTTCGGCTGTAGGACTTGCTTAAACAAAATGTTGTGCTAATTTAATGCTTATGCTTTCATTTATGATAACATGTAATTAATGGTTACTGATTCTTGTTTATTTTTTTGTACTGGACAAAGATTTGTTTTATTTTATTGAAGTGAAAAACTTTGTTTCTTATGCATATAAAGTTTACAGCAGCACATATGTTTTGTTTTTATTTTGTATTTACTGGACAAAGATCTTTTGAACATGCATTTGGTTATCTTTGTTATACATAGGTGTATACAGGTTATGTGAACAGATTTTTTTTTGAATTGTACATATGCATGTATTATGTAGTAATATATGTTTCCTAAACTTACCCTACATGTATATGTAGAGTTATCATAGTTTCTAAATTTTATTCTATTTGTAATTTAATTATCAAACATTGATTCATAACATATACTTGTATTTATATATTTTATATTTATATTTATACCTTATATTTTCATTATAGCTTTCTTAAGTTCATAATTATGTTTTATACTTATGTTTTTATGTTTATGTCGAATATTACTATGTTTGTTTATTTTTATATTTCAAGCTATAATTTATATTTGTATATTTATATTTTTAGTTACATCTTATAATTTATAATTATGTTTTATACTTGTTTTGTATGTTTATGTTTATAACCATTTATATTGTTTTATACTTATGTTTTAGATTTCCATGTTTAATATTCATATGATTATTTATTTTTAAGCATTATCATTTAAAAACTACAATTGTATTCATATGTATATTATCAAATAATAAAAATATAGAGTCTTTGATTTTTATTGAATAAGAGAGATTTTGTTATAAACAATTTTAAATATTTTCTTTTTAATTTTCAAATCAAAATTTCTTTACAGTCACTTATATAACCGGTAAATGATTAAGATCTCTTCAGTTTAAAATTTTAGAAGCTTGTATTTAATTTAAATTAGATTAAATATTATTAAAATATGTTGTCAAAAATTCCATGTTGTTACATCTTAGCCTTCTTTGCATTTGGATTATTTTCTCTCTTTCTTTTGTTGTTCTTGTCGGTCTCAACAACATTTGCTTTTGCCACCATGGTGTTGTTCGACTTCTTTTCAGATTTTCTGTTATCCTCTTCAATTCTGAGTCGAACAAAAAGATCTTTCATAGTCATTTCTTTCTGTTTGTGCTTCAGATAGTTCTTGAAGTCCTTCCATGATGGAGGCAACTTCTCGATAGCAGCAACAACTCGAAATGATTCGCTTAACTCCATCTTCTCATCATGAATCTCATGGATGATAACCTGAAGTTCCTAAATCTGGCTGACTACTATTTTGGTGTCAACCATCTTGAAGTCTAGGAATTTGCCGACTATGAACTTGTTCATCCCGGCGTCTTCCGTTTTGTACTTTTTCTCAAGGGACAACCAAATAGTCTTTGCAGTTTGGACAGTGCAGTACACATTGTGCAGACTATTCTCCAAACCGTTAAGAATATAATTCTTGCAAATGAAGTCAGAACCCTTCCAGGCTGTGAAGGCCTCGACCTTGGTGGCGTCGGGCTCGAGTTCATCTACTTGTGGAGGGTCCTCTGTTAGGTATTTGGCCAGACCTAACGTAGTCAAGTAGAAGAGCATCTTCTGTTGCCAGCACTTAAAATCCTGTCCATTGAATTTTTCCGGCCTCTCTCCATGTGAGAATGGTACAGGCTGTGTGACAAGTGGTCCTGTCGAAGCGGAGGGCAACGGCTGCTTTGTTGTCGAAGTGTTACTGTCTTGAGCCATCGTCTGAAACGATATGACTTCAATTAGTACACGGAATAGAATGAAACAAAGCACAAATCTGTTTTAAAAATATTATCCACACAGAAACCCGAATCTATAAATTAGGGAAAATCAATTTGGCCAAGAAAAAACCTGACCCTAATTTTGTAATTGGGTTAACAGGAAAAAGAATAGTTCAAATGTAGTTCGTAACCGTTTTGTACTTTGGTTGCAAGTTGAATATTTTTATCCGAGTCCAGCACAGTCGTTGTTCCCTTAAAACAGATTTGCTCCCCCTACGGCGTAGCGGGTTGGCGAGCAACTGTTTCCCAAGGTGAAACGGAACGGAGCCTGCAAGGTTGCGCTGACGATGCAGGCGACGACGAACTCAAGAGAGTTGTTTATTTCAGAACAGAATATGCAGAGAGAAGGATAGGAGGAAAAAAGAATGATCTGATTTCGGTTATGCATGCCTTTAAATAGGGTTGGGGTGTTGCCTGTTCGGGAAGAGGCCCAGCTGTTTGAATGGCTGTGACCGTTGGAAAGGCGGCGACCCTTTAACCAACGGATGCAACCGTTTCTGGCAGCAAAAAACGTTATAATTCGGATCAAACAATTAGCCGTTTTAGCGCAGCCCAGGTAGCAAAGGAAGGCCCATTTAATCATCAAACCCCAAGAGCCCCAGGGCTCAATCATTGACCATATAATATTAAATATGTAGGATTTTTCATGCCTACATTGCTTCTTCCCTTTCATTGCCTCATTCTTTCTATCTCCTCATTCTTTTTTGATATAGCTTATTAAGATTTAGTATATATAGTGAAATTTGGATGTGTATTTCCCGATGTGGGACATTGATCCCTCCTTAGCCAATTATTCATTTTCTGACAATCCCCCACATGAATGAGTGGTTATCAATTCTGTTCTGAAATACTACGAAACATTTATGATATCGGTAAAAGTAGCACAGAAGCCTTGAACTTTTCCTAGTGTTTTATCATTATAACTTACTGGCGAATCAGTGGACTAGATTGTCTTTGAACTGTAAGCCTTTTGTGTAAGCTTTATAAAGATAACACATGATAAGTGTTTCTAACTCCTTGGTTCTCTGTTTGTGTTCGTTTTAGCCATGAACACCTGCTTGGTCTCATGAGTACTCAAGAGAATCAGGCCTTGTTAATTCGCCTTGAAGTGGCGCCTTCGCACTCACGTAGGTGATTCTATAAAGAGCATTCCGCAATACTCCACTTGGTTCTTTATAGCTCAAGTATAGACATCATTAAAAGCTAAGCTTATCCTTTTCTCCAGCGGCATGTGCACTGACTTATCTTAGGAATGTCTAAATGTTTGATTTTTCCAGTGCTTCTAAGTTTTAACCTTAACTTAGTTGTCCCTTTGAACCTAAATCTTGGGATCTCCAGTCAATTAGGTCGGGTTTCCGTTGAGGAAAACCTTTTAGTCAATAGGCCTTAAGCCCATTCCTATCGATAAGGTTTGAACTCTCTCTCTAGGCAAGCCTTTCGTTAGTGGATCCGCAATGTTATCTTTCGACCTTACATAGTCTATAGTGATAACTCCATTAGAGAGTAGTTGTCTCACGGTTTTTAGTCTACGACGAATATGTCTAGGCTTACCAATGTGTAGTGTACTGTTAGCTCTTCCAATAGTTGACTGACTATCACAATGTATACAGATTTGTGGAACATGTTTATTTCAATTTGGAATATCTTCTAGGAAACTTCTAAGCCAATCTGCTTCTTCAGCGGCTTTGTCTAAAGCAATGAATTCTGACTCCATTGTTGACCTTGCTATACAAGTGTGTTTAGAAGACTTCCGTGATATAGCTCCATTTCCTAGGGGAAATACATATCCACTTGTTGATTTGGTGTCATTTGAGCCAGTTATCCAATTTGCATCACTATATCCTTCTACTACGGAAGGATATTTAGTGTAATACAAGCTGTAGTTCTGAGTATATTTTAAATAGTCTAGAACCCTTATTATTGCTTTCCAATGATTTTTACCAGGATTGCTTGTATACCTACTTAGCTTACTTACAGCATATGCAATATCCGGTCTAGTACAATTCATTACATACATTGTACTTCCCAGTATTCGAGAGTATTCAAGTTGGTAGATTCCATCACCAGTATTTTTAACCCAATTTTGGTTCATATCAATTGGCGATTTAGCAACAGTTATATTATGTTGTTTGAACTTTTCTAGTATTTTGGCCACATAGTCTGATTGAGAAAGTACATAACCTTCTGACGTCTTTAAAATTTTAACGCCCAAAATCACATCCGCCAATCCTAGATCTTTCACATCAAATCTAGATGACAACATATCCTTTGTTGATTTGATTACGGCATTATTATTACCTAGTATCAATAAGTCATCAACATATAGGCAAACTTTGGCATATCCCATATCTACATTCTTCATATAAACACATTTATCTGATTCATTTATTTTGAATCCATTTGTCATCATAGTTTCATCAAATTTTTCATGCCATTGTTTTGGCTCTTGTTTGATACCATAAAGTGATTTTACTTACATACACACTTTATTCTCATTTCATGGGCTTAGGAACCCTTTAGGTTGCTGCATGTATACTTCTTCCACTAACTCACCATTCAGAAATGCAGTTTTTACATCCATTTGATGTATTTCTAAATTTAGTATAGAAGCAATAGCAATAAGCATCCTAACGGACGTTATTCTAGTTACTGGTGAGTAAGTATCAAAGTAATCTAGATCTTCCTTTTGTCTAAATCCTTTGACTACCAGTCAAGCTTTATATTTATCTATTGATCCATCTGCTTTAAGTTTTTCTTTAAAGATCCATTTGTACCCTAATGGTTTCGATCCTTTAGGAAGATCTACTAGTTCCCACGTGTGGTTTTGTAAAATGGATTCAATTTCGCTATTGACAGCTTCTTTCCAATAAGGCGCATCAGGTGATGACATTGCTTGTTTATATGTTAGAGGTTCATTTTCTGCCATATATGCATGGAACTCAGGCCCAAAGGTTTTTGATATCCTTTGTCGTTTGCTCCTTCTTGGTTCCTCTAACTCTTGATCATTTTCATGATCAACATGATGTTCAAGAGTTTCTTCTTCTCTTGATCTCTTTTGGATACTAGTACCATTGGATTCTTTTGGTGGAAATACGTTTTCAAAGAGTCTTGCATTTCGAGATTCGATTATGGTGTTTTCATGAATGCCATCAATTTCTTATTTATGCACCAAGAATCAATATGCACTACTATTATGAGCATATCCAATAAATATGCAATCTATAGTTTTGGGTCCAATTTTGACCCTTTAGGCTTAGGTATTTCTACCTTTGCTAAGCACCCCCACACTTTTAAGTATTTGTAAGATGGAGGTCTGTTTTTCCACAATTCATGTGGTGACTTAAAGCTCTTTTTACGAGGTACTTTGTTCAGTATATGATTAGCCGAAAGTATCACTTCACGCTAGAAATTGTTTGGTAATCCAGAACTAATAAGCAGAGCATTCATCATTTCCTTCAGGGTACGATTCTTACGTTCTGCTATTCCATTGGATTGAGGATAATATGGTGCTGTTGTTTGATGGATTATTCCATTTTGAGCGCAAAATTCCACAAATGGAAATTCGTTTTCCCCACCTCTATCACTTCGCAAGGCTTTTATCTTTTTGTTTAGTTGATTTTCAACTTCTGCCTTATATTGTTTAAACGTTTCAAAGGCCTCATCCTTGCTTCTTAGTAGGTACACATAACAGTACCTAGTGCAATCATTGATAAAGGTAATAAAATACCTTTTACCTCCTCTGGTTTGACACATCTTTAGATCACATACATCAGTATGTATTAAATCTAACGGCTCGGCATTCCGTTCAACATGATGAAAGGAAGTTCTACTTAACTTTGCTTCAGCACATGTTTCACATTTATAGTTGTGATTTATAGTAAACTTGGGTATAAAACCTAAGTTAACAATTTTTCGCAAAGTATCAAAATTCACATGACCTAGTCTAGCATGCCATATATTAAATGACTCAGCGATATAAACAGAAGAATCCATTTTATTCATATCTTTTGTTACAACAGTCATTACATTAATCTTGAATAGACCATCGCTCACATACCCTTTACCCACATACACTCCATTTTTAGACATTGCAAAATTATCAAAAACAAAGACCAACTTAAAACAATTCTTTCTCAGCAATGATCCCGAAACTAAGTTCTTACGAATGTCTGGTACATGCAGAACATCATTCAAAGTGAGTTCTTTTCCAGAAGTCATTTTGAGAACCACTTTTCCTTTTCCTTCAACCTTCGACGTGGACGAGTTTCCCATGAAGAGTTGCTCTTCTTGTGTCACAGGCTTGTAGTTGGAAAACATCCACTTGTGGGCGCAAATGTGTTTTGTAGCACCAGTGTCCACAAACCATTCCTTCGTGTTGCCAACTAAGTTGCATTCTGAGATCACGGGCTGACAAGTTCATTTCTGAAACTCCATCCGAAAGCCTATCATGCTCTATAGCATTGGCTTGGTCTTTCTGCTTCTTTTGTCCTCGGCACTCACTTGCGTTATGGCCTTTCTTCCCGCAATTATGGCAGTTCCCTTTGAACTTCTTAGCCTTCTTTGCATTTGGATTATTTTCTCTCTTTCTTTTGTTGTTCTTGTCGGTCTCAACAACATTTGCTTTTGCCACCATGGTATTCGTTGACTTCTTTTCGGATTTTTTGTTATCCTCTTCAATTCTGAGTCGAACAACAAGATCTTCCATAGTCATTTCTTTCCGTTTGTGCTTCAGATAGTTCTTGAATTCCATCCATGATGGAGGCAACTTCTCGATAGCAGCAGCAACTTGAAATGATTCACTTAACTCCATCTTCTCATCATGAATCTCATGGATGATAACCAGAAGTTCCTGAATCTGGCTGACTATTGTTTTGGTGTCGACCATCTTGAAGTCTAGGAATTTTCCGACTATGAACTTCTTCATCTCGGCGTCTTCCGTTTTGTACTTTTTCTCGAGGGACAACCAAAGAGTCTTTGCAGTTTGGACAGTGCAGTACACATTGTACAGACTATTCTCCAAACCATTGAGAATATAACTCTTGCAAATGAAGTTAGAACCCTTCCAGGCTGTGAGGGCCTCGACCTTGGTGGCGTCGGGCTCGAGTTCATCTACTTGTGGAGGGTCCTCTGTTAGGTATTTGGCCAGCCCTAACGTAGTCAAGTAGAAGAGCATCTTCTGTTGCCAGCGCTTAAAATCCTAGCCATTGAATTTTTCCGGCCTCTCTCCATGTGAGAATGGTACAAGCTGTGTGACAAGTGGTCGTGTCGAAGCGGAGGGCAATGGCTGCTTCGTTGTCGAAGTGTTATTGTCTTGAGCCATCGTATGAAACGATATGAATTCAATTAGTACACAGAACAGAATCAAACAAAGCACAAATCTGTTTTAAGAATGTTATCCACACAGAAACCCTAATCTATAAATTAGGGTAAAATCAATTTGGGCAAAAAAACCTTAACCCTAATTTTGTAATTGGGTTAACAGGAAAAAGAATAGTTGAAATTTAATTCGTACCGTTTAGTACTTTTGTTGCAAGTTTAATATTTTTATCCGAGTCCAGCACAGTCGCTGTTCCCTTACAACAGATTTGCTCCCCCTACGGCGCAGCGGGTTGGCGAGCAACTGTTTCCCAAGCTGAAACGGAACGAGAGCCTGTAAGGTTGCGCTGACGTGCAGATGACGACGAACTCAAGAGA
This sequence comes from Allium cepa, assembly GCA_030765085.1. Classification (NCBI taxonomy): domain Eukaryota; kingdom Viridiplantae; phylum Streptophyta; class Magnoliopsida; order Asparagales; family Amaryllidaceae; genus Allium; species Allium cepa. The sequence continues at coordinate 556,260,007 of CM060931.1, read as the reverse complement.
GTTGCTTATTTCTAAACATAATATGCAGAGAGAAGGATAGGAAAAAAACAGAATGATCTAATTTCGATTCTACATGCCTTTAAATAGGGTTGGGGAGTTGCCTGTTCGGGAAGAGGCGCGGCTGTTTGAATGGCTGTGATCGTTGGAAAGGTTGTGACCCTTTAACCAACGGATGCAACCGTTTCTGGCAGCAAAAAAGGGTATAATTCGGATCAAAAAATTAGCCATTTTAGCGCAGCCCAGTTAGCAAACGAAGGCCCATTTAATCATCAGACCCCAAGACCCCCAAGGCCCAAGGACCAATCTTTGACCTTATAATATTAAATGTATGATCGATTTCACCCTAGAGGGGGGGTGAATAGGGTGATGGTATAAATTATAAAAATTAATTGCGGAAGCTTATATAAAATGATTTCAACACGGTTCACAGTAGAATAATAGCAGCACAGATATCGCAGAATATAAATAACAGAAACAGAATAACACAGAATTTACCCAGCTTCGGCAAAACCCTGCCTACGTGCTGCCCCCAAGGTTTCTACTAGAAATTAGATAGTCAGACGCTTACACACGTAAACTCGCGACACCCGCTATCGACTAAACCGAACTCTACGCTCAAAAGTCTGTCACAACTCAGCCACTGAGTTGCGAATTCTCAAACTACGCCACGTAGTTTGTCCCCTAGTCACACGACTAGAAATTACAACGGTTTAAAATTTAAAAACAAATTTAAAAAGCAATTTAAAAATAAAAGGCAAAAACCCTAATTAAAAAATTAAAAACCCCTTAATAATATAAAGCCGGTCCCCTTTTGATAATTTAACCCGATCCTCTTTTATTTGATTCTTTGAGAAAATAGCGGTCGTTGCTTTCTTTCGATTACAATTAGGGCTTTCGTCCTTGATCCAAATTAGAACTTTTGGTATGATTGAAGTCGCTGACTCCAGTAGCTTCGATCGAGATCTCCAGTAACTTCGATTGAGATAAATATGTTCCAGTTCCTTGCGTTCGTCGATCGTTTGTCTCTTTAAATTTCTATCGGCTACTTCAATTCGATCAAGTTCGAATTATAATTGGTATGTTAATTTTTGATTTTGCTTTTACTGGTTTCGGCTTGCTTGAACTTGATGCCTTGAATTTGCCGATGATGCTATCCTTTTATAGGAGTCGGATGCCTGAATTTTCGTCATATAATTTTTATTTGAATTTGTCAACTGATATAGCTTGATCGTTGGATTTCGATTGTTTGCTTGAGATTGTATTGACCTGTTCAGAATACGTATATACTCCATTGCTTGATGGTCATGGCTTTGATTCATTTCGTGGTCACCACAATTTTGACTTTGATCAGAAACACGGCTTGACGATGTTTCCTTGGACACCTATGTTGACTTCGGCACTGCCTCCATGACTTTGACATTTACATTGTTCATCTCGAAATTGATTTATTTATATTGTTACTGCATATATCTATATAGTTGAACCCTTGCTGTTTTGAAGATTCATTTATCCTTGTAGCTTGCTGTATTGTGTCTCTAACCTGATGGCATTCATGTGTACACATTATCACTTACATTCATATACATGTTACAAATGTTCATGTATGGTTATAGCTATTTCATTGTTGAGGCTGTGCTTGCATTTCCCACTTTGACTGTTTGCATTAAAGTTGTATTTGCTGTCTTCAAATTGTCACTTGGGCTTGTAGTTGATGTTTATAATTTCATTGATGCAACAATATTGCCATATTGATCCCTCTGTTTGCTTTGGCTTCACTACATAGCATACTGGTACATATTAAAAATGTTGCATCATTGAGTTGCACTGTACCCTAACCTTTGTTGCCTTTGTTCATTGGGTTGCACATGTTTCACTGGCACTTTGTTGCTTCCCTGACTTGTGCATTCCATTCTCGTGTGTTCATCCCTGTAGTATATCCTGATGCTTGAATTTTGCTGTTGTACATTAATGTGCCTCTTTGTGTATTGATGGTATGATCATTCTTTGGTCTTGCTATATTTGTTCGACCTGGCATTTAGGCTGTTATTGTTGTACTTCATTTGTACACATATATGTATGTGATGTCTCGGTTGCTTCAACATACTGTTGTTGTTTGATATAGTTTGCATTGCAGTTGCTGTCTTCAAATTGTATTCTCTGTTTTGAGTCACTTCCATACTTGGTCGTGTTGTCCACCTGAGTTTGCTTTGGTGCACTGTTTTGGTTTTCCTGTTTGCATGCTTGAAGTCGTAGCCTGTACAACCGCCCTATGTTGAATCCAGCTAATAGCTCGGGTTTGACCTTGTGCACGTGTTGTAATTTTATTTATATTGCACCTGAGTTGAACCCGTCCTTTTATTTTGGGTTTGACCTTTTGCTCACCTGTCCCTGTAATATTATCAAGTGTATATCGGTGTGCATGGCCTTGTGGCATGTACAGTGATACACTGTGCATGTCACATTGTTCGTGTGTGATGAATTCAAATGTAAATGATGACGAACAACCCAAATAGCAGAGGCAAATAATTTTTTTAAATCCATATTTTATTTTATATTGCAAAAATATTTCTTTTTCAATTTTACTGCGTTAGTAATATTTTTGCAGATTGCTCAGATGCTGGATTCTAACTAGAATGAAGTTGAAGATAAAATACGAGTGTGAGTGATATGTAGTGAGGAATTTATGTAAATATGAAATTGTGATGTTTTGTAATCAAAATTGTATATGTATAGTGAGAGCTTGAATTTGTACTATTCAAAAATGTAATAAATATTTGTTTGAATAAAATTTCTGTTTGAATTCAAATTCTGTGTCATTTAATTTTATTCAGCAAATAATTATTTAATCTATGAAAAATAAAATAGTACATTAACAAATACATTTATATATGCTTATTATCATCAAACAAAAATCATATAAGAGCATATTCAACAATCTCCCCCTTTTGATGATAACAAACATATATTTAAGATTTTGAATATGTTAAATGTATTTGATCATTGATATGCTCTAATTGCTCCTTCTATTTAAATGCTTCCTCTTTACACAAAGCTCCCCCTACATATATGCATACAAATAAAAATATGCAAATGAGCCTAGATGCAAATAGAAAATTATTTGACCTTTGCTTGATTTTATTTGACAAAATCTTAACTTTTCTCTCCCCCTTTTGTTATCAGCAAAAGAATAATAGTGTTAGAGAAAATAGAGATATGGTGATCGATATTAATCCAACATTAAAACTCAATTGAATATAAATATTAAATTTCAATAAAAAAATCAAAACAAAAATAATAAATATTTTGTTAGGCGCATATTCCACTTTTAGAATGATGGGAATTATGTCATCATATAAAACCATATAGTTGTGTCTATTTGTGGTATATTTATACCAGGAATTTGAATATCTACTAACCATGCATAACCGTTAGGACTTTTAAATAAGAGTAGTAGTATTCCAATTTTATTTTAAAAAATGAATTCAAGTATCTTCTAACCACGCATAACCGTGAGGATTTTTAAATGGGATTAGAATCAACTTGTTTATTTTAAAAATCAACTTTTGATATGCGTTCCATACATGCATAACTGTGAGGACTTCTAAATGAGCATGGAAGCACATAACAAATTCCAAGTAATTCACCCATGCATAACCATGAGGTCTTTTAAATGAGAGTGAATACTTTGGTATTTATTATTATTATTATTATTATTAATACTACTACTATATAAAAGAAATTTAAAAAAATGAAAAAATGAAAAACGAACGATTCCTGTTTAAAGTACCACACATCGACAAACTACATAGAATTTTGATGAGTGATGGTCATTAGAAATATGATAGAAATAGAGATGCTCATGGAATTTTTACCAACAAAAAGTTTTATAACTCTTGTTTAAATTTCTAAAGAAATTTACTAATTATACCGTCTCGAGTCATAATATATAATAAATATCAACACTCATCACTTTTTCATTCACTATTTATCTTTTCGATAATTATTAGGGAGTCAGATTAGTCAAAATAGTCATTTAAAATCAAATTCAAAAATAATTATGAAATCAATTTTTCAAAATGACTAATCTGAAAATATGGTCAAAATTGATTTTCTAGAGGGGGTTTTATAAGAAATTTTTTTGCTATTTGAAAATTGTTTGAAATGAAAAGTATGCAGATATTTTCTTCGAAAAACGATGCAGTTACTAAACATCTCAACAAAAATTCCGTTCAACTAGTAATTTTTCTATCAACTAGATTACCAGTGTAATCTGCATCTGAATTTCTTTTTCACTCAAAAATTATCATTAATTGAATTTGATCGACCAAACCATGAAGTGTGCACCAAAAATTTCAAACTCAATTTTAACAGCAATTTAAATGACACTCTTGAATTTGAATTGAAGCCGTATTAATAATCAAAAAACGTGAATATAGAGTTAGCCATATTATAACCAAATATATTATCATCCAATAAAACACTATTATTAATCCAAAATGATATATATGAAGTAATTCAAAGAATCTAGAGAATTTTATGGTGTTTTTGGCATAAGAATATAATTGGCCAACTATTTTGAATAAGTCAGAATCATCATCTTTTCATCATCACATTATTGGCTGATTTAATTCAGAATACGGTGCAGATTATCACATTTAATATATCGTTCAAAATATACCATTACATGTTTTACCTATTTTTCGTTGTTGCCCATTGTGATTCTGTCACCTTTGTACTAGGCTAAGGAACTTTGCTTTGTCGCTCGTTGTGTCCTTGGAACAACCAGAATCCAAGTAACACTATTGTTGTTCCTTAGCCTGCCACCACACCTACACGTTGAAAGATTTTTGTGACCTATTTGTTTTTATAGGTCCATGATTGTTAGCGGCAGGATATTTTGAAAAATAATTTTGTGGAGACCCAAAACTATTTATAATTGTTCCTTTTGGCACCCAAATTTGTTTTACTTTGAGAGATTTTATATTTGTGCCTTTTGGAACCCAAATCGGTATAGTTTTCACATGTTTGGTTCTATACCAACAATTATTGTGATTGTGTCCATATTTTCTGCAAATTGTGCACATAGAATTTACTTGATTAATATTGCATTCAGCAATTTTCGATTTATTATATACAAGTCCTTGTCTAATCGCATTAACAACTTGCTTTCCTAATAGCATATTTAATGATTTTTCACTTTTGGAAAATTTATCTAAAGTTCTTGACAAATGTTGGACTTGTGTTTTGAGAGATTCATTTTCGTTCAACAATTGAGTGCACTTTTTAATAGAATTTTCTCTCCTAGTATTTTCACTTTCTTTCAAAATCAGAATTTCATTTTCAAGTGATTTTATATTAATTTCTGATTTTTTAATTTCTTCTTCGAATGTTGGACACTTATCACACTTAGGGATCCTTCTTCGATAGTTTTCAACTAATTGGTCAAGTTGTTCATTTAATTCTATCAAAGTGTCTTTTTGTGATTCAAGTTTAGCATATTTTTCCCTAAGTCATTCAAAACAGCCATTTACTTCGTGGAAATAAATAAGTAATTCAGAGTGAGTAAGTTTTGATACCTCACTTGGCTCGTCATCATCGCTATTAGTTATATTTCCATGAAGGCGCATATCTGCTTTTTCACTCTCACTGCTAGAACTTTGATTATCTTCATCACTTGTATTCCACGTGGCTGCAAAACTTTTCCTTTTTGATTTCTTTTTAAAGTCGTGTTGATTTTGAGGACAATTGGGCTTGATGTGTCCGGGTTGGTTGCACTTGTGACAAATGATCTTCTGTTCTTCAGAGTAGTCTAGTGCTTTGGATATTCTGCTTTTTGCTTTTTGAATTCGAGCTGAATTTCCATATTTGTAATTCCATCTTTTTAATTTCTTTATTAATAGCTCCAATTCTGTTGCTGCATCATCATCATCACCACCATCACTTTCTGTTGTTCCTTTAAGAGCTATTGATTTCTTTCGAGTGTCACTTCCTTCATGCTCTTCCTCAAATTTCATTTCTAGCTCACAAGTGGTGAGATTTCCGATGAGTTCTTCAACTTTCATTTGTTTTAAATCTTTCGATTCTTGAATGGAAGTCACCTTTGCTTCAAATTTTCGTGGAAGGACTCTGAGGATTTTTCGGACTATCTCCAACTCTGTGTATAATTTTCCAAGAGCTTTTGATTTGTAAATGATATTGGAAAGTCGTCCATGCATCTCTTTGACATTTTCTTCCTTTGCCATTGTGAAGTTCTCATATTCGCTGCTTAGCATGGCAAGGCGAGATTCTTTGACTTGAGATGTTCCTTCATGAGTCGCTTCTAGTGTGTGCCATATTTCCTGCGCAGTTAGACAATGTGAGACACGATTAAATTCAAATTGATCTAATGAACAGATAATAGAATTCATAGCTTTAGCATTATTATTTTGTAATTTATTTTCTAGTTCTATCCATTGTTCCTTTGGTTTCTCTATTTCTTGATTATCTACAGTTATAGTTGGTACTCTATAACCTGTCTCAACAATATTCCAAGCGTCAATGGTTTTCAAAAAAATTTCCATCCTATTTTTCCAATAAGCATATTCACCATTGAACATTGGTGGTCTAACTATGGACTGACCCTCAGCAAAAGCAGTGTTAAAAGAAGCCATTTTAAAAATTCAACTTCTAAAAATAAAAATTGGTTTTTGTAAAATCAATTTTTTAAAACAAAAACGGCTTTTGTTCCTAGCTTTGATACACTTGTAGGATCGATTTCACCCTAGAGGGGGGATGAATAGGGTGATGGTATAAATTATAAAAATTAGTTGCGGAAGCTTATATAAAATGATTTCAACACAGTTCACAACAGAATAATAGCAGCACAGATATCGCAGAATATAAATAACAAAAACAAAACAACACAGAATTTACCCAGCTTCGACAAAACCCCGCCTACGTGCTGCCCCCAAGGTTTCTACTAGAAATTAGATAGTCAGACGCTTACACACGTAAACTTGTGACACCTGCTATCGACTAAACCTAACTCTATGCTCAAAACCCTGCCACAACTCAGCCACTGAGTTGCGAATTCTCAAACTACGCCACGTAGTTTGTCCTCTAGTCACACGACTAGAAATTACAACGGTTTAAAATTTAAAAACAAATTTAAAAAGCAATTTAAAAATAAAAGGCAAAAACCATAATTAAAAAATTAAAAACCCCTTAATAATATAAAGCCGACCCCCTTTCGATAATTTAACCCGATCCTCTTTTATTTGATTCTCTGAGAAAATGGCGGCCGTTGCTTTCTTTCGATTACAATTAGGGCTTTCGTCCTTGATCCAAATTAGGGCTTTTGGTATGATTGAAGTCGCCGACTCCAGTAGCTTCGATCGAGATCTCCAGTAACTTCGATTGAGATAAATATGTTCTAGTTCCTTGCGTTCGTCGATCATTTGTCTCTTTGAATTTCTATCGGCTACTTTAATTCGATCAAGTTCGAATTATAATTGGTATGTTAATTTTTGATTTTGCTTTTACTGGTTTCGGCTTGCTTGAACTTGATGCCTTGAATTTGCCGATGATGCTATCCTTTTATAGGAGTCGGATGCCTGAATTTTCGTCATATAATTTTCATTTGAATTTGTCAACTGATATAGCTTGATCGTTGGATTTCGATTGTTTGCTTGAGATTGTATTGACTTGTTCAGAATACGTATATACTCTGTTACTTGATGGTCACGGCTTTGATTCATTTCATGGTCACGACGATTTTGACTTTGATCAGAAACACGGCTTGGCGATGTTTCCTTGGACACCTATGTTGACTTCGACACTGCCTCCACGACTTTGACATCTACATTGTTCATCTCGAAATTGATTTACTTATATTGTTACTGCATATATCTATATAGTTGAACCCTTGCTGTTTTGTAGATTTGTTTATCCTGTAGCTTGCTGTATTGTGTCTCTAACCTGATGGCATTCATGTGTACACATTATCACTTACATTCATATACATGTTACAAATGTTCATGCATGGTTGTTTATAGCTATTTTATTATTGAGGCTGTGCTTGCATTTCCCACTTCGACTGTTTGCATTAAAGTTGTATTTGCTGTCTTCAAATTGTCACTTGGGCTTGTAGTTGATGTTTATAATTTCATTGATGCAACAATATTGCCATATTGATCCCTCTGTTTGCTTTAGCTTCACTACATAGCATATTGGTACATATTAAAAATGTTGCATCATTGAGTTGCACTATACCCTGACCTTTGTTGCCTCTGTTCATTGGGCTGCACATGTTTCATTGGCACTTTGTTGCTTCCCTGACCTGTGCATTCCATTCTCGTGTGTTCATCCCTGTAGTATATCCTGATGCTTGAATTTTGCTGTTGTACATTAATGTGCCTCTTTGTGTATTGATGGTCTGATCAGTCTTTGGTCTTGCTGTATTTGTTCGACCTGGCATTTGGGCTGTTATTGTTGTACTTCATTTGTACACATATATGTATGTGATGTCTCGGTTGCTTCAACATACTGTTGTTGTTTGATATAGTTTGCATTGCAGTTGTTGTCTTCATATTGTATTCTCTGTTTTGAGTCACTTCCATACTTGGTCGTGCTGTCCACCTGAGTTTGCTTTGGTGCACTGTTTTGGTTTTCCCTTTTGCGTGCTTGAAGTCGTAACCTGTACAACTGCCCTGTGTTGAATCCAGCTAATAGCTCGGGTTTGACCTTGTGCATGTGTTGTGATTTTATTTATATTGCACCTGAGTTAAACCTGTCCTTTTATTTTGGGTTTGACCTTGTGCTCACCTGTCCCTGTAACATTATCAAGTGTATATCGATGTGCACGGCCTTGTGGCATGTACAGTGATACACTGTGCATGTCACATTGTTCGTGTGTGATGAATTCAAATGTAAATGATGACGAACAACCCAAATAACTGAGGCAAATAAATTTTTTAAAATCCATATTTTATTTTATATTGCAAAAATATTTCTTTTTCAATTTTACTGCGTTAGTGAATATTTTTGCAGATTGCTCAGATGCTGGATTCTAACTGGAATGAAGTTGAAGATAAAATACAAGTGTGAGTGATATGTAGTGAGGAATTTATGTAAATATGAAATTGTGATGTATTGTAATCAAAATTGTATATGTATAGTGAGAGCTTGAATTTGTACTATTCAAAAATGTAATAAATATTTGTTTGATTAAAATTTCTGTTTGAATTCAAATTCTGTGTCATTTAATTTTATTCAGCAAATATTTATGTAATCTATGAAAAATAAAACAGTACATTAACAAATACATTTAATCGAATATATATATGTTTATTATCATCAAACAAAAATTATATAAGCGCATATTCAACATTAAATATGTAGGATTTTTCATGCCTACATTGCCTCTTCCCTTTCATTGCCTCATTCTTTCTATCTCCTCATTCTCTTTTGATATATAGCTTATTAAGCTTTAGTACATATAGTGAAATTTGGATGTGTATTTCCCGATGTGGGACATTGTTCCCTCCTTAGCCACTTATTCATTTTCTAACAATCCCCCACATGAATGAGTGGTTATCTATTCTGTTCTGAAATATTGTGAAACATTTATCATATCGGTAAAAGTAGCAAAGAAGCCTTGAACTTTTCCTAGTGTTTTATCATTATAACTTACAGGCGAATCAGTGGACTAGATTGTCTTTGAACGGTAAGCCTTTTGTGTAAGCTTTATAAAGATAACACATGATAAGTATTTTTAACTCCTTGGTTCTCCTTTTGTGTTTGTTTTAGCCATGAACACCTGCTTGGTCTCATGAGTACTCAAGAGAATCAGGCCTCGTTAATTCTCCTTGAAGCGGCGCCTTCGCACTCACGTAGGTGATTCTATAAAGAGTATTCCGCAATACTCCACTTGGTTCTTCATAGCTCAAGTATAGACATCATTAAAAGCTGAGCTTATCCTTTTCTCCGGCGGCACGTGCACTAACTTATCTTAGGAATGTCTAAATGTTTGATTTTTCTAGTGCTTCTAAGTTTTGACCTTAACTTAGTTGTCCCTTTGAACCTAAACCTTGGGATCTCCAGTCAATTAGGTTGGGTTTCCGTTGAGGAAAACTTTTTAGTCAATAGGCCTCCAGCCCATTCCTATCGATAAGGTTTGAACTCTCTCTCTAGGCAAGCCTTTCGTTAGTGGATCTGCAATGTTATCTTTCGACCTTACATAATCTATAGTGATAACTCCATTAGCGAGTAGTTGTCTTATGGTTTTATGTCTACGACGAATATGTCTAGACTTACCATTGTATAGTGTACTGTTAGCTCTTCCAATAGTTGACTGACTATCACAATGTATACAGATTGGTGGAACAGGTTTATTCCAATTCGGAATATCTTCTAGAAAACTTCTAAGCCGATCTACTTCTTCAGCGGCTTTGTCTAAAGCAATGAATTCTGACTCCATTGTTGACCTTGCTATACACGTTTGTTTAGAAAACTTCCATGATATAGCTCCATTTCCTAGGGTAAATACATATCCACTTGTTGGCACGAATGTGTTTTGTGGCACCAGTGTCCACAAACCATTCCTTCGCGGTGCCAACTAAGTTGCATTCTGAGATCACGGATGACAAGTTCATTTCTAAAACTCCATCCGAAAGCCTATCATGCTGCGTAACATTGGCTTGGTCTTTCTGCTTCTTTGGTCCTCGGCACTCACTTGCCTTATGGCCTTTCTTCCCGCAATTATGGCAGTTCCCTTTGAACTTCTTAGCCTTATTTGCATTTGGATTATTTTCTCTCTTTCTTTTGTTGTTCTTGTCGGTCTCAACAACATTTGCTTTTGCCACCATGGTGATGGTTGACTTCTTTTCAGATTTTCTATTATCCTCTTCAATTCTAAGTCGAACAACAAGATCTTCCATAGTCATTTCTTTCCATTTGTGCTTCGGATAGTTCTTGAAGCCTTCCATGATGGAGGCAACTTCTCGATACCAGCAGCAACTTGAAATGATTCGCTTAACTCCATCTTCTCATCATGAATCTCATGGATGATAAGCAGAAGTTCCTGAATCTGACTAACTACTGTTTTGGTGTCGACCATCTTGAAGTCTAGGAATTTGCCGACTATGAACTTCTTCATCCCGGCGTCTTCCGTTTTGTACATTTTCTCAAGGGACAACCAAAGAGTCTTTGCAGTTTGGACAGTGCAGTACATATTGTACAGACTATTCTCCAAACCGTTGAGAATATAATTCTTACAAATGAAGTCAGAACCCTTCCAGGCTGTGAGGGCCTCGACCTTGGTGGCGTTGGGCTCGAGTTCATCTACTTGTGGAGGGTCCTCTGTTAGGTATTTGGCCAGACCTAACGTAGTCAAGTAGAAGAGCATGTTCTGTTGCCAGCGCTTAAAATCCTGGCCATTGAATTTTTCTGGCCTCTCTCCATGTGAGAATGGTACAGGCTGTGTGACAAGTGGTCCTATCGGAGCGGAGGGCAATGGCTGCTTTGTTGTCGAAGTGTTACTGTCTTGAGCCATCGTTTGAAACGATATGACTTCAATTAGTACACAGAACAGAATCAAACAAAGCACAAATCTGTTTTAAGAATGTTATCCACACAGAAACCCTAATCTATAAATTATGGCAAAATCAATTCGGGCAAAAAAACCCTAACCCTAATTTTTAATTGGTTTAACAGGAAAAAGAATAGTTGTAATGTAATTCGTACCGTTTAGTACTTTGGTTGCAAGTTGAATATTTTATCCAAGTCCTGCACAGTCGCTGTTCCCTTAAAACAGATTTGCTCTCCCTACGACGCAGCGGGTTGGCGAGCAACTGTTTCCCAAGGTGAAACGGAACGGGAGCGTGCAAGGTTGTGCTGACGATGCAGGCGATGACGAACTCAAGAGAGTTGCTTATTTCAGAATAGAATATGCAGAGAGAAGGATAGGGGGAAAAAACAGAATGATCCGATTTCGATTCTGCATGCCTTTAAATAGGGTTTGGGAGTTGCCTGTTCGGGAAGAGGCATGTAATGATCCTGACTCGACCTTCGAAAATCGACACTGAATACGACACTCGTATTCAAATGCCGCAGATCCAAACGTCGAACCTGGTTCTCCGGAGCTTATAACACAATAAGTACAACACAGCGAAAGAAATATGCATAGAACATTTGATATACAACGTTTAATACAATATCTGATACAACGGAATACAATAGAATGGTACAATGGATAGCAATACTATCAGAGATACATGAAATAGCAGCGGAAAGATAATGTCTTCAATGTCAAATCCAAGAACTCCATCTTCAATCCAAAGCTAGCTCGAACCCTCATCACATTGCACAAAGATAAGCAAGTCTCGTCTAATGCTAAAGTGTAGCAAAAGTGATCCACAAATCCAAAAGAGCTTCGAAGGCTAACGAATCGATTCCTACTATAGATTATCTGGAAAACCTAACTCTAGAACTGCCCGTGTGAAAAATAGTGGGCACCCAGAGTTTAGGAAAGGAACAATAAACTCTAAGTCAGTCATGGGACTGGTGTGAGCAAACAAAACAATTTTATCTTTTAAAAAAACAACAACGCTTTTAAAGTTTAAATCCGCAATGCTTTTGGAAAAATGAAACTACCATAAGGCCTCCCGCCACACACACAATGCAAACGCAGAATTGGAGGAGATTTCTCCTTATGATAGTCAAATATGCTTAATACGAGAAAAATTCTTTGATATTATTACTATAAGTGCAAAGTGCATGAAAACCATTTCGAAAGTATAATATAAATCCTAGCCAGCATAGACATTTCGAACTATGCCTACTATAGCTACCATCCAAACAGTGGGGCGCCACCATAAGTAGATGGCAGGTAATACAACTAAAACCGTACAAGGAGCGTATTGGATGAATGGATTTCCAACAAATGGTCAGGCTAAGGAACTTCCTATTGCCACATGGGAACGCCTCTGGCGGGACGCCCCGAGAACCTACCCGGCTCTCTGCCAAACAAGGCCGGCTACCCCCTTCCCGGGGAATAAAACCTGAGATATGCCACCCCCGGTCCTTTGGTACCTTTATCCGAGGGCCCTCCAACAACAACATCACACAGTAATAAATATACTAGTGTCCACATGAGTAAGTATCTGGGCTCCATACCATGATACTACCCTTTTCCAGAAGGAATGCTCATACCCTAGGGGAGCTACCCCTGAAACCTTGCCGCATCTTTCCTGTTTCGACCATTACCGGGTTGTGAGGCTCGAAGAGGTTTCGTCCACAAAGCTACGCTTTTCACAAAGCCATGCTTTGATCAACAAATGATCAACAAATGATCATCAACACACAGCAGCACTTAGCATGCCACACTACCAAATTGGGAGTATATGGCTGATAACCTTCAACTACATAACCTCTGAGCTCGTACGTCTCGGAGAAGGGTGTTAAGCTAAGAGAATAAATTCTTCGCCACCAACAGATGTGTATTTGAAAGAAATCGGCTTTATATCTCAAAGTGTAGTGTCAGACACACGACCATACAAGTCTGTTCCGGGCTCGAACAGAACCGCAGGCACTTCCGAAGAAGCCCTTGCAAATCCGGGTATCCACAATCCCGATCGGACTTCCCATCACTTAGGAAATCTCTATACCGGCGCGACTCAGTGCAGAGACAATCGACGGGTTATCCTTTCGTTCTCGAAAATACCCGGTCTTCACCACCGGTCTTCAAATGATATCCATAACGACGTATCATTATTCGGAATGGGTTATATGACACAAGGGTCCTCTCCCGGCTAAACTGAATAATGAGCGCAACATTTAAAAACATATGGATATGGGATTTTCAGTTAAGTCGCAACTTATTATTGAAAACCTTCCTTTTCAAATGGTTTAACAAATTACCATTTTAAATCTTTTAAACAAAAAGATTAATTTCACAAAGTTTACTAATTTTCCACAAAGGTTCATCCACGGCTTTTTAAAATAATTTTATTTCAAATTGGATTAACTTACCCAAATCTTTAATTTAATGATTTAATTAATAACTTTCAAACCATTTCCAATCCAAATCCTTTATATGAAAGTTAAAACAAGGGTTAATAATCTTTCACTTAAGTTAAAGCCGATTACCTTTATATAAGTTAAAGCCATTCAAGTATAAAACTTGGGTTTGGATTTAAATTTCCAAAACAATACTTTTAAAAGGTTAAAAATCCATATAACACCTTTATAACTTATATAATCTTTTTAACCCATAATTTCCAAATCATAGAATTCAATTTCAAATATTGAATTCAATTTCAAATCAAATTATTTTTAAATTTCAAAACTTTATTAAGTTGTAAAATAACCTTTTTTTTTTGAAACTCATTTTCAAAAAATTTCAATTCTAATTCCAAACCATTTTTGAATTCAAAAATTCAACCTTTAAAAACTATTTTCAAAATCTGTGACTTAACCAATTTCCATGTGCAATCCATATTAGTGTGTGTATAGTGTGGTACAGGGGTTTTACACAATGGTGCAAAAACATCAATCACACCACATATTCAATCATAACAATATCGATAAGCGGTATATCCTATAACGCTTATCTATATACATAGGATCACAAATAGGAAATATGAATGCATCATAAATAAATAACGTACATTCATCACAGCTTGAATTAAACAATTCAGATCACAAAGCATCACACAGCAGATATGACAAAACAGCATTCAAAAGAATATAATCATCCATAAATAAAATTAATTGATCATTTGATTAATTAAAACCAGATTACCCACTAATTCTGGTTGATTAACATTAATTAATTACAGTTTATATTGATTTAATTACCCTCTAATTATTTGTTAATTAACCTCAATTTATAAATTAATTAATCCTTTAACAATTAATTTATCAACCTTAATTAATGAATTAATTAACCTTTACTAATTGATTTTAAATCAAATTTGATTAACAAATTATTTAATCTTATTAGATAATTAACTCTTTATTTTAAATAATTAACCTTTAATTATTCAATTATCCTTTAATTAATTATCTTTAATTAATTACTTTATTAATCCTTAATAAATTTTATTAATTAATCAACCCTATAATTGATCATCATTCTAATTAATTATTCTTAATTAATAAAATTCATTAATCAATTAACCTTTAATTAATTATTCTTAAATTAACCACCTTAATTAATCATCATTTTAAATTAATTATTCTTAATTAATAAATGATTATCCTTAATCAACAATTTATCTTAATCACTTGGTTGTAGTTAATTCCTTTTTGATTAGGTAATTAATTTCCTTAATTTAATTAATCTTAACTGCTTAGTTATCTTTTAATTATTTTCTTTATAAATCAACTTAAAATCATTAGTTAATTTATCTTAATCACTTTTATTAAGTCATTAACTTCAAGTAATAAATTTTGTTTATCAAACAAATTTAAGTTAATTTTTTTTTAAAATTTAACTAACATTTACAACATTTATTTTACAAATCCTTAATATTATTGAATTAAGCTTTCAAAATAAAATTTTATGTATATCTTTTAAATCATTTTAAAACTTGGTAAATTAAGACAATTTTAATTTAAAACCTTCTTAGCGTTTTATTTAAAAACTTGAATAACTTCTAATTTAACCAAAATTTGTTTAAAAAAAACTTGATTCTTCTTTAAAACTCAAACTGCTTTGGTATTACAATACGTACCCCAAAACTCGTTCTACCCAGCAAACTCACTGCTCCACTCGAGCCATTTTCCACTTTACTCGAGTTCTACTTCGAGTCCCCTTCGCTACCCCGTGCTTCGAGTTATCACGTGAAACGCTTCGAGTCCTTCCCCAGAAAACTTCGTCTTCCCCAAAACTTCCTCAAGACCCAGGTGCACACATACGAGCCGTGCACGTGTACGTGCGATCAATTACGGCCTGGTCGGCACCAACACCACCCACAAGTCACAGATGACTCACGCAATCGCTACGACCATCCAAATCGACGCGTTCGACCCTAAATCAGAAAACGTGTAATCGAGCAACCCACGGGAAAAAAAACGATCACCAAAAACGCCACCGCCGACAATCCCGGTAGCCAGAACCCATGCCGTCACACCCCGAGCTGCTTCGCACCTCCCCCTTTCAATTCCCCCATATGCGATCGCCCAAAAACCTCCATTGGCCATGCATTTGACTCACGATTGCCGTCGACTAAACACACCGTTAAACCCTAATTCTATGTCGTCCGGCCACCACCTACCTCAGGAACCCCTCCGACCATTTTTCATGAGACCGTGCATCGTCAATCTGCCTCCAGTAGCGGCCACGACTCCCCTAGCTCACGTGATCGCCGTAGTTTGCAAGAAATTCATTTTCAGTTCAACTTGGTTTTCCTCATCAAATATCAACCTAAAAATTCTAAATTGATTATCAAAAATCACGATTCTGAAATGCAAATTTGTTTATATAATCAAAACCCAAAATTAAATTACTTGATTTCTCTACTTAAGGTTGGTCATCACAGACATTTTCTTTTCCTGGAATTTTCATCAGCTGTTTTTATCTAGAAAATTTTTTAAAATTCGAATTTAAGTATCCTTAACAATTTCTCTTTGAAGGTTAAGATTTAAAACAGCTTGGATTTTTAGATTTGAATTTTTTTTTAGAGAATTCTGCTGTGTATTTTACAACAGAGAGGTAACTTAATATACACAGTGATATTTATATGCATAAACACATATTCACATATATACTTCAATTCCATACCTAAACAAACATTCAAGCATCACAAGAATTATAGCAATGCATCAGATTTTTCAAACAATTGTTTTAAGCTTGTAATTTTTTTTTCTTCATAGGATGCTCACAGAGGTTTAAAAACTGAGTTTCTCTGACCTTTTGAACTGGCATCATTCATATATAGGCATGCAAGCATAATACACAGCAAACACCAAGGAACACCACAAGCAGATCATATATATCAACTTAAAGAGTTAAGAAAAGTGGTTTGCTCACCCTTTTTTCCAGCAGATAGAAATATTCCCTGACAGTTTTTTTTTCAAACAAATGTGAAGGCCTGCAACCCCTTTTTTTCTTCTACTTTGATTCTTTTATGTTTGGATCTGAAATTGATGGTTACAGATCTTTGTTTATCCCTTGTTATGTTTAATTGCTTAATCATTAATAACAATATTTTCCTAAATTTACTTACAGTAGGATTTTATATACAGAGAAACACTTTTTTTTTCTTCTGCAACTTGAAATCCAGTAACAAGTTAATTCCTTTGGTCTTGATTTCCTGCAAATGATTGATTATCACTGTATTACATTATTCCTTCATCAACGATTTTTAATTTCAAGTTTCTAGTCTCAAAAAGAAGATTACATGCCTTTAAATTGCTTCAAAAATCACTGCCAAACCTGAAGCTTACACTCTGCAGTTTTGAAATTTTGTTTGTGTTAAAAAAAACTGTTTCTTTTATTAAAAATCATAATTTTATTAACTATACACTTTTGAAAACTTACCTGAGAGGTGAATGCTTTAAGATGATTCAGAAATTTCTCTTTTCATTTGAATTGAAGTGGAGATAGCTTGACAGTTTTTTTCTTTTTTCTTTTTCTCTTTTTTTTTTCTTTCTGAATTTCTCTTGCTTGAGTGTTGAGATATGAAATGTTAGATCTTTGATTACTGAACTTTTCAAAGGTTGGAGGTTTAAAAATTCGAATTGGGAAGGTGAAAGGTTTCTGAAATATTTTTTTTATTTGATTATTTTATCTAAGCAATGATGCCTTTATGCCATTTGTAAAAACATATCATAAACTTTAGATTTTGTTGATTATCTTATTCTACTCCATCTCACATGTGCATGTATGCTCACATGGGTGATTTTTACAAGACAAAATAAATTTATAAACTTTATTTATTATTATTTTTTTGTATCATATATACTTTATAAATAAATGTATTTGTTTATTCATTTGTATATATATGTACATGTTCAATGATAAAAGAATTTAGTCAACATTTATATATATACGTGTATTATATCTTAATAATTTTTAAATGCTACTCATTTTCAAAACACTCATTTTAAATTTAAATTTCAATCTTAAACTTGAAATACAAACATTTGTATTTATTTTACTTTTAAATTATTTTAAAAAGAAATGAATTTAAAACAATTTGTACACTCAACAAATAAATCACACATAAATATACATTTCTTAGTTTATGATACTTTTGTAAACTTATTTTATTACATCAATTTTGTTTACAATACATTAATTAAATTCCAAAAGGTAAATATTTCATGTTCATTCTTGTTTTTGTTTTTTTTTTAAATTTTAAACTCAAGTCATTGTACCAATCATATTTTTTATTGATTTATGAATTCTATTTTTAATATTTAATATACAAATCATATTTAACTCCTTAGTTTAAATTATTTTATAGATTCTATTTTTAAATCTTTTAATTTAGCTCACATGTTATACACATATATTTTATACATCTTATTTTTAAATTCAATATTAGTTTATAAAATACTTATTCCTAAATTTTAAACCAATTCTACTTTAAAATCTAAATTTTTTTTATTCTAGAAATTATCCAATTAATTCATAAATAAATTAGCAATTTATCTTCAAAAATTAATTTAATTGCCAAATTAACTTGGTAAATTTTCAAGAATGTTACAGATTCCCCCCCTTAAAAAAAATTTCATCCCGAAATTTGCCAGGGAGACAACAAAGAATGGATAGATACACAAAGAAGAATGGATAGCTACACAAAGATAAAGAATCGACTCCCAAATCAAGCCGATCATCTGTTCTGTATTTGGCTTACCAAATAAGAATATCAATAATAGATATGAGATCAAACTCATATAATTATTTTACATGACACTCGGGTCACCGGTCTACGATATGCAAGGGCATTGATTAGTTCGAAGGGATAACTAATCGTTCGTAGAATATATCGGACCCAACGATAGATAGACGGATTTAATCTTTCGAAATTCTCAAATACTATATGGATTCCAAACTTAAGTCGGAACACCCCAAAGTATATATCTTGTCCCACTTCGGACTTTGATATACACAAGAAATTACAATAGAATTTCAAATTTGGTTTTAATCGAAATCGTTTTATCGATATAATTTATTTAACTTTATATTTTAGTTAACCAATTTATTTCAATTTAAATTTAAATTTCGTTAAAGTTAAAACGAAAAGCTGATAGAAATTTGACGAAGAGAATACGAAATAGAGACTTATCTACACGATTCGTAGGGCCACCATCACACCGAAGCTTCTTCCTCGAGTTGCCACGAAGAAATCAAATAATTTGGAATCGAATCAAAGGAGATTGATAGAGAAGATATTTTCGTTGTTGCAGGGCATTGACCATTTAATGGTATCTCCCTATCCCCTATCCCGTCCTCTTCTTGCACTCATACTTACTATCTGTAAATAATAAGAGAATTTACTGAGGCATTCGAATGGATATCTTAGGGATTACTCATTCTAGGGTATACTTCACCCTATCTCTAATGAGCTACTTAATGTGTTATACTCCTGAGCTAAAGTTTTAACCCTCAGCTCTGATACCACTGTAACGGCACGAGGCAATGGCGACCGGTAGGCTTTGCAACCATCCCAGACCCACCGTGGCATACAATGGTACCCCAGACCTTGCTTTTACGGCCAGCCTTTCGACTGTCTCGGCTTATGCCTGACCAACCCCTATTCACTAAGAGAGGATATGTAGGGGTAAGAGTCTCCCATTCGCCACCAAACCGCGAAGCGGGAACCCCCTATCACATTCACTAAGAGAGCAAGACTGGTGTGAGCAAACAAAACAATTTTATCTTTTAAACAAACAACAAAGCTTTTAAAGTTTAAATCCGCAATGCTTTTGGAAAAATGAAACTACCATAAGGCCTCCCGCCACACACACAATGCGAACGCAGAATTGGAGGAGATTTCTCCTTATGATAGTCAAATATGCTTAATACGAGAAAAATTCTTTGATATTATTACTATAAGTGCAAAGTGCATGAAAACCATTTCGAAAGTATAATAAAAATCCTAGCCAGCATAGACATTTCGAACTATGCCTACTATAGCTACCACCCAAACAGTGGGGCGTCACCATAAGTAGATGGCAGGTAATACAACTAAAACCGTACAAGGCGCATATTGGATGAATGGATTTCCAACAAATGGTCAGGCTAAGGAACTTCCTATTGCCACATGGGAACGCCTCTGGCGGGACGCCCCGAGAACCTACCCGGCTCTCTGCCAAACAAGGCCGGCTACCCCCTTCCCGGGGAATAAAACCTGAGATATGCCACCCCCGGTCCTTGGGGACCTTTATCCGAGGGCCCTCCAACAAAAACATCACACAGTAATAAATATACTAGTGTCCATATGAGTAAGTATCTGGGCTCCATACCATGATACTACCCTTTTCGAGAAGGAATGGTCATACCCTAGGGGAGCTACCCCTGAAACCTTGCCGCATCTTTCCTGTTTCGACCATTACCGGGTTGTGAGGCTCGAAGAGGTTTCGTCCACAAAGCTACGCTTTTCACAAAGCCATGCTTTGATCAACAAATGATCAACAAATGATCATCAACACACAGCATCACTTAGCATGCCAAACTACCAAATTGGGAGTATATCGCTGATAACCTTCAACTACATAACCTCTGAGCTCGTACGTCTCAGAGAAGGGTGTTAAGCTAAGAGAATAAATTCTCCGCCACCAACAGATGTGTATTTGAAAGAAATCGGCTTTATATCTCAAAGTGTAGTGTCAGACACACGACCATACAAGTCTATTCCGGGCTCGAACAGAACCGAAGGCACTTCCGAAGAAGCCCTTGCAAATCCGGGTATCCACAATCCCGATCGGACTTCCCATCACTTAGGAAATCTCTATACCGGCGCGACTCAGTGCAGAGACAATCGACGGGTTATCCTTTCGTTCTCGAAAATACCCGGTCTTCACCACCGGTCTTCAAATGCTATCCATAACGACGTATCATCATTCAGAATGGGTTATATGACACAAGGTTCCTCTCCCGGCTAAACCGAATAATGAGCGCAACATTTAAAAACATATGGATATGGGATTTTCAGTTAAGTCACAACTTATTATTGAAAACCTTCCTTTTCAAATGGTTTAACAAATTACCATTTTAAATCTTTTAAACAAAAAGATTAATTTCACAAAGATTACTAATTTTCCACAAAGGTTCATCCACGACTTTTTAAAATAATTTTATTTCAAATTGGATTAACTTACCCAAATCTTTAATTTAAAGATTTAATTAATAACTTTCAAACCATTTCCAATCCAAATCCTTTATATGAAAGTTATACTATTTAAAATCCTCTTAGATTTCAAAACAAGGGTTAATAATCTTTCACTTAAGTTAAAGCTGATTACCTTTATATAAGTTAAAGCCATTCAAGTATAAAACTTGGGTTTGGATTTAAATTTCCAAAACAATACTTTTAAAAGGTTAAAAATCCATATAACACCTTTATAACTTATATAATCTTTTTAACCCATAATTTCCAAATCATAGAATTCAATTTCAAATATTGAATTCAATTTCAAATCAAATTATTTTTAAATTTCAAAACTTTATTAAGTTGTAAAATAAACCCTTTTTTTTAAACTCATTTTCAAAAAATTTCAATTCTAATTCCAAACCATTTTTGAATTCAAAAATTCAACCTTTAAAAACTATTTTCAAAATCTGTGACTTAACCTATTTCCACGTGCAATCCATATTAGTGTGTGTATAGTGTGGTCCAGGGGTTTTACACAATGGTGCAAAAACATCAATCACACCACAGATTCAATCATAACAATATTGATAAGCGGTATATCCTATAACGCTTATCTATATACATAGGATCACAAATAGGAAATATGAATGCATTATAAATAAATAACGTATATTCATCACAGCTTGAATTAAACAATTCAGATCACAAAGCATCACACAACAGATATGACAAAACAGCATTCAAAAGAATATAATCATCCATAAATAAAATTAATTGATCATTTGATTAATTAAAACCAGATTACCCACTAATTCTGATTGATTAACATTAATTAATTACAGTTTATATTGATTTAATTACCCTTTAATTATTTGTTAATTAACCTCAATTTATAAATTAATTAACCCTTTAACTATTAATTTATCAACCTTAATTAATGATTAATTAACCTTTACTAATTGATTTTAAATCAAATTTGATTAACAAATTAATTAATCTTATTAGATAATTAACTCTTTATTTTAAATAATTAACCTTTAATTATTTAATTATCCTTTAATTAATTATCTTTAATTAATTACTTTTAATCCTTAATAAATTTTATTAATTAATCAACCCTATAATTGATCATCATTCTAATTAATTATTCTTAATTAATAAAATTCATTAATCAATTAACCTTTAATTAATTATTCTTAAATTAACCACCTTAATTAATCATCATTTTAAATTAATTATTCTTAATTAATAAATGATTATCCTTAATCAACAATTTATCTTAATCACTTGGTTGTAGTTAATTCCTTTTTGATTAGGTAATTAATTTCCTTAATTTAATTAATCTTAACTGCTTAGTTATCTTTTAATTATTTTCTTTATAAATCAACTTAAAATCATTAGTTAATTTATCTTAATCACTTTTATTAAGTCATTAACTTCAAGTAATAAATTTCGTTTATCAAACAAATTTAATTTAAACTTTTTTTAAAATTTAACTAACATTTACAACATTTATTTTACAAATCCTTAATATTATTGAATTAAGCTTTCAAAATAAAATTTTATGTATATCTTTTAAATCATTTTAAAACTTGGTAAATTAAGACAGTTTTAATTTAAAACCTTCTTAGCGTTTTATTTAAAAACTTGAATAACTTCTAATTTAACCAAAATTTGTTTAAAAAAAACTTGATTCTTCTTTAAAAGTCAAACTGCTATGGTATTACAACACGTACCCCAAAACTCGTTCTACCCAACAAACTCACTGCTCCACTCGAGCCATTTTCCACTTTACTCGAGTTCTACTTCGAGTCCCCTTCGCTACCCCGTGCTTCGAGTTATCACGTGAAACGCTTCGAGTCCTTCCCCAGAAAACTTCGTCTTCCCCAAAACTTCCTCAAGACCCAGGTGCACACATACGAGCCGTGCACGTGTACATGCGATCAACTACGGCCTAGTCGGCACCAACACCACCCACAAGTCACAGATGACTCACGCAATCGCTACGACCATCCAAATCGACGCGTTCGACCCTAAATCAGAAAACGTGCAATCGAGCAACCCACAGGAAAAAAACAAGATCACCAAAAACGCCACCGCCGACAATCCCGGTTGCTAGAACCCATGCCGTCACACCCCGAGTTGCTTCGCACCTCCCCCTTTCAATTCCCCCATATGCGATCGCCCAAAAACCTCCATTGGCCATGCATTTGACTCGCGATTGCCGTCGACTAAACACACCGTTAAACCCTAATTCTATGTCGTCCGGCCACTACCTACCTCAGGAACCCCTCCGACCATTTTTCTTGAGACCGTGCATCGTCAATCTGCCTCCAGTAGAGGCCACGACTCCCATAGCTCACGTGATCCCCGTAGTTTGCAAGAAATCCATTTTTAGTTCAACTTGGTTTTCCTCATCAAATATCAACCTAAAAATTCTAAATTGATTATCAAAAATCACGATTCTGAAATGCAAATTTGTTTATATAATCAAAACCCAAAATTAAATTACTTGATATCTCTTCTTAAGGTTGGTCATCACAGACATTTTCTTTTCCTGGAATTTTCATCAGCTGTTTTTATCTAGAAAAAATTTTAAAATTCGAATTTAAGTATCCTTAACAATTTCTCTTTGAAGGTTAAGATTTAAAACAGCTTGGATTTTTAGATTTGAATTTTTTTTTAGAGAATTCTGCTGTTTATTTTACAACAGAGAGGTAACTTAATATACACAGTGACATTTATATGCATAAACACATATCACATATATACTTCAATTCCATACCTAAACAAACATTCAAGCATCACAAGAATTATAGCAATGCATCAGATTTTTCAAACAATTGTTTTAAGCTTGTAATTTTTTTTCTTCAGGGTATAGGATGTTCACGAAGGTTTAAAAACTGAGTTTCCCTGACCTTTTGAACTGGCATCATTCATATATAGGCATGCAAGCATAATACACAGCAAACACCAAGGAACACCCCAAGCAGATCATATATATCAACTTAAAGAGTTAAGAAAAGTGGTTTGCTCACCCTTTTTTCCAGCAGATAGAAATATTCCCTGACAGTTTTTTTTTTCAAACAAATGTGAAGGCCTGCAACCCCTTTTTTTCTTCTACTTTAATTCTTTTAAGTTTGGATCTGCAATTGATGGTTACAGATCTTTGTTTATCCTTTGTTATGTTTAATTGCTTAATCATTAATAACAATATTTTCCTAAATTTACTTACAGTAGGATTTTATATACAGAGAAACACTTTTTTTTTCTTCTGCAACTTGAAATCCAGTAACAAGTTAATTCCTTTGGTCTTGATTTCCTGCAAATGATTGATTATCACTGTATTACATTATTCCTTCATTAAAGATTTTTAATTTCAAGTTTCTAGTCTCAAAAAGAAGATTACATGCCTTTAAATTGCTTCAAAAATCACTGCCAAACCTGAAGCTTACACTATGCAGTTTTGAAATTTTGTTTGTGTTAAAAAAAATGTTTCTTTTATTAAAAATCATAATTTTATCAACTATAAACTTTTAAAAACTTACCTGAGAGGTGAATGCTTTAAGATGATTCAGAAATTTCTCTTTTCATTTGAATTGAAGTGGAGATAGCTTGACAGTTTTTTTCTTTTTTTTTCTTTTTTTTTCTTTCTGAATTTCTCTTGCTTGAGTGTTGAGATATGAAATGTTAGATCTTTGATTACTGAACTTTTCAGAGGTTGGAGGTTTAAAAATTCGAAGTGGGAAGGTGAAAGGTTTCTGAAATATTTTTTTTATTTGATTATTTTATCTAAGCAATGATGCCTTTATGCCATTTGTAAAAACATATCATAAACTTTAGATTTTGTTGATTATCTTACTCTACTCCATCTCACATGTGCATGTATGCTCACATGGGTGATTTTTACAAGACAAAATAAATTTATAAACTTTATTTATTATTATTTTTTTGTATCATATATACTTTATAAATAAATGTATTTGTTTATTCATTTGTGTATATATGTACATGTTCAATGTTAAAAGAATTTAGTCAACATTTATATATATACGTATATTATATCTTAATTATTTTTAAATGCTACTCATTTTCAAAACACTCATTTTAAATTTAAATTTCAATCTTAAACGTGAAATACAAACATTTGTATTTATTTTACTTTTACAATTTTTTTAAAAAGAAATGAATTTAAAACAATTTGTACACTCAACAAATAAATCACACATAAATATACATTTCTTAGTTTATGATACTTTTGCAAACTTATTTTATTACATCAATTTTATTTACAATACATTTATTAAATTCCAAAAGGTAAATATTTCATGTTCATTCTTGTTTTTTTTTTTAAATTTTAAACTCAAGTCATTGTACCAATCATATTTTTTATTGATTTATGAATTCTATTTTTAATATTTAATATACAAATCATATTTAACTCCTTAGTTTAAATTATTTTATAGATTCTATTTTTAAATCTTTTAATTTAGCTCACATGTTATATACATATATTTTATACATCTTATTTTTAAATTCAATATTAGTTTATAAAATACTTATTCCTAAATCTTAAACCAATTCTACTTTAAAATCTAAATTTTTTTTTATTCTAGAAATTATCCAATTAATTCATAAATAAATTAGCAATTTATCTTCAAAAATTAATTTAATTGCCAAATTAACTTGGTAAATTTTCAGGAATGTTACAAGGCACGACTGTTTGAATGGCTGTGACCGTTGGAAAGGTTGCGACCCTTTAACCAATGGATGCAACTTTTTCTGGCAGCAAAAAACGTATAATTCGGATCAAAAAATTAGCCGTTTAGCGCAGTCCAGGTAGCAAACGACGGCCCATTTAATCATCAGACCCCAAGAGCCCCAAGGCTCAAGGCCCAATCTTTGACCGTATAATATTAAATATGTAGGATTTTTCATGCCTACATTGCCTCTTCCCTTTCATTGCCTCATTCTTTATATCTCCTCATTCTCTTCTGATATAGCTTGTTAAGCTTTAGTGTATATAGTGAAATTTGGATGTGTATTTCCCGATGTGGGACATTGTTTCCTCCTTAGCCACTTATTCATTTTCTAACAATCCCCCACATGAATGAGTGGTTATATATTCTGTTCTGAAATATTGCGAAACATTTATCATATCGCTAAAAGTAGCACAGAAGCCTTGAACTTTTCCTAGTTTTTATCATTATAACTTACTGGCGAATCAGTGGAATAGATTGCCATTGAACTGTAAGCCTTTTGTGTAAGCTTTATAAAGATAACACATCATAAGTGTTTTTAACTCCTTGGTTCTCTGTTTGTGTTCGTTTTAGCCATGAACACATGCTTGGTCTTATGAGTACTCAAGAAAATCAGGCCTCGTTAATTCTCCTTGAAGCGGGGCCTTTGCACTCATGTAGGTGATTCTATAAAGAGTATTCTGCAATACTCCACTTGGTTCTTTATAGCTCTAGTATAGACATCATTAAAAGCTGAGCTTATCCTTTTCTCCGGGAGCATGTGCACTGACTTATCTTAGAAATGTCTAAATGTTTGATTTTTCCAGTGCTTCTAAGTTTTAACCTTAACTTAGTTGTCCCTTTGAACCTAAATCTAGGGATCTCCAGTCAATTAGGTTGGGTTTCCGTTGAGGAAAACTTTTTAGTCAATAGGCCTTAAGCCCATTCCTATTGATAAGGTTTGAACTCTCTCTCTAAGCAAGCCTTTCGTTAGTGGATCCGCAATGTTATCTTTCGACCTTACATAGTCTATAGTGATAACTCCATTAGAGAGTAGTTGTCTCACGATTTTATGTCTACGACGAATTTGTCTAGGCTTACCATTGTATAGTGTACTATTAGCTCTTCCAATAGCTGACTGACTATCACAATGTGTACAGATTGGTGGAACTGGTTTATTCCAATTCGGAATATCTTCTAGGAAACTTCTAAGCCAATCTGCTTCTTCAGGGCTTTGTCTAAAGCAATGAATTCTGACTCCATTGTTGACCTTGCTATACACTTTTTTTAGAAGAATTCCATGATATAGCTCCATTTCCTAGGGTAAATACATGTCCACTTGTGGATTTGGTGTCATTTGAACCAGTTATCCAATTTGCATCACTATATCCTTCTACTACGGAAGGATACTTATTGTAATGCAAGATGTAGTTCTGAGTATATTTTAAATATCCTAGAACCCTTATTATTGCTTTCCAATGATTTCTCCCAGGATTGCTTCTATACCTACTTAACTTACTTACATCATATGCAATATTTGGTCTAGTACAATTCATTACATACATTATACTTCCCAGTATTCGAGAGTATTCAAGTTGGTAGATTCCATCATCAGTGTTTTTATCCCAATTTTGGTTCATATCAACTGGCGATTTAGCAATAGTAATATTATATTGTTTGAACTTTTCAAGTATTTTGGCCACATAGTGTGATTGAGATAGTACATAACCTTCTGACGTCTTTCAAATTTTAACGCCCAAAATCACATCAGCCAATCCTAGATCTTTCATATCAAATCTAGATGACAACATATCCTTTGTTGATTTGATTATGGAATTATTATTACCTAGTATTAATAAGTCATCAACATATAGGCAAACTATGACATATTCCATATCTACATTCTTCATATAGACACATTTATCTGATTCCTTTATTTTGAATCTATTTGTCATCATAGTTTCATCAAATTTTTCATGCCATTGTTTTGGCGCTTGTTTGAGACGATAAAGTGATTTTACTAACTTACACACTTCATTCTCATTTCCTACGCTTAGGAACCCTTCAGGTTGCTGCTTGTATATTTCTTCCTCCAACTCACCATTCAGAAATGTAGTTTTTACATCCATTTGATGTATTTCCAAATTTAGTATAGAAGCAATAGCAAAAAGCATCCTAATGGATGTTATTCTAGTTACTGTTGAGTAAGTATCAAAGTAATCTAGATCTTCCTTTTGTCTAAATCCTTTGACTACCAGTCGGGCTTTATATTTATCTATTGGGCCATCAGCTTTAAGTTTTTCCTTAAAGATCCATTTATGCCCTAATGGTTTCGATCCTTTAGGAAGATCTATGTGTGGTTTTGTAAAATGGGTTCAATTTCCTTATTGACAGCTTCTTTCCAATAAGGAGCATCAGGTGATGACATTGCTTGTTTATAGGTTAGAGGTTCATTTTCTGCCATTTATGCATAGAACTCAGGCCCAAAGGTTTTTGATATCCTTTGTCGTTTGCTCCTTCTTGGTTCCTCTAACTCTTGATCATTTTCATGATCAACACGATGTTCAAGAGTTTCTTCTTCTCTTGATCTCTTTTGGATACTAGTACCATTGGATTCTTTTAGTGGAAATATGTTTTCAAAGAATCTTGCATTTCGAGATTCGATTATGGTGTTTTCATGAATATCATCAATTTCAGATTTATGCACCAAGAATCGATATGCACTACTATTATGAGATATCCAATAAATATGCAATCTATAGTTTTGGGTCCAATTTTGACCTTTTTAGGCTTGGGTATTTCTACCTTTGCTAAGCATCCCCACACTTTTAAGTATTAGTAAGATGGAGGTCTGTTTTTCCACAGTTCATGTGGTGACTTAAAGGTTTTTTTGCGAGGTACTTTGTTCAGTATATGATTAGATGAAAGTATCGCTTCACCCCAGAAATTGTCTGGTAATCCAGAACTAATAAGCAGAGCATTCATCATTTCCTTCAGGGTACGATTCTTACGTTCTGCTATTCCATTGGATTGAGGAGAATATGGTGCTGTTGTTTGATGGATTATACCATTTTGAGCGCAAAATTCCTCAAATGGAAATTCGTATTCTCCACCTCTATCACTTCGCAAGGCTTTTATCTTTTTGTTTAGTTGATTTTCAACTTCTGCCTTATATTGTTTAAACGTTTCAAAGGCCTCATCCTTGCTTCTTAGTAGGTACACATAACAGTACCGAGTACAATCATCGATAAAGGTAATAAAATACCTTTTACCTCCTCTGGTTTGACACATCTTTAGATCACATACATCAGTATGTATTAAATCTAACGGCTCGGTATTCCTTTCAACATGATGAAAGGAAGTTCTAGTTAACTTTGCTTCAGCACATGTTTCACATTTATAGTTGTGATCTATAGTATACTTAGGTATAAAATCTAAGTTAACCATTTTTCGCAAAGTATCAAAATTCACATGGCCTAGTCTAGCATGCCATATATTAAATGACTCAGCGATATAACAGAAGAATCCATTTTATTCATATCTTTTGGTACAACAATCATTACATTCATCTTGAATAGACTATCACTCACATACCCTTTACCCACATACACTCCATTTTTAGACAATACAAAATTATCAGAAATAAAGACCAACTTGAAACCATTCTTGCTCAGCAATGATCCCGAAACTAAGTTCTTACGAATGTCTGGTACATGCGAAAAATCATTCAAAGTGAGTTCTTTTCCAGAAGTCATTTTGAGAACCACTTTTCCTTTTCCTTCAACCTTCAACGTGGAGGAGTTTCCCATGAAGAGTTGCTCTTCTTGCGTCGCAGGCTTGTAGTTGGAAAACATCCACTTGTTGGCGCAAATGTGTTTTGTGGCACTAGTGTCCACAAACCATTCCTTCGTGTTTCCAACTAAGTTGCATTCTGAGATCACGGCTGACAAGTTCATTTCTGAAACTCCATCCGAAAGCCTATCATGATCCATAACATTGGCTTGGTCTTTCTACTTCTTTGGTCCTCGGCACTCACTTGCCTTATGGCCTTTCTTCCCGCAATTATGGCATTTCCCATTGAACTTCTTAGCCTTCTTTGCATTTGGATTATTTTCTCTCTTTCTTTTGTTGTTCTTGTCGGTCTCAACAACATTTGCTTTTGCCACCATGGTGTTGGTTGACTTCTTTTCAGATTTTTTGTTATCCTCTTCAATTCTGAGTCGAACAACAAGATCTTCCATAGTCATTTCTTTCCGTTTGTGCTTCAGATAGTTCTTGAAGTTCTTCCATGATGGAGGCAACTTCTCGATAGCAGCAGTAACTTGAAATGATTCACTTAACTCCATCTTCTCATCATGAATCTCATGGATGATAACCTGAAGTTCCTGAATCTGGCTGACTACTATTTTGGTGTCGACCATCTTGAAGTCTAGGAATTTGCCAACTATGAACTTCTTTATCCCGGCGTCTTCCGTTTTGTACTTTTTCTCGAGGGACAACCAAAGAGTCTTTGTAGTTTGGACAGTGCAGTACACATTGTACGGACTATTCTCCAAACCATTGAGAATATAATTCTTGCAAATGAAGTCAGAACCCTTCCAAGCTGTAAGGGCCTCGACCTTGGTGGCGTTGGGCTCGAGTTCATCTACTTGTGGAGGGTCCTCTGTTAGGTATTTGGCCATACCTAACGTAGTCAAGGAGAAGAGCATCTTCTGTTGCCAGCACTTAAAATCCTGGCCTTTGAATTTTTCCGGCCTCTCTCCATGTGAGAATGGTACAGGCTGTGTGACAAGTGGTCCTGTCGGAGCGGAGGGCAATGGCTGCTTTGTTGTCGAAGTGTTACTATCTTGAGCCATTGTCTGAAATGATATGACTTTAATTAGTACACAGAACAGAATCAAACAAAGCACAAATCTGCGTTAAGAATGTTATCCACATAGAAACCCTAATCTATAAATTAGGGCAAAATCAATTTGGGCAAAAAAAACCCTAACCCTAATTTTGTAATTGGGTTAACAGGAAAAAGAATAGTTGAAATGTAATTCGTACCGTTTAGTACTTTGGTTGCAAGTTGAATATTTTTATCCGAGTCCAACACAGTCGTTGTTCCCTTAAAACAGATTTGCTCCTCCTATGGCGCACGGGTTGGCGAGCAACTGTTTACCGAGGTGAAATGGAACGGGAGCCTGCAAGGTTGCGCTGACGATGTAGGCGACGACGAACTCAAGAGTGTTGC
This sequence comes from Allium cepa, assembly GCA_030765085.1. Lineage (NCBI taxonomy): Eukaryota > Viridiplantae > Streptophyta > Magnoliopsida > Asparagales > Amaryllidaceae > Allium > Allium cepa. Next base: position 556,228,730 of record CM060931.1, on the reverse strand, counting down.
TTATTTCAGAACAGAATATGTAGAGAGAAGGATGGGGAAAAAAAAGAATGATCTGATTTCGGTTCTTCATGCCTTTAAATAGGGTTGGGGAGTTTCCTGTTCGGGAAGAGGCACGGCTGTTTTAATGGCTGTGACCGTTGGAAAGGTTGCGACCCTTTAACCAACGGATGCAAACGTTTCTGGCAGCAAAAAAGGTATAATTCGGATAAAAAAATTAGCTGTTTTAGCACAGCCCAGATAGCAAACGAATGCCCATTTAATCATCAGACCCCAAGAGCCCCAAGCCCCAAGGCCCAATCTTTGACCATATAATATTAAATATGTAGGATTTTTCATGCCTACATTGCCTCTTCCCCTTCATTGCCTCATTCTTTCTATCTCCTCATTCACTTTTGATATAGCTTATTAAGCTTTAGTATATATAGTGAAATTTGGATGTGTATTTCCCGATGTGGGATGATGAACGTATTTCTCTGCAATTTAAACCGTTTATTTCATATATTTTTATTTTAATAAAGCGGTATTATACGGGTATTTTGTTGTGGTTTTGCAGATTATTGATTCCAAAGTGCAACGTTGAAATTAATCGGTTATGCCGTCCATTGGTTCAAAAATCACGCAGCAAAGAGTGCAACATTTTGAGCATTGAAATAAATCAAACAAAATAGGACACATTCAAAAGTAGCTCATGTGGGAATTTGGACCAATTCACATACAAAAGCATGATCACCTTTTTAAGCAACAGAGGACTTGGTCAAAGGAGCAGCTAACAGGGATGCCAAACACTCAGCATATATGTTTCAAGCATTGATATAGCAACCGACTCTTCACTAATTCAACAAATGGACTCAGTCAATACATATATCTGGTCAGCTACTATGAAGAGGACCAGTTCTATTGCTAAAATTATGGACTGATTTTAGGGGTTGAAAGCCTATATATATAGCATTATACAACACCTTGAAATGATCTCTTACCTCATCACTTTTCTTCAAGTTTAGATTTAAATTCAGCACTGTTTTTATTTTCGAACAGAATACGTAGGATTGTTGATTAGATTTAGCAATTTATTTATTCTTGTTCTTAGTTATTTTCTGCACTCTTTTCAGTTAGTTAATAATTATTTCAGTTGTTTGCTCCGTTATCTTCTTTTCCGCAATTTCAATTTCTTTTTTGATTTTTACAATTCTATATTTTGGTTGCAATTTCGATTAGTTTAGAAATCGATTCTGAGTATATTATTGTTTTTATTTTCTGTTCAAAATTCACCATCGAATTCGTTTAACACGCCTAAGATTTAACTATGGATTTTAATTGTTTTAAAATACAATTCCTTGTGTTCGACCTGCATACTACACGCCTGTGCGCTTGCAGAATTTATTAAAATTTGTGCTTTTCTAATCAATAGAAAAGTCGCAACAAGTTTTTGGCGCCGTTGCCGGGGAGTTGCTATTTTGAGATTTTTGATTTTTCGTTTTTAAGTCTATTCGTGTTACTTTATTTTATTTTATTTTTTTGCATTAGTTTTCAAAAAAAAAAAATCATTTTTTTTTCGTTTTTCGGTTCCTTTCACCAAAGTAGCATTTTACTTGAAAAAAAAAATCGCATTTTGTTCGTTCGCTGCATTTGCTTTTTCCGTTACATTTTGCATGTGAGTTGCATCTCATTTAGTTGGTTTCTGTTCACATACCCAGTTTACGTTAGTTTAAATTTTGTTTCTCACGTTCATGTGTATGCTATCACATATAATCTCATTTTAAGCATTACTAGCTGTCACATATACGTGAACTTCTCCTTTCATTTTCGTGTGTCAACTTACTGCTGCTACACGTTATTTAGTTGCATTGCTATTTTGGTTTCCACGTAACAAAAAAAAATTATTTTTTTTTCTCATTTTTCAAAAATCACATTTCATTTATATATACACAGTTGCAGTTTAATTTTTTTCTAAGCTTATCATCTCTTAGATATCTGACAGGTAGCAATAACATAGCAACCACAAACTTTGGAGTTTGATCCGCTAGCGCTACTCAGCTGCATTGGACGGGCTATCATACACCTCTGTAAGTAATTTTCAACTCTACAGGTGCCCAACTGAAAACTGATTTAATTTACTTCTGCCTGTTACACCTTGATTTGTTTATGCGCGTTTGGGCAAGAAATAATTTTAACCATTTAGAAAGCCAACATATTTCATTAAACAAATCAACGGAAATTTCAAATCAAACAAATATGAGCAATCACGGTTCACAACACGGTTCACAACACGGTTCACCGAAATTATCACCTAAATCACATGTTGGAAATAATGAATTTCATGAGAACCGACCATTATCCCTTAGAGGCCGATGCTATCCAACACGGAATGTTCAACCTTCGGTTATTTCATTTCCACCTGCCGAAGGAAATAATTTTGAGCTAAAACATTCTTTTATCCAAGGGGTACCAAAATTCACTGGGTCTGAAAATGCATATGAATTTCTTAGTGAATTTGACTTATATGCTTCTACAACTAAAATGCAACAACTCTCTAATGAATCCATCAAGCTAAGACTTATTCCATTCGCACTTCTAGAAAGTGCGAAAAGATGGCTTAATTCTCTTCCTAAAAATTCAATTAAGAGTTGGGACAATTTCGTTACTATATTTTTGAAAAAGTTTTTTTCCTTTCCCCAAAACTCTTAAAATTCGAACTGAAATCAACCAATCCTCCCAGAATGAAGGAAAAACTTTTTCAAAATATTTTGAAAGGTTCAATCAATTGTTATATAGTTGCCCACATCATGCAATCCCTAAACACGTTTTGTGCCAAATCGTTTATGAAGGGCTTAACTATCAAACAAGATCCCAACTCGAATCAATGTGCGGAGGAGAATTCATGGCAAAAACAGACGAGGAAGCTTGGGAATTTTTAGAAGAGTATTCGGAAAAAGATATGCAATGGGAAACAATTCGTATTCCAATTCGTGCTCCAAATAGAGGAGTACATGTCATTGACCCATCACATCTTCCTATAGATGCCCAAATTCCTCAAGAAGGAGAAGGGCTACCTCATTACTACACACAAGACCAAATCAATGCTATAGCTCAAAACAGTCCTTATTCGTCCACATATAATCCTAACTGGAAGCATCACCCCAATTTTTCATGGTCAAATCCTAACAATGTGGCTAATCCATCACATATGTATCCAATGATACCAAATCCGAATTATCGAGCCCCAACCTCTAATGCTCAAAATTCTCAACCCGCTCCTCAAACAAAACCTTCGAATCAACCATACAGGCATCCTAATTTCAATCCATCAACCCAACCTTCTCAGCCTTCACAAGAAATTGCTCGATTGGAAAAACAACTCTCTAAACAAAATGAACAAATCACCAACCTAGATGCAAGAATTGAGCAAATCACCAAACAAAATGAACAAATGTTGATAATGATGAAGGATCTCATGAAAATCAATGAGAAAGGTAAATTGCCTAGTCAAACCGAAGTGAACCCAAAGTATAACTCTCGAGGAGTAAATCTTTGTGAGAACGAAGATGTAAATCCGGTTAATGCTGTCACCACATTAAGGTCTGGAAAGAAGGTGGACAACCATGTCGGCAACCCCGACATCCTTCTTAAATCTTCCCATGCTCCAAATTCTGAAACTCAGTCGACAACCACGGTTGTCAATCAAAACGATTCTAATTCTTCATCTAAGGTTGGCAATCCCGACCACTCTTCACCTTCTGATGTTGGCAACCCCAACATTCCAGCTCCCTTATCTTCACCCTCTAATATAGCACCTTCTTCTTCGAATGAAAAAACTTCCGAACGAGTCTATAAACCCATAGCTCCATTTCCTCATAGACTCAACAAAAAGAAGAAGACCGCTAATTTTGACCAAATTCTTGAAATCATCAAACAAGTTCGAGTCAATATTCCACTTCTTGATACCATCGAGCAAATTCCTCAATATGCCAAATGTCTGAAAGAGCTATGCACTCAAAAATGTGCCACTAACGTTCCTAAGACTGCATTTCTAACTGCAAACACTAGCTCTGTTCTTTCAAATCCCTCCCCAATCAAGTATAAGGACCCCGGTTGTCCTACGATCGGTTGTAAAATCGGTAACACTCACATTAGTCATGCCTTACTCGGTCTTGGAGCGAATGTGAATCTTTTGCCTTATACTGTGTACTGTCAACTTGGACTAGGGGAATTAAAACCTACAAACATCACAATTCAACTAGCTGATCGATCTGTCAAAAAACCATTGGGCACAGTTGAAGACGTTTTGTTACAAATCGAGCAATTCTATTTCCCAGTCGATTTCATAGTCCTAGAGACTGCAACTGTCTCAAATCCCAATAGTCAGATTCCTTTGATATTAGGTCGTCCATTTTTAGCAACATCAAATGCTATCATAAATTGTAGGAATGGTCAACTCCGACTTTCCTTGGGGCACCTAACCATTGAACTAAATATCTTCAATCTTAACAGACAACCAAGGGATTTTGAAACAGAAGAAGTTGACATGATCCAAACAATTGTTGAAAATGATTTTAGTGATACTACGGAGTCTCTTAGCATGCGCCTAGATCATTTTAATTCCAATTTCCACGAAGATGAATACATTTATGAATTAAATGATATGCTATGCTCTTTTCATAATTCACTAGAATTCAATCAGTTGATGTCTACTGAAGCCTCAAAAGAAGTACGCCCTAAATTAGACCTCAAACCTCTTCCAAACGATCTTAAGTACGCATACTTAGATTCTTCGGAAAATTTCCCTGTAATCTTGGCATCCGATCTCATTAAGGACCAAGAAGAACAACTTTTGAAAATTTTAAGGGAAAATAAAGAGGCAATAGGATGGGTAATCGCTGACATTAAGGGAATTAGTCCATCAATTATTGAACATCGAATACATTTAGTCGACGAGGCTAAACCCACTCGCGAAGCTCAAAGGCGATTAAACCCTAATATGAGAGAAGTGGTAAAGGAAGAAATTATCTAATGTTTAGACAATAACATTATCTACCCTATCTCTGACAGTACTTGGGTAAGTCTGGTACAAGTTGTACCAAAGAAGTCTGGAATCACTGTGACAACAAATGAGAATAACGAACTTGTTCCGACAAAGGTCAAAACAAAATGGCGCGTTTGCATCGACTATCGAAAACTCAATGCAGCAACATGAAAAGATCATTTTCCCCTCCCTTTCATTGATCAAATGCTCGAACGCTTAGCCGGTCATGAATATTATTGTTTCCTTGATGGTTACTCTGGCTATAATCAAATTCCCATTGCGTTAGAGGACCAACATAAAACAACATTCACATGTCCCTTCGGAACTTTCGCTTATCGTCGCATGCCCTTCTGTCTTTGTAATGCTCCTGCTACCTTTCAAAGATGTATGATGAGTATATTTTCTGATATGGTGGAGGATTTCTTAGAACTATTCATGGACGATTTTTCAATCTATGGGTCATCTTTTGATCAATGCCTCCTTCGTTTACAACGTGTCTTAAAGCGATGCAAGGAGAAATCTCTTGTTCTTAATTGGGAAAAATGTCATTTTATGGTTAAGCGAGGAATAGTCTTAGGTCATGTTGTCTCTAAAAATGGCCTAGAAGTTGACAAATCTAAAGTTGATCTTATTGTTGACCTTCCTCCTCCAAGGTCCGTGAAGGACATTCGCTCGTTTCTCGGCCACGCAGGATTTTATAGGAGGTTCATTAAAGATTTTTCAAAAATTTCAAAACCTCTTTCAAATCTTCTGGCTAAAGACGTCAAATTCGAATTTTCCAATGAATGTAAAACGTCTTTTGAAACCCTCAAATCGATCTTGACCACTGCACCTATCATCCAACCTCCAAATTGGATCTTGCCTTTCGAATTAATGTGTGACGCTTCTGATTATGCCATCGGAGCCATCTTAGGTCAACGAATCGATAAACTTCCTCGAGTCATCTATTATGCTAGCAAAACTCTTAATGAAGCTCAATTGAATTACTTAACCACAGAAAAAGAGTTTTTAGCAGTTATCTTTGCCCTCGATAAGTTTAGATCATATCTCGTAGGTTCTAAGGTCATAGTTTACACCGATCATGCCGCCTTGCGGTATTTACTCACGAAAAAGGATACCAAACCCCGCTTAATCCGTTGGATTCTCCTTCTTCAAGAGTTTGACCTAGAAATACGAAATAAAAAGGGTTCTGAAAATGTCGTAGCTGACCATCTTTCTCGTATAGTGCATGAAAACTATGATAACTCTCAAATCAACGATCATTTTCCCGATGAACAAATTCTTTCACTCTCTAGTGCACCATGGTACGCGGACATCGTAAATTATCTTGTCACAAATGAAACACCTTCCCATTGGTCAAAACAAGATAAACAAAAATTTCTCTCCAACGTTCGAAACTTTTGCTGGGACGATCCTTATCTTTTCAAATATTGCACCGATCAAATCATTCGCAGATGTGTCCCAGAACATGAATTCCATAGCATCCTCTCTTTTTCACATAATCAAGCATGTGGAGGACATTTTGGAGCAAAGAAAACTGCTGCCAAGGTGTTACAGTGCGGTTTTTATTGGCCTTCTCTTTTTCGTGATGCCCACGAATTTTGCTCCAAATGCGCTAGATGTCAACAAACAGGTCGTATTTCCAAACGTGACATGATGCCCCTAAATCCGATCCTTGTCATCGAAATTTTTGATGTTTGGGGCATCGATTTCATGGGTCCTTTTCCTAATTCTTTTGGAAATCTCTACATTTTACTCGTAGTAGATTACGTGTCTAGATGGGTTGAGGCCGTTCCCACCAGAACGAATGACAATAAAGTTGTTGTCAAATTTTTGAAAGAAAACATATTTTCCCGTTTTGGGACACCTCGAGCTATTATAAGTGATAACGGTTCTCATTTTTGTAATCGTGCTTTTGAATCTCTTCTTAAGAAATATTCTATCACTCATAAACTATCTACTCCATATCATCCACAGACCAACGGTCAAGTCGAGATTTCCAATAGACAAATTAAACAAATTCTTGAAAAGACGGTTAACTCCAACAGAAAAGATTGGTCATCTAAATTGATAGACGCCCTTTGGGCATTTCGCACAGCTTATAAAACCAATCTAGGAATGTCACCATACCGATTGGTCTTTGGAAAAGCATGCCATTTACCTGTTGAGCTCGAGCACCGCGCACTTTGGGCAATCAAATACCTTAATTTTGACATAGGAAAAGCCGGATCGCATCGTAAATTACAATTGTCAGAATTAGAAGAACTAAGAAATGAAGCGTATGAAAATGCAAAGATTTATAAAGAGAAAACTAAAATCTATCATGATAAATCCATACTTCGTAAGACATTCGAAGTAGGTCAGAAAGTTCTCTTATATAATTCCAGACTTCATTTATTTCCGGGCAACTTGAGATCTCGATGGACAGGTCCATATATTGTGAAAACAGTATACCCTTATGGTGCAGTTGAAATTGAAAATCCTACGGACAGTTCCATTTCAAAGGTCAATGGACAACGCTTGAAGCCATTTCTAGAGTTTGAACAGCACGAGGACGATGAGTTCGTGGATCTTTACGAACCTAGCTATTCGGCATGAGCCGCTCACTATCTTGCACATATCAGGTTGTATTTTTTTTAGTTTTTTATATTTTGCATTTGCATTCTATTTGACAGTTGGGACACTGTCTCATTCCAGTGTGGGGGAGATGCATATCTCATTCTGTTTGTTCATATTTCATAGTATAACATCATTTTTTTTTAAAAAAAATCATCTCATTATTTGTTTTCAAATTTCCTTTCAATTTTTTTTTCATTTCCCAATATTTTTAGGACTTCGATTTATTTTTAATTAGTCAAGACAAAGGTAAGCAGTTGTAGTCAATTGATGAAATTTTTTGTGAATCACTAATTTCAAATGTAAAATATAATGAAAAGTTGAATTACAAGCGATAATAGTGAGGTTAGTATATAGGGGAATTCGTAGGTGATGGTTATGAAATCCTTTCTAAACTGTAGTCTTTGTTTTTTTTTTAAAAATGGTAGATTTCAAGTACATGCGTTGACATTTCAAATCATTGAAGTTAAGTGGTGCTAAGTTGATTTGCATAACTCTCTTTAGTTAATTTCAAAAAAAAAATAAGAATAATAATAAGATACACCTAGCGTCGATAGGTGTGCACACTTGTGAAAGTGTGTGCACTCGCCACGCTCTGTACTCTTCTCACGTAAGCCCGAAAGGCAGTGCATGGATGGTATATCTGGCCTCAGCATTCTGAGTTAGGTGTATAAATAATTGAATAAATAATCACCTAAGGATTACCGACCTTTTCTGACATAGTCAGCGTCGGTTTGCACAATCCGCCAAGCTCTGTCCCAACTCTCACGTAAGCCCGCGAGGCAGTGCATGGGTGGTATACCTTGGTCCAAAAGTTAGGTGTAAAAAAAAAAGACTAAGCTTTGAAACCGAAACACTTCTTGATTTTTTTGATTTGGCTTGTCATACAAATGGAAATGGAAAATGCCATTTTGAAAAAAAAAACTGTGACTAACAGTGAAGAATTTATTTCATGGCTGCACTATGTTATCAACTGAAACAACTGGCCAAACTAGAATCTAATGTATGAAAACTTGAGTTATATTGAAATTTGTGTTTAGTGAGGAACGAAAAATTTCTAGAAGTTGACTAAAACTGATATACATCATTTTGTTGCAATTATTCTAAAGTAAATCGAGTCTCCGTTTGTTTAAAATTTTGCATTCATGTAGTACATTAGAATCATCACATACTGCATTTGGATTTTGTGGGTAGTATCCGCTGAAAACCCTCACGAGACACCACTCATCCTACTAGGGACACCTAGAGGTTTAACGGCTTGTTGCATACGCTCAATGCAATCGTGTTTCCTACGAAAAAGGATTTAGTTAGTTTTATTTTCTTGCTTATTCGAGGACGAATAAAGTTCTAGTGTAGGGGTATTTGATGAACGTATTTCTATGCAATTTAAACCGTTTATTTCATATATTTCTATTTTAATAAAGCGGTATTATACGGGTATTTTGTTGTGGTTTTGCAGATTATTGATTCCAAAGTGCAACGTTGAAATTAATCGGTTATGCCGTCCATTGGTTCAAAAATCACGCAGCAAAGAGTGCAACATTTTGAGCATTGAAATAAATCAAACAAAATAGGACACATTCAAAAGTAGCTCATGTGGGAATTTGGACCAATTCACATATAAAAGCATGATCACCTTTTTAAGCAATAGAGGACTTGGTCAAAGGAGCAGCTAACAGGGATGCCAAACACTCAGCATATATGTTTCAAGCTTTGATATAGCAACTGACTCTTCACTAATTCAACAAATGGACCCAGTCAATACATATATCTGGTCAGCTACTATGAAGAGGACCAGTTCTATTGCTAAAATTATGGACTGATTTTAGGGGTTGAAAGCCTATATATACAGCATTATACAATGCCTTGAAATGATCTCTTACCTCATCACTTTTCTTCAAGTTTAGATTTAAATTCAGCACTGTTTTTATTTTTGAACAGAATACGTAGGATTGTTGATTAGATTTAGCAATTTATTTATTCTTGTTCTTAGTTATTTTCTGCACTCTTTTCAGTTAGTTAATACTTATTTCAGTTGTTTGCTCCGTTATCTTCTTTTCCGCAATTTCAATTTCTTTTTTGATTTTTACAATTCTATATTTTGGTTGCAATTTCGATTAGTTTAGAAATCGATTCGGAGTATATTATTGTTTTTATTTTTTGTTCAAAATTCACCATCGAATTCGTTTAACACGCCTAAGATTTAACTATGGATTTTAATTGTTTTAAAATACAATTCCCTGTGTTCGACCTGCATACTACACGCCTGTGCGCTTGCAGAATTTATTAAAATTTGTGCTTTTCTAATCAATAGAAAAGTCGCAACATGGGACATCGTTCCCTCCTTAGCCACTTATTCATTTTCTAAGAATCCCCCACATGAATGAGTGGTTTTCTATTCTGTTCTGAAACATTGCGAAACATTTATCATATCAGTAAAAGTAGCACAGAAGCCTTGAACTTTTCCTTGTGTTTTATCATTAAAACTTATTGGCGAATCAGTGGACTAGATTGTCTTTGAACTGTAAGCCTTTTGTGTAAGCTTTATAAAGATAACACATGATAAGTGTTTTTAACTCCTTGGTTCTCTGTTTGTGTTCGTTTTAGCCATGAACACCAGCTTGGTCTCATGAGTACTCAAGAGAATCAGGCCTCGTTAATTCTCCTTGAAGCGGCGCCTTCATACTCACGTAGGTGATTCTATAAAGAGTATTCCGCAATAGTCCACTTGGTTCTTTATAGCTCAAGTATAGACATCATTAAAAGCTGAGCTTATCCTTTTCTCCGGCGGCATGTGCACTGACTTATCTTAGGAATGTCTAAATGTTTGATTTTTCCAGTGCTTCTAAGTTTTAACCTTAACTTAGTTGTCCCTTTGAACCTAAATCTTGGGATCTCCAGTCAATTAGGTTGGGTTTCCATTGAGGAAAACTTTTTAGTCAATAGGCCTTAAGCCCATTCCTATCAATAAGGTTTGAACTCTCTCTCTAGGCAAGCCTTTCGTTAGTGGATCCACAATGTTATCTTTCGACCTTACATAGTCTATAGTGATAACTCCATTAGAGAGTAGTTGTCTCACGGTTTCATGTCTACGACGAATATGTCTAGGCTTACCATTGTATATTGTACTGTTAGCTCTTCCAATAGCTGACTGACTATCACAATGTGTACAGATTGGTGGAACAGGTTTATTCCAATTCGGAATATCTTCTAGGAAACTTCTAAGCCAATCTGCTTCTTCAGGGCTTTGTCTAAAGCAATGAATTCTGACTCCATTGTTGACCTTGCTATACACGTTTTTTTTAGAAGACTTCCATGATATAGCTCCATTTCCTAGGGTAAATACATATCCACTTGTGGATTTGGTGTCATTTGAACCAGTTATCCAATTTGCATCACTATATCCTTCTACTATGGAAGGATACTTATTGTAATGCAAGCTGTAGTTCTGAGTATATTTTAAATATCCTAGAACCCTTATTATTGCTTCCTAATGTTTTTTACCAGGATTGCTTGTTTACCTACTCAGATTACTTACAGCATATGCAATATCTGGTCTAGTACAATTCATTACATATATTATACTTCCCAGTATTTGATAGTATTCAATTTGGTAGATTCCATCACCAGTATTTTTAACCCAATTTTGGTTCATATCAATTGGCGATTTAGCAACAGTTATATTATGTTGTTTGAACTTTTCAAGTATTTTGGCCACATAGTGTGATTGAGATAGTACATAACCTTTTGACGTCTTTAAAATTTTAACGCCCAAAATCACATCAGCCAATCCTAGATCTTTCATATCAAATCTAGATGACAACATATACTTTGTTGATTTGATTATGGCATTATTATTACCTAGTATCAATAAGTCATCAACATATATGCAAACTATGACATATCTTATATCTACATTCTTCATATATACACATTTATCTGATTCATTTATTATGAATACATTTGTCATCATAGTTTCATCAAATTTTTCATGCCATTATTTTGGCGCTTGTTTGAGACCATAAAGTGATTTTACTAACTTACACACTTTATTCTCATTTCCAGGGCTTAGGAACCCTTCAGGTTGCTGCATGTATATTTCTTCCTCTAACTCACCATTCAGAAATGCAGTTTTTACATTCATTTGATGTATTTCTAAATTTAGTATAGAAGCAATAACAATAAGCATCATAATGGATGTTATTCTAGTTACTGGTGAGTAAGTATCAAAGTAATCTAGATCTTCCTTTTGTCTAAATCCTTTGACTACCAGTCGGGCTTTATATTTATCTATTGAGCCATCAGCTTTAAGTTTTTCCTTAAAGATCCATTTATACCCTAATGGTTTAAATCCTTTTGGAAGATCTACTAGTTTCCATGTGTGGTTTTGTAAAATGGATTCAATTTCGCTATTGACAGCTTCTTTCCAATAAGGAGCATCGGTGATGACATTGCTTGTTTATATGTTAGAGGTTCATTTTCTGCCATATATGCATAGAACACAGGCCCAAAGGTTTTTGATATCCTTTGTCATTTGCTCCTTCTTGGTTCCTCTAAATCTTGATCATTTTCATGATCAACACGATGTTCAAGAGTTTCTTCTAATCTTGATCTCTTTTGGATACTAGTACTATTGGATTCTTTTAGTGGAAATACGTTTTCAAAGAATCTTGCATTTCGAGATTCGATTATGGTGTTTTCATGAATGTCATCAATTTCAGATTTATGCACCAAGAATCGATATGCATTACTATTATGAGCATATCCAATAAATATGCAATCTATAGGTTTGGGTCCAATTTTGACCTTTTTAGGCTTAGGTATTTCTACCTTTGCTAAGCACCCCCACACTTTTAAGTATTTGTAAGATGGGTGTATGTTTTTCCACAGTTCATGTGGTGACTTAAAGGTCTTTTTGCGAGGTACTTTGTTCAGTATATGATTAACTGAAAGTATCGCTTCACCCCAGAAATTGTCTGGTAATCCAGAACTACTAAGCAGAGCATTCATCATTTCCTTCAGGCTACGATTCTTACGTTCTGCTGTTCCATTGGATTGAGGAGAATACGATGCTGTTGTTTGATGGATTATACCATTTTAAGCGCAAAATTCCTTAAATGGAAATTCGTATTCTCCACCTCTATCACTTTGCAAGGCTTTTATCTTTTTGTTTAGTTGATTTTCAACTTCTGTCTTATATTGTTTAAACGTTTCAAAGGCCTCATCCTTGCTTCTTAGTAGGTACACATAACAGTACCTTATGCAATCATCGATAAATGTAATAAAATACCTTTTACCTCCTCTGGTTTGTTACATCTTTAGATCACATACATCAGTATGTATTAAATCTAACGGCTCGGTATTCCTTTCAACATGATGAAAGGAAGTTCTAGTTAACTTTGCTTCAGCACATGTTTCACATGTATAGTTGTGATCTATAGTAAACTTAGGTATAAAATCTAAGTTAACCAATTTTCGCAAAGTATCAAAATTCACATGGCCTAAACTAGCATGCCATATATTAAATGACTCAGCGATATAAACAGAAGAATCCAATTTATTCATACCTTTTGGTACAACAGTCATTACATTCATCTTGAATAGACCATCACTCACATACCCTTTACCCACATACGCTCCATTTTTAGACAATACAAAATTATCAGAAACAAAGACCAACTTGAAACCATTCTTGCTCAGCAATGATCCCGAAACTAAATTCTTACGAATGTCTGGTACATGCAGAACATCATTCAAAGTGAGTTCTTTTCCAGAAGTCATTTTGAGAACCACTTTTCCTTTTCCTTCAACCTTCGACGTAAGGGAGTTTCCCATGAAGAGTTGCTCTTCTTGTGTCGCAGGCTTGTAGTTGGAAAACATCCACTTGTTGGCGCGAATGTGTTTTGTGGCACCAGTGTCCACAAACCATTCCTTCGTGTTGCCAACTAAGTTGCATTCTGAGATCACAACTGACAAGTTCATTTCTGAAACTCCATCCGAAAGCCTATCATACTCCGTAACATTGGCTTGGTCTTTCTGCTTCTTTGGTCCTCGGCACTCACTTGCCTTATGGCCTTTCTTCCCGCAATTATGGCAGTTCCCTTTGAACTTCTTAGCCTTCTTTGCATTTGGATTATTTTCTCTCTTTCGTTTGTTGTTCTTGTTGGTCACAACAACATTTTCTTTTGCCACCATGGTGTTGGTTGACTTCTTTTCAGATTTTCTGTTATCCTCTTCAATTTTGAGTCGAACAACAAGATCTTCCATAGTCATTTTTTTCCGTTTGTGCTTCAGATAGTTCTTGAAGTCCTTCCATGATAGAGGCAACTTCTCGATAGCAGCAACAACTTGAAATGATTCGCTTAACTCCATCTTGTCATAATGAATCTCATGGATGATAACCAGAAGTTCCTGAATTTGGCTGTCTACTGTTTTGGTGTCGACCATCTTGAAGTCTAGAAATTTGCCGACTATGAACTTCTTCATCCTGGCGTCTTCCGTTTTGTACTTTTTCTCGAGGGACAACCAAAGAGTCTTTGCAATTTGGACAGTGCAGTACACATTGTACAGACTATTCTCCAAACCGTTGAGAAAATAATTCTTGCAAATGAAGTCAGAACCCTTCCAGGCTGTGAGGGCCTCGAACTTGGTGGCGTCGGGCTCGAGTTCATCTACTTGTGGAGGGTCCTCTGTTAGGTATTTGGCCAGACCTAACGTAGTCAAGTAGAAGAGCATCTTCTGTTGCCAGCGCTTAAAATCCTGGCCATTGAATTTTTCCGGCCTCTCTCCATGTGAGAATGGTACAGGCTGTGTGACAAGTGGTCCTGTCGAAGCGGAGGGCAATGGCTGCTTTGTTGTCGAAGTGTTACTATCTTGAGCCATCGTCTAAAACGATATGACTTCAATTAGTACACAGAACAGAATCAAACAAAGCACAAATCTATAAATTAGGGCAAAATCAATTTGGGCAAAAAAAACCCTAACCCTAATTTTGTAATTGGGTTAATAGGAAAAAGAATAGTTGAAATGTAATTCGTACCGTTTAGTACTTTGGTTGCAAGTTGAATATTTTATCCGAGTCCAGCACAGTTGTTGTTCCCTTAAAACAGATTTGCTCCCCCTACGGCGCAGCGGGTTGGCGAGCAACTGTTTTCGAAGGTGAAATGGAACGAGAGCCTGCAAGGTTGCGATGACGATGCAGGCGACGACGAACTCAAGAGAGTTGCTTATTTCAGAACAGAATATGCAGAGAGAAGGATAGGGGGAAAAAACAGAATGATCTGATTTCGATTCTGCATGCCTTTAAATAGGGTTGGGAAGTTGCCTGTTCGGGAAGAGGTGCGGCTGTGACCGTTGGAAAGGTTGCGACCCTTCAACCAACGGATGCAACCGTTTCTGGTAGCAAAAAAGGTATAATTCGGATCAAAAAATTAGCCTTTTTAGCACATCCCAGGTAACAAACAAAGGCCCATTTAATCATCAGACCCCAAAAGCCCCAAGGTCCAATCTTTGACCATATAATATTAATTTGTAGGATTTTTCATGCCTACATTGCCCCATTCTTTCTATCTCCTCATTCTCTTTTGGTATAGCTTATTAAGCTTTAGTATATATAGTGAAATTTGGATGTGTATTTCCCGATGTGAGACATTGTTCCCTCCTTAGCCACTTATTCATTTTCTAACAATAACAACATGGCTAGTAGGCAAATTTTACTTGAAACTCTTCCATCATTTCAATAAAACACTCACTCATGGGTAGTTTATGGGGATTTTAACTGTTGTCTTCATGTTACTGACAGGTATGGGGGTACTGCCCTATCTTTAAGGGTTACAACTCCTCTTAACAATGCTAATGAAGACTCATCTCTTATTGAGATACACTATTCTGGAGCTCCCTATTCATGGAATAATTGTAGCAAAAGCGGTGCTAGAACATTTAGCAAGATTTATTATGCCTTTTGTTACTTTAACTCTCTTAACTCCTGGCCTATGATCCACAACCATCTTCCCACTCCTCTCATATCTGATCATTCTCCACAAACTTTATAGTTTGGGGTGCCTGCCGTGAAAGTCAAAAAATCTTTTAAATTTTTTAGTTCTTGGATTCATGATTCTGAGTTTATAATATCATTAAACATGTTTGGTCTAATTCTTATTATGGTAACCCGATGTTGATATTGCAGAAAAAGTTAAAGGCTTACAAGGAGCAATTAAAGTTATAGTCTAGAGCTAAGTATGGCAGTGGTAGCTCAACCTCTAACTCCATTAAAATCAAGTTGGAGGAGGTCTAGAAACTTATGATTGATGATTCCAACTTTATTGAACTTGAAGCTGCTCTTCGCAAGAATTACAGGGAGGCTCTTCAAATGGAAGCTAGTATGATAAAGAAAAAAACTAGATTTAAATGGTGTGTGCAAGGTGACAGAAATACTACTTATTTCTGTGCTTTGCTGAAGTCAAAACATACCAGTGAGGATATTACTTCTATTCATGATCATGATGGAGGTTCTTAGATCCACATGTTAACTCCTATGATCAGTGACTCAAAAAGGCTCACGACTTAACAAGAGCAACGACCTAATTGATATGCGACTCATTGAGAGATACCGACCTAACAGACTTGAAAGGGATGCCGAATTAATGCCTAAACAAGGTTACCGACCTAAGACTTGCCGACCTAAGACTTAACAGGGATGCCGACCTAAGGCTTAAGTAAGTTACCGATCTAACTACCTATGGAGGTTGCCGATCTAATTGCCGAGAACAGAGAAAGGTCCACGACCTATGCTTAAGTCGCCACTGACTTACAACATAGAGAAGTCTACGACTTAACGGTTTTTACGACTCAAGGACAGGATGACTTAACGATTCAAGAGGTGGCATGACTTAAGAGGGAAATGAGTTCACGACTTAAAGCTGTCCGCAACCTACGACCTAGCGTGTGTCGAGAACGACTTAAGCAAATGAAACGCTGCTACTTATTTAACACGGTGGCCTCCTAGCTCGTCAACGAGTTAAGACTTTAGCAAGCTTATCAGTTAAACCGTGACTCACGACTTAGCTTAAGTCGTCCACGACCTAAAGCCGCTAAGTTATAGTCCGCTGCCACAATACTCATGCCGGAGGAAGTCTCGACCCAGCAGTTAAGTCGCAAACGACCCACGACCTAGTTTAAGTCGTCCACGACCCAACTTCGGTCGGTTACGAGTTAGGACTTGGTAATGTTTCCTGCCCAGAATTCTCTATAAATACGTTGCCATCTCCAACTTTCAAGGGACTTTTGGCCGATCTCTTTAAGCGCCGATACTCTGCTGAATTCTCGACTCACTCGATACTTCAAATACGAAAGGCATCTCAACAAACTTCAAGAGGAAATCTAACGCAATCAACATGGATTCAAAGAATTCTTCTACATCGGAGTTCTAGTTGTTTGTCTCATCAGTATTGTAATTGAAGATTGTTGTAAAGTTGTAATTGATTCAGTAATAAAGAGGATTAAAGTGGACGTAGGCTTACCTGAAGCCGAACCACTATAAAAACTATTGTATTTTCTACTTTCTCTGTGACTTTTCTACTTGTTTTTAGTTCCCGTGTTCACGGGTGGTGCTTTCACTCAATCTCAATATGCACCGGGGTGTTAGCGTTCGATTTTAAGCGTTAACACTACACCTGATGGAGTTAAAGTAAGCTTTGTTTCTTATTTCAAGAAGCTACTTAGCAATGCTGATAATTTTGTTCCTCGGCTTAACATCCTTGATAGCATTATCCTTCCTACTATTTCCTCTGCTGACAAGAATTATCTATCTACTGATATAACGCATATTGCGATAAAACAAGCTATTTTTGGAATGAACAAAAGTTCTTCTGGTGGACCGTATGGGTTTAATTCAACTTTTTTCACTGCCTGTTGGGATATGATTAAGACTGATGTGTATAAGGCAACCCAAAATTTCTTCAACAAATGTAAGATGCTTAGTTCTATGAATGCCATCAATATTTCCTTGATCCCTAAAGTCAAGCATGCGGACACAGTCTCTCAATACAGATCTATCTCCTATGGTAACATCATATATAAAGCAATTGCAAAAATAATTGCTACCAGACTGAAATCCGTTCTACCTAATATCATTTCTCAGAACCAAGCTGCCTTCCTTCCTTCTAGGTCAATTTTCGACAATGTGCTTTTACCTCATGAACTCCTTAAAGGCTACAGCAGATCAAGTATTTCTCCAAGAGCCAAGATCAAGCTTGACATTATGAAAGCCTATGATACTATCCACTGGGATTTGATTGTCAGAATCATGGCCTACATATAATTCCCTATGCACTTTGTTGCATGGATTCATGCATGTATATCAACTGCTAAATTCTCTATTGTTGTCAATGGAATCCTATCTAGTTATTTTAAAAGCAATTAGCAAGGGAAAAGGCAAGGTGATCCAATGTAATCATACCTTTTCATTATCATTATAGAGGTTTTGACACAAATGTTGAATAAAATAGTAGCTACTGGAGACTTCAAACTTCACCCTAAATGCAAAGAACATCAAATAACCAGTCTTCTGTTTGTTGATGATCTTATTGTATTTACCAAACCAATTATGTCAACTATTTCTAGTATCTTGGAAGTGCTCAAACAATTCTATAGGTTGACTAGCCTTAAAATTGACATGTCTAAGTCTGAGATACTGATGGCAGGTGTCCCACGGCAACTACAGGGTGATATTCTGAATGTTACTTCCCTGAGGTCAGCCAAGACTCTATGTCTTATCTTGGGATCCCACTGGCCACTTCAAAGGTTTCTAAAGTGCAATGCATGCCCATGTATGAAAGATTTATGGCAGTTTTTAACTCATGGACCAACAGATTCCTATCCCAGGCTGAAAGATTAACCTTAATAAATAAACTTAGTTATTTTTTCTATGGTGGTTTACTGGAGCTGAACCTTTATTTTGTCAATCAAGCTTCTTAACATGATCAGGAGTGCTATGTTACAATTCTTTTGGACTGGTAATACCTTCACCACCAAGATGACCCCTTGTTCATTCAAAAAGTTGGAGCTCCCCCATAGCAAAGCTGATCGTGGTATCAAGAATCTGATATACTGTAATAAAGTTGCCTTTGGTAGGCTTGTTAATGATGTCCAGGGCATCTCCAATCAATTACGGGCTGAATATTCAGTGGGCTGAATATTCAGCCCGTAATTGGGAGGGGCTGCCCATTGGTCAGGCGCCCATTAAATGGGCGCCTGGCCTCAGGCGCCCATTTTATGGGCGCCTGAGGCAAGGCGCCCATAAAATGGCCACCGCCCCCCCTTCCCCCTCATTTCTCTTCACTTTTTGTTTTCAATATTTTTTTAAAATTAGAAAAATTATCCGAAATGCCGCCGCGTCCAACCAAAATCGCCCGCACAACGGTTCAGAGACATCCAGAGGAGCAAGCAGGACCACTACACGTTCCGCCACCGCTTGGAGTTTCACCAGACGATCTACGTATTTTACATGAGCTGCCAGATGGTTATCGGCATAGAGCCGAAACCGCTTTGACGACCATACAGGTATTAATCAACCCTTACTATAACTTGTTATTTTAATTTGTACATTACATACTCATATTAAATAACCCTTACGCTATCAAAAATTATTGTTTCATTAACTATCTATAGGACCATTACATTCACTGTCGGGGTAGTTGGGCTAAGTGCATTACCCAGTTTTATGACTATCTTCCTGGTGCTATTATTGAGAGGCTACAGGCTAGCCCTTTTGGTCTATTTTTGTCGATTAGGCCTGTTCAGTCCTTTGATCGACCTCTCATCCAGGCATTAGCTGAGAGGTGGTGGCCCACCACGCATACGTTTCATTTTTCAGATTTTGAGCTTGGTATCACCCCAGTTGATTTCTACACGTTCACTGGGATTGAGATTGGACGACAGGGTCTTCGACCTTTTCCATTCGATGATTTATACGAGTCGCCCAATTTGTATACTGTTTTTTTGCCACTGATAGATGTTACCTGCGTCTCTAGTGGTTATGTTAAGTTGACGTACTTGCAGCATTACATCACCAGTTATATAGCTAGAGCCGATATGATGGATGCAGTTACTAGAGCATTTTTGTTGTACCTGTTTGGTTCGACCTTTTTTTCGAACCAAAAAGGTACGGTTAGACTTGGCTATTTAGCTTCCCTTGCCCGATTAGACCAGCTAAATACTATCGACTGGGGCACGGCGATATAAGGCACCCTATATACCGCTCTAGATTCATTTGCGCTTGGCGATGTCAGGCAGATGTATGCTTTTTGGTATATTTTGCCGTTATGGTACTACGAGTACACGGCAAACATGCATCCCCGCATCCAGGACACGGCTAGTCAGGCTGCTGAGCATTACTTCCCTAGGATGAGACGATGGGAGACCATGCAGTACGTACGTCATGTCCCCTTAGGTGTACGGCATGACTTGATGGAGGCTAGGTCACAGCTGGATATGCGTAGTCGTGGTAACATCATTCGGACTCCTTGGGCCTCACATTGGACTCATCTAGCAGATGCAGGTCTTCTAGTGGACGACCATCCCTTGATGGTTGCGTATTCAGTATCTAGACGTAGGGTTGCTTTGCATACGCCTGCATTTATGCCTATGTGGTATTTGGGAGAGAGATGTGCTTATCAGATTACGGGTGATCGTCGTATACCATATGATCCTTTATCCTGCGAGGACATGTTTGGTAGACATAGGGTGATCGGTGATCAGTACATACATGCTCTACGACAGGCTGGATGGGTGGATAGTAGTACCTTTTTCATCGATGGGGATTACGACGCTTATTGGGCTAGAGTAGCACCCCGTAGATTCATCGTACCAGATTATGTTCGTGGGGTCAACTCTGATCATATAGGACCTCATCTGGCAGCCGGTAGAGTTCAGGTACCGCAGGTTTCATTTGACCCGATTCCGTCACAGTTCTCCCAGGCTCCCATGCAGTTGGAGCCTGATACCACTTTTAGAACGTATGACTTGACAGGTACTTTGATTGAGCAGCCTTTAGTCTTTCCAGATCACCCCGACTATCCTGGTGTGCCTTCAGTCGGGTTATATCCTCCGTATGAGGTACGTTTGTTGTTTACTGTCATTTTTCCTTTATTTTATGCTTGTTTTTTTATTATGGCTTTTGTCATCTTTATGTGGTATGCTGCTAGATTGGATCAGGCTAGAGTAGGGTTTGGTGTGTTTCGCGATATGACTCTTGCACATACACACGCCATGCATGATATGTACATGCAGCATACACAGATGCTAGAGGCTCAGATTGATTAGCTATCAGCTAGACTTACTGTATATGAGCCTTTCAGATCACAGGGCGGAGGTGATGCTGGTCCCAGTGGGTATGGTGCTGGTGGTTTAGATGAGGACGATGGGGATGATGAGGACGAGGGGGATGATGGTGATGGGGATGACGAGGATGACGATGTAGACGATGATGATGATGATGGAGATGATGATGATGCTGGTGACGGAGATGAGGATGATGACAGTGACGGAGATGGTGATGACGGTGATGATGCCGACGATGACGACGCTGCCTCCCTTTAGTTGTATAGTTTTTAGTTTATGCGTATGAGTATATGTACTTAGGTCGTTATTTCAGTATATTGTGTATTATTGATATGCTGTCACTTTCTTGGATTTTGGATTATAATGATCATGGTTACTGTGAATTCTATATGTCTGTGAGTACCGTGACTTATACATGTTGGTGTATATTATTATTTGTAGGTGTCCGTTTCAATACGAACTATATGTTGGTGTACAGTGTGAATACTTTATGTTCGTTTAACTAGTGAATGATTCAAACATAGAACACTTATAAGAAATGACACAGTAATAATAGACTGCACATATGAAGAAATTAGACGTGGCGATTAAACTGCAACTAATGTACAGACAGTCTAAGACGTCTTATCTCATGTTCAAGTTCATTTTAGAAGTGTCTATTGGGAGTGGAAGAACTTCCCAAAAGCTTTTCACGGAGCATATAACGGCAAGGAAAAAAACCAACAATCATCTTAGAAGCAGTTGCCTCTCATGATTTGTGGATCTGGCATGCTTTCTTTGGAATGCCAGGTTCTCTTAATGACTTAAACGTTGTCGAACGATCTCATTTGTTCAACGATTTGGCGCAAGGTAAGTCAACTCCCGTATCATTTACTCTTGGTCAGAACACATATGACCATGGATACTATTTAGGAGATGGAATTTATCCCAAATGGAGTACGATTGTGAAGACATTTGCAAACCCAATGACGGCAAAACAGAAACAATTTGCTGCGATGCAGGAAGGACAAATGAAGGACGTAGAAAGGGCGTTTGGGGTCCTTCAAGCAAGATTTGCAATGGTAAGCAATCCATGTAGATTATGGAAGAGATCAAAAATGGCTACAATTATGTTCTGTTGTATAATTCTCCATAACATGATCATTGAAGATGAACGCGGTATGGATTATCCTGATTTCGAGTATGAAGGGGCAAGACAACCACCCGAATTGTTTCACACAACCACGTTACGAAATGAAGAACAGTACGCAATTCATAACGATCATCATGAGGTATATCGTAATGCAGCTATTCATAATAGACTCCAAAGGGATTTAATGGAGCATATTTGGAATTCTCATGGAAATCAGTAGTTGAAGATGGTGGATCTTTGTTTAATTACATATGTTTGCCTTTTTTATTTCTATAACGAAGTGTGTAATGCTTCAATTATTATGTTTGTAATGTCATTTATGTTTGATGAAGTAAATCTATTACGGGCATATACACAATGCATCGAAAAAATGATATACCATTAAATATTGTTAAACCGAAAATAACACTTGATTACCTAAATGAACTAAAGGTACATGGAAATGTAAACTGCAATAACTAGAAATATTAAATTAATACGTCAACTACATATGTTTTGTTCCAGATCTACTCTCAACAATGCGCTGTTTGTACTCCATCCAATATTGCAATGTAATTGGATCCATTCCGGTGACATCCTTTTCCATTACTATGGTCTCTTGGCGTTGCCGCTCTAGCTCAAAACGACCCTTCTCAATCTCAGTCAATTCTTTTAACACGGCAAGCTTTTCTGCGCTTCCTTTTTAACGTTCTGCATTTTCTCTCGCATGTTTTTCATGCATTAGGGCTAAACGAGAATCGATTTGAGATTGAACAGCAATTTTCTTCTTAGCTGCTCGTTGCCCCATCGGTCTAGCGTCCTCATCAAATGCGGGAACTACTTCTTCGTCTTCGATATCTTGGCATTCATTTGAGGCCATATGAGAAGAATTGCCTGGGCTAGAATTGTAAGTAGATCTACTTGCTTTTTTCTTCCCCTTTGACTTCGTCTGCACATCTCTTAAGCCTTTTGCGGTGTTTGAGTTCCATTTTTGTTGACTAACAAGCAAGTCATAGCAGTTTGCAAACTGATAGTAGTGGGGTTTCTTTGTACCATTTTCTCTTGGAAATAATTTCAAGAACTGATCGTTCGCCATTCTCTTCTACAGAAACAGAAAAACAAAATCAAATGTTAACAAAGTGATTAGAAATGAATGTAAATTAAAAATGTGATTTTACAAAACGCTACCAATTCAGCTTCGCCACCCATTCCACTTGGATTTGCTGTTCTTATTTTGTGGATCTGCGACTCGTAGAATTGTGTTTGTCGATTAATCTTCCCAAAACGACCCGTGATTGCAGACATTGATCTCGTCTTTTCAACATGTTTTTTATTGTACGCACTCATGACTTTTTCCCAAAACGCCTCTCCACTTTGGTCGTTCCCCTTTACCGAGTCGTTTGAAAAATGACAATAAATATAACACAAATCCTTATCTTCATCGCCAGACCATGGAGCAGAAGAATGGAACGATAGAGGGGGGGGCGGTTTGAGGAATTCCATTTTGAAAGGATTGAGAATCTAAATCCCAGCTATCCATATCCATCGCTTCGGTATATGATTGAAACGGATGAGACATACTTTCAATATTAAGGTATTGAGAATAAAATTGTAATAGAAGAAGAGATGTGTGTATTACAATCTGGATAACATTCTGATATATGTAGTGAAATCATAAATATGACCGTTTATAGCCGTTGTAATTGAAATATGACCGTTTATAGCCGTTGTAATTTGAAATATGACCGTTTATAGCCATTAGGGGTGAAAAGGGGGAAATATGGCCGGTGGGGATGGAAAATTGAGGGGGGGTGCCGCCCATTTAATGGGCGCCCAAGCCCAGTTCAGGATCCTGAATCAAATCCTGAACGTTAAGCTTAATCTTGAGGCTGAATTGAACGACTGAAGATCTTTTTTGCTCAAATTCAGCAAATAATTTGACCATTGGAGATGCCCTAAGTAAGAAGGGTTCTACTTTGGGTTCAGTGGACCATCAAGCACAACCTAGGTAATAAAAAAATTTGGTGTATGGAAATACCTCAGTATAGTAGCTGGACTTGGCATAGTTTACTCAAACTTAGGCCAATCCTTCTACCTCATGTTTGTTATGTTGTTGCTATGGGTGGGAAAGTGAGATTCTGGGATGACCCTTGGATCAAACATGGTGTAATCCTCAGCAACATTTTAACTCATCAAAAAAAAATTCTCAAATTGGTATTGGTATTAATGCAAGCTCGTGAGTTTGTTCATAATGGCCATATCATTCTTCCGTACTCAATTGTCCATATTATTAGGCAACTCTAGTTATATATTCAACAAACAAAGATCAAATTGGTGCAGGAGGACTGTGTGTTATGGACTGTCAAAGATGTGTAATTCAATATTAGCGATGTGTATTATGCTATCATGAACATTAATTCTTACCTTCAATTTAGTTGGAACAAACGTGTTTGGCTTAAACAATAATGAGAGAGAGAATTTAACCCTTTGGAAAATCATAAATAATGCGATACATACAAAGCCAAACCTAATGGATAAAGGGTTTATGGCAAATCTACACTATGTTCTATGTAACAATGCTCCTGAAGACACCTTACATATCTTCTTCAACTGTCAATATGTTTACAGACTTTGGTCAATGCTCGTGTGTAGAATTGGTAGACGTAATGGTATAAGAGACAGTCTGAACGAATGGAGTATTATTTTTAAAGCAATCAGATGGAAAGGGTTGCAGACTTATGTACTTCTTTTTATATTAAAGAAGTTTGTGAAAGTAATCTGGACAGAGAGGAACCAAGCTACATTTCATGGGAAGTTGAAATCACACGTTAAAATAAAGAACTTACTGTTGTATGAATTAAAGGAGAGGACGGAGCTGTGTACTTATGATTTCCCTACCCATATCAAACTCTGTTTTGTTTGAGTATTTCTGGTCCTTTTCATTTTTTCTTTTGTCCTTGGTTTTGTCTTTTCTTTTTTCTTTATTGCAGTGCTAGTTGTTGGTTTATGTCTTTCTTTTATTTGTTGATTGATCTCCCTATTTTGGTCTCCGTTGTTATTTTGCTTTTTTTGTTTGTGTTGCTTGTTTGTACCTCTCTTTGTTTCTTGCTCTGCAATAAAATTGGTAGGGGACCAGCTAACCTCTCCGACTTTGCCAAAATATATATTTCAAAAGCTGTTAACTTTATAACTATATGTAAATTTCAAACTTGTGTATTTTAAGTGGTTTACATATTTAAAACAGTAATACAATTATTTTCAACTAGTCTTTTATTTTAACAAAACTATGAATGTATGTGTGTGTGCGTGCATGCGTTGATTTTGTATATTTCAAATACCTTAAATTATTTTATAGTTCCCAATTTGCTTCTAAAATTATTTACTATGCAAAATTAGATATTATAGCTTTTAAATTAGAATTTATTTTACAGACTTAGTCAAATTTATTCAATAACTTTGAACGTTTATTTCACTTAATAAATTAATTAATCTTTATACAGGCACAAACATAGAAATTTGAGCTATTTTGAATGCAAGATAAAAGAAGATTAAACGCAGGCTACAAGTTTTACCTTTATTCATCGTTTTAATTGCCACGTAAATATCTTCTACTCTTTCTTTTAATAACCACTTAAGTGCACCATTACCTACCTAAATTTGATTCCTTTTATTGATATAGTCAAATATATTACAATGTTTTAAATCATTTATTTCATTCATTACATAAGCTAATTTTGATACACACATATAGATACATACATATATACATGCATACATATAAAATGCTTTAAAAATAAGCAAAAGAACGCCGAAAGGTTTCCTTCTTTACCTCTCATTAATTGACTCATAAATTCCCATTACTCGTTTCTTTAATGACACTTAAATGCACCATTACTAATTCATAGTTTGATTGCTTTCAGTCAAATCTATTTAAGTAATTTATGTCGTTTATTTCATTTAATGCATAAGTAGACTATGGCCTACACATATATATAAACTTTCATATTTAAGTTTAAAATGATTTACGATAACCATTGCATATATACATGGATAGTGTGTATGTGTAACGACCCACCTTTTTGGATGGTTCAAATCGACAATAAACCACACATGTCAGACTTAAACCATTCAAAAGGGAGAATTGTTAATGGGGTAAATAAGAAAAAAAAAGGAAAGAAAAAAACAAAATACAGAATCTCGCAGCGGAACGACAAAATATAATAATAAAATAAATAGTTCATGAAGTTGTTTTACAAATAACATTTGATTACACTTTTACAAATTCAAATCAGGGTTATACATAAATCATAAATAAACAATTAATGCAGCAGAACGCAGAATGTAATGGAATAATAGATAGCAATAATATACCGAATCTTCATCTCCGTCCACCAGAAAATAGTCTTAAACACTGAAAAACTCAGGCTGACCTGAGCATAATGAAAAACAATACACTCGAGTCAGAACTAAAAGTTCCTATGCAAGTCAAATCGATCTCAAATAAAAACATGAGTGCAATGGCTTCAGAGATGTTACCGGATTTTTCATCTCCTGTCAAGCGTACAATCTGAGTGCAATAACTTACGCGATTTCAAATATTCAAAATACCAATTTTAACCACTTTATTTAAAATAAATCCGAAGTTTAAATTAAAAATTTAAACTTTTTAAATAATTCAGTTTTAATGAATAATCCAAATTCAAGAAATTGTATGGGTATATATATCATTTCAACTCATAATTTAAATGTCTTAATTATCCAATTCTATAATGATTCAGATGACCATTTAAATGATGTCAATGATATACAAGGTGATAACAGGGACATATTAAAATAAATAAACAACCATACATCCAACATATCAATCAATAAGCATCCATTGCAAACAACATCCAAATCAACCAATATATTTCATCATATAATAGCTATCAATATTGGGGTTTAACTAACAATTAAATTCCAATATAAAATTATATGTCAATTCAGATCCAATATAAATTCAAATGTCAATTTAAATTAGCAAACCGTAATAAAATATTTATATTTCACATCATATATTTAATATAACTTGCAATGGAATTTTTAGTATTGCGTGAGTGGGTTTAATCACTCACTTTTGATTTATCCAATTGAAATTCCAATAAAAGTCCAAAATTTCAACAGTCTCTAAATGCAACCATACTAGTTTCATGTTGTCCGGAATTTTAACACGAACCCAAAGGAAGAAACCACGCATCAATCAGAGTTCATATGCAGAAGATATTCATGTTATAAGAATATATTGGAAATGAATAGAAAACTATGTACAAATATTTTAATAATAAAATAAAACATGTTAGTTACTCACATTAAGAATTTTGAAGCCTGCTCGTGTTTCTAAATTCTGGAGAATCAACAAAAAAGGATATGATGGCTCACACATGGAGGAAGGAGGCTTTAGGAAATGGATTTGTAAATAACTGAAAAAGATTGGATTCATGAAAATATGTTGCTCACATTTGTTCATTTTTTTAGAGGAGAAAGAAAACTTCAAGCAAAAGAAATAATGGAAGCACGTTTTGAAAATGGAAAGTTAGAGGAAGAGATTTATGAAATAGAAAATGAATAAGGGAAAAGCACGTTTGAAAATTGGAATATGAAAGGGAAGGATATAAGAAGATGTAAATTTGCAAAATAAAAAGAGCCGAACATGCAGGTAATTAACAAAAGATGAAAGATACGCGTTGGAATTTGATAAGGCATGTTTACATGGCAAACAAATCTTTTGGTATAAAATTTCAAAACATGTGCTACCTCAATTAATTTCATCAACACACATGAAACATTTCAAGGCAAGGCTCGCGTGTAAATAAATAAAATTTACTGGAAAATCAAAAGATGCATGTATTTAATAAAAGAAAGTAATAATAAAATAAAATAAATGAAAGCGATGATTTAAATTTGAGAATGTAGACCGTATATAGAAATCACAAATCTAATATACTAAAAAAAACATTTCATTTTAACATATTTTATTAACCCTAATACGCTCAAATTTACACACATTTATGTATTTTTATTTGGTACGCAGTAAATAAAATTAAATACTACAATTAACGTAATGATGACCGCCACCCCACACATTAAAAGATGAATTGAGACTCCAAAGTCAAATTTGAAACGGAATAAATCTCGTATGTAAATATGCCAACTATTCCAAATCAAAAATTTAACCAAACCTTCAAGTTGTTTTCTTACCATTTTATTATTGTTAATTTTTTATAATTAAATTCAAATCAAGTTTGAATATTTAAATAAATCAAATATTCCAACTAGAAACATACAACAAAATTCAATTCTTTGTTTTAATGAAATTAAATTTACATTCACAAATGAAATATTCACTTTATTTGATAAGAATATTTTTTTTTAAAGAAACCATCCTTTTCTTTTATTTTTATAGAAACATATTTCTTTTTATTACACATTAATTTACAATTAACACCTCCCCCTTTAATACCAACTTATTTAAACATCATCCCATTAAAGAGTCACAGAAATAATATTTCGTACAACCACGTCGTTTCTTTATCGATTAATTTCATGTTATCATTATATTTGTAACAAATTTAAGTACTCATAATTTGGACGCAATATTTCTCATTGAAATTCTCATTATATTTTTAACACAAAACGTATGTTGCACATATCATTAATTAATTACCTTTACTTCTATCTCTTATTAATGGCAAGATATAATTAATATTAATTACAATAATTAAATCTCAAAACATACCCTAATACATGAAAGATAATTAATCCAATTGTTTCCTTTGAAATCCAATTTTCCATGTTAAACCCAATATCTATATACTAAATTTATTCCAACATTTAATTACAACTATAATAAAACTAGTTCGTTATATATTTAAATTCCAAACAAATCCTTTTATTTTGATTTACATTCTTATTATCAAACCAACTATTCCCTTATGCAATTGATTAACTTAAATTTTACAATCACCACTCAACAGTTAACGTTTCTTCTTATATCAATTGTAATATTTCAATTACATTAATTCTCCGGTAATCACCAAATAAATTTCTAACGGATTTAATAATAAGATAATAAATAAAACAATGGTTATATGTTAATAATCCATATCTATTAACTTATTATTTACAAACAAAGATTAATAAATTCACGGACAAAATAATGGATTTCATACTCCATATTAAAACCAATTGCAATTAATAACACATGATTACATCAATTTATACATCATTTACTCTATTCCTTATTAACCTTTATTATTTAAATTGATTGAAATTGTGTTAACATAGTATAGTAGTCAATTACTGTAACATCCCGCCTTTTCGCACGGTTTAAACAGACACACGTGCCGATTCAAACCATACAGAAGGGCGGATTGTTATGGGGTAGATAAGAAAAACAAGAAAGAAATAAAAGAAACAGAATCTCGCAGCGGAAGGATAAAATATAATAATAAAATATATAGTTTATAAATTTGTTTACAAAACATTTATATACTACATATCAGAGTTACACATACCAATAACAATGCAGCGGAACAGTGTGAGTGTGGTACAATAATATAAATAATAGTAATACGAATCTTCGTCTTCGTCCTCCGGAGCTAAAACTTCAATCCTGAAACGCTCGGACTGAACCGAGCGAATTTGAAAAGACAAAACACTCGAGTCAGAACTAAAAGATCTTATGTGAGTTAAATTAACAAAATAAATATGAGTACAGTAACTCAAGAGATGCTCGGGATTTACATCTCTTAAGGATCCGTTAAATTATTTACTATATAGTATATTGCGCTATTATAATAGTGTCTAATTGTAAAATAAACATACTTTTAAATAGCGTTAAGGAGTGACCCAATATTCCCCTTAACACGTAATAGTCCCAGTAGTCCATCCAATATCATAGTCCCTCCTGATCGGGAAGCCACCAGAGGTACCACACGGGCTACGGGAGAAATCCAAACTCGTACAAGGCGCGATAGGGTAGGTGACACGGCACAACTAGGCAATGCCAGGGTAGATATACCAATTGCTATCCAGGCTGATGGAAACGCGTAGCCGCAGCTACCGCCCACCTCGAAACAAACTCCCCCAAAAAAATCAAAG
The DNA here is from genome assembly GCA_030765085.1 of Allium cepa. Lineage (NCBI taxonomy): Eukaryota > Viridiplantae > Streptophyta > Magnoliopsida > Asparagales > Amaryllidaceae > Allium > Allium cepa. The sequence goes on along the minus strand of CM060931.1, from coordinate 556,198,506 downwards.
AAAAGGTGGCCACTGAATCAATCCAAAGTCAAAGTATAATATCGAAGAGGAGTGTCCGATCAGAGGAATGACCTCATTGCCCCGAGAATCGCTCCTGTTTTAGCCACCTTATGCCAACTCACGGGAGTCGGGTCCACGTATTTACCTTGCAGGAAACGCCTCCACCAACCTACTTCATTCTAGAATCTCCACCGCGTACACGGTTAGTCAAAGTGGTTTTCGGTATCGACAGAGAGTATGTCCATATCCGATCCCGGTCTCTTTGCCAACCAATCGTTATTATAACACCGCGGTCATTTAAAAATAATTATACTTTTAAAACCAAAATAAAATATCCATTTAAAACCCATATAAAAACGATATCATTTTTATTCTTAAAACCCCAAATCAATACGATATCATTCTATTTTCCAATATATATTATTTCCAAAGTAAAATATTTAGAAATCAAAACTCTTGAATATAATATTTCCAACTTGTACTACCTTGAAAAACATAGCTTTGAAACAAATTTCCATCTCTCAAATGGTTAAATATTTAACTACTTTTATAAAACAAAATAGCTTCTTTAGATTTCACAAATCAATTCTAAATATCGATTTAACTTCCCAATACCATTTCAATTCTTATGGTTAAAAGCTTTAAATATTTCACCATTTCAAAAACAAACTTATTTGACAAACCCATATGTATCAAATCCAATTACTTATTATTTTGACTTGAAATGTTTACTTATTGAATTCAATATAATTTAAGTAAACCTTTAACTTCACATAACTGAAATTTTTTTCAATTTATTTAACTTGATATATTCCTTTAAAACAACCTGATACTTATTTAAATCACTTTACACAAAATCAAGTTATAAATCATATCCTTTAAAAATTTAACTTTTATTTAAATTCCGATTTAACTTAATATTCAACTTCCAATTTTATTCTCATTTAAGTCAATAGAACTACAAGAAATTAAATTTAAATTAAATGCTTAATCGTATTTGATCTTAAAATCAAACTTCGGTTTATACTTCAAATCAATTTTTATACAAAGCCTAAAACTAGAAAATTTCTATATATATATATATATATATAGCTTTTATTAATGATCAAATCAAAACCCATAAACATATACATATATGTATAACTTTACAAAACCATAGTAAAACATTTCCAAAAATAATTTTATATATTTACCGCGGTGCCTGTATAAAATTTTCTATCCTATGGTCAAGTGATACGGATGTTTATCATTTCAATCCGCAATTTAAAATAAAAAAATGCGGTTGTATATCATTTCAAACCGTAATCCCGAATGAAATGAAAATGCATGATGACTTGTAGTTTATACAATATAAATATAGCATCCATTCATCCAAATATCAATCATCAACCATTATTTGCAATCATCGTCCAATTTAAACAGTCACCGATATAGAGCATATAAATTATACAGGTAATAAATAACAGTTTATATTCAATAATAAATTTAATAACTGTTAACTAGCAGTTTATATGCAAAATAAATTCTAACTGTAAATTTATATGCAATAATTAAAATAATAAACAGTTAAATAAATAAAAATGCGAATTAACTGAGAAGATGAATAAAACATGCCAAACAAATCATATATAAATTTCTACTCATATCTAAAAATTAATTTAACAAACATAAAATATTTTAGAAGTTGTGAGTGGGTTAAAACACTCACCTTTTGAATTTAAATCGAATTTAAATTCAATTTAACTCAAAAATTCGACGGTCTCCGAATTGGTCCAAACAAGTTCCAAACTGTCCGGAATTTAATTATGATGCTAACAAAAAAAGTTTCGCATGAATCCGAGGTGGTATGAAAAAGTTATGCGATTTAAACGATTTGAAAATCAAAATAAATTATAAAACAAAACAAACCTTAATTAAATACTCGTCACGTCACTATCGTCTTCCACGCGCTTTGGCTACAGAGCACACGAATATGTTTCCAGACCGAACCCAAAACGGAAAACGAACACCACCAGTAGATTGCGTATTCTGAGAACTCCAACATATAATTTTTCTGGAATTTTTAGAGGAGTTTGAATTTTGACTTTTATTTGGATTGAAACTGGATCTAGAAATTGTCTGTTGCCATTGAAGAAGAGAAGAAGTTGAAGAAGAGACTATACAGAGGAATGAAGATGGAGGCTAGGGTTTCACCGCCTATTTATAGATAGATCGCAAAAGAATAGGTGTGCACGAATTTTAACGTGCAAACGGAGGTGGTCCCAAAAGATAAATAATATTAATTACACACGTTACGGATTTAGGAAATAAATAAATTCCTTATCATTTACATTTTATTTTAAACGTATTTACAAATGTAAATCTAGACGTTTCGTTTACGTTTCAAAATATATCCACAATTTTATTAATTTCCAAATTGATCTAAACAAATTTAGATGTAAATTAAAAGCTGGTAAGTCTATCCATTGCAGTGTTAATTTCTCCACTTCCTTATATTTAGAAATTATAAATTAAATTTTCAAAAACCTATTTTTTTGATTTTCAAAATTTTATATTCTCATCTTTTACCAGTAATAAGGATGCACTAACATTTGTTCATGGTTTCACCTTATTATCCTCAAATTCCATTTTAATTTACAATAATTGCAATTGTTGAATTTTGATACTTTAATTAAATTTATACATCTTGCTTTCTATACTATAAATCAACTAGTGGTCCTATTTTATATAGAATTAGCAAAATTTTATCTTATAAAATTAACCTCCTTCAATTACAAACAAAGTCTACTCTAACTGCACAATTCAAGTCAATTAATTGTAATTGATTTCCCATAAATGGTTATAAATAAAATTTGAAATCTTCATAACTTCGTTTATTGATTTACAATCTTACTATTAAATAAATTGACATTTAGCATTGAATTATATTACATTCCATAAATGAATTTATAAATTTATTTCAAATTAACGTACTACTTGATTTCCTTAGATTATAAGTTATTCTATTAGTCAGTCATCTTTTTTTTTAAAATCATTAATTAAGGTCCCAATTAGGATAATTTATCTGGATTTCATTACTTTATTACATCATTCATCACTTAACAATTAACCAACTTTTCTATGCATCTTATTTCACTTATATCTTGTAATTATTTTCTAAACTCATACTTGTAATACCCAATATCATTTTATATTTCAATCGATTCTCACTTATTCCTATTTTATTGCAATATATTTCTATACTCATTCATTAATGCATATCTTCACTCACTTCCTATTTTATTGCAATATATTTCTGTATTCATTCATTAATGCATATCTTCACTCAATTCCTATTTTATTGCAATATATTTCTATATTCATTCATTAATGCATATCTTCACTCACTTCCTATTTTATTTGTAATATATTTCTATATTCATTCATAAATGCATATCTTCACTTACTTCCTATTAGTATTTGTAATATATTTCTATATTCATTCATTAATGCATATCTTCACTTACTTCCTATTTTATTTGCAATATATTTCTATATTCATTCATTAATGCATATCTTCACTTACTTCCTATTTTATTTGCAATATATTTCTATATTCATTCATTAATGCATATCTCCACTTACTTCCTATTTTATTTGCAATATATTTCTATATTCATTCATTAATGCACACATACAAATTAAAAATTCTAAATTCCTTTTAATTATTCCATCTATGCTCCATTCCTTCACTTAATGCACAATTAGCATTCCTTATTCAAATTTGTTACATTCCCTTATATCCACTTCATAAATAAATTGGTATTCCGTTTTCCATTTATTACTAACTTTAATTATTGCAATTTATTATCTAACATACAATTTGAATTTATTTTCAAATTTTCACCGTTAAGTTAATTAACATCTTCTAATAGTAAATAAAAAGGATTGAGCAAATTAAAATTTCTATTCAGTTATATTTTATCAATATATTGATACTTAGGCAAAATCAAATTCTTGTCTTTAATTACCCTTTTCATAATTTTAACTCAATCAACCATTTCAACATGCAACTCATAATAACTTTTTATAAGTATGCATGGAATCATCATTTATTCCAATCTTTTCTTACTTTACATAATAAATTCCCTTTATTTATTTTCAATTTACACAAAGGTATAAATCTTTCACTATTTCAATCATTAGATTTTTATTCAAATTACTAATAATCAAGTTTTTAAATACCGTTGCTATATTTTAATTTAGCGTTCATTCCATACTAATTTATCATCTTCATTTTTTTTCTTTTTTTCTTTTTTTTCTACAAAAAATTAAATTACAAGATCCTATTCAATTAACAATTTAATTGTCGAAATTTACGGGTCATTACAATTACATTCAATCAATATTAGCAAATTATATGTTAATACGTGTTACCATCTTTTATCTCATTAAAATTAGTTGTTTTAAGATGTATCTTAAGGTCAAAATTTCTAATCTAATAAGATTCAATTTAATAAATCATAAATTTTAATTTCTGACAATATTAAAGTCCAAAACCTTATTAAATTTAATATTTTTAATTATAAAAAATATGGGTTGTTACAGTCTCCCTCACTCAAAAATTTTCGTCCTCGAAAAGGAACAAGAAGGAATCGAGGAATTTGAAATATTTTATTAAAAATGATCAATTTATAAACAATTTAACTTACATATTTAAGTTTAATATAAATTTGAAAATAACTCAACTTCTACGAAAAATTTCGACAGCATCTCCTTGGTGTGGTTAGGTCCAGAAAAATAATAATATCAATAATAAAAGTGTATATATATATATCATATATATATATATATCATATGTCAAAAATAAATATCCCAAACCATGGGATAATAATAAAATATCGCTATAAAACTGTAATCCAAAAGCGTACCTATTTGTTGGGAAAACAACTTTATTTATGAGACCAAAAGCAGTAATTATTGCTTCCATAAACCTGTATTTCACTTATACTATCCAAAATAGTGAGAATTATGTATTAGAGAGATATTTTAAGTTGTTTCAATTTGCAACAAAAGCAAATCAATATAAAGCATATTCAAACAAACAATACAACCATTTATCAACCAAAGAATCCATCATACATCCATAGCAATCAAAACCAATGGTTTGTTTAGTTTAGAAACTTTTAATCATGCAAGGTGATAAATAAAATATCAAGTATACCCTATGCTCAACAGCCTTAGATAATTACTTAATAGATTAGTCATACAACCTCGACAACTAGAAGTATTCTTTTCCAAACTTACCATCAGCCAAACAACAAGAATTTTAAATTTATTTAAGTTTATTCTAATGGTTTTTTTATCATTTACCTTTCATTCATTTATTTATACAAAGATCAATCACTTACATAATTTGGTTTCCATTAATGATTTAAGTCATTAATGAATCATTTCAAAAAAATATTACTACTGCCCTACTTATATTTATAACTTAATTCGATTATTGAATAAAAATTTAAGTTTTTGATATTCTCCCTGAAGAGAATAGAAATATTTCAACAAATCTAAAAATTCAGTCAAAACATTTAACCTTATTCACTTAGTAAAAATATAAGATATATTTAAAACATCCTCATAGCATTATGCAAAGATATTTCAAAAATCTAAAAAAATGTTAGAAATTTTATATCAAAACATTATAATAAACTTTAAAATAAAGTTCCTTAAATCCAATAATTTATTAGACTCGTTATTTTTAAAATAAGTATAAACTCAAGATTATTAAACTGAAACTAATAGTATACTCAAATATTACATTAAATTTCTAAATCAAAGTATAAAATTTCATATCTTCAGAATTAATTTTACATACTTGTTTTAAAATAAATATTCAAATCATGGAAAAACATTTATTATGGTTTAATACAAAATTCAAACAGTAAATAAACCAATAAATTTACTATTAGTACTTCGAAATCAATTAAATATTCCGAACTATACTTGCAAAATAGAGATTCAAATTTATTTGTCAAGTATGTTACTATAAACAAACATCACAAATCAATTTTTTTTCATTTATATAATATCCTTAAATTATACATTCAAAGAAACTTATACAAATTTTACTTGAAATATTCATTTGAAAGCTTCATTTGCAAATAAATCATCTTTAATACTGTAATACTTTTCAAAAATTCATTTATAAAATTTCTTGCTTCATTTATAAATACCCTTTAAATATTTTAAATAACATCTTTATAAATATATGTAAACTATTTGAAAATAATTATTTACATCATTACTTATAATTACAAAGAAGCTATTGAAACCCTTAAATCCATTATTTATAAATTTATTAGTTTTATCTCAAGATACTTTTCAAACATTATTAATAAATCAATAATCATTTACTTTAAATATGTTTTATTGAATTAATAATTTCTTATGGTATTTACAACACTAATTAACCATATTGTACATAAATAGATAATATTTTAAACATTTTAAAGTATTTAGAAAAGAAAAAAAATGACCAAAATATTCTTTATATAATACTTTATCAAAATACTTTTATAACTTGATGTATTAACAGGTTTATTCTCGTTCTTGTAGACTCTAGCCATGCATTGATCAGGCACAAGGCTAGAACTCTCCAAGTACTTAGTAGACCTGTTTCAACACCTAGTGAAAATACTTAAAAATAGGTATGAGAAGTACCGCTCAAAATCCAATGTCAAATGATCATAATACGATAGAGAGGCCCGTTGCTGATCCAATATTTACGCAACGGACACAAAACTATCCAGAAGATCCTTCTACCTTCCGGTTTCTAGAAAAATATCGTAGCCAGTTCGTAAACAAGGGACCATTGACCCCTGCTGTAGTGGTACGCTGCTGATTCAATGACTTACACAATAGATGCACTTCCTTCCTAGAACATCCATAAACAACATACCCCAAGATCGAAAGCGCCACTATTGGGTAAACTAAAGAACCATCTACCCTGGAAAAAAAATCTAGGAACTCAAGAGTTTAAGTCCAGATAACCATATCGGTTCGAATACATTTTTGAATTTACCCAAGCCCATTAGGGTTTATCGGTTGAATCCATTCCTGGATTCCCCAAGTTCATCTGGGTCGAAGCTTATCACTGTACATCTCACGGAGGGTACTTCCCCATACCTCTTACTTCAAAATATAATATACGATATATAGTACCCTTTCAAAATCATAGCTTCAAATATCGCACTTATATAAATTCCATTATGTATAAGATTTCATTTTCACACAAAGTACTATCCAAAATCAATAATCTCGAATATATCAAATCATTCTTATATAAATTCCGTTATATATAAGATTTCTCTTCAGATCGAATATCTTCCAAAATTAACTGTTTCAAAATCACTTGTACTTATATAAAGTCCACCTTATACAAGAATCAAAAATTTTCCAAATCAATTTCGCTGTATGAAAAGCCATATGGGATTGAACATCTTTGCTTTACAAAAGGTTTAAATTTAGAATAGTTTCACATAAAATATCGTTTTTGTGAAATAGATTTGTATATAAATAGTTGTGTAAAATAGTTTGTAAATAATAGTTTATAAGTTTGTAAATAAAATAGTTTCTAAATAGTTTTGTAATAAAATAGTTTATAAAATAGTTTTTTAAATAAAATAGAACAAGATAGTTTGTATAAGAAAAATAAAAGAAAATAGTTTTGTAAAATGGTTTTAAATCGATAGTAGTTTGCATAAAAGAAAATTCTAATTTAAATTACAAAGATATCCAACCCAACAACTTTCAGTTTCAGTGCCAAAGCATATCAGTAATATTAGAACATAAGATGTACATATGTCGTTATTCCGTAAAATCACATTCGTTCACCCGCTCGATCACATAAGTTCGCTTTCGAACTAGTATTGTCCATTCAACTTCCCTAATGCGGACTTCGATATGGTTTCTTGACTAGAAACCATGATTCTCCTTACATAGCCATGTACTATGATAGAGAATTCTAGAATCAAACCAAAAATCCATATCAAATATTCGCCGTCAAGAATTGAATGAAAAGTCCTAACATGAAGTGATGTAATTCACATAAAACTTGTGTGCTTAAATCCGGATCAAATTAATTTTGCGAATAAAATAATATACATACAACTTATGTAATTATTCCAATTTGTTACGTCACAATGTCATTTTAATTAAATTCGTTTTTAATCTCATCGATTAACACAAATATTACTTCATACTTTACTATTTGTTTCATAGAATTTCTCCATTTAATATAAACATCAGTATATCAATTCTTGTAATTGTAACGATCCCGATTTTTAATTAAACTTAAATTGATAATTAAAATAAATTTTTGAATAAAATTGTAAATTAGTTTGAATTTTCCAAGATTTAATAAGATATTTGCTATTTAGACATTGATTTTAAAATTTAATTAGGGCTTTGAAATTCTATATTTAATTATTATAAAGAAAAAGTAACATCCCAAAACTTATCAATTAAACTTAATAATATATTTTTAAACTTTTGGAATTTAATTTGATATTATATTGAAAAACCTCAAGCAAATAAAATAAGTGATAATAATATAAAAATAAATTCCAATTTATTTTGAGTTTAAAATTTTGAAAAAATGGGTGTTTTAAAAATTCAATTAAATTTAAAATTTTATACATATATGTATATTGCATATATGAGTAAGATTGAATACATATTGAAGTTGAATTTAAACTGTGCAAGTGTATGTGTGAATATATATATGGACATAAATAGATTTTAATTCAAGTGAATTGGGAATTTGAATCTACATTTAAAATGATTGTTTTAAAGAAATATTTGGCTTTTAAAATCATTAAGGTGAAATTTATATAATATAAAGATTGGCTAAAAACAATTATTCTTTTAACATTGTATATACACACATACAAATGAATAAAGAGGTATACCCATTTATAAAGTAAATATGATAAAAAAATTATTTTAAAAAAAAATTCTTTTGTCTTTGAAAATTATAAATGTTAAACATATACAAAGGGATGGAGTGAAGGAATCAACAAACATTGAGATCTCATAATCATTTTCTACAAATGGCATTCACTATGATTGCTTGAATAAAATAATAGAATTAAAAATTATAGTAAACTTTTCATCTCCCATTTGCAATCATATAATATCTCAGCAAATCTGAAAATACAATAAAAAAAGATTTGGGAATTTCAAATCTAAACACCAAAGAAAATAAAATAAAAAAAATCAGAAAGAAGAAAAAAAACTACCAACGTTTCTTCAAATCAACGTGGTAAGTAAAAATCTGGAGACTTTAAAACAAACTGGAGCAAATCAACTCATCAATTCAAATCATCAAGTGTCAGATACAAATCTGAAGCAATCAATCAGGAAGCTTCAACAAATTCAAACTGGAACAATGACTTCAACCTGAAATAGATTAGAGCAGTGCAAGCTTTCTGGGATAAATTAAGTCAAGTAAAATTCCTTTAAAAGATTTGAATTTGAAGTTGTAAATCAGTAATGAAGCAAAGATTTAAACTATTATATTTATCAGTTCAGGAAACAAATCAAAATCAAAGCTTAAAGACAACAATAGTTCCAGTTCTCAAAAATTAAATGCTTCTCTGTTCCCCGTTCTTTATTCTCTGCCTTCACATTCCAGGTGGGCAAACACACTCGAACCCATTTATATGTTTTGATATTTGAGTTGATGCTTGAAATATATTTGTTTAGTTGATAACTATGTCAGTATGTTTGCATGACTGTGAATTTTCTTGTGTATGTATGTCTGTATACAGTCATGTGTCTTTGTTCATGGTTACAGGTTTATGGAACCAGTTATAAAATTCAAAATCATCCTATCTAGATGATTTCAGGAATCAATTTCTAAACGAAAAATAATTATAATCATGAAATGCTAATTTTAAAAATAATTTCATGGACATTTGTTTTGTAGTTATTTTTAAAATAAAAACAACAGAGATGATAGGATTTTTAACAAAAATTTCGAATGTCAGGGTTTCGATTTTTAATTACAGGAATGAATTCGTACTTCGAATCCATGATTTTTGATGATCGTCTTAGAATTTTTAAGCTAGAATTTATGGAAAACTTTTGAGTTGAATGAAATTTGGATTTTTGTCAATTCTGGGAAATCAACAGTAAAGTATAAATCGTGATTAAGGGTGAAGCTAGCCGGTATATCGGTGGATTTGAGAAAAATATGAATTGAATTTATAAAGCATTGTGGCGAGAGGAATGGGTCGATCTAGGGTTCGACAGTAGCTTTTGCTTGATGGGATTCTCGATGGAGCCGCGTTCTCGTCGGAGAGTTCTATTCGATCGCACCAGGGGGAATTGTTTGGGGTTCGACGGAGTAGCTTTGGTTGTGGTGGCTAGGTTATCGGTGGACGAGGTCGACGGCGCAGGGCGTTTTCTGATCGAAGCTTGGGTTTCCAGGTTGAGCTCGAATGCTCGTTTCGATTCTATAGTGAATTCATCGATGCTGGGTGATGGGTTGAGTTGAGGAGGTAGTCACTGATCTGTGGGAAGCAATCGCTTATGATATGGGTGGCGAATTGCGGTGTGCACGTACACTGTGCACGTGGGTATTTGGGTTGTGAAGTGTGGAAGAAGAAGCAGGTTTGGGTTGTTTGTGTGATTCTCAAGTTTGGGCTAGGGGAAGTGATGGCGTAGCTCGAGTTTTAACTTGGAGTAGGATGGTTGTGCGAGAGTAAAATGCTTAGAAATTTTTAAGGTTAAAAATTTGGGGCGATCGGGTTAACTTTTGGGGAAACCCAAAGCAGTGGAGCAATTTGCTCGGGTTCAACTCGAAGCAAACAGGGGTTTTTCTCGAGTTTATTGATATTGGCCAAAACAGTTTTAAACTTAAAAGAAAAATCAAGTTTTTAAAATTTCAAGATTTGTTAAATCTGGTTAATCAATTTTCTTCTTATATTAAATGATTTTAAAGTTTAAGAATTTGTTAAGAGGGTTTTAAATAATAAATGTTTTAATTAACTAAGTTTTAAAACGGTTTTTAATAAACATAGCTTTTATTTTAAAGATTTATTTTAAACAAACTTAATGATATTTCAAGAAGTTAACATTAAGGATGCTTTATAATTGTCAATTAACTTTTCAAGGTTAAGCTAAAATTTTATTGATTAAGAAACTTATTACTTGAAGTAAACTACTTAATGTAAGTATTTATAGTAAATTGATTAATAATTCAAGTTAGTTAATCAAGTAATTAATGAATGATTAAATAAAAATAATATTAGTGAAAGTAATTAAGAATAGATAATTAGAGATTAAAGATTGATTAATCAATAATTAAGGGTTTATTAATTAAGGAATAATTTATTAAATTTAATTAATTACAGTTAAGGGTTAATTAATTAAGATAAATAATTAAGAAATAAATGAAGGCAATTAAGACCTAATCAGTTGTAGCTAATGATAATTAATCATTGATTAAAAATTACTAATGAAAGTAATTATGTGAGTAATAAATCTAAAACCACACGATTTATTCACCTTAGTTGAAGATGTTTGATTGTTATTGAATGTTGTGTGATGGATTGATATATTTGATATGTGGTGTGATGCTATGTAATGCTTTGTGCTGAGCTGTTATATCTGTGATGAATATACTGTTGTAGGAATATGAAAAAACCCCTTGGCCCGTAAAACGACATTTGAATTTCGATGCGGCAGGGAGTCGGATTCCAGTTGGTTATCCGAAACCCACATCGAATCTTAAGGGTAAATCTTTGTGATTAATAAATTTATTTTATCTATGAATCTGTGAACAAAGATAAGCGTTATGGGTTATACCGCTTATCGATATTGATATGATTGAATCTGTGATGATTGATGTTGTGCACTATCGTGTAAAACCCCCGGACTACACTATACACACACAAATATGGATTGCACGTGGAAATGGGTTAAGTCACAGATTTTTGAAATAATTTTAAAAATTAAAATTTTGAATTTGAATGGTTTTGGAAATGGGTTGGGATTAAAATAAAAAGTTTTTGAAAAGGGAATTTCAAAGATTAAAGTTAAATTTGAATAACTTAATTTAGTTTTGAAATTTGATTTAAATTTGAATTTAAAGTTTGAAATTGGATTCTATTTGTGATTTAAAGAGGTTATACAAGTTTATGTAGGTTTTAAACCATTTTTAAAGCAGGAATTTGAATTTAACCCAAAGATTTTAACTTGTATAAATAAAATCGAATTTTTTCGAAACGAAAACTATTTGTTTTCAAATAATAAAAGCTTTCACATAAGAAACGAACTTTCAATTTGTGTTGTAAGGATTTTAAGTCTAAAATAAAAATGGTCTTCCAAGTTATAAATAAAATTTTGGAAATGATTTGAAAGCTATAAGTTAAATCCACGACTTAAAGATTTAAATGAGTTAATCCAAATTGAAATGGAAATCGTTTTGAAAATCTATAAATGGATCTTTGTGAAGCTGGGTGAACTTTGTGAAATGGATCTTTTTATTTAAAAGATTTGAAATGGTAATTTGTTTAACCATTTGAAAGAAAAGCTTTGGATTTTTAAGTTGTGACTTAACTAAGATCCCATATCCATATGTTTTTAAATATTGCGCTTATTATTCAGTTTAGCTGGGAGAGGACCTTATGTCATATAACCCGTTCTGAATAATGATACGACACTATGGATTGCATTTGAAGATCGGTGCTGAAGACCGGGTGTCTTCAAGCACGATAGGATAACCTGTCAATTAACTTTGCACTGAGTTGCTCCGGTATAGAGTTCTCCCTAAGTGACGGGAAGTCAGATCGGAATTGTGGATGCTCGGATTGCAAGGGCTTCTTCCTTTATTGGACAAAGTGCCTACGGTTCTGTTCGAACCCGGAACAGACTTGTATGGTTGTATGTCCGACATTACACTTTGAGATATTAAACCGATCTCTATCAAATACATTTCTACTTGGTGGCGGAGAATGTATTCTCTTAGCTTAACACCCTTCTCTGAGACGTACGAGCTCAGAGGTTATGTAGTTGACATTTATAAGTGATATACTCCCAATTTGGTAGTGTGGCATGCTGAGTGCTGCTGTGTATCATTTGTTGATCAAAGCATGGCTTTGTATAAAGCGTAGCTTTGTGGACGAGACTGCATCAGGACCTCACACCCTGGAAATGGTCGAAACAGGAAAGATGCGGCAAGGTTATGAGGGTCGCTCCCTTTAGGGTGTGTCATTTCCTTCTGGAAAAGGGTGGTATCATGGTATGGACCCCAGATACTTACTCATGTGGATACTGCAGATCTATTTCTTTGTGATTGCTTTGTGGTTTAGAGGCGCCTCAGATAAAGGTCCCAAAGGACCGGGGGATGGCATGCTCGAGTAGTAGTTACCTAGTAACAGAGGTAACCCGACCTTGTGTTGGCAGAGATCCGGTTAGGTTCTCGGGAAGTCCCGCCAGAGACGTACCCATGGACAGTAGGAAGTTCCTTAGCCTGACCATTTGTTGGAAATCCAATCAAAACAATATGCGCCCTGTACGGTTTTAGTTGTATAACATGCCATGGAATGTGGTGGTAACCTGCTACCGAACATGGTAGCTATAGTAGGCATAAGTGCGAAATGCCTGTGCTGGCTAGGATTTATATTATACTTTCGAAATGGTTTTTCTACACTATGCACTAGTAATAATATCAAAGAAATTTTCTCGTATCAAGCATATTTGACTATCATAAGAAGAAATCTCCTTCAATTCTACGTTGCATTGTGTGTATGGCGGGAGGCCTTTGGTAGTTTCATTTTCCAAAAAGCATTGCGGATTTATTTTAAATTCTTTTGTTGTTTGTTTTATAAGATAAACTGTTTATGTTTGCTCATACCAGTCTCACGACTACCTGGAGTTCATTGTTCCTTTCCTAAACTCTGGGTGCCCACAATTTTCCCACACGGACAGACTAGAGTTGAGTTTTTTAGATAGTCGGGTTTAGTAGATTATATGGAGCTAGTTCAGTCTTTGGATCAGGACTGCACTTGCTTATCCTTGTGCATCGTTATTGGAAGTTTAAGCTATTTCTAGATTAGTGCTTTGGAGATGGAGATTACCGATACTGGAGTTCTTTCTTGAAGACTATCTTGGAGATATTGTTCCGCTGCTGGTGTTATATTTTCTTTCCGCTGCTATTGTCTTGTATCATAGCTCTGATGTATATTGATATTCATTGTACCATCATTGTATCTGGATATTGTATCAAATGTTGTATATCAAATGTATTATTCATTTCTACCACTGTGTTGTACTTAATGTGTTATAAGCTCCAGCGAACCAGATTCGACGTTTGAATCTGCGACATTTGAATACGAGTGTCGTATTCGGTGTCGATTTACGAAGGTCGAGTCAGGGTCGCTACAACAATATTTCTTATATTTCTCTTTAATTTAAATTACATTCATTTCACATGTAATATTTCTCATTTAATACTACATTTATTTGCAAATCATTTCAAGGAATTTTCTTACGTTTATAACCCATTTATACAACTTAATTCCTTTTTATAAGACATTGTTCGAGTTTAAAGTTATCACAGCTTTATTTATAACCATTTTTTGCCACATCCATTTTTATCATAACAATTTACAAGTCATGGCTTTAATGGAAATCATTTCACTTTTAATTCATATTTGCTTATTCCATTTGGTTTCACCTTTACCTTTCAATTTATTTATGACACATTTTATAAATGTTAATTAAGTTTGTGAACATATTTTTCCAATTTAATCTTATTTACAACATTTCCTTAATCACACTTTCGATTTAAACATCCTAAGACTTAAAGTTCATACTTGTATATTATTACATTACATGCTAAGAATGTATACCCCAATTCTATTCATTTACTAAATATAGATAAAAAAATTAAACCCTATTTTACTTGCTTTCAAATTAAGGTTATCAATTCAACTGTATAGTTCAACCCAAATATTAACTTTCACTCATATATTAATTCAGAAGATTTCGATCATCCGAAATATCCAAATATTCCATTTTTTTCAATAGTTGAAAATACAGTCAACAAACAACAAAATTCACAACAACATTTCAATTTCATAAACAAATATCCTAATTATTCATTTTAATCTCTTTAATACACCATTATTAAACTAGTGTTTAGTCCATTAATTCAATCAACAATAATTAACCAATGTTTATAATTTAATTAAATACAACAAGTCAACAAAATGATAATAATTAAATACTAGCATTTCATAAATCAAACACATTACAAATAACTATATTAGTTATAAAAATTTATTCTTTTATATATAGATCATATAATATTAGGAAAAATAATTTCATTTCAAAATTTATATAAAACATTTTTATAACACTAACAAATACGTGCTCTTGTATACACGCTTAGACAACTCATTCTAGGGTATTACTACCCTATCTCTAATGAGTTAATCCCAACAGGCAAAGGTATGTCTAAACCTGGCTCTGATACCAACTATAACGACCCACCTTTTTGGATGGTTCAAATCGACAATAAACCACACATGTCGGACTCAAACCATTCAAAATGGAGGATTGTTAATGAGATAAATAAGAAAAAGAAAAGAAAAAGGAAAGAAAAAAAATAAAGAATCTCGCAGCTGAACGACAAAATATAATAATCAAATAAATAGTTCATGAAGCTGTTTTACAGATACACTTATACAAATTCAAATCAGAGTTATATATAAATCATAAATAAAAAATAATGCAACGGAACACAGAATGTAGTGGAATAATAAATAGCAATAAGATACTGAATCTTCATCTCCGTCCACCAGAAAATAGTCTTCAACACTGAAAAACTCATGCTGACCCAAGCGTAATGAAAAACAATACACTCGAGTCAGAGCTAAAAATTCTTATGTAAGTCAAATCAATCTCAAATAAAAATATTAGTGCAATGGCTTCAGAGATGTTACGGGATTTTTCATCTCTTATCAAGTTTATAACCTGAGTGCAATAACTTACGAGATTTCAAATAATTCGAAATACTAATTTTAACCGCTTTATTTAAAATAAATCCGAAGTTTAAACTTAAACTTTTTAAAAAATTCAGTTTCAATAAATAATCCAGATCCAAGAAATTGTATGGGTATATATATCATTTCAACCCATAATTTAAATGTCTTAATTATCCAATTCTAAAATGATTCAAAGGACCATTTAAATGATGTCAATAATATACAAGGTGATAACAGGACATATTAAAATAAATAAACAACCATACAACCAACATATCAATCAATAAGCATCCTTTGCAAACAACATCCAAATCAACCAGTATATTTCATCATATAAAGTTATCAATATCGGGGTTTAACTATCAATTAAATTCTAATATAAAATTATATGTCAATTCAAATTCAATATCAATTCAAATGTCAACTTAAATTAGCAAACCGCAATAAAATATTTATATATCACATCATATATTTTATTTAACTTGCAATGGAATTTTTAGTATTTCTTGAGTGGGTTTAATCACTCAACTTTGATTTATAGCCAATTGAAAATCCAATAAAAACCCAAAATTTCAGCGGTCTCCAAATGCAACCATACAAGTTTCTTGTTGTCTAGAATTTTGATACGAACCCAAAAGAAGAAACCGCGCATTAATCGGAGTTCATATGCGAAAGATATTCAAGTTATAAGAATATATTGGAAATGAAATAGTAAACCATGTACACATATTTTAATAATAAAATAAAACACGTTAGTTTCTCACATTAAGAATTTTGAAGCCTGCTCGTGTTTCCAAATTCTGAAGAATCAACAAAAAAAGGACACGATTGCTCACACATGGAGGAAGGAGGCTTTAGGAAATGGATTGGTAAATAAATGGAGAAGATCGGCTTCATGAAAATAAGTTGCTCACATTTGTTTGTTTTTTTAGAAGGGAAAGAAAACTTTAGGCAAAAGAAATAATGGAAGCCCGTTTTGGAAATGGAAAGTTAGAGGAAGGGATTTATGAAATAAGAAATGAATAAGGAAAAAGCACGTTTGGAAATTGAAATATAAAAGGGAAGGATATAAGAAGATGTAAATTTGCAAAATAAAAAGAGCCTAACATGCAGGTAATTAACAAAAGATGAAAGATACGCGTTGGAATTTGATAAGACATGTTTACATGGCAAGCAAATCTTTTGGTATAAAATTTCAAAACATGTGCTACCTCAATTAATTTCATCAACATACATGAAACATTTCAAGGCAAGGCTCACGTGTAAATAAATAAAACTTACTGGAAAATCAAAAGAAGCATGTCTTTAATAAAAGAAAGTAATAATAAAATAAAATAAATGAAAGCAACGATTTAAATTTGAGAATGTAGACCGTATATATCACAAATCTAATATACTAAAAAAAACAGTTCATTTTAACATATTTTATTAACCCTTATACACTCAAATTTACACACATTTATGTATTTTTATTTAGTACACAGTAAATAAAATTAAACACTACCATTAACGTAATGAGGACTGCCACCCCACACGTTAAAAGATGAATTGAGACTCCAAAGTCAAATTTGAAACAGAATAAATCTTTTATGTAAATATGCTAACTATTCCAAATCAAAAATTTAACCAAACGTTCAAGTTGTTTTCTTACCATTTTATTATTGTTAATTTTTTATAGTTAAATTCAAATCAAGTTTGAATATTAAAATAAATCAAATATTCCAACTAGAAACATACAACAAAATTCAATTCTTTGTTTTAATGAAATTAAATTTACATTTACAAATGAAATATTCACTTTACTTGATAAGAATATTCTTTTCAAGAAAACATCCTTTTCTTTTATTTTTGTAGAAACATATTTCTTTTCATTACACATTAGTTTACAATTAACACCTCCCCCTTTAAAACCAGCTTATATTTAAAGATTATCCCATTAAAGAGTCATAAAAATAATATTTCGTACAACCACGTCTTTTCTGTTGAGTCAAAGCTTCTATGAAGATTTTGATTGCTGACAACAATATAACGGCAATCGACAAATCAAGACCTACATATGGTACTCTAGATTATAGGTTGATTATTTGATGTTGTAATAGTGATAAACTTGTTAAAATCTATCCTCAAATAATCATGCATTTCAAATATAGTCGATATATATACATTTAAACATCATTGCACATTCACTGTGAAAATTTACACAGACCGGTCGACCGGTTGAAAATGGGGCGGTCGACCGTTTCTGGTAAAGTTGCACAGTAAACGTGCACACATGCACATAACGACTATATATTTAAAATCCTGTCTACCGGTCATTTTTTGACCTGTCGACCGTTTTTAAACAGAAAGCAAGTTTTCCAAAAGACACTTCTCTTCTCCAAAAGTTGCATCTCCTACCTTTCACCAATAATCACAACTCTTAATGGCAACTGTTTCACCAAGAGTTACAACTATTTCTTCTTATATATACTCATCTAAATCGTTGATTCAAACATGAATTTATATGATTATTATATGCTTTCTCTGATCTTACTTTCTAACATTCTTGCATTCTAAAAGCACTCATTTAATTAATAGCTTATTGAATCATTGAAACTATTTTATACCTTTTGATTCAATAAGCAATATACCTTCATTTGGTATCAGAGCACGGTCATCATATAACCGTAACACAGTTATTTGATATATTCTTGTAATATGGCAAATAACGCAAGTACTAGCACTCAAAACACCACTTACACAGAAGGGCAATCGACACAAAGACCTCCATTTTTCAATGGTCTTAACTATAGTTATTGGGCAACACGTATGTCATTCTTTATGCAATCAAGTAGCTATGATGCTTGGAATGCTACTCAAAGAGAAATAGTGAATCCAACAACTGATTATTCAGAATGGACTGTGGCTGAGAAAACGGCAGCAGCCGTAAATGCAAGAGCAATAAATATGTTGTTCTATGCATTAGACCAAAATGAATATAACCGTGTTAGTATCTGCACTACTGCATATCAAATTTGGCAAACGCTAAAAATCACTCATGAAGGTACTAACAAGGTTAAACAAGCCAAAATAGCCATGCTGAAAAGTCAATTTCAAAATTTCAAAATGAAACCAAATGAAACAATCAATGACATGTATTCACGGTTTCAAACTATTCACCATGCACTTATTGGGTTAGGACAAAAGTATTCTGATTTTGATGTTGTTTCAACAGTCCTACATTCTCTGACTAATGAATGGGAAGGAAAAGTATTAGCAATTAAAGAAGCTAATGACCTTTCCGTCATGAAGCCAGATGAATTGATAGGAAATTTAATGTCCTATGAAGCAAATTTGCAGGCTAGAAAAGAACAGAAAGAAGAAAAGAAAAATGTAGCATTTCATGGTGAGAAAGATGAAAATGAATCAGATTCTGAAGATGAAGATTTGGCGTTCATTGCTAAAGGTTTCAAAAAATTCCTAAAATATCGAAAAGCCAGTCGCTACAATAAAAAGAAACCTGGATCAAATAAACCATCTTCATCTGCTATAGAATGTTTCAACTGCCATAAAAAGGGACACATGCAGAAGGATTGTCCAGAACAAAAGAAAAAGTCAGAAAATGACAAATTCAAATATAAGAAGGACAAATCAAAGAAACGAGCCTTCTCAGTAACATGGGATGATTCAGAGTCATCTTCATCAGAAAGTGAAAGTGATTCGGAGAATGAACAAGCTAATGTTTGTTTTATGGCAACAGAAGATGAGGTACAAATTCCTACATTTGATGAATTACTTGATATTAATGCTGAATTGATAGTCAAATATAAAGACATAAAACGTCAATTAAAAGTAGTCAAAGCAGATTTAAGTAGAGCAGAGTTTGAACGAGATATGTTAAAAGATGAGAAGAAAATATTAGAAGAAGAACTTGAAAATATTCAAGAATCATCATCTAATGTTGACTCTCAAATATCTCTTTTGAGTCAAGAAATAGAAGCTCAAAAAGAGAAAAATAATGCTCTCACTACTGAAAATCATGAACTTAAAGCAAAAGTCAAAATTCTAGACCTAGAAAAAGCTAGTTTACAAACAAAGTTTGATGACATTACTCAAAATGTTTCTAACTTTAACAAAGGTCGAGAAAATTTGACTAAAATCATTGAAAGTTCACAATCTATTTTAGATAAACAAGGTTTGGGATATAACAAACATGAAACTAAGAAACATCTTAGAAATAAAAGGAAGAAGAAAGTACAAAAAACTGAAGCTAAGAAAAATCTTAGTTTATTATATTTCAAACCAAAACCAGTTGTGAAATTTCAAAAGAAAGATGTCAAGACTATCAAAATATGGGTTCCTAAAACAAATAACAATTTGATTAGGAACAAATACATTCAGCAATTCATGAATACTGTGCATCTTAATAATAATTATATATATAAAGGGGATACCGGACCCATATGGGTTTGGACTCCTAAGACCTAACTCTTAGGACCCTATAAAAAGTGGGTACCATGGACTTAATTCTATTTTTTGCAGGTCCTACTTAAGAAAAGAGGAAAATGGATATTCTGGCTGATATACTCCTATATTATTCCATTATCTATTATTCCTTTTTGTCGATGACAAAGGGGGAGAAAGTGCTAACAATTATTTGCAGGAATATATATGTATATAAGACAAAATCTCAGGGGGAGATCACATATTCAGGGAGAGATTCAGAACTTCAGATATATGTTGTCATCAATCAAAAAGGGGGAGAATGTTGAGTCAAGATTTTTATAGAGTTTTGATTTCTGACAAAGGAATAAGCCGTGATCGACAAAAAGAAGTTATTCATTTAAGAAACACAAAGAGCTCCATATATTAGAGGTTGATTATTTGGTATGTTAGTAATTTATGTTAAAATCTATCCTCAAATAATCATATAACTTCAATCTTTCAATATATATACATATGCACATTAACCGTGCAAATTAGACTAAACCGGTCGACCGGTTGAAAATAAGGTGGTCGACCGTTTTTGCCCAGAATGCACAGATAACATGCACACATGCACATAACGTATATATATTTGAATTCCTGTCTACCGATCCATTTTTGACCTGTCGACCGTTTTTAAACAGAAAGCAACTTTTTCAAAAGACACTTCTCTTCTCTAAAGGTTGCATCTCCTATCTTTGATCAATGATCATAACTCTTAATGGCAACTGTTCACAAAGAGTTACAACTGTTTTTCTCTATATATACTCATCTAAATCATTGATTCAAACAAGTTTTTACACGATCATATATGCTCTCTAATCTAATCTCTAACACTCCTGCATTCTAAAAATTAATTTAGCTTATTGAATCATTGAAATTATTTCATATCTTTTGATTCAATAAGTAAATACCTTCTTTAATCTTTACAAAACATCATTCATATTCTTTGAGGATAAGATTATAGGAAGGGTGTACTACTAGTGACAAATCCGTGTTTTCAAGAACACAAGTTGTCAACAACAATTGTATTTGTTCTTTTGTTGAAGTCCTCTGTGTTGTAAGAGGCAAGTGTTGAAGTCCTCAGTGTATTAGAGGCGTGAAATCCCGTTCGGCTGTTCGGGTATTGTAAACCTGTTCCTCCGGGTGAAGCGAGGTAGTTAATAGTGAAAATCCAGATAGAAGTCTGGGACTGGACGTAGGACGGTGCTCCGAACCAGTATAAAAATCTCTGGTGTGATTTTTCTATTTTTTATTTACTATGCTATTATCATCTATTTCCGCATTTATATTGTAGTCCATATTACACGATCCGTGTGTACTATATTAGCACATATAATTGTATACACACCGCACCTTCATTTGGTATCAGAGCACGGTCATCATATAACCGTAACACGGTTATTTGATATATTCTTGTACTCAAAACATATGACGGGAGACAAAAGCTTATTAACAAATATTAAATACTCAGATGGTGGCTCAGTCACTTTTGGAGACAATTCAAAAGGTTATATCATCGGCAAAGGCGATGTGAGCAATTGCGGTACATCTAACTTACCTCTTATTACTAATGTCATGCTAGTTAGAAATTTAAAACACAATTTACTTAGTATTAGTCAGTTATGTGACAAGGGTTTTATAATTTCCTTTTCAAATAATAAGTGTAGTATTTTAGATAAAGACCATAATTTAGTTTTTGAAGGTTATAGAGACAGAAATATATATATTCTAAATATGAATATTAATCATAATTCAGATATGTGTCTTGTGGCTAATGACAATGATCCATGGCTATGGCACAAACGTTTCTGTCATATAAACTTCAGAAATATTGACAAGTTAGCTAAAAACAATCTAGTTAGAGGACTACCCAAAATGAGTTTTAAAGTTAACAACATTTGTGATGCATGTCAATTAGGAAAATTGACCAAATCATCTTTTAAATCCAAGAAAGTTATATCAACATTACAACCACTTGAGTTACTGCACATGGATTTATTTGGACCTACTAGAGTTCAATCAATAAATCACAATCAATATGTTCTTGTAATTGTTGATGATTTCTCTCGTTATACATGGACAATTTTCTTAAAAAATAAAAGTGATACTTTCAATCATTTCAAATCCTTCGTCAAAAGAATTCAAAAATCAAAAGGGATTAAAGTTAAAAATATAAGAAGTGATCATGGCGGAGAGTTTGAAAATAATGAATTTGAACATTTTTGTACAAAGAAAGGTATATATCATAATTTTTCGTTTCCCAGAACTCCACAACAGAATGGAGTAGTAGAACGAAAGAACCGAACTTTACAAGAATGTGCAAGAACATTATTGAATGGAACTACCTTACCAAAACATTTCTGGGCAGAAGCTGTCGCAACCGCCTGTTATGTTTTAAATCGTGTGTCCATAAGACCTCTTACCAAGAACACTCCTTATGAATTGTTTAACAAAAGAAAGCCCAAAATCTCATACTTCAAAGTTTTTGGTTCTAAGTGCTTTATTTTAAATACGAAAGACCAGCTTGGAAAATTCGATCCAAAAGCCGATGAAGGAATATTTGTCGGTTATTCGGAACAAAGTAAGGCCTATCGGATATTTAATAAACGAACCAAAACTATTGAAGAATCACTTCATGTATCTTTTGATGAAATCTATCAGCATCCTCACACAATAGCAGATGATGACGAATCAATAGTCATTAATAATCCAATCATCTCAAATACTGATTCTGACTCAGAAGTAATTATTGAGAATGCTCCTCAAATATGTGAATTACAAACACCACCAAGAATATTAAGAGACCATCCGGCCCAAAATATAATAGGTGAAATAACATCACATGTCAGAACAAGGAGTCAACTCAATCAAATGGGTCATGTCGCTTTTCTCTCAAATATCGAACCCAAGAATCCAAAAGAAGCTGCTACAGATGATTACTGGATCATTGCCATGCAGGAAGAACTAAATCAGTTTGAGCGCAATGACGTTTGGGAACTTGTTCCAAGACCAACTGATCAGTCAGTAATTGGTACTAAATGGGTCTATAAAAATAAGGCTGACGAACAAGGAAATATCACCAAAAATAAAGCAAGATTAGTAGCACAAGGATACAATCAAGAAGAAGGTATCGATTATGAAGAAACTTTTGCACCAGTTGCTCGACTAGAAGCTATTAGAATTCTATTATCTTTTGCTTGTCATCATAATTTCAAACTTTATCAGATGGATGTCAAAAGTGCTTTTCTCAATGGATTTATCAAAGAGAATGTCTATGTCGAACAACCTCCGTTGTTCGTACATGAAAAATATCCTGACCATGTGTTCAAACTTAAGAAAGCTCTGTATGGTTTAAAACAAGCACCTCGTGCTTGGTATGAACGATTACGTAGCTATCTTATTAATTCAGGTTTTGAAATAGGCAAAGTCGATCAAACTTTGTTTATTAAACATTCTCGAAAAGATATTCTGGTTATCCAAATATATGTAGACGATATAATCTTTGGTTCAACAAACGATAAACTCTGCAAGGAATTTGCAAGTATTATGACCAAAGAATTTGAAATGTCTCATATGGGAGAACTATCTTATTTTCTTGGACTTCAAATCAAACAACTTTCAAACGGTATTTTTATCAATCAAGAAAAATACTGTGAAAATCTTATCAAACGCTTCGGATTACAAAATACATCTGGTAAACCAACTCCTACGAGTACAACTACACATCTTGAAAAAGATGAAAGTAGTAAGAATGTTGACCAGAAATTATATCGAAGCATGATTGGTTCTCTTCTTTATCTTACAGCTAGTCGTCCAGATATATTAATGAGTGTTTGTTTATGTGCTCGTTTTCAAGCCGATCCAAAGGAATCACATTTACGAGCAGTGAAACGTATAATTCGTTATCTTAATAATACCAAAGATTTTGGTCTTTTCTATCCAAAAGAATGTCCATTTGAATTAGTATCATATAGTGATGCTGATTTTGGTGGCTCACGAACGGATAGAAAAAGTACAAGTGGTACATGCCATTTTATTGGAAAATCACTTGTCTCTTGGTTTAGTAAGAAACAGAATTGTGTTTCACTATCAACATGTGAAGCTGAATATATATCAGCGGCTCTTGCTTGTACTCAAGTACTATATATGCAACAAACACTTCAAGATTTTGATATTCATTTATCAAATTCTATTATATACTGTGATAACACAAGTGCTATAAATCTTTCTAAAAATCCAGTGAATCACTCTCGAACTAAACACATTGATATCCGTCATCATTTTCTTCGAGATAATATTGAAAAAAGAAATATATGTCTTGAATATATCCATACTGACAATCAATTAGCAGACATTTTTACTAAGCCGCTGCTCGAATCTAATTTTATTAGATTACGAAGAGAGCTTGGTTTAATTTCAAGAAAAAATCTTGACTAAGCAATTACTAATGTACACTTTCTCTTTTGGTTATTCTCTTTAATTATAATTTTTTTGTTTAAACTAAACTAATGTCTTTTCTCCTAGTAACCGTATCTTTTACTTAACCTATTTTTTATATTAAATATTAGCCATTGCTTTATTTAAATGGTTAAATTTTATTTACTCATTTTATAAATTCAGTTTTAAAAACAAAGCTATTTTTAGAATAACAATAAAATTTCTGCTTATATTTTCGTGGTTAAAAGTTATCATTAACTCACATCCATAAGATTATATATAAGAAACTTATATATAAGCTTGCAAATTTTTTATACTTTGATCATCTTTAATTCTTATCTATCCATAATAATATATTCAACTTACACTATGGCTCATATTTGTGACAAATGTGCGCAAGAATCTCACATTTCTATTACAAGCTCTGAGTCGGACGAATATTATTCTCCTACTACTCCAAAACAAAAATCAAGCTGTCATCATCAATGCTCCTGTATGTCTGATAAAACTCCAAATTCAAAACGAGTTAAAAGGACACTATTCTATTCTCCTCGAACCAAAGCTCAAATTGAAGAGATACACCACTACCAAAAACATCAAATCGACCTTCAGAGACAATTGCATTATGGACAAAACCAACTGTATCATGAACAACGTACGTCGGCGCGATTATCCGTCTTAGAAAGAATGGCATCGTTCTTCTGCGGATCAAACAAGCACGATGTTCATGAACCAATGCCATCCAGGCCATCGACTTCAACGACTCCAAACTCTTGGGATAGAAATTATAACGAGAATGAAGGAGCTCGAAATAAGTGGAGTCCAAGGGCTAAACGCATTGAAGACAACAAAAATTCTAATGACAACTCTCCTTCTCATTAGAATTTCATAATGTATATTGTTTTGTTTTCATATATATATTTCTTGTAATATCATATATTCTGTAATAATAATATAATATAAAATATATGCAATCGATTTTTTTCAAAATTTTTTGCAAAATCAAGCAGTTTTCAACACAGAGCAAAACCGGTCGACCACCGGAAATATGACCGGTCGACCAAAAATGCTCTCGGGTTGAAAACAGTCGACCGGTCATATATAGGCGGTCGACCGGTCGCATGCATTTACAGTTTTTTTTACAGTTCACGTATATATTTTATACCCCACACTCATTTCTTTCTACTTCCTACTGAAAGCTCTCCCAATTCCCAAACCCTAGTTCATATTTCTCAAGCTCCAAAACTCTCAAATCCTCATCAATGGCTCCACCACAAAAGAAATCAAAGAAAAGAGCATCTTCAGAATCTTCATCTCTAACTCTCTCTGCCAGAAAGTGGCTTGAAACTCCAGTTGCCGTAACTCGATGGAATCAAATGACAAATTATAAGTTCCATCCGGGCTCATTCATCAAATTCGAAGACTTCACTTCATACGGTATTCGTCGTTTAGCAAACAATTCCAATATTTCTCCTCTAATAGATTTTTCAGATAATAGCGTAGAAATTAATCACTTAATGATTAAATTATTCTACGCAAATATGAATTTAGAAGAATATACACCGGATAATCCAAATGGAGTTATTTGGTCGGTAGTTTGCGGCAAACGAATTTATCTTACTCATGATAGAATAGCTTCTATTCTTGGAATACCAAATCGAGGTGAAGAATTTTCATCGACATTTTGTGAAGTATTCACCCGAAATAGCACTAGCCATAAGTTTATAGAAGATAATAGTGACGGCACCAAATCGATTGGGCTACGACCGACAGCAAGGCTATTACATCGTGTCTTGATGCACTCTCTATTTCCTCGATTAGGAAATTATGATGCCGTCTACAAGGAAAATTTCAAGGCTCTTTATGCTATATACGGGGAAATCGAAATCAACTGGGCTCACATGATTTTCGATGAAATTTTAAAAGTGAATAACTCCACTCGACCTCATTTCTTCTATAATGAGTATATTATGCGCATATTGCTAGCATGTGGAGTAACAGCCCCTGATTCAGCAACATCTACACCAAAATGCATTGACTCCACTACCATCAAGCGCATGAAACTTCCTCCACCCTATGTTCAGATTATGCCATTCGAACAATGGCAACAACGAGGTACACAAGCACAACGAGCTCCATCTTCCCGACCTCGTTCCGGAGAAGTTAGGTTGTTGAAATCTAAGTCGTCTACAAGAGAATCTCTTGAAACCATCGCTCGTAATCAATTCTTACTTGAAGCGAGACTCAAACGTATGGATTCAAAAATTGACAAACGATTCAACAAGGTCAAGTCTTTCTTCAGTGCTATATGGGATGCTATATCATGTAGCACATCTGTCTCTACCCAACATCAAGACCCCGGAAAGCGTCCGGCTCCTCCCACTTTCACTTGGTCAACATCCGAGGAATCTGCTGGTACAAGCGGACAAGGTCATGGAGAGACGTCTAGAGGTGATGACGATGACGATGATGACGATGACGATGATGACGATGATGATGATGAAGATGATGAGGAGGAGATTCAGTCGGACTAAAGCTAGTTTGTTTATTTTTTTAAGTTCTTTAAAAACATCTGTGACACTTGTACTAATTAGTGTCCATCTTATTGAACTATGGCATGTATGGTAGTTTTCAAAACATCTTATGTTTAAATATGTATTATGCATTGTTCTTTTTTGGTTCATATTCTCTTTTGTTTACTCCTTTTTGTCGATGACAAAGGGGGAGAAAGGTGCTAATAATTGTTTGCAGGGAGAAAGGTGCTAATAATTGTCTGCAGGAAATCACATATTCAGGGGGAGATTCAATACTTTAGCTATATATTGTCATCAATCAAAAAGGGGGAGAATGTTGAGTCAAAGCTTCTATGAAGATTTTGATTGCTGACAACAATATAACGGCAATCGACAAATCAAGACCTACATATGGTACTCTAGATTATAGGTTGATTATTTGATGTTGTAATAGTGATAAACTTGTTAAAATCTATCCTCAAATAATCATGCATTTCAAATATAGTCGATATATATACATTTAAACATCATTGCACATTCACTGTGAAAATTTACACAGACCGGTCGACCGGTTGAAAATGGGGCGGTCGACCATTTCTGGTAAAGTTGCACAGTAAACGTGCACACATGCACATAACGACTATATATTTAAAATCCTGTCTACCGGTCATTTTTTGACCTGTCGACCGTTTTTAAACAGAAAGCAAGTTTTCCAAAAGACACTTCTCTTCTCCAAAAGTTGCATCTCCTACCTTTCACCAATAATCACAACTCTTAATGGCAACTGTTTCACCAAGAGTTACAACTATTTCTTCTTATATATACTCATCTAAATCGTTGATTCAAACATGAATTTATATGATTATTATATGCTTTCTCTGATCTTACTTTCTAACATTCTTGCATTCTAAAAGCACTCATTTAATTAATAGCTTATTGAATCATTGAAACTATTTTATACCTTTTGATTCAATAAGCAATATACCTTCATTTGGTATCAGAGCACGGTCATCATATAACCGTAACACAGTTATTTGATATATTCTTGTAATATGGCAAATAACGCAAGTACTAGCACTCAAAACACCACTTACACAGAAGGGCAATCGACACAAAGACCTCCATTTTTCAATGGTCTTAACTATATTTATTGGGCAACACGTATGTCATTCTTTATGCAATCAAGTAGCTATGATGCTTGGAATGCTACTCAAAGAGAAATAGTGAATCCAACAACTGATTATTCAGAATGGACTGTGGCTGAGAAAACGGCAGCAGCCGTAAATGCAAGAGCAATAAATATGTTGTTCTGTGCATTAGACCAAAATGAATATAACCGTGTTAGTATCTGCACTACTGCATATCAAATTTGGCAAACGCTAAAAATCACTCATGAAGGTACTAACAAGGTTAAACAAGCCAAAATAGCCATGCTGAAAAGTCAATTTCAAAATTTCAAAATGAAACCAAATGAAACAATCAATGACATGTATTCACGGTTTCAAACTATTCACCATGCACTTATTGGGTTAGGACAAAAGTATTCTGATTTTGATGTTGTTTCAACAGTCCTACATTCTCTGACTAATGAATGGGAAGGAAAAGTATTAGCAATTAAAGAAGCTAATGACCTTTCCGTCATGAAGCCAGATGAATTGGTAGGAAATTTAATGTCCTATGAAGCAAATTTGCAGGCTAGAAAAGAACAGAAAGAAGAAAAGAAAAATGTAGCATTTCATGGTGAGAAAGATGAAAATGAATCAGATTCTGAAGATGAAGATTTGGCGTTCATTGCTAAAGGTTTCAAAAAATTCCTAAAATATCGAAAAGCCAGTCGCTACAATAAAAAGAAACCTGGATCAAATAAACCATCTTCATCTGCTATAGAATGTTTCAACTGCCATAAAAAGGGACACATGCAGAAGGATTGTCCAGAACAAAAGAAAAAGTCAGAAAATGACAAATTCAAATATAAGAAGGACAAATCAAAGAAACGAGCCTTCTCAGTAACATGGGATGATTCAGAGTCATCTTCATCAGAAAGTGAAAGTGATTCGGAGAATGAACAAGCTAATGTTTGTTTTATGGCAACAGAAGATGAGGTACAAATTCCTACATTTGATGAATTACTTGATATTAATGCTGAATTGATAGTCAAATATAAAGACATAAAACGTCAATTAAAAGTAGTCAAAGCAGATTTAAGTAGAGCGGAGTTTGAACGAGATATGTTAAAAGATGAGAAGAAAATATTAGAAGAAGAACTTGAAAATATTCAAGAATCATCATCTAATGTTGACTCTCAAATATCTCTTTTGAGTCAAGAAATAGAAGCTCAAAAAGAGAAAAATAATGCTCTCACTACTGAAAATCATGAACTTAAAGCAAAAGTCAAAATTCTAGACCTAGAAAAAGCTAGTTTACAAACAAAGTTTGATGACATTACTCAAAATGTTTCTAACTTTAACAAAGGTCGAGAAAATTTGACTAAAATCATTGAAAGTTCACAATCTATTTCAGATAAACAAGGTTTGGGATATAACAAACATGAAACTAAGAAACATCTTAGAAATAAAAGGAAGAAGAAAGTACAAAAAACTGAAGCTAAGAAAAATCTTAGTTTATTATATTTCAAACCAAAACCAGTTGTGAAATTTCAAAAGAAAGATGTCAAGACTATCAAAATATGGGTTCCTAAAACAAATAACAATTTGATTAGGAACAAATACATTCAGCAATTCATGAATACTGTGCATCTTAATAATAATTATATATATAAAGGGGATACCGGACCCATATGGGTTTGGACTCCTAAGACCTAACTCTTAGGACCCTATAAAAAGTGGGTACCATGGACTTAATTCTATTTTTTGCAGGTCCTACTTAAGAAAAGAGGAAAATGGATATTCTGGCTGATATACTCCTATATTATTCCATTATCTATTATTCCTTTTTGTCGATGACAAAGGGGGAGAAAGTGCTAACAATTATTTGCAGGAATATATATGTATATAAGACAAAATCTCAGGGGGAGATCACATATTCAGGGAGAGATTCAGAACTTCAGATATATGTTGTCATCAATCAAAAAGGGGGAGAATGTTGAGTCAAGATTTTTATAGAGTTTTGATTTCTGACAAAGGAATAAGCCGTGATCGACAAAAAGAAGTTATTCATTTAAGAAACACAAAGAGCTCCATATATTAGAGGTTGATTATTTGGTATGTTAGTAATTTATGTTAAAATCTATCCTCAAATAATCATATAACTTCAATCTTTCAATATATATACATATGCACATTAACTGTGCAAATTAGACTAAACCGGTCGACCGGTTGAAAATAAGGTGGTCGACCGTTTTTGCCCAGAATGCACAGATAACATGCACACATGCACATAACGTATATATGTTTGAATTCCTGTCTACCGGTCCATTTTTGACCTGTCGACCGTTTTTAAACAGAAAGCAACTTTTTCAAAAGACACTTCTCTTCTCTAAAGGTTGCATCTCCTATCTTTGATCAATGATCATAACTCTTAATGGCAACTGTTCACAAAGAGTTACAACTGTTTTTCTCTATATATACTCATCTAAATCATTGATTCAAACAAGTTTTTACACGATCATATATGCTCTCTAATCTAATCTCTAACACTCCTACATTCTAAAAATTAATTTAGCTTATTGAATCATTGAAATTATTTCATATCTTTTGATTCAATAAGTAAATACCTTCTTTAATCTTTACAAAACATCATTCATATTCTTTGAGGATAAGATTATAGGAAGGGTGTACTACTAGTGACAAATCCGTGTTTTCAAGAACACAAGTTGTCAACAACAATTGTATTTGTTCTTTTGTTGAAGTCCTCTGTGTTGTAAGAGGCAAGTGTTGAAGTCCTCAGTGTATTAGAGGCGTGAAATCCCGTTCGGCTGTTCGGGTATTGTAAACCTGTTCCTCCGGGTGAAGCGAGGTAGTTAATAGTGAAAATCCAGATAGAAGTCTGGGACTGGACGTAGGACGGTGCTCCGAACCAGTATAAAAATCTCTGGTGTGATTTTTCTATTTTTTATTTACTATGCTATTATCATCTATTTCCGCATTTATATTGTAGTCCATATTACACGATCCGTGTGTACTATATTAGCACATATAATTGTATACACACCGCACCTTCATTTGGTATCAGAGCACGGTCATCATATAACCGTAACACAGTTATTTGATATATTCTTGTACTCAAAACATATGACGGGAGACAAAAGCTTATTAACAAATATTAAATACTCAGATGGTGGCTCAGTCACTTTTGGAGACAATTCAAAAGGTTATATCATCGGCAAAGGCGATGTGAGCAATTGCGGTACATCTAACTTACCTCTTATTACTAATGTCATGCTAGTTAGAAATTTAAAACACAATTTACTTAGTATTAGTCAGTTATGTGACAAGGGTTTTATAATTTCCTTTTCAAATAATAAGTGTAGTATTTTAGATAAAAACCATAATTTAGTTTTTGAAGGTTATAGAGACAGAAATATATATATTCTAAATATGAATATTAATCATAATTCAGATATGTGTCTTGTGGCTAATGACAATGATCCATGGCTATGGCACAAACGTTTCTGTCATATAAACTTCAGAAATATTGACAAGTTAGCTAAAAACAATCTAGTTAGAGGACTACCCAAAATGAGTTTTAAAGTTAACAACATTTGTGATGCATGTCAATTAGGAAAATTGACCAAATCATCTTTTAAATCCAAGAAAGTTATATCAACATTACAACCACTTGAGTTACTGCACATGGATTTATTTGGACCTACTAGAGTTCAATCAATAAATCACAATCAATATGTGCTTGTAATTGTTGATGATTTCTCTCGTTATACATGGACAATTTTCTTAAAAAATAAAAGTGATACTTTCAATCATTTCAAATCCTTCGTCAAAAGAATTCAAAAATCAAAAGGGATTAAAGTTAAAAATATAAGAAGTGATCATGGCGGAGAGTTTGAAAATAATGAATTTGAACATTTTTGTACAAAGAAAGGTATATATCATAATTTTTCGTTTCCCAGAACTCCACAACAGAACGGAGTAGTAGAACGAAAGAACCGAACTTTACAAGAATGTGCAAGAACATTATTGAATGGAACTACCTTACCAAAACATTTCTGGGCAGAAGCTGTCGCAACCGCCTGTTATGTTTTAAATCGTGTGTCCATAAGACCTCTTACCAAGAACACTCCTTATGAATTGTTTAACAAAAGAAAGCCCAAAATCTCATACTTCAAAGTTTTTGGTTCTAAGTGCTTTATTTTAAATACGAAAGACCAGCTTGGAAAATTCGATCCAAAAGCCGATGAAGGAATATTTGTCGGTTATTCGGAACAAAGTAAGGCCTATCGGATATTTAATAAACGAACCAAAACTATTGAAGAATCACTTCATGTATCTTTTGATGAAATCTATCAGCATCCTCACACAATAGCAGATGATGACGAATCAATAGTCATTAATAATCCAATCATCTCAAATACTGATTCTGACTCAGAAGTAATTATTGAGAATGCTCCTCAAATATGTGAATTACAAACACCACCAAGAATATTAAGAGACCATCCGGCCCAAAATATAATAGGTGAAATAACATCACATGTCAGAACAAGGAGTCAACTCAATCAAATGGGTCATGTCGCTTTTCTCTCAAATATCGAACCCAAGAATCCAAAAGAAGCTGCTACAGATGATTACTGGATCATTGCCATGCAGGAAGAACTAAATCAGTTTGAGCGCAATGACGTTTGGGAACTTGTTCCAAGACCAACTGATCAGTCAGTAATTGGTACTAAATGGGTCTATAAAAATAAGGCTGACGAACAAGGAAATATCACCAAAAATAAAGCAAGATTAGTAGCACAAGGATACAATCAAGAAGAAGGTATCGATTATGAAGAAACTTTTGCACCAGTTGCTCGACTAGAAGCTATTAGAATTCTATTATCTTTTGCTTGTCATCATAATTTCAAACTTTATCAGATGGATGTCAAAAGTGCTTTTCTCAATGGATTTATCAAAGAGAATGTCTATGTCGAACAACCTCCGTTGTTCGTACATGAAAAATATCCTGACCATGTGTTCAAACTTAAGAAAGCTCTGTATGGTTTAAAACAAGCACCTCGTGCTTGGTATGAACGATTACGTAGCTATCTTATTAATTCAGGTTTTGAAATAGGCAAAGTCGATCAAACTTTGTTTATTAAACATTCTCGGAAAGATATTCTGGTTATCCAAATATATGTAGACGATATAATCTTTGGTTCAACAAACGATAAACTCTGCAAGGAATTTGCAAGTATTATGACCAAAGAATTTGAAATGTCTCATATGGGAGAACTATCTTATTTTCTTGGACTTCAAATCAAACAACTTTCAAACGGTATTTTTATCAATCAAGAAAAATACTGTGAAAATCTTATCAAACGCTTCGGATTACAAAATACATCTGGTAAACCAACTCCTACGAGTACAACTACACATCTTGAAAAAGATGAAAGTAGTAAGAATGTTGACCAGAAATTATATCGAAGCATGATTGGTTCTCTTCTTTATCTTACAGCTAGTCGTCCAGATATATTAATGAGTGTTTGTTTATGTGCTCGTTTTCAAGCCGATCCAAAGGAATCACATTTACGAGCAGTGAAACGTATAATTCGTTATCTTAATAATACCAAAGATTTTGGTCTTTTCTATCCAAAAGAATGTCCATTTGAATTAGTATCATATAGTGATGCTGATTTTGGTGGCTCACGAACGGATAGAAAAAGTACAAGTGGTACGTGCCATTTTATTGGAAAATCACATGTCTCTTGGTTTAGTAAGAAACAGAATTGTGTTTCACTATCAACATGTGAAGCTGAATATATATCAGCGGCTCTTGCTTGTACTCAAGTACTATATATGCAACAAACACTTCAAGATTTTGATATTCATTTATCAAATTGTATTATATACTGTGATAACACAAGTGCTATAAATCTTTCTAAAAATCCAGTGAATCACTCTCGAACTAAACACATTGATATCCGTCATCATTTTCTTCGAGATAATATTGAAAAAAGAAATATATGTCTTGAATATATCCATACTGACAATCAATTAGCAGACATTTTTACTAAGCCGCTGCTCGAATCTAATTTTATTAGATTACGAAGAGAGCTTGGTTTAATTTCAAGAAAAAATCTTGACTAAGCAATTACTAATGTACACTTTCTCTTTTGGTTATTCTCTTTAATTATAATTTTTTTGTTTAAACTAAACTAATGTCTTTTCTCCTAGTAACCGTATCTTTTACTTAACCTATTTTTTATATTAAATATTAGCCATTGCTTTATTTAAATGGTTAAATTTTATTTACTCATTTTATAAATTCAGTTTTAAAAACAAAGCTATTTTTAGAATAACAATAAAATTTCTGCTTATATTTTCGTGGTTAAAAGTTATCATTAACTCACATCCATAAGATTATATATAAGAAACTTATATATAAGCTTGCAAATTTTTTATACTTTGATCATCTTTAATTCTTATCTATCCATAATAATATATTCAACTTACACTATGGCTCATATTTGTGACAAATGTGCGCAAGAATCTCACATTTCTATTACAAGCTCTGAGTCGGACGAATATTATTCTCCTACTACTCCAAAACAAAAATCAAGCTGTCATCATCAATGCTCCTGTATGTCTGATAAAACTCCAAATTCAAAACGAGTTAAAAGGACACTATTCTATTCTCCTCGAACCAAAGCTCAAATTGAAGAGATACACCACTACCAAAAACATCAAATCGACCTTCAGAGACAATTGCATTATGGACAAAACCAACTGTATCATGAACAACGTACGTCGGCGCGATTATCCGTCTTAGAAAGAATGGCATCGTTCTTCTGCGGATCAAACAAGCACGATGTTCATGAACCAATGCCATCCAGGCCATCGACTTCAACGACTCCAAACTCTTGGGATAGAAATTATAACGAGAATGAAGGAGCTCGAAATAAGTGGAGTCCAAGGGCTAAACGCATTGAAGACAACAAAAATTCTAATGACAACTCTCCTTCTCATTAGAATTTCATAATGTATATTGTTTTGTTTTCATATATATATTTCTTGTAATATCATATATTCTGTAATAATAATATAATATAAAATATATGCAATCGATTTTTTTCAAAATTTTTTGCAAAATCAAGCAGTTTTCAACACAGAGCAAAACCGGTCGACCACCGGAAATATGACCGGTCGACCAAAAATGCTCTCGGGTTGAAAACAGTCGACCGGTCATATATAGGCGGTCGACCGGTCGCATGCATTTACAGTTTTTTTTACAGTTCACGTATATATTTTATACCCCACACTCATTTCTTTCTACTTCCTACTGAAAGCTTTCCCAATTCCCAAACCCTAGTTCATATTTCTCAAGCTCCAAAACTCTCAAATCCTCATCAATGGCTCCACCACAAAAGAAATCAAAGAAAAGAGCATCTTCAGAATCTTCATCTCTAACTCTCTCTGCCAGAAAGTGGCTTGAAACTCCAGTTGCCGTAACTCGATGGAATCAAATGACAAATTATAAGTTCCATCCGGGCTCATTCATCAAATTCGAAGACTTCACTTCATACGGTATTCGTCGTTTAGCAAACAATTCCAATATTTCTCCTCTAATAGATTTTTCAGATAATAGCGTAGAAATTAATCACTTAATGATTAAATTATTCTACGCAAATATGAATTTAGAAGAATATACACCGGATAATCCAAATGGAGTTATTTGGTCGGTAGTTTGCGGCAAACGAATTTATCTTACTCATGATAGAATAGCTTCTATTCTTGGAATACCAAATCGAGGTGAAGAATTTTCATCGACATTTTGTGAAGTATTCACCCGAAATAGCACTAGCCATAAGTTTATAGAAGATAATAGTGACGGCACCAAATCGATTGGGCTACGACCGACAGCAAGGCTATTACATCGTGTCTTGATGCACTCTCTATTTCCTCGATTAGGAAATTATGATGCCGTCTACAAGGAAAATTTCAAGGCTCTTTATGCTATATACGGGGAAATCGAAATCAACTGGGCTCACATGATTTTCGATGAAATTTTAAAAGTGAATAACTCCACTCGACCTCATTTCTTCTATAATGAGTATATTATGCGCATATTGCTAGCATGTGGAGTAACAGCCCCTGATTCAGCAACATCTACACCAAAATGCATTGACTCCACTACCATCAAGCGCATGAAACTTCCTCCTCCCTATGTTCAGATTATGCCATTCGAACAATGGCAACAACGAGGTACACAAGCACAACGAGCTCCATCTTCCCGACCTCGTTCCGGAGAAGTTAGGTTGTTGAAATCTAAGTCGTCTACAAGAGAATCTCTTGAAACCATCGCTCGTAATCAATTCTTACTTGAAGCGAGACTCAAACGTATGGATTCAAAAATTGACAAACGATTCAACAAGGTCAAGTCTTTCTTCAGTGCTATATGGGATGCTATATCATGTAGCACATCTGTCTCTACCCAACATCAAGACCCCGGAAAGCGTCCGGCTCCTCCCACTTTCACTTGGTCAACATCCGAGGAATCTGCTGGTACAAGCGGACAAGGTCATGGAGAGACGTCTAGAGGTGATGACGATGACGATGATGACGATGACGATGATGACGATGATGATGATGAAGATGATGAGGAGGAGATTCAGTCGGACTAA
Organism: Allium cepa; assembly: GCA_030765085.1. Taxonomy (NCBI): domain Eukaryota; kingdom Viridiplantae; phylum Streptophyta; class Magnoliopsida; order Asparagales; family Amaryllidaceae; genus Allium; species Allium cepa. Next base: position 556,161,262 of record CM060931.1, on the reverse strand, counting down.
AGCTAGTTTGTTTATTTTTTTAAGTTCTTTAAAAACATCTGTGACACTTGTACTAATTAGTGTCCATCTTATTGAACTATGGCATGTATGGTAGTTTTCAAAACATCTTATGTTTAAATATGTATTATGCATTGTTCTTTTTTGGTTCATATTCTCTTTTGTTTACTCCTTTTTGTCGATGACAAAGGGGGAGAAAGGTGCTAATAATTGTTTGCAGGGAGAAAGGTGCTAATAATTGTCTGCAGGAAATCACATATTCAGGGGGAGATTCAATACTTTAGCTATATATTGTCATCAATCAAAAAGGGGGAGAATGTTGAGTCAAAGCTTCTATGAAGATTTTGATTGCTGACAACAATATAACGGCAATCGACAAATCAAGACCTACATATGGTACTCTAGATTATAGGTTGATTATTTGATGTTGTAATAGTGATAAACTTGTTAAAATCTATCCTCAAATAATCATGCATTTCAAATATAGTCGATATATATACATTTAAACATCATTGCACATTCACTGTGAAAATTTACACAGACCGGTCGACCGGTTGAAAATGGGGCGGTCGACCGTTTCTGGTAAAGTTGCACAGTAAACGTGCACACATGCACATAACGACTATATATTTAAAATCCTGTCTACCGGTCATTTTTTGACCTGTCGACCGTTTTTAAACAGAAAGCAAGTTTTCCAAAAGACACTTCTCTTCTCCAAAAGTTGCATCTCCTACCTTTCACCAATAATCACAACTCTTAATGGCAACTGTTTCACCAAGAGTTACAACTATTTCTTCTTATATATACTCATCTAAATCGTTGATTCAAACATGAATTTATATGATTATTATATGCTTTCTCTGATCTTACTTTCTAACATTCTTGCATTCTAAAAGCACTCATTTAATTAATAGCTTATTGAATCATTGAAACTATTTTATACCTTTTGATTCAATAAGCAATATACCTTCTTTAATCTTCACAAAACATCAGTCATATTCTTTGAGGATAAGATTATAGGAAGGGTGTACTACTAGTGACAAATCCGTGTTTTCAAGAACACAAGTTGTCAACAACAATTGTATTTGTTTTTGTTGAAGTCCTCGTGTTGTAAGAGGCAAGTGTTGAAGTCCTCGGTGTTGTAAGAGGCAAGTGTTGAAGTCCTCAGTGTATTAGAGGCGTGAAATCCCGTTCGGCTGTTCGGGTATTGTAAACCTGTTCCTCCGGGTGAAGCGAGGTAGTTAATAGTGAAAATCCAGATAGGAGTCTGGGACTGGACGTAGGACGGTGCTCCGAACCAGTATAAAAATCTCTGGTGTGATTTTTCTATTTTTATTTTTGCTTTGCTACTATCATCTATTTTCCGCATTTATATTATAGTCCATATTACACGATCCGTGTGTACTATATTAGTACGTGCATTAGTATACACACCGCACTTTCATTTTCTTTATCAATTAATTTCATATTATCATTATATTTGTAACAGATTTAAGTACTCACAATTTGAACATAATATTTCTCATTGAAATTTTCATTATATTTTAACACAAAACGTATGTTGCACATATCATTAATTAATTACCATTTCCTTCTATCTCTTATTAATGGCCAGATATAATTAATATTAATTACAATAATTAAATCTCAAAACATACCCTAATACATGGAAGATAATTAATCTAATTGTTTCCTTTGAAATCCAATTTTCCATGTTAAACCCAATATCTATATACTAAATTAATTCCAGCATTTAATTACAACTATAATAAAACCTGTTCGTTATATATTTAAATTCCAAAAAAATCCTTTTATTTTGATTTACATTCTTATTATCAAACCAACATTACCTTATGCAATTGATTAACATTAATTTTACACTCACCACTCAACAGTTAACGTTTCTTCTTATGTCAATTGTAATATTGACATTACATTAATTCTCCATTAATTACCAAATAAATTTCTAACGGATTTAATAATAAGATAATAAATAAAACAATGGTTATATGTTAATAATCCAATCTATTAACTTATTATTTACAAACAAAGGTTAATAAATTTACGGACAAAATAATGGATTTCATACTCCATATTAAAACCAATTGCAATTAATAACACATGATTACATTAATTTATACATCATCTATTCTATTCCTTATTAGCCTTTATTATTTAAATTGATTGAAATTACGTTAACATAGTATAGTAGTCAATTACATTCAATCAGTATTAGCAAATTATATGTTAATACATGTTACCATCTTTTATCTCATTAAAATTAGTTGTTTTAAGATGTATCTTAAGGTCAAATTTTCTAACCTAATAAGATTCAATTTAATAAATCATCAATTTTAATTTCTGACAATATTAAAGTCCAAAACCTTATTAAATTTAATATTTTTAATTATAAAAAATATGGATTGTTACAGTATGTTATAAATACAAATCCCAACATCCATATATGTATACATTACCTATATAACCTTATGTTACATTGCACTTGCACTATTTACAATCGAGTGTATTTGATACGCTCATTATAATAATATGCTTAGTATAAATTAAATTAAAACTTCCTTTTAGACAAATCAAATAAAATAAGATTTTATTCAAAACAAATATTAGATTGGATCTAAAAACCTTTAGACTTCATAAGCTCAATAGATCCAAAAATAGGAAGTTTTTTGAAATCAACCTATTTGACTCGCTTCTAACTGGCCTGATTCCAACAATGGTATCAGAGCAAAATAATCTATATGATCTAAGTTAGTTATACTAGGGCCAACCAATTTAGTAGGGTGTCTAAAAAAGTAGTGTCTAAAAAAGTAGCGTGAGCCCAAAGGCTGTCCCTAATAGAAAAGACCCAATTTGAATTGAGCCTTGAGGTAATTTACAAAATTGTTTTGGAAATTAAAATGAAAATTTGAATTTAAATTTAAGGTAAGAAATGAATTATAAAATTATATTGTGATTTTAGTTTGTTCTAAAACGAAAATAAGATTTTAAATTTAGAAGCTAAATTTAAAATAAGAATTACATTATAAATGTTATAATGCGATTTCAAACTTGGCTTTGAAAATAATGTATAAATGTTATAATGAAATTTTCAAAGGTTCTCTGAAATTATATAAACATATTTCAATTTTTTTAATATTTATTAATAGATTAACAAATTAATCAAACAGTTAATTAATTAAAGTATATACATGTGTGATATATATGTCTGTGTATGTTACAGTACCTTGAATAGTTTAAGATGATGTAAGTATATATGTGTATATATGAAATTTTTGAAATTAATATTTAGTTAAATTATCTAATTAAATAAGTTAATTAAAATTAATTAAGAAATAACATATATGCGTGCGTGTATGTGTGTGTAACCATAAATGTCGTCCATACATATTCATGTAAAATGTTTAATTGAATAACATAAAATTAATTAAAATGTTTATTGATTAAATTAATAAAATAAGATTTAATTAATGTATGTGCATAAGACAATTATATAAGTTAATTAATTGTAAAAGTTATATAATAATTAAACGTACATAATATGAATGTATAAAACAAAAATGGAACTGTAAGAAACCCAAGAAAGACTTAACGCATAAATATATACGTATAATACATATACCATAATTTCTGATATGTCCGACACTTGAATCACGAGGGTATTTCAATAGAAATACATTATTCTATAAGTTGATATCACTAAATTAAATATATGAAAACTCATGATTGATATAACTATTATCCTTTACTATTTATATATATATTAATAAATTACTTGCATATTGTTTGATTGTTGAGCAAAATCAAGCTAGGGATATTGTTTGTAGTATTATTAATATATAGAATAAATGAGGTATGACAGCTATATGTATTTGTTGAGCAAAATCAAGTTACAAATACTGTAATTAGACCATCGTGAAATAATATGTACAAGTGAATAATCTCTTTCAATTTGTTAAGCAAATTCAAGGTTGAAATGAGATTATGATAAGGAAACATGGTATGATACAACTGGTAAGGAGTTATCCATCATCTGTGGGGCTATGACTTATTGAGGAAACTAAAGATCAGAATACCCAGATAGATGAGTCTTAACATCCATAAGTGAAGTCGAAAGACTTCTATGTTTTGTCTTATGATTTTAGAAACATAAAAATCTAGTGGGAGGCTTATTAGAAAAGTTAAATGATAAAATTTGACCATTCTAATATTGTAACAACATTTTCTCTATAAAGTTGGAATAGTCTACTTCGATAAATTTGTGCAACTGATATAATTCATAATACATTTATCATTTTAAATATAAAATTAAATTAAACTATGATTGACAAATAAATTTAAAATATACTTACTTTATATCCTTGGGACGTTTTCACTTCATAACCATACAAGAACCAATTTATTAAATCACTAAAACATTCATGCCTCAATCGGTTAAAAGTTTATTTGTTCGAGCATGTGAATTTATTTACGAGTTTTAAAATCTTAAGAAATGCAAGAACATGAATATTTGATTCATTCAATCGCATATAAATGTTACATGGTGAATGATCGTAGTTCATAGTGTACAAAGCTTCAATGAAATTAGTTCATTGGGAATAAGCAAATGAATCATAATACAAAATCGTGTATTTAATACATTTTCTTATAATAAGGATTTCATTTTGAATGGTCTGACCATTTAAAAAAGGAAAACGAATGTACAGTAGTGGATGTAACTTAAGCACAGTTGAGATGAAGAGAGTGAATAGTTAACTATGCTTCATGAAGTAATGCCGAGAATGAGAATTGTGTAAAATATTAGTGGATACTTAAATGAAGTAAGAAATGTATTTTTTTACTGTGTTTTTCATATAGAAAACTGTGTTCTATAAAAGTCGTTTCTATGAATTTAAGATATTTGATTAAAAACTCTCGACTGTAAACTAGTTATAGTAAAAGAAATAAACAGCACATAATAAGTAGTTGAATGGAGCTTTGTATTTCATTGTTGTTAGCAAGATTTCTTGTCAACACCTCAAAATGATGCTAAGAAGGATGGATATCCTTGTTAAGAAATGAGGGCATGCTTCCCTTAGGAACTTCCTTTAAATTTGGTTTTATTTGTTGATAATTCTTGGATCAGACCTTTCGACGTCGTCGAAAGGTATAAGTTCTTGGTTAAGGAACCTTCCGACTTTGTTGCGTTGGTATGAGATCCCTTTTTCGGGTTTCCTACTTGTTTAGGTTAAATTTTCCTGAATTTAATCTTAAGAAGGTAAGCTTCAATCTTGTCGAAGTGTGATGACCTAGAATTTTGGGCAATATCTTTATTAATATTAAATTGGTTTGATAATTTTCTTTTATAATTTTAATTTAAATTGGCAAGTTTATTCTTTTAAAATCTAATAAATAGTTAATTTGGCAGAATTTATATTTTCAAAGGCTAATAATATTTAACTGGTAAAATTTATTCTTTCAAAGCTAATAAAAATGTATTCTATTTATAATGTATATATTGGTATATATATTGTAAATAGAAATGCTTTGATTTAAATTTAATAAATAAAAACATTTTTCAAATTATATATATATGTATATTGTAATTTGGAAATTATGAATGAATTTAATATAAAATATTTCAAAAGCTATAAAAAAAGTTAGCCATATATTTTCAAAACACTTAAGTTAAATATTTATTTATTAAAAATAAATTTTAGCTTAGGTTTAAAATAAACTTTAATTAAGTTTATTTCTTTTGTTTTAGATATTCTTTCTTTTTAAAAATTTGATATGAGACAATTTGGTTTGTAAATATATAAAAGTTAAAATAAAATCCACAAACATATAAACATATAATACATTAATTGATTCAAAACATAAGTAATATATAAATAAATATTTACATAAATTCACATATTTACATAAATTCACATTTGTATATATATAAAAATTTAAAAGCTTATTAATAAAAAGACAAATGTAATATAGATTTAAAAATAATGCATAAATATATATATGAACTTCAATAATTAAATAAAAAGAAATTTTAAGCATTTATAAACATTTTAAGATAGTTTTTGACATTTGTAAATAATTTAACATGTGCAAGATAAGTAACAACCATAATGACAAATGCTACTATTTTTCTTTGTCAATTAAAGCTTATGAATTACAAAATATTAAGGAGAAATCTGTTTTCATTTTTTTCAGTTCTAAACCTTTTCTTTCTTCTTCATCTTTCAAAACCAAATTTGAAGGAAAAAAAAATAAATACAAACCTGAAGCTAAAATCTGGAAATCAAAATTCAAAGAAAATCAATTACCAAAAGCTTCACCTGTTTCAAGTTCAAGATGCAACAACTTACAAATCTTCAATAACCTGAAATCATGCAAAACTTAATGAAGATCAACACAGCTAGATTCAAATTCAATACAGATTCAAATGCAATCAAAAACATGAAAACAGTTCTCTGTTTTAAATTTCCTGGTTAGTAAACCTTATTTTAAAACAGTTTTTAATCTAATTCTTTAATTGTTATTAGTGATAAATGAGTAGTAAAATAGTTTAAATTTTTTATATGAATGTTGGATGTGAATTCATGCATATATAAAGATGAGACTGTGAAAATATCTGTGCATATGCTTCTCTGTTTTTGTCTCGGACTTTTGTATTGCTTTTTAAAAATTCATATCTCCCAATCAAATCCATATTAATCTTTGATTTTTGAATAAAAGTTGATTGTTACAGTATAACATTAATTATAAAAATGGTTTCAGGAATTTTAATTTAGCAAATAATTTTAAAATGAGAAATAACTGTAAAATAAATATATATAGGTCAAAAATCAATGAACTCAATTTCAGGTTTGGATTGCATGAATGGATTTGTGGTAGAAAATCTTGATTTTCAATATGAATATCATGATTTATAGATAGGAAATTGATGAGATTTCATGAGTTGTTAAGTTTTGGGATTATCGGCAATTGCTGACGATGTAAGGCGAGATTCTCCTTGGGTTTTGGTCTGAAGGAAGATGTGGCATGGGGGAAGTCAGGAAAAATGGATGGAGATTTTTCTATTGAATGAGGCGTCGGATCGGAGAAGATTTAGGGTTTGATGATGGATTTTGGTAGGGTTGGATGTCGAGGAAATCTCGACAAAATTAGTTCACTGGACTTAATCGTGATGGGGAAAATAAGAGCTAGAGTCAAGGCAGAGTTTTGGTGATGTCGACGAGGGATCTCGTGGTCGAAATCGACGGCAAGGGTGGTTTCCGATCGAAGTGTTTGGGTTCCAGTTTTGAACTTTGTGCTTATTTTCGATTGGTTGTTGGAATCGTTGAACTGGGACGTCGAGGAGGATGACGAGGTCGATGTCAACTTGTTGAACGCTGGAAAGATGGTCGGAGGGGACTGGAATCACCTTGCATGTGCATGGTGCATTTCTTGTATCTGGGTTTTGACGAAGCTTTAGGATGAAAGCTGTTAGTCGAGTTGAACTCGTGTTCTTGTGTGGGTTCTCTCGACGTCGGGTGAGGTGTTGAGTGTCTCAGAAATTTGAGTTTTATGCTCGGGAAATTTTGTTAAAGGGCTCGGGTTGGTTTTGTTATAGTAGCTGGTTTCAAAAAATTTTAAAGGTTAATCAGGATCAAGTTTAAAAACAAAAAAAACAAAGCAAGTTCTAATTAAACAAGTTTCTAAAATGAATGTTTATCAAGTCTTAAGAGTGTTTAAATTGAATATATTTCAAAGTTTTAAATGTTTAAGGTTGTTTTGATTTTAAAAGTAATTATAAACTAAATTAATTTTGAAATTTAATTCAAAGGTGTCTTCAAATAATTATACTAGATCAAAGTTTTTAAGAAAAGAAATTTAAACAAGTTTTTAAATAAGAATGTTTCAAGTTTTAAGGTGTATTTAAAGTAAAATTATGGGATTTTAAACCAAGTTTCAAAATATATTTAAAATGGATAAGTTTAAAAGATATGATTATTAAGTTTTCAAGAATGAATATTTGTTAAATTTATTAAACAAGTTTGAAAAGGTTTTCAAGTATTTTAAATATCAAAATTTAATGTTTAAATTATTTTGGTTTTAAAGTAAATTATATTTTTAAATATATAATTGATTTCTAAATGGTTTCTAATGAAGTTTAATGATGGAAATAAGTATTTAATATAATAAAGAATTTATGTTTAATTAGTAAAGGTTGAGATTAATTAAGAGTAATTAATTAGTAAAATAAATTAAAAGTTAATTACTTATTGTAATTAAGGATAATTACTTAATGAAGTAATTAGTGGATAGTTAATGAATGTAATTAAGGGATGAATCATTAATTAGTGATTAAGTGATGATTAATTGATTAACTAATTAATGTAATTAATTAGTTTAATTAATTAAAGATGATCACTTATGAATTAATTAAGTATAATTACTTAGTGAAGTAATTAATGGATAATTACTGAATGTAATTAAGTGAGGGTTAATTACTGAATGTAATTAATTAAAGAGTAATTAGTTAAGGGAAGTAATTAGATGATGATTACTTTAATGGAAGTAATTAAGGATTAATTACTTAGTGTAATTAATTAAAGGATTAATTAATGCAATTAATTACGGGGTTAGTTAAGTTATTATAGAGTAATTAATTACTAGATGTGATTAATTAAGGTTAATTAATGAATGTGATTAATTAAAGATTACTTGTTAAAGGTAATTAATTAATGAAATAATTAGAGGATCATTAATTAATATAATTAATGAGAGTAATTAAAGGTTAATGATTAAGGTTAATTAATCTATGTGGTTAATTTAAGGTTAATTACTTAACATAATTAAAAAAAATATTTAATCATGAATGATTAATTAAGATGGATAATTAAGAGGACATTAATTAATTGGGTTGTAATTAATCAATGTTAAGTAAGCAAGATTAGGTAAATCTAAGTGATTAAAGTTTATAATTAATTTCATTGGAGATTAATTAAATTGGTTAAGAATGAATAAATCTTGCTTATAGATGTTTGAATGATATTGGATGACTTGGATTATGTGATATCTGTGATATGTGATATGTGCTGCTTTGTGATATGAGATGTATTGGTTGAACTGTGATAGTATGGATTAACTATCTGTGATAATGTGAATCATCTATCTATATTTAATTGTTATTCTAAATTATAAACCCTTAAACAACTTGGACAATAAAATGGTGTTTTGGATTCGGTGAGATCGGGATCGAATTTTCGAATTGGATATCCGAAAACCACATTGATCCAAATTTAACGATAGGTCGTGAAATCTCAAGTAAAGATGAAGACTCAATGTGTAAGAACAATTTGTCGTTAAAACCTCTGGCGGCGATTCCAATACGAATATAATGGAGATAGTACTTCCAGATTCGAGATGAAGATTTAGAGTGCAAGGGCTATTGTCGTTAACTCTGAGGGTGATTCCAAAATGAGTGCAACGAGATAGTGCCTTCGGTTTCGTTCGAACCCGGAATGAACTTGTATGGATTGAATGCTTTCAGGACATTGTCAGGAGGACGATGAGCATTCTAAGATAGATGTGTTCTATAAAGGTAATCGCAGCCTCAAACCTCATCAACCGGGAATGGCTAAAACATGGGAGGTGTAGCAAGGCTAAGTGGGTCGTGCCCAAGTAGGACGAGATTTTCCCCTGTCTAGAGGTCCATTTTTATTCGGCTTAGTGGGCTGTTGGTTCGCGGCCAACTGCGGGGTTGTCTTGTTCGGGACTATCCAGTAAGGGGTGGTTCCGGCCTTGTGTTGCCGGGGATTTAGGGTGGATCCTCGGTACGGTGATCTAGGCCACGTACTGTGACGGGCGGTACCCTAGTAGCCCTGCCATTAATGAAAATCTATTTTCCCTACGTGCCCTTACGGTTTTGATTGTAGAAATCACTTTGTGGCTAGTATGCTGGAATTTAATCATGTAATTATTTCAACTGTTTCTTATTTACTTGAAAACCCTAAACACTATCATAATATCACTGGATTTCCTATCAAAGGCTTGGTTATCATAAAGTAAAAACTTTTCCGTGTTTATGTGCGAGAAGTCTTACGAGATACCCTTTTTTCCTAAGGTTTTCACATTTAAGCAATTTTGACTCGTTTACTCACACCAGACCTATGTCTGACCAGGAGTTTATTTTCTATTTCATTAAACTCTTGGGTACTCAAATTTTTACGAGTAGCCAAGGGATTCAGTTTAGCTTGACAAATTTTGGAGGAACTTTGGAGCAGGAGGCTTCAGCGTATAGATATATATAGTGGTTCCGCTATGTTGTATCTCTGTGATGAAGTCTGTATTGTATAATAGACAGGTCTTTATAATTGTCTAGTTTGTGATGTATAAGCTTTATAACTCTGATGTATATGATACTATGTAATATCTTATGTGATGTTATATATTTTATTCGTTTCGCTGTGAGATTCTAATATTGTTTCGTTCATTCTTTTCTATCTTTTCTATCTCATCTTTCTTAATAATGATACGTCTTTCTATGGAGTGAAAGACGGGTCATTACAGTTGGTATCGGAGTGCTAGGTTGAGTGAATACCTAGGCTTTGGAGTGATTTCTGTCTTGAGAGAGCGTATTTGTAATTTTTATATATATCTATATACCTACCTAATTTTGTTCGGTTACATGTTCGGGTTCGCCAACATATGTCCTAGAGGTGGATGGAGTAGTGGTGTGTGTAGCATGACTACCACAAATGGAAGAGGCCCTAGTATTGAGGTCGGAAGAATATCTGTCGAGACTGTAGACCCAGTACCGTCTCGAGTAAACTTTGTAGTTTGGTGTAAGGATTTCACCTATATTTGAAGGAAACCTTTTAAAGGTTCAAAGTCCACCATTGAAGTACGAGCCGGGTTGCGCTCAGGTAAGCGGAGTTTCAATAGTTTTGATCTGTCAGAAGAGTAGAAGCAAGTGATGGTACTTGGCAACTTCAGGAAGGAGAAGCTGCATGTTGAGATGCAGTAACTATGGATGTTCCCGAAGGTGATTTCTCTTGGAGCAAGATAAGGAAGTATTTGAGGAGCAGTCTATACCTACCGTAGGGAAAACTCGACTGTATAGGCATTCTCTAGATATTGAGGAAGGGAGTTTGTCTGTATTGGAGTATGAGGCTAAGGTCTACGAGTTACCTCGCTACGGACATGGTCTCATTGTCACACCCTTAAGAAGAGTAAGTTGTTGGTGTTTGATTTGAGGCTCGAGTTTCTTGAGAAGATATCTGCACATCTCGTGGTTCTATGGGAATTGGTTGATATGGCTTTAAGGATTGAAAAGCTTATGGATAAGGAAGTCTTTGGCATCAGTGGCAGCATTGTAGCTTGGAGGTGTTTTGTGTGCCGGCAGGAAGATCTTTGGCTTAGCAGTATCCTAGAGGTGGAGTTCAAAAGTAGCATAGTGGATCTATTTCCTCGATGGATTGGCTAGATAAGGATAAGCTATTCTGAATGGAAAAGAGAGAATAGTGTCTTTGAAATTTATTTGGGTAGGATCACAAAAGTGACTTGCGATAATTGAGTATTCTTTTGTGTAATCTTTTTCATAGGATCAAGGCGTCTCAAGAAGAAGTTGGAGCTATCAAAATTTCGGAGATTTTTCCAGATGTTTCCGGAGAGGTCAGGGTATGCCTTAGCATAGGGAGATTGAGTTTCCATATCGACTTGGTTCCAGGAGAGATACCGATGTTTCAGCTAAGTAAAAGGATGGCTCCTAGAGTGAGAATTTGGTGAAGCAACTCAGGACTTCTTGGGGCTTCTGTGTTTTCTCTTTATGGATCTGAGAAATTGTGTCTTTTGGGATTTGTTGGAAGTTTATGTTTGTGTTCATCGATGGCATTCTCATCTACACCAATCAGAGTTTTGCAGCGGAAGCGAGGTAACAACTGTTCTACAGTGGAAGCAATCGCAGATTCCTACGGAAATTCACATTTGCTTTGGATTAGAGGGTTTCTACCGAAAGTTCAAGTGGACCTCTGAATGCGAAGAAGTTTTTCAAAATCTTAAGACGAGATTGGCAACTGCACCTATTTTTGTTATCCAGGATAGGAGAAGTAAGTTCGAAGTCTACTGATGCTTGTGAAGCAGAGCTTGTACTCTAGATATCTGTCAGGACCCGATTCTTCGACTCCCAAATATCGACATCAATACGTCCACTGTATCGAATGTCAATCAGTCGGATGCCGAAAAACCGAACACTGAGGGTTTAAGAAGAAGAAAAAGAGAGAAGAAGAGATAAGAAGATAGAAAATAGAGAGAAAAGAAAATAGAAAATAGAACGGAACAGAAAATAACAGAACAATATCAGAATCTCACAATTCGCAGCGGAACAACATATAATAAATAAATGAATAATCTTTAAACAAAGAACTATATCAGTTATTACATTTCATTACATCATATCATCAGAGTGTACAACAACAACAACAAATAATGCAGCGGAAAAAGAAATACTATATACTAGTGATACGCCATGCCATCCAGCTTGCCTCCAGCAATTCCAGAATATCCAGAATATCCTGATAAACCTAACTCTTGACTGCCCGTGTGGAAATTGGTGGGCACCCAGAGTTTAGGAAGGAAAACAATAAACTCCGAGTCAGTCATGAGACTGGTGTGAGAACTGAAAACAGTTTAGTTATCTTTAAAATCAAAATAGAGGAATATTTTTAAAGTCAATTCGCAATGCTTTTAAAAATGAGACTACCATAAGGCCTCCCACACACACACACAATGCAAACGCAGAATCGGAGGAGATTTCTCCTTATGATAGTCAAAGATGCTTGATACGCATTAAAAAGAACATTTGATATTATTACTAGTGCATAGTGTAGGAAAAATTCATTTCGAAAGTAGAATATAAATCTTAGCCAGCATAGACATTCCGAACTATGCCTACTATAGCTACCATCCAAACAGTGGGGCGCCACCATAAGTGAATGATAGGTTCTACAACTAATACCGTACAAGATCGTATTGTTTCTTTGGATTTCCAACGAATGATCAGGCCAAGGAACTTCCCATTGCCACATGAGAATGCCTCTGGAAGGACATCCCCGAGAACCAAACCGGATCTATGCCAACACAAGGCCGGGTTACCCTTAACTGAGTAACAACTGACCGAGTATGCCATCTCCCGGTCCTTTGGGACCTTTCACCGAGCGCTCGTAATCAATTCACACAATCATAAAGTGTTTTCAACATGAGTAAGTATCTGGGCTCCATACCATGACACCACCCTTTTCCAGAAGGAAATGCACATACCCTAAAGGGCGCTACCCCTCATAACCTTGCTGCATCTTTCCTGTTTTGACCATTCCCGAGGTGTGAGGCTCGACGAAGTCACGTCCACAAAAACATACTTTATACAAAAGCCATGCTTTGGGTCAACAAATGATCATAGAAATGATCACCAGGATAGACGATCAAACAAATGATCCTATCACAAATAATCAACACAATGATCATTTAACAGCAACACTCAGCATGTCACATTACCAAATTGGGAATATATCGCTGATAACATTCAACTACATAACCTCTGAGCTCGTACGTCTCAGAGAAGGGTGTTAAGCTAAAAGAATAAATTCTCCGCCACCAACAGAAATATATTTGAAAGAAATCGGCTTTATATCTCAATTTGTAATGTCAGACATACAATCCATACAAGTCTGTTCCGGGCTCGAACAGAACCAAAGGCACTTACAAAGAAGTCCTTGCAATCCGGATATCCACAATCCTGATCGGATTTCCCATCACATATGGAGAACTCTATACCGGAGCAACTCGGTGCAGAGTCAATCGACAGGTCATCCTATCGCTCTCGCAAATACCGGGTCTTCAATACCGATCTTCAATGTTATCCATTACGTTGTATCACTATTCGGAATGGGTAATCCGAATAACGAGCGCAATAATTTAAAAATAAGTGTGCATTCAAATTCAGCAAATCCCAACAAATACCTTTCAAAGGTAAATATTGATAGTCGGTTATTGAACTATCAATGGATATGCACACATCACCAGATTCCAAATAATTTTCCAAATTATTTATTTTCCAAAATATCTTTACAAGATATATAATTTTCACACTTCAAAAATAAATCAATATTTATTTTTAAACAAATTCCCCTTTTTATAAATTCCTTAGTGAATTTATATTTCACAATATCTATGAATATACGATTTCAGTTATTCATTTTCAATTTATCTTCAAAAAGATAAATTCTCTAAATATTCACTTCATATTGGAAAACATTTCCATACTTACTTATTTATAAGTAATTCACAAATTTTATTTATTTTCAACAATTGGAAAATATTCAATATACTTAAATCGAGATTAAGTATATATTTCCTTCTTTAAGGAAATCATTCACTTAAACGTATTTATTTGGGCCAAAACGAATGTTGCGTAAAACATCGTTACGACAACCCAAAATCACTAGTATAGGGATTCGAAATTAAAATAGATATATAAATCCCAATACTATACAAAACATTTCCTTTCGGAAATCATTTACTATAACAACAGTGTTATAGTCCACCATTTCCTTCTATTTCTCGAAAACGTCTATTTCAACAATCAATGTTGAAATCTATGGTTTCGAATCTCAACCCAATTAAAACATCGTTAAATCGTTTTATTTCTATTTCAAATATCACATCCAAAACATTTTCTTTAACATATTATTCACTATTCAAAAATGTGAATACACTACGTTAACAAATTTCATCATTTCTATTCATTTTATTTTAAAGGATTATTCACAGTCAAAAACGTGAATATAACTCCATTAATAGGTTTCAACAATTTACTTATCAAAACAAGTCGTTAGCGAATTTATAAAACAATGTTTATAAATTCCATTTCTATTTGTTTTATAACTACTTCCTTTATAAATTCCTTATTAACCTATCTCAATTCATATCTCAATTGATATACTAGAATTTCATATTATAAGTTAAATGCTTATAAAACAATTATTTTACAAAATCGTTCCTTTAAACTTCATAATTATAAACCTTATAACTTATAAGATTCATTTATTTACCCAAATATATTCTTTAATAACTTCACAAAATTTATAAATCCTACTATTTATAAATTTCATTTATAACTTCACCATTTATAATTTTATAAATTCCATTCACTTATGCAATCCATTTTCACTTCCTTCAAACACTTATAAAAACTCATTTTATAATCTCAATATTTCAATTTATAAATATCCATTTATACGTCTCTTATATAAATCAATTTATATTATTCTTTTAAAACATCTTTAATCCCCTTTATAATTTCATCATTTTGATTTATAAAATAATCAAATTTTATAAATCCTATTTTTTAACTTTTTACAATAAATCCAAAAATCCCGATTTAAACTCTTTTTATAAAATTATTAACCCATATTTTCAAAAATCAACTTTTAACTATATTTCTCAAAAATCATAATTTTTATAACATGAAAATTATATCGTTTATTTATTTAAAATAAATCAATTCCAAAAATATAGTATATTTTCAAAAATCACTTTAAAAATCATTTTAAAATTCCAAAATTTGGTCCAATGATGCTACACACCAAATAGTCAATCACGACAACAACGATATCATATATCGATATGATAATCCATCAAATATCAAAATATCTGAAATCAAATAAATACTGTTGAGGAATCCAGTTGGATCCCTCCAACCTGTTTTCCTGCATCCACAAACATTAGCACAATACCAATTCCGTTCCAGTACGAAATTATCGCGGTATATGGGATTTAAAATATTATCCGCTTAATAGACGACGCAATAGGGTCTCATCTGCTATACAAATGCGGGAAATCAATAACTCCAATATATACATATGCCAATATATATATATTGCTATTATATATAATACCAATTTCACTGTTTATGAAATATTCGCGGTATATGTTTTTAATAAATAACATCCGCTTACTAACGGCGCATAATGTATATTTTAACAATCAATAGATATCAATCAACATTCAAACATGCATTCAAATATTTTAAATCTAACTGTTTAAAATTAAAATCGAAACTGATTCGATTGAGTGAGAAGTTCTCACCTTGATTTCAATTTCGTTTTAGCGATTTATTTCGAATAAAATTAAACGGACGTTTAATTTTACCCAAAATTCTCACTAAGTCCAAACGACTCCAATCTAATTGCATCGCGTAGTGCTCGTCCATACGATTCCAACGCTTCCTGTTTCGTGCGTTTTCGACCTCGTATGAAAAAGTTATGATATTATGAAGTTACACGTATTTAAATTAACTAATTTTACAATTTCTTTTAAAATTTATAACCATCAGCTCACATCTGCCGTTCGATTCTTTGCCCTCAAATCTCAGCCCTTGCACGCAACTCCTTCTTCCTCGTTCACGTACTTACCCAGATAATGGCCGAACCCAACTTTGAATTTTGGGTTAAGAATTTCGACCACCACACTCGACGATAATTCGATCAGGGAGTTCCATTTTGAAGAGCACGACAAGTACTATACTCGGCCAAAATGGCATGGAGCTCGGTCATCATGTTTTCACGCAACACGAGGCCGAACGCGCGACCTTCATCTCCTTTTTCCCGTTGATCCATCACTTCGTTCTCGATCTTGACCTTTCACATCGTAGATCTCATCACGCTCTTCCATTTTGTAGTTGAGAGATTCTCGTAAAAGTGGATAGATTGAAAGATTTTGAGGGAGGAAGGAAGATCATTTTCGGCCATTGAATAGTTTACTGGCGGCTACACGTTTAGGGTTAGGTTTTTTTTTCTTTTATTTTTTTGTGAATTAATGGTCTATTTATAGGAAATTTCGAACACTATTCATCCGGAAATTCCAAACTGTGATTTATGCGCCGTAACCAGCGTTTCTGGAGTTTACCCCGCGTTCCGAACACAATGGAACAGGTTTCGGAAGCTAATTCGGACATCTGTGCGAGTTATGGCAATAAACGTTCAGTTTGAATTAAACCGATTTAAACGATTTTCTAGGCGTTTTAATTTGTACCGGACAAACGGTAAATCCAATTAACACGAAATTTGAAACCTTACAATAATATCACATTACGGATCCGATGAAACTGGTTTCGTCGAAATCCGAGACTTTTTGAAAAATGGCTATTTTAACTCGCCAAATTAATACTAAAAACAATTTCGATGCGTTTCGAGCTGCCACGATCAAACGATAACTCCGATTGCTACGAAAATTGAAATCCGGTAATAACTAACTATTACGGATCCAATGGAACTAGTTTCGTCCAATTCTGAGACTGTTCAAAAATTGACTATTTTCACTAGTCGATTTAATATTAAAATATTCGATTTTCACAAATTAACTTTTAATTCGATTTTAAAAGTTCTAAAATATCGTTCTAACTCCAACATGATAAAATAAAATTTTACAAATCATTTTCAGTCATATTTAACTCGATTTTCAATTATTTCCATAATTTAACATTTTAAATTATCGATTTAATTATTCAATTAAATCCAATTATTCGAAATAAAATTTATTCGACTTATAAATTTCACTTATTAATATTTAAAATTAATTAAATATTCAAATTTTAATTATCAAAAATTCTGGGTCGTTACAATATCGGCGGATCTTGGGAGGATCATTTTGTTGAGTAGGATCCAAAGATTGGTTTGTTTTGGTCCAGTTTGTTTCAAGAAGCATCAGCAAAGGTTGAGCTGAACAGGAAGAAGGTAGGCAGCCCTAGATCGTCAGAAGGAGTTATGTGGATAAGATGGATGAATTTGGAATTCAAAGTTGGAGACTTCGTTGTTGTTAAGGTTTCTCTGGTTAAGGGAGTAGTAAGATTTGGTAATACTGTGAAGTTAGTTCCGAAGTATATTGGACTTTTTCTATGTTTGGATAGGATAAGTTCTTTGGTCCACAGGATTGAATTGCCAGTTCGGATGGCTGGAATTCAATGTATTTCACGTATCTCTGAGGGGATACGTGTATGATTCAGCACTGGTTGTAGAATCTGCAGTTCAAAAGGATTTGGAAGTTGAGTTGGACTTGAGTGTAGTCTGATATCTTGTTCATATTACAAGATCAAGATAAGAAGAAGCTCAAGAGCTTTGTGGTGAGCTAGTTAAGGTTCTGTAGAGCGAATATCCCAGCGATTGTACATGGGAAACTCTAGATAGCATTAGGTAGGCCTATCCTGAATTGTGTCCGGGTCATTAGATTTGTTTGTTTGACTAAATGGGTTGCTATGGTTGTATGATTGGTATGTATGCTTGCAGTTTGAAATTAAAAGTTTTGCTGGATTATTAAATTATCTTTGCTTTTAAATTTCGAGGATAAAATTCTTTCAAAAGGGGGAGGAATGTGATGACCCGTAATTTTAGGCAATATCTTTATTAATAATTAAATTGGTTTGATAATTTTCTTTTATAATTTCAGTTTAAATTGGCAAGTTTATTCTTTTAAAAGCTAATAAATATTTAGTTTGCCAGAATTTATATTTTCAAAGGCTAATAATATTTAATTGGTAAATTTTATTCTTTCAAAGCTAATACAAATGTATTCTATTTATAATGTATATATATTGGTATGTAGACATTGTAAATAGAAAGGCTTTGATTTAAATTTAATAATTAAAAACATGTTTCAAATTATATATATTTTTTGTAATTTTGAAATTATGAATGAATTTAATATAAAATCTTTCAAAAGCTATAAAAAAAAGTTAACCATATATTTTCAAAACATTAAGGTAAATATTTATTTGTTTAAAACAAAATTTTAGCTTAGGTTTAAAATAAGCTTTAATTAAGTTCATTTCTTGTCTTAAATATTCTTTCTTTTTAAAATTTAACATGGGACAATTTGGTTTGTAAATACGTGAAAGTTAAAATAAAATCCATAAACATATAAACATATAAAACATTTATTGATTCAAAAC
Organism: Allium cepa; assembly: GCA_030765085.1. Taxonomy (NCBI): domain Eukaryota; kingdom Viridiplantae; phylum Streptophyta; class Magnoliopsida; order Asparagales; family Amaryllidaceae; genus Allium; species Allium cepa. The sequence goes on along the minus strand of CM060931.1, from coordinate 556,142,280 downwards.
ATAAGTAATTTATAAATAAATATTTACATAAATTCACATTTGTATATATATAAAAATTTAAAAGCATATTAATAAAAAAAATATAATATACATTTAGACATAATGCATAAATATATATATAATTAAATAATTAAATAAAAAGAAATTTTAAACATTTGTAAACATTTTAAGATGGTTTTTGACATTTGTAAATAATTTAATATGTGTAAGAGAAGTAACAACCATAATAACAAATGGCAACTATTTTTCTTTGCAAATTAAAGCTTATGAATTATAAAATATTAAGGAGAAATTTGTTCTCATTTTTTTCTTCAGTTCTAAACCTTTTCTTTCTTTTTCATCTTTCAAAACCAAATCTGAAAGAAAAAATAAATACAAACCTGAAACTAAAACCTGGAATTCAAAATTCAAAGAGAATCAATTAACAAAAGCTTCACCTGTTTCAAGTTCAAGATGCAACAGCTTACAAATCTTCAACAACCTGAAATCATTCAGAACATAATGAAGATCAACACAGCTAGATTCAAATTCAACATCAGATTTCAACAATTCAGACTCAAATGCAATCAAAAACAAGAAAACAGTTCTCTATTTTAAATTTCCTAGTGAGTAAACCATATTGTAAAAATAGTTTTTAATCCGATCCTTTAATTGTTATCACTGCTAAATATACTAGTAAAATAGTTTAAATTTTTTACATGAATGTTGGATGTGAATGCATGCATATATAAAGATGAGACTGTGAAAATATCTGTGCATATGCTTCTCTGTTCTTGTCCCAGACTCCTATTTTGCTTTTTAAAAATTCATATCTCCCAATCGAATCCATATTAACCTTTTATTTTTGAATAAAAGTTGATTGTTACAGTATAACATTAATTATAAAAATGGTTTCTGGAATTTTAATTTAGCAAATAAAATTAAAATGAGAAATAACTGTAAAATATATATAGGTCAAAAATCAATGAATTCGATTTCAGATTTGGATTGCATGAATGGATTCGTGGTAGAAAATCATGATTTTTAATATGAATATCATGATTTATAGATAGGAAATTGATGAGATTCCTAAGTTGTTCAGTTTTGGGATTATCTGCAATTGCCAACGAACTACGGCGAGATTCTCCTCGGGGTTTGGTCTGAAGAAAGATGTGGCGTGGGGGAAGTCGGGAAAAATGGATGGAGATTTTTTCATTGAGCGAGGCATCAGATCGGAGAAGATTTAGGGTGTGATGATGGATTTTGTTAGGGTTGGATGTTTTGAGGAAATCTCGACAAAATTAGTTCACTTGACTCGATAGCGATGGGGGAAAATCGAAGCTAGAGTCAAGGCGGAGTTTTGGTGATGTCAGCGAGGGATCTTGTAGTCGAGATCACGACGAGGGTGGTTTCCCATCGAAGTATTTGGGTTCCAGTTTTGAACTTTATGCTCGTTTTTGATTAATTGTCGGAATCATTGAACTGGGACATCGAGGAGGATTACGAGGTCGATGTCGACTTGTTGAAGGTCGGAAAGATGGTCGGAGGGGACTGAAATCGATGTGCAAGTGCACAGTGCATTTTGTGTATCTGGGTTTTGACGAAGTTTTGGGAAGAAAGCTGTTAGTCGGGTCGAACTCGAGTTCTTGCATGGGGTCTATCGAAGTCGTGTGAGGTGTTGAGTGTCTCGGGGATTTGAGTTTTATGCTCAGGAAATTTTGTTAAAGGGCTCGGGTTGGTTTTGTTATAGTAGCTGGTTTCAAAAAAATTTAAAGGCGAATCAGGATCAAGTTAAAAAAAAAACAAAGCAAGTTCTAATTAAACAAGTTTTAAAAATGAATGTCAATCAAGTCTTAATAGTGTTTAAATTGAATATATTTCAAAGTTTTAAATGTTTAAGGTTGTTTTGATTTTAAAAGTAATTATAAACTAAATTAATATTGAAATTTAATTCAAAGATGTCTTCAAATAAATATTCTTGATCAAGGTTTTTAAGAAAAGAAATTCAAACAAGTTTTTAAATAAGAATGTTTCAAGTTTTAAGGTGTATTTAAAGTAAATATAAGGGATGTTTAAACCAAGTTTCAAAATATATTTAAAATGGGTAAGTTTAAAAGATAGGATAATTAAGTTTTCAAGAATGAATATTTGTTAAATTTATTAAACAAATTTGAAACGGTTTTCAAGGATTTTAAATATAAAAAATAAATGTCTAAATTATTTTGGTTTTAAAGTAAATCATATTTTCAAATATATAATTGATTTCTAAATGGTTTCTAATGAAGTTTAATGATGGAAATAAGTATTTAATATAATAAGGAATTTACCTTAATTAGTAAAGTTTGAGATTAATTAAGAGTAATTAATTAGTAAAATAAATTAAAAGTTAATTACTTATTGTAATAAAGGATAATTACTTAATGAAGTAATTAGTGGATAGTTAATGAATGTAGTTAAGGGATGAATCATTAACTAGTGATTAAGTGATGATTAATTGATTAATTAATTAATGAAATTAATTAATGTAATTAATTAGTTTAATTAATTAAAGATAATCACTTATGAATTAATTAAGTATAATTATTAGTGAAGTAATTAATGGATAATTTCTGAGTGTAATTAATTGAGGGTTACTTACTGAATGTAATTAATTAAAGAGTAATTAGTTAAGGGAAGTAATTAGAATATAATTACCTTAATGGAAGTAATTAAGGGTTAATTACTTAGTGTAATTAATTAAAGGGTTAATTAATGCAATTAATTAAGGGTTAGTTAAGTAATTATAGGGTAATTAATTACTAGATGTGATTAATTAAGGTTAATTAATGAATGTGATTAATTAAAGATTACTTGTAAATGGTAATTAATTAATGAAATAATTAATGGATCATTAATTAATAAAATTAATGAGAGTAATTAAAGGTTAATGATTAAGGTTAATTAATCTATATGGTTAATTTAAGTTAATTACTTAACGTAATTAAAAAATATATTTAGTCGTGAATGATTAATTAAGATGGGTAATTAAGAGGACACTAATAAATTGGGTTGTAATTAATCAATGTTAAGTAAGCATGATTAGGTAAATCTATGTGATTAAATTTGATAATTAATTTCATTGGAGATTAATTAAATTGGTTAAGAATGAATAAATCTTGCTTATAGATGTTTGAATGATATTGGATGACTTGGATTATGTGATATCTCTAATATACGATATATGTTGCTTTGTGAAATGAGATGTATTGGTTGAATTGTGATAGTATGAATTAACTATCTGTGATAATGTGAATCATCTATCTGTATGTAATTGTTATTCTAAATTATGAACCCTTAAACAACTTGGAATTAAAACGGCGTTTTGGATTCGGTGAGACCAGGATCGGATTTCCGAATTCGATATCGGAAAACCACATCGATCCAAATTTAACGAAAGGTCGTGAAATCTCAAGTAAAGATGAAGACTCGAAGTGTAAGAACTATTTGTCATTAAAAACTCTAAGGGTGATTCCAATACGAGTATAACGGAGATAATACTTTCAGATTCGAGATAAAGATTCAGAGTGCAAGGGCTATTGTCGTTAACTCTAAGGGTGATTCCCAAATGAGTGTAACGAGATAGTGCCTTCTGTTTCATTAGAACCCAAAACGAACTTTTATGGATTGAATGCTTTCAGGACATCGTTAGGAGGACGATGAGCATTCTAAGATTGATGTGTTCTATAAAGGTAATCGTAGCCTCAAGCCTCATCAACGGGGAATGGCTAAAACAGGGGAGGTATAGCAAGGCCAAGCGACCCCAGTAGGATGAGATTTTCCCCTGTCTAGAGGTCCCTTTTTATTCGGCTTGGTGGGTTGTTGGTTCACGGCCAACTGCGGGGTTGTCTTGTTCGGGACTATCCACTAAGGGATGGTTCCGGCCTTGTGTTGCAGGGGATTTAGAGTGGATCATCGGTACGGTGATCTAGGCCACGTACTGTGACAGGCGGTCCCCAGTTGCCCTGCCATTGATGGAAACGCGTTTTCCAGACGTGCCCTTACGTTTTTGATTGTATAACTCACTTTGTGGCTAGTCTGTTGGAATTTAATCATGTAACAATTTCAGCCATTTCCTATTTACTTGAAAACCCTAAACACTATCATAATATCATTGGATTTCCTATCAAATGTTTAGTTATCGTAAGGTAAAAGCTTTTCCGTGTTTATGTGCGGGAAGTCTTACGAGATACCCTTTGTTTCCAAAGGTTTTCAAAGTTAAGCAATTTTAACCTGTTTACTCACACCTGACCCATGTCTGACCCGGAGTTTATTTTATGTTTTATTAAACTCTTGGGTGCTCAAATTTTTACGAGTAGCCAAAGGATTCAGGTTAGCATTGACAAATTTTGGAGGAACTTTGGAGCAGGAGGCTTTAGCGTGTAGATATATATAGTGGTTCCGCTGTGTTGTATCTCTGTGATAAAGTCTGTATTGTATAATAGACAGGTCTTTATAACTATCTAGTTTGTGATGTATAAGCTGTATAACTCTGATGTATATGACACTATGTAATATCTTATGTGATGTAATATATTTTATTCGTTCCTGTTGTGAGATTCTGATATTGTTTCGTTCTTTCTTTTCTATTTTTTCTCTTTTCTATCCCTTCTTTCTTAATAATGATATGTCTTTCTATGGAGTGAAAGACGGATCATTACACGAAGGCTCGGAGATGGCTTCCCTTGGGTTTAAGATGGAAATCAAATACTTTGGTGGATAGGATGTAGCTTTCAACCTTGTCTAAAGATTAGATCATATACATGAAGTATATTTGACCTTGTCAAAGGGTTGAACCTCTGATGTGAAATAGGTTTTGACCTTGACGAAAGGTATGGGATTGACCTCTTTTGGATTAATCCCTACAAGTCAAGGTATTTGTGTTTAGAAAATGGATTTTGACCTTGTCGAAAGGTTTGACCACTTGGGTTATATATTTGAAAGCTCTATGCTATGGTTATAAAATAAGAACTGTCGACTTCGTCGAAAGGTTTAGACCAAAGAGCCAATGATTTCGAAAGATATCAGTGAACAATGATCTAATTAAGTTCTTCCACCTTGTCGAAAGGTTTAGACCAAAGAGCCAATGATTTCGGAAGGTTTCATTGAACGTTGATCTAAATAAGTTGTCGACCTTATCGAACGGTTCAGATTGTAGAGTTGAATGGCTTCGAAGGATTGTGGTGGTTACTCATAGCAGAAGTTTTATCGACCATGTCGACAAGAACCCTTCGATGGGGTTGAACCTGAAAATAGGAGTTAATCCAATAAAAGTTTTTACCAAATAGTAAAGTAGTTAACAAGGCTTTAGACTTCCTCTGTATCTAAGAAAAAGCTTCATTTTATTAAATTTCCCAAATCAACTCCAAATTAGGGTTACAGTGATTTGATTAAGAGGCTACAAGATTAGAATGAGAGAAATCGAATCCCCTAAAACATGACCCTTGGGTCTTATTTATAGGTGCAGGCGGCCCCCCTTTCGACTCCATGCTCTCGACCGGGTCGGAAAGTCCACTTTGTATATGTAGCTATGAACTTTGGACTTTATCGAAAGGTTTGCTTCTCATGTGCCATTATGGACCTTTCGACGTTGTCGAAAGGTTTGCTTATCTTTATGCTTTCATGAACCTTTCGAATTTGTCGAAGGGTTTGCCTTCTATATTTTGTCGTGAACCCTTCGAACTTGTTGGAAGGTTGCTCTTCACTTGATTGTTGTGAAGCCTTCGACCTTATCGGAAGGTTGCTCTGCACTTGATTGTTGTTGATAGTTGTGCTTCCCTCCAATGTTGTCGAAAGGTTGTCTTTCATTCTTTGTTGACTTCTGACTGTTTCCTTCTTTATAGAATCTTTTGACTTTGTCAAAAGGTATCCTGATGAGTCTTAAGCGGTTTGCAAAGGCTTGCCATGCTTTCGAAAAGGTCACCGTTGGGTTGTTAACACTTGCTTGACTTCCTCATCTTCTTCGGAAGGTAGGAACTTCATGAATGCTAAGAGATGGGACCTTTTGGCTCCTTCGAAAGGTTTAGTTTAAACTGTGAGACGGAACCTTTCGACCCCTTTGAAAGGTTTAGTCCGAACTGTGATATGGAACCTTTCGACTCCTTCGAAAGGTTTAGTCTGAACTGTGAGATGGAACCTTTCGACTTCTTCAAAAGGTTTGGTCTGAACTCCTTTTCTTTTGTCTTTGTTGATGGACCTTTTGACTTAGTCAAAAGGTGGATTCTTTGTAGTAACAATGGTCCTAACCATTTCTAAAGGCTATACATGCTTTCGAAAGGATTGAGTTGGTTGAATACTCATCTAGTAGAAATGATGAAGGTGAAATGTCCTCTTGTCTCCTTCGAAAGGTGCTGTTGACGGTTCCATCTGTTTGTCGAAAACTCTCCCTTGTGATGTACCATCCTAACATCTCCTAGTCTTCATCAATTTTCTCGCTCCTTCTTTCATACTTTATTTCCGAGAATATTTTATGGATAACATTTAGCCCCCCTCCCCCCGTATGAAAGAAGCCTTTTGTTCTTTAGGAAAAAAACTCCAAGGAACTTCTTCCTTTATTTCCCGATGAGTAAATAAATGCCATATTAATATTGTATCCTTGCTAGTAGACCTTTAAGAGTAATCTTAATTTTATAGAGTTGATGTTTAAGATGTGGTATGTTAATATTTTTGGATAAAATATTAAGAATGTGGAAGAATATCACCTGATTTGCTGACCATGATTCATTTAGATCAATCTTAGGAGAAATTTTGCTATATTCTCCAGGTATTCTCCCGTTTAGTCAAACCTCTTTCAACATCACTGGTTAATATTTCTTATTTAGTGAAAAAATAGTAAACAGTTCAGCACCAATTTCATTTGGCAATATGAATAAATTGCATTGAAACTGAATTTTAGTTTTAATGGAAAATTCACCAACCACCACAAAACTCAATAATAAAATATAAAATTTCTTAAAGTCAGGACATCAATGAGGGCCTCACCCAAAAGATATGAAACTCATGAACTCGAAAAAATTCACAAGGAGGTTCAAAATCTATAAAATATGGAATCTAAAAAGAGATCATCTAAAAACCAATGAGGAAATCACACGCATGTAATCCTTAAATCATCATTAAAGTTTTCAAGGAAATCTTAGAATTCACTAAGTCGGAAATTCAGTAAGTGATCATAAAAAATTTCAATACAGAAATTAAAAATATGGAATTCATGAATCATCGTGAAAATGAATAAGAAAATCCAGGATTCACTAAGTCAGAGATCCAATATGAGATCATTGAAAATTCAACAAATTAATTAGGAATTCAAAATCCATAAATCATCACAAAAATCCATAAGGAAGAGTAGAATTTACTAAATCGGAGAACCAATGAGATCATCAAAAATTCAATAAGGAAACTAGAAATACAAATTTATTAATCATTATGAGAATCAATAAGGGATCTAGAATTCACAAAATTGGAAGTCAAAAATCCTATAAGGAAACTAGAAATGGGAAATCTTCGAATCATCATAAAAACTCAACAGGGAAATCAAGAACCCGTTAAACCAAGCAACTGATAAGAAATCATCCTGAAAATTCATTGAGGAGAAACTCAGTATCTGAAATTTGTAAACCATCATAAGAAACCAATATAGAAACTCAAAATTCATGAAATCAGGAATTCAATTAAAAGTTATCGTAGAAATTCAACAAGGGAAAGATGAAAATCAAATCTATAAATCATCATAAAAAACAATATGGAAATTCAGAATTCACGAAATCCAAAATGAAATCTACATCAATAGAAATAGTGAAATTCAAATTCATGAAATCAAGAATTTATCCAAAGTCTCATCAGGATCTGTTCTAGCGAATTAACTATTCAAAACTCCATTCAGTATAAATACAAAGCCATAGATATGTCTAATTATAGCACATTTAGTAGATTTCAAATAAAAGATAACTAAGTTTATAAACTTAATTCTAAGGTTATTCATAGGAAGTTTCCTGATAATAAATGCGTTACTCCTAAAGTGCCTATAAGTTGGTAACATGTGTATATATAGGTATAATTGACTCTTCTATCCAATTGGTCACTTTTTCTTAAAGGATTCAGGAGTGGCTTTCTTATCCTTCTCTTGGAGTAAAATACTTTACCTTTGCAGCTAAAAATTTGTTATCCATTCCATTCCTTTGGTTTTCGTATCGATTTTACTCTTATTCCATGTTAAGGGCTCCTTCTTTTATTTTCTGGTCTCATGAATTTTTGTCGTATGGAAGTTTCTTAATCCTTTGATGTAGAAATCATTTTCTAGGATTGGAAGTTCTGTAATTTATTAGCATATATTCTACCTTCTGCTTATGTGTATTTCCTTTCCTAGGATTTCAACTTTGTCTCAGATGATGGATAGGTTTCTTTCTTTAACCCTTTATTCTCTTGGGATCTGACTTTATTTTTGGGTTGCAGATGTCTTTGTCCCTCTTCCGTTATTTGGGGCCTCGTATAGGCTTGGTCATCTTAGTTCACTGTTTGATGAGCCCTTCCTAGAGCTTCCCTTGTCCCAAAGGTATATTGTGCATGCTGAATTAACCTTTTTCCATAAGGATGCTGATGTGTGCTCTGCCTGACCTTCCCCTAAAAGGTGATTTGGACGTTAGGGGCTTTTTATTTTGTGGGTGATTATCATGCGTTAGGAGTTTTTAGAGGTTCTAACCCTCCGTCTATGAGGTGCCTTTGGTATGGACTTAGAGGGATTTGACCCTTCCCCATGAAGGAGCCTTTGGTAAGGGCTTTATAGAGGTTTCAACCCTCCCTATATGAGGTGCCTTTGGTGAGGGATTAAGAGGATTTGACACTTCCTCCCCGAGGTGCCTTGGGTAAGGGCTAAAACTTTGTGTTCTAAAGTCATTTTTGGCTACTGAAACACTCTTTGAAAATCCTTTGAGCATTGGCTTCTTTTTGAGAGAAATAATTTTTGTAAACGAACCCTTCTAATATTACGAGGGATTTAATTTTGAAAAAGGGCGTGAATATGTGAAGATCTTTTCGTAGAGCCACTCTTTGTAAGGGTTTCAAAATCATTCTCATAGTAGAGATACAGATCTCAAATAGGAGACTGGAGGGTCATGATTCATCTTCTAATAGTCTTTTAGCCGAGAATAAGATTCTCTAATCTGATTTTTGTCAATATGCTTTTGATGGCTTTAAAACTTTTCATAAAGAGATATGGATTGGCTTCTCATTGCCAATGCATTTTAGAAAACTTTTGAGATATCAAAACTGCTTGATCAACAATCATTTGTGTGCACTTACTAATTCTATATAATATCTTTGAAAAATTAAATTTTAAAATATGGACATTTGTCCTCCCATAGTTGCGGGGCGATTGGAAATAGTTTTCTTGTGAAGACATGCTTGAGAAATTCTTTTCCAAACAACTTGCCAAAAGTAGGGTTGAAAACATAGTTTGTCCTTTGGATTTATCACCATGTTTTGGTAGACGCTGCTTAGTAGCTGAGTAGTCTATTTGTAAGCTTCTCGAATAATGATGAAGTACTGATAGGAGTAAGATTCATAAGAGCGGGCCTTTGTATTGTGTCGATCAAAACATTTCTAATCGTCTTGTTTTAGACATTTGAGCTGCCTTTCCCAAGTAGCTTGAAATTTGTTGAGCTTTAAAATTGTGTTGAATGCTATGGACTAATTTTGTTTTTCCTGTAATAGCACTTGAATTTTGAATCAGTACATGTTTAAATTTCAAATACAAATCTGAATATGAATTAAAGTACAAATCAAGTTAAAAAATTAAGGAATAAGAGAATTCATAGTTGAACTCATGCTGTAGAGCTTCATGATTTGATGAGAATCTGAGTTTTTTGAAGCTGTTAAGTTGTTTTCTTTAGGAGATTGCTTTATGCTTCTTTAGTAAACTCCTTTAAAGTTCCTAACATAACATTATTTTGAATTATCCCAGCATATGCACGACACTCATCGGTTTTGTGTGCATTCGCTTTATGATAATCACAATAATTTTCCACTTTTGTAGATTTTGATCTACCCTCATCCTATGAGTAGTTAAGACAATTCCTTCATCTTTTACAGAGGCCTAAATATGAGAGAGAGGTTGCCCTAAGGCCACATAGTTGGATTATGGAATTTTCTTCCAAATTCTTTCTCTGTTATCTGACCCTTGGTCGGAATTCAGTGGATTAGATCTTTCCCCTTCTATGTCTTGATACTTTCTTCTCGTGGCTCATTTCTTCTATACGGATAAATTACTCGCTTGGGAATAGAAATATTGGAGATCTTTGCACCCGCTGATATAAAGATCTTCCCATAATGGGGTTTGCTAGATCAACCATGATCGAACCGCCATTAGCTTTTATATGTTGGTTATACTTCCTACCTTTAATGCCTCTGTATGAAACCTTTTTTAAATATTTATTGCATGATTCTCCCGATCTTTGTTTGATAGTAGCTAACAAGATAAAATCCATAGTTGGGTCTTTGAATGCATAAAATTTAGTCACAAATTCATAAGAAAATTGTTGTAGGAACGGATTGATTTTGCCCATGAATTCTTATACCATTTGATGGCTGCTCCTTGAAAAGTAATTGGGAAAAGCTTGCAGTGGATTGGTCCTGGAATATTATACAAATCCATTTATACTTCGAAGGCCGCTAAGTGATCTTCTGGGTCGGAAGTTCCATCGTACTTCAATGTGGGGATTTGAATGTGCAAAGGAATGCTAATTGCCTTTATTTCTTCTAGGAAAGGAGTTCTTTGCAGGATTACATATTTCTCTGGTCTAATAAATCCTTTTCCCTTAAGTGTATTATCACTATTCCTGTGTACGGGGTCTTCTTGGTCAGCTTTATTTTTATGGGAAATTTCACCGTTTCTTTGGATTAGGATATTTGACTGCTTAAGGGACCTATTTGATTGACTATCTTGGTTTAACTCTTGTTCTTTTACCTTATTTGGAGGTTGCGCTTCTCCTCCTTCTTCCAAAATCTTTAGTGATTCTTGAGATGGAGCCCTTTCAGAAAGTTCTTGTATCGCCATCAATTGTCGAACTGTAATTTCATTATTCTCTATTCTTATCAAAGCTGACAGCTGTCCAATTTCCATCTTCTCTAAGTTGAAATTCGAAACTATGTTATTTTCCAAAGTGGATCATGGCATTGCTTCTTCATTTGAGATATTAATGTTATTCCCTATTTCCTCCATTTTTTTCATTCGGACAAAGTACTCTATGCTATTAAACTGTAATGAAAGTGATTAGGGGTTGGAGGTTCAAGCCCTCCATCTAGCACCAAAAATGTTAATAAGATTTCTCGTCAACACCACAAAATGATGCTAAGGAGGATGTGTATCCTTGCTAAGAATAGTGGGCATGATTCCCTTAGGAACTGCCTTTAAATTTGATTTTATTTATTGATAATTCTTGGATTAGACATTTCGACGTCGTCGAAAGGTATAAATCTTGGTTAAGGAACCATCCGACTTTGTTGAGTTGGTATAAGATCCCCTTTTTGGGTTTCCTTCTTGTTTAGGTTGAATTTTCCTGAGTCTAATCTTAAATAGGCAGGCTTCAATCTTTTCGAAGGCTAGGAGATGGTTTCCCTTGGGTTTAAGCAAGAAATCAAATACTTTGGTGGATAGGAAGTAGCTTTCGACCTTATCGAAAGGTTAGATCATGAAGTATATTTATCCTTGTCGAAGGGTTGAATCTCTGATGTGAAATAGATTTTGACCTTAATGAAAGGTATGAGAATGACCTCTTTTGGATTGAGCCTTATAAGTCCAGGTATTTGTGTTTAGAGAATGGATTTTGAACTTGCCGAAAGGTTAGACCACTTGGGTTATTACTTCGAAAGGTTTCTGGTATGGTTATAAAATAAGAACTATCGACTTCATCGAAAGGTTTAGACCAAAGAGGCAATGATTTTAGAAAGTTTCGGTGAACATTGATCTAAATAAGTTTTCGACCTTGTCAAAAGGTTTAGATCAAAGAGCCAATGATTTTGGAAGGTTTGAGTGAACGTTAATTGAAATTAGTTATTGACCATGTCGAAGGGTTCATATTGTAGAGTTGAATGGCTTGAAAGGGTTACAGAGGTTACCCGTAGCAGAAGCTATATCGACCTTGTCGACAAGAACTTTCCGATGGGGTTGAACCTAAAAATAGGAGTTGATCCAAAAAAGTTTTTAGCAAATAGTAAAGTAGTTAACAAGGCTTAAGACTACCCTCTATATCGAAGAAAAAGCTTCATTTTATTAAATTTCCAAATCAACTCCAATTAAGGGTTACATTGCTTTGATTAAGAAGTTACAAGATTAGAATGAGAGAAATAGGATCCCCTAAAACGTGACCATTTGGGTCTTATTTATAGGTGCAGGAGGCCTCCCTTTTGACTCTACGCTCTCGACTAGGTCGAAAGGTCCTCCCTTTATGTAGCTGTGAACCTTTCGACTTTGTTGAAAGGTTTGCTTCTCATATGCCATTATGGATCTTTCGACGTTTTTGAAAGGTTTGCTTTTCTTTATGCCTTCATGAACCTTTTGACTTTGTTGAAGGGTTTGCCTTCTATATTTTGTTGTGAACCCTTCAACCTTGTCGGACGGTTGCTTTTCACTTGATTTTTGTGAACCCTTCAGCCTTTTCGAAAGGTTGCTCTTCACTTGATTGTTGTCGAGAGCTGTGCTTCCATCCAATATTGTCGAAAGGTTGTCTTTTATTATTTTTTGACTTCTGAGTGTTGTCTTCTTCATAGAACCTTTTGAATTTGTCGAGATGTATCCTAATGAGTCTTAATTGGTTCAAAAAGGCTTGCCATGCTTTCGAAAAGATCACTATGGGGTTGCTAACACTTGCTTTGACTCCCTCGTCTTCTTTGAAAGGTAGGAACTTCATGGATGTTGAGAGATGGAACCTTTTGGCTCCTTCGAACGGTTTAGTTAAAACTGTGAGATGGAACCTTTTGACTCCTTCGGAAGGTTTAGTGTGAACTATGAGATGGAACCTTTCGACTCCTTCGAAAGGTTTAGTCTGAACTGTGAGACGGAACCTTTCAACTCCTTCGAAAGTTTTGGTCTGAACTTCTTTTCCTTGGTCTTTGTTAAAGGACCTTTCGACTTAGTCGAAAGGTGGATTCTTTGGAGTAACAATGGTCCTTACCATTTTGAAAGGTTATACATGCTTTCGAAAGGGTTGAATTGGTTGAATACTCATATGGTAGAAATGATGAGGGCGAACCGTCCTCTTGTCTCCTTCGAAAGGTGTTGTTGACGCTTCTATCTATTTGTCGAAAACTCTCACTTGTGATGTACCATCCTAACATCTCCTAATCTTCATCAATTTTCTTGCTCCTTCTTTCATATTCTATTTCTGAGAACATTTTATGGATAATAATTGCTATTATAATAATGGAAAAAATAGTGGAAGCATGCCGTATAATACTTATCGGTGGATGCACTGAGCTATGAAATTTTATTATATATATGTGCCAAATATTATTTGTGAAATAATAATTAATTTCAGTATTGACTGAAGTGAGTATAGTTTTATTTCATTATGGATGTTTTGAATATTTGTTATGAATTAAATTTATTAGAATAATAATATTTGTTGCATTAGCTACATAATGCAGAAGGGTCTATAATTTTTACAACTATTGTGGAATTAAGGAAAAACACGTTTTTCATAGGAGCAAAGTAAGTGTTGGTGAACTCTTCAGAATGGTACATAAAGATATATGCAATCAAATGTCCAACGACAGAAACGGTTTCACATATTTCGTTTAATTCATAGATAATTAACATAAAATGAACATGTGTATTTGATACACAAGTAAAGTACTTACGATACGTTCATTGAATATAAAATGAAAATATGAAACCAAACGTGCTATGGAAACAAGAAAATTCGATTTGATCGAATATGCGAGTATATACGAAAATGGTCCAAAAGTACCTAAAAGTGAATAAAATTTGATCTCAAAAGTCACTCCTCCTTATGATACATAATAGTATATCAATAAGGAGTTATAAAACTTTGTTGGAAAAAGTAAATTCATAATGAGTGAAGTTGAGTTAACTTCTTTCTGTAAGGTCGTGTACTTAAGAGTAAGAACATAAGGTTAAAATCAATTTCTTATAAAGAATAGTATAATTACAAGATCATATAAGACGAAAGTTTATTAGAAATTCCTACGTATCCTAGGAAGGAGTTGACATGTTGTGTGAATCGAGAAGCTGCATGTAATATTTGCCTGTAAGGGATCTTGTATAGACCAACCTAAAGGAGTTTGGGACAGATTAATATTGATTGATCGATTTATGTTATGAACATAAGTATCGTAAACTAAAACAGTTTTATGCACACATTTAGGTAGTTCATGAAATGTTTATGAATAACTATTCCATTGCATTAAGAAATAATTGTTATTTTAAGAAATGCCAATTTGATAAGGAAGGATTTTCTTTTAGAAATTGTTGATAGTAAAAGAGATTTTGATATGATCCAACGCTAAAACTGAAAATGAAGGATGGAATGCAATTAATCGAAATAACTGGACATGACACATTAAATGTCTAATGATAAATATCACACATTAAAAAGAAATTATGAATTTTATTAAGTGAAAATAAGGGACACATCCCTAAAATCAAACATAATACACAAAACATCATCCTCGTAAGAAAAGATATAAATTACATCACTATTTTCAGATCCTACAATTTTCTTCCCTACAATACCCCTCTTCTTTATTGCAACAATCTTGATTCTTCATATGTGCATGTTATTCTCATATCCATAATTATAATTTGCACCACATTAATTATCAATCATTAAAACACAATAACTTGTTGTAGAAACGATGGATTAACAAACCGTTTTCACCATTAAATCACAAATTTTATTATCTTTCAAATGAGTGGCATTGTGCATATTAAAAACAACGGTAGGACAAGCTATTCGTGGTATGCAATAATTGTAGAAACGTCTGCAATTATACCATATAATTGCAGACATGTCTACTATTATATGCAATAATTGCAGACATTTCTGCAATTATACCATATAATTGCAGACATGTCTGCAATTATATGCAATAATTGCAGACATTTCTGCAATTATATGCAATAGTTGCAGACATTTCTGCAGCTATCTGCAATAATTATCAATCATTAAAACACAATAACTTGTTGTAGAAACGAGGATTAACAAACCGTTTTCACCATTAAGTCACAAATTTTATTATCTTTCAAATGAGTGGCATTGTGCATATTAAAAACAACGGTAGGACAAGCTATTCGTGGTATGCAATAATTGTAGAAACGTCTGCAATTACACCATATAATTGCAGACATGTCTGCAATTATATGCAATAGTTGCAGACATTTCTGCAGCTATCTGCAATAACTGCAGACATGTCTGCAATTATACCATAAAATTGCAGACATGTGTATAGCTATATGCAATAGCTGCATCACGAAGAGTGATTGACTCTTCCCATTGTTTTCTACCACTATCTCCTTAATTGTCCTTGGGCTGTAGAGCATGGCTATCTCCTTAATTGGCCTCAGTCATAAGCTACTAGAAGTGGTGGAGCTTTATTTTTGAATGCAAAGTGAAGTAGATAGGGTATTAGCTAGTTTAAGAGGATGAAAGTGAAAATAACTATGTGAAATAATTGCACACATGTCTGCAATTGTAATATATAATAGCAGAAATGTCTGCAATTATATGCAATGCAATAGTTGCAGACATTTTTGCAACTATATGCAATAGCTTTAAATATGACTGCAACTATACCATATAATTGCAAAAATGTCTACAATTATATGCAATAGTTTCAGACTTAAAGAAAAATCATAGATATTCAAAATTTGCAGAATTGTTTGCAAATATATAGAACAATGGCACTTACCGCAAATATGATTTTTGGTATCAACAATGGATCTTATTTTAAAGATCATAATTTTTTGATTTTTTTGTGAAAACGACATGCTGATCCGATGTTTCTACAGATTGTTATATGCGTTTGAAAAGTTAAAAACGTGAAGGGTGTTTGGGTCTTTGTGTGTGCATGAATTTGAAAACAGGGAGTGAAAACATATTAAAAAACGGAGGGATGTTTTGTGTGTATTCAAAACTTAACTAGGATGTATGCCAAACGCTCCCTTTTATTAATGTCAAGAAAAACTTCCTCAGCCTTATGTAAAACATTAAGAGTATTAATTCTACCACATGGCATGATGTATAATCCAAAATGGATTACAAGTACATTATCAAAATATGATTTTTATGTTGGTACCTGAAAGGATATGGTCCACCGGCTATAAAAGTGCCTTGAAGGGGAAGATCAATGCAATTTAAATATAAACCACGTTAAAAAGAATTATATCATAAATTTCAGTTGTTGAAAGTAACGTAACAGGTAAATCATTCAACGTGCTTTAGTTGATTTAGATTTTACTCGCAAAATTTATCACTCGATATCACTTTGAGTTTTGGTGCATATACGTTGAAACGAAAATTCAAAATAACGATTTACAATACACTATTTGCACATAACAACTAAAATGTCTTGAAGTCGATAGGAGTGATAACATAGTGTGTGAGTACTAGATGTGATCTAAGAAATGATACGAAAGTGTTATTTGATAAGCATCGGGTAGAAATCAAATAATTTGAATTTCAGACAAAATGCAAAGGAAGCACATTCCTATAAAAAAGAATATTAATAGGTACTAAAATATATTTCCAAAGCTATAAGTAAACCAAAAGCTTATGATTAGCAACAATGTATTCATGTTAAAATCATTTCAGTTTGGATGTTTAATACTTGACTTTGGATTTGAAAATGACATCTTTTATGATTAGTATAAAAGGATGCGAGAATTTTCCAATATGATATATATAAGCGTTATATTAAATTGTCTAATATCGAGTATGGAAGATGGATCCTTACTCATTAGTAATAAGAATTATCATACATGTTATATTTCTACAATACCAGACTTTAATCGTGGAGCAAGTAACAAATTTGAATTAAGATCACTTAATGACAGTTTAGAGTGCTCTCGAGTATCTATAAAATGCTAGAGAATTGTTTATGAAACACGAACTCCTTATAAAGGAGCGCATGGACACGAACTTCATTAATGATATTGAGTATAATACATCAACCTTATATTAATGTTCAAACTTAATGTAATGACCGTAAATTTATCACATTGATAAATTATATTATTTTTAAATATAAGATTTTTTAACATAGATTATGATGTTATGAATAATAAGTAATAATAGTAATCTTATTTTGAATAGATATTTACAAATATATATATTTTGGAAAAATATCGATAAAATGACCGAAAACCATTTTAATGATAAACGCTCTATAATCATAAGAAATCATGCACGAAACTAGATGCATACACTTATTTATATATTTGAAAAAGAATATGAAATAAAACTACTTATTTTATTTTTGGAAACAAAATGTATTTATGACATCATCAATAATGTCATCATATCTAATAATTAATTTACGAATTTAAATTGATATTTAATGATTTAATCATTATTTAATTATTCAAATAATTGTTTTAAAATGATAATAATTCATTTTAATTAGTTATAGTGATAATAAATCATTTGTAATAGTTTATAAAGATATATATTTGATTTGAAATCAGATATCGTTTTATCGACATAATAGCACTTTCTGTAAACGATTGTTTAATATTAATTTGCACGGTTTTATAATTCAAATGAGATCATTTTAATTAGTTATTAATGATGAAAAATTAGTTTTAATTTTTTTTATAGATTTATGTATGTTAAATAAGAAGTAAAAAATGATCGGAAGTCGTAATCGATATTTATAACGATTTAACGAATAGAAGTTGTTTTGAGTCATTGCAGCCGTATAAGATAAAGATGCAATCCTATATGCATACATCTGCATGTCATATATGCACATACATATGCAAATAAACATACATACGTATATAAAATGAAACAAATATTTAATATTTCTCTTATACTACCCCATTAATCATCCTCAAAGTCAATTCACATGGCATGGAAGAGAAGTGAAGTGATGGAGGCACATTGTCACGTTCCAAATTTCAGCATTCGAAAATCGAAACCCGTACTTCACTTGTACTTGAATGCCGCAGATTCAACCGTTGAATTTGACTCGTGCTGGAGCTTATAACACATTAAGTACAACACATCGGAAGAAATGAAATAATATCATAAATATACAACATTTGATACAATATTCAGATACAATGATGATACAATGGAATGATACAATAGTTATCAATACTATCATAGATACAAGAAAATAGCAGCGGAAAGATAATGTCTTCAATGCCAAACTCTAAAAAACTCCATCTTCAATCCAAAGCTAGCTCGAACCCTCATCACGTTTCACCAAGATAAGCAAGTGCAGTCCAGAATTCTGAAGTGTAGCAAATGCGATCCACAAATCCAAAGGGCTTCGAAGGCTATCGAATCAATTCCTACTATTCGACTATCTGAAAAGCCCAACTCTAGACTGCCCATGTGGAAAATTGTGGGCACCCAGAGTTTAGGAAAGGAACAATAAACTCCAGGTCAGTCATGAGACTGGTATGAGCAAACAAAAACAGTTTATCTTTAAAACAAACAAAAGAATTTGGATTGAAATCCGCAATGCTTTTTGGAAAAGGAAACTACCATAAGGCCTCCCCGCACACACACAATGCAATCGCACACACGGTGGAGATTTCTCCTTATGATAGTCAAATATGCTTGATACGAGAAAACTCTTTGATATTATACTAGTGCATAATGGAAAACATTTCGAAAACATAATATTAATCTTGGCCAGCATAGGTACCATTATACTATGCCTACTATAGCTGCCATTTTAAATGGCAGGTTCTACAACTAAAACCGTACAAGGCTCGTATTGGATGATTGGATTTCCAACAAATGGTCGGGCTAAGGAACTTTCTATTGCCACATGGGAACACCTCTGGAGGGACACCCCGAGAACCTACCTGGCTCTCTGCCAATACAAGGCCGGTCACCCCCTTCCCGGGGAGTAAAACCTAATATATGTCACCCCCGGTCATTTGGGACCTTTATCCGAGGATCCTCTACACCAACAACATCACACAGTAATAAATATACTACAGTGTCCACATGAGTAAGTATCTGGGCTCCATACCATGATACCACCCTTTTCCAGAAGGAATGGTCATACCCTATGGGAGCTATCCCTGAAACCTTGCCGCATCTTTCCTGTTTCAACCATTACCGGGTTGTAAGGCTCGATAAGGTCTTGTCCACAAAGCTACGCTTTTTCACAAAGCCATACTTTGATCAAAAAATGATCAGCAACACTTCGTGTAACGACCTTGAAATTCAGACCCAGTTTAAAATTTTAAAAATCGTATATTAGTGTAGAAATTCGAATTTTCACGAACAAATTCCGTTTCTATTCAAACTTCACATTTGGAATGCGTCTAGATAGACATAGGCATACGCCAAATTTCGTTGGAAAATATTGAAGTAAATTTCGCTCGTCGCATTTACATATTAGCTAAAATTTTATGTGTAAATTTCCTATTGTCCGAACTCAAATATTTTTCACAATGTTGCATAAGAAAAATATTCTGAACTTGACGACGCATTTCGTTTCGTCAAATTTCGCTTTTAATTGCTAGTTAAAATGTTTGCTCGAGTAAGTGGATCGATAAGATTAACCACTTCGCAAACAGTGTCAAACCATCAATGTCTTCATACCGTTGTGTCCGCCTCGTTGCGCCGATCAAAACGGTATATTTGTTTGTGTAAATCGGAGTTCGGCGTTGCGAATTATAATTGTTTAACGGAGTATAAACTGGTCCGTTACGCAACACAAACCGATACCCAACCTTCTTCACTGTACAGAGTTCTAGGGATCTTTAGCCATTCAGAAACCCAATAGCCATCACGGTTACCAAAAACATCATTGCATTGACCTTCGCACTCTGAACCCCTCTGTATATATCCACCTTCATTAATTCCTCTGCATACCAGCTCACTTCATTAATTGCTCACTACATTACTTACTACTTCTCTGGTACGCACTCTCTTCTCCCTCCTCTTCATAATTCTTTATTTTGTCTCCCCCCCCTCAGTATGAAACTCACCCACACCTGCTCCATGCTTCCACCCTCTCCCCTCCACTGCCCATGCACCAGCCCACCCTCAACCCATGCGTGACCATCCGCATCCATACCCCGCCTGCGCCACGCAGCCACCACTGCATCACCTCCGCCCACTGGCCAACATCCACCAGCCTAGCTCGTCCAACTCCAACCCGGCTCGCCTCGTCCACCTCCAGCCCAGCGCGCCTCCACGCCACCGTCCCGCCCTACTGCCCACTTCCGCATCGCCTGTTGCTCCGCCTACACGGCCCCACTCGGTTAGCTCCGCATCACCAGCCTCCGCCTTCGCCCACGCAGCCACCGCGCCCCACTGTTGCCCCACACCCATTGTCCAGCTCGCCATGGACCAGCTCGCCACCACCTTCGCCCACAGCCCGCGTCCACGTCGCCACCCACAGTCCGCCGCACCGCCACACCACACCCGCTGCCATCACTGTTGTGCCTCGCCTTGGCCGCCCGTGTTTCAGTGTACTTCAGTTTGCATATAAATATATGCATGGATCTGATTAATATATGCATGGAACTGTTAAATATATGCTTGGAATAGTTTGCTTACATACAGTGTTTTACTGGTTTGCAGCTGCTGATCTGGGATCTCAGTCCTAGGCTTCATCCGGCTTGTTTGAATCTATCTAGTTTCTTTGTTTTGGTATGGTTTATATATATATATTCAATAGATATATATATATATATTGCAATAAACAAATTATTTATTAATTATTCGTTGACTGCAGTTGTGTTCATTTTACGTCGTGCTTGTTAGGGTCTATTTCATCTATTCGTCTTCGTGCTTCGTCATCTTCTCTAACCACTCAAGGTGAATATTTCATTCACGACTCAATCTATTATGCTATGATAATCAAGTGATAATTGTTGTTAATATAAATTTGGATATTAAATTGTTGATTGTTAAAATTGTTGAAATAAAACTGTAAATCGCTATGCAAGTTAAATTTGAATATTGTAGTTTACGACAAATAGTTGTGACACTAAATGTGTTATGTGATGTTGAATTTGGTTGTTACTATAAATGAAATTTAATGTGAAATTTAATTTGATATAGGATGTTAACAATTTAAAATGGATTATATATGTTTAATTTGACCCCTTTAAATGATAAATAAATCGACGCGTAGAAATAGCGTTAACCTCACTTTGAACCATTAAATGTATGATTGATGTAGTAAATTGATAATAGATACCAAGTGAAACCATAATGTAATAATCTTTAATCTGCATGAAATGATAGTGTGGATTCTAGAAATAATTATATTAATTTGCATAAATAACAAATATAAGTTAATACGATTATTTCAGGATTATTTAATAAATTGTTAAATTGTTATGTATGGTTGCTATTGCTTGTTTATTTACTTTGACACCATCTCAGTTATCACACCGCAAGTTTCCTTTGCTATGCTTTGTTTTACATTGAATGATATTGGTTGAAATGATAAATACCCAATTAAACAACTTGGCCTAGGATAGATAATTAAAAATAAGAAACCCGATTGGTCAACAAAAATAAATTTCGAAATTGAAATATATTTTAAATTAAGGAATGAACTTAACGATTTGTTTGGAAATGAAGTAATGAGCTTAAGGGATTTAAATTGAAATAAATTAATGGATTTAATTGAAACGAATGAATAAACCTATTTAATTGAATAAAATGAATTGGCAAATTTAATTGAAATAGGATTTAGAAACAAGTAAGTTCTAGAATTTAATAACTTAAAAATTTATTAGATTTAGCTTTAAACTCCGTTTTAGTTAAATAGATTTGGAAATTGTTATAAGTTTGATTTGAGATTAAGAAAATTTTGACTTAAGGGGAATACAAAACTAACTAAAGTTTTATGGGTTTAATTGAGTGATAATTTAAAATTTAAATGATTTAAAATTTAATGAATTAATCAAATCAGGTCATTTTAAACGGAATATGGATTGAGTTGATTTGTAACTCGGAAATAACTTATTGGTGATGTGTTAAACCAATTAATGGAATGGGTTTCTTTAGAAATTTAATTGAATTGGTAAATAAATCAAATGATGTCTTGATAAAAGGAATTTAGTTAATGAAATTGATTTAATCGAATTTATGATATTGGATGTAAACATGAGGTGAAATGAATAGAATTTGATTTAATGATTTAAACTAAGCTTACCATTAAATTGAATTCATTGATTATGAACTAAATTTAATAAGCGACATTTAGACCTTATTAAATTGAACTTGAATACAAAATTTTAATTGTTAACTCAAAGGTTTGAACTAAAAAAAAAAATTCATTTGGAAATATGTTTTAAATATCTGAAATAAATTGAATCGTGAAATGTCAAATTTTGGAAGTCAAATTTGCACCTTGACTTTTGGACTTTGATTTGTTTAAACGTTAATTTAACCAACCATCGGGTAATAAATACGTAGTTATTAAAGAGATAGAGATCGGGAATGGACATACTCTCTGTCGATACCGAACCACTTTAATAACTATCATACGCGGAGTGTTGATCTAGAATGAAGTGGATGATTTGGTGAACGCGTTGACTGAATAAAGAGAACGATATTGGATGACCCCTGACATGACTAAAACAGGAGCCGCGCCGGGCCATTGAGGTTCACCACCTCTAGCGGACACGCTTCTTCGATACCATATCTATTACTTTTGTGATTCGATTTGGGTGCACCCCTTGATTTGGGAGTGTTGTTTCGCGGTGTTGAGGTAGCTGCTAGCTATGGTCAACATCAGTCCGGATCACGCAACTACTAGTATCCTAGTTGGTATCGCCTCATGTACCTTGTCATACTGATTATCCTATTCGCGACCACTACGTTTTGTTTTGTGTTATACCTATGTGGTACCCTCTGATAACCACTAGTTTATGGTGGGGTTTACGGTGCTGTATAGACTATGACATTATAAAATGTGTTAAGGGGAATTATGGTAACGCCTTAACGCTATTTTAATATCGTACTTTACTGATTAGGCATTATCTACATATCGTATTCTATTGTATATATAGATAGTTTATCGGATCCTTAGAGATGTTATTTTATTCATCTTTGAGTTATGGACTTTATTCCCTGCACTTGATTATCCTGTATAAGATTTTGAGTCCTGACTCGAGTGTTTCTTTTTGTATATGCTCGGGCCAGTCTGAAGCTATCCAGTTGCTGATCAAGATTGGTTGAAGATGCCGAAGACTTAGCATTTATCTTTATTAGTCTATTTCTATTCCTGTATTGATGTCCTAGTCTGTTGGACATTTATGTATTTCCTTTTAGTCACTTTATGTTAAGACATTGTTGTACTTCATGTAGTAGCTTCATGAACTGCTATTACGACGATGTATTTTCCGCTGCATTATTCTATGACTGTTCTATGTCTATGATGTTGTATTGATTTTCGTTTACATTTATGTATTTATAATCCCATAATGATTCGTGTTTTGTATTATTTAAGTTGACATGTGTGGATTATTGTCAATTTAAATGGTCCAGATATACGGGTTGTTAACTTCGTATGCCACATTACTAAATTGGGAATGTATCACTAGTAACCATCAACTACATAACCTCTGAGCTCGTACATCTCAGAGAAGAGTGTTAAGCTAAGAGAATAAATCTCTGCCACCAAACAGAAATGTATTTGATAGAAACTGGTTTTACATCTCAAAGTGTAATGACAGACACACATCAATACAAGTTTGTTCCGGGTTCGAACAGAACCGAAGTGTAACAACCCGCATATTTATCGATTCTATATTTAAATATTTTATCGTTCGTCGGATTTTGGTCCGAAAAGCTACTTTTTGCATACGGTCGAATTAGGACTCGAGACCACCCCCATTGAGTTCAAAATGCCGTTTGCGACCTTTTTGAGTATAAGCTTCGATATGTTTGGAGAAAGTTGAATTTTGCTACTTTTTGCTTTGGGCTTTGGTTTGGGCCGAACCCACTTACTAATTCAGTCCCAACCCACTCCAACTCTTCATTATTTCATTTCAAATTCCTAACTCTTCAAGCTTTCAACAATGGTGGAAGAGAAAAAGAATTAAAACTCCAAGCCCTAGTTCCATAGCAAAATCCAAGTTCTTGCTCCAAAATCTAAGAGAACCCATTGGTAAGCATCTCCTCCTCCTTCTCCAACTCATTCTCTCCTTGATTTCAGAAATTTTCTAAACCTAATTTGGGGAATGTTTCTCTTTTAAGCTTAGATTCAAGCTTGTTGAGTTGGAATTAAAGAGTGCTTGTTCTTGCCATTGCTTCATAGCATCTTCTTCATTCGTTTGGGTTCAAAGGTGAGATTTTTATCTCACATCTATGCTTCTATTTATCTTCGATTGTTAGGTATGAATTCCTAACACTTATTCATGTGCATTTGCTTTTGGTTTGGATTGAATTGGTGTATATTCCAATTTTTAGTGTTTTGAGTTCAATTCGTTAAAATTCCTAACTTTGATGTTTGAACATGTTTTTGGTGATGCATCGAGGAGCTTATAGGGCCGGGTAGTCGATTGATATAAACCCTTAGCGCCGTTGCTCGTGCGAATGCAATTTGGTCAAGATTGAACCTCATTTGCAATAGGCAGGGAAGAGGCTGGAAACAGGTCCGGCCGACCGACCCCTCTGGTCCGGTCGACCGACTTGCTTCCAAATGTGCAGTTGCACTTCTGTTTCTGGTTCGGCCGACCGACCCCTCTGGTCCGGTCGACCGACCTGCTTCCAAGTGCCTAAGCACTTTCTGTTTTAAGGTTCGGTCGACCGACTCAGGGAGTCCGGTCGACCGACCTGATGATTTTTGCCAGATTAGCCTATTTCGCTAATCCGTTTGAATATCCAACTTTAATCGATTCGTGTTGTCTCCCTTTTGTTGTTGTCATTTATTATCGACTTTGATGACCTTTTCTTTGGGAATTTTGATATATCCACTTTGATGGATTTTATATCGATTTCATTGGATTTTATTCACGTTTTCGAATGTGAACTTTTATGCCCGATTGTTTCTACAATCACTTCTATGATTTGTCACTTTAAAAATATAAAGGTTTTCTATACTAGTAGTAAATATCAAAACTCTTTCTTCAAATGATTTCAACACTATTTTATAACAAAGCTCGTTTTCTCAAACCGATTTCCAATCTACTAGTATATACAAACCTTTACCTCACTCGTATGAGAAATCTAATTAAACGACTTAGTAAAACAAGTGGTATGAAACGCTTGCGTTTACTTCGTCGGTTAATTCTTGGACTTGTTCGATTGAATCTCTTGTGACAATTTTCTAGTGGAGATCTACAATTTGTTCGTAAATATTTATGTTAAGCTAGTGGTTATGGGACATGAAGCTAAGCTCATATATTTACTAGCTTATTGTAATTGACACTTCTCGTTGATCATGACGATCATCTTTGTGGTTTAGACTAGCAATGTGCGATGTCTCTTTGTCTATGTGGAGGACTGTTCCTCATTTTATTGAGTTTCGTCTCATTTTATACATGGGTCGTACCTTTCTAGGTGCGTCGATGTTTATTTATGCATGGGGTGTACCTTTCTAGGTGCATCGATGTTTATTTACTTCGTGGAGCAATCGGCTCAATAAGTCGGGACATGGGGCGTATCTTTCTAGGTGCGTCGATGTTCGTCTATGCATGGGGCGTATCTTTCTAGGTGCGTCGATGTTCGACTTTGCATGGGGTGTATCTTTCTAGGTGCACCGATGTTAGACATTACATGGGGTGTATCTTTCTAGGTGCATCGATGTTTATTTATGCATGGGATGTATCTTTCTAGGTGCATCGATGTTTATTTGTGCATGGGCGTATCTTTCTAGGTGCGTCGATGCTAGAGCATGGGGCGTATCTTTCTAGGTGCGTCGATGTTCGACTGTTCATGGGGCGTGTCTTTCTAGGTACGTCGATGTCCAGTTTGTGGGATTGGCCATCCTTTTTTTATTGTGATTTGGTTCATCGGATGTCCCGCTGTACGACGTCGTTGTTCCTTTTTATTGTGATTTCTGGATTTCGTGTGTTGATTTCTAGAATTTATGTTTCACCAACTTTTACGATGGGCATTGATATATATGTCAATTATTGTGGCTTGGTGAATGAAATTAGGAGTATGACATTCCTTTTTATCTTGAGTAGATTATTGTGATATTGATTAATCTCTTGTTGATTTTCAATTACTTATTTATCACAGCTTGGCATTGTGATTATTATATGTTTATGTCGTATCTCTTATTATATATCACTTCATCTGATATTTATAGCTAGACTGATCCGTTTATTATTTTCTTCTTAAATAATACTCGGGTCAGACTGAGATATTATAGGTGCTTCCTCATGGCTTCCTATCCGGAACCATCTTCTGACTTTTGGCTAACTACTCTAGTTTAGTAGTTTTTGTTGTATACATTTGAGATACAGACTCTATGGTGTACACTTATTCTTTTGTCTAGCACTGGTATCTATTCCGTTGTATTATTGTGGATCCTTTTGACCACTACTCTGATGTACACTTTCATGTGTAATATTCATATCTATTTCCGCCTTTGTGATATGAATTGTTCAGTGACTGATTTGTGTTATGTTTACTTCCATGTTTGTTTCCGAAGATATTATAGCCACTGTGTAGTAGCTTTGAGTTTGTGTCGGCATGTCGGATTTCCTCTTGAGATGAAAAGTTATATCTTTTATCTGGCATATCGGTGCTCGCACAAAGCAATTACACGGATGGTCGCTCCTCAACAGCCTTATTCTCCATGCTAGTTGACAGCATTCGTCGTAATGTTCTTGGCTAGCGTGGGTATAGAGGTGGGGCGTCACAGCTTGGTATCAGAGCCAAACTTCGGAACAAGGTAGAATAATTTAGCAAGGATCATGTCTTAAGTCTTTCTTAGGAGTTGTGCTTTAGGATTTTATCCGGGTCTTCGTACCGTTCTATCCTACTTTCTTTTATGATTCCATGTTTTATCTATCAAGATTGCTTGATATTTATTTTGAGAATAACTTTTCTCCTTCTTTCTTTCTTAAAGAAGAGAAATGGTTAGACCAGACCGTCCCAGCGCCGGTCAATCTAGTGCTACTTCCCAAGATGGAGTTTTTATGTCTGCTCAACAACTTTTGGATCTTGTAAAGAATCAAGAGTTTATCTATGCTTTGAGTAAGAACCTCGAAATGGTTCTACCTTTGAAACTTGAAGTTTCTTTCAATCAGCTTGTGGATGTTACTCTTCTTCATGGAGAGGTTGGTAAGGGAAGTGTTTGTGATATTGGAACTTCCAAGAAGAGGCATATTAAGTTCAAGAGCCTTAATCCCAATAAGAGAGTGAAGCAAACTACTTTTGTAGCAAAGAATCCAACCCTAATCGTGGAGGATGCTACAATTGTAATTCTAAGGAACACTATGCGAATATGTGTCCAAAACCCCATTCTTGTCGCTATTGCAAGAAACCGGGTCATCTTTTATCTGCATGTCCCAAACTTTTGAATAAGGACATGAGAAAGCTAAATATTGTGCAAACCCCTAGCAACACTTCTCGTGGTCAAGGTATTTCTCATTTAATCCTTGATTACATTTATTTTGTGATCTTCTTATTTGAGTTCTTTTTTATATAGGTTTCATCTCATTATTTTTATATCAAAAGAACTTGTCGATTCTTTTTCTTTGAATATTTTGGGCTTGTTGACTTCTTGAGGATTGTGAATCCGGATGGTAGATCCGCAACACTCAATTTGCTTTTATTTGATGTCGAAATTATTTTATGTGATTTATCTTTCCGAGCCGATATTTTTACTTAGGCTTCGGAATTTACTTTTGTAAGGATTGGCTTAATCGTTGTGAAGCCCATATCCTATTTTATCGTGTGGACTTTTCCTCTTCGACATTTTCAATCTGTTAAGCAGATTTCTATTTTTCCTTTATGATTTTGATTCCAACTTGATGGCATCATTTTATTCCTTAAGCCCACTTATAAGGAAAGTGTTGTTTCTCTTATCTAAATAGTTTGAGAAATTTTCCGGTATTTTTGAGCTTGTCTTAGGATTTATCACCTAAGTAATTTTTGTGTGGTGCTAAGGTCTTTTCAGTTTGACCTTACCACCGGTTTTCATTTGCTACGAGTTGCGGAAGTTAGCATTCCACTTACCACATTCCGCACTTGTTATGATTCCTATGAATGACTTATTTTGTCATCCAGTTTGTCCAGCTTATTTCATCCATTTTACAGATCGAATATTCTATGAATATCTCGATGACTTTCTTGTACTTATTGATTTTGGATGAAAATAGCAATTTAAAAATTTTGAAAATCTTTTTCATAAGATTTATTTATAAGTACAATTTGATTTTTGTTCTTAAAATGAACAAAGAGTATTCTTAAAAGTTTTTAAGAAACATGTTTATTATCTAGAAGATGATTTTGTGATTGTATTGCCAATTTAGTGTTTTTAGAATTTTGGTCGATGCGCTTGATCAACGTTATCGATAGGAATTTCCTAAACGCTTTGATGAGACAATCAGACACAGTATATTAACGTGAAAATCGTAAATTTTTCCAGAATGATTATTACATAATGATAAATGTAATTTTGAAAGTTTTAACTTTTCAGGAAAGAAGATTATTTAAAAGAAATTCTTTCTTTTCGATACTTTTGTTCTTGTGATTCCTGGAGGGGGACCAAGACTTTGCTATTTGTACCGATACTAGTCGTATTGGTTTGGATGCCGTTCTCTTGCAAAGGAGAACGTGCTATCTCTTGTGCTTCTAAACCATTAAAGCCGATCAAGACTAGATATACCACTCATGATCTAGTGCTCGCGGTTATTGTTTCTACTTTTAGAGTTTTGCATCATCATATTTGGATGAGAAATTTGTTCTCTACCTCGATCATAAATCTTTGGAATATTTATGTTCTCTTAAGGAACTGCATGTCGACTCGAGTTCCTAGCTTCCTATGATCTTGATATTCTATTTATTCCCGAAGGGGAAATCGTGTTGCCAATGCGTTTAGTCGTAAGCAACAAGGGGTTGTTTCTTTGTTGATGACCGAATGAAATTATCTTTTTATCAAGTTCATCGGGCGTTTTGATGTACTTCGTTTGATTGAGTTTCATCTCATTTCTTTTATGAGCTTGCGTCCGATGTTCTTTTATTGTGTTCGGTTCATTGGACGTACCGTTTTTGTACTACGTCGGTGTTCCAAAATCATTCGGGCTTTGATTCATTGGATGTACCGTTTGTACTACATCGATGTCTTTGCTTTTGATTCATCGGATGTACCGTTTGTACTACATCGATGTCTTTGCTTTTGATTCATCGGATGTACCGTTTGTACTACATCGATGTCTTTGCTTTTGATTCATCGGATGTACCGTTTGTACTACATCGATGTCTTTGCTTTTGATTCATCGGATGTACCGTTTGTACTACATCGATGTCTTTGCTTTTGGTTCATCGGATGTACCGTTTGTACTACATCGATGTCTTTTCTTTTGGTTCATCGGATGTACCGTTGTACTACATCGATGTCTTTGCTTTTGATTCATCGGATGTACCGTTGTACTACATCGATGTCTTTGCTTTTGATTCATCGGATGTACCGTTTGTACTACATCGATGACTTTGCTTTTGATTCATCGGATGTACCGTTTGTACTACATCGATGACTTTGCTTTTGATTCATCGGATGTACCGTTTGTACTACATCGATGTCTTTGCTTTTGATTCATCGGATGTACCGTTTGTACTACATCGATGACTTTGCTTTTGATTCATCGGATGTACCGTTTGTACTACATCGATGACTTTGCTTTTGATTCATCGGATGTACCGTTTGTACTACATCGATGTCTTTGCTTTTGATTCATCGGATGTACCGTTTGTACTACATCAATGACTTTGCTTTTGATTCATTGGATGTACCGTTTGTACTACATCAATGACTTTCCTTTTGATACATTGGATGTACCGTTGTACTACATCAATGTCTTTCCTTTTGATACATTGGATGTACCGTTGTACTACATCAATGTCTTTGCTATTTGATTCATTGGATGTACCGTCGTACTACATAATTGTCTTTGCTTTTGATTCATTGGATGTACCGTTTGTACTACATCAATGTCTTTGCTTTGGTTCATTTGGCGTACCGTTTTTGTACTACACTGATGTCCCAAATTATTTGAGTTTCTAGTTTCTTGGGTGTACCGTTTTCGTACTACGCCGTTGCACCGGCTCAATTTTCTGCTATTCTTGACGTTCCCCACGTCTTTTATCTACGGAAATGCCTTAGGGATTCCGGTTTTCATTCTTGAGCCCGGTAATATTATGGAAATTGAAGTTTCACCAGATTTCTTGCTAACTCTTTCGTGCACTTTATGGTGAACTTCCTATTTCAAATTTTCTTTTGTGTTGATATGCTTCCATGGTTGTTACTTCTTATTTTCCTCTTAAGTATCGCGTGGACGCAATTTCTTTAAGGAGGGGAGTCTGTAACAACCCGCATATTTATCGATTCTATATTTAAATATTTTATTTAAATATTTTACCGTTCGTCGGATTTTGGTCCGAAAAGCTACTTTTTGCATACAGTCGAATTAGGACTCGAGATTACCCCCATTGAGTTCAAAATGTCGTTTGCGACCTTTTTGAGTATAAGCTTCGATATGTTTGGAGAAAGTTGAATTTTGCTACTTTTTGCTTTGGGCTTTGGTTTGGGCTGAACCCACTTACTACTTCAGTCCCAACCCACTCCAACTCTTCATTATTTCATTTCTAATTCCTAACTCTTCAAGCTTTCAACAATGGTGGAAGAGAAAAAGAATTAAAACTCCAAGCCCTAGTTCCATAGCAAAATCCAAGTTCTTGCTCCAAAATCTAAGAGAACCCATTGGTAAGCATCTCCTCCTTCTTCTCCAACTCATTCTCTCCTTGATTTCAGAAATTTTCTAAACCTAATTTAGGGAATGTTTCTCTTTTAAGCTTAGATTCAAGCTTGTTGAGTTGGAATTAAAGAGTGCTTGTTCTTGCCATTGCTTCATAGCATCTTCTTCATTCGTTTGGGTTCAAAGGTGAGATTTTTATCTCACGTCTATGCTTATATTTATCTTCGATTGTTAGGTATGAATTCCTAACACTTATTCGTGTGCATTTGCTTTTGGTTTGGATTGAATTGGTGTATATTCCAATTTTTAGTGTTTTGAGTTCAATTCGTTAAAAATCCTAACTTTGATGTTTGAACATGTTTTTGGTGATGCATCGAGGAGCTTATAGGGCCGGGTAGTCGATTGACATAAACCCTTAGCGCCGTTGCTCGTGCGAATGCAATTTGGTCAAGATTGAACCTCATTTGCAATAGGCAAGGAAGAGGCTGGAAACAGGTCCGGCCGACCGACCCCTCTGGTCCGGTCGACCGACCTGCTTCCAAATGTGCAGTTGCACTTCTGTTTCTGGTTCGGCCGACCGACCCCTCTGGTCCGGTCGACCGACCTGCTTCCAAGTGCCTAAGCACTTTCTGTTTTAAGGTTCGGTCGACCGACTCAGGGAGTCCGGTCGACCGACCTGATGATTTTTGCCAGATTAGCCTATTTCACTAGTCCGTTTGAATATCCAACTTTAATCGATTCGTGTTGTCTCCCTTTTGTTGTTGTCATTTATTATCGACTTTGATGACCTTTTCTTTGCAAATTTTTGATATATCCACTTTGATGGATTTTATATCGATTTCATTGGATTTTATTCACGTTTTCGAATGTGAACTTTTATGTCCGATTGTTTCTACAATCACTTCTATGATTTGTCACTTTAAAAATATAAAGGTTTTCTATACTAGTAGTAAATATCAAAACTCTTTCTTCAAATGATTTCAACACTATTTTATAACAAAGCTCGTTTTCTCAAACCGATTTCCAATCTACTAGTATATACAAACCTTTACCTCACTCGTATGAGAAATCTAATTAAACGACTTAGTAAAACAAGTGGTATGAAACGCTTGCGTTTACTTCGTCGGTTAATTCTTGGACTTGTTCGATTGAATCTCTTGTGACAATTTTCTAGTGGAGATCTACAATTTGTTCGTAAATATTTAAGTTAAGCTAGTGGTTATGGGACATGAAGCTAAGCTCATATATTTACTAGCTTATTGTAATTGACACTTCTCGTTGATCATGACGATCATCTTTGTGGTTTAGACTAGCAATGTGCGATGTCTCTTTGTCTATGTGGAGGACTGTTCCTCATTTTATTGAGTTTCGTCTCATTTTATACATGGGTCGTACCTTTCTAGGTGCGTCGATGTTTATTTATGCATGGGGTGTACCTTTCTAGGTGCATCGATGTTTATTTACTTCGTGGAGCAATCGGCTCAATAAGTCGGGACATGGGGCGTATCTTTCTAGGTGCGTCGATGTTCGTCTATGCATGGGGCGTATCTTTCTAGGTGCGTCGATGTTCGACTTTGCATG
Source organism: Allium cepa (assembly GCA_030765085.1). Classification (NCBI taxonomy): domain Eukaryota; kingdom Viridiplantae; phylum Streptophyta; class Magnoliopsida; order Asparagales; family Amaryllidaceae; genus Allium; species Allium cepa. The sequence continues at coordinate 556,109,591 of CM060931.1, read as the reverse complement.
GGGTGTATCTTTCTAGGTGCACCGATGTTAGACATTACATGGGGTGTATCTTTCTAGGTGCATCGATGTTTATTTATGCATGGGATGTATCTTTCTAGGTGCATCGATGTTTATTTGTGCATGGGGCGTATCTTTCTAGGTGCGTCGATGCTAGAGCATGGGGCGTATCTTTCTAGGTGCGTCGATGTTCGACTGTTCATGGGGCGTGTCTTTCTAGGTACGTCGATGTCCAGTTTGTGGGATTGGCCATCCTTTTTTTATTGTGATTTGGTTCATCGGATGTCCCGCTGTACGACGTCGTTGTTCCTTTTTATTGTGATTTCTGGATTTCGTGTGTTGATTTCTGGAATTTATGTTTCACCAACTTTTACGATGGGCATTGATATATATGTCAATTATTGTGGCTTGGTGAATGAAATTAGGAGTATGACATTCCTTTTTATCTTGAGTAGATTATTGTGATATTGATTAACCTCTTGTTGATTTTCAATTACTTATTTATCACAGCTTGGCATTGTGATTATTATATGTTTATGTCATATCTCTTATTATATATCACTTCATCTGATATTTATAGCTAGACTGACCCGTTTATTATTTTCTTCTTAAATAATACTCGGGTCAGACTGAGATATTACAGGTGCTTCCTCATGGCTTCCTATCCGGAACCATCTTCTGACTTTTGGCTAACTACTCTAGTTTAATAGTTTTTGTTGTATACATTTGAGATACAGACTCTATGGTGTATACTTATTCTTTTGTCTAGCACTGGTATCTATTCCGTTGTATTATTGTGGATCCTTTTGACCACTACTCTGATGTACACTTTCATGTGTAATATTCATATCTATTTCCGCCTTTGTGATATGAATTGTCCAGTGACTGATTTGTGTTATGTTTACTTCTATGTTTGTTTCCGAAGATATTATAGCCACTGTGTAGTAGCTTTGAGTTTGTGTCGGCATGTCGGATTTCCTCTTGAGATGAAAAGTTATATCTTTTATCTGGCATATCGGTGCTCGCACAAAGCAATTACACGGATGGTCGCTCCTCAACAGCCTTATTCTCCGTGCTAGTTGACAGCATTCACCGTAATGTTCTTGGCTAGCGTGGGTATAGAGGTGGGGCGTCACACGAAGGCACTTCCGAAGAAACCCTTGCAAATCCGGGTATCCACAACCCCGATTGGACTTCCTATCACTTAGGAAATCTCTATACCAGCGTGACTTAGTGCAGAGACAATCAACGGCTTATCCTTTCGTTCTTGAAAATACCCGATCTTCACCACTGGTCTTCAAATGCTATCCATATCAACATATCATTATTCGGAATGGGTTATATAACACAAGGGCCTCTCCCGGCTAAACCGAATAATGAGCGCAATATTTAAAAACATATGGATATAGGATTTTAGTTAAGTCACAACTTATTATCCAAATCCTTTCTTTAAATGGTTTAAAATAAATTACCATTTCAAATCTTTTTTTTAAATAAAAAGATTCATTTCACAAAATTTCACCAATCTTCCACTAAGGTTAATTTACAGTTTTCAAAACTATTTACAATTCCAAATTTTCTTATATAAAGATACACCCTCAAGATTCTCTTCGATTTGGAAACAAAGCCTAAAATTCTTCACAAAGATTTATTCACGGATTTTAAAACAATTTCCACTTCAAATTGGGTTTACTCATCTAATCATTTAATTCATAACTTTCAAACCATTTCCAATTCAAATCTTTTATGTGAAAGATATACCATTTAAATCTTTCACAAAGTTAAAGCTGATTACATTTACCTAAGTTAAAGCCATTCAAGTATAAAACTTGGGTTTAAATTTAAATTCCCAAAACAATACTTTTTAAATGGTTAAAAACCATATAATACCTTTATAACTTGTATAATCTTTTTAAACCATAATTCCCAAATCATTGAATTCAATTTCAAATATTGAATTCAAATTCAAATCAAATTATTTAGATTTCCAAACTTTATTAAGTTATTCAAAATAACTTTTATTTTTGAAACTCATTTTCAAAAGCTTTTCATATTAATTCCATTCCATTTCCAAAAATCATTTGAATTCAATATTTAACTTTAAAATCATTTTAAAATTTAATTCAAATATCTGTGACTTAACAAATTTCCAAGTGCGATCCATATTTGTGTGTGTAAGGTGTAGTCCAGGGGTTTTACACAATGGTGCAACAACATCAATCATCACAAATTACAATCACAGCAATATCCATAAGTGGTATATCCTATAATGCTTATCTATGTATACAGAATCACAAATAGAAAATATGAATGCATTATAAATAAATAAACTACATTCATTGCAGCTTGAATTAAAACAATTCAAATCACAAAGCATCACACAGCAGAGGTGACAAAACAATTCACAGCATTCAATAGAATATAATCATCATAAATAAAGCGAATTAAAATATCTGATTAATCTAAACCAGATCATTTGCCTTTAAATAAATTTCTAATCATGGTTAATTAATAATCAATTTATTACAAAGTATTAAATTAATTTTTCCCTCAATTAATCATTAGTTATCCTTCAATTAATAATTAATTCTTAATTATTTATTCTTAATTAATTACAGTATTTAATTAGTTACTCCTTAATAAATAATTATTTCTTAATCACTTTAATTAATTAACCTTTAACTAATTATTCTTAAGTAATTTTTTAAATTAACCACATTAATTAATTATTCTTTAAAGTAATTAACCCTTAATTACTTGGTAAATAAATCTTTAATCATTAATTACCTATTCTTAATTGCTTCCATTTAAGTAATTATTGTAAATTAATCAATCATTAATTACTTAATTAATTAACTTGAATTATCAATTAATTCTATATTAATTACTTTCATTAAGTAATTAACCTCAAGAGATAAATTTTCTTCAACAAATAAAATTTATTAACTATTAAACATTAATTATCTAACCTTTAACATTATTAAGTTAAGATAACTTTTCAAAATAAAGGTTTCATTTATTTTAAATCCTTTTAAAACTTGGTAAATTTTAAAAGAATTTATTTAAAAATCCTTTCTTAACTAATTCTTAAATTTGGATATCATTTAATATAAGAAGAAAATTGTTTTTTTACAAGATTTATAAAGATTTAAAATTCAAAACTTGATTTTTCTTTGATTTTTAAAACTGTCTTGCCACAACTCAAATCACCCGAGATAAATCTCGTTCCATCCCAGCTTGTCCCCGAGTAAAACCACGTTTCCTCCTGCTTCGAGAAAACCCATCCTTTCCACGTGCTTAACCCCAAGCATCTTCGAGCTAACATTTGCACGAGCATGAACCGGAGAAACTTCTCCTTCCCAAAGCCTACAATCTACAGACACGCAATCGAATTCATGCACGTGCACGCTTGGTCGGAGTCTTTCCGACCAACACCACCATTTCCAGCAAGTCGGCGATGATCTCGACCTTCAATTCGACAACCCAAATCGAAGACATCACCCTCAAATCAAAATTCAACCGAATCGACCAATTCCTGTAACCATTTCCATCAGGAAAACATCCTACGCCAGCGACCTTAACCTCCGGTCAACTCGCCTTTGCGATCGAAGCTTCGCCACACATCGGCAATCCTATCCCCCCAGGTGCGATCTCCTGAAATGTCCCAACGACGTCGCGGCAATCATCCAAACTCGGCTAACCCAAACTACCAGTCGTACCCTAATTTGACAAAATCACGCCGCTTCAGACAAAATCAAATGTCGGCGTTCATCAGATATTGACAAAACGTATTTTCTGTTCAACTCGAGAACTCTCGACTAACCCAATCTTAAAAATCTTGATTCCATTTTTAAAACTCATTGTTTTCGGAGATAAATCAAATTATATACATGAACATTAAATCATGAAAGTTTAATTCTTTGATATGTTAAGATTTCACTACATATTTCATTTTCCAGTTAATTACTTAATAAATTTTCTTGAAATTATTTTTAGAATTAGACTTATATTCTTTCAATTATTTTTTCTTAAAGAATCAAGGTCAAAAATTGATTCATTGAGAAGATCTGGATTTCTTTATGAGTTTGGGGCCTATTGTTTAACAGATAAGACATATATATGTATATCTTCAGAAACACAGACATTTGCATCTATTATAGACATGCAATTATATTCATACAACAGATCTCAATCACAATCATCAAATATTTATCACACACAATCAAAATAGTAGAGGGGGTAGTTTGCTCACCACAGGATGAAGAACAGAGGAGAATTTTAAGCCTGGAAGTTGATTGTATTTGAAAAACCGGAATATCTGGTTTTGATCTTGAGTTTCCAAGTTTTAAACTGAAGCTTTGCATTGCTTTTGTTTTATCCTTTTCAGGTTAAACTCAAGTTGTAGTTGTTTGCTTGACCCTGATACTTGTTCCAGATTCGCACTTGAAAATCTTTATTTTGGTTATCATTCCCTCAGATTGAAAATGATAAAGTTAATTATGGTTTTAATTGCTTCAAATACTTAATTTTTTTTTAAGTTTACTCATGGTTTGCTTAAATTTACCTGAGTTGCTTTGATCTTTATATTGATCTGAAACTTTGTTCCTTGTACTTGGATTACGTGCATTCTTTAATTTTGCATGAAGCTTCATTTTCTTATCCTCAGTACTAGTTTAGATTGCTTGAACTTGATTTGCTTCAGATCTGAAATGCTTTAGGCCTGAATCTTGAAAACTTTGCTTCAGCTTTTGAAACTTGTAGTTTGATTGCTGAGATAATTTGCTTCTTTGATTTGCAAACTTGATTTGCTTAAGAAATATTTTTCTTTTCTCTGGGCTTGGTTCAGAAGCTTTAACCTGGTTTTTGTTTCTGAATTTCAGGTTGAAGATGTTTGATAAATTTTCTGGCTTTGAGAAGAATTAATTTTCAGATTTGAGAAGTTGAATGGCCCGATATTTTTTTTATTTTTATAAAACCATTTTGACACTTGTTTGTTTGCATGCCAAAATTCTTACACTTGTAAATTTACTTATGTGCATGATATACACTTGTCCAAATTTGTATTTTTATGTTGAAACCCCTTAGTTTAAATTAGTTTCAAAACTTAGCTTTAAACCCTTGTTTAAAATTTATTTGTAACTTTGTTTTAATTCTTACTTTATTTTAATTTATGAAAACATGCTTTATGCTTTTAAGCCTTTTTATTAACTTATTTGCAAGTTATTTACATACATTTGTATTTATTTTACTTTTACAACTTTTAAAGAGAAACGGATTAAAATAATTTGTACACTCAATAATAAATCATACATATATATATTCATTAGTTTATAAAGCTTTTGTAAACTTATTTATTAAATCAATTCTATTTACAGCACATTTATTAAATTTCAAATGGTAAATATTTTATATTCATTCTTGTACTAGGTTTGAAATCCAAGTTGTTGTACAAATCATAACTTTTTTTAAAGAAATTAATTTCAAAGTTTAGTTGTATTTTAATAATAAACACATATATAGATTATATATGTATTTAACTCTTTAGAATAAAGGTTTAACTTCAAAATCCATTTTATAAATTAAATTCAAATATCTTTATATTATTTTCTATTTATATTTCTTTTTATAACTATTTATACATCCTTAAGAAAATAATTCTTATCTATCTAACATGTTTTTATTTATATATTGATATTTAAATATATTCAATCTAATTTATGTTTAGATCCTTAGTTAGTTTTATATTTACAAATTTTATTTTCTTATATATATTAACTATGTTTATTTATGTTTTGTACAAGTATAAAATTTCAAATCTTGTACTGATTACTTTTATATATTTATATACGACTATATTTATTTTCAAAATGTTTATAACTGAATCCTAATCCAAAATACTATTTTATAAACACATACTTTTAATTTATTCTGGAATCCTCATATTTGTTCCAAAATAAAACCAATTTGTTTTCAAGATATTCATTTTAGTATTTTCAAATCAACAATATTCATTGTCAATATATTTATTAAATTTCAAAATTTAATTTCCCAATTATAATTCATCTGTATAACTAAATAAACATATATCTTATTAAATTTGATGAATTCAATTTTATTTTTACATCTCAAATGCAAATAAATTCTAAATAAGTTCACAATTAAATCCAAAATTAAACTTGATTACCAATTTTTCCAAAATTTAATCCTAAGTATTAAATCAATTATCAAATTATTTTTAGCTAAAATCCAAGAATGTTACAGGTTCCCCTCCTTAAGAAAATTTCGTCCCCGAAATTAGCCAGGGAGACAACAAAGAATGGATAGATACACAAAGATAGAGAATCGACTCACAAATCAAGCCGGTTATCTATTCTGTATTTGGCTTACCAAATCGGAATATCAATAATAGATACAAGAACGAATCTATTTAACTCTTCACAAGATATTCGGGTCATCCAGATCAGCGAAATATGCAATGGCATTGGTTAGTTCGAATGAATAACTAACCACTCGTAAAATATATCTAGACCCAAAAGAACGAACAAATGGATTCAATTCAAGTTGAAATATCCCAAAGTATATGTATAATTTGTCCCTCTTCGGACTTTGATATTCACAAGAAATTACAATAGAATTTCAAATTTGGTTTAACTGAAATTGTTTTATCGATACAATTTAATTTTTACTTTGTATTTTAGTTAACCAATTTATTTCAAATCAAATTTCAATTTCGCTAAAGTCAAAAACGAAAAGCTGATAGAAATTTGACGAAGAGAATATGAAATAGAGTCTTATCTACACGATTCGTAGGACCACCGTCACACCGAAGCTTCTTCCTCGAGCTGCCATGAAGCAATCAAAGAGATTGGAAAGACGAATCAAAGGAGGTTGATAGAGAAAGTTATTTCCACTGTCGTAGGGTATTGACCATGTGTAGTGGTGCTCCCCTGTCCCCTATCTTGTCGTCTTCTTGCACTCATACTTACTATCGGTGGATAGTAAGAGAATTTACTGAGGCATTCGGACGGACATCTTAGGGATATACTCATTCTAGGGTACACTTCACCCTATCTCTAATGAGTTACTTAATGTGTTATACTCCTGAGCTAAAGTTTTAACATTCAGCTCTGATACCAAGATGTCACGTTCCAAATTTCAGCGTTTGAAAATCGACACTCTCACTTCACTTGTACTTGAATCCCGCGGATTCAACCATTGAAATTTAACTCGTGTCGGAGCTTATAACACATTTAGTACAACACAACGGAAGAAATGAAATAATATCATAGATATACAACATTTGATACAGTATTCAGATACAATGATGATACAATAGAATGATATAATAGTTATCAATACCATTAGAGATACAAGAAAATAGCAGCGGAAAGATAATGTCTTCAATGCCAAACTCCAAAAAACTCCATCTTCAATCCAAATCTAGCTCAAACCCTCATCACGTTTCACCAAGATAAGCAAGTGCAGTCCAGAATTCTAAAGTGTAGCAAATGCGATCCACAAATCCTAAGGGCTTCGAAGGCTATCGAATCAATTCCTACTATTCGACTATCTGAAAAGCCCAACTCTAGACTGCCCGTATGGAAAATTGTGGGCATCCAAAGTTTAGGAAAGGAATAATAAAATCCAGGTCAGTCATGGGACTGGTGTGAGCAAACAAAAACAGTTTATCTTTAAAACAAACAAAAGAATTTGGATTGAAATCCGCAATGCTTTTTGGAAAATGAAACTACCATAAGGCCTCTCGGCACACACACAAAGCAATCGCACACGGGGGGAGATTTCTCCTTATGATAGTCAAATATGCTTAATATGAGAGAATTATTTGATATTATACTAGTGCATAGTGGAAAACATTTTGAAAATATAATATTAATCTTAGCCAGCATAGGTACCATTATACTATGCCTACTATAGCTGACATTTTAAATGGCAAGTTCTACAACTAAAACCGTACAAGGCTCGTATTGGATGATTGGATTTCCAACAAATGGTCAGGCTAAGGAACTTCCTATTGCAACATGGGGATGCCTCTGGAGGGACGCCCCGAGAACCTACCTGGATCTCTACCAACACAAGGCCTGTTATCCCCTTCCTGTGGAGTAAAACCTAAGATATGCCACCCTTGGTCGTTTGCGACCTTTATCCGAGGATCCTCTACACCAACAACATCACACAGTATTAAATATACTATAATGTCCATATGAGTAAGTATCTGGGCTCCATACCATGATACCACCCTTTTCCAAAAGGAATGGCCATACCCTAGGGGAGCTACCCCTGAAACCTTGCCGTATCTTTCCTATTTCGACCATTACCGGGTTATGAGGCTCGATGAGGTCTCGTCTACAAAGCTACGCTTTTTCACAAAGCCATGCTTTGATCAACAAATGGTCAGCAGCACTTCGTATGCCACATTACCAAATTGCGAATGTATCACTAGTAACCATCAACTCCATAACCTTTGAGCTCGTACGTCTCAGAGAAGGGTGTTAAGCTAAGAGAATAAATCTCCGCCACTAAATAGAAATGTATTTGATAGAAAGTAGTTTTACATCTCAAAGTGTAATGTCAGACACACTCCATACAAGTCTGTTCCAGGTTCGAACAGAACCGAAGGCACTTCCGAAGAAGCCCTTGCAAATCCGGGTATCCACAATCTCGATCAGACTTCCCATCACTAAGGAAATCTCTGTACCGCGTGACTCAGTGCAGAGACAATCGAGGGTTATACTTTCGTTCTTGAAAATACCCGGTCTTTAACACCGGTCTTCAAATTCTATCCATATCGACGTATCATTATTCAGAGTGGGTTATATGACACAAGGGCCTCTCCCGGCTAAATCGAACAATGAGTGCAATGTTTAAAAACAAATGGATATAGGATTTCAGTTAAGTCACAACTTATTATCCAAAACCTTTCTTTAAATGGTTTAAAACAAATTACCATTTCAAATCTTTTTTCTTAAATAAAAAGATTCATTTCAGAAAAGTTCACCAATCTTCCGCTAAGGTTAATTTATAGTTTTCAAAACTGTTTACAATTCCATATTTTCTTATATAAAGATACACCCTCAAGATTCTCTTCAATTTGGAAACAAAGCCTAAAATTCTTCACAAAAGATTTATTCACAGATTTCAAAACAATTTCCATTTCAAATTGGATTTACTCATCTAATCATTTAATTCATAACTTTCAAACCATTTCCAATTCAAATCTTTTATGTGAAAGATATACCATTTAAATCTTTCACAAAGTTAAAGCTGATTACATTTACATAAGTTAAAGCCATTCAAGTATAAAACTTGGGTTTAAATTTAAATTCCCAAAACAATACTTTTTAAATGGTTAAAAACCATATAAACACCTTTATAACTTATATAATCTTTTTAAACCATAATTCCCAAATCGTTGAATTCAATTTCAAATATTGAATTCAAATTCAAATCAAATTATTTAGATGTCAAAACTTTATTAAGTTATTCAAAATAACTTTTATTTTTGAAACTCATTTTCAAAAGCTTTTCATATTAATTCCATTCCATTTCCAAAAATCATTTGAATTCAATATTTAACTTTAAAATCATTTTAAAATATTTATTTCAAATAATATGACTTAACCGATATCCAAGTGCGATCCATATTTGTGTGTGTAAGTTGTAGTCCAGGGGTTTTACACAATGGTGCAGCAACATCAATCATCAAAAATTACAATCACAACAATATCGATAAGCGGTATATCCTATAACGCTTATCTATATACACAGAATCACGGATAGAAAGTATGAATGCATTATAAGTAATTAAATTACATTCATCGCAGCTTGAATAAAAACAATTCAAATCACTAAGCATCACACAGCAGAGATGACAAACTATTCACAACATTCAATAGAATACAATCATCCATAAAAAAGCCAATTAAAATATCTGATTAATCTAAACCAGATCATTTGCCTTTAAATAAATTTCTAATCATGGTTAATTAATAATCAATTTACTACAAAGTATTAAATTAATTTTTCCCTCAATTAATCATTAATTATCCTTCAATTAATAATTAATTCTTAATTATTTATTCTTAATTAATTACAATATTTAATTATTTACTCCTTAATAAATAATTATTTCTTAATCACTTTAATCAATTAATCTTTAACTAATTATTCTTAAATAATTTTTTTAATTACCCACATTAATTAATTATTCTTTGAGTAATTTACCCATAATTACTTGGTAAATAAATCTTTAATCATTAATTACCCATTCTTAATACTTCCATTTAAGTAATTATTTTAAATTAATCAATCATTAATTACTTGATTAATTAACTTGAATTATCAATTAATTTTATATTAATTACTTTCATTAAGTAATTTACCTCAAGTGATAATTTTTCTTCAACAAATAAAATTTATTAACTATTAAACATTAATTATCTAACCTTTAACATTATTAAGTTAAGATAACTTTTCAAAATAAAGGTTTCATTTATTTTAAATCCTTTTAAAACATGGTAAATTTTAAAAGAATTTATTTAAAAATCCTTTCTGAACTAATTCTTCAATTTGGATATCATTTAATATAAGAAGAAAATTGTTTTTTTTTACAAGATTTAACAAGATTTAAAATTCAAAACTTGATTTTTCTTTGAGTTTTAAAGCTGTCTTGCCACAACTCAAACCACCCGAGACAAATCTCGTTCTACCCAAGCCTGTCCCTGAGTAAAACCACGTATCCTCCTGCTTCGAGAAAACCCATCGTTTTCACGTGCTTAACCCCGAGAATTTTCGAGCTAACATTTGCAGGAGCATGAACCGGAGAAACTTCTCCTTCCCAAAGCCTACAATCTACAGACATGCAATCAAATTCGTGCACATGCACGCTTGGTCGGGGTCTTTCCGTCCAACAACACCAATTCCAGCAAGTCGGCGATGATCTCGACCTTCAATTCGATAACCCAAATCGAAGACATCACACTTAAATCAAAATTCAACCAAATCGACCAATGCCTGTAACCATTTCCATCAGGAAAACATCGTTCGCCAACCACCTTGACCTCGGGTCAAATCGCCTTTGGATCGAAGCTTCGCCACACATCGGCAATCCCATCACCCTGGATGCGATACCCTGAAATGTCCTAACGACGTCGCGGCAATCATCCAAACTCGGCCAACCCAAACTACTAGTCGAACCCTAATTCAACAAAATCCCGCCGCTTCACACATCGGATTTTTTTTAACCATTTTTCCATGAATCTACATCCATTCACCTATGTGACACCCCACCTTAATATCCACGCTAGCCAAGGACACTACAGGGTAATGTCGTCAACTAACACGGAGAATAAGGCTGGTTAGGAGCGACCATCTATAGCCTTGCTCTAACTATCTATTGAATGCATCGACAATAAACATACCAAGCAGGTCGACATACCCAATGAATACTCAAAAACAAAACCATAGGTGGTTGGATCTATCAGAACAGAATATAACAACTCAAACGTAATATACATCACAGAACAGTAAATCATCATATACATATATACAGATACATAATAGAGTATACAGAATAATACACGTCAAGTGGTATTGCAAACCACATTATACAGATGAATCCAAAATAATACATATATCAGAGTTACAACAAAATGGGACTACACAAAAGCTATGACAAAAAGGAACAAGCTGAATAGTCCATGCGGAAGCAAAATAGGCTAAGTCCAAAACACCTAACCTGAAACAACTCGGTCTGACCCGAGTATGAAATACACAGGTCAGTCTAGCTAAACAAATCAGTTAGATAAACTGAACAACAATAAACCTGCAAGGTTATAAAGCATAATAGATATCTCTAAAAGAGATAACATAATCATCTAACGAAAGATGAATCATATAGAACAAGTCTCATATCATCGGCAACATATAGAAACAAAGGATAAGAATATCCCAAAGCAAGACAAAAGGCAATAACAAATACCAATAAGGTATACAAGTTCCACAAGGTAAACGCTATGCATCATGCGGCTCATAATGACTAACATCGAAGGGCGATACCTAGGGAATATACATATGAATGAAACATCAGAAAATTTGCTCGAGCTCAGTACTGTACAAACAAGGATCCATGAGCCCGAAGACTCCAAACCCAATATCACCCATGCGGCTCATAATGACCAACATCGGAAGCGATACTAAAGGGCAACCCAATATCACCCATGCGGCTCATAACGACCAACATCGGAAGCGATACTAAAGGGCAACAAACCCGAAGGCACAAACCCGAAGGCACATACCCGAAGGCAACAAACCGTAGTGGTGAAGGTCAGAGACCCAGTACTGGACACCACTAACTGGCGGAATGTGTCACAACTCTCGAAGAGGAATCCGAAAAGTGTTAACGTATGTCCCATAACCACTCGTTCGCACTAAATGGTTTACTATCCGTCAGTCACTTTCACACTCAAAGCAGTACAAAGCTTACCTCATATCATCGGTAAACCAAACCCGAAGGTCAAAACGATCAATTGAATAGGTCGGGGATTAATCGGAAAGATAAACGCACAGATTCATGGTCCGTGTTTTGCCCAACCATTTAATCACCCTTCCACATCGTTCGAAGTGCGAAATTGTGCGTGTTTTAAATAGAATTTATAAATTGGAGAAACGAGCTTTTAAATGTGATTCGAGAGATTATTTTATAAAAACCCGTGGATGAAGTCAAGAATAAGTTATCAAAGTCAAAGATGCAATAACAACCACTAAAAAGCAACATGAATCGATAAAATCCGGAAAACCAATCAAAACGAACATAAATAGGCAAAACAGGAAAACAGGAGCCGGTCAGTCGACTGAAATCCATGTTCAGTCGACTAAAAATTGTCCAGAAAAATTTCGGGCTTCAGCTCACTCGACTGAACAGAGGATCCAGTCGACTGAACCCAATTTCCTGCATTTCCTACTTATAACAAATGAAGTGCAAACTCTCCCAACTTTCAACCGGACGAGCACGGACGTTAGGGGTTTACGCCTAGCGGCTACCCGGCCCTATAAGCACTTTAATGCATCACCAAAACATGATCAAAACATCAAAGTTAGGATCTCTAAAGAATTGAACCCAAAACACTAAAAATTTGGGTATTCACTAATTCAATCCAAACTAAAAGCAAGTGCATATGAACAAGTGCTAGGAATTCATACCCAACATCAATGAAATCAAGAGAAGTAGATGTGAGTTCAAAACTCACCTTTAACCCAAAAACAAGAAGATGGAGCTCAATAACAAGGAGAAGACCAACCAAACACTACTACAACCCAACAAGCTTCAATCTAAGATCAAACAAGCATTTTCCTAAGTTAGGTTTAGGAAATTTTCTGAAATTGAAGAGGAGAAGAGTTGGAGAAGATGAATGAGAGCTTACCAATGGATTCTCTTTGATTTTGGAGCAAGAAATAAAGTTGGAGGTTGAAACTAGGGCTTGCAATTCCTATTTCCTCTTCCCTTCCACCATTTTCAGTTCTAGCTTAAGAAATGAAATGAAATGAGCATGAATGAAGAGAAGGGGTTGGGTTAGGGTATTAGCTAACTAGTGGGCTGAACCCAAACCCAAAACCCAATAGAAAAAGGGTCAAAATTTCACAAACTCCAAACATATCAAAGATTATACTCAAAAAGATCGCAAACGCCATTTTGGAACCAATGGAGGTAGTTTCGAGTTCCAATTCGGCCATTTGCAGAAAGTAGCTTTTCGGACCAAAAATCCGACTAACGACGTTATGTTTAAATTAAACATTTAAATATCAAATCGTTAAATATGCGGGCTGTTACAACCTACCTTCGCCCTGAAGCATGGCACCCAAAACGTCGGCGGTCATCAGATATCGACAAAAAAATATTTTCTGTTCAACTCGAGAAATCTCAACTAACCCAATCTTAAAAATCTTGATTCCGTTTTTAAAGTTCATAGTTTTCGGAGATAAATCAAATTATATACATGAAACATTAAATCATGAAAGTTGAATTCTTTGATATGTTAAGATTTCATTGCATATTTCATTTTCCAGTTAATTACTTAATAAATTTTCTTGAAATTATTTTTAGAATTAGACTTATATTCTTTCAATTATTTTCTCTTTAAGAATCAAGGTCAAAAATTGATTCACTCAGAAGATCTGGATTTCTTTATGAGTTTGGGGCTTGTTGTTTAACAGAGAAGACATATATATGTATATCTTCAGAAACACAGACATTTGCATCTATATATAGACATGCAATTATATTCATACAACAGATCTCAATCATAAACATCAGATATTTATCACACACAATGAAAATAGTAGAGGGGGTAGTTTGCTCACCTCAGAGGAGAATTTTAAGCATGGAAGTTGATTGAATTTGAAAAACTGGAATATCTGGTTTTGATCTTGAGTTTCCAAGTTTTAAACTGAAGCTTTGCATTGATTTTGTTTTATCATTTTCAGGTCGAACTCAAGTTGTAGTTGTTTGCTTGACCCTGATACCTGTTCCAGATTTGCACTTCAAAATCTTTGTTTTGATTATCATTCCCTCAGATTGAAAATGATAAAGTTAATTATGGTTTTAATTTCTTCAAATACTTAATTTTTTTTTATAAATTTTACTCATGGTTTTCTTAAATTTACCTATGTTGCTCTGATCTTTATATTGACCTGAAACTTTGTTCCTTGTACTTGGATTGCATGCATTCTTTAATTTTGCCTGAAGCTTCATTTGCTTATCCTCTGTACTAGTTTAGATTGATTGAACTTGATTTGCTTCAGATCTGAAATGCTTCAGGTCTGAATCTTGAAAACTTTGCTTCAGCTTTTGAAACTTGTAGTTTGATTGCTGAGATAATTTGCTTCTTTGATTTGCAAACTTGATTTTCTTAAGAAATATTTTTCTTTTCTCTGGGCTTGTGTCTGGTTTGAAGCTTTAACCTGGTTTTTGTTTCTGAATTTCAGGTTGAAGATGTTTGATAAATTTTTTGGTTTTGAGGAAGAATTGATTTTCAGATTTGAGAAGTTGAATGGCCTGATATTCTTTTTTATTTTTATAAAACCATTTTGACACTTGTTTGTTTGCATGCCCAAATTCTTACACTTGCAAATTTACTTATGTGCATAATCTACACTTGTCCAAATTTGTATTTTTATGTTGAAAACCCTTATTTTAAATTACTTTCAAAACTTAGTTTTAAACCCTTGTTTAAAATTTATTTGTAACTTTGTTTTAATTCTTATTTTATTTTAATTTATGAAAACATCCTTTATGCTTTTAAACCTTTTTATTAATTTATTTGCAAGTTATTTACATACACTTGTATTTATTTTACTTTTACAACTTTTAAAGAGAAATGGATTAAAACAATTTGTACACTCAACAAATAAATCATACATACATACATATATATATATATATATATCCCTTAGTTTATAAAGCTTTTGTCAACTTATTTATTAAATCAATTCTATTTACAATACATTTATTAAATTTCAAAAGGTAAATATTTTATATTCATTCTTTTTTTAAATTTCAAATCCAAGTCGTTGTACAAATCATTACTTTTTTTAAAGAAATTAATTTCAAAGTTTAGTTGTATTCTAATAATAAACACATATATACATTATATATGTAATAAGTCTTTAGAATAAAGGTTTAACTTCAAAATCCATTTCATAAAATTAAATTCAAATATCTTCATATTATTTTCTATTTATATTTCTTTTTATAACTATTTATACATCCTTAAGAAAATAATTCTTATCTATCTAACATGCTTTTATTTATATATTGATATTTAAATATATTCAATCTAATTTATGTTTAGATCCTTAGTTAGTTTTATATTTACAAATTTTATTTTCTTATATATATTAACTATGTTTATTTATGTTTTGTACAAGTATAAAATTTCAAATCTTGTACTTATTATTATATATTTATATACAACTATATTTATTTTCAAAATGTTTATAATTGAATCCTAATCCAAAATACTATTTTATAAACACATACTTTTAATTTATTCTGGAATCTTCATATTTATTCCAAAATAAATCCAATTTGTTTTCTAGATATTCATTTTAGTATTTTCAAATCCACAATACTCATTGTCAATATATTTATTGAATTTCAAAATCTAATTTCCCAATTATAATTCATCTGTATAACTAAATGAACATATATCTTATTAAATTTGATGAATTCAATTTTATTTTTATATCTCAAATGCAAATAAATTCTAAATAAGTTCACAATTAAATCCAAAATTAAATTTGATTACCAATTTTTCCAAAATTTAATCCTAAGTATTAAATCGATTATCAAATTATTTTTAGCTAAAATCGAGGAATGTTACACACATGGAGGGGGATTAACGTGAAAAATGATGGGAAGGGATGGGAGTGGGTTGGCACATGGCGTAGGAGATGTGACGGAAGATAGTTTCCAAGTTTGTTTCCTATAAATACACCTCCATACCCTCTTATTTACTCACACTTTCTACTTCTTCTTCTCCTATATTCCAAGAAATTTTAATGGCTTCCTAAGTCATGAAAAATTTATGCCAAAATATCATAAAAAGAAATAAAATTATATACATACACAAAAGAGATCAAAAATCCTTAAAACTAAGTGCAATCACCTCCCCTACCCTTCTATAGCTCACGGCTACACTCCATCCCCATCGAATTCGAGAGCATCCACTCTTCTAGGCCAAGGCTGAGCACATTAAAGAAGAAGATGAAAGTTCGAGGAGCTCGTGATCGAGCAAGGAAAAGAGGAGGAAGTGCTACCAAAGCACTGTAGGTTCGATTTTAGAAATCTTCGGAAATGTTTGGTGGAGTAAAACCAGTAAGAGTACTCGATTTCATATTTAATTATTTAAAACTTGAAATGACGATAAGCATGTTTAATTAGTTAAATTGATATGTTTGGTTGAAAATTGGTTGATTATATGGTTGGTTATATGGTTGTGATAAGTTATGAGAAATCATAGTAAAAACGGTTAGTTAATTTATAATAGTAAATTCATGGAAATTTAATCCATATTAATTGGTGTATACGAGTTAGTAAGCCTCTGCCTCTTAATGGTTTTGAATATCTAAAAAGATTGAAAATGAATATTATAATAATATATATTATGATATGGTTTAAAAGTGAATGTAAATTTTAATATGGAAAATATCATCCAAAAATAGTTTAAAATGGTGAATAAATGTTTTATAAGCATTAAAACTTGTTTCGTCAAGATGTGGAAAAGATATAAAATTTAAGTTAAAATAGGCGCATCGCGTAACGGCAGTTCGCGATTTCACATCGGAAAAGTTAAATAAATGTGCAAAGTTAAATATAGCTTGGAATTATTTGATATAAGAATTTTATGAACTCTTATAATCATAGTTTTCAAACAAAAGAAAATGATCAAGATTTCATTTAGTAGATTTTAAAATAGAAGCAAATCAAGTTTTTGAAATAATCGCGGTTTGCGAGTTTGGAATCCGAAAAGGAAATTTCTTTAAAATGATATTTTTATATCTTTAAAATATGGAATAAATTCTATAAATATATTAAAATGTTTTAAAAAGGATTTGAGTTATAAAAATGGATTTCTAAAAGATAGAAAAGTTGTTTTGATCAAATAAGCTTTGTAAACACTACTTGCAATAATTTTTACAGCAGTTTTAGTAACTTTTGTAAATCATGGTTTTAACTTACTTATTCTTTTCCAAATCTTTTATAAATGTTTTTAATTAATAAATAAGTGTTTTAAAGATGATATAGAGGTTTCATAATTATTTTAAAAGAGTTTAAATAAATGATTGGAGGAAAAGCTATTATAAATAAGTTATTTAATCTTGGCTCTAAAAGCCATTGAGTAGACTGCATTTTTTTATTTGTGAGATTCGGATATGAGGTGCTTAAACTAAGAAGATGTTCAAGAGAAACCAATGCCCTGCCGCACCTGGCCCCTTTCTTGGGCGAGAGATAGATAAGGTCGAAATGTTAGAAACGAGGCAAGCATAAAAGATTCATTTTTTCAAATTTAAACAACTTGGATTGCTTAGAAATAATCTTCTTATACTTGGTGTCAAATTCCAATGAGGGAACCCGTACTATCCATGTGAATTCAAATGGTGATTTCACCATTATTCGATGGATAGTAATGGTTGAATACGAAATTGATATCGAGTAGAATAAGTATAATTTCTGTGGATCCTTTCTGCTTAATACTAATTAATTTGGGTTTATAATAAACAATGTTTTAAATAACATTATTTTTGACCCAGTTAAAAGTTATGATTTGAAATTAAGAAATCTTTATTAAGACTTAAATAAATGATTTGGAAATTTTTCTCCCAAGTAAAAGGTGAGATGATTTGGATTTTTTTCGAAGATTAAAAAGGTTTAATTAACCAAAAGGATTCGATTAATGTGTCTTAATGATTTCATATAATTTTAAGGAGATAAATGCAATAGTAGAAGAATAGATCTCTAAAAAGATATTTTTAACGAATGAAAAGTCAAATTAATTGGATGGTGATTGATAATCACCTATATACCTAACATCTTTTTATCGATGATTAGTTCGGAGAAACCGGAGTCGGATTTGGTTGATTCCTTTTTGAAAATCACTTCAAACTAATGTATACATTCTGAAGTAAAGACATATTGAAGACAATGATTTTGAAGACAGGGATCTTTATGAAAAAGGCAGCTTGCCACTAGCCTCAGATTTCATATCATACATACATACATACATGCATACACACACACATACACATACGTACATACATATACACACATATACGCACACATGTGATGGCAGTAGTGCTTAGTTATGAAAATCTTCGATGCAAGGACTACTCGCTACTAATTCTAGGGTTGATTCTCGTTAGGATGTAATAGAAGAATGCCTTCAGTTTGTCCTATTTCTAGACAACTTATACAGATGAATGTTTGACATTACATTTCTATGATCACGAACATCGATTTTTACAAATATACATCCACTT
The DNA here is from genome assembly GCA_030765085.1 of Allium cepa. NCBI lineage: Eukaryota > Viridiplantae > Streptophyta > Magnoliopsida > Asparagales > Amaryllidaceae > Allium > Allium cepa. The sequence goes on along the minus strand of CM060931.1, from coordinate 556,090,541 downwards.
GGTGTTGCAAGAGGTATTCCCTCTTATACTTTACACACTTCTCTGAGATGTACGAGCTCGGGTGTAACAACCTGAAATTTAACCCATAATATTTAATTAACGAATTAATTAAATGATAAAATAACTTTGTGAAATGATCATAATTAAGCCACGGGAGTTGAACCATTGTGTCCGTGGTAATTTTCTAGTCAATTTCCATATATAAAATGTCAGAATCCAAGCTAAAATGAATAAGCTACGAATTAAAAAAATAAAGAAATATATATATATATATATATATACACAGATGCTAGCTCGACCGACCGGTCGACTTAGGCACCTGGGCGGTCGACCCGCCTTAGCTTTTGAACAAATGAAAGTTTGTTTCTTTTGTTCGAACGTTGTATGCGTCATTTGCATTCTTTTAACCAATCCAGTCCTTCCGTTCTTGCATCCGATGGCTCCTATTCAGCCTATGACATAGTTGCATCCTATTCAATCCTCAAATCCAATGGTATAAGATCCACTTCTACACCTATAAATAGAACCCTATTGATGTCATATCGTCCTATGCACCAATCATAATTCGTAAATACAAAACGGAACAAATTAACACAATATCAAAACCTTTTATAACACTAACAAATACGCTCTGCTATATATATACGCTCGACGACTCATCATAGGGTGTTACTACCCTATTAATAAAGAGTCAGACCCCACAAAACTAAGGTTTATCGCTAAACCAAAGCTCTGGTACCAGACGTAACATCCCACCTTTTTGTACGCTTTATATTGACGATAAACCACACACATCAGACTTAAACCATATAGAAGGGCAGATTGTTATTGGGGTGAATAAGAAAAAGCAGAGAAAGAAAAAAAACAAAACAGAATCTCACAGCGAAATGACAAAATATAATAATCAAATAACAGTTCATGAAGCTATTTTACAAAACATTTGATTATACTTACACAACACATATCAGAGTTGCACATACCAGAGAATAATAAATAATGCAGCGGAATAGTATGAATGTAGCGAAATAATATAATATATAATAATAATACAATCTTCGTCTTCGTCCTCCAGAAATAAGATCTTCAAACCCTAAAATGCTCAGATTGACCCGAGCGAATTGAAAAGACAAAACACTCGAGTCAGAACTAAAAGATCTTATGTATGTTAAATCAACAACAAATAATATGAGTGGAACGGCGTCAGAGATGTTTACGGGATTTGACGTCTCCTATCCAGTGTCTAACGTGAGTGCAGTAACTTAAGAGATGCTCGGGATTCACATCTCCTTAGGATCCGTTAAACTATTTACTATGTAGTAATATTTCGCTATTATAATAATGTCTATAGTAAAATAAACTTACTTTTAAATAGCATTAAAGCTTTACATTTTCCACCTTAACACGTGATAGACCCAATAGACTATACAATACCGTAATACCTCCTGATCGGGAGGCTACTAGGGGATACTCCATAGGTACGATACAAATCAAACTCGTACAAGGTGCGCTAGGGTAGGTGACACAGTACACAAGGCAATGCCAGGGTAGATATACCAATTACGCATCCGGGCTGGTGGTAACGCGTAGCATCTACTACCGCCCACCTCGAGCCACACCCCCAAAATCAAAAAATCAAAAGTGGCCACCAAAACAATCCAAAGTCGGAAGATAATATCGAAGGAGTGTGTCCAATAAGAGGGGCTACCTCCTTGGCCTTAGAATCTCTCTTGTTTTAGCCACCTTATGCCAACTCATGGGAGTTGGGTCCATGTATATACCTCAAAGGAATGCCGCCGCCACCCTACTTCATTCTGGAAACTCCACCGCGTACGCGGTTGTTAAAGTGTTTTTCGGAGTTGGCAGAGGGTGACAACTTCCGATCTCGGTCTCTTTAACAACCAAACGTTATTATAACACCGCGGCCATTTCAAAATAATTTATACTTCAAAACCAGAATATATTATCCATTTCAAAAACCAAATCAATATAATATCATTTTTATTATAATTATATCCTTTCCAAAAATCATAGCACTTTCCAAGTTAGACACTTCGAAACTAAACACTTGAAATTATACATTTCCAATTCATAATACTTTGAAACTTGAAACTTTGAAAAATAACTTCCATCACTTAAATGGTTTAAATATTAAATACTTTATATAATAAAATAGTTTCTTCAATTTCACAAATCAATTCTAAAACAACTCGAATTTCTAAATTTTATATTTGACCAAATCCCAATTCATAATTTCAATTCAATTCAGTTTCCAAATAAACTATTCCAATTTATCAATTTCAAAGCAGATTAGATCCACAAAAAACTATTCCAAATTCAACATATTTCGTAGTGGCCTCGGGGTTGGAGGGCATGCAAATTCGTGGTCAACGGTGATAGTGTGCGTGTGCTTTGGCTGGAAGTCCCACCCCGAGGCCACTACGACACCACCCCAAAACTAGGGTTTCAAAACCCAAAACCCCAAATTCAGGCGCCTCCGACCAAAATTAACCCACACGACCACCACTACCGAGATTCTATAGCCAAGCACGACAAAGCCCATATCCCAATTTCGCAAATCGAGACCAAAATCGAAAATCCCCAAATCGACGTTTTAGGGTCCGTGAATTTGAGCTTTGACTGAGATTCCTGGTTGATTCGAGCATTGATTGCAAAAATAGAAACTAAGCGTAGATTCGTATCGATGAGATCTTCAATATATATTTTTTTCGAATTTTTTTGAGGAGTTCGAATTTTTTTGGCTTTGAATTTTGAATTAGAATTGACTATGAGATTTAGGGTTTGTCTGCCGTTGAGGAAGAGGAGCAACAACAATTTTATACGTACAGAAATGAGAAATAGAAAGGCTGTTAGGGTTTGCAATGATTTATATATAGGCAGAACAAAATAGAAGCAAATGGGCTTGATTGGTTTGGAAAAATCGAACGATAATGACCCGAAAAGCCCGTTCTGACTCCGAAACGAAATTGGGTCAACCCATATATCAAAATAGACGTTTTTTAATATTTTAAATGCAATGGAAAAAGTTTCAAGTCCAAATTCCATCGTTTGAAGAATTTATGCTAAATCAAGTTATTTCAAATTGATTTCAATTGATTTCTAGGCGTTTCGAGCCCGTACGATCAAACGACAAGTCCGATCGTTACAAAACTTGAAATCCTACAATAATTCACCATTACGGATCCGATGCAACTGGTTTCGTTGAAATTCGAGCCATTGGCCAAAATGGCTATTTTCAGTTAATTAATTAAATTAATATTAAATTAAATTAAATCGCTTTTTCAATTCAAATTTAAAAATTCACAGATTTCATCATTTTTGATTTCTTAAACGATTACAATAATTTAAACAAATTTAGATCAATTCAAAGTTAATTGATTTACCCATTACCGTAATTAAATTTCAATTTTTACAAATTCATAAATTATCGATTGAAATTCCAATAAATCATTTATTTGATTTTAAATTCTGTATTCCATAAATTATTATCAAATGGATGAAATTTACAATTGGTTCATGATCCATTACATTAATATTCTCATGTTTCACCTAAATTCCTATTAACATAATAATTAAATATTAAATTTCACTTAATTACAATTTATCCATTTATTAAGTTTTAAGTTAATAAATCTTTATTTCCATTCCTTTAATTCAATAAATTGTCCTATTACGAAAAACATTAACATTATTTTCAAATATTACCTTAATTAACATTAACGTAATATTTTATTTAGATTTATTGCAATTGATTCCAGTTCAATTTCTATTTCTTTCAATATTTAATTACCAAAACCCTATTAAACTAACAAATTTAGTTATCAAAATTTATGGGTCGTTACATCTTTCTTCTTCGCGTATGGATTAGATTAGATTAAACGCGAATATGGACTAAAATTCTAAGAATACTAAAATAATAGAAGATAAGATGTAAATTGTAAAGACTGTAATAGAAATGGAATTAAGACTGAAATTGAGCCTAATTATGATATTGATGTTGGAATTGGACTAATTAAAGATAATTGGCCAAGTTATTACTTAGAATTATAAGTAAAAGAGTAAAAGATGAAGAAGCTTATTTTCACACTTAGACCTTGGGTTAAGTAATAAGCTTGACTATAATGTAGGTTATAATAAGAAAACAAAATAGAATGAGGCTTATTTTAAGACTTAGGATAAATTAATAAGCACATATAGTAAGAACAAAAGTAAAAGCTTATTTTAAAAAATTTATCTAAGTTAATAAGCAAAGATAAAAGAAAAGATCTATAAGGTAGCATTTTCCTTATACTGTTTAGGGTAGATAAGTGGTCCATAGTTAAAAGAAAAGATCCATGCCGGCAGCATTTTCCTTATGTTGTTTAGGGTTGATAAATGGTCAATAATTAAAAGAAAAGATCCATACTAGCAGCATTTCGCTTATGCTGTTTAGGGTAGATAGGTGGTCAATAGTTAAAAGAAAGGATTCATACCGGTGGCATTTTCCTTGTGACACGCTTATGCTGTTTAGGGTAAGTCAATAACTAAAGACTAAATCATGGATATTTGGACAAGGCATGCAACTAGATTTTTTTTGATAGGGGCAGTACCAACAACATTCTCTATTTTCTATGGAAACGGTGTCTCACAATAGCCTGATGTGAGATAAGGGCATGCTTATGCTGTCTAGGGTAAATAAAAGGTCGAAAGTGGGGGAAATATATAGTACGAACCGGTGGTGACCGAGCGTGCGGCATCGATTAGGAGAGATAAGTTGCTAGCGAGTTCGAAGCGCTTAATACGTATCTTTCGTAGACAGCATTTCCTTCTGTATAGGGAGTCATACAACATCTAGTCCACAGTAGATACTTTGCGTGTCATTCGTAGACACCATTTCCGTATAGGAAGCAATATAGCATCGTGTCCGCAGTAAGGTCTATGTAGTTGCAGGCCGATCAAAGGGTAGAATTAGGATTTTAGCCTAATTATAGGATTAGGAATTTAGCCTAATCAAAGCAACTATCAAAGACAAGTGAAAATAATCAAAGTTAATCAATTGTGTTAATTTAGTTAAATCGTATTTATTTCCAGCTTATTCCTTCTTCATATTTTCTTTGTTTCCTTTTATATGCTAGAACTGTTGTAAGGTCTATTACTTTTACTTTGCTTGAAGGTTCTGGTAATTACTATCATTCACTAGACTTTTAGTCTGATCCACTCCTCTATTTTCTCTTTCCTCCCATAGGCAATCAGAGGCAAGAAAGTAGACTGCAGCTTCTTAGAGACTTGTTGGAGATTCTATCATATCTTTCTTTCCTTCAGTTCCAGTTTTTAGTTCTTTTGTTGAGCTAGCATTTTGAGAGGGATGTATTGAACTTTGATATTTATGAGACTAAGGTTTTGATTTCATGAGACATATATTGGTATTTTGAGACATATGATGTATTTGGTTTTATAATTCTATATTATAACGTTTGACTTTTAACAAATTATTATTTTCATTGTTTCCGCTATTTTTATCGATTTTGTCTTGTGAATCTTAGTCTCTGCTAGTTTTATTTACACCTACAATGCACCACACCTTTTAATGTCCCTTTTGTGTATACTAAGGGGTTTCGGGTATTACATTTGGTATCAGAGCGAGTTACTGGTTCCTAAAAACTTGTTTTAAAAATAATGTATTTTTCCAAAAGCAACCTATTTTTAAGTAGCATACCTTCAAATTGGAAGTATTTTTCAGAGAGGAACCCTTATTATAAAAGTAGTTTTCAAGTATAAAATAATTTTTATAAAAATCCCCTTAAAAGTCCAGTTCAACCTTCTTTCAATTCTTTCAGGTCTAATTTCCCTTTTCTTTGCATAATATGGCTGACTAGTTCTGTAGAGCTACGGTGCCAGAGGTTCAAGGGTAGGCGCACTATACAACATCGGTAGGTGGAGGTCCCTTTAATCCATCTAAAGTAGCCAAATTTTCCAAGTTATGCAAAAAATTCGCTAGTCTAGGAGGCAGAACGATTTCTGACACAGAGGATTTCGAGGAGGCAGGAGTTATGTTGGTAGTTATGGAGCAAAGGTTTTGGATGTTAGATTTGGAGGACCTTAGAAGTGAATTAGGAAAAGAGAAAAATGCAATAACTATGGATGGGTTGGTCATTACGCAAGGGACTATAAGAATAAAACGATGAAGGGTAGGTGTTTCTACTATGGGCAGCCCAGTCATCTTAGTAGAGCTTGTCCTTAGAGAATGGGGCAAAGAGAAAGCGCACCTACGGCGTAGGTACAAGCTTTGGATGCAGCACTATATAGCAATGATTCGGATAGAGGTAGGAAAATCTCTTTAGAAGGATTAATCTTTCCTTCTAATTTTCCCATTCGGACTCTTTTCGATTTTGGAGCATCACACCATTTCATTACGAGTTCTTTGGTAGATTCTTAGCACTTTGACATCTCTTTAGTAGTAGACCCCATTGTTATTTCAAACCCCATATGAGGATCGGCACACTAGTCTATGGTTTCTAGGGCTTTGAAATTTTAAATCCTAGGCGTACAATTTAACTACGACGCCTATGTTTTGGGATTTTCAGGATATGGGATGATTTTCGAGAATGGGTTGGCTATCCACATATGGAGCTATATTAGACTGCGAGAGAAGAGTCGTTTGACTACAGACATGCAGCGGTTGGACTCTCGAGGTTTCTTGCGACCCGTAAGGGTTAGTTATGTTGATCTTCCTTTATTCCACGATTCATCATCATTAGAGTTAGATTTGGTTCCTATCATCGGAGATTATTCAGACGTCTTTGAGGAGGTTAGGGGACTATCCCCTAAGAGAGAGATTGACTTTAGGATTAATTTGACTGATAATGCTAAACCAGTAGCATTACCCATGAGGCACATGGCACCTAGGGAGAGGAAGGAATTGAGCAAGCAAATCCATAAGCTTTTGGAGAAAGGATTTATTAGAAGGACCATATCGGAGTAGGGAGCGCCAGTCGTCTTCACTACTAAGGCGGATGGTTCCTATCGACTTTGTGTAGACTATAGAGAATTGAATAAGCTCACAAAGAAGAACCGATATCCACTCCCTATGATAGATGACCTTCTTGACCAGTTAGTTGGCTCTATAGTATTCTCTCTGCTTGATTTAGCCACTCGATTTCATCAGCTTAGGGTAGCTAATGACAGCATTGGTAAGACCACATTTAGGACACTAGGACGATTCTTTGAGTGGTTGGTTATGCCTATCGGGCTAACTAATGCCCTAGCTTATTTCATAGATTTGGTGAGCCATGGTTTTAGAAACGTCCTAAATAAGTTTGTGGTGGTATTCGTGGATGACATGTTAGTGCTTTCCAAGAGTATGGAGGAGCGTGCTGTTCATCTCGAGGAGGTACTTCATACACCTCACATTCTTTAGTTAAAAGCAAAGCCTTTGAAGTATCACTTTTGGCATAAGGAAGTGTGTTCTTGGGGGCATAGAGAAGGTCTATTCATGGAAAGAGTTTGAGAAATGATTTTGTACATTTAGATTTGGATTTTGAAAACCTAAAGAGAGATAGGAAAAGATTGGAGATGTACAATAGATTCAGTTGATAAGAAAAGGAGAACGCCATGTGTAGATAATTGTAGAAATTGCAAATGTTTCAGATGAGTGGATTTAACGGTAGTACTAAAAGACTTTAGTAAGGAAATGGGATTACCAAAATTTAGGAAGGGTACTCCTATGGTAGTGAGAAGAAAATCCACCTTATGTTTAGCTCAATAGAATATAATTGTTAGAATCGAAAATTTTCATTGTTAATATTTTCTTTTAGCTAATAAATATTGGGTTTTTGAAAAATGGTATGAAATATAAATTTGTTTTTATATAAATTTTGTTAAAAGTAAGATTATTTTTGAAGAACTATAGCTTGCTAGTTTCTTTGTAGATAAATAAAGATTTTAAATATAAAGATCTAGAGGTTATTAAGTATCGAAAACATAGGTTAAAACATTTATTATTGTAATAGATGTTTTCGTAAAAAGTAAAGGGAGTATAGACTACAACACTATTGTTATAGTATGTGACTTCCAAAGGAAATGTTTTTACATAGTATATGAGGTTTTTTAGTATTTATTTTAATTGAATCCATACACTAGTATTTTTGGGTTGTAGCAACAGTGTTTTACGCAACATCTATTTTAACCCACATTAAAATGTGTTTTGAAGACAAATTTTCAAGTACAGAAATAAAGTGATTTGTAAAATACACTTATTATAATAAAATGTTTTCTAGCTATGGATATATTAAAACATTTTTAAATTTTAGTTTTTCTGAAAAGAAAAGAGTAAGTTAGATACTAGAAGACGTCTATCATAAGAGAATATAAATTAAAAATACTTTAATCTATTGGAACAAAATGAACAATGATAAAATTTTCTATGAAACCAAATTATAAATAAAGATGTCTTGTGCAGGTTATAAGGAATACATGAAAGAGATATACAAGGTATGGGAAGCACCATATTTTGTATAGCCTATTTCGAAAAATATAAATTAAGTTCCTTATAATTTCACATAAACATAAAATTCTCTTTTAAAGGATTCATAGAAGGTTTTACCGTTAATAGTTTCTCATAAGAGAAAGTAGGTCTAAGGTATAAAACTGTTAGGTGTAATAAGATGTTTAAAAAAAGGGACACATAAGGACATTTTAAAGATATTTTAGTGGATAACCGTTTGCTGAAAAAGTAAATAAGTTTTTGGAAATGAAAAACTTAATACAAGTAAAATTTAAATTTCTATAGAAAGCTATAAAAGTCTTTAAAAGAAAACGAGGAATAAGTTTTAAATTTAAAATTTTGGAAGTTTTCCCCTCTAGGTTTGGGAAATATTGATAAGTAACCAAGTAATTTTGAATTTAATAGGAACTTAAAGATAACACTTTTAAAGACAAATATTTTGGGATTTGATGTTTTAAATTTTTTAGAAACCTTAGTTTTTTAAAATAAAGAGATAAATACCAAACTAAGCCCTTAAATGTGGAGTAGATAGGAATCATTTCCTAGCTGTAATGGAAAAAAGTGCAAGGCTATAGTAGTGATTACTTTTAAAAGTAATGGTAGAGGTTCTCGTGGAGTGTGTAGGACACTAGTAAGAACCTAGGAATGTTGATTCATGTATGCATACTAAAGGAGAGCAGTAAAGTGAAATTGGTAAGGTAGTAAGACACGCATGGTTGAGAATGAGTAATCTTGATTTTGAGAAACTTGGGAGAAGCATCCTCCTTTAGTGGAATTCCCATATGATAGTATTTTTCAAGCTAGCATTGGAGTTACACCTTTCGAAGCTCTTTATGGAAGACCGCACAAGTCGCTTTCATGTTGGATAGAGTCTATAGAGGGATTGCTTTGGTTCCCAAATGGTTAAGGAGACTTCAGATAAGATTAGTTTGATTGGGAGAAAATTCATATCTCATATCCGCATTTCTTTGATAGTAAGTTTTGGAATATCCTGTTTTCCATCTTTAGTTTTGAATAGGTTCTTTCCTTTATTATCCTTTGGGAGGGTAGAACGTAGGACTAAACCCATGGATGGTAGGATTGATGTAAACACGTTAATAGAACATGTTATGAATGATGTATGCTAGTGGTTGCAAGTGTTTGCTTGTGGATGCTATGGACGCATATACTTACACTAGGCACTATTTTCCTTTAGGGATCGACCTAACTAGGACACTAGAGCATATGCATATGAATGTATGCAGATTTCATCATGATTTCTATAAATGGATAATTATCAATTGATTATTGGTTCTGGATGATGTTTGAAGCACGCATATTGAACTATCAGTTATCATTAGGAAATTTTGGCATTCATTTGGATACAGAGCATAGGCACGATTGCATAAAAGGAGTTTAGCTGAATTAGTGGACTACTTAATCTTTTGCATTAGCTAAGGATATTAACACTACACTAATTGCATAAGTAACATAAATCGCATTAAAAAACTTAAGGACAGTGGATGAATGGTTAATGATTGAGTAGTTGGGTGTAGATATTGGATGAAAATATTTAGTTCATTCTTTTATCCTCAGATATTTCAAGGACGAAATCCCTTAAAGAGGGGAAAATGTCACAATCTGAAATTAAACCCTTAATAATTACTTAATAAATATATTAAACGATAAAATAACTTTGTCAAATTATCAGAATTAAGCCATGGGAGTTACATCATTGTGTCCATGGTAATTTTCTGGTCAATTTCCATACATAGAATGTTAAAATCTAATCTAAAATGAACAAGATACGAATTAAACAAAATAAAGATATATATATATATACATACACACATATATATATATATGCTAGTCAACCGGCCGGTAGACCTAGGCACCAAGGCGGTCCGCCCAATCGACCCGCCTCACCTTTTGAAAGAACGAAAGTTCATTTCGTTCGTTCGAACGTTGTACGCGTCATTTGCATTATTTTAGCCAATCAAGTCCTTCTGTTCTTGCATCTGATGACTCCTATTTACCCTATGACGTGGTTGCATCAAGTTCAATCGTTCAAATCCAATGGTCCGAGATCCACTTCTACACCTATAAATAGAACCCTAGGCACTAACACTTTTTCTTATTCTAGATTTTCTTCGCTTGGGTTCACATTTTCAGGAAGGACCCAAAAAAAGGAAATTTTTTCCAAGGAGAGAATCTTTTTAATAAAAATAATTAGTACCCTCAAGTGGATCCGAGAAGACCAAAATGGGGGAGCTTAGGACCACGGGCGAGTGATTGTAATTATTTTAGATTTCTTTAAGTTAAAATAATAAGGTTTCAAATAGTTGTAGTTCTACTAAGATTTTTGGAATAAGCTTTTTAGTTTATTTACAGTTTTTAGAATTATTTTTAGTCTATTTCTTTTAGCTATTCTTCCCAGTTAATTTTAGTTTTTGTTAATTATAGCTTTTCCATTTAGTTGCAGTTTATTTCAGTATTTTAATTTATTTACTGTTATTTATGCGTTATTTACATCTTTTTCATACGTTTTGGATTTTCTTCTACTTTCAGTTTTCTTTTATTTCTCTTTCTTTTTTTGCATATGAATTAGAATAGATTAAACACAAATATGGATTAAAATTTTAAGAATACTGAAACAATAGAAGATAAGATGTAAATTGTAAAGACTATAATAGAAATGGAATTAAGACTAAAATTGAGCCTAATTATGATACTGATGTTGGAATTGGACTAATTAAAGATAATTGGCTTAGTTATAACTTAGGATTATAAATAAAAAGAGTGAAAGATAAAGAAGCTTATTTTCACACTTAGACGTTAGGTTAAGTAATAAGCATGATTATAACATATGTTATAATAAGAAAACAGAACAGAACGAGGCTTATTTTAAGACTTAGAATATATTAATAAGCATGGATAGTAAGAACTAAAGTAATGGCTTATTTAAAATAATTTATCTAAGTTAATAAGCAAAGATAAAAGAAAAGATCTATACCAGTGGCATTTCTCTTATGTTGTTTAGGGTAGATAAGTGATCAATAGTTAAAAGAAAAGATCTGTAATGATAGCATTTCCCTTATGCTGTTTAGGGTAGATAAGTGGTCAATATTTAGAAGAAAATATCCATACCAGCAAAATTTCCCTTATGCTGTTTAGGGTAGATAAATGGTCAATAATTAAAAGAAAAGAACCTACCGGCAGCATTTCCCTTATGCTATTTAGGGTAGATAAGCGGTCAATAGTCAAAAGAAAGAATCCATACCGATAGCATTTCCTTTGGGATACGCTTATGCTGTTTATGGTAGATCAGAGGTCAATAACTAAAAGACTAAATCATGGTGATTTGGACAAGGGACGTAACTAGTTTTTGTTTGACAAGGACCCATACCAACAACATTCCCAATTTTCTATGGACACGGTGTCTCACAATAGCCTAAAGTGAGACGAAGGCATGCTTATGCTATTTAGGGTAAATAAAAAAGGTTAAAAGTGGGAGCAATAGATAGTGGGAACCGACAATGATCGAGCGTGCGACATCGATTAGAGGAGATAAGTCGCTATTGAATTCCAAGCGCTTAGCATGTATGTCTTTCATAGACACCATTGCCTTCATACAGGGAGCTATATAACGTATAGTCCATAGTAGATACTTTGCATGTCATTCGTAAACACCATTTCTATGTAGGGCGCTATATAGCGTCTAGTCTGCGGTAAGTTCTATGGAGTAGCAGGTCGATCAAAGGGTAGAGTTAGGATTTCAGCCTCATTATAGGATTAGGAATGCAGCCTAATCAAAGCAGCTATCAAAGACAAGTACAAACAATCGAATTTAATCAATTGTGTTAATTTAGTTAAATCTATTTATTTCCAGCTTATTCCTTCTTTATATTTCCTTTGTTTCCTTTTATATGCTAGAACTATTGTAAGTTCTAGTACTTTTACTTTGCTTAAAGATTCTAGTAATTATTATAATTTACCAAACATTTAGTCTAACCCACTTCTCTATTTTCCTTCCCCCTATAGGCAATCAGGGGTAAAAAAAGTAGACCACAGCTTCTTGGAGACTTGTTGGAGATTCCATCATATCTTTCTTTCCTTCAGTTCCAGTTTTTAGTTCTTTTGTTGAGCTGGTATATTGGGAGGGATGTATTGCATTCTGTTATTTATGAGACCGAGGTTTTGATTTCATGAGACATGTATTTGTGTTTTGAGACATATGATGTATTTGGTTTCATAATTCTATATTATGAAGTTTGACTTTTAACAAATTATTATTTTAATTGTTTCCGCTATTTTTATCTATTTTGTCTTATAAATCTTAGTCTCTGCTAGTTTTAGTTATACCTACAACTCACCACATCTTTTAGTGTGTCCTTTTGGGTATACTAAAGGGTGTGGGGTGTTACATCGAAGGTTTTATTTTGGTTGAAGTCAGTTAGTGATTTGATGAAAATGGTAACATGGCATTCAAAGTAGAACTTATTATGAGCAAAGCGTGGCTTTGTGGAAAAAGAAGCATAGCCTCATGAGCCTCACATCCTAGGAATGATACGTGATATTATGTGATCAGTTCGATATTTCAGACTATCGGTTTTATTGAGGAATGAACATGTGTTGTGTTATGGGTAGGTATTGGAGGCTCGATTGAGAAAGAGAAGAGCCATCGAAATACACTGCCCATAGTAGCATAACAATGTTATACGGAGGCTTGCTTGAGATAAGTGAATAGTCACTCGGAATTGTTATGCATGGATTTCCTATCGAAGAGATGACCACTAGTTTCCTATCTTGTTGGAAATCCAATTCCAGTATGAGTTTTACGGTTTTGATTGTATTACCAAAATAGTTGTAATGGTTTGCAAACATTTCAGCTATTCCTTTGTTATCATATGCACCATTTGACATTGTCCAGGTATCGGTACCTTTTTTATATTTTATTTGGAAAGTGTTTTCAAACCAATGTCATTAATGATAATATCAAATTTGTTTTGGTACAAAGCATTTTGGTTATCGTAAGGTAAAAACCCATCCATGTTTATGAGCGGCGTGGTCTTACGAGATACCCTTCTTTGCTAAAGGTTTTGATTGACAGCAATCTGATCTATACATTTATAATTTGAGTTTTTTCATACTGGTTTATCAATCTTGATTCGGATATGTTTAATACGTGGGTTAGATCCGAGTGGTTTTAGGTTTAGTTGAATGACGCTAGGGGTTTCCCAGAGAAGAGCTAGAGATCTTCATGTACGTATGAATGTATTCTATTTTTCAACTGTGTTTGTTTTGTGATTTTCTAGCATTTGTAAGGATATATATTTATAACTGTCCAAGCCGAGCTTAGGTTAGACTCTAATATATGTCTTTCAAAATTTTCTGCTATAAAAGTTTTGTGAAAAATAATATATGATTATTCCATTCGTGTGAGATTCTATTTTTGTTCTTTTTTATTCTGTCTTTATTTTCTTTTTCCCCTAACTATCCACCTTTTCCTTCAAATTGGGTTGGACATGCATGTTTTATCATCAACTTAAAATGTACGGAATTCTGGGTTATTACACTTAAGTTAAGAACTTTAAGTTGGAATTTGTTTCAAACAAAAAGTAGTAGATGATTCAACCAAAAGCTACTATAATGTAAGAAGTATAAATAAATGCACAAATTTATAACAAAGTAGAGAGTGAATCCAAATGTCGAGCATCCTATAACATTGTTATATTATAACAACGCCATGATATAGTTCGAAAAAGTACTTTGAGCTCACTAGAAGTTGAGAGGCATACTCCGAATAGTCCTGCACGATAAAGACAATTTATTAGCGTTGGAGAGAGTTTATTGACATAGAAAATATTTAAAATAAAGTAGCATACCTATTCACTAAGAAACTGAACCAACTAGTTATTGAGAAAACCGATTGATGAAGTAAGAATAAGATTCCATGATTGACCCAGGTGCAAGTAGGAGATTGATAGAGATATTGGTATGCCCTAGGGGCAATTATATAATTTTTTACACATATCTAACTTTGTGACCAATCTTGTTCAAAACAAAAGGTGTTTTTCTTTCTATCATATACGTATTATATAGTTTATAAACAACTAAGTCGTTAATTTAAAGTATATAGATGGAAAATCCTTAAATGATATGTTATCTGATAATAATTACAAAGTGTTATAATGATGATAATTTTATAACAATGAAATAACATATTATTTAAAGTATTCTTAGTCAAGATGTTCGAGAAAGGATATCAATTCATCCATTGAGACTGGAGTACATAACACTCTCCAAATGTTCAGTATCATATTTCTTATGGCTACAGAGGGCATCAAAGGTTTACATAGTGGTAGTTATTAGATAACTATGGAATGACTCACTCAAGCATTCTTTATTAGATAATATAACTAAGGTCAAACAGATAATCTTGAAGTGGTGATGTTACCAATTCTCTTGACTTGAGAATATTGTGTCACTTCAACATGGATACCTCTCATTGATTATAGCTAAATATTGGCATGGTGTTCATCGAACGAATATAGTTGGATCTGAGTTAAAGCATCGGAAGTGAAACACTATTCAATAGAGAATTTTCCTCCTCGGTTATTTAGGGTTACTATCATGGTCAACTCAAAATCAAAGTCTTTCGAGGAAGTAGTAAGGTTAATAATAATTATTATTGTTGGACTAAGGATTTTTTGTTTGTTTTTAATTACGGAGTTGAATGTGGACGATGTTGGTGTTTTGACCAAAACCAAATTACATAAGTCTAATATAATATAGTTTTGACGAAGGAAATATGTGTGAATAATCGTTACTACAAAATACCACTCTAATTTTACCAAAAAGATATGTAAGCGATAAATTCAACCAAAATGTTTCACCACTAACTAGGGTGCTATGTAAAATTTTCTACAAAATACAACTTATAATAGTAAAATTGGATATTAATTGCTAACCAAATTCACATCTTTGAGTTGCACAACCATAATGATGAATTCTCTAAAAACCATACGATTTAATTAATTTTAAATTTTTTATAAATTGATTAACATTTGAGAGATATTAATTATTACGATGTATTTGATGTTTGAAAGTTATCTGTAATTATTTGAATGCAAATGTGAAAGTTGTACTTGCATGCATCAATATACTGTATTAGTGTATTTTTAAAACGGGTTTAAATAAAAGATAGTTGCGTGAAGGGATTTATGTAAACCTTATGTCATTTGATGGCAAGTAATTGTGGCTTTCCCATGTGAAGAAAGAGGAGTATGAAGAAAGAGAGAGAGAGAGAGAGAGAGAGAGAGAGAGAGAGGGTTAAGGGAATTGATTATGGTAGTTTTAATTAAAAGAAAGGGAAATTTTTCATTCTTTCAATCGAAACATATCTACTAATTCATTTCCTATAGAGATTCATTCTTCCTAACAAAACGTCCATTGCCTTTCTCTTGCTCTTCTTCTCCCTTGCATGAAAATTTATGTCTTCATGGATGAAAAATGCTCCCAAAACAATTCAAGCATCAAACAAATAAATTAAAAGGGGGTTCTTTAAATCGTTGCAATTACTAGAGATGATTTAATTAGATCTAGGAGTCATCATATATTCAAGGTATGTTTCGTAGGCTACTTCTTAAGGTAATTATCTAACCTTAATTGTGTATATATATATATAAGATTTTGTTAGTATGGATTAGATCCTTTATATTTTACAACAGCTTTATATATGCAAATATTATAACCATTTGAATTTACATATATATATACACACACCTTTAAATCTCTTATGTGTTGCAAATATTATAGCTGAAGTTTCATATCAAATTTTTTTTTCTTGGCTAAAATAATTATACACACACATATATGCACATATATATATTAAATATTAACTTTGTAACTACATGTGAATTTCCAACTTGTGCATTTTAAGCGGTTTACATATTTTAAAATAGTAATAAAATTATTTTTGGCTACTCTTTTTTTTACAGAACTATGTATATACCTATATATACACATACATACATATATTCATTTTGCAAATTCAGAATACCTTCAACTATTTTATAGTCCCAATTTGATTCTGAAATTGTTTACTTGGAAAAATTAGATATTATAGTTTTTAAATTTGAATCTATTCTACAGACTTAGTCAAATTTATTCACAGACTTTGAATTTTTTATTTCATTTGATAAATTAATTAATCTTGAGACATATGTACACAAAAATACACATACACATTCACGCATAGAAGTTTATGATGTTTTGAATGCAAGATAAAGGAAGATTAAATGAATGCTAAAAGTTTTCCACCCGTTCATCTTCTTCATCGCCACATAAATGTCTTCTACTTTTTCTTTAATTAACCACTAATGTGCACCGTTACCTACTCAAATTTGATTCCTTTTGTTAATATAGTCAAATATATTCAAATATTTTAAATCATTTACTGCACTCGTTATACAAGTTAATTCTCATACACATACAAAGATATACACACACTTGCATATATATGTAAAATAAAACCACACAAATATATATATATATATATATATATATATATATATATTTGCATACAAGTTTAAAATGTTTTGGAAATAATCTAAAGAAAGGTTAAAAGAATGCCAAAAGATTTCGATCTTCACCTCTCATAAATTCTTTTTACTCATTCTTTTAATGTCACTTAAATGCATCATTACCTATTCATAATTTGATTCCTTCCAGCTAAATTTATTTAAGTAATTTATTTCATTTAATGCATAACTAGACTATGACCTACACAGATACACACAAACACATATATATTTATATAAAAACTTTCATATTTAAGTTTAAAATGCATTTTTATAACCATTGCACATATAAATGGATAGCATATATGTTATAGATGCAGATCCCAACATCTATATATGTATACATTACTTGCGTACATCCTATGTTATGTTGCACTTTCACTTTATATCCACGAGCGATTCACTGATTATAATAATATGCTTAGTATAAATTAAAACTTCCTTTGAATTATTTATATAAAATAAAATTTTATTTAAAATAAATATTAAGTTGGATTTAATAAACCCTTAGACTTCATCGGATCAATATATCAAAACATAGGAACTTTTATGAAATATGCAAATTTGACCCACTTTCGAGTGGTTCAGTTCCAACAGGACATCCGGGCAGGGAGGTGTACGCTCTTATAATTGTGGATGGTTGATTTTTTGTAGTGTGAACCAAACAAAAACAAGATTAATATGGCTAATAAAACAGAGACTGTATGTGGTTGGTTACTTGCAATATAAATCAAATTAAACCAAGACTGCATGTGGTTAGTTCTTTGCAATATGAGTTAGATAAAACCAAGAGTGCGTGTGGCTAACTTTTTGTGGTATATATTAAATAAAACCGAGAGTGCATATGGAAGATTTTTGGTAGTATATATTAAATAAAACCGAGAATGCTTGTGGTTGATCCATTGTAGTATAAGTAAAATAAAACCAAGACTACATGCTATTGATTCTTTGTGGTATAAAGGAAATAAAAATGAAATTGCATATGGTTGAGTCTTTGTATTATAAACTAAAGGGAAAACCAAGCTACTTAGAGTTTTACTATGCAGCCCAAATGTAGCTAACTACACTAGGAGTGCATTTCGAAAGTAAGGAATCCAATGGTGCACTTGGCAACTGGACTGTAAGGAAGGCACCTACGGTATCAACGTACAGTTTTAGAGGGAAGTGTGTGGTCTAAGGTCGGTGAAGGCTAGAATCACATAGGGGCTTTGAGATAGCCTAACTATGACTTATGTAATGCTTATGTTGTATATATGTTTAACATTTATACTAGTTAGCGGAAAACCCATTCCGCTAGGGTTGCATGGACTCACTACATGTTATGCTTTTTATTAAGGTATTATTCACATTAGGCTCTGTTTTGATCCATGTTTTTATTATTATATTCTCCATAAAATCATGGGTAATCATTTGAGCAGGTTGAGTTTGTTGATATAGGAAGGTTATCTTAGAAGCCGAAGGATAAAGAATGAAGACGAAGTTGGAGGCTTTGTTAGCTAATAAAGAATGGTTATTTTTGCTATTTTAAGAATTTAGGGTGGCATCATCATATGTTAGCCTAACTTTCTATTATGTTATTTTCTATTTTATTTTCCCCTACATAAATATGATTTTAGGGTTAACTGGGAAAAATGTATGTAATAAATATTAAGAAAAATTAGCATGTAATATGAATACTTTAGTCCTCTACTTACTTAGACTGTTAATCTTATATATTGAACTTAGTTATGTCATTTGAAAATAATTATGGTGATGGCACAAACATCGTCGACATTCATTTTGGGTCTTAATGTGAGGGACATTATAATATCCATTAACTAATTGGCTAAGTATTGGTGTTATAACTGTGTACTTTGATAACCATACCTGTTTTTATGATCAAAATTTGTTCAATATGATTATAGATGTTTTAAAGTGATGTATAATAAAAAAAACTATATTTTTCCTTTTTGACATAATTTTAAAATATAACTAAAGTATTGTCTTATTGATTGACTTCATAATAGAATATACGTTAGGTGTATTAGATGTCATATATTATGAATATTGTTGCGTAATTTTCCATGGACTAAATTCAAAAGCCCACTGTGGAAAGCTACGATTTTAAAAAAGAACAAGAAAGCCCTGAAAAGAAGAAGCCCATGTTAAATAAATGCACATTGATCTTCGCGCCTATATTGCTCCATGAAACGAATAGCTTGCAACTATGACCCGATCTAGCATCATCATTCTATGTTATTTCATGCTATGAAATGCAATAGCAGGGTCCAACAAGCTCCAACCACCTTTTCAGCCTTGGTTTTTGTCAACACCAAATCTCCTAAAATGGCCCAAATTATAGTATTAGCAAAATCTCATTAATACCTATTATTATAAGCTTTGCCAACTCGCTCCATCCCATTTCCATTAACCATGGGTGACACCTTTCGTCTTTGCTTGTCTCCCAAAATCATCTTGTCAGTAAGGTGCCATTGTCATGTATGAGCCAAACATTGTTTGGAGCCCTAAAAAGTAACTAAAGGATCCACGATTCCCTTGACATAAGAGGCTAAACCAGAAACAACATCTGACCAAAGTGGTTGATGGAATACCAGTCCTTGACAAAACCTAACATTAAAGGCACTAATCTGCATCAACTCTTCTGCAAATGCTCAAAAGAAGTTTGGAGTCTATAGTTAAAGATCTAAGTCGTTCATGAGAATTAAAGGACATCTTGAGATGCAAGCTATTGATTTCAACCTCTCTAAGCTTATTTCATTTTTCAATCTTAAATAAATTTTTATATTAAAGTTATTTTTATTTAACTCAATTTCATCCCTTTGAAATTCTGAATCATCATTTTGGGATTTGGCTTCCAAAATGCCTAAAACTATTCTTGTAACGACCCGTAATTTTCGATAATTAAAAATATTAATTAAATAAGATTTTAGGATTTAATATTGTAAGAAATAAAAAAATTATGATTTGTTAATGTGAAAAGAATTAAAATGTAACTTAATAATGTTAATTTAATGTAACTGATAATTATTTTAATGTAATCTCAATCAATTGAGATAATTATAAAGTTAATTTGGTTATAAACTGTAAATAAGGAAATAAATTTAATGATGTAGTAAATGGTGAGATTGTATGTAATTAATTGAAATTGAATATCAAAACAGTGATGTATAAGTAGTATAACAATTGTTTGTAAATAATAAAATTTATAATTATGATTAAAATGCTTAAAAGTAACAATTTGTTTATTTATCATCTCATTTTAATAAGCTAAAATAATTTGGAAATTAATAAGAATTTAATGTAAATCAATTATTGCAGTTAATATGAATTAAGATGACAACTGTAAATATGAATGTAATAAAATGTAAACGGACACCGGATTAGTTAAATTAAAAATGATTTTAAATCCATGATTTTTGGATCCAGTTAAAAGATATTTTGAAATAAAATTTGATTTTATACGAACTGAATTATTTTCAAATTTATGTTTTAAATGTTTAAATTGAAATTGACTTAAATGAATTGTTTAAAGAATTTAAATTGAAATTTTAAAGTGAAATTTTAAAATATAAATGAAATTATAAAAAATTGAGTTATTGTAAACGTTGAATATTTATAATTTGAAATCTATTGAATTTGAAGTGGTTTAAATTTATAGTTCAAACATAGACTTGAAATCAATATAAATCAAAATGGTTTTAGTAGGAATTTGAATGGAAAGATTTAATTGAGTTTGTTGATTTGAAATCTGGATATGGTCCAGGTTTGTTGAAATGGAAGAAATTGTTTGATTTGATTTTATTTTCAAATTAATTATTTTAATATAAACTGTTTAAAAATGTATTATTTAAAAATTTCAAATCATTTAGATTTCCAACTATTTACTATATAAACCATTTTAATAATCAAACCATTTTATATGAAACTATTAAAACTATATTTAATCTATTTTTAAACTTTTTTAAACCATTTTAATATATTTTAAACTATTTTAGTATGTTTTAAACTATTTTAATCTATTTAATCTATTTTAATCTATTTTAATCTATTTTAAACTATTTTAATCTATTTTAAACTATTTTAACAATTTAAACTATTTTAATGTATTATAAACTATTTAAATTATTTTAAAACTATATAAACTATTCATGACTATCTAAACTATTTTCTAAAATTCAAACTGTGCAAGGCTGAACTGTTTATATTTAAATCTTTGATTTAAAAGGGAATGTGGTTAAACGATGTTATTAATTACGTTGGAATTTGAAATGATATTTTCAAATGAAATGACATAATTTGAGAAAATAAGATGATTTTGAAATGAGGGTTTAACTTATTTTGTGAATATAATTTGAGAAGTGATAATGGTTTTGAAAATGAATACGATTGCGAAGTCATATGATTTTAAGTGAATATGATATTTTGATATTAATTATGAATTGGCTTTGGAAATGTAAAAGAACCATCCGGTGTGAAATAAGCATTTGTCTGTTAAAAAGGTTAGGATCGGATATTATCATACTCTCTGCCGATACCGAAAACCACTTTAACAATTGTGCATGTGGTGGAGATTCTAGAATGAAGTAGGATTGTTTGGCGAACGGTTCTGTATGAGGTATTAACGTAACCCGGACTCCCTCGAGTTAGCTTGATGTGGCTAAAACAGGACTATATCGGGCCAAGTGAGGTCGCTCCTCCTATCGGGCACATTTCTTCGACGCCATATTTATTACTTTGTGATTGATTGGTGGCCACTCCTCGATTTGATTTTGGAAGTGTGTTCCGAGGTGGGTGGTAGTAGCTGCTAAGCATTACCACCAGTTCGGGAGTGAAACGGTAGAATCCTACCCTGGCATTGCCTCGCTTGCCTTATCACATACCTTATCGCGCCCATTATGAGTTGGTTTGTACCATACCTATGGAGTGTTCACTGAGTAAACCACTGGTTTGGTGGAGCTTATAGTATCTATATTGACTACGAGAATACATAAAATGTGTTAAGGAGGACATGGGTAACGCCTTAATGCTATTTTAATACTCTACTTTACTATAAACATAATATAATAGCGTATTGTACTACATAGCAGATAGTTTAATGGATCCTTAGGAAATGAAAATCCCAAACATCTTTTAAGTTATCGCATGCACGTTAGACACTGGATAAGAGATGTAAAATCTTGTAAACATCTCTCAAGCCGATACACTCATATTTACTTATTTTGATTTAACTTACATAAGATCTTTTAGTTCTGACTAGAGTGTTTTGTCTTTTTATTATGCTCGGGTCAGTCTGAGCTTTTCAGTGTATTGAAGACTATTTTCTAAAGGACGAAGACGGAGATTCAGTATATTATTACTATTTATTATGTTTATTCTACTACATCATGTTCTTCTGCTACATTATTTATTTATTCCTGTAATATGTATAACTCTAATTGTATTGAAAAGTGTAATCAAATGTATTTATAAAACAGCTTCATGTACTGTTTATTTGATTATTATATTTTGTCATTCTGCTGTGAGATTCTATGTTTTGTTTTTCTTTCTTCTCTCTTCTTTTTCTTATTTACCTCATAAGAATCATCCCTTTTGAATGGTTTGGAATCGACATGTATGTCTGCTTTGGCACTCGGAGGGTGCAATATGATATGGGGTTCTTGCTTTTGGGTCTGATAAAGCGAACGGATGACTCTTACTCCTACATGTCCTACGGGGTTGGTGAATGCGAGAGGCTTGCCATAAAAGCAGAATACAAGTACGACTATATGCCATGATGGGCATTACCCCATTGGCAGGTGTCCCGTTACATTTGGTATCAGAGCTTGGTTCAGCGATAACCCTAGCTTTGTAGCGTTTGACTCATTAAAGATAGGATAGCAATACCCTAGAATGAGTTGTTTTGAACGTATATATGAGAGAGCATACTTGTTAGTGTTACAAAGTGTTTCTATATTGTGTTAATTTGTTCTGTTTAGTATTTATAAATTCTGGTTGGTACATAGGATGCTATGGCATCGGTAGGGATTTCTAAACACTTAATAGGATAGACTGACACAATATTGTTTTGAAATATAGGTAAATGAAACAATTTTACCTAGTATTATATTTTGTATATAAAAGTATAAATTTTATAAATTTACAGAGTGATATATTTGTTTGTTAGGAAGTGAAATTATATAAATATTGGTTGTAAAATAAAATTTATAAATAAAGTAAACATAAATTGGAAATTTGAGAGCTTAATTTTCAGGGTTTTGAAATTTGTTTTCAAAAGATTTTTGGAATATAATAATAGTAATATTTGGAAGTATTTTATACTTTTAATGTGATTTGAAAGAAATGTTCTGAAAGGATTTTTGAAAGGAAATAAGTTATGTACTCCCCTCTTTTGTCGTTGGAAAATAATTTCGGCGATGACGGCTGCATCATCGACTTTCATTTTCAATTTTCAAAGTGGGAAGGCCATTATAGTAGTTTTACTGCACATTTTTTTGATAAACAAATCTTAATTTTTAATTTCTGAATATGATTTGATCTATAAAGGATATGAATATATATATATATATATATATATACTATTTTCAAAAATGATTGAAAAATGAAATCCGAAATTTAGTTCTTAAGTTCTTTTTAAATTAATGATTTTAATTTAGAAACAAAGTGAAATTTTAATACTTGAAACCTTTAAAATGAAAAATAAGAAATTAGATGCTAAGTGATTAATGAAATATAAGAAATTGGAAATTTGTAACTTGTAAATCAAAAGATATGAAAATTTAGAAGATGTGATTATTTACCATTTTGTTAACTAAAATGAATAAGATAAACTTGTGTAACATTCAATTCCATTCTTAAAACACACACATACACATACACACATATATATATATATTACCATAAATGTTTAAAAGTTGCAATGTTAAATAGAAATATGTAATAGAACATTATATAAGTAAAATTTAAGTAATGAAATTATTCAAATGGAATTATGTTTATAAATGAAGAATTAAGATGTATGTAATAGAACATTATATAAGTAAAATTTAAGTAATGAAAGTATTCAAATGGAATTATGTTTATAAATGAAGAATTAAGATGTATAAAATACTAAAAACATAACTTAATGTTTGAAGTTACTTATAATCAAAGTAAATAGTAAAAGTGAATACTATATTAAGTAAATGACTATAACTTCAGAAAATGTCGAAATGATTCAAAAATAGATTAAATATTCAATAATACTATAAAAGAAAGGATGAACGTTAATTAAGAAGTTAAGAAACTTAAGTTCAATGATTCCATAATGAATAATAATATTAAATTGAAATCAAGTTATATATAACAATGAATGGGAATTAAACTGCAATTAAATAAATGTAAATTAATAAGAAATAACCTTGTATAAATAAATTGGAAATAAATGAAATGTACGAAATACTTAAATAATGAATTCATTGATTATTTTGAATATTGAATGGAAATTAATTTATGTAAGTAAACAAATGTAAATTAATGAAAATAATCATTGTATGAATTAATGAAAATAAATGAACAATAAATAACGTGAAAGGAAATTTATAAGAATAAACCTAAATAATATTTGAAATTCTTGGTTGTTTTGGCTTATGGATGTTTGGGAAGTGATATATTAATTTTTTTAGGGTTGTATGAATAATCTATTAAGTAATTATCTAAGGCGTTTGAGCGTAGGGTATATACTTGATAGCTTATTTATTACCTTGTACGATTAAAAATTTCTGAACCTGAATAAACCATTCTTTTTGGTTACTATGGATGTGTGATGGATCGTTTGTATTATATGTTTTCATATGATTATTTCATATTGTTGTTGTGTTGTGTCACTAATTGAAAATAGCTAAAATATTTCTCTTTTACATAATTCTCACTATTTTGGATTATATAAGTAAAATACTGGTTTATAGAAGCAATAGCTACTGCTTTTGGTTTCATAAATAAAGCATTGTTTGCCCGACAAATAGGTACGTTTTCGAATTACGGTTTTCTAGCGATATTTTATTGTTTTTCCCATGGTTTTGGATATTTTATTATTAAAATATTATATGTATCCTGTTATTATTGATATTATTATTTTTTCGGACCTACCCGTACAAAGGAGACTCTACCGAAATTTTTCGTGAATTTAAGATTTAGAAAATTTTGTGAAAGTAAAATATTTTCAAACTTTTATTTAACTTGTATATGAAAGAATTAACTGTTTATAAATTAGTATATTCAAAATACCTAATTATGTAAGTTTAAAATGTTATAAGTTGATAATTTGAATAAAAACATATTAGGTTTTTAATTCCTCCATTTCCTCTTTCGAGGACGAAAATTTTTGAGTGGAGGAGAGTGTAGCGACCTGTAATTTATGATAATTAAAAAGTATTAATTAAATATGATTTTAGGACTTAATATTGCAAGAAATTAAAAAAATTATGATTTGTTACTGAGAAAACAATTAAAATGTAATTTAATAATGTTAATTTATTGTAAATTACAATATTTTAATGTAATTTCAATCAACTAAGATCATTGTAAATTTATTTTGGTTATAAATAGTAAATAAAGAAGTACATTTAATGTTGTATTAAATGTTGAGATTGTATGTAATTAATCGAAAATGAATATGAAATCAGTTATGTGTAAGTAGTTATAACAATTGATTGTAAATAATAAAATTTATAATCATGATTAAAATGCTTAAAAGTAACAATTTGTTTATTTATCATCTCATTTTAATATGCTAAAGTAATTTGGAAATTAATAAGAATTTAACCTAAATCAATTATTGTATTTAATGCGAATTAAGATGATACCTGTAGATATGAATGTCATAAAATGTAAGCTAACGTTAATTATATTCATAGGATAATAATTGATTAAATAATAAGAGTGGAAACAAAATAAATGAATTTATTGGAATTTAATTTTTTATTTAATGAAACTATTTCAATTACAATTGAACGCTAAATTTAATGCAATATTAAATTGTGGAATTAACATGGAAAATTTATTTTAATAAGTTATTAATTTATATGTAATAAAAAATGATGAAAATTGTTAACTATTGAACTTGAATTTGAAAAGTGATTTAATCAATTTATTAATAAGTTATTTATTTAATTAATGTGAAAAGTGGCCAATTTTACCGCTATCTCGGATTTCAAAGAAACCAGTTTCATCGGATCCGTCATAGAAAATTATTGTAGGATTTCAAGTTTCATAGCGATCGGACTTGTCGTTTGATCGTGCAGGCTCGAAACGCGTAGAAATCAGTTTATAGAATTTAATTAAATATAAGCTCATTTTAAAACCTCACTTCTATATACAATGGAATTAGGGTTCGAAACTAGTTCCATTGAGTTTAAAAATATCGAAAACCTATATTTTGATATATTGGATTACCCATTTTCATTTCGGGAACAAAATAGGCTTTTCGGGTCGTTGTTATCGTTTCGATCCAACCCTGCCTATATATAGGTTGTTATAACCCCTAGATGTTTCTCATTTCATTATTTTTGTACACACATCTTCTTCCTCCTACTCAAACGATAGAACATCAAATATAATTTCCAAATTCCAAAACCTAATTTCAATTTGAAAAAAATGCGAATCTATGGCGATTTCAGGTCACGCTTTGGGTTTTAGAGGCGGAAACGCTGCAGTGAGTTCGGATCAGGAACTACATGACTTAGTTCATGGGTCATTTTGGAAAAACCTTAGAGCAGGCACCGAGGATTTGAGGCGGTAGACTGAAGTGACTCGAAGTCGACTAAGGGCCTAATTTTTCCAATCTTCTAACGTTCATAACTTTTGCATACGGGAGTAGATTCACACATGGTTTTCTCCATTGCGATCGTATCGAAATTTCGGACAATATGAAACTAGTTTGGCTGCATTCTGGGACCATTAGATTTTTGAATTTTAATTGAATTTTAAATCGTTGAAAAATCAAAAGTGAGTGTTTTAACCCACCCACGACTACTAAATCATCCTATGTTAATTAAATTAAATTTATGATGCGATTAGAAATTGATTAATTGCTGTTAGGTATATTTAAATTGTCGTTCCAGTTAAATTTGACTTTTATTGAATTTAATCGCCATTTAAATTTAATATTGAATTTTAAGTTGCTAGGTAAATACCTGTCAATGATAACCAGTTAATTTATTGGTTGATTTTAATGATGATTGTGATTGTAACGACACGAAAATTTTAATGAATTTTATAACGTAATTAACTAATCTTACTTGAAATTTAAACTATAAAGTTTTGGAATAAAAATTTGATATTTGAAATGAGTCTATTTAAATGTGGTAATTGGTAAATTTTTATTGGAAAATATGGAAGTTAGTTTAATTGTGAAATTTCAAAATTTAAATATAAATGGATTTGTTTGTTGAAAATTTTAAATTTTCGCAACCTGAATATTTTTATATAATAAAAATGTAAATCATTTTCTAAGTGAGACGACGTAATTCGTTTCATCAAATTTGGACTTTATAGCTCCGTTATCTTATTTTCGGCAATTTTTGCAGCATTTTCGGTCTCGAAAAAAGCGAGTTTTATAACTTGATCATATCGCTGAATCTGTGCACCATTTTGTTCGTCTTGTCATGCTGATCTCCGTAGTATTCTCATTCCTGTATTTTGATGCCCTATATGAGGCGAAGTCGACGTAATAGTTTGTCGTATCGGTACCATATTCATGCCTTTTTGTTTCCTTTACCTTTTCAAATTTCAGCCGTGGAATCCAGGCAACAATTGCTTTGATTATTTTACCTGAATCAAAGCATTTTACTATTTCTATTTCATTTTTTACATATAAATTGATAGTGACTTTTCATTTGGTTCTGTTTATTCCAAAAAGAAAAAAGGTAAGCTTTTCACTTTCATTCATGTAGTACGTCTTTCCTTCTCCTTCAAAATTTTGCCGAGAGTTTTTCCTTTTTCCTAAATATAAATCCAAAGCCACCATTGCCTCTCCTTCCAATCTGTGACATCCCCATGAAACCCAAAGTGCCACCATAGATCCAAAGCCCAAAACTCAAAGCATCATACCAAATGACCTCAAGCCTATGCCTTTCCTCCTCCAACCCCAAGCATGACCCGCATATTCCCCTTCTTGACCCGAGTCCGCACCAAAGTTCGCCCTAACTTTCCCTGACACCATACACCACCTGTGTCAGCCACCACCTCACATTGCTCGACCTGCCTGTGTTTCCCATTCCTCTCCACCGCCGAAGACCACCATCTCCTTTCCACAGCCATGTCGCAGCCCACAGCCCCTTCACTTGACAGCACCATCCTTGCAACCCCTTGCCGAACCATCCAGTAGTTACCGCAACAGCTTCCTCTAACCCGAAGCGCCTGCCATGAACCTGCACCCCCTTGGCCGTGCGCTGCACCTGGTCCGCCTCAACCTTGCTTTCGTGAACCACTCATAGCCTTCTCTCCTGTTTACATATATGTACGCCATATATGTTGTTAATACATTAATCTTTGCTTATATATGTACCCAATTGTGTTTTCTGTGACCTATATTTCCTCCTCTCTTGTATATATAAAATAGATTTATGCAGTGGTGCTGCATATATATGCGCTTCACATTGAATTTGTTGATTTCTGGCATATTCATATGTGTAATGGTCATACGCATATGCTTTGTAAATTTTGCTGGCAAGAGATTATATATATTGATGTATATAATATGTCTAAAGTTTTTTTCTCACCTTTATATTGCTTGAACCTATCCTTTAAGGTATTTTCTTATATTGGTTGTAGAGCAGCTACTACATATACATATATGATCCCCGACTTTGTTTTTGCAGTACATGTTGCTATGCTATAGTATATTTCCATGTTGCGCTATGTTTGATATATACCGTAGTCAAAAGTATATTCATGTGTGTGACAGCCTATCTATATGTGCTATACACATATGGTAGTGAAGCCTATCGATGCTATATATTACATATACATACTTTAGTGGGTGAAGCTATAGGCAGTTCATGTAGATAAATTGTTCCTTCTACCTTGAAAAAAGAGTGTGTGTATATATATATATATATATATATATATATATATATATATATATTTGTTCCATCAATTTTCATATTAAAATCTTCTTTTGTGCTTGTCACAGCTAATTGACTTGTCGTGCCTGATTCGTACCATTGTCCATTGCATTGTTCCTTGTCATAGTTGTATCCATCGTCCCCTAGCCACGAAAGGTGAGTAGCCACTCACGATTAATGTCCTAATGCTTAGTAAATCTATTTCATATGAAATAACAATTTAAATGTGTTGTTAAATTTGAATTATTAGCTATTTACTGTTATATATGAATGTTGACATTTTAAATTGATCACTTATGTAAATTGACACCATTACATGTTAACTAGCTATTTTATTTAAATTATTATTGATCACATATGCTAGAAATTTTACGATATGCTGTTTCATTTTATTGTTCTCACTCTGCAAGTTTCCTTAGTTTTAGGAATCACTATGGGTTGAAATGATACATACCTAAACGGACTGTAGATCAAGGGAAAATCATTATGGATTGAAATGATATACCCAAGTGGTTTTTATTTTATTATTGAAATTGTCCGATTGCGGGTTTAATGACATAAACCCGTATATTTAAATTATTGTGGATTGAAGTGATAAATATCTGTACTACTTGACCATAGGATAGAAAATTATATACGGACACCGTTGGTCTATTTCTGAAATTGATTTCCAAGGTTTTGAAAGAAAATATATAAGTTGTGATTTTGAAATATAACAAATATTTTGTGTAAATTTAGAATTTTTAGGATTATATGCTTTGGAAATTTTAAATTATAAGTTTAGTTTAAAAGTGTAAATTATAAATTTTATTTATAATTTTTTTTAAATTATTTATATATAGGATAAGATTTAAAATAGATTTAAATAAAAGGTTTAATTTAATATAATTTTATGAAATTTATTTTTTATGTATATGTATAATATATTTAGAGATGTTTATTCAAAATTTATATATATATATATATAATAGATTTTTATTATTTTAATAAATTAAGAAGTTGGAAAGGTAAATTGGAATTTATTAATAACTTAAATTGGTTAATAACTGAATCCAAATAAGGATTTATTTGAAACTTAATGATTTTAGAAATTTAAAGTAAGATTTATAGCTTGATTTAATTAAAGATGATTGAATGAATATTTTCAGATTTAAAATAAAACTAAAATTGAATATCAAATTTTGATTTAAACTTGTAATTTGAAATTATTAAATATTCATAAAGTGATTTATAAAATGATCACGGTGTGAAATAATCATTTGGTTGTTAAAGAGACCGGGACCAGATATTGTCATACACTCTGCCAATACCGAAAACCACTTTAACAATTATGTACGTGGTGGAGTTTCCAGAATGAAGTAGGATGGTTTGACGAGTGGTTCTATATGAGGTATTTACCTAGCCCTGACTCCGTCGAGTCAGCTGGATGTGGTAAAACATGAGCTATACCGGGCCAAGTAAGGTCGCACCTCCGATCGGGCATATTTGTTTGAAACCATATCTATTGCTTTTGTGATTCGATTTGCGAGTATGTCTCGAGGTTGGCAGTAGTAGCTGCTATGCATTACCACCAGTCCGAAAGTGCAAACGGTAGAATCCTACCATGGCATTGCCTCATGTGTCTTGTCACATGCCTTATCGAGCCTCTACGAGTTTGTTTTGTAATGTACCTATAGAGTGTCCCTAAGTAGCCCATCAGTTTGGTGGGATTACAACATTTGTATAGACTACGAGAATATATAAAATGTGATAAGGGGAATATGGGTAATGCCTTAATGCTATTTTGATATTTTACTTTACCGTATACATTATATATGTAGCGTATTGTATTATGTATGTAGGTAGTTTATTGGATCCAAGGATGGAAACCCAACATCCTTTAAGTTATATTGCATTTCACTTGAAATTTCACTTGAGTTTGATTTACATGCATAAGAATGTTAATCCTGACTTGAGTGTATTGTGTTTTTGCATTATGCCCGGGTCTGCCTGAGTGTCACGGTTTTTGAAACTCATCCTTTGGAGCTTGGATTTCGCTTGGAAGATCTATCTTATCTATTTCAGCTTTCAGTTTATTTCTGTTATTTTCAGTTGTATGTTTCAGACTTGTCATTTGCTTTAGTGTTAGAGACTTCTGTGTGCTGGGATTTATGTTATATTCTGTTTTGGACTTTATTATTTTCGTAGTAGCTTCATGACCTACTATTTATCTTTTCCGCCGCTTATGGTTGTAAACTTTGTGCCTGTGATTTTGTGATTGATTTATTTACTGTATATGCTAAGTTTTTCCAATTATAAATTAACAATCTGTTATTTGGGGTAATTCAAGTCTGACATGTATGAGTTATTGTCGATTTGAATGGTTCGAAATAGTGGGTCATTATAGTTGGTATCAGAGCTCAAGTTTAGGAAAACTTAGCATTAGTAAACTCAATAGAGATAGGGCAGTAATACTTTAGAATGAGTTAAATTAATTATGGAGTCATATTCGTTCACACTTGAAATTCTTAGCTAAAATTCTCTAGGATTTCCTTTGAATTTTAGAGCTTTGCCTTTGTTCTAAAATCTATTCTTGTCTTCTTCCAAATGAGTAACCATAGGAATTTTTGTGGTAGGGGTCGTGGAAATGCTCTTGTACTACCAGCTTTCCCTGCACCACCGGTTGCACCTATTCCACCTGTTCAACCTATTAGCTTCACTCAGCTTTGTTAGAAAAACACTTAGCTTGAGGGTACTAAGGTCACTGGAGCTGAGAGCATTATTGAGGTTCAGCACTGGCTGAAGATTTTAGAGAGGATTTTCACTGGCCTTGAGATTACCGATGCTCAAATGCATCATTTAGCTACTAGGCAGTTACAAGAGTATGCCCAAAATTAGTGGGAATCAGACTGTCGAGGCTAATATCACTTGGCAACAGCTCAGACGAGATCCCTAGTTATTCTTTTCTAGCTTTTCTCTGTTGAATCTATTTGTTTGAAATTTATCTCCTTTGTCTTTGTCTAGTCTTGGATCCATCTTTCAGGGATGCTTCCATGGCCGAATGGATGCCCGAAGCCAGGAAATCCTAGTTATATAGGGCATTCATTGATCTAGAGTAGGGAGATATGACTTTTGTTGAGTATGAGAGGAAGTTCAATGAGCTTTCCAAGTTTGTCCTTGGTTTGATTGACACCCAACTCAAGAAGAATGAGGAGTTTATTCATGGTGCTCATCCAGAGTATTATGATCGCTTGATTAGTCATGTTCATGGCACCTTTAGTTCTTTGATGGATATGGCCACCAGATTTGAGAATCTTAGTTCCAAGGGTAAGCAGGCAGTTTCAGCA
Organism: Allium cepa; assembly: GCA_030765085.1. NCBI lineage: Eukaryota > Viridiplantae > Streptophyta > Magnoliopsida > Asparagales > Amaryllidaceae > Allium > Allium cepa. The sequence continues at coordinate 556,058,053 of CM060931.1, read as the reverse complement.
TCTCAGGGAACTTCTAGTGGTTTGAAGAAGAGGAAGCCCAATTTTCTGCAGTAGAAGAAGAATTGGAAGAATGCTCATGGTATTAGATTTGTTCCTTAGAAGCGCTCTTCTGACCTTTCTTCCATCACTTGTTTCAAATGCGACCAGAAGGGTCACTATGTCAACAGTTGTCCATCTCTTGTTCGTGCCGCTATTCCTTCGCCTCAGGCTACCAGAAACAACCTTTGCCACCTTTGTCTCTAGCATGGTCATTTCAAGAATAACTATCCCACCCAGTAGAGAGGCAAGCCATCTGGAGTCTTTGCCATGACTTCTTCCACTCCTCCTCCTCCGCTTGCCAGTTATAACCAAGGTACTCTTCAGAGTTCTTTTTTGTTGTATGATTTTCCTGTTCGAGTTTTATTTGACATTGGTGCATCCCATAATTTTATATCTATCAATCTCTATAATAAATTTGAGCATGTTTTGCATCCTCAATTGGCGACTTCATTACTTTGTGTGACTAATCCCATCAGCGCCCTGCTAATCTTAGTATGATTTGTAAAGGAGTGAAATTCCTTTACAATTTGCACTGATTCAATGACGATTTCTATGATTTGGGTTTCGATGCATTTGATATTTTACTTGGAGGTGATTGGTTGAAACGATATGATGTGGTTATCTCTTATAAAACCTGAACCATTTCCCTAATAGACTACCAGGGCAATTCTCTTGTAATTGAATGTCGAGTGCCTCAGGATTATGCTGGCAACTTTATCTTTTCTTTGGATTCTCAGCCTAGTGATCTTGACTCCACCCCTATTGTCAAGGATGTTCCTTATGTTTTTGGTGAGGTCACTTCACTTCCTCCTAAGCGGGAAATTGAATTCCGCATTGATCTTATTCCTGATGCTCGACCTGTTGCTTTCCCTTCCAGATGAATGGAACCCAAAGAGAAAGTTGAGTTAAAGAAGCAGATTGAGGATTTGTTCTCAAAAGGTTTGATCAGGCAGAGTTTTTCTGAAGGAGGTGCAGCTATGGTCTTCCTCACCAAATCTCATGGTTCTTTGAGAATGTGTGTTGATTATAGAGAGTTGAACATGCTTACTCTCAAGAACCGATATCTGATGCCTTGCATCAATGTTCGATCAGCTCTACGGAGCTAAAGTATTCTCTCAGCTTGATCTAGCTACCCAATTCCACCAGCTTAGTGTTGCCGAGGATAGCATTCCCAAGACTGCTTTTCGAACAGATAATGGGTTCTATGAAGGGTTAGTCATGCCTTTTGATTAATCAATGCTCCTGCCTTCTTTGTCGATCTTATGAATTGTATTTTCCACAATGTCCTCAATAAGTTTGTTCTAGTTTTCGTTGATGATATTCTGGTCTTTTCTAAGTCAGAAAAGGAGTATGAATCTCATTTCTGCTATGTACTGGAAACTCTTAGGAGTCGTCAAGTAAAAACCAAATTTTCTAATTTCTAGTTCTGGAGAGATGAAGCCCAATTTCTTAGGCATATTGTTTTAAAAAATAGAGTCTCTGTTGACCCAGCTAAGGTCACCGCGATTAATGTAAGTCTATCCATCTTTTCTCTTTTGAATACATTTATTCTATTTATCTTTGAACTTATCCACCTTATCCATTTCTAGGATTGGGAGACACCTAAGACTTCATCGGATATCCGAGCGTTTTGGGCCTTGCCGGTTATTATCTAAGATTTATTGAGAACTTTGCCCGCATAGCTGCACCTCTACCTGCTTTGACATGTAAGAATGCCAAGTTTGTTTAGAGTGATAAGTGTGAAGCTGCATTTAATGAGTTGAAGCAAAATCTTACCTCTGCTCCTATTCTCACCATTTCGAATGGAAGTGAAGAAATATCGGTTTATACCAATGCTAGTCGTGAAGGTTTGGGTGTTGTGTTAATGCAGAGTGGCAAGGTTATTGCTTATGCTAGTCGTACTTTCAAAACCCCATGAAGCTAATTATGCCACCCATGATCTAGAATTGCTTGCCGTTGTGTTTGCTCTGAAGTTGTGGAGGCATCACCTTTTGGGAACCAAGTTTGAGATTTTCACTGATCAACGATCTCTTAAGTATACACCTTGAAGGATTTGAACCAGAGGCAAGTTCGATGGATTGAGTTCTTAGCATCTTATGAACTCGACGTCAACTATACCCCTGGGAAAGCCAATGTTGTGGCCAATGCTTTGGGTCGTAAGAAAGCCTTGTTGTGTCAGATAGTAGCTTCAAAATATCTATAGGATCGTATTGCTGCTAAGCAGGACGAGGATGTGATGCTTAGGCTTGTGAAGGAGAACATTCGGAGTAAGGAAGGTGATAATCTGAGTGAGTTGGGAGAACAAATTGATCAGAATGGTGTTTTGAGGATTAATAACCGCATTTGTGTTTCGAATGTCGATGGTTTGAGGCAAGAAGTTCTTAGAGAGAATCATCAGTCCAGACTCTCCATCCATCCAGGTGTCATGAAGATGTTTCAAGATATGAAAAATTTTTATTAGTGGAGTGGTATGAAATGAGATATCCCTATCTTTGTCAGTAGATGTGCCACTTGTCAGCAGGTTAAAGCTGATCACTAGAAGATCGCTGGATTGCCGCAAACCCTTGAGATTCCCATTTGGAAATGGGATCGGGTTTCTATGGATTTTATCGATGGTTTACCGAAGACTAGAAGGGGTAACGAGAATATTTGGGTAGTTGTCGATCGACTGACCAAATGCACTCATTTTATTCCGGTCAAGTCGAATCAAACTGCTTCGAGCTTAGCTGAGATCTATATGAGGGAGATAGTCCGTCTCCACGGTGTGCCTTCTAGCATTGTTTGTGATCGTGATCCTATCTTTACTAGAAAGTTCTCGAAAGCTTTTTAGGAAGCTTTGAGTACTCGTTTGAACCTTAATATGGCTTATCATCCCCAGACTGATGGTCAGACGGAAAGGATGAATCAGATTCTAGAAGATCTTCTTTGTGCTTGGGTTCTTAACTAAAGAGGATCTTGGGAAGATCATCTCCTTGAATTCACCTATAACAACAGTTATCAGGTTTAACTCTCTCTTTGAATTTATATCATCTTAATCTTAATCAATATGTTATTCCAATCTTTTGAATCAGGCAAGTATCGAGATGTCTCCATTTGCCTTTCTTTATGGACGATCTTGCAAATCTACATCTTGTTGGATTGAGTATGATGATCACCTAGTTCTTGGACCAGTTATAATCCAAGAAGCATCTGAGAAGGTCGAGGAGATTAGGAGGAAGATGAGGATTTCTCAGGATAGGCAGAAGAAGTATGTATATTGGCGAAGAAGGGATTTGGAATTCTCAGTGGGTGACCAGGTCTGTCTTAAAATCTCAACGCTAAAGAATATGGTTCGATTTGGTCGAAGAAGGAAGCTTACTTCCAGGTTTATTGGTCCTTTTCATATTCTGGAAAGAGTTGGTCCTTTGGCTTATAGAGTTGATTTGCCAGAGAAGCTAGCGGGTGTGCACAACATGTTTCACATATCTCACCTTTGCAGGTATCTTCTTGATCCATCCTTGACTATTCGGCCGCTTTATTAGAGAATTTGGACGTTGAGCCAAATCTTACTATCGAGTGGAATCCACTTTATATTGTCGATAAAGATACGAAGCAATTTCGAAGGAAATCTGTCAGCCTAGTCAAGGTACAGTGGAGTACGGATGATTGGCACTTGGGAAACTGAGGAATCCATGCGTGCTACAAATCCTAAATTGTTTGGCTCAGGTACTATTCGCTGCTTTCTTTTATCTTTCCGTTTGTTTCTGTTCTCCTTTCTTGTTCCTTCTCGGGGATGAAAAGTTTTGAGTGAGGTAGAGAGTGTAACGATCTGAAAATTTTAACGATTCGTAATTAACTAATTTTAGATGAAATTTAAACTGTAAAATTTTGGAATAAAAATTTGATATTTGAAATAAGTCTATTTAAATGTGGTAATTGGTAAATTTTCATTGGAAAATATAGAAGTTAGTTTAATTGTGAAATTTCAAAATTTGAATATAATCAGTTTGTTCGTTAAAAATTTTAATTTTTGAAACCCGAATATTTTTTTATAATAAAAATGTAAATCATTTTCTGAGTGATACGATGTGATTTGTTTCGTCAAATTTGGACTGATATAGCTCCGTATATCTTATTTTCGACATTTTCGGTAGCGATAAAAAACGAGTTTTATAACTTGATTATATTGCTGATATTTATGTACCACTCTATTCATCTCGTCATGCTGATCTCCGTAGTATATTCATTCCTGTATTTTGATGCACGATACGCGACCAAGTCGACGTAATAGTTTGTCATATCAGTACCATGTTCGTGCCTTTTTATTTCCTTTACCTTTTCAAATTTCAGCCGTGGAATCCAGGTAACAATTGCTATAATTAATTTACCTAAATAAAAGCATTTGATTGTTGCTATTTCATTGTTTACATATAAATTGATAATGACCTTTCATTTGGCTGCACTGTTCATTCCAAAAAGAAAAAAAAGGTAAGCTTTTCACTTTCAGCCCTATAGCACGTCTCTCCTTCTCCTTCAAAATTTATCTGAGAGTTTTTCCTTTTTCCTAGATATAAATCCAAAGCCACAATCACCTCTCCTTCCAACACGTGACTTCCCCATGAAACCCAAAGTGCCACCATAGATCCAGAGCCTAAAACTCGAAGCACCATACCAAATGACCTCAAGCCTATGCCTTTCCTCCTCCAACCCCAAGCATGACCCGCGTATTCCCCTCCTTGAACCTAGTCTGCACCCAAGCTTGCCCTGACCTTCCCTAACACCAAACACCACCTTTGTCAGCCACCACCTCACATTGCTCGACCTACTTGTGCTTTCCATTCCTCTCCACCACCGATGACCACCATCTCTTTCCCACAGCCATGCCGCAGCCCACAGCCCTTTCACCTGAAACCACCTCCTTGCAATCCCTTGCCGAACCATTTAGTAGTCGCCGCAACAACTTCCTTTGAACTGAAGCGCCTGTTGTGAACCCGCACCCCTGGCCGAGCGATGCACTTGGTACACCATGCCTCGATCTTGCTTTTGTGCACCACTCACAACCTTCTCTCTTGTTTACATACCCACACACACACTATATATGTTGTTATACACACACACACATCTCCGCTTATATATGTACCCAGTCCCATTTCTTCTTGTTTGCTATGACCTATATTTCCTTTTGTCTTTTATGTAAAAATAGATATATGCAGTGGTGCCACATATATGTGTGTGTGTGCGCGCGCGCATGCGCATGCACTTCACTTTGAGTTTGTTTATCTCTGGCATATTCATAAGTATAATGGTCATACGCATATGCTTTGTAAATTTGGCTAGCGGGAGATTATATATTAATATATAATATGTGTTTGAAGTTGTTTTCTCACCTTTATATTGTTTAAACCTGTTCTCTAAGCCATTTGCTTATATTAGTTGTAGAGCAGCTACTATACATACATATATGATCCCTGACTTTGTTTTTGCAGTACATGTTGCTATGCTATGGTATATTTCCATGTTGCACTATGTTTGATTTATACCATAATCAAAAGTATATTTGTGTGTGTGACAGCCTATCTATATGTGCTACACACATATTGTAGTGAAGCCTATCAATGTTGTATATTACATATACATACTTTGATGGCTGAAGCTATAGGCAGCTCATGTATATAAATTGTTCCTTCTACCTTGAAAAAAATGAGTATATATATTGCATCTATATATATTTGTTCCGTCAATTTTCGTACTAAAATATGCTTTCGTGCTTGTCATAGCAAATTGACTTGTCATGTCTAATTCGTATTGTTGTCCATTGCATTGTTCCTTGTTGTAGTTGTTTCCATCGTCCTTTAGCCACGAATGGCGAGCAATCACTCACGATTAATGTTCTTACATTTAGTAAATCGATTTCATATTAAATAAAAATTTAAATGTGCTATTAAATTTAAATTGTTAGTTATTAAATGTTAAATATGATATGTTGACATTTTAGACTAATTGCTTCTGAAAATTGACACCATTACATGTTAACTAACTATTTTATTTAAATTGTCATTGATCATATATGCTAGAAATTTTATGATATGTTGTTTCATTTTATTGTTCTCCCTCTACATGTTTCCTTAGTTTTAGGAATCACTATGGGTTGAAATGATATATACCCGAAGGGACTGTAGATTAAAGGAAAATTGTTATAGGTTGAAATGATAGACCAAAGTCGTTTTCTTTTGATTATTGAAATTGTAGGATTGTGGGTTTAATGACAAACCTGTAATTTTAAATTATTGCGGATTGAAGTGATAAATATCTGTACCACTTGACCATAGGATAGAAATTATATACGGACACCGTTTGGTCTATTTTTAAAATTGATTTCCAATGTTTTGAAAGGAAATATATAAGTTTTCATTTTGAAATATAATAAATATATTTTTATGTGTAAATTTAGAATTTTTAAGATTATATGTTTTGGAAATTTTAAAATTATTAGTTTAGTTCAAAAGTGTAAATTATAAATTTTATTTTTAATTTTATTTTAAAAAAAATATAGGATAAGATTTAGCATAGATTTAAATAAAAGGTTTAATTTAATATAGTTTTATAAATTTTTTTTATTTATATGTATAATATCTTTGAAGATGTTCATTCAAAATTTATATATAAAAGAGATTTTTATTAGTTTAATAAATTAAGAAGGTTGGAAAGGTAAATTGGAATTTATTTATAACTTAAATTGGTTAATAATTGAATCAAATAAGGATTTATTTGGAACTTAATGATTTTAGAAATTTAAAGTATGATTTATAGCTTGATTTAATTAAAGATGATTGAATGAATATTTTTGGACTTTAAATGAAATTAAAATTGAATATCAAATTTTGATTTAAACTTGTAATTTGAGATTATATAAATATTCATAAGTGATTTATAAAATGACTATGGTGTGAAATAAGCATTTGGTTGTTAAAGAGACCGGGATCAGTTATTGTCATACTCTCTGCGAATACCGAAAACCACTTTAACAACTGTGTACGTGGTGGATTTTACAGAATGAAGTAGGATGGTTTAGCGAGAGATTCTGTATGAGGTATTTACGTAGCCCTAACTCCCTCGAGTCAGTTGGATGTGGCTAAAATAGGTGCTATACCAGGCCAAGTGAGGTGCACCTCCGGTCGGACGCATTTCTTCGAAACCATATCTATTGCTTTTGTGATTAGATTTGGTTTGCATACCTTTGATTTGGGAGTGTGTCTTGAGGTGGGCTTTAGTAGCTGCTATGCATTACCACCAGTCCAGGAGTGCAAATGGTAGAATCCTACCCTGGCATTGCCTCGCGTGCCTTGTCACATGCCTTATCGCGCCTCTACGAGTTTGTTTTGTACCATCCTATGGAGTGCTCCTTGAGTATCCCAACAGATTAGTGGGGCTTACGGTATCTGTATAGACTACAGAAATATATAAATTATGTTAAGGGGGATACGGGAAATGCGTTAACGCTATTTTGATATTTTACTTTACTGTAGACATTATATATGCAGTGTATTATGTATGTAGATAGTTTATCAAATCCTTAAAGGATGGAATTCCACCATCCTTTAAGTTATATTGCATTTCACTTGACATTTCACTTGAGTTTGATTTACTTGCATAAGAATGTTAATCCTAACTCGAGTGTTTTGTGTTTTGCTTTATGCTCGAGTCAGCCTGAGTGTCACAGCTTATAAAACTCGTCTTTTGGAGCTTGGAGTTCGCTTGGAAGATCTATCTTATCTATTTCAGCTTTCAATTTATTTATTTTATTTTCAATTGTATGTTGTAGACTTATTTTCTTTGTGTTAGAGACTTCTATGTACTAGGATTTATGTTGTATTCTATTTTGGATTTTGTTATTTCTATAGTAGCTTCATGAACTACTATTTAACTTTTCCACTGCTTATGGTTGTGAACTCTGTGTCTGTGATTCTATGATTGATTTATTTACTGTATATGCTAAGTTTTGCCAATTATAAATTAGCAATCTGTTATTTGGGGGCAATTCAAGTCTGACATGTTTGGATTATTGTCGATTTGAATGGTTCGAAATAGCGGGCCGTTACAGTGATGGATGTTTTGTTGTTGATATTTGGATGATTGTATGTATGTTTATTCATATGTTGTTATCACACTGCAAGTTCTCTTAGTTTATTGTGGTAAATCACTATGGGAAATGATACATACCAAAATGATCTTATAGATTAGGAAAGAATAGTTGTAGGTTGAAATGATAAACTCGAGCGATTATATGGATTTTGTATTTTATTTAAGATTGCGGGTTGAAATGATATATATCCGTAAATTTAATTTATTGCGGGTTGAAATGATATATATCTGTATCACTTGACCATAGGGTAGAAATTTATATAAGGACATCGGATTAGTTAAATTAAATAATTTTAAATCCACGATTTTTGGATCTAGTTAAATGATATCTTAAAATAAAATTTGATTTTACCCGAACTAAATTATTTTCAAATTTAAGTGTTAAGTGTTAAAATTGAAATTGACTTAAATGAACTTTTTAAAGAATTAAAATTAAAATTTTAAAGTAAAATTTTGAAACATAAATGAAATTATGAAAAATTGATTTATTGTAAATATTGAATATTCGAATTTTGAAATCTATTGAATTTGAAGTAGTTTAAACTTGTAGTTTCAAACATGGACTTGAAATCGATATTAATCAAATTGGTTTTAATGGAATTTAAATGGAAAGATTTAGGTTATTTTGTTGATTTGAAATATGGACATGGTCCAGATTTGTTAAATTAAAGAAACAGTTTGATTTGATATTATTTTTAAATTACTTATTTTTAAATAAACTGTTTTAAAATCAACTATTTAAAAATTTCAGATTATTTAGATTTCTAACTACTATATAAACCATTTCAATAATCAAACAATTTTATATTAAACTATTAGAACTATATTTAATCTAACTTTAAACTATATTAAACCATTTTAATACATTTTAAACTATTTTATGAAGGTCTATAGGATGGATCGTGTAGTGTATATGCAAGTATATATGACTAACAATATGATGTAACTAATATAAAATAAAACTAGTATAATATATACTAAGTACGCTAGGATTTTATACTGGTTCGAACCTCCCGTCCTACGTCCAGTCTCGAAGCTCCCCTTTGGAATGCGACTATCAAACACCCTCACTTCGCCAGGAGGAATAGGCTTGATTACTATAGTTGTTCTTGTCAAATATGTGCTCTATAACACTAATATTGACTATTATGTACAAATGCTTCTGATATATATATATATATATATATATATATAGAATATTGATTGAAGAGTTATATATATATTGAAGAGATCAAGAAGATATTAGAGTATAAGAGTAAAGAGCATAAGTAAGTAAAGCAAAGTGAATTCTTCTCTTTGATTCTGTATGTTATTTATAATGTTAGAGAGATTCCTTGAGTAGTTGCATCCATTAACAAGTGTTCTATGGTCGCTTCTGATGGTGATGAAGAGTTGCAGCGAAGAGAGGCGAAGATGTCTTTTCGAGTGCGGTAGTTGTTATTTGAATTTCAAAATCTGAGTTCAGTTTCAGACGTTTGGAATATGTCTCGGACGTCTGGCTCTATATATTTTTTGTATATAATAGCCTTTCAGACGTTTGAGTACATTAACCAGACATCTGATTCTGTCTGGTTTGTAATTCGGAGGATTTATTCAGGCGTTTGGCTAGTGCACGCAGACGTTTGATCCTGTGCATGTTGCTTTTTGTGCATCTGTATTATTGCTCTACTGATCCTATCGACTTGTCGTCTCTTGTAATGTTCTTTGAGCTTCGTTCTTGTCTCTCTAGTGATGTTAATTTAGCAATTACCTGTAAATAGAAATATATATATATATATATATATATATATATATATATATATGCATATTCGATTTCCATTTTATAGTTGTTGTCATCGAAATCGTAGATTTGATTTCCTAACAATCTCCTCCTTTTTGATGATGACAACCATACAATGTATTTATATATAATTTATAAATCTCCCCCATAAATATGTGCTTATTTTTAATGTTTTATAATTATACTTATATTTCTCCCCCTTTGGCATTATCAAAAAAATTATAAAATTATAGCCAATCGTCAAAGATAACACACAAAAGAAATTATAGCCAGACGTCTGGTTTGCCCTAAATCAAACACAATAGATAAGTTCAGACGTCTGGTATATGTGCTAGACATCTGGTTTGATCAAATTTGTAAAATTTGATAGTCAGAGAGTTTTCCAGACGTTTGGGTAAAATAGCAGACGTCTGAAATAGATCAAGTTTTTAAAACTTGGTGGCAGAGACATAACTCAGAAGTCTGGATCAAATATCAGATGTCTGAAATTGTCTGATTTTAATTTCAAGGAGGCAGAGCAAATTTTTAGACGTCTGGGGGGTATAACAGACGTCTGACATATGCATAGTGCTAAAAAATAGAGGTATATCAGAGTGTCAGACATCTGAGGTCCATATCCAGTCGCTTGAAATAGGCAATTTTTCTAAAAATAGCCTTAAATTTAATGGTTTTGCTTATTTCTCGATTCTCTATTTTTTAAAACAAAACGTAGTATTATTAATGTGAAACAAAAAACAAATAAACATAGATATACATACAATAAAAAATATAATTTATTTAGATGGCGATGGAGTTTTACGATCTTCTGACTCGTTATTCCTCCATGGTTTAAGCGGAGACCATATATTTCCACGTTCGTGGGTTCTCGGGGAGCCAGAGAATCATCTTGGTGAATGATCCAAAGGGGTGCGATAAGAAGAAGAGGGATCCAAAGAACTACAGGGATTTGGAAGTGGTTCATGGACATCTTTCTTCCATGACGTAGAAAACTTCATCGCTACTTGCTCCAAAAAGCTTAGTTGACGTGCTGTAACTTTTTGTTCAAAATATTTCTCTTTGCAGATCTATTTGTTGTTTTTGATAGTGATGAATTTCATCAATTTTCTCCTTTGTGTTAGGAGAAACAAATAGAGATCATTTGGTCTTCTTGCTATCAGGAGTGAATCTCGTGTGATATGAGGACAACCTATACATCGGTTCCTGATTTGGTGTAGGTGTAGGAAGCCTTTTGGTGTATCGGCTGAGCTATCTGTCTTAGGTGTCGAGATGGATATATAAGAATTTTCAAAAGGCATGACTATATTTTGCTTCTAAAAAAATATGAATTGTGTGTGTGTGTATAAATATATATTGTATAACTATTTATATAGAAGTTTAAAAATTATTTATAGAAAATTTGTAAAAAAAAAACCAACTAACAAAAAAAACAAAGGTGCAGAATTTAATTACAATTTGTGGATAGAAAAACTAATGGCTAATTATAGCCTAAAAGAAGGAGTAAGTATTGAATGAGCAAATCATGAAGAGAGCAAATCCCTAAATCACGTCCGAGTTTAATAACAGTTTGTTCATTTAGTGGCTTTGTAAAGATGTCTGCTATTTGATTTTTCGGTATTTACTTATTCCAATGAAATAGTTCCTTTTTCAACATTGTCTCATAAAAAATGATGTCGTATGTCTATATGCTTATTTCACGAGTGATTGATAGGGTTTTTTGATAAATTCATTGCACTCGTGTTATCACAATATATTGGAGATTCATTGATAATTTTGCCGAAATCCATATGTGTTTGTTGCATGTATATCACTTGTGCACATGCTAGAGCTGTTGAGATATATTCGGCTTCACAAGTAGATAAAGAAACACAATTTTGCTTTTTGCTAAACTATGAAAGTAATGATTGTCCAATAAAGTGACATGTTCCACTAGTACTCATACGATCTATTCTACATCCACCGAAATCCGCATCGCTACATGAAACTAGTTCGAACGATGATCATTGAGGGTAAAACAAACCATAATCTCTAGTACTAGATAGATATCCTAAAATACGTTTAACAGCTCTTAGGTGAGATTCTTTTGGTTTTGCTTGAAATCGAGCACAAAGACATACACTCATCATAATATCGGGTCGACTAGCCGTTAAATAAAGTAAAGAACCAATCATGCTACAATATAATTTTTCATCAAAATCTTTTCTGTTATCATCCTTTTCTAAGTGAACAGTAGTACTCATTGGTGTTGGTTTGCTCGAAATTTTATCCATTTCAAAATGACATAATAGATCATTACAATATTTTTCTTGATAAATAAAAATACCATTTTCAAGTTGTTTTTATTTGTAAACCTGAGAAGAAACTCAATTCTCCCATATGTGACATTTCAAATTCATTTTTCATAATATTTGAAAATTGATCACATAGATTTTCGTTGGTTGAACCAAATATAATATCATAAACATAAATTTGTACTAATAGAATATCGTTATTTTCTCGTTTAATAAATAAGGTTGTGTTGATTTTTTCTATTTGAAAACCACATGTAATTAAGTAATTTTTAAGATGTTCGTACCACGCACGAGGAGCTTGTTTCAATCTATATAATGCCTTGTGTAACTTAAAAACATGGTCAGGATATTTTTCGTAAACAAATAATGGGGGTTGTTCCACATATACATTTTCTTTAATAAAACCATTTAAAAAAGCACTTTTGACATCTATATGAAATAGTTCAAAATTATGATGAGTTGCAAAGGCGAGTAATGTACGAATGACCTCCAATCTTGCTACTAGAGCAAATGTTTCATCATAGTCTATACCCTGTTCTTGATTATAGTCTTGAGCAACTAAACGTGCTTTATTTCTAACAATATTTTTGTTTTCATCTGCTTTGTTTTTAAATACTCATTTTATTCCTATAACCGATTGATCTTCTGGTCATGGTACTAATTACCAAACATTATTACGTTCAAATTGATTTAATTCCTCTTGCATAGCTATTATCCAAAAATCATCATTTGAGGCTTCTTTATAATTTTTTGGTTCAAAATTTGACGCAAATGCTATATGGCTTATTTGATTAAGTTGATTTCTAGTTGCTCTAGAATTGAGTTCTCCAATGATATTATCTTTTGGATGATTCGTAATAATTCTAGGTGATGATATCAAAGTATTATTTTACACATTTGTCTCATTATCAATAGATTTGTTGTATTTGTTATTGGAATTATTTCATCATCATCACTAGTATGATGGTTAAGAAAATTTTCGCCAAATGAAACATGCAAACTTTCTTCAATAGTATTATTTCATTTGTTAAAAATACCATATGCTTTGTTGTGATCCGAATATACAACAAATATTCCTTCATCGGCCTTCGGGTCAAATTTTCCTAAATTATCTTTTGTATTTAATATAAAAAATAATTTGATCTGGAAGTTTTAAAGTATGATGCTTTAGGTTTTATTCTAAAAAATATTTCAAAACAAGTTTGTTTATTCATAGGACGTATGGTTATTCGATTCAACACATAACAAGCTGTAGCAATAGCTTCAGCCCAAAAATGTTTTGGTAGGCTACTACTATTTAGTAGTGTTCTTGCACATTCTTGTAACTTACGATTTTTTCTTTCTACTACACCATTTTGTTGCGGTGTGCGAGGAAAAGAAAATTTATGACTTATTCCTTTCTTATTGCAAAAATTAGTAAAAAAGATCATGCTCGAATTCTCTACCGTGATCACTTCGAATATTTTTAATTTTCAAATCCATTTGTTTTTTAATTCTTTTAGCAAATATTTTAAACATACCAAATTTATCACTTTTATGTTTTAAAAATAAAGTCCATGTATATCTTGAAAAATCATCAACTATTACGAAAACATATTTGTTGTGATTTATAGATCGAATTTGTGCCGAACCAAATAGATCTAAATGTAATAATTCTAATGGTTGTTTTGTAGAAATATTATTTTTAGATTTAAAAGAACTTTTCCTTAGTTTTCCAATTTGACAATCGTCACATAAATTTTCTACTTTATAATTTATTTTAGGTAAACGTCTAACTAGCTCATATGTTGCCAATTTATTAATATTTTTAAAATTGATATGACAAAATCGTTTATGCCATAACCATGGATCATCATGTTTGGCGGTTAAACATAAATTTGAATTTTTATTTATATTCATGTTTAATACATAAATATTTTTGTTTCTAAAGCCTTCAAATACAAGTTGTTTGTTATTATCGACAATATTACATCTATCTTTTTCAAAATTTATTTGAAAACCTTTATATCATAATTGGCTAATATTTAGTACGCTGTGTTTTAAATTTTCTACTAATAAAACATTTTCAATAATGGGAGAGCTAGAAATACCAGAGTTGATGACTTCTCCAATGCCCACGACATATCCTTTTGAATTATCTCCAAAGGTTACCGTTCCACCATCGATGTATGTTATATTTGGTAACATTTTTGAATTTCCAGTCATATGCTTGGAGCATCTGCTATCTAGTATCCATTTCTCCTTATTTTTGATTTTGGGTACCTGCAAAGTAAAAGATGTTTTAATTGGTACCCATGTACTTTGTAGGGTCCAAGATGTTAGAAGAAGGTAGCCATACCTAAGATGGTTTGGTACCCTTATAAATATAATTTTTATTATAGGCTACATTCCCTAAGAAATTATTAATATGTTTTTGTCTAATCAAATTATTATTTGTCTTAGGAATTCAAATTTTTATATTTTTGGTATTCATATTAGACATAGGTAACTTTTAGTCTTTTCATAACTATAATTCTTAGCATCATTTCCTTTTTATTTAGGAGTATTTTTAAATCCTATTCCATATCTATTACTTGATGGTTTTGAGGCTTGATAAGCTTTTACAAATCTTGTTTTCCTTTATTAAATTTTGACATATTATTCGTAATTTTATCTAATTTTTATTTTAATTCTAAATTTTCAATTTTCAATATTTCAATATTGCTTTTTCAATTGACATTTTCTTTTAACAAATTATCCTTTATTATTTTAGTGTTATCTAATCAATAGGAATAGCCTCACTTTCTATCAAATTATTTTTAATTTTTTCTTGAGATAATTCTGGTTCTTCTTCTAAGATAATTTTTCATCTTTTAACATTCCTACTTCAAGTTCTAATCTATTTATTTTGACTATATATTCTTTGTTCAATTTTTTAATTTGTCTAAATTTATCATCTAATTCCATGCTAAGTTCTAATAATTCGTCATAGCTAAGTTCAGGACATACCTCATCAATTTGTGCCATAAAACACACATTAGCTTGTTCTCCATCACTGTCGTTACCACTTTCAGATGATAAAGAATCCGAGTCATCCCATGTTACTTTGAAAGCCTTCTTCTTTTTGAGTTTTTAAAATTTGTTCTTCTTTTTATCATTATTGGGCAGTCTTTCTTTATATGTCCAAATTGATCACATTCCTAGCATTTGATTGATGTTTGATTCGATGAGCTTGATTTTCCTCCTTTTTGAAATTTTGTCATTTTCCTAAACTTCTTGAATTTGTTGTAATTTTTGGCAATAAATACAATTTCTTCTTCGTCAAAGTCGGAGTCTTCATTTGTTGTTGGGAATGCTATGTTCTTCTTTTTCAAATTTAGTTCTTTTCGTGCCTGCAAATTAGCTTCATGGGACATTAAATTTCCTATCAAATCTTCAACTAAGAGTGCTGAAAGATCATTAACTTCTTCAATATCTAATACTTTTCTTTCCCACTTTGGAGTTAAAGAATTGAGTATTCTAGAAAATAAATCGAAATCTATAAATTTGACTCCAAGTGCCATTAAATCATGTTGGATGGTTTGAAATCTAGAGTACAGGTCTATTATAGATTCATTTTGTTTCATTTTAAATGATGAGAATTGATTTTGTAAAATTGAAATCTTAGTTTGTTTAACTTTTTTTGTGCCTTCGTGTGTGACTTTTAAAGTGCGCCGAATATCAAATGCAGTGTTACATAGCATGACACGTGAGAATTCATTTTTGTCTAGTGACCAAAATAAAACATTCATAGCTTTGGCATTATTAGAAGCCGCTGTTTTTTGTGCATTGGTCCACGTATTCATAGCAATAGTAGGTGCTTCATATTTATCTTGAGTAGCTGATCAAATTTCTAGACCACTAACTTCCATAAAAATTCTCATACGTGTTGACCAATATGCATAGTTAGAGCCATTAAAAAGTGGGGGTCGTGTTGTGGATTGTCCTTCTTGAAAAATACTTGCCATATTATAATGATTCAAAAACGTGTTACTGTACTTTGATCAAACCTTGGTCTGATACCAATTGAAAGTCTACAGGATGGATCGTGTAGTGTATATGCAAGTATATGTGACTAACTATATGATGTAACTAATATAAAATAAAACTAGTAAAATATATACTAAGAGCACCAGGATTTTATACTGGTTCGGACCTCCAATCCTACGTCCAGTCCTGAAGCTCCTCTTCGGAATTCGACTATCAAACACCCTCACTTCGCCCGAAGGAATAGGCTTGGTTACAATAGCTTGTGCTTGTCAAATATGTGTTCAATAACACTAGTATTAACTACTAGGTACAAATGCTTCCGATATATATATTTAGAGAACATTGATTGAAGAGTTCTGCATATATGGAAGAGTGGAATACAAATATATGACTGCTAGAGATCAAGTAGATATTAGAGTATAAGAGTAAAGAGCATAAGTAAGTAAAGCAAAGTGAATTCTTCTCTTTGATTCTTGATGTTAATTATAGCGTTAGAGAGATTCCTTGAATATTTGCATCCATTAACAAGTGTTCTATGTCGCTTCTAATGGTGATGAAGAGTTGCAGCGAAGAGAAGCGAAGATGTCTTTTCAAGTGCGGCAGTTGTTATTTGAATTTCAAATTTTGAGTTCAGTTTCAGACGTTTGGAATATGTCCCTGACGTCTACGTCTATATATTTTTTGTATATAATAGCCTTTCAGACGTCTGAGTACATTAACTAGACGTCTGATTCTGTCTGGTTTGTAATTTGGAGGATTTATTCAGGCGTGTGGCTAGTGCATCCAGACATCTGATCCTGTGCATGTTGCTTTTTGTGCATCTATATTATTGCTCTACTGATCCTATCGACTTGTCGTCTCTTGTAATGTTCTTTGAGCTTCGTTCTTGTCTCTCTAGTGATGTTAATCTAGCAATTACCTATAAATAGAAATATATATATATGCATATTCGATTTTCATTGTATAGTTGTTGTCATCGAAATCATAGATTTGATTTCCTAACAATCTCCTCCTTTTTGATGATGACAACTATATAATGTACTTATATATAATTTATAAATCTCCCCCTAAATATGTGCTTATTTTCAGTGTTTTATAATTATACTTATATTTCTCCCTCTTTGGCATTATAAAAAAGAATTATAAAATTATAGCCAATCGTCAAAGATAACACACAAAAGAAAGTATAGCCAGGCATCTGGTTTGCCCTAAATCGAACACAAAGATAAGTTCAGACGTCTGGTTTATGTGCTAGACATCTGGTTTGATCAAATTTGTAAAATTTGATAGTCATAGAGTTTTCCAGACGTTTGGGTAAAATAGCAGACGTCTGAAATAGATCAAGTTTTTAAAACTTGGTGGCAGAGACATAACTCAGACGTGTGGATCGAATATCAGACGTCTGAAATTGTCTGATTTTAATTTCAAGGAGGTAGAGCAAATTTTTAGACGTCTGGGGGTGTATAACAGACATCCGACATATGCACAGTGCTAAAAAAAATAGAGGTATATCAGAGTGTCAGACATATCCAGTCGCCTGAAATAGGCATTTTTTCTAAAAATAGCCTTAAATTTAATGGTTTTGTTTATTTCTCGATTCTCTATTTTTTAAAACAAAACGTAGTATTATTAATGTGAAACAAAAAAACAAAAAAACATGGACATACATTAAAAAATATAATTTATTTAGATGGCGATGGAGTTTTACGATCTTCTGACTCGTTATTCCTCCATGGTTTAAGCGGAGACCATATATTTCCACGTTCGTGGGTTCTCGAGGAGCCAGAGAATCGTCTTGGTGAATGATCCAAAGGGGTACGATAAGAAGAAGAGGGATCCAAAGAACTACAGGGATTTGGAAGTGGTTCATGGACATCTTTCTTCTGTGACGTAGAAAACTTCATCGCTACTTGCTCCAAAAAGCTTAGTTGACGTGCTGTAACTTTTTGTTCAAAATATTTCTCTTTGCAGATCTATTTGTTGTTTTTGATAGTGATGAATTTCATCAATTTTCTCCTTTGTGTTAGGAGAAACAAATAGAGATCATTTGGTCTTCTTGCTATCAGGAGTGAATCTCGTGTGATATGAAGACCACCTATACGTTGGTTCCTGATTTGGTGTGAGTGTAGGAAGCCGTTGTGGTGTATCAGCTGAGCTATCTGTCTTAGGTGTCGAGATGGATATATAAGAATTTTCAAAAGACATGACTATATTTTGCTTCTAAAAAAATATGAATTGTGTGTGTGTGTATAAATATATATTGTATAACTATTTATATAGAAGTTTAAAAATTATTTATAGAAAATTTGTAAAAAACACCAACTAACAAAAAAACAAAGGTGCAGAATTTAATTACAATTTAATTATAATGCGGCAGTTGTTATTTAAATTTCAAAATCCGAGTTCAGTTTCAGACGTTTGGAATATGTCTCAGACGTCTGGCCCTATATATTTTTTGTGTATAATAGCCTTTCAAACGTCTGAGTACATTAACCAGACATTTGATTCTGCCTGGTTTGTAATCCAGAGGATTTATTCAGACGTCTGGCTAGTGCACCCAGACGTCTGATCCTGTGCATATTGCTTTTTGTGCATCTGTATTATTGCTCTACTGATCCTATCGACTTGTCGTCTCTTGTAATGTTCTTTGAGCTTCGTTCTTGTCTCTCTAGTGATGTTACTTTAGCAATTACCTGTAAATAGAAATATATATGCATATTCGATTTCAATTGTATAGTTATTGTCATCGAAATCGTAGATTTGATTTCCCAACATTTTAAACCATTTTAACATATTTTGAACTATTTTGAACTATTTCAATATCCTTTAAGCTATTTTAATCTATTTAATCTATTTTAAACTATTTTAACCTATTTTAAACTGTTTAAACCATTTAAACTATTTTAAAGTATTTTAAACTATTTAAAGTATTTTAAACTATTTTAAAACTATTTATGACTAGCTAAACATTTTTCTTGAATTCAAACTGTGCAAGGCTGAATTGTTTATATTTAAATATTTGATTTAAAAGAGAATATGTCAAATGATGTTACAACCTACATTTGAATTTGAAATGATATTTTCAAATGAAATTACATATTTTGAGTAAATATGATGATTTTGAAATGAGGGTTTAACCTATTTTGTGAATATAATTTCGAAAGGGATGATGATTTTGAAAGTGAATATGATTTCGAAGTAATATGATTTTAAGTGAATATGATATTTTAATATCAGTTGTGAATTGGTTATGGAAATGTAAAAGAACGATCTGATGTGAAATAAGCATCTAGTTGTTAAAGAGACCAGGATCAGATTTTGTCATACTCTCTACCAATACCGAAAACTACTTTAACAACTATGCACGTAGTGGAGATTCCAAAATGAAGTAGGATGATTTGGTGAACGATTTTGTATGAGGTATTAACGCAGCCCTGACTCCCCCGAGTCAGCTTGATGTAGCTCAAATAGTAGCTACCGAGCCAAGTGAGGTCGCTCCTCCTATCGGGCACATTTCTTCAATACCATATTTATTACTTTGTGATTTATTTGGTGGCTACCCATCGATTTGATTTTTGGAGGGTGTTCCGAGGTGGTCGATCGTGAAATTTTAATGGAATGTTGTTTTGTTTTGAAATGAAATGTAGAGAAAGAGCAATATATGGTTAAGAGTATATATAATAATGATTTTGGCTTGGGCTAAAATCCCTCTTGCCTAATCTCGTTAATTTATTTTCCTTAATACCAGATCCCCTTCATTCAATGTTTAAAATTTTATTTATCTCTATCTTATATAGCTAAAATTAATTGCACTAATCATTATTGGTTCTTTCATTTAATATTTAAGTGTTCCACACTCAATTAATCAAATTTTCCTTAGGTGATTTTATAAATTAAATTATATTAGTTATCATTTAATAATTTCTTATAATCAATTTAATTCCATATTTTGGCACACTAAAATATGGGGTGTTATAGAAAACATGGAGGTATTCCTTGCTAAGAGAAAGGTTCGAGTTGTTCATCGACCATAAATTGTTAAATACTTTTTCTCGTAAATGGACCATAACCTACGACAATAGAGATGATAAAAGTTCTCAGCCTTCTATGACTTTGACATTTTTTATATGCCCAATAAGAAAAATATATTCATATATGCATTGAGTGAAAGACATGCCACGTAACATCCTATGTCTACACCTATACCTTCTAAGAGTATTGACAAGTAATGATATCAGATAATACAGAAAATGAAGCGATATAGGGTACATGCGTGAATACTCCCTTGGACCAACCATGGTACATGTCTCATATATTAATAATACTTACCATAGATATACATGGTCTTGGTACAAAGTGATAAAAACGTGTGCCTCCAAGAAGAACAAATACACAATATAATATAAATACATAGAAATAATATATAATAGAAACTAAATATATATTATCTATTAAACATTAAGATGTCATCATTCATTTCGAAGTAAATCAGAAATTACAAAATCAAATACAAACGGGTGAATCATCCAAATCAAGAAATCATCATCAAAATCAATCAGAAATCATTAATATTAAGATATTATCATATATAATCAGGCTAATTCACAACAATGCCCATATATATATGTGTGTGTGTATATATATATATATATCAAAATAATAGAATCATCATCAACATACAAAATAAGATAGGCTGCCTATTAGTGTAATAAAAGATACGACAATCCACTATACTCTGGAGACCTATCCGGATATAATTGCATCTCCTCATATTTGAATCAATTCGAAAAGTATAGATATAAGGGGATTGACTACACTTTAGACAAAAAATCTCTAGTACAATCAAACTCATCAAAGGATTGTGAATAGTATATGCCAATCCGATATACACACACCAAAACCAGGCGGGAAACTAGCAGCATGTCTACTTGCTCTAGGAGCTACACGTATGTCCATCTGACACGACTTCTACTATCATCGGTTACCATTACCTCTCCCTTTGGTATCGTGATAATTTTCCACCGATGGCTCAACTACGCGTAGCCTTTTTGGTCATGACTTGACATGTGCCACTTTGGTGACTTACTGTTGGCGTATATGACACAGGGAAACCATAAAACAATTGCTAATAATATAAGCACGTCATGGATTCGAGCCTCAACCCTACAATCATGCCATTAGGGTGGATACTGGCCAATTTGGTTCACCCTAAAACATAAAGAGAACTAGAGAAAAGGTGGACGACATATAGTACTCATATCCAATAATCACACATAGGACTAGATGTATGCTGACACATGACTCTACATAAGTCAACACAATACTATAATATATTAGAGCTCTAATCCTACGTCGATGCACGACTCCACCTATAAGCCAGCACATGGCTATGATATAATCACCACGGCTATTTAATCGCACACATAAGAGTAATCCTCATTTAGGTGATGTTTACTAACAATAAATAATAAAACAAATAATATAACGGTGTCTCATACCACCGCATTTTATTTGAATAATTATTTAACGCTTATAAACTACACTCGATCCACAGTAGATATTTCTACGCAATAAGTCCGATGAATAATCAGAAAAGGGTTATCGAAAGTCCCATACCACATGATATCACTATTTCACTTATTCAAATTCCTTGTTACTTAGAAATGGAAACAAATATACAATAATAAAAGTAATTATATATATAATATTTAAATTCTCAAATAATGATCTATATGACAAATGATATAAAAGTAACATCCAAATAAATATTTAAACACCATATGTTAATTCCACGGGTCCACTATACAACCTAAAATCATCATCGTATATCATAAAACCATTTGTTAGTTTAAAATAAGAATTTACTAAATCTTTATAAATTTCCATTTGAATCGTAATATTATTAATCTAGCTCAATCAGTTGATGATAATCTTTAATTAACTTGGAAAATCAAATATTACTTATAAATAAAGAATGATCAACCCGTGAAGACAAGTCAATGAACTAAGGAATGTTATTACTGTCACAAGTCAGGTCATGGAGTGAAAGATTTCCCGAAAAAGAAGCAAGCACAAGTAGCGAAAGTGTACACGATAAAAAAATGACTCCTCAACTTCAAAGGCGGATAAAGGAATGGGAGTTTTAAAAGGTAATCTTACTATTTATGATAGAGTTGTTAGAGTTTTGTTCGACACGGGAGCCACACATAGCTTTATCTCCCATCAAATCGTAAATGAATTAAAATTTGAACCTGAATCTGTCAACAACCCCATTTGCGTGAAGAATCCGGTTGGTGGTCCTGCAAATCTTTGTCTATATTGTAGAACAGTCCATATCTCATATTCTCATCATCAATTTTCGACAAACCTTTATATTTTCGACTTTAACGAATTTGAAATCCTACTCAGAATAAATTGGCTAACCAAATACGAAGCTAAATTAGATTGCAACAATCGAACGATTTTGGTCAAAATGAAACTTGGAAATTTCATTGAAATCTCTTTTGAGGATCCGAGTTCTAAGAGAGATAAGCTAATGTATACATTGGGATATCCCAGACCTAGTCTGGAATCTATACCTATTATTCGGTAATTTCCAGAGGTATTCGAAGAGGTCAAATCTTTACCGCCGCATGGAGAAATTGAATTCAGAATTGACTTAGTACCCAATGCTCGCCCTGTAGTTCATGCAAGCCACAAGATGGCACCCGGGGAAAGAATTGAACTAGTCAATCAAACTTGAGATTTGTTAGAGAAAGGGTTAATACGTCCTAGTGTTTTCGATTGGGGTTCAACTGTAGTCTTCGTAACCAAGTTAGATGGATCCTTAAGATTGTGCATGGACAACCGCAATCTCAAAATACTAACTCTCAAAAATAAATTCCCTTTGCCTAGGATCAATGACTTATTCGATCAACTACACGACGCACGATTCTTTTCAAAGATGGATCTAGCCTAGGGATTCCATTAACTGCGAATTGTCGAAGACTGTGTTCACTTAACTGCTTTCAGGGGTACGGACACATTCTACGAATGGTTGGTCATGCCTTTCGGACTAACCAACGCTCCCGCATACTTCGTAGATTTAATGACCCATGTGTTTCGAGAGGTATTGAATAAATTCGTTTTTATGTTTATTGACGATATTCTAATCTACTCCAAAACCGAAGAGGAGCATGCTGAGAATCTAAGAATTATTTTGGATATATTGAGAAGGAACATTCTATTCGCCAAATTTTCTAAGTGTCATTTTTGGGTCAAAGAAGTCAGATATCTCGGCCATATTGTTAATGAAGAGGGAATTTCTGTTGACCCGGGCAATATTTCCGCTATTCTAGACTGGAAGCGACCCACAACTCCGAAAAAAGTTAGAAATTTTCTGGATTTAGTGAGATATGATTGGAAGTTTGTTCAGGACTTTTCTAAGATAGCTAGTCCATTGACTAAGCTAACAATGAAGAGTGCTAAGTTGATTGGACTCCGAAATGTGATGAAGCATTCCAGGAGTTAAAGAAGAGATTGACTACTGCTCCTGATCTCGCTATTATCAACGGGAATTAAGGCTTATCTGTTTATGCAGATGCTTGTGGTGATGGTATGGGTGCAGTGATGCAAAATGGTAGAGTAATTGCCTATGCGAGTAGAAAATTGCGTCCGCATGAGAAAAACTACCCAACACACGATCTGGAGCTCTTGGCTGTTATTTTTGCCTTAAATATAGGGCGACATTATCTTCTGTGTAAGAATCTCCTTCAGCTTTCCCAAAGGAAAATTTTTAAGGTTCAACTTAACTTAATATATACTCAATAAATCCCTTTTGTTTTAGGTGAAAATTTTGAATTATTCACCGACCACAAATCTCTGAAATATCTCTTTACCCATAAAGATTTAAGTTTGCGGCAACAATGTTGGTTGGAATTTCTAGCATCTTATGACCTGGATATTCTATATACACCAGGAAAAGCCAACGTTGTAGCCGACGCCTTGAGTAAAAACATGCTATTCTTGCCCATCTTGTTATCTCCCCTACTCTTCTTAAGAGGATCGCAAGAAAGTAGAAAGAAGATGGGTTTCTTTGAGAAATTTATAAAGAATATGCCAAGGTGAAGATACTAGTTTTGAGGTTGATAATAGAGGAGTTATAAGATTGAAAGATAGGATTTGTGTCCCAGACATTCTGGATCTGAAGCGTGTAGTTTTGGACGAGTGTCACAAGTCTAAAATCAGTATCCATCCAGGAGTTAATAAGATGTATCGAGATATCAAAAGAAATTTCTGGTGGAAAAAAATAAAAAGAGACATATCTATTTATGTCAGCAGCTGTGCAACCTGTCAATAAATCAAAAGTGGTCAGATGAAGATGGCGGGTTTACTCCAACCATTGGAGGTGCCTAAGTGGAAATGAGATTAAGTATCGATGGATTTCATCAATGGGTTGCCACGAACTAAGAACGGAAATGAAGCAATTTGGGTTATAGTGGATCGTCTAACTAAAACCGCCCACGTCATCCCAATGAAATCCACCCGGACGGCAGCAAGCTTAGTAGAGCTACATATAAAAGAGATTGTTCGTTTCCATGGTATACCCAGCAGTATAGTGAGTGATCGTGATCCGATCTTCACTAGTAGATTTTGGGAGGCGTTTCAAGTCGCATTGGGAACCAAACTGAACTTCAGTACTGCTTATCACCCATGGTCTCATGGGCAGACTGAAAGGATAAATCAAATTTTAGAAGACCTTTTGTGAGCTTGTATTCTCGACTTTGGTGGTTCTTGGGAGGACCATTTACATTTGGCTGAATTCTCATATTATAATAGCTATCAGGCCAGTATCGAGATGGCTTCTTTCGAAGCTTTATATGATCGTCCATGTCGATCACCTTCATGCTGGACTGAGTGAGGTGATAGACTCATCCTTGGACCAGATATGATTAAAGGAGCTATGGAGAAAGTGGATTTTATTCGAAAGGAGTTAATAATTGCTCAAAGTCATCAGAAGAGTTATTACGACCGCAGGAGAAGAGCTTTAAAATTCCAGGTTGGAGATTCTATATTCCTAAAAGTGTCTCCAATGCGTGGAGTATTGGGGTATGGGAAGGCTGGTAAACTGGCACCGCGTTATATTGGTCCTTTTCCTATACTAGAAAGGATTGGTCCTCTGGCATATTAAGTGCAGCTACCAAACTGGTTATCCGGTGTGCACAACGTGTTTCATATTTCTCACCTCCGAAAATATGTGCACGATCCAGACAGTATTATCGAAGAGGCAGCTCAGCAGGATTTGGAAATCACACCAAATCTGACAGTTCAAAGAGAGCTATTGAAAATAATTGATCTTGATGAAAAGCAATTGAGGAACAAAATTGTGAAACTGGTTAAAGTGTAGTGGAGCGGTGATTCAAATGACTATGCTTAGGAAATAGAGGATAGCATGCAGAAGTCCTAGCCCAATTACAGAGTGGATATTCCGGCTTGATTGGTAAGCCATTTCTCTATCTTTTACATATTCATATGTTCTTTGTTTGTGACTTTCTCGCTCTTTCAAATTTTGAGGACAAAATTTTTTTAAGGGGGAATCTGTAACATCCCCAAATTTTATCAATTTAAAATTAGTAATATATTTGAATTTCTGGAATTTGGTTTGTAGTTAATTTGAATTAATTTTAAATTTTCAAAACAAATGGATATTGTGTTTGTTTATTTATTTATATATATATAATGGATTGTAATTCAAATATGAATTTGAATTTGAATTTGAAACTGTATTTGAATTTAAATTTAAATAAATATCTTAAGTAAAATATTTGATTTCAAAATTAAGATATATGTATGATTTTATTAATGTATAAATTAATATTAAAACATCTTCTTTTAAAATGTTGTATATATATAATAAAGGAATGTATATAAATAAGAAAAGGTAATATAAGAATTTATTTAAATCTTTATGCATGCATAATACAAGTGTTAGAAGTACAAGTAAATGAATTTACAAGTGTTGATGATTTAAGACAAGTGTCATTTTCTTTGTTTTTATTTTTGAAAATTTAATTAAAATAGAAACATGCCTATAAAAACACTACATCTCCTTCCTTCTAATTTCTTTTACCTATATTTTCAAAGACAAAGCTTGTTAAAATTTTAAAACCTAAAGAAAGAAAAAGAAAGAAACCAGAAAACATTTCAAACTAGATCTAAACAAAAAAAAATGCTTCTTCAATCTTTGAGCCAGTAAAGCAATTCAAAAAAAAAGTTCACAAGCAACCAACCAAGTCTATAAGCAAACAACATAGCAAAATCATCAAGTGATCAAGAAAATTCAAACCTCAAGCACTGTAAAACCAAAATTCAACTCAACAAAACAAGGACTTCAAGATCAAGCCCAGATCAAAGTTCAACAGTCAAAAATCTTTTTCCAGCCTTCAAATTTGACAACGCGGAGTTCTTCTCTGTTTTCAAAATTCACAGGTGAGTAAACCACCATGATTTGACTTTTAAACTTGATACAGTGTTAAATATATGAAGCAAAGTTATGATGAAATATTACTAGAGTGAAATTTTGTTATATATACGCATAAATATGAACATGCATGCTTGTGCATGTCAGTAACAGGCATGAGTCCCCTTTGTTCCAGGTTTACAGTAATACAAACTTGTTCAAAATTCAATTTCTTCTTCTTCAATCATTATAAGGCTTTAGAATTCAAACAAAAGTTGCTTATTTGAACATGATTTAAGTTTTAAAAAAAGATTTAAGCAAAAGTAAACTAAAGTATTTTCGAAAATCTGAAAATACAGGCACAATTCAAATTATGTTAAAATTCAAACATCGTAAATCGTAATTTCAGGTATACCTTCTGAAATGTTATTAAATATATTGATTTTTGAAAGAAAAATCAAGACTTTTAATGAGGTATCGATCGAGAAAATCAAAGTTGAATGATATTGGGATTTTTGGCGAATTATGGTGATCGTCGGCATGAGGGGTGTTGTAAAGATCCTGGTTTTGAGAAAAAAATTAAATTTAGTAATTAATATGAATTTGTGGATTAAATTTTAAATTAATTTGAATTTTTCCAATAAAAATAAAATATTTTTTTATATATATATTGATTATAATTTGAATTTTGAATTTGAAATTCAAATATTAAATGTATTGAAATTAAGTTATGAATTTAATTGAGTTTTCCAAAATAAAATAAAATATTAGTTATTCATATATCTATATGCATTGATTTTTTAATTGAAATTTGAATTTGAAAACTCAAAAATAAATATATTGGAAATAAATTGGATTTAAAATTTTATTTTTAAATTAACAAGAATTTGTTTCTAATTATATTAAATATGCATTTTGATTTGAAAATGATATTTTGAATTTGATATAATAAATTTTTCAAAGCCTAATTAAGAATAAAATTCTAATATGTTTATCCATGTGCAATTAAATTTTAAAAACCATTTTCTTTAAAAGATTATACAAATGATTAATAAAGAAATGTATTTATTTAAATAGGAAATATGATATAAAGTTATATTTAAAATAATATTTAAAGTGCTTAAAATATAAACATAGTTAAAAATAAATATATACACACATTTGTAAACACAATACTTAAGTTAATAAAAACATATATGTACATATGCATCTTTAAAAAAAAATTAATAAGATATAAATATAGTTAAGGATATAAACATTTAAGAAAAACATAATATATAAATTTATGAAATATTGACAAGTGAAAGGGTTAAAACATAATTTATAAATAAAAATGAAGAAAAGGATTTAAGTATAAAATTAATTGGATTTAACAAGTGTTAAACACAACACATAGTTTAAATAAATGAAAGGTTAAGACTTTATGTATTAACATGTGTTGCTTAATAATAAATTGCATTTACAAGTGTTAAGGTAATGTAACTTGAAATAGTACAAGTGGCAAAATGATTTCATTTAAGAAACTTTAAACATAGATTTAGGCTTATGAAAATAAAGTAACCAGGTTTCATTTTTTCCTTCATTTCCCAATCTTCTTTACTTTCTTCTTTTGCATTAAAACCTGAAAAACCAAAATAGTGGAAAGTAAAAGAAAATCAAAACAGATCCAAACAATAAACTCTTTTCAAATTCAAACCAGAGAAGCAATATCAAATTCAGTTCAGATTTGAAGCAAGGCAAAAATCAATATTCCTCTTGAAATTGAAATGTATACAAAAGAAAATCAAAATAATGTTCTCAAAGTAGTTCAAACTCAATCCCTGATCAAAGCAAATGCAGATTTCAGTTCCCAAATTTAAAACAAAGATCTGATCAACTCCAACAGATTGGAGCAAAGAACCGATTCTACCCAAACCTGATCAAAGTATACATCAAAACAAGAGAAAGATGAAACTAGATCAAAAGTTCAACTCAAACAATATTCACCAAGCAACAGACTAAAGTTTCATATCAAATTTAAAATGCATTTCCAGATTTTTCAATATCTCTTCCCAGGCTTTGTATCCTCTGTCTTCATCCTTCAGGTGAGCAAACTGACCCTCTTTAAATTTGAATCTATTATGCTTTGCGAAATAGTTGTGAAAGTGATAAATGAATGTCTCTGCATGGATGATGTGTTGTGTATGAATCTGGATGCATGCCTGTAAAGTGTTGATTCTTCTCTCTGTTTTGAATTAACAGGCCAGATAACAAGTTCAAAAACTAAAGTCTTTCTTCCTAATTATATCTAGCTACAATCATTAAATAGAAAATGATTTTTACAATGTAATTTCTTTTTTTAAAATAGATTCCAGGTGAAACTATGTAGTTTATAGTTCAAAAACAAGTTTTTACGGTAAGAATAAATTTAAATCAGAAAAATCAAAAGTTTCAATTTCTTGAATTGAATTCATAAACTGGTTTATCATTTCAAATAATGATTTTCGAGAAGAAAATCTTGATTTTTAATTTGGGATTAAGTGCAATAATCTCAGTTGATCTGAAAATGGGTTTTCGTCGTTTGTTGATAAAAGGCAAGGCAAGGGAAGTCGCGATCGAGGCGGGTGATAGCTTGAAGACTCACGTTCGTGGGAAAAATAGGTGGAGTATTTTATGTTGATCGTGGTGGTTGTTAGATGTTGATCTAGGGTTTAGAATACAGTTTGGGACGTCGACATTTCTGAGATGCCTGGGTTGGCGATGATGCATCGTTCATGTTTTCGAGTGTTGGGATAGTTGTGTGGGTCATTGACGATGCTACGACCAGAGGTGTGTGGATTCCAGTCATCTTGTTCGTTGTGGAGAAACCTTTTTGGTCGAGATGGTTTTGGGACTGTGCTGTTCATTTGCTCGATTTGTTTTGGTGGCGAGATCTTCCGATCTAGGTTGTGATGTTGGCTGTCGTGGTCGTCCGGAGTCTGATGAAGACCGGAGGGATAGTCGGGGTTGCTTCTTTCCACCGTGCATGTGCAAGGTGTACTTCTGTGCACGTCTGGGTTTCGATGATTGTTTGATTTAGAGAAGTAGTGCTAGCTCGGGTCATTACTCGAGAGGTTGGCATGTTCATCTCGGAGCTGTGATCGATCTGGAGGGTTCGAGTTTGCATATGGATTTGCTCGCGTATGTCTCAGGATAGAATCGTGTTTACTTTAGGTGATTTTGTTTTTGTGTTTAGCTTTCAAAATTTTAAAGTAAACTTGTTTCATGATTAATATTTATGATAACAATATCATATTTTGAATAAAAACAAGGAAATCAAAGATTAAAGTTTGGATCTTAAATTTTTCTCAAAGATCATAGATTAATAGTAGGTTAAACAAGTTTTCAAAAATTTATATTAAGATATAAACAAAGTATTTAAATAGGTTTAAAGTTATTCAAATAAATAGTTTTCAAGGAATTATCTTCAATTAAGGAGGAGATTTACAAAAGGTAATTAATTACTTAAAGATAATCAATCAATCAAAATTAATTTATTAATGGTTAAAGTTGATTAAGTGATTAAGGATAATCACTTATTGTAACTACTTAAGGATAATTAATTTAATGGTAATTAAATAAGGGTTAATTAATTAATATAATTAATTAAGAATAATTAATTAAAGAATAATTAAATAATTATAGGTTAATTATTTAATTATTAAAGGTTAATTGATTTATTAATTAAGGTTAATTAATTAATAATTAAAGGGTAATTAATAAATGATTAAAAGTTAATTTATTAATATGGTTTGCAATTAATTAATATTAATTAACCAGGATTAGTGTTTATTCATAAGTAATTAATTCGGTTTAAATTAACCAGATGATTAATTAATCTGACTTATGGATGTTTGAACTCTATTGATTGTTGAATTGTTTGTTATCTCCGATGTGTGCTGTTTTGTGATATGAATTGAATTGACTTGAGATATGATGAATGTAATTATCTGCGATGAACATAATTTATTTATCTGTAATAAATTTATTTATATTATTTATCTGTGAATCTGTGAATGGAAGATAAGCGTTATAGATCATACCGCTTATCGATATTGATGTGTTTGAATCTGTGATGATTGATGATGTTGCACTATTGGGTAAAACCCCTGGACTACACCATACATGAAAGGACCCGCAAATCTGTACCTCTTGAGTCAACACTATTTTACCTAAATCAACTCAAGTTGTACAGAAATACGAACCATTTGGGTTAAAGAAGAAGAGGTAGAAGAAGAAAACAGAAAACAACAACAGAATCTAACCATCGCAGCGGAATAAAATATAATAGATATTATCATATCTTTACACCAAAACAAATAAATGAGTTTATATATTACATCATCAGAGTACATCAGTCACAGCTCAACATCAACAACATACAAATGGATACACAGCAACTCAACACAGCGGAATATATATATATATATATATATATATATATATATATATATATATATATAAATAAGTACGGAAGTACATATCGCCATCCAGCTCGTCCCCTGACTCCACAGCATCATATCCTGTATCCTATAATACTCGGTCTGACCCGAGCATTATAGTTAAATAACACCCGAGTCAGTCTGGAACACAAGCGTGAGAAAATCACACTCAATTGATTATTAAAGTTTCAAAAATCCTTTGAAAACAAAAGCATCCCATAAGACCACGCCACAAATAAACATGTCGGGTTTTTACCTTACGATCGCTAAAACAATTTTTATAGAAATCCTCTGATATTATAATAGGGTCTATATACAAATACTTATAAAATAGTCGAAATTGTTACATCTATTAAACTCCAGCTACTAGCCACAGAGTGGGTAATACAAACAAAACTCATACAAGGCTCGTAGGGAGAATGGATTTCCAACTAATGACTAGGCACTGGGGTACCACCTGTCACAGTACGTGGCCTAGATCACAATACCGAGGAGAACGCCCGCTCCCCTGCAACCCAAGGCCGGGACTACCCATTACTGGATAATCCTGAGTGAGATCAACCCGCGGTTGGGATCAGCAACCGCCCACTAAGCTGAAATAAAAGGGACATCTAGGCAGGGATGACCTCACCCTGCTTGGGTGCTACCCACCTAGCCTTGCTGCATAACCCCTGATTTTCAGTCATTCTCAGTTGATGAGGCTTGAGGCTAAGCGTTACCTTTTTAGAACATATCCCTTAGAATGCCCATCGTCCACCTGACGATGTTTACGAAAGCACTCATCCATACAAGTCCGTCTCGGTTTCGAACGGAACCGAAGGCACTATTCCTACTACATCCATTTTGGAAATATCCTCAGGATTAGTAGCGATTATCCCTTGCACTTCACTGCTCCATCTTCGAATCCAAACTCGTTTCCACGAAACATACAAACCGGATCGAAGTAGTTTTCGAGAAATAAATCTCGATCCCGGCCTCTTCGAAACGATCAACGCATTTGTCCAATATTGATAGTCGGTGATTTAACTATCAATTTAAATTTACAAACATCCATCCAACAATAAATAATTTCCCTTAAATTATTTATTAATCTCAAAATATCTTCACAAGATATATTTCTATTTTCAACCCTTTGAAAATACTTTCAAACCATCTTTCTTTTCAGAATACACTTTCCCAAATATTTTCTATCTCCACTGAAATCACCAAGCACAAAACTAGATTTTTAAAATAATTTAAAACACTTTACTTTAAAAGATACTTTAAAACATTTATGTTAAAAAATACTTCAATAATTTGTCAAAAATACATACTATATGAATATTTGAAAATAAGGTTACTTAATAAAATATAAAACTAGATTTTCACTTTTAAAAACAAAATACTAAGTCATTCTTTAAATAATTACTACCATAATAGATTAAAAGGAAATACTTACCTCAGAATTTAAATATTTAGAAATATTAAATTTTTCAAAACTTGCTTTTTAAAACAACTTTAAAACCTTTAACTTATATTTAAAAATTTACTTTGAGAACGTACTTGGTTATTCAGGGAGAATTTCCAATCTCAATCACTTAAATCAATTTCCCAAATTGATTTTCAATTTATTTCATTTAATATAAATTTCTTTACTTACTCAGTTTATTTCAAAATTCATCAATTATGGACTTTATTGTTATTGTTATTATTTTCCATTTGATTTTAAGTCTTTTAACTGAAATATACGAATTTCAGCTTTTCCCAATTTCTTCTTTATTCTTTTCAATAATTTAAATCTTAAATTTTAAATAAATGTTTTGTTCTTTTAAATAATATCGCTGAAGATTAAAATTCATTAACTCTCATTAATTCAAATTTTCCTTTGCTTACTCAAGATTTATTTATTAGAATGTTAAAGTCACTTTATTACTTTTCCAAATCATTCTTAAATTTATTCAAATTTCTATAATTATTTTACTTACAAATTCACTTCCTTTATTTTCTTTCCAAAATCCAATTTGTATATTTTTGTAATTCATTATACCCAATTATATCCATTCGAACCATAACATTCAATATTCCAATATAATTCATCATAGAATATCAAATAACCACAACAGAGTGTATTAAAAAATTTAAATAAATGTTGAGGGGTCCAGTTGGATCCCTCCAGCCTGTTTTCCCTACATCCACAGATGTTAGCACAATATAATATGCTAATTCCAAAATACACCATACTATAGCACATCAATCAATTCAACCATTCAAACAATTATTTAAATTTAATCATTTAAATTTAAATTTAGCTGAGTGAGATTAACTCACCTTTTATTTTATTAGCATCCATTCCAATCGAGCTTGTTCTTCATTATTTTTGACCTTGTACAAACATTATATAATTTATTAATAGTTGAACTAATTTGAATATATATGTTACCATTTATTAACTTAATTTAAAAGTTTTAAATGATAATTAGACTAACCTAATTTCCTATTTGAATAAATCAAACCATTAATCACCATTTGTTTATTAAATTTTAACTAATAATTTGATTTAAACTATTTAAAAAAATCCTTTAGTAGCTAAATAATTATATAAGTAAATTAAAAAAATAAATTTGCATACATCATTTTAAAAATACCTAGCAGGTTTATAGATGGTATTTGTATATATATTTTTGAATTGACGCATAAAAATAAATTATATATGTATATATATATATTTTAAATTCTAAGTTTATTATAAACCCTACAA
Organism: Allium cepa; assembly: GCA_030765085.1. Taxonomy (NCBI): domain Eukaryota; kingdom Viridiplantae; phylum Streptophyta; class Magnoliopsida; order Asparagales; family Amaryllidaceae; genus Allium; species Allium cepa. The sequence continues at coordinate 556,024,182 of CM060931.1, read as the reverse complement.
CATTTAAAATTCCTTTATCCAACCCTTTATATATATATATATATATATTAAAAATAAAATTCTAGTTTTACATAAACTTTAAACATTATAACATTCTTAAAATTTCTTACAAAGTCATATACATTTTAATTTAAACCAGACATGTTTACACTTTACCGTGATATATATTTTCTTTACTGTAAAGTTCTCTTTATATATATATATATATATAGAGAGAGAGAGAGAGAGAGAGACACACACACACATTTATTCAATCTAAAAACGAGAACTACAATACCTCACTGATACTGGTCGAAGTTGCCGTCCCTTGAAACCCTAAATGAATTCAAACTCGAGTCCTCCTCCCAGCGAGAACTCCGCCGTGCTTTCCAAACCCACCATCGATGACCACAGCCGACCCACTTCCCTCATGTAGGATCGATTTCACCCTAGAGGGGGGGGGTGAATAGGGTGATGCTATTAATTATAAAAATTAATTGCGGAAGCTTATAAATAATTTCAACGCAGAACACATAATAATAGCAGCACAGAAAAATAGCAGAATAATAAAATGCAGAAATAGTACGACACATAATTTACCCAGCTTCGGCAAAACCCCTCCCTACGTGCTGCCCCCAAGGTTTCTACTAGAAATTAGATAGTCAGACGTTTACACACGTAAACTCGCGACACCCGCTATCGACTAAACCTAACTCTACGCTCAAAACCATGCCACAACTCAACCACTGAGTTGCGAATTCTCAAACTACGCAACATAGTTTGTCCCCTAGTCACAGGACTAGAAATTTAAACAGTTTAAAAAGGAAAATACAATTAAAAACAATTTAAAATCAAAATAACCCTAATTTAAAATAAAAGCCCTTTATAAAATAGCCGGCCCTTTTCTCTTTTTATATTTTTGAGTTCGGCCCATTGTTTTTTGAGATAGCGGCGGCTCTCTTCTCGTCTTTGCAAATTAGGGCTTCGTCCCTTCGATCCAATTTAGGGTTGTTGATGAAATTGAAGTGCCGCTTCGTTGTTCGATCGAAACAGATGATTTAATTCGATGCTTGCTTGTTCGATCAGAGGTTACTTTGAATTGCAGACAGCTACTCCAACTTTTCGAGTTCGGTTGAATGATATGGTATATGATTTCCTTTTTCCTTATTCTTGTTTTTATGCTCGAACTCGATTATTATTGCCGATGATGTTGATTGCAATTTATAGAGATTGAATCCCTGTATTTGCGTTCGTCTGAAGTTAGTTGAATTTGTCAATTGATATAGCTCGGCCGTTCGATATTTCTTTGATGCTGATGATTTCTCTGACTTCTTCAATTCATATAATTTTGTTGCTTGATATTCACGATGTTGATTCATGACTTGGTCAAATTACTTGGTCACTACGGTTTAATTGTCATCTGACTTCGGTCTTGATTTGTTCAACTTGAAATTGATTTGTGAATTCATGTGCTTGTTCAATAGCTCACGATTTTGCATTGCAGTTGTCTTCGATATGATTTTATACTTCTGATGGCATTTAATTTTGCACTATTGCATATCCATATAAACTTGATGTTGTCAATGAGAGTCTGTTGGATTTCTTCATGTTGTTTACTACACATGGCTTCTCTTGTATACTTCACTTGATCTGTCCATTCAAGTCTGCACTTTGCACATTTGTAGCCTTGGTCTTTATTGTTGTAGCATGCACTCTGTTTATGGCCACTGGTTCATTGTGAAGCTTGGTTTATTGGTGCATACATGTTGCTTGATTTTGTTCATTGATGGTTTTTGGTACTGTGTCACTGTGTTGGGCTTGTAGTACTTGGATATTTGCAGTTTGTAGTTGCCGTGTACTTTGGTGGCTAACCATCCTGTAGCATATCTTTGTTTCATTTTTGTTTTTGTTCATTCATGATAGCTTGTCCAGTTCTTTGTTACTTGTTTAACTTGATTTGGTGCCATTCGCTTTTGCACTGTGTCTTGTTTGATTTTGATAAAGTGTTACTGCATATCACTTGAGTTGTTTTTGAATGTGGTTTTGATGTTGAGCCACTGTACTATTGAGGCTGATATATTGGTTCGGTCTATAGTCTTTAAGCATTGTTGTGTCACTTGTTCATATTGCCTCGAGTACATGTATATAGTGATCATTTGGTCTGTCCATTTGAGTCAGTGATACTGTCTTCATTCTGGCCTTGTTGTATTTGTTCGACCTGGCATTTGGGTTGTAGTTGGTCTTGTTTCATGTTTGAACTGGTTTGAGTGGTCACTGACACTTTGGTTTTACTTTGAGCTACAGTTTCAGTTGCAAGTGCATTTGTAGTTTAGCTCTTGTTCATGTCATTTGATCATAGCATTCATGTGTACTTTTGATTTGCACCTGTGTTGAATCCAGCTTAAATGCTCGGGTTTGACCTTGTGCGCCTGTTGTGACTCTATTTGTGTTGCACTTGAGTTGAACCCGGCTTTTCATTTGGGTTTGACTTGTGCTCACCTGTCCCTGTAACATTATCAAGTGTATATCGGTGTGCACGACCTTGTGACATGTACAGTGATACACGGTGCATGTTACATTGTTCGTGTGTGATGAATTAAAATATAAATGATGACGAACAACCCAAATAACTGAGGCAAATATTATTTTCAAAATTCACATTTCATTTTATATTGCAAAAATATTTCTTTTTCTATTTTACTGCGTTAGTGAATATTTTTGCAGATTGCTCAGATGCTGGATTCTAACTGGAATGAAGTTGAAGATAAAATACGAATTGAGTGAATGAGTGATGTGTAGCGAGGTTAAATGTAAATATGAAATTGTGATGTATTTGTAATCAAAATTGTATATTCATAGTGAGAGCTTGAATTTCTACTATTCAAAATTGTAATAAATATTTGTTTGAATAAAATTTCTGTTTGAATTCTAATTCTGTGTTATTTAATTTTATTCAGCAAATATTTATTGATCTATGAAAAATAAAATAGTACATTAACAAATACATTTAAAACGAATGTATATATGTTTATTATCATCAAACAAAAATCATATAAGTGCATATTCAACACCTCAGATGCCGCACGCGCGAGGGCGCCTTTAGCCACTGTGAATCGACGCACTCCCCTTACAATGCCCTAGCCTCCACGAAGTCGCAATCTCGTGCTCTCGCCATGTTCTCGAACGGTCGCAACCCCCCAAGTCCTAGTCATGAGCAAAGCCCTCACCTAATCAAATTTGAGTTCGAAAACGATGCTGCCCTTACTTCGATTACACTGTCGACGACGCGCACGAGCGTTTTCCCCCATTCCGTTCGCCATTATTTTGTTTTTTCTTTTTCTTTTGCTTACTGAGGGTTTTCGATTTGGAGAATAAGGCTTCGGCCATTATTCAATTATTATTTTCTGATTTGCGTTCGAATTAATGGGAATAAGGGTGCGCGAATGACTTAGAAGGCTCGATTTTGGCTTCCAGAAGAAGGATAAAGAATAGTGTTTGGGAAGCCAAAGGAAGTGTGCTGGAATAAACGTACTATAGTGCCTTGAAAATAAATGGGAAAGTTTTTGACGTGAAAGGATTTGACTGTTTAAACAATGTCTTAATTTGATTCAAAATTAAATTTAAATCGACCCGAATTTTCGATATAGATTTAAGCGCGTTTATACGTCGTATTCTCACACAACAACTCCAAACACTACGAAATTTGAAATTCGATAATAATTCAATATTGCGGATCCAATGGAACTGGTTTCGTCGAATTCCGAGATTGTGCCTCGGAAGACTATTTTTAGATTCAATTTAAACGATAAAAATTCAAAAGTTAACAAGCCATTTTTAAATTGATTTCAACACTTCTATTTTCTTCAGTATTATCAATATATATTTTTTTAGCCTTCAAATTATTTTTAACGAGCTTAAAATTCTCGATTCAAAATTTTACCCAATTCAACTTATTTAATTCGATAATTTAATTATCAAATAAATAGTGATATTTGAAATTCAAGTTAAAAATTAACTTTTAAATATTTAAAATCAATTAAATATACCGTTTTCAAATGCTCAAAAATTCTGGGTCGTCACATTCGTCCCCCTTAAAAGATTTCTTCCCCGAAATTACTAGTCAGGAAGAATAGTCCAATACCCGTTTACTTATCTCCAAAACCAAACAATTCAACATCTTACCAACGATCTTTTTATAAAAGACCTATTATTATTCTTATTAACTTTCCAAACTTTTCTATAGTTCCCAATCAACTTTATTTATACAATCATTCAAATTATAATCCAAAACCAAATTTTGAATTATTAAAAATTTCTCAAATTTTTTTCTAACTCTCTAAATTTCCGAAAAATTTCACCAGCGTCTCCTTTGCGCGGCTAGCTCGGTACAACTACAAAAAGCCTCTACGGGCTCCCAAATTCCAAAATAAAACAAAAAGCCAAGTGGCTCGATCTAAAAACCCAATCAAATTTCATATAGAAATTTAAACACATATCTTTTTGTCGAGCATTTCAAATTTATCTTCTGAAATCAAAACCAATTTTCCATTTCTTTTATAATACCTGCATATCCTGCTTAGCACTAATATCCAATCACGACATTCCAAAAATATTTTATCGACTTCCTTGCAAAGTGTGAATATTTATTCATTCAAATATTGACTTAGAATATATTAGAAATATTAAATTTCCAATTAAGAATTCTCCATTCCTTTATTAAGTTTAGTATAAGCATTTTATATGTTTATTTATTTATTTTCACTTCACCACTTTAGTTTATATCTATTTCTATTCAAATTGATTCTTTCATTTCCATATGAATTCAATTTATCTTCGACTCTGCATATTTGAATTTTATTTCCCATTTACAACTAATTTATATCATTATTTTAATTTGTTTCATTTACTAATTTATTTCAATTTCCAATTTGAAACCGTTTTGTCGTTAACAAAAAATTTCAAAATTTTCTAACTCCCAAAATTTATGAAATTTTTTGGCAGAGTCTCCTTTATACAGAGGTGCTTTTGCAATTTGACAAAAGATATGAATATATATACATCGACCCACCCGGTCGGAAAAATAAAAAACAGTTCATATTTCCTATTTTTATTGCGTAGGCGTACCTTATTTAGCAGTTAGCGTGCCCAAAACCCAGCCACATGGTTTCCCAGTACATGTACTTACTCAATTTAAACATGTAAGTGCCAAATATATGAAGTTTAAAAATATTTCACTTCTTTACAATAGTTAAACATATGAATTCTAAAAGAAATGCACATTAAACACTTTTTATAAGCAATTTAAATATTCCAACATTAGTTTTAATTGCTTACAACCAATCACATATCGTTTCACTTAATCCGAATGGTTAACAACTCACAAGCTTACATTAATTTATTTTTAAGCAAAACGAACTCATATTTAATTCAATTGATCCCAAAATCAATTTATTTTACTCCTATCAATTCATAGAATTTTAATTACTTCAATTTACATCAATTGACAATTTATTCTATGCAATTTGACAAGATCTATGTGAATAAATAAGTACTTATGTTTTATAACCAATTTAAATTGATTTCAACTAAATTTATACTTAATTCTATTACATTTTTAAATTTATTCACAATCCATATATTCTCATTTTCATTGCATTTCAAATTTGAATCCATTCACTTCATTATTCAAACAAGTTCCATTAAAAAAACATTTGATCTAGCTTGACACATTCTGTTTAAATTTCATTCACAATCCATTCATTTACATTTCATTCCATATTTGTTTATTCCAAACTATTTTATTTAGCTTGAAGACAATCCTGGCTATTTCATTTTATTAACCAAACTAGTTTCATTCAAAACCCATTAACAACTTAGGTTCATCTTCGTTACCCATTAAATTTCCTTTTTTTAAATTTTAATTCATTCACGACCTTTTATTTAGCTCAACCCATTCCAAGCTTGCATATTACTAACCATTCCCGAATTAATTCAAACCAAGCTTTACTTTAATGGTCTTCCATTTTTTTTACTCGTACTCAAGCTTCTAACTATTCTCAACTTAAGTTAATTTACTCAATTTACTCCACTTCAAACTTAAGTTCACTTCCATTTTATTCTTATTTATTCCATCCATTTATTTATTCAATTAGTTTATCCACTCAATCCATTATGAATTTTTTTATCTCCTTAAATATTATCTATAACTCACCGAATTTTATTTCGATTAGAATTTATTTTCACTTGATTTAAAACCAATCCAATATTATTAAACTTAGTTTAAGTTGATTTCAATTCAACTCTCTTGCTTCAATTTATTTCAAATTTTTTTTATACTTAAGCTCATTTTCATTTTACAAGTAAATTTTTCTCTTTTCTATTCAACTTAACTCTATCACAATCAAATCCCATTTCAATCTACAATTTCTTTTGATTAGTTATTATAAAATTTAACTTTCAGATTCAACTCATTCAATTGATTACAAGGCCATTTCCAATTTATTTCCACTTATTTGGATTTTATTTGCAATTCAAACCATCACTATTTTAATCCAATTTCATTTTTATTTGACACATTTCCAATTATATTTAATTTGTTAACACTTCAAGTTAAATTTTAATTTGTAACTCAAGTTCTGAATTCACTATCCTTTTTCAATTTACCACCCAATTTCATGAACTCACAATTCAATTTCATACTTTACCAACAATTTAAGTCGAATTTGATTTATAACTTGAGGTTTATTTCCAATTACATATTTCATTATCTAATTTATTATCTAATTAGTTTTTCCCCAATTTAAAATTTAGAACTGGATTTTAATCTCAAAATCTCTTCATTTAATTTTCTTAAGTTCAAATTTATTTTACAATTCAAGTTATGATTTTCATTTTATTTTTTAATTCATCAAAAATATTTATTTTGTGTTTTTCTATCCCACTTTTTAATTTTATAAGTCACAACTTATTATTTACATAATTCCATTCATTCTAGGCTTGAATATATTCATCTTTTATTTTTAACTCAAGCCTTACGCTTATTTATAACCCAAGCATATTTTATTCTATGGATTTTTAATTCTTTTATAAGTTATTCTAATTTATTTATTTCAATCCAATCCTTATCCAACTTATTTCCATTTATCCCGGTAAAAATCTAATTCCAATTAATAACTCAATTGAATTCTTATTCCAATTCAATTTTATTTTAACTTAGATTCATTTAACTCCATTTGATTTCAACTTAATTCGAATATAACTGGATATTAATTTCAGCCTATTCAATTAATTTCAATCCAGTTAAAATTTTATTCCCCAATCCAAGCTAATTTCATTTTTTAACTTTTCACCTTAAATTTAAATTCCAACATTCAAGCTTATATTTCCTTCGTGATTTAAAAATCATCTCAATTTATAAGCTAACAACCCATCTCATCGGGATTTTTAAACCCCGGACTTTTGGTTTCAAATCATTTTGAAATCTCCAACATCTCAAATCACATTTCTCAAAATTCAAACCAATCCTGGTTTTATCCCCAACCAATTTCCTTTGAAATTTCCAAAAACAACTAGCTTTTCTGAACAAATCAATTTGGCAGCAATCCGTCACTTAGAAATTCGAAAATGAATATTGATGATGTGGCCGTCATCATCAGAGTTATTTCCTAATAATCCAAGTGATTTCAATGCTATATCACTTTCAAAATCCATTTAAAACAAATTTCCTTTCAGAAATACCTCCAAAACAATAACGCTATTATTTTCTTCAAAATACTTCCAAATCTCCAGGATTTACATTTCCAAATCCTGCTTAAATAAATTTTAACTACAATTCATTTGCACAGCTTATGCTCATACAAATTCTCATTTGATTATATTTCAATTTATAAATTACATTTATAATTCATATTTATAAATTTCATTTTATAATGAATTTATTCCCTTAAATTTTGGTTATATTTTCAATTTCTAGTTAAATTTTTACACAACGATGATAATAATGTAATATTATCATTTCTAACATCCAAGCAACCATATATTAGTTAAAATAGTTTACAAAAACTTTTCTTTGTACCAAAATATATTTTTGGGCAAAATTATTTCATTCACCCATATTAAAACAATACTGTTTCAATTGTTCTATTCAACTGTTTAGAAACCCCTTCGATACAGTTGTCCAGACTATGCCGACGAAGGTTCATATGCCACTCAATAAACCAATCAACACAATATTGAAACAATTTATATTCACTAACAAATACGCGCTCATATCTATTAATACGCTCTAACTCATTCTAGAGTACTATAGACTCTATTTTATGAGTAATTCCCACCAGAGCCAAGGTTATCACCAACCTAAGCACTGATACCAAGTGAAACGACCTGCAAATCCGTACCCCTTGAGTCAACACTATTTTACCTAAATCAACTCAAGTTGTACAGAAATACGAACACTTGGGTTAAAGAAGAAGAAGTAGAAGAAGAAAACAGAAAACAACAACAGAATCTAACCATCGCAGCAGAATAAAATATAATAGATATTAACATATCTTTACACCAAAACAAATAAATGAGTTTATATATTACATTATCAGAGTATATCAGTCACAGCTCAACATCAACAACATACAAATGGATACACAGCAACTCAATACAGCGGAATATATATATATATATATATATAAACAAGTACGGAAATACATATCGTCATCCAGCTCATCTCCTGAGCTCCACAGCATCATATCCTGCATCCTATAATACTCGGTCTGACCCGAGCATTACAGTTAAATAACACCCGAGTCAGTCTAGAATACCAGCATGAGAAAATCACACTCAATTGATTACTAAAGTTTTAAAAATCCTTTGAAAACAAAAGCATCTCGTAAGACCACGCCACAAATAAACATGTCGGGTTTTTACCTTATGATAGCTAAAACAATTTTTATAGAAATCGTCTAATATTATAATAGGGTCTATATACAAATACTTATAAAATAGCCGAAATTGTTACATCTATTAAATTCCAGCTACTAGCCACAGAGTGGGTAATACAAACAAAACTCGTACAAGGCTCGTAGGGAGAATGGATTTCCAACTAATGACTAGGCACTGGGGTACCGCCTGTGATGTGCACGTAAATATGCATATTTTTACCACCATATTTAATCTATTTAAATTGAATAAATGATCATATTGGGTATTTTTACTTATTTAAACCAAATTCAAATTGTTTTCAAATTGTCACATATTCCTCTTCATATTGGGGCAAAATGGTCATTTTTGTGCATATATCAAATTGAGAAAATTTAATGGGAAATTTCTATATTATTTTGTAGGAATTTAAACTCAATTACAAGTGGTTTCATGAAGGAATATGCATGTACAAAGAAGATAAAAAAGAATGAAGATGGAAATAATTCAAAGTGAAGAACATAGAGGACCCCACCTACCCACTACCTTAATGTACAAATTAAAGGCTAATGCACATGCTAAAAGACATTTAAAGCTTCATGTACATTTAAGTGGGGGATTATTAAAGCTAATGATAACTTGGCCACCACATTTCCTCCAAGGGCATTTTGAGCATTCCCCAAAAATATGCATTAGAGTTTCTAACTTGTATAAATACCCCTTATGTTTCATGTAACCATCTTCCTCTTAGTTAGTTAGTTTTAGTTTAGAAAATAAATCAAAGCTCTCTTTCTTTCCATGGCTACTTAGCCATTTTATTTCATGTAATTTTCTTTTCTTTTATGCAATGTTAATTCTCTTTTATTTACATGCTTCTTCTCTTCTTATGCAATAGTGTAGATTTACCTTTATGCAATTAGATTAGTTGTCTTTTCCATTACCTTTCATTTTCCTTTCTTTTTGCTTTCATGTTGCTTTCTACATTTGTTGATTTGATAACAAATATGAGAGCTTAATCCCTACAATTTAGGGGTAATCAAGTGTGGGGGGAGACTCATCTTCTTCTTGATTTTTCAGGATTAATTTTACATTTTTCTTCCAAAAACTCAAAAAAAAATCCAAAAACAAAAGAAGAATTTATTTTTAGTGTTTTTGATTTTTTTTTTAAAAGAAACGCTATAGGATAAATATATGGTTTTGGTTTATTAAATCGAAATTATTGAAAATTTATTTGTCTTAACAAAAATAAAAATGAAGTTTGATTATAAATAACAATGGTTTAACTAGTATATAGGAAGATTCATACGTGTTAATTATGAAATACATCCTAGTTGAAAATCTTTGTTTTAAAAGTGGTGAATTTAAAGTAAAGGATATAACCTTTTTTTGGTCTTCTAAGTTAAATGGTGCTAAGATGATTTTGCAAAACTCTCTCTCTTTTAAAAAAAAAATCATCCAATGTATTCACTCTCATTTAAAAGTCCTCACGGTTATGCATGGGTGAATTACTTTGAATTTTTGATTATGTGCTTTCATACTCATTTAAAAGTCCTCACGGTTATGCATGGGTGAATTACTTGGAATTTTTGATTATGTGCTTTCATACTCATTTAAAAGTCCTCACGGTTATGATGTATGGAACACGTGTAAAAAAAAAGACTTAATAAAAACCACCTACGGTTGATAGTGTATGCATGAAAGTGTGTGCACTCGCCATGCTCTGTGCTCCCCTCACATAAGCCCGAAAGGCAGTGCATGGGTGGTATATCTGGCCTCAGTTTACCTGAGCTAGGTGTGTAATTTTTCTTGCAAATAATGAGAGAGCAAGCAATTGAAATCCTAACACTATTTTTACTTATTTGATTTAATTTGTTATTAAAAAGAAATGAAAATACCACTTTGATAAACATTGATAATCAACTAAGGATCCATTTTATAATTACACACTTTGTTATCAACCGAAACAACAAATTAAACTATTGTCTATTTGTTATGATAACTTGATTTTTGTTGAAAATTTTGACGAGTAAATGACATAAATTTTCAAGATAATAACCAAAACCTATATTTAACTTATTTGTGTCAATTTAAAAATAAATCCTTCATTTGTAAATATTTTCAAAAATTTGCATTCATCTCTTTGTAAATAAATCTTGCATTTTGTAAATATTTTCATCATGCATTTGGATTTTGTGGGTAGTATCCGCCGAAAACCCTCACGAGACAACACTCGTCCTACTGGGGACACCCAGAGGTTTAACGGCTTATTGCATATGCTCAATGCAATCGTGCTCCCTACGAAAATGGATTTACCTTAGTTTTAGTTTATTCGAGGACGAATAAAAAGATAAGTGTGAGGGTATTTGATGTGCATGTAAATGTGCATATTTTAACCACCATATTTATTCTTTTTTAAATTAAATAAATGACTATATTGGGTATTTAAATTTGTTTAAACCAAAATTTATATTATTTAAAATTGTCACATATTCATCTTCATCCAGGGGCAAAATGGTCATTTTTGTGCATATATTAATTTGAGAACATTTAATTGGAAATTTTTATATTATTTTGTAGGAAATTACACTTAATTACAAGTGGGTTCATGAAGGAATATGCATGCACAAAATGAATACAAAGGAATGAAGATGGAAATAATTCAAAGTGAAGAACATGGAGGACCCCACCTACCCACTACCTACTGTACAAATTAAAGGCTAATTCACATGCTAAAAGACATTTAAAGCTTCACGTACATTTAAGTGGGGGATTATTAAAGCTAATGATAACTTGGCCACCACACTTCCTCCAAGGGCATTTTGGGTACTCCCCAAAAATATGCATTAGGGTTTCTAACTTGTATAAATACCCCTTATGTTTCATGTAGCCATCTTCCTCTTAGTTAGTTAGTTTTAGTTTAGAAAATAAATCAAATCTCTCTTTCTTTCCATGGCTACTTAGCCATTTCTTCTCTTATGTAATTCTTTTCTTTTATGCAATGTTAATTATTGTTTCTTTTTAATTACATGTTCATTTCCTTTTATGCAAGTAGTGTAGATTTTCCTTTATGCAATTAGAATAGTTTTCCATTTCACTTTGCTCTCTTTTCCTTTTCCTTTTCTCTCATGTTGCAAGCTGCATTTTTTCACACGATAACAAATATGAGAGGCTAAACCTTTTCAATTTAGGGGTAATGAAGCTCTCTAATCATGTAGCTTCAACTTAATTTGATGTTTATGCTCTCTTTTTATGCTTAATGAGAATGAATGAAGTGGTTTAATGATGTTGTTTAGCTTTGAATTTGATAGTCTATGTTTTTTTATAACAAATAGGCTATGCTTAAACAAACAAAATACAAATTGCCTCTTCATCTACATATGATTATGGCAAAGAAGTGATTGTTGAAATTAAAATTTGATGGCTTATATTTCTAATTAATGGTTAATAGGCCATGCTTAAAATAAATTTTGCTTTCAACTTTGTTGTCATATTTTATGAGATTTAAAAGTGTATTAGTGGTTGTGTTATAGTTTGATTGTTTATATTGAGCTAATTAATAGCACAAATATACCATATTTATGATAAGCACATCAACTAATTCACTAATGACAAGAAAAGAGAGATCATAACTTCATTTTGTTGATTTATGTGATCTAGAGAGTGGAAATTGCCTTTAAATTGTCTTAACACTCTCATATTTTTATCTATTTTCTTTGGCCATTTTTCTTCTTTTTTTAGTTAATCACTCTTCCAACTTTGGTTAATTTGATTGAGTAGAATTTTAAAATCATCAATTCCCTGCGGATCGACCCGTATTTGCCACGTGCTACATTCGTACACCATGCGCTTGCGGTATAAATATTTCAAAATTCGTTCGACGGATTTCTAAACCGATAGAATTTCCGTCGACGAACAGCCTGTCACAGTATGTGGCCTAGATAGAAGTACCGAGGAGTACGCTCGCTCCCCTGCAACACAAGGCCGAGACTACCTATTACTGGATAATCCCAAGTGAGATCACGCCGCGGTTGGGATCAGCAACCGCCCACTAAGCCGAAATAAAAGGGACATCTAGGCAGGGATGACCTCATCTTGCTTGGGTGCTACCCACCTAGCCTTGCTGCATAACCCCTGATTTTCAGTCATTCTCAGTTGATGAGGCTTGAGGCTAAGCGTTACCTTTTTAGAACATATCCCTTAGAATGCCCATCATCCACCTGACGATGTTTACGAAAGCATTCATCCATACAAGTCTGTCCCGGGTTCGAACGGAACCGAAGGCACTATTCCTACTACATCCATTTTGGAAATATCCTCAGGATTAGTAGCGATTATCCCTTGCACTTCACTGCTCCATCTTCGAATCCAAACTCGTTTCCACGAAACGTACAAACCGGATCGAAGTAGTTTTCGAAAAATAAATCTCAATCCCGGCCTCTTCGAAACGATCAACGCATTTGTCCAATATTGATAGGTGGTGATTTAACTATCAATTTAAATTCACAAACATCCATCCAGCAATAAATAATTTCCCTCAAATTATTTATTAATCTCAAAATATCTTCACAAGATATATTTCTATTTTCAACCCTTTGAAAACACTTTCAAACCATCTTTCTTTTTAGAATACACTTTCCCAAATATTTTCTATCTCCACTAAAATCACCAAGCACAAAACTAGGTTTTTAAAATAATTTAAAACACTTTACTTTAAAAGATACTTTAAAACATTTATGTTAAAAACTACTTCAATAATTTGTTAAAAATACATACTATATGAATATTTTAAAATAAGGTTACTTAATAAAATATAAAACTAGATTTTCACTTTTAAAAACAAAATACTAAGTCATTCTTTAAATAATTACTACCATAATAGATTAAAAGGAAATGCTTACCTTAGAATTTAAATATTTAGAAATAACAAATTTTTCAAAACTTGCTTTTTAAAACAACTTTAAAACCTTTAACTTATATTTAAAAATTTACTTTGAGAACGTACTTGGTTATTCAGGGAGAATTTCCAATCTGAATCACTTAAATCAATTTCCCAAATTGATTTCCAATTTATTTCATTTAATATAAATTTCTTTACTTACTCAGTTCATTTCAAAATTCATTGATTATGGACTTTTTTGTTATTTTTATTATTTTTCATTTGATTTTAAATCTTTTAACTGAAATATACGAATTTCAGCTTTTCCCAATTTCTTCTTTATTCTTTTCAATAATTTAAATCTTAAATTTTAAATAAATGTTTTGTTCTTTTAAATAATATCACTGAAGATTAAAATTCATTAACTCTTAGTTAATTCAAATTTTCATTTCCATACTCAAGATTGATTTATTAGAATGTTAAAGTCACTTTATTACTTTTCCAATTCATTCTTAAATTTATTCAAATTTCTATAATTATTTTACTTACAAATTCACTTCCTTTATTTTCTTTCCAAAATCCAATTTATATATTTTTGGTAATTCATTATACCCAATTATATCCATTCGAACCATAGCATTCAATATTCCAATATAATTCATCATACAATATCAAATAATCACAACATAGTGTATTAAATAATTTAAATAAATGTTGAGGGGTCCAGTTGGATCCCTCCAACCTGTTTTCCCTGCATCCACAGATGTTAGCACAATATAATATGCCAATTTCAAAACATACCATACTATGGCACATCAATCAATTCAACCATTCAAACAATTATTAAATTTAATCATTTAAATTTAAATTTAAATTTAGCTGAGTGAGATTAACTCACCTTTTATTTTATTAGCATCCATTCCAATCGAGCTTGATCTTCGTTATTTTTGACCTTGTACAAGCATTATACGATTTATTAATAGTTGAACTAATCGGAATATATATATAAATATTACCATTTATTAACTTAATTTAAAAAATTTAAATGATAATTAGACTAACCAAATTTCCTATTTTAATAAATCAAACCATTAATCACCATTTGTTTATTAAATTTTAACTAATAATTTTATTTAAACTATTTTAAGAAAAGTTCTTTAGTAGATAAATAATTATATAAGTTAATTAAACAAATAAATTTGCACAATACATCATTTTAAAAATACCTGGCAGGTTTATAGATGGTATTTGTATATAAATTTTTGAATTGACGCATAAAAATAAATTTTATATGTATACATATATTTTAAATTCTAAGTTTATTATAAACCCTACAACATTTAAAATTCCTTTATCCAACCCTTTATATATATATATATTATTTTTTTTAAAATAAAATTCTAATTTTACATAAACTTTAAACATTATAACATTCTTAAAATTTCCTTACAAAGTCATATACATTTAATTTAAACCAGACATGTTTACACTTTTCTTTGACACATATTTTCTTTACTGTAAAGTTATCTTTTTTTATATATATACACACATTTATTCAATCTAAAAACGAGAACTACAATACCTCACTGCTACTGGTCGAAGCTGCCATCCCCTGAAACCCTAAATGAATTCAAACTCGAGTCTTCCTCCCAACGAGAACTCCGTCGTGCTCCCCAAGCCCACCAACGATGACCACAGCCGACCCATTTCCCTCAGCTGCCGCACGCGCGCACGGTACCTCTAGCCACTGTGAATCGACGCACTCCCGTTCCAATGCCCTAGCCTCCACGAAGTCGCAATCTTGTGCTCTCGCCATGTTCTCGAACGGTCGCAACCCCCCAAGCCCTAATCACGAGCGAAACCCTTACCTAATCAAATTTGAATTCGAAAATGATGCTGCCCTTACTTCGATTACACTGTCAACGACGCACGCGAGCGTTTCCCCCCTTCCGTTCGCCATCTTTATTTTGTTTTTTCTTTTGCTTACTGAGGGTTTTCGATTTGGAGAATAAGGCTTCAGCCAATATAATTTTCTTTTCTGATTGCGTTCGAATTAATGGGAATAAGGGTGCGCGAATGACTTAGAAGGCTCGATTTTTGGCTTCCAAAAGAAGGATAAAGAATCGTGTTTGGGAAGCCAAAGGAAGTGTGCTAGAATAAACGTACTATAGTGCCTTAAAAAGAAATGGGAAAGGATTTGACGTAAAAGGATTTGACTGTTTAAACAATGTCTTAACTTGATTCAAAATTAAATTTAAATCGACCCGAATTTTTGATATAGATTTAAGCACGTTTATATATCGTATGCTCACACAACAACTCCAAACACTACGAAAATTGAAATTCGATAATAATTCAATATTGCGGATCTAATGGAACTGGTTTCGTCGAATTCCGAGACTGTGCCTCTGAAGACTATTTTTATATTCAATTTAAACGATAAACTTTCAAAAATTAACAAACCATTTTTAAATTGATTTCAACACTTCTATTTTCTTCAGTATTATCAATATAAATTTTATAAGCCTTCAATTTATTTTTAACAGGCTTAAAATTCTCGATTCAACATTTTACCCAATTCAACTTATTTAATTCGATAATTTAATTATCAAATAAATAGTGTATTTGAAATTCAAGTTAAAAATTAACTTTTAAATATTTAAAATCAATTAAATATACTATTTTCAAATGCTCAAAAATTCTGGATCGTCACAATACAAATATGGATTGCACGAGGAAATTGGTTAAGTTACATATATTTGAAATGGTTTTAAAAATTGAATCTTGGATTCAAATGATTTTGGAAATGGAATTGGGTTAAATACGAAAAGCTTTTGAAAAAGAATTTTATAGATAAAAGTTATTTTGAATAACTTGTTAAAGTTTTGAAATTTAATTAATTTGATTTGAATTTGAATTCAAAATTTGAAATTGAATTCTACGTTTGATAATTTTGGTTTAAAAAAAGGTTATACAAGTTATAGATGTGTTTATATGGGTTTTAAACCATTTTAAAAAGTGTTGTTTTGAGAATTTGAATTTAACCCAAGGGCTTTAACTTGTGCAAATACAATTGGATTTTTCTGAAACGAAAACTATTTGTTTTCAAATAATAATAGCTTTCATATAAGGAAAGGATTTCCAATTTGTGTTGAAAGATTTTAAGTTTGAATTGAAATAGTTAAGAAAGCTGTGAACTAATCTTTGTGAAAGATGGCCAAACCTTGTTTTAAAATCGAAGAAGATTTTAAATGGTGTTCTTTTATATAAAAGATTTGAAATGGGAATTGTTTTGAAAGTTATCTTTAGAAATGGTTTTGAAGCTATGAATTGAGTCTTTGATTTAATGATTGGATGAGTTAATCTAATTTGAAAAGGAAAATTTTTTGAAAGTCGTGAATGAATCTTTGTGAAAAATGGGTGAACTTTGTAAAGTAAATCTTTTTGTTCAAAGATTTGAAAATGGTAATTGGTTTAAACCATTTGAAAGGAAGGTTTTGGATAATAAGTTGTGACTTAACTGAGATCCATATATCTATATGTTTTTAAATATTGCGCTCATTATTTGGTTTAGCCGAGAGAGGACCTTTGTGTCATATAACCCATTCCGAATAATGATACGACGTTATGGATTGCATATGAAGACCGGTGATGACGACCAGATATTTTTGAAAGCGAAACGATTACCTGTCGAATGTCTTTGCACCAAATCGCCCTGGTATAGAGATTTGATCACCCTTTGTGATGGGGAGTCTGGACGTGAGTAGGGATTATCCGAATTGCAAGGGCTTCTTTGGAAGTTCCTTCGGTTCTGTTCAAACCCGGAACAGACTTGTATAGATGTGTATCTGACATTACACTTTGAGATGTAAAGCTGGTTTCTATCAAATACATTTCTGTTTGGTGGTGGAGATTTATTCTCTTAGTTTAACACCTTTCTCTGAGACGTACGAGCTCAGAGGTTATGTAGTTGATGGTTACTAGTGATACATTCCCAATTTGGTAATGTGGCATACAAAGTGTTGTTGATCATTTATTGATCAAAGCATGACTTTGTGAAGAAGTGTAGCTTTGTGGACGAGACTGCATCCGGACCTCACTCCTCGGAAATGGTCGAAACAGGAAAGATGCGACAAGGTTGCAGGGGTCGCGCCCCTAGGGTATGTTCATTTATTCTGGAAAAGGGTGGTATCGTGGTATGGAGCCCAGATGCTTAACTCATGTAGACACTGCAAATTTATTACTTTGTGGTTAAGAGCTCTCGGATAAAGGTTGCAAACGACCGGGGATAGCATATCTTAGGTGTTACCCCCAGGAAAAGGGTAAACCGGCCTTGTGTTGGCAGAGAGCCGGGTAGGTTCTCGGGGCGTCCCTCTAGAGGCATACCATGTGGCAGTGGAAAGTTCCTTGGCCTAACCATTTATTGGAAATCCAATTACCAATACGCACTTTGTACGGTTTTAGTTGTAGAACCTCCCATTTAACATGGTAGATATAGTAGGCATACTATAATGGTACGTATGCTGGTCAAGACTAATATTATACTTGCAAATGTTTTCCACTATGCACTAATAATAATATCAAAAGGTTTTCGCATATCAAGCATGTTTGACTATCAGAAGGATAAATCTCCCTCAGGTGTGCGATTGCATGGTGTGTGTGCCGAGAGGCCTTATGGTTGTTTCATTTTTCCAAAAAACGTTGCGGATTTTAGTGTTTTAAATTCTTTTGTTCTTCGTTTTAAAGATAAACTGTTTTGGTTTGATCACACTAGTCCCATGACTGACCCGGAGTTTATTGTTCCCTTCCTAAACTCTAGGTGCCCACAATTTTCCACACGGGCAGTCTAGAGTTGGGTTTTTCAGATAATCAAATAGTAGGAGTAGATTTGGTAGCCTTCAGTCTCTGGAAATCTTCTTCAGTCTTTGGATGACTGACCTTGCTTAGTAACACTTGATTGGGAGTTCGAGCTATCTCTGGATTGGTGCTTTGGAGATGGAGATTGCTGATATTGGAGTTCCTTCTTTGGAGTCCAAGTTTATGTTATTGTTCCGCTGCTGATATTGTGTATCTTCCGCTGTTATTTATAGTATCATATCTCTGATATGCTGGAGGTTGTATCATTGTTGTATATCACTGGATATTGTATTCGTTGGAGTTATATGATATATCTTATTTTCTTACATTGTGTTGTTGTACTTAATGTGTTATAAGCTCCGACGAATCGGATTTTTACAGTTGAATCTACGACATTCGAATATGAGTGAAATATGGATGTCGATTTTCGAACGTGAAAATCCAGGTCGTCACATTTGGTATCAGAGCTAAAGGTTGAACTTTAGCTATTGGATTATAACACATTAGGTAACTCATTAGAGATAGGGTGAAGTATACCCTAGAATGAGTATATCCCTAAGATATCCGTCTTTCACGCCTCAGTAAATTCTCTTACTATCCACTGATAGTAAGTATGAGAGTAACGACCCGCCTTTCATTCCATAAAAATACGCATCATTAAGAAGAAAGAAAGGGATAGAAAGGAGAAAAGATAGGAAAGAAAGGAACAAACAACATCAGAATCTCACCGCGGAACGAATAAATTATATTATATCACATAAAATATTACATAGTATCATATATATCAGAGTTATACAACTAATACAACACAAACTAGACAGTTATAAACACCCGTCTAGCAATTATAATTCAAGTACATCAGAGAAAACAGATACAACTCAAACACAGCGGAACCATTATATATATCTACACGTTGAAGCCTCCTGCTCCATATCTCCTCCCAAACTTGTCTGAGCAATCCTGAATCACTTGACTACTCATACATAATATGAGTACCCAAGAGTTTAATAAAACAGAGAATAAACACTCAGGTCAGACATGGGTCTGGTGTGAGTAAACGGGTTTAAAGTTGTTTAACTTTAGAAAATCTTTTGAAAAGAAAGGTATCACGTAAGACTTCCCACACATATACGTGGAAAAGTTTTTACCTTACGCTAACCAAACATTTGATAGGAAATCTAGTGATATTATAATAGTGTCTAGGGTTTTCAAGTAAATAAGAATTAGCCGAAATTGTTACATCTATTAAATTCCAGCTATTAGCCACAAAAGTAGGTAATACAAACAAAACTGTAGGGTCTCGTAGGAAAAATGGGTTTCCATCAATGGCAGGGCTACCGAGTTACCGCCCGTCACAGTATGTGGCCTAGATCACCATACCGAGGATCACTACCAATCCCCTGCAACACAAAGCCGGAACTATCCCTTACTGGACAGTCCCGAACAAGACCACCCCGCATATTGGTCGTCGCCAACTGCCACACAACCGAAATAAAAAGGGACCTCTAGACAGGGGTAAATCTCGTCCTACTTGGGCATGACCCACTTAGCCTTGCTGCACCTCCCCTGTTTTAGCTATTTCGGTTGATGAGGCTTGAGGCTACGATTACCTTTATAGGACACATCATTCTTAGAATGCTCATCGTCCACCTGACGATGTTCTGAAAGCATTCAACCCATACAAGTTCATTTCGGGTTCGAACGAAACCGAAGGCACTATCTCGTTGCAGTCATTTTTGTTGAATATGCGCTTATATGATTTTTGTTTGATGATAATAAACATACATACATTCGTTTAAATGTATTTGATAATATACTATTTATTTTCACAGATTAAATAAATATTTGCTGAATAAAATAAATAACACAGGTTTTGAATTCAAACGAATATTTTATTCAAACAAATATTTATTACAATTTTGAATAGTACAATTTCAAGCTCTCACTATACATATACAATTTTGATTACAATTTCATCACATTTCATATTTACAATTCACCTCACTACATATCACTCACACTCGTATTTATCTTCAACTGCATTCCAATTTGAATCCAGCATCTGAGAAATCTGCAAAAATATTCACTAACGCAGTAAAATTGAAAATAAAATATTTTTGCAATTCAAAATAAAAGATGATTTTGAAAACATTGTTTGCCTCAGTTATTTGGGTCGTTCTTCATAATTTAAATTTGAATTCATCATACACGAACAACTTGTGACATACACAGTATATTACGGTATATGCCACAAGGCCGTGCACACCGATATATACACTTGATTGATTTACAGGGACAGGTGAGCACAGGTCAAACCCAAATAAAAAGTCGGGTTCAACTCACGTGCAATAATATAAATGTCACAATTCTCAGCACAAGGTCAAACCCGAGTGTTTGAAACTGGATTCAACACAGGTGCAACTGCAAATGCACACATGAATGCAATGATCAAAGTATGCATGTATACTTATCGACCAGCAGCAACATGGACCACAGCTGTTACTCAACTCAGTGATACAAAAGACAATGCACCAGACAAGACTACACCAGAGGCAACACATGCAACAGAGACCAGGCTACACAACATCAAGGTGGAAACCAAGTATGCAAGTGCAAAGATAAATGACACAGTGTAAATGTAAATTCGACAAGCTGCTGACCAGAGGTGCAGACAACCCTAAGCAACATGAAGTAAATCAAGTCAGTAGCAACCTTCAAACACTCACATATATGAAGCATACAAGTACAGCCACAAACATGAAACAAGACTGAAACCAGGCAAAGAATTTACGCATCTTTCAGCTGCATGTACATCAGGTACAAGTGAACCAGATTGGAGCAGAGACAAGAAGATGCATACACATATAGGACTGCAATGGATGCAACAATAAACACAAGATTACATAAACACTATAGGCCGTAACAAATTGCAACAGCACCAATGCAAGTAACTGCAAATGCACCAGTATTCCAAGTCAAATGAACCATCAACTACAAGCAAGAATCTCGGCAAACAAAACAAACTCAACAGTTCCAGTTACAACAAAGACCAAGTGCAGCATCAGTTCGTACATGATTACAACAAGCAGTGCAGACCAACCCAATTGCAACAAACAAATGCATCAATATTTGTAAGTGATACAGCAAACATGAAAGCTACAAGATACACAAGTTTACATCAATGCATGTATCTCAATAGCACACTCAAGACCAGACCAGACAAGTCAAATGATGTAAACAGTGAAGAACATGGATGCAGAGATTCAAGCCAGCAAATACAAAGACCACATGCCACAATATCGAGTACATGAAGATGGCATCAATATTCAAACAACAGCAGTATGCAAATGCATACATAATAGAGGCAGCAAAGAACAAAGTACATGATCAAGTGGAGCATCTTGTAAACTGAACAACTATGGACAGAGCTCGAGCACAGTTGAAGCTCAAAACATGAAGTGAATGCATCAGTACAGGAATGCAAGAAAGGACTCGTATAAGCCGTGAACAAAATTTCAAATTGATCAATTTACATTGAAGATGGTCATGCCATAGTCAACAAGAAAGGCAACGCAAAAATCATTGACCAAGTTAAAATTCAAAGCCGAGAAAATTCAAACCAAGTCAAGAATTCCAAGCCGTGGTCATCACGTAATGATTCAATACCGTGAATGTTAAGCGACCAAAATATATACGTGAATTGAAGAAGTCAGCAATCATCTCAAACATCCAAGCTAAAATCAACGGCCGAACAAATTAATTGACAAATTCAAATCAATCTATACGAACGCAAAAATAGGAATTGGATTCCTATATAAAACCCTACATCATCATCGGCAATGATTCATCGAGTTCGAGCATCAATTAGTAAAAGCAAAAGGGATAAATTACTTACCAAAATCACAACAGTGAACTCGATCAACCAAAGCGGCCAAGAGCGAACGAACGAGAACAAAACACACGAAGAGGCACAGCTTCGAAAGTCCTAATTTGAATTAAGGACGCAAGCCATAATTTCAGAAAGAAGAAGAACGAGAGCAGCCGCACTTTTCAAGCCCTAATTCATGCGCAAGAGGAACGAAAGAGGATCGGACATTTTTCACAAGCAACAGTGGATCGGTTGAAAGAATAGTGGGCCGGCCTGCTTATTAAAAGAGGGGATTTAGCTTTTAATTTTATAAAAAGGGGTTTTTTTTAGTTTTTTATAATTGAGCAAAAATTACGCTTTCACATTCGTATTTTAATTTTTGCTCCTGCTGTTATTTTTGAAGTTGTTTTTCTTTTCGAGTCAAAGATTTTGTAAATCACCACCTAGGGATTAGGTAGTGTCAGATTGTCTATTTAGAATTAGTTCAGTGAGCAGGGGTGCGAGTTTGCAAAACTCTGTAGGCAGGAGCAGTGTTTGCGAGTAAGCGAAACTCTATTGTAGGCGGGAGCAGAGTTTGCGAGTAAACGAAACTCTATAGGCGGGGCAGGGTGTGCGAGTCTAGTAGAGTGTTTGTGAGCGGGAGCAAAGGGTCTGCGAGTCTAGTAGAGTGTTTGTGAGCGGGAGCAAAAGGGTCTGCGAGTCTAGTAGAGTTATTGTAAGCGTGATACTGTTTAATTCTAATAGAAATCTGTGAATGCAGCAGTAGGCAGGGGTTGCCGAAGCTGGGTAAATTTTGTGTGTGATTTACTTTTCAGCATATTTATTTCTGCAGTTTATTTCTGTGTTTAAATTGAGAAAATTTGCTATAACCCTATTCACCCCCCCTCTAGGGTTAATCTAGATCCTACAAGTGGTATCAGAGCCAGGTTAATATTTTTTTATTTAACTCTAGAGTCATGAGTCTACAAAATAATGCTTTTTCTGAGGGGCAATCTATTGCTAGGCCACCCATGTTTAACGGGAACGATTATGCTTATTGGAAAGTTAGGATGGGTATTTATCTTAGTTCCGTTGATTATGATGTTTGGGATATTATTGAAACAGGCTATAAACCTCCCACTATAATCGTTGGTGGTACTGAGATTCCTAAACCTAAGGATAGGTGGGATGCTAACGATAAGAGATTGAAAACCATAAATGCTAAAGCCATGAATGCTTTAATCTGTGCTCTTGATAAAAATGAATTTAATAGAATTTCTCATTGTGAAACAGCACAGGAAATTTGGCATACTTTGGAGGTGACACACGAAGGAACTTCTCAAGTCAAGGAGTCTCGTCTAGCTCTATACAGCAACGAATATGAAAACTTTGTGATGGACAAAGGCGAGAGCATAAAAGATATGTTTGGACGCTTCTCAACCTTGATATACAATGCTAGAGCGCTTGGGAAGGTATTTACTGAAGTGGAGCTTGTGCGGAAGATACTACGAGTCTTACCAATGAACTTTGAGGCAAAAGTCACGGCAATACAAGAATCAAAAGATTTGAGCAAACTAAGCATGGAGGAGTTGATTGGCAACTTGATGACATATGAACTTGAGTTAAAAGCAAAGGAAGAACGCAACAACTCCGAACCAAAGAAGAAGACGATTGCCTTAAAGAGTAAAGAAGAAAGCGATGAAGAAGATCCAATTGAAGAACTTGCAATGGCTGTTAATAATCTTAGAAGATGGTCTAGATTCAAGCCACGCAAGAAGAAAACAAAGGGCAATAGGTCAAAAGATTCCGAAAATTCCGATAATGAACTGACATGTTATAACTGCAACAAGCCTGGCCACATCAAACCAAAATGCCCACTTCTCAAAAACAACAAAGAAAAGAAGAAGTCGAAGAAGGTATTTGCAGCGACTTGGGATGATGAAGAAGGAGAAGAAGCTTCGGATAGCAGCTCAGAGGAGGCTAACTTGTGTTGCATGGCAAAATCAGAATCAGAAGCAACCTCCAACGAATCTAGTGAGGCAGGTGAGTTTTCTTATAAAGAACTTGTTTTTATGTGTTCTGATCTTACTAAGGTAGTAGATACTCTTGAATCTAAAATTGAAAAACTGAAATCTGATAGGAGAGAATTTGCTCGTGAAAATTTTAGGTTAAAAACTGAACTTGAAAATACTCAAAACCTAGAATGTAAAAAATGTAAGATTTTAGATTCAGAATTATCAAAACTGAGGAATAACTTTGAAAGTCTTGAAAATGAAAACTTGAATCTTAAGGAAATCATTGACACTAGGAAAAAGGATTTTATAAATCGATGCACCTCACTTGTCACTGAAAACACAACACTAAAAACCAAAGTCCAAAATCTTGAGAAATCTTTGAATAACTTTTCAAGAGGCGAAAAATCTTTCAACATGCTATTGGGAAATCAAATTTTTGCTAACAATAGAAAAGGACTAGGCTTTGGGAAATCACAAAATGATGATAATGCGAAAAGTAAAAGTGTTTTTGCTCGATCTGAAATAATTGGAAATCATGTTGAAAATCATAGTCATAGGAACACAAAATTTAATCAAGTCAATTTAATGTGCTCGATTTGCAGAAAATTTGGACATAATCAAAATAATTGTTGGTATAGACCCAAACATGTAAAAACTATACCGATTTGGGTTCCAAAAGGCACAGATATAAAATCTTTGAAAGTCAAACAAATTTGGGTGCCAAAAGGAGCATATATAAATAGTTTTGGGTCTCCAAAAACATATTTTTCATATTCTGCCACTAACAACAATGGACCTATAAAAACAAATAGGTCACATAAATCTTTTATCGTGTAGGTGTGGTGGCAGGCTAAGGAACAACAACAGTGTGCTCTGGATTTCGGCTGTTCCAGAAACACAACGGGCGACAAAGCAAAGTTCCTTAGCCTAGTACAAAGGTGACAGAATCACAATAGGCAATAACGAAAAATATCGTAAAGGTAAAAACAGGTAAAGGTATATTTTTAACGATATATTACATGTGATTATCTGCACCGTACTCTAAAATCAGCCAATATTGAGATGAACAAAAGATGATGATTTTGATGCTATGATTTTTTTTAAATATGGACCAACCATCTTTAAATAGAATTACTTGGAATAATTTTGATGGTTGACTGATTCGGACTTAATTGATATAGTTTTTGATTGTTAACACGGTTTCTTCTATTTACATGGCTTCAACTTAAAAATCCTAATGAATTCTATTTAAAAAAAAAAAATTGTATAAAGGATTTTAAGAAAATTTTTGACTGGTTCTTATTTATGACATTGATTTGTGTTTAATTGATGACCAATCAGATTTTCAATTTTGAATTAATTTATATAAATTTGTTTGGTCAAATGATGGTTACTCATGCTACACGTTGATATATTGGTTTTGACATTTTGGTCACTGCTTGTAAATTTGCATGATTTCAATTTTCATGTGAAAACTGTTAAAAAGGATTTTAAAAATTGTTGAAACCTTAAGAAATTGTTTTTGAAATAATTATGATGTTGATTGACTGTTGATTACTCATGAACTTGTTTATCCTATGTTTTTTTTTGAAATTAACATCATGATATTTGTTTGAGTGTGAACATGGCTTCATTACAAATTTCATTTAAAATTGTTGAAAACAATTCTGAGATAATTTGTTGAAATTTCACAATCTGGTCTTTGACATTTAACGAAAGAATTTTGAGTGAAATTTAAATTCAGATGCAGATTACACTGGTAATATAGTTGATAGAAAAATTACTAGTGGAACGTGATTAATTTTTAATATTCATTTGCTGCATCGTTTTTTTTTTCAAAAGAAAATATCTACATATTTTTCACTTGAAATAATTTTCAAATAGCAGAAAATTTTCTTATAAAACCCCCTCGAGAAAATCATGTTTGACCATATTTACAGATTAGTCATTTTTGAAAAATTATTTTTATAATTTTTGGATTTGATTTTAAATGACTATTTTGACTAATCTAACTCCCTAATGATTATCGAAAAGATCAATAGTGATTGAAAAAGTGATGAGTGTCGATATTTGTCATACATTACTCAAGACAATATATTTAGAAAAATTTCTTTAGAATTTCATAACAAAAGTTATAAAAACTTTTTGTTGGGCAAAAAATTCCATGATCATTTCTATTTCTATCATCTTTCTATCGACCATCACTCATCAAAATCATATATAGTATGTAAATTTGTGGTAGTTTACAAAGGAAATTATTCGTTCTTCAATTTGTTTTATCTTCATATTCATAAAGGAAATTATCTGTGCTTCAATTTATTATATTCTTCAATAAAAATAAATATCCAATGTATTCACTCTCATTTAAAAGTCCTCACGGTTATGCATGGGTGAATTACTTGGATTTTTGATTATGTGCTTCCATGCTCATTTAAAAGTCCTCACGGTTATGCATGTATGGAACGCATATCAAAATTAATTGGTTAAATAGACAAGTTGATTCTAATCCCATTTAAAAGTCCTCACGGTCATGTGTGGTTAGAAGATACTTGATTTCATTTTTAAAATTAAATTGGAATACTACTAATCTCATTTAAAAGTCCTAACGGTTATGCATGGTTAGTAGATATTCAAATTTCCCGAAATAAATATACCACAAATAGACAGAACTGTATGATTTTTATGAATTTATCTCCATCATTTCTGAAAGTGGAATATGCGTCTGACATGGGTAATTATGATTTTTGTTTGAAGTTTATTGAAATTTGATATTTATATTCAATTGAGTTAAATGTTTGATTCATGTCGATCACTTTATCTCTATTTTCTCTAACACTATTATTCTTTTGCTGATAACAAAAGGGGGAGAGAAAAGTTAAGATTTTGTCAAGTAAAATCTAGCAAAGGTCAAATAATTTTCTATTTTGCATCTAGACTCATTTGCATATTTTATTTGTATGCATATATGTAGGGGGAGTTTTGTGTAGAGAAGAAGCAATTAAATAGGGGGAGCAATTAGAATATATCATTTTATTTGTATGCATATATGTAGGGGGAGTTTTGTGTAGAGAAGAAGCAATTAAATAGGGGGAGCAATTAGAATATATCAATGATCAAATACATTTAACATATTCAAAATCTTAAATATATGTTTGTTATCATCAAAAGGGGGAGATTGTTGAATATGCGCTTATATGATTTTTGTTTGATGATAATAAACATACATACATTCGTTTAAATGTATTTGATAATATACTATTTATTTTCACAGATTAAATAAATATTTGCTGAATAAAATAAATAACACAGGTTTTGAATTCAAACGAATATTTTATTCAAACAAATATTTATTACAATTTTGAATAGTACAATTTCAAGCTCTCACTATACATATACAATTTTGATTACAATTTCATCACATTTCATATTTACAATTCACCTCACTACATATCACTCACACTCGTATTTATCTTCAACTGCATTCCAATTTGAATCCAGCATCTGAGAAATCTGCAAAAATATTCACTAACGCAGTAAAATTGAAAATAAAATATTTTTGCAATTCAAAATAAAAGATGATTTTGAAAACATTGTTTGCCTCAGTTATTTGGGTCGTTCTTCATAATTTAAATTTGAATTCATCATACACGAACAACTTGTGACATACACAGTATATTACGGTATATGCCACAAGGCCGTGCACACCGATATATACACTTGATTGATTTACAGGGACAGGTGAGCACAGGTCAAACCCAAATAAAAAGTCGGGTTCAACTCACGTGCAATAATATAAATGTCACAATTCTCAGCACAAGGTCAAACCCGAGTGTTTGAAACTGGATTCAACACAGGTGCAACTGCAAATGCACACATGAATGCAATGATCAAAGTATGCATGTATACTTATCGACCAGCAGCAACATGGACCACAGCTGTTACTCAACTCAGTGATACAAAAGACAATGCACCAGACAAGACTACACCAGAGGCAACACATGCAACAGAGACCAGGCTACACAACATCAAGGTGGAAACCAAGTATGCAAGTGCAAAGATAAATGACACAGTGTAAATGTAAATTCGACAAGCTGCTGACCAGAGGTGCAGACAACCCTAAGCAACATGAAGTAAATCAAGTCAGTAGCAACCTTCAAACACTCACATATATGAAGCATACAAGTACAGCCACAAACATGAAACAAGACTGAAACCAGGCAAAGACTTTACGCATCTTTCAGCTGCATGTACATCAGGTACAAGTGAACCAGATTGGAGCAGAGACAAGAAGATGCATACACATATAGGACTGCAATGGATGCAACAATAAACACAAGATTACATAAACACTATAGGCCGTAACAAATTGCAACAGCACCAATGCAAGTAACTGCAAATGCACCAGTATTCCAAGTCAAATGAACCATCAACTACAAGCAAGAATCTCGGCAAACAAAACAAACTCAACAGTTCCAGTTACAACAAAGACCAAGTGCAGCATCAGTTCGTACATGATTACAACAAGCAGTGCAGACCAACCCAATTGCAACAAACAAATGCATCAATATTTGTAAGTGATACAGCAAACATGAAAGCTACAAGATACACAAGTTTACATCAATGCATGTATCTCAATAGCACACTCAAGACCAGACCAGACAAGTCAAATGATGTAAACAGTGAAGAACATGGATGCAGAGATTCAAGCCAGCAAATACAAAGACCACATGCCACAATATCGAGTACATGAAGATGGCATCAATATTCAAACAACAGCAGTATGCAAATGCATACATAATAGAGGCAGCAAAGAACAAAGTACATGATCAAGTGGAGCATCTTGTAAACTGAACAACTATGGACAGAGCTCGAGCACAGTTGAAGCTCAAAACATGAAGTGAATGCATCAGTACAGGAATGCAAGAAAGGACTCGTATAAGCCGTGAACAAAATTTCAAATTGATCAATTTACATTGAAGATGGTCATGCCATAGTCAACAAGAAAAGCAACGCAAAAATCATTGACCAAGTTAAAATTCAAAGCCGAGAAAATTCAAACCAAGTCAAGAATTCCAAGCCGTGGTCATCACGTAATGATTCAATACCGTGAATGTTAAGCAACCAAAATATATACGTGAATTGAAGAAGTCAGCAATCATCTCAAACATCCAAGCTAAAATCAACGGCCGAACAAATTAATTGACAAATTCAAATCAATCTATACGAACGCAAAAATAGGAATTGGATTCCTATATAAAACCCTACATCATCATCGGCAATGATTCATCGAGTTCGAGCATCAATTAGTAAAAGCAAAAGGGATAAATTACTTACCAAAATCACAACAGTGAACTCGATCAACCAAAGCGGCCAAGAGCGAACGAACGAGAACAAAACACACGAAGAGGCACAGCTTCGAAAGTCCTAATTTGAATTAAGGACGCAAGCCATAATTTCAGAAAGAAGAAGAACGAGAGCAGCCGCACTTTTCAAGCCCTAATTCATGCGCAAGAGGAACGAAAGAGGATCGGACATTTTTCACAAGCAACAGTGGATCGGTTGAAAGAATAGTGGGCCGGCCTGCTTATTAAAAGAGGGGATTTAGCTTTTAATTTTATAAAAAGGGGTTTTTTTTAGTTTTTTATAATTGAGCAAAAATTACGCTTTCACATTCGTATTTTAATTTTTGCTCCTGCTGTTATTTTTGAAGTTGTTTTTCTTTTCGAGTCAAAGATTTTGTAAATCACCACCTAGGGATTAGGTAGTGTCAGATTGTCTATTTAGAATTAGTTCAGTGAGCAGGGGTGCGAGTTTGCAAAACTCTGTAGGCGGGAGCAGTGTTTGCGAGTAAGCGAAACTCTATTGTAGGCGGGAGCAGAGTTTGCGAGTAAACGAAACTCTATAGGCGGGAGCAGGGTGTGCGAGTCTAGTAGAGTGTTTGTGAGCGGGAGCAAAGGGTCTGCGAGTCTAGTAGAGTGTTTGTGAGCGGGAGCAAAAGGGTCTGCGAGTCTAGTAGAGTTATTGTAAGCGTGATACTGTTTAATTCTAATAGAAATCTGTGAATGCAGCAGTAGGCAGGGGTTGCCGAAGCTGGGTAAATTTTGTGTGTGATTTACTTTTCAGCATATTTATTTCTGCAGTTTATTTCTGTGTTTAAATTGAGAAAATTTGCTATAACCCTATTCACCCCCCCTCTAGGGTTAATCTAGATCCTACAATTTTGGAATCACCCTCAGAGTCAACGACCATAGCCCTTGCACTCGGAATCACCCTATCGAACCTGAAAGTACTACCCCCGTTAAACTTGTATTGGAATCACCCTTAGAGTATTAACACAAATAGTCCTTACACCTCGAGTCTTCACTCTTCACTTGAGATTAACGACCTAATGTTTAATTTGGATCGATGTGGTTTTCGGAATTCCAAATTTGGAAAAACGATCTCGGTCTCATCGAAATCCAAATGCCGTCTTAATGTCCGAGTGAATTTAGTTTGAACAATTAATTCAATTCATCATTATCTATATACACACAGATAGATAATTCACATATCACAATAGATAGTCACATTCTCGTTATAAACAGATGACCCGTATCACAAATAGATAATCATCACAGCCAGATAATCATCACAAACAGATAATCCATATTATCATACTTTAACTAAGCATCCATATCATATAGGTACTACTCATCTCATTACGGAAATCGCAACCAAACAATGAAATATCAATATCATCCATAAGCAATGATTTATTAACCATCATCTATAATTAATTTAAAATGAATTAAATTAATTACTACTATCTCTAATTAATTTAAAATAAATTATATTAATCACCACATGTATAAATCCTGCTTAAATCCATTAATTAATTAACCTAGTTAATAATCATTCTCTAAGTATTCAACTTGATTACACCTTTGATTAATCATTCTCTAATTACAATAAGTAATTAGTCTTTAAATAATTTCACAAATTATATAATCTTAATCATTAGTAATTAACATTTAATTACTTTATTTATTAATTAACAATAATTAATTACACTTATCCTTAATTAATTATATTAACTAATCACTTAATTAATTAATTATTCCTTAATTAAACAATTCTTAATTACATCATTAATTATATTAATTAATGATCTCTAGTTTCTATTTAAATTAATTACTTTATTAAAATTAATTACATTTAGTAATTAATCTAAAATTTAAAAATACAATTATTAATCACCTTTGATTAATATCAATCCAGTAATTAACTACCCTTAATTACTCATTAACAAATTAATTATTCCATAATTAATTATCTTCATTAATTAATCCCTTGATTAATTAAAAAAGTAATTACCTAAATTACTTAGTTAAAAATCATCTCTCACTAATTACATTCCAGTAATTATCATTTATTACTTCCCTAAGTAATAATGCTCCATTAATTATATTAAGTAATAACTCTTATTTTATCATCAAATGGTTCCTTAAATTAATTAAACTAAATTAATTAATTTAAACAAATCACACTATCATAATTAATTTCAATAAGTAATTAATCTTTTAATTACCTTTATCAAGTAGTTATGCTTAATAAATTACAATTGATTATCTTCAATTAATTAATCTAATTAATTATCAAAATTTATCACATTAATTAATTACTTAATTATCCTTAGATAACTATCTTTATTAATTAACAACATTTTCTTTAATTACTTCCGTAAGAAATTTATCGTAGATTAATTATCATTAGTCATCTCTAATTAAAAATTAATCTAAATCATTATTTAAATCAAATAAATCAGCTATTAAATTCTTTATTATCTTAATTATTTCTAAAATAATTCATTCACCTTATTAATGACTTCATTAACATTCAAATGTATTCAAAACATTACATTTTTAAATTAAATTCAAATTCCATTTTAAAATTTAGGATTTAAAATGTTTAACTATTTAAACATTTATCCAAATTTAAATAAATTTATAAACCTAAAAATAAAGAACATTCATTACTTATATAAGATATTTATATAAGAAAAGTTTAAAACTAAATTACTTAATTTTATTTAGGAAATCAAGCTTTAAAATAAATTGATTATTTTAACTTTCAAATTAAAGTTAAACGTTTCATAACTTTAATTCAAATATTAAAGAAAAGAATTTTATCAAGTTTAAAACTTATTTGAAACAAACTTATTTTTAAAATCTACTTTAAAATATTTAAACTTGTTTAACATTTAAAATTTACAAAACTGTTAAACTCAAAATTTGGTTTGATTGTAGGCTTAAAACCATATTTTTGCCTTGATTTAAAACTTGATTAAAATCTTGCTTAAATTTAAAATTTTCATTTTAAAAACTTTGGATTCAAAAATTTCTTTGAATTCAAATCCATCTTAAACTTGGAATGTAAATCCCTGTTAAAAATCCTGCTTTAAAAATTTTGATTTCATTCAAACTTTTAAAAACTGCACAATTTCAGGTTTATAAAACCTGAAAAAATACTTACCCGAGGCCTCTCCCAAATGCTTCGAGTTTAAACCCTAAGTGCTTCGGGTAAACTACTGATCTACTTGAGTAAAACTCGAGTCACAACCCTCCTGCACCAACCCCAAAAGACCACCAGAACCAAAATATGCACGGTGCATATGCACCGGCGCTCAGGCCATCTCCAGCCACCATAACCAACCTCAACCCATCGCCGATCATCCCCTCACCTGAACACGACCACCAGAAATCCCCATAGCAGTTCGAAATCAAATTCGAGTGAATTAAGCAACCTGGAACATCACAGCACCAAATATCCCATACCTGTCAACCACTCGCAACCTCTCCTCCGATCAGCAGATCACCTAAAACTTCGGCCCACTCTTCATCTACGTCTCCTCTTCCGATGCCCAAAGTCTGGCAACACTCGGTGCATTATAGCAATCAAGAAGATACAAAACTCAATCCATCAACAAACTTGGGTTAGAATCTGTAACTGCCAACCATGGTCGTCACAGCCATTGGAATAATCAACCAGTAATTTTCCAGTGACCACTCACCTCTCCTCCACCTTCAGGAAGAACCACAACATCTCAATACCACTAGATCACCAGATAAACCCATAAACCCCTAATTTTTTCCACCCAGTAATGCTCACACCTCGGTAATTTTAAAAAATGTGATTTTGTTTTAAAATTCATGATTTTGTACATATATTCAAGTTATAAAACTGTTTTAATAATTTAAGAAATTTGATATTCTTATCTGAATATTTACCGTCCTTACAGTTTACAGAGGAAACATGTTTAAATTTAACTTAATTATAATTTATAAACTTAATCCTTACTAAACAAACAATTTTAGTTTACATTTCAAATCCTAGTTGAGATCAAATCAGATGATAATGGATTCCTAATAAAATCTTAGTTTAAAACCAGAACAGGTATACATATACCTGGCATCACACACATATGTATATTTATGTATATACACAGAATATCATCACAACATAATCATACAAACTTGCTTATTTCTATCAATCCACGTGCAACAGGTAATTTAAATTTTTTTTTCAATTGTGAAGTTATTTACCTAAAAAAAATGAAGGCTTTGCAGTTTTATTCATAGTAGGTTTTTGATTTTTTTTTTTTTTGAAAACAGTTTGCATCAGAAACTTGAGTGCTGGAAATTGTTTAACTTTGATTTTTTAAAAAGAAGAACTGTTTTTAACAAATAAATTTACTCATATTTAATGAAGAAGCAGAGGACAACTCAGATGCATTATCCTAGCACTGCAATTTGAATTTCCTAAAACAGATTTGAATCTTCTTGTTGAATCTGTGTTTTGCAATTTGCTAGTTGAAGTTGATTTAAACTGCATGCTGACCCATTTTCATTTGCTTGAGTATGAGTTGAATTGAACTTCAATTTAATGTTGAAACTTGGAGCAGATTTGTTTTTGAATTTGTTACCAGATTGGGTTTGCAGATCTTAAACAGAATTGTATTTGGGTTTGAATTTGGTTTTGCAGATTTTTGAACATGAATTAGTTTTGCAAATTTTAGATAGATTTGTGTTTCGGTTTGAATTTCTTTTCTAAAATCGGACTTCAGTTTCATTTGAAGATAATGTTTGAACTAAATGAATTTCTAAGTTTCCTTATCTATATTTCCAATAAAAATGTTTTTTTTTAAAATAAATTTCCACTTGTTACTTAAGTTTGTAAAGTGATTTACAAGTGTCTCCTCTATTAGTCAAATGCTTAATACATGTTCATATTAATATTAAAATAGATTTTCTTAATTTTATAAAGGTTTTTAAATTCTCCTAAAACGATTTCTAATTTAATTTAACATGTTTTTATATGTTTATCTATATTTAGCCTTTAAATGTTTACATGTAAACTTCCTTTATAACATTACACATCTTAATGCTTATTTGAATATTTTTAAAAGAATATTTTAAAAACTAAATTTTCAAAAGAATTTTTTTAAAAAGATTTGAATATTGAATTCAATTTTATTTCAAAGTTTCAAACTAAAATATTATACTCTAATATATAAGAACTAAGTCTATTTCAAACAATTTTTAAAGAAAACAAAATAAACTTTTATAATAAAATACAACTTAAACTATTATATTTATAAACAAAATAAATATTTACTTAAATTTCTTTGAAGATATAAGAAAGATTTTTAAAACAAACTTATGAAAAGTTTTCAATACTAATTTAAATCAAATTAACCAATTTATAATTTATTCACACACACACACACACACACACACACATATATATATATATATATTATAAATTTGAAAATATCCTTACTAAATTTAAATTTAAATTAAAATCAAATTCTCTATTGTGGCGCCCCACCTCTATACTCACGCTAGCCAAGAACATTACGGTGAATGCTGTCAACTAGCACGGAGAATAAGGCTGTTGAGGAGCGACCATCCGTGTAATTGCTTTGCGCGAGCATCGATATGTGAGATAGCATAACATGCGTTTTATCTCAAGAGGAAATCCGACATACCGACACAAACACAAAGCTACTACACAGTGGCTATAATATCTTCAGAAACAAATATAGAAATAAACATAACATAAATCAGTCACAGACAATTCATATCACAAAGGCGGAAATAGATATGAATATAACACATGAAAGTGTACATCAGAGTAGTAGTCAAACAAGATCCACAATATCAAAAAGAATAGATACAAGTGCTAGACAAAAGAATAAGTATACATCATAGAGTCTGTATCTCAAATGTATACAACAAAAACTACTAAACTAAAGTAGTTAGCCAAAAGTCAGAAGATGGTTCCAGATAGGAAGCCATGAGGAAGCACCTGTAACATCTCAGTCTGACCCGAGTATTATTTAAGAAGAAAAATAATAAACGGATCAGTCTAGCAATAAATATCAGATGAAATGATATAGAATAAGAGATATGACTAAACGTATAATAATCCCAATGCCAAGCTGTGATAAATAACTAATTGAAAAATCAATAAGAGATTAATCAATATCGCAAAGATCTTCTCAAAGATAAAAAGGAATGTCATACTCCTAATTTCATTCACCAAGCCACAATAAATGACATATATATATCAATGCCAATCGTAAAAGTTGGTGAAACATAAATTCCAGAATTCAACACACGAAATCCAGTAGTCACAAGAAAAGGATGGCCAAGACACTGATGTAGTGCAAACGGTACATCCAATGTATCAAAAGCATAT
Organism: Allium cepa; assembly: GCA_030765085.1. Taxonomy (NCBI): domain Eukaryota; kingdom Viridiplantae; phylum Streptophyta; class Magnoliopsida; order Asparagales; family Amaryllidaceae; genus Allium; species Allium cepa. The sequence goes on along the minus strand of CM060931.1, from coordinate 555,987,959 downwards.
CATTGATGTAGTGCAAATGGTACATCCAATGAATCAAAAGCAAAGACATTGATGTAGTGCAAACGGTACATCCAATGTATCAAAAGCAAAGACATTGATGTAGTGCAAACGGCACATCCAATGTATTAAAAGCAAAGACATTGATGTAGTGCAAACGGTACATCCAATGTATCAAAAGAAAAGACATTGATGTAGTGCAAACGGTACATCCAATGAATCAAAAGCAAAGACATTGATGTAGTGCAAACGGTACATCCAATGTATCAAAAGCAAAGACATTGATGTAGTGCAAACGGTACATCCAATGTATCAAAAGCAAAGACATTGATGTAGTGCAAACGGTACATCCAATGAATCAAAAGCAAAGACATTGATGTAGTGCAAACGGTACATCCAATGTATCAAAAGCATATCATTGATGTAGTGCAAACGGTACATCCAATGAATCAAATAATTCGGAGCATCGACGTCGTACAGCGTGACATCCGATGGACCAAGTCAAAAGACATCGCACAATGCTAGTCTAAAACATAAAAATGATCGCCATGATCACAGAGAAGTGTCAATTATAGTAAGCTAGTAAATATACGAGCTTAGCTTCATGTCCCATAACCACTAGCTTAACTTAAATATTTACGAACAAACTGTAGATCTCCACTATAAAATTGTCACAAGAGATTCAATCGAACAAGTCCAAGAATTAACCGACGAAGTAAATTCAAGCGTTTCATACCACTCGTTTTACTAAGTCGTTTAATTAGATTTCTCATACGAGTGAGGTAAAGGCTTGTATATACTAATAGATCGGAAAACGGTTTAAGAAAACGAGCCATGTAATAAAATAGTGTTGAAATCATTTGAAGAAAGAGTTTTGATATTTACTACTAGTATAGAAAACCTTTATATTTTTAAAGTGACAAATCACAAAGAAGATTGTAGGAATAATCAATCACTAAAATTCACATACGAAGATGTGAATAAAATCCAAAGAAACCGATAAAGAATCCATCGAAATGGATATTCAAAAATCCCTAAAAAGGAGTCATCAAAGGCATAATAAATGATAACAACAAATAGGATCATCACGAATCGATTTAAATTGGAATTCTCAAGCGAATAGGCAAATAGGCAAAAGAGTGCAGATTCAGACGTCTGAAATCAAGAATTCAGACGTCTGAATCTGGAAAATAAATATTTTCCAAAGACAGAATTCAGACGTCTGAATCCTTGAAATCAGACGTCTGAAATAGGCACTTTTTAGCCTATTTCCTTTCTGGTTCCAAATGAACCAATTCAGACGTCTGAAGCCTTATATTCAAACGTCTGAATCTGGGAATAGAAATCTTCCCAGAACAATATTCAGACGTCTGAATATTACGTTTTAGACGTCTGAATGAAGGGTTCAGGGCATTCCCTGAACCTGGGCCAAAAATGGCCAAAACGAATATCGAAAACGATCAAACGAGAAAATGACGATGACTAAGGAATTACGTCGAACGACAACCCAGCCTAAACGGCTCTTCGATACGCCTCAAATATCAATGTCCAAATATCCATAATAGGATTTTCATGAATTAGACCAAAACACCAAAAATTGGAATATACACGAAATCAATCCAAACCAAAATCAATTGCACATGAATAAGTGTTAGGAATTCATACCTAACAATCGAAGATAATTATAGGCAAAGATGTGAGATAAAAATCTCACCTTTGAACCCAAATCAATGAAGGAGAAGCTTTAAGAACAAGCTAAGATCAATCCCTCTTCAATCTCAACACTAGAAGCTTGAATCTAAGCTTAAAAGAGAAACATTTCCTAAATTAGGTTTAGGAATTTTCTGAAATCAAAGAGAGAAAGAGTTGGAGAAGAAGAAGGAGATGCTTACCAATGGGTTCACTTGAGTTTGGAGCAAGAAGATGGATTTGCTAATGGAAACTAGAGCTTAGGATTTCCTAATTCTTTTTTTTCTCTTCCCCCATTTTTGATGAAGCTTGATTGTATTAGGAAATTATGAAGTAATGAAGAGGAGAAGGGGTTGGGACTGAATACATAAGTGGCTCAGCCCAAACCAAAGCCCTAAGTACAAAGTAGCAAAAATCAACTTTCTCTAAACATATCGAAGCTTATACTCAAAAAGGTCGCAAATGGCATTTTGAACTCAATGGAAGTGGTCTCGAGTCCTAATTCGGCTGTTTGCAAAAAGTAGCTTTTTGGACTAAAATCCGACTAACGATAAAATATTTAAATATAAAAATCGATAAATATGCGGGTTGTTACATCTATTTACAATATATACACATATATACATTATAAATAAAATATTTTTTTAAATAAGCTTAGAAAGACAATTTTATCATTTAAATATTTTTAACTTTTGAAAAGAATAAAATTCCCAAATTAAATTATCATTATCATAAATTTTGAAAAGAATATCATTTGTCAAACTAAATAATTATTAATTTTCAAAAGATAATTTCTATTTGAATTGGATTATTAAATCAACATTTCACATTTTAAAATAATTATTAATGAAAATTATTAAATAAATATTGCCCAAATTTCCGGGACATCACATTCCTCCCCCCTTAAAAGAATTTCGTCTCCGAAATTTAAAAGCAAAGATAATTTAATAATCTCATACAGATTTTAAATTTTAAAATTGCAACCTTATGCTATCAACCAAATATTAACAACCATAGCAACCAATTCAAACAAACAATTCTAACTATCCAGACAAAATTCTGGATAGGATTCCCTAGAGTTTCCCAGGTACAAATACTGGAATACTCGCTCTACAGAATCTAAACTAGCTACACCACTCAGATCTAGAGCTCCTATGTATCTAGGTCTACAAATCTAAACAGGATACTGGACCACAGACAAGTCCTGATCAACTTTTGATTCTCCCAGAACTGCTGATTCTAAAACCAGTGATATACCATACACGTATTCCCTCAGAGATACGTGAAATACATAATAAGTTCCAGCCATTCGAACTGGAAATTCAAACCTGTAGACCAAACACTTAACCCTTAAGAGAAAACAGAAAGATCTAATACTCTTATCCACAAATCTCTCATATCGATCCTGGGCTACCTTCAACCTTCTTGATCAATCCAATCTTTGCAGATGCTTCACGGAACAAATCTGGACAAAGAAATAAACGATCTCCAGATCCTACTCAACAAAATGGTTCTCTCAAAATCCATCGAAAACCACTACACAAACTCTACCACACAAACGTCAGAAAGACTTCAAACATAGTACTCCGATTCGGAAAACAGAACAAATGCACAAGACAACCAAGCCTCCAGATCCAAAATGTATTTCCTGTAGAAATCCTCTGATCCAAGACAAAACTCAAATTCCCAATGAATCGGGTGTTGCTTCTATTCTGGAATAGCTGCCACTATGCTTCCGCTGCACAACTCTGATTTGAGAATGCTGTTGATGAACACAAGTACAAACTTGATCAACTTATCCCGAAAACATTGTCGTCAAATTCCATAAAATCTCAGTTACCTATCCGATTCGGTCACAAACACCATAACAAAAATTCTATCAGAAAACTAGATCCGATCTATTCTGCCAGCTTATATATTCCTCTCTCTCAAAGAACCCTCCTACTATGCTGAACCACCGGTAAAGTTCCAACAACCAAGTTGAAATAGAACTCGATCTCTCGATACGGATGCAAAACTTAACTCCTTCGAAGATATCCGGAAAAATACCAAACCACTTCGATAACTCAAACATCCTCTAGAGATGTTTCAATCCAAACAAAGATTACTAAGAGAACTTCCAAACCATCGCAAGTCACTTTTGCGATTCTACTCAGTTCAGATTCCAAGAAACCGTTCTCTCTTCAACAATCAAACATCTTAAGCCTTCTAATCCAAAGAAGAAACTAGTGGTCCACCTTCAACCACAAACTTCACACCCAGCTGAGCTTTCAAAAGAAATGGACAAGCTTCACCATCTGCCCGGTCTACTGACAAAAGAATCACCGAGACTTCTAAACCATCGAAGAAACATGCCACTCTACTGCTTCCGGACTCCACCTCTAGGATACAGCTAAGCCAAGAGACTATCCTGATAGCACACACAACACCTCTAAGATGATATTGCTGCCAAAGTCATTCTTATCCAAAAGCTCATCGAATCACAAAGCTACATCAGCCACTTCCACAATAGAGCCTTCAATAGACAGATATCCCTCAGGAAACTCGATCTTAAACCAAGCACAAAACACTCTGCCAAACCGAGTCTCAAACTCAAATACAGATAGAACTCCTTCCTAAGGTTGCCAAGATAACATCTCTTGCTTTAGTACTTCCTACTGATCCAAACTCAAGAAAATCCACTTGCATGAGTGCAACCAAGCTTACATTCCAAAGATAAACTCCGAACCTTTAAAAGATTTCCTTCAGAGATCGGTGAAATCCCTCACACCAACTGCCAAACTACTCAAGATGCCCAATACTGCCCTAGCAGATCCACTTCCAACCTCAAACGCTCGGACTCCAACCATTGGTAGTTGTGTTACACACACCACTACCCTATCTACCTTTAGAACTTATATTGGAAAAACCGAACAGGTAACCCAATCAAATAGGTAAATATATATATATATATATATATATATATATATATATATATATATATATATATATTCAAAATTACAAATACGCTCTCTCAAGATAGACACCACTCCAGAGTCTAGGTATTCACTCAACCTAGCCCTCTGATACCATAAAGTAATGACCCGCCTTTCATTCCATAGAAAGACGCATCATTAAGAAGAAAGAAAGGGATAGAAAAGAGAAAAGATAGGAAAGAAAGGAACAAACAACATTAGAATCTCACCGCGGAACGAATAAATTATATTATATCACATAAAATATTACATAGTATCATATATATCAGAGTTATACAACTAATACAACACAAACTAGACAGTTATAAACACCTGTCTAGCAATTATAATTCAAGTACATAAGAGAAAACAGATACAACTCAAACACATCGGAACCACTATATATATCTACACATTGAAGCCTCCTGCTCCGTATCTCCTCCAGAACTTGTCTAAGCAATCCTGAATCACTTGACTACTCATACATAATATGAGTACCCAAGAGTTTAATAAAACGGAAAAGAAACACTCGGGTCAGACATGGGTCTTGTGTGAGTAAATGGGTTTAAAGTTGTTTAACTTTAGAAAATCTTTTGAAAAGAAAGTATCACGTAAGACTTCCCACACATAAACATGGAAAAGTTTTTACCTTTAGATAACCAAAACATTTGATAGGAAATCCAGTGATATTATAATAGTCTCTAGGGTTTTCAAGTAAATAAGAAATAGCCGAAATTGTTACATCTATTAACTTTCAGCTACTAGCCACAAAAGTGGGTAATACAAAAAAAACCGTAGGGTCTCGTAGGAAAAATGGGTTTCCATCAATGGCAGGGCTACCGGGGTACCTCCCCTCACAGTACGTCGCCTAGATCACCGTACCGAGGATCACTCCCAATCCCCTGCAACACAAAGCCGAAACCATCCCTTACTGGGCAGTCCCGAACAAGACCACCCCGCAGATTGGCCGTCGCCAACTCCCACACAACCGAAATAAAAAGGGACCTCTAGACAGGGGTAAATCTCGTCCTACTTGGGCATGACTCACTTAGCCTTGCTGCACCTCCCCTGTTTTAGCCATTCCCAGTTGATGAGGCTTGAGGCTACGATTACCTTTATAGGACACATCAATCTTAGAATGCTCATCGTCCACCTGACGATGTTCTGAAAGCATTCAACCCATACAAGTTCGTTCCGGGTTCGAACGAAACCGAAGGCACTATCTCGTTGCACTCATTTTGGAATCACCCTCAGAGTCAATGACCATAGCCATTGCACTCTGAATCACCCTCTCGAACCTGAAAGTACTACTCCCGTTAAACTCGTATTTGAATCACCCTCAGAGTATTAACACGAATAGTCCTTACACCTCGAGTCTTCACTCTTCACTTGAGATTCACTACCTAACGTTTAATTTGGATCGATGTGATTTTCGGAATTCCAAATTTGGAAACCCGATCCCGGTCTCATCGAAATCCAAATGCCATCTTAATGTCCAAGTGAATTTAGTTTGAACAATTAATTCAATTCATCATTATCTATATACACACAGATAGATAATTCACATATCACAATAGATAGTCACATTCTCATCATAAACAGATGACCCGTATCATAAATAGATAATCATCACAACCAGATAATCATCACAAACAGATAATCCATATTATCATACTTTAACTAAGCATCCATATCATATAGATACTACTCATCTCATTACGGAGATCACAACCAAACAATGAAATATCAATATCATCCATAAGCAATGATTTATTAACCATCATCTATAATTAATTTAAAATGAATTAAATTAATTACTATTATCTTTAATTAATTTAAAATAAATTAAATTAATCACCACATCTATAAATCCTGCTTAAATCCATTAATTAATTAACCTAGTTAATTAATCATTCTCTAAGTATTCAACTTGATTACACCTTTGATTAATCATTCTCTAATTACAATAAGTAATTAGTCTTTAATTAATTTCACAAACTAATTAACCTTAATCATTAGTAATTAACATTTAATTACTTCATTTATTAACTAACAATAATTAATCACACTTATCCTTAATTAATTATATTAATTAATCACTTAATTAATTAATTATTCCTTAATAAACAATTCTTAATTACATCATTAATTATATTAATTAATGATCTCTAATTTATATTCAAATTAATTACTTTATTATAATTAATTACATTTAGTAATTAATCTAAAAATTAAAAATACAATTATTAATCACCCTTGATTAATATCAATCCAGTAATTAACTACCCTTAATTACTCATTAACAAATTAATTATTCCATAATTAATTATCTTCATTAATTAATCCTTAATTAATTACAAAAGCAATTACCTAAATTACTTAATTAAAAATCATCTCTCACTAATTACATTCCAGTAATTATCATTTATTACTTCCCTAAGTAATAATGCTCCATTAATTATATTAAGTAATAACTCTTATTTTATCATCAAATGATTCCTTAAATTAATTAAACTAAATTAATTAATTTAAACAAATTACACTATCATAATTAATTTCAATAAGTAATTAGTCTTCTAATTACCTTTATCAAGTAATTATGCTTAACAAATTACAATTGATTATCTTTAATTAATTAATCTAGTTAATTATCAAAATTTATCACATTAATTAATTACTTAATTATCCTTAGATAATTATCTTTATTAATTACCAACATTTTCTTTAATTAATTCCTTAAGAAATTTATCTTAAATTAATTATCATTAATCATCTCTAATTAAAAATTAATCTAAATCATTATTTAAATCAAATAAATAAGCTATTAATTATTTATTATCTTAATTATTTCTAAAATAATTCATTCACCTTATAAATGACTTCATTAACATTCAAATGTATTTAAAACATTACATTTCTAAATTAAATCCAAATTCGATTTTAAAATTTAAGATTTAAAATGTTTAACTATTTAAACATTTATCCAAATTTAAATAAATTTATAACCTAAAAATAAAGAACATTCATTACTTATATATGATATTTATAGAAGAAAAGTTTAAAACTAAATTATTTAGTTTTATTTAGGAAATAAAGCTTTAAAATAAGTTGATTATTTTAACTTTCAAATTAAATTTAAACATTTCATAACTTTAATAAAATATTAAAGAAAAGAATTTTATCTAGTTTAAAACTTGTTTGAAACAAACTCATTTTTAAAATCTACTTTAAAATATTTAAACTTGTTCAACATTTAAAATTTACAAAACTGTTAAACTCAAAATCTGGTTTCATTGTAGGCTTAAAACCATATCTTTGCCTTGATTTAAAACTTGATTAAAATCTTGCTTAAATTTAAAATTTTCATATTAAAAACTTTGGATTTAAAAATTTATTTGAATTCAAATCCATCTTAAACTTGGAATGTAAATCCCTATTAAAAATCCTGCTTTAAAATTTTGGATTTCATCCAAACTTTTAAAAACTGCACAATTTCAGGTTTATAAAACCTGAAACAATACTTCCCCGAGACCTCTCCTCCACCTTCAGGAAGAACGACAACATCTCAATACCACTAGATCACCAGATAAACCCAAAAAACCCTAATTTGTTCCACCCAGTAATGCTCACTCCTCAATAATTTTAAAAAATGTGATTTTGTTTTAAAATATATGATTTTGTACATACATTCAAGTTATAAAACTGTTTTAATAATTTAAGAAGTTTGGTATTCTTATTTGAATATTTACTGTCCTTACAGTTTACAGAGGAAACATGTTTAAATTTAACTCAATTATAATTTATAAACTTAATCCTTACTAAACAAACAATTTTGATTTACATTTCAAATCCTAGTTGAGATTAAATCAGATGATAATGGATTCCTAATAAAATCTTAGTCTAAAACCAAAATAGGTATACATATACCTGGCATCACACACATATGTACATTTATGTATATACACAGAATATCATCACAACATAACCATACAAACTTGCTTATTTCTATCAATCCACATGCAACAGGTAAATTTTTTTTTTCAATTGTGAAGTTATTTACCTAAAAAAATGAAGGCTCTGCAATTTTATTCATAGCAGGTTTTTGCTTTTTTTTATGAAAATAGTTTGCATCAGAAACTTGAGTGCTGGAAATTGTTTAACTTTGATTTTTAAAAAGAAGAACTGTTTTTAACAAAGAAATTTACTCACATTTAATGAAGAAGCAGAGGACAATTCAGATGCATTATCCTAGCACTACAATTTGAATTTCCTGAAACAGATTTGGATCTGCTTGTTGAATCTGTGTTTTGTAATTTGCTAGTTGAAGTTGATTTAAACTGCATGCTGACCCATTTTCATTTGCTTGAGTATGAGTTGAATTGAACTTCAATTTGATATTGAAACATGGAGCAGATTTGGTTTTGAATTTGTTACCAGATTGGGTTTGCAGATTTTAAACAGAATTGTATTTGGGTTTGACTTTGGTCTTGCAGTGAATTGGTTTTGCAGATTTTGGATAGATTTGTGTTTGGATTTGAATTTCTTTTCTAAAATCTGACTTCAGTTTCATTTGAAGATAATGTTTGAACTAAATGAATTTCTAAGTTTCCTTATCTATATTTTCAATAAAAATGTTTTTTTTTAAAAATAAATTGCCACTTGTTATTAAGTTTGTAAAGTGATTTACAAGTGTCTCCTCTATTAGTCAAATGCATAACACATGTTCATATTAATATTAAAATAGATTTTCTTAATTTTATAAAGGTTTTTAAATTCTCCTAAAACAATTTCTAATTTAATTTAATATGTTTTTATATGTTTATCTATATTCAGCCTTTAAATGTTTACATGTAAACTTCCTTTATAACATTACACATCTTAATGTTTATTTGAATATTTTTAAATAATATTTTAAAAATTAAATTTTCAAAAGATTTTTTTAAAAAAGAATTGAATATTTAATTCAATTTTATTTCAAAGTTTCAAACTAAAATATTATACTCTAATATATAAGAACTAAGCCTATTTCAAACAATTTTTAAAAGAAAACAAAATAAACTTTTATTATAAAATACAACTTAAACTATTATATTTATAAACAAAATAAATATTTACTTTAATTTCTTTGAAGATATAAGAAAGATTTTTAAAACAAACTTATGAAAATTTTTCAATACTAATTTAAATCAAATTAACCAATTTATAATTTATTCACACACACACACACACATATATATATATATTATAAATTTGAAAATATCCTTATTAAATTTAAATTTAAATTTAAATCAAATTCTCTATTTACAATGTATACACATATATACATTATAAATAAAATATTTTTTCAAATAAGCTTAGAAAGACAATTTTACCATTTAAATATTTTTAACTTTTGAAAAGAATAAAATTCCCAAATTAAATTATCATTATCATAAATTTTGAAAAGAATATCATTTGTCAAACTAAATAATTATTAATTTTCAAAAGATAGTTTCTGTTTGAATTGGATTATTAAATCAACATTTCACATTTTAAAATAATTATTAACGAAAATTATTAAATAAATATTGCCCAAATTTTCGGGACATCACCATAAGTGTAAGAAGAGGACAAGATAGGGGACAGGGGAGTATGACTACAAATGGTCGATACCCTGTAACAACAAGGAAATAATTCTTATTAATCTCCTTTGATTCAATTTCAAATTCTTCAATGGCTTCGTGGCAACTACAGAAGGAGCTTTCGTGTGATGGTGGCCCTACGAATCGTTGTAGAAGATCCTTACTTCGTATCTTCATCGGATTCTTATCATCCTTTCGTTTTTAACTCTAATAAATTTTAAATTTTAAATTGAAATAAATTGGTAAACAAGAATATAAAGCTGAATTGGGTTGTGTCAATAAAATGAATTCGGTCAAAACCAAATTTGAAATTCTATTGTAATTTCTTGTGAGGATCAAAGTCCGAAGAAAGACAGATTAGTGTATACATTGGGATATTCCAATCTGAATTGAGTATCCATTGTTTGTTCTGTTGGGTTCAGATATATTTTACGTAATAGTTAGTTATCTCTTCGAACTAACATGTGCCCCTGCATATTTCATAGATTGATGACCCGAGTATCTTGTGAAGTGTTGAATGAGTTTGTTCTCATATCTGTTAATGATATTCTTATTTGGTAAGCCAAATACAGAATAGATATTCATTTTGACCTGGTAAATCAATTTTCTATCTCAGATGTGTTCATCTGTTCTTTTTTGTCTCCCTGATAAATTTCAGGGACGAAATTTTCTTAAGGGGGAATCTGTAACGATCCCGGTTTTGAGAAAAAATAAAATTTACTAATTAATATGAATATGTGGATTAAATTGTAAATTAATTTGAATTTTTCCAATAAAAATAAAATATTTGTTTATATATATATTGATATAATTTGAAATTTGAATTTGAAATTCAAATTATAAATGTATTGAAATTAAATTGTGAATTAATTGAGTTTTTCCTAAATAAAATATTAGTTGTTTAAATATATGCATTGATTTTTTAATTGAAATTTGAATTTGAAAACTCAAAAATAAATATATTGGAAATAAATTGGATTTCAAATTTTATTTTTAAGTTAATAAGAATTTGTTTCTAATTACATTAAATATGCATTTTGATTTGAAAATGATATTTTGAATTTGATATAATAAATTTTTCAAAGGCTAATTAAGAATAAAATTCTAATATATTTATCCAAGTGCAATTAAATTTTAAAACCATTTTCTTTAGAAGATTATATAAATGATTAATAAAGAAATGTATTTATTTAATAGGAAATATGATATAAAGTTATATTTAAAATATTATTTAAAGTGTTTAAAAATATAAACATAGTTAAAAATAAATGTATAAACATAATACTTAAGTTAATAAAAACATATACGTACATATATATCTTTTAAAAAAAATTAATAAGATATAAATTTAGTTAAGGATATAAACATTTAAGAAAAACATAATATATAAATTTATGAAATATTAACAAGTGAAAGGGTTAAAACATAATTTATAAATAAATACGAAGAAAAGGATTTAAATATAAAATTAATTGGATTTAACAAGTGTTAAAATCACAACATATAGTTTAAATAAATGTAAGGTTAAGATTTTATATATTAACATGTGTTGCTTAATAATAAATTGCATTTATCAATGTTAAGGTAATGTAACTTGAAATAGTACAAGTGGCAAAATGATTTCATTTAAGAAAATTTAAACATAGATATAGGCTTAAGAAAACAAATCCCAATCTTCTTTACTTTCTTCTTTTTCATTAAAACATGAAAAACCAAAAAAGTGGAAAGTAAAAGAAAATCAAAACAGATCCAAACAATAAAATCTTTTCAAATTCAAACCAGAGAAGCAATATCAAATTCAATTCAGATTTGAAGCAAGGAAGAAATCAATATTCTTCTTGAAATTGAAATGTATACAAAATAAAATAAAAATAATGTTCTGAAAGCAGTTCAAACTCAGTCCCCGGTCAAAGAAAATGCAGATTTCAGTTCCCAAATTTAAAACAAAGTTCTAATCAACTCCAACAGATCAAAGCAAAGAACCGATTCTACCCAAACCTGATCGAAGTATACATCAAAACAAGAGAAAGATCAAACCAGATTAAAGGTTCAAGTCAAACAATATTCACCAAGCAACAGATTAAAGTTTTAGATCAAATTTGAAATGCACTTCCAGAATTTTCAACATCTCTTCCTAGGCTTTGTGTCCTCTGTCTTCATCCTTCATGTGAGAAAACTGACCTCCTTCAAATTTGAATCTATGTTGCATTGCAAAGTAGTTGTGAAAGTGATAAATGAATGTCTCTACATGTATGATGTGCTGTGTACGAATTTGGATGCATGCTTGTAAAGTGTTGATTCTTCTCTCTGTTTTGAATTAGCAGGCTAGATAACAAGTTCAAAAACAAAAGTCTTTCTTACCAGTCTATATCTAGCTACGATCATTAAACAGAAAATGAATTTTACAATGTAAGTTCTTTTTTTTTAAAATAGATTCCAGGTGAAATTATTTAGTTTATAGTTCAAAAACAAGGTTTTATAGTAAGAATAAATTTAAATAAGAAAAATCAAATGTTTCAATTTCTTGAATTGAATTCATAAACTGGTTTATCATTGCAAATAATGATTTTTGAGAAGAAAATCTTGATTTTTAATTTAGGATTAAGTGCGATAATCTCAGTTGATCTGAAAATGGGTTTTTGTCGTTTGCTGACGAGCGGCAAGGCAAGGGAAGTCGCAATCGAGGCGGGTGATAGCTTGAAGACTCACATTTGTGGGAAAAATGGGTGGATTATTTTATGTTGATCGTGGTGGTCATTAGACGTTGATCTAGGGTTTAGAATACAGTTTGGGACGTCGACATTTCTGAGATGCCTGGGTCGCCGATGATGCATCGGTCATGTTTTCGAGCATTGGGATAGTTGCGTGGGTAATTGACGATGCTACGATCAGAGGTATGTGGATTCCAGTCATCTTGTTCGTCGTGGCGAAACCCTTTTTGGTCGAGATGTTTTGGGACTGTGTTGTTCATTTGCTCGATTTGTTTTGGTGGCGAGATCGTTCGATCTAGGTTATGATGTTGGCTGTCGAGGTCGTCCGGAATCTGATGAAGACCGAGGGATGGTCGGAGTTGCTTCTTTCCGCAGTACACGTGTACGGTGTGCTTCTGTGCACGTCTGGGTTTCGATGATTGTTTGATTGAGAGAAGTAGTGCTAGCTCGGGTCATTACTCAAGAGGTTGGCATGTTCGTCTAGGTGCAGTGATCAATCTGGAGGGTTCGAATATGTGTATGGATTTGCTCGCGTATGTCTCGGGGTAGAATTGTGTTTAGATTGGGTGATTTTGTTTTTGTGTTCAGCTTTCAAAATTTTAAAGTAAACTTGATTCAAGATTTTGATATTTATGATAACAGTATACTGTTTTGAATAAAAACAAGGAAATCAAAGATTAAAGTTTGGAACTTAAATTTTTCTCAAAGATGACAGATTAATAGTAGGTTAAAATAGGTTTTCAAAATTTATATTATGATGTAAACAAAGTATTTAAATAGTTTTAAAGTTATTCAAATAAATAGTTTTCAAAGGAATTACTTCAATTAAGGAGGAGATTTATTAAAGGTCATTAATTACTTAAAGATAGTTAATCAATTAAAATTAATTTATTAATGGTTAAAGTTGATTAAGTGATTAAGGATAATCACTTATTATAACTAATTAAGGATAATTGATTTTATGGTATTTAATTAAGGGTTAATTAATTAATGTAATTAATTAAGAGTAATTAATTAAAGAATAATTAAATAATTAGAGATTAATTATTTAATGATTAAAGGTTAATTGATTTATTAATTAAGGTTAATTGATTTATTAATTAAGTTTAATTAATTAATAATTAAAGGGTAATTAATAAATGATTAGAAGTTAATTTATTAATATGGTTTGCAATTAATTAATATTAGTTAACAGGATTAGTGTTTATTCATAAGTAATCAATCCGGTTTAAATTAACCAGACGATTAATTAATCCGACTTATGGATGTTTGAGCTCTATTGATTGTTGAATTGTTTGTTATCCCTGATGTTTGTTGTTTTGTGATATGAATTGAATTGATTTGAGATATGATTAATGTAATTATGTGTGACGAATATTATGTATTTATCTGTAATAAATTTATTTATATTATTTATCTGTGAATCTGTGAATGGAAGATAAGAGCTTATCAATATTGATGTGTTCGAATCTGTGATGATTGATGATGTTGCATTATTGGGTAAACCCCTGGACTACACCATACACACACAAATATGGATTGCACGAGGAAATTGGTTAAGTTATGGATTTTTGAAATGGTTTTAAAAATTGAATTTTGAATTCAAACGATTTTGGAAATGGAATAGGGTTAAATATGAAAAGCTTTTGGAAAAGAATTTTATAGATAATAGTTATTTTGAATAACTGGTTAAAGTTTTGAAATTTAATTAATTTGATTTGAATTTGAATTCAAAATTTGAAATTGAATTCTATGTTTGAGAATTTTGGTTTAAAAAAAGGTTATACAAGTTATAAATGTGTTTATATGGGTTTTAAACCATTTTAAAAAGTATTGTTTTGAGAATTTGAATTTAACCCAAGGGCTTTAACTTGTACGAATGAAATTGGATTTTTTCGAAACGAAAACTATTTGTTTTCAAATAATAATTGCTTTCATATAAGGAAATGATTTCCAATTTGTGTTGAAAGATTTTAAATTTGAATTGAAATAGTTTTGAAAGTTGTGAATTAATCTTTGTGAAAGATAGTCAAACCTTGTTTTAAAATCGAAAAAGATTTTAAATGATGTTCTTATATATAAAAGATTTGAAATGGGAATTGTTTTGAAAGTTATCTTTGGAAACGGTTTTGAAAGCTATGAATTGAGTCTTTGATTTAATGATTGGATGAGTTAATCCAATTTGTAAAGGAAATTGTTTTGAAGGCCATGAATGAATCTTTGTGTAAAATCGGTGAACTTTGTAAAGTAAATCTTTTTTTTCAAAGATTTGAAAATGGTAATTGGTTTAAACCATTTGAAAGGAAGGTTTTGGATAAGAAGTTGTGAATTAACCGAGATCCATATATCCATATGTTTTTAAATATTGCGCTCAATATTCGATTTAGCCGAAGAGGACCTTTGTGTCATATATCCCGTTCCGTATAATGATATGACGTTATGGATTGCATTTAAAGACCGGTGGTGAAGACCTGATATTTTCAAAAGCATAAGGAGAACCCATCGAATGTCTCTATACCGAATGGCCCCGGTATGGAGATTTGATCACCTTTTGTGATGGGGAGTATGGACGTGATTAGGGATTATCCAGGTTGCAAGGGATTCTTTAGAAGTGCCTTTAGTTCTGTTCGAACCCAGAACAGACTTGTATGGATGTGTGTCTGACATTACACTTTGAGATGTAAAGTTGGTTTCTATCAAATATATTTCTGTTTGGTGGCGGAGTTTATTCTCTTAGCTTAACACCCTTCTCTGATACGTACGAGCTCAGAGGTTATGTAGTTGATGGTTACTAGCGATACATTCCCAATTTGGTAATGTGGCAAACGAAGTGCTGCTGATCATTTGTTGATCAAAGCATGGCTTTGTGAAAAAGTGTACCTTTGTGGACGAGACTACATCAGGACCTCACTCCCCGGAAATGGTCGAACAGGAAAGATGGGGCAAGATTGCAGGGGTCATTCCCCTAGGGTATGTCCATTTCTTTTGGAAAAGGGTGGTATCATGGTATGGAGCCCAGATACTTAGCTCATGTGGACACTGCAAATTTATTACTTTGTGGTTGTTTTATGGTTGAGAGCTCTCGGATAAAGGTCGCAAACGAGCGGAGATGGCATATCTTAGGTGTTACACCCGGGAAGGTGGTAAACCGGCCTTATGTTGGCAGAGAGCCGGGTAGGTTCTCGGGTCATCCCTCCAGAGGCGTACGTGTGTGGCAATGGGAAGTTCCTTAGCCTGACCATTTGTTGGAAATCCAATTACCAATACGCGCCTTTTACGGTTTTAGTTGTAGAACCTCCCATTTAACATGGTAGCTATAGTAGGCATACTATAATGGTACGTATGCTGGCCAAGATTAATATTATACTTGCAAATGTTTTCCACTATGCACTAATAATAATATCAAAAGGTTTTCGTGTATCAAGCATGTTTGACTATTTGAAGGATAAATCTCCCTCGGGTGTGCGATTGCATGGTGTGTGTGCCAGGAGGCCTTATGGTAGTTTCATTTTTCGAAAAGCATTGCGAATTTCAATGTTTTAAATTCTTTTGTTGTTTGTTTTAAAGATAAACTATTTTGGTTTGCTCACACCGGTCCCATGACTGACTCGAAGTTTATTGTTCCCTTCCTAAACTCTACGTGCCCACAATTTTCCACACGGGCAGTCTAGAGTTGGTTTCTCAGATAATCAAATAGTAGGAGTAGATTTGGTAGCCTTCAGTCTCTGGAAATCTTCTTCAATCTTTGGATGATTGATCTTGCTTAGTAACACTTGATTGGGAGTTCGAGCTATCTCTGGATTGGTGCTTTGGAGATGGAGATTGCTGATTTTGGAGTTCCTACTTTGGAGTCCAAGTTTATGTTATTGTTCCGCTGCTGATATTGTGTATCTTCCATTGTGATTTGTAATATCATATCTCTGATATGTTGGGGGTTGTATCATTTTTGTATATCATTGAATATTGTATTCATTGGAGTTATATGATATATCTTATTTTCTTCCGTTGTGTTGTTGTACTAATGTGTTATAAGCTCGGACGAATCGGATTTTTACGGTTGAATCTGCGGCATTCGAATATGAGTGAAGTATGGATGTCGATTTTCGAACGTGAAAATCCGGGTCGTCACAAGTGTCGTGATTGAAGTTGAAGCTTGTGTGATGGTCGGGGAGTTTGGAAAAAATGCTCGAAAAAATTTCTGATCAACGTGGTGGCTAAACGTGGTTCATCTAGGGTTTAAGTTTACAGTTTGGTATTGGTCAGAATTTGTCCAATTGCAACATCGACGTTGCATCGGACTGAACCAAGACAATTGGTGGCGGTGCGTGGTCGATAGGAGGAGCTCTAGATGAAGGTGCGTGGACTCTGGTCGTCTGTGTCATCGACACAAGGATGATTTGTTGGTCGAACTTATGTTCCAGGTTGGGTCAGACTACTCGTTTGTGAATTCGTCGTGGTTTCTGACTTCTAGGTGGTTTGATGGTTTGGGAGGGTTGTCACTGACTTGTTGACGACCGGAGCTTCGACCGAAGGTGGCCGTTCAAATTGCGCATGTGCACAAGGCCTGATGTGTATTAGGTAGCTTGGTAGAGGAAGGAGGGGTGGATATCTCGAAGTGGTCTTCGGGAGGTTCGTGTGCTGGCTCGAGTCTTAGCTTGGGTGAATTCATGTGTGCACCGGGTAAATATTTAAACAACAGATTGAAATATAAAGGCATACGGGTTGAATTTGGGAAAACTCGAAGCAAAGAGGAAATGGTCTCAGGTAACACTCGAAGTTGAACTCGGGTTTTATAATTTCCAGTTTTAAAAACTTTAACAGTCTAAGTTAACATAATTTCTTAATCTATTCCTTTTAAATTGATGACTGTTATTTAGTTGAAATAAGTAGTTAAAGGTTTTGAAAGTAAAATATTTTAAATTAATTAAGTTTAAGATGTTTTAAACTTATATTTTTAAAAAGAGTTTATTTTAAATAAAAACTTAAGGAATTAATCGAATATGTTTTAATTTGTTAACTTAAAGGTTAAGTTAATTTATATTGTTAATGATAATTAATTAATGATTTATAATTGCTAAGTAATTAAAGAATGATTTATTAAAGGTTAATTAATTATTAAGTAAAGGTTAATTAATTTATAATTAAGGTTTAATTTATTAAGGTAATTAATTAAGAAATATTTAATTAATGAAAGTAATTAAGATTAATTAATTAGTAATTAAAGACTAATTAATTTATAATTAAGAATAATTCGTCATTAATTAAGGTTAATTAATGAAAATAATTATGTGATTAATTAATTATAATCCCACGAATAATTCATCTTAATTATAGATGATTGGTTATTATTGAATACTTTACATTGATTGGTGTCTTTGATATATGATTGTGATCTATATGATACAAATTGCTTTATGCTGAGCTGTGATATCTGTGATTTGTTTCTGTGTGAATTTGAAAACCCATTGGCCCGCAAAATGGCATTTGAATTTTGATGCGACAGGGAGCCGGATTCCAGTTGGTTATCCAAAACCCACATCGAACCTTAAATTATGAATCTTTGTGAATGATATATCCACTTGTTTTAAAATTAAGCACTCACTATTCGGTTTAGTCAGGAGATGAATTTGTGTCATATAACCCATTCTGAATAGTGATATGATGAAATGGATAGCATTTGAAGATGGTGGTGAAGAACGTGCATTTGAAGACGGTGGTGAAGACCGGGCATCTTCGAGAACGATAGGATAACCTGTCGAATGACCCTGCACTAAGTTGCTCCGATATAGAGATCTCCATATGTGATGGGGAGTCCGATCGGGAATGTGGAAGCCCGGATTGCAAGGGCTTCTTTGGAAATGCCTTCGATTCCGTTCGAACTCGGAACGGACTTGTATGGTTGTATGTCTGACATTACACTTTGAGATATATAGTTGATTTCTTTCAAATACATTTCTGTTGGTGGTGGAGAATTTATTCTCTTAGCTTAACACCCTTCTCTGAGACGTACAAGCCCAGAGGTTATGTAGTTGATGGTTATTAGTGATATACTCCCAACTTGGTAGTGTGGAATGCTGAGTGCTGCTGATCATTTGTTGATTGAAGCATGGCTTTTGTGAAAAGCGTAGCTTTGTGGACGAGACTTCATCGAACCTCACAACTCGGTTATGGTCGAAACAGGAATCGTTGCAGCAATGTTATTTGGGGGTAGCGCCCCTTGAGGGTATGTCTATTTTCTTCTAGATAAGAAGTGGTATCATGGTATGAAGCCCAGATACTTAACTTATGTGGTTGTTGCAAACTTATTGCTTTGTGGTTATTGGTTGAGAGGCGCCTCGGATAAAGATTGGTAACGACTGGGAGATGGCATACTCATGTCAGTAGTTACCTAGTTATAGAGGTAACCCGACCTTGTGTTGGCGGATATCCGTTTAGGTCCTCAGGGTCGTCCCTCCAGAGGCATACCCATTCAGTATAGGAAGTTCCTTTGCCTGACCATTGTTGGAAATCTAATCATTCAATACGAGTCCTTTACGGTTTTAGTTGTATAACCTGCCATTTACTTATGGTGGTCACCATTGTTTAGACGGTAGCTATAGTAGGTATAGTACGAAATGTCTATGTTGGCTAAGATTAATATTACACTTTTGAAATGTTTTTCTACACTATGCACTAGTGATAATATCAAAGAATTTTCTCGTATCAAGCATGTTTGACTATCATAAGAAGAAATCTCTTCCAATTCTGCGATTGCATTTTGTGTGTGGCGGGAGGTCTTATGGTAGTTTCATTTTCCAAAAGCATATCGGATTTCTTTTATAAACTATTTTTGTACAAATAACTGTTTTTGTTTACTCATAACGGTCCCATGACTGACCTTGATTTTATTGTTCCCTTCCTAAACTCTAGGTGCCCATAATTTCCACACGGGCAGCCTAGAAGCAGGTTATCCATGTTTTTGGAGCTAGCTTGGATAGTTGAAGTCTTTTGGAAGCTATCAGATTTTGGAAGCTTTGGCTTGGAGATCTTTTAAAGTCTTTTGGATCTAAAAGGCGTTTTGGAGTTTCAGTAGACCTTATCGAAGTCGAAGTATGTTGGAAACTATATGAATCCCTGTTGTTTGTGTTCCGCTGTGAAGTTATCATTTTTTTTTGTATCATATATGCATCACTCTGATGATGGTGGTGATTTGTTGTAATCAAAAATTGTGATGATGTTGTATTTGTGTTATGTTCAATGATATTCATTTGGTTTCCTCTTTTTATTTTAATCTAATGTAATTATAAGCTCCATCCGAACTGAAGTTCAACGTTTGAATCCTCGGTTGTCGAATACAAGTGAGGTATTTGATGTCGATTTTAGAACGCTGGATTTTGGGTCATGACAGAAATGTTGTTGACCCATGTACCTATAGGGGCTAGGTATAAGATGTTGGTAGAAACTACAATGCTGTACATAGCCAATGAAGAGGATAAGAGAGAGAAAGAGAAGTCTGCACAGACCCAAAAGCAAAAAGGATCTAAGGTAGGGAGTTTTTGGGACAACAAGAAGTCGAAGAGGAAGTTTTAGAAGGAAGTACAGGTATGTAAGAAATGTCAAAGGAGGGGTTTCATGAAGCTAAAGATTGTAGGGTGAGTCTGATGACGGAAGCCTTTAAAGGAAAGTGCTTTAACTTCCATGAGGAAGTGCATTACAAGAATAATTATCCTAACATGGCTAAGGAAGGGCCAAGCGAACATGCCTATGTTATTAAAGCTGTCCCTATTGTCGATAACCCACCATAGGACCAAGGAAAGAAGCTCTAGAATGTATAACTCTTATTTTTAGGGCTACTGTTCATACCATATTTGATTCGGAGGCAACACATTCCTTTATAACTAGGGATGTCGTGAACTCCTAAAACCTTAAGACACGGATAGTCAACATCCCAATAGAGGTTTCTAATCTCATTGGAGGTTCAACCCATCTTTCTCTTATTTACAAAGACCTATGTTAGACATATACGACGTTGATTTCATATACACTGTGTACATTCTAAATTTCGAGGGGTATGGATTTATCTTTGGTATGAATTAGTTGTCATATTATGGAGCCATTCTTGAATGTGATAAAAGGGTAGTACGATTAAGGAGTTGTTGCGGTTGTAGCCAAGAAGTTCTTTGTACACTCAAAGCTTTAGTAAAGTTAATCCATTTATACTCACTAAATCTATTTGTTGATTAAGAACCACTATCTGTGCCCATCATTTTTGAATTTCATGATGTCTTCCAGGATGTCTTGGGTCTCCTATCCCATAGGGAGATTACATTCTGAATCAATTCAGAGAAGGACGCAAGACCCTTTGCTTTGCCTTTGGGACATATGGCCCATAAAGAAACCCCTAAAGAAAGAAGGGAATTAGATAAGCAAATCTCAAAGCTATTGAAGAAAGGATTCATCTATAGAAGTACTTCTAAGTGGGGAGCCTCAATAATTTTTGCTACTAAGGAAGATGGTTTTTTAAGGCTCTATGTCACTATAGGGATTTGAAAAAGTTAATAAGGAAAAATAGGTAATCTCTGCCTAGAATAGATGACTTGTTTGACAAACTTGTAGGAGCTAAAGTCTTTTCCCATTTAGACTTAGCAATGGAATCCCATCAGTTAGGAATTGCATAGGAAAGCAAGCTGAAAACCGTATTCCATACACCAAATGGACTCTATAAGTGGGAAGTAATGCCTTTTGGACTGGCGAATGCCCCAACATACTTTGTGGATTTGATGAATAGAATACTTAGAGGGAAACTTAATAAATTTATCATGGTGTTTGTTAATGATATCTCGTGTTCTCCAAAAGCAACATGGAGCATAAAGACTACCTTAGGGAGGTATTAGAGACCTTAAGAAGAACTAATTCAAAGCTAAATTTTCTAAATGCCTCTTTGGAAAATGAAGTTAGTTTCCTTAGGCATATTGTTTTAGAAAAAGGATTGGCGGTAGATCCTACTAAAGGGGAAGATATCCAAGGATGGAAGGTTCCCAATAATACATAGGAGATTTGATGCTTTTTAGGGTTGGCAGACCAGTATAGGAAGTTCATCAAGAGCTTTGCACAAATAGCAACCCCTTTAACTTGATTGACTAAGAAGAATCTAGTCTTTGTTTGGGATAATAAGTGCACCAAGGCATTTGAGAAGCTTAAGGAGTTATTGACTAGTGCACCTCTGCTCACTATTCCAGATGGAACCAAGTCATTAATGATTTTCATGAATGCATATGGCATAGGATTAGGAGCAATTCTTATGCAAGAAGGGAAGGTAGTTGCCTATGCTGGTAGACAACTAAAAGATCATGAGAAGAGGTATCTGGTGCATGATTTAGAATTAGCATCCATTTTATTGCCTTATGTGGAGGCAATATCTTTTGGGGGAAGGATTGAGCTATTCACTAATTGTAAATCACTTAAATTCCTATTTTTCCAAAAAGATTTGAATCTTATGTGGCTGAGGTGATGGAGTATATAGCGTCCTTCGACTTTGGTATTCAATATACCGTCGAAAAAGGGAACGTATTCGCATATGCTCTTAGTAGGAGACATGCTACACTAGGTGCTATATATGAATGAAGATAGTAGGAGATTCACTTGAATTTTATCCTCCAACCTTCAACAGAACCCATCCAAAGTTTTCTATCAGTTATGGAGGTTAGACCAGCCTTCATGGACCATATAAGGCATGAGCAAGTAAAAGACGAGGAGCTAGTAGAAATTTTGGAAAAATTAAGGAAAGAAGAGCATTTTCCCCATGCTAGGAGATATTCAGTTGATGAGAATGGATATTTAAGAAGAGATGGATGCCTTTGCATCCAATGATTGGTGACTTGATGAGAGATATCCTTATGGAGTTTCACCACTCAAGGATGACCACTAATTCCAGAGGAGATAAGATGTACAAGGACATGAAGATAATTTTCTTTTGGAATGGAATGAAGAAAAGCATACTGAGTTTGTTGCTACATCTTTGACACGTCGAAAGATAAAATCTAAGCAAGGAAAACCTGGTGGATTATTATTACTATTGGAAATTTCAACTTGGAACTGGAAGCATATTTCAATTGATTTTTTGGAAGGATCGCCTAAAATTCAGATGGGAATGAGGCTATTTGGATTGTTGTTGATAGACTCACCAAGAGTGCTCATTTTGTTCCAGTTAGAAGAAATAGGACAAGCACCTCTCTCATCTAGATTTATATTAAAGAGGTAGTTCATCTACATGAAATTATAGTAAGCATAGTCAGTGATAGAGACCCCTTGTTCAGTAGCTATTTTTGGTGAAGTCGACAAACAACATTGGGAACTTCTTTAAAACTTAGCACGCCGTATCACCCATAAACTGACGGACAAACATAGTGGGTGAATAGAACTTTGAAACACTTGTTGAGAGCCTGTAACTTAGATTTTGGAGGACATTAGGAGCAACATCTACCTTTGGTTGAGTTTGCGTATAATAATAGCTATCAAACTATGATTGGTATGGCCCATTCTGAAGCATTTTATAGGCAGCCATGCAAATCACCTAGTTTTCAGGGAAAACCATTTACGAACTATTTATCGGACCCGATTTGATCCGTGGTACCATGGAAAAAGTAGAGTTGTTCAAGTAGAGGATAAAGGCAGCACAAGACCGTAAGAAATCTTATGTAGATAAAAGAAGGAAAGAGCTTGAATTTGAGGTTGGAGATATGGTATTTGTTAAAATCTCTCTCTTAGAAGAATTGATAGATTTGGTAAGTCTGGAAAATTTGCACCCAGATTTACTGGGCCATTCAAAATTCTAGAAAGAATAGGAAAATTAACATATCATGTGGAGCTTCCTGACAAGTTGGCAGGAGTCCACAATGTTTTCCACCTTTCTCACCTTAAGAAATTCCTTCACGACACCACTAGAAGACTATAGCCTGATCAGTTGGGGGATTTTAAGATGGATCCAATTGTGTCTCATGCCACCACATGCATTTTAGAGCATGTCACTAAGAGATTCTACAACAAAATAATTAAGTTAGTCTGAGTACAATGGGGGGACAATCTGGTGGAAAGCACGAGACAGAGGAGAAGATGAAGACCACTCACCCAGAGCCTTTCATTGTAATTTTTCTCTTAATTAGGTTTTTGTTTGCATCGCAGCTACTAGATTGGATGGTAAGAGATAGCACTCATATAGAAATTTTTATGCATGTTTAGAGTATTTTCATACATACTTACATGACACGATTACACACTCACGCTAGGATTAAGCTTATATAGTGTATCAGCAATACATAGTCACATTGCACAAATGGTTATGTAGAAAACATGGTTGTATAACATGGATATATTACAAGTTACACTATTAGCCCCTTGGAAGATTTTGAGATGAAATATTTTTTTAAGGGGAAAAAATGTAACACCTCGTAAAATGAACCACAAATAAAGTAAATTAAACTTAACAAGATAAGGTTTGGATATTGGAATTTTATAAAAATTGGAACCGTTCGCGGTGGAATTCTAGTATGTTTATATAATTTGCTAAAAATGGAGCTCAAAAAAGAAGTTATGAGCATTTGAAGTTTTTAGATTTAAACTAATTTAGTTTAAATTCAAATTCAAACGAGAAATCAAATTTAGGATTTATATTTCAAAAATTGGCTTGGGGATAAGTAAACGATTAATTAAGGATTAATGTTAAAAAGATATTTAGGGAATAAAATAATTAGGAAACGGGAAGTAAAATAAATGCCCTTAAATAAGATAGCGGTCAGCCTGAATAGGTCAATCAGTTGATTGGTTGCCCAAGGGCGGTCGACCGCTTGGCAATAATAGTTTCCATAGGTGGCTTGGGTGTATGCTATGTTCTATTCGGTTATGCGCTTTAGATTTACCCATTTCCTTCCTACTTCTATCCTACGGTTTTGGTGCGTTTCAATCCTATAAATAGGGCCCTATCCTCTCCACTTTTATGTATATTATTTTGGAGCATACTGCAAAACTGTGCCATTGCTATCTCTTTGATAAGACTCAGAAACTCTGTAGAAAATTCGTGTAAGGATTTAACTTATTTCTTCCTCTAACCTATTCATTTCCTATTCTTCTCCATTTTTTACGAATCTAATGAATATACATATATATACCTCTTCACTTTTGTGTATGTGTATCAAAAGAGAGAGACTTTGGAGGGGATCGAAAGGTTGCAAATCCATTTGAGTAAAGTTAAGGCTAATATGTGAGTGGAAACCTTAGCATTTCTTTTCAGCAACTGTTTAGTGTATTTCTTTTGAATTTAAATATGCCTTTTGGATTTTGGGATTTTGAAAATACCATAGATAATATCACACAAATTATTTGTTAATTTGATATGATAATTTAATGCTTAGATTCCCAACTATTTACATTAATTTGATGGAATTTGTTTTGTTATTGCAATCTTTGATAATTTCATAGTCTATTCCACTTTTCCTTCTTTTTTGGTTTAAATTGTGATCCCTCAATAGAATAAGGGATTTAGATTACTAATTTTGTTCCTATTTTACACAACTTATTCTTATCTTTTTTTTATAAAAGAGAGTTGAATAGAATATGGGTCTAAATTGCAATGTTTATCGTTTAAGATATTCCATTAAATTGGTGTAATAAATTGAGTTTCTATTTTATTTACAAGTATATTATTATGGTTTTGATTATGAATATTTATTCTCCATTTTGGACATTTGAATTCCATAAAAGCTTGGCAAATTGAAGAAAAAGGATTTTAATAATGATTGGTTAGGGAATTGACATTTAAAGCTAGTTTAGGGTGTAAAATCTATGCATTTAGAACTTATTAAGCGTGAATATTTATTTATTTATTTATTTTTACGTAATTAATGTATGACTATTATGCATATGGTGTAGTTAATTAGGTACTTATTTACATTTATTTTCCCACATTATGATGGTAATTGATTTTGAGGTGAAAATAAGAGGAGACTTTTATATAGCCAATTTATTATTTTAAGGCATAATAAGGAAGATTCCTTATAAAGCCTTATTTATGAAACGGTGAGATGAGTATATATATGTGTGTGTATGTGGATAGAGTAATTGATTTATGGCTAAGTCATAGGATGCGAGGTAAATAGAGTTGCATGATAGAAGTCTGCCCCTTCACTTTGAGGCTACTGTAGTTGTGTATACTTTTACTAATGTGAGATATCCTTACGATAAACATTTGTAATGACGTGAGTTTAGTTTCGAATCTAGTAGGGGAAATCTGCCCAGTTAATCAGCTACTAGTTCCTAAGAATAGTGGACTACTGTAAGACGTCATTATAGGTATGGGCCATAAGACAAAAAACCTGCTTCTAGGTGTGAGGTATTAAGTGGTTGGACCCGCCTTTTCCCCCCAGATAAAGTATTAAATGGCTAAGGGATTATGCTAGGTGGTATCTCTATAAGGGTCCACTTTTGAAATTAGGACTTAAATTATAGGGGCCTACCTATTTTTCACTTGGAAGTATTACACAACCTATGAGATTCTGTATGATGTCAGCTTGATAGTACCATTCAGGAGCACGCTCCTGGAATTAGGCCTTAAATGATGGGGTCTACCTATTTTCCGCTGGGAAGTGTTAAGTTGTTTGGGTACCATCTCTTACATTAGTAGCTATTTATGACGTATGATTGAGATATGGGATATACTTTTAGAATGTGGGTATTAAATGCTTAGACCCGCTTCTTCCTTTATAAAGAAGTATTAAATGATTTTAATGATTTTATGTTCGTAGGCGTATTCTTAATCTAAAATATATTGCCCGAGTACTGAAAAGGTAAGACTCAAGGTTTCTATTCACCATACACTTGTTGATCTGACTCCCTCCTCATATCAACATAGGTTAAGGATGAAGTGATGGTGGTGACGATGCTTAAAGGTGAAGAAGTTTGGCAACTGGCAGTATTTATTATTATTTTCTTTCATTTGTACCCATGGATTTAAACAATTGTGGTAATGAATATTATTTTATGGTTTTTATAGGATTTTGTGTTATGAAATTTTTATAGTTTCGAAGTAAATGGGTACTCTTTACTATTCTATTTTATTACATCCGCTGTGAGTTCTGAAAGTTTAGTTATGGCTCTGTAATGTTATTTCTTTTTACCACCAACATCTTGCCTTAGAATGGATCTAAATTTCGATGGGGCTTTCCTTGGTCAAATTTAGGCACGTTCCAAGGTAGGTGGTTACATCATCAAAGTGGTCTATTTCAAGGGTTTGTCCTTAGTGTAAGGCATAAATGTATTGTAACTTGGGTTTATTTAAATAAGCATATTTGCGTAATGTACAAATTTTGAATTTAAAATAGTTTAAATTAAAATTTATAAAGGTTATGAATAAATTTTAAATTGGTTTTATTTCCGTTCATACAGGTTATACATAAATAAATTCATAATTTTTTAAATTTAAATTATAAAAGAAATGAATAAATTTGAAATTATTTTGAATTTAAAATTTGAAATTATAAATAAATATTAATAATTTCAAGTTATAGTTATAAGTTGACGACCACTATAAAATTGGCTTGCCTCGGAAAAATATAAATAAAA
The DNA here is from genome assembly GCA_030765085.1 of Allium cepa. NCBI lineage: Eukaryota > Viridiplantae > Streptophyta > Magnoliopsida > Asparagales > Amaryllidaceae > Allium > Allium cepa. The sequence goes on along the minus strand of CM060931.1, from coordinate 555,960,395 downwards.
TAACATAATAAGAAAAGTAGTTTCCTTAAGTTATAAGATGAACTATTGAAGATTTAGTTCATAAAAATTATAATAGTATTTTAATATTGATCAATTTTTAGTTAATAATAATATATACGTAAATATAAGATTTAATATTATATTAATGTTATAATGAAATAAGAGAATTTTATATTATGCATATAAAATAAAATAAAAATACGATTTTAAAACTTAAAATCAAAATAAAACCCAATATATATATAAAGGATGAAAAATATGTACACAGTTATACATACAATTAAAATGGAAATGTTATCGTTGAGTATGTTGAATACTTACCACTCATTATACACGATAATACCCATTATACTATTTTGAGATTATTAAATATAGTCTCTCTAGCATTTCCAATATAAATAATGTATCATGCATACTTTTATTGTGAACCTTAAATCCATAAGATATTTATAGTGATGTTCATATTGTCTCTAGATTGGTAAGAACATTTCGTAACATTGTTGAGCACCCTCGAAAGTTACAAAAATATCCTTAAGCAATCACAATATGATAGGTCATGATTATCTAATGTACTTTATTATTTATTAAGTACCATTAAGGTCATAAGGATGATTAGCAGCAAAATATATATAGTTAGGATTTATAAACGAGATAAAACTAATAATGTGTTATTTACCATTTATAGGGAATATAATTTGTTCGGCATCTGTGAGGAAAAATGACATATGGTCCTAATACTCACTACAGGAATTTATAAAATTTCCTCCTCTCATTTAGAGTCTTCAGGAGATGTAAATTACAGTAAGTGCCTTATTAGAAAAATATAATAAACCATTCCACTAATTATAAGGACATATGTAATATTGAAGTAATCTAAATTAAAAAAATTGCACGATAATATATTTGAAAAAATAGTTTGTCAACCAAAATATACTGAATAAACCAAATTAAAGATTGATACAGAAATGTAAAAATTAACTGCTGATAAATTAACTTTTTGACCATATGTTATTGCTTCAAGGCACATGCAAACGCCAAACGATATAACAATTAAAACATTCAAGCCTTGGTAACCTATGCATTAATTTGTTCAAGGTTTTGTATCGTCTATGAGTTTTGAATTCTAAAATAGTGCAAGAGCATTTGACCAATATTCGATAAGATGCGAAAGTTGTATGGTGAACAACCGTGTGTCGTATTATATAGAGTTTCAATGAAATTGTTCAATTCAAAATGAGCAAGTAAACCATAATGTGAGATCACAAGTTCAATACAATTGAATTCAATGGGGATACTATTGTGATGATAACAACACTAGGCCAACAACTAAAGACATACCTTAGAATCGATTATTGTAATGGCAGTTTCGATCGATTTACTTAAGTGCAACTTATTTTATCTCCTTAAAATGTCAAGGATAGCTGAGTGCATTTTTGTAAAAAAAAATACACAGTAATCTTATAGTATATGGTTTTTTTTTCAAAAGGTTTAACTAATTAAAAGAATCTAAAAGGGGAAATAATGTTGGCATGGTTGGAATGAAGAGAGAGAGAGAGAGAGAATGGTCACCTCTGCTTCATGAGAGACACATGTAACATAATTTTATAAAATATTTGTAGACACTTAACAAGGAACAAGAAAAATGATTTATATTCCACATGGATTTTCCTTATAGATAATTATTCTCTATATGATCTTTCTGTGAGTTAGAGATACTTCATCCAAAACCCTTGACTATAATTAGTTATAATAGAAAAAAATAACCCTTGGTAAAAGATTGAATGGAAGTTTATATTTTTAATGTTGCTATTGTAGTAGCATAAATAGTAGAAGAATTCCATATGACAACCACTAATGGACACATCAAGTTTTGAATGTTACCTTCTTGTATACCAAACATTATTTGTGAAGTAATAGCCCTTTTTCGATTTTGATTGAAAATAGCAACACTTTTATTTTAATACAAATATTATGAGTATTCATTATAAAACAAATTTGATTGGTATTTCGCTTTTGGTACTTTTTTCATAATAATAGTGATGTGTTAACTATAAATAATACACACATCTAAAATATTTAACGAATACTTCACGAATCATGGACTAACATGTATCTTTAGGAAACTTTTCTTTAATCATATAACTGTGAATCGTATGGTATTTGTTAACAGTATCTCAAAGGACCAATGAAAAGCACCCATTTATTAAGGGCCACAAAGAGTCAATGAAATCTTAAGGCTGACACATATTGATGTATGCAGTCCATAGTCCACATATACCAAAAGCCGGTCCTCTTAGTTTACTAAATTCATTGAAAAATTATTTAAGATATGGATATGCCTATTTAGGTAGCCAAGTTTTAAAATCTATTATAAGTTCGTAGAATAAGAAACGTAAGTGGAAATTTACAGCATGCAAAGAAACTAAAACAATTTAATTTGATTGAATATGCGAGTTTTTTGGATAAGAGTCCTAAGAGTACCTTTAACAGAATACAATTCACTCTTAAAGTTACCCCTATGTATATTACATAGTGATGTATCCATAAGGAGAATCAGACAATGTTGGAAAAAATACAATTGATAATGAATGAAGTCAAGTCACCTCTTTCATTAAGGATACATACTGGAGAATAATCATTTATGTTGAATATGATTTCATATGAAATTGAGATTACAATTCCATATAAGATATGAATTAGGAAGAAACCACCTCTTAAATAGTTTAAGATATATGGTTTTCCAACATATTTTATAAATGTAAGTTTCATAAACTAAATTCTTAATCTGCTTTATGTAAGTTTATATGCAGTTCGTAAGAAGTTTTGAATCTCTATCACATTACACCAAGAAACGAATTTTTGTTTCAAGACACACCATCTTTGTAACATCCCTTACTTTGAGACCCAAAAATGAACGTTAATGATGCTACAGTCATCATCAGAAGTATTTTCAAGTAATAAAAGTGAATTCAGTTTATACGAATAATAGTCTATGTAAACAAGCAACTGAATATTTACATTACATAGGAATTGCTTTAATATTCATTACATACATATCCTTCTTTATTAAATTCCTAAAACTTTCGTATCCACATAGGGGTTAAAATTACAGTAGAATATAACATAGTAGAGTGTCAGGTCAACATATGAAGATTTTGCCCAAATCCTTAATATAAAGAAATAAAACATTCTTATTATCTAATTATGCCTCTTGCACATAAAGTAACCTTCCTATACCATAGATGCCGCATACTCGAATGAGTACCGATGAGTTTGTAGGGGAAAATGATAAAAACATGGGTTAGATATAAAGTCTAGTATGAAAAATACTTACCCAAAACATAACATATACGAGACTATGCCACAATGTGAACGACATGTTTTCCCCTCTCTATTATTGACATTAGGCATATAAGTGAGCACTAACAAAACATAAGTTAAAAATGCACATGGAACCCATCTATCGAAGGTCCCACCTATGGCAGGATCCCAAGCACTTACTTTATATTACTAATTCCCAAAATAAACAGTTCATCCTACCATAATTTAGTTCTTTTGCTTAGTTTATGCTACAAAGACTCAGCCACATGCTGCCACATTCTATTTAAGTTATATTACAAAGAATTAACCCTACGTGGTCCTATTTTGTTTAACTCGATTAATATCACAAAGAAGTAGCCACATTCTATTCCATTTTACTTTAAGTTATACTGCAAAGAATCAACACCGTGCAATTCTTATTATTTTAAATTGTACCATAAAGAATCAGCCACATGCGGTTCTTATTATTTTGACCTTATACTTTTTGCCACATGCAGTTCTACGTTCAGACATCTCATGTCCTTATGAAATTGAATGCCTCTCCTCACCTTCTCCAAGTGTGCATACGAGTGAGCATCTCCACTCAGCTTCAATAGCCCTTCCAAACCTAATCATGACATAGGTTCTTTTTCTACTTAGTTAAATTGTGCTCTTCGAGCTGTACCTAATTCCCGAATATTTTCCCTATGTAGTTTTATGGCATTTTCCTTTAAAAATTCATAACAAATTATTCAGTAATTGAATATTTTTTAATTTAAAAACCCATTTCTAAATGCATGATTTAAACATCGTATTAAATTTTATTTGTGTTTTGAAAACATTAGAATGAGAAAATACATCTAAACATTCCATGCTCGTCTATATTTCACAGAACATTCTTAAAAATTATTTTTCTTTTTTAAACACTATTCCATATGAACTCCCTCATAATAAGTCAAAACGAAAATCAAACTTGTAGAAAACGATAAAGAGGGTTTAGTATTACTCACCTAGATCTTAAGTAATCTTGTTTTAAGCTTCTTAACCTTTCTTTGCTTGGGTTGTCTTCTTCTTCTTATTTGCTCCTTTCTAGGCCACCATTATCGTTCCTTTCAAGATTTTATTTTATTTTTTGGTAGAATGAAATGAATAAATGGTAAAGGGTCATTCTTATTGTCCCATAATAATTTGGGCCTTTTCCCTTATACCCTCTTTCATTAGTTCATTACCCACTTTCATTGTTTATTTTACCCCTTATATCATTCTCAAGATTTTCTTAATTTTTGATTAATTAAATAACTAATTATTAATTGTAGGGTATTATAGACTTCCCCCTTAGGGGATTTCGCCCTTCAAATGAAACTAAGGCACGGTAGTGATTGCCAACCTATCCTATGCTTACCCCTTAGCTTAAAATCATGAATTTCCATATCATAATAAAAAAAATGTACTAGTACCATCTAATAATACAAACAATCAACCATAATGCTCATATGCTTTGCTGAAACAAACAACTTTGGGTAGGCTCTCTTAACCTTATCCCTTGTTTCCCACGTGCAGTCCACTCGATCCTCTCTCCATAGGACACACAATAGCTTCACTATCTTATATTGAAGCTGCTTCTTGTCCCGGTCCACTATTCGAATCGACCACCTCAAATAGGTTATGTTCGGTTCTATGACAAGATCTTTTACTGCCTTTGGATTCACAACTTTACCTGGATCATTAAGGATTTTCTATGTGATATACTTTACATTACTTAATTAATTGATTATATTACAAAGTATATAATAGAACTTAAACGCCTTTATTATGAAAAAGTTTGGTTATAGAGTTAGATATATATAACAAAATACCTTAATTGCATCTCGGGCATATCCTTAACTCTCTCAGTCTCTCACTTGCACTTGGGGTCAATTAAGGAATCTTAATCCCATTTCTTCGATCAGTTTTCTTAAAACGATCGAGTAAGACCCTTAGTGAACAAATATGCTATATTGTCTTAATTATCTACTATGTCAATCAAATCCCTCTAACGCTGATTAAATACCTTTATCATCTGGAACATTTTAAAGTTGTTTCTCAAGTTCTAATTGTTTGAATATGCGCTTATATGTTTTTGTTTGATGATAATAAACATATATATTCATTTAAATGTATTTGGTAATGTAATATTTTGTTTTTCATAGATTAAATAAATATTTGCTGAATAAAATAGATTACACAGAATTTGAATTCAAACAGAACAAGTTATACAGAATTTGAATTCAAACAGAAATTTTATTCAAACAAATATTTATTACAATCTTGAATAGTACAATTTCAAGCTCTCACTATACATATACAATTTTGAATACATCACAATTCAATTTACATTAATAACCTCACTACATATCACTCACACTCGTATTTTGTCTTCAACTGCATTCTAGTTTGAATCCAGCATCTTAGCAATCTGCAAAAATATTCACTAACGCAGTAAAATTGAACAAGAAATATTTTTGCAACATAAATGAAATATAATTTTTGAAAATACGATTTGCCTCGGTTATTTGGGTTGTTCGTAATCATTTATATTTGAATTCATCACACACGAACAGTGTGACATGCACAGTGTATCACTGTACATGCCACAAGGCCGTGCACATCGGTATACACTTGATAATGCTACAAGGACAGGTGAGCACAGGTCAAACCCAAATGAAAAGCCAGGTTTAACTCACGTGCAGTATATTCAAAATTACAACACGAGCAGAAGGTCAAACCCGAGTTTTGAAACTGGATTCAACACAATGCAACATGACATGAATGCAACGAAGACCAACAGCAAAATGGACTGCAACAATCATGTATGCAGACCAATCAAAAACACAGTCAAGCTTAATGAAACATGCACAAGACAAGAAGTTCTGCTACTCATATGAAACAGGTCAGTTCACATGTCAAAACAAGTCAATGCAACATGAACAAACCCGATTCAATATGACTGAGAGCAGTGCCACAAGATCACCAGGCAAATAGACCAGAAGTACAACATGACCAATGAACAAAGAACATATGACACAGACTCAAGCAAGTTACAACAACAAACCCAAATGTCCAGCAAACATAAAGTGAATCAAGTCTCGACCAAAACCAGTGCATGCAACATGGTGTACAAGCTCAATGAAGATTGCAGCAAAATTCAGCAATCCAAATAACACAATGACCAGAACACAAGTACAAGCAGCAGTGTGTAACTCGAGAGTGTACACGAGCGAAACCAGGAAAATCATGACATCAAGTATGATCAAGACCAAATACAAACAGCAGTATACAAGTACAGGCCACAACAGGTCAATGCAAGCACAGCCTTAAACATGAAACAAGACTAAAACCAGGCAACAGTGAATGAGAAGACTACTATGCAGTGTACTGTAATACAACAGTGACATGCACATCAACTACAAGCCCGAGTGAAACCAAACCGAACATGTCCAGTTACAAGCTACAAATACCAATGATACAATAGAGGTAACAGCATGGTACAATGCATAAATGACTACAGAATATAAATGAGACTCGGTGGTGAATCAACAATCTCGGCAAACATCAACAAGTTAATGTATGCATCAGTGATCAAATATGAAGTACATAAGTACAAGATCAACACAGCAGTCTCAAGTGACACAGTTGTAAACAACATGAATATCACAAGTAACAGCATGGTTAAATGTCACAAGCATGAACAATCCAGTATGGAAAATGAATGGAGCAATGAGCAAGTGCAACAAAATGGATGTAGCGATATCAGATGTAAACAGTGAACAACAATGCAATGAAGACAATACTTGAAACCGAGTAAGTACAAGCTGATACATGATAAATCAGACAAGCTCGGAGTCAAAAACCAAGAAGTGTCGAAATCGTGAAAATATACAGAAGTCAAATGATAAAAATTCAAGTGCGTATGCAGTATTGACGAAGTCAAAAATCAACACCGTGATGACCACGAAATTGATTTAAAGCCGTATCAATCAAGTAAGTATCGAACGCATCGAAATCAAAGTCGTGAGCATCAAGACAGAAAGTAAATCAGGAAAGCCGTGCGCATCATGGAATGAAAAATTTGGAAAGTATCGAACTAATACGAATGAAATCAAGTGATTCGAATTCATATAAATACTAAACCCAAGTGATCATCATCGGCATCGAGTTAAAAAGCAAGCAATCGAACGAGCAACAAAAGAAATTACATACCTAATCATCAACAACCCGATCATCAGAGAACGAGAGAGCCAAAGCAACGCAAACCATTGAATTAATCATCAGAGGAGGAGCGACTAACCGAGCAAGAAAATCAAACAGTCGCAATCTCCAGTTTCAGAAAAAGCCCCAATTTAGATCGCGAGAATCGCAAGCCCTAATTTCAGAACGAGAAAAAAAAACAACAGAGGCCGCCATTTTTCACAAGCCAAAAGAGGAACGGGATAAAGCAAAAAAATGGGCCGGTTTAGTTTATGAAAGAGGGCTTTAGTTTGTAAAGGGGGTTTTAGTTTTAAATTTGTTTTTTTATTTGAGCAAAAATTACGGATTCACGTTTGCATTTTAATTTTTGTTGCTGGTTTTATTTTTGAAGTTGTTTTTTTCTTTTCAAGTCAAAGAATTTGTAAATCATCACCTAGGTTGTAGGTAGTGTCAGATTGTCTAGTTAGAATTAGTTCAGTGAGCAGGGTGTGCGAGTTTGCAAAACTCTATAGGCGGAGCAGAGTTTGCGAGTAAGCGAAACTCTATAGGCGGAGCAGGGTGTGCGAGTCTATGAGAGTATTTGTGAGCGGGAGCAAAAGGGTTTGCGATTCTAGTAGAGTGTTTGTAAGCGGGATACTGTTTAATTCTAATAGAAATCTGGGAATGCAGCAGTGGGCAGGGGCTGCCGAAGCTGGGTAAATTTTGTGTGTGATTTACTTTTCAGCATATTTATTTCTGCAGTTTGTTTCTCTGTTTAATTTGAGAAAATTTGCTATAACCCTATTCACCCCTCTAGGGTTAATCTAGATCTTGCAAGTGGTATCAGAGCGCGGTATTTTTCTTTAACTCTAGAGTCATGAATTCATCAAATAATGCTTTTTCTGAGGGGCAATCTATTGTTAGGCCACCCATGTTTAATGGGAATGATTATACTTATTGGAAAGTTAGGATGAATATTTATCTTAGTTCTGTTGATTATGATGTTTGGGATATTATTGAAACTGGCTATAAACCTCCCACTATAATTGTTGGTGGCACTGAGATTCCTAAACCTAAGGATAGGTGGGATGCTAATGATAAGAAATTAAAAACTACAAATGCCAAAGCAATGAACGCTTTAATCTGTGCTCTTGATAAAAACGAATTTAATAGAATTTCTCATTGTACAACAGCACAGGAAATTTGGCACACTTTGGAGGTGACACACGAAGGAACTTCTCAAGTCATGGAGTCTCTTCTAGCCCTATTCAGCAATGAATACGAAAACTTTGTGATGGACAAAGGCGAGAGCATAAAGGACATGTTTGGACGCTTTTCAACCTTAGTATACAACGCTAGAGCGCTTGGGAAAGTCTTCACTGAGGTAGAGCTTGTACGGAAGATACTACGAGTCTTACCGATGAACTTTGAGGCAAAAGTCACGGCAATACAAGAATCAAAAGATTTGCGTAAACTAAGCATCGAGGAGTTGATTGGCAATTTGATGACATATGAGCTTGAGCTAAAAGCAAAGGAGGAATGCAACAACTCTGAATCAAAGAAGAAGACGATTTCCTTAAAGAGAAAAGAAGAGAGCGATGAAGATGAAAAAGATCCAATTGAAGAGCTTGCAATGGCTGTCAATAATCTTAGAAAATGGTCAAGATTCAAGCCACGCAAGAAGAAAACTTCTGGTAATAGGTCAAGAGAGTCTAACAATTCCGATAATGAATTGACGTGCTATAACTGCAACAAGTCTGGCCACTTCAAACAAGAATGCCCACTTCTCAAAAATAATCGAGGGAAGAAAAAGACGAAGAAGGTCTTTGCAGCGACTTGGGATGATGAAGAAGGAGTGGAAGTTTTGGATAGCAGCTCAGAGGAGGCTAACTTGTGTTGTATGGCAAAATCAGAATCATAAGCAAGCTCCGAGGAATCTAGTGAGGCAGGTGAGTATTCCTATAGAGATCTTGTTTTTATGTGTCTTGATCTCACTAAAGTAGTTGATGCTCTTGAATCTAAAATTGAAAAACTGAAATATGATAGGAGAGAACTTGCTCGTGAAAATTTTAGGTTAGAAACTGAACTTGAAAATATTCAAAACCTAGAATGTAAAAAATGTAAAATTTTAGATTCAGAATTGACAAAACTTAAGAATAGCTTTGAGAATCTTGAAAAAGAAAACTTGAGTCTTAAGGAAATCATTGACACTAGGAAAAAGGATTTTATAAATCGATGCACCTCACTTGTCACTGAAAACATAACACTAAAAACCAAAGTCCAAAACCTTGAGAAATCTCTGAATAACTTTTCAAGAGGCGAAAAATCTTTCAACATGCTATTGGGAAATCAAATTTTTGCTAACAACAAAAAAGGACTAGGTTTTGGGAAAACACAAGTTGAGGATAATGCCAAAGGTAAGAGTGTCTTTGATAGATGTGAAATAATTGGACATCGTGTTGAAAATTGTAGTCATAGGAACAAGAACACAAAATTTATACAAGTTTGGGCTCCCAAGAATTCTACAAACAAATTTCATGTCTATTGGAACAAGAATAAAAGGATTAAACAAGTTTGGGTTCCAAAGGGTTTGTTTATTCATAATGCTTCTGCCACTAACAATCATGGACCTATAAATAAGTCAAAAAAATCTTTCATCATGTAGGTATGGTGGCAGGCTAAGGAACAACAACGGTGTTCTCTGGATTTTGCCTGTTCCAGAAATACAACAGGCAACGAAGCAAAGTTCCTTAGCCTAGTACAAAGGTGACAGAATCACAATGGGCAATCATGAGAAATTATCGTAAAGGTAAAACAGGTAAATTTGTTTTGAACGATATATTAAATGTGATAATCTGCACCATAATCTGAATTAAATCAGCCAGTAAGGTGATGATGAAATGAATGATGTCTTTAACTCTGACTTATTCTTAATTGATATGATTTTTCTTTTGACTTGTTCTTATTTATGACCTTGATTTGTACTTAAATGATGACCAATCAGATTTTCAACTTTGAATTAATCCATATAAATTTGTTCGGTCAAATGATGGTATTTTATTGATCTTTGATTACTCATGCTACACATAGATATATTTGTTTTGACATTTTGGTCACTGCTTGTAAATGTGCACGATTACAAATTTCATGTGAAAGCTGTTAAAAAGGATTTTAAGAAATTGTTGAAACTTCAAGAAATTGTTTTTGAAATAATTATGATGTTGATTGACTGTTGATTACTCATGAATATAACTGTTTACTGAAATTAACACTATGATATTTGTTTGAGTGTTAACATGGCTTCATTTCAAATTTCATTCTGAGATAGTTTGTTGAAATTTCACAATCTGGTCTTTGACATTCAACATAATTAGCCAATTACATTTATACCAAAATCATTATTCTTCGAATTACTTCATACATATTTGTTTTGATTAAACATTGTGTTTTGGTGGATACATTTGGTCATAATTCGGCTAACTCTATATTCCCTTTTCCTGATTATTTACATGGCTTCATTTCAAATTCAAGAGAATGTCATTTGAAAAGCTGTTAAACTTGATGTTGAGATATTTTGTTGCATACTTCATTGTCTGGATTATCAATTTTAGTTAGTGATATTTTGGATTGAAAGAGAAACTCAGATGCAGATTACACTGGTAATCTAGTTGATAGAAAAATTACTAGTTGAACGTGATTTTTGAGACATTTTGCATCGTTTTTCATAGAAAATATCTGCATATTTTTCATTTTAAATAATTTTCATTTAGCAGAATTTTTTTCTCTCAAATAACCCCTTCAAGAAAATAATTGTTTGACCATATTTTCAGATTAGTCATCTTATTTGATTTTAAATGACAAATTTTGACTAATCCGACTCCCTACGAATTATCAAAAAGATAAATAGTGATTGAAAAGGTGATAAGTATTGATATTTAACATACATTACTCAAGAGAGTAAATTTGGAAAATTTCTTTAGGAATTAAAACAAGAATTATAAAACTTTTTGTTGGGTAAAGATTCCATGACCATTTCTATTTCTATCGACCATGGTTTATCAAATATTCAATATAGTTTGTCGATATGTGGTACTATATTCAGGGATTGTTTGTTTTTCATTTCACATTTTTTTGTAAAAAATAAATAAATATCCAAAGTATTCACTCTCATTTAAAATTCCTCACGGTTATGCATGGGTGAGTTACTTGGATTTTTGATTATGTGCTTCCATGCTCATTTAAAAGTCCTTACGGTTATGCATGTATGGAACGCATATCAAAATTAATTGATTAAATAGACAAGTTGGTTCTAATCCCATTTAAAAGTCCTCACGGTCATACGTGGTTAGAAGATACTTGATTTCATTTTTAAAATTAAATCCGAATACTACTAATCTCATTTAAAAGTCCTAACGGTTATGCATGATTAGTAGATATTCAAATTCCTGATATAAATGTACCACAAGAAGATTCAACTGTATGATTTTATATGAGAATACCAGTTCCATCATTCTAAAAGTGGAATATGCGCCTAACAAGGGTAGTTATGTTTTTTGTTTGATTATTGTTGGAGTTTAATATTTATATTCAATTTGAGTTTAATGTTGGATTAATACTGATCACTTAATCTCTATTTTTCTCTAACACTATTATTCTTTTGCTGATAAAAAAAGGGGAAGAGAAAAGTTAAGAATTTGTCAAATAGAATCAAGCAAAGGTCAAATAATTTTCCATTTGCATCTAGGCTTATTTGAATATTTCTATTTGTATGCATATATGTAGGGGGAGCATCATGTAGAGAGGAAGCATTTAAATAGGGGGAGCAATTAGAGTATATAATTGGTCTAATACATTTAACACGGTCAAAATCTTAAATATATGTTTGTTATCATCAAAAGGGGGAGATTGTTTGAATATGCGCTTATATGTTTTTGTTCGATGATAATAAACATATATATTCATTTAAATGTATTTGGTAATGTACTATTTTATTTTTCATAGATTAAATAAATATTTGTTGAATAAAATAAATTACACAGAATTTGAATTCAAACAGAACAAGTTACACAGAATTTGAATTCAAACAGAAATTTTATTCAAACAAATATTTATTACAATCTTGAATAGTACAATTTCAAGTTCTCACTATACATATACAATTTTGAATACATCACAATTCAATTTACATTAATAACCTCACTACATATCACTCACACTCGTATTTTGTCTTCAACTGCATTCCAGTTTGAATCCAGCATCTGAGCAATCTGCAAAAATATTCACTAACGCAGTAAAATTGAAAAACAAATATTTTTGCAATATAAATGAAATATGATTTTTGAAAATACGATTTGCCTCGGTTATTTGGGTTGTTCGTCATCATTTATATTTGAATTCATCACACACGAACAGTGTGACATGCACAGTGTATCACTGTACATGCCGCAAGGCCGTGCACATCGGTATACACTTGATAATGCTACAGGGACAGGTGAGCACAGGTCAAACCCAAATGAAAAGCCGGGTTCAACTCACGTGCAGTATATTCAAAATTACAACACGAGCAGAAGGTCAAACCCGAGTTTTGAAACTGGATTCAACACAAGGCAACATGACATGAATGCAACGAAGACCAACAGCAAAATGGACTGCAATAATCATGTATGCAGACCAATCAAAAACACAGTCAAGCTTAATGAAACATGCACAAGACAAGAAGTTCTGCTACTCATATGAAACATGGCAGTTCACATGTCAAAACAAGTTAATGCAACATGAACAAACCAATTCAATATGACTGAGAGCATTGCCACAAGATCACCAGGCAAATAGACCAGAAGTACAACATGACCAATGAACAAAGAACAGATGACACAGACTCAAGCAAGTTACAACAACAAACCCAAATGTCCAGCAAACATAAAGTGAATCAAGTCTCGACCAAAACCAGTGCATGCAACATGGTGTACAAGCTCAATGAAGATTGCAGCAAAATTCAGCAATCCAAATAACACAATGACCAGAACACAAGTACAAGCAGCAGTGTGTAACTCGAGAGTGTACACAAGTGAAACCAGGAAAATAATGACATCAAGTATGATCAAGACCAAATGCAAGCACAGCCTCAAACATGAAACAAGACTAAAACCAAGCAACAGTGAATGAGAAGACTACTATGAAGTGTACTGTAATACAACAGTGACATGCACATCAACTACAAGCCCGAGTGAAACCAAACCGAACATGTCCAATTACAAGCTACAAATACCAATGATACAAGAGAGGTAACAGCATGGTACAATGCATAAATGACTACAGAATATAAATGAGACTCGGTGGTGAATCAACAATCTCGGCAAACATCAACAAGTTAATGTATGCATCAATGATCAAATATGAAGTACACAAGTACAAGATCAACACAGCAGTCTCAAGTGACACAGTTGCAGACAACATGAATATCACAAGTAACAGTATGGTTAAATGTCACAAGCATGAACAATCCAGTATGGAAAATGAATGGAGCAATGAGCAAGTGCAACAAAATGGATGCAGCGATATCAGATGTAAACAGTGAACAACAATGCAATGAAGGCAATACTTGAAACCGAGTAAGTACAAGCTGATACATGATAAATCAGACAAGCTCGAAGTCAAAAACCAAGAAGTGTCGAAATCATGAAAATATACAGAAGTCAAGTGATAAAAATTCAAGTGCGTATGCAGTATTGACAAAGTCAAAAATCAACACCGTGATGACCACAAAATTGATTTAAAGCCGTATCAATCAAGTAAGTATCGAACGCATCGAAATCAAAGTCGTGAGCATCAAGACAGAAAGTAAATCAGGAAAGCCGTGCGCATCAAGGAATGAAAAATTTGGAAAGTATCGAACTAATACGAATGAAATCAAGTGATTTGAATTCATATAAATACCAAACCCAAGTGATCATCATCGGCATCGAGTTAAAAAGCAAGCAATTAAACGAGCAACAAAAGAAATTACATACCGAATCATCAAGAACTTGATCATCAGAAAACGAGAGAGAAAAAGCAACGCAAACCATTGAATTAATCATCATAGGAGGAGCGACCAACCGAGCAAGAAAATCAAACAGTCGCAATCTCCAATTTCAGAAAAAGCCCCAATTTGGATCGCGAGAATCGCAAGCCCTAATTTCAGAACGAGAAAAAAAAAACAGAGGCCGCCATTTTTCACAAGCCAAAAGAGGAACGGGATAAAGCAAAAGAATGGGCCGGTCTAGTTTATGAAAGAGGGCAATAGTTTGTAAAGGGGGTTTTAGTTTAAATTTGTTCTTTTATTTGAGCAAAAATTACGGATTCACGTTTGCATTTTAATTTTTGCTCCTGGTTTTATTTTTGAAGTTGTTTTTTTCTTTTCAAGTCAAAGAATTTGTAAATCACCACCTAGGTTGTAGGTAGTGTCAGATTGTCTAGTTAGAATTAGTTCAGTGAGCAGGGTGTGCGAGTTTGCAAAACTCTATAGGCGGAGAAGAGTTTGCGTGTAAGCGAAACTCTATAGGCGGAGCAGGGTGTGCGAGTCTATGAGAGTGTTTGTGAGCGGGAGCAAAAGGATTTGCGAGTCTAGTAGAGTGTTTGTAAGCGGGATGCTGTTTAATTCCAATTGAAATCTGGGAATGCAGCAGTAGGCAGGGGTTGCCGAAGCTGGGTAAATTTTGTGTGTGATTTACTTTTCAGCATATTTATTTCTGCAGTTTGTTTCTGTGTTTAATTTGAGAAAATTTGCTATAACCCTATTCACCCCCCCCCCCCTCTATGGTTAATCTAGATTCTACACTAATGACCTCTAGGTTTTTTCATGATCCTTATCTCAACTTTTTTTTCGCAAAGAAAAGTCATGGGATTCTCAACATTATGAATCATTCCTACCTTAATTATAAATTTATGTATTATATATTACAACTTTTGCTATAGCATTATTCAAGGAGATATAACTATCCTGTTGGTTGAATCAACCATAACATTTTATTCGGAATAATTCCAACTTAAAGCTCCTTCACTAAGATTAAACTGAATTTAGGATTGACATATTATACTTGATATCACTTATGGAGTTCAAATTTGAACAAGCTTCTAGAAGGAGTTTGCTGTTTCTACAAACATTTTTCTAGTATTTCGCAAATACTCAAGAATGCTCTTAACTACCATTTAGTTAATTTTTTCGGATTTAGTGTTCGCTTTAGGTACATAAGTAAAATGTGATACAGTACACTACATAGCATATGTATTACTTCTTATTACAAATGTATAAGGAATCCATTTCATATTTTCCACATTAAACATTTTAATGTGGGTCTATGTATATCATATGAGACTATCCTAACATTCTTTTATATTGAATATAAAAGATGTCATTTAAACAATAAAACTAAAATAATTTTAAATAGGGACATCCTTAACAATCATAAGTTTGTTGTTTACTTATATTTTAAGAAATATTTTAGTACCTTCAATGTTTTTTCTTATATAGACATGTATCCTTTATTTTTTGACTGACTATTCGACCTCTCCGTCAAAATTCTTATTCAACTTTGATGCTTATTGCATGTTACCGTTTTATCTGCTTTTGGATCATATCCAAAACATGCTAATCATGTTATCGCTCCAACTGACTTCGAGACATCTTGGTTGTCATGTGCAAACATTCCCTTCTAAATCATTGTATAGAAGTTCTGTTTCAACATCAAAGTGCCAGAAATAAAAATCAAATCGTGCACTCATTACTGTAGAATCTAAATGGTTTTGAGCATGTTAACTAAGAAATTATATCACTAATTTTAGCACTTGAAATTAATGATGTTATATCCTATTAACACTGCTTTATATAATTTCAAATTCATTGATCTTCTCGAAGATACACTTGCAACTGCTGGATCACATTTCTTCAGGCACAACTATCAACATCGTATTTTGATTATGTACTTGGAATATATTTTAGATATAAAGCATCATATCATACGCAAAGTCCATACTCTTTATGACTTATTGGCAAATTTTTACTCCTAACTATTCATTTTCTCTATATAAATGAGAAACTCATAGTTCCATTTTAGTATATGGGAATTAGTGTTAGACATTCTAATGTGTTGTATGTCCATTTTAGGTTTGGTTAGTTTGATTTCATTTTATGTAATCAATTTATATTCTCGAGTCTTTAGATCATATACTAGTCTATGTACTTCCATTTGTTTCTAACTAAAATTCCCTCGATCATGAAAGTGGCATATCTTAAAACAATAATTGTTTGTCGATATGATACAATAGAAGTTCGGAAATATTTTATGAACTATCTTTCGTATATCCGTAAAGTTGATTTAATTTTAAGTTTACGAAACTTATGTCCATAAGATAAACTAGTGAATCACACATCTTAAACTATTTAAGATCTGAGTTTCTTATCAATTAATATCTTATATGAATATGATGTCGTAAACCATGCTTTAGAGTAGATTATATTTTAACCTATGTACTTACCCTTACGTATTTACCCTTACAAAAGAAAGTTATCTCAACTTACTCATCATCAATCGCACTTTATCCAACAAAGTCTGAATACTCCATATTAGTGCATCATCATGTATCACAGGGAGGAGTGACTTTTGAGATTGAATCTCATTCATCTTTTGGTACATTTGGAACTCTTTTCCAATACGCTCACATATTTGATCAAATAAAATTATTTTATTTCATTTGAATGCAATGTATCCTACTTTCATTTTATATTTTATGAACTTATCATAGATACACTACTTGGGTATCAAATACACATGTTCAATTTTATGATAAATCATTACTTAACTTTTATGAAGTAAGGGGATCTGTTTTGGTATCATTAGACATTTGATCACATACATCTATGTATATCAATCTAAAGAGTTTACCAACCCTTTTATTGATCCCATTAAATAGGAGATTTACGCTTAGTCGGTTGAGATACAATTCACCAATATCATATGATTCGTAATCATTTGATTAAGGAATTATTTCACAAAGATATGGCCTAGTTCATAAATCCAAAATAATTGTACAATTTTTTAGATACTTTCTATTTTATATAATTAATGCATCATTTTTTATAAAAACAAAAACCATAGATTTATTTTATAATATTCATACTAAAATAGAATATATCTATTCTCAGTCAATACTGAAAAGCCATTACTTCATAAATAATACTTCGTATGTATACACAAAGACAATCTTTGATAATTTGATGCAATTACTAATAAGTATCATATGGTAAGGTCCGACTATTTAGGTTATTACTGTAAAATTGTATGAAATACAAAGCTTCATTCAACCACTTAATATGGGATGTTTACTTCAATTACTATAACTAGTTTACAATCGAGAGTTTCTAATCAAATATCTTAAACTCAAAGAAATAAATCTCATAGGTAAGAATTTTCTGTATGAAACAATATTTTCAAATAGAAATCACATTTCTCATTCCATGTTAATTATTTACTACGATTGTATACAATTCTTATTTTCGATGTCTCTTCATGGTGCAGAAGTGAACATAATCTCTTCATCCCGACCGTGCCTATTATACATCCATTATCAAACATTTCCTTTCTTTTCAAATTATCAAACAATTTAAAAGGTAATTACACTATAGAGCTATACCAAATTCTTTACAAAGTGCATTTAGATATTCCTAAAGTTTTAAGAATATCGAATAGTTTATTCTTAAGAAAACTGATTGAAAATGACATTTAAGTGATTGAATTCCTAGGCCATTAGTCCTCGTCTTATTATTTCCTATGCAACAAATTAAATACATGATTTTGCACTATTATTTACTTGCTCATCTTTGGTGAACCAATTTCATCAAGATTTCGTATACAAACATGACCATTCACCATACAACTTTTGTATGTGATATAATATGCTCAAATTGCCATATCCTTGTATGGCTTTAGAGTTCAAAACACATACAAGGCAATACACTTTTTCTAGATAGTTAAAGGACCAAGTTACAAATGCGTTCAGTAATTGTATTATTTGGCTCTTCCATTAGGTCTTGAATTGATGGCATGCCAAAAGAATTATTGGTAATTATATTTCATACTTCCATGTCAGTCTTAATTTAGTTCATTTGTGTGATGACCCGGAATTTTTAACAATTTAAATTGGGATATTTAATTGA
The DNA here is from genome assembly GCA_030765085.1 of Allium cepa. Classification (NCBI taxonomy): domain Eukaryota; kingdom Viridiplantae; phylum Streptophyta; class Magnoliopsida; order Asparagales; family Amaryllidaceae; genus Allium; species Allium cepa. The sequence goes on along the minus strand of CM060931.1, from coordinate 555,941,695 downwards.
TTGTAAATATTTAAAAAGTTAATTTTTAATTTGAATTCAAATATCACCATTTATTAGAGAATTTTTTGAAATAAATAATTTGAAGTTGGGTAAAATGTTGAATCTGGAGTTTTAAGCCTATTATAAATAATTTGAAGGCTTATAAAATTTATAATGATGATACTGAAAATAATAAAATGGTTGAAATTTAATTTAAAAAGTGATTTGTTCAGTTTTAATAATATATCGTTTAAATTGACGTTTAGAAATAGCCTTCTGAGGCATAGTCTCGGAATTCGATGAAACCAGTTCCACTGGATACGTAATAGTTAGTTATTATCGGATTTCAAATTTCGTAGCATTTGGATTTACTGTTGCTCGTATGGGTGAGAAACGCGTTGAAATTAAAATCGATAATTTAATAGTTTAAATCGATTTAAAAAGCTAACTTCCTCATGCGATTAAATTAGCCTCCAAAACACGTTCCGTTGTGTTCGGAACGCGGGTAAAACCTTATGAACGCCTGGCAGCTTGTCTGATTCGAAGTCCGTTCGAAAAGCTTTTAGCATTTGAGAATATTAATAAAATAAACAATAACCTTCTTCAATACGCCGTTTCTTCCTTCCCAAACATGCCACTCTCCCTGCTTAAAGTCATATCTCCTCCCTTATCCCGAATCAAAAATCAATTCGAACATTTCCCTTTTCCTTCAAAAAAATCAACTCGACAAAACATATAAAAGAAAAAGAAAATAGCCGAACAATCTTGTCTCCAAATCAAATCGCGAAGGGGAGCTCGTGCTCGCGTGCGATACGATAGGGGAGAGGGGTAGTCATTCGATCTGGAATGACGAAGTTGAATCAACGATTTTGTTGAGGGTCGAGAACGAGTTGGATAGCGTTGACCGTACTCGCGGGAGGGTTCGTTGTGGTGGCGGCTTCATTTTTCGTGCTCTACTTTGTGGAGCTAGGGTTAACTTTCGAGGCAGGGTGCTCGATGTCAAGGAGCGCGCGAAGCTAGGTTGGAGAGTTCGGCCTCATTAGAATTGCGTCATTCACGAGGAGAGATGGAGGGTCGCGGTGTGTTGTGGGTTGTCGAACTCAAAGTCGTGGTGTGGGTTCGTCGCGATGGTGAGCGGGGGCAAGCTCTGGTTGACGAGCAGGGGAAGCTCGATGGGGTCACTGTTGAGGTAAGGCAGCGAAGTATCTGCATTTAAAATTTAAATAAATGAATAAAAATATATATATGAGATTTTATTTTATAGTAAAGAAATTTTAAAACAGTTCGGTTTAATTTATTTTATTTTATTTAGTACATGTATATAGGTTTGGAAAGGAATTTATTTTATTAAAATTTTAATATATATATATATAGGTTATTTTTGGTATAAATAGTTTCAAGAAAAAAATAAAAATAAAATATATATATATATATATATACACACCTATTTTCGTCTACTGATCGAATTTTAAAAATGATGTATGATGGAGTTAAATTTTTATAAACTTATTTAAATTATTTTAGCTACTAAAATTATTTATTATAAGAAAAACAGTTTAAACTAAATAATTAGTTAAGAAATTTGTAAACTGTGATGAATTATTCGATTTGTTCGAATATTAATAAAATCGTATAGATATTTTTACAAGGTCAATAATCATGGAATCAAATCGAGAATGAAGTAGATTTACAAATTTAAGGGGAAAAAGTGAGTAAACCTCACTCTTTTGGATTTTTATTTAAATGGTTAAATTTAAATTATTGGTTGAATGATTGAATTGATTTGATGTGCATTGATGATCTGGTGACTCTGGTTTTGGTTGATTCTCGAGTTAATTGTTGCTTGACTCGAAGTATTCGAGTTTTAAATTGTTTTAAACATAAATCATAAATAAGAAGATGTTTCCATTTTAAAGTTAATAAGGGCTTAATGATTTGTGATTCATTAAATTAGTTGGGTAAATAAAATGGATAATGAATTAATTCAATTAATTAATGATTTGGGTTAATTAATTTAGTAATTAAGAGTTTGAATTAATTAATTAAGGATTAAGTTAATTTTTTAAGTTTAATTAATTTAGAATAATCAATGGATGGTTTGATAGGTAATTACATAATGTAATCAATAAAATATAATTACTTTGTGAAATTAATCAAGAGATTAATTAAGATAGTTAATTAAGGAGTAATTAATTTATTTAAAGAAGTAAATAAAAAGGTAGATAATTACAGGTTGAGATAAATCAAGAATGATTAATATTTGCGGTTTAATTAATGATTAATTTTTTAATGTAATTAAATTAGGTTAGGATAAATTAAAATATAATTTGAAATCATTAATTGATAATTAATGATGTAATTAAAGATTGATTAATTAAGATTAATTAATCAATAATAAGTGACTTATGAGAAATTAATTAATATAAGTAATTAAGGATTGATGTAATTAATATAGTAAATTAATTTATGAAGTAATTAAGATTTCTTACTGATTTTGGTTAAGAATAGTTAATATTGTGAAATTAATTAAAATTAGTTACTTGAATGTAATTGAAGGATAACTAATCCAGGGTGATTAATTAAGATGAATAATGAAGGGATGATTTATCTTTAACTACCGAAGCGTTATAAATATTAGGCATCTTGCCCCGGGGGAAAACAACATCCAATACTGGGCCAATAATTTGAGTGAGTATCGTTGCTGTTTTTTTACAGCTTTTGTTGTTACTAGAACTATGTGGTATGGTTCCATAATCTAATCTTTTTTTTCGCAATAACTTAACTCAGGATCTAATCCCATAGAGATGATAAATTTGATTCCTGTAAATTCAATGGGATGAATTATATCGTGATGATACTGAATCAGATCAATATTATGAATAAAAATTTCTGATCTATCAAATCAATTTCTCATTGAGAATTGAATAGTATAACATAAGGAGATCTTTTATCCATACAAAAAACCATTTTTGACTAGATCATAAATAACTATCATTAGGTTTTCATGATTAATTGATTTGAAATTAATTAATGTTGAATGAAGAAATCTAAGAGACTGAGAATAGTAATTCAATCAGAGTTAATTAAATTAAATTGGTATATGATTAAGTTTTTCTTATGGATGATTGAATGCTTTGAATGAGTAGATATCTCTAATATGAAATGTTGTGTATTAAATTTGCATAACTTGGGTTAAGATGACATGAGACTCGAAGAGACCGAGTTCGGGTATTAGGAAATACCCGAAACCACTTCGAATTTTTATAGATTGATATGTGAAATCTATAGGCTGGAAAGAAGTGATTTAAAGGAATTGGACTATTTAAATCTCAATCTTGGTACTTAGAAAACGGATGTGAGGAATAAGTGATGTCTAAAATGAATTGTAGCTTTATATATCGATATGAGTTATCCCGGGTTTCAAATAAGTTCTATGCTTTGGAAATTCATGTTGAATGAGTTTACTCACGCTGGTTTCCATCCTGACCTTGGTGATTACTTTAATGTAATGCTCGAGTCAGACCGAGTATTACATATTTTCAGGTAAGGACGTTATGGAGCTTAGGAGGCGAGCTGGATGGCAAGAAGTATGGATTGTTTTCACTGTATTTTATTGTTGTATATCTGTGACATGACAATTGTGTATATTCAGTGATTGTATATATGTGAAACTCTGATGTATTATAAATGTAATTGACAGATACAGAATGCTTTGTAAACTGTTATTATTTATTATTATAGTTTATCCGCTGCGAAAGTGAGATGTTGATGTTTCTGATCTTTTTCTTCTTCTTCTATCTCTTTCTTCTTTTCATAACTATCTGGAATTTTCGGAATCGAAAACTACGGGTCGTTACAGTTGGTATCAGAGCTGAAAGGTTAAGCGAGAACCTTGGCTCTGGTGGGGATTACTCATTAAATAGAGTCCATGGTACTTTAGGATGAGTTGAGTGTGTGTGTGTGTGTGTGTGTATGAGAGCGTACTTGTTATTTCTTATATAAAGGTTTTAAATGGTTTTATATAAAAATATGTTTTGATATATAAAGCAATATTTCCTTCTAATAATTATTAAGGTGATTCGTTGTTAAATTATTGGAATTAAATTAAGAAGTAATATAATACAACCAAACTGAAATCTTGAACTGGAATTAAATTAAGTGGTAACAGAAATACAATCAAATTAAAATTAAATTAATTGAAAATGAAATTCTAGAATTAGAACTCAGAAATTAAATTATTAAAAAACTTTAAATGAACAAAGTTAATTTGGTTTAAAAAGTTAAACCAACCTTTGAGAATTTAACTCGAATTTATATAATTTAAGATGGTTTAAAATTGAGATTGAAATTGAATTAGTTCAGAACTGAATTTGATATAAATTAATTGGATTTATGATTGAAGATGGATGAGTTTAAAAATTTAAATGGAAAATTTGAATTGGATTAAATTGAAAAGATTTGGAATTGAAGTGGGTTCAACTGATATTAGTCCAAATTGATTGAAATAATTTGAAATTATAATTAAAGTTGAATAGGTTTAAAATCAAATGGAATTTTATTTAAATTGGGAAAGAAATCAAGATTGATTCAACTTGAATTGGGGTTAAATAAATTTCAATATAAATTGAAGCTATTCAAGTTAGAATTGAGTCAATTTAAATAAAAATGGAAATTTAAATTGAATTGATAGGGAGGTGAACAGTTTTGACTCTGGACTATTTTCGATATAAATTGTTTTAATATAAACTTATTTTTTTCCAAGCTATTTAATATATGCAACCTTTCTTTCTTAAAGCCAAATTATTTTATACTTGTTTTACAATTATTTTTGAAACTATTTAACAATTTTTCAACTATTTTGTAAACTAATTACTATTTTTCAACTATTTGACAAATTAACTACTATTTTAAAACTATTTTGTAATTATTTAAAATTTCTGAAACTATTTAACTATTTTCCAACTATTTTACAATTAGTTAACTATTTTACAGCTATTTTACAAACTAATAATTATTTTTAAACTACATATCTATTTTCAAAATTTTCAGGCTATTTGCTAAATATAAACAGGTCAGAGTGCAAACTGTTATTGATTAAATACCCAACTGAGATAAGAATTGAAGTGATAATCCAATGGAATTAAGGCAACTGTAAATAAGTGAATGAAAATTTAAGTGAATGTGAATAGAAAGGAAATTGATTTAGTTAATAATCAATGAAGATAATTACGTAGGATGTACATATATTATTCTATTCGCGTAGTGATTTGATCCAGATTCGAGCACAGAATTTCAAGATAGTTATATTGATCCGAGTTGGGATTTTTCCCTCGATTTTCGACGGCGAACCTTGATATGGATTGTTGATTGGTTCTGGATATTCTCTATCATAGTTATAGCTATGCAAGGAGAATGACGGTTTCTGATCAAGAAACCAGATCTGAGTCCGCACTAGGAAGTTGGGTGGACGATACTAGTTCGGAAGTGAAACTATGTGGTCGAGTGAGCGATCAGATTGGTATAGCGTACGGATGATAAGTGTACATCGTACAGATTTGAATGGAATTGATATTGGAAAGAGTAATCAAATTTGAATATTTGATTTTGAATAAACAAAGTTATATATCTTTGTTATATAAGATAAATCTCCCCTTGTTGTATCTATTGACGGAAGAAAATGGATTTTGGAAGTGTTTATAGTATAAAAGAAATTTTATACAAGTTTGAAATGATCCAAAGTTTTTAAAAATTATATATATATATATATATATATATATATATATATAAAGGATCTTATGAGGATTTTGGAAAAAGGTTTTGGGAACCTTTGAATTTGGAAAGGCTTTTGATTTTTGGGTAAAATCAATATTGAAATTTAGAAAGCCTAGTTTGAGAATTATCGATTTTGGGATAATCGATTTTGTGTATAGAAGCTTTGTATGAAATCATACTAGGTGTACGATTTGGAAAAAATACTATATGTTTATAGTATAAAGTGTTTTGATAATGGCTCTGGGGAAAAAGGCGCTCCCTTGAAATGAACTTCTCAGGAGTGCCACCGGGTGGTGCTGCCTTGAACCCTGGGGGGGTTCTAAAGTTGATCCTGCAAGGAGTCCGGACAAAAGGATTATGAGTAGTGTGTACCAAAGCGAAAGTCGTGTGTGCCGCTGAGAGCCAACGGTCTACGTTTGATTTTATATCGGTAGACCGCGACCTATGGTAACATAGCGAAAGTCATGTGTGCTGCTGAGAGCCAACCGTCTACGTTTGATTTTACATCGTTCAACTGCGACCTACGTAGGAGTGGAGAAGTTTCATTTTTGACAGCGAAAATCGAGGGGCGCTGATGCCTATTGTTACATGGAATTTTGCTGTGATGGCAACGTAACCCTGGAATGTAACTACGATCTGTTATGGATTCCATGCGTAATCGAGGGGGGCGAAGTGCCTACAGTTACATGGACTTTTGCTGCGATGGCAACGTAACCCAGGATATAACTGCGACCATGGATGGGGGTGATGATTTCCAGAGCATTCTCACCAAAGATATTTCCTCTATTTTCAAAAACTGTTTTCTATATTTTCAATAAAATTATTTTCCAAGTATTTTCACCGGATGTTGAAAACGGGTTTACCAAGTACTTATAGATTTTCAGTCCTACGCCTGATCAACGTATGACTGTATTTCTGTGAGATCGAGGATGGACTGGTTAAGACATTGAGTTATAAGAAGTTTTTTGTAAAGAGCTATTTTAATAGTATTATGTGAATTTAAATGTATTTCTAAAATTTTAATAGAAAAGTATTAGAATTTTGGAAAATGAAGAAAATCCAAAATGGAATTATAAAATAAAAATGAACTCCAACAAAGTTAATGAAGTGATTTGTGTAAAAAAAAAGTTGGAAGTAAGCTAATCAGCTAAATAAATTGTTTGACAAAATATAACAATAAAATTTAACTCGGTTAAATAAATGGACTGTAAGTTAATAAAGGAGTTTGGAAATGAACTCGATTTATAAATAGAATTCGACTTGGATTTGATAATGAATTAAAATAAGTGGAGATTTCGTAATAATAAAATGAAGGTGAATTATAATAGAAATGGTTTGAGTTGCAAATAAAACCGAGATGAGTAGAAATAAATTGAGAATGGCTTTGTATTAATAAAATAAATTTGAAAATGAATTAAGTAAGTGAATTAAAAATTTAAATATGGGGTGAATAAATGGGTAAATTGAATTAAATAATAAATGGATGAAGTCTGATTGAATTAAAAAAAATTAAATCAAAGTTTTAATTGGAATCGGGTTATCAGAATGAACTTAAGTTATGAGGCGTATTAAATTGAAGTGAAATCTCTTAAGTCAATAAAAGCCTGGTTTCGAGTAGAATGGAAGACCATTAAATAAAAATTTGGGTTAAATTCATTTGGAAAATGGATATTAATATAAGCAACGAATGTTGTCAAGCTCAATGAAATAGTTTTAAAATGAAGCCAATGCAGAGACGAAATGAAATGCAAATGTATGGTTAGTGAATAAATTAGAAATGAAATGGAATTAATAGAATGTGTTGATATTAATTTGAAGTAGTTATAAATTAAAATGGATACTCTATTAAGAGAACATCACCGAATTTGCATAAAAATAGTTGTCGTTTGACGTAAACGGAGGTAAAGAAATTCTGTAAATTAATAGAAGCAAACAAAATTGATTTTTGAATCATTTAAAGTGAATATGAGCTTGTTTGGATCAAAAATAGATTGAATGTAAGAAATTGAGTTGTAAACCGATGAAATTGAACGAAATGGTATATGAATTGGTTGAAAGCAAATGAATTAGCTTTGAAATCATATAAATTGCTCATGGAAGTTATTTAGAATGCATTTCCTTTAGAGTTGATGTGTTCTAGTTGCTTATGTAAGAGAAATGTTATAAAACTTCATATATATAGTTCTTACATCTTTAAATTGAGTAAGTACAGGTACCTGAAGGCTGTTTGGCTGGATTTAGTTGCGCTAATTGCTAAAATAATAAGCCCCTTGCTTAAAATGCTAAATAAAGTTACGTCTACGCAATAAAATAGGAAATATGAACTGTTTTTGCTTTTCCGACCATGTGGGTCGATGTATATATATTTATATCTCTTGTCAAATTGCAAAAGCTCCTCCGTACAAAGGAGACTCTGCCAAAATTTTCCGAAATTTTGGGAGTTAGAAATTTTTTGAAAATTTTTGGGAAAAATTTTTGTTAGCGATAAAACGATTTCAAATTGGAAATTGAAATAAATTTGTGAATGAAACTAATTTAAAATATTGATACGAATCAGTTGTAAATGGAAGATAAAATTCAATATTCAGAATTGAAGGTAAATTGAATTCACATGGAAATGGAAAAAAACTGATTTGAATAGAAGTAGATATGAAAACTTCTGTAAGGAAATGCATAAAATGATTTGAAAAGTTACGATTGGATATTATTGTAAGTAAGATATGTAGGTATTATAAAGGGAAAGGAAAACTGGTTTTGATTTCAGAAGATAATTTGAGTTGCTCGACAAAAAGCTACGTGTTTAAATTTCTTTATGAAATTTGATTGGGTTTTTGATCTAGCCACTTGGCTTTTTTTTTCTTTTGGAATTTGGGTGCCCGTAGAGGCATTTTGTAGTTGTGTCGAGCTAGCCGTGCAAAGGAGATGCTAGCGAAAATTTTCGAAAATTTAGGGAGTTAGAAAAATTTTGAGAAAGTTTTGATAATTTAAATTGGAATTTTAAATTTAAATTTAAGTAAGTGGAGTAAATAATATTGTTGGAAACTATAGAAGGTTTTAGGAAGTTGGTTGAGGTGATAGTGGGTCTTTAATAAAAGATAGTTGGTAGGAAGTTGAGTTGTTGGTTTAGGAAAAGGTAAACGGGTTTAGACCATTCTTCCTAACTAGTAATTTCGGGGACGAAATTCTTTTAAGGGGGGAGGAATGTGACGACCCGGAATTTTTAACAATTTAAATTGGGATATTTAATTGAATGTAAATATTTAAAAATTTAATTTTTAACTTGAATTCAAATATCACCATTTATTTGAGAATTAAAATTTTGAATTAAATAATTTGAAGTTGGGTAAAATGTTGAATTTAGAGTTTTAAGCCTATTATAAATAAGCTGAAGGCTTAAAATTTATAATGATGATACTGAAAATAATAAAATGGTTGAAATTTAATTTAAAAAGTGATTTGTTCAGCTTTAATAATATATCATTTAAATTGACGTTTAGAAATAGCCTTCCGAGGCACAATCTCGGAATTTGACGAAACAAGTTCCATTGGATCCGTAATAGTTAGTTATCATCGGATTTCAAATTTCGTAGCGTTTGGATTTACCGTTTTCTCGTACGGGTGAGAAATGCGTTGAAATTAAAAACGATAATTTAATATTTTAAATCGATTTAAAAGGCTAACTTCCTTATGTGACCAAATTAGCCTCCAAAACACGTTCCGTTGTGTTCGGAATGCGGGTAAAACCTTATAAACGCCTGGCGGCTTGTCTGATTCGAAGTCCGTTCAAAAAGCTTTTAACATTTGAGAATATTAATAAAATAAATAGTAATCTTCTTCAATACGCCGTTTCTTCCTTCCCAAACACGCCACTCTCTCTGCTTAAAGTCATATCTTCTCCCTTATCTCGAATCAAAAATCAATTCGAACATTTCCCTTTTCCTTCAGAAAAAAATCAACTCGACAAAACTTATAAAAGAAAAAGAAAATAGCCGAACAATCTTATCTCCAAATCAAATCGCGAAGGGGAGCTCGCGTGTGCTGCGACAGGGGAGAGGCGAGGTCGTTCGATCTGGAACGACGAAGTTGAATCAACGATTTTGGTGAGGGTCGTGAGCGAGTTGGGTAGCGTCAACCGTACTCGTGGGAGGGTTCGTTGTGGTGGCGGCTTCATTTTTCGTGCTCGACTTTGGGGAGCTAGGATAAACTTTCGAGGCGAGGAGCTCGATGTTGTGGAGCGTGCGAGGCTGGGTTGGAGGCTTCGGACTCGTTGGAATCGCGTCGTTCGCGAGGAGAGATGGAGGGTTGCGGTGTGCTGTGGGTCGTCGAACTCAAAGTCGTGGTGTGGGTTCGTCGCGATGGTGAGGGGGGCAAGCTCTGGTTGACGAGCAGGGGAAGCTCGATGGGGTCACTGTTGAGGTAAGGCAGCGAGGTATCTGCATTTAAATTAATTTAATTTAAATAAATGAATAAAAATATATGTATGAGATTTTATTTTACAGTAAAGAAATTTTAAAACAGTTCGGTGTAATTTATTTTATTTTATTTAGTACATGTATATAGGTTTGGAAAGTAATTTATTTTATTAAAATTTTAATCTATATATATGTATAGGATATTTTTGGTATAAATAGTTTCAAGAAAAAAATAAAAAAAAATATATATATATATATATACCTATTTTCATCTACTGATCGAATTTTAAAAATGATGTATGATGGAGTTAAACTTTTATAAACTTATTTAAATTATTTTGAGCTACTAAAATTATTTATTATAAGAAAAATAGTTTAAACTAAATAATTAGTTAAGAAATTTGTAAAATGTGATGAATTATTCGATTTGTTCGAATATTAATGAAATCATATAAATATTTTTACAAGGTCAATAATCATGGAATCAAATCGAGAATGAAGTTGGTTTGCAAATTTAAGGGGCAAAGGTGAGTAAACCTCACTCTTTTGGTTTTTTATTTAAATGGTTAAATCTAAATAATTGGTTGTATGATTGAATTGATTTGATGTGCACTGATGATCTGGTGACTTTGGTTTTGGTTGATTCTCGAGTTAATTGTTGCTTGACTCGAAGTATTCGAGTTTTAAATTGTTTTAAACTTAAATCATAAATAAGAAGATGTTTCCATTTTAAAGTTAATAAGGGCTTAATGATTTGTGATTCATTAAATTATTAGGTAAATAAAATGGATAATGAATTAATTCAATTAATTAATGATTTTGATTAATTAATTTAGTAATTAAGGGTTTGAATTAATTAATTAAGGTCTAAGTTAATTTTTTAAGTTTAATTAATTTAGAATAATCAATGGATGGTTTGATAGGTAATTACTTAATGTAATCAATAAAATATAATTACTTTGTGAAATTAATCAAGAGATTAATTAAGATAGTTAATTAAGGAGTAATTAATTTATTTAAAGAAGTAAATAAAAAGGTAGATAATTACAGGTTGAGATAAATCAAGAATGATTAATATTTGCGGTTTAATTAATGATTAATCATTTAATGTAATTAAATTAGGTTAGGATAAATTAAATGTAATTAGAAATCATTAATTTATATAATTAATGATGTAATTAAAGATTGATTAATTAAGATTAATTAATGAATAATAAGTGACTTATAAGAAATTAATTAATATAAGTAATTAGGGATTAATGTAATTAATATAGTTAACTAATTTATGAAGTAATTAAGATTTCTTACTGATTTTGGTTAAGAATAGTTAATATTGTGAAATTAATTAAAATTAATTACTTGAATGTAATTGAAGGATAACTAATCTAGGGTGATTAATAAAGATGAATAATGAAGGGATGATTGATTAATTGATTTGCAATTAATTAATGTTTAATGAAGAAGTCTAAGTGATTGAGATTAGTAATTCAATCAAAGTTAATTAAATTAAATTGGTATGTGATTAAGTTTTTCTTATGGATGATTGAATGGCATTGAATGCTTTGAATGAGTTGATATCTCTAATATGAAATGTTGTGTATCTCATTTGGATAACTTGGGTTAGGATGACATGAGACTCGAAGAGACCGGGTTCGGGTATTAGGAATTACCCGAAACCACTTCGAATTTTTATATATTGATATGTGAAATCTATAGGCTGGAATGAAGTGATTTAAAGGAATTGGACTATTTAAATCTAAATCTTGGTACTTAGAAAATGGATGTAAGGAATAAGTGATGTCTAAAATGAATTGTGGCTTTGTAAATCAATAAGAGTTATCCCAGGTTTCAAATAAGTTCTATGCATTGGAAATTCATATTGAATGAGTTTACTCATGCTAGTTTCCAGCCTGACCCGGGTGATTACTTTAATGTAATGCTCGGGTCAGACCGAGTATTACAAATTTTCAGGTAAGGACGTTCTGGATCTCAGGAGGCGAGCTAGATGGCAAGAACGTATGGAGTGTTTTCGCTGTATTTTATTGCTGTATATATGTGACATGATAATTGTGTATATTCAGTGACTGTATATATGTGAAACTCTGATGTATTATCAATGTAATTGACAGATACAGAATGCTTTGTAAACTGTTATTATTTATTATTATATTTTATCCGCTGTGAATGTGAGATGTTGATGTTTCTGATCTTTTTCATCTTCTTCTATCTCTTTCTTCTTTTCATAACTATCTGGAATTTTCGAAATCGAAAATTATGGGTCGTTAAAATTTGTGTATTCTAACTAATAATTTTTTTATCAATTATAGAATTTGCATAAATTATCGAAGCATGTTATTTTAACTTTATGTAGAATATTATTTTATAATTTTTTGCGTCAAGATTGGCACAAACACCTAATAGATTGTGTGGAGAATAAAAATGATGAAATAATAAATGAAAATGTGTAGAAATGACACACACAAGGTTTATAGTGGTTCGATAAATCGTTGCCTACGTCCGTTTAAGATTTTGTTGATGGTATCTTTGTTTTACAACTGCTATTCTTCTCATTCAGTACCACTAAGTAGCTTATTACAAGAAATAAATGCAAAGTTATTTCAGAGCCAAAAGGATCCCCAAAATGAAGGCCAGCAAGCCCAACTTATCGCTGTTGGTCATTAGGAAGAGCTCCAACATGTTCTTCTCTATGTTATCCGTGATCTTCCAATAGTTTCTCAAGAGAAGATGTGGCCAGCTCAGTAATATGGATCATCCGATACTGATCCATAAAACTTGGTAATAGATTATATTGATTTCTTTCAGATGGATTGTCATATCAATAGCTTGATGTTTTCTCCAATTGTTTGCATTACTTTAGGCCGCTTCTGAATTGATCGAATGGATCGATGGAGAAGTAATCATGTTGATTTCTTACATTTGAGGTGTTCAATAGTATACGGCAAGCGAACAGTCCATGGAGCTTAGGAATGACTTTTGGTACGAAGAGTAGGCAACATGGCTAAAACGAGCCAATTATGGGAGGAATCTATGGAATGATACTAATCCATATCATGGATTAGTATCGATCTATTAACTTGATGAATCCCAATCTTAAATCTTTGAATTTGTCTTTCCTATGTCTAGAAATCTTGATTGTACTCTATTTTTTGGACATTATGGCTATCTATTCAGTTATTCTACCTCGATAGCTTTCAACTTCTTATTCTTCAAGTCATTCTGCATAATTCTTGGTCAAAAGGCTGGATAAAAACTTACCCTCCAAAGTGCGTCTTGTTGCAAAAAAATGTACTTTGAATCAAGACAAGTCATGATTTCCAAACCGGATACCATTCCTTGCTTCAAATAGTTGTTGCCCTTCCTTTGGACCTTTCCATTAAAGTTTTTTGTTTATGACCATTTGTTATGATGCTTTGCCAGCATCTAAAACTATAAAACTAAATATGTTATTGTGAATTGTCATTCTAAGCTCAACAATTTCGAATTGAGTCATTTTCTCGATCTTTCAAGTTTGAGTCTGCCTTTTATTTTTTACATTAGTTGAATGATGAGTGTGTTCATATATAAGTGGTCTGATTTTCCATCATGCCTTAGTTCCATATGTATGTTGGTTCATGTACAAATTAGATATACGCACATACGTGCATATAGGCACACGTACTTCACTTTTCATTCGTTATCCTTGAACGTTGACCGATTGTACCAATCCATACGCATGGATTAGTACCGATCCTTGGCCTTAGATTTAGGTGACTTTCCTGCATATTTCCTTGTTCAGTGACTATATACTTAGACCACTTCCTTTCTTTCTCTTTACTTTATACTTGCCTTCAAGTTTAAGATTTAAGCTCGGCCATTAAAACCTTTTGCCTCTAAATTTAAATATCGCTGCCAGCCTCCCCACACCTCTGTCCATTGCCATGCTTTAAACCACCACGTCCAATATCTGAACTCCGATCGTTGCTCATCTTCCTTGGATCATACCCAGTCCATTCAATATAACATCTCAATCCAAGATCCGAAACTTGAATTGAGCCCTCTCTTCACATTAGGATGATTTTAGGTTAGCTATGTAGTGGAGACGAATTCCAATGAGCTTCCATGTTGATGGTGATGATTTGGACGGAGGAACAAAGTTCAAAAGAGAAGAGAACCCACCAAGGATATGGATCGGTACCAATCCTACCCTTGGGGTCTTTTTTATCATCAAAATCTCTACTAAGAGTTGCATTATTGATTGATATCCGAATTTTCCCAAATGTTATCCCCAAAACTCTGGATCATTTCCAAGGCAGAGCCAAAGACTTAAAAGCCCATTGGAAATGTCAGCGATGACGGCCACATCAGATAAAGTTTAGACTTTAAGATGGACTGTTGTACAATATCCGAAAGCCGCACTGCACAACACTGTACTAGGCTTTCATTTTAGAATGGGGCATAATTTTTAATTAATCTAATATCATTTATGCATTGAGTCATGATAGCTTTCGAGCGTCTCTTCACTCAAGCTCTAGGTCCGTCAACTGTTAGGTATGATGAATCAGATATCGAGTCAAGCACGATCATGGTTCCACTTGCACAACAAACTCTGATACAATCAGTGCCTCAATAGGAAAATCCGTAAGTAGAATAACAGGTTCTAAAGTTCCAATAGAGCCTAGAGGAGACCATAGGTTAAGCTCGTAGAAGGTCCAGGTCCAGATGTTGAACCTACCCCCGATACTCTTAAAGATGCAATCATACTAGACAATCATGCAGATTCTCCCTCTTTCAAAATTGAAGAAGGGTCTCTTAGGATAATTTTTGAAAAGCATATAATCTTGTTTGATGATGTATTGGTTCCGTCATGCCATCAAAGAGCACCCATCCGCCAGATGGATACATAGCATGCAATAGATATATGTGTTTGGTAGGATGTGTCCCGCCATTTAATCGGTTCATCCGAAAAGTTCTACATTTCATGCAGCTAGCTCCAACACAACTTCATCTGAATAGTTCTGCTTTCCTCTAAAGCTTGCACATTATATTTGCAAACCACTTTGATCGATTTCTTAGCAACCAGGAGATTCAACATCTATTCACCTTTAAGCATCATAGTGGAAGTCCTTCCTTCTTCTTTCTAGAACCTTCCAGAGGCTGTCGGATCATAGTCGGTACTTGGAATAAGTTGAGCTATTTCAAAGAGGAATTCTTCTTTGTTCATTGCCCTCCCACGTTCACTCAACAATGAATATCTCCACTTAAGCTCCACTCCAACCTTTATCATGCGGCTTCATATCTATAACTTTGTCACTTCTGGAAGTCTTTTTTGTTCTTTACGGATGTACCACATAGGCCTCCAATGAAACATTGGCAGAGACTGTTAGACAACTCTATATAATTTCAAAGGAGAAGAATGAGGCCAAGATGCCGGTCAATGATGAAAATATACATTCTTATGACTTACTAGAATTCGATCGCAGTGTTGGCGCTACTTTGGAAGATGGTAATGATTGTGAGGAAGATTCTTTATTAGAAGGTGATGGAGATAACTCGCCGATACCTAAATTTTAAAGTCAGTTGATCGAGCCTGGCCATGTACAAGAGCACATCGAATAAGGTAAAATCAGGGATTAAGTTGAAGGAGCGGTAGAATATGACAAAGAGGTGAAGGCGGCAATGATTAACAACCTCTTTAGAGAAAAAGCCTTAAGATTAAGCTTCCTAAAAATAGGACCCCGGCCCAACCTCCATCGGCTACGTCCACGTTTGAGACTCTTACACAGACTCTTTTTGGCTTTGCTGATATGAGTATTGGAGATGCTGGATCCCTTGTTCATTTTCAAGAAGTTGTGCCTTCTACCAAAGTAGGAGAGAATACCCATGTCAGTAAAATCTAAACCCATGGTCCATCGGGAGGACATTAAGACACTTTCTTGCGTACACACATACACTACACTCTATACAGCTCATGTAGAGCTCTTTTTTATCAAAGATGATTTATCTTTGTTTTACTTATAGGTTCCATGGAGGAATGAGGACTACATGAGGATTTCCAAGATCAGATGGGATACTACCGACGTGCAAACCAACTGCACGACCTCACAAGCCCAGTCATGAAACCAATTCCGGTCAGCATTCAAGTCGTGATCATAAGGGTAGAGAGAAAGACTATAAGCTACATGATTCATCGTCTAGGCATTGTTCTAGATCCAAATCTCCCCAATTTAGGTGTTTAGAGTGGCATTCTAATCGTCTAGATGATCATCCACGCGATGACACATTTTATGCTTCTCTTTCCACCAAGCAGCCAGCACCGTTCCACACTTTCCAATAGTCTCAATATCCATCAAAATCTACTGCCTCTGATTCTTCTCAACACAACACGATAAAGTGCCTATCAAGAAGTTGGTTGAGCAGCATTTCACTGAAGAGGAATGACTAATCGCTTTAAATCCTCAAATTATTGATTTACAATGTCAATTCTTAAAGATCAACTTCAAAGCCTGCCAATTTGCTCCCAATCTAAAGGATATCCCGCATGAAGTCAAGGCTCAGACTGTAGCATATGTTGGGATGTCTATGATCAATACTTCACTTGGAGGAGGCTAGCCGAGGTAATCTCATAATACTCCGAAAACCTAGGGGTCGAGTTCATGGGAATGAAAGTCATAGCAAATCAGAATGGTTAGATTATGGCTCACCTTAATAGAGAAGTTGCCGAGTTAAAGAATACCAAAGAGGATGTCGATCAAAAGGTTAGGGATTTGAAGGGTACAATAAGCAAGAAAGAAAGAATCACATAACCAAAGTGGAATCTATTCACTACAGGAATCATGATTTACCGAAAGAAGTAAGATGCAACATCCCTAATTTTTTATAACATTATTCAGAAAATTCAATTAGATAAATTAAATAGAATAATGTAAGAATTAGAGTGATATGGAGATTTATATTTGAATAAACCATAAGAAGGTCATGCTTAGAGTTAATTAAATGGGCTTAAAAGAGTTTATAAGCTAATTAATTTACATAAGGCCTTATTAGTGAATAGCCGCACTTTTATTCACATACCTTTTCATTTCTCACTACCATTCTTCATTTTCACAAACGCAAATCAAAAATCTAAAATAAAAGCCGACCATTACAAATAAAAAGAAAGGAAGATTTTTTTTTATTAAAGGCTAAGGATTAAAGCTAAAGGATTTATTCAACAACAAATCTCAAAGTCCTTACCATATACAAGGTGAATAATAAATTTATACCATCTCTATTTTATCCTATGATTGTATGTTTTCGGATTTAAGATTAATTCATTTTTATGATTTTCTGAATGATGATATGCTTGAACTATCATATGTTTGATTTAAACCAATTCATTTACATATGAATTTACATGGTTTTAAGGAAAAACCAATTCTTAATGATCTTAAAATGCAATGCAAAATTATATATTATGTAAAACATGATTTTGAATATGGGTTTCAATTTTTGTAATTTTCCAGGCCATGGAAAACTTATTATGAAATTTGAAAATAAAATATGATAAAAATTAAGTTTAAAGTTAATATCGATTTTGTCAAGAAGAATTTGGGTCTAAAATTTTAATATGTTAGATAACATGATGAAAGTGAATTTCTGTGATTTTTGAGGATTTTTCCTAGTGGATATGCTATAAAAAAAATATGTTAAAAGAAGGACTTATTTGTAATATTGGTTATACTTAATGGAAGGGCTTAAACATTAGTTTTCCTTGTTTTATATCTGATAAATGTGGCAGTTATTTTTGTAAAGGATTTGAAAAGTTTTAAGGCAACCAATCAAAAGATTACAAATAGACGTGTTATTATAAAGTAATTACTAAAATTAGCATGATTTCAGCATTTATTCAGAAAAGCGGGTTTCGCCCCCTTTAATAATGCCTTTCAACTCCAATGCCTCCGCTTCGACTCCGTCGAAACCAACCCAATCGAAACCCAACTAGTCGAAACCAATACACAAGGCGTCGGTTAGATGGTACGAAGTGGACTGGAGAAAAGGCGTGAGCCATGATGTCGAAAGCAATGCTTTCGATAGGGTCGAAGTCTTAGTGTCTTTTTCAAAGGTTAAGTGCCTACTTTGTTTTCACTTAAAGCTTTTGACGTAGTAGAAACATATGTTTTCAAAAGGGGTTTTTCTATATGGCTTTCGAAGGAGGTCACCCTCCTATGTTTTAAAGTAGAAGCTTTCAACTAAGTTCCTTTATTCTTAAATAAGACTTTCGAAGATGATGGTTCTGACCTAGTCGAAACCTCACTGCCGTTCATGTGCCTTTTGAGTGTATTGAAGTCGGCAATGCTTTCGAAGGGTGCCTTTGTTTTAAAATTATACTAAGTCACTTCTTAAATGCTTTTGAAAGGGTTTGGGGGTTACGAAAGGGGGTTTCGATGCTATCCTTCAAATTTTTACTCAAGGTTTTGAGCTTTCGAATAGATGGTTCCGATACTATCAAATTTTCCCCCAAATATTTTTTTTACAGGTTTCAAAAGAGATAATTTCGTATGTAACCACTTTGACCCAAAAGAATTTTTAAAAAATAAAACCGAATACATTCGAAAGTGGTACTTTCATTGGTTTCGTAGCTATGTTTTAAGCTAATGTTTTGATACATTTGAAAGTTATATTTTGGTTTCGAAAGGAATAAGTTAAAGAGCTCCGAAAGGTATATACTTAGTGTTTTGAAAAGAAATTTTCTATGCTTTCTAGGAGGTTATCCAGGGGGTTCGAAAGTGATGTTTTAGGTTTCAAAACAAATAAACAAATCTCATTTTAAAGGAAAAACCATAGTATAAATATAGAGTTATGAAATGAAGTTTTTGAAGAAGTTTTCCATGATTAATAGGTTAAAGGGACTAACCAAGTTTTACATAAAATGATTTCAACAATATTTAACAATAGATGCTGATATTATTATGTTGTTATGATTGTTTCTTCATATATTTATTCACGTTGTTATGAACCCATAACGGTACTTAAGAAAGGGCAAAATAACCAGCTAGGTCGACCCAGTAGTGAATATGGGTTAAGGATGTTAAAATATAAATTAAAGATATTGGCAAGGGATAATAGGTTCAGCGTAAGCCCATGAAAACAGTGTAAAGGAAAAGATATTGACAAGGGCCAATAGGTTCATAGTCAGCCCATGAAAACTATGATTTGATATTGGGAAGGGCCAATAAGTTTGTAGTTAGCCCATGATAACTATATTTGGATTAAGATATTAACAGAAGTCAATAGTTTCCTAGTCAACCCATGAAAACTAGTATAATAGAAAAGATATGGGAGTTGCCATTAAGTTCTTGGTGATCCCATGAAAACTGCGAAATCAAACAGGGAGTCCGTAAACATTTCATACATTATTGATAAGCTTGTGAAAACTAATAGGTTAATAGTGACCTTAGGAACTATAAATGAGACAGATAGTCAGAATGAATGGGGATGGATAATCCGGAATTAATTTACTTGTTTGCATATCATCATATTGTTTTGAATTGCTTTAACCGTTGTGGATGCAGGAGCACAGTATATGGTTTTATAAAGGTTTTAGGATGCTAATGAGAGAAAAACTCATTCTACTAAGTGGAGTGGTCTCACTGGATATCTAAATGGTTCGAGATGGTGGATTATTATTCATACTAGGTTTTATGTCTAAATCGAAGTTTATGTTTTCCCATTCAGCTCTCGTGTGCAAATTTAAATTTGAGTAGTTTGAAGGTTAAGGTTTCTAGGTTTTCTTTTAGATGATTAAAGCTTCCAGAGATGTGAAGGAGGCATGCTAGCTATTTAGAGTTCTTTTTATTCTATTGTGTTTTGGTTGTAAAGGAAAATTTGTTTTATTGCCTTATTATATACTCTGATCAACCAAGGGGGCATCTTCATATGTCGCTCTTGGCGTATTTTGTATTAGTTATATGTTATCTGAACATGGTCTGCGAACTGGGATTAGTTAATGAATTTGAAATATTTTGAAAAGGAATGTGGAATTTGTATTCTTTTTAAAAAAATTCCATATTCGTGTGTTTCTATATATCAATGTTTTAACCTTATCGTATTTAGTCACTAAGGATTGATAACTATGGATGACCGCATCATTCGTAGCCGTTAGTTTTGGGCATCCAAGTAGGGGGATGTTACGTAAGAGCATTCGAAGCATAACTTGAGGTTGAGAGGAAAGTGAAAGATAAGGCTCTTTCGAGTTCTCAAACATACAACAAATAATTTCTCGGTACTAACAACGGGAGGGACAACATGTGTAAAGGAAGAGATGATGCGCTAGAAAAAGGCGAAAAGTATGGAAGAGTTGGTGCTTCCATAGAAAGATAGACCAAGGATAGATTCAACCACTCATCACCAACTACAATGCCAATGTTCTTAAATCCCAAGACTTGGCATGGCTCGGTAAAGCTTATCCTTGCACCTTAGCGATGGCATAGGAAAAAATCATGCATGATGAGAGTGAACACTCTAAAGGAGTTGAAATAGACTTGGTGGAGCTGCAGAATGAGATTTTAAGTACCTAGGTGATTGTGGCGCTAGGAGCAAGCGAACTTATCTTTCATTCAGACTTGGCTGATACAGTTTGAAGAGATCAAGATGAAGGCTTTGATGGAATTCATCAGAATGTCATGATAGGTCTTACTCCCAGGTCTCTAGCTGCATCTGTCGGTTCATCAGATATTGGGTATGATCAGGATGCACTATAACTTTTCAAGCCTAGCATGCTATCTCCAACCTTGGAGGGAAACTTGGGTGGTATGCCTGTCCACACGGAACCTCTATCTGGCAGAGGTATATCACTGACCTCACCCTTGTTTAAGAAGGCACACTTGACACTGGTCAATGTCGCTAATATCTCAATTCATCTATTCTAAATCGCAGATCGACCTACGACTCCAACTCTTCCCAAAGAAAGCTTCCAACTAGAGGCATGTACAACAATGACAGAATTAATGGTTGTGACTATCTTCAGAGAAAGTTCAAGCATTCCGATCCATAATACTCCTGATCCTAGTGCATAGATAATCCAAGCTGTAGATGAAGAAGGGACCAATGAGTTTTAAGAGATTCAAATTAACGAGGATGTTTTAATGATGGTGACCTCGAGGCCTGTTATAAAGCCCACTGTGCAAGAGATCAACGATAAACAAGTCTTGCATGCCATCAAAATCAAGAAAGAACTGGCTGACTCCTTCCCTCTTTCATTATCGATTGCATCTCCCAACAATCTTATTTATCTTCCAGTCACAATTCTTACGGACGTAGTTACTCAAAGCGCACCCCTTACTTCATCACAAAGTGCTCCAACGAAGGGTCAAGGAAGTGGGAACAAGGAAGTAAGAGAAATAATGAAGGCTTTGATGGACAGTCTTTTGGTGATGGGAAGAAAGGAAAAAAGTGAAAGCGGAAGAAATGATCGTTCGCCTCCTTTATGTTTTTAGTTGCATAGATGTACTTAGACACTTTTGGTTTTTTGTTTTTTTGGTCAATGTTCTATGGATTTGACCATTGCTTATTCTTTTCAGCTAAGATGTTAATAACACTTGTACTTGTTTTGGATGTAGATAAAAAGACTTTTTTCATTCAAGTCTTCTGTGAATTTGAATTTGCCTAAGAGTTTGAGAAGTGCATTATACATTCAATGTGTTTGTGGTCTACTTCTTGTTTTCTTTATCGAATTAAATATTTAGTCCTTTTACTTGCTTATAAGTAAAGAATAATTTTCTAGATGTCTACCCATATGTGACTATGTTCAAATCCATAACTTGGTCAAATTCCAATTACTTTAAAGGTTGGCTTAAAATTCCTTTCAAGGATGTTTCAAGTGCAATTTCGCCTATCTCCGGGTGATAATCACGGTAATTCACCTTTAGAAGTCTCTTTAGACATCCTTCTTTAAAGTGCATGTGTTAACCATGCCAAATTCTTGGTGTCGACCAGAGTTAATCACTTAATCATAGTGGTTTAAAAATCCTTTTCCAAGACATTTGCCTTCGACCATGACTACTTTGGGCATTAACCGAAGTTTGTAAATAAGATCACGCCTTTCTCCAGGCATAGACCTTTCATCTTGCCTATCTGGGAAAGTTGTGGATGATCAGCCAAACTTCGAGCATGAGCAATAAAACCGAATTATCTCGTTCAGCATTTGAGAATTTATACTCATGCCTCCAAGTTTTGGCTTAAAGAGTTGTTTGGTGCCTATCTCGGGACACCAAATGTGGTTGAACTTCATCCGTCCAATCATGGACTGTGAAAGTCTAGTCGACATCTACCTCTGGGTACCTACACCTGCATTTTGGACATGCAGGTTTATTTAAATATAACACCATTCATAGTTTCAAATTAAGTACAATCAGGTTACACGACTTTGAAAAGTATGTACAAATTAACATTTAAGTGAAATAACATCGTAAGTGTTCGCTATTCCATGCCCACAGGAGTGAGATCTTGTCCATTATTGCCAACTTGAATGTACTATCTCCAACTTTTTATTCGATCACATATGACCTTCCTAAGTTACGCCCAAGTTCCTAGGGTCAGGGAAGATTCGTTTAAGGACAAGGTCTCCGATTTCAAAGGTTTGAGTTATGACCTTGGTATTATAATAACGGATGACTCGATTTCAAAGATTTGAGTTCTGACCTTGGTATTATAATAACGGATGACTCGATTTTGTTGTATAGTTGCCTTCAACTCAGCTTCATCGTTCCTCTCATCGATCATATCGAGGGATTCCAGTAGGACTTCCTCATTTTTATGAGGATCATAGTAAGTTACTTGATGAGAAGGTACTTCGAGTTCAACCGGGGTCATATCCTCTGATCCATAAGCTAGGACGAACGGAGAGTGGCCAGTCGTTGACTTATGGGTCGTTCAGTAAACCTATAGTGCTAATGGTAACTCATCGATCGACATCCCCTTGGCCTTCTCCAATCACTTTTTCAGAATGGACTTGCTAATCTTGTTCACTACTTCAACCTGTCCATTTGCTTGAGGGTGTTCATTGTAGCAAATCTCTTCTTGATACCGTGGTTGCGGTAGAAGTCCTTAAACTTGACACTATCGAACTGAGTTCCGTTATTGGAAATGATCATTTATGGAATCCTAAAATGACAGATGTTATTTCTGACCATGAAGTTGATTACTTTCTTTGTGGTGATTGTTTCTAATAGCCGTGCCTCAGACCATTTAGTGAATTAATCAACAACGATAATAAAGTACTTTGGGCCTCCTGTAGATATCAGTAGTACGCCAATGATATTAATTCCCCAAACTGCAAAAGGCCATGGGCTGACCATTTAAGTTATCTCAGTTGGTGGTGAAAGAGACAGCGGATTAAGGATCTTAAGGCTAATTTGGTACTAGTGGGGGGTGAATAGTGTTTAATGAATTCTAAGACTTGTATGAACTAAATTAAAATTATGACACAAACAAATGCAGAACTTAATCATAGAACAATCACAGAGTCAAACACAGATGTAGAAAGTAAATAAAAATTGTAAAGGAAAAGAACACACCAAATTTTATACTGGTTCGGAGTTACCCTACATCCATTCCTATACCAAGGCAAACAACCTCATATAGATTTTTTATTAAACCAGTGTCGAGATTACACTTCTCAATTTATAAAGGCCTTGAGGTACCCTCCTGTCTCACGAATTTGGGCAAACTCTCTTGATTTAAGGCCATAAGATTACCCAATTGATTTCCAAGCACCACACCTTATAGAGAGACTTGATAAAATTTTGATTACAAATTGATCCTATAACTTTGAATATTACTTTGATCTGCGAGAGAGGACAGAGAATCAAACAAGAATGAAATTCTAATTTGATTCACTTGAGAATTTGGCAAAATTTCAACACGATTTTAAAAATATGAAAACTTTAGAATATGAATTTGTAGAGAAGAAGGAGTGAAGAAAATATGAGAATTGTATGTTAAAAAATTCGTTTGGGAAGGCTATTTATAAAGCACCAAGGTCATAACCATTCGTGAAGAGATTTAAACGAATAGACACTTCTTTTGAAAAGTGAAACTTTTGAACTAAACGGCCACCATGTCGACATGGGGTATCCCATGACGTCGACATCCCCTTGTTAAAAAAAAATAAAAAACTTGTTTTGAAAATGGTATTGAGTTGAAGACAAAATGAAATGACTCTGGAGTAAAATAAACTAATTTTACTATGTTTTAAAACACAAAAACAAAGAATATTTTAAGGCTAAAAAAACCTTTTTGAAAATCATTTGAAAAGATAATTTTAAGGCTAAAACATTTTGAAAAGCAGTTTTGAAAATCGTTTTTGAAAAACCATTTTGATGTAGTTTTGCAAGCTTCTTCCTGCAGAGTATCTCATCATATTAGGACTCGAGAATTTGTACAAAACCAGGATGTTTGTAGGTCTGTAAGCCACTTGTCGTAGGTTTATATGCTACTTATCATGGGTTTGTAAGCCACCAAGAAGGTAGAAATGGGTTCCATCCCAAATGAAATTCGGAATGAAGATTTCCATGCTATTATGAAGTTTTAACAAAAAAACTAGATACATATCTTGAAATCTTGATCTTGATACTGATGAGTCTTCAAACTTGATTTCTTCATTCTTGATCTGTATACTGTACAGTCTTAAATAATCGGTACCTGCCTTATATATATCCTGCATAATATCATTCATGTATATCTAGACAATAGTTAGTATATAAGTTATAATAAAATAAGTTATGAAGGCTGTTGCCATCAAAACCACTATCACCATTTCCTAACAATCTCCCCCGTTTTGATGATGACAACCTCGTAAAATATACTTACCACTTCAATCATACCATAACCCCCCTTACACCAACAACTCCCCCTTACTCCAAGCCTACTATTTTATATAACTTATCTCCCCCTTTGTCATCAACAAAAACCTATAAACCTTGAACTTAATAGAAAAAGAGATAAACAAACATACGACATAAGAATAATATACGAAATATAGCATCCTAACTGGAATTCATGTTTCTATACATCGAAGATTGTTTTTAGAAGAACATTAATTAAGATACAAATTAACAAACTAAAATACAATCACGAAAACGAAAAACACACTTAACGAGGATGTGACGCCCCACCTCTATACCCACGCTAGCCAAGAACATTACGGTGAATGCTGTCAACTAGCACGGAGAATAAGGCTGTTGAGGAGCGACCATCCGTGTAATTGCTTTGTGCGAGCATCGATATGTCAGATAGTATAACATGCTACCTTATCAAGAAGAAATCCGACATACCGACACAAACTCAAAGCTACTACACAGTGGCTATAATATCTTCGGAAACAAATATAGAAATAAACATAACACAAATCAGTCACTGGACAATTCATATCACAAAGGCGGAAATAGATATGAATATTACACATGAAAGTGTACATCAGAGTAGTGGTCTAAAAGGATCCACAAAATCACAAAAGAATAGTTACACGAACTACACAAAAGAATAAGTATACATTATGGAGTCTATATCTCTAATGTATACAACAAAAACTACTAATCTAAGTAGTCAACCAAAAGTCAGAGAAATCAATCCCAAGAGAGAAGTCAAGTCGAAGCACCTGCAACATCTCGGTCTGACCCGAGTATTATTTATAAGAAAATAATAAACGGATCAGTCTAACTATAAATATCAGATAACATGATATAGAATAGGAGATATGACTAAACACATAATAATCACAATGTCAAGCTGTGATATATACATAAGTAATTGAAAATCATCAAGGGATATATCAATATCACGATAATCTACTCAAGATAAAAAGGGATGTCATACTCCTGATTTCATTCACCAAGCCACAATAAATGACATATAAGATATGGCAAAGACGTATAATATCCATAATGGCATACTACTATAAGTATGTAAATGATAATCAACAAACGATTAATCAATATCAAAGAACCTTCTCAAAGATCCAAAAAGGGTATCATACCCAAAACTTGTATTCACAACAAGTTAATGACACACGAATTCACCTATGCACAAGAATTGATAAATCATATCAACAGAAATCACAAAGTTGGTGAAACATAAATTCCAGAAATCGACACAAGAAATCCAGTCAATGACACACGAATTCACCTATGCACAAGAATTGATAAATCATATCAATAGAAATCACAAAAATAGGTGAAGAAGAAAATTCCAGAATTCGACACACGAAATCCAGTCAATGACACACGAATTCACCTATGCACAAGAATTGATAAATCATATCAATAGAAATCACAAAAATAGGTGAAGAAGAAAATTCCAGAATTCGACACACGAAATCCAGAAATCACACAAAATAAAGGGGGGGAGGCCTATCACATGAACGGGAGCATGAAAACTCACCAACAGCTGTAACACATGAACGAGAAGCTATCTCATGGTAGCTAACCATTAATTTGACACACGAATGGTCCGAAGACCAGACACACGAATGGTCCAAAGACCGTGGGTTGCTACCCCACCAATTTGAGTCGAAACTCCACAAAACGGGGTTTAATTTCCTGCGCAGTCAAAGAGACATCGCACATTGCTAGTCTAAATCACAAAAATGATCGTCATGATCATCGAGAAGTGTCAATTACACTAAGCTAGTAAATATATGAGCTTAGCTTCATGTCCCATAACCACTAGCTTAACTTAAATATTTACGAACAAACTGTAGATCTCCACTATAAAATTGTCACAAGAGTTTCAATCGAACAAGTCCAAGAATTAACAAACAAAGTGAACGCAAGCGTTTCATACCACTTGTTTTACTAAGTCGTTTAATTAGATTTCTCATACGAGTGAGGTAAAGGTTTGTATATACTAATAGATTGGAAAACGGTTTTATAAACAAATTTGGTATTAAAATAGTATTGAAATCGTTTGAGGAAAGAGATTTGATATTTACTACTAGTATAGAAAACCTTTATATTTCTAAAGTGACAAAACACAAAGAAGATTGTAGGAACAATCAATCACTAAAATTCACATACGAAGATGTGAATAAAAATCCAAAGAAATCGATACCGAATCCATCGAAACGGATATTCATAGAATTCCCAAAGAAAATAAGTCATCAAAGTCAATAACAACTGATAACAACAAATAGGGAAACAACACAAATCGATTAGAGTTGGATATTTAAGCAACAAGGCAAAGCAGGCAAAAATCATCAGGTCGGTCGGCCGGACTCCCGGAGTCGGTCGACCGAACCATAAAACAGAAAGTGCTTAGGCACCTGGAAGCAGGTCGGTTGACTGGACCAGAAGGTTCGGTCGGCCGAACCAAAAACAGAAGTGCAACTGCACATTTGGAAGCAGGTCGGTCGAACGGACCAGGGGGTCGGTCGGCCGGACCTGTTTCCAGCCTCTTCCCTGCCTATTGCAAATGAGGTTCAACCTTGTCCAAATTGCATTCTCTCGAGCAACGGCGCTAAGGGATTATGCCAATCGACTACCCGGCCCTATAAGCTCTTCGATGCATCTCCAAAAAAAAACATGTTCAAACATAGAAGTTAGGATTTTTAACGAATTGAACTCAAAACACTAAAAAAGTGGAATATACACCAATTCAATCCAAACCAAAAGAAAATGCTCACGAATAAGTGTTAGGAATTCATACCTAACAATCGAAGATAAATATAAGCATAGATGTGAGATAAAAATCTCACCTTTTCACAAAATCGAACAATGAAGAAGCTTGAAAGCAAATGGAGAATCAACCTCCCTTCAATCTCAACACTAGAAGCTTGAATCTAAGCTAAAAGAGAAACATCTCCTAAATTAGGTTTAGGAATTTTCTGAAATTGGTAAGAGAATAAGTTGGAGAAGAAGAAGAGAAGCTTACCAATGGGTTCTTCTTGAGTTTGGAGCTAGGAATTTGATTTGCAAGAGGAACTAGGGTTTTGGAGTTTTTAATTTCTAATCTCTCCCACCATTAATACACTAAAAACTGAAATGAGAAGAGAATGAGGGTGAGTGGGGAAAAGTGGCTCAGATTTGAGCATAAGTTAACATAGGGATGAGCCCAAAACCAAACCCAAAGTGAAAAGTAGCAAAAATCAACTTTCTCCAAACATATCGAAGCTTATACTCAAAAAGGTCGCAAACGGCATTTTAAACTCAATGGGAGTGGTCCCGAGTCTTAATTCGACCGTATGCAAAAGGTAGCTTTTCGGACTAAAATCCGACTAACGATGAAATATTTAAATAAAATATTTAAATATAAAATCGATAAATATGCGGGTTGTTACAGACTCCCCTCCTTAAAGAAATTGCGTCCTCGCAATATTTAAGAAGAAGATATGTAGTAACAACCATAAAAGCATATTCAACACAAAAGAAATTTGAAATAAGAAGTTCACCTCAAAGAGCACGAGAAAGTAAGTCTAGATGTGTTCGCTCGATGTACTCTCTAGATTCCCAAGAACAATCCTTAGGATTTGAAGACCATTGAACTTTAACAAGCGGAACATCTTTATTTCGAAGTCGCTTGACCTCCGAAGCAATGATACGAATAGGATGTTGCTCATAAGTTAAATTAGGCGAAACTTCAATCTCTTCCACAACACTGGGCTCAAGAATAGAATCGGAATCTCGTAGACATTTCCGAAGTTGGGAAACGTGAAACACGTCATGAATAGCAGAAAATTGAGCCGGTAATAAAAGGCGATAAGCCATGGAACCAATACGTTCAGTGATAGGAAATGGCCCAATATATCGTGGCGCTAACTTTCCCGATCGACTGAAACGTACAACACCTTTCATAGGTGAAACACGAATGAACACAAGATCTCCCACAGAAAATTCTAACTTCCTTCTCCGGTTATCGGCATAGGATTTTTGTCTACTCTGGGCTTCTTTCATCCTATGATGAATAAGATCAATCTTTTCTGTGGAATCATGAATAAGATCTGGACCTAAAACCAGCTTCTCACCGGCCTCAAGCCAACAAGAATGAGATCGGCATGGCCTTCCATAGAGTGCCTCGAAAGGTGCCATACCAATACTAGATTGGAAGCTATTATTATAGGAAAATTCAACAAGTGAAATATGATCTTCCCAACTTCCACCAAAATCAAGAACACAAGCACGAAGAAGATCTTCAAGAGTTTGATTCACACGCTCGGTTTGTCCATCGGACTGAGGATGATAAGCGGTGCTAAAATTGAGCTTCGTTCCCAAAGCTTTTTGAAGACTCTTCCAAAATCCACTAGTAAACAATGGATCACGATCACTAACAATAGAAGTAGGGACTCCATGCAATTTAACAATCTCTTTGATAAAGAGCTTGGCCAAAAGAGGAACGGTTCGGTTAGACCGAACGGGAATAAAATGGGCGGATTTAGTAAGTCTATCAACAATCACCATAAGCTATAATAACCCGATCGAGAACGGGGAAGGCCATCTATAAAATCCATGGAAATTTGATCCCACTTCCAAACTGGAATTTCTAAAGGTTGCAATAACCCACCGGGCCTTTGATGTTCGGCCTTAACGAGTTGGAAAGTCATGCAACGCTTAACAAAGTTAGCGATGTCAAGTTTCATCCCCCCCAATAATAAAGTCGCTTCATATCCGCGTACATTTTACTACTACCGGGATGAATGGTAAATTTAGAGTGATGAGAATCTTCTAAAATATCTTTACGAAGATCCCTAATATTTGGCACGATAAGTCTATCAAATTTCCGAATGGCGCCACGAGAATCGATATCAAAGTCTTTCAAACCTTCGATATCAATTTTATCCTTAATATTTTGGCCAAGAAGAGCCAATTCAGGATCTAGCCATTAAGCTTCAAGAATGCGGTCTAAAAGAGATGGATGAGCCTCAAGGCTACATAAAACAAATGATGAGCATAAATCGGAAACACGGTCTCGAATTTTGCAAGTGGATAAAATCTCGAGATCGTTCCATTCGGATATCATCATAGAAACAACAGCTTGTTGTTTACGGCTAAGAGCATCGGCGACACGATTACCCTTACCGGGCGTATAAAGAATATCAAGATCATAAGGAGCAAGGAACTTGAGCCAACGTTGTTGACGCAAATTAAGTTCCTTTTGAGAAAATAAATATTTCAAGGACTTATGATCGGTATATAGAACAAATTTCTCTCCTAATAGATAATGAGCCAAATACGAAGGGCGAAAACAATAGCCGCGAGTTCTAAATCATGAGTGGCATATCTAGTCTCAGCTGGCTTCAATTGCCTAGAAGCATAAGCAATAACACGTTCTCTTTGCATAAGAACGGCACCCAAACCAACGCGACTAGCATCGGTATAAACAACGAAATCTTGATTCCCCTCGGGAATAACGAGAATAGGAGCATCAGAAAGAAGTTCCTTTAATTTCTGAAAAGAAGCTTCACATTTGTCCGACCAAATGTATTTAATACCTTTCTTCGTCAAGCTAGTGAGAGGCACGACAATCTTAGAAAAGTCTTTGATAAAACGGCGGTAATAACCTGCCAATCCAAGAAAACTACGAATCTCCGTCACATTCTCCGGTTTCTTCCAATCTTGAATCGCTTCAATCTTTGAAGGATCCACGGAAATTCCGGATTCGGAAATAATGTTACCGAGAAACTTCACACGAGGTTGCCAAAAGTGGCATTTAGAAAATTTTGCCTTTAATTGATTACTCCTAAGAGTTTTCAACACAATCCGAAGATGTTTTTCATGCTCCTCCTCGGTTTTAGAATACACAAGAATATCATCGATAAAGATGAGAACAAACCGGTCGAGGAAGTCTTTGAAAACTCTATTCATAAGGTCAACGAAATACGCCGGAGCATTCGTCAAACCAAATGGCATGACAAGCCATTCATAAGATCCATACCGAGTACGGAACGATGTCAAAGGAATACTATCCTCTGCAATACGAAGCTGATGAAATCCAGTAGCTAAGTCTAATTGAGAAAAGACCTTAGCACCACTAAGCTGATCGAATAGATCATCAATCCGAGGTAAAGGATATTTATTTTTGATAGTAAGATCATTAAGCTTGCGGTAGTCAACGCAAAGCCTAAGTGTACCATCAGATTTCTTCACAAAAATAGCTGAAGCTCCCCAAGGCGAGGAACTAGAGCGAATAAATTACTTCGTTTCCAATTCAGATAATTGTTTACGCATCTCCTCGTTTTCTTTATTGGACATACGATACGGAGGGCGAGTGATAAGTTGAGCTCCAGGAATGAGATTAATTCTGAACTCAATTGCTCGCTTAGGTGGTAATCCTAAAACGGGCTCAAATATGTCGGAAAATTCACAAACGACGTGAATAAGAGAAATAATATCACCCTCGTCATCATCATCGTCATCACGAGGATTTAAAGAATACAAAGATGCAACCAAGCTGGAATCTGAATCTTTAAGATTAATAGAAATCTGCTTAGCAGATTGAGGATGTCGAAGATGAATAGTCCGCTCAGGACATAGGATATGGGCTTCATAACGGTTAAGCCAATCCATTCCCAAAATCATTCCAAATCCTAAATAACGCATGACATGCAAGTCGGCAAGGAAAGAAAAATCACACAAAATAATCTCGACATCTTTACACAATAAACTGATTGTTGCGGATCCACCAACCGGATTCGCAATTCTCAAAGAAGTCATTAAACACAAAACATCCAAGGAAAAAGTATCAACAAGCTCTTTTGATATAAAAGAATGGGACGCACCCATATCAAAAAGAACTCGAATAGGATGATCATGAAATAAAATAATTCCATCCAGAATAGAATGAGAAATACCTTAGCCACGAGATGTGTTGCCAGGGGCTTGAGCAACATTCAACTTTCCCTCCCTCCGATTTTGAAGTTTGGGACACATGCATAAAATGGTCCGGGCTTTTGCAATAGCGACAAGTACGAGGCTTTGAACACTTGTTCGCAAAATGGTCTTTCGAACCACAATTATAACATTTCCCTTGAGTAGAGGAAAAGGTCTTTTCAGCAGGAGTTGCTTGCCTCCCTTTCTTATTGGGATAAGGACCTTTGAATTTGCTTGGCCTCTTCTTGTTGTTGAAGTTTGGTTTGGAACCCACCACTTCAACATCATTCTCCCTATCTACCTCTTCAAGACGAAGAGCGATATCAACGAGTTGGTCGAAAGAAACTTCTAATTTTAGAAGTAATGGCTTCTTGAGATTTTTGTTTAAGCCATAAACGAATCTCTGGTTCTTCTTTAAAGGGGTGTTGATGTATTCAACCCCATATTTGGAAAGCGACTTGAAGGAGGCGACGTAATCAGTCACGGAGGACTCACCTTGAACAAGGTCTATAAATCGTCGAGCCAATGTCACTTTTTCAGCTTCCGGTACGAATTTCAACTCGAAGCGTTCTCGGAATTTCTCCCAAGTGAGATCCGCTTCATTAGTTTCAGAAATAAGAAGCTCGTACCAGTCCAATGCTCTTTCTCGGAGCATACTTGAGGCCACCTGAACTCGGTGAAGGTCAATAAGATTCATGTGAGAAAAGATTCGATCGCATGACCTTAGCCAAGCCTGTACCTCAATAACAGTTTCGGAACCTTTGAATGGCTCCCTACCCAAATTAGTGTAATCGCTACACAAGCGTGCAAATCCCGACTTTGGGTGAGTAGGTTCCGGGTTAGCTCCAGCTGCTTGAGCATTTGTCACTAAATCAAGAAGCTGTTGAGCAGTCATAAAAACTCCATCCTGGGGTGGAGTGCTAGATGGCACGGCTCTGGGGCGGCCCGGTCTAGACATTTCTCTTCCTTTAGAAAGAAAGAAGAAGAAAAAGGTTATTCACCAAATTGAATATCAAGCAATCTTGATAGATAAACAAGGAATCATAAGGAAAATAGGATGAATCGGTACGAAGACACGAATTAAATCCTAAAGCACGACTCCTAAGAAAGACTTAGGACGATGATCCTTGTTATAATATTCCATATTGTTCCGAAGTTTGGCTCTGATACCATCCTGTGACGCCCCACCTCTATACCCACGCTAGCCAAGAACATTACGGTGAATGCTGTCAACTAGCACGGGGAATAAGGCTGTTGAGGAGCGACCATCCGTGTAATTGATTTGTGCGAGCATCGATATGTCAGATAGTATAACATGCTACCTTATCAAGAGGAAATCCGACATACCGACACAAACTCAAAGCTACTACACAGTGGCTATAATATCTTTGGAAACAAATATAGAAATAAACATAACACAAATCAGTCACTGGACAATTCATATCACAAAGGCGGAAATAGATATGAATATTACACATGAAAGTGTACATCAGAGTAGTGGTCTAAAAGGATCCACAAAATCACAAAAGAATAGATACACGAACTACACAAAAGAATAAGTATACATTATGGAGTCTATATCTCTAATGTATACAACAAAAACTACTAATCTAAGTAGTCAACCAAAAGTCGGAGAAATCAATCCCAAGAGAGAAGTCAAGTCGAAGCACCTGCAACATCTCGGTCTGACCCGAGTATTATTTATAAGAAAATAATAAACGGATTAGTCTAACTATAAATATCAGATAACATGATATAGAATAGGAGATATGACTAAACACATAATAATCACAATGCCAAGCTGTGTTATATACATAAGTAATTGAAAATCATCAAGGGATATATCAATATCACGATAATCTACTCAAGATAAAAAGGGATGTCATACTCCTGATTTCATTCACCAAGCCACAATAAATGACATATAAGATATGGCAAAGACGTATAATATCCATAATGGCATACTACTATAAGTATGTAAATGATAATCAACAAACGATTAATCAATATCAAAGAACCTTCTCAAAGATCCAAAAAGGGTATCATACCCAAAACTTGTATTCACAACAAGTTAATGACACACGAATTCACCTATGCACAAGAATTGATAAATCATATCAACAGAAATCACAAAGTTGGTGAAACATAAATTCCAGAAATCGACATAAGAAATCCAGTCAATGACACACGAATTCACCTATACACAAGAATTGATAAATCATATCAATAGAAATCACAAAAATTGGTGAAGAAGAAAATTCCAGAATTCGACACACGAAATCCAGTCAATGACACACGAATTCACCTATGCACAAGAATTGATAAATCATATCAATAGAAATCACAAAAATAGGTGAAGAAGAAAATTCCAGAATTCGACACACGAAATCCAGAAATCACACAAAATAAAGGGGGGGAGGCCTATCACATGAACGGGAGCATGAAAACTCACCAACAGCTGTAACACATGAACGAGAAGCTATCTCATGGTAGCTAACCATTAATTTGATAGACGAATGGTCCGAAGACCTGACACAAGAGTGGTCCAAGGACCGTGGGTTGCTACCCCACCAATTTGAGTCGAAACTCCACAAAACGGGGTTTAATTTCCCGCGCAGTCAAAGAGACATCGCACATTGCTAGTCTAAATCACAAAAATGATCGTCATGATCATCGAGAAGTGTCAATTACACTAAGCTAGTAAATATATGAGCTTAGCTTCATGTCCCATAACCACTAGCTTAACTTAAATATTTACGAACAAACTGTAGATCTCCACTATAAAATTGTTACAAGAGTTTCAATCGAACAAGTCCAAGAATTAACCAACAAAGTGAACGCAAGCGTTTCATACCACTTGTTTTACTAAGTCGTTTAATTAGATTTCTCATACGAGTGAGGTAAAGGTTTGTATATACTAATAGATTAGAAAACGGTTTTATAAACAAATTTGGTATTAAAATAGTATTGAAATCGTTTGAGGAAAGAGTTTTGATATTTACTACTAGTATAGAAAACCTTTATATTTTTAAAGTGAAAAAACACAAAGAAGATTGTAGGAACAATCAATCACTAAAATTCACATACGAAGATGTGAATAAAAATCCAAAGAAATCGGTATCGAATCCATCGAAACGGATATTCACAGAATTCCCAAAGAAAATAAGTCATCAAAGTCAATAACAACTGATAACAACAAATAGGGAAACAACACAAATCGATTAGAGTTGGATATTTAAGCAACAAGGCAAAGCAGGCAAAAATCATCAGGTCGGTCGGCCAGACTCCCTGGGTCGGTCGACCGAACCTTAAAACAGAAAGTGCTTAGGCACCTGGAAGCAGGTCGATCGATCGGACCAGAAGGGTCGGTCGGCCGAACCAAAAACAGAAGTGAAACTGCACATTTGGAAGCAGGTCGGTCGGCCGGACCAGGGGGTCGGTCGGCCGGACCTGTTTCCAGCCTCTTCCCTGCCTATTGCAAATGAGGTTCAACCTTGTCCAAATTGCATTCTCTCGAGCAACGGCGCTAAGGGATTATGCCAATCGACTACCCGACCCTATAAGCTCTTCGATGCATCTCCAAAAAAAACATGTTCAAACATAGAAGTTAGGATTTTTAACGAATTGAACTCAAAACACTAAAAAATTGGAATATACACCAATTCAATCCAAACCAAAAGCAAATGCTCACGAATAAGTCTTAGGAATTCATACCTAACAATCGAAGATAAATATAAGCATAGATGTGAGATAAAAATCTCACCTTTTCACAAAATCGAACAATGAAGAAGCTTGAAAGCAAATGGAGAATCAACCTCCCTTCAATCTCAACACAAGAAGCTTGAATCTAAGCTAAAAGAGAAACATCTCCTAAATTAGGTTTAGGAATTTTCTGAAATTGGTAAGAGAATAAGTTGGAGAAGAAGAAGAGAAGCTTACCAATGGGTTCTTCTTGAGTTTGGAGCTAGGAATTTGATTTGCAAGAGGAACTAGGGTTTTGGAGTTTTTAATTTCTAATCT
The DNA here is from genome assembly GCA_030765085.1 of Allium cepa. Lineage (NCBI taxonomy): Eukaryota > Viridiplantae > Streptophyta > Magnoliopsida > Asparagales > Amaryllidaceae > Allium > Allium cepa. The sequence continues at coordinate 555,905,676 of CM060931.1, read as the reverse complement.
CTCCCACCATTAATACACTAAAAACTGAAATGAGAAGAGAATGAGGGTGAGTGGGGAAGAGTGGCTCAGATTTGAGCATAAGTTAACATAGGGCTGAGCCCAAAACCAAACCCAAAGTGAAAAGTAGCAAAAATAAACTTTCTCCAAACATATCGAAGCTTATACTCAAAAAGGTCGCAAACGTTATTTTAAACTCAATGTGAGTGGACCCGAGTCTTAATTCGACCGTATGAAAAAAGTAGATTTTCAGACTAAAATCCGACTAACGATGAAATATTTAAATAAAATATTTAAATATAAAATCGATAAATATGCGGGTTGTTACAGAGGACCCTTAACTATTGGTGATTTATGGATCGAACATTTTGGATAGTGGAGACAAAAGTTTCCACGTTGTTCGACCAAGTTTCCATTAGCGTCAAAAAGGACCTCTCCAATGCAAATTACGCCATTGTCTTCGTCCATATGAATATCTGGATTCAGTAGAGGATGTTCTTCTTCTTAATCCTCTTGTGGTCCTTCTAGAGGCTCTTCTTCTTTAGAGTTCACGGCTTGTGATGATTCTTCGATGACAATGGGATTGGCATGGCTATCATAAGGAATTTTTGTAAATTCCTAAGGATTTTGCCTTGCCTATCTTGATCGCTAGCCATTCGCAGTTGACTTACTTGAATTTCCACCATCATTTGAAGTAAATCTTTCATCTTTTCTTGTAGTTTGATGACTCATACGTGTGTGTAACATTGAAAAGGGGTAGAATGAGGAGAAGTGGGTGAAGAAGGTTCATTATTAGAGGAGGAAGCCATTAATTTTCTGTTTTAGAAGTTTATTACGAAGAGGAGAATAGAGAAAAGGAGTAAAAGTCGAAATATATAAATATATAACCAAATAATTAATTTTAGAGGGAAATTTAAATTTGAAAATCTTGGCCTATATGTCGACATAGAGGGATGGGTCATGTCGACATGCCTGTTCAATTTTTGAATTTTTTTTATATTAGTTATTAACTATATTTTTATTATTTATAATTTTTATTTCTGTTAATGAACATATACCTAATTCTCTCCTAAATTTAGTAAAGTTTTTTCATTTAATGGTTTGGTTAATATATCAACAATTTGTTTTTTAGTATTAATATATTCAAGAGTTATCACTTCTTTACTTATATTATCTCTAGGAAAATGATGTCTAATATCAATATGTTTTGTTCTAGCATGATGAGTTGGATTCTTAGATAAGTTTATTGCACTAGTATTATCACAATAAATTGATGGTTTTGTTATAGTTATTCCAAAATCTTTTAAAGTTCGTTGCATATATATAACTTGAGAGCAAGCCAAAGCAGCAGATATATATATTCCGCTTCAATTGTTGATAAGGATACAGTGTTTTGCTTCTTACTAAACCAGGAAACCAGAGAATGTCCTATAAAGTGACAAGTTCCACTTGTACTTTTTTGGTCTGATTTACAACCAACTTAATCAACATCACAATATGAAATTATATCAAATACATCATTCTTAGGATAAAATAAACCATAATCTAAAGTATGTTTTACATATCTTAAAATTTTCTTAACCACTTTCAAGTGAGTTTCTTTAGGTTGAGATTGGTATCTTGCATAGAGACAGAAACTATGCATGATGTCAGGACGACTTGTTGTTATATAAAACAGCAAACCAATAATTCCCCTATATAATTTTTGATCAGCATCTTTTGATTTATCTTCTTTACTTAAAGCTACATTAGTTGTCATTGGAGTTTGTTTCCCACCAGAAGTGGTCGATCCAAATTTATTAGTTAAATCTTTAGCATATTTTTCTTGACTAATGAAAATTCCTTTATCTACTTATTTGATTTGAAGTCCTAAGAAGAAACTTAGTTCTCCCATATGACTCATTTCAAATTCTTTAGCCATTATATCTGAAAATTCTTTATTTATTATATTATTAGTTGATCCAAATATTATATCATCTGCATATATTTGTATTAATTGAATATCATTTTTGTTTCTTTTAATAAAAAGAGTTGTATCTATTTTACCAATTTCAAAACCAGATTGTAGTAAATAAGATCTTAGTCTTTCATACCAGGCTCTAGGAGCTTGTTTCATACCATTAAAGCCTTCTTTAATATATATACATGATTTTGAAATTTATTATCTTCAAAAAGTGGAGGTTGTTCTACATGAACATCTTCTTTTACAAAACAATTAGAAAAGCACTTTTAGCATCCATTTGATATAACTTGAAATTATTGTAGTTTGCGAAAGCAAGTAGAATTCCGATAGCTGCTATTCTTGCTAGTGTGCAAAGGTTTCATCATAATCAATTCCTTATTCTTGACAATAACCTAGTGTGACCAAACGAGCTTTATTTCTTACGACCTCACAAAGTTCATTCATTTTATTTTTATAAACCCATTTTGTTCCAATTATACTTTTATCCTCAAGTCTAGGAAAAAGTTCCCAAACATCATTTCTGGTGAACTGATTCAATTCTTCTTGCATTGCAAGAATTCATGAATCATCAGATAATGCTTCCTTTGGATTTTTAGGTTCAATAGTAGATATAAAAGCTACATGACTCTTACTATTTAGTTGATTTCTTATTTTAACTATAGATTCAATATTTCTAGTAAATTTTCTACAGGATGATATTTTAATAGCCTAATTCTTTTATTAGGTTGAATGATTTCACAGTTAGTTTCATTAGATTCATTATTTAAAGTTACAAAATCTTCTTCATCTTCTATTTGTACAGTATCTTTAAAATTTTCATCAAAAGATACATGCATTGTTTCTTCAATAGTGTTAGTTCTCAAATTACAAACTCTAAACGCTTTACTTCTGTTAGAATATCCGATGAAGATACCTTTATCGGATTTAGGTTCAAATTTATCTAAATTATCTTTTGTACTAAGAATAAAACACTTACTACCAAAAACTTTAAAATAAGTTACTATGAGTTTCTTCTTGTAAAGTAATTCATATGGAGTTTTATTAGTTAATGGTCTAATTAAAATCCAATTTAATATATAACAAGCTGTAGCGCCTTCTTCAGCCCAAATTTTTTTAGGTAAGTTACTATCAGAAAGCATTGTTCTAGCACACTCTTGAATCGTTCTACTACTCTGTTTTGTTGTGGAGTTCTTGAAAAAGAGAAATTATGAGTAATTCCTTTTTGATTAAAGAAATTCCTAAATTTTCATTTTCAAATTCTCCACCATGATCAATACGAATAGTTTTTATTTTTAAAGAAAGTTGATTTTGAATTCTTTTAGCAAAATTTTTAAATAATTCAAAAGCATCACTTTTAAGTTTAAGAAAAATTGTCCAAGAATATCTAGAATAATCATCTACAATTTCAAAAACATATTTATTGTGATTAATTGATTAAACTTGAGATGTACCAAATAAATCTAAATGAAGTAATTCTAGAGGTTTAGAAGTAGAAATCATATTTTTAAATTTGAATGAACTTTTCTTAAGTTTTCCTAATTGGCAAGCATCACATATACTATCTACTTTAAAGTTTAACTTGGAAAGACCTCTAACTAAGTCAAGTTTTGATAACCTAGATAATAGTTTGAAATTCAAATGACCAAGTCTTTTATGCCAAATCCAAGGGTCATTTGTATTAGCCAAAGACATAAGCCATCATTTGTAACTTTCATACTAAGGATGTAAATGTTTTTCTTCCTAATTCCTTCAAAGATAATATTTGACTTATTATCTTCGATGTGACACTTATCATTTCCAAATTTAACTTTAAATCCTTTATCACATAGTTGACTTATACTAAGAAAGTTTGTTTTAAATTCCTAGCTAGCAAAATATCGGAAATAAGAGGAGTTTTAGAAGTACCGACATTACCGATGCAATCACATATCCTTTTGAGTTATCTCCAAAGTTGACCAATCCACCATCTCGATATATAATGTCATTGAATATCTCGGGATTTCCAATCATATGCCTTGAATTGCGACTATCAAGTATCTATTTATCTTTCTCAATTCGCACAGTTTGTCCATTGGTTGTTGATTCTCCAAAACCCATGTAACATGTCTGTTACTGCATAACAAACCAATTCCGTAGATAACTTGATTTTTCATAAAAACTATATGCATACTTATGATACTTTGATGAAATGCATAAATTCAAACAAGTATTATCAAAATTTCCTAAAAATGCCATTTTTGAACTTTTCAAGTTTCAGATTACGAAAACTATGAAAACCAGTGCTCTGATACCAATTGAAAGGGACAGCGGATTAAGGCTAATTTAACACTAGAGGGGGGGATAGTGTTTAATGAATTCTAAGACTTGTATGAACTAAATTGAAAATTATGACACAAACAAATGCAAAACTTAATCAGAGAACAATCATAGAATCAAACACAGATGTAGAAAGTAAATAAAATGTAGTAAAGGGAAAGAACAAATCAAATTTTATACTGGTTTGGAGTTACCCTACATCCATTCCTGTAACAAGGCAAAGCACCTCATATAGATTTTTATTAAACCAGTGTCGAGATTACACTCCTTAATTTATAAAGGCCTTAAGGTACCCTCCTGTCTCACGAGTCAGAGGCAAACTCTCTTGATTTATGGGCCATAAGATTACCCAATTGATTTCCAGGCACAACCACACCTTATAGAGAGACTCGATAAACTTTTGATTACAAACTGATCCTATAACTCTGAATAGCACTTTAATCTTCGAGAGAGGACAGAGAATCAAACAAGAATGAAATTCTAATTTGATTCACTTGAAAATTTGGCAGAATTTTGGCACGATCTTAAAAATATGAAAACTTTAGAGTATGAATTTGTGGAAAATAAGGAGTGAAGAAAATATGAGAATTGTATGTTAAAAAATTTGTTTGAGAAGGCTATTTATAAATCACCAACGGTCATAACCATTCATGAAGAGATTTAAACGAATAAACACTTCTTTTGAAAATTGAAACTTTTGAATTCAATGGCCATCATGTCGACATGGGGTATCCCATGATGTCGACATCCCCTTGTTAAAAGTAAAATAAAAAACTTGTTTTGAAAATGGTATTGAGTTGAAAACAAAATGAAATGACTCTGGAGTAAAATAATCTAATTTTACTATGTTTTAAAACACAAAAACAAAGAATATTTTAAGGCTAAAACATATTTTTTGAAAATCATTTGAAAAGATAGTTTTAAGGCTAAAACATTTTGAAAAGCACTTTTGAAAATCATTTTTGAAAAACCATTTTGAAGTAGTTTTACAAGCTTCTTCCTGCAGAATATCTCATCACATCAAGACTCGAGAACTTGTACAAAACCAGGATATTTGTGCGTTTGTAAGCCGCTTGTCGTAGGTTTATAAGCTACTTGTCATGGGTTTGTAAGCTACTAAGAAGGTAGAAATGGGTTCCATCCCAAATGAAATTCAGAATGAAGATTTCCATGTTATTATGAAGTTTTAATAAAAAATTAGACACATATCATGAAATCTTGTTCTTGATACTCATGAGTCTTCGAACTTGATTTCTTCATTCTTGATCTTTATACTGTACAGTCTTCAATAATCAGTACCTGCCTTATATATATATATATATATATATCCTACATAATATCATCCATATATATCTAGACAATAGTGTTAATATATAAGTTATAATAAAATAAGTTACAAAGGTTGTTGTCATCAAAACCACCATCTCCAGTTCCTAACAGGTGGGGTTCTTGGTATCATGGCGAATCTCTGGCATTTATCACACTTGCTGGTGTAATCAAGTGCATCTCGGTTGACAGTTGGCTAGAAATACCATACTGAAGGATCTTCTTCGCTAGGCTTTGCCCATTGGTATGGTCATCGTAGGCCCCTTCATGAACTTCCCTTAGGAATTTCTTAGTCTCATTGTTGGTGACACACCGAAGCATAGGTACAAAGAATCCTTTCCTATAGATTGACCCTTCTTGCATGATAAATCTTGGAGCTTTACAAAGGAGTTGACTTTGTTCGTTCTTTTTTTCTAGAAGGATTCCTCTTTATAGATAGTTTGTAATTAGAGTCATCCACAACTCCTTCTCGGGTTCAATCTCCAAAATCCAATCGACATCTGTATGTTCGATGCTTGGAGCTGACAACACTTCCATTGAAACTAGGCCAATGAGCTGTGCATCTCCAAAACTGGCTAACTTAGCTAATAAGCTATCCTTTGCATTTTCTTTTCTAGGAATATGCGTTATAGTGTAATATTCAATATCATTAAGTTGCTTAACGACTTAGTTTAGATAAGGAACTAACCTTGCTCCTGTGATAACCCATAATTTCGTACCCTTTGAGCCGACAATAAACTACACATGTCGGACCCAAATTGCATGGAAGAATGGATTATAAAGGTAATAAAGAAAAATGGACAGAACAGAATACTCAAATGGAATAACATATATTATTGAACAAATATCTTTATGGTGGAAAACTTTTAAGATACATATATCAGAGTCTAACCTGAATTCAGCTTCGAAAGTTGTAAACATCTGTTCTTACCCATGCTAATAAACATCAAACAACAACAGCGGATAATAGCATATGTTCATACGTAGATCAATATCTCTAGCTCTCCTCTGGAAATTCCAACCGTCTTAAACTAAACCTAAAACACACAGATCTAATCCAAGTATTGAAAATACCCAAACCAAGCATGATAAACCAGCATGAGAAAACTCAAAAATAAATGATAGTGTCATGTATCGGCCTTTGAGTAAATTCTTTGAAAAGAAAGAGTATCTTATAAGACCATGCCCACACATAAACATGGATGAGTTTTTGCCATACCAAAACAATTTTATATATCAAAACCTTTGATATTATTTTTAATGACATTGCTTTGAAAACATTTTTAAATAAACTTATTAACTAGAGTCGAAATTGTTATATTAACTAAATTCTAGCATATATTGGGCTCTACAAACAAAACCGTAAGTTCTTATTGGAGAACGGATTTCCATACAAATAACCAAGTGAAAGGACAACCTTTCGATGGGTACACCTCTTGATGGATGTCTCGAGAATCCATCATAAAGATTCTCTATCAACACAAGACCGGCCTGCCACTATAACTAGATATTACCGAATATGTCATCCTTTGGCCGTTACCGACCTTTATTCGAGCGCGCTCTAGCATACAAATTACATTAATTTACATCATGAACGTCATAGCAGGAAGAAATATATCTAGAAGGCAATGATCATACCCTGATGGGAATGACCCACTTAGCCTTGTTGCATCTAACCTATTTCGGTCATTTTCAGTTTGATGAGGATTGAGGCAACGATTACCTTTCATGTAGCACATCTTCTTCGACTTTGAATGCCACGTTGTCATTCCGTAATCACAAAACTAATTTCTACAAATGTGTAACTCCTGAGCTCATACGTCTCAGGAAAGGATGTTAAGCTAAGAGAAGTTGCCTTCTCCACCACCAAGCAGATAATACGGTGATAGAGATCAATCAGTACGATTAGAGATGCATTGTCAAACACTTGTCCATACAAGTTCATTCTGGGACTGAACGAAACCAAAGGTACTTTCCTCGGCCATTACTAGGCAAGAAGCCCTTGTGTTTCTGAGGTTTTTCATAACAAAGAGACCACTGCTACAATAAGTAAATTTGGAGTTTATCCCCAATTAGTCAATAAGTAGTCCTTTGTTATTATTCGTCCCAATATCTCCTTCTTCAAATAGCTTCATTCTTCGAACATGCCAATTGGTTCGAAGTGGTTTTCGGACAGGAATCACCCAAATCCGACCCCGGTTCTGTCGGAATCCAATTATCGATAAAAGGATGTTAAGTTCATATGTGATTATCAATCATCAATCAGTTACTTTATCTTTCCACTTAATCAAATATCTTTCTTATATATATTCTTTACAATTTATTTCATTTCCTTTTCATGAGTATATGGAATCCTTAAGCCTCATTTATCAAATTATTTGGTTTATTTACCTTTCCTTTTATCTTGGAATAATTCCAAATTAGTTCATCTTTTACTTAGGAAAACATTTCCAAATCATTCATTAAATAATAATCAAAGATTTCTTATATTCAAGTTATAACTTTTAACTAAGGGAAAATATTCCCAAATCAATCATTAAATCTTAATCATAGATATCTTTCTTAACTTCAAATTATATTCATACAAATCAAAGATTTTCATAACAGAGCACTATTGCCACCTTAGATATGATAAATTTCACCTCCAAGGACTAATGGGAAATAATCCGACATCATGAAGATCTTTGTCTAAAATATGTTCTATTTCGAAAATTATTTGAAGGGTTTTCGAATAGGAATCATCCAAATATGATCTCGGTTTTTCAGATAGGAATCACCAAAATCCTATCTTGGTTCCTTCGTACCAATTATCGAATAAAAGATGTCAAGTGGTTAATTATCATTTAAAGAATTTGTTTCCTTTATTTTATCTTGGAAAAACTTAAATACGATCTTATAGAGCATCTGGACATTCCTTTCGATCTGTTCCACCCCTCGTCCAAAAGATAAAGCGAAGCCAATTAAGTTCAAAGCACTAGTTTCTCCATTCCTAACCTTAATTGTACATATTGTTTTATCGTTTAGCTCCCACAGGCGGGACAAATGTATTATTCATTTCTGCATACTTAATTTATTATTATATTCAATATTCTCCAATTATTATTTAAGTGTTATAAACAATTTCTCTTAACCAGTTACTCAAACTATTATTAAAACTTCCATATAATTTTTATTTACTCAATTATTCTTTTAAAATCATTCACGAAAGATTTGGGAAATAATTGTTAAGTTTAAAAATACATTTCAAAAGTTATTTAAAACTGCTGCGAAAAGTGTTGCAACTAGTGTTTTAAAAGCTATATTCTTTAAAAACGACTCTCATATCATTTTGAAATCCATCTTTTCAACTTAAATCTCTTTTGATAAATTTTAAAAGATTTTTAGAATTTATTTCATATTTTTAAAACATTTAAAATATCAACTTTAATTTTTGGTCACTTTACTTCAAAAGCGCGATTTTTCTAGAAAATTGTTTTGGACATATTTCAAAAAATATACAAGATGAAATCTTAATTTTCTTTCTTTATTTTTTTAAACGTATTTAAATGTTTATAAACCTTTCTACTCATTTTAAACTATTTCTAAAGGGTTTAAGCATTCCATATACACTATTTCATTTTCAAAAGGAAAGTGATTTCCTCTGTGTTTATCGACGTGTATTAACGTGACTTGGTAAAACAATTTGACAATCATATCAAACAATCAATACTTGATGATCAAAGCTTATATAATCCTCCACAACAATCATATCATATCATCAAACATTAATATAGATAGATATAGATATTAAATAGAGTTTCTCATTGTAAACCAAAGCGATTAATTTCTTACCAACATTCTAATCAACCAACACTTCAATAATTAATCCATACTCCATTTAAACACTAGCAAACAACATCCTCTTCCTTCAAATAGTTTGGTCAAGGCTTGAGATGGAGGTTGGCCAAAAGCATAGAGAAGAAGCGGTAGAGCTTTGAACTTGAATTCTCTAGATTTAGATCCAAAAATAGGTTATCTTATGTCTGGTTTAGGCCCTCTAAATTTCAAATTTTAGAAAAGTTGTTAACTAAAATTTATTGAAAATTATTTTCTCTTGAATTTGAGAAAAATAATCATATGAAACCAAGTTATTTTAAGAGAAATATGATAGGACGAAGAAGAGGTATTGTCGGATTGACAAAAATGAAGCCCTAAAATACACTTCAAAGAATTGAGTTTTAGGTATAGAAAACCTCAAAATTGGGCCAGAGAATCCACGGGAAAGAAGTGGGTTTTTGATATAGTTAAGTTTAGAATGAGACAAAGTGGTAAACATAAAAATTGTAAAAACTAGAAAAATATATGATTTGAAAAAAAAAATTGCATTTTGATTCAGTTTTGAAGAAGTTATGGTCAAGAGAAGAAGATATAAAATATGGAAAATGATGAGTTTGATTTTCAAGAGAATGGATAACGATTTCATTTGAATATTTTGTAAATGTTTTGACGTTATTTCTTTGTAATATTTTTCTATGCAATAGAAGCCATTAAAGAGGAGAGGAAGAAGGTGAAGAAGCTTGAGAAAAGATGAAGAAGAAGAAGAAGAAGCGTGAATGAAAGTGAAAAAGGAGGCCTGTATTTATAGAAAAAGAAAGAAGTGGTAAATTTACCAAAATAACCTCTTACCAAATTATCAAACTAACCTTACTACAACATAAATAAACTTCCATTTTTTCAACACTTAACATCTTTCTTTTACTTCTTACTTTATGTCTTAATTCCTTAAGAACTAAGCTAAGTAAAATAATAATTATGTTGGCTTTTGATGTGATATTGATTTGATGTTTACATTTTCTTACTTTTGTTAATTCTTACTTACTTTTACTAATGACTTCTAGAAGTTTTCTAATTATATTTAGTAAAATTAAACGTGTTTAGTGAATTAATTGATACTTATACTATTTGACTATATGTTCCTACATAGGAAAATTAAGGTGTGACAACTTTCAATCGATAAAACGTTGATTTTTGACAAATGTTTTACGGTCACATTTTGATGTTTTAGTTAAACCATTTATTTATGTAAACAAAATTTAAAAATAAGTTTGTATAATGTTATTTAAAATATAAACACTCATAAATTAATTAAAATAATTTATTTAACCATTGAAGCTTACTTTTCTAAAATTAGCATTTTGTTACTTTTGTCGATATAGAAACATGTTACTATTTTTGTATATACTTCTCGTTCTAAATCCTATCTATTATTGTTTGAATAATATAACCTTACCTATTTTATATTTAAAATCACTTTATGTAGTATATTTTAAAGTGGCCAAATTCTAGGTAGTTACAGCTCCTTTCGCCTGCCTTCTGCTCTTGACATACCACCGGTTGGGAATCACAATAGATATGCAAAGTTTTAACTCCCAACTCCTCGATAATCTTTATTCCTACAATTAAGGATTTGTATTCTACTTCTTTGTTTTCATGGAAAAGTAAAGTTTCAAGGCATAACAAATCAGATGTCCTTCAGGAGTTAATAGCATGACTCTGGTGCCGAAGTAACATTCATTAGATGCACCATCCATGTGCATTTTCCACTAGGCATTATGCTCTGCACTGCTCTCCGGAGTATCATCTCGCACAGTGTATTCAGCATGAAGTCTACCATTGCTTAACCCTGGATGGCTCTCCGAGGGTGATAGGTAATGTCGTACTGGCAATGTTCCATTTTAATAGCCTTCTAAAGGTCTTGGATTGTTGCAAGATCTGTCCCAAAGGCTAGTCGGTCAGAACTTTGGTTGGATGAGCTTGAACATAGGGGCGAAGCTTCCATGAAGTGATCGATAGACAGTATGTGAGCTTTTCCAACTTCAGCTAGTTTCCTTTTGCTTTGTCAACCGCTTACTGATGTAGTACACTGGTCGTTGGATTCGAGATTCTTCACATACGAGTGCGTGGCTCAAAGCATGCACCGACACTGATAGATAGATAAACAAATCCTCATCGCCCAGCTGTTTCGATAGAGTGAAGGTCTCTCTAATTGATCCACCAGGTCTGGAATCGTCTATACATTTGCATCTAAGCATAATTTCTTTTCCTTTTCTTGATCACATTGAAGAGAGGCATTCTTCATCCCATATTTTCGAAGAACACTAAACATCTCGGCTAAGTAATCAATTGATTCCCCAATCGCCGTGACATCATGAGCATATCATCCATGTATACTTCTATTGAGCATCCGATTTGGTCTTTAAACATCATGTTCACCTTCTATTTCTAGGTTGATCAAGATTCTTTAATCCAAACGACATAACGTGATAGCAGTACGGTCCCAAATCAATTATGAAGCTGGTATGTTCCAGGTCGAGTACATGCATTGGGAACTGATCATATCTAGAGTATGCATTCATGAACTAAAAAAACTCATGTCCAACCATTGAATCCACTAGCTAATCTATTCTTAGAAGTGAGAAGCTGTTCTTCGGGCATGCCATTTTCAAGTCGGAATAGTTGACGCGTTTACTCCTCTTTTTGTTTGACTTTTTCACCAGAATTGGATTCAATACCCTTTACGGGTACAGGGCATCACGGATGAGGCCGTTATACTTCTACTTTAGGTGTAGCGAATCTCTCCGGACCTAGGCTATGACTTTTTTGTTTAATATGAATGCACTTTGGATTTATATTCAATGCATGGCACGTTATCTCCAGCGATATGCCACCCATGTCTAAGTGTGTCTAGGTAAACACATCTAGGTTCGCCTGGAGAAAAGCGACTAATTCTTTCATCATCCTCGCATAGAGCTATGACCCGACCTTCAAGACCCATGTAGTATGGTCGTGCCGATCGAGATGTTGATTGTTAGCTCGGCTGGAGCTGCCCTTCTATCCAACTGCTCTTTCCTCGGATCCATATCCTTATGGAACCAACTATGCTGCCCAAGCCAGGCTTCAGGCGGTGGTTGCTATACATCCAGAACCTTGATGTAGAGAGTCCTCTCTACACCCTTTCCTTTCTCTCTCCTCATCGCCTCTTTTAATTCGATGACCACTCTGAATTGAGCAAGGGTCGATCGACCCAAATAAACAATATAGGCAGAGTAAATATCTAACAAAACAAAATGCACGACTCATACTCTCTTGCAACCGCCCTCTCCGAGAACCACCGGTAGATCCACACATCCCATTGGCTCCGTAGTCATCTCATTAAATCCCTAGACCTAAGATTTACATAACTTTAAGTCCTTTACTTCCAGAAGCATCCGGTCATAGGCTCTTTTGCATAGAATGTTGATTAAACCCCATAGTAAGCCAAAAACTTTCTTACTACAGCAAGTCCGATCATGTCGAGATAACTAGCGAATCAATAGTCGGAGCCTCTACCCCATCAGCATCCCCATTATGGAAATCGATATCAACTGTACAGTCCTGATTTTCTTTACCAGAGTATCGTCTACGACTGCAAAATAGCTCTCATTCACTGTATGTTTTAGAGCACCAACATACCGCTCCATCTCATTCCAACTCTTCTCAGCCAGATGCGGTCCACCGATTATAGTATTTATCATAAGAAGTTACTCAAGCCACATAGGTTCATCAGCACTGGGCCCTCTTTAAGATGTCGGCCCATGAGGGTTAAAATTTCCTCACTCGCCATCCTGCTAGGCTTTCACAAACTGCCGCAACTTTTTTACGAATTAGTTCCTCGATCACATCACATAAATGTCTGCATTCATTGGTGTTATGACCATGTTTCCCATGAAACCTGTAGAACATGCCAGATCTTTTCTCCTTCTTAGTTGATTTCCTCAGCGCCAACTTCCTATACTACTCAGTATCTTGAGTAGCCAAATCGATATTCTCTATTTAGTTATTTTACTTGGTATATCTATCATATTTAGGGATCCTAGGACGATTCATATTTTCTAGCTTTTGCTTCTTAGCCCTGTTATCATTATGCTTCTGACCATCATTCTTGCCATCGACATTTATATCTGCATTCCTAGAACTCCTTCTGGACTGCTCTCTTACCATTATCATTATGCTTCTGGCCGTCATTCTTGCCGTTATCATCAGTACGTGCCTATTCCAAGCATAAGAATTGATTGGCCTTTCTGTAAACGATGTCCATTGTGATGACCCGGAATTTTGAAGCAATATCAATTAATAATCTGAAATACAAATTAAATTTATTTGATAATCTTTGTAATGAGATTTGAATTAATTTAATAACTCAATAAAATAAATAGTTAATTGATAGATTTTATCCTTTTAAATATAAATAATTGTTTTATATTTATATATATATATATATATTATATGTATATATTGTTATTAGATCTTGTTTTTTTATTGATAGATAAATAAATTCTGTTTTCTATAAAATATATCTTTAGTAAATTGGGAATTTTGATTTTTATTTAAAAGTTAAAGTTTTTAAAAAAGGTTATTTAATAAATAAAATATGGTTTTAAATACATAAGACAAATATTGAAATGATTTAAAAATGTTTAACTCAAGTTTAAAATTTAAATAAATAACAATGAGGTTATTTTGATTTTCTTTTAAATATAATGTGATAAAATAAATAATTTATGAATAAAGAAATAATTTCTTTTATAAGTTATTTATAGTTATCAAATGTTGTTATTTTGTTATTTTTAAATATATAATAATACATTGTTTTAACTAATAAATTTTTAATAAAAATAACTGTTATTCAAAATTTAAAATTGTGTGGTTATATTTGTAAATAAATTTGATTTCAGAATTTAATTTGAACTTAAATTCAAAGCTATGAAAACTAAAGTATAAATGTTTTTAATTTGTTTGATTTTGAATTATTAGTATAAATATTTTTTAATTTGCTTTGATTTTGAAATATTTGTATAAGCTTCCTTTTATAAATAAAATTGCATTTATTTCATTTTAAAATTTATCTATATATGAATGAATACATGATTAACTAGTTTATTTAAACATAGGTTTACATTCATCTTGTATTAACATCTAAATAAATACTAATTAACTTTTAATTAAATACTAATTACTTTTATGAGACAAGTGTAACCTCTTAAGGTCTTACATAACACTTGTTAAATGATAAAATAAAGTTTTGACAAACCAAGTGAAATGACCCGACTTTCTTACCACAGAAAGTAGCATCATTTTTAAGAAAGAAAGGGATAGAAAAGAGAAAAGAAAGAAGAGAAGAAAGAAACAACATCAGAATCTAAACAGCGGAACGAATAATTTATAACATAAACATTACATAATTACAACAACTATCAGAGTTACACAGATATACATCACATACTAGACAGTTATAAACACCTGTCTAGTTATACAAATCTATACAGTACAAGAAACAACTCAGAGAAAACTACACAGCGGAATACTATATATATCTACACGCAGAAGCCTCCTGCTCCATTGCTTCTCTACAATTCGTCAAAGCTAACCTGAATCCTAACCTGAATCTCCATCTCGAACTTATAAGTGCTATTCCGTCAAACTCACTACGGAATCACCCACAGAGTTATACTGACGTATAGTTCTTACATCTCGAGTCTTCACAAAGCTTTGAGTTTGATTTTAAAAGTGTATGTAATTACAGATTTGTATGAGACAGTTTTAAATTTCTTTGTCTTTTGAATTGAAATGAAAAAGAAAGGAAGAAATGAAGATATAGGCTTATGTAAGTGTAAATTTCAGATTTATCAAATAAAAGAATAAAAATTAAAACAATTTGACACTTGTAACTTATTTCAACATTTGTCACTTTGAATGCTTACCTTATAACACTTGTCCTTTTATTTAAAAATAATTTGTATTTGATTCACATGTTAACATATGTATTAAACTAAATTTTACTTTGTTAGTTAATATTAAATATGTATATAAACTTTTAAAAGAACTAAAAACAATTTGTACTTATAAATGAAGCTTATACATATGGAAATTAAAACAATTTAAAATTTACACTTTGGAATTTTTACTTCAAATTAAATTCATAATCTAATATTAAAAATCAAATTATGAATACAAATCAAAGTTTGAAATAACAATAGCTATTTTTAACCAAAAATCTATTTGTAACACAATACATTGTTAGTATTATATTTAAAATGTCTCATTATTAAATTAAAACCATTCTAAAGGAAATTATATTTTTATTAATAAATTTTCTATTTAATTAAGCTATAAACCTCTTTTGTCAATTTAATTAAATTTAAAACTCAAGCCAATTTAATTTAAAACATTTAATATATTTTTTTGTCAATTTTGAAATCATATACTTATTTATTAAATAGCTATGAAAACTTTATATTTAATTAAATTTAAAATTTCCAAATTATATATATTAGAATTTTTAAAACATGATTCGTTTACTAAATTTAAACCAAAATCATTCATTTATCTTTGGAAAGCTAATATTAAAAAAAACAAATTTTCAAATTACTACAAATATTAAAACTAGAAAATATTCTTTACTTGTTAAAATTAAAACAATGCTAATCTACTTTAAAATATAAACCATATATTTATATTAAAATAGAAACCAATTTATTATTTTTTTAAAAGATAAAATAACCAATTGAATATTTATTAAAGAAGATTATTAAACCAATTTGAATTATTATCAACAAAATATCAATATCAATTTAATTTTTAATACAGATTATTAAATTGATATTGTTAAAAATTCCGGGATATTACAATCCTTCCCCCTTAAAAGAATTTCGTCCTCGAAATTTAAAACAAAAGTAATTTAATAATCTTATCAAAGATTTATTTTAAAACACAAGCATATATCAAACATATGCTAACAGCCATAATAACCAATCAAACAAATCTAATTATCCAGACAAATTCTGGATAAAATTCCATCGAGTTCCCTAGGTGTGTGTATATATACCGGGATACTCGCTCTAGATAATCCAAACAATCAATACTATGTAGCTACAAAGCTCCTATACAACTATATCTATAACACTAGACAAGATATCAGACTACAGACGAGTCTGATTCAACAACCAAAGCTCCAAAACAACTGGTTCCAAACCAGAGTTAGATCATACACGTACTTCCTCAGAGATACGTGAAACTCATCGAATCCTAGTTATCCAACTGGCAATTCAATCCTGTAGATCAATCACTTAACCTCCAAGATCACAGAAAAGATCCAAAACTCTTCAGAGCTAAACGGAAAAATTGTAATATCCCGTAATTTTGGACAATATAAATTTAATAATCTGTGTTTAAATTTAAATTGAACTGATAATTTTTGTTAATAAATTTGAATTGATACTATAATCTTCTTTATTTAAATATTTAATTTGTGAATTTATTTTAATAAACTAATAAATCTATTTTCTATTTAATAATGTATATGTATTTATATATATTTTAAATAGATAAGTTGCTTTAATTAAATTAGTATAGCATAATTTTAATATTTTGAAATTGGGAGTTGTGATTTATTTTTGGATTTAAGTTTTTCAAAAATATTAAATAAAATAACTAAATGATTTTAAATATGAGATAAATGTTTTATTGGTTTAAAATATTTTGATTTAAGTTTGAATATTTAAAATAAGGTTCTAAAATGTTTGTGCTATTCTTTTTAAAATATTGATTTATAAAATGTGATTTGTAAATTAAATATGAGAATTTAAATATAACTTATAAATGAATCATGTATTCAATTAAATAACAAATAAGTTATAATCTCTTTATAAATTTATTTTAAGTGATCAAAATATTATTTTCAAATAATTGATTTGTATATTGTTTTATTTATAATAATACTTGGTTTATTCTTTAGAAATTATTTATATACATAACTAAGTATTAAAAACTAATTAATTAAGTTAACTTCCTTTAACACTTAATTAAATTAACAAATCACCTAAAAGACATGTGTAAATATTTTAGATACATAGTTTAACATGTGTTGAGTAATTAAATAGGAAAGTTAACAAGTGTTAATAGCTTAAGCCATGTGTCATTGTTTAATTTTGTTTTTCTTTAATTTTAATTAAATCATAAACTAGTTATATAAACTTGCACTCTTTCATCCTATTCTTTTCTCTCATTTTCAATTCTTAACAAAGAAACTTTTCAGCTGAAAAACAATCCTCATATCAAAATGATTTTCATTCTAAAGAAAACTTGCAAAAACAATTTTTCTTTTCTTCAAGATGCATATCCCTAAAACATTTTTCTGCATGCAAATCTTTTCCTGTCCAAATGCATTTTTTTAAAAACCCTGTATTCCAGTTCTAAGCTTGCATTCAATTTTTCAAAAAAACAATCTGGAAAATTATCTTTAAAAACCTGCAAGTTAAAATACCTGCATGCAAGCCCGCATTCATGTTCTCTATAATCTGGAAAGCAAGCAAATCTGCATTACCTTCTTCAAAAATCTAGAAATTAATCAGTGCATTTTTTTTTCAAAACAATCTGGAAAGAAACTGCAAATCAAGCAAAACCTGCATGCATGAATTTTTCAAAGCTGGAAGCATTTTAAAGTAAGTTTTAAAAGCATTAAACAAGTTAAGCTCAATTTTAAAGGCATTCAAAACATTTGCAAAGGAAGTTCAAGCAGGATTTAAAAAGAAAATTTAGATGTTTTTAAAACATTGCTCTGTCTGCATAAATAACAGGTGAGTAACTTAAATATTTTGTTTTAAAATTTTAAGTATAAAATATGGTTGCTTGATATATTCATGAAAATAAGTAGGCCTATACTTATATTGTTAGATACATTGCTGTGAATATATTTGTATGTGATGCATGTTGGTATACTTATGTTTCTGACCTTTTCAGTATAAGTTCAAGTTGATTAAAAAAATTATTCTTCTGATCTGTAGCTATTATGATTTAGTTTTTGAATGAAATCTGTTTATCCCATGATAAAGTAAGTTTTAAAAACTTTATATAAGTTAAACAAAATTGTGTATACCTGGACATAAAATTTACAGAGAAATTAAGTGTATAAGATGAAAAATTCAAACTTTACAAAACATTGTTTCAGAGTTATAAACCAAAACATCATATAAAATCATGAATTCTAAACTTAGAATTATAATTCTTATACCAATATCTAGGAAACAGTTCATATTTTACTGTATTCAACATTTTGGGTAATCACTGTTGAATCTTATATTTGTTTGAGTTGAATTTGTTCCTGAAGATGGTGAAACTATAAGAGATTATAGGAAATTTTTTAGTTTGAGTTGAAATTCATTTGTGATGTTGTAATTTGGGATTTAAGGTTGTGAACCCTAGTTTACTAGGTAACTTTTCTTTCTTGAATCCGACCTCCTCTGATGTTCGATTCGGTTGAGCTTTTAAGGAATGGAGGTTGGTGGTTTGTTGAAGTTATCGCCGGAGTTGTAGAGTGATCTATGGCTGGAAGCGCGTGGGAATGGTGTTGATAGGTTAGGGATTGAAAGGGGGGCTGATGTTCCAGGTTTTGATCACAAACTCGAATTCGAATTCGAGTTGAATTCTGAAGGATCTGATGTTTGAAGGGAGTTATGGGGTTGCTAGCCGATAGAAGACGACCGTTGATGGTGGCCAGTGATGGCCGGAGTTGATGAATGGGTGCACAGTGGAAGTGGTGTGCACCTGGTGATGTATGTTGGGTGGTGCAGTTTTTAGTAGCCTCGGGTTTATCTAGGGTAAATCTTAATTTAACTTGAAGCAGATAAGCTTTGGACTCGAAGTCTTATTTGGGGTTGCTCGAGTACCTGATTGTTTCAGGTTTTAGGAACAGACAGAAACCTGTTCTGTTATTTCAATTTTCTTGAAGTTAAGTTTAAATATAAACTAAAATTTTAACTTAGGATTTTAAAACTGAATTTAAATATGAATTCAACTAGATTCTGGTTTTTATAATAATTTGAATTTTTAAATTTTAGTTTGATTTTAAATAAAATTAGAAAAACTGTTTCTGTTTTCAAATTAAAAGTAAAGTGTAGATGTAAACAGGAAATTTAAACTGAGTTTTTAAAATCTGAAAATTGAATATGAATTCAAATTAGATTGTCTGAGATTTGAAATCATTTATGTTTTTAAATTTAAATTTGATTTTAAAACTTATAAGTGAAAAGCATATATGTGTTTTGAAATTGAATTGGAAGTTTAAAATTTTAAATTAGGAATTTAAAATGAGTTTAAATCTGGGTTTTTAAATCTGGAAATTAATTTAAACTTCAGTTTTTAAAATAACATAGGTTTAAATCTAAATTGTTTAATTACATTGCAGGGTTAAATGATTTGAAGTTTTATGTAAGTACGCTTTTAAAGATTTAAGTTTAAATCTATAATAAAGGTTCATGCTGTATTTCAGTTTTGAAATTTAAGAGTAATTTTTAATTTGAATTTGTTTTTAAAAATAATCTGGAATGATAAGTGTGTTTTTTTAATTAATTTGGATTTAAATTGAATTGGAATTTAAATTCTTTAAAAAACTTATTTTATAAAGTGGATGTTTTTTTTACATATGAGATAAAGGTTTAAAATTGTTTTTAAAACCTTGTTTGAGTTAAAATTTATATTCATTTTAAAATCTCAAATTTAAAATGAAATTTAAATGAATTTTAAAGAAGGTTTAAAAACATTTTGTTTTTAAATGCTTAATTAAGTAAGAAATGTTTATCTAAAAGATAAATATAATTTTATTAATTTGGATTCGTTAAATTATTAAGATGAATAATTAATTATTTAATTAATTAATAATGTGGATGATTAATGAAGTAATTAATAATTTTTAAAATTTATTAATTAAGATTTGAGACAAATTAATTAAGGTTAATTAATCTATAATAAGGATTGTTAATTAAATTTTAATTAATGATTAAGATTATTTAATCAAGTGATTAAGGATTAATTAAGATTGTAATTAACACCTAATTAATTAATAATTAGAGATTAATTAAATATTAATTAAATATTAATTAATTGGTAATTAACAATGATTAATATGAGTTAACTCTTAATTAGGTAATTAAGAAATGATAATGAAGATAATTAACATAAGATTATTTAACAATTAATTAATGTGATTAATTTAGATAATTATTTAGATTAATTAATTTATAATAATCATTTGTGTAATTGTTTAAGTTTAATTACTTAATGAAAGTAATTAATGAATTAATTACTTGGTGTAATTAATTTGATTAATGTGATTAGTTTAGATTAATTAAGTTAAATTAATTTAAACATTTGTGGATTGTTTGATTATTACTTTATGTAATTTATGGATTTGTAATTACTTAAGGGTGTAATTAATTAAATAATTACTGGATGTAATTAAAGATATTAATTATGGAAGTAATTTAAATTACTTTGAAATTAATCAAGGGATTAATTTAGATAATGAATTAAGAGTAATTAATTTATGGGATGAGTAATTAAAGTAGTTAATTACTGAATGGATATTAATCATGGGTGATTAATATATATGGTTTAAATTGAAGATTAATTACTTATGTAATTATTTTATATAGAGATTGATTAAATGGAATCAGAAATCATTAATAAATTAATTAATGATGTAATTTAGAATTGATTAATTAAGAAATAATCAATAAATGAAGTAATTAATTAATAATGGATTAATGTAATTAATTTTAGTTAATTAATTAATTAAGTAATTATAAGTTAATTATGTAAAGAGTTAAGTATAATTAACTTGTGGAACTAATATTAAAGGATAATTACTTATTGTAGTTAGGGAATTGTTAATCTGAAATGATTAATTGAAAGAACAATGAGATGGTGTTTTATCTTATTGATTTGTAATCAATTAATGGTTAAGTTAAGCAGGATTTTAATGATGAAGTAATTAATTTAATTCATTTTAAATTAATTAGAGATTAAGTAATTAATTTAATTCATTTTAAATTAATTATAGAATGGTGTGATCATTAGATCATTGCTTATGTTTGATGATTGGTATTGGTTGCCTGGTATGGTTTGTAATCTCAGCTATGAGATGGGAAATGTATGTAGTATGGATGCATTGGTTGCTTTTGGATGATAATATGGATTATCTTATTATGATATGAATTATCTATTGGTAATGATAATATTGATTATCTATTGTGTTGTGAATTATCTATATGTGTGTGTATAGATAATAAATTAAATTGT
This sequence comes from Allium cepa, assembly GCA_030765085.1. Taxonomy (NCBI): domain Eukaryota; kingdom Viridiplantae; phylum Streptophyta; class Magnoliopsida; order Asparagales; family Amaryllidaceae; genus Allium; species Allium cepa. The sequence continues at coordinate 555,883,922 of CM060931.1, read as the reverse complement.
TTTAAACTCTAAAACAACTTGGCCCTAAAAGACACGTTTTGGATTTCGATGGGACCGGGATCGGGTTTCCATATTTGAATATCCGAAAACCACATCGATCCAAATTAACGTTAGGTCGTGAATCTGAAGTGAAGATGAAGATTCAGAGTGCAAGGGTTATCGTCGTTAACTCTAAGGGTGATTCCAAAATTAGTGTAACGAGATAATGCCTTCGGTTTCGTTCGAACCCGGAACGAACTTGTGTGGATTGAATGCTTTCCGAACATCGTCAGGTGGACGATGAGCATTCTAAGTGATATGTCCTATAAAGGTAATCGTAGCCTCAAGCCTCATCGGGAATGGCTAAAACAGGGGAGGTGCAGCAAGGCTTCGTGGGTAGCCCCCACTTGAGAGCGAGATTTACCCCTGTCTAGATGTCCCTTTATTTCGGCTTAGTGGTGCGGTTGCTAATCACAACTGCGGGGTGGTCTTGTTCGGAACTATTTAGTAAGGAATGGTTCCGGCTTTGTGTTGCAGGGGAGCGGGCGTACTCCTCGGTACGGTGATCTAGGCCACGTACTGTGACGGGCGGTACCCCAGTGGCCCAGCCATTATATGGAATCCAAAATCCAATAAGCGCCAACGGTTTTGATTGTATTACCCACTTTTGTGGCTAGTAGTTGGAATTTAATGAATGTAACAATTTCGGCTATTTCTTATTTACTTGAAAACCCTAGACACTATTATAATATCATCGGATTTCCTATCAAATGTTTTGGTTAGCGTAAGGTAAAAACTTTTCCATGTTTATGCGTGGGAAGTCTTACGTGATACTTTTTCTTTTCAAAGGTTTTTTCAAAGTTAAGCAACTTTAACCTGTTACTCACACCAGACCCATGTCTGACCCGGAGTTATTTTTGTTTTCTTTAACTCTTGGGTACTCAAATTTTTACGAGTAGCCAAGGGAATTCAAGTTAGGATTCAGGTTAGCTTTGACGAATCGTGGAGGAGCAAATGGAGCAGGAGGCTTCTGCGTATAGTTATATAGTTCCGCTGTGTTGGTATCTCTGAGTGTTTATCTGTAATGTATTGAATTGTAATAACTAGACAGGTGTTTATAACTGTCTAGTATGTGTTGTATTGTATGTGTAACTCTGATAATTGATGTATACTATGTAATACTTATGTTATTAATATAATTTATTCGTTCCGCTGTTGAGATTCTTGTGTTGTTTTTTTCTTTCTCTTCTTTATTTTATCTTTTCTATCCCTTTCTTTCTTAAGGATGATATGACTTTTTGTGGAGAAACAGTCGGGTTGTCTCCAAATGAGATGACCCGACTTCCTATCTCCAGGAAATCGCATCATCTTGAAGAAAGAAAGGGATAGAAGAAGAAAAGAAAGAGGAAGAAGAAACAGAACAACATCAGAGAACTCACAGCGGAACGAATAAAATATAATATATCACATAAATATTACATAGTATCTTATTACATCAGAGTACACAACTTAAACAACAGATAATAGACAGTTATAAACTTCTGTCTAACTATATAATTCAACTACACAAGAAACAGATACCAAACAAACACAACGGAACCATAATATATATCTGCACGTGGAAGTCTCCTGCTCCATATCTCCTCCAGAATTCGTCAAGCTAACCTGAATCATTTGACTACTCATACATAATATGAGTACCCAAGAGTTTAATAAAACAGAAAATAAACAACTTAGGTCAGACAGGGGTATGGTGTGAGTAAACAGGTTAAAGTTGCTTAACTTTAGAAAAACCTTTGGAACGAAAAGGTATCACGTAAGACTTCCTACACACAAACATGGAAAAGTTTTTACCTTACGCTAACCAAAACATTTGATAGGAAATCCAATGGTATTATAATAGTGTCTAGGGTTTCCAAGTAAATAAGAAATAGCCGAAATTGTTACATTCATTAAATTCCAGCTACTAGCCACAAAAGTGGGTAATACAATCAAAACCGTAAGGTCTCGTAGGAAGAATGGGTTTCCATCAATGGCAGGGCTACTGGGGTACCGCCCGTCACAATACGAGGCCTAATCAACGTACCGAGGAGTACGCCCGCTCTCCTGCAACACAAGGCCGGAACCATTCCTTACTGAACAGTCCCGAACAAGACCACCCCGTAGTCGGCGCGACCAACCACACACTAAGACGAAATAGAAGGGACCTCTAGACAGGGGTAAATCTCGCTCTCAAGTGGGGGCTACCCACGAAGCCTTGCTGCACCTCCCATGTTATAGCCATTCCTGGTTGATGAGGCTTGAGGTTACGATTACCTTTATAGAACACATCTATCTTAGAATGCTCATCGTCCACCTGATGATGTTCTGAAAGCATTCGATCCACACAAGTTCGTTCCGGGTTCGAACGAAACTGAAGGCACTATCTCGTTGCACTCAATTTGGAATCACCCTCAGAGTCAACGACCATAGCCCTTGCACTCTAAATCACCATCTCGAACCTATAAGTACCATTCCGTCAAACTCATTACGGAATCACCCACAGAGTTGTACTGACGTATAGCCCTTACACCTCGAGTCTTCACTTGCTCCACTTGAATTAACGACCTAACGTTTAATTGGAATCGATGTGGTTTTCGGATTCCAAATAAGGAAACCCGATCTCGGTCTCACCGAAACCAAACACCATTTTAATGTCCAAGTTGTATTTAAGGGTTTAAACAATTTAAACTTGTATTCATGATGATATATAAACAGATAGATGAATCATATTATCAAAATAGATAATTCATATCAATATTCATCTTCACAAGGCAGCATATCACATAACAGAGATATCCAGTATCAATCAATATCAAACATCCAATATCAACCAATCATCTATTATCAATCTCCAAATATTAATCGTCCAATATTAATCAATTAACCAATATTGATCAATCAACCCATATTAATCAAACATCCAAAACAGAATTGATTAACTCTTAATCAATAGGATTACCTAAATCCTTCTTCATTAATTATTATTCCAAATAAAATAAAATAATTTAATCATCTCTAATGATCTTCCTTAATTAATCTTCCTTGATTAATTATCTTAATTACATTCAAGTAAATATTCAGTAATTAAATCTTTAATTACTATCATTAATTACAGTAATAATGATCATTCATTTACTTCTATTAATTAACTATAATTAATTGCATTATACCTCAATTAATTACAATAATTAACCACCCTTAAATTAATTACTTATATTAATCAACCTTGATTAATATCATTAATCACATTAATTAATGATCCTTATTAATTAATGATTACCTTAATTAATTAAAATAATTAACTTATAATTAATCATTCTATTAATTATAATCAGTAATTAACAATTTGTAATTACTTATCTTAATTAATTAACTTCTTAATTTAATTATATTAATCCTTGATTAATTACTTTACTTAATTAATCTTTAATTACTTTATTAATTAATTATTATTCAATTACATCAATTAATAATCCTTAATTAATTTCTTAATTAATTACATTTTAATTAATTACCTTTAGTAATTAATCTTAAATTAATCACATTCCATTAATTAATTAATCACATTAATTAATTAACTAAAATATGTAAGTAATTAACTCTTAATTACTTACATAAGTAATTATCTTCTAATTACTTCCATTACCACTATAACGACCCAACTTCCAAACACCAGGAAGTCGCATCGCTAATAAGAAGGAAAGGGACAGAAAAGAGAAAGAAAGAGAAGAAAGAAGAAACAACACATCAGAATCTAAACAGCGGAACGAATAAATTATATTAATAACATAAAATATTACATAGTTTACAACCACTATCAGAGTACACAGATAATACAACGCATACTAGACAGTTATAAACACCTGTCTAGTATTTACAACATAATACAATCAGAGACAACACAGAACACACAACGGAATACTATATTTCTAATGCAGAAGCCTCCTTCTCCATTGCTCCTCCAAAATTCGTCAAAGCTAACCTAAATCCCCTGACTACTCGTAAAAATTTGAGTACCCAAGAGTTTAAGAAAACAAAGAATAAACTTCAGGTCAGACATGGGTCTGGTGTGAGTAACAGGTTAAAGTTGCTTAACTTTCAAAAACCTTTTGAAAAGAAAGGTATCACGTAAGACTTCCCACACATAAACATGTAAAAGTTTTTATCTTATGCTAACCAAAACATTTGATAGGAAATCCAGTGATATTATAATAGGTCTAGGGTTTTCAAGTAAATATGAAATAGCCGAAATTGTTACATTCATTAAATTCTAGCTACTAGCCACAAAAGTGGTTAATACAATCAAAACCGTTGGCACTTATTGGATTTTGGATTCCATACAATGGCAGGGCTACTGGGGTACCGCCCGTCACAGTACGTGGCCTAGATCAACGTACCGAGGAGTACTCCCGCTCCCTTGCAACACAAGACCGGACCCATTCCTTACTGAACAGTTCCGAACAAGACAACCCCGCAGTTGGTGCGCATATCCAACTTCCCAGTAAGCCGAATAAAAAGGGATCTCTAGACAGGGGAAAATCTTGCTCTCCATTGGGAGCTACCCACGAAGCCTTGCTGCACCTCCCATGTTTTAGCCATTCTCGGTTGATGAGGCTTGAGGCTACGATTACCTTTAGAGAACACATTATCTTAGAATGCTCATCGCCCACCTGACGATGTTCTGCAAGCATTCAATCCATACAAGTTCGTTTCGGGTTCGAACGAAACCGAAGGCATTATCTCATTACACTCGTTTTGGAATCACCCTCAGAGTTAATGACGATAACCCTTGCACTCTGAATCTCTATCTCAAGCCTATAAATACTATTTCTGTCAAACTCATCACGGAATCACCCCCAGAGTTATACTGACTAATAGTCCTTACACCTCGAGTCTTCACTCTTCACATAAGATTCACGACCTATCGTTAATTTGGATCGATGTGGTTTTCGGATATCCAAATATGGAAACCCGATCCCGGTCTCATCGAAATCCAAAGCGTGTCTTTTAGGTCCAAGTTGTTTTAGAGTTTAAAACAGTTCAATAACATTATCTATATACGTACAGATAGATAATTCACAGATCCACAACAGATAATTATCACAATAGATAATCCATATTATCACTATCAAAAGATAATTAATATCATCATCACAATGCAACCAATGCATCCATATCACACAACATTACTAATCTCATAGCTGAGATTCAAAACCATTCAAAGCAATCAATAACAAACATTCATAAGCAATGATCTATAATCACACTATCTGTAATTAATTTAAATTGAATTAAATTAATTATATCATCTCTAATTAATTTAAAATGAATTAAATTAATTACTTACGCAATATAAATATTGCTTACATCATCATTAATTAATTACAAATTAGTTAATTAGTTAACCTCTAATTTATCATCTTAATTAATCAATCCTGACTAATTATACTTCAATTAATTTCACAAAATTAATTACTCTAAACCAAATATAGTAATTAACCTACTTCATTAATTAATTACATTTAACCTTAATCAATTATAATTAATTAATTACACTCAATTACTTATTATTGATTAATTAATATTAATTAATCAATAATAATTACATCATTAATTATATTAATTAATGACTCTTAATTATATTTAACTAATTACTCAATTACTTTCAGTAATTAATCTCACTTAATCTATAATTATTAATCACCTTTGATTCATTCAAAAAGGAAAATCAAATTAAAATATTTGTTTGAAAACAAATTTACTTCAAATAAACAATTTAAATTTAAACCTGTTTGAAAACATTCAAATTTTAAAACTTAATTCAAATATCCAGATTTTAAATTCAAAACTTGAACCATTCCTTATTTAAATTATTTGAATTTAAACTTGAAATAAAATTTTGATTCAAACCATAATTCTAAAACACCTTATTTAAAAATACAAATTAATTTTTATTTTAAAAACCGAAGATTTAAAGGTCCTTAAGAATACTGGACTTGAATTTGAAATTCAAACTGCTATTTAAAATTTTGTTTCAGATTCAAATGAAAATCCATTTTCAGAAGAAAAAAAAACTGTCAGGTTTCTTATATATATATTTTTTAAAACTGAAACCACTTTCAAATTTTAAAAACTTATAAGATTTCAAATTTTTGAAACTATAATTCATTCTGCATATTTAAATTTTGCTTAAATCTTATCATAACAACCTATTCATTTAAATTTTGATTAAAATTTAATACTACAGACAGTTTTTTCAAAAAAACTGTAATATTCAAATTACCCGAGCCAACCTTATAACTGCTTCGAGTCATCTAGTTCATATCTTCGAGAAAAATCAGCAACCACTCGAGTATTACTTCGAGTTAAAAATTCTGCAGTACTAAAAAAAACATCAAAACCCAAAATTCTGCACGGTGCACGTGCACCGTGCCTCCAGCCACCATCACCACCTCCGGTGACTTCCTGACATCGACAAACAACCCCACTATCTACCTCCACCCTCAAATTCTCCTTCCTAAACTCAAATTTGAAATTTGAGTTGCCTCTTCCAAACCTGAAACTGCAAAGAATAGGTTTTTACCCCAAACCTGTAATACCTTCATCCTCCACCTTCTGACCATCGGCATGTCAGCGACTCCGATCACGAGTTCATCCATCAACCTATTATCATTCCCCAGAAACTCAAACAACTCGATCACTTCTTCGTGAAGAACTAACCTAAGAAACTCACCTATCTTAAACTAGGGTTCTATCAGAAATTTCATCACCGCAACCACTACATTGAAATGCAACGCCACCCAATATTTTTCCTGGCATTAGTGACCACTCCTCCACCAACCAGAAGAACCTCGTCACCCCAAATTGCCTAGATCAACCATTAACCCAAAATCCCCCCTTTCCTGTTCAACCTAGGACTGCACACGCCCATTTTACTAAAAATCTAAATTTTTGTTCTAAAAATCATGTTTCGATTTTAGTTTTTAATCCATTATACTGAATCTATTTATTTCACAAATTGAAGTTTCCATATTTTTCAACATAACCTTGATATCCTGGCTTTACAGTAACCAGAATTTGTTTTAACAAAATTTATGTTTTTAAAACTTAATCTGACTAATTAAAACACTCTTGGTTTGTAAATTAAATCCTACAGACTAGATCAGGTGGTAAAAAAAAAATTTTTTGAAATCTTGAGCCTGAAAAACAATACAAGGACAGAGCACACACTCTCAATGCACACTATACATTCATATGAATATTCATAAATATACTTATAAATGCATCCATAAAACATATTTGTTTTCAGTGATAAACATGCAACATACTTATACTTTAAACCACTTAAATTATGATGTTACTCACCTGTTTAAATATGAGCAGAGCCTCTATTTTTGGTTTGAAAAACTTGAAAAACTCTAAATTCTTTTAACAGCTTGAATTGCTATGAAGACTTGAATTACTGATGTTTAAAACTTGATTTAAAATCTGCACTTGCTCCTTGATTTCACTTGCATGCAGACACTCCATATAGAAGATGATTAGATGAAAAATATGCAGGCTATTGATGCAGGTTTGAATTCCAGAAATGCAGAATTGATTGCATGTTGAACTGAGGCTTTTTTTTAAGATGATTTTATTTTGATTTGTAAGAAGAATTTGCATGCAGACTTGATTCAGGTTTTTGTTTGGCCTTAGATTTGAAAAAAAGAAAAGAAATGAAAAGTGTAGAAGTGTCTTATATGGAATAAAATTTTGTTTAATTAAAATTTGAAGAAAATAAAAAAAAAATTGACACTTGTCCCTTACATTAACATTTGTCATCTTAAATGTCTTATTTTCTAACACATGTTAATTTATGTTTCTAAAAAGATTACACTTGTTTTATAAAAGTAATTTGTATTTAATTAAAAGTTAATTAGTATTTTATTTAGATGTTAGTACAAGATGGATGTAAACTTATGTTTTAAATGAATTAGTTAATCATGTATTTATTCATATGTAGATAAATTTTAAAATGAAATAAGTGCAATTTTATTTATTAAAAGGAAGCTTATACAAATATTTCGAAATCAAAGCAAATTTAAAAATATTTATACTTTAAATTTTAAAACCATTGAATTCAAGTTTATATTAAATTTTGAAATCCAGTTTATTTACAATTATAACTACACAATTTAAATTATGGAAAACAATTATTTTTATTAAAAGTTTATTTGTTAAAACAATATATTATTATATTTTAAAAAATAACATTTGATAACCATAAATAATTTATAAAAGAAATTGTCTTCTTATTAATAAATTATTTATTTTATCACATTATATTTAAAAGAAAATCAAAATAACCTCATTGTTATTTATTTAAATTTTAAACTTGAGTTAAACATATTTTAAATCAACTGTAGCGACACGACTTTCTATCACCAGAAAATTGCATCACTTATTAAGAAAGAAAGAGATAGAAGAAGAAAAGAAAGAGAAGAAAGAACAACAACACATCAGAATCTCACAGCGGAACGATTTAAATATATTATAGAACATATGCATAGTATCATATACATCAGGGTACACAACTGTACATCTCAATTTAGACAGTTATAACATTTCTGTCTAATACAATACAAGACATCATACAGAATAACAATACAGCGGAAACTCTATCTATATATCTACACGTTGAAGCCTCCTGCTCCAAAGCTCCTCCAGATTTCGTCAAAGATAACCTGAATCACTTGACTACTCATATATAATATGAGTACCCAAGAGTTTAATAAAACAGAAAATAAACACTCGGGTCAGACAGGGGTCTGATGTGAGTAAACGATTTAAGATTGCTTAACTTTAGAAAATCCTTTGAAAAGAAAGGTATCACGTAAGACTTCCCACACATAAACATGGAAAAGTTTTTACCTTACGCTAACCAAAATATTTGATAGGAAATCCAGTGATATTATAATAATGTCTAGGGTTTTCAAGTAAATATGAAATAGCCGAAATTGTTACATTCATTAAATTCTAGCTACTAGCCACAAAAGTGGGTAATACAAACAAAACCGTAGGGTCTCGTAGGAAAAATGGGTTTCCATCAATGGCAGGGCTACTGGGGTACTGCCCGTCATAGTACGTGGCCTAGATCACCGTACCGAGGAGTAAGCCCGCTCCCCTGCAACACAAGGCTGGAACCATCCCTTACTGGACAGTCCCGAACAAGACCACCACGTAGTTGGCTGCAGATCCAACTGCCCACAAAGCCGAAATAAAAAGGGACATCTAGACACGGATGTATCTCGCTCTCCGGTGGGAGCTACCCACGAAGCCTTGCTGCACCTCCCTTGTTTTAGCCGTTCCCAATTGATGAGGCTTGAGGCTGCGATTACCTTTATAGGACACATCTATCTTAGAATGCTCATCGTCCACCTGACGATGTTCTGAAAGCATTCCATCCATACAAGTTCGTTCCGGGTTCGAACGAAACCAAAGGCACTATCTCGTTGCACTCATTTTGGAATCACCCTCAGAGTCAACGACCATAGCCCTTGCACTCTGAATCACCATCTCAAAACTATAAGTACTATTCCGTCAAACTCATTACGGAATCACCCACAGAGTTGTATTGACGTATAGTTCTTACACCTCGAGTCTTCACTTGCTCCACTTGGATTCACGATCTAACGTTTAATTGGAATCGATGTGGTTTTTGGATATCCAAATATGGAAACCCGATCCCGGTCTCACCGAATCCAAACGCCATTTTAATGTCCAAGTTGTGCTTAAGGGATTTAAACAATAGATATTCAGAATATCACTTAAACATAAATGGATGATTCACATTACACAGATAGATAATCCACTATTATAACATTCATCCATACATATCACAAAGCAGCATATATATCACACCTGAGATATATCACATTCATATCATCACATATCAACCAAAGACATACAATAACATCCAATATCATTAACTCATCCAATGATACTTATCAACCAATCAATAACCATCCATAAACAAGCTTGTTCCAAACTTAATTAAATTAATTAATCTTTACTTAATCACTTGGATTATCATCAATCCATCTTACTTATTCATTAATTAATTACAAATTAATTAACTAACATCTCTTAATTATTCACTTTAATTAATCATCCCTGATTAATTATTCCTTAATTACTTTAAGTAATTATTCCTTATTTACAATTTTAATTAATCATCTTGATTAATTACTTCCAAATAATTATCTCCTATTACCCTTTTAAATTAATCAACCTTGATTAATTATTCTTTAATTATTCTGATAATTATTCCTTAATTATCCATTAATTAATCACACACCTGATTAATCACCTTTTAATTAGTCACACTTGATTAATTACTTTTAATTAATTACTTGATTAATTACTTTTTTAATTAATCACATTTAATTAATTACTTTTTAATTACATTTAGTAATTAAAACTTAATTATAAATTAATTACCCTTTAATTATTAATTAACAGTCAATTATTTACTTCCATTAATTAATGATTACTTCCATTAATTAAACTTCTTTCTTAATTAATTACTTTAACATGTAATTAATCACATTATTAAATACTCTTAATCCTTTTATTAATTAACCATTAATTAAATAATTTAAACCTTTAATTAATTATTAATTAATTCTTTAATTAATAACCAAAGTGATTAACCCTTAATCACATCTACTTAATTACTTTCATAAAGTAATTAGCTCTTATTTAATTACCTCTTGTAATTAATCATTTAATTACCTAATTACTTCACCAAGTAATTATATTAGATTAACCCATCAGTGATTATCCTAATTAACCACAAATTAATTATTTAATTAATCATTTAACTTAATCATTTAAATTAATTAAATGATTCTTAACTTACTATATTAAAAAGATTCTTAATTAAGAAACCATTATCCTAATTAAACCATTTATATTAAACAATAACATAATCTTAATTATCTTCATATATTTGTTAAACAAACTCTTAATTACTCAATATAATTCTTAATTATAATTGACTATCAAATTCTTAATTATTAAACTTTATTAAAAATAAAATATACTTGAAATCAATTATAATTAAAATAATTTAAATATTCAAGTAAACTTTTACATCTTTAAACTTCCAAAGTTATTTAATAAAAATTTAATACAACCTTTGTTTCAAAAATTCACTAATTTTATTTTAAAAACTTTCATATTTTAATATATAAAAACTTGTTTGAAACTTAACTTGAAACAAATTAGTTTTATAAATAAACCTGTTAACTTTTGTTTTAAAACCTTAATCGTTTACAAAATCAAATTCCCTTAGTTTCAAACTTTTTTTTAATAAACATATGCTGTTGATTTTAAAACCTGAACAAACAAAATCCTACTCAGCAAAAACTCGAGCAACCCACTAAATTCCACGCGTTAAACCCCGAGTTACCCAACCCTACAACCTGCTTCGAGAAATCACACTGCAAACCCGAAGTCGTCTTCGAGCTCAATCCATCTTCTCCCCAAAATCCAAATCCACTGATACATCTTCAAGCGTGCATCATGCACCATCACCCCAACCACCGACGACCTTCACCGTGACTTCGACGAGTCTCTCTCGATCCCTTCAACACTACGCGCAACCCAGAAAACCCCATACGACCGAAAATCGAAATCTTGCCCTTCAACCAAACTGCCTGAACCCATCCATCAGAGAACATAATCGCCATCGATGATCGCGGAGTCGATAAGCTTCTCTACGTTCACCGTAGCTTCGCCTCACTCCCTAGCATCTCCCTAACCCCTCACGATTGTCCCCGATAGCCTCTCGAAACCGCAAAACCCATCAGAACAACAATGACATTATTAGGATGTTAAACCCTATTACAATCAATTCTGGACATCACGATCAATGACAAAATCCAAGAGCATTTTTCTGATGGACTACCACAACCCCTCAACCTCCATGCCCAACGATGCTGCCCAGCTCACCATCGTTCGCCTCAGGTTGGCCATTTTACCCAAAACAGAAAATCCCAGAATTCTCTTTAAATACTGATCTAAAAATCTTGATACAAGTTTCAAAAATCATGGTCTACTATTTGCAATCTAGTTATGAGCTCAAAAACTAAAATTGATTTAATAATTTTTTTGACCCAAATTATATTTTACTGTAAATTTCAAATTTTAGAACCCTTTATTTACTTTAAAAACTTGTAATTGTATTTAGATGATAGCCTATGTAAAGACCCGTAAATCCGTACTCCTTGAATAGACACTAATCTCCTTTGTTTAATTCAAGATGAACGAAAATACGAACCCTTAGGGGTTTTAAGAAAAATTTAAGAAAAGAAGAAGAGAGAAAAAGGTAGAGAAAAAGATGGAAGAAGAAGAAAATAGATAATAGAGGGAAGAGAAAACATAAGATAGAAAATTTAGATAGGGAAAAGAAGATAGAAAATTTTAAAATTGAAAGAAAAGAGAATAGAGGAAAAAGAAAAACAAAAGAAAATAGAGAAAATAGGACGGAACAGGAAACAACATCAGAACAACAGAATCTCACAATTCGCAGCGGAACAACATATAATAATAAATGAATATTCTTTAAAACAAAGAACTATATCAGTTATTACATTTTATACTTTATATCGTATCATCATCAGAGTGTACAACAACAAACAATGCAGCGGAAAAAGAAATACTATATAAACTAGTAATACGCCATGCTATCCATCTTGCCTCCAGCAACTTCAGAATATCCAGAATATCCTGATAAACCTTAACTCTTGACTGCCCGTGTGGAAATTGGTGGGCACCCAGAGTTTAGGAAGGAAAACAATAAACTCCAAGTCAGTCATGTGACTGGTGCGAGAACTCAAAACAGTTTATTTTTTTCTTTAAAATTAAAATGGAGGAATATTTTTAAAAATCAATTCGCAATGCTTTTAAAAATGAGACTACCATAAGACCTCCTGCCACACACACAATGCAAACGCAGACTTGGAGAAGATTTCTCCTTATGATAGTCAAACATGCTTGATACGCATTAAAATCAAATCAATTTTGATATTATTATTAGTGCATAATGTATAAAACGATTTCGAAAGTAGAATATAAATCTTAGCCAGCATAGGTACCATTATATTATGCCTACTAATAGCTACCATATTAGATGGCAGGTTCTACAACTAAAACCGTACAAGTTTCGTATTGTTTCTTTGGATTTCCAACAAATGGTCAGGCCAAGGAACTTCCCATTGCCACATGAGAATGCCTCTGGAAAGACATCCCCGAGAACCAAACCGGAACTCTGCCAACACAAGGCCGGGTTACCCCTAACTGGGTAACTACTGACACGAGCACGCCATTCCCCGATCGTAAACGACCTTTCTCACGGGATCCCGATAACCAACAACCACAAAGTAATAAATTCGCAGTAACCACATAGGTTAAATATCTGGGCTCCATACCATGATACCACCTCTATCCAGAAGGAAATGTACATACCCTAAAGGGTGCTACCCCTCATAACCTTGCCGCATCTTTCCTGTTTTGACCATTTTCGGGGTGTGAGGTTCGACGAAGTCACGTCCACAAAAACATACTTTATACAAAAGCCATGCTTTGGGTCAACAAATGATCAACACAATGATCACTAAGATAGACGATCAAATAAACGATCCTATCACAATAATCAACACAATGATCATTTCAGCATCACTCAGCATATCACATTACCAAATTGGGAATATATCGCTGATAACTTCAACTATATAACCTCTGAGCTCGTACGTCTCAGAGAAGGGTGTTAAGCTAAAAGAATAAATTCTCCGCCACCACAGAAATATATTTGAAAGAAATCGGCTTTACATCTCAACTTGTAATGTCAGACACACAATCCATACAAGTCTGTTCCGGGCTCGAACAGAACCGAAGGCACTTACAAAGAAGTCCTTGCAATCCGAATAATCTCTAATCACGTTCGGATTTCCCATCACATATGGAGATCTCAATACCAGGGATCAGCCAGTGCAGAGACAATCAACAAGAAACCCTTTCGCTTTCGAAAATATCCGGTCTTCAACACCGATCTTCGAATGAAATTCATAACGACGTATCACATATTCGGAATGGGTTATACGACCCCAAGGTCCTTTCCCGGTTAACCCGAATAGTGAGCGCTTATTTAAAAAAAAAATAAGTGTGGCATCCAAATTCAAACAAATCACAACAAATACCTATTTAAAGGTAAATATTGATAGTCGGTTATTGAACTATCAATAGATATGCCAACATCACCAGATTCCAAATAATTTTCCAAATTATTTATTTCACAAAAATATCTTTATAAGATATATAGTTTTCACACTTAAAAAATAAATCAACATTTATTTTCAAACAAGTCCCCTTTTTTATTTATAAATTCTATAATGAATTTATATTCCCAAAATATCCATGAATATACTATTTTAATTATTCATTTCAATTTATCTTCAAAAAGATAAATTCTTAACATATTTACTTTATATTGGAAACCATTTCCATACTTCAAAAATAAATCAATATTTATTTTTAAACCCATTTTCCCAATTCCATTTATAAATTCCATATTGAATTTATATTTCCAAAATATTTATGAATATACGATTACTATTATTCATTTTCAATTTATCTTCAAAAAGGTAAATTCTCTAAACTTTCCATTTCACATTGGAAAAACAATTTCCATACTTATTTATTTTATAAGTAATTCATAAATCTTTTATTTTCAACCTTAGAAAATATTTCATATACTTTAATCAAAATTAAGTATATATTTCATTCTTTAAGAAAATCATTCTCTTAAACATATTTATTTGGGCCAAAACGAATGTTGCGTAAAACATCGTTACGACAACCCAAATTCACTAGTATAGGGATTCGAAATTAAAATAGATATATAAATCCCGATACTATACAAAACATTTCCTTTCGAAATTCATCTATTATAACAACAGTGTTATAATCTACCATTTCCTTCTATTTCTCGAAAACGTCTATTTCAACAATGAATGTTGAAATCTATGGTTTCGAATCTCAATACTTTTTAAACATCTTTAGATCGTTTTAATTCTATTTAAAACATCACATCTAAAATAATTTCTTTAACATAATATTCACTATTCAAAAACGTGAATACACTTGTTAATAAATTTCATCACTTCTATCCATTTTATTTTAAAGAATTATTCACTGTCTAAAACATGAATATAATTCCATAAATAAATTACAACAATTCCTTATCAAAATAAGTCGTTGCGGATTTATAAAACAACGTTTATAAATTCTATTTCTATTTTATAACAACTTCCTTTTATAAATTTCCTTTATAAATCTATTAAATTTATATCACAATGATATATTAAAATTCATATTATAAGTCAAATACCTAAAATTTATTTATTTACAAAATCGTTTCTTTAAACTTCATAAATTTTCATAAATCTTATAACTTATAAGATTCATTTATTTATCCAAATTCCATTCTTTTAAATAACTTTACAAATTTTATAAACCTACTGTTTATAAAATTCCATTTATAACTTCACCGTTATAATTCTATAATTCCAATTTATGAAATTCATTTACAAATTATTCTATCACTTATAAAAGCTCGTTTTATAATTCAAGATATTCTAAATTTATAAATATCAATTTATAAATCTTTTAATACAAATCAATTTATATTATTACTTTAAACATCTTTAAACTCTTTTATAATTTCATCATTCTGATTTATAAAATAAAAATTTTATAAATCCTATTTTTAAACTTCTTATAATAAATTCAGAAATCCCAGTTCAAACTATTTTATAAAATCACTAATCCCATAATTTCAAAAATTAACTTTTAACTGTATTTCTCAAAAATCATAATTTTTATAATATTAAAATTATAACGTTTATTTATTTAAGATGAATCAATTCCAATATTTTTATAAACGTATACTTTCAAAAATTATTTTAGAAATCAAAATAGTTATTTTTTTTAAACTTCAAAAATTGGATCCGATGATGCAACACATCAATATTCAATCACAACTTTCAAACATCATATATCATCCATGATAACAATCAAATATCACAATATATGAAATCAAATAAATATTTGTGAGGAATCCAGTTGGATCCCTCCAACCTGTTTCCCTGCATCCACAGACATTAGCACAATACCATTCCGTTTCAAGACGGAATATCGCGGTATATGGGATTTTATAAAATATATCCGCTTACTAACGGCGTATAGGGTCTCATCCGCTAAAAGAAAATGCGGGAAATCAATCAACTGCAATATATACATATGCCAATATATATATATATATTGCTATATATATAATACAATACCAATTCCACTTCAAGGTGGAATATCGCGGTATATGTGTGTAATAAATAACCTCCGCTTACTAACGGCGTATATGGTCTATTCACATCCAATATATATATATAACAATCATCATTCAATCATTCAATCAACACAGTCAAACAATTTTAAATCTAACGATTTAAAATTTAAATAAACAACAAAATTCCTTTTGAGTGAGAAGTTCTCACCTTTATTCCCGTTTGCAATCCACTTCCAATTCAACTTGTTTTCTTCATTTATACCTTGTATAAATATTTACACAATTTATTAATATTCGAAATAATCGAATAATTTAAATTTTCATTAGATAATTTCGATTCATTGGTGATTTCATTTTTAATAGTTAAATTAACTCATAGTTTCGTTTAAACCAATTTCTCGTTTAATAAATTTATTTAAACAAATTCTGTCCTTTTAAAATAATTTTAACTAGAGATTTCCAATTGAACTGAATTTCCTTTTTTATAAATTAAATCTACAAATTATTTTTACTTTAAATTGATAACTTTAAATCGATTTTCTTTTTAAATAAATTTGTTTGCCTAAAATTTTAAAACAACTTCTTTGTAATAAAATATTCTTTAGTAACTAAAAATAGTTAAACAGTTTAATACAACAAGTAAGTCATCACATTCGTTATTTTTATTTTAAACAAAAAATTAAAATTCAAACTGATTTTAATTAAATTTGTTTAACTAAAATTTTGGTTTTAAAAATTAAAATTTCCTTTTAATATAACTTACTCGTATTTACTTATAATATGATATATTATTTCTTTACTGCTAATATATTATTATTTTCCTTTACTGTTAAATTTTTTTTTTTTTTTTTTATTTTTTTTTCCTACAGCATAAATGCTTATTTAAATTAAATTAAAATTAAAGATAAAAACAATTTACCTTACAGTGAAATCATCAGCTCGAACTCGAGCTTCTCGTCGCCGCCGCACCTTCGAGTCCTCCACCTCATCGCCGCAGTCTCGAGCACGAGCCCACCGCACCCATACGCACACGAGTCGCCGCCTATCTTCATCAACCCCCCAGGTACAAATCGCGAGTCGCCTCCCACGCGCGAGCACACGCGTGCGTTCGCGAGCCTCCCCCAATCGCCTCGTGCCACTGACAAGCCATCGCGACCACGTCGCCGACGCCGCTCCACCATCTCGTGCCGTCGCCACATACACGCGCGACCACTGCATCGCCTCCCCCCTATCGCGCGTGTCGCGATTTTGATTCCACGGCTACGGCCATTTTTTATTTTTTATTTTATCGAATTCGAATTCGAATTCGAAACTGAAGAGAGGAAAGGGAAGAAGGCTCGGCCTTTTCTTTTTCGTGAATGAACTGAGAGAGAGGGGGACGCGAAATTTTTTTTCTTATTTGAATTGGCTTCGGCCATTAAAATTTGCTTCTGTTTGATTTTGATTTTTGACGAACAGAAGGGGAGATGGTTATTTAAAACGTGAAAGAGTATGGTTTGCACGATCTCGTTTTCGTGATTTTAGGCTGAAACAATGGGGATAACGTGGTGTGTGTTGACTTAAATATTTAAATTTAAAATTGAATTCGATTTAAATTTTTCGACGCGTTTACTCAACGTGTGCTCACATACCAACTCCGATTGATACGAAATTTGAAATCCGACAATAATTC
This sequence comes from Allium cepa, assembly GCA_030765085.1. NCBI lineage: Eukaryota > Viridiplantae > Streptophyta > Magnoliopsida > Asparagales > Amaryllidaceae > Allium > Allium cepa. The sequence continues at coordinate 555,865,842 of CM060931.1, read as the reverse complement.
AATATTACGGACCCAATGGAACTGGTTTCGTCGAATTCTGAGACTGTGCCTCGGACGGCTATTTTTAAATATCGATTCAAACGATTAAATTTCAAAACTGAACAATTCACTTTCAAATTCAATTCTGAAGCTTCTATAATCTTCAATATTATCAATATGAATTTTACAAGCCTTTGAAATATTTTTAATCGGCTTAAAATTGAAGATTCAAATTTTTATTCAACTTTCAATAGATTAAATTCTATAATTTAATCGCCAATTCATTCTGATAATTTGAAATTCAATTCAAACCACCATTTAAAGATTTAAAATTAATTAAATATTCTCAAATTAAATTGTTAAAATTTCTGGGTTGTTACAATCTTCCCTCCTTAAAAGAATTTCGTCCCGAAATTACAAGTTAAGAAGAATGCCCTTATCCCGTCTATCATTTTTCACAATCCTAATTGTTTTATCAACTTACTAACCTAAATCCTTTTACTAGAGATTCACTATCATTTCAACTAGCTTTCCAACTTCAATTATAAGTTCCTAACAATATTGTTTTCCTAACAATTCAAGTTTAAATTCAATTCAAATTTCAAACTTTCAAAATTTTCTCAAAATTTTTCTAACACCCTAAATTTTCGAAAAATTTCGCCAGCGTCTCCTTTGCACGGCTAGCTCGGTACGACTACAAAATGGCACCACGGCCCCTCAGAATCAAAAAGAAAAGAGAAAAGCCAAGTGGCTAGAGAAGAAAGTCATCAAATCTCATACTGAAATTGAAATACGTACCTTTTTGTCGAGCAATTCAATTTTAACTTTGAAATCAAAATCTCAATTCCTTTATATACCTGTATAACCTGCTAACAGTAGTATCCATTTCCAAATACAATATTCAAACCAATTTGCCAATTCTATTGCAAAATTTCGATATATGTTTCTTATATAACTTTACTTCACTATTGAAGTTATACATCCATTCTCATTCAAATTTTTCATTTCAATTTCATTCACAATTTAAATTTCATTCGAATTCAATTCACAATTTGAAATTCCATTCGAATTTAATTCTCAATTCTAAATATTGAATTCTATCGATTTACTTTCATTTGCTAATTCCTATTACTACTTTAAATTAGTTTTATCCACTAATTCATTTCAATATTTCAATTCATCTCGAATTTACTTAATTACTCAATTCAATTTTTTATTGCTTACGACCAATTCACATACCATCTTTATTCAATTTTACTCACATTCCATATTCATATTCATTCCATTTGAAATTATTTCACAAATGAATAAATTATCAAGTTAATTTTCTTGAATCCAATCCATCTTATTTTATTCCATATACTAGTGATAATAATTCTATATTATCACTTCTAACAATCATGCAACCATATACTATAATAATTCATAGAAAACCATTTCTTTTCTATACAAAAATAGTTTTGGGCAAAATTACTTTATTTACCCGATTCAAAAACAATTTTATATTCACTAACAAATACGCTCTCATAGCTATTATTACACTCAAACTCATTCTAGAGCACTGCTGGCTCTATCTCTAACGAGTAATACCCAACAGAACCATGGTTGTCGCTTAACCATAAGCTCTGATACCAAATGTAACGACCCGTAAATCCGTACTCCTTGAATAGACACTAATCTCCTTTGTTTAATTCAAGATGAACGAAAATACGAACCCTTAGGGGTTTTAAGAAAAATTTAAGAAAAGAAGAAGAGAGAAAAAGGTAGAGAAAAAGATGGAAGAAGAAGAAAATAGATAATAGAGGGAAGAGAAAACATAAGATAGAAAATTTAGATAGGGAAAAGAAGATAGAAAATTTTAAAATTGAAAGAAAAGAGAATAGAGGAAAAAGAAAAACAGAAGAAAATAGAGAAAATAGGACGGAATAGGAAACAACATCAGAACAACAGAATCTCACAATTCGCAGCGGAACAACATATAATAATAAATGAATATTCTTTAAAACAAAGAACTATATCAGTTATTACATTTTATACTTTATATCATATCATCATCAGAGTGTACAACAACAAACAATGCAGCGGAAAAAGAAATACTATATAAACTAGTAATACGCCATGCTATCCATCTTGCCTCCAGCAACTCCAGAATATCCAGAATATCCTGATAAACCTTAACTCTTGACTGCCCGTGTGGAAATTGGTGGGCACCCAGAGTTTAGGAAGGAAAACAATAAACTCCAAGTCAGTCATGTGACTGGTGCGAGAACTCAAAACAGTTTATTTTTTTCTTTAAAATTAAAATGGAGGAATATTTTTAAAAATCAATTCGCAATGCTTTTAAAAATGAGACTACCATAAGACCTCCCGCCACACACACAATGCAAACGCAGACTTGGAGAAGATTTCTCCTTATGATAGTCAAACATGCTTGATACGCATTAAAATCAAATCAATTTTGATATTATTATTAGTGCATAGTGTATAAAACGATTTCGAAAGTAGAATATAAATCTTAGCCAGCATAGGTACCATTATATTATGCCTACTAATAGCTACCATATTAGATGGCAGGTTCTACAACTAAAACCGTACAAGTTTCGTATTGTTTCTTTGGATTTCCAACAAATGGTCAGGCCAAGGAACTTCCCATTGCCACATGAGAATGCCTCTGGAAAGACATCCCCGAGAACCAAACCGAAACTCTGCCAACACAAGGCCGGGTTACCCCTAACTGGGTAACTACTGACACGAGCACGCCATTCCCCGATCGTAAACGACCTTTCTCACGGGATCCCGATAACCAACAACCACAAAGTAATAAATTCGCAGTAACCACATAGGTTAAATATCTGGGCTCCATACCATGATACCACCTCTATCCAGAAGGAAATGTACATACCCTAAAGGGTGCTACCCCTCATAACCTTGCCGCATCTTTCCTGTTTTGACCATTTTCGGGGTGTGAGGTTCGACGAAGTCACGTCCACAAAAACATACTTTATACAAAAGCCATGCTTTGGGTCAACAAATGATCAACACAATGATCACTAAGATAGACGATCAAATAAACGATCCTATCACAATAATCAACACAATGATCATTTCAGCATCACTCAGCATATCACATTACCAAATTGGGAATATATCGCTGATAACTTCAACTATATAACCTCTGAGCTCGTACGTCTCAGAGAAGGGTGTTAAGCTAAAAGAATAAATTCTCCGCCACCACAGAAATATATTTGAAAGAAATCGGCTTTACATCTCAACTTGTAATGTCAGACACACAATCCATACAAGTCTGTTCCGGGCTCGAACAGAACCGAAGGCACTTACAAAGAAGTCCTTGCAATCCGAATAATCTCTAATCACGTTCGGATTTCCCATCACATATGGAGATCTCAATACCAGGGATCAGCCAGTGCAGAGACAATCAACAAGAAACCCTTTCGCTTTCGAAAATATCCGGTCTTCAACACCGATCTTCGAATGAAATTCATAACGACGTATCACATATTCGGAATGGGTTATACGACCCCAAGGTCCTTTCCCGGTTAACCCGAATAGTGAGCGCTTATTTAAAAAAAAAATAAGTGTGGCATCCAAATTCAAACAAATCACAACAAATACCTATTTAAAGGTAAATATTGATAGTCGGTTATTGAACTATCAATAGATAAGCCAACATCACCAGATTCCAAATAATTTTCCAAATTATTTATTTCACAAAAATATCTTTATAAGATATATAGTTTTCACACTTAAAAAATAAATCAACATTTATTTTCAAACAAGTCCCCTTTTTTATTTATAAATTCTATAATGAATTTATATTCCCAAAATATCCATGAATATACTATTTTAATTATTCATTTCAATTTATCTTCAAAAAGATAAATTCTTAACATATTTACTTTATATTGGAAACCATTTCCATACTTCAAAAATAAATCAATATTTATTTTTAAACCCATTTTCCCAATTCCATTTATAAATTCCATATTGAATTTATATTTCCAAAATATTTATGAATATACGATTACTATTATTCATTTTCAATTTATCTTCAAAAAGGTAAATTCTCTAAACTTTCCATTTCACATTGGAAAAACAATTTCCATATTTATTTTATAAGTAATTCATAAATCTTTTATTTTCAACCTTAGAAAATATTTCATATACTTTAATCAAAATTAAGTATATATTTCATTCTTTAAGAAAATCATTCTCTTAAACATATTTATTTGGGCCAAAACGAATGTTGCGTAAAACATCGTTACGACAACCCAAATTCACTAGTATAGGGATTCGAAATTAAAATAGATATATAAATCCCGATACTATACAAAACATTTCCTTTCGAAATTCATCTATTATAACAACAGTGTTATAATCTACCATTTCCTTCTATTTCTCGAAAACGTCTATTTCAACAATGAATGTTGAAATCTATGGTTTCGAATCTCAATACTTTTTAAACATCTTTAGATCGTTTTAATTCTATTTAAAACATCACATCTAAAATAATTTCTTTAACATAATATTCACTATTCAAAAACGTGAATACACTTGTTAATAAATTTCATCACTTCTATTCATTTTATTTTAAAGAATTATTCACTGTCTAAAACATGAATATAATTCCATAAATAAATTACAACAATTCCTTATCAAAATAAGTCGTTGCGGATTTATAAAACAACGTTTATAAATTCTATTTCTATTTTATAACAACTTCCTTTTATAAATTTCCTTTATAAATCTATTAAATTTATATCACAATGATATATTAAAATTCATATTATAAGTCAAATACCTAAAATTTATTTATTTACAAAATCGTTTCTTTAAACTTCATAAATTTTCATAAATCTTATAACTTATAAGATTCATTTATTTATCCAAATTCCATTCTTTTAAATAACTTTACAAATTTTATAAACCTACTGTTTATAAAATTCCATTTATAACTTCACCGTTATAATTCTATAATTCCAATTTATGAAATTCATTTACAAATTATTCTATCACTTATAAAAGCTCGTTTTATAATTCAAGATATTCTAAATTTATAAATATCAATTTATAAATCTTTTAATACAAATCAATTTATATTATTACTTTAAACATCTTTAAACTCTTTTATAATTTCATCATTCTGATTTATAAAATAAAAATTTTATAAATCCTATTTTTAAACTTCTTATAATAAATTCAGAAATCCCAGTTCAAACTATTTTATAAAATCACTAATCCCATAATTTCAAAAATTAACTTTTAACTGTATTTCTCAAAAATCATAATTTTTATAATATTAAAATTATAACGTTTATTTATTTAAGATGAATCAATTCCAATATTTTTATAAACGTATACTTTCAAAAATTATTTTAGAAATCAAAATAGTTATTTTTTTTAAACTTCAAAAATTGGATCCGATGATGCAACACATCAATATTCAATCACAACTTTCAAACATCATATATCATCCATGATAACAATCAAATATCACAATATATGAAATCAAATAAATATTTGTGAGGAATCCAGTTGGATCCCTCCAACCTGTTTCCCTGCATCCACAGACATTAGCACAATACCATTCCGTTTCAAGACGGAATATCGCGGTATATGGGATTTTATAAAATATATCCGCTTACTAACGGCGTATAGGGTCTCATCCGCTAAAAGAAAATGCGGGAAATCAATCAACTGCAATATATACATATGCCAATATATATATATATATATTGCTATATATATAATACAATACCAATTCCACTTCAAGGTGGAATATCGCGGTATATGTGTGTAATAAATAACCTCCGCTTACTAACGGCGTATATGGTCTATTCACATCCAATATATATATATAACAATCATCATTCAATCATTCAATCAACACAGTCAAACAATTTTAAATCTAACGATTTAAAATTTAAATAAACAACAAAATTCCTTTTGAGTGAGAAGTTCTCACCTTTATTCCCGTTTGCAATCCACTTCCAATTCAACTTGTTTTCTTCATTTATACCTTGTATAAATATTTACACAATTTATTAATATTCGAAATAATCGAATAATTTAAATTTTCATTAGATAATTTCGATTCATTGGTGATTTCATTTTTAATAGTTAAATTAACTCATAGTTTCGTTTAAACCAATTTCTCGTTTAATAAATTTATTTAAACAAATTTTGTCCTTTTAAAATAATTTTAACTAGAGATTTCCAATTGAACTGAATTTCCTTTTTTATAAATTAAATCTACAAATTATTTTTACTTTAAATTGATAACTTTAAATCGATTTTCTTTTTAAATAAATTTGTTTGCCTAAAATTTTAAAACAACTTCTTTGTAATAAAATATTCTTTAGTAACTCCTTTTATAAATAAAATTGCATTTATTTCATTTTAAAATTTATCTACATATGAAGAATACATGATTAACTAATTTATTTAAACATAGGTTTACATTCATCTTGTATTAACATCTAAATAAATACTAATTAACTTTTAATTAAATACTAATTACTTTTATGAGACAAGTGCAACCTCTTAAGGTCTTACATAACACTTGTTAAATGATAAAATAAAGTTTTGACAAATGTTACTTTGTGAGACAAGTGTCACAAATTTAATTTAACATTTTATTTTGTTTTTATTTTTAATAATTTCAGTTTACATAAAAAAACTTCTTTCCCTCATCTTCTTTTCTTCTCCTAAAATCTGAAGTCTGTAAACATCTTCAAGCACCTAAATTTCTAAAACAGCCTGCCTGCATATTTTTCAAGTATAAAAAAAAACATCTGCATTTCCTCCTTTCAACAATCTGGGATGCAAACCATTTGTTTTCAAATCAAATCAAAGCATGCTTGCATTTTTCAAAAATCTGAAGTCTGCATCAATAGCCTGCACATTTTCAAGTTGAAAATGCTTCTACATCTCCAGAATTCAAGGCAGCCTGCACATTTGCAAGTTGAAAGCATCTGCATTTCTTGGAATCTAGTGTTTCAAAGGTGCATGCAGTTTTAAATCAAGTTTCAAAGCATCTACATTCTTCTTCAACTAAATCAACTGCAGTTTTAAAAATCAAGTCTAAGAAGCAACTTATTGCCTTAAAGCGAAGCAAATTTTTCCAGCTTTTAAAGCATTTTTCAAATGCATTGCTCTGCCCATCAGATTGAGGCGAGTAACACTATAATTTAAGTGATTTAAAATATAAGTATGTTGCATGTTTATCACTGAAAACAAATATGTTTTATGGATGCATTTATAAGTATACTTATGAATATTCATATGGATGTATAGTGTGCATTGAGATTGTGTGCTCTGTCCTTGTTTGTTTTCCAGGCTCAGGATTTCAAATTTTTACCACCTATCTAGTCAGTTAGAATTTATACAACCAAGAGTGTTTTAATTAATTAGATTAAGTTTTATAAACTTAAATTTTGTTAAAACAAAACCTGGCATTTCCTGTAAAGCCAGAATATCAAGTATGTTGAATAATATGGAAGCTTCAAATTTTAAAAAAAATATAGTTAGATTCAGAATTATGGATTTAAAACTAAAATCAAAACATGATTTTTAGAACAAAAATTTAGGATTTTAGTTGAGGGGGTATGGTGTAATTTTGTTTTTAACTACAAAGGGGGAAATTTGGGTTTTTGGGTGATCTAGGCAAATTGAGGTGTCGGGGTTCATCTGGGAGGTGGAGGAGTTGTCACTAATGCCAGGAAAAATGTTGGATGGCGTTGTAGTTCATCGTGGTGGCTGCGGTGATGTGTTCTTGTCCAGAACCCTAGTTTTAATTAGGTGATTTAAATTGGTCGGCACGGGTTGAAGAGTTGATCGAGTTCAACTGGCTCTTGGGTAATGGAAGCTTGGTTATAGAAGAAGTCGAGGCCGGAGTGGTAAACTTGCAGGTGGTCGGAATTTTGCAAACGAAGCGATGACAGGTTTTATGGGCTTTGGTACTTCTGGTTACAGGTTTTGGGATTTAGTCTCGAATTTGATTTCGAGCTGTGGAGGGATAATTGATGGTCGTGAAGGGTCGTAGGGTTTGTCGTCATCATGGGGAAGCCACGGGAGGAGGTTGGAGATCGCCGGAGGCACGGTGCATGTGCACTGCTGTTTCAGGTTTTGGGTTGTTGTTGTTTTTTTACTCGAAGTAATACTCGAGTGTGGCTGTACTTGACTCGAAGCAGTCTTAGGATGGCTCGGGTAATTTGCATATTACAGTTTTCTGTGAAAACTGTCTGTAGATTTAAATTTAAATCAAAATTTAAAATGAACAAGCTGTGTTGATATGATTTAAACAAATTCAAATCTGCAGAATGAATTTAGTTTCAAAAGGTATGAAATCTGATAAGCTTTAAAAATTTAAAAGAGGGTTTTCAGTTTTTTAAAAAAAAGGGAACCTGGCAGTTTATGAAAATTTTAAATTTCATTTTTAAACCCGAGACAAAATTTTAAATAGCAAATTTGAATTTCAAAATTTTAGTTCAGTTTTCTTAACGGTTTGAATTTTCAGTTTCTTTTTAAAAAATGGAAATTTGAATTTTGAATTAAGAGTTTTAGAATCAAGGTTTAAATCAAAAGTTTAATTCAAGATTAAATTCAAATAATTTAAATAAGGAATGGTTCAAGTGTATTGAATTTAAAATCTGGATATTTGAATAAGTTTAAAATTTGAATTTTTTCAAACAAGTTTAAATTTAAATTGTTTATTAGGAGTAAATTTGTTTTCAAACAAATATTTTAAACTTAATTTCCTTCTTGAGTAAAGTCATTTATAAAAGGTTTGTAATAGAAAGATAAATGATTTGTTAACTGGAATTTGTAATTTAAATAATAATGTTACTTAAAACTTAATTTTTAATTAAATTAAGTAAATTAAGACTTATCCTATATAAGTTTTAAAAATAAATAATAAATGTTATTTACATTTATTTTGGAAAAAACATAAATGGAATTTAAATTGGATAATGGTTTGATAAATATCATTTTGAATTTTTGAAATTTGAATTCACATGTTTTAGTACACTTAAATATTTATAAAGATTATTAAAAAGGAATGAGTTATCTTAGTAATGATCAAGATATTGAAATAATTAAAAGTATGATAATTAAGGAGAGACTTATTTAATTATTTTATAATTAATAATTTAGATTAATTTTAATAAGCGATTAATTAGGAAGTAAATAAAGAATAAATAATAGTTAATGATGGTCATTAACTAAAGTTTATTTAGTAATTAATTAATATGATAAATTTTTAATAATTAATTAAATTAATTAATTAATGATAATAAATTGTGAAATTTATTTAAGTTTAATTACTTAAATGAAAGTAATTAAGACATTAATTACTTAATGTAATTAATGAAGTTTATTGAGATTGGTTTAAATAAATTAATTTAGTTTAATTAATTTTAAACACTGGATTTGATAATAATTACTTTATGTAATTAGTAGAATTACTCAGTAAAGTAATTAAAGATAATTACTGGAGGTAATTAATAAATGATGTTTGGATTGTGAAAATAATTTAGATTAAATTATTTTGTATGATTAATCAAGGGATTAATTTAAGAAGTTAATTTAAGAGGTAATCAATTTGATAAGTAATTAAGAGTAGTTAATTACAGACTAAGATTAATCAAAGGTGATTAATAATTACGGATGAAGTGAGATTAATTACTGAAAGTAATTAATTTAATTAAGTAATTAATTAAATATAATTAAGGGTCATTAATTAATATAATTAATGAAGTAATTAAGACTGATTAATCAAGATAATTAATTAATAATAAGTGATTAAGTGTAATTAATTGATTGTAATTAATTAAGGTTAAATGTAATTAATTATAGTTAATTAATTTATGAAGTAATTAAAGGTTAATTACTGTATTTGGTTTAGAGTAATTAATTTTGTGAAATTAATTAAAGTATAATTAATCAGGATTGATTAATTAAGAAGATAAATTAGAGGTTAATCAATTAATTAATTTGTAATTAATTAATGATAATGTAAGCAAGATTTATATTGTGATAATAATTAATTTAATTCATTTAAATTAATGAAAGATGATGTAATTAGTTTAATTCAATTTAAATTAATTATAGATAGTATGATTATAGATCATTGCTTATGAATGGTTGTTATTGGCTGCTTTGAATGGTTTTGAATCTCAGCTATGAGATTAATAATGTTGAGTGATATGGATGCATTGGTTGCATTGTGATAATGATATGATTATCTTTTGATAGTGATAATGTGAATTATCTATGGTTATGATAATGATAATTATCTGTTGTAAATCTGTGAATTATCTATCTGTGTGTACATAGATAATGTAATTAAATTGTTTTAAACACTAAAACAACTTGGACCTAAAAGACACGCTTTGGATTTCGATGAAACCGGGATCGGGTTTCCAAATTTGGATATCCAAAAACCACATCGATCCAAATTAACGATAGGTCGTGAATCTTATGTGAAGAGTGAAGACTCGAGGTGAAAGGACTATTAGTCAGTATAACTCTGAGGGTGATTCCAAAACGAGTGTAACGAGATAATGCCTTCGGTTTCGTTCGAACCCGGAATGAACTTGCATGGATTGAATGCTTTCAAAACATCGTCAGGTGGACGATGAGCATTCTAAGATAATGTGTCCTATAAAGGTAATCGTAGCCTCAAGCCTCATCAACCGAAAATGGCTAAAACAGGGGATGTGCAGCAAGGCTTCATGGGTAGCTCCCACTGGAGAGCAAGATTTTCCCCTATCTAGAAGTCCCTTTTTATTCGGCTGTGTGGGCGATTGGAATTGCGCACCAACTGCGGGGTTGTCTTGTTCGGAACTGTTTAGTAAGGAATGGGTCCGGCCTTGTGTTGCAGGGGAGTGGGCGTACTCCTCGGTACGTTGATCTAGGCCACGTACTGTGACGGGCTGGACCCCAATAGCCCAACCATTGTATGGAATCCCAAATCCAATAAGTGCCAAGGGTTTTGATTGTATTACCCACGTTTGTGACTGGTAGCTAGAATTTAATCATGTAACAATTTCGGCTATTTCATATTTACTTGAAAACCCTAGACACTATTATAATACCACCGGATTTCCTATCAAATGTTTTGGTTAGCGTAAGGTAAAAACTTTTCCATGTTTATGTGTGGGAAGTCTTACGTGATACCTTTCTTTTCAAAAGGTTTTTGAAAGTTAAGCAACTTTAACCTGTTACTCACACCAGTCCCATGTCTGACCCAGAGTTTACTTTTGTTTTTCATAAACTCTTGGGTACTCAAATTTTTACGAGTAGCCAAGGGATTCAGGTTATCTTTGACGAATATTGGAGGAGCAATGGAGCAGGAGGCTTCTGCGTTAGATATATAGTATTTCCGCTGTGTGTTCTGTGTTGTCTCTGAGTTGTATTATGTTGTAAATACTAGTCAGGTGTTTATAACTGTCTAGTATGTGTTGTATGTCCGTGTACTCTGATAGTGGTTGTAAACTATGTAAATATTATGTTATTAATATAATTTATTCGTTCCGCTGTTTAGATTCTGATGTGTTGTTTCTTCTTTCTTCTCTTTCTTTCTCTTTCTATCCCTTTCTTTCTTAATTAGCGATGCGACTTTCTAATGTTAGGAAGTTGGGTCATCACATCCATTGTAAACGGGGGTTTCATTTCCAATCATCTCCCAAAATCAGTATCGGGATGAATTCCCCTAATCAACACCATCAATACGATGTCCTCCTAAGCTTGCTTACTTCCACTGTTGCAGTATGAAATCTGTATAAAAAAAATCTTTCATAGACTCTCCCACTGCCTAAAAGAGGTTAGAAAGTGACACCACGTCTTTCAGATGTGTTATATCCATGTGGATGCTCTATGAACTTTAGCACCAGTTGATCAAAGGACGATATGGATCTTGGCGGCAATCGAGTGAACCGCATTGTTACCACCCCCTCTAGGAATATCGAGAAACAATGACATCTTACGGCATCAGTGTCCCTAATTGAATCTATATGCCAATAATACTTCATCAAATGTTGCTCAGATCCATCTTTCCATTATACGATGGCATCATTGGTATCACAAACCTACGTAGGTATTCCTCACACAAGATATTTTCCATTAAAGGATTCTAGCTTAGGGAGGAACCCTACTCATCATTCGTTCGATGTTAACTTTCGCTTATCGGTCTCCTAACCCATTCAGTCGAATCTCGTTCAGGTGGGTCTATGGAACAGCGGTGAACATAATCTGCCTTAAGTGTTTGGGTCGGCAAATGCTCTCGGTTAGTGTCATGATACCTAGGTTCCCCTGACTCTAGAGGAATCATTCATTCAATAGTCCCTTGCACATAATCTCTCCATGGTATGCTAGCGGTGCTCGCCTATGTCCAAGCATTTTGTTTGTCACGTCTTCTACTTTCTACCACTCTGTCTTTTCTTCGACGATGAGGAACTATTAGATTCTGAATCAGAAGGTGCTCTATCTCTCTCCTGCTCCTCCTGCGACGGCTGGTTAGTTGATTCAATAAGTCCAAGCTTTGCTTCATCTATGCATTCAACTCATTGTAGCTTTCTTGGAGCTTGTCTTCCATCTGTTTCATCATGCGGTCCATCTCAACTCTAGCGATCACATTATTTGGGCTCTAAACATCTATGGCAATTGATAATGCAACCTCATCAACATCGGTAGCCGCACATGAAGTAGCAGAACGGTCTTCTCTAGGAGCCATTGTAGAAAGATCTCGTATGGATTCTTGAAAATCTTAGTAGTTTAAAATTCCAAAAAATAAAAGAAACTAGATCTATCTCTTGGACTTAGACAATCTAGTAGTAGACGAAGGATCCAAACAAGCACAAGAATCGGTTCTCGATGAAAGCACCAAAAATTTTGCGTCATAATTGGCAAAAACACCCAATATATTGTGTAGAGAATAAAAGTGATGAAAAAGTAAATGAAACTGAGTAGAAAGAATAAACAAAAGTACTATAGCGATTTGGTAAATCGTTTCCTATGTCCACTTGAGATTTTATTGATAATATCTATGTATTACAACCGTTGTTCTTAACGTTCAGTACCACTTGGTAGCTAATTACAAGAAGCAAATGCAAAGTTGTTTCAAAGCCAAAAAGATCCACAAAATGAATCCTTCCAAGACCTATTTATAGCCATAGGTCGGTAGGAAGAGCTCTAGCACGTTCTCCATGATATCCCAGTAGTTGCTCAAGAGAAGACATAGCCAGCTTAGCAATATAGATTATTCGATACCAATCCATCGTTATAGATCGGTACAGATTCATAAGACTTGTTCATGGATTATCTTGGTTGCTTTGAGATGGATCACCATATCAATAGCTTGATGTTTTCTCCACTTGTTTACATTTCTTTGTGCCTCTTTCTAAGTTGATCGAATGGACCGGTGGAGAAGTAATCATGTTCTCTTGCGTTTGAGAAGTTTGATAGTATACGGCAAGCGAATGGTCCATGGAGCTTCGGAATGACATTTGGTGTGAAGAGTAGGCAGCATGGCTAGTATGGGAGGATTTTATGTATCAATACTAACTTATAGACATGGATCTATACCGATCCATCAGGTTGATGGATCCCGGTCTTGTATCTCTGAATTCGTCTTGCTTATGTCTAAAGATCTTTATATCTCTATTTCTCGGACTTTATGGCTATCTATCTGGGTCTTCTACCTCAATAGCTTTCAAGTTATGTTCATCAAGTCATTATGGATATTTTCAACCAAAAGGTTGGATAATACTAATATTAGAAAGGCTATATGTTACATTTCATTTATTTAGTAAGCTCACACTAAAATTTTATGCTATTCAAAACCCTATGAGAAAACATATAAATAATTTGATTTCTTTAGTGGGTGGTAGGACTTGCTTTCCTTAAGACCCTGTCTTTGAGGATGATCAACTGCCCGCATGTAATGGATAACACCTTATCGGTTGTATCGTATACAACTCATTACCCATGGTTTTTGTCCTAATCTCATATCGACGATGAGGATGATAGAAAAATCCAAAGATATTTTTAACTCGTACCCAGTATTTCGCAATGACCTAAGTATAATGCGTGTACCTTAAGAAATATCAACAAATATGTACATGTATCTTACATCATCTATCAATGTACTAATAGTACCAGACACAATATTCTTTGCTTAAGGAAGTTCAATAACTAAAGAGCATGTAAGTAATATTTAATATATATATATATATAAATGGTAGAGGACAAATTATATATTAAGGATTCATAATCTCTACTATGTATACATTGAGTGATATTGATTTAGGGAACAATATATTCCTTATGAAATACCATCATGATACAAGTGTCGGACACAATTGAAATCACAGCATACACACAGTACGCATGTACTCATTCCATAAACCCAAGTTGGGCTTCTTACATTTCCACTTATATAATACATTCATGTTGTATAAGTTTAACTTATTTATAACAATTTATCATTTAATTAAATTATATAATATTATTAGTATATTATTAATTAAATCATTTATAATTAATTTAATTTATTAATTTAATTAAAATGTTTAAAATTCAAAATCTTATTATATTCATCCTAAACAATTTAAGGTGAATATAAGCTATAACACGTATAGGTGAATATAAGCTATAACACGTATAGGTTTATATACATATATCATTATATATTAACTAACATTTAATTAATTTATTAATAATTATTTTTATTTATTTAAAAATTAATTAATTATAAAATATTTTTTGTAATTGACCTTAAAATTTTGAGATATATATTCAACTATGACTATTATAGAAAAATATACACAGTTGTGTGTGTGTATGTCTTTATAGTTAATTAACTTTTAGTAAATTATTTATTTAACTAATCCAATTAATTAAATTATTAAATAATTTTGAAAATAATAATTTATTTTCAGAAACAATTTTTGAAAAAATTTGTAACTTTTATAAAATTTATTTTATATTTTAAATTTAACTTTTAAATTCAAAATATATTTTAGATTTTAAAATTGAATTTTGAAAATTTGTCGAAGGCCTAAATCCATTTAGGCCTTTACAATTGGGTTAACCTTATGGACTTACTATATTATTGAGCCAGTCGAGTAACCAAAAAGGAGAAATACTGATTATTTAACCCTAAGCCTATATACTGCTATTATAGATATTCAACTGATAGGTAGGCTTTATTAGTTGCCCTTAAAGTTGCTAATTCAAGCCGCATAGATCATTAAGGTTCTATTACCATTGAAAGAACCGTGTCGATCTGCAGAGGGCGAAATCGGTTGATTTAAAAAAATTATATTTGGACTATAGTGGCCCAATGGGCATGTGAACTCTAATGGTTTCATAGATCCAATGTAACATTCCTGAAATTTATCAAGTTTAATTTGGCAATTAAATTTATTTTTGAGAATAAATTGTGAATTTATTAGCAATTTCTAGAAAAATAAATTATATTGTAAATGGAATTTTGGGCATATTTGAATTCTCCAATTTTAAATAAGATATATATTTATATAAATGAATTATAAATGGAAATTTGATTTAAAATATAAGGATAAGTATTTTATAAATGAATATTGGATTTCAAAATAAAATGTATTAAAAATAAAATAGAGATTAAAAGCTTGGAGATTAATAAAAAGTTAATGATAGCGTTTTCTAAATTTTTAATTATATTAATGTTTGGAAGAAGTAATAAATTTCAAAAGATTTATGATTTTATATTCTTATATAAATAGATGTAACTATTTGTTAATATGAAATCAAGATTTTTAAATCCTTCTTCTCTTTTAAAAATTGTACAAGAATAAATAATAATAAAATGTATGAATAAAATATGAAAATTCCTAATAACTTGAATATAAAACGTAAAATAAGATTTGATAAAAGATTTAAAATTTGGAAGATTAATAAGGTAAACATTTGTAAAATGTAAAAAAAAAACATGTGTAAGTCTAAAACTAAAATTAGAAACAAGGGTTGAACATAAATATTAAATATAAAAATAAGGCAAGGTTTTAAACATTAAAATGTAAAATGCAAACTTAAGTAAATGAAAGACTTAAGTGAATATGGTATAAAATTTATTTAAAAAAAATTCTTTTATCTTTGAAAATTACGAATGTAAACGTACATAAAGGAGACGAGTAAAGAAATCAATATGCATTGGGATCTCATAATCATTTCTCTTTACAAATGGCATTCATTATATTTAAATTGAATAAAAAATGAAATTAAAATTATGGAAACTTTTGAGCTCCCCCATATGCAATTATGTAACTTTTCAGCAAATTTGAAAATATACAGTAACAAGAGATTGAGCCTTTCAAATCTCAACACCCAAGGAAAGAATAAAATAGAAAGAATAAAAAAAGAACTGTCATTCTTTTCTAAAAATCTGAAACAAAGTCTTTGTTTTTCAGAAACTTCAACCTAAAATAAGAGAGGGCTTCAATCTTGAATCAAAGCAATGTAAAGCTTCAACATAGAAATCAAGTCTTCTTCCTTCAATTCTTAAAACAAATCAAAATTTAAACAAAACTTGAAGTTTTGCATCAGGAAAATGAAAAACCAGAAGCTAGTTAAAAGTCAAGATCTGTTTCAAATTCAAGCTGGAAACCGGACAAGAGTTTCTCAAATCTGGAAGTGAAACAAAGCTTCATATTTAAGTTTTCAAAGTTCAAGCAACATATGGATTCAATTCATAAACTGGAGATTAGAAAATGAAGGTCAAAACAAGTTCAAATATAAAGCCTGCAGCCTGGAAAAATAAAGCAAAATTGAAGCTTTTAACAAATTCAGCAATCAAATAAAAGATCAAAGATTCACTATTACAAATCAATGCACGATCAAGCTCAGCAACAAACAGTCATGAACAAAAGAAAAAAAATCAAAATTTCGATGTTTAAAGCTAAGTTGTTCGCTGCCTTCCTCTGTTCTCTGCTACAACTCCAAGGTGAGCAAACTTAAGATTTTAAAACCAGTTTCTTTGAATTCTATGCCTATGAATCGTCTTGATGTGATTGCTTGGTGTTACTGATAATTCCTGCATGTTTGAATATAGATATGTGATGTGTGTATGTTTGTTTACAGAGACATATCCCTTTGTTTAAAACAATTCACAGGCATAAGTTAATTTCAAGATGTAACGTTTGATGTTTGAACAAAATAAAATTTAAATATCAAGAATTAAATTTTAAGAATACTTTTAAGAATAAAAGATGAATGGATTTACTGGAAACTTTAAAAACACTGCAAAAATCAAATTTTGTTCAAAATTTGATTGATTAAATTTTGGAATTTTATTATTTAATCCTGTTTGTCTTGATAAGCCATGATTTCTAAAACAAAATTCAAGATTTTTAGTTTACTAAATTATGAGAAAATGTGCGATGAACAAAATTGACATTTTTGTCAATTTTTAGTGATCACGGCGACATTGAACTTCGGGGTTGTTGTCAGAGGTGGCGGGAAGGAAGGTGATCGATGGAAAAATGGCAAATGAATTTTTAGATCATCGTTGTGTCGTATCGAAATCGATTTAAGGTTTAAGAGATAGTTTTGCCAATACGAGTTTTTAAGGTAATAGCATCGTCGGTGGTCGATCGGAGGTGATCGCTAGAGGGGGTATGGTTGTTGGGGTTCGTGATGACGCTTTGGTCGAGGTGGAAGAATTTATGGTGGACAAGTTCATCGTCGGCAAGAAATTTTTTTCGATTGGGTTTGGGTTTCCTGTAACCATTATATACTCGATTTCGACTCGTTGCCATATGGGATCATCTGGGTGGTCGGAGTTGTTTAGTGGGTTGAAGGTGACGTGCCGGAGGTCTTGGAGATGGTCGGCGATGATTCGATCAGGTGTACACGTGCATGTGTACGTTTGGTTCTGGGTTGATCAAGTTTGGGGAAGAAGAAGATTGACTCGAAGCTGCACTCGTAATAGCGTGGTGATAGCTCGAAGAGGATATCGATTTCGTGTGTATGTTGTCATGGTTTTAAAATTTAAAAATAAAACAAAGTCTAAAATAAGTAGCAGAAGTTTCCTCGAAGTTAGGCTCGGGAACGATTAGAATTGGCTCGGGATTTTTAGTAAGCTGCTCGGGTTCATTTGGTTGAGCTTTCTGTTTTTGTTCTCTCGAACCAGTTTAAAAATAAAATACAGGTTTAAAGTTAAAATAAGAATTTAATGCATGGTTTTAAAGGAGCTTGTACTAGTTTTTATCAAACAAAGAAATCCAAGATTTTAAAGTAGATAACACCAAGTTTTAAAAGTGTTTAAAAGTTTAAAGTATTTAAACGATAATTAATTACTTAAGAGTAATTACTTAATTGAAAGTAATTAAGGATGTATAATTAATGATTTAAAACTTGATAAATCAAGTGTTTAAAAAGGTTTATTAATTTGAAAGAATACTTTATTAATGTGATTAATCTATGGTTAATTAATTAATGTAATGAGTAATTTAAGGTTAATTGAGTAATAATTTAAAAGTAAATTGTAATTTAAGGGTAATTAATTTGTGATTAATTATTAATTTATTTAAGGAATAATTAATTTATAAAATTAATTAATATTTAATTAATTAACAATTAAGGGTTAATTACTTAATGCAATTAATTTAAAAAAAAGGGAATTAAGTAAAAGATAAATTTAATTATGAAAGTAAATTGAAGATAATTACTTTGAGTAATTAAATAAAAGATAATTACTTTGTGTAATTAAATAAAAGCTAATTACTCAGTGAAATTAATAAAGGATAATTAATTAAGGGTTAATTAATTGTTTTAAAGATGATTAATTAAATGGTGGGTAAAATAATTAAAGGTTAATTATTTAATAATTAAAGGTTTATGAATTAAAATTTAAGGGTTAATTAATTTATTATTAATAGAAAAGTAATAAATGATTAAAGAATAATTAATCAAAATGAATTGTAATTTATTAATATTAAATAACCAGAATTAGTAATCATAAGTAGTTAATCTGATTTGAATTTATCAGATAATTATCTGATCTTACTTATGAATGTTTGGATTCCATTGGATGATTGGATTGTTTGATACTCTGATATGTTCTGTTTTGATTATGTTGTGTTTGATATAATTTATTATCTGTGATATATATCTGTGATCTGTGAATAAATAATAAACATTACAGTTTGTACCGCTTATCAAATATAAGCGTTACAGTTTATACCGCTTATCAACATATTACTGTATTTGAATCTGTGCTAATTGATGATGTGGCACTTTTATTGTGTAAAATCCCCTGGACCACACTTATACACACACAAATATGGATTGCACGTGGAAATGGGTAAAGTCACAAGATTTTGAAATAGAAAAGATTGAATTTTTGAATCCAAAATAGTTTTGGAATTAGAATTGAAAGCTTTTGAAAATGAATTTCAAAAAATAAAAGTTATTTTGAATAACTTGATTGAGTTTTGAAATTTAAAATAATTTGGTTAAAATTTGAATTCAATATTTGAAATTGAATTCTAGGATTTGGAAACTATGTTTTGAAAAGGTTACTCAACTTATAAATGTGTTTATATGGGTTTTTAAACCATTTTAAAAGTGTTGTTTTGCGACTTTAAATTTAACCCAAGATTTTAACTTGTATAGATATAATTGGAATTTTCTGAAACGAAAACTGTTTTTTTTCAAATAATAAAAGCTTTCACATAAGAAATGAACGTCCAACTGGTGTAAAAGGATTTCAAGTCTAAAATGAAAATAGTTTTCCAAGTTATGAATAAATCTTTGGAAACGTGTTTTGAAAGCTATAAGTTTAATCTTTAATTTAAAGATTTAATGGAGTTAATCCAAAATTGAAATGGGAACTGTTTTGAAATCTATAAATGGATCTTTGTGAAACTGGGTGAACTTTGTGAAATAAACCTTTTTATTTAAAGATTTAAAATGGTAATTTGTTTAACCCTTTGAAAGAAAAGCTTTGGATTTTAAGTTGCGACTTAACTGAAATCTCATATCCATATGTTTTAAAATATTGCGCTCACTATTCAGTTTAGCCGGGAGAGGACCTTGTGTCATATAACCCATTCCGAGTAGTGATACGACGTTATGAATTGTATTTGAAGACCAGTGTTGAAGACCGGGTGTCTTCGAGAACGATAAGATAACCTGTCGATTGACTCTGCACTAAGTTGCTCTGGTATAGAGTTCTCTCTAAGCAACGGGAAGTCCGATCAGAATTGTGGATACCCGGATTGCAAGGGCTTCTTCGAAAGTGCCTTCGGTTTTGTTCGAACCCGGGACAGACTTGTATGGTTGTATGACTGACACTACACTTTGAGATATTAAACTGATCTCTATCAAATACATTTCTGCTTGATGGCGGAGAATTTATTCTCTTAGCTTAACACCCTTCTCTGAGATGTACGAGCTCAGAGGTTATGTAGTTGATATTTATCGGTGATATACTCCCAAATTTGGTAGTGTGGCATGCTAAGTGCCGCTGTGTATCATTTGTTGATCAAAGCATGGCTTTTGTATTAAGTGTATCTCTGTGGACGAGACTGCATCAGGACCTCACACCTAGAAAATGGTCAAAACAGGAAAGATGTGGCAAAGTTATGAGGGTCGCGCCCTTTAGAGTTTGTCATTCCCTTCTGGAAAAGGGTGGTATCATGGTATAGATCCCAGATATTTCACTCATGTGGATACCATAGATCTATTACTTTGTGATTGCTTTGTGGTTGTTGGATTAAAGGTATCTCGGATAAAGGTCCCAAAGGACCGGGGGATGGAACGCTCATGTAGTAGTTACCTAGTTACAGAGGTAACCCGGCCTTATGTTGGCAGAGAACTGGTTAAGCTCTCGGGATGTCCCTCCAGAGGCGTACCCATGTGGCAGCAGGAAGTTCCTTAGCCTGACCATTTGTTGAAAATCCAATCAAAACGATACAAGCCCTTTACGATTGCAATTATATTACCTGCCACTTCGGGTGGTAGCTATAGTAGGCATAATATCATGGTACCTATGCTTGCTAGGATTTTTATTATACTTTCAAAATGTTTTTCCACTATGCACTAATAATAATAGAAAAAAAAGGATTTTGCGTAGTAAGCATGTTTGACTATCATAAGGAGAAATCTCCTCCATGTGTGTGATTGCATTGTGTGTATGCCGAGAGGCCTTATGATAGTTTCATTTTTCAAAAAGCATTGCAGATTTCAATCTAAATTCTTTGTTTCTTTTAAAGATAAAAACTGTTTTGTTTGCTCACACCAGTCTCATGACTGACCTGGAGTTTATTGTTCCTTTCCTAAACTCTGGGTGCCCACTATTTTGCTCACGGGCAGTCTAGAGTTGGGTTTTCAGATAGTCGAATAGTAGGAATTGATTCGATAGGCTACGAAGCCCTTTGGATTTGTGGATTGCTTTTGCTACACTTCAGCATTCACAGCTGACCTTGCTTAGCTTCGTGCAACTTATTGAGGATTCGAGCTAGCCTTAGATTAAAGATGGAGTTTTTGGAGTCTGATATTGAAGGCATTATCTTTCCGCTGCTATTTCTTGTATCTCTGATAGTATTGACATATATTGTATCATCATTGTATCTCGATATTGTATCAAATGCTGTATATCAAATGTATTATTTCATTTCTTCCGCTGTGTTGTACTTAATGTGTTGTAAGCTCCAGCGAACCAGATTTGACGTTTGGATCTGCAGCATTTGAATACGAGCGTCGTATTCGGTGTCGCTTTTCGAAGGTCGAGTCAGGGTCATTATATCCAATATAGTTAATTTAAATAAAATACAATTTTATTTAATTTTCAGATTTAATTTATTCAATCCATGTTTATTAAGAATAAAATTTGAATAAGTATAAATATATTTAATATATTCATATTTTTAAAGGTGTTAAAAAAGGAATGAATATATTGTTATTATATTTAAATGTGATAACATCAAGATCTAAAAGTAAAAGGTGGTATCAACAATTGATTACACCTTCCACTTTTACAAGTATTCTACTAAAGCTACGCCTAATCATTATTCAATACGACAAGTAATAATAAAATGTTTAACATGAAAAAATTACAAAACAACGACAAGGTTAATATAAGATGTTGAGATTTATATCTACTATGTACATATTTGCCATTTATATATATATATATATATATATATATATATATATATATATATATATCAATTGCCTCCAAGTTAATATGATTCTGTATGATTTATATTTGATTACAAAATATTATGAGATCTTAAATATTAATAACAAAGATTTGTTAGATAAAACTTAACATAAATGACCAACGTAAATTTCAAATTCCAAATTCAAAACTACAAATCTAAATTTGGTTTGGCAAGTTTTAATCACAATTAAAATCTAGATTACATTTAATAAATGAAATAACTATAACGAATAAAGGATTAACATTGAAAAATAAATTTATATCTGTGTAATTATGAAGTTCGAAAAATTTCAAATATTCAAAGTATATATACGTATACATACACATATTAAAATCAAAATTGTTTAAATATAACATTAGTTTCACGCACTTTTATATGCTTTCGTATATCAATATATAACACACACACACACACACATACATACAATTTTTAAAGGTATCTCTCAAAATTAATGCAATTTATAAACAAACAACCAAAAGGAACTATAGAATCAAAACAAATATATATATATGTTTAGAAAAAGGTGTTAATGTATTTCATGTTTCGAAATGATTCAACTCAATATTATTTAATTCATTAAAATTATAAATTACATTTGAAATTATTTCATATATATATCTATATATATATTGAATTATATTTACAAATGAAATTGTAATTTGATAAGCATAAACAATTTCCATTTTAAAGAAATAAATTAAATAAAGTCTCATTATCCAACTAAATGTTTAAAATATTATGTCATTTATGATCATAGTGAGCCAATGATATATATATATATATATATATATATATATATGCATACATGTATTTATTTATTTATACCTATATATAAAGTCATTATAAAGAGATGCAGTACTATATTTATACACACACACATACACAAACATATGTTACAAAATGATACAACATTATGTTTACATATATGCACACACATACACACATGCACACATATACATATACATATACATATACATATACATATACATATACATATACATATACATATACATATATGTGTGTGTGAGGAGCGTTCAACAACACCCCCAAATAGTGCATCACCCCAAGTGCCCACTGATTTCCACCACAAGCTCCAGATTAAAAAATAGGACTTACTCTCTCTTCCCACCAGTGCTATTGTTTAATTCGAAGCATATGGTGAAAATCAAGGGGCATTTTAAGTGCTATTGAACCTTCACATATATATTCATTATAAAGAGATACAACAAAATATAAATATGAAAAGAAATTTTACCTTTATGGATCAAGCTAATAAATACACCTTTATTTGAGATTTCTCCTTAGATCTCTGTAACACCCCATATTTTTAGTAACATTATTTAAGATATTAATTAGTTAAATAAAATAAAATAATGTAAGATGATAACGGATTGAGATTTCTAATTATATAAGCGGTAGTTGTGCCAATGTAAACAAGTGGACTAAAGAATAAAAAGAGAATAAAAGGTTAGGAAATATACAAGGGCAAAATAGGAACAAGGCATATCCCTATACCCTAAACCCTTAATCCCTCAACACTCTCATTCATTTCATTTTTCATAATTAAAAAATACAAGCTAAGGCCGGCCACCATTAGCAAGCTTAAGAAAAGATAAAAGCTAGGATTTCAAGAGGGAGAATCAGATCATTTAATCAAGAATTAATCTCACATCTTTAATCAAAAAGCTAAGGTGAATAATGACTACATCTCAATTTTTAGTGGTTTTTGGTTTTTGGTATTTGGTATGAATCATTTTCAAATTGCCTTGTGAATTTAAATGTTTAGGATGTTTTGGATGATAATATATTTATATGTTTTGGATGATTTATGCTAATTCACATAGATTTTGTGATATGTTTTGACATGAAAACAATATTATATGACATTCAATTGCCTTGTGAATTTAAGTTTAGACTAGAAACAATAATATAGAAATGGTTTTCAATTTTCATTATTTTCTGAATTAATGTGGATTTTATATGAATTTTCTAGTGAAGAAAATGTTAATTTGGGTTTAAAATTAATGACGGCCAACTTATATTGGCTTAGGGTCTAAAATTTATATATGTTTGAAAACATATTAAAAATTATTTTCTAGAAATGTTGTAGAATTTTCCTAAATGCTTTAGTAGGTATATAAAATTATTCAAGGTATGGTACTTAAATGTTTTATATGTTTATAAAAAGGAGAAGGGGTATATTGTAAATAATTCAAATTGTTATTTTTGAAAATTGGCAGTACTTTTAGAAAAGAAAATTTTGCAACCAATCACAATTTATCAAACAAGCTAGGTACAAAGGACTAATTTAAAAAGTCAAATCAACATGCTTTTTCCTATTTCAATGCTTTCGGCATTAGGCTTCCGACTCCTTACCTCCGCATCCGACTCCATCGAAACCAATACACATGGTATTAGATATCTAGTACGTAATGCATTGGATATTGGTGGAAGGTACTGGGTCGAAACCAAATGTTCCAAGGGGATCGAAGCATGCTTTGTTTTAAATTGAAAATGCACCTGCTTTTGCTTTCAAAGAAAGCGCTTTTGACTTGGTTGGCTTTCGGCTGAGTCAAATATTTAAAAGGAAATGTTTCGACTGGGTTGCGCCTATTATTATAAATGAATGCTTTCGAAGGGGTCTAAAGCCATGACTGCCGCCTTTTACCTTTCGACCCAGATTGGTTTCGAAAGGGGTTACCTTGTTTCTAAAACAAAGCCGCTTGTCCGATGCTTTCAAAGAGATTATATCGACAACATTACTTCTTTACTTAGAAATGCTTTCAAAAGGGTTGCTTTCGACTTAAATGTTTTAATAAATGATTTTCTCTACAAAAAGTAGAACCCAAATGGTTTCGAAAGAGTAATTAAGAGTTTCGAAAGGTGTTTCCATAAATTATAAATTGAATCCAAATGCTTTTGAAAGGCTTAATGTTCTAATGCTTTCGAAAGGTTTTAAAATAAGGTTTCTAAGTGGATGTTTCCCAATGGTTTCGAATGTTCTAAAAGGAAAGGTTTTCCAGCAGTTTCGAAAGGAAACGTTTAGATGTTTTAATGATGGGAAGTCTAAGGTTTTAAAGCTTTCGAATGGGATGTTTTCCAATGCTTTCGAAAGGATAAATATGAATGATTTCAAAAGGTATGATTTCAAAAGGCATGTTTTGGACTTCGGCCTAAGATTTTACTTATATTGAAAGTGGTACTTTCAAAGGTTCCAAAGGAGTACTTCGAAAGTTTAAACATTTTCATTGACAAGGTTTTGTGTAAAGAATAAGTAACATAGCAAAGTGATTTGAGTAAAGCAAAGAGTATAAATAAATAATTTCCTTGTTTAAAGAATGATTTAAAGGTTTAAATCAATTTGAAAGAAGAGGTTTTCAAGGAAAATTATATGGGCATATAATCCTAAGAAAAACGACTCTGATATTAGAATACAAGAAGGGACTAGGATGGAGTCGCGCTCTATACTTTTTCTAGTAGCCCCTAGCTATAATAGGTCCAAAATTCTAGTGTGTAGGGCATTGTCACAAGTGAGACTAAAATTATGTTACACACAAGAAGGAATCTAAAATGGGAAGACGGGTTATTGGTGAGCCCGTAAACCCTTTAAGATCAGTTAGACCTAGAGAAGTAAGTAAGGACAGACCATCCAGAAGAGGAGTTAACAGATGTTAGACTTTTATGTTTTTCTGGTAGGCCGAAGTCTGCCAAGGGTTAGTAGTTAGACAAACAAAAGTATAGTGAATGGACAGATAGTCCATTTGATAACTGATATGTACATATACATGATATTGCTTTACATATTTAACCAGTTTTGGTTGCAAGATTAGAATTTGCAAAAGATATGTTTTAAAAGGATATTAGTGAGGGAAAACCCGTTCTAGTAAGCGGTGTGGTCTCAAAATAACCAAGATGTATAATATTATTCACACTAGGCTTTATGTCTGACTTTAAGTTTATATTTTTCCCTTAAACTCTTGGGTGCTCAAAATTGATTTGAGTAGGCTAAGGGTTGAGGTTTACAGATTTTAGTAGGTTCGCGAATAAAGATTCCAGCGATGAGCTGGTGGCTGAAGGATAGCTAACTAAGAATTGTCGTGTTATTTTGGATTGATTCTGCTGTGTTTTATATATTACTCTGTTCAACCAAGGGGGGCATCATCATATGTCGCTCTTGGCGTATTTATATAGTAACTATATTTTATCTGAACCTGGGAAAGCGATGGGATTATTTAATATGAATATGGAACATGTTTTGGAAATATAATAAAAAATATTGTTTTTTTGAAATCTTTGATTTTTTTTATATTCATGTGCTTTAATATTATGGATACCATTAACATTATCATATTTGGTCACCGAAAGTTAATATTATGGATGACTGCAGCATATGTAGTGCTTAGCTTCGGGCCTCCAAAAAGGGGATATAAAAATTTGGTTCAGAGCATATGTTTATGAAAAACGTTAACTAAAAAGACGATTTGTTGAAAATATAATCCTAAGGAATTAGCGATAAGATTGGGGTAAGAGATAACGTTATAGTAACATACTTGTATTTGCTACATATAAATGCGTACTTTATCTCTAGTCTCCTATCTTTATTAGGTTATTTTTTGTATCTTATGAAGGTTCGAATGTAGATATGGATTCTCAAAGAGATAATGTTGGAGGAGGTGGCACCACTATTGATGGAAATGCCAGACCTAATACTAGAAGGAACCAAGGAAAGGCACGAGCTGGAAATATTGATGCTAAAGCCCAACAAGTTGACATGGGAGCCATGTATCAGTTTTTCATGAATACGATGCAAGCATGGGTTATTGTTGGAGTAGTTGGAGGAGGAGTCTAGGAAGCTCTATTATTCAACAATCATGCTGCTTTGAGTAGAGAGTATGCTAGGTTGGGAGGAAAACCATTTATTAGGACTGAAGATGCCATAGAAGAAGGGAACTTGTTATCGCATTGTTAGAGGATTTTTACAGATTTAGGGCTCAGTGATGAGCAGAAAAGAAGGCTCGCTACGCAGCAACTTCAAGGAGTAGCTTTGTACTGGTGGAATAGTATGACGATTGGCATAGATGAAGGAACAATGACATGGGTTGAGTTTAAGAGGAGGTTCAAGGAGAGATTCATGTATGTGATGCCATAGTCTACCTTGCTCATAAAGTTTGCCGAGTTAGAGCATGGAGAGAAGACAGTGTTAGAGTATGCCACAAGGTTTAAGGAGTTGGAAAAATAAGGTCATGCCATTGTGGATACCTTGATTAAGAGAAATGAGAAGTTCACTATAGGTTTGGAACCTAAGCTGGCCAAGGCTACATTTCCTTATATTAGGGATCCTTGTAATGTTGTAGTAGAGATGGCTTTGAGACATGAGGGAATTATTGCTTCTGTAGAGAAGAATAAGGTAAAGGGGGTCTAGGTAGGGCAGAGTCAGAAAAGGAAGTTTTCTTAAGAAGAGAGCCAAGAAGGGTGGAGCCATGAAGAAAGGAAAGTCGGAAGTTGTCTGTTTTTAGTGCTAAAGAAATGGCATTTTGCGAATGAATGTTGTTCTGGAAAGGAAAAGAAGGTGACCGGGAAGAAAAATATCAAATGCTTCAACTGCGATCAGATAGGTTATTATAAGAACCAATGCAAGGAGCCTGCTACGAATGGAAAGGGCAAAGTATATGCATTGGAGCCAGCTGCCTCGAGGCCCATGGTAGGGGAAAAAGGGAAAGCAGTGTTGGGAGGTACGCTTATGATTCTTGGTATGGTAGTTAGTGATCTATTTGATACTAGTGCATCGCATTCTTTTATATCTCGTTATATGGTTGATAAGATTAACCTAGAACCCTCATACCTAGTTACTTCCTTAAGGGTTACAAATCTGATAGGAGGGTATGCAACACTTGGGATGAGATTTGACCACCTAAAGTTTGACTTGTTAGTCATACTTTTGTTTGCAGTTTGCATGTGTTTGATTTCGTAGGATCCGAAATTATATTAGGTATGGATTGGTTAAGTAAGTACGATGCTAGGATATTTTTCCATGATGGAAAAATATCTCTTAGACACCCACACTGTAGGAAGCAGAATGTATATACCCTATAAAACCCTTGTTATGAGGTGAATGCTTTGTTGGGTGTTGTGGAGATAGAAGACGAGCTGAATCGAGTTTTTATGGTTAGAGAATTCATGGATATTTTTGAACCCATAGCAGGATTACCACCATAATGAGCCATTGTGTTGTAGATAGATTTGGTGTTTGGAGCAGAATGACACCTACCGAAATGAGGGAGATCAAGGTGCAGTTGATGGATTTGGAAGGCAAGATATCAGAGCTAGCAGTTCACCTTGGGGAGCAGCCATGGTGTTTGCTAAGAATCTGATTGGATCGTTAAGTTTGAGTATCGATTATCATAAGTTGAATGAGAAAATGATAAAGAATCGATATTCGTTGCCTAGGATAGACGATTTGTTCGACCAGTTGAATAAAGCCAAGATATTTTCGCAGTTAGATTTAGCAATAGGTTTCCATCAGCTTAGAGTGGCAGGGGATAGTATTCCTTTGATGGCATTTTGAAACAAATAGGGATTGTATGAATGGTAGTGATGCCGTTTGGGCTGACTAATGCGCCAGCTTTCTTTATAGATTTGGTGAATCAGGTTTCCCGAGAGTACCTGGATAGGTTCGTATTGGTTTTCATAGATGATATTTTGGTGTACTCTAAGGATGAAAGAGAGCACGAAGTTCATTTTAGAGTAGTGCTTAAAATGCTTAGGCAGCATCAGCTGAAGGAAAAGTTCTCGAAATGTCATTTCTGGAAAAAGAAAATGAAGTTTCTTGTCCATGTAGTTTCAGAGAATGAGTTATCAATGGATCCAGCTAAGATCAAGGCCATGAATAGTTGGAAGAGATAAGAAACGATGATTGAGATAAGAATTTTTCAGGGATTGGCTTGTTACAGTCAGAGGTTTATTAAGGATTTTTCAAGGATAGCGAAACCAATGACCATGCTAACTCGAAAGGATGTGCAGTTCATTTGGACCGATAAGTGTGAGGAGGCATTCCAAAAGTTCAAACACTTACTGACTAATGCACTTGTGTTGATTGTTCCATAGGAGAATCAGGATTTGGTGGTGTACAAAGATGCATGTGGGACTAGGTTAGGAGCTGCGTTAATGCAAAGGGGTAGAGTAATTGCCTATGTTTCTCGATAGCTTAGACCACATGAAGTCGAATACCCAACCCATAACTAAGAGTTAGCTACAAAAATTTGCGTTGAAGGTGTGGAGACATTATCTTTTGGGAGAAAAATTTGAGTTGTATACGGATTATAAGTCGTTGAAGTATTTATTCTCCCAGAAGGAGCTGAACATGAGACAACGGAGGTGGTTAAAATTCATAGCTCCTTATGAGTTCGGTATTGAGTGCACACCGGGGAAAGGCAATAAAGGTGCATACGTACTTAGTAGAAAATATCAAAATGTAGTGTTAGCACTAATAGCCAAGCGGAAAGATTTAGAGGTGTTATCAACTTGCAGAGTACAGTGGAAAACTAAGAGTAGTTCAATTACAGAAACTACTTTGTTACCATGTTTGGAAGTTCGACCAGTTATGATCGAAATGATTGCTTCTACATTGCTAGAGGATCCAGTGTTGGCTGAACGAATCAAAAAGTTGAGAGATCGAACAGAGAGCGATGGCTTAAAGGATTATTCTTGACTTGAGGAAGAAAGAAAGATTGTGTATTCCGAATGTGGGAAACATTAGGAAGAAAGTTTTTGGAAGAATGCCATCGTTCGAAGCTCACTATTCATCCGGGAGGAACTAAGATGCATCAGGACATGAAGAGAAGTTTAACTTCTTCTAGGAAGCTATAAAGAGGGGCGTAGGCTTACGGGTAAAGCAGTGTCTAAAATGTCAATGGGCGAAAGTCAAATATCAGAAGCTAAGTGGGTTGCTTCAGCTTTTGGACATTCCAGTGTGAAAGTGGGATTCTATTTCTACGGATTTCATTGACGGGTTGCCAAAGTCTAATAGAGGAAATGAAAGCATATGGGTCATTATGGAAAGGTTGACCAAGAGTGCCCATTTCATTCCAATTAAGTCACCAGAACGACACATATTTTAAGTTTTTGAAAAATGTAGTTAGACTGCATGGAATTTCTAGTAGTATAGTGAGTGATAGAGATTCTTTATTCACTAGCGATTTATAGAAGAGTCTACAGGATACTATAGGTACCAAGCTCCAGATGAGTACCTCTTACCATCCACAGATTGGTGGGCAAATGGAAAGAGTTAACAAGGTCTTGGAGGATTTGTTATGAGCTTGTGCGCTAGATTTTGGAGGATCGTGGGAAGACCATCTACATCTATTTGAGTTTTCGTATAACAATAGTTATCAGGCTAGCATAGGGATGACGCCATTTGAAGCTTTGTATGGAAGGCCATGAAAATCTCTAGTTTGTTGGTTACAGACTAGGGATAGGTTGGTTCTTGGTCCGAATTTAGTTAGAGAAGCTGCAGAAATGGTTGAGGTAATTCAAGCTAGAATGAAGGAAGCTCAATCTAAGTAGAAGAATTATGCGAATAAAAGAAGGAAAGACTTAGAGTTTTCTGTTGGAGAGCTTGTTTTCATTAAGTTGTCGCCGCTGAAGGGTGTGATTTGATTTGGGAAATCAAGGAAGTTGGCACCGAGATTGTTTTGGCAATTCCCTATTATTGAGAGGATCGGGAAATTCGCGTATTGAGTAGAGTTGCCAAGCTGTTTGGTTGGAGTCCATGGTGTTTTCCATGTTTCTCATTTAAGGAAGTGTATTCGAGATCCGGATACTACTATATCGCCGACTGTGTTATATGAATTAGTCGCAGAGCTGAATTCGACTATTATTAGAAAGCTGGTTCACATAGCCATAAGAGATTAGAAGAGGCTCAGGAACAAGACAATCAGATTAGTTAAAGTCTAGTGGAGTGAGGACGAGAGAGACTATACTTAAGAGACTTGAGAGCAGGATGAGCGATGCTTATCTTGATTTGTTTGATGGTATGTTTTACCTTTGATTGTTTTGATGTGTACCTTATCATAATTTCACGGACGAAATTCTTTAAAGAGGGGAGTCTGTAACACCACACATTTTTAGTAACATTATATAGGATATTTAATTAGTTAAATTAGATAAAATAATGTAAGATGATTAATGGATTGAGATTTATGATCAAATAAGGGGTAGCTGTGCCATGTTAAACAACTGAACTAAAGAATAAAAAGAGAATAAAAGGTTACAAAATATACAAGGGTAAAATAGGAACAAGGCACATTCTTATACTCTAAATCCTTAACCCCTCAACACTCACGTTCACTTCATTTTTCATAAATAAAAAATACAAACTAAGGTCGGCCATCATTAGAAAGCTCAACGGAAGATAAAAGCTAGGATTTCAAGAGGGAGACTCAATCCACTTAATCAACAACAAATCTCACACCTTTAATCAAAAAGCTAAGGTGAATAATGATTACATCCCGGTTTTTAATGGTTTTCGGTTTTTAGTATGAAATCTGAATTATTTGCAAATGTTTTGCCATGTTTTGGATGTTAAAATGTATATCTATATGTTGTTGATGATGTATGCTAATTCACATAGATTTTGTGATATTTTTTGATATGAACACCCTATTATATTACATCTGATTGCCTTGCGAATTTAAATTTAAACTAGAAAAAATAAATTGGAAATGAGTCTCAATTTTCATAATTTTTTGAATTAATGTGGATTTTATATGAATTTTCTAGTGAAAAAATGCTAATTTGGGTCTAAAATTAATTATGGCCAAATTATATTGGCTTAAGGTCTGAAATTTATATATGTTAGAAAATATATTAAAAATGATTTTTTAGAATTTTTGTAGAATTTTCCTAAGTGCTTATTGGGTACATAAAATTATTTTAGGTATGTGACTTAAATGTTTTATATATTTATAAAAAGGAGAAGGGGTATTTTGTAAATAGTTCAAATTATTATTTGTGAAAACTGGCAGTACTTTTAGAAAAGAAAATTTTGCAACCAATCATAATTTGACAAATAAGGCAGGTTATGTACAGAAGAACTAATTTAAAAGGTCAAATCAACATACTTTTTCATGTTTTAATGCTTTCGGCACTAGGTTTCAGAATCCTTACCTCTGCATCTGACTCTATCGAAACCAATGCACAAGATATCAAATATCTGGTATGTAGTGAAATGGATATAGGTGGAAGGTACTGGATCGAAACCAAAGGTTCCGAAGGTATCGAAGCATGCTTTGTTTTAAATTGAAAATGTGCCTACTTTTGCTTTCAAAGGAAGTGCTTTTGACTTGGTTGGCTTTCGGTTGAGTCAAATATTTAAAAGGAAAGGTTTCGAATGGGTTGTGCCTTTTGTTTTAAATGAATGTTTTCGTAGGGGTCGAAACTCCTGAGTGCAACTTTTTACCTTTCAACCCAGATTGGTTTCGAAAAGGGTTGCCTTATTTTTAAAACCAAGCCGCTTCTCCAATGCAGTCGAAGGGATGGTATCGACACCATCACTTCTTTACTTAGGAATGCTTTCGAAAAGGATACTTTCGACTTAAATGTTTTAATGACCCTTTTGCTCTATAAAAAATAGAACCCAAATGGTTTCGAAAGAGATAGTTTTAATGGTTTCGAAAGTTGTTTCCACGCATTATAAATTGAACCCAAATGCTTTTGTAAGGCTTGATGTTTTGATGCTTTCGAAAGGTTTTAAAGAAAGGTTTCTAAGGGGTAGTTCCCCAATGGTTTCGAAAGGTCTAAAAGGAAAGGTTTTCCAATGGTTTCGAAAGGCAACGTCTAAGTGTTTTAAAGATACGATGTCTAAGATTTAAAGTTTTCAAAGGAGATGTTTTTTAATTCTTTCGAAAGGGTTAATATGAATGGTTTCGAAAGTTATGATTTAGAAAAAATGTTTTGGCCTTCGGCCTATGGTTTTTATGTGTATTGAAAAAGATATTTTCAAAGGTTTCGAAAGGGATACTTTCAAAAGTTTAAACGTTTTCATCAATAAGGTTTTATATAAAGAATAAGTAACATTGCAAGGTGGTTTGATTAAAGGAAAGAGTATATATAAATAATTTCCTTATTTAAAGAACGATTTAAAGGTTAAAATCAATTTGAAAGGAAATGTTTTCATGATAAATTTTATGGGTAGATAACCGTTAGTAAAACGACTCAAATATTAGAACACTAGATGGGACTGGTATGGGGTCACGCCATATACTTTAGCAGTAGCCCCAAACTAAAATAGGTCCAAAATTCCAGTATGTAGGGCTTTGTTACAGGTGAGACTAAAATTATGTTACACGTAGAAAGGAATCTAAAAAGGAAAGACAGGTTATTGGTAAGCCTACAAAACCATTAGGATCATTTAGACCTAGAGAAGTAAGTAAGGATAGATCATCTAGGAGAGGAGTATCTAACAGATGTTAGATTTTTATGTTTTTCTGGTAGGCTCGGGTCAGCCAAGGGTTAGTAGTTAGAGAACAAAACTATAGTGAATGGACAGACAGTCTATGTGATAACTGATATGTACATTTACATGATACTACTTTACATATTTAACCAGTTTTGGTTGCAGGATTAAAATTTGCCAAAGATATGTTTTAAAAGGATATTAGTAAGGGGAAACCCGTTCTTCTAAGTGGCATAGTCTCACTTAATATCAAATAACCAAGATGTATAGTATTATTCACACCAGATTTCATGTTTGACTTGAAGTTTATGTTTTCCCTTGAACTCTCTGTTGCTCAAAATT
Source organism: Allium cepa (assembly GCA_030765085.1). NCBI lineage: Eukaryota > Viridiplantae > Streptophyta > Magnoliopsida > Asparagales > Amaryllidaceae > Allium > Allium cepa. The sequence continues at coordinate 555,831,843 of CM060931.1, read as the reverse complement.
GACTTAAGTAGGCTTAGTGTTGAGGTTATAGGTTTTAGTTGGTTAGCAAATAAAGCTTCCGGTGACGAGCAGGTGACTAACGAATAGATAATTAAAAGTTATTGCATTATTTTGGATTGATTCCACTGTGTTGTATATATAGTATTCTAGCTAACCAAGAGGGCATTTTTGTACGTCGCTCTTGGTGTATTTATGTATGAACTATATTTTGTCAGAACCTAGGGAAGTGATGGCATTATGTGATTTGAATATGGAACATGTTTTGGAAATGTAATCAAAAATATTGTTTTTTTCGAAATCTGTGATTTTGTTTCATATTCATGTGCTTTTGATATTATGGATACCAATAACATTAACATATTTAGTCATCTGAAGTTAATACTATGGATGACTGTAGCATTAGTGACGCTTAGCTTTGGGCCTCCAGATAAGTGATATGATAATCTCTTAGTAGATCCACACCAAGCTTTGCAAGAGAAGGATAAACCACTTAATTTTATATTTATTTGATGTCTTAATTTAATTTTTAGTTCAATTTTTTCTATAACTGTAGCATGGTATTTTTACAAATAGATAATGAGAAGGGGAGAAAATTAAACTGAATGAAATATAAATAAGAGGAGGAAATGAATTAATGGATTATTTTTAATTGAAAGAATGAAACATTTCTCATTCTTTTTATTAAAGCACCCTTAATTGATTCCTCAAATATTCTCTCTCCTACACCCCTAGCCATCCCTCTCTCTCTTCTCATAACTTGGTTAGACGTATATGCTATAAAATGGTACAAAATTTTCATAAATCCCTTCATGTAATTATCTTTTATATAAATCCATTCATAGTTTCACTGATATTGCATATTGATGCGCACAAATATATCTTTTATATCACAATATAACAAATTATATAATTCAAATTAAGCACCTTTATTATAAGCAAGATTGGTTATAGAGTTAGATATATGTAACAAGTTACATAATTGTCCATATGGCATAACCCTAACTCTCTTAGATTTTGCATTATATTTCTCATAATAATATAGGTCAATGGAATTTAGCTAATATGAGTCCAAATGCTAGACCACTAACAAGAATTATTCAATAAACATTATCCTATAAAATTGTAGCTATTATATCATATTTTCTTTAGTTAGCTACTTATGTAACTATTGGAAAAACAAGAGTACACCGGGGTAATGTACTTTTAAGAAATTTTCTCGATACATGTTCCAATGCTTGTAGATATTATAATCCCTATTGTAATTTGTTGACAAGTATTATTATACATTTTGGAGTTAACTTAACAATCATACAAGTAGTAAATAAGGGATACGATTTGCAAATGTACATATCAATTTGCAATAGAATGCACATTCCTACTTGCTTTGAGCCTTATCAATCATACTATTATACCATGATTTGCTAATGGTGTTTTATATAAGTAAATGAGACTGAAGAGACCACGGCTAGTTCATCCCCAAAAGGAAATACACATAACCGAAAAGGATGGTCCAAATGACGGCCCTAAAGCCTTAAATAAGATTAACAAAGCAACATAACCTAAACTCGAAGGTATAAAGTCCGAAAGCATCATGTTGTTTATAATTACCTACTAATAAGTGAGTATTAAAGCCGAAGGAAGCAATATTCCAAAGGAATAAAGCCTCGGTATAAGCAAGCTAAACCTAAAGGAATATGTAGGAGTACTATGATACTATGAAATCTCAACCATCCACATGTATAATCTAGATATAACTGATGAGAAGGCATCCATAATGTACGCGTCGTCTATCTGTATGTTGTATTTAAAGCAGGCTAGATCTTTGCCAAGTCTTAGCAATTTATCATCTAAGCTCAATAATACAAGCCATGTCATCAATCTACATCTACTCCAAATAGTTATAGATAGGTATAAATTACAATGTTGAAAGAATCTTTTGGCGGTAGCATAATCAAATACCAAGAATAAATTTTACTTCTCTGTATGGGAATTTTAGTAAAAGCATTTTAATGGAAGACCTAGCCAACTTGGCATTGTAATAGCCTTTCATCTTCGGTATAAGACACTAAAGTAGGAAAGGACAATGTGGACATAAGGATTAAGCCTGAACCGCTATAAATCTTAGTGTCCCTTTATTGCTTTCATACTTTATACTTTTGGTTTAAGTTAAGTATTCTACTCGTAGCACATAGCTCTAGGTCTTGACATTAGATCTTAAAACATGACTTAACTTCCAGCAATGGCCATTTGTTTTCGATAACCAACTTATTCAATCTTAAAATCAAAACGATGGACTAAAGCTTGCCTTTTGGGCTTTTAGATGTTGGTGCTAAGAAAAATCACACTAACACTTCTGGTGCTAGAAGGAGTCCCCGACTCTTTGTTTCTTATCCAAAAAAATCAACTTTATCAATGGATCATGCACAGTTCCAACAACAAAAGTAAAAAAGGAAGATTTTAGCTAGAAATTACTCCTCAACGTTCAAATTCAACTTATTGAAGAAGACAACAATAAATGCAAAGTAAATATTGTTTTGACTGAGGATAGAAAGAAAGAATACGATCCTATCTATGAAATTTGGGTTTTTCAGATCAGACAATTTTTGGATATTTTCTAGGAATCACTTAAATAATTGACTGAACTCAAAAAAAACTAAGTCAATGAATGATGAAATAAGAGACTTAAGCATCAAATTAATGATATATGAGATCAAGCACAACATACCAAAAGGCCTTTTCCTGCAACTTCAACTGATGAACCACGAAAGAAACTAAAAAGGGAGAAAATCCTTACCCCCTTAATGATACTTTGTCCCATGTTTTTTGAAATACTTAAGTCAAGCTTCCTTACCAAAACTATCCTCCATTGAAAAGAGAAAGTCTAAAAGTGAAAACTGCTACATTTATCATCACATGAATGGACACAAAATAGATAAGTATCGAAAGTTTTGCCTTGCCATTGAAAGGAGATCCAAGTGGGAGAACTTTTAGAATTTATTAAAAAATGGTTCTAATGGTTCACATTACTTTTTTTTATTTACTGCTTTAGGAAAATAATATATTGGACTTGCTTCTCTCGATGATGCATAATAAAAATATTTCTTATTTCAACAAATGCAACCCTTACTTTTAGAATTCTATATTTTAGAAAAAGATAAGGGGAAACTTATAACTGAGAAAATTAATTCTTTCAGAAAGCTTTATACTCCCATGTTCTGGGATCATTATTACCAGATTTTATAATTCTCAATCTCTTATCTCGATATTCCTCATATGATCTTTAATATTTATGGGTCTCTTATCTTAGTACTCTTCATATAGCCATCAGAATTTAAGGATTTCTTACTTCGATATTCTTTATGCCTTCATGGATTTCTTATTTCGATATTTGCCCTTCATGGTTGTTTTAATATCCTTGGATTCTATATCTTATATAGCCTTTGGACGAAAGCCCCTTTAGCTAGGTTTATATCTAGGGGCATATAATATTAGGTAATGGAATTTTCCCTACATCATTTCTACTTCTTTTCATATATCCACGTTTTATGATTACGAAAACTTCTTGCAGGATCAGAGCTTAAGTCTTGATTACAAGTTGTACACCTAAATTTCCTAACCTGAATGGTTTTCAGAAAGAAAAATGTATGCGAAAAATAGGACTGTAGGTATAGGAGATCCCTAGAAGAACTGCCTTGTACAAATTCCAAAAGAAAAAGAAAAATCGATATTTGATTTCTTCGTCAAGGGTACATTTCTTAAAAAATAACGGCTTTTCTTATCCCGGTGCTACGTGATAGCAGAAATTGCGTTACTCCACCGAAGCCAACTACATAGTAAATACAAACTATTTTGATGGTTAATTCCCATGATATGTGGATATGATTCCTTAGTAATAATATTTTTCCAAAATATTTCCACGGCCTCAAAGCTCTGTATACATGATAAATTTAGTTAGGTAACGTCAAGGAAGAGAGGGCTGACCTTTGAGGGATTAGCACCCCACATACCTCCACAGTAATGCGCTCATAATGAAACTCTCACTAGCCCCAATAAGAGAAAGACATATCACCTGGGATTTACTACCAGCTGATACATAATAAATAAGATTGCAAGCAAACATAAAAAGCCTTCGATAGAATCCTAATCAAAGTTATATGAGAAAGGCTTTGGGTAGATCCCCAAGACAATAAATATATTAAGGTCTTGATAGATTCTAAGCATAGTTGAATAGTCACAAGGCTAGCACTAAAGATATATTGAGAAGTCTGGGTAAATTCCAAGCATAGTTGTAGTGCCATAAGGTTAGCACCGAGGATATATGGAAAAGAATTTGGTAATTTTTAAACATGGTCGACCATGTCAATGGGCTAACACTAAAAGCATTGATTACAAGGTTTTTTTTAGTTTGAAATTATAAGTCACAAGACTAACTTTAGATAGAAAGATGAAAGCATCAAGATTTGTTATATAATAAGCATCAGGGCATTCTATTTAGATAGGCTCGTTGAGACCCAAGAGCTTATTAAGTTATCGCTAGATGCCAATGGTTAAAATTGTTAATACCATTGATATTGATTATGATGACAACAACTGTATAAATATAAGTACTAATATTTTTTCAAGTTGTATAGAATATTTTGTATGATATTACACATGTTTTTACAAGTATATGATAATCAAGTTTAAAGATTGCTTAGTAAAGAGACTAGAGATCAAGATTCAGAGATGATCGAGACAATTTAAGACTCACAGATTTAAAGACAAAGACATGAAGTGTTTAGGACCACAGATAATTGCTAATATGCATTTGATAAATTTATTAAATTTCTTAAATAGGAACTTTCTTTTCTTTGAATTTCCTCTCATCAAAATATTTATTTTATTTTCAAAATATATTACTAAAATTATTTTGTAAAATTTTTATATATCAAATAGCATTTAAAACCTATTTTTTAAATGATTTTATAAAACATTAGAATTTTGTAACACTTTAAAAGTGTTGTTTTTTAAATCAAAATACAATGGTATGTTGGCATACCCTTCCTAATTATGTCGATTTATGTACTGTTGAAAAGTTTTTATAATTCTTGAATAGTTGTGATTTTTGTCTCTATTTTGCGAATAGACACGTTCCTTCAAATACTGTATAAAGGGTATTGAAAAAGGAATTTCAATAACTACTTTTTCTCCATTCTTTTTACTCTGAATTCTCATTATATATTTTTCAAAATCCACTTTCTATTCTCTTTAAATTCACTCAAATTCAATCTCTACTTCACTACATTCATATTCTATAGTCTACTCACGGTCTTGCAAGTATTCTCTCACCAGTTCAAAGATCAAAGTGCTATAAAATGGCTATATGATATTCTTCATCCAAGTTACAACTATTTGTATTTAGAATCAACAACTCTTTTCTACTATTTTGTGGGGGCATGCTTGTTGTCTGTTTAAATCAAGTGGATGTTCTTATTGCCCATTCAAATAAAGTAGGCATTCTTGTTGCCTATTTAAATCAAGTGGGTAATCTTGTTGGCCAATAAAATCAAAAGAGTCTACCATGAGCTCGGAAAGTCGGAAGAGTGTATCTTCCTGTCTTGAAATCAAAATTATATTTTGGTTTTCTTGCTACCTAATTAAAGTGGGCACTTAAAAGGAAACATGTACAAATACTATACAAGACTAAAAATTCAAAGATCTTAAAAGGCATCATTTACAAATATGAAGGAATAATTAATTTTGGAGATAACTCAAAAGGATACATCACCGACAGCGGTAATGTCGGTAACTCTATAACTTCTATTATTTTTAAGTATTTAACTAGTTAGTAATTTAAGAAATAATATACTTAGTATTAATCAATCATGTGATAAGAGTTTCAAAATTAAGATTGAAAAAGACATATGCCATATCAAGGATAATAAGCCTAGAATTTTTTTTGAACAAGTTAGGAAACATAATATTTACATTTTGAGTGCGAAAATGTCTAATGATAATCTCTGTCTTACGTCCAAATCTAGTGACCCTTGGATTTGGCGTAAATAATTTGGTCATTTAATATTTAAACATTTATCCAAAATAGTCTTATTAAAGGATCTCTAAAAATGATTTTAATGTCAACAACTTATGCGATGCTTTCCAACTTGGAAAACCTCATGTTACTTCATTTAAATCAAAAGACATGATTTCGATTACACATACCTTAGAACTTCTTCACTTAGACCTTTTTGGACCATCACAAGTGCAATCAATAAATCATAATATGTATGTTTCCATAATAAGAGATGGATTTTAAAGATACAGTTGGACACTATTTCTTAAACATAAGAGTGAAGCGTTTGAAATGTTAAATTTTCACTAAGAAAAATCAAAATCAAAAGTCAATTAATATTAAGAAAATAAGAAGTGATCATGAAGGAAAATTCGAGAATGAAATTTAAAAAAAAATAATAAGAAAGGAATTACGCTTAACTTTTCTTTTCCTATAACTCCTCAATAAAATGGAGTTGTAGAACATAAAAACAGAAGTGTACAAGAATGCACTAGGACTTTGTTAAATGATAGCGATTTACCCAGAAAAATTGGGCTGAAGCATTTGCTACAATATGTTATGTTTTGAATAAAATTTAATAAGGTCGTTACTAAAAAACAACTTATGGATTATCTTTTAAAAAAAAGCCAAAAGTACCTTATTTTAAAGTTTTTAATAGAAAATGTTTTATACTAAATACGAAAGGTAATTTAGAAAAATTTGACGCAAAATTAGATAAAGGTATTTTTATTGGTTATTTAAATAGAAGTAAGGCCTATAAGGTTTTTAATACTAGAACTAACACTATTGAAGAAACTTTATATATTGCATTTAATGAAAATTTTAAACTGATACTAGTAATGATAAGGAAGAAAATTTGATCCTAGTAAGAATAAAGAGATTACAAATAACGAAACTACTAATAATGAAAACAATAATACCAATGATCTAAATACAAAAAAGTCAAGTGGAACAATTTTTTTGAAAGACCATCCTATGAAAATATTTAGGAAGCATAGAGTAAGTTGCAAAAACTAGAAACCAACTAAAAAATGAGTAATGTGGCGTTTATTTCAACTAATGAACCCATAAATCCAAAAGAAGCATCATTAGATGATTTATGAACTCTTGCTATGCAAGAAGAATTGAATCGGTTTACTCAAAATGATGTTTACGATTTAGTTCCACAATCGAAAAATCAATCTATAATAGGAACTAAGCGGGTTTATAGAAATAAATCAAATGAACAGGGAGAAGTCATAAGAAATAAAGCATGTTTGGTTGTGCAAGGATATAGCCAAGAGGAAGGAATAGATTTTGATGAGACCTTCGGCCCTATAGCCAGATTAGAAGCCATAAGAGTTCTACTCGCTTTTGCAAACCATAGTAATTTTAAAAAATTTCAAATGGATGTCAAAAATGCATTTCTAAATCTTTTTATTAAATAACATGTATATGTTGAACAATCTCGATATTTTGAAGATTAAAAACTCCTTAATCATGTTTATAAATTAGGAAAGACATTATATAGTTTAAAACAAGCACCTAGAGCATTGTATAGAAGACTCAAATCACACTTTATGCAATCTAATTTTGAAATGGGTAAAGTAAATACTATGTTATTTATAAAAAGAGTTAATAATGATATTCAACTTATACAATATCTATATGGATGACATTATTTTTGGATTAACAAATGGATAACTAAATAAAGAATTTGCTGATATAATGAATAAAGAATTTGGAATGAGTCACAACGGAGAATTAGCATTCTTTCTTGGTTTACAAATTAGACAATTAAACAATGTGATATTTATAAATCAAGAGAATATGCTAAAGAACTAGTAAAAATAATTTGGATTGTCTAACATAAGAGGCAAATCAACATCCATGGCAACCAGTGAGAAACTTAATAAAGAAGACAATTCAAAAGATATTGACCACAAACTATATAGAGGTACGAAATGCTCTTTACTCTATATCACTGCTTGTGGACCTGATATCATGCATAATGTATATCTATTTGCACGATATCAGTTAAGCCTAAGGAGACACATCTTAAAACTGTAAAATATATCTTACAATATGTTAAGAACACATTAGACTATGGGCTCTTCTATCCAAAAGACGATTCATTTGACTTAATATCATATAGTGATGCCGATTATGTTGGATTTAAATCTTACTGAAAAAGTACGAGTGGAACTTGTCCCTTTTTGGTACATTCATTTATCTCTTGGTTATGTAAAAAAACAAAACTCTATATCTCGATCCACCATAGATGCAAAATATATATCAAGGGCATTAGCATATTCACATGTTATCTATATACTACAGGCTTTAAGGGATTTCAGTTTAAATTTAGAGTAATCACCAATATTATGATAACTTTAGTACAATAAATCTATCTAAAAGTTCAACACATCATGCTAGGACAAGATATGTAGATATAAGACATTGTTTCTTAAGGGATAATGTAAACAAAGAAATTATTACACTAGAATTTATAAATACAGAAAATCAAGTAGATGATATTTTAACTAAACTATTACCACAAACTACTTTCATCAACTAAGAAGAGAACTAGGACTGTGTTCATTTACAGGAATCTATTTAACTTTTACTGCTTACAAATTAGAACGAAAAATGAAAAACAAAATTACCATGTATATGTCGACATGCCTGGAAAGATTATGTCGATATACCTGGCAGTTTTCATAAAAATTGTTTTCCCTCCCACTTTCAAATTTCAAAAATTTATTATATAACCACCATATTTTGACTTAGACCTATTTTCTTATCGTCTTCCTTCTGATAACTCTAAATTAAATAATCAATAATGGATCCATCCAACTCCAAATGTCCAAGAAAAGAATCAAGCCCAATTCTTTGACTTCACGTTCTCAAAACTAGGCAATATCGTAAAGGAATTAAAGCATATTCTCATAATGCTTAATAAATTGAAGTAATGCAAATTCATTTCAAGAACGAACAAGAGAAGCAAAGAAGAATGTTGAAGAATTTGGAGAAATATCTATTTGGTAATCTAGTAACTCCAATAATTATTGAAGAGGGAGATACCCAAATCAATCTTGCAATTCATAACCCTATGAATCAAGATGATGAAGAAAAATTTAAAGAAGAAGATAAAGAAGAAGGTGATGATGATGGAGACGAAGATGATGAAGATGGACTACTTTATGCAGGATAAATCAATTATGACATTCAACGAAATTTAGTTGAACAAAATGGAAAATTTAGTTTTCACTAGTCAAATTGCTCTATCCATAAATCACCAATAGTAAAAACAAAACGTTAATTTTGTGAATGTAATAACTGTTATGGGTATGAGTTTGTTTTAGTTTGGTTTATGGTTTGGTTTAAACTTGTATGATTTCTTTAATTTAAATTGCATAGTTTGGTTTGTTTTATTTAACTTGTTTAATTGATTTGTTTAAACTCGTATATTTGCCTTGGTTTGATAACATAGTTTGTTTTGTTCTAAATAAATTAGTTTGGTATGGATGATACGTCTTAAATGTATAGTTTAGATAAATGTATTTATAAATGTATATAAAGTTATTTCTCAAAAATATTATCTAGCAATTAATATTGATTTTGATTCCATATACAACAATATCACATATCATAATATTTAATATATCACATTGAGGAGGAGTTTATTTTTCTTTACCCATTTTGTTGAAGATAAGAGGGACAAAATATAAAATATAAAATATGTATATACTATGGGGAAGTTATGCAATTTAAAGGACATTATAATCTATAATAAAAATATTTACATGGTTCTCATCATCGAAAAGGAGGAGATTGTTTACATTATAGATATTGAATTTGATGACAACAACAATATAAATATAGGTACTAATGTTTTCCCAAGTTGTATATAATATTTTGTAGAATATTACACAGGTTTATATAAGTATAGGATAATCAAATTTGAAGACCGATCAGTAAAGAGACTAGAGATCAGGATTTTGAGATGATCAAGAAAATTAAAGACTCATGAGTTTAAAGGCAAAGACATGAAGAGTTTAAGACTACAGGTAATTGTTAACAGGCATTAGATAAATTTGTTAAAGTCCTTGAATAACAACTTTCTTTTCTTTGAATACACTCTCACCAAAATATTTTATTTTATTTTAGAATATATTCATGCAAATATTTTATAAAATTTTTATGTTCTAAATATTATTCAAAACTATTTTTTAGAATGATTTCACGAAAGAGGGAGTGAGGGAAAAGGACAAACTTTTGAAAAAAATTAGACCGAAGGACACCAAATTTCATTTTTAGGCTGAAGAACAAATGCCAGTTATAATAAGCATTATATTCAACTTTTACACTATACAAAATGCTAGTTACATATAGCATTATATTCAGTTTATTATATACAAACTTGTTGTCATTCGGCATATTTTTTATAAGTTTGTCATTGTGCCTATTTTCCTATTTTAAAAATATCCTATTTTATAACACTTTAAAAGTGTTGTTTTCTTAAAATACAAGGGTATGCTGACGTACCCTTCCTAAGTATGTCGATAAATGTACCTTTGAAAAGTTCATTTAATTTTTGAATAATTATGATTTTTGGTTCCATCTATTTGTGAATAGACATGTCCCTTCAAATATTATATAAAGGAGAATGGAAAATGAATTTTAATAGTTACTTTCTCTTAATTCTTCTTACTTTAAATTATCATTATATATTTCTCACAATCCACTTTCTACACTCTACAAATTCAATCTCTACTTCACTAAGTTAATTCTCCACAATCTACTCACTATTTTGCAAGTATTCTCTCACTAATTCAAAGATCAAACTACTATAAAAGGGCAATAGGATATTCTGTATCCAAGTTACTTTTATTTGTATTTGGAATCAATAGCTCTCTACTAATATTTTATATGTGTGTGCCTGTCTCACATTCAAATCAAGTGTGTGCGCTTGTTGCCTGTTCAAATTAATATGTGTGTCTGCTTATTGCCCCTTTAAATCAAGTATGTGATCTTATTGCCTGGTAAAATCAAGAGAATCTAACCTTAAGCCTGGAAAGTCGAGATGGTGTATTTTGTAGCCTTGAAATTAAGACTTTATTTTGGTTTACTTGCTGCCTGATCAAATTAGGCATTTGAAAGGAAATCTATACATTGTGTAGGATTGGATGTATGATTGGTTGGTCTAAACCAGTATAAAACTCATGGTGTCATCTCTCTTACTTTTACCTTATTTTTACTACACTTATATATCTGTGTTAATTATTTATGTTTTGATTTAAAACTTGAACTATTTAGAAAAATTAAATATAAATTATAAAACACTATTCACTCCTTCTCATGTCATGATAGCCTTAAGATCATTCATATTAGTATAATTTATACTGCACCATTTCCCATAAAAATATCCGATAGTTAAATAAGTAAGATCGGTAAGGCATAAGAACCTCATAGATTACGGCTAAACACTAAAGGATAGATGCCATAGAAATTGGTTTTGTAGGCTCGGTAAGACTAAGGCTATAGTAGATTATTACTTTATAGAAGTCTAGATGCCAAGGACAAAACGCCGTGAACACTCAAATGATTGCCTTAGTAGACCTCGAGCCTAAATTTAGCACACGTTCATCAAAAGAGCACAAGTAAATAGGTTATGTGTAACGACCCTAGATTATAATTTAATTTAAATTGATAATTAAATGAAATTTTGAATAAAAATTTATAAAATTAATTATAAATGGAAGCGAGTTTCCTCGATTCAAATAGAAAATATGTAAAGTCATATGGATTTGAAAATTTGTATATGTGTGAATATATATGTATATATTGGATTTTAAATAAATTCTTAAATAAATGATTTTGAAAAATAAATAATATACTTTGGACACAAGTATAAAAATAAATAAATAAATTGATTTAAAAATTTATAAATGATGATAATTTGAGTTATATAAAATATATGTGTACAAAGAGAAATGTAAAACAATAATTTTTAAAGTAAAAATTTATGATAAATATTTAAACTAAAAATAGAAGTAAAATAAATATTTGAGTTATAAATAGAAATAGAAATAAGAATATTTATATACGATGAATTATAAATTATGAAGTAAATAAAATTAGACGAATTTCAAATAACATAGGGACTATAGAAATTTATTTACATTGTAAAGCAATGTACAAAGCAAAGAAATAAATATAAAGTGATGACACTAGAATAAAAATTAACAACATAATAAAAATAGAAATGATCTGCATAGTTGATAAAGCAAGAAAAAAAAAATATCACTTGTACCAGCAAAGAAATAAATTGCAGCTAGCAAACTGCATAATCAACAAGCAAAAAGCAAAGCTATGAAACAAACAAAGTAAAAGTAAGTATGTAGGCTGTAGCTTATAAAACAAGTACATAAGATCATCTCTAGCCCATAACTAATGCACCTCAGCCATACACAAGTCATTCCAAATAGTTACATCCTGTACTTGCAAAGAACTTCAAACTGCATGCTTCCTTTGTATATGCATCAACTCCTCACTTCAGTTCATTATCACAACTAAGCAAACCAAAACATGCATGCATTCTTAAATCTTGAGAAAAGATCAGAAGTAAAAAATAGCTCAACAATTTCAGTTTTCTCAGACTTTTGTTCTCTGCTTCCAAATATCAATGTGAGCAAACTTCCATCTTTAAACTTAATCTGTTTATATATAGGTTTGCATATTAACAGGTTTCTCTGTTTCAATATCCTGTGAGTAACATTTCATTTAAACAATTTAAAGAATAAATCTGGGGTACTTATAGCTGTGAAATGTGTGTATATATACACGTAATTCTCTGAATAAGTTTAAATAATGGGTGCGACCTGATGTTCATTTTGTCTTCTGTCTTAGTTTTTGAAAGCATCAGATTTTTGTTTCAAAACTCAATTGCATTTGATTTACTCGATAGTTGGGCTTAGTATTAAAACAAACATTGTTAGTATAACATATACTTAAGGTACAAATTTAATTAAGTTGAAGAAATTTTGAAGTGCTTCTGGAAACCAAGAAGAAACTGGGCAAACTCAAAATTTGTCAAAATATAAATCTCTGGTTCCATGAATTCAGGTATGTAAGTCGAATTCACACACATTAATATGAATTTTAAAGCAGTAATTCAGATTTTTAGTGATTGGGATTAAGGGCAATTTGTGTTTATCTGTTTTGGGCATTTCGAGTCACCGTGGTCGGTCACGATGATGGGAGAGGTCAGGATTTGGGCTGGAGACGCGGGAGCTTATGGAGGTGCTGGGAAAAATGGGTGGTGGCGTCACTGATGACGGTGGTGGCGATAGCCGTGGTTCAAAGTTTCTAAACCTAATTTTCTAGGTTGTGTGTTTTGGTTTGGGTCGACCACTCGGGTTGATCGAGTGTTGAGATACTTCGGGAAGTTGAAGTTCAGGTGTTGTCGATGACGAGGCCGGAGATGGAAGCTCTCAGATGGTCGGAGTTGGGAGGAGGCAGCGTTGACAGGTTTGGTTGTGGTGAGGTCTCTGTGTTGCCAGATTTTGGGTCAAGCTTCTCGAATTTGATTTCGAGAAGTCTGGGTAGTTCAGGCGATCGGGATGGGTTGCGAGTTTGGATTGCGACTTACGGAGATGGTCGTTGATGGTCGGCATCGGTCGTTGGAGCTGTGCAGGTGCACAAAGATGAAGGGATGTCTGGGTTGTTCAAATGTTTGGTGAGTTGTTTGGTTTCAGTATTGTCTCGAGTATTTCTCGAAGATGATAGGTGTTGGTCTCGAAGCAAAAACAGGGGTGCTTCGGGACATATGTGTTTACAGTTGAAAACTGTACCTGTTGAAGTAAGACTAAATTTTAAATTAAAATCAGGTTTAAACTGAGTTTAAAAAGCAAAGTTTAAAATGTGAACTCAAGTTCAGTTTGAAACTCAGTTTGTGAACAAATTAAGTTTTAAAATTTTAAACTTGTTTTTATTACTTTGAAGTATTTAAAGGGTTAAATAGAATTTGCATTTAAACATGGCATTTGAAATTGTAAACAAGGATTTAGATCAAAGCTTAAATCAAAAATTTTCCACATGTACTAAAATCTGGAAGTTTCGAAATGAATTTGGATATCAAAGTTAAAGGCAAATTTTAAAAATCAAAAGATTTAAATCAAAGTTTAAAGCCATGTTTAATCAAACAGCCTTTTAAACTGATTTGCTTTCAAATAAATATTTGAATTGGATTTGGATAAAGTTCTTGTATAAGCTGATAATTAAAATTGGTAAATGTTTAAATATATGATCATTTTGAATCTTTGAATTCATGATGAAGTTTGAATCTAAGATTAGAAGGGTAATGTTTTAATACACCTAAATATTAACTAAGTCATCAATAAAGGATGATTTATCTTAGAAATAATTAAGGTAATTAAAATGATTTACTTAATAAGGTAATTAAATAATGATTATTTTATTTATAAATTAATAAATTAGAAATAATTAATAATGAACTAATCTAAGATAATTCTTTAAGAGAGTGATTAAGAAATGTTATTGGTTAATAAAGATAATTAACTGAGGATCATTAAGTATTGATTAAGGTGATTAATTTTAATAATTTATTGTATTGATTAATTCAGATGATCAATTATAAATTGTGTAAATATAATTACTAAATGAAAGTAATTAAGGATTAATCACTTATAGTAATTAAATTAGATCTTTTGATTTATTAAAGTTAATTAATTATGTAATTGGTTTAAAGGGTTGATTTAATTGATATGATTAATCAAGAATGATTAAATTAATCAAGTTGATTAATTTATTCATTTTGAATGATTTGTAATAATGTAATTAGAATTGGATAATTTATTCATAAGCAATTAATTTACTTGGAAATAAATTGAATCAATTAGGATTAGACAACTAATTATTCCTGCTTATAAATGATTATTAAACGCTTGACCTTACCTATGAGGGTTTGTACTGTATGAGATACCTTGAATTGATTATCCTATCTGATCTATGATATTTTGTTCTGTAGATTGAGCTGTTTATATTTATTTGCATCTGTATATTATCTGTGAATCTGTGAATGGACGATGAGCGTTATAGTTTATATCGCTTCTCAACTATATTTCTATGTTTTAAATCTGTGATGATTGAATGATGTTGCACTATTGTGTTAAACCCCTGGACCACACCATACACATACAAATATGGATTTCACGAGGAAATCGATTAAGTCGCAGATTTTTGAAATAGTTAAGTTTGAATTTTTAAATTCAAATGTTTTGGAAATGGAATCGGAATAAATGTGAAAAGCTTTTAGAATGAAATTTCAAAATAAAATTTATTATTTTTAAATTACTTGATTAAGTTTTGGAATTTAAATAATTTGATTTAAATTTAAATTCAATACTTGAAATTGAATTCTATGATTTGAAATTAGGGATTAAAGATGTTATATTGGTTATATAGGGATTAAACCACTTTTAAGTATTGTTTTTTGGGAATTTGAATTTAACCCAAGGATTTCAACTCGTATAAATGAATCAGATTTCTAAAATGAAAACTGTTGTTTTCAAATAATAAACACTTTTAGATAAGAACTGAGATTCCAATTAATTAGGGGAATTTCAAGATTGAATAGAGAAATGATTTTCCTAAGTTATGAATGAATTCTTTTTGAAAGCTATGAATTAAATCTGTTTATTTTTAACAGATTTAAATTGATGATTTGTTTAAATCAAATTGAAATGAAATTGTTTTGAAGACTATAAGTTAAATCTCTGATTTAAAGATTTAACGAGTTAATCAAATTGAAATGAAAATTGATTTGGAAAATCTGTGAATGAATCTTTTGTTTAAAAGATTAAAATGTGATATTGTTCCGCTGCTAGATGTTATCTATTTTCTTTCCGCTGCTGTTTTATTGTATCATATCTCTGATGTATATTGATATCTATTGGATCATCTGTTGTGTCAGATATTGTATCAAAGCTGTATATCAATGTATTATTCTTTTATTTCGCTGTGTTGTTTACTAATGATTGTTATAAGCTCCGGCAAATTGGATTTGAACGGTCGAATCTATGGCATTCGAATACGATTTGAAGTATGGATGTCGATTTTCGAGCGGGCAAAATTCGTCTCGTTACATTATGGGTTTTTAAGTTTCGACCATTTCAATTAGAAATTAAAGGAAAAAAACTCGATATGACCTGAGAATGCTGGCTAAGATACCTAAAGGTTTTTAAGTTTGTCAATAGGGGTATGACGACCCACAATTCCGTACCCTTTGAACCGACAATAAACCACACACGTCTGGCCTGAATTTCATGGAAGATTGGATTATTAAGGGTAATAAAGAAAAATAGACAAAACATAATGTCACATGAATGGAATAACATATATTATTAAACAAATATCTTTATAGCAAAAAACTTTTAAGATACATATATCAGAGTCTAACCTAAATTCAACTTGGATAGTTATAACATCTGTCCTTACAAATGTTGATAAACATCAAACAACTGCAGCGGATAATATAATATGTCCATACGTAGATTAATATCTCTAGCTTTCCTCTAGAAACTCCAACCGTCTTTAACTCAACCTGAAACTACTCGGATCTGACTCGAGTATTGAAATTACCCGGATAAGGCTTGATAAACCAGCATGAGAAAAACTCAATAAGAAATGACATTGTCATACATTAGCCAATGGAATAAATTCTTTTGAAAAGAAAGAGTATCTCATAAGACCACGTCCACAAATAAACACGGATGGGTTTTTCCTTTATGATAACTAAAAAATTATATATAAAACCATTGATATTATTTTTAATGACATTGCTTTGAAAACCTTTGCAAATAAACTTATTGATCTTAGCCGAAATTGTTACATTTATTAAATTCCAGCATATTAGGCTCTACAAACAAAACTACAAGTTCTTTTTGGAGAATGGATTCCCATACAAATTACAAGGTGAAAGGACTACCTTCTGATGGGTACACATCTAGGTGGATGTCCCGAGAAACCATCACAAAGTTCCTCTACCAACACAAGATCGGCTTACCTCTATAACTAAATAGTACCGAATATGTCATCCATCAGTTGTTACCGACCTTTAACCTAGCACGCTTTAGCATACAAACCACATTAATTTACATCCCGAACGTCATAGCGGGAAGAAATTATCTAGAAATGGATGATCACACCCTAATGGATTGACCCATTTTGCCTTGCTGCATCTACCATGTTTCGATCATTTTCGGTTGATGAGGCTTGAGGTAGCGAATACCTTTTTCATAGCACATCTTCTTCCACTTCGAATGCCACATTGCCATTCCGTAATCACACAACTGATTTCTACAAAGGTATAACTCCTGAGTTCAACGTCTTAGGAAAGGGTGTTAAGATAATACCTTTTTCATAGCACATCTTCTTCCACTTCGAATGCCACATTGTCATTCCGTAATCACACAACTGGTTTCTACAAAGGTATAACTCCTGAGTTCATACGTCTTAGGAAAGGATGTTAAGATAAAAGAAGTTGCCTTCTCCACCACGAAGCAGGTAATACATTGATGGAGATCAATCAATTTGATTAGAAATGCATTGTCAAACAGTCGTCCATACAAGTTTGTTCTGGGATTGAACGAAACCGAAGGTATTTTCCTGCCACATCCTTTTAGGATAGCTAGAGAGTAGTCCTTGTGTTTTTGAGAGTTTTCGTAACAAAGAGACCACCGCTACTGTAAGCATATCGGGCGTTTATCCCCAACCAATCAAAAAGTAGTCCTTCGTTATTATTCGTCTCAATATTTCCATCTTCAAACAGCTTCATTCTTCGAACACATGGATTGGTACGAAGTGGTTTTCGGATAGGAATCACCCAAATCGACCCAAGTTCCTTCGAAATCCAATTATCGATAAAAAGTGAATATGAGTACGTAAGATTTATTAAGCCGCTTTTCACTTTAATTCTTTTCTGGATGATTACAAAATCTCTTCTTTTTGTCTTAGAGTAATTCTAAGTTAATTCATTCTTTTGCTTTGGATAATATTTAAAATTTCCTTACATATCATCGATCCAAATTCCTTAACTTTTAAGCGAGCCAAAAACAATGTTATTTATGACATTGTTTACTGTAAACCCTAAATCAATCTTAGAAAACATTATTGAGTAAATAGGACATAAAAATCATTCTAATTTTACTCGACATCAATTTCCGTATTCAACAAGTGCTATGGGTGGAATAATAGTGAGATGACCTTTTAAATTCCACGAATAGGACGAATTCCCTCTTGAAAACTTAACACCAACTATAATAAGATTATCTCTATGTAATCCAAGTTGTAGTTTATTTATTTTGGAGATTTCTTAAATTTTGGATAATACTATTCCTCATTTATTTTGGAAAACTTAATATAATCTTTTTAGAGCATCTGAGCTTTCCTTTCGATCTGTTCCACCCCTCGCTTATTGAGAGAAAATATAGGACAGGTAAGTTTAGGGTATTGGTTGCTCCATTCCTAGCCTTAATTAAACATCTTGTTTTATCTTTTCCAAATCTCACAGGCGGAACAAATGTATTAGTCGTTTTCGCATACTCGGTTATTAGCTTTTATTTTGGAATTGATTAAAGATTCCAAATCATTATTTAAAATGCTTAATTATCCTTGTAAAAATGATTATGAAAGATTTTAAAAAGAATCATCAAGTTAAAACGTATATTTTCTATGTTAATTAAAACTGTCACAAAAGCGTTGCAAATAGTGTTTTAAAGCTATATTCTTTAAAATGACTTTTATATCATTCAGAAATCCATTTTTCAACTTAAATCACTTTTAAAACATTTTAAACGATTTATAGAATTTATTTCGTATTTTTAAAACTTAAAAAATATCAATTTCTGATTTCGGTCACTTGATTGCAAAAGCGGTTTTTCTGAAAATTTATTTTGGACATATTTAAAATAGACAAGATGAAATCTTGATTTTCTTTATTTATTTAAACGTATTTAAGTGTTTATAAACCTTTCTAACTCATTCTATACCATTTCAAAGGGTTTAAACATTCCACATATATATCATTTCATTTTTCAAATGGAAAGTGATTTCCTTTGTGCTTATCGACGTGTTTAAAACGTGACTGGTTAAAATAATTTAACAATCATATCATACAATCAATACTTGATGATCAAAGCATATATAAGCATCCATAGCAATCACAACACATCATCAAACATGCGTGTGTGTGTATAGATATTAAATAGAGTTTCTCACCATTAACCAAAGTGATTAACTTTCTACCAACATTCAAACTAATCCATGCTTCACAAAAAACTTCATCTTCCCACTTAAAAATTAGTAAACAACTTCCCATTTCTTCAAAGTGCTCGGCAAAGGCTTGAGATGGAGGTGGGCCGATAGTATAGAAAAGAAAATGTAGAGTTTTGATTTTGAATTCTCAAGATTAGACCTCAAAATATGTCATTTTCTCTCTGGATTTTGACCCTCTTATCCCAAAATATGAAAAAGTTGTCTGCTAGAAAGTTGTTTAAATTTTTTTGTCTTGAATTTGGAATCACTTTATTTTGATTAGTTTTGAGGAAGATATGGTCAAAAGAAAGAGAGATATTCTCCGGTTCACAAAAATAAAGCACTAAAATGTACTTCTAAGAATTGAGTTTCAGGTACTGCAAACTTCGAAACTTAAACAAGTTCTCTACATGAAAATTGTAGCCACTAAAATTTTATATAATTTGTAAAAACAATTTCTATATTTGGATCAGTTATGAATAATTTATGATCAAAACAAATAGAGTCGTTCTCTATCTCAAAAACTGGACCAGAGAATGCACTGGAAAGAAGTGAATTTTTAGCATAGTTATGATCATAATATGAAGAAGTACCCTAAATGAAAGTAGAAGACACTAGAAAAATACATGTTTTAAAATAAAATTCATTTCGGTTCTGGTTTGAGGATGTTATGACTGAGAGAAGAAGAGCTAAATATGAAGAAAAAAAAAGATGAATTTGATTTGAAGAGAATGAATATCGATTTCATTTGAATATTTTTACACTATTTCTTTATAATATTTTTATGACATGGAAGCCACTAAAGAGAAGAGGAAAAAGGTGAAGAAGCTTGAGAAAAGAAGAAGAAGTGTGGATGAAATGAGAGAAGGAGGTTGTTATTTATAGAAAAAGTAAGAAGTGGTAAATTTACCAAAATAAGCACTTACCAAATTACCAAACCAACATTCCTTCAACCTAAAGCAACCTTTACTTTTTCAACATTTACCATCACCTTTTACATCCTTACTTTATGTCTTAATCCCTTACGAGCTAAGCTAAGAAAAATAATAATTGTGTTAGCTTTTGATGTGATAATAATTTGATGTTTACTTTTTCTTACTTTTGTTAATTCTTACTTACTATTACTAATAACTTCTAAAAGTTTTCTAATTATATTTAGTAGAAGTAAACGTGTTTTGTAACAGCCCAATTTTTTTAACAAGTATTTTTCACTTGTATTTAAAAACTTTGGGGTTCATTTAAAGTGATTAAAAAAAAACAATTGACCAAATTTTTAATTAAATAATAAGATCTCTGAAATTTTGACATGGTTAAGAATTAACTTTAATTTGGAAATTTGGGGTTTTTGTCGAAGATGGTAAATAACTTAATGTCTAGCAAAATCAAGTTTTAATTAAGAAAACATTAATAGCTTAGGTGGTTAAGACATTTGGGCTATTCACGACAAGTCATGAGTTCGAGTCTCAGCATGGTCAGAATTTTGAAATTTTTTTTAGTGTATAAATGAATTGGGAAATTACGCGTTAAAAAGGGCGCCTAAATTTAGGGAATAAATACCGTATATATATATAAGATTATATATAAGAAAACGTATAGAATTTTAATCCGTTATTTTTCTCTTTCCAGTAAAATTTACTTCCCAATTTATATACATATTAATTTGATTAAATCATTTCCTAAAAGTCTAAACATAAACTGAAAGTTTTGAAGTTTTTAAATTTTGTTAAAAGACAACTCAAATTCGCAATGTTAATAAAAATGAATTTTGTATGTTTAAAATACAAAAATTGTAAGCGAATTTAATTTAAGTAATAACTTTGTAAAATTCAGTGTTTTACAGACTATTAAATTTCGCATTTAAAAAGGGCATGCATTGTAATGATATAAGTAACGTAAAAACGTATAAATTAAAAACGTTACTTTTGGATAAATTTTGGGTATTTTGTATTGCGTCAGTTTGGCGTATTGTAAAAATCATATTTATATCTATATGGATTAAAATATCAGTCGGTAGTTTCTATAGCAAACGTTAACTCTTTTTCATAGCTTTCAATTGGGTTTTAATTTTTGTATATGACTTTAAATTCCAAAATCTTTGCCAATTCTTGCCTTTCATTTAATAAAGATCAAAATTTCATATAGTTGATCACGCAACTATTAAATGGTATAAAATGTTGAAATCAAATTTTCATAAATTGGCAGCATAAATCACGCATATAAAATAACGTGCAAACTAAAGAAACTGGAAAGTAATCAACGCATGCATTTAATCAAGATTTTCGTATAACTGGCAATAATAAATCACGCAACTTTCTGGTCTGCCTAAATGTTTATTATCACTTGCCATTCTTGCCTGCTTGTTTGGTCCCCTATATTTCGCAAGCCTTATCCATGAATACATAAGAAAGAATTTTATAAATTAAGAATCAATCTCTTGCCTAAATTCACGCATCATTCTAGGAATTCATTAAATCAAAATTTTGTATAGTCTATTCAGTTCAAAACAAATTATATTTGATTACTGTTTTCCTATAATCACGCAAGCCTCCCATATACATTATTGTGCAACTCGCATCTCAGAAGATCTCACGTGCCTTCATAACTCTCAACTTGTTTTCTTATATATATATAAAGCCTCACACAAAAACTTTATATTGCATCTAAAATTTGCCTTCTTCTTCTTTTGTGCTGAAGCCTCTATCAGGTAATGGTTTTACTTTTTCGTTTCTTCTTTCAGTTTTTCCCTTTCTTCTTCTTGTTGTTCTCTGTTTCCTTTTTGCCTTGCTCGGCTACTTCTCCACCACGTCACGTCCCTCTAAGTTTTCATAACCAAGCTTATATCCCGAACAAGCCATGGTTAATATATTATAATATTTTTCTAAATTTTTTTTAAGTATTTTTGAAATAAAATTTATGTAATTCAACTAAAAATTTGACTTAAGGCTTTAAAATTTTAAAGGTGTTTTGTTTTTTAAGTTAAATTTTTGTAAGTTAATAATTGGTTTTAAAGTGAATTTTAAGATTTTATTTACGATAAATGACATAATAATTAAATTTGATTTAATATGGAGTTGAAATCTAACCTAGAAATTTTAATAAAAGTTATTTTCGAAAATGGATATGTTTGGTATAATAAATAATGTACTTTAAATTGATAAAATGAAAGACGATTGAAATGGAACATTTTGGAATAACTTTTATTTAACTTAAATCATAGTTGAATTGATGTCTAAATGAATAAAGTTGTGAAGAAAATTTAGTGTATATTAACTATAAAAAGAAAAAAAAATTATGGAACGAATGTGTTTTGTAAGTAAATAATTGAAAATGTTGTTTTCAAATGGAAAGGTAAAATTTCAATTTATGACTTAACTTGAAAATTGGAAATTGGGTTTTAAATAAAATTGTTAAGTTAAGTAAATAAATGAGAATTTAGTTTTATTTAGGAAGTGGGTATTTTTAAATTAAGTGTAAAGTTATTTGGAAAAAATATATATACAAGTTAAGTAAAATTGGGAAATTCTGACTTACAAATGATTCATAGTAAATTTGGATATTATATTTATAAAATTTATTTTATTTAATCATAAGATAAATGGTATCCAAATGAACATTTTTCTGAAGTAGGAATATGATTTTTAAAGTTAAGAATGGTTAAAAATTTAAATTTTAAGGTTTTTGAGTTCGACAATGTTTTGAAATTGAAGTGGCAGAGACGTGTTGTAATTAAGAAACATAGAGAGTTTGCATTGAAGAATAGTTTAGGCAGAGACGCAAGTTTGTGTAAATACATATTTTTCAAAACTAGATAAGTTAGGGTATGCCGGTGGAAATAATAATAATAATAATAATAATAATAATAATAATAATAATAATAATAAAATGTATAATAATAATAAATAGTATTGCCAAGCCTATGAAGTTGGGGTCGGGATGTGGGGTGAGGCAGTCGAGCAAAAGCTGAACCAAAATTTCTTTTATTCTATTCGTTCCAGTTGTTTCGAAAATTTTGCTTTGACCGTAATTTTAAAAGTCGCGTATTTGGTATTTGGATCTTATTTTAGATTTGAATCAAGGCGTGGCATCCGCGGAAACCTAATCATGCCATTTGTACGATCCTTTATCAAGTGGTAAAATCGTTTGAATCTGATTATCTGCAGTTTAAGGTGAGTATTTCTCACCAGACAAACATACCTATATTTATGTGAATTATCGCAAGTGTATTTGTGAATTATTTATTAAATGTCATCTGTCTGTAATATAATGTATGATGTTAAACCCCATTTTAAATTGACACCTCATCAGTTGTTTATCTGTTGTAATATAGTTGCAGTTATATTATTTAATGCTTATTTACTGTTAAATCATCACTGCAAGTTCCCTGTAAATTGAGATCGTTATAGGATGAAATGATAGGCCTGTACGATAATTATTTATTCATTTATTTATTTAATTGTTTAATTTCAAATATTTAACTTGGGATTGCGGGTTTGAAATGATAGAACCCGGGGTTTTTGTAAATTGCGGATTGAAATGATATAAATCCGTATCACTTGACCTAGGCTAGAAAACTATATACAGACCCATGGTTTCTATAGTATTTTCAGAAATATTTTAAATTTATTTTGGAAGTTTATAATATTCCGATTTAAATGTATGTAAAGGACTTTATTTATATTGATTTTGAATGAGTTAAAAATGTTAAATAAATAAATAAATGTTTGAATAAAATTTTGGAATATAACTTATTTTGGAAATTCTGGGTTTTGGTAAAAGTAAGAATTCAGTTAAGAAAATAATTGATAATAAGTTATATTTGGAATTTAAAACTAAATTGTTAAGTTATTAATCTATTACAGCATTTAAATGTTGTCTTTTAAAATTGGACTGTTTTAACATGTAAACTTTAGGTAGCATTTCATAAGTGCTATAGAAACTGAAATTTGATATTTTTAATCAATTTGTGGAAATAATCTTTGGGAAAAGGGGATTAAAATTTGGAATTTAATATGTAATTAATAAAATAAGGAATTGATTTTTTTTGAATGGGTTTTATGGAAGAATTTAATTTTAAAAGGTGAGAAAAGAAAATTTAATTCCTAAATAAATTGAATAGATTTAAATGGTATATTAAAATGACCAATGTTTAAAAACAATATTTTGATATTGTAGTATTCGAAATATATTTTGATTTATAAAGTAAATACCATTTTTAAAGTTGTAACCACGGGTTATAATAACGTTTGGTTGTTAAAGAGACCGGGATCGGATATCTGGCATACTCTCTGTCGATACCGAAAACCACTTTACCAACCGTGTACGCGGTGGAGATTCCAGAATGAAGTAGGATGGTGGTGACGGTTCCTTTAAGGTAAATACGTGGACCCGACTCCCGTGAGTTGGCATAAGGTGGCTAAAACAGGAGCGATTCTCGGATTAATGAGGTAGCACCTCTGATCGAACGCACTTCATCGTATGCCATTCTATTACTCTTGTGATTGTTTTGGTGCGCACCTTTGATTTGGGAGTGTTGTTCGAGGTGGGCGGTAACTGCGGCTACGCGTTTCCATCGGTCCGAGTAGCAATTGGTATATCTACCCTGGCATTGCCTAGTTGTGCCGTGTCACCTACCATACCGAGCCGTATACGATTTTGGTTTGTATCATACCTATGGAGTGCCCTCTGACGACGCCCAGTACGGGGGAGATTACGGTACTGTATAGACTATGGGAATATATAAATGTGTTAAGGTGGAAAATGTAAAGCCTTAACGCTATTTAAAAGTAAGTTTATTTTATAAATAGACACTATTATAATAGCGCAATATACTACATAGTAAATAGTTTAACGGATCCTTAGAGGATGGGCGGTCCCAAGCATCCTTTAAGTTACTTGCTCTATATTACAGTACACTTGAATTAGCTTACACTATATAAGTATGCATGTCCTGACTCGAGTGTTTATGTTTTATTTTACGCTCGGGTCAGCCTGAGTTGCAGTTTCAGTTTTCTCCCCGGAGCTAGGACATTCTGTAGATCTTTCGAGCTGCCGGCCAATCTTCCAGTCTATATCTTATTTTGAAATCAAGACTTTGGAATATTTGGATTTCTATTGAAGTTTTAAACTGTATTAGAGATTTAAAACTATGTAATTTTTATTTGGTTGAGTTTTTTTATAGTGGCTTCATGAACCACTAAGTATTTTAAATTCCGCTGCGAGTTTCTCTGATATCTGTGTCTGTGATTCTGTGATTAATTATTTACTGTATATTTTGAGTTTTGCCAAATTTATTTTTACAACGCGGTATTTTGAACAATTCAAGTCCGACATGTGCGGATGCGAATGGTCGAAAACACCGGGTCGTTACAGTTGGTATCAGAGCTTTGGCTCTAGGCAAAACTTAGAATGTATGGTAAAATTGATTTACAGAATCACTTTCATTTGAGCTTGAATCACTTCCTTTCGAATTTTGGAACGTTCCCTACGGTTCCGAAATTCATTCGTATCCCTCACTATTCATTTTCTTTCGATTCTGGAGTATCCCATAACTCCACTTCGGATGATCTTTATAGTGAATTGGCGGTCTCGCCAATATTCTAATAAAGGGGTGAAACTCCTTTACAATTAGCATGGATTCACCAGAGATTTATATTTAACCTCGGTTTAGATGCTAGTATCTTTGGTTATTCCGAACTCTATCTCTTCGGATCGAATGGTAAATCTACATTCGATCTGACTCTTTAAGTCATGGTTGACCAGGTTAAGGTTGCCCACGATTTATATAAACTTATCTGGTTCCTTATTCTGTTATTTAACCATCGGATCTTCTGATTCCAACTTATCTTTAAATCAAAATTCTCTTTAATTTGAGTCCTTCAAAATTTGAATCTCTATCCTTATTTGGGAAAAATCTAATATTATATATATAAGTATAATTTTCAGAATTTAACTAGTTGTTTAGAGATAATAGTGTTTGATTTTATTTATGGTTTTGTAAACCATTGGTTTTGTCTTATATAAATAATTGAACTATAAAACATGGTTATAAATTTATTTGGAAACAGAAATGGATTTAAAACAAGAATTTAAGAATTTAATTGCTGATAGTTTCAAATCTTGTGTTTAAAGTCTTAAAAGGATATATTATTATTTAAATTATTTTCGAATATAAATTTGTTTCCAAAGAATTTTAAAGTTTTAAAAATTAGCGCTCTTCTCTTTGTCGCTGGAAAATAATTTCGGTGATGACTACAGCATCATCGACATTCATTTTCGAGTATCGAAGTAAAGAGACCACGTTGTAGTTTTGCTTCAAAAATTTAATTGATTTGAATTTCTAAATATGACTTAATTTATAATATATTTAGATATATGATTTAAATTTGATTTGACATATGCTATATGTATGTATTTATTTATCTCTAAAGGGTTTGAAGTTAATTGGAAATTTAATTCATAAATTTATGTTAAAAGGTGATTCTAATGATAAAATAAAGTCAAATTTGGAATGAATATTTAAACTTGAATAATATAGTTGGAAAATTTTACTTGTATAATTGCATGCCAATATAACTTACCTAAATCATTCAGAAATTAACCATGTAATTGGATAATGTATAATATAAAAGGATTTTATAAATAAAAATTTGAGTGGTTATAATAAATGTTATACATTTAATGTTTCAGTTACAACAAGACAAATAGAGGTAAATAGAAATAAAATAATAATTGAATAATATACAATATCAAATGGTGTTAAAGGAAATTTAGAAATATATTGGAATAGTTATATTAAATATAATCTACTTAATATGTGCGATAAGATATATTAAGTAGAATATATTTAATAATAATCCGGAATAAAGAAGAATTAAATTTGTTGAATAAAAGATGATTATTATAAATGACTATTCAAATTTCTGATTTTAGAAAATAATTGGATAATAAGATAATTAATTTGGAAATAGTTAAGATTGATTTAACTTTTGTAAAAATCAAATGAATTAAATCAATTATTGAATATTAATTAATTTAAATTGAATTTATATGGTTTATATATTGAGAAAAATATTTGACATAGATGAGAAATTTTTTGAGAAAAATAAATTTAATTATAGTTTGGAATAAAGAAGAAACTAAATGGGGAATTTAGTTTATTTTGGGAAATGGTAAATTTACTTTAAAAATTAAGTTAAATTACCATTTCAAATTTGGACTAAAATTAAACATTTTTAATTAGAATGTTATAATACCTTGTGAAAAATTTGGATTAAAAAAAAAATGAATGATTTTTTTTAGTGTAGGGATATTATACAAGTAAATATGTAAATAAATAAATGTTAAAATTTTAAGTATAAATAGATGAAATCAATGATTAATTTAAAATTGAATTTTTATTGTTTAGATTAATGATTCTAATTTAAGTTTCAATTTAGTTTTCTTTTAGGTTGTTTCTATTCCCCTACCTTCTTCCTTTTCGAGGACGAAAAGTTCTGAGTGGGGGAGAGTGTAACAGCCCAATTTTTTTTGACAAGTATTTTTCACTTGTATTTAAAAACTTTGGGGTTTATTTAAAGTGATTAAAAATAAAAAAAAATAAAAATAAAAAAAAACAATTGACCAAATTTTTAATTAAATAATAAGATCTCTGAAATTTTGACATGGTTAAGAATTAACTTTAATTTGGAAATTTGGGGTTTTTGTCGAAGATGGTAAATAACTTAATATCTAGCAAAATCAAGTTTTAATTAAGAAAACATTAATAGCTTAGGTGGTTAAGACATCTGGGCAATTCAAGACAGGTCACGAGTTTGAGTCTCAACATGGTCAGAATTTCAAAAAAAAAAATTAGTGTATAAATGAATTGGGAAATTACGCGTTAAAAATGGCGCCTAAATTTAGGGAATAAATACCGTATTTATATATAAGATTATATATAAGAAAACATATAGAATTTTAATCCGTTATTTTTCTCTTTCCAGTAAAATTTACTTCCCAATTTATATACATATTAATTTGATTAAATCATTTCCTAAAAGTCTAAACATAAACTGAAAGTTTTGAAGTTTTTAAATTTTGTTAAAAGACAACTCAAATTCGCAATGTTAATAAAAATTAATTTTGTATGTTTAAAATACAAAAATTGTAAGCGAATTTAATTTAAGTAATAACTTTGTAAAATTCAGTGTTTTACAGACTATTATATTTCGCATTAAAAAAGGGCATGCATTGTAATGATATAAGTAACGTAAAAACATATAAATTAAAAACGTTACTTTTGGATAAATTTTGGGTATTTTGTATTGCGTCAGTTTGGCGTATTGTAAAAATCATATTTATATCTATATGGATTAAAATATCAGTCAGTAGTTTCTATAGCAAACGTTAACTCTTTTTCATAGCTTTCAATTGGGTTTTAATTTTTGTATATGACTTTAAATTCCAAAATCTTTGCCAATTCTTGCCTTTCATTTAATAAAGATCAAAATTTCATATAGTTGATCACGCAACTATTAAATGGTATAAAATGTTGAAATCAAATTTTCATAAATTGGCAGCATAAATCACGCATATAAAATAACGTGCAAACTAAAGAAACTGGAAAGTAATCAAGGCATGCATTTAATCAAGATTTTCGTATAACTGGCAATAATAAATCACGCAACTTTCTGGTCTGCCTAAATGTTTATTATCACTTGCCATTCTTGCCTGCTTGTTTGGTCCCCTATATTTCGCAAGCCTTATCCATGAATACATAAGAAAGAATTTTATAAATTAAGAATCAATCTCTTGCCTAAATTCACGCATCATTCTAGGAATTCATTAAATCAAAATTTTGTATAGTCTATTCAGTTCAAAGCAAATTATATTTGATTACTGTTTTCCTATAATCACGCAAGCCTCCCATATACATTATTGTGCAACTCGCATCTCAGAAGATCTCACGTGCCTTCATAACTCTCAACTTGTTTTCTTATATATATATAAAGCCTCACACAAAAACTTTATATTGCATCTAAAATTTTCCTTCTTCTTCTTTTGTGCTGAAGCCTCTATCAGATAATGGTTTTACTTTTTATTTTCTTCTTTCAGTTTTTCCCTTTCTTCTTCTTGTTGTTCTCTGTTTCCCTTTTGTCTTGCTCGGCTACTTCTCCACCACGTCACGTCCCTCTAGGTTTTCATAACCAAGCTTATATCCCGAACAAGCCATGGTTAATATATTATAATATTTTTCTAAAATTTTTTTAAGTATTTTTGAAATAAAATTTATGTAATTCAACTAAAAATTTGACTTAAGGCTTTAAAATTTTAAAGGTGTTTTGTTTTTTAAGTTAAATTTTTGTAAGTTAATAATTGGTTTTAAAGTGAATTTTAAGATTTTATTTACGATAAATGACATAATAATTAAATTTGATTTAATATGGAGTTGAAATCTAACCTAGAAATTTTAATAAAAGTTATTTCCGAAAATGGATATGTTTGGTATAATAAATAATGTACTTTAAATTGATAAAATGAAAGACGATTGAAATGGAACATTTTGGAATAACTTTTATTTAACTTAAATCATAGTTGAATTGATGTCTAAATGAATAAAGTTGTGAAGAAAATTTAGTGTATATTAACTATAAAAAGAAAAAAAAATGGAACGAATGTGTTTTGTAAGTAAATAATTGAAAATGTTGTTTTCAAATGGAAAGGTAAAATTTCAATTTATGACTTAACTTGAAAATTGGAAATTGGGTTTTAAATAAAATTGTTAAGTTAAGTAAATAAATGAGAATTTAGTTTTATTTAGGAAGTGGGTATTTTTAAATTAAGTGTAAAGTTATTTGGAAAAAATATATATACAAGTTAAGTAAAATTGGGAAATTCTGACTTACAAATGATTCATAGTAAATTTGGATATTTTATTTATAAAATTTATTTTATTTAATCATAAGATAAATGGTATCCAAATGAACATTTTTCTGAAGTAGGAATATGATTTTTAAAGTTAACAATGGTTAAAATTTTAAATTTTAAGGTTTCTGAGTTCGACAATGTTTTGAAATTGAAGTGGCAGAGACGTGTTGTAATTAAGAAACATAGAGAGTTTGCATTGAAGAATAGTTTAGGCAGAGACGCAAGTTTGTGTAAATACATATTTTTCAAAACTAGATAAGTTAGGGTATGCCGGTGGAAATAATAATAATAATAATAATAATAATAATAATAATAATAAAATGTATAATAATAATAAATAGTATTGCCAAGCCTATGAAGTTGGGGTCGGGATGTGGGGTGAGGCAGTCGAGCAAAAGCTGAAACAAAATTTCTTTTATTCTATTCGTTCCAGTTGTTTCGAAAATTTTGCTTTGACCATAATTTTAAAAGTCGCGTATTTGGTATTTGGATCTTATTTTAGATTTGAATCAAGGCGTGGCATCCGCGGAAACCTAATCGTGCCATTTGTACGATCCTTTATCAAGTGGTAAAATCGTTTGAATCTGATTATCTGCAGTTTAAGGTGAGTATTTCTCACCAGACAAACATACCTATATTTATGTGAATTATCGCAAGTGTATTTGTAAATTATTTATTAAATGTCATCTGTCTGTAATATAACGTATGATGTTAAACCCCATTTTAAATTGACACCTCATCAGTTGTTTATCTGTTGTAATATAGTTGCAGTTATATTATTTAATGCTTATTTACTGTTAAATCATCACTGCAAGTTCCCTGTAAATTGAGATCGTTATAGGCTGAAATGATAGGCCTGTACGATAATTATTTATTCATTTATTTATTTAATTGTTTAATTTCAAATATTTAACTTGGGATTGCGGGTTTGAAATGATAGAACCCGGGGTTTTTGTAAATTACGGATTGAAATGATATAAATCCGTATCACTTGGCCTAGGCTAGAAAACTATATACAGACCCGTAGTTTCTATAGTATTTTCAGAAATATTTTAAATTTATTTTGGAAGTTTATAATATTCCGATTTAAATGTATGTAAAGGATTTTATTTATAATGATTTTGAATGAGTTAAAAATGTTAAATAAATAAATAAATGTTTGAATAAAATTTTGGAATTTAACTTATTTTGGAAATTCTGGGTTTTGGTAAAAGTAAGAATTCAGTTAAGAAAATAATTGATAATAAGTTATATTTGGAATTTAAAACTAAATTGTTAAGTTATTAATCTATTACAGCATTTAAATGCTGTCTTTTAAAATTGGACTGTTTTAACCTGT
This sequence comes from Allium cepa, assembly GCA_030765085.1. Lineage (NCBI taxonomy): Eukaryota > Viridiplantae > Streptophyta > Magnoliopsida > Asparagales > Amaryllidaceae > Allium > Allium cepa. The sequence continues at coordinate 555,800,233 of CM060931.1, read as the reverse complement.
AAACTTTAGGTAGCATTTCATAAGTGCTATAGAAACTGAAATTTGATATTTTTAATCAATTTGTGGAAATAATCTTTGGGAAAAGGGGATTAAAATTTGGAATTTAATATGTAATTAATAAAATAAGGAATTGATTTTTTTTGAATGGGTTTTATGGAAGAATTTAATTTTAAAAGGTGAGAGAAGAAAATTTAATTCCTAAATAAATTGAATAGATTTAAATGGTATATTAAAATGACCAATGTTTAAAAACAATATTTTGATATTGTAGTATTCGAAATATATTTTGATTTATAAAGTAAATACCATTTTTAAAGTTGTAACCACGGGTTATAATAACGTTTGGTTGTTAAGGAGACCGAGATCGGATATCTGGCATACTCTCTGTCGATACCGAAAACCACTTTACCAACCGTGTACGCGGTGGAGATTCCAGAATGAAGTAGGATGGTGGTGACGGTTCCTTTAAGGTAAATACATGGACCCGACTCCCGTGAGTTGGCATAAGGTGGCTAAAACAGGAGCGATTCTCGGATTAATGAGGTAGCACCTCTGATCGAACGCACTTCATCGTATGCCATTCTATTACTCTTGTGATTGTTTTGGTGCGCACCTTTGATTTGGGAGTGTTGTTCGAGGTGGGCGGTAACTGCGGCTACGCGTTTCCATCGGTCCGAGTAGCAATTGGTATATCTACCCTGGCATTGCCTAGTTGTGCCGTGTCACCTACCATACCGAGCCGTATACGATTTTGGTTTGTATCATACCTATGGAGTGCCCTCTGACGACGCCCAGTACGGGGGAGATTACGGTACTGTATAGACTATGGGAATATATAAATGTGTTAAGGTGGAAAATGTAAAGCCTTAACGCTATTTAAAAGTAAGTTTATTTTATAAATAGACACTATTATAATAGCGCAATATACTACATAGTAAATAGTTTAACGGATCCTTAGAGGATGGGCGGTCCCAAGCATCCTTTAAGTTACTTGCTCTATATTACAGTACACTTGAATTAGCTTACACTATATAAGTATGCATGTCCTGACTCGAGTGTTTATGTTTTATTTTACGCTCGGGTCAGCCTGAGTTGCAGTTTCAGTTTTCTCCCCGGAGCTAGGACATTCTGTAGATCTTTCGAGCTGCCGGCCAATCTTCCAGTCTATATCTTATTTTGAAATCAAGACTTTGGAATATTTGGATTTCTATTGAAGTTTTAAACTGTATTGGAGATTTAAAACTATGTAATTTTTATTTGGTTGAGTTTTTTTATAGTGGCTTCATGAACCACTAAGTATTTTAAATTCCGCTGCGAGTTTCTCTGATATCTGTGTCTGTGATTCTGTGATTAATTATTTACTGTATATTTTGAGTTTTGCCAAATTTATTTTTACAACGCGGTATTTTGAACAATTCAAGTCCGACATGTGCGGATGCGAATGGTTGAAAATATCGGGTCGTTACATGTTTAGTTATTAAAATGTGTAATATATATGTTAAAACATGTTAACAAATGTGCGACAACAATGCAGCAACTTATTTTGAACAAAACGTTGATTTTCAACAAAATGTTTTCCAGTTACATTTTGATGTTTTTGTTAAACTATTTATTCATGTAAATTAAATTTAAAAATAAATTCCTATTATCTTTAAATAATTAAAAAAAGTTTATTTGACTTATAAAATAATATAAAACAATATCCAAATCTATTTGTAAAAATACAACATCTATTTATCGGCATCAGATGAAATTTGTCAACTTTTATAAAACAAGTTTTATATATTTACCAAACCATTATAAATTAAATTACTATTATTATCAAATGAGTTTGATATGGATTATATATATTTAAAAAGAATTATTTATGCTTTAAAACAAATTTCTCGAATATTTATCCTACTTTATCGGAATTCGACTTTGGCCAATTTTACAATGGAAATCCAAAATCTTTATTCAGTATTAAAAATAAGTTTACCATTCTTATTTAACATATAAAACATGATTGTTTAATTTTGAAAAATTCTAAATTTGAATATTTAAATAAGTAAATATTCCAATTTCAAAGTGGTAAAATTACGTGTTGTTACAAGGGGAATGAATGTCCTTCATAAATAAGATATGAATATGAAAATAGATAAAAGATATAAAAGTTCTCAGAATAATGTTATTGATAACCATAGAGGTTTAAAAAATTATTGTTCGTATGATAAATTCGATAGAACATGAAGCATAAGCATACTAGAGTATAGAAATTATATATAAGGCTGAGTATATAAATTCTATAGCTTGGTAGAATAAGATAAACCCAAGATAAGTAAAAGCAATCAAAAGCGCTCATATATGAAGTTTACGATACCGAAAGGACAAGAGTTCATTTATGTTAGACAAGATAATGACATATTTACCGTGATAGTTTAAGCTGGCCAATATATATATATATATATATATATATATATATATATATATATATATATATTAAAATAATTATGTCATGGTCAAAAAGTGAAATATCTTTAGTTATTTCCTAGGGGAAACTCCTCAGAACTTGAACATCTCCCAAATGTCATATTCTAGTAATCTGGCTTTCCCTTCGGGGCCTAGAATAATTGAATGAAGAGTGTGATATGTAGCAGTACGAAGACTTATATTCTGTATGATTCTCATAATTCGATCAGTTTTTCCCTTATCTAAAATAAAAGATAAGTACAATGTAACCCAGTAAGCAACTAGAGATTCAAATAAGTATTCATAATAGCTTTCAATTTAGAGGAGACGATCAGGCATTTGGTTTGTTTCACTTTCGACTTTAGCAATGCTATCATCAGCAATTTTGTCGAGATGGTTTTCTGTATGATAATACATAATTCTAGTCCATGTTTTCTTATACTGATTAATGGGAATGACTTTCCTAGCTTTAAGTTCCACCGGAACTTCATTCAATTTCGTAACTGGAGCCGAAAGTGGACTCTTCTCGATTGTTCTTGGACTCCATGTATAACCACGGCATTGAGATACAACTTTCATTTAGAGAAAGGAGGGGAGTCTACTTAAACCTCTACCTCTTCCCCATTCACTTCTTCCCCTACCTCATGTCGGGGCAGTAGCTATTTAACAGACTAGGAGTCCTCGACAACCTCGAATTCTTTAACTATAATTTTAGAAAGTTCTACATTAGCATTATCCAACTACTGATGAAGGTTGGCCACCAAGTCAAACAGATCCATAGCCAACTTTTTGAGGTTTGATCTAAAAGTGGTACAACCTCTGGAATAGACACGATATGTTCTTTGGGTTCTTTTATTGTCTGTTTGTGGTATTTTTTCTCTTTTAAAAGTTCCAAGCGGTAGTAATCTGAAGCCAATTTTTGTTAAGAAAGCCGACCTAAGTTTCCAGCACCTCAAGTATTTCTTGAACAAGTTGCATTTTGGAAAATTTACTACCATAATCCCTTTTGAATAAAAGTATGTTCTTGCCGATTGCTTAAACATTTAGAGTGTATAGAATCCTGGTAATAGTAAAACGATACATAAAGACAAAAGGAAGCTAAGAGAGAGAGAGTTAATTTTCATTAGATTAAAGGATTACAAGTGCTAAAAATCATAAGAGAAATATACGGTATCATAATTCTTTAAAGACCGAATTTTTCCTCACCACGAAGAATTGTCCTAAAACCCCTAGACTTAGACTGGCAAGCATCCTCGAGGGATTAACCGTGTCAAAACATGAAAGATTTTCCCCTAACCCCGTCTTAAGAACTGAAAGCTCAGAAATAATCCCTAGGTTCTTACCTTGATACCATAGCCTAAATTTATTTAGGAATAGAGTTTCTCTTGAAACATCCCTTTGGAGAAAGCCAAGGGAGAAGGAGCAATACTTCTAAAATCAAGAACGACCTCTAGAGTGATGTTTAGTTTGGGTGCATGAAACCTTCAACACCTTTACCTCTTCTATCAACTCCTTCACTTCTTATCTAAAGCCTTAAGATCCTTTTGAATATTAAGAAACTTGGCTTCCTTAACCTTTAAGTTCTCAAATCTGTGTTGAATAACTAAGAGCTCTATGGCCACCAAGTTATCATACATACAAGTATAAGGTAAGAAATTATATAAGCATAAATATTTAAAGATCGAAAGTTATATTTACCTAAAGAGTAACCTGGAGGTGGAACTCTAAGTACGTTTCAGCGTCAAGAGAGGAGGTGGGGAAATTTATTATTTTCTTTGAAATAAACAAGGAAAGCCTTCACTTAATATCTCCCTTTGTCATATTAAAGGCCTCTAACTCTGAAGATCAAAAGCGAAAAGATTCAGATGCATCATTTTTAGTAGACGGTTTTGAAACAGCTTCCACCACCTTTTCGATAACAGTAGTTTTATGCATTTTAGCCATGTTAGATGCTTCCTTTGTCCAAAGAGGGCGCTTCTGGCTGGAAAGTTGTGTAGGAATCTTCTTAGGATTGAGTTTCTTTCCCAAGATGAGAGAACCAATACCTCGTGCATCCATGCCTACAAGCAAATAATAAAACTTAAGTATAAATATCATTCATATAAATTTGACTAAAAATACACAAATAGAAGAAGTCCTAAGAAATTAAAATCTATGGTCTGAGGTCAAGCCTTGGATTCTTGGCTGGAAGTAGAGGAAGAGTTAGACAAAGAAGTTGAACTCTCAATAATAGCTAGCTTACTCCTTTTCTTCTTCTTTTTGGACATCACTAAAAGAGTGGGTCAAGTGGATTTTTCAATGCTTACACAGGGCATAGCCCTTAAAAGAAGCATTCAGCAAAAGTAAGCTACGCCTCCTCAAATTCTCTACCGTGAAGGCCACATGTTTTTGGTAGAGATGAGGTTCTGTCAGAAAGAATCTTAAATTCATCCAAGGACTATGGATTCTTGGGCTTACCTAAAAAAAGGATGAGATTAAAATCATAAATTTATCTTTCAGAATTAAAGTAATTAGTTTGAATAAAAAGTTAGTAGCTTCCGAAAAGGTTGTGAGTATTGGGGAACTTCTTAATCTCACATAAAACCGCCTTTCGACTTTGAATTTTTTTATTGATTTAAATAGGTGTTGCTTCATTCTAATCTAAAAGTAATAATTAGGAACATAAGAGGTTCAGTTTGAATCTTGAAGATCAAAAAATATATTCTCTATTGACATATCCTTGTACTTACTTAGAAAGTATATGGATTTAAGTCATTGGTTAAGTACCCGCACTGCCTATGGGAAGCACCACTCTAGTAGGGCATCCCTTCTATTAGTAGGTCTCGAAGATATGGCCTCAACCCATACGATAACATGATCAGCAAGGATCCTGTCTATGTATGCTTGTCGGTTCTGTGAGGACTGCATTTTTGATCTAAGTGGAATGAATGTTTAAAGATTTTAGGTCAACATAAGTAAACAATTAAGCCTGACAATAAAAATTGCTATTAAATAAAATATAGCTACTATTCAAAATCACATAATGATAATGGCATGTATACTTCTATTATAATCAACAAAGTAAAACTTGACAATGAGGTTTGCATCAACTATGTGAGTAATAAATGAGTCAAAATGACATATTTTAGTCCCCCAAATTAATTGTTCCTAAAATATAGTCATTTATTGAAAATTCAAAACAATAAACATATAACTAGAACAAATGACAAGGTGATAATTTAATTTATGATACTTACAAGTTAAATTCAATCGAAATTATGGTCAATTCGCACTTTAAAGGGTATTCTACCAAAGGCTAATGACTAATAATTACATAAAATTTAATTAAATAAAGTAAACATCGAGTAAACTCCAAAATTAACTAAGGCTATTAATTAATCCTCGTAAACCAGCAAGAAATCTAGCAGGAAACAACCAAAATCGATAATAGAAACATAAAAAACATAATTATCGGTTCATTAATTAACAAAATCTGAACAAAGCTTGCATTAGATGTAATGAGAGAGTAAAAATAGATAAAAATTACCGATTTAGCAGTTGAACACGGAAAAGTGATCGAGCTTTTGAAATGCTACTGGCAATAAATAACTGCTGCAAAAATAAGGTAAGTGGAGAAGGAGGAGAAATAAATCCTTTACATATTATTAGTAAAATCTATTACTTCTACAAGAAACGAGTTACAGGTCCCTATTTTTGATGTTGTTATAAGAAAAGTCCCTCTATATATAAGTATGTAAATTTAGTCCCTATTTTTTGAAAAATAGAAAACGCAAGGTGCTTTGCACGTTTCTGACAGAAAATGCAAGCTAGCTTGCAACTTTTATCAGAAAAGCGCAAGCTAGTTTGCGCTTTTTTATTTTGAATTTTTTTTTAAATTTTAAAATTTTCAAAAAAAAAAATAAATTTTTGAAAAGCGCAAGTTAACTTGCACTTCTATAAGAAAAGCGCAAGATAGTTTGCGCTTTCTGATTTACAAAAAACAGGGACTTAATTTACATACTTATTATCATAGGGACTTTTCTTACAACAACATCGAAAATAGGGACCTTCGGTGCAAAACCCCTTACTTCTAATAGAAAACAGGAACCTATCCATGCTTACGTGTACAATCTCCTTCTCGGTTATTTTAAAATAGCAAACAATAAGCGTATCCATTATTTTCCTTTAAAATAATAGCAACTGCTCAAACCCACGTTTCTTGTGCAACCCAAATACCAAATCATCCCTCATTTTTTACCCCTGATTAGCCCCATTCTCTTCCACTTTATTTACTTCTTCATAGATCCCTGTCCTCTGCATCACTAAACTAAACCGCGGTACGCATAATTACTAATTATTTAAACCCTACTCTTCAAGCTGTTTAAAATCAGCAGTGATTCGTTCAACATATCATCGATGGTGACGATTTTAAGGAGTATAAGTATGCTTCGAAGATCATGTAACTTTTTTCTTTGTTGCGTGAGTTTAACAAATTACTCCATCTGACTTTACAATTTTGATGGATGTTTTATTATTGCGGCAATTGTACATAAACACATGGATACAATTTGGAGTATGTAATTGAATGGCCACCACATTCGATTAGACGCTTCCATTTTCTCTACTTCAACTACCCTTGCAGCTTCTACAATTTCTACTAACTGAAAAAACAGTAGAAACTAAAAGGTGCACAAATTTCGGTTTTTCCATTCTTATTTGTTTTCCTACCTGGCTGTGGATTATTTTTAATTTATGTTGAGCATGATTTATTGGTGATAAATAATGTTAACTGTTCCATGTCACTTTGGACTATTGATTTTACTTGATGTGGTTTTATTGCTACACTGTAATACATATTTCCCGCACATAGAAGAACAGTTACTTTATACTGCAATGGTTAGGTCACCGTAAACAACCTGTTTGATTTTGTTCTTCTACAGTTGCAAGACCGTCTATTAAATCATCATATGATGCATAGATTTTAACATTTTCAATTCAAAATTTTGGGGAAGATGTATTATAATGTCAACTATTTGGATGGGTGAAAATTGTCTTAAATTTATTCTTTATACGCTACATTTACTTTCCACCTATTTATTTATCGTTGGTAACTGTATAGATAGATGATTTTTTAACTTAAATTTGATGCATATGTCTCGATGATCCATGTGCAACATATATATAACTGTAATAAGTTATTTTTGTTTGGAGTACTTCTGTATGCTCAGTTAATCAGTGAAACTAAATACCAAGAACTTTATGTATGAGTCGAAATACTATTTATGTACCACATGCACGGATGAATAATTAATTTAGTTCAGAGAACATAGGAATATCATTATTTGTTTTTGTTAAAATTGAAATATGTATACTATGCTATTTAAGTATATTTACTGCTCACATGTATTTTATTGTTAATTTTTTTGACCTATTAACTAGAAGTGGATAGCTATGTCAGCAATCATTCAATCATTCGACTGTGTCAGTGCACTTAGTGAACTTGACTCAATTGTAGCCAAAGACATGTTTGTAATGTCAATCTCATGCTCGCTTATGCACACTGCCACTAGCATGCTTACTAAGACCAAATTGGATGATGAAATCAAATCTTGGTTAGCACTTGGTGCCCAAAAGTTGGTCAAAATCAATGCTCTTGCAAATGCATTATCTGATCAAAAGGATGAGGTACGTTATCATTGCTATCTTTTCCATAAATATTGCAGTTATGTAAAATATTTCTCCCTTCCTTGCCTTACACTTGAATAACCTTGCAGGCCTTCTTCACATCAAATGCTGCTGCTTAATCTTCAACGAAGTCATTTCCTAGACTCACCACTGAGCAAGGGCATGCTTGAATGTTCTATTTAAAAGGTTCCTACATATCTCTTTTCTTTGTTTAAATCTTCTTATTAATATATATATATATATATATATTATTTATTTATTATTTATTGGATAATAGGCTGTTGCTCTCAAGGGTTCCGAATGTCGCAAAGCTACTAACGTTAGTGCTAGACTAGAAGCACAAATAATGAAATTGAACCTTCCAATTCTCCCAACTACAACTACTGATTCATTCCGTTAGACTATTGAGCTTAGGAGAGTGCATCGTGATTACAAGCTGGACAAGTAAGCAGTCCATTTCACTGCATACATTTCACTTATGAACTCAACTATGTTTAATTGTAAAAAATGTATCGTTAATCATCATTTATTATCGATTTATGATGTAGAATATCTGGAAAGGAGTATGCATCATCGATTATAATTGATTTATGATGCAGAATATCTGCAAAGGAGAATGCTAAGGCCATCAAGGAGGCACTCAACAATGTGGTGAAGTTGCAAGAAGAGCTTGACATTGATGTTTTGATCCATGGACAGCCAGAGGTGAATGCAAGCCCATTATTCAAATCTAGAATTTTTTAATATAACAAAGAAAGAAAAACATTACAGAAAAATGGACATATGCTTCTTCTGTTCTTTTTTCTCCCAGTTTTGCCCAGATTTCAAAACATGAAGAAAATTCGGGCTAAGTTCAAAATAAACTACCGATATAGACATGTTTCCACTATGCCAGCACCGAATCAACATTCTGTATTGGAGCGATTTAAGCTTATGTCATTGAACTTTCATTGATAAAAAATTTCATTGGCTCGATTCAAAATCTCACCACTGCAAATTCGAATATAAAAGCTAAAATATCTAAAAAAATAGAAGTTGAGATGAAAGCATCAAGAAATAGGATTTAGGATGTAAATATCGAATAATATAAATTGGGAAGGTATGCATTGAATGCTATATTTTCATTGTTCATCCAGATATTATATATCATGTGATATTGTATGTAGTAAAAATTTGAATCAACAAGCATGCCTCTCATTTCAATTCAACGGTATGGTTAGCACTACGGACTTACTGTCCTTGATCACTACTGAAATTCATAATTATATTTCTATTTCTATTTAGGCAATCACTCATGTCAGTGTGTGTTAATGCATTGAGATTCATACTAAATGGATCCATAGGTGATGTTTTCTATTTAAGTTGAGTGGAAGTATCACCAAGCACAACTGTGGTCATGTTAATGGTTGGAGGGTCTGGGGATGAGGAGAAGATAAGAAATAAGTGAATGGAGAGGCTGATGTTATTTGTAGTTAATGCATGAGAAAGTATGGTAAGAGGCTCTGATTTTGTTTGCATGATTACATAAGATATTGTGATAATATAAATTCTTGCACTTTATTTTGTTACATTTGACTTGTGGCCCATCATCCACCTCTGTTAATCAATATGGTTAGCAATAATCAACAAGCATGCCTCTTATTTTAATTCATTAGTATGGTTAGCACTATGGGATTTAGCGTCCTTAGTCACTACTGAAATTCATACGTATATTTCTATTTCTGTTCAGGCAATCACTCATGTCAGTGTGTTTTAATGCATTCAGATTCGTACTAAATGGATCCATAGGTGATGTTTTCTATTTAAGTAGAGTTGAAGGATCCCCAAGCACAACTGTAGTCATGTTAATGATTGGAGTGCCTGGGGATAAGGAGCAGATGAAACATAAGTGAATAGAGAGGCTGATGTGGTTTGTAGTTACTGCATGAGAAAGTATGGTAAGAGGCTCTGATTTTATTTTCATGATTACCTAAGATATTGTGATAATATAACTTCGTACACTTTATTTTGTTACATTTGGCTGTGGTCCATCATCCACCTCTGTTCCTCGCACCATTGCATTCATACAATCGCTCTTGTGTATTTTTGTGTTTACTTTTTTGGATTATTTTATATTATGATGATCATTTCTAACTTCTACTTTATGATATAACATTCTACAGCTGCGAATTTAACTAATATTTTCAGCGACAATTCAGTTTATCACGATGATATAGATAAACATTGTTGCATCTCCGTTTTGTGATTTGCTACTTATACTTTAATATTTACTTCACATTTATTGTCTACCATATTTTCTTCCTTCCCACCATAACCAACATTTTCATTTCCTTCCATTGCAACTGTTTAGTTCCAAAGTTCACTTTGATGTATGTGCTTGATTACCCATTAGAACTACTTTCATTTTACTATTTACTTGAAAAGTAAAAACTGAATTAAAGGTCCTCCCCAAATACCCAAACTCATATATTTCTTCACCTTATTCGGTATAGTGTTTGGTACACATATTGTTACATGTGACATAATGCAAAAATACACGACTATGTGTTTCCTGTTATAACTTTCTCGGGGTGTCAAGGATCACTATACCTTGAAAACTATTTGACAGTTCCTATCTAAATATTTATACATGGACACAAAAAACTATGGACATATAGTCGTAAGTATGAACAGTTTTAGATATGCCTTAAAGACTAAATCGGTTGAGAAAATGAATCATCATTGCATACAAATTTGTCAACTCATTAGAACCTGAACAAATTTTTTATTTATAATAAGAAGTACCAAAAATGTGTTAGCTATTGGGCACAAAAGACTACATGTGCAATCTATTACATCTCAATTGAAGAATGCATGTACCTTATTCTAGGAATTTAACTCGCTCATTAGATCAGGGATACTGCTTCTTCATTAGGGAGTTGCATCAGGTTGTAGGTTGTGACATATGATTCTTAGCAACCTGAATGATGAAGGAGATATGTAAAAACAATTTTACTTGTGCGGAAAAGTGAAAAGTATGTGTAGTGATGAGATGAGATCAAATGTGAGACATGTATATGCATATTTATAGCAGGTATATGAGTGAGATTAAAAATTTAAACATCGTCTAAAAGATGCATATTATTTATCAAATTTTCTTACTTTTCATTATAACTTAGTAATATGAATTTCTTTTTTACCATTTTTTGAGGATCTTTTGTTAGATTGACAACTTTTTTATTTTTAATTGGTGGAATTTATGTTTATATTTTTATGGCATTAACATTGTTTAATACATGTTCTTAGTTATATAGATGGTAGGAGATGTATTTTTGGCTCGTAGATTATTGGAGGCTTATATTAAAATGATTTTATTCCTTATATTAGTAAATTTAACTACAGGCATCATCCATGGAAATTGAAGGCCAAAAAGCCTTTATCTTGGTAAAGAGGACAATCCCAGAAAGTAGGTTGGTCTCATTTATATTATTATTATGGTTATAAACTTAGAAACATTGGAGCCTAACATTTGTATTGTTAATATAGTTAATGGTGTTCACAGTGAAATCGACATCAACATTGGTGTTTGGATAGGCTTTTCTTTAGGGGGCGGAGGGGAAAACTTCAGAAACAACTACTACAAGTTAGGACGAGGAAGGGGCAGATGTAGAATTTCTCATTTTTGGGTACAACCTAGTGTATCTGTTTGAATGCAATTTTCTCATTTTGCGTCCATTTGTGAATAAATTAAATTTATGTTGTTATACTTAAGGCATTCCCTTTAATAACTTATGTTGAGCTTCCAGAGCAGGGTTGGCTTCAGGTCTAGACTGATTAGGCAGCCGTCTAGAGTAACCCCTCTTGGTGGGGTCAACATCAAGGAAAATACCAATGATGAATGCTAATTTATTAAAAAATAAAATTTGATATATATATTTTGTAATAAGGTTCTTTGGTTAAGTTGGTCATATACTTGCTTGTATTTTATGAGATCAGGAGTTTAATTTTAGGAGGCAAGAAATGTTTTTGTTCTGTAATATTTTCACTCTTTATCTACAGGTTGCCTAAGGGCAATCCAAGTTGTGGAGCCGGTCCTGTGTGGGAGCTGTAACTCCCGTTTTTGTTCTGTAATATTTTCACCATACCTATAGGTTGCCTAGGGCAATCCAATTAGTGGAGCCGGTCCTGGGAATTGTAACTCTTTTGGTATCTAACGCCTTCACTATTACACACATATATAAATCTTCCTGGTTATGATTGTAGAAACCATTAATCTTATATTACATACCAATGCGTATAAATTTTGTCAAAATATCAACAAAAGGCCAACCATTAAATCCTATCATGACGCTGGTACAAATGAATAATTTGCACTCAATTGTCATTTAACCAATAATGCTCTTTTTTAGCATTATTAACATAAAAGGTTGTATTGGTTATGCATATTACCCCATCATATTATTATTAGTATGATTTTTTACTAAAATTTGTGTTGTTTACACATTATTATCACAAATGCATTACTCTAAGCTGCTACTTCCGAGCAAATACATTTCAAAAAAGTTTTGTTCCATAATCTACAGTGTGGAAGCACGGGCCTCATCCTAGTAATAAATTAGTAGTCGATAAATCTTAGTTGTTGATTCCAATGGTCATTATAATAAATTCTATTATTTTTCTAAAAAGATATAACTACAAAATACATATCGCTCTTTGCATAGAAAAGGAAGCTGCTTTTCAAAGGAACCAATCAGAAGATGTTATGCATCAACAACGTAAATGGACACTGACATGTCATATGTTCCGTGAATGATAGCCCTTGGTAAAATAATAGAAAATGAAACTTCAAAATCCACTCAACGTTTGTCAAAGTGAATTTTAGGGGCATGTGTTATACCATATTTTGTCAAAGGTGCTTTATATAAAGAAATGAGACCGAAGGGACTACAACTGGTTTCATCCCCTAAGGAAATACACATAACCAAAAAGGGTGGTATTACTGCTAGCTCTGAAGCCTTAAATACGATTAACAAAGCCACATAACATAGTCCCCAAGGTATAAAACATAGAAGGGTCAAGTTTTTATAAGTACAAACTAACAAGTGAGAACGGAAAGCTAAAGGATGTAGCATTCCAAAGGAATAAAGCTTTGGGATAAGCAAGCTAAACCTAAAGGAACATGTAAGAGTATTATAATACTTTGAAATCTCAACCATCCACGTGTACATCCTAGATGTAGATGAAGAGAAGGCACCTATAGAGTACACATCATCAATCTACGTGCTATATTTAGAGCAAGCAGGATCTTTTCCAAGTGTTAGTAATCTAGCTTCTAAGCTCAATAATGCATGCCATGTCATCTATTAACATCTACTCTACATGGTTGTAAATAGGCATGGATCCCAATGTAGAAAGGATCATCTCGAAATAGCATAATTCAGATACTAAGAATAAATTGTGCTTTCCAATATTGGAGCTTTTTGCTAAAAATCATTAATGGCGGAGTTAGCCAACTCAATAGTGTAATAGCCTATCAGTTTCGATATAAGAGTCTAAAGAAAGAAAGGATAAAGTGGATGTAGGGATTAATCCAAACCATCATAAATCTCAGTGTCTCTTTACTGCTTCCGTACTTTCTACTTTCAGTATAACCTAAGTACTTTATTCTTAGCATATAATAACAAATCTAGGTCTCGGTGCTAGGTCTAAAAGTTTACTTAAATTCAATAATAGCCCTTTGCCTTCAGTAACTAGCCCACTGAATCCCTTAATATGAAATCTACTAACTGAAGCTTGTCCTTTGGTCTTTGGGGAGTTGGTGTTACGTAAAATCACACTAACACATACGAGAAGGTAATAGATAAGGTATTACAGAAAGTGCCAATGGAATATGAAGACGATTATGTTCAACCACTAGTGAATACATATGGTGTATAGAACAAATAATTATTGCTAAAAATAAAATAATGGATCAATAGGAATTGCTTTTGAAAATTTAATAAACTATAGTGGATGAACAAACGTAGTAAAAAAAGGAGCTAGGTTCTATTAGATGTTTACTCATTTCGTTTTGTGGTTCAATTCAGACCAGAAAGAGTTCAAGCACTCAAGGCAGTACTCTAATATTTTCCTTTATCTCTTTACGTAAATACTATTTCCACAGCCATCTGTTCAAGATCCTAATTGAAAGTTACTGTGCGGATCGTGCTATATGGAATAATATTAAACTAGTGCAGAAATAAACTAGAGCAATGTAAAGTAAGTAAAAATAAAACAAGCACACCAAGAATTTTTATACTGGTTCGAACTTTCCGTTCCACGTCTAGTCCTGGACTCCTTTTTGGAATTTCACTAACAATAATCCTCACTTAACCCGGAGGAATAGGTTTATACAACTCTTGAACAGCCGAACAAGGGACCTGAGCAGCAGAACATGATTTCGCCTCAACAGCCGAAGAGGACTTCAATTTATACAGAATGTATGTGACACAATGTGTTCTTAATAACACGAATTTGTCTCTTGATAGTACAAACTTCCTATAATCTTTCTCCTTTATGATATATGTATGAATGCGTGAAGATTAAGGAAATAGAAAATGAATTTGAATGATGTTGAAAGCACAAATGTATTAGAATCAAGAATTTCAAGAATAGAATAATAATCAAAAAATTGGTGTCTTTAAAACTTGATTCTAATGTTTTTATATAGATAATAATAGTTGCAATTGTTCATGAAGAGTTATCATCAAGAGTTATGATTATCTATTGGATTAAAGATTGCAACTCTTCATGAATGGAAATGCCTTTTCAAAAAATTAGCCGTTGTAAATATTCAGACTTCTGAAATTAAAAATTCAGACTTATGAAATGCAACGAAATCAAAACAGAAAGAAAATAGGCAAAAAATTGTCAAATTCAGACGTCTGATTTATACCTTTCAGACGTCTGAATATTGTATTTTGCAACATTCAAATTTCCAGAATCAGACGTATGGATTGAAGCATTCAGACGTCTGAATGTAACATAAAAATGATATTATTCTTTTAAACCAAATATGAAATTATAATGTAGTATATATCATATAGGAGAGATTTTAACATGAATAAACTCTAGACATAGACTCGATACATACTTAAGAGTTGAAGCTCATTTGAATCCGGTCTTTGATTGATTCATGTAAAAACAAGTTAGTGTATAATAATGACTTATATAGTTGTTATAGTCAAAATATCGTAATTACGAAATATCGTAAATACGAAGTTCCAACATTCTCCCCCTTTTTGACGATGACAACTATATAAGTATATACACAATATGAGCATATATAACAGGAAATAGAATTATATATACTCCCCCTTAATATAAATTGCCCCTGCCGATATAAATATATCTCCCCCTTTGACATCGACTAAAAGGAAAGTTAAAATATCATGCATATTATAGATTCAATAAAATATAAACAAGAATAAAGAAACATTAGAATCGTCATAAGATACAAGAGCCAAACAGTAGTAGCATATGTTTAAGTTACATACCAAAAGAAACGTCAGTAATTTTTAAAAACAAACAGTGTAAAAAGATTTGTTATGAAATATTGAATTTAAAGTTCCATACTAACACAATTTTAGAAAGATGAACTAGGATGATCATCACCTTCTTCATCATCGTCATCATTATCTTCATCATTGTTAGTACCGGAGCTAGATGACCATTGAAAGGGTGCAGGACTAAAGACCTTGATAGAAGTGGAAGATGAGCAACTAATACATTCCCAAATTTTGTTTAGGAAGCCACGAATAGAATTAAACTTCTTATTGGTTTGCTTTTCTAATCTATCAATCTTGGTATTGAGCTTAGCCTGATTTTGAGAAATTGTAATAAAGGCTTGTTTAGGTGTTGATTCAAGGGAAAGCACTTCTATGTTATAATCATCATGCTCGGGAGCTCGTGGAGCAATGTGGTGATGAGGTTGAGGTATATTTTGATCCCGGTTTGTGATCCATTCTTGGAAAGAAATAAAGTTAAGGTTTTGTGGACACTTAGGCAAGTTCATCAGACCTAAGGTTTTGGATCCTAGCTCCTTTATAGGTGAAAATTATGATTCCGAAAAAGTTACTCCGTAATTTCTAAGAATTTTCGTTATATATGCACCTTAATGAAAAGTTTTATAACGACGGCGACGATTAACATCCATAAACTCCTCAAGAATAACACGACCCCAATTTATAGATTGTTTCGAATATATGGCATACAGAGCTTGGAAGTTGCGTTTGTTGATAACTTCATAACTTTCGGTTCTCGGTAAGACGGAACGAATTAAAGCTCGATGAAGAATACGGGCTTGTGGCCGGAGTTGGACAAAGGTAAGCCTAGTGATATCATCGGAAAGAAATCTATGAGAGACTTCATCTCTATGATCCAAAGAGAATGAAACTTCAATTTCATCCAAATCTATTTCGGATGAAGGACATTGCAAAATATCTCCAAGACGAACTATGGGAAGATAGATTTTAACACCACATACCCAAGTCCAAATACAGTCCTCTCTATTATGGGGATGATGATGGTCAAAGTTCATATTAGCATAGAATAATTTGACTAAAAGATGATTTATCTTAACATTATTTGCAGAAAAGGATAAGAGAGATTCTAACCCACTTGAATGAGCAATTTGTTGAATTCTGTAAGGTTCAAATTCGTCAAATTTAACAGAAGCTCCCGGGAAGAAACCAGATCTATCCATTTGAGCAAATCTTTTCTTTGCTTCATCATTCCTTAGCCATTGATCTATATTCGGTGTAGATGAAGAGCTTGGAGCCCTTGGATGTTTTGTTCTTGGAGGCATTAGAGATTTTTGTTTATAATTTTTGAAGATGAAAAGCTTTAAAATGGAGTTTTGGAGAATAGAAAGGTGTTGGTTCGGATGAAGTAGGGGATGAAGTAGTAGATGAAAGTAATTAAAGTGGTTGGTGAATGGATAAATTTAATAAAACACCTTGGATTTCAAATTGCCAGTTAGATTCAGACGTTTGGAATTTCAATTCCAGACGTCTGAAATTTTAAATTTTAAAACAGAAGAAAAACAGTTCAATTTGAGGTACTTTCAGACGTCTGGAATAGAGTGTTCAGACGTATGAATCTGAGTGAAGAATATTTTTCAACAATATTCAGACGTCTGAAACAACTATTTCAGACCTCTGAAATATGTTTTTCAGACAATGTTCAATATATTTGATAAAAAATATAATAATTCTTAAATGATTTACAAAATATAAATATGATTATTCAACAACAACAAATATAGATGAAAGAAATCATTTGTTCGAATCACTTGGAGTCCTGCACTCTTCCGGTTCTATCTTGGTTATCTCTGCGTATGGTCGTAATGGAGACCAATATGGTTGATGTTCCCAAGAATTTGGAGAAACCGGAGGACGCTGTGGACTCGGCTCCCATCGATTCGAAGTAGATGGTTGAACTATATCTTTCTTTGGAGATGTACCGCAGAATTTTAATGCCACTTGTTCAATGAAACTAAGTCGTTTGGCATTTACTTTCTGCTCGTAATACATCTCTCGTTGCAAATCCAACTGTTCTTTCCGGTAATGATGAATCTCGGATATTTTTTCTTTGGTTGATGGAGAACCGAAGAAAAGAAACTGTCGAGATTTCGTCTTTTCTGGTATATAACCAGAATGTTCGCGTAAAGGACGAGGTCTATCCTGTTCACGTGGTATTGGATGTAGCGACCTTGAATTTTCGATCCCGAAAATTTCAGATATTTAGAGAAAGAAGAAAGAGATAGAAGAAGAACAGAAAAGAAACACACAATCTCACATTCGCAGCTACCAATAATAATAGTTATACCAAAGAAAACTGTATCTATCAATTTACATCGATATATCAGAGTTACAACAATTTTATACAACATTGGACAGAAACAATTTAACATCTCTCAGATATATACAATAATATAACACAGCGGTAAACACTCCATACGTTCCAGCCATCCAGCTCGCCTCCTGAGCTCCAGAACGTCCCTACCTGAAAATCTGTAATACTCGGTCTGATCCGAGCATTATATCAAAGTAACACCCGGGTCAGGCTGGAAACCAGCGTGAGTAAACCCATCTAACTTGAATGACAAAAGTATACAACTTAAATAAACCCAGGGTAACTTATATCAATTTACAACTCCACAAGTTGTTATAGACATCACATATTTCACATATCAGTTTATACAAAATCGAAGTGGTTTTAGGAATTTATTAATACTCGACTCCGGTCTCTTCGAGTCCAATGTTATCTTAACCAAAATTATCCAATTAAATACAATACAACCTTAATTACCAGATAACATTTTTATTCACATCAACTCATAATTGATAGATAATCACAGAATCATCATCCATTCAACATATCATGTCATAAAGCAATTCATATCAGAGGTATCAACCAGTCCAAAGCACTCATCATTATTCAATCATTAATAGGCAAGATTGATCACTTCATTAATTATATTAATTAATGATTCTAAAATTAGTTTCATTAGTAAATTATTCTTGAATTTCATATAATAATTACCTTTACCTTAATTGCATTCATTAATCAATCTTGATTATTCATCAATAGATATCAATTCGATAGATATCATCCAATCCAGACATTCAGCAACCAATCATCCATAAACAAGCATTTTCAATTCATGTCATAATTAATTTAATTACTTAAATTAAATTAACTCCTTAAGGATTAATCACTTAATCTTTCTTATACAATCATTAATTAATTACTAACCTTAATTAATTAATCACATCCTTGATTAACTCAATCAATCAATTTATCAATCCTTAATCCCACATTAATTATCCTTTATTTATCAATTAATAATACTTAATTATTATTTCCTTTAATACAATGTAATTAATCCTTAATTACTTTCATAATCAATTAATTAACCTTTAATTAATCCTTCATTAATTGTTAACCCATCCTTAATTAACATATAATCACTCCTTAATTTCCATTTGATTAATCCTTAATCATCATTGATTAATCAAGTAATTACCATTTAAAAACTTCTTAATAAATCCTTAATTACGGATTAACTATTCTTTAATTATTAATTATTAAAACCTTAATTATTAATTAATAAAACTTAATTACAAGTTAAGCACTACTTAATTATTAGTTAAGTAACCTTTAATTAATTAATTAATAACTCACTAATTACTTAATTAGTAAATCTTAACCACTTGATTAAATTAAGTTGAATTACACTTAATTATTTGATTAATGAATCCCTAATCATTGATTAATAATCTAATTAACGATCTTTTTAATTACAAATTAATACATCTTAAATAATTAACCTTTAATCCTTAATCATTTATCAATCAAGTAAATTATTTTCCTTAATTAATTTCTTAATCATTCCTTTATAATTAAACTAACTAATGCTTAAAGGTAAGGTTACTCACTTTATAATTAAACTTAGTGCAAAATTTAGTTTACACTTAAACTTACTTTCAAACATAAAAAAATAGAACAGGTTCTTTTCTTATAAAACCTACAAACAACAAAGTATACCCGAGCCTAACCCTTCAAAAACTTGGGGTTTCAAACCAAACTTCCCCGAGCTAACTTTATATAATTTAAACTTAAAAAGAGTTTAAACAATTTAAAAATCTTTCTTTAAAATTATATGGCAAAGAAGTACTTGACTTATAAAAGTAAATTTACAAGTGTTTACACCAAATTCATCATTTTTTTTAGTTCAAATAAATTTTAAATTTAACTTAACATACAAAGTTGTTTTAAATCTTTTAAATTTAAAACTTATTTTAGTTTGAAAAACTGAAATTCAAATTTAGTCTTTGATTTCCAGATTTGAATTCAACTTCAAACTTGCTCATATTTTAAAATTTTCAGTTTTTAAAACATTCAATCTACTTCCTATTTGAAGTAGTTAATAATTCAAGTTTTGAAACTTTATATTTTATTATTATTTAAAACTAAGATTTAAAACTAACTTGAATTTAAGTTTTCAAACTTAGATTTAAAACTAGGTTTAAAACTTCCTTTACACTTAAAAGCTTCTGTTTTTAAAAAAAATCCAAACACAGAGTACAGGTTTACTGTTAAAAACCCGTAACCCAAGAATACCCGAGATAACCCAAATCTACTTCGAGTTCCAACCCACACTTTCCCGAGCCTACTACTCAACAACTTCGAGTTAAAGAAACATTTACCCGAGTACAAAACCATCACTACAACAAGCTACAACAGTCACCAGGGCATGGTGCACATGCACATTGCCGACCATCATCTCCGATCATCAGAGATGATCGTTCCACAACCAAAATCACCTCATCATCCCAACTCGATCTTCAGGTTATCTTCACCCCAACTCGAATTCGAATTCGAGTCTCCATCTAAACTTGGAACAAAACATCAGAGTCAAAACTTCAACCTGTACATTTTCCTCGCTATCACAATCCCGATCATCGGAGTTGTTGCAACTCCGGCCAACCCTTCTTCTACTTCCCAGCATTCATCACCCAAAAGGCTGAAACACTCGGTCCACCCTAGAAACTACAGTGATCGAATTCCCAAACCTAACTAAAACTAGGGTTCTAAAGGAAAAACCACCACCGCAACTTCCAAAATGCTTTCCATCATCATCAATGATTTTTTCTCGCTTCTCCTAACTCTCCTTCATCATCTGGAAGAACCCCGAGCCTCCACTATTCATATATCACCAGAATTTTCAAATAATCCTATTTCCAGTCAATACCAAACTACAACTTAACCCCTCTACTAAAAATTCTAATTCCAATGTTAAAAATCATATTTCAATTGATGTTTTCAATTTATAGTACTGGATTTACAAATCATACGGTATGAATCCTAATCCATATCAACATGCATTGATGTTTTTATATGTTTTCCAGAGACATTAAGCTAAATTTTTAACTTATTTAAATTTTAAATATTAACTTAAGATAAAACAAACAATTTTAGTTTATAAATTTCATTCTATCAGAAACAAATAAAAAAATAAAGATTTAAAACAGAATTTTTGCCTGGAAAACAAACAGAGCGGGGAAATTTAAACAGTATGCACAAAGATACATATTCACATCAAACATTTACTTATAATCACAAGTAATACTTATTCACTTCAGTATACTAGCATGCAACCAGTTTTTTTAAACTTTTTAGATTTAAAAAGTTACTCACCTCCATATGAAGAAACAGAGAATAGTTTTGATTTGCTCTGTCAAATCTGAAATTGCCTTTGGATTTGAGAAGATCTGAGATTGTTAAATCTATCTTGAATCATATGTTGATGAGTTGATTTCGAGCTTTAGGTTGAAGATTGTGAAAACAATTGTAGTTTGAAAATTTTATTTCCTTTTTATTTGTTCCTGATTTTCTTACAGGCTTTGCTCAACAGGTTTCTCTTCTTTTTTTTTTTTTAAGAAAATGGTTTACAGTGTTTTTACTTGTTTTGATTTCTGATCCGAAACTTATGTTTGTTTATATTTTCAATTTCTTTTGTTCCTTATTTTTATTTATTTAAAAAAAACTCATGTTGCCATTTGTTACTTTATGTTGTAGAATGCTTCCAAGTGTAATTGCAAGCTTTAATTGTCTTACTTGTTTTATAAATGTAAAAATAAGAATTTTTATGTCCCACTCCTTATTTAAATTTCACTTATATTTTTAGGCTCAACATATATATAAATGTTTAGAAAAGATATCACCCTAAATTAAATCCTAATTTTAAATTTCCCTTGAAAATTGAATACAAATCGATGCTCTTAATATACTCAACATATATATACACTTATATTCTTGCATTTGAACACATTTAAAATCTTCAACATTATTAAGCTTGCACAACATCGTATATAAATATATTTATTTTACTATAAGTTATATCATTTCCAGATATCTATTCCAATATTTATCATAGTTTCAAATACATCAGATATCTTTTATTACCAGGATTTTATCTGTTCACTAAATAAAGTCAAAACTTATTCAATTATCAGATGTCGAAATTTTGGGTTATCACATTCCTCCCCCCTTTGAATCTTTTCGTCCTCGAAAAGGAACGAAAGCAGATTTTATTAACTACTTTTTTAAAACCAGTTAAAATATTCGTTAATCATTTTAAAACACTTTTTAAAATCTGTATAATATTTCCAAAATAGTTTTATAAAAGTACTTTTATAACTTGATGTTTCAATCAGTCCATCTTTATTCTCATAGAAATTCGGTCATACGTTGATCAGGCGTACAACTGAAAATCTATAAATACTTAGCAGACCCATTTTCAACATCCAGTGAAAATATTTGGAAAATAATTTTATTGAAAATATAGAAAACAGTTTTTTTATTGAGGATAGAGGATATATCTTTGGTGAGAATGCTCTGGAAATCATCACCACCATGCATGGTCGCAGTTACATTCCTGGGCTACGTTGCCGTCACAACAAAAATCCATGTAACTGCAGGCTCTCCGTGGCCTCTCGATTACGCCATGGATCCCACACGACAGATCGCAGTTACACTCCAGGGTTACGTTGCCATCACAGCAAAAGTCCATGTAACTACAGGCTCTCAGCGGCCTCTGATTTTCGCAGTCGAAATGAAACTTCTCCACTCCTATATAGGTCGCAGTCTACCGATATAAAATCAAACGCAGACTGTTGGCTCTCAGCGGCACACACGACTTTCGCTATGTTATACCATAGGTCGCAGTCTACCGATATAAAATCAAACGTAGACTGTTGGCTCTTAGCGACACACACGACTTTCGCTATGGTATACTCTACTCATAATCCCCAGGAACTAGTTTTGTCCGGACTCCTCATAGGATTAACTTTGGAACCCCCTCTTAGGCCTCATGGAGGCACCACCCGGTGGTACTCCTGAGAAGTTCATTTCAAGGGAGCGCTTTTTCCCCAGAGCCATCATCAAAACATTTTATACTATACACATATAGTATCTTCAAATCATACACCTAGTATGATCTCATACAAAGCTCCTTTACACAAAATCGATAATTCTCAAACTAAGCTTTCCAAATTCAATATAGATTTTGCCCAAAAATCAAAAGCCTTTCCAAATCCATAGGTTCCCAAAACCTTTTTCCAAAATCCTCATAAGATCCTTTGTACATATATATACAGATATTGTAACGACCCGCTATTTTGGACTATTCGCATCCGCACATATCGGACTTGAATAATTCAAAATACCGAATTGTTAATTTAAATTTGGCAAAACTCAGATATACAGTAAACAAATAATCACAGAATCACAGACACAGAGTAATAATATGCAGCGGAAGTAAAAGAGATAGTAGTTCATGAAGCTACTATATAAATATATAAGATACATCAGAGTTTACAACAGAAGAGAAATACTATACATCAAGTACAAATCAGAATACACCACTGGAATCATCGAATACTGAAAGCAGAATAGATGGCTGGATCTTCAAGCAAAGCTCCAACTCCAAAGGTGAGTCTCAAAAGCTGAACCACTCAGTCTGACCCGAGCGTAAAGCAAAACACAAAACACTCGAGTCGGGATTAATATTCTCATATCAATAAATCCAACTCAAGTGAAATAGCAATCGAAATACAAGTAACTCAAAGGATGTCGGAATCACCATCCTCTAAGGATCCGTTAAACTATCTACTATGTAGTAGTATATGCTAAATAGATAATGTCTATCGGTAATATAAATTATCAAAATAGTGTTAAGGCGTTACCATTATCCCCCTTAACACATTTTTATAAGCATCATAGTCTATACAGCACTATAAACTCCACCGTAAACTGGTGGGATATCAGGGAGTACTCCATAGGTATAACACAAAATAAATTCGTAGTGATCGCGTATATAGGGATACAAGTATGACAAGGTACATGAGGCAATACCCAAGGTAGTGAAACTACCGTTTGCCTGATCCGGATTGGTGAAAACGCATCGCCGCAGCGATCGCAACATCGCGAAACAACACTCCTGAAATTCCGAGGGTGCACCAATCAATCACAAGTAATGAGTAGTAGTTACGAAGAAGTGTGTCCGCTCGAGGTGGCTAACCCCATTTGGCCCGGCACGGCTCTTGATTTAAGTCATTTCCAATTTGACACAAGTGTCAAGGCTATCCATTATCGTTCTCTTTCTTCAGTCATCACGTACATCATTCCAACCACTTTATTCTGGATCATCACTCCGCGTAAAGTTATTAAAGTGGTTTTCGGTTTAGATAGAGAGTATATCCAAAACCGATTCCGGTCTCTTTAATAACTTTCGTGATTATTACACCGATTGGTCGTTTAATATATTTCAAAACCAAATCAATTTCAATTTCAATTCGAAAATCAATTTCCAAACTTACATTTCAAAACTTCCAAATAATCATTTCAAAGTCTTACAATTCAATTTCAATTTTCATTTAAAACAATTCAAATATTGATTCAAGTTCGTATATAAGTTTTATTCCGAAAATCATTTAAATGATTAAATTCAACATTCAAACCAATTTAAATTCATTTATAGATTTCATTCAATATTCGTTAAGTTACTTTATCATTCAAAACAATTTTACATAATTCCCAATTCATTAAATCAATTACTTTCGTTCATCTTCGTTTTATCAAAACTTCAAATTTAACTAAATTAGATTCGTCAAATCAAATTCTCAAAATTACAAGTCTTACATTTATTTCAATAAATCACATTTTATTTCTTTTTAAAGAAATTCAATTTCACTTGTTTGCTTACTTAAATAATTTCCAAAACTTAATTAACAAAGAAACTCAATTTCAATTATTTACGAAGTTCCAAATTTACTTATTCAAAAGTTCAATTTCTCTTATCAAAGAATTCAATTTTATTCAATTATCAAATAATTCAATCTTATTCAATTATCAAATAATTTCAAACTTAATTATTAATAAATTCAAAACTTAATAATTTCAACTTAATTTTCAATTTAAACTCGATTATTAAATCATTTCAAAACTTAATAATTTCAATTTAATTATCACATCATTTCAACTTAATTATAAATTCAACTTAATAATTTCAAACTTAATTATAATTCCAAACTTAATTATAATTTCAAATTTAATTATTAAATGTTTCAAGCCTAATAATTTCAGAACTAAATTATTACTTATTCCAAATTATTTATTAATAATTCCAAATTTAATTATTAAATAATTAAATTTCAAACAACGTCCTTTCATCAATTACCACGTTAAAATTTGTTCCAGATTTCAATCTTTTCATTTTCCTTTCAAAAATTCAAATTCCAATTTCCTTTCAAAACTTATTCTTTTTCGAATAAAATCATTATTTTATTTTTAAATCAAATTATTGACCAATCGGATTTTATTTAATTCTCTATCCTAAGTCAAGTTCATTTGGGTATTTATCATTTAAACCCGATTCCAATTTCAATTCAAGATCAAGCATAAAAAAGGGAACTTGCATTGTGATAACTGGGATGGTGTCAAAGTAAATAAACCAGCAATAACAACAATCAATAACAATCCAATAAATTAATTCACATAATCCCGAAATAATCGTATTAATTTACATTGTTATTTGTGCAAATTAATATAATTATTTCTAGAATCTATACTATCATTTCATGTTGATTAAAGATTATTACATTACGGTTTTTCACTTGTCGTTCAATTTCAATTTCAAATTTAATACAACAACAATTAATCCAGTATACGTTCAAAGGTTCAAATTATAATTTATCAAATTCTACGTGTCAGTTATCTTACAATTAAAAGGGGCCATATTATTCAAATTAACTAATCAAATTCAATACATATGTCGATTCAGAATTTTAAACTATCCTACGTCAAATTCAATTGAATAATATTTATCGCTTTATACATTATAATTTAACATCCAATATAAACAACAATCAAACAATCAATTTATCAACCAAACTGTATTATCGTCGCATAATAATTATCAGATAATGTTGTCAGATGTCATAGATGAACAGATACAGGTAATAACAGTGTACATAACAAACAACAGCATATATTTCAATTGTCGTTTCAATTGAAATCAAATTTAATAAATAAAATAATATTAATCGTGAGTGATTGCTCACCTTTCAAGGCTAGACGATGAACGAGAAAATGACACAGATGCGCACACTGATACAGACATAGAAATTGGATTTCGCATCCAAGCAAAGCAAAATCGGCACGAATTCAACGATCAAAGCTGATAGATAAGAAATAGAGAAATCAAATCAAAACTAGATCGATGCAGATAAAATTGAAATAGAAGTATATTATATTTCTATTTTCTTAAAACTAATATTTAATTTAAAATATAGATTTAAATGACATATCTACGTATCACGTTTAAATTTAAAAATAGCATATATTTTCTTAATATTAAATTTAAATCCCATATATACAGTGAAACTTCATATTATACTTTAAACTATCAATATTTTGTTAAGAATCATACTTTCAAAATTCAGCAGCATAATTATTTAACTGTACATCATGCATATATCTATAAAAATCATTTCGAAAGTCTTTCTTATGTTGAAATCTATACTCAAAAATGTAACAAACTGCAGTAACCCAAACCAACAATGTAAATATTTTATGATATAACAACTCTGTTAAAATAAAAGGGTAAATAAGCTTTTAAAGTGCATATACATATGCCTTTACAAATGCAGCTGAAACATAAATAATAGCCGAAGCCAAACTTATGCAAACAATACATAACTGCAACCCAACGTATACTTTCCTATATAAAGCTTTGTGCATTATTATTATATTCTAAAATACATATACATACGAGACATGTAAATCAGCATAATACTATATAAATGTTATACTATATTTACATATAAACCCAAAGTAACATATAGTTATACAACTGTATAAATAGTATATACTATAGATAAAATAAGTGGTTATATGTACACCATATAGACAAAATTGTTATGAAAAGCAAATCTACCCGAATTGTTCCAAACGCAAGATAAAATATACATACGTGTATTTTAAAAAAACCAATCCATTTATTATAAAAGTGTATACTATATCCAAAAACAAATATACATATCTCCATGAATAATTTACTGACCTTTCATAATGCATATATAACTTGAGATCTGCGAACTACTTTTATAACATATGCATGTATACTTTTGAATATATATATAGTATATACAGTAAACTGTTCAATAAACCAATGCTTATCATAACTAAACAATATATACTTACAGATTTACAATATGAAATCTATGCTGACCAACAAAATGATAAAGGATTTGTATAAATTCTTATATATAAAGCAACAGATTTTATAAAACTAATATACATAACAGGTTTGAAAGCTTATATAAAACTATAAAATAAAAAGAGAAGGCTGAGGTTAGATGCATACTGACCGAAGGTGTCGGGGTCGGAGAAGTGGAAGGATGAGAAAACGGCGAGGCCGGTGGTTGCCACGTGCGGCATGAGGAAGGAATGCTCGGTTGTGAAGGGCGGCTATGGCATTGCGCATGGCGGGGGACAAACGGACTACGGTTGCACGGCTTCAAGGCTACGGTGGCGTTGGAGGGAGATGAGGCGGAGCTTCGCCATGCGGGGATGAAGTGGCCAGAGGATAGGAGATAGTGGGACGGTGGCTGGAGAAGTGGGTGGGTCCGGGTTAGTGCGGCGGCGAAAGCCTTGGGTTGATAGGATGTAGACGAAAGTGGCCATGGCGAAGAGGAGCTACGGTGGCCGGTGTGGGTTTTGGGGTGTAGGTCGGGTTTGTGTGTGCAGCTCGGCACGGCTAGGCAACATGATGTTGAATTTGATTCATGGCAAGGTAAGTCTGGAAAGTCACGGCATGGGAAGTTTTGGCAAAGTGATGGTCATTGGAAGTCTTGGCCGGAGGTGGCTCGACAAGGCTCGGGTTTGGTTGTTGATGGCGGTGGAGGCAGTGAAGCTATGGCAAAGCTCGGCCACAATATGAGGAGGAGCAGCCGAACTCAAAATTAAAAGTAATAATTTGAAAAGAGGGAAAATGAAGGAGTTAAAGACTTACTGTAAAAGTTTTTGCCAGAGGAAGAAATGAGCAAGAGAGGTGGAGAAAAAGGAAAAACAAAATGAAAGAGGAATGAGAAGAGATGTATCCAGCCAATAAAGTATGAACGTGTAAAAGAAAATGGAAAATGAGATGTAAGGCAACACAAGAATGAACATGCATCATTAATTCAAAAGACTATCAATTTCCTAACAACTTGTGGGTTTTTAGAATTCCAAGGAACAACAAAGGAAATGACGGTTGGTAATATAACTTGGCGTATAAATGAATGGTCAAAGAAATTTAAAATGCTCGAAACCACACCGATACAATGAACCGGTGCATGGCTCCGTCGCGTAACAGACCCAAAATAGGGAAATAAATACACCACAGAGATCAGCACGACGAGACGATCAAAATGGCATATGAATATCAGTGGTACGATTGAATTGTAAAAATTCAAAATTTTCTACTACGGAAAATGCATAAAATTCGCAGAAAAATAAGATCGACGGAGCCAAAGATGTCCGAATTTGAAAAAACGACAAACTAACAACTTGCTCAAAAGATGGTTTAAAATTTTTCTATGTAAAAATATTTTCATTTTGAAAACGTTTTATTTTCAATGCTTTTTAACTGATTAAATTGAAGTAGATTTACGCGCGAAATAAACTTTCATATTTTCGGACGAAAATTTACCAGTTGCTATGTTTGACTGAACGCATTCCTAATATCAAGTTTATATTTCAAAATTTTATCGTTTATATTCCACAATTTTTTTTTATTAAATACGTTACTAAAACCGGTTAAATTTACGGGTCTTACAGATGTTTATAATTTTAAAACTTTGGATCATTTCAAACCTGTATAAAACTCCTTTTATACTTCAAACATTTTCAAAAACCCTTTTCTTCTGGCAAAAGATTCAACAAGGGGAGTTTCATTTTATAAAACAAAGATATTTAACTTTGTTTACTCAAAATCAAATATTAAAATTTGATTACTTCTTTCAATATCATTTTCATTCAAATCCGTACAATGTACACATATCATCCGTACACTATACCAATCTGATCGCTCACTCGATCACACAATTTCACTTCCGAACTAGTATCGTCCACCCGACTTCGTAGTGCGGACTCAGATCTGGTTTCTTGATCAGAAACCGTCATTCTCCTTGCATAGTCATAACTATGATAGAGAATATCCAGAACCAATCAACAACCCATATCCAGGTTCGCCGTCGAAAATCGAGTGAAAAATTACACTCGGATCGATAAAACTATCTTGAAATTCTGTGCTCGAATCTGGATCAAATCATTATGCGAATAGAATAACATACGTACACCCTACGTATTTATCTTTATTGGTTATTAGCCAAATCAATTTCATTTCTATTCACATTCACTTTGATTTTCATTCAATTACTCACAATTGCTTCAATCCATTTGGATTATCACCTCTATTCTTATCTCGATTGGGTATTTAACCAATAAACAGTTTGAACTCCGACCAGTTTATTTAGAAAATAGTTTGAAAATTTTAAAAATAGATAAGTAGTTGGAACAAGAATTACTAGTTTGTAAAATAGGTGTAAAATAGGTAGAAAATAATTAAAATAATTATAGAAATTTTATATAATTGCAAAATAATAGTAGGATAGTAATTAGTTTATAAAACAGTTGGAAATTTGTTAAACAGTTCAAAAATAATTGTAAAACAAGTATAAGATAGTTTGGCTTTTAAAAGAGAGGTTGTATATATAATAAATAGCTTGGAAAAATAAGTTTATATTAAAACAATTTATATTAAAAAAAATAGTCCAGAGCCAAAACTGTTCAATTCCCAATCTCTATTCCCAATCAATTCAATTTAAATTCCACTTTTATTTAAATTGACTTAACTCCAATTTAAATAACTTCAATTTCTATTGAAATTGATTCAACCCCAATTCAAGTTGAATTAATCTTAGTTTCTTTCCAAATTTAACTTTATTCAACCTTGATCTCAAATTCTACTAATTTAAATAAATTTCAATTGAACTAGTTCCTATTTCAATTCATTTCAACTCCAGTTTAAATTAATCCCAATTTTCAAACTCCATTTCCACATCAAGTTGAATTATTCTTGATTTCCTCCCAAATTCGATTCAAATTCCATTTGAATTTAAAACTATTAAACTTTAATTACAATTCCAAATTATTCAAATAAATTTGGACTAATTTCAAACTGAATCCACTTTAATTTCAAATCATTTCCAATTAATCCAATTCAAATTTTCCATTTGAATTTTATACTTATACATCTTCAATCACAATTTCAATTAATTCAAATCAAATTCAATTTGAACTAATTTCAATTCAAACTCCAAATTTTAAACCATCTCGAATTATATAAATTTGAGTTAAATTCACTAAGGTTGGTTCAACCCTTTAAACCAAGTTAACCTTTATTAAAAGCTTTTAAACAATTTAATTTATTACCCAATTTTATCTTCTAGTTTGAAACCAATTCTTAAACAAGTTAAATTTTCAGATTCAATCATTTAAATTTTCATTTCAAAGTAATTCCATATCCATAATTTCAAATTAACGTTAGATTTTTCTTTTTATCTCAATAATGGATATATTACCACACTTCATTTCTCATTCATTAAAAACAAATTCAATTCACAACTTAAAGATTTTTAACAATAATAGGATGATATCATCTAATTTATTTTAAAACATCCATTCATTTTCAATTTTTAGATCTCAAGCCTATTTTGAGATCACACAAACTCTCAATTCCAATCAACCATTTAACTTCCCAAGTTAAATCTTAATTTCATCTTGAAATTTCCAAATCAGGTTGACCATTCCAACTTATTTAACTTTTCCCCAAGTTAAACTCAATTCACTTAATCCAGTCAACCTTACCCAATTTGAACTTCCATTTCGAATTTAAACTTTTCATAAATAATCTTCCCACTTATTAAATTCAAAAACTTATCACTTTGGGTATCACATCTCATTCCAGATTTAAAACTCAATATTTAGAGTTTATTTCAAACCATCCACATATATATACATTTTACTTCTTGGCCCACCAAGCCAAATTTTAAAATTTAAACCACCCTTGGTTTTAATTCAAAACAAATTCCTTTAAAACTTTAAACAACTCTTGTTTGCATCAAACTCTCTCATTCAAATAATATTATTTATTATTCCTTTTAATAATTTGAAAACAAATTTCAAATGTTTTTAAATCTTAAGATCCAAACTTCACAATTTAGATCAACTTCAATTTCAATTTATAACCCATACTTACTTAAATCGTTTACTTCCTTAAAACATTTCATTATTAAATACAACAACCATTTATGATAATAACCAAGATTACCATCTCTAAAAACCAATTCCTTATTATCTTATTCTGAATTCCCAAATTCACGATTTAAATTTCAGTTTGAATTTATTTCAAACTTATCTTTATTTAATTTTAATTCGGTTGTAATTCTATTACCACTTAATTTAATTCCAATATTTAACATCCAATTACCTTAATATTTGTTAGAAAAATATATTGCTTTATATATCAAAATATATTATTATATAAAATCATTAAAAATCTTTATATAAGAAAATAACAAGTACACTCTCTCATATATATATATATATATATATATATATAGACACACACACACACACACACACTCAACTCATTCTAGGGTACCACTTACCCTATCTTTAATGAGTAATCCCACCAGAGCCAAGGTTCTCGCTTAACCTTCTGCTCTGATACCAAACGTAACGACCCTGAATTTTCGATCCCGAAAATTCCAAATAGTTAGAGAAAGAAGAAAGAGATAGAAGAAGAACAAAAAAGAAACACACAATCTCACATTCGCAGCGGATAAAATATAATACCAATAATAATAGTTATACCAAAGAAAACTGTATCTATCAATTTACATCGATATATCAGAGTTACAACAATTTTATACAACATTGGATAGATAAAATTTAACATGCGGTAAACACTCCATACGTTCCAGCCATCCAGCTCGCCTCCTTAGCTCCAGAACGTCCCTACCTGAAAATCTGCAATACTCGGTCTGACCCGAGCATTATATCAAAGTAACACCCGGGTCAGGCTGGAAACCAGCGTGATTAAACCCATCTAACATGAATGATAAAAGCATACAACTTAAATAAACTCGGGGTAACTTATATCAATTTACAACTCCACAAGTTGTTATAGACATCACATATTTCACATATCAGTTTATACAAAATCGAAGTGGTTTCGGGAATTTATTAATACCCGTCTCCGGTCTCTTCGAGTCCAATGTTATCTTAACCAAAATTATCCAATTAAATACAATACAACCTTAATTACCATATAACATTTTTATTCATATCAACTCATAATTGATAGATAACCACAGTATCATCATCCATTCAACATATCATGTCATAAAGCAATTTATATCAGAGGTATCAATCAGTCCAAAGCACTCATCATCATTCAATCATTAATAAGCAAGATTGATCACTTCATTAATTATATTAATTTATGATTCTCAAATTACTTTCCTTAGTAAATTATTCTTAAATTTCATGTAATAATTACCTTTACCTTAATTACATTCATTAATCAATCTTGATTATTCATCAATAGATATCAATTCAATAGATATCATCCAATCCAGACATTCAACAACCAATCATCCATAAACAAGCATTATCAATTCATATCATAATTAATTTAATTACTTAAATTAAATTAACTCCTTAAGGATTAATAACTTAATCTTGCTTATACAATCATTAATTAATTACTAACCTTAATTAATTAATCACATCCTTGATTAACTCAATTAATCAATTTATCAATCCTTAATCCCACATTAATTATCTTTTATTTATCAATTAATAATCCATAATTATTATTTCCTTTATTACAATGTAATTAATCCTTAATTACTTTCATAATCAATTAATTAACCTTTAATTAATCCTTC
Source organism: Allium cepa (assembly GCA_030765085.1). Taxonomy (NCBI): domain Eukaryota; kingdom Viridiplantae; phylum Streptophyta; class Magnoliopsida; order Asparagales; family Amaryllidaceae; genus Allium; species Allium cepa. The sequence goes on along the minus strand of CM060931.1, from coordinate 555,767,039 downwards.
ATTAACTGTTAACCCATCCTTAATTAACAAATAATCAATCCTTAATTTCCATTTGATTAATCCTTAATCACCATTGATTAATCAAGCAATTATCATTTAAAAACTTCTTAATTAATCCTTAATTACGGATTAACTATTCTTTAATTATTAATTATTAAAACCTTAATTATTAATTGATAAAACTTAATTATAAGTTAAGCACTACTTAATTATTAATTACTTAATTAATTACTCACTAATTACTTAATTAGTAAATCTTAACCACTGATTAAATTAAGTTGAATTACACTTAATTATTTGATTAATGAATCCCTAATCATTGATTAATAATCTAATTAACGATCTTTTTAATTACAAATTAATAAATCTTAAATAATTAACCTTTAATCCTTAATCATTTATCAATCAAGTAAATTATTTTCCTTAACTAATTTCTTAATCATTCCTTTATAATTAAACTAATTAATGCTTAAAGGTAAGGTTACTCACTTTATAATTAAACTTAGTGCAAAATTTAGTTTACACTTAAACTTACTTTTAAACATAAAAAAAACAGAATAGGTTCTGTTCTTATAAAACCTATAAACAACAAAGTATACCCGAGCCTAACCCTTCAATAACTTCGGGTTCCAAACCAAACTTCCCTGAGCTAACTTTATATAATTTAAACTTAAACAAAGTTTAAACAATTTAAAAATCTTTCTTTAAAATTATATGGCAAAGAAGTACTTGACTTATAAAAGTAAATTTACAAGTGTTTACACCAAATTCATCATTTTTTTAGTTCAAATAAATTTTAAATTTTCACTTAACATACAAAGTTGTTTTAAATCTTTTAAATTTAAAACTTCTTTTAGTTTGAAAAACTGAAATTCAAATTTAATCTTTGATTTCCAGATTTAAATTCAACTTCAAACTTGCTCATATTTTAAAATTTTAAGTTTTTAAAACATTCAATCTACATCCTATTTGAAGTAGTTAATAATTCAAGTTTTGAAACTTTATTTTTTATTATTATTTAAAACTGAGATTTAAAACTAACTTGAATTTAAATTTTCAAAATTAGATTTAAAACTAGGTTTAAAACTTCCTTTACACTTAAAAGCTTCTGTTTTTAAAAAATAATCCAAACACACGGTACAGGTTTACTGTTAAAAACCTGTAAACTAAGAATACCCGAGATAACCCAAATCTACTTCGAGTTCTAACCCACACTTTCCCGAGCCTACTACTCGACAACTTCGAGTTAAACAAACATTTACCCGAGTACAAAACCATCACTACAACAAGCTACAACAGTCACCAGGCATGGTGCACATGCACATTGCCGACCATCATCTCCGATCATCAGAAATGATCGTTCCACAACCAAAATCACCTCATCATCCCAACTCGATCTTCAGTTTATCCTCACCCCTTCTCGAATTCGAATTCGAATCTCCATCTAAACCTGGAACAAAACATCAGAGTCAAAACTTCAACCTGTACATTTGCCTCGCCATCACAATCCCGATCATCGGAGTTGTTGCAACTTCGGCCAACCCTTCTTCTACTTCCCAGCATTCATCACCCAAAAGGCTGAAACACTCGGTCCACCCTAGAACCTACAGTGATCGAATTCCCAAACCTAACTAAAACTAGGGTTCTAAAGGAAAAACCACCACCGCAACTTCCAAAATGCTTTCCATCATCATCAATGATTTTTTCTCGCTTCTCCTAACTCTCCTCCATCACCTGAAGAACCCCGAGCCTCCACTATTCATATATCACCAGAATTTTCAAATATTCCTATTTCCAATCAATACCAAACTGCAACTTAACCCCTCTACTAAAAATTCTAATTCCGGTGTTAAAATTCATATTTCAATTGATGTTTTCTATTTATAGTACTGGATTTACAAATTATACAGTATGAATCCTAATCCATATCAACATGCATTGATGTTTTTATATGTTTTCCAGAGACATCAAGCTAAATTTTTAACTTATTTAAACTTTAAATATTAACTTAAGATAAAACAAACAATTTTAATTTATAAATTTCATTCTATCAGAAACAAATAAAAAAATAAAGATTTAAAACAAAAATTTTGCCTGGAAAACAAACAGAGCAGGGAAATTATAAACAGTTTGCACAGAGATACATATTCACATCAAACATTTACTTATAATCACAAGTAATACTTATTCACTTCAGCATACTAGCATGCAACCAATTATTTTAAACCTTTTAGATTTAAAAAGTTACTCACCTCCATACGAAGAAACAGAGAATAGTTTTGATTTCCTCTGTAAAATCTGAAATTGCCCTTGGGTTTGAGAAGATCTGAGGTTGTTGAATCTATCTTGAATCAGATGTTGATGAGTTGATTTCGAGCTTCAGGTTGAAGATTGTGAAAATAATTGTAGTTTGAAAATTTTATTTCCTTTTTATTTGTTCCTAATTTTCTTACAGGCTTTGCTCAACAGGTTCTCTTCTTCTTTTTTTCTTTTTTTTTGAGAAAATGGTTTACAGTGTTTTTACTTGTTTTGATTTATGATCTGAAACTTATGTTTGTTTAGATTTTCAATTTCTTTTGTTCCTTATTTTTATTTATTTAAAAAAAACTCATGTTGCCATTTGTTACTTTATGTTGTAGAATGCTTCCAAGTGTAATTGCAAGCTTTAATTGTCTTATTTGTTCTACAAATGTAAAAATAAGAATTTTATGTCCCACTCCTTATTTAAATTTCACTTATATTTTCAGGCTCAACATATATATAAATGTTTAGAAAAGATATCACCCTAAATTAAATCCTAATTTTAAATTTCCCTTGAAAATTGAATACAAATCGATGCTCTTAATATACTCGACATATATATACACTTATATTCTTGCATTTGAACACATTTAAATTCTTCAACATTATTAAGCTTGCACAACATCATATATACATATATTAATTTTACTATAAGTTATATCATTTCCATATATCTATTCCAATATTTATCATAGTTTCAAATACATTCAGATATCTTTTATTACCAGGATCTTATCTGTTCACTAAATAAAGTCAAAACTTATTCAATTATCAGATGCTGAAATTCCGGGTTATGACATTGAAGTTGCCAAAATTTCTATTGAAGATGTAGAATAACTCGAGGGAGAATTGTCCGAGTTAGAGTTGTTGTTTGATACCATTGAAAGAAGGAGGAAAAACATTTTGAATACCATTGTAATAATTTCTTTGGTAATAGAAAAAAAAAAGAATTTCTTTGGTAATAAGAGAAGCAGAGATTGTATGTATAAATAGAAGAGAAAAGTTTAAATATAGAACTTTTAGTTAAAGTAATGTGTGGCTGAAAAGTTTAGTTAGTAATATTCATACGTTAAAAAGGAAAGAAAATAAAAGGTGAGGAATGAAGCAAAGAATATCAGCCAAATGAAATTTTGAGATTATGAAATTTAGTAATAGTTAACTATTAGCAAGAAATTATGAAGCAAAGTTACAAATCTTAATATCTCATAAAAAATCATAGATTTTTAAGGGAGACAATACTAAGCTCTCGTCTTAGTTTGATAAAAACATTTTCTAAAAGAGGTTTTGTAAAAATATCAGCCAACTGATTTTCAGAAGAAATAAAATCTAAATTGATTGTTCCTTTTTCAACATTATTACGAAGAAAATGATGACGAATGTCAATATCTTTTGTTCATGAATGATTGATAGGATTTTTAGACAAGTTAATAACACTAGAGTTGTCACAATATATAGTTGAATTTGATAAGTTTATATTGCAATCTTTAAGTGTTTGTGGCATATAGATTACTTGAGTACAAGCCAAAGCAGTAGAAATATATTCTGCTTTACATGTAGAAAGAGAAACACAGTTTTGTTTCTTACTAAACCAAGATACAAGTGATTTTCCAATAAAATGGCACGTACCACTTGTACTTTTTCGATCTGTTCGAGAACCACCGAAGTCAGCATCACTAGATGAAACTAATTCGAATGGACATACTTTAGGATAGAATGGACCAAAATCTTTTGTGTTTGTGAGATAACGTAATAAACGTTTCACTGCTCTTAAATGTGATTCCTTTGGATTGGCTTAGAATGTAGCACACAAACATACACTCATCATTATGTCAGGACGACTTGCAGTTAAATATAGTAATGATCCAATCATACTTCGGTATAGTTTCTGATCAACAATTTTGCCATTGTCATCTTTTTCAAGATGCGTCGTTGTACTCATTGGAGTTGGTTTGGCAGAAGTATTTTCCATTCCGAAACGTTTGATTAAATTATTACAATATTTTGCTTGATTAATGAATATGCTATGTTGAAGTTGTTTAATTTGTAAACCAAGAAAATATGTTAATTCTCCTATGTGAGACATTTCAAATTCCTTGGTCATTATTTCTGAGAAGTCCTGACACAACTTATCATTAGTAGAACCAAAAATGATATCATCAACATAATTTGAACTATTAAAATATCCTTTTTCGAATGTTTAATAAAAAGTGTTTGATCAACTTTCCCAATTTGAAATCCCGAGGAAATTAGATATGTCTTTAATCGATCATACCAAGCACATGGTGCTTGTTTTAAACCGTAAAAAGCATTCTTAAGTTTATAAACATGATTAGGAAATTTCTCGTGAATGATAAGGGAGGTTGTTCAGCATACACTTTTTCTTTTATATAACCATTCAGAAAAGCACTTTTAACGTCCATTTGATAAAGTTTGAAATTGTGAAAACATGCATAGGCCATTAAAATTCGTATTGCTTCTAGTCCTGCATCCGGAGCAAATGTTTCTTCGTAGTAAATTCCTTCTTCTTGATTATATCCTTATGCAACTAATCTTGCTTTATTTATAGTGATGTTACCTTGTTCATCTGCTTTGTTCTTGTAGACCCATTTTGTTCCAATAACAGTTTGATCGCTTGGTCTTCGAATAAATTCCTAAACTTCATTGCGTTCAAACTGGTTTAGCTCTTCTTGCATTGCAATTATCCAGTAGTCATCTGTGGAAGCTTCTTTTGGAATCTTTGGTTCGATATTTGAAAGGAATGCTACGTGGCCCATTTGATTTAGTTGACTTCTAGTTCGTACATTTGAATTAATTTCTCCAATAATATTTCGAACAGGATGATCCCGTAATATTTTTGGTGGAGATGTTAATTCATCATTATTATCAATAATGTTTTCATCATTTTCTAAATTTGTAGATTCCGTATTTGTAATGTTATCCGAAAAATCTTCATCATCTTCTATACTTGGTTGTTGTAGAAAATTTTCATTGAAAGATACGTGTAACGTTTCTTCAACAGTATTTGATCTTTTATTAAATACGCGATAAGCTTTGCTATGATCTGAATATCCTAGAAAGATTCCTTCGTTGGATTTTGCATCGAATTTACCAAGCTGATCTTTTGTATTTAATATAAAACATTTTGAACCAAAAACTTTAAAATAAGAAATCTTTGGTTTTCTTCCAGTAAAAAGTTCATAAGAAGTGTTTTTCGTGAGAGGTCGAATGGAAACACGATTCAAAACATAACAAGCAGTTGCAACAGCTTCTGCCCAAAAATGTTTTGGAAGAGTGCTTCCATTTAACAAAGTTTATGCACATTCTTGTAAAGTTCTGTTTTTACGTTCTACAACCCCATTTTGTTGTGGAGTTCTAGGAAACGAAAAATTATGAAAAATTACTTTCTTTTTACATAAATGGTCAAAGACTTTGTTTTCAAATTCTCCTCCATGATCACTTCTTATATTCTTTATCTTTAAACCTTCTAAATTTTGAATTCGTTTGACAAAAATTTTAAAATGCTCAAACGTATCACTTTTGCTTTTCATAAAAATGGTCCAAGTATATCTAGAAAAATCATCTACTATTACAAACACATATTTATTATGGTTTAAGGATTGGATTTGAGTTGGCCCAAATAAATCCATGTGTAGTAATTCAAGTGGTTGTAAAGTAGAAATAACTTTCTTAGATTTAAAAGATGATTTAGTTAATTTTCCTAATTAACATGCATCACAAATATGATTGACTTTGAAGTTCATTTTTGGTAATCCTCTGACTAAATTATTTTTAGAAAGTTTGTTTATAGTTTTGAAGTTGATATGACAGAATCTTTTGTGCCATAGCCAAGGATCATTTTCATTAGCTATTAAACACATTTCTGAATTGTGATTGATCTTCATATTCAGAACATAGATATTTCTGTCTCTATTTCCTTCAAATATAAGATTTTGATTTTTATCAAAAATGCTACACTTATCTTCAGAAAAAGAGATTTTAAATCCTTTGTCACATAATTGGCTGATACTTAAAAGATTGTGTTTTAAATTTTTGACTAACAAAACATTAGAAATAAGAGGTAAATTAGATGTACCGACATTACTGACATCGCCTTTTCCAATGATATATCCTTTGGAATTGTCTCCAAAAGTGACTGAGCCTCCATTTGAGTAAGTAATGTTTGATAGCATATTCTTGTCTCCAGTCATATGTTTTGAGCAACCGCTGTCGAGTATCCATTTTCCTCTCTTTTTAAGTGGGTCCTGCAAAAATAATAATAATATTGGTACCCACTTTGTGATAGGGTCCTAAGAGTTAGGTCTTAGAAAACCAAACCCAAGTAGGTTCAGTATCCCCCTTACAAATATAATTTTTATTTTATTAATAGTTTCGAAAAAGGTATTTATACATTTATTCCTAATCAAACTATTGTTTGTTTTAGGAACCCATATTTTTATGGTTTTAGAATTATTTTTCCTTTTTGGATAGGTATTAGCATTAGAAATATTTATCCTAATTTCCTTTTTAGGTGGAGATTTTGATTTCTTAGTGTATCCAAGTCCCTTCTTATTAGCAATAGATTGATAATTTTCAATAATATTGAATAGATTTTCTCTATCTTTATTAAAGTTAGAAACATTTCTAGTAATATTATCTAACTTGGTTTTGAGGCAAGTATTATCTAATTCTATCATTTTGATCTTAGTTTTTAGCTCATTATTTTCAGAGACAAGAGAATCATTCTTTTCTTTTTGAGTTTCAATTTCTTGACTCAATAAAGTAAGTTGAGAGTTATCATTGGAGAAGGTATCTTGAAGTTTTCCAAGTTCTTCTTTTAATATTTTCTTTTCATCATTTAGCATATCTCTCTCGAATTCTGCTTTTCTCTGAATTTCTAGAGCCTCTTTATATTTTCTTTTGATACTTTTTAAGTTATCAAGAAGTTATGAATTAATTTCAATCATATCATCAAAAGTAAGATCATTTACCTCATTCTCTATAGCCATAAAACAAACATTTGCTTGTTCTTTTTCACTATCACTGTTGCTTTCTACAGAGGAAGAATCCGAGTCATCCCATGTTACTGAAAATGCTTTTCTTTTAGAATTGTCCTTTTGATTCTTAATGTGATATGTTTTCTTTTGTTCTGGACAATCCTTTTGCATGTGCCCTTTCTTGTGACAGTTAAAGCATTCTAGTATAGATGAAGATGGCTTATTTGAATTGTTTTTGAAGTTCCTTTTCCCGCTAATTCGATTTCCTTTTCTGTACTTCAAAAACTTTTTAAGTTTTTAGCAATGAATGCTAAGTCTTCTTCATCCGAGTCTGATTCTTCTTTTTCTGCATAAAATTCCATATTCTTTTTGTCTTGTGCTTGTACTCTTTTAGCCTGCAAATTCACTTCATAGGACATTAGATTTCCTATCAACTCTTTTGGATTCATGGTAGAAAGATCATTAGCTTCTTCAATAGCTAAGACTTTTCTTTTCCATTCATCCGTTAAAGAGTTAAGGATTTTTGAAATAATATCGAAGTCAGAATACTTTTCTCCAAGTCCTAGTAATGAGTGATATATATCTTAAAATCTAGAGTACATATCGTTTATAGATTCATCCTGCTTCATTCTAAAATTTTGAAACTGACTTTTGAGCATGGATATTTTTCTTTGTTTAACATTGTTAGTCCCTTCGTGAGTAACTTTAAGTGTTCTCCATATTTCATAAGCAGTTGTGCACATGCTAACACAGTTAAACTCATTTCTATCTAAAGCATAAAATAACATATTCATAGCTTTGGCATTTGCAGTAGCATCTAGTTTTTGTGTGTTTGATCAGGTAGAGTATTTTATCGTAGGAATGTTATACTCTGTTTGAATGATATTCCATGAGTCAAAACCACTTGCTTGCATATAAAAACACATTCGAGTTGCCCAATAGTTGTATTTCATGCCATTGAATAGTGGAGGTCGTGCAGTAAATTGACCTTCAATAAAACTAGTGTTAGTGACAGTGTTAATAGTGTTGGTGTTGTTTTCCATCTTAGAAAAAATATCAGATAACTAGTGCAATGGGTATAAGATGCCTCGCTCTGATACCAAATGAAAGTTACTGTGTGGATCATGCTATATGGAATAATATTAAACTAGTGCAGAAATAAACTAGAGCAATGTAAAGTAAGTAAAAATAAAACAAGTACACCAGGAATTTTTTACTGGTTCGAACTTCACGTTCTACATCCAGTCCCAGACTCCTTTCTGGAATTTCACTAACAACAATCCTCACTTAACACGGAGGAATAGGTTTATACAACCCTTGAACAGCCGAACAAGGGACCTGAGCAGCAGAACAGGATTTCGCCTCAACAGCCGAAGTAGACTTCAATTTATACAAAATGTATGTGACACAATATGTTCTTAATAACATGAATTTGTCTCTTGATAGTACAAACTTCCTATAATCTTTCTCCTTTATGATATATGTATGAATGCGTGAAGATTAAGGAAATATGAAATGAATTTGAATGATGTTGAAAGCACAAATGTATTAGAATCAAGAATTTCAAGAATAGAATAATAATCAAAAAATTGGTGTCTTTAAAACTTGATTCTAATGTGTTTATATAGATAACAAATAGTTGCAATTGTTCATGAAGAGTTATCATCAAGAGTTATAATTATTTGTTGGATTAAAGATTGCAACTCTTCATGAATGGAAATGCCTTTTCAAAAAAGTAGTCGTTGTAAATATTCAGACTTGCGAAATTAAAAATTCAGACTTATGAAATGCAACGAAATCAAACAGAAAGAAAATAGGCAAAAAATTGTCATATTCAGACGTTTGATTTATACCTTTCAGATGTTTGAATATTGTATTTTACAACATTCAAATTTCCAGGATCAGACGTCTGGATTAAAGCATTCAGACGTCTGAATGTAACATAAAAATGAGATTATTCTTTTAAACCAAATATATGAAATGATAATGTAGTATATATCATATATGAGAGATTTTAACATGAATACACTCTAGACACAGACTCGATACATACTTAAGAGTTGAAGCTCATTTGAATCCGGTCATTGATTGATTCCTGTAAAAACAAGTTAGTATATAATAATGACTTATATAGTTGTTATAGTCAAAATATCGTAATCACGAAATATCGTAAATACGAAGTTCCAACACTAATGATGTAAACTATAGCTATATTTTAGGTATTAGTAGCGAAACTATGGATCTTAAGGCTTAACTAAACATTAGAGGGATGTGAATAGTGTTTTCTAACTTTAATAAATTTACTTTTGATTCTTTTAATAATATACTTAATTAACACAGAATAAACAATCACAGATTCAAACATAGATAAATATAAATACAGTAAAGTAAAAGTGAAAATAAGAGAGATCGCACCAGAAATTTTATATTGTTCAAAGTTGCCCTACATTTGGTCTCATACAATTTCTTGTACATATTTCTTTTCAAGTGCCAAACTTTCAATGGGCAGAAGGTAACCTAATACAACATCGATTTCAAGGCTATGAAACACACCCTTCAGATTTTTCGAGCTCTAAGTACACTCACTAGATTTGGCTCGGGATACAAGCACATCCACTTAGATTTTCAAGATACCAAGCACACCCAATTGATTTGAATTGGGACATAATCATAGCCAGTCAACTATAACTAGAATTTTAATGGTTTTTCCAAAGACTATGTTTGATCTTTGGATACAATTGATCCTGTAACCTTTTGGACAGCACTTTGATCTTTGATTGACTGAGAGAGATGATTGAAATCAAAGAGTAAATAGCAGAAAATCAATACAATGAAGATTGAATTAATTCTAGTTTGAATTTAAGGAAATTTGAATATATTTTCAATAGAAATTTTGACAAAGTAAGAGGAGAGAAGATAATAAGAAAATAGTTGTTAAAATTCATTTGGAAACGCCCAGTATATAGAGAACAAACAGACATGTCCATCCGTAAAGAGTTATGACGATAGACAGTTTATTTCAAATTTTAATTTTGAAAACTGCGACATGTATGTCGACATACAATCCGCCTATATGTCGGCATATCCTAATATATTTTAAGAACTTCTTTATTTTAAAATGTTTTAAAAATCTAACGCTTTATAAAATATTTTGATACTTTGTCAAATAGTTTAAACATAGTATATAAACGTTTTAAACTTGAGAAAACTTTTATGAAATATTTTTAAATATATTTTAAAAATATATTTTGATTTAAAAATAGATGATAAGAAAAGGAGAAATTGAGATAAAAGATTGCTGTCGGGGACTTTAACAATATTTTATGACTATATACGCTGAATCATAGTCTTGAAATCTTCATATCTTGATCTTATACCCATGAGTCTTCTGTCTAGTTCTTGAGTCTTTATACCATACAGCCTTCAATTCAAAATATGTATAATATCATGCACTATATACTATATAGCTTGGAAAAATCATTAGCATCCATATTTTATGTGAATGTTTATTTGTTACCAAGGTTATTAATCAAAATCAATATCCGAGGTACTAACAATCTCCCCCTTTTGATGGTGACAACCACTATTATTTTGTATATGTAAAAATGATATTACTCCCCTCGAGTTAGATAACTCGCCCTTATTATATGCATATGTATATTTTATATTTTTCCTCTCCTTTATCATCAACAAAAATGGGTGAAAACCAAACAATTACTCCCATAAATAAAAGACATAATGATATATGATAAATAGCATATGAAATGAAATGTTAAATGAGTTTTCTGGAAGAAATAAACTTACATAAGAATAGAAAGTCATTAGAAATAAATAGGTGATTGGTAGTTATTTTTATTTTGAAATATAGAAAATTTCATTTATGGCCGTTATATGTCAACATATATAATATATGTATGTCGAACATATATACCATAATTTTCAAAACTATCTTATGTATTATAGCTTTTGTTATTATCCTATACTATTTTTTATGACTTTCAGAGACTAAATGAACAATATAATATATTAAAAAACATATTTCATTGATTAGAACTAGAGGGGTTCATGGATTTCATAGGAAATAAGAGAAAAATGCAAAGTATAAGGCTAGATAACACAAGCAAACTATTAGATAAACTTTAGAAGGATGTGGATGAAGATGATAAAGAGCCACCAAGCATGCGAATGACCTTTCCAAAGAATTTGTCCATTTTGTTGGAAATAGAAGTTAACTTTTTACTAAAGAAAATCTCAAGCTTCTTTTGGTTTTTAAGAAGCTTCTCTTGATTCCTTAGTATTTCTTTATTTGTAGAGTTAGATGGTTTTTCAAAACTTTACAAAGAAGAATCTTCTTCTTCCTCCTCTTCTTCTTCCACTTCCATTTCGTCTCTGTCTTTCTCCTCTTCTTATTGAATATCTTGTTCTTCTTCCCATGCCAACCTTTTCTACTTCTTGGAAAGAGTTTCATATGGCTCAAAGAATGGTGGAATATACATGAAGGAGATATTTGATTTGTTGAAAAAATTTCAAGAAATGGATTTTTCTCATCTTAAATCCACACCAAAATATAAAAAAATTATAGTAAGATATACACTGTGAGATATTGTGTTCCCGTGTCTAGAAATGTTTTTTTGGACAAAGTCACCAATAATGGCTTGTGCTCAATTTATGTCGTAGTGACCAGAAATAGCAAAAAGTACTTTGAATTTTTTTGAATTGGGTTGTTATAATTTCCCATTCTTGATGTAATACTTTGTTGAAGAAAGAGGCTCATAAGTGTCGATTTAAATCAAAGATTAATACGTTTAAATTTAAAATCTTCATCACTTTAGAAAATATCAAGAAGAACTTCATGATTTTGAATTTGAAAGTGGAGAGGTTAATTCCACTAGATTTATAACCAAAAATATGACCCAAGAATTTAAACTACTTGAACGACATTAATGCTACTTCAAATTTGAACTTCTTCCACTTGATAAAACTTTCTGTTTAAATTTGCGTAAATTTCCTTTTACCAAATCGGGGTTGCAAACAAATTTTTTTTGAGAAAATTTAAACAAATTAAGAATATTATTTTCAAAATAGAGTTCATGTAAACTATAAGAAGCGAAATCATTAAATATAGCTAACCTTCTGGGAGAAACTTTTTCGAAAGTTAAATATTCAACATAGGCCTCAATTGCATCTTTCTCATTAAAGAGTAAGCTTTTAGTTTTCTTAAGGTTCCTATTGGATTTTGGATTTGCACTTGAGGAAGCCATTGATGAATAATCTAAGGAGATAAGAGAGTCTAATAGATTTTTGAGTTTTGAAAAATGAGAGTGAAATGAATGGATGGCGATATAGTAATCACATAGAGAATCAATATTCATGTTCTTTGGTCAAAAGACACATTTTTAGAACATATGAGTTGGTGAAAAGGAGGAAAATTCAAATTTTGAATTTAAAAGAAAAATCAAATTTTAGAATTCAGGAGCATATGTCGACATATAGCCAGTAATTTCAAAATACAAAGTAGAACAAATTATTCCTATTCGCTTATATATATTTTAAATTATATTATAATTATTACTAATCTATATACTCAATCCAAAAAAAACAAAAGAATTTAATTTTTGGAATATATATATATATATATATATATATATTATTTTGAATTATTATTATACTCCTATTAACCAAAATAAATTTTAAAGATATACTTAATATTTATATATATTCATTCAATATTATTAGTATTAATCTATAGGCTATTCTTAATAGTCAAAAGCAAAAAAAATGGAATGAAAAATGTAAAGCGTACCAATTTTGCTGCTTTTTGTTGATCAGTATTGACTAGTCTATTGTTGCAGTGAAACACATATTCATATTTTTAGTATTTATCTCATTGTCGCTAGAGGAGGTGTCTGAATCATCCAAAGTTTCTTTATAAGCTCTTTTTCTATTTTTGGATGAGTCATTTGCCGGTAAGATTTTTGATTTATTTGGATATGGGCAGTCTCTTTGAAAATGACCAAGTTCATCATAGTTGAACCATCTAATTGTAGTTCCAATTCCATTGGTTTTGTTTTTAGGTTTTTAAAGTTGTTCATCTTTCTATACTTTAAGAATTTTCTGAAATTTCTAGTCATAAAGACAATTTTCTTGTCATTATCATCATCATCATCTAAATCCCGATCGTTAATTATTACATCAAAAACGATGGGTTTCTTTTCTATTGCCTTGCTTTCTCTTCTATCTTTGCATTTGTATTTGAGAGGACATTAAATTTCCCATTAACTCTTCAATTTTCAGAGCACTAATATCATTAGACTCTTCAATTACATGTGACTTTTGATCTCACTCTGATGAGACTGAATTTATTTCAGACTTGATCATCTTCTAAAAAAAATTTCCCTAATGCAACTAATGAATGCACTATATCTTGAAATGTATAGTACATGTAAGAAATGGACTCATTTGGATTCATTTTAAATAATTGAAACTGATTAGTTAACTTGAAAATTTTATTCTGTTTTACTTTACTAATGCCCTCATGAGTAACTTGTCGTGTTCTCCAAATTTCATATGCAGACTTATAAATAGGCACTCTATTGAATTCATCCTTATTCAGTTAGCAAAATAAAATATCGGTGGCTTTAGAATTATCTTTTGCAAGTGCTTTTTGGTCAGTAGTCCAAGATGAAAAACCGGTCTAGGGTTCAGTGTACTCATTTTAAGTAATATTCTAAATGTCTAGACCACTTGATTGCAAATAAATTTTCATTCTACATGACCAATAAGTGTAATTATTACCATTAAAAAGTGGGGGTCTAGCGGTAGATTGTTCTTCGACAAAAGTGTTGACAAATGAACTGGCAGCATTACTAGTAGAATTACTAATAATGTTGTTAGCCATTTATACTTTCAAAAATCAAATACGAATTTTTTAAAAACCAAATGCTCTGATACCAAATGTTTATATGATGAAATTATGGATCTAAAGGTTTAATTAAACACTAGAGGGGAGTGAATAGTGTTTTCTAATTTTAATGAATTTCTTTTTGATTATTTTAAGATTATACTTAACTAATATAGAATAGATAATCACAAAGTCAAACATAGATAAATAAAAATGCAATAACATAAAAGTAGAGAATCAAAGAGATCACACCATGGTCAGACTTACCCTACATCCAGTCCCGTACAATTTATTGTACAGATTTCATTTCAAATGCCAAATTTTCAACGGGCAATAGGCAAACCCAATACAATCTCAATTTCAAGACTACCAGACACACCTTTCAGATTTTCCAAGCTCTAGGTATGCTCACTTGATTTGACTTAGGACACAAACACACCCATTTGGATTTGCAGAACCTCAAGTACACCCAAATGATCTGAATCTGGACATAATCAGGCCTAATTAACTATAACTAGAATTTTAATCGCTTTTCCAAAAGAATGTTTGATCTTTAGGTACAACTGATCCTATAGTCTCTTAGACAGCACTTTGATCTTTGATTAGGTGAGAGAGATGATTGAAATCAGAGAGCAAATAGTAGAGAATTAGTACATTTGCTTTTGGTTTGAATTTCGTAAAATTTGAATATATTTTAAAAAGAAATTTTGGCAGAGTAAGAGGGGAGAAAATAATAACAAAGTAGTTGTTAAAATTTCATTTGGAAAGTGCCTATATGCAGAGAACAAACATACATGTTCATTTATGAAAAGTTACAACGAATAGACACTTCATTTCAAATTTGAATTTTAAAAATTATGGCATGTACGTCGACATACAATCTGCCTGTATGTCGACATATTCTAGTATATGTTGAAAACTTGTTTACTTTAAAATGTTTTTTAAAATATAATACTTTGTAAAATATTTTGATACATTGTAAAATAGTTTAAACATAGTTTATAAAAAATTTAAACTTGAGAAAACTTTTATAAAATATTTTTAAGTATATTTTTATTTAAAATAAATGAGAAGAAAATGAGAAATTGGGTACAAAGGTTGCTATCGGGGACTTTAAGAATATTCTATAACTCTACACCGCGTACCATAGTCTTGGAATCTTCATATTTTGATTTTTATACTCATGAGTCTTTATGTCCAGTTCTTAAGTCTTCATATTGTACAATCCTCAATTTAAAATATATATAATATCATGTATTATATACTATATAAATTGACAAATCATTAGTATCCATATTTTATATGAATGTACATTTGTTACTAAGGTTGATGTCATCAAAATCAATATCTGAGATACTAATACTGGGAAGATTTGTTAGACCCTTTCTGCCAACCCCTAGTGGAACCACTCTAGTTCTCACCTCACTTTAGAGTCCTCAAATCTAACCACACCATCAGGAATTATGGAGATCACTGAAGCATTTATCGGCATGGATATTGTTATACTGTGCTTCTCAACGTCTAGTAAACTTTGAGTTCACAAATTAATGAGGAGAAATAATTCAAGAGGAATTAATGTCGGATGGTCATCAAGTCTTCAGACATTCATTGGAGTTCACAAATCTACTAGAACAAAAGGAAGTCACATAAATGCTCGAAGATGAACAAAAGGGTGCAAAAGTCGAATATTTTATTTATGAGTCCTTTTAATTTAGATTTGTTAAGATCAAACGAACAATCTCTAAATCACTCAAAATTTTGATACAACGTTCCAAAGATCTCATATTTATTTTTTTGATTTTTTTTGAATTTTCCTAATTGTCGAAGCAAGTCAAATAAAAATGAAAATTCAAAATTATGCTTACTAGTCCACTTGAATTAGAATTTATATGCATGCCAATAGTTATGCAATTTGAAACATGACTCAAATCAACTATAAAGAACCCTCCGTCAACTTTAGTACATGAACCATTGAACAAAACAACTAGCTAGAAATAATTCTAAAGTAATGAATATACTCTACTATGCAGTAGATAAAAATAAATCCAATAAAGAAAGTATTTATAAATCAACACATGAAATTAGCATACGTTAAAAGTAAAACACGAAGAAACTAACAATGTAAAACAAAGCAAGATTTCAATAAAAAAAACCAATTGCAAAATTTCAAAAATGAAACCAAATGAGTGTATAGCGGATATGTACACACGGTTTCAAGATGTACAACACACATTCATTTCTTTAGGTACCATGTTTATTGATTTTGATGTTGTGTCAGCGAATGAGAGAGAAATGACCTTACAACTGAAGAAGCCAATGATTTTCCAAAACTCAAGGTTGAAGAGTTAATTGGTATTCTAACATCGTATGAAGTAAATTTGCAACCCAGAAAAGAGCAAGAGCAAGAGAAGAGGACCTTAGCTTTTCGAATTAAGGAAGACTCGGACTTTAATGAAGAAAACCTTATATTTATTGCCAAAAACTATAAGATATTTGATATTTTCAAGAAATCGAAGATTTGGTTATAACAATAACTTATTCTCGGTCAAATGCTTCAAATTTTCTAAAACAGTAACATGAGGAAGGATTGCCTTGAACTGAATAAAGAAAAAAGGGAATTTCATTGGCAAACATGAAAGATTTTCTAAAAAGAAGAAGCAAACATTCCAATTCACTTGGGATTACTTAGAATCATCTTCCGACGACGATAGTGAATTTTGGCTTCATGGAAAACAATGAGGTAAATTCTAAAATATTATGTGAAGAACTATTAGAAATCGCCTCTGTTGAACCAAAAGATGGCCAGACACCCAAACTTGAGTAGAAACTAGATAAATCTAAGTAATATGAACGAAAATTGTGAGAACTTAGAGAATTTTATAGTGATTCGACAAATTCTATGGCCTACTTTTGCTTCAATATTATTAGATTTGGATTTGTCACAAGAACAAGAGCTTTATAACTAATTTCAGATCTAGAAAAGCAAGAGTACAATCTTAGTGACAAAAAGATGGGGTAGAGAAGAAGATATGAAGAGTATGGAGGCCAAAATTCGTTAGTTCGATGCTCTATCCTTCCTATTTATAGCAGAATCGTCCATCATAGTCGCAATATCGTGAAAGAATAGGTAAAACCTAAGATCCAAGAGAACGAGAAAGAAGAATAAGTCTTTTCGAAGTTAAAAATCATGTCGATACCAAATGTAGTGGTCATCTCAATGGTGTGAAGGCCTACACACTTCCTCAAGTCTTAACTTTCAAAGTCCATGGGTGGACGCCCTCAAGAAGATTGGTTTAGTACCAATCGCAAATTTACTTTGCCAAAAATATTCCAATATCTCTGAGGTTCTTCTTCCAACCAATCCACATATAAACCCCAAGCTCTTGATCCATTCTGTCTTCGTCCCGCATCTTGATTCGCTCAGAAGTTGTTCGGTTCAAACGTTGGATAACAACCTCAAAATTAGAAGATGAATATAGGGTCACTAGAAAAGAAGTTAAAGAATGACAAGCACCATTGTCCAAGTGGTTAATTGATTTGACTTTGGTGCAAGAGGTCACAAGTTCGAAACTTGCTTTCGAACGTTTATTGACATGGGATATGCTGTCCCAACGATTTGTTGTATATAAAGTACCATTTTAAAAAAAAAAAGTTAAAGAATTGAAAGAAAACTTAAGCCAATAAAATTAAAAATTGAAATATTAAAAGATAAGAATGTAATTCTTGAAGAAGAATTTAAAATAGATCACAGGACTTATGTGAGAATTTAAATTCTACCGACCTTGAATAATGAAGTTAAGGATTACAGAGATGAGAATATTAAACTTTCAAAAAAAACTGCGATTTAAGATCGTTTTTGGAATTTTCTTTGAAAATCAAATTGGAAATTTTATCAAGTAACCTTTTCAAATTTAATAAAGGATAGGAAAATTTGTGAAAGTTAATAAAATTTTCAAAATCGGTCTTCAATAAAAAAGGTTAGGGATTTATTAAACCGACAGTTAACAAATCCGGTCCTAAAAAGTATAGTTCTTTATACGCAAATTTCGAAAAAGTCAACAAGCATCATTGTCCCAGCGGTTAAGTGATTCGACTTTGGTGTAAGAGATTGCAAGTTCGAGAACTAAAACAGTTATGTGTCCATGAATATCCAGTTTGGTCACATATG
Source organism: Allium cepa (assembly GCA_030765085.1). Taxonomy (NCBI): domain Eukaryota; kingdom Viridiplantae; phylum Streptophyta; class Magnoliopsida; order Asparagales; family Amaryllidaceae; genus Allium; species Allium cepa. Next base: position 555,748,675 of record CM060931.1, on the reverse strand, counting down.
CAACATAATACATTATATATCAAAATTAGTCTAATATTTTCAACACAATGAAAGGATTAACATGTTCAGAAGGATAACTTGGCAAAATTGCTTTTGGTTATCAATTTAAATTAATGTCGATAATTCATTTAAGATAAACGTATCAAATTTGAGTGTCGTTACAACATTCATAAGTATATATTTGCCAAATTGTTTTCAATCCATGTGTACAACTCAAAATGTACATAAAGTTTACCAAATTTCCTAAGACCATAACCAACCATGTGGTTTGTTCAGTTCACTCTCTCTCTCTCATACTTTTAAACTGACCGAACGAGCTCCGCAATCATGTAAGACACAAACTAGCCACAGACCAGTAGAATTTTTTTTTATTGGATTTATAACGGCGAAGAGTTCGCTGTTATAAATTTATAACATATTATTTATAAACTCAAACCGTGTAGTATAATTGGCTATGTTTTATAACGCCGAAGACTTCGCCGTTATAATCACTAGACTCTGTTCGCCATTATAAACGTATAACGGCAAGGACTTCGTCGTTATAATCACTAGTCTCTGTTCATTAACCAGCCCCGAGAACAGCTCCAACTAACCACGGACAAGTGAACAAGTCACATCTGGTTGTTTCGTGGCTTGTTTAGCAACTGAACAAACAATCATTGGTTATGCCCTAAGTCGAAGGACAGCAAACCATATTGTATATATAAATCTGAATTCATGTACATATTCATGGGTGATTATTGCTTCATGAAAACATACAAATCAATCCATGCAATGAGACAGATGTACAGTTCTCTGTAGTAACAGAGAAAGTGCGCCCATCCCTGCTCCCTGCATTGTATTACCACAGGAGTCGGTGCGAGTCGTATACTAAACGTGGTATGCAATAAATATTAAGTCCTAATATTGGTGGGACGTATAAATTAATTTTTTGTTCCATTTTCAACTATTGCGGTAACAGGAAGGTGGATACTTTGGATTCAGTACTATAGTTAGTCTGTAAGTTCAATCATTGGCCTGCGCATGCACATGCAACGCTTTGAATCTTAATACATAACTTTCATTATACACTTATTTGGATACTGTAATGGCCAGTCATAAACACGAGATGTCCGGACATTCATTTAAGTAAAGATTATATAAGCATAAACAGAACCGACAACTAACATATGACTATATTAGATAGAAGTTATAACCATTGCAAAGCTTACAAACAGATTGAATATATTAATATTAGGGTACTGAGTGCACACAGCAAAACTGATCATCACATGAACAGTTGCATCCGTCAACCAGGCTGGACTAATATGTAAGGTGCCCTTCACAATCAAATTTTGATCTATATCATACAACAGAGAACAGCAGCTAACTCTATATCATACATATCTTTGAATTTTAAGTTTTTTATTTATTGTTTTCAAGAAAAAGCAGAGGAGTGGTGGCAAAAGTCATAACCAGTAGAGTAAAAAGGAGAAGAGAGAGGAAGAGGATGGTAACAAAATCCAATGGATCTCTGCTGCTACAAAAGGTGGTTTACAATTTTACGTATTTAGATCATTTCCGAAACTAATTATTTTGGATACAAAAACAAAAAACTGGTATCCATGAAGCAAGCAGATGGGGTCTTACATTTTGAAAATTTAAAATCTCACCATACAAGTTTGATACTGTTGGCTGAAAATTTTAAATACTTCAAATTGAGACAAAATATCAAAAAGATATGATATTATAAACGTATATCAAATTTAATAATAATTGGTCTGATTCGAACTACATTACATACATTGATTTGTAATACAACTATGTACTACCATCTAAATAACAAATTTTCAAGAAAAGAAAATACATCTTTTGTTTTTTGTTAATATTTTTGAACATCTTTAATCAACTTTAATTTTAAAATATTTATCAAAAGTAAGTTGTTTGTGGAAAAAAATTAATCATTGTAATTTTTTATATAATATTATTTTGGACAAGCTATTTGAAATCGCATGAGCATGTGTTTTAATGTGCAAAATAAATTCAATAAATAAATTTTATAATTAATTTTGGCCAATGCAAATTGGAAGAAACGTTTTGTATTATTTTTTATTTGTTGCCATGTAAAGAAATGATATTATTAGTAAATTTGTACTGATTTTTTATATGATATATATTTGATAATATTCTTTTATATATATTTACTAATGAATGATTAAAAATGGTGTCATTTAACGTTAAAGTTTGTGTATCTCTTACTAATACCAATATGTGGGTAACAAGTTAACAAAAATTATTGAAACTCATTTCAGTATTTAAAAAGTGGCAACAGGATTGCAATATGGATTCTGCACGCCTCACTTACACCAACATTTTCTTTTTAATAACTAGTAGATGAATAGCCAACAGGGTTGGCGCAGTTGGTTGATGGTCCGGACTGCGTGATCGAAGGTCACGAGTTCTCTCTAGGTAATTCAAAAAAAAACTAGTAGATGAATAGACGTCAACTGCTCTGGACCATCGAAACGGCTTCATGACGCCATCCAATTTCCCATCAAATTCAATCCCCACTCTCAATCTTTCCTAAGCCATACAATACCGAACCCAAACCTTAGATAGTTGCGTACGTCTAAAACCACATCCATCACCACACTACTTACCTTTCCTTACCGTCGCCTAACAGTAAGTTAACCTTTCAAACCCGATTTTACTGTAATACTAGAACCACCTTATAGGAGCAATGGATCATTGCTGGAACCCCCTTGTCGAGTTTGTTACATGATATAAGTTACAAAAGCAATGATATTAGGTTTTTAAACCTTTGCATCTGAAACAGTTCATAAAATTTCAACACTATTTCTTTTTTGTTCCCTTATGTGCACATTTGCGCAGGATGCAATGAATAAGAAGAAGTGCTATCCCAACTTTATCAAACCATTTTAAGTGACATGGTTGCTGTAAAATGTAATATTTTGGGTTTGTAATATATTACACCATAATATTTACAAAGTAGTTAAATGCTCCAATTTTCACTTCAAAAGGTATAAAATAAAGTTAAAGTATTTTATAATCTAATCCAAGCATTGAATGTCACTATCCACTATGGACCTATGGTAACGTATATTAACTTTACTAGACAATTAGCTTATCATAAGATTATTCATCATTCTATAAGTAAAACATATTCAGAGTTAATACTAAGCCGAATGCATTTTATGTTGGAAATCGGTCAATGATTCGAGTATGAAGATGAGAAGATTGATGTACTTCTGACTTCAATGATCTACCATGTAGATTCTTTTAAACGATAGTTCAACCCAACAGATAAAAACGGATTGTATAACTATTGAATTCAGAATTTAATAAAGCCTTAAAATGATATAATCAGATTCAAAGTTTTTACGACTTTGATCCGGCCAAGATACACTCTTTTATTAGTTTCTGGTGAAGCACACTAGAGAAGAGAATACAGAAGAAGTAGAGAATTATAAAATCGCAATGCTTTAAGGCGTTTTTGATTTCAGGATTTTGAAATGCTCCACAGGAAGTGCAAATTCAAGGAAGAACGTAAAATTACAATAGTTTCTAGGTGTTGATATTTATAGTTGTATAGATGTGTCTTTTCGTTGTGAGAAGACACGTCTGTTCGTATGCAACAGTCACATCTTCAACCTGTGTCTATTCACTCAAATAAAAACTTTCCGCTGTTCTAATAGTCACGTCTTCCGCCAATTCTATCCATTTCATTTTGAATTTAAATCTAACCTAAAAATAATCCTATCTAAGACTATTATTCAGACCAAAACCAAAGCAAAATCAACCCGGTTTGGTTGGATGTGGTGCGACGGCGCACGCGTGTGGTGGTTATGCAAGCTTTCCTCCTCACAGTAGAGCAAACATTTGGACGTCCAAAAGGCAACCTATATTTAAACAAATATAATTTATTATATTCGAAGATATGAGACTATACTTTCCTTCCTCTTCTTCTTCTTTAAAACAAACTTCAATGCTCAAAATCAATTTTGAAAATTTACAACAATTTCCACCCATTTTAAAAATAAGTAAAATAAATTTAGTAGACGGCTGCAGCACTAGAGCGACTGCCTACGTACCCAAGTGGATCAAGTCAACGTAGTCCCAAGGTCAGGTATTGCATCATTGTAGAAATCAATATATAAAGGATATGTATCTTTTAGATTTGAACCTTCACTTGGTATAAACCGTTCAAAGTTCTATCGAGGTCTATGGTGAACGTATCTTGAACCAAATACCCCTTGTGATAGTATCGAAAAACGGTCATACATACTGATTTCCGTATATAGATTGTCCTATATGTTCAGCACATGAACGGTCATGTTTTCAAATCCTGAATTCATGAGTCTACATCGAAAAGAGGTCTTACTTTTTTTAGAAAACAGCCTAATTTCCATACTCATATAGGTAAAGTCTCTTAAGGTATTTCTGTGATACACCTTGTGATTTTAACTAGACTTATTAAAGATTTTCATCCATCCTCTTTTATGCAGAATCTAACACTAATAACGGGAAATTAGTTTTAGTGTTCAATAATCATTCTCTTGATTTGTTGGTATCCATTGAACTTTGTTTATCCATTTTAAGGCATAAATTGAATCTGTTAATGACACTACAAGGAAAAAGGCATTTTCCGATGACCGAAACCGTCGGTGGCCGTCGGAGGCCACCGGAAGCCATAGGAAAATAAGGCATCGGGGTGTAGTGTTTCCGACGGCTTCCGACACATCACGCCGTTCGTATTTTCGACGGCTTTCGATAGATTCCGACGGATACCGACACTTGTCGGAAGCAGTCGAAAACCGTTGGAAAAATTGATTTGAAAGCGGTCGGAAGCCGTTGGAAAAAATATAACCTGAAAGTCATCGGAAATCTGCTGCAATTTTTTTTATACTTCTGCTGCAATATAGCTTTTCATCCACATTTCACATAAAAACACTATTTCACCAATATTGCGGAATCCAATATATAATATTCCAACCAAATATCAAAAATCAAACTATACACAATTCATCAAACAAAAAAAATACATAAAATTATGTCAAAACACATAATTTTCCAACAAAACAGCTAAGCGTATCATAACATAGTACATAAATTAACAACTACCTCCACCATCTACCAAATCATACAAAACAGAAAAAAAAAATACCAACCAAAGCAATCAATCAATCTCCTTTAGAACCAGAGCCAGCAGAGGAAGGGAAGCGGCCACCATACTACTGCATGTACTCGGTGATACGCTGGTCTAGCAACTGTGCGGTCCCTATGGCCTGCAGACGGTTCTGCTCCTCCAGCTGCACCACTCTAGCCTGCAAATCTTCGATCTCTGCTAGATCGATCTGAGCTCTAGTCTGCCTACCCCATCTTTGACTACTGGCATGTAATAAATATTTAATTTAGCTGTGTGATCTCTGTAAGTGTATGTGTATGTATGTGAATGATTAGCAGTGTGACGATGTTATTTAATTTAGTTTATGCATGTTTATGTAAGTGTATGTGCATGTTGATAACATCTTAGATTGTGGTAACACCAAATAACTATAGTGACAAGATTGTTGATTTATATTTTAAAATACTATAATTTTGGAAAATTTTAGCATAAGTAAAGTAACTGTAGGAAAGGATGAGAGCAATAAATTTGAAATTACTCTGTTTTCTATCTCTCAAATGAGAGGGAGGTTGGCCAATTTATAAATACGAACAGTTGTGTCACCCAGCAAAGGGATAGCTATTTTGAAAGGAAATGACTAATTTCAAAAAATGATCTGTATATTGGTTAAAGAGGGCCATGCGACTAAACCATGAAACTGTAGACTGAATGAGGCTGACAATGTATTGGACAAATATCAACCATTACAAAAATTTGTTTTGTATTTTAACAAATTACTCATAATTTAAACTTAGAATTTACACATATTAGATTATGGGAAAAAACATTAATTGATATAGTTCTCACAGTATAAACTGCCATTTTGATATCTGAAACACTAAAGGCCTTTATTTACAAATTATTGCAGCCATGTGTAAACTACTCTAGTAAAGTATTTGTACTTCATATTTGTATGTTCATTTATACTAGTTAATTAAGATTCTAGTTCTAAAATGAAGAAAAAATTAGCAATAAAATAATTTATGTCGATGTAAAATAATTTTATCCCTGTATTATTTAATTTCAAAACAAATGTACAAGTACTCGTTCACTTTATATATTTCCATTCAAAAATCATATGTTACTTGAGTATTTTCAAAAATGAATCTACATGTTACATAAGTCGCTAATAAATAAATATAAATATGTCGTTAGAAGCGCCTAAGGCTTTTATGGCAAAGTCACTCTATTTCAAAACTCTGTCCATTACTATTTTGCCGCATTAAATTTCTTCCTGTTATTTAATGTAATAAAAACAAAGCTATATTAATTTACTCGTTAATGAAATTCTAACCATTACTTATGTATAATGTATACATTCGAAAATATGTTCTTTTGGCCGTCTTTGAATTGTGATTCAACCATTTATTAACAAAAATAATAGTACGTTACGTTATGAGATATCACTGCTTTTATCTCTTTAACAGTAAATGTGACAAATTTATGCATGTGTATAACATATATCAGGCAAACTAAATTAAATAACATGTCTTTTTCGTTATTATTTTTTTGAAATGACATTCAAGTAATGTATTAATATATTTTGGTAATGCATAATGATTTCATAACGAAGTGACTCAAAACCAATGTACTGAATTTGAAAACTTATATGATACCCAATATATTATTTACTTACCACTAGATTGCCAAATCCGTATCGTCTGTCATGCTCTGAAGGATCCATAACTGACTCAAAAATAGCATCCTCCTCATCCATCGTCAGTTGATCTCGACCTATATCAGCAGGAGTTTCTGGCGCAGCTCCATAAACTTTTCCTGCATTAACAAATTAATATCATCATATCTTATTTCATTATATTTTAACGAGTAGAAAAATTACTAATACTGCATAGAACGAAATATGCTTACATGGCTCTTGTTGGATTTATCGTCGTGCCATGTATATGAAACCGTCCCTTCCGGATTTACATGCTCGATAATATGCGTACAAGTAAACACGTCCATATAGCTCACGGGATCATGCGCCTCGGCTTCCTAAAATTGACTTTTACATATAATTATTGTACATTGAAAATTATATAAGACAAACTATTTACAATTCACATTCAGCAAATTTACCAACTCCTGCCGATACTGCTAAAATGACTTCGACCCTCCGCAATGAGTGACATGATTTTTATTTCTGTTTGCAGAGTTTCTTTCCGACTCTGCCTGATAAGTTTGTTCGTTTGGAATATTCTTCCCTTCGAATGTAAATCTGGCAATGCTTGTTTGGCTAGTACAATGGATCGTACTTGTGATAGTGTGATGTATGCTTTATTTCGATAAGATTATAATCCTTGTGCACATTAATTTCAGAACCTGAAACATTGCTAAACCAATTGCATCTAAATAGAAACACCTCCTCCATGGGTCGTGAGAAATATGTCAGTTGCAAAATTTGTGTTAGAATGCCATAAAAATCATTTATGTGATTTTCTGGATCATCGCTACCTTTAATTAATACACTAGTATTATTCGTTAATTTTTCTGTACCGTACTTTTTGGTGTTAAATTATATCCATTGACGAAATATATTGGATATGTCTTGACCACTCCTTTTGGTCCCATCGCAAGATATATCAACCCTTAGTCAACAACATAATTTCTCGGCTCATAAACGTAATTTGAAAACCAACGAAAAATTCTTTACTGAGATCTCCGTTCGGACGTTCACGTTCATAGACACTGTACATATAAAAAAATTATTATATAAGGTTATACACGTGCATGCATTATAGAAAAGAATAAAACAAAAATTATTATTTCAGATTACCTAACAAACGGCGCAACCTTGGCACAATTTAGAAGAATATAAGTGTGTGCTACATGAAGATCTCTATCATCTAGCCATATTTCTACACATTTTTCAGAAGGCCAACCATGTTGTCTAAAAATTGATAACATTACATGAGAGGACTCTTGTTCGTCTTCTTCTTCATTACGAGAAATACTTTCAAATGATATATTCACATGGTCATTGAAATAGTGAGAGAAAAAGAACGAAGCTTCTTCTTCAATGTAAGATTTACATATCAAACCTTCAACTCATGCTTTTTGCCTCACTTTTTTCTTCAGATGATTTAGATATCTATGAAAAATTAATTTACATTAACTTCATCTTTCAGATGCGATTAAATTACGTGGTAACATATTACATACCTCTTAAATGGATACATCCATCCATATTGGACAGGATCTCGAAGTCGTGCTTCACATGGGAGATGAACAGGTAAATGTTCCATTGCATTTAAAACAACCTGGTAGAAATATTTTCTCTAATTTGCAGAGCAATATAGGAATATCTACTTCAAATTTACGTAAACATTGCACTTTTAAAGTAGTCGAACAAAGCTCTTTGTAAAACATACTATGCTCCGTTACTACCTTCCAAACTTTTAACGGAAGTAGTTCTTCGAACATAACGGAAAATAAATTTTCAATTATTATGTGACACTCGTGGCTTTTCATTCCGCTCAATCTACCATTTTTGAAGTTAACACATCTATGAAGATTTGATGATATCCCATCAAGAAATCTTAACTCTTCCATCCATTTTAACACAACTTTAACTTGATTATTATATAATTCGTAACATGCTTTGGGTTTTTTACTGTCAATTGGTTTTATATGAAGCACAGGGCATTCGTATAATTCTTCTACATCGCGTCTTGATTTCAAATCCTCCTTCGTCTTCCCTTTCACATTCAAAATTGTGTTAAAAACATTATCAAATACATTTTTCTCATTGTGCATCACGTCTATATTATGACGAAGCAGAAGATGTTACTAATACGGAAACTCTCAAAAAATAGTTTGTTTGCACCAGTTATGAACAATCGATTTGTCTTCAATTTCTGTTTGCACTCCAGTTTCAAATATTTTTGGATAGTCCCTAACAAGTTCATATATGTCTTCGCTTGACCATATCGTCGGTAGTTGTTTGGTTTCTACTCTATTAGTTAAAAAAATTCTTGTCTCCTCTAAAGGAATGATTTACATGGAGAAAATATCGATGGCAATCAAACCATGAAATTTTCTTACCATGAGGTAAAAAAAAGCGCTCGTGTTTCATCCATGCAATATGGATGTGCTAGACGACTGGCAGTACCTCATCCTGAAAGCATTGCATAGGCAAGAAAATCACTTATAGTCCATAACAAAGAAGCAAACATACGAAAATATTTCTTCCTGGACACATCGTATGTTTCTACTCCTTCGTTCCGTAGTATTTTTAACTCCTCTATCAATGATTGTAAATATACATTGACTCCTTGTGTCAGATTGTCGGGGCCGGGAATGACAACAGTAAGAAACATACATTGCGTTTTCATACACTTCCATGAAGGTAAATTATACGGTGTGAAGATAATGGGCCAGGTTGAATATATAGAACCAAATTAAGAAAATGGCGAAAAACCATCGTACATAATCCTATCTAACATTTCGATTCTCCGCTGCAAAATTTGGATACGTTTTATCGAAATGCTTCCATGCTTCTCCATCGGCCGAATATGTCAACGTACCCTCTTCCTCCGTTCTCACATTACGCCATTTCATATTATATGCAGTTGCAGAAAATGCACATAATCTTTAAAGTCTTGGAGTGATGGATAAGTAATGCATATGCTTGTACGGAACTTCCTTGTCCTTCTTTTTTCTTGGTTTGTATCTCTCCTGATTACAAATTTTACATTTTCAAAGGTTTGTGTCTCCTTTCCAAAACAACATGCAACCTTTTAAACATGTATCTATTTTCTGATAAGGTAAGCCAAAAGCCGACATAAGTTTTTTAACTTCATAGTGATTTTCACACATTAGATTATCGGACGGCATATGTCTTTTTGCAGCTTGTACAATAGTCGTAAACCCAGCTTCAGTGATGTTGTATTTTGACTTCATCGCAATGTATTCTGCGATTACAGACAGTTGAGTGCTGCTTTTACAACCATCCCAAATAAGTTTCTTAGCAGCATCTAGTAAATCATAAAAAAAATTTGCCTCAATATTTGGTTCTTCAATATTTCCATCATCGTCGTCAACTTTAACCATAGAAAACACTGATCGTGCAGCATCTTCGACCATATTCTCTATACGAGTCATCGTAACTACTTCGTTAATGACACTTTCAGATCTACAAAAATATTTGCTACAACTTCTCCTTACTGATCTCAAACATAATACTCGAGTACGAAACCGTTTTGGCACAAATGAACTTTCATAATATCTGGTAACAAATACTTCAAATGTCTACACCTAGTACATGGACAACGAATCTCTGGATCGTTTCCATTATTACTTAAATCGAGTTCGACAAATACGTTTATACCATTATAAAAATCTTCTTTTATTGAGCCTCTCAGTCCTTTTTTTTGGTTCATCCATCTCTTCGATCAACAAAATAATCAACCATTTTTCCTATTTGAAAAAATGAGTCACAAGTTCAAAATTTAATATTTATTTTCAAGAAATTCGAAAAAGATAATTTTCATGGTCGTATAATATTTAAATTTAAAGAAATATTTCACAAATTAAAAAATATTTTCAAATACGACATATTTTATTTTTTAACGTATTGATACCAAATTTTGTACAAAAAGATATTTTTTTCCATGATGAGGCATCCTACTTCCCATTACAAACACAGTAAGCTTTTACATTTTGCATATTACTTCTTCTCAAATGATTCAACAAAATGTCGGCAGCATTTCCCTTTTGTTCCCTACATTGTACACAAATGCATGTACGCAGGAAACAAAAAAGAAAAGTTAGGCTGAAATTTTAAGAATCGTTTGAGACGAAGTAGTATACAAATGTAAATGCTTACGGTGTTCATAACTTGTCCAATACAGGGACAAATCCAACAAATATTGTATCATATGAATATAAATGGTCGTTTTTTGAAAAAATGACTACTTATATAACGATCATGTACAACACTCGTCAGACGGGGCCAAAAACTCTTAAGGGACATTAGTTAATTAAATGTGCATATTTTACGAAAAAATACAGTTTTACTAACTATATACACACACAATCACAAATTATACATGCTCTTTAAAATTTCACGATAATATATGAAATAGGTATACCATGAGATGCTATAAATCACAACTGGAAACAATTGCAATCACTAATTAGCTCTAATTCATCATCTTATGCAAATCTAGATTTATGGCAAAAATTAGATTTTTCCCAAATTATGATATTATACCTAAGATTGAGAACAATAGAGTTTGTTTAGGCGGCCGTGGAGGATCCGGAAGCTCGAAAGGAGATTGAAAGCTTGTAGGATGGATTTGGGGGGTATTTGATAAAAAAAATTCGTGCTGTAAAATGAGGAAGAAGAAGAAGGTTTGGCTGGGCCTGTAATTCGTGAATTTTCGACCGCTTCCATCGGCTGTCGACAGCCCATCGGAAGTCGTCGCTACATGCTGTCGGGATATTAGCATTTTCTAATAGTGCGATGATCAACCTTTATTCACATACCTTAGCCTCATTTCTTTCGATTTTATAGAAACCACAGCCTTTGGAAGACTTTTGGTAAATGGGTTAGCCAAGTTTTCTTTGTTTCTATGTAATCGACATTGATTACTCCTCTTTTGATTATTGTCTTATCATCTGATGTCTAAGATTTACATGTCTGGACTTTCCGTTATATGTTTTATTAGAAACATTATATATCATAGCCCGAATATTGCAGTTAATCAAGACTGTTAGTGATGGCTTGATGGTTTCCTATTGGTTAATATAATTAAGATCAAACATAAAATATCAATATAATAAAATTACACAATTTTCTTGACTTGAGAATACTATTAATCTTCAATATGAAAGCCCGCTTTAATTATATTTAAATCATGGTGCGCCGTCCATCGAATGACTACAGTTGTGTCAAGTCGAAGCATTGGAAGTGAAATACTATTCAAGAGAGGATTTGTCTCATCAGTTATATGAGGTAGTATCATGGTCAACTACAGTCAAATCAAAGACACTAATAGGAGCAGTTCGGTTAATTATTATTATTGAAGCAAGGACTTTTGTTTAGACATAGAATTGAATATGAACGATATTGGAATTTTAACTATTATCAAATTTCATAAGTCCAACGTGATGTAGCTTTGATGAAGAGAGTTGATATAAATAATTGTTACTATTGGGTAATGCTTAATAAAGTAAAATTGGATTTTATCAAAATCAAGTAAGTGATAAATTTGGACAAATTGTCACACTACCTACTAAATGACGTGTGAATGTTAATATTAGAATCGTTTGATATTAGCTGACTGTCTTTGCACTTAAGAGTCACACAACCAAAACGATGAAGATTCCATTTTTCATTTGATTTAATTAATTTGTAATTATTATATATTAATTAATATTTATGAAATATTAATTACAAAATTTTGTATTTGATGTGTTGAACAACGTTATGCAATGCATTTATGATAGTTATAAATATATCAATCGATATATGATATCGGTACACATTTAAATTTAGATTTAAATTCAACAGACATTGTTTGAGCTAGAATTAGCTTTGAGGCCTATTTGGGACATGCAAATTTCAACCCAAAATTGCTTGAATGGGCCAGCCAAATATTTGCAAAACTGCGAGGCTTTTGAATGGTTTAAAATAGTGGAATTGATAAGAGAAAAATAAGGATAAGATCCATTTTTCTTTCCACTTGACTTCCTATTTATATGCCACTCTCTACATCATTCTTTTTTAGACTTTTTGATCTCCTCCCTTTTGCAATAATTTGGCTAACAAACCCCATCTAAATCCAAAAGAAATTAAAGCAAAAATCACATTAAAACTCTTCAATTTGATCATCGGTGGTAAAACAGTTTGGGAGCCAGCAACTCTAGAACTTGGAATTTGATTCAAGGAGTCATTTCATCATTTTAAAGTGAGATCTCTAGTCTTAGTGAAAGGTATTCAACATATTTACTAATTCATATAATATTAGTATCTATTATTGTAATGTAGTATAGGTTATTAGATTATATTATGAATCTAGTGTAGTGATGTACTGTCACATATTGGATGGTTGAATATATTAATGCATCTATATATTTTTAAAAAAAATGTTTGTTGGTATTAAATTCACGACCTAAAAATAAAAATCCTTTTTCTAATTACATAATATCATGTACGATTTTGTCAATTAATAATTTATATCCTAAAGATTAAAATCATTTAATAATTTTTTAATATCCCTAAATTATAGTTTTAATCAACAATAATTCAAAAACAAATTTTACTTTATTTTAATATATATAATTATATTTATTATATATTTAAATATTAATATAACTATTTATTTAACTAGAAATTAATTATATATAAATAAATAAATAAATAAATAAATATTAGTATAATTTGAAATTAATTATAAATTTTATTTTAATAACATTGCATAATTTTCAGATTTCAAAAGTAATTTTTTAATAATTAATTACGATTCTTTTTAAGATTATTTTATAATTGTTTATTAAAAAAATTATAAATCCGAAAATAATTTTTTTTACAGTGAGTTCCAAGATAACTAGCATTAATTTTATAAAATATATATATGTATGTATATGCACACGTGTTTGTATATTATAGTTATTTATTAATTAAAAAGATTAATTTTTTTTTCTTTGGTTTGTAGTAGGAATTAAAAATAATATTTAAGAAATATTAAATGATTTTGTTATTTAATGTAAGTGAATATTTGTACAAATACATCTTAAATACTTTATGTAAATTATTACAATTATTATTTCCATATATTTATATATAAACATATAATTGTATTTTATAAATGTATAATTTTTTATGTGTGTGCATTTATCTAAACAGCTTATAGAATATTTGAGGGGCTATCATGTTGTGTAGTGTAAATCTCAACACATATACATGGATATGTCAAACCATGTACACTTTATTATGTTGCACATACATGTACACACATATGTGTATATGATATACATATTCAAACATAATACAAAATAATATATAGTAAAACTTTATTTATAAAATTAAATAAAGTAACAATTTTATTTAAAAGAAATTTAGAAAAGATCCAAAATGGAATAAGTTAGTTTAAATGTACACGTTTATCTTACTAGGTATTGGCCCAGTTCCAACAATGGTATCAGAGCCAAATAGCTTATGCAGTCTAAATAATCATATTATGACTACCTAATTAAGCTTACAACCCCATTATTAGGGTATCTAAGGAAGGTACCGTCTATGCTGGATTGTTGGGTAATCAAGTACCCTATCCTACTTGTCTACCGGCTTGGTCCGAATAATTATGCGAGCCCAAAAGTTACCCCTAATAAAAAAGGCCCAATTTGAATTTGGCTTTGACCTAGTTTTAAAATTATTTTGAAATTAAAGTAAAAGGTTAAATTTAAAATAAGATTTTTTTTATAAATGATATAATATAGATTTTTAAATTGTTTTGAAAATTAAAATAGAAGTTTTAAATTAAAAAGTTAAATTTAAAATAATACACCTACTATAAAAGTTATAACATAAATTTACAAATTCTTTGAAAATGTTATACAATTAATTTTGAAAATATTATTCATTAATAATATTAATGAAATAAATGGTTTAATTAAATAAGCTAATTAATTAAATATATATACATGTACGTTTAAGACAATTTGAGTACACATGTGTGCATAAAAGAATTTTCGAAATTATTAAAATTTAATTAAATATTTTTGATTAAATAAATTAAATTACATAGATATAGGAAATGTATGTAATACTATAAAGGTTATAATGTATATATTCAATATAATGTGTTATAAGTGAATGATATATCATTAATGAAAGTGTAAATTAATTAGTTTAACTAAATAATATTTGAAATATAATGTATACATAAAATATTATATAAGTTAAACAAATTTAAAAATTATATAATAATTAAACTTATATAATGTAAACGTACAAACTAAAGGTGGAACATTAATGAAATTAGGGTTTTTTCGATCTCTGTGATATTCTCCGGTGTTCGATCGATTGAGATTAGGGTTTTTTCTCTTTCTGATTTTGGGGCTCTTGCCAGACCCAGAATTTTTGGGTTGAATTCTGTTTCATGGAGGTGATTTCGGTCTCTGATGAAGGTTTGCAGTGTTGTTCTCCCCCCTGTTTGTGTTCTCCTTTGTTTGGTGCTTATTGGGAGGTGATGGCCATTGCTGCGGCTGACGCGGCGGCTTCGAAGAGGGATTTCGCCACCGTCTTCGAACCATCGTTAGCTTTTGCAGCCGATTGTGGGATTTTGCCAAGAGGGGAGGAGACACTTGTGGTGGGTTCGGTGTGTTGTGGCTCTGATATTGGTTTTGTAGACTTGGACGATAGGGATTTTACCACCCTTTTCGTGCCGTCTGTATCTTTCTCGTCCGATTGTGCTTTTCTCCCTGGTGGAGAGGAGTTGTTGGTGGTGGGCTCGGTTGGCTGTGATTTTGGCTTTGGCTCGATTAACTTGGTCGAAGGGGATTTCACCACCCCTTCAATTGAGGCTGCGGTGCTACCCTCTGACGTCACTAACTCGGTGTGTCGTGATTCTGGGGGGGGGGGGTACTGGCGGTTTGGCAGTGGTTAGCATTGTGGCGTTGGTGGGGGACTCGGTTCTTTCTGTTTTCGGCGAAGGTTTTGATGTTGCTCTGGTTGTTTTGGTCGCTGGGGAGTTTGTCTCCTCCACGTGGGTTGCGGAGCGTTCCCCCGTTGTTCTTTTCTTGATTTGTCGTGGTTTTGGGGATGGTCGTGGCTGTTTGGAGGTTATTTGCAGTGATTTTGGTTTTGGTTTGGGTTTCCCTCTGGGTTGTTTTGTTCGTTCTCCTCGAGGAGGTGGGGTGGTTTTCCCCTGTTTGTTAGGTGGCTTGTTGCGCGATCAGATTGGTCCCAGTTGCTCTGTAGCTCCTTTCATCGCGCAGCTGCAGGTATGTGGCTCTTTGTCCGGTCAGGTGAGTATTTCGCTGGTGCTCTTCCACTTGTTCGATGTTTCTGGGTATTTGGTTTCTTGTCGGCTTATGTCTGTTGGTTTGTTCCTTGTGCTTTTGAGCCTTGACTCGTTTCGGCGACTGCTCCCTGACACCTTTTGCATTCTGTTGGATGATGGCGTGTCAGGTCCCTTAGGCATTGTTTTCTCCGGTTGGAGAGAACAGTGTGGTTCTCTATCTTGGTTTTTTGTTACGAGCCATACCGAGGCCTGGTCAGTGTCGTTTGTGGCTTCGTATCGTCGGTCTATTCTGGTTGATCCCCATTGGTCTCTACGGAGATATTATCCTGCCTGGGTCGATTGGCTTAGGCGGTGTTCCATTCCTGGTCGCAGAGTGAACCATGTTGCGGTCCACTATGCGGGCAGCCTGGAATATTACCAGTCATTTGCGATTCGAGTAGGAGATAGCTTTGTTAGAGCCACCGAGCGAACCTCGCCTGTCTCGCGGGGCTGTCTCATTAGTGACAGTCCGGCATGGGTTAGGTTCCTACATCATCGTGGGATGCGTATTATTAGCTCCCTTACATACCTCCGTTATTCTTTATCAGTTTCGGATTCTTCGGCCTCTCCTCCTCCTTGTTGCTCTTCCCGTTGCTCTCTGCCTTCCTCTTCTTGCGCCTTGTCGATCATCATCCCGTTGCTGAGTGTTGAGGAAATCGTGTTGATTAATGGGCGCCTCTCTCGTCTTACCGAGAACTCTGATCCATCCAGATCCTCTTCTTCTCTTCCCGATTCGAAGGAGAGTTTTGGTGCTTCTTCGTTGTCCGAGCCTAGGCGTCAGCTTCTTCGCAGATCTTCTCGGCGTTGTTCGCGTGGCGCTTCCGCCATCCCCCGGACTATCCGTACTCGCTCTATAGCGGCGACTGAGCAGATCGACAGGTCTGCTCTATCCTCCTTGTATCGTATCTGATTTGCATCTTTGTTGTCTTCTTTGGCTTGTCTATATCTTTCTGCTTGTTGTTGACTTAATGACGAATTTTCTTTTTTGGAATATTTGTGGTATCGGCAACGAAGCCTCCTCTGCTAGACTTAGTCGGATTGTCTGTAAGCATTCCATTGGTTTAGTGGCTATTTTAGAACCTTTTTTGGGTTCTGGAGAGACTACCAAGGCTGTTCTGTCGCTTGGTTTCGGGGGTGCTGTGTCTAATCTCTCGGGTAAGATCTGGATTCTTTGGTCCAAAGAATTCGTTGTTCGCCCTGTTTTTGACTCGGCTCAACTTTTATCTGTCTTGTGTTCCTCTCCCAATTTCCCGCAACCGCTCATTGTTTCGGCGGTGTACGCCAAATGCGACCGGTTAGAGAGATTATCTCTCTGGGATGACATTATGTCTCTGGCTGTCTTCGGTTGCTCGCTTTCAGTGGTGGGTGGCGATTTCAATGTTGTCGCTAGCCAGGCTGAAAAGGCGGGCGGGTTGACCGTCAATCGGCTCTCGGTTTCTGATTTCAATTCTTTCATTGTGAGTTCCGGGTTATCGGAAATTCCTTTCGTTGGCTCTGCATTTACTTGGTCTAATAATCAGGTAGGCCCGAATCGGATCCAATCCAGGTTGGATAGGGTTTTTGGGTCTGCTGATTGGTTTAATCTCCCCTTTTCCTTTTCTATTTCTCATCTCCATCGAGCTTGCTCTGATCATGCGCCGCTGGTTTTACGGTGCGCTTCGCGGTCCTTGTCGGGACCTTCTTCTTTCCGATTCCTTAGTATGTGGAGTTCCCACCATAGTTTTTTGCAGGTGGTGGAGGAATCGTGGTCCGCACCCATTGTGGCTGCTCCAATGGGGGCTTTCTCTCGGAAACTTAAGCGTCTTAAGTCTTGCCTTAAGAAGTGGAATTCCCTTGTTTTCTGGAACATTTTCGACCGTGTGCGAGCGGCTGAAGAATCTCTGATTCTTGCCGAATCTTTGTTCGACGAGAATCCTTCAGCCGAGAATAAGGAGAAATGGGCTTCCGCTCAACTGGCTTTCTCTTCGGAACTCCGCATTGAAAACTCCTACCTCCGCCAGAAGGCGAGGATCAAATGGGTGGTCGAAGGTGATTCTAACTCGATATTCTTCCATTCTTCTATCCGTAAGAAAGCTAATTTGCTTTCTATCCGTGAGATTTTGAGATTGGGCCATTCTTTGGCTTCGACTCCGTCTGAAGTAGTAGAGGTTTTACTTTCTCATTTCGAATCTTATTTGGGTTCTCCTTCTGCGTCTGGCCCGGTTTCGGACATCCTGTCCTTTATTCCTCGACTGATTCCTTCTGAGGGTAGTGCCGCTTTAGCCTTACCGCCTTCGACTGATGAGATTCGTGCCGGTGTCTTTGCGCTCAGCAAGGATAGTGCCAGTGGGCCGGATGGTTTTAATGGGTCCTTCTTTCGTAGTACCTGGCATATCATCCAATCGGATTTCTGCCTAGCAATTCAGCATTTCTTTTCTGGTGCAGATCTTCCCATAAGCTGGTCTTCCACTAACTTGATCCTTATCCCTAAGTGTGATAATCCTCGGTTGTGCTCGGAGTTCCGACCGATCAGCCTGTGTAACTTTGCCAACAAGGTTATTTCTAAGGTTCTGGCCATTCGTTTGGCTCCGTACCTTGATCGCATTATCTCCTCCTCTCAGGCAGGTTTTGTAAAAGGTCGTTTGATCACTGATAACGTCCTTTTAGCCCAAGAACTTGTTTCTCAGATTGATCGCAAGGTCAGGGGATCTAACATTATTTTCAAACTTAATATGGAAAAGGCCTATGATCGTATGTCTTGGTTTTTCATAATCAAGGTTCTTCGTGCCTTCGGTTTTCCTGAAACCCTTATCGATTTGGTTTGGAGGCTCATTTCCAACTGTTGGTTTTCGGTTATCATTAACGGATCGGCCAACGGTTTTTTCAAAGCTGGTAGAGGTATCCGTCAGGGCGATCCTCTATCTCCAACTCTATTCGTTATTGCGGCCGAGGCTTTCATTCGTGGCATCCACACTTTAACGGTCTTTGGTCAAATTCGGCGTTTTGGACTTCCGAATGGGTGTCCGCTTGTCTCCTCTCTGTCATTCGCGGATGACATTGTCATCTTCTCCAACGGTAATCGGTCCTCTATTCGCCGCCTTATTCCTTTCATTCAGTTGTACGAGAGGTCTTCGGGCCAACTGGTCAACTCGGCGAAGAGTTGCTTCGTTCACGCGAAGGACATGGGCCAGTTGAGAGTTTCTTGGGTCGAATCTATTACCGGGTTTAGGGCAGCTTCACTCCCTCTTCCTTATCTGGGTATTGTTCTCTACAGAGGTAGGAAACTGAACGTCCTTTTCGATCCGCTTTCGGAAAAAGTTAGGGGAAAGATTATTCGTTGGAATGCGTCTCTCCTGTCTCAAGCTGGAAGATTGGTGCTTATCCAATCGGTTTTGAGCTCTTTGGCTATTCATATTTTCGCCGCGATGACCCCTACTTCCTCCTTCTTTAGTTCGTTCCAATCTTTGGCTTCATCTTTCTTCTGGGGTTCGAAGGGTGACAATCGCAGACATCATTGGGTGTCTTGGGATGCTATCTGCCGTCCTAAGAGTGAGGGTGGGTTAGGTTTGCGTAATCCGAAGGACATCTGCTTGGCTTTCGCTTGCAAGTTGTGGTTCAGGTTTGGGACTAACGACTCCTTATGGGCGAAATTCCTTCATGCCAAGTATCGGAGACTGGATGCTTCGGGCTTTTCCGGTTCTCCTTCTTACGCCAGTGAGACTTGGAAGCATATGCAATCGGTCAAAGTGCTTGTTGATTCTCATAACGGCCTTTCCGGTTGGGATGGTGGTCCGTTCTCTATTCTTAAGGCGTGGTCCTCTTCTAGAAGCCCTTCTCCTGTCCTTCCCATTTTTTCTTTCATTTGGGACGTCCGTATCCCTCCTAAAGTTTCTCTTCTAGTGTGGCGATCCTTCCATAATGGGCTTTCGGTTGATGAGAACCTTCAACGGATCGGCATTCCTTTTGTTTCCCGTTGTAGATGTTGCGGCAACGGGGAAACGGAATCGGTGAACCATCTGCTCTTCGTTGGCTGGTGTGCCAGATCCTGCTGGAATTACTTCGGTAATTTAGTGGGGGTCCGTGGTTCCATCACCTCGTCTTCTGATTTACAGTCCTCTTGGTGGTTTTGTAGTTCTGGTCGTTCCCTTCGTTCTATCATCTTTCGCTTGATTCCTTGTCTGATTTGCTGGCACATTTGGTGTGCGCGGAATAAGGCAATTTTTGACGAGACTCCTATGGACCCCCTTTCGGTTATTCGGAGGGTTCGAGATGATGTTTACTTGGTGTTTCGTGGCCGTCCTTTCAGAGGGACAGTCAACTCTCGTTCCGAACGCCTGGTGAATCTATTATCGATCTCCTGTAGTCGGTCTTCTATTAGAGTCGGAATTGGTTGACTGCCTCTCCGGAGACTGGTGGATCTGACTATCTAGTCTCCTTCTTGTCCGTCTTCCCCCCCCCCCCTTTATTTTCTCATTATGGGTCTATTGCTTTCAGGATATGGCATTCAGGGGTGTTCTAGTTTCTCCGTCCTTTATCTGTTTGGAGCTTGCTTAGAGGGATTCCTCTTCTCCTTTACGGCTTTCAGCCAATCAGTTGCGGGGATGTTGGCCGTTTCGTGCTTCTACTATCTTGGAGGGTATTCTGTTGGGCTTGATCTCTATTTGCTAGGTTGATTCTCTAC
Source organism: Allium cepa (assembly GCA_030765085.1). NCBI lineage: Eukaryota > Viridiplantae > Streptophyta > Magnoliopsida > Asparagales > Amaryllidaceae > Allium > Allium cepa. The sequence goes on along the minus strand of CM060931.1, from coordinate 555,727,842 downwards.
ATCGTTTTCGGGCGGTGGCATTGCAGGAGCTCGATTACGATGTTGGATGGGCGGTGGGTTCCTAGAGCTCTTCGGGTTTGCTGTGTGCCTGCTGGCAGTGGTCATTGTGAGCCGCCTCTTGTTATGGTTTTTTGGTTCCTTTTTTGTGGTTATCAGTGTGTTCTTCTCTAGAGTGTTCTCGTTTTTGTATTTCTTTTTGTTGGGGGTTCGGTTACCTACCAGGCTTGTTGACAGCTTTTGGTTGTCCTTATATATAATTTTCTTCTTTCAAAAAAAAAAAGGACTAAATACATATGTAAAATTACATATACTATGATTTCTAATTTGTCGAACATTTGAGTCACGATAGTGTTTCATAAGAAATACATTATTCCACATGTCAATATCACTCAATCAAATAAACTGAAGATTATGGATCTTTAATATAAATGTTGTCATCTACCATTTATATATTAATAAATTACTTTCATACTTCATGGTTGTTGAGCAAACTCAAGCTAGAGATGTTATGTGTAGTATTATTAATACATTGACTAAAAGAGGTAAGATAACTATATGTATTTGTTTAGAAAACTCAAGGTACATATATTATACTTAGGTCATCGTGAAATGGTAAGTACAGTGAATAATTACTTTCGATTTGTAGAGCAAACACAAGGTCGAAATGCGATTTGGACAATGAACTATGGGTTAGGAGTTATATATGGTACAACTGATAAGGACTTATCCATTGTTTTGGTGCTATGATTTGCTTGTTAAGAACTGGAGATAGTGGTTTTGATGACAACAACCTTTGTAACTTATTTTATTATAACTTATATACTAAAACTATTGTCTAGGTATATATGAATGTTACCATGCATGATATATATAAGGCAGGTACTAATTTTTATAGACTGTACAGTATAAAGATCAAGAATGAAGAAATCAAGTTTGAAGACTCATAAGTATCAAGATCAAGTTTTTAAGATAAGTGTCTAGTTTTTGTTAAAACTTCATAATAGCACGGAAATCTTCGTTCCGAATTTCATTTGCGATGGAACACATTTCTACCTTCTTAGTGGCTTACAAACCCACGACAAGTAGCTTACAAATCTACGACAAGTGGCTTACAAACCCACAAACATCCTTGTTTTTTACAAGTTCTGGAGTCCTGATATGATGAGATATTCTGCAGGAAGAAGCTTGCAAAACTACTTCAAAATGATTTTTCTAAATAATTTTCCAAACTGCTTTTCAAAATGTTTTAGCCTTAAAAATTATCTTTTCAATTGATTTTCAAAAAAGATGTTTTAGCCTTAAAATATTCTTTGTTTTTTGTTTTTAAATAAACGCTTGTTTTAAAACTATCTTCTAATTTTTATATATTTTTTATAATATATATATACTTGAGATTTAAAATCAAATTTATATATACAGTCTAAAAATATTTTTCTACTCTTCGTTATTTTAAAACATAAGAAAATTAGTTTATTTTACTCCAGAATCATTTTATCTTGTTTTCCTTTCAATAACATTTTCAAGACAAATTTTACTTTTTTTTAATTAAAGGACAATGACATCATGGGATACCCTATGTCGACATGGTGGCCGTTGAATTTAAAGGTTTTAATTTTCAAAAGATGTGTCTATTCGTTTAAATCTCTTCACGAACGGTTATGACCGTTGATACTCTATAAATAGCCTTCACAAATGAATTTTTTAACTAACTATTTTCTTCACTCCTTCTCTACAAATCCATATTCTAAAAATTTCATATTTTTAAGACCGCGCCAAAATTCTACCAAATTCTCAAGTGGATCAAATTAGAATCTCATTCTTGTTTGATTCTTTGCCCTCTCTCGAAGATCAAAGTGCTATTCAGAGTTATAGGATTATTTTGTAATTAAGAGTTTATCGAGTCTCTCTATAAGGTGTGGTTATGCATGGAAATCAATTGGGTGATCTTGTGTCCCGTACATCAAGCGAGTTTGCCCTGGACTCGTGAGACAAGAGGGTACCTCAAGGCCTTTAGAAATTGAGGATTGTAATCTCGACATTGGTATAAAAAAGTCCATATGAGATGTTTGCCTTCGTACAAGACTGGATGTAGGGTAACTCTGAACCAGTATAAAATCCGGTGTGTTCTTTCCTTGTACTGCTTTTTATTTACTTTCTGCATCTGTGTTTGATTCTGTGATTGTTTTGCAATTAAGTTCTGCATTTGTTTATATCATAATTTTTAAATTAGTCCATGTAAGTCTTAGAATCTATTAAACACTATTCACCCCTCCAGTATTAAATTAGTTTTAAGATCCTTAATCCGCACTCTCTTTCATTGCTGACCAAACTCAATGTTAAAATCTCAAGACAAATGAGTCTTGAAAAGTACTAGTAAAATCAAAAGACTTTTATGTTTTATCGTAGGGTTTAAAGAAACATAATCGACTAGTGGAAGCCTTATTTGAAAAATGAAATGATAACATTTAACCTTTCTAATATTGAAGAGCATACGCTATGTATAAATTAATCTAATTTATCTTGATAAATTTATGCAATTAATATAACCGATAAAACATTTATCAATTAAAATACACAAAATTTTTAAATTAATATTCAAAAATAAAAATATATACTTACCAATAAATTTTTGCATGTTGACACATGCAAATGCCTAACTATATAGCCATTAAATACATTTGTAACTTGGTCATTGACAAGTTTAGTCACCCTGGAGTATATATTGTCTTCAATGAGTTTTGAACTCTAAAAGCAATACAAGAATATGGATATATGATTCATATACGATCATATATAAATGTTATATGGTGAATAATCACAATTCATAATGTACGAACCTCAATGAAATAAGTTCGTTGAAATAAGCAATTAAATTGTAGCACGAGATTGTGTATCCAGTACAAATGATTACAATAATGATTTTGTTGTGTTAAATATAACACTAGACCAAATGCTACAAGATTGATCTAGAGTTCAGTAACTTAACTATCGGTTCGATCAATTCACGTAAGGTGCAATTTGTTTGATATACTTAAAAATTAAGGAAGACCACATGCATTTTTTGAAGAGTTCTTTATGATATTTTAATATGGATTTCCTTTAAATGGTTCAACTGTTTGGAAAGGAAATTGAATGTATAATAGCGGATGCAACCGAAGACATGGCTGGGATGAAGAGAATAGATGGTCACTTCTACTCAATAAGGAAATATTGGAAAGGAGATTTGTAAAATAATAATATATACTTAACATTGCAATGAGAAATATGTTTCCTATTCCAAAATATATTTTCATATAGAAAATTGTTTTCAATGCGATTTATTGTTTGAGTCCAAGATATTTTGATCTAAAAACTCTCGACTACAAAACTCGTTAAAATAGATGGAATAAATAGCCTATATAAAGTGGTTGAATGGTACTCCATATTTCGTATGCTATTATAGTAATGGTAGAATAGTGGGAGCATGCCATAAGGCACTTGTTAATCGCATCAAATTATGAAATTTGCTTTTGTAAAACATACCAAACATTATTTATGAAATAATGACCATTTTTCGGTGTTAACTGAAAATTAGACATATTATTGTTTCAATAAGAGTATTATGTATATCGTTATAAAATAAAAATGTAATTGTGGTATTTGAGTTGCATTGAAAAATACAAAAGTATCTAAATTTATTTGAAATTATTTTGAAATTATAGACTAGGCTACAATTTGGAGAAATAATTCTTGGATTATATGATTATGAATCACATGATACTAGTTAATTATATTAAAAGAATTAAGGTAAAAGCACACATTCAGTGAGAGCACGATAAGAGTTGATGAATTCTTTAGATTTATACATATAGGTATAGCAATCGTAACTCTATTAGTATCAAAAATGTTCCACGTACTTCATTATATTCATTGATGCATTATCGCTAACATGGACATGCGTATTTAATACACATATTGTATGTCTATAATAAGCTCATTGAGTATAAAACAGAAGTAGATAAAATAACGTGCAATAGGAAGTAAAATTTATTCGATTTGATTACATATGTGAGTATATTGGAAAAGAGTTCACAACGTATCTGAAAATGAATAAAGATTCAATCTGAAATGTCGCCCGTCCCTAAGATACACAAAAAAGTATAGTACTCTGTTGAACAATGTATGATTATTTGTGAGTGAAGTTGGGTTAACTTCTTTCTATAAAGTCATGCACTTAAGAGTAGTACACAAGATTAAAACTAATTTCACCTAAAGGAGCTTGGGAACAACTGTCATTGAATGACCGATTTATATTTTGAACATAAGTATTTTAACTAAAACCGAATCGGTTTTATATTTAAGGCGGTTCATAAAATGTTATTGCGAAATACCTACTTCACATCTAATGTATTTTTTGAGAAATTATTGATAGTACATTGGATTTGGATATGATCCAAAGATAAAACTAATTATATAGAATGAAATAAAATTAGTAAGTGAAGGCATTGTATTAGAATGTCTAATAAGTATTCTTATACTTTGGTGTGAAACTATGAGTCTCTTATCAATATCAAGAATATATAATCTTAAGTTGTCAATTAAGCCATTAAGAGTGTTAACTCTATGATATGGTATGATACTCAAATCCGAAAAGGATTTCAAGTACATTATTAAAATATGATTTCATAGTCGTACCCAACGGGATATGATCCATCGGCCACAAATGAGTCTTCAAGAGTAAGACAAATGCAGTTGGAACCTAATGAGCAACATTGATAAGAATAAAATCATAAGTTTAAATTGTTGAAATTATATGTTATAGATTTGTTATTCATCGTGCGCTAGTTAATCCGAATTTACTCATAAAGTTATCGTTTCATATGACTTAATGCTTTGGTACATATATGTTGAAATGGAAAATTCTAAGTAATGGTTTAGAATAGACTATTTGCACATAACAAGGAAAGTGTCTCAAAGACCGTGAGAGTGATATTGAGTTTGTGGTTTTTATGGAAATGATCTAGTAAATGATATGAATGTATCATTCTATAAGCATCTGAATTGAATAAGTATTTTGATAGCAATATCAAATAGTTTGATTTTCAACAAAAATGCGGAGGAAGCATGTGTCCGTAAGAAAGAACACTAAAAGGTATGTAGATATTTCTAGATTATAAATAAACAATATACTACTGATTGTTAACGATGTACTTATGTTAAAATCAGTAATAAGTTGGTATTTTAATACTCGGTATTAGGTTTGTAAATTATATATTTTACAATAAGTATAAAGGATATTGGAAGTGTCCTAAATGACATGCAAAGACGCCATATTAAAATGTTTAATATGGAACAGTAAGATGGATTCATTATGTATTAACAACAGGAATTATCATACATGTTGTATTACTTACAATATCGTATTTTTCTTATATATTTGATGCATGAAGCAAATATCAAATTCGAATTAAGGTGACTAACTGGTAGTTCAGAGAATGCCAGAGTATTTATAAAATACAAGAGGATTGTTTTACAAAACAATGAACTCATCATGAAAAAGTGTTCAAACTCGTACTTTACAAGTGTATAGAGTATAATATGTCAATATTAAATTCATGTTCAAACATTAATTAATAAGCTTTGAGTTAGAAATATTCCAAACAAAACATTGTGGCCGATTTAATGAAAAGGCTAAGTACATCACCTTGAATAGCGCCATAATAAAACCAGTGTGTGTGCACAAATTTATAACTGAGCTAGGGGTGATTCCAAGTATTAAGAATACTATCATTTCTATTTAATAACAATGTAATAATAAAAGCAAGCCCGGCTACTCTATGACTTAACCGATGTCTAACTGTGGCTTCGATTCACACACCCCCAGGTTTACTTACTTGGTTCTTGGGTTCTAAAAAAATGTAATAATAAGAGCTCGCTAGATTCCATAATTAGAGAACACTAATCCAAATGGTACCACATGATAAAGGTAGTTTATCGACATCAGAGAGACTTGATTAACGAAGTAGATAATTAAACAATATAGAAGATCCATTCATAAAGAGTCTAACTCGATCAATTCTCATCAAACTAATCAAGATTGAGATTCCATAATTTGCCTAAGTGCAAGTGGAAGATTGATAGAGTTAGGGGCATACCCATACTTGTTACATATGTCTAACTCGGTAACCAATTTTGTTTGAAAAAAGGTGTTTTCATTCTATTATTACTTGACATAATGTGTTGTGTATTTTTAATTAATTTAATTAAAAGTATATCTAATAGAAGACTCATAAGTGATATGTTTTGTGGTAGTAGTTATAATGCGTTGTAACCATAAATGATTTATCACAACAAAATAAATTGATCATGTTAGATTTTTCTAGTCAACATAGACTGGATTTCGATGCATCCGCTAAGACTAGAGTACATAATGCTCTTCAAAAATTGGACAGTGTACTACTCATGACGGTTAGGGCATCAAGGGATTACGTACTGATTATTATTAGATAACTATGGAATGACTCACTCGATAGTTTTTTGGTTAGCTAATTTAACTAAGGTCAAACAGAAAATATTGATACAACAAAATTACACAGTATTCTAAACTTGAGAATACTATTGATCTTCAATATGGAAGCTTCGTTTGATTATAGTTAAACTGTGTTACGGCATCCACCGTATGACTACAGTTGGGTCGAGTATATTCAATAGATTTTAAAGTGAATTGTTCATATTTTTAATATATAATTGCTAATACCATAAATCGCTCGATAGTGAGTTAGGAACTCAAACCAATAGCTCACGATCTAATGGATCTTTCTGTTCTAACATTTCATCTAAGGTTTATCAATACTTACCAAATCTCTTCTTATCAAATGAAATGTTATTGGATCAAATAGTAAAGATATTGAGGTGAAAGAAATGGTTTTTCTTGGATGTACAATAGTAAATTAACTTTTGACATCATAATAACTAAATTATCCAAATTATGTTCTAGTGAATTAGCACACACAAACATTATTAAATATAGTTGCTCCTAGCTTTGTAGTGCACTCATTTAATACCATGTTAAGAGCGATATCATGTAAAAAGTTGTGTTAATCTAAACATATATGATGAGAGGTATTCATTTGGAAGACCCTTTAGGATAGCTCCTCGTAAACATGATAAATAAGGTTAAATAGATAATAAGAAAGTTAAAATACTGTTAAATATCAAGTATATTTTTACTAAATAGATAGAGTTGTGTACGGTATACAAACTCTTTTGTATATACATTCGCACGACACACACCCACGCACGCACAGAGACACACACATACACATGAGTGTGTGTGTATGACACAACTGCAATAAATGATAGATATGTCACAACTAACAAAAATATCATTAGAATTTGTAAAGTGTAAAAGTATATGATAAAGTCGGCTTTTAATATTGAAATGCTAGCAAAATATATTAAATTTAAAAATGAAAGAAAGGTTCAAAAAAGAAAATTATTATTCAAGTTTTGTTACTTAGGTATAAAGACAAAATAAATTCAACTATTACAGTTTACTTGTCACGGATGGAATACATGAGAAAATTTCTAAGAAAAAATTCAGAGACTGAAAATTACTTTGCCAATTAATTTATTCTTGTACGTGAAAATATTCAGTGATTATTACATCCTAGATAAATAGTGTTTCAATAAAACATCAACCTTAAAAAGGAACAAACATTATTTATTTAAACCACAAAACAAACTCAGTGTGTAGATAGAACAATTAAATTTCAAGGAGAATCCATATGTGTAGATTTCAACAATAGTCAAATGTTGTGTAATTAAATAAAATCTTATACTACCAAATTGCGGAGGACTAATGCAATAACCCAAGGTCAACTAGTTCTTGGTATAACCTATGCAAACATAGCTTGTGTTATTCTCATCCCCAATTACATACTTGATACAATAAAAAAGATTATACTCTTGATCTCCATTTGGCTTTCTTCCTTTCTATTATTTTCCCATGCTTGTATCCACACCTCTTTGCACTTGCTGATCAATCTTAATGAAAGCTATAGTGTTGACCTTATAATAATCTAAAAGACTTCATGGCCCAATCTTAGTTATGCTTGAGAATATGCTACTAACTACTAAGTAATAAAAGCACACATGTAGGTTGATCCCCGCCTTCATTCATTTGTGTTATTTCATTGTCCACCATTTGCAAATATTTAGTAAGTTCAGACACTATGATGCTCCAGTACATAACCACCGAAAGATAATTATTTTTATCAATTGGTCCTCAAATTCATAATATTCAAAACTACATACTTAAATTCATAATATTCAAAGGGGGATTTTAGGCACAAGGAAAAAGTTGCAAAAAAATTTAGTCTGAGAGACAAGAAGTTTGTTTTGCAACTTCTTGTTGTCCTTGAGACTATTTTTTTTACAACTTCTTCATTGTGCCTATTTACCTGTATTCAAAACTACACACTCAAACTCATAATATTCTCTACTTATTAATTAAGTATCCATTTTAAGTCTATCATACTCAAAAATTAAATTGCAATATCACATAATATGGTATTCTGACTTGCAAACCATCATTTGTAGATATTTCAAGATTATCCATTTTTAGAATTACTAAAATCTCTAAAGTTTTCAAACAGAATGAACATTCTTGCCAGTGTCATTCTAAAAATGTGATAATCATACCCAATCAATGGTATGTTGCAAATTAAACATGCATATTTTTATAGGGGAAGGCTGTAGTATTAACTCCACCGTGATTTAAAGAAAATATTAAATTTCAAGATTTTCATAACATAAAATTGAGATTTTTGAGTTATCTAATGTATGATAAAATATCAAGAATAATATTATTTATACCCGATTCAGCTTCATGGAACCGTGCAAATACATCAACGTTATAATGATTGACTACGTGGGGTTATTTTCCATAACTCAATATGCAAACCAACTACAGATGCTAGAAAAGACAAAAGAAAAATGTCATATTGTGTACGAAGGTAAATCAAAAGCTTGCAACGAAACATAAAAACCTTGTATGACAAGCATTAATCGGACTATAAGAAGCCAGATCCAAGAACAAAGGGCAGAATTTTGCATCTGTCCCCAATAGATGAGAAAATCACCATCACGTAGTAATCACGCTATAAGAAATCGACCAAGGAGTTAAGAGAGTAAAGGAATGAGTAGAGGCGAATGCTGATGAAGGGAGAGAGGAAACAAAGGATGTCGACTGAGTTTTAGGATTTAGGCTATAAATTTGCATTGATTGACTGTAAATCTTGTTGTTGGAGACACCATTTTAAGAAAAAAAAAAAATCTACTTTTTCCGTTCTTTTTTTAAAATAAAATAATGGAAGCTATGGAGATAAGATAAGAATATGAAAAGGAGAACATCATAAAGTGACCTGTGTAGGTTTTCCAAACGAAGAATGAAGTCATATTTGAAGAGCTCGAAGATTAAATAATGAGTGACTCGTCTTTAATGGTATAGTTTTTCATGTTCATTTGATTAAACATCCATAATCTAGTAGTCAAAGCCCTTATGATTTGGTTATTTCAATCGAATAAAGTCTTCATCGTATTTTCTATGTCTCATCTCCATCAATTGTTAGAGATGGGCGTGGGGAATAACTTTATGAAATTTTCAGATCCAATAACCAAGCAATTTTATTTAGGGTTGAAGGAATAAGAGGACTTTGATTTTCCGGATATATGAGTTGTTGTTGGAGTTATAGGGAGAAGAGTATTGTTGACATCATGTATTATGTTTTGAATTATCTCATTTTTCTTTTTAGTTGGCGTTTTCATTTTTATTTAAGTAGCTCGGTATCAACCGATTTTTGCAGACTTTTCCGACTGAAATTGAAGATTTTTGTTGTTATTTTGATATTGATTGGTAAATTATATGAAAATATTATTGTTAAACAACAATGATTTAATCTATAGCTTAGATCATTCGCTGACAATATTTTATAGTTCATTAAGTAGCCTATTTACCTTTTTTTGTTTTTTATTCCATAATTTGTTATATATTTCACATAAGTGAAATATTTGTTATATGTGTAGATAACTGAAGTTATATGCTGAACCAAATAAATACACCTTGAACATATGCAGTTTATGTTTCACAAAAGATCATCATATTGATAAATTTATTAATGTTACCATGAAATTTTACAGCATTAAGCTATTTTCTCTCATTGCCATAGCGCGGCCTGGTCCGTGTCGCAGATGGTTTTATGTCGGTTTTCTTCTTGGGTTGATTTCCTTCGGTCTCTACGGAGATATTTCCCCGGGTGGGTCATGTGGCGTTGGCGGTGTTCCAGTTTTGTGTGCATAGTGTATCCTTTATCGGTACACTATGCGGGCAACCTGGAATGTTACCGGTCACTATCGTCTAGTGTGGGAGATATCTCTGACGGGGCCTATCTGAGAACCGTCCCCAACGCGCGGGGTTGTCCCATGACTGGCAGTCCGGCATGGGAGAGGTTCCTACAGCATCGTGGGATGCGATTGATTCGATCCCCGTCATACTTACGCCTAGCTGCTTCTTCTTCTCCGTCGGAGTCTTCTGTTTCTCTGTCTTCTGGGTGCTCATCTCTTTGCTCTCTTCCATCCTCTTCATGCTCTTTGTCGATTGTCATCCCGATGCTCAGCCCGGAGGAGATAGTGGAGATTAATGATAGGCTGGCTCGGCTCGCCGAGAACTCTGATCCGTCCAGATCCTCCTCTTTCTCTACCCTTAGGGAATGCTGTGATGCTCCTCCTGTGCCCGGGATCAGGCGTGGTTATAGTCGCCGTGGCTCTCGCGCTGGTGCGAGAGGCATTTCAGCTATCCCCCGCACTATTCGCACTCGCTCTATAGCGGCGATGGAGCGGACCGAGAGGTCGGCTCTATCCTCTTTTTATCGTATCTGATTGGCCACTGGTCTTTGTTTTTGATCTTAACTGTTGTCCTTCTTTCGTTTTATATTCTTCAATGTCGAACTTTCTTTTTTGGAACATTCGTGGTATTGGAAACGAGGCGTCTGCTGCTAGACTTAAACGGATTGTCCGTAAGCATTCCATTGGTCTGGTGGCTATTTTAGAACCTTTAGTGGGTTCTGGAGAGATTTCTAAGACTGTTTTATCTTTGGGTTTTGGCGGCGCTCTTTCAAACGCTTCGGGTAAGATCTGGATTCTCTGGTCCAAAGATTACGCTGTTTCTCCCTTTCTTGACTCGTCTCAGCTTTTTTCTGTTTTGTGCCGAACTCCTTTATTCCCGCATCCGTTCATTTTCTCAGGAGTATACGCCAGATGCGATAGGTTTGAGAGGTTATCTCTCTGGGAAGACATTCTGTCTCTTGGTGAAGCGGGCTTCCCTTATTCTGTTGTGGGCGGGGATTTCAATGTGGTCGCTAGCCAGGCTGAGAAACTTGGCGGATTGGCGGTCAATCGGCTATCGGTTTCAGATTTCAACTCTTTCATTGTGCGATCTGGATTATCTGAATTTCCTTTCGTTGGCTCTGCTTTTACCTGGTCTAACAACCAGGAGGGTCCGGATCGGATTCTCTCTAGACTGGATAGGGTTTTTGGATCGGGCAGCTGGTTCGACCTACCTCTATCCTTCTCTATTTCCCATCTCCATCGAGCCTGTTCTGACCATGCGCCAATGATCTTGCATTGTGCTTCGCGTTCTGCTACGGGTCCCTCCTCATTCAGATATCTCAACATGTGGAGTTCCCACCATAATTTTTTTCAGATGGTGGAGGAGTCGTGGTCCACTCCCTTAGTGGCTGCTCCCATGGTCTCCTTTTCTCGTAAACTGAAACGCCTTAAGGTGGCCCTTAAGGCGTGGAACTCCCTTGTCTTCAAGAACATTTTCGACCGGGTGCGAGCGGCTGAAGAATCTCTGATTCTTGCTGAATCTCTGTTCGACGAGATTCCCTCTGCTGAAAACAAGGAGAAATGGGCGCTGGCTCAACAGGCTTTCTCCTCGGAACTCCGTATTGAAAATTCTTACCTTCGCCAAAAGGCCAGGCTCAAATGGGTTGTTGATGGTGATATGAACTCCAGGTTCTTTCATTCATCTATTCGCAAGAAAGCCAATCTGCTCTTCATCCGCGAGATTTTGCGTGAGGATCAGTCTATGGTCTCTTCCCAGTCAGGGGTTATTGATGTTATTGTATCTCACTTCCAGTCTTATCTTGGCTCACCTTCTGCTTCTGGTGAGGTGTCGGATATCCTTTCGTTTATTCCTCGTTTTGTTGTGGCGGATGCGGGTGATGCTTTAGCATGCCCGCCTACGACAGATGAGATTCGAGCTTGTGTCTTTGCTCTTAGTAAGGATAGTGCCAGTGGTCCGGACGGCTTTAACGGATCTTTCTTCCGTAGTGCATGGCATATTATCCAAGCTGATTTCTGTCTGGCTGTTCAGCATTTCTTTTCAGGAGCCAGCCTCCCGATTAGCTGGTCTTCCACAAATTTGATCCTCATTCCTAAGTGTGATAACCCGAAGTACTGTTCGGAGTTTCGTCCGATTAGTCTTTGTAATTTCGCCAATAAGGTTATTTCTAAGATTTTGGCATCGAGAATAGCTCCGCTTCTCGACCGCATTATTTCTTCTTCTCAGGCGGGTTTTGTTAAAGGCCGTTTGATCACTGATAACGTTCTTCTTGCCCAGGAACTTATCTCTCAGATTAACCGTAAGGTCAGGGGTTCCAACGTGGTCTTCAAACTTGATATGGAGAAAGCCTATGATCGTATGTCTTGGTATTTCATCATAAAGGTGCTTCGTGCCTTTGGTTTCCCGGAAACTCTGATCGATTTGGTTTGGAGGCTCATTTCCAACTGTTGGTTTTCTGTTATTATCAACGGAACGGCCAATGGCTTTTTCAAGGCTGGTAGAGGCATTCGCCAAGGAGATCCTTTATCTCCTACTCTTTTCGTTATCGCGGCTGAGGCATTCATTCGTGGAATCCACACGTTGACCGTTTATAGTCAGATCAGCGTTTTGGGATTCCCAGTGGGTGTCCGCTTATTTCCTCTCTATCTTTCGCAGATGACATTGTCATATTCTCCAATGGCAACCGTTCTTCCGTTCGACGTCTTGTTAGGTTTATCCAGCTTTACGAGAGGTGTTCAGGTCAACGGGTCAACTCTTCGAAGAGCTGCTTCATTCCTGCTCGGGATATGATCCATTCGCGTGTTTCGTGGGTTGAGTCCTTTACTGGTTTCAGGGCGTCTTCTCTTCCGCTCCCTTACCTTGGTATTGTTCTTTACAGAGGTAGGAAATTGAATGCTATTTTCGACCCTCTGACGGATAAAGTGAGGGGTAAAATTATTCGGTGGAATTCGTCTTTTCTGTCCCAAGCTGGCAGACTGGTTCTGATTCAATCTGTTTTATGCTCTATGGGTACTCATATTTTCGCTGCTATGACCCCTACTTCCTCTTTCTTCCGCTCCTTTCAATCCTTGGCTTCTTCCTTCTTTTGGGGTTCAAAGGGCGATAACCGGCGTCATCACTGGGTGTCGTGGAAAGTTATTTGTCGTCCGAAGAATGAGGGCGGGCTAGGATTGCGCAATCCGAAGGACATCTGTTCGGCTTTCGCTTGTAAGTTGTGGTTCAGGTTTGGGACCAACGACTCCTTATGGGCGAATTTTCTCCATGCTAAATACCGAAGTCTTGCTCCTTCGGGTTACACCGGTTCTCCTTCTTTCGCCAGTGAGACTTGGAAGCATATGCAAGCTGTCAAACTTCTGGTTGATTCTCACAATGGCCTTCTCGGATGGGATGGTGGTTCCTTTTCCATTCAGAAGGCCTGGAATTCTGTTCGTATCCAGTCTCCTATCCTTCCTTTTTTTGAGTTCATTTGGGACGTTCGTATCCCCCCAAAAGTTTCTGTCCTGATGTGGAGGTTGTTCCACAAGGGAATAGCGGTGGATGCGAATCTCCAGCAGATCGGCATTCCTTTTGTTTCCCGATGCAGGTGTTGCGGTAACGGTGATATGGAGACCGTGGACCATCTTTTCTTCGGCGGCTGGTGTGCCAACGTCTGTTGGAACTACTTCCGATCTCTTCTTGGTGTCAGTGGTACATTGTCCACTTCCCAAGATTTGGTGCTCTATTGGTGGGCTGGGTGTTCTGGTCGATCTCTTCGATCAATCATCTTCCGTCTGATTCCTTGTATTTTATGCTGGCATCTGTGGTGTGCGCGGAACAAGGCAATTTTTGATGAATCTCCGATGGATCCTCTATCAGTTATTCGAAGAGTCAGAGAGGATGTGTTCTTAGCTTTTCGCGGCCGTCCTTTTCGTGGTATGGTATCTTTGCGGTCTGCTCATCTTGTGAACCTCTTATCTATTTCATGTTCTCGCTCTTCTGTCAGAGCGGGAATTGGTTGACTCTCTTTGCTTGTCGGGTGCCTCTCCTTCCTTTTCTTCCCTGGCCCATCTGGATCCTTCTCTCCTCTCCCATCTTCCTCCCCATTTTTATTTGTGTTTTTGTTCGTTTTTTTGCTGTGTGGCTTTTCTTTTCAGGTTCGGTTACCGGTGGTGTTCGGGTCGTCTTGTCGGAGCTCGATGACGATGTTGGTTATGGGGTTGTTTCTGGGAGTTTTTCGGAATAGTTCTCTGGCTGGTTCCTGGGTTCTGGCTTTGCTTATTGTTAGGGATTTCTATGGGGAGGGAGTGGTTCCTCGCCCGATCTTTGTTTGGTCTTTGTTTTCAGAGTTTTGTTTCTCTTTCCGGTATCCGACCTGTCTGTTGTTGGGTTGTTTGTGGTGGTTTTATCTTTATTTGGTTGTTACTGTTTTTCAGGGCTTGTTGGTTTTGTCATTGTATAGATTCTGTTTTTGCTTTGTTCTCAGGTTACCTGTCAGGCTTGTTGACAGCTTTTGGTGGATGTTATATATATTTTCTTTATTTAAAAAAAAAAAAAAAAAATACAGCATTAAGCTATTTTATAGTGAATAAATAACTTATAAGATACATAAATGCACTGATTAGTCATTGAAACCATCACTCATTTTGATATATTATTGCTATAAATGCATAAGTAACTTACCAACTAGTATTAGCAACAATTTTTAAGCCAATATCATTTTTTTTTATTCTCTTATTTATCAAGGAATGCCACAATGGTGGTCATGTGCTAATATTAACAATGAAGTAAAGATGTAATTTAAACACAATGCTACCGCAATAAATGAAAATTGGTATTGGTTTTTAACTTGCTTCTATCTACTAGTAATAGGAAAGGTTATATTAAAGCCACATATAAGATTACACTTCACTTAGTGTTTAACAAACTTTGCTATCCAATTTTATGCTTCCACTAGTATTCCTATGGCCAAACTTACACATCATGCTTGGTTGGTGTTGTTACTACAAATTTCTCTTCACCGTGTCTTTAAGTATTTTCAAACTCTCTTATGCTCTTATGCTTTCTTATTCCATTTGTACTATCTTTTTTTATTTTGTCCATATGCTTGTATCACCACACTTAGAGATTGACGTAGTCTTACGAAATTGTTTGTGTAATACATTAGCAAAGGATATTAATATTTGATAGTGACATGTGATTATGCATGCTAGTTAATTTCCTAATTTGGACACTATTTTGAAAATATAATAGTTTAGCTATTTGTAAAAGTAATATCTACGAAAATTTTTGTATGGTTTCATATTATTTGATTTTTTTAGGGTTGAGTGTAGTTTGGTTGATTTGAGGCTAAGCTGTTCCTTCTAAAACTTTCATATTTTTAATTTTCGAATTCCACATTGATATGTCTTTTTTTGGCTGACTGATTTTGGTTGCTTTCGAGCAATTGCACTCAAATTATCAATTGCTAATGAATTATTAACTGAATTGCTAATTGCCAATTTGACCATTGATTGAAAATCAACAATGCACGACTTATATGCAAATTGCTATCAAGTTATCTATTATTATATATAAATGTAACCATGACTTTTTTACAAAATGATGGGACCAAAACTGACTAAACTGATGTGAGAATAATAAATTATGTGTTAATTATCATAGCCACAAATTTCTCAAGCAACTGATTTACTAATTTTTGCAAATTAATTGGCAAATTGTTATATTATCATATAGGGTCCACTAATTGCATTTGCCAATTTTACATGGGTACATTGATAGTTTCTCTTTAAATTGATAATTGCTATAGCAATTTTTTCATGGATGTGAGTGCTCATAGGTGTTAGATATTTCGTGTGAATAGTTATTTTTAATTCATGGATAATTGAGGGTATATTTTGGATGGGCTTTTACAATGATGAATTACATATAACGGTAATAAATTATAAATCCACTTTTACAAGTTCATTTCGTTTTTAAAAAGAAAAAGGTTGATTCGTTTATGGAAATAAATTATTTCCGTAAAGAGAATCACTTATATTGAAACAATTTATTTGTATAAATAGCACTAAACATCGAAGAAGTAAACTTGTCGCTATTTCAAAAGTTAAGAGTGACCGTTGGACATAACTTTTAGGTAACACTACCTTGACTTGTCCGGTACTACTGTTAACCAAGGAAAGTACAAGTTTGAATTCAATGAGTGGTGATAGGTATACAAGACTTAATTTCTATATACAATGTTTTATATCCTCGATAGTTCGTATCTCAGCTATCGTATACTTCGGCTATTTTATTATCATCATTCTAAGACGATTTATTGCTCCATCGAGCGTTGCTATCCTTTGTTGGACATGACTAAACCAAAAGTGTGAGAGGAAGCCAAGCTATGTGTGGTTCCTCCCATTAGGGTATTTTCACATCTCATCTAGTTTGGATTCAGTTGTGCATTTAAATGTGGAAATATTCGGATACTTGGTAAGGTCTGGCGAGGTCCATCTTGGTATTGTCCGAGAAGTGTCATAGAGCAAATGAGCTTCTCAGAAGTATATTACTAGAGGTATACTTCAAGGGGGTGCACCTTCCTAGCCATTTATTGAAAAAATTCCTTTCCTTATTTGATTCGTATCCCTGAATCTGTTTTAGCTTGAAATTGCCATGAGTAAAGCCAACTCCTCATCACGGTATTTAAGTGTTTATTTAGCTCATTCTATCGAGTTTGAACTGTTCCTTTATTTAACCTATTCTATCGAGTATAGACTGTTACCTTATTTAGTCCATTCTATCAAGTCGGACTGTTTCCTTTGTTCTACCCATTCCGTCCAGTTTGGATTTTACATGGTTTATTTCCATTCTTTCATGTCTGGTTTATATTATTTATACTCATTCATATTTGGATTTGTTTTTCTGATATTTATTTCAACTCTTGCCAGTATGGATGTTGTTCTTGTGATGTAACAACCCGTTCCGCGTTAGCCGTGATGTCTCTTAGAATTTTTATATATGATTCCCCTTATTCGAGTTATCGCGCGCTGGTATTTCCATACTGATTCGGGTATTATTTGTTTATAATGCTCGGGTCAGACCGAGTATTTTCGCAGGTTGCCTTTGGTGTTATGGAAATCATAGAGAGGAGCTGAAGATTCACCAATCGTAGTATTTTATTTTACGTTGTATTATATAGTATACCTATCGGCATTTGTAAGGTCGGGATTTTATAATTGTCCAGCTGATAGTGTTTATTTTAACTCTGATATACTTTGTATATTTTTGAAGAGACAGTTTCTACTGTCTTTGTTATATTATATATGTTGTCGATTTCGTTGTGAGATCATATTTTCTCTGTTCTCTGTTTTTTATTAACCAAAATAATCTGCCTTTTTTTCAATTGGATGCATGACATTGGCACACAATGGTAGTGTTCGGTGTCGACTTTCAGTGGTCAAAAAGGCGGGTCATTGCATTTGGTATTGGAGCGCAAGATTAAGCGACCTTGGCTTTGGTAGGGTTTGGCTCATTAGAGAAAGGGTAAGTGATACTCTAGAATGAGTTTGAAAGTGTTATTTATACGAAAGCGTATTTGTTAATTTTATAAAAATGTATCATGTTGACTGGTCTATTGAGATTTTATGAATTCCGATCGAGACGTGGGATTCCACGTTATCGATAGGGGTTTCTAAACACTTGACCAAGGCTAACGGACATGGTATTGAAATTTTTGAAAAATTGGCAAATTAAATATTTTGCCTAGGATTATACTGTATATATATAAATGAATAATTTTCAAAACTCTATATAGTTATATAGTGTGTTGGTTTAAATGTGATAATATTTATGTACTATCACTATTGTTTGTTCGGTTATGCTTGACTTAAATGAAAAGCATAGACTGTTGTGTGTTGATTGCTAAATTGTGCTTGATTTATTTAGGAGCGTTTATTATTTCGATTAAAATGAACCTTTTGTGAATTAATTTTCACAATTTAACTATAAGGTGTTCGAAGAATATGATTAAATTAAGAATTCACCGTTTAACAATGGTGAGTTAAGAAT
Source organism: Allium cepa (assembly GCA_030765085.1). Classification (NCBI taxonomy): domain Eukaryota; kingdom Viridiplantae; phylum Streptophyta; class Magnoliopsida; order Asparagales; family Amaryllidaceae; genus Allium; species Allium cepa. The sequence goes on along the minus strand of CM060931.1, from coordinate 555,709,430 downwards.
TAAACTTTATAGAAAGTTGTAATATAATCTAAATAGCGGAATAAGATATTTACAAAATAATCATTAAAGATAATTCTATTATAATGAAGAAGGACTATTATAATATGAAATCATTTTTATATATAAGGAAAGTTTTATATATATTTAGTTTGAAAAATATGTTTAAAAAGAATTTCTGAATCTAAATACCGGAATTTTTGATAAATGAAATAGCAATACTTTTGAAAGTATTTAAAGGTAAAAATATATTTGAAGTAAGATTTTAAAAAGAATACATTTTCTTTGGGATAATTATGAGAAAATCGTTTTGAATAGTTTTGTGGTAATCTGAATAATCTCCTAAGTGACGATCGGACGATTTCTTGTGTGAATGTTGTGGAGTACTTCGTAAATTATTCTCTTTATCACTATGCGAGCGAAATGAGTTCAAAATTCGAATAAACCCAAAGTAATGTTTTGATAAATAAATAATTTGAAGTTGATATACATCAAACTATTTACAATATACTTTCAAAGTTGAGTTTTGAAATTAAAACCGGGTGTCCAATTTTTAAGTTCTCTTAACAGGGAATTGTTTCCCAAAACAAAAGGTATTATTAATAAGAGATTGATTCAATAAATAGGATTTTTACCTTAGAAAAGTTATGGGATAATTTAACATAGCTAAATTGGGTTAAATGAAATAAGAAGGTTTTGATAAACATTTTTTTATTGAAATCATATAATTGTTTAAACATCTAAGTAGTACGAACTACTTATTGATTGGGTCAACCCATAAATATTATTCGTTCTAACACTATATGTTAAAAAAAGGTTAATAGGTTGACTCGATTTTAAGAAATCATAAATTGATTTGATCTCCATCTGGTTCTTTGAAAAAGTTAAAAAAAATTATACGTACTCTCAAGATATAAAAGAATATTATATAAGTGAATAAAACAGAATAAGTTATGAATTGATGTTTATAAAGAAATAACTTTATAAAATATTTTAAAACTTAGGTGAGAAATTATGAGATAACTCATAAATAATTTTAGTATTGAATAAAATACTAAGTGAATTATAAATTAATATAATTGAGAAACTAATAAAATATAGAATATAACTTTCCGTTTTGTCCGAGTTAGTTTGGATAATCCTCTAAGCAATAACAAATGGCTAATGAGAAAACGATACGCTTAGATAAATTATCTATATTTTTGGGACAAATAAGAAAGTTCTGAATATAATTTAAAATTTTCTTGTTAGTCATTTGACATTTTAAAACAATGTTAAGTAACAAGTTTTCCCTTGTAAGATTTGATTGATAGTTAGTATTAGTTTATTTCTTCACTTGATTTGATTGATTTGATTGATTTAATTGAATTGATTGGTTGTGTGATTGCATATACCATTGTTTATAAAATTTAAATTTATAGGAAAAGGATTTTAATTATTTTTATTAAGACCTAAATCCCGGTGATTTTAAAAAATGGTAATTTTTGAAAAGGAATGATATTTATTCACTCTAGTTAATGTTTTTGGAGGAACCAAAATACCAATGAACGCTCTTTGTTGTTTTGATTATAGAGTTTGACCATAATTTATTTAGAGGAATCCCCTTCTTGTCATTTTGATCTTTGATTTTCTCGTCTTAGAAATTTGAAAATAAAATTTTGAATTGACAAACCCGGGTATTTAGATCTAACTATATCATTTGAAATAATTGGATGCAGAACACCTATTGTAGAATATTCTCTGTATGTTGTTGCATATGATTGAGACATGGATGGTTGATTGCATGTAGATTTGTATCAGATTAGTTTTACATATAGAGTTACATCACATTGCTTTTGTCAGCATGATTTTCTTTTAGATTTTGTTAGCACGGGTATGCAAAGGATTGCCATTTGATTCTTGTGCACCTGCATTTGCATAGAAAATAATAAATTTACTTGCTAAAATATAAATCAAACGCAAAAGAAGTACGTAATAAGTTCAGAAAATTTAAATTGGTTGATGATTTTATACTCCAGATACGAGAGGCAACTTGGCATTTTTTCTTTGATTGGTTTGGAGCCAGTAGAGGCCATTAGTAGTTGTTTCGTTCGAGCCGTGCAAATGAGATGCTGTAAAAAAAATCGTCAATTTAAGGATTAGAATTTTTTTTAAGAAATTTGGTAAATTTTTGATAACTAAAATTTGATTTTTGGGTTATAACTGGGAATGAATGAGTGGAAAGGAATTAGTTACTATAGGTTAATGGATTTAAAAGATTTGAAAATTTTGGAATCTATTTCTACTAATTTCTTTTGAAAAGTTAATAAGTTTAATAACTCATTCTAATTAAAAGTTTTAAACTTAAAGGCTTGGAAACATTTTCTTCCTTAGGAATTTCGAGGACGAAATTCATTTAAGGGGGGAGAAGGTAACAACTCGAAAATTCTGACCATTTGCTTTTAAATGTTTAATTTATTTTAAAATATTAAAATAATTTGATTTTTGAAATTTAATAACTTGAATTCATATATGGCGATTGATTAAAATATTTGAATTGCGAATTTGAGTGTTAAATAAAAGGATTAACTTATTTTCTTTAACTCCATTTAAATTAATAAACAATAATGGTGAATCATTTGGCAAATTTATTTACAATAACAAGTGGTTCGAATATAATAAATAATAAGAAAAGTCAAATTGTAATAAAACGACTTGATTTTTGATAACGTATTTTTAATTTAATTTATATGACTTTTCTCTAATTTTTAATTTGGGAAAATATAGAAATTATTCATTTGACGATTTATCGGCAAACGATGATATTTGAGAAATTTCACAAAATAAAATAATCTATGCAATTCATTATTGACGTATGATCGTGTCGTATATTAGTGCACGATTATATTTTTATTTCGGTCACCCGTGGTTCGTACTCGAACGTAATATTGCGTAGTTGGGTACCGTAAACATTTTATTTAAAACCCGTTGAAAAATTAAATCGTTAATTCAAATGTCAACAACGATATGATGGTACAGACATTTTGGATGGCTTGAGAAACTTTTTGTTATGGAAAAAGGAAGCATCATCATTATGTTTTTCTTTATCTTGTTATATGATGTATACATAAATATGCATATATTTATATCCATATTTTACCTATTTTTATTAAAATAAATGTCATAATTGGGTATTTTAACTTGTTCAAATCAAAATTCAATTATTTTCAAATCACCATATATTCATCTTCATACAGAGGCAAAATGTCATTTTTGTGCATGCGTTAATTTGAGAATTTTTGTTTGGACATTTTTTATGATTTTTATAGGAATTTCGGATTCAAATGGAAGAGGTTTTCATGAAATATATCCATGCACAAGAGAATACAAATGAATGAAGATGGAAATAATTCATACTCATGATCATGGAGGACCACATCCACTTACTTAAATCTACAATTAGATGTTAATGGACAACTAAGTGGAAGTTAGAGCTTCATGCATACTTGATGATGGATTAATTAGAGGCTAATGGTTACTTGTTGGCCACATTTCCTAAAGGACATTTTGGAAAGCTCTTTAAAAATTGAATTAGGGTTTTACGCATGCATAAATAGCTCACTTATGTACATGTAGAGGATCTTCTTACTCTTCTTATTACTGAGGAAATTAGCAAATTGTAAACACAAAATCAAAGTGAAATAAAAATGGCTTCCTAAGCCTTCTCTTTTCTACATGCTCCTCTTTACTTTTATGCTTATGTTTATTTCTACGCTCTTTTCTTTATATTGTTAGTAAATTAGATTTACATTCATGCAAGTTATTTAGTAGTTAATGTCCTTTTCTTTCTTTATTTAGTTTATATTTCTTTTCTTTCAATGTTGAAATTTACGTGTGTTGATTTGATAACACAAATGAATAGCTAAACACCTTCAATTTAGAGGTAATGAAGTTCTCAAATATTATGTAAATTCAACATTTTTTTGATTTATGGTATCTTTTATTTGTGCTTTAAGAATGTAGATTTTGATCTAAGTTTATACAAGTGGGTTTGATAGTCTACGTTGCATTTTCAAATGGGCTATTCTTATTCAACATAAACACAAATTACATTATCATTTGCTAATTGATTTTTGATTTTGAAATGAAAGTAAAAACAAAATTTGATGATCTATATTACTAATCACAATAGCAAATAGATCATACTTAAAATAGCTTTTGCTTTGACTTCATTTTCATGAGAATTGATAAGTGACTTATTTGTTGTATTATAGTTTGATGGTTTATGTTATGTTAATTAATAACATAAATAAACCGTACTTATGATAAATACGACAATTATTTCACTTAATATCAAAAATAGAGATCATGTATTATTTGTTTGTTGATTTACAAAAATATGAGAGTGGATTTGTATCTAAATTATTTTCTAATCTCATAGTTTTTAGTCTCGTTTTCATTCTAGTTTTATCTCCATTTTGTTTACAGTTTGTAGTTAATAATTTTTTCTCCACTTTGGTCTAATTTGATTGAGTAGAAAATTTTAAAATCTAAAAAATTCCTTATGAATCGACCCATACTCGCAATGTACTAAAATTTTACGTCGTGCGCTTGCGTTAATTTTATTATAAATTTTTCGACGATTTTCTAAACCTACAGAAGATTCTTCGTTAAACAAGTTTTTGACGCCTTGCCGGGGTATTGATTCGATTTTGATTTTCAATTTTTCGGATTAGTTTTGTTTGATTTTAGTGTGTGTTTATTTTGTGTGTGTTTGCATTTAAAAAATATTATTGTGTTTGTTGTGTGAATTTTACTTTCATTTTGATTTGTTTGCTTGTTGTTGTTTTTCTACTAGCATTTCTATTTAAAAAACACAATTGCAATACAAATTTCTTTGTACAAATTTTCTTTTCTCCAAAATTTACATTTTCAATTTGCATTCACTATTCATTGTTTCTGCCTTTCTAACAACAAACAGTGCCATTCACAGCTCCACGTACCAAATTGCTTTGCTTTGCATTTAATCAACATTCAACACTCCGCATACCAAACTGCTAGGCCCAACCAGTCACATAAGCATAGTCACCTGAAAACTCCACAACTAACCAGTGTCCCACCATCAACACTGACACAAAACTACTTGTGCAACCACTGCCATGTTCACTTCTTCAATTCCTACTGTCAATATTCAGTTCATCTCCACTGCCCAACCACAAAAACAACAATTCTACTTTGTCCGAAGATTTTTTTGTCAAAACTTGCGAATGAGAGAGAAAAGAATGGCCCTCTGAATTTCAGCCTTAAGACCCGGAGATAAATTGCACTATTCACTGTATTTGACAAAATATATTTCGGGTAATGTAGCACTACTTTCACAAAAAATACAACAAAATTGTCAAAACTGTCCACTTCCTTCATCTCTTCATCACCGTATAACTTCTCCATTCAACCATCACCTATCTGCTCACTTCCTCCCTGAAACCACACTTTCATATTACTGCATTTTCATTTCCAGTCAATACCCATCACACTATCTCTGCCAACATCATCTACATCAAAACAAAACTCCTCATCTCCAACTGACAGTCACACCACCACATATTTTCGGCAACATAACAATACATTTCGCCTGAACATCATCATCGATTCATCCACCATATTTCACCGTGAAGGTTGCCTTAACACTGACTCTAATTGCCAAGTGATTGCTAATTGCCTCAACACAACAGCATAATGGTCAAGTGCAACTGCATCACCTTCAATTCAAACTGACCTGCCATATCTCACCTCAACCCCTACCAGACTTCTCCAAACTATTCCTCTACTCGAAACCATCATTCGCGACCACTCCAATCACATAGTGCATTCGCATACTCCAATCTGCACACGTACTGCTCTGCATATCAAATGCTCAATCAACCACCCCAATCGACAGGACCGCGACGCCTTCACCAACCGCAACCCCCAAAACGCCAACGCGAATCCTAAATCCCAGTCGCCATCCCAATTTTTGATTTGGTTTCTCTTGCGTTTTCGATTTGGTTTTTATTTTATTTTTTATAGAAAGGGGACGAAATCGCATTTGAAAAAAAAAACAACCGTGAGTCTCATTAGTACTGAAGTGGGCCGGGCTGCATTTTGGGTTGTTATTGTTTTTTGTTTTTTCCTTGTCTTCTTTGTTTTAAATTGTTTAGCTTTTAGATTTTCTTCTTTTACAAAAAATAAAGAATTTGCTTTAGTTTAATTTGTTTTTAGCTTTGTTTTGCCTTGTTCTCTTAAAAAATATATTTGCATTTGTTTGTTTTTTTAGTTTAATCCTAATAAAAAAAGTTTATTTTCTTTTAGTGTTGTCTTATTTTATTCTTAAGAATAATTGTTTTGTTTTATTTTAAGTTCCATTTTTATATTCTAAAAAAAAAGTATATATTTTGTGTTTAATTTATTTTCAGGTTGTCAAAGCAGATAAAATTCAAAGGAATTGCTTGCTCTGCTTTGCTTTGCTAAAAATTCGCCGCTAAAAAATATATAATAAATTGCTAATAATTCTACACGCTCTAGTATTGTGCCATTTTCCTTATTTTTAGTTGAATTGCATTGTTGATTGCTTGCATTGGCATTTATATTAAAAATTTCAAAATCCAAAAAAAAAAAAACTTCATTTTAGTTGCATTGTAAATTCACGTTTAATTTTTTGCTTTGCATTCATCTCATCTTATTTTCTTTTCTTAGGGCGATAACACAATTCACATAAGATGGGGGATTCCATCACCCTTTTCTTAGCCCATAAATCATATTTCATCGTAGAACTTGACTAATAATAAAGGTTAGACATTCGACTTAAGGGTGTTGCGAGCTCACCTAGGGCTTAATCGTATCTTGACAATTGGCTTTCTTTGAAAAAGTTAATTTCTTGGTGTTTAGGCTACGACAGAGTAATTACCATTTATAAATATTACGGTGATTCATAAATAAATATTATAGTGGTTGTTCCTCTGAAGGTACTTTAACCTTCGGTTGCATTCCTATGGTGATTCGTGGTACACCGATAAGCCCTGTCTGTTACCTGGCTAAGAAATATTTTTATTGATTTAAAACAAAGTGTGATTATATAATTTTGGGTTAGGAGCTACTAAGGATAGAAAACTGTAATTAAGTTCTTTGCATTCAGTTAATTGCATTAGTTCATGGATATTTAAAAAAAATTGTAAAATTTACTTAACTTATTTTTTGGTTCAAAAAAAATTCATTTTCCTTTTCTCTGAAAATTTTCAATCAAAAATAAAAAAAATAAAAAAAATTGAAAAGCTAAAAACAAAAATCAAACTTCTCTTGTGGAAAATAAATTTCACTTGGTAAATATTTTTCTTTCTTTAAAAAAACAACAAAACAATTATTCACTTCATTTTTCAAATCTTATTTCATTCTCTAAATTCGATTCTAACTTCTTTTTCTTCTTAACTTCCACTAGTGTATGAGTAGTGTATTATATAGTATACCTATCATAATTTGTAAGGTCGGGATTTTATAATTGTCCAACCGATAAGGGTTGTTTTAACTCTAACATACTTTGTATATTTTTTAAGAGATAGTTTCTACTGTCTTTGTTATATTGTTTGTTGTCGATTCCATTGTGAGATTCGTTTTTCTTTTTTCTCTACTTTTTTTTACTCACCTAACAATCCTTCCTTTTGTCGATCGGATGCGCGACATTGGAACATAGTGGTAGTTTTTGACGTTGACTTTCGATGGTCAAATAGGCGGGTCGTTACAGACTTTAAACATTCGCGAGAAGCTAGAAATTGAAGAGGGAATGTTCGAAATTAAGGCAGAAAAACCCAAATTTTAATAAATTGTGCATTCCCTATTCTATGAAGCAACAGGGCTATGGACTGCGCACTTATGTAGATGAAGTCGCAATGGTGAACTGCCTCACTTTTCAGGGAGTGCTATATCATTTTCAATGCCTTGGAACATTGCTTTACTTTATTGTGAATCATTCCCTCATTATTCCCGAGTTAGTGATGGCGTTTAACCTTTGTACTGCACCCGCACTATTGAAGCTATATTGCACTTTCCAATTTGCGATGTTAGTATAGTATAGTGTTGGATTTGGTTGAAGCTGAGCTTCTTGGCTTAGCAAGTGAGACCGGGCTTCTATTTTGAAGGGTGATTGTCTTGCTTAAACTTTTTCTGAACCGCACTCTGCACTCTCCCTTAGAGGAATGTGCTATCACCTTTGACTTTGAGCTAGATTTAATGATCTTGGGGATGAATTTGGTATCTCTTTCCTTGCCTTTGAGGAATGAGGTTTGCTTCTTGGTCGTGGAGCAGTTTTTTTCCCCATTACATTTTCCCTTGAGTCTTTATATTTGTGGTTGGTGTATTTAGGATTTTTGCACTGTTTTCTAACATCGAGATAGTGGCATGTTCTTTATTTATTCGATACTGACATAGGATAATAGTGTTGTCCCATCATATCAACATTGGGTTGCGGTGCACACTTACTAAGTAAAAAATTATGGCGTTGACATGCCATTTTTAGATGTTAGTTTAAGATTGTGGCACATCCTCATTTGCATTTAGCCGCTTATGGGGTTGTTCAATAGTTTTGTGTTGTTACTGTTGCTTTTAGGGCCACGACACAGTTTCTACTTTTCAGCGTTATTTGGAAACTATGCAACGGTCTACCTACTAAAGTAAGTGTGAAGGTCGTAGATTGGTCCATGCATTTTTAACCATTTCAGGATATAGTGCCGAAACTACGTTCGGTGGGTGAGTGCAGTCATCATATTCACCACTACTGAAGGATTTTGGACACGGTACTATCTGGATTTCGTTTTTGCTTCCTTTTTTGCATTTCAACTCCTATAATGGAGGCCATTTGTCTGGGCTTGGTGCTGTTATTAATTCCACTTTGTCAATGTTTGGAAAATATGAGTATAACACTTGCTCTCCAAGTCTGTAGCGATCGTAGATGTGTGTGGACTAGTCTCTACTCTCATATTTTCCCTCCAACCCATCAATTCTATCTTTACTCTTCCTTCCTTTCAAAAGAAAGAAAACTTCTTTATAAATTTTTTGTATTTAATGCTTAGGTACAAATGACTTTTCTTTATTGGTCAGTCTTTTGAAAATCTGTACTTTTAGTCTTTTCGACTTCTAAGAATTTCTACATTGGTTCTTTCATTAATCTTTTCTGCCATTAATCAATTAACATTTTGAGGATTCCTCATCATTTTGATTTTATGGATGAGATTTTTATTGAGGTAAGTATATATCTTTTCGCTTCTCCTTCTTCATTCTTTTCATGCTTTCAAATACAAAGAAAAATCCTAACTGCTAATTTCATGTTCTTCAAGAATCGCTCCTTTTCTAAACCAAAGCAAGGGTATATTCCTTTTCTTTCTATTTTCCTTTGTTTTCCCCAAACTATTAGCGTTATTAGTAATTGATCCAATATATTCTTTTTGATATGGCAACCACTCCATCTCTCCTTATCTTTACCATCCGGAGTGTCTGAATTAAGGGAGGTAGGGAGTATTTTAAGTCAAATCGAGTTCAAGGGTTATGTAGGTAGAGTCCTCGAGCCTCATGATCATATACACATGCCTCCAGATGGCTTCATTTCTATCACTCTTGAACATATTCTATATGGACTTTATCTTCCTCCTAACCAAGTTCTTCATGAATGGCTATCCACCATTGGTCTCATACCCATTCAACTTGCTCCTATTTATTTACTCTCTTGATTGCTACATTCATTCCCTATGTTGAGAAGAGCATGCCTCACTTTTTTGATGAACTCCATTTCTTATTCAATATCCATAAGAGTCCTTTCTGGGGTGATTTTGGGTTCTACTATGCTCAAGCAAAAAATCTCGGTTCTTACGTCTATTCCTCAAAAAAATCCAAAAGTGGGCCGATCAATATTTCTTTATTTCGAATCTTGATAATTTACCTTCTATTTTTCAACCACACCCAATCGTCCTCTATTTACCGATGAGGATATTGCATCATTTAAATCTCCTAGATAGGCCATCCTGGATTTAGGTGAAGATGAGAGGAAGGCAATTTTATTTCTTAACGAGTCGCAACTGTGGAAATACGATTTTTTGCGCGCTAGGCACAAATTTTCTCCTTCCATCTTTAAATTTCCTTCCCCTTCAGATAAAACTTGGGGTATAATTCACTAAAAAGGATAAAAGACTTTTTATTTTCTTTTCTCGACTCTTGTAAGAATGTTTACGGATCATGGGATTTCTTTTACGTGCAAGTGAAATGGCCGGTGATGCTGATGCTTTCCTCGACCCCAAGAAATCGGTTGTGATGAAGAGGAAAAAGGAAAAGAGGAAGTTGGATGGGGGTGAGGTTTCAGAGTAGATCCTCAATAAGCCTATCGCTCCTCCCCTTTCTTTCCTCAAAGTTGTTTCCTGTCCCGCCTCTCCAATCCTTTCGTAATCCCAACATCTTCGTTCTGCCCTTGCCTGACAGCATTGTTACGGATCTCTCCGAGAGGTTAGGATGTGTCACCATGGACAATTTATCCAATATTTCTTCTGCTCTACAATCTAATACTCATGTACATCCACTTCATGCGCTTCCCTTCTTTGAGCTTGCCGTTGAATTTGAAAGATCTTAGACTTTCATACGTATTTTCTTTTCCTTCTATGTTTAATAGTGGTTTGTTTGATCCATTCTCACCTGACTTTCCCTTACTTTGTAATAGATAGAGGCCTTAGTAGTTGAGGTTTGGAAGAGGGGAAAGATGATTAGGTTGCATCCATTGCTCGTACTCTTAAGCTCGAGGTAAACCTTGCTGTGGAAACTTCTAAGAAAACAAAATTTGGGGAGGAGTTTAAGGCCAGTGAGTGAAAAATGTAAAGGAAGAGGAGGCGATGAAGGTGTATGATATAACCTTGGCATTGAAGAGTAAAGAATTGGGGAGAAAGAGAAGGCATTAGAGGAATCCAAAAACAAGCTTCCACGGATCACTTACTGCGTGCTTTACTAGTTATACGTCGTAGTTCAACGTCAATTCTCTATCGAGGTTGACTTTAGCTTCCTGGAGGACGCTAAGAAGATCAAAGACGCTTTCACTTACTGAAGGGCCAAGCCGGCTAAGGAGCTAGCTGCGAAGACTGTTTCCCTTTCTGCTTCTTATAGTGTTTCTTTGCCGCCGGATAATGAGGACGCAGGGTTCAAGGAAACTGAGGTCACCTAAATTCCTCAAGCTCATGTAATCACTTAACCTTTGTAAATGATCTTTACTACTCAAACTTCTTAGCATGTAATAAAAATGAATTTGTTACTTTATTTATTGTGGTTAATTTCCTTTATTGTTGTTCTGTTTTGCTACTACACTATGAATGGTCGCGTCATTCTCATTTATTTGTTCTTTATAGTTTTCTAAGGAAGTAATATTTACTAAACTCATGAAGAAAAGCATGGAGAATCTCCAAACCCAGACTGTAGATCATCTTGGCCGTAGTGCAGCAACGATTCACAAGTGCGAAAAAGATTCAGATAAGTCATTGATACAACTTAGAGAGAACATCCAACATTTTCTTTCCAAAAATTGACAAAGTAGTTAAAGAGAAAGAAGCTCTTGGCGACTTTGTACTGGATCGATGGCAATATACTTTAGAAAGTGGTTCCTTCCCTCCCGATAGTTCTCACTTAGAATGGTTTAGGCATAACTTAGTAATCTAGCTTAGGAATGAGCACGGTGAATCATTGTTATTTTTTACATGAGTTAGTCACATAAGATATGAAATTAGTCGTTTTGTGATTTTTTTGGACTTAACTTACTGTAATTTGATTTTCTTTGAAATGGATTCCTACTATTACCAACTAGGTCAATTTTCGTGGGCCTCTTCCCAAGCCTGTTGGAGCCTTTACATCTAATGAACCTTTAGTTCCCACAATTTATGGCCTAGGTGACACACATGTGTATGGGTTTGAAATGGAGGCTATGACTTCTACTGAGGCCTTGTAGGAAGAAAATATCGATTTAACACTTACTAATGAAGGGCTTAATAGAGATTCAAAGGATGCCCTTTCTAATCTTAAGGAAGCTAAGGATGCCAAATTGAGTGCCAGTACCAACATAATTTCAAACTACGCACTAAGCTTGAGGTCTCAAATCCAAAGGTCGCCAATCTACAACAATCATTGGAGGAAGGTGGGATTGTCTATGAAGCTAAGATTAAATATTTGAAGAAAACTGTTGAAAGTTTGTCTCTTCAGGCTACCAAACAATTCAAAGAGAAGGAAGGTGTCAAAGAAGGAGAAGAGGCAAAAGGTTTAAGCTTAGACGCGACCCTCACTGCCCTGCTGGTATGAATCCCTCATTGGCAGATGAGTAGATGAAGAAATTGAAATTACACTTCCATGAGCTTAAAGAGATGGAAGCTCATTATAAGCAGCATATGGAGCAATAGCGGTTAAAGATGCTTCCTCGTTCATAGAGGAAAGGGTAGGTGAAGGAAGCTCTTAAGTACTTTGGTGGATTTTCTAGAAACTCTAAGAATACTAGGGCTGAACTAATTGATACTTTAGGGAAAACAAGAAAGGATGTCATGCTCAAGATCTATGAGCTTGATGATTTATTACGAGAAGCTCAACTTACTGTCAGTTTCATTGCAGTACTAGTCAACATGCCTAGGGAGGATCGGATTACCAACCTCGTAAAGAAGCTCATAAGTGAGAAGGTCAAAAGTAAGATGGGGAGATCGCTTTAAAATGCCTCGTTGACGTTTATTCCTATTTCTACGCCACTCTTGATCTGAACTTCCTTTATAATAAAGAAGGTTTTCAGGTGACTATGGAGGATCCAACAAACCAATTGAAAAATGTGCGATAGTGTACGAGTGCACGTACTAATATAGTACACACGGATCGTGTAATATGGAATATAATATAAATGCGGAAATAGATGATAGTAGCAAAGTAAATAAAAATAGGAAAATCACACCAGAGATTTTTATACTGGTTCGGAGCACCGTCCTACGTCCAGTCCCAGACTTTTATCTGGATTTTCACTATTAACTACCTCGCTTCACCCGGAGGAACAGGTTTACAACACCTGAGCAAACGAACGGGATTTCACGCCTCTAATACACTGAGGATTTCAACACTTGTCTCTTACAACACCGAGGACTTCAATACTTGCCTCTTACAACACCGAGGACTTCAACAACGATGAACATAATTGTTTGTTGACGGTATGTGTTCTTGCTAACACAGTTTTGTCACTTGTAGTACAAACTTTCTATAATCTTATCCTCAAAATATGTGAATGATGTTTTGTGAAGATTAAGTGAAGTATATTACTTATTGAATCAAAAGATATGAAATAATTTCAATGATTCAATAAGCAATTAAAATAATTGAGAGCTTTTAGAATGCAGGAGTATTTAGAAAGTAAGATCAGAAACTAGAGTAAAAAAAAATATGTTTTCATGTATCTTGAATCAATGATTTAGATGAGTTTATATAGAGAAAAATGGTTGTAACTCTTTGTGAACAGTAGCCATTAATAGATATGATCATTGATGAAAGGTAAGAGATGCAACCATTGGAGAAAGAAGTGTCTTTTGGAAAATGTTGCTCTCTGTTTAAAAAACGGTCGACAGGTCAAAAAATGGCCAGTAGACAGGATTTCAAATATATAGTCGTTATGTGCATGTGTGCACGTTCATTGTGCATTTTACAAAGAAACGGTCGACCGCCTGATTTATTACCGGTCGACCGGTCCCTGTTAATTTGCTCAATGAATGTGCAATGCTATTCAAACGTATATATATCGATTATATTGAGGTGCAAGATTATTTGAGGATAGATTTTAACAAGTTTATCACTATTACAATATCAAATAATCAACCTATAATCTAGAGTACCATATGTAGCTTTTTTGTGCCTCTTTATAGCCATGATGCATGTGTTTTGTCGATCGCCTTTATTTCTTTGTCAGAAATCAAAAACTTCATAGAACCTGTGACTCAACATTCTCCCCCTTTTTGATTGATGAAAACATATATCTGAAGTTCTGAATCTCCCCCTGAATATGTGATCTCCCCCTGAGATTTTGTTTGTATTCTTTATATATATATATATATATATATATATTCCTGCAAATAATTGTTAGCACTTTCTCCCCCTTTGTCATCGACAAAAAGGAATAATAGATAATGGAATAATATAGGAGTATATCAACCAGAATATTCATGCATAGCAAAAAAATATAACATATCCAAACATACCAGAGTATCATACACACCATAATATCATACGAATAAAAGTAACGACACTATTTAGTACAAGTGTCGAATGATGTTTTAAATTACTAAACCAAAATATAGAGATAGAAAACAGAATCTAGGATGAGTCAGATGCTGTCTCCTCTTGATCATCTTCTTCTTCCTCATCATCATCATCATCTTCCTTATCACTATCACTTTTTGATGAGTCTGTATCATTCCATGTTACCGAGAATGCTCGTTTCTTTGATTTGTCCTTCTTATATCTTAATTTGTCATTTTCTGACTTCTTCTTTTGCTCCGGACAATCCTTGTGCATGTGCCCCTTTTTATGACAGTTGAAGCATTCTATAGAGGATGATGTTGGTTTATTTGATCCAGATTTCTTTCTGTTATAACGACTGGCTTTTCGCTGTTTTAGGAATTTTTTGAAACCTTTTGCTATGAATGCCAGATCTTCGTCTTTAGACTCTGATTCATTTTCGTCTTTTTCAGCATGGAATGCCATGTTTTTCTTTTCTTCTTTTTGTTCCTTTCTAGTCTGCAAGTTAGCTTCGTAGGACATTAGATTTCCTATCAATTCATCTGGCTTCATGACAGAAAGGTCATTAGCTTCTTCAATTGCTAATACTTTTCCTTCCCATTCACTAGTCAGAGAACGTAGGACTGTTGAAACAACATCAAAATCAGAATACTTTTGTCCTAAGCCAATAAGTGCATGGTGGATAGTTTGAAACTGTGAATAGATATCATTGATTGTCTCATTTGGTTTCATTTTGAAATTTTGAAATTGACTTTTCAGCATGGCTATTTTGGCTTGTTTAACCTTGTTAGTACCTTCATGAGCGATTTTTAGCATTTGCCAAATTTGATATGCAGTAGTGCAGATACTAACACGGTTATATTCATTTTGATCTAATGCACAAAACAACATATTTATTGCTTTTGCATTTACGGCTGCTGTCGTTTTCTCAGCCGCAGTCCATTCTGAATAATCAGTTTTTGGATTCACTATTTCTTCTTGAGTTGCATTCCAAGCATCATAACTATTTGATTGCATAAAGAATGACATACGTGTTGCCCAATAACTATAGTTAAGACTATTGAAAAATGGAGATCTTTGTGTCGATTGACCTTCTATGTAAGTGGTGTTTTGAGTGCTAGTACTTGCGTTATTTGCCATATTACAAGAATATATCAAATAACTGTGTTACGGTTATATGATAACCTGCTCTGATACCAAATGAAAAATGTGCGGTAGTGTATGAGTGCACGTACTAATATAGTACACACGGATCGTGTAATATGGAATATAATATAAATGCGGAAATAGATGATAGTAGCAAAGTAAATAAAAATAGAAAAATCACACCAGAGATTTTTATACTGGTTCGGAGCACCGTCCTACATCCAGTCCCAGACTTTTATCTGGATTTTCATTATTAACTACCTCGCTTCACCCGGAGAAACAGGTTTACAACACCCGAGCAAACGAACAAGATTTCACGCCTCTAATACATTGAGGACTTCAACACTTGCCTCTTACAACACCGAGGACTTCAACACTTGCCTCTTACAACACCGAGGACTTCAACAACGATGAATATAGTTGTTTGTTGACGGTATGTGTTCTTGCTAACACAGTTTTGTCACTTGTAGTACAAACTTCCTATAATCTTATCCTCAAAATATGTGAATGATGTATTGTGAAGATTAAGGGAAGTATATTACTTATTGAATCAAAAGATATGAAATAATTTCAATGATTCAATAAGCAATTAAAATAATTGAGAGCTTTTAGAATGCAGGAGTATTTAGAAAGTAAGATCAGAAATGAGAGTAAAAAAAATATGTTTTCATGTATCTTGAATCAATGATTTAGATGAGTTTATATAGAGAAAAATGGTTGTAACTCTTTGTGAACAGTAGCCATTAATAGATATGATCATTGATGAAAGGTAAGAGATGCAACCATTGGAGAAAGAAGTGTCTTTTGGAAACGGTTGCTCTCTGTTTAAAAAACGGTCGACAGGTCAAAAAATGGCCAGTAGACAGGATTTCAAATGTATAGTCGTTATGTGCATGTGTGCACGTTCATTGTGCATTTTACACAGAAACGGTCGACCGCCTAATTTATTACCGGTCGACCGGTCCCTGTTAATTTGCTCAATGAATGTGCAATGCTATTCAAACGTATATATATCGATTATATTGAGGTGCAAGATTATTTGAGGATAGATTTTAACAAGTTTATCACTATTACAATATCAAATAATCAACCTATAATCTAGAGTACCATATGTAGCTCTTTTGTGCCTTTTTATAGCCATGATGCCTGTGTTTTGTCGATCGTCTTTATTTCTTTGTCAGAAATCAAAAACTTCATAGAACCTGTGACTCAACATTCTCCCTCTTTTTGATTGATGACAACATATATCCGAAGTTCTGAATCTCCCCCTGAATATGTGATCTCCCCCTGAGATTTTGTTTGTATTCTATATATATATATATATATATATATATATATATTCCTGCAAATAATTGTTAGCACTTTCTCCCCCTTTGTCATCGACAAAAAGGAATAATAGATAATGGAATAATATAGGAGTATATCAACCAGAATATTCATGCATAGCAAAAAATATAACATATCCAAACATACCAGAGTATCATACACACCATAATATCATACGAATAAAAGTAACGACACTATTTAGTACAAGTGTCGAATGATGTTTTAAATTACTAAACCAAAATATAGAGATAGAAAACAGAATCTAGGATGAGTCAGATGCTGTCTCCTCTTGATCATCTTCTTCCTCATCATCATAATCATCTTCCTTATCACTATCACTTTCTGATGAGTCTGTATCATCCCATGTTACCGAGAATGCTCGTTTCTTTGATTTGTCCTTCTTATATCTTAATTTGTCATTTTCTGACTTCTTCTTTTGCTCCGGACAATCCTTGTGCATGTGCCCCTTTTTGTGACAGTTGAAGCATTCTATAGAGGATGATGTTGGTTTATTTGATCTAGATTTCTTTCTGTTATAACGACTGGCTTTTCACTGTTTTAGGAATTTTTTGAAACCTTTTGCTATGAATGCCAGATCTTCGTCTTCAGACTCTGATTCGTTTTCGTCTTTTTCAGCATGGAATGCCATGTTTTTCTTTTCTTCTTTTTGTTCCTTTCTAGTCTGCAAATTAGCTTCGTAGGACATTAGATTTCCTATCAATTCATCTGGCTTCATGACAGAAAGGTCATTAGCTTCTTCAATTGCTAATACTTTTCCTTCCCATTCACTAGTCAGAGAATGTAGGACTGTTGAAACAACATCAAAATCAGAATACTTTTGTCCTACGCCAATAAGTGCGTGGTGGATAGTTTGAAACCGTGAATACATATCATTGATTGTCTCATTTGGTTTCATTTTGAAATTTTGAAATTGTCTTTTCAGCATGGCTATTTTGGCTTGTTTAACCTTGTTAGTACCTTCATGAGCGATTTTTAGCGTTTGCCAAATTTGATATGCAGTAGTGCAGATACTAACACGGTTATATTTATTTTGATCTAATGCACAAAACAACATATTTATTGCTTTTGCATTTACGGCTGCTGCCGTTTTCTCAGCCGCAGTCCATTCTGAATAATCAGTTGTTGGATTCACTATTTCTTTTTGAGTTGCATTCCAAGCATCATAACTATTTGATTGCATAAAGAATGACATACGTGTTGCCCAATAACTATAGTTAAGACCATTGAAAAATGGAGGTCTTTGTGTCGATTGACCTTCTATGTAAGTGGTGTTTTGAGTGCTAGTACTTGCGTTATTTGCCATATTACAAGAATATATCAAATAACTGTGTTATGGTTATATGATAACCTGCTCTGATACCAAATGAAAAATGTGCGGTAGTGTACGAGTGCACGTACTAATAACACACGGATCGTGTAATATGGAATATAATATAAATGCGGAAATAGATGATAGTAGCAAAGTAAATAAAAATAGAAAAATCACACCAGAGATTTTTATACTGGTTCGGAGCACCGTCCTACGTCCAGTCCTAGACTTTTATCTGGATTTTCAATATTAACTACCTCGCTTCACCCGGAGGAACATGTTTACAACACCCGAGCAAACGGACGGGATTTCACGCCTCTAATACACGGAGGACTTCAACACTTGCCTCTTACAACACCGAGGACTTCAACAACGATGAATATAATTGTTTATTGACGGTATGTGTTCTTGCTAACACAGTTTTGTCACTTGTAGTACAAACTTCCTATAATCTTATCCTCAAAATATGTGAATGATGTTTTGTGAAGATTAAGGGAAGTATATTACTTATTGAATCAAAAGATATGAAATAATTTCAATGATTCAATAAGCAATTAAAATAATTGAGAGCTTTTAGAATGCAAGAGTATTTAGAAAGTAAGATCAGAAATTAGAGTTAAAAAAAATATGTTTTCATGTATCTTGAATCAATGATTTAGATGAGTTTATATAGAGAAAAATGGTTGTAACTCTTTGTGAACAGTAGCCATTAATAGATATGATCATTGATGAAAGGTAAGAGATGCAACCATTGGAGAAAGAAGTGTCTTTTGGAAAAGGTTGCTCTCTGTTTAAAAAACGGTCGACAGGTCAAAAAATGGCCAGTAGACAGGATTTCAAATATATAATCGTTATGTGCATGTGTGCACGTTCATTGTGCATTTTACGCAGAAACGGTCGACCGCCTGATTTATTACCGGTCGACCGGTCCCTGTTAATTTGCTCAATGAATGTGCAATGCTATTCAAACGTATATATATCGATTATATTGAGGTGCAAGATTATTTGAGGATAGATTTTAACAAGTTTATCACTATTACAATATCAAATAATCAACCTATAGTCTAGAGTACCATATGTAGCTCTTTTGTGCCTCTTTATAGCCATGATGCCTGTGTTTTGTCGATCGCCTTTATTTCTTTGTCAGAAATCAAAAACTTCATAGAACCTGTGACTCAACACCAATGGGTATGGCTAATTATGATCCAAGGAAGGCTTTTCACATCATAATAGACCGCTTCTAGCCAGCATGCCTTAGATTTGATATTCTATAATTAGCATAGTATTTTAGGATCCTATAACTAAGGATGTTTTTGTAAAACCATAACGATGCTATTAAAAGAAACTTTTATCGTTACTTTTATTCTTTGGAAGGAATGTAAGTTTCTTATGAATTTTTTGCACCCCCTTTTTCAAAACTTTACTGGCATGGGTTCGTTTGATTTTTCAGCCTTGCGCTACAGGGCAACGTTTGGAGAGAGAGAAGACTTGGGGAAGAAGCTCAAATCTACCCTAATTTCGGTTCAAATTACCAAACTAGAGGGATTACTGAAAGGCACTGAAGGTGCCTATAAGCTTTTCTATGAAGTTATGATCAAGGTATTAAATGACAACCTTGAGGAGTTGTCTCGTCAGGTTGCTAAGCAAGCCAGTGCAAGAGATGATCTTATTAAGTCCTTGACCTTCGATGTTGTAGCAAGGCTTCGTGCTGCCTTTTCACCTCCGCCGGGGGCTCCTAATGTTAATTTCTAATGGATGGAGGATTTGAAGAAATATTTCGAGGCCAAATTTCATGAGTTAAAGAATTACTATAGAAGGGGCTCATTTTTGGCCTCTTAGGCGAGTATCAATGATTCTTCTAAGGGTGGGTTTAGCATAGTTTATTTTGTTACAAGCCGAAGCTTTGGACTTAACTATTTATGTAACTTTACTTGATAATAATTTACTTTCACTTGTGATGTATGTGAAAATGTGAGGTATCATGCAGATATGAGATAACCTCGATAAACATTAGTAAATTTTAATTATTTAGTATTTACCAAGCAAGCTTTATGTGTTTTATGGAGTACATAATTTATAAATTCCACCGCATTCCACGCATAGTCTTTCTTGGCCATTTTTGATCGATCCTTTGTGCAGTTCATGCTTTCTGAACTTGATCTTTGACGTTCATTCCTTCTTATGAACTTGACACGGCCTGCCCCCCTGCTGCAAGATGGATTGTTTATTGTTTGTGGGCTTGGTGTAGTCAGTCAAGGGTGGACTATATTTTGATTATAAAATAAGGTCGTGTATTTTACAACCTTTTACTTATATGCATGGATTTTTGTACTGGTTCAGACTATCTAATATCCTTATATCCAGTGTAACTGTTTAGTTGAGAAGTTAGATCGTGTTTAATATAACCCAATGTTATTAGCTATGTTAGTGAAATTAACACATAGAGATTTTTATACTGGTCCGTGCATCTAATAGCCCTACATCTAGTTTATTGTATCACTATTTTTCATAATAATTATAATGTTTTTATGCGAGCAACGCTTTGAATTCCATGTTCTCGAAACTAGATTTCCTTCAGGTTTTGATATCCGTATGTCCCGTTCGCTAAGACATCTGCTACACCTAGAGGACCCTCCTAATTCGGGCCTAGAGCCCCATCTACTGGTTCTTTGGTGTTGGTCATTACTCTTCACAACACAAGGCCTGCCGTGCAGAAGTTTCTCTCCTAGAAGCTAGCATTGTAACTTTTTTCCATCCTTTGTTGGTATGCGGTAGATCAAACTATTGCCTCATCTCTTTTTACTTGAATAAGATCTACGGAGGCTTCCTTCAATTCTTTGTTATGCTCTACCGTATACGATATTTTTCTATGGGATTTTTGCTTCAACAGGAAACATAGCTTCACAGCCGTAAATTAAGGAGAAAGGAGTATGGCCGATTGGATATCTAGATAAGGTCCTAGGCCCATAGTATTAAAGATAACTCCTTCACCCACTTCCCTTTTACCTTTTGCAGTCTTTTCTTGACCAGCTTCTTGATAGTTTTGTTTGCTACTTCGATCTGCCCATTTGCCTATGGATGCGCAACTGAGGAGAATCTTTGTTATCTCATTCCTATCGTAGAGCTCTACAAACTCCTTGCTTTCAAATTGGGTTCCATTATCTGAAATTATTTTGTAAGGGATCTCGAACCTAGTGATTATGTTTCTTACCACAAAGTGACTATCTCCTTCACGATGATCATAGCCAGGGATTCTGCTTTTATCCACTTAGTGAAGTAATCTATTGCCACTATAGCATACTTTACCCTTTCTTTGACATGGCAAGAAGACCTATCAAATCTATACCCTACATGTCGAACAACCATGGGCTGGCTAATGAGACGAGCTCATGGGAAGGCGGCCTTGGGATACATGCGAACCTTTGGCATCTATCACATTTTCTCACATATTCCCTTACATCTTGAAGCACTATGGGCTAGTAGTAACCATGCCTCGGTACCTTCTTAGCTAATATGGCATCTTCGGAATTATCCTCGCACTGCCCTTCATGTACTTCGCTCATGACCCGTAACCCTCTTATTTGGAAACGCATCTTGAATAAGGGTTAGAGTACCCTCTATTATATAATATGTCATCAAAGAAGGAGTAACACAGGACCTGATATCATATTTTTCAGACTATATTTCTGTTTGGGGTTAGGATTCCACCAATTAAGAATCATTTTAAGGGGTCATCCATGAGTTTTCTTCTACTTGTTGGGATGTAGGCATGGTTGAAGACTGCTCTTGGTTTTCCTCTATTTCCTACTCCTCAGCTTCTTGGATTATAGCTCATTAGGCCTTAGTTAGGACCAGTATTTAATTCGCTTTGGTGATGCTTGGTTCTGCTTGATGCCCAATTAGAACAGCCTTTATTTCATTTGCTACCTTTTTGCTTGCGAGTTTTGTTGATGAATCAGTAGAAGAGTTGTTCTCTTATACTGTTTGCCCTATATCAAACTATTCAAACCACTCTAATAGTTTATTAGAAAGTTCTATGTATTTGGCTAGAGTTGACACATTTGCTAAATTACTCTGCATTTGGTTCATAACTAATTAGGAATCACTATGAATTTTAATATGGGTTACCTTCATCACACAAGCCATCCTTTAGCCTACGAGGAGACCCTTATATTCCGTTATGTTATTGGTAGCTTTGAATCCAAGCTACACTACTTTGCATAGTTTCCGCTCTTCTAGAGTGATCAATACATATCTAATTCCTACTTCCTGTTGATTTGATGCTCCATCTAGAAAAAAATTCCAAAATTGCAAAGTGGGTGCTTTTTCCTTAGAGGGCTCAATAGATAATGTGCATTCTACTATGAAATCTGCCAGTGGTTGACATTTGATTGATGTTCTCGAACAATAAGAGATGTCGTACTAACTGAGCTCCATTGTCCATTTTAGCAAGCAACATAATGTTTCTAGTTTCTTTAGTATCTTCTTAGCGGTTTTTCAATAAGGATTTTGATGGGATATGCTTGAAAGTAAGGGTGCAGCTTCTTGCCGTGAGAAGCAGGTTGTAAGCTAGCTTTTTAATAACGGAATAGTTGAGCTCTGCTCCTGACAAACACTTTCTTATGAAGTAGATGGATCTCTGGGTCCCCTCATCTTCTCAAACCACTACAACACTGACAGCTTTATTAGTTACGGCTAAATATACGTATAAATCCTCACATATTACTGCTACACCCACATTTCCTAAGCCCTTTTGAAGGAGATGCAAGCACCTAACTGAAAAGGGCTGCTCTCACAATAAAAGTTAGACTACAAGAAGAGGAAGCAAAGAAAAAGGAGAAGTCTAAAGAGTAGTACACTTAGAAATCTTAAGACAATGACCAAGATTCAAAGACTACGACGATCCCCCTAATTCTGGTGTTACATTATGATATTGATCCTAAAAACCTGAATCAGTCATAAAGTGTAGAAAACAATATGTAACAATTATACATAGAACTGTAGCATAACCCATAAGTGACACGAGATGGAGATATTACACCACTACACCAAAAGTTGCACCAATAACGCCAATGTACAACGTATCCCCCTTGAAAAGCTATATGCAAATGGGAATGTGCTACACTCATAAATCAATGAAACAAAAATAATAAGTTTGCGTTAATAATCTTATATCAAAAGGATATTGGGACGCGCTACCATTTCATCTGACACAAAAAGATGGAATATCACAGTAGTTCAACAGCAAAGCCATTCCAGTAAAGAAGTTCGCCGCCATTAGAATAGGATAATAAAGAAGTGTGCTACCATCAGAATAAGCTAAGAAGAAATGCAATGCCATCAGGATATAACAAACGCAAGAGCACAAAGAGAGGGATAAGAAGAGGACCGTGATATAATGAAAAGGCCAATTAAGCCCTAACGTTATTCCCAAAAGATTAGGCATTGCAAACACTTTCAAGTATGGATCTGTAGTGCACTCACTAGGGACTCCCTAAGCAATACCATGCATAATCAAAAGCATTCCAAGGGTCGGGCATAGAGCCACTCAAACAGCACTCCAATGTAGGTTCACACTTGAGTAAACAACAAAGACATGGGCTTCCTTAATCAATAACCTACGTAGTCTAACACCAAGAGCAGTTGAGCATAGAATTACAAAAGGCGACCACCCTCATAAATGGTGACTCGACCTCTCTTACCCAGTAACGCAGCTTGACTCTGAATATCTCCATCTTTAAGGCAGTACCATGCAAATGTGACACACTAAACAATATAATTCAGCCTTGTGAGTATCAAAAATGCACAAGGCAGAACAAAGGCACAACCCATAACACCCTTATTGCAAAGATGATAAAGGAGGCATAGTTCACCTAATAAAATATGAAACAACGAGTTACACTCTCATTCATGCAAGGAGACAATGCATGGGACATTCATCCTTAAGGGTGGAAAGGCAAGGCTCGTCAAAATTTAGAGTCTCCCGCCTCAGTTTCAACCATTTCTACTTCAATTTCAAATTCCCCACTAAATCTCAGAATTCAGCCGCTCAAATCATAGTTTTCTGCTAAATACACTTCAAAAATTCATGCACACCAAATGAACGATACACGTGGATAACACACAACATGATCCAATGGCGGAAACTAGAGTGGCAGAAGAAGGATTGTGGCGATCCATGTGCATCTTTGTACTATAAATAGAAAAGGTACCGTAGTAAGAGAGAGATATTTTTTCTAATTCGATGTTTTTTAGTGTTAATGATGACATGTTCTATATTCTCTGCCATTAATATTTATACAAGGACTATAAAAGAAGAAAGTGATACTTCCCTATGGACGTATGATTCTTTAACATTCAAACCACATAAAATGCTCCGTGTCTTTACCTTTTTCTGCATTTTTACTTACTTTTAGTTTTATTGTTAGATTCTTTTTTACTTGAATTAGATATCAATTTGATTTGGCATTTTAACAAACGATTAAAGTGCAACTACTTGATTATGTAAGCTTCTAGCTACATAATTACTACCTAAAGGCAAACTTAATATTACTTAAATATATTAGTACGCTCCTCATTAGAGGACCACTTTCATCAAAAATATATTACTTAAATTTGTCGATCCTAACTCATGGAAGTATGTTATAATTATTTTCATGATCATCTGAGGTGTTGTGAGATCGAAATGCCTCATCAACATTTTTAGCGCTAGAAGGAGGGCCTTAACCTTCGATTAACCTTTCCAACAAACCTTACCCCTATTTCTCTTTTACCTTAAATCCCGTAGATTCCTCCACTCTCCCTACACAAAAACAGTTACACATGGCTTCAAAAACCTCAAAGAAGCCAGTTATAGTGTCGAAACCTCAAACAAAAGCGGAAGATTCAGCCAAGGCCCTCATGGATCTAATTCTAGCTATGCTTTATTCCTTGACAAGCCAAATAAATAAACAAATGAGAGGGCTAGAAAAGACAATGGCCTAATATATTATTCTTAGACCAGCCTCCCCTCTACATTCCATAGCTCATCACCATTACTCGCCTACTCCGCTAACTACACAGCAGGTGAGTGAAAACGGGATTCCTAGAAATGGGAACGGTGATGCTGGCCAAGAAAATTATGTCAAACTAAAAAGCAAAATCCTAGCTAAACCTCAAATCAAATCAAAGTCTGTCAATATAAACCCACTACTGCTGACAAAACAGGCCCAGCCTGCCCTCAGTGATGATGCTGTTTCACTATACAGGGGCAATTCATCCCAAATCGTCCCTAGGGAAAATGAAATCCAACAATTAAAAGCCTATGTAGAGCAGCTGGCAAAGATCTCCCAACAAAGCACCGGAGAGAATGTAGGAGAAGTGTGTTCTTCTCCATTCAATGAGATCATCATAGAGGCGGACTTCCCCGATAACTTTAAAGCACCTTCAATTGATAAGTTCGATGGAACTACCAACCCCAATGACGACATTTGTACTTTTGATTATTACATGGATATTTTAAAGGTAAGAGAATGGTCTGATGCAAGCTTTTCTCTATTTACTTAGTCGATGCAGCCTCCCGATGGTCAGAAGGTACGGACCAAGGAAGGTCCGATCTTGGAGACAATTATTGGCATATTTTCTAAGGCAATTCAATTTAGGGAGAGAAGCTTCCCCGAACGTAAATACTATGTCATGTGTAAAGTAGGGGGAAAATGAAAGCCTGCATAACTTCATTAAACACTTTAAAGTAGAGGCACTCTAGATCGGAATGACTGGTAAAGAAGCATTGCTAATGGCAATGCATGCCGGGATAAGGAGAGGAAAAGCTATTTAGGATAAAAACAGTAGAAAGTCATATTATAGCATAAAGGCTTTCTACAAAAGAGTAGCTGGCTATTTTACAATGGAAGAGCCCAATCTACGATGCAACCCTAGAGAAATTTTGCCCCCATATATGAGAAGAAAAAAGGGGCAGAACGGTACCATCCGCTTGCGAAACGACAAAAGGAATTGTGTCTCACCATAAAAACTTCTCTTACACTCTTGGATAGATAAATGAGATGACCAGGAATGAGCTTGCATACAATGTACGAAACAAGGGGAAAATAGAAAATAATAATTAGGGTGGAGCATATTGCCGCATCCACAGAGTCAACATCTACTATACTAATAACTGCAGACATTTAAATAACGAGATAAAAAAGACTCATCCAAAAAGGATAACTGAGAAGCTTTTGGAAAACCAACAACGAGAATGGGGCCACAGACCTCACTCCCCACTCGAATGAAAACTAGGCAGGAAATCCCTTAAACTTTGCAACCTCAAATTTGGGTAAACCACACCTTGCTGGAACAAGCAAGAAAGCATGAGAGAAGTATGTACAAGAGGCCAAAGCGCAATAGGTGACAATCTTCCATATCAAGCAAAAGCCGATGTAGGAAATAATTTTCACAACAGCTGATGCAGCAGGAATTATTTTGCTACACTAAGGTCCACTCGTAGTCATGGTGCAAATTTTGAATTGCACCATGAAAAAAATCTTCATAGATTCTAGAAGCTCAATCAATGTAATTTTCAAGTTAGCATACGACTAGATGATCCATCTGAAATTCTAAAGCCCAGTCCTAAGTTAGTTTATGGCTTCAGCAACATAGCAACTATTTCGGCTGGGTCAGCATGCCTACTCATCATAGCCGGAACAATACATGTACATAAATTCTTCTATGTAAGTTTCTTAACCATTGACTAGCCATCACAATAAAATGTCTTCCTAGGGAGACCAACACCAATAGACATGGGGGTAGTTATCTCTCAAAAAGACCTGCATATGAAATTCAACACTCCTGCGGGAATAGGATCATTGAGAGGAGAGCAATTTTTAGTAAGGAAGCTATATAATGTAGTACTAAACTCTAGCAATAAAATTGTTCTGAACTACTCTGTTGTCTCTTCTTACATTTGCAATAATTTCCATAAACAAGAAATCAAACCAACTCAAAAAAACCATGTCCATACCAAGTGCCAGTACTGATGTTGAAGTAAGTCCTCATGCAACCACAACAAGAGAGAAAAGGACATATATGCACATGACTAGCACTGATGAATATAATTCGGTCTACATGCAGTACTTTTTCGAAGAGGCCCATTAGTTATAGTAGAAGCATTGACTAGTGGTACATACGAACTATCAAAATCTGACGACAACCTAGTTCCAAGAACATGGAACTCAAAACAACTCTGGTTATATTTTATGTAATATACATAACCTATGTAATAAACATTGTAATTGTTATGAAAAATAATAATGCAATGAACTGGACGTAGGAATATTAGATAGCCCGAACAAGTATAAAGACCTCTGTTAATTTCTTTGGCATAACTGAATAATCATATTGGATGTAGGAATATTAGACGGCCCATACTAGTTATCAAAACAAAACTGCACAAAATGCATCTCGGCTTTCTCAGCCAAATAACTTAACTGGATGTAGGGATATTGGACGGCCTGAACAAGTATAAAATCTCTCTATGTTAATTCTGTTAACATAGCCACACTGGACGTATGGATATTGGATAGCCTGAACTAATACGAAAAACCATATGCATGAATTAAGAAGGTTGGAAATACACGATCTGGTTTCATAATTAAAACAACAGTCCACCCTCAAGTTGAAGGGTAGACTATGCCAAGCGCATGATAGAATTCAAAAACCAAAGGCAACACTCAGGAAGCATGAACTATATAGACAACAATTCAAAGATGGCAAGGAAGAAGAAACTCATGGGATACACAACAACTACCATAAAAGATGCGATTCCAGAAATTATTTAAAGCTTTCCAAGCAAACATCGAAGAACAAGGACTTTCTTATATTTGTATAGTCCATTTAATATACAGTGAAGATCTGCACATATTCACACACCCAGTACTTCTGCAGACAGTTTAAAAGTACGAAAGAAAAATAAAAAGCTATAATAAACAAAACAACATCACAAATACAACTCAAATTTGGAGGAAGACTTAGTTATAATCATTATTCGATGATGTAATCTATGGGATGGCAGGGCGGGGCATGCAGGAGACCTACCCTTAAGTTAGAGAATAGGAGATGAGTCATTCAATTCAGTGATAACAACTGATTAGCAATCCGGGGTAACATGGCCATAAGCGATCCAAGGGTTGTAATTAGCACCGGTCCAAGCATCATCATAGTCTTGTGGATCAAATTCATAATCCGCACGACTATGTAGGAAGGTCGGATTGAGCCCTGGCCAACAATGAGTGAAAAAGTCAATTGCACGTTTCACACCAATCTCCCCAATAACCCTTCCTACCTTCACATTATGAAGCTGCTCCAACAAGGAAACTCTATCTAACCCACCTCGAGAATTAGCAACAGCACCAAGGCAAGCCTCAGACTCAAATCGAAAAAATTTGTTTTCAAGGTTGTTCGCACGTCTCATAACCACTCATCGGATCCAATCAATCTCATCTAAAAGTTGATCCTTTGTTTTACCAGTTGCTTTGGTGTAAGGACCAAAAAGCTCTTATGCAGTAGAAACATAAGGCGAATTGCCACCACAGGCAGTTTTTGATTCCTTTTTATACCGATCTTTTAAGTCGGCAAATTTGGCTACATGATAGTTTTTTAATTCATTAATTCCGTAAGAATGGCATGAGGATCTACCCCAAATGGGGAAGCACGAGAAATACCAGGTTTTGAAACTACACCCTGAGTTAAAACTATGGGAGGAGCGTTCTCGGTGCTAATTTGCCTTGCAATTAGCTTGTCTAACTCTTCAAATTTTCATTCTAAGGTTTTAATTTCATTCATATATATGACCCTGATATATGCCTTTAGCATCCCTTAGCAAACCTTCCAATTCTATGACCTTGATCAAAGTAGAATTAAGCTTCCCACCAAGGGCTACCGTCTTTGAATCCCAATCAAAAGAAATAGGTAGTAAATCAAAAGAGCCCATACAAAGCAAAATTAAGGAGAAGTACAACTAAATAAGGAACATATATGAAATTTACAAACCTTGCAAAGAAACCTTAATTTACATAATGTGCGTACAACCTAAAGAAAGTATCAAACGATGTAAAATTATAAACCCATTCATAGTTATAAGTCCCTAAAATACAACTCTAAAAGCACTTAACATATGTTAGCTAGAGATGGGACTGAACTGATGGAAATAGTTTTTCAAGGGTCATAATAAGCGCCTAACCAAGGATCTATTGGGCCCCGTGGCTACTTCGAAACCCGCTACATTACGTAAGAAGCTCAGATCGAGCGTAATATAGAGAAAGAAAAGATGTCCTTGGTGAGCTGCAAGAAAATCTACCTCATTTACTTTCAACTTTCACTCATCTAAGTTTTTCCAATAAGGAGCGATCATACCCCGAGTTTCATGTTAAGAATCGTCAAGCTCATAAATCTTGAGTACAGCTTCCTTCCTTAGGTTATCTTACATATCAATTAGCCGAGCCTTAGTTTTCTTGGTCATTCTGGAAAAGCCACTGAAATACCTAAGAGCATAAGTCCTCCAACGAAGCGCCTTTGACTCCACCCTCTTATTTCGCTATGTCACTAAAGAAAGATTCACTCCTGTAGAGGGAGCAGGAACTAAATCTGAATTAGGACCCTCTATTATTCTTCCTTCTTTAGTGCATTCCTTTTCCTTAATTTGACATGCAAGTTGAGCAGATAGATCTTTTATGGTCTTATTCAATTTTGATACCTCTTCCTGACAAATGACACCACTGAGTGCCTTGCCGTCTATTAACGATTGCCACATTTCATCCAACTTTGTTTAAGCTGCAACAACCCCTTTGCGTAGTTTAACATTAAGTTGGTGATGACGGCTCGGTGCATCTTTCGCATCCTTAAGCTCAACACGGGCCCCTTTAAATCTTTCTCAAGCCTTTCATTAGCAATTGTAAAATGGATATTTCCCTCTTCCAAGGCCATAGTAAGGGTGGACACTTCAATCTCGAATTCAGGCACACTCGCGTCATCGAGGCCATGAACGATTGGATTCAAAGACTTCATTAAACTCGAACGAAAGCTCATGGAGACCAACCTAGCAGGTAATGATTAAAAGTTCAACTCAAAAAATTCGAAATGCGCTACAATATAATCAAAATAGGAATTGTATTATTAATTATGCCATCATACGACAAATCAAAAAAACCATATAAAAATAATAACAGAAGTAAGCAGAACTCAATCCTGATGTAAATTTATAAGCCTATGCCTAAACTATTCGAACTAAGGGCTATTAGGTGAGAAAGAACCACTTTATAAGGTGTATTTCCATCATTGCAGCACAAAGTCACTGAGTGCCTCCTTTTCTTTAACTTCTTGATCAACCTTGGAGAGCAACTCTTAAGCTTCATCCCTAAGTTTTGTAAAAGACTCATCTAATTCTTTCTCATGCTTATGTATAGCCATAACACTAAGATCAAGATGATCTAGGTTTGAGTTTTGAGCATATTCTCGCTTTCCTTCTCAAAACTTCTTCAAATGACTAAAAGAAAAAAACAAAAAACAATGAAGATGACCCAATCATTCAAAAGATAATAAAAAAATAAAATGGCAATAAAGGAACTCTACTGTGACGAAATAAGATTAACAAGCTAACTTTTATTGCATATTGAAAAAATCTTAAAATCCACGTACTAAATTTTTAAGTATTTAAATAAGGATTTGAAGTGACCTCGATCACCTTAACCACTTCGGCATACTTAAATGCCTTGTCATGGGGCTCCTCATCCCTAATTTTTTGCATAGAAGTAGAAGAAGAGGCATTCTCCGAACAACCTCCTCATCCCGTTTAGCCTGGCAGTAGGTAAGAACTTTGTCAACCTTGGCCGAGTCTCCCAAAAAAGGATGACCTCAACATCAAACTAAAGCCGAGCCGGGGCATACACTTTGTAGACCGCGGTGGATGTACTCTCCTTAAGTCTCTTCTTCAACGTCGCCGGCTCCATACCCCTCTCCTTACGGTCGTTGTCCTTTGAGGCCAAGCTCTTCTTCATTGTCTTCTCTTTCCCCTACACCTTAAGACAATGCGCATCAAAGTCTCCCAAAACCTTAGCTTTCCTGGAAGTGACCAAATTAAGACTTATTTCAAGTTCAGCAATGCGAGCCGAAGGATGACCTTCTCTCCCTCCCATCTCTATCGAGCCTTGCTTGTCGGCTAAAAAATAAATATAATAATAAATAGGAAAGGAATAACTAAATAAGTAATGGAAAAGAGATAGGGGTAGAGGGGAAAGGAAAAACTTTTACATAGGACCAAGACTTTTTCATCTTAGCATGAGATCAGAAGAGGGAAGCTTGAGAAATTGAAAAGGGAAAAGAGAAGGGGAGACGAAGTAATAGTAGATAAATTATTCAGTGCAATCTTTCCAACCCTTTCGGTAAGTTCAGATACGACGCCCTTAAGAAAAGGAAAATACCGAGTGTAGGGATTTGGAAGATACTGCAGAGGAGAAATCGGAAGAGCTACCAAAGTAGAAAAGGGGAGAGCCATTGAAAGGAGGGGGAGTGGAAATGGCTAACTTCATGGAGCTTGGTTCAGAAACTTTGTCAACAACGTACTTTCTCTTGTTGATATTCTTCTTCAGTGGTTGGCTAAGCGAAAGAAGCGCATCCAAGAGATCATCATCCATTTTACCTGTATATAAAAGGAATCTCAAGGTCAGAAAAAGTTCTCATGAGGATCAGAAATATAAAAATAATAAATCTATTTTTAGCAAATTGTACCCCTAGGCTCATCCAAAATTGGGGAAAGTATAAAAATAGTATGAGAGCATTTTAGATTTAGGCATGGAAGTGCACGTTTTACCAACATCTCTTTAGTAAAAAAAAAATTGAATTTTCCTCTCCTCTGCCCCTTATTCTATAATATTGTTCCTATGACACTCATACGACTTGATGGCATCATTAGAAAAAATAGGCCGAGTAGGATTTAGATGGAAGGAAGAAGGAAAATTATCAAAGTTTGAAATAATGAAATATAAATCGATCCATCATTGAGTCTTGCGACAGACATCAGGATCTCTTTCTTAGCTTGAGCATAATAAAAACCGACATCGCCCCTTGAAGGACTTTTATTAATATCAAACAAAAACTGAAGCTCCTCACAAGTAAGGGTAAAATCATTCTTACATAGACAGTATTGGTGGAAATCATAAGGGAGTATGAAAAAGGAGCGAGCTGGACAGAAATATGATCAATGGCGGCCATCTATTGATGGAGAACTCGGTTTGGGAAAGATAGAGATCTTATATATATATATATATATATATATGTATGTATGTATGTATGTATATATATATATATTTGGGAATGATGGAGATAGACCATTTTGGAGGAGTGTTAAGAATAAAGAGATGCAGGTTAAGCTAAAATCTACTTTAGTTCTGCTCCGATGTCCTTTTATAAATGTTCTAGTTCCATTCAAAAGGTTCGATTTCAATTCCAAATTTCAAGTTCCACGGTCTGGGATTATGCAATATATCCAAGTATGGAATTATGAAGTTCAAAGGCTTCAAAATTTGAGATTTTCTATAGTAAAATTAATTTTGGCTTCGCTGCAGCATTTTTTTATTTTCGTAAGCAAAATAAATTATAAGGACTATATTGTAAAACTCGATTCATACATAAACATACTTTCATTCTTTATATCAGAACTTATACAATATCGTACATAATACTGGCATACTCTTAATATTTAACACGAACTCTTAAATATAAGCTCACACTTATAATATCACACATCAATATATAATATATGTTTTGTGGAAATTTTCTCTCATGTTTTCTTTAAATAGAGCTCTTCTTTTATAGCTGCAGAAGCAGTATAATTTATGCTTTCTAGGATGATGAAGTGTTACATAATAAGGACAGGTACATTAGTGGAGATGCATTTTAGGTTCATGAGCTGCATTCTATTAATGGAAGATTCCATTATAGGCATAGGTAGGTAATAATTATTTCAGGGTGATGAGGTTTAAAATATGAACCGTCGAATTTCTTATTCTCCAATATCAAGGGCTGCAATTCATCTTCACTTAGTGAGTTGTTTCCTTCCATCTAGCATTGTGGGCATTCTTCTCTATGACCTTCTAACATGAAATATTCTTCAAGGCACTGTGTTCTAATAGGGAAAGGTTTATGAGTTTCTAGAAAACGTTTGACCATTGTTATCTTGTTGGTATAACTTTCATATTAAGAAAGAAACTCATATAGCAAGATTGTCCTATCTTCATGAACTGCTCATCAAATTCCAATGTCAATTGCTTCGGAAAAAAATTCATTTCCATCCTGCTGTCTTTCCTTTTTTTTTGAAAATTCCATCTTATCAAATATCTTGAATTCGTGTTGACGAGATTCGATGACTTTGTGAAGTTCCCAAATTTGAACTGATGGATAAAGACGGATATATTGTCTTTTCTCCCAAATGCTCTAGATTTTAAATAAAAATATATTTTGATATTTGCTTGCATGTTCAAGAACTTTTGTCTTGTAGATTTCAAGGATGTAATCTGAAAAGTTTCAGGATAATTTGTGTTTACATATATTTCATGAACCAAACCATTTTTAATATGTTCTTTTTGTTTGGGAATGTCATTAAAACATGTCAGAATGCTTGGTCTTTATTTTTGTTTTTAATTAAATGTTCCTTTTCAATGATCTTAGCAATCTCCATAGATTAAATTTGGCAAAAAAATAGAAGTAACCGACTTTCACCAATGATAGGTTGTTGGTATAAAGAGATCATTTCTTGAACTCTTTCTCCAACATTCATCTCTTGTGCTTTTTAATTTTTAATCTGGCATAATTAAGTAATTCAAGAAAATATTGAATCCTTAAATTTAGAAGATCATTTGTCTCTATTCGAGACATTATTTTTTCTGTTCTTTTTCTTCTACAGACGTGCCATTGAATAATTCTTCTTCTTTTGCAACAAACGCTTTACTTTTTGATGTATTGCAAAATTAAAAAGTTTTGGATGCTTATTTTTTTACATCATGTATTGATTTATCCTTATTAGCTCCGTATTGTTTTATGTCCCAAAATGATTTCTCAAGTTAAGAAAGCCAATAGTTTGCTGCTTTTTGATCCCTTGATTTAACAGCTTTGAAACGACAATTGAACTTATTATATAATTCAAGGTCTCCTCCTTTCATTTGCATATTGTACCATTCTTTTAAAATTGTTTTAGGATAACATTTTTGTTGTACTCTAGTGGAAGTAAAAACCTTTTTTTCATTATAAACTTGTTTATTCATTTGCACCAGCTTAGTTTGGAAAGTTGGAATTGTTTGCTGCATAATTTCCTTTTCTTTTGTTGATGTAAATGTTTTAATATAGGCTTACTTTTTATACGATGTTGAAGTTTCTGCAGAGACTACTTTTGCCTTTTTGGTGATGTAATTTATTGAAGAGCTTGTTGTCTTGTTATTATATCAATTTTGTCCATAGTTTATGGCCTAGTAAGATAATCAGCTGCAAAGTTAGTGTAGCCAGGAATATATTTAACATCGTAATTATATACTTATAAATATATTGCTATTCTAATACTTCTATGGTTTTCTTTTGAATTATTTATTGTCCTCTTCTTTAAGAACTGAGCAACAAATTTGTTATCTGTTTCAATAAAAAAATGTCTATATAATAGATTAATTTTCAAGTTTTCAATTACTAATGTGATAGCATGTAATTCTTTATCATATGTAGCATATTTGATTTGGGTCTTATCAAACTTTGAAGATGCATAAGATATTATTTTCTTTTGTTTTGTAATTAATACTCCTGCATAAAAATTATCTGAAGCATCTGTTGTAAGGTGACAAATTCATCATCAAAAGGAAAATAAAGAATTTATTGGTATTTTACCATATCTTTATTTTTTTTCAATTTTCTTCTTGTTGTTGTTTTTGTAATGTAATTTGAATTTTCTCGGTGTTCCATCTTCTTGGTTGTTCACCACTTGTTTGTTTGTATTTTTCGTGCACTTCAACAACCTTCTTTTGTACACACTAAACTTTGAAAGACAAATTGGGTATTGATTTTCACCCATAATGTAGTAATCCCAATTTTTTTTAATTTCTTTAGTGTAGTAAAGGTTTTTGGAAAATCTTTTATTTTAGCACAAATATTTTGTTGTAATTCTATATTTGCACTCGTAATATTTTTTTCCAAGAAAATCAATTTCTACTTTAAATAATTCAATTTTTCTAGGACATAGAATTACATCATTTTTGAGTAATTTTTTTTTACGGTTAAAACATGTTGTTTAGTTCTGTTGAATTTTAAAATATTAATATATCATCTACGTATATAAGTAATA
This sequence comes from Allium cepa, assembly GCA_030765085.1. Classification (NCBI taxonomy): domain Eukaryota; kingdom Viridiplantae; phylum Streptophyta; class Magnoliopsida; order Asparagales; family Amaryllidaceae; genus Allium; species Allium cepa. Next base: position 555,673,998 of record CM060931.1, on the reverse strand, counting down.
AATTGTAAATGCAGACAAGCACCTTTGTCCAAAGTGGTTAATTGATTCGGCTTTGGTGTAGGATGTCACAAGTTCGAAACTTGTATTTGAACGTTTATTTGACATGGGATATGTTGTCCCAATGATTTGTTGTATATAAAGTATCAGTTCAAAAAAAAAAATTGTAAATGCCCAAACATAGAGTTCATCCATTTTTTGAATATTTGAGGAGCATTTTTAATTCAAAAGACATAATAAGCCATTCAAAATGCCCTTATGGACTACTAAAAGTTATTAATTCAATTGATGCTTTATCTTCTAATCTTATTTGCCAAAAAATTGATTTGGCATTAAATTTGCTATAGTATTTTGCTCCTTAAATTCGCTTAATTATATTTTCGGTAGAAGGAATAAAATATTCATCAAATTTTGTGGAACTATTTAAATTTCTATAATTTATCACCATTATAGATTTTCCACTTTTAACCTCAGCATGCTTTCTTACTAAGAATGTTGGAGAAGAATGAGGACTAAATTTTTTTCTGATTAGTTTAAGGTTTAATAACTATTCTATTTATTTTGAATATTCCTCTTTATCAGAAGACGTAATCATAATATTATTAACTCTTACCTTAGAATCTTTATATTGTTCTATTAATTCAATCTTACAATATCTTGATGCTTTGTCAAATAACTTTAATGGATTATATGAATAAAGTGGTTCTAACATATTATGTATTAACATTTCAAATTCACTTGTAGTCGGTATATTGTTGGTGCAATTTTTTTATTGTAATTTGCTAGACATTTGTGTACTAACCTTTTTAATAAAGTAGTGGTCTTTTCACTATTATATACAATTAGATTATAGTGGGATGCAATTGTAACAGATAGTGGTATTCTTGATACTATAGTATCATCAAGTTCAAAAAAGTGTTTATTAAAAGGTGGTATATAACGGAGATCATCCATTCCTAGAATACAATCATTGTCAAATTCTCGTGGTAAAGGCAAAATCAAAGCTACATGTTTTATTATTGTTATATATATATATCAGGTATTCGAACCTATAATCCTTTTACTTTGTAGTTTACGGGACTTATCTTCCCATTAAGTCATTTAGCATTCATTTTTTATCCAAAGGTGTATGGAATTGTTCTGGTATAAACACTTCTTGCAATAAGCTGACTTCAGCACCAGAATCTAATAAAGCGTGTATTGTGAATTCCTGATATTCAGGAATACATATCATCAATGGAATATATATATACTTAATTCTTCTTTTCTTATCTAATATAAAACGTCATGATTAGATCCATATATTTAAAAAAAAAGCAGAATTACGTGTGTGTGTGTATATATATATATATTCCATTGTGAATATCAGGAATTCGCAATACATGCTTTATTAGATTCTAATGCTGAAGTCAGCTTATTGCAAGAAGTGTTTATATCAGGACAATTCCATACACCTTTGGATAAAAAGAAATGCTAAATGACTTTATAGGAACTCCATAAAATACGAAGTAAAAGGACTACAGGTTTAAATGCCTGATATACAAAAAATAATAAAACATATAGTTTTGGTTTTGCCTTATTACCACATGAATTTGAAAATGATTGTATTCTAGAAATGGATAATCTTCATCATCTACCACCTTTTAATAATTTTTTTTTTGAACTTGATGATACTTTAGTACAAGAATACCACTACCTATTACAATTGCATCCTACTATAATCTGATTATATAAAATAGTGAAAACGTCACTATCTTAGTTGAAAAGGTTACTACATAAATGTCTAGCAAATTACAACCGAAAATCTGCACCCATAATATACCGACTACAAATGAATTTGAAATTTTAATACATAATATGTTAGAACTACTTTATTCGGATAATCCACTAAAGTTATTTGCACTAGGATATTGTAAGATTAAATTAATGGAATGATATAAAGTTTCTAAAATAAGAGTCAATAGTATTATGGTTACGCCTTCTGATAAAGAGGAATTTTCAAAACAAATAAAAATATTATTAGACCTTAAACTAATCCAAAGAAGTTTTAATCCTTATTCTTCTCCAGTATTCTTAGTAAGAAAGCATACTGAGGTTAAAAGAGGAAAGGCTTGAATGGTGATAAATTATTGAAAATTAAATAGTTGAACAAAATTTGATGGGTACTTTATGCTTTCTATCGAAAATTTAATTAAACAAATTCAAGGAGCAAAATACAATAGCAATTTGATGCCAAATAAGGTTTTTTGTAAATAAAACTAGAAGATAAAAATCAATTAAACTAACAACATTTAGTAGTCCACAAGGGCACTTTGAATGACTTACTATTACTTTTGGATTAACAAATGCTCCTCAAATATTCTTAAAATGGATGAACTCTATAGTTGGGAATTTACCATTTATTGCAGTATACATAGATGATATATTAGTATTTTCAAATTCAGCAGAAGAACATAAACACCTTTTAGCTATAATAATTATATTACTCAAAAATGGTGTAATTCTAAGCCCTAAGAAAATTGAATTATTTAAAATAGAAATTGATTTTCATGGAAAAAATATCAGGAGTGGACAAATAGAATTACCATGACATTTTTATGCTAAAATAAAATATTTTCCAAAAACTTTTACTACACTAAAAGAACTTCAAAGTTTTTGGGAAAACTACATTATGGAAGAAAATTTATACCAAATTTATCTTCCAAAGTTCAGTACCTTCAAAAAAAGCTTGCTAAAGAGCATGCAAAATACAAACAAACAAGTGGTGAACAACCAAGAGGATGGAACACCCATAAAATTCAAATTACATTACAAAAAAAAGAAGATGAAGAAACTGGAAAAAAATTAAAGATACGGTAAAAGACCAAAAAATTATTTTATTTTCATCTGATGATGAATTAGTCAACTTACAAATAGATGCTCCGGATAATTTTTAGGCAGGAGTAATTTTTGCAAAACAAAAGGAAATAATATCTTATACATTTGGAAAGTTTGATAAGATCCAGACCAAATATGCTACAAATGACAAAGAATTATTTGCTATCAAATTAGCAATTAAAAGCTTGAATTTTTTCAATTACATATACATTTTGTTATTGAAATAGATATTGAATCCGTTGCCCATTGCTTAAAGAAGAGGACAATTAATAATCTAGAAGAAAACCTTAAAAGGATTAGAATAGAAATATATTCAGAAATATATAATTGCGGTGTTAAATATATTCCTGGCTACACCAACTTTCCAGCTGATTATCTTACCAGGGCATGAACTATGGAAAAAATCGATATAATAACGGAAGAAATGAACAGACCTCAAGCTTTTCGACAAGTTACATCACCAAAAAAGGCAAAACATGTCTCTACAGAAACTTCAACATCATATAAAAAGCAAGCCTCTATCAAAACATCTACATCGGTAAAAGGAAAGGAAATTATCCAACAGACAATTCCAACTTTCCAAACCGAGCTTGTGCAAACGAATAAACAATTTTGGAACAAAGAAAAGGTTTTACTCTCATTGGAGTACAAAAAAAATCTTATGCTAAAACAATTTTAAAAGAATGGTACAATATGCAAATGAAAGGAGGAGACCTTGAATTATATGATAAGTTCAATGGTTGTTTCAAAGTTGTTCAATCAGGAGATCAAAAGACATCAAACTTTTGGTTTTCTCAACTTGAGAAATCATTTTTTGGCATAAAATAACATGGAGCTAATAAGGATAAAACAATACATGATATAAAAATCCAGGTATCCAAACTTTTGCAATTCTGCGGTACATCAAGAAGTAAAGCGCTTGATGCAAATGAAGAAAAATTATTCAATGGCACGTCTGTTGAAGAAAAAGAACTGAAAAAATAATGTCTCGAGTAGAGAAATGATTTTCTAAATTTAAGGATTCAGGATTTTCTTGAATTACTTAATTATGCCAGATTGAAAATAAAAAGCACAAGAGTTGAATTTTTACTGAAACAATTAACATTGGAATTTTTTGTTCAATTCATGAAGATAAGTCAATCTTGCTATATAACTTTCTTTCTCAATATGAAAGTTATACAACAAGATAACAATGGTTAAATGTTTTATAGATTCTCTTAAACGTGATCCTATCGAAACACAATGCCAAGAAGAATGTTTCTTTTAGACTGTCAAAGAGAGAATACCTACAATGCCAGATAGGAGGAAACAACTCGCTAGGTGAAGATGAAATTGCGACCCTTGATATTGGAGAATAAGAAATTCGACGGTTCATATTTTACACCTCATTACCCTAACATAAATTATTACCTACCTTTGCCTACAACGAAATCTTTCATCAAAAGAATGCAGCTCATGAACCTAAAATGCATTTCACCAACCTACCTGTCCCTATTATGTAACACTTTATCATCCTAGAAAGCATAAATTATACGGCTTCTACGACTATAAAAAGGGTGCTCCATTTGAAGAAAATATCAAAGAAAATTTCAAAAATAAATAAATTATACATTGGTATGTGATATTTAAATGTGTGATCATATTTAAGAGTTTATATTAAATATTAAGAGGGTGCTAGTATTATGTATGATATTGTATAATTTCTGATATGAAGAATAAAAGCGTGCTTATGTATGAATCGAGTTTTACAATACAATCGTTACAATTTATTTTCCTTATGAAAATAAAAAAACACTATCGCAAAGCTAAAAGTCATTTTACTATAGCAAATCTTAAAATTCGAAACCTTTGAACTTCATAATTCCAGACTTGGACATGTTGCATATTCCCGACTGAGGAACTTGAACTTAGGTTCTGAAACCGGACCTTTTGAATGGAACTGGAACATTCACACAAGGACATATTTATACAGAGCTTTACCTGCATATTTTCGGTATCAGAGCATAACAAGTTCTACGTCGATGCCATATTTTTATTAAAATTATGCTTTCTAGGAAAAGATATTTTGTAGTATGCAAAACATTTAATGTCATTGTTAGTTCGCTTTGATTTAAAAATACCCTTAGCATCTTTCAAGTGAGTTACCTTAGAGGGCAAAGACAAATAGGAAGAAGAAGAAGATGTCATTTTGACATTATGAGTTAAATTGTGGAAAAAACACTAGAATAAAGAGGTTTACAAGAAACAAGATTCTTACTTCAATTTGAAAGAAAATCTGAACTCGGGAAAAGAATGGAATTAGTAGATAAAGATTTTCTCGTTTTTCACTCTTTCTCCTTTCTTTTGTGGTAATAAAAGAACGTGAAAGAACAAGAAGAAGAGAAGAAAACATATCTACTTTCCTTAATTGAATATTTGCCACGCATGGAATGATCAAAAATTTCTAAAGCGTCACTCGATCAATTAAATGGCAAGAATAATGAAAACGAAAATCACGATAGATTTACTTCGTAAACGAAGAGATTGATGTTATAACTCCATAAAAAGTCAGCCAATGGGGAAGTGATAGTGTGCAAGAGATTAACTGCGAAACAGCTACTAAGACTTTTTCCTTTTTTTTAAAAGAAAGGAGTAAATAGAGACAAATCCACTCCCATCTATGATCGTTGCAGACTTGTGGTGAAGTATTACACCCGCATTTCTCGAGCCCTATTAAAGGCGAAATGATGCAAATACCAAACCGAAAAGGCTACTCTCATAATAAAAGTTAGATACAAGAAGAGGAAGCAAAGAACAAGACGTCCACAAGGTATTACGCTCAAAAATCTAAAGACCATGACTGTTTGAATCAAAAAATGGCTCAAACATCCAATAGATTAAGTAGAAAATGAAAAGAAAAGAAAGTAAATAAATAACGAGTAAGAAAGTACATACAGATTTTATAGTGGCTTGGATAATCTTTAATTACATCCACTTAATGATTTTATTGCCTATACACTGACTTGGAGGCAGGAGTTCTTATAGTCGGTAGAACTATGACAGAAATTATAAAAATTTAAAGAAAGTAGAATAAGAGCCGAAAGACCCTAAAAAATGAGCCTTACCCCTCTATTTATAGAGGTAGGGAACCTAAAATATCACCCAAAAGATCTCCAGACCATTCTCCTTGTTAGACCAGTTCTTTATGAAAATAGGTCGACACGTTATCAGCTTGGATGGGTCGATACAACATCAAGTGTAGCGGTCGACACCGACCCTTAATATCGCCAAATTGGTCATCTTCAACTCTTTGCTTCGTGAGACGACCCGACTTTTTCTCCACAAAAAGTCGTATTATCCTTAAGAAAGAAAGGGATAGAAAAGAGAAAAGAAAGAAGAAACAACACAAGAATCTCAACAGCGGAACGAATAAATTATATTAATAACATAAATATTACATAGTATACATCAAATATTAGAGTTACACAGACATATACAACACATACTAGACAGTTATAAACACCTGTCTAGTTATTACAACTCATTACATTACAGAAGACACTCAGAGATACCAACATAGTGGAAAACTATATAACTATACGCAGAAGCCTCCTGCTTCATATGCTCCTCCACAATTCGTCAAAGCTAACCTGAATCCCAACCTGAATTCCCTTGACTACTCATAAAAGTTTGAGTACCCAAGAGTTATAGAAAAACAGAAATAACTCCGGGTCAGACATGGGTCTGGTGTGAGTAACAGGTTAAAGTTGCTTAACTTTGAAAAACCTTTGAAAAGAAAAGGTATCACGTAAGACTTCCCACACATAAACATGGAAAAGTTTTTACCTTACGCTAACTAAAACATCTGATAGGAAATCCGATGATATTATAATAGTGTCTAAGGTTTTCAAGTAAAATACAGAAATAGCTAAAATGCTTACATCTCACATTCCAACATAGTTGGGCACAACTAATACGTACGACACTTATTGGATTTTGGATTCCATACAATGGCTGGGCTACTGGGGTACCGCCCGTCACAGTACGTGGCCTAGATCACCGTACCGAGGATTACTCCCAATCCCCTGCAACACAAAGCCGGTCCCGTTCCTTACTGAACAGTTCCAAACAAGACAACCCCGCAGTTGTGATCGGCAACCGCACCACTAAGCCGAAAATAAAGGGACCTCTAGACAGGGATAAATCTTGGTCTCAAGTGGGGGCTACCCACGAAGCTTTGTTGCACCTCCCCTGTTTTAGCCATTCCCGGTTGATGAGCCTTGAGGCCACGATTACCTTTATAGAACATATCACTTAGAATGCTCATCGTCCACCTGACGATGTTCTGAAAGCATTCAATCCATACAAGTTCGTTCCGGCTTCGAACGAAACGGAAGGCATTATCTCGTTACACTCATATTGGAATCACCCTCAGAGTTAACGACAATAACCCTTGCACTCTGAATCACCATCTCGAATCTATAAGTACTATTCCGTCAAACTCATTACGGAATCACCCACAGAGTTATACTGACGTATAGCCCTTACACCTCGAGTCTTCACTCGCTCCACTTAGATTAACGACCTAACGTTTAATTGGAATCGATGTGGTTTTCGGATCCCAAATATGGAAACCCGATCCCGGTCTCATCGAAATCCAAAGCGTGTCTTTTAAGGCCAAGTTGTTTTAAGTTTAAAACAATTCAATTCATTATCTATATATACAAAGATAGATAATCATCAACATATCAATAGATAATCAACCTTATCATTATCAACAGATAATTCATATCATAATCAGATAATCCATATTATCATCCAAAAACAACCAATGCATCCATATCACATACACTACTCATCTCAAACTGAGATTACAAACCATACCAGGCAACCAATACCATTCATCAATCATAAGCAACTATCTAATGATCACACCATTTATAATTAATTTAAAATGAATTAAATTAATTACCTAAACTCTAATTAATTTAAAATGAATTAAATTAATTACTTCATCACTAAAATTCTGCTATCTTAATCTTTAATTGATTACAAATCAATTTATAAATCATCATCTCAATATTCATTTGAATTAATCATTACTTATTAACCATCTCTAATTACAATAAGTAATTAGCATATAAGTTAATTACACAAGTTAATTACACAAGTTAATTACTTAAACCCTTTGCAAATAATTAACTTGTAATTGCTTAATTAATTAATTAGCTAAAATTGATTACATTAATCATTTATTCATTATTAATTATTCCTTAATTAATCAATTCCAAATTACATCATTAATTAATTAATTAATGATTTCTGATTATATTTAATCAATCTCTATATAAATTAATTACATAAGTAATTAATCTGAAATTAATCCACATATAAATATTAATCACCCATGATTAATAATACTAGTAATTAACTTCTTTAATTACTCATTCCATAAATTAATTATTCTTAATTAATTATCTAAATAAATCCCCTGATTAATTTCAAAGTAATTTAAATTCAAATTACTTCTATAATAAATATCCTTAATTACATAAGGTAATTATTAATTAATTACTTCCTTAAGTAATTACAAATCCATAAAATTACATAAAGTAATTATCAAACAATCCATAAATGTTTAAATTAATTTAACTTAATTGATCTAAACTAATCACCTTAATCAAATTAATTACACCAAGTAATTAATTCATTAATTACTTCATTAAGTAATTAAACAATTGATTATTATTAATTAATTAATCTAATTAATTATTAAAAATTAACCACATTAATTAATTGTTAAAATAATCTTAAGTTAATGACCTTCATTAACATTACTTAATTACTTAATTAGGAGATTTACTTATATTAACCATTATTAATTAATTAATATTTAAATTACAATTTAATTAATCCCTAATTATTAATTAATTAAGTGTTAATTAAAATCTAAATTAATCATTAATCACTTGATTAAATAAACCTTAATCATTAATTAAAATTTAATTAACCATTCTTAATTATAGATTAATTAACCTTAATTAATTAATCTCAAATCTAATTAATTAACTTAAAAATTATTAATTACTTAATAAATCATCCACATTATTAATTAATTAAATAATTAATATTCCATTTAAATTAAATTAATAATTTAAATGAAACTAATTTCTTAAGTTCAAAATTTAGAAACATACTTCTTTATACAAAGTATTTTAAACACTTTGTTTCAAACAAAAATTCAATTTTAAAATTTCTTTTTATATTTCAAACTGAAACAAAAATTCAAATTTTCATTTCACATTAAATCTTAAAAATTAAAACTTTACTTACATCTCTATCTTCATTTTAAATGCAAATCATTATTTTAAAGCAATTTAAATTTAAACCTTTATCTTAAAAACTGAAGTTTAAATTTAAATTCCAGATTTTAAAACCCAGTTTTAAACTCATTTTAAATTTCTAATTTAAAATTTAAACTTTCAATTCAAATTCAAAACAATGTTCTCTTAATTTTTAAAAAGTTTAAAAACTAAATTTAAATTCCCAGAATTAAATTAAATTTGAATTCAGATTCATTTGCTTAATTTCCCATTTTAGTTTCTAGATTTAAATTTGTTTAAATTTCAGTTGCATTTTTTTAAAATTTACTTTTAAATTCAAAACAGAAAAACAGTTTTTGTTTAGTCTAACATCTTACATTTTTGAATTCAAAAATGTTTTCAAAATTCAAGAATTAAACTATTGATTTCAAATTTAAATTTCAGGTTTAAAACTTCCAGTTTGAACTTCAACTTACTATTTGAAATTTTACCTTTAATTTTAAAACAGTACACAGTTTCTGTTTTTAGTTTAAAACCAAACTTGAATTTTAAAAGCATTTCAAATTTAATTCAAAGATCTAAAGTTTAAAACTAATTGAATTCAAATTAAATTCTAGATTTAAACTTATTTTCAGATTTTTTTTTTGCAATTTACTTTTACTTCAACTTTATAAAACCTAGAAACAGGTTTCTGCTTTTGCTTAAGACAAAATAAAATTTTCAAAATTTAAATTATTTCAACCCTAAAATTAAACTAATTGAATTCAAATTTAAATTCAGTTTAAACTTTGTACTTAGTTCAGGTTTTAAATTTTCATTTTAAAACTTACTCTCAAAATTTTAAAACCTGGAAATATAATTCTGCAAATCCTAAAACCTGAAGCACTTAAACAACCCGAGCTACCACCTATCTTACATCGAGTCAACGCCATCCCTACTCCGAGTCATTTAGCAAAATACCCGAGACCATCATGGGGTATAAACCCTGCAACCCAATAACGCACCCCATCATCACCAACATGCACAACACCCCTGTGCACCCACTTCCCTACTCCGGCCACCACTGGCCATCATCTCAGGCCATCCTCCATCTACCAAAATCCCCACATCCACCTTCAACCCTCAAAATCCCATAATTCAATTCGAATTTGAATTCAGGTTTCAAAACAAAAACCTGGAAACAGACCATACCCCAAAACCACCAACCTGTCATCGACGATCCCGCACGCCTCCGACCACCATCTCCACCCAAACTTCGGCGACAACTTCATCAATCCACCACTTAACAATACCCAAAACAACACTGAACTCGATCCACTATAAATGCAGATATGCTCGATTCTTCACAGCCCAGAAATAACTAGGGTTCTACACTAAAATCCCAAATTACAACCTCAAACCTGAATTGCAAACCGATTCAGAAATTTTCCTATAATCTTAGATGGCTACTCTATCAACAGAATCAAATTCACCCAATTCCAATGCAAGCTTCAACTGTACTTGACCAATATGTAATATACAGTATGTTTGAAACTGCACTATATACACAGCACTATAAATTGAAAATTTTGTTTTAAAATTCTTGAATTCACTTTTTGTTTCTATTAGTAAACCTGAAACATTAAATTATAACATTTGAATTTACTCTAGGCAAATTTGTTCTGTGTAACTTGATTATCCAGGCTACAGAAAATTTTGTTTAATTTATATAAAATTTTAAACATACTCAATTCTAAAAACAAACATGTTTTATTCAAGGGTTTGAGTCATAACAACAATCAAGTCAAGCAAAGAATTTCAGGGATCAAACATGAGTTTGAAATTTTGAAGAACAACAAGCAACAGTTATCAACATGTTTACAGGCACATATTTTGAGGTATAATATTTCAACAGTTTCATATAAGTTCATTTGTAATTTATATAGCATACACAACTTTACCTATTAAACAGATTTTAAAAGATGAATTACTCACCTGTACTAAATGCAGAGCACAAATTCCAAGAAATAGATGAATGCAGACATTACTCCTTAATCCACAATCTTGCAGGCCTTTGTTTCAGTAAGCAAGAACATGCAGATGCAAATCCCTCCAGGTTGTAGATTGAAGGAAACAAAAATGCCGGCTTTACTTGATAAAAATTGAATGCAGGCATTTAGTTTGGAGGATGCAGACTTGCATTTTGAGGAGTTTGAATGCAAGTGTTTACAGGTTTGAAATTTGAAATGCATGTTTTCATTTTGCAGATTGAATAAGATTTGGGATATGTTCAAGGAATTTGATTCTGCAGGTTAGAGGAGCATGATTATAAAGAGGGTTTCAGATTTGTTTGTTCAAAATGAAAAATAAGAAAAAGGAAAGGAATGAGTATATGCATGTTTATATAACTAGTTTATGACTTAATTAAAATTAAAGAAAAACAAAATTACAACATGACACTTGTATGAAATGTTAACACTTGTAGATTTACACACTTAAATATTTAACACATGTCATCTTAAATTAATTAGTATTTTTAATTAGAGTTAATGAAATATTAAGCTTAGTTAATTAGTTCTTATACATAGTTATGTATATATTTTCTAAAGAATAAAGCAAGATGTTATTATAAATATACAAATTAATCATTTGAAAAAGAAACTTTTAAATAATTAAAATAAATTTATAAAAGAGGTTATCACTTAAATGAATACATGTTTCATAATTAAAATTGTACTTTAAATTTCATATTAAATTAACAAATCACATTTTATAAATTAATATTTTAAAAAGAATTACATAAACATTTTTGTAACTTATTTTAATATTCAACTTGAATTAAAATGAATTTTAAAATAATTAAAACATTTATCTCATATATTTAAAATCATATAGTATTTTATTAAATATTTTTGAAAAGCTTAAATTAAAAATAAATCACAATTCCTATTTTCAAAATATTAAAATTATGTTATACCAATTCATTTAAAAACAACTTATCTATTTATAATATATATATAAATACATATACATTATTAAATAGAAAACAAATTCATTAGTTTATTAAAAATAATTTCACAAATTAAATATTTAAATGAAGAAGATTATTAAATCAAATCAAATTTATTAACAAAAATCATTAATTCAATTTAAATTTAAGCACAGATTATTAAATTTAAATTGTCCAAAATTCCGGGATATTACACTTCGGCTCGTCTTGTGGTTAACTTCATGATTCCATAGTTGTTTATATCAATATTAAATTGTTTCGGAGTCCAAATGATGGAGTTGTAGAAAAAAAGAGTTGCAGATTCAAGAGTTTATGGAGATTGATAGAGGATTGCTTTGGAACATCAAAACAACACTGGAAATGGGGTTCTAGCATCAAGTAAGGTAGTTAGGCAGAAGATGGGGGTCCACTAGTGGAGACGACATGGCTCACTACCGACCCATCACTAGGGTGGATCTCGTTTTCTGTTATCTCTTTATTGCTTGGTATTTTCCTTCCGGTTCCGTTTGAATTTGAGTTTTGGGATTCGTGGTCACCTCTCCAGGTGTTTTGACTTGTCAAGTTTGCTCGTACGCTGTCTGGTCAAATGGCAGTATAACACTTGCCTCCCAAAGCGTGCCTTGCGAGTCGAAGATGTGCTTTGCTCAAGAACTAATGTAATGTCAATCTTAGATAGTTGAGCTATCTGGCTACTTCAATCTTGATGAATTGTCTAGGTCCTTCAGATTCTCTTGTCAATTACAGGTTGTTTTAAACCTGTCATAGCCTAAGACTCTAGACTTGGTCAAAATACGGACTATACATCATCATCATTCTAATTTCATTTGTAGTTATTACGTATCTCCCGTGTCCATCCGGAATTTGTTTGTTTTCTTTCAATTTCAAGGTGTTCAAATCCGTATCTGTTTTAGGATTTGATCTATTCGGATCATTTTATATATGTTTAGTGTAATTGCAGATTTCTTTATATTTAAGTTGAGGGAACAATTTCTCCGAATCGTCAGTGAAATCCAGGGCCATTCAAGGGCGATAGTTAAATCTGCGATTTTTCCAGATTGTTTATTGAATTCATGGCTATTCAAGGCCGATAATCAAATCCATAGTCTCTCCGGATGGTTAATCAAACCCATGGCTGTTTGGGGATTGTAATCAAATCCATGGTCTCTCCGGACCGTTAATCAAGTTCATAGCCATTCAGGGTAGGTAATCAAATCTATGGTCTCTAAGGACCGTTAACCAACTCTATGGTCGTTTGGGGAGAATAATCAAATCCATGGCCATTCGAGGCCGCTAATTAATCGATGGTCTCTCCAAACCCTTGCTGGGCCTAATCTGCTTGCTCTTCGGTGAGGGGACTCAACGTTAAGTAAGCGCATCTGCTCATGTTTTTGTGAGGTGACTTACTTCTTGCACTTCAGTCCTATCTTTTAGACGGGACTTGAAGCGATCAATATCGTACAAGTCCATCTGCTCACTCCCTAGTGAGGGGACTTACATCATGCACAATAGTCCTATCTCTCTAGACAGGACTTTAAAGAGATTAATATTAGGCAACATATTCAATGCGAATTTCCATTATCAAATTCAAATATCAAAAGCAACATAAAATCTAATATCAATATAGCTGCCTCATCGGGCATTACAGTCTACCATCCAGCTTAGAGCATGCTTATGGACTGTTCGGGATCCCTTACATGAGTAAGTATTTAAACTGTATTATTGCATGGTTTATTAAAAAAAAGGAAAATAGAATGCAAGAATCAGACTTGATTCCTTGCCATCCCGAGCAAGAGATGACTATCCTTGATCTTGATTCAGGGGCATTTCCATTCGTCGTGGTTGATGGCTGCTCTTGTTCCACTATTATAGCTCGGTTTCTCATGTACTGCCGTAATCGGTTATCTCCGACTAGTTCCTTGACCAGATATCGCAGATGTCTGCAGCCACTTGTGTTATGCCCATCCAGCTCATTGAATTGGTAGTGCTTTCCCAACTTACTTTCATAATCAGTGGGATCTCTCCTTGTCGGCTTTCGATAGGGGATCTGTCCCCTATTATCTAGATAATATACGCTCCAGTGTTTCATTCAAGTCCATGTAAGAAGAGAATTTTAGTTCCCTTCTTTGGTGCTTTGATCTATCAAAGCCCTCATCCATCTTCCTTTTTCTTTTGCCTTTGCTGGATCCTACTCCATGCGATCCTCCGCCATCAATGGCATTGATCTCTTTTTGATCAGCCTCTGCATTCTCCTAATGCAGGTATCTCTTAACCTCATGATAAAACTCTATAAGATCCCTCGAAGGATCTCGTTCTAGTGCAATCTTGAAATCCATCTTAGTGGTTATTCCTAAAACCATCGCCATCAAAACCACTGAAAGGTCTGGCTTATCAACCGCCACAGTCGTCGCATTAAACCTTGTCAGAAACTCCTAAGGGTCTCTTTAACCTTTTGCGTCATACTTTCTAATATCATCACATTCTTAGGTCATGAGACATGGACCTAAAACTGCTTCACAAATCTGTTTACTAACTCGGCCCATGTGCTTATGAACCATTTTCCAACTATTTGAACTATTGTGCTGTTAAATCTATTAGATATAAAGTGAAACACCGCCCCATGACTTCTTCAAACGTACCCAATACCTCCATGTACCAGATGTACCACATTAAATGAACCGTTGGATCCGTCTTTCCATCATATGTTTTTAAATGTTGGTAACTTGAAATCAGGCGAGTTCCTAGCGTACCATATATTCGAAGTGAATGAAATCCTATTCACATCTTCTATGTGGCAGTCCATCCCTCGTGGCTTGTCTCACAAACTCTGCAATTCTGTCATCATCATTAAAAGGATTTCTAAGGTTAGCATTCTCGGCTTACCCCCAACTCTGTGAGGGAATTTTGTTACGTACTCCTCTAGTTGTACTTCTGCATTATGATTCGTGTTTAAATGCTCTGCTTCATTTCCAATGTGCACGTCGTTCCTTCCAAGGCCAGCATGACTCAATCCCCCAAGTATTTGGGGGTTGGCATAGACTTGTGCTTGTGGGTTGATACTGACCCATATATTTGGCTTGGGGTTTGCTCCGGATCATTCTACTCTGCTTCCAGCTTGCTGCGCTCCGACTTTTGGTCATTGATTCTGATTTGAAGCAATTTCGACCGTTCCCATCTGCCCCATTCTTCTGAAGAAATTCTTCATTATCTCTTCCTTGCATGCTATCATCCTTTTCTACAGTCCATTCATCATAGTTTTCATCTTATCCCTGGTTATGTAAATGGATGGGGGCAAGCTTTCAAGGACGCCTCTTGGCTACCCCCTTGTTGATTTCCTCCAATAACGACTTCCTAGTTGATTATCTCATCATTGAGAATCTTTGCAAGTTTTAAATCAGTAAATTCAAGTGGTTTTAAGTGAAAGCGTCAAAATATTTGAACAAAAAATGGATAAAGTACCCAATAGATTAAGTAGAGGATAAAAAGTGAAAAAAATAAATAGATGAAAAATGAGTAAGAAAGTATACATAGAGTTTATAGTGGTTTGGCTAATCTTGACCTACGTCCACTTAATGATTTTATTGCTTATACTTTGACTTAGAGATAGGAGTTCTTACGGGTCGACATAACTCCGCCAGAGATTACAAGAAATTAATGAAAGGAGAGTAAGAGCCAAAATGTCCTAAAAATGAGCCCTATCCCTCTATTTATAAAGGTAGTGTGCCTACAATCTCACCCAGAAGGTCTCTGGACTATTCCCCTTATTGTAGACTAGTTGTCCATGAAAATAGGTCGCCACTTCATAAGCTTGGATGGGTTGGTACAACTCCAAGGATAGGGATTAGTATCGACCCATAATATTTCCAAATTGGCTGCCTTCAACTCTTTGCTTCAGCTCGTCCTGTGGTTAGCTTCATGATTCCATAGTTGTTTGTACTAATGCTAACTTGTTTCCAAGTCTAAATGATGGAGTTGTAGAAGAACAGAGTTGCATATTCAAGAGTTCATGGAGGTTGATAGTGAAATGCATTAGAACATCAAAAAAACACTTGAAATGCGGTTCTAGCATCAAGTAGGGTAAGTAGGCAGAAGATAGGGTCCACAAGTGAAGATTAAATGGATCGGTACCGACCCATAATGATAGGTCAGCACCGACCCATTTGGGTGCATCCCGTCTTCTGTTCTCTCCTGATTGCTTGGTATTTTCCTTCTGGTTCCATTTGCATTTAAGTTTTTAGCTTCGATTGGTCACCTCTCCAGACATCTTTCCTTAACAACTTTGAAGTTTGACTTCTCAAGTTTCCTCATATATTGCTTGGCCAAAAGGCGGGATAACAACGACAAAGATTCAAGGACTACACCCGTCTACCCAATTTTGGTGTTACAATTTGATACTGAGCCTGAAAACCTAAAGTGGTCATAGAGTGTAGAAAAAAATCTCCAACCATTATAACAAAATTGCAGCATAACCCAGAAGTGACAATGAGAGGGAGATGCAGCGCTACTACACCAAAAGCTGCACTAATAATGCCAGAGTACAACATATCCCCCTGCAAAGCCATATGCAAATGGGAATGTGCTACACTCATAAATCAATGAACAAAAATAATAGCTTCACGTTAACTGTCTTGTATAAAAAGGATAAGTGATGTGCTACCCTTATTCTTTGACACAAAAAGACGGAATAACACCATTGTTCAACATCAAAGTCGGGCTAGTAAAATACTGTGCCACCATCCATATAGGCTAATAAAGAAGTATGTCGCCATCAGAATATGCTAATAAAGAAGCGAGCTATCATCAGGACACAATAAACATAGGAGCACAAAGGGAGGGATAAAAGAAGAGGACTGTGCTACAATTAACAAGTCAAATAAGCCCTAACATTATTCCCAAAAGTTTACACGTTGCAAACGCTTTCAAGTGCGGATATGTACTGCACTCACTGAGGACTCTCCAAGCAGTACCACGTGGAATCAAAAGTATTCCAAGGGTCGCGCATAGAGCCAATCAAACAGTGCTCCAGCGCAGGTCCACGCTTTAGTAGATATCAAAGACATAGGCTAGCCTAATCAAAAACCAGTGTAGTCAAACACTAAGAGTGGTTCAACATAGAATTAGAAAAGTCGACTACCCCTGCCAATGGCGACTCGACCTCTCTTACCAAGTAATGCAGCTTGACGCCAAATATCTCTATCTCTAGGGTAGTACCTATTGAATATGCAAGTATATGGTTTTTGTTTGATGATAATAAACATTTATATATTCATTTGAATGTATTTGTTAATGTACTATTTTATTTCTCACATGATTAAATAAATATTTGATGAATAAAATAAATAACACAAAATTTAAATTCAAACGGATATTTTATTTAAATAATTATTTTATTATAATTTTGAATAGTACAAATTTGTGCTCTCACTATATATATACAATTTTTGATTACAATACAATTTCGATTACATCAGAATTTTCCATTTACAATGTTCACCTCATTACATTTTACTCATTCACTCGTATTTATCCTTAACTCCAATCCATATTGAATCCAGCATCTGAGTTATCTGCTAAATACACACTAGCACAGTAAAATTCAAAGAGAAATATCTGTGTAGTGTAAAATAAAATGTGTATTTTGAAAATATTATTTGCCTTAGTTATTTGGGTTGTCCGTCATCATATTTATTTTGAATTCATCATACACGAACAACTTGTGACATGCACAGTGTATCACTGTACATGCCGCAAGGCCATGCACGCCAATGTACACTTGATAAAATTACAGGTACAGGTGAGAACAAGGTCATACCCAATCAAAAGCTTGGTTCAACTCAAGTGCGATAAAAACAAAGTCACGAGCACAAGGTCAAAACCGAGCTATATGTTGGATTCAACTCAAGTGCAATTTCAAAAATCAATATGAAGTTCAAAGTGAAGCAGACCAAATTGAAACAGTACGGAAACATTTTTGAACATAAATGATTCAAAGCACATGATACAACAACTCAGACTCCAAGAGGAACTAGCACACATTCACACAGCAAGACAACACATATATATGCAGTGACACACAGACACATCAAACAATACCATCAGTTTCAAAGGATAAACAAGAGAATCCAAACCAGATCCAAGTGAAAACAAAACAGTGAAACAACGTTGTATAGACATATGAAGATGTAACATGTTCAATGAACTAGTCAGGGTAAAGGTTAGTCCAGACACTGCATGATCTGGCTCGAAGACCAAACACATGAAAATAATGAAGCAACCAGACCATAATGCAAACTCAAATGAAGTCAATGTAAACACATATGTACACATATATAGGCAGTGCATATGTATACCATACTAGGCAACTAACAAGAACAGAATGCATACACACTTTTATACAAATATATGAACATGAATGCAATGACACTACAACTATCAATTGAACACGATCAATGGTTCAAATGGTCAAACTCTATATATACATAACAATCAAATGAATCAAAGGACCAGAGCACAGATCAACATGATCATGCAACAAAAAAGACTTCACTTTCAACTGAAGTGAAGACCTGGCAACATGTATGATATGATCAAAGGCAACAACATAACCAAAGCCAGACTGCATAGTCGAGTGCAAGCTCAAGTGAAGGCCATGACCAGTATTCAAAAACAATGGAATGCAACTGAGGTGAACACACACATATATACATAAATGTAGGTATGTATATATGTGGAGAGACCAAAACGTTTACCATAGAAAACAAAATGCACCAGATCAGCTAAATCCAGTGAAGCAGTAAAATTGTACTCAAACCATCATCAACATAGCAAGTTTTACAAGTTTCAAATCAAGCCATGGAGGAAAGAAATTGTGAATCCAAACTGTTGAAGTGGTCAAGTTCATATATATGTAATAGTTTAGAGTTTCGGCTACAACATGATTCAAGATGAACAGTGCAGAATACATGAACACACAAGTATTCATATTCATACGCGACCAAAATGCAAGCAATCAAACTGCAACATAGTAACAAATCAAGTGATTCGAGCTCAAGCAATTATCATGGAGAAGCAGTTATAAACATAAGGTACAAGTCGAGTATGCTACATGCATGAACAGGCATGCCTAAGTCCAAAGAAAAAAAAATGGAACACAAGTTCGAACAAGTCAAGTTTAAATGCCGAAAGTAAATGTTTTCACAAAATCAAGTGACCGAAGTCAACATAAATTCAAAGTACCAAAGAACCGAAACTGTGGTGGCTAAGAAAGTCGAACAAATCAGAAATCAAAGCCGTGATAACCAGGCAATCAGAAAATATACGAATTGAACCAGTCAGGAACAATCACCAACACTTAAGTTAAATTGAATGGCCAAGCATATGAATTGATGAATTCAAGTAAATCTATACGAACGAAATTTTGGGATTTAGAATCCTATTTAAACCATAATATCATCGGCATATAGAGGGAATTCGAGTTTAAGAATTTTTTTTAGAGTATGCTCTTAAATAAAAATCAATTCAATAACTCGAATCAAAAGTCGGGCGTAATTGAAATGAAAAAGGAATATCACGTACCAATTTCTCAACCATGTATACACGCTCGCCAAATTTTTGAAGCAGCCAGAGCTGAGCAAAGAACAAGATCGAAGAATCTTCAATTGAAGTTCAACAGTAGATCGATCAATGAAGTCGGCATCTTCATATTACAAAAACCCAAATTTTTCACAAAGGAACGAACGAGCTAAATGAAGCAAGAATACAAGGCCGAAATAAATTAAAAAGGAAAGGGGGTCAGTTTATTTATTTTTATCACATCAAAATATTTGGGTCGTCCTTGTTTTAATTGTTTGGTTTTTAATTATATAAGGCTTTATTTAATTTGGGTTTTTGTTTTTTAAATTGTAAATTTGTATTTTCCCTTTTAAAACTTTTGTAAATTGTAGTTGTGTGACTAGAAGACGAACAACGGTGGTGTAGTTCGAGAATTCGCAACTCAGTGCTAAGTTGTGGCAGGGTTTTGAGCATGGAGTTAGGTTAGTCGATAGCGGGTGTCGCGAGTTTACGTGTGTAAGCGTCTGACTACTTAATTTCTAGAAGAAACCTTATTGGCAGCACATAGACAGGGTTTTGTCGAAGCTGGGTAAATTCTATGTTGTTCTATTTTCTGCTTTTTATATTCTGCTATTATCTGAGCTGCTACTATTCTACTATTATCTGAGCTGAAATTATATTATATACTTCTGCATTAAATTTTGATAATTAATAGTATTACCCCATTCACCCTCCCTCTGGGGTAAATCGATCCTACAAGTGGTATCAGAGCTAGGAGCAAAAGTCAATTTTTTTAAAAAAAAATTGATTTTTCAAAAACCAATTTTTGCTTTAAAAATTTGAATTTTTAAAATTGCTTCTTTTAATAATGCTTTTGCTGAGGGTTAGTCAATAGTTAGACCACCAATGTTTAATGGTGAATATACTTACTAGAAAAATAGAAAGAAATTTTTTTCTGAAAACTGTTGATGCTTGAAATATTGTTGAGGCAGGTTATAAAGTACCAACTATAGTTATAGATAATTAAGAAATATATAAACCAATGGATCAACGAACGGACCTTGAAAATGGACAACAAATGCTAATGCTAAAGCTATTAATTCTATTATTTGTTCATTGGATCAAATTGAATTTAATCATGTTTCATATTGTCTAACTGTGTAGAAAATATGGCACACACTTGAAGTGACTCTCGAAGGAACATCTCAAGTCAAGGAATCTCGCCTTGCCATGCTTAGTAGCGAATACATGAATTTCACAAAGGCTAAGGAATAAAATGTCAAAAGGATGTATGGACGACTTTCTAATATCATATACAAATCAAAAGCTCTCGGAAAAGCATACACAGAGTTGTAAAAGTTCGTAAAATCCTCAGTGTCCTTCCACGAAATTTTGAAGCCACCATTCAAGAATCAAAGGATTTGAAGCAAATCAAAGTTGAAGAACTCATTGGAAATATCACCACTTATGAGCTATAAATGAAATTCATGGAAGAGCATGAAGGAGGTGATACTCGAAAGAAATTGATAGCTCTCAAATGAACAACGAAAAGTGATGATGATGGGGCAGCTGAGCTGGCACTATTAATAAAGAAATTCAAAAGACGGAATCACAAATACGGAAATCCAGCTCTAAAACAAAAATTGAAAAGCAGAATAGCCAAAGCACTAGACAACTCAAAAGAACAGGAGATCATCTGTCATAAGTGCAACAAACACGGTCATATCAATCCCAATTGTCCTCAGAATCGATTCAGCCATGGAAGGAAATAAAAATGAAGAAGTTTTGCAGCCGCTTGGGATGAAACTGATGAAGATGACAAAAGCACTGGCAGTGAGAGTGAAAAAGCAGATTTGTGCCTTCGAGGTGATATAACTGACAGTGATGATGACTAGCCAAGCAAGGTATCAAAACTTACTCACTCATAATTACTTATATATTTCCACGAAGTTAATGGCTGTTTCGGACGACTTAGGGAGAAATACATTAAAATTGAATCACGAAGTTATACTTCGATAGATTTAAATAAATAGCTTGAATAATTAGTTAAAAACTATCAAAGCAAGAGCCCTAAGTGTGATAAGTGTCCATCATTTAAAGAAGAAATTAAAAAATCAAAAATTAAAATTAAATCGCTTGAAAATGAAATTTTGATTTTGAAAGAAAGCGAAAATACCAGGAGAAAAAATTCTATTAAAAAGTGCACACAATTATTAAATGAAAATGAATCTCTCAAATACATGTCCAACAACTGTCTATGACTATTAGGAATACAAACTGTTAATACAGATGGACATGGACTTGGATATAATCAAACTGAACTTGTTAGAAATGAAATTAATCAAGTCAAATCAAAATGCACGATATGTGGAAAAATTGGGAACAATCGGTATATTTGTTGTTATAGACCCAATACGTAAAAACCGTTTCAATTTGGGTTCCAAAAGGGACAAATATAAAATCCCTTAAAGTTAAACAAATCAAGGTGCCAAAAGGAACAAATATAAATTCTCTTGGGTCTACTCAAACATATTTTTCAAAAACATTTGCCACTTACAACAATGGACCTACAAAAACAAATATGTCACAAAAATCTTTACTCGTGTAGGTATGGAGGCAGGCTAAGGAACAACAATAATGTTACCTGGATTCTGACTATTCTAGGCACACAAAGGGCTACAAATCAAAGTTCTTCAACCAAGTATAAAGGTGGCAGAATCACAAGGGCAACAATGAAATATTATCGGTAAAGGAAAAATAGGTAATGGTATATTGATCTTGAACAATTTATTAAATGTGATAATCTGCACCATAATCTGAATTAAGTCAGCCAATCATGTGATAAAGAAATGAAAGTTGATTTTGATTCTGACTCATTTGATATGTTCTTATTTAACTTGTTCTTTTTTTCTGATTTGTTCAAAAATGTTAACCAATCATCGTAAAAATTCTTGAACTAGTTCATATAGTTTTGTTTGGATTAATGACGGTGTTTTATTGATTGACGATTACTCATGATACATGTGAATATATTTGTTTATCCTACAGCTTCTAGATCTGACATTATGTTCAATTCTCGTTTATGTGCACATTTTCAATAAATCCTTAATGAATCACATTTTCAATAAGCCGTAAAATGATTAGTTGCAACACCATGCTCCGGTCTACGACATCCAACCAATGATAATCTTGAGGGAAAGGAAAATTTTGATGCAGATTACACTGGTAATCTAGTTGATAGAAAAATTACTAGTGAAGCGTGTTTTATGTAGAGATATTGATTAGTTGCATCGCATTTTTCAAAGAAAAAATCTGCATATTTTTCATTTCAAATAATTTTCAATTAGTAGACATTTTTCTTTTATAAAACCCTTCCAGAAAATCGTTTTGTTGACCTTGTTTCATATTAGTCATTTTAGAAAATTTGATAATTATTTTTTGGATTTGATCTTAAATGACTACATCAACTAATCTGACTCCCTACTGATTATCGAAAAGATAAATAGTGATTGAAAAAGTGATGAGTGTTTAAATTAATCATATATTATTACTTAAGACGGTATAATTAGTAAATTTCTTTAGAAACTTAAACAAGAGTTACACAAACTTTTTGTCGGTGAAAATTCCATGACCATAACTATTCTATCATATCACTCATCAAAATTCAATGTAGTATGTCAACATGTGGTATTTTAAATGGAAAATCATTAGTTTTTCATTTTATTATATTTTTAGCAATAAAACCATCCGAAGTATTCACTCTCATTTAGAAGTCATCACAGTTATGCATGGGTGAATTACTTGGAATTTTAGAATATGTGCTTTTATGCTCATTTAAATGTCCTCAAGGTTATGGAAAGCATACAAAATTGATTAATTAAATAGGAAAGTTGATTCTAATCCCATTTAAAAGTCCTCACGGTTATGCGTGGTTAGAAAATATTTGAATTCATTTTTTATAAAAAATTTGAATACTACTAATCTCATTTAAAAGTCCTAACGGTTATGCGCGGTTAGTTGATATTCAAATTCCTGATATAAATAGACACAGCTATATGGTTTTATATGATGACATCATCACTATCATTATAAAGTGGAATATGCGCCTGATAAAGTATTTATGATTTTTGTTTTATTTTTGATTGAAATTAATATTGATACTCGATTGGGTATTAATGTTGTATTAATGTCTATCACTTTGTCTCTAATTTTTCAACACTGTTACTCTTTTGCTGATAAGTAAAGGAAGAGAGAAAAGTTAAGATTTTGGCAAATAAAGGTCAGATATTTTATTTTGTATTTTCTATTTGCATTTAGGTTTCATTTGCATATTTTTATTTATTCTCATGCATATATGAAGGGGGAGCTTTGTGTATAGAGGAAGTATTCAAATAGAGGGAGAAAATTGAATAATAAAATACATTTAATAAATTAAAAGTCTTAAATATATGTTTGTTATCATCAAAAGGGGGAGATTGATGAATATGCAATTATATGATTTTTGTTTGATGATAATAAACACACACACACACACACATATATATATATATATATATATATATATATTCATTTAAACGTGTTTGTTAATGTACTATTTTAGTTTTCACATAATTAAATAAATATTTTTTGAATAAAATAAATAACATAGAATTTAAATTCAAACAGATATTTTATTCAAATAAATATTTTATTACAATTTCGAATGGTACAAATTTGTGCTCTCACTGTCACGTATTTATCCTCAACTCCAGTCCAGATTGAATCCAACATCTAAGTTATCTGCATAATACACACTAACGTAGTAAAATTGAAAAAGAAATATTTGTGCAGTATAAAATAAAACGTGTATTTTGAAAATATTATTTGCCTCAGTTATTTGGGTTGTTCATCATCATATTTATTTTGAATTCATCATACACGAACAAACTGTGACATGCACAGTGTATCACTGTACATGCCGCAAGGCCGTGCACACCAATGTACACTTGATAAAATTATAGGTACAGGTGAGAAAAAGATCAAATCCAATCAAAAGCTAGGTTAAAATCAAGCGCAATAAAAATAAAGTCATAAGCACAAGGTCCAAACCGAGCTATATGCTGGATTCAACTCAGGTGCGATTTCAAAAATCAACATGAAGTTCAAAGTGAACCAGACCAAATTGAAACAGTACCAAAACATTTTTGAACACAAATGATTCAAAGCACATGTTATTATAACTCAAACTCCAAGAAGAACCAGCACACATGCACACAGCAAGATAACACACACACACACACAGATATATATATATATGTATAGACACATAGACACATCAAACAATACAATCAGTTTCAAAGGATAAACCAGAGAATCCAAACCAAATCCAAGTGAAAACAAAACAGTGAAACAATACTGTATATACATATAAAGATGTAACATGTTCAATGAACTGGTCAGAGGAAAGGCAAGTCCAGACACCATATGAACCGGCTCGAAGACCAAACACACAAAAATAATGAAGCAACCAGACCACAATGAAAACTCAAGTGAAGTCAATGCAAACACACATGTACACATATATAGGCAATGCACATGTATACCAGGCCAAGCAACTAACAAGAACAAAATGCATACACACTTGTATGCAAATATATGAACATGAACGCAATGACACTGCAGCTATCAATTGAACACCAATGGTTCAAATGGTCAGACTCTACATATACATAACAATCAAATGAATCAAAGGACCAGAGCACAGATCAACATGATCATGCAACAAAAAAAGACTTCACTTTCAACTGAAGTGAAGACCTGGCTACATGTATGATATGATCAAATGCAACAACATTACCAAAGTCAGACCGCATAGTCAAGTGCAAGCTCAAGTGAAGGCCATGACCAGTATTAAAAAACAATGGAATGCAACTGAGGCAAACACACAAATATATACATAAATGCAGGTATGTATATATATGGAGAGACCAAAATGTTTACCCTAGAAAACAAAATGCACCAGATGAGCTAAATCTAGTGAAGCAATAAAACATGTACTCAAACCATCATCAACATTGCAAGTTTTACAAGTTTCAAATCAAGTCATGGAGGAAAGAAATTGTAAATCCAAACTGTTGAAGTGGTCAAGTTCATATATATGTAACAGTTTAGAGTTTCGGCTACAACATGACTTAAGATGAACGGTGCAGAATACATGAACACACAAGTATCCATATTCGTACGCGACCAAAATGCAAGCAATCAAACTGCAACATAGTAACAAAATCAAGTGATTCGAGCTCAAGCAATTATCATGGAGAAGTAGTTATAAACATAAGGTACAAGTCAAGTATGCTACAGGCATGAACAGACATGCCGAAGTCCAAAGAAAAAAAATGGAACACAAGTTCGAACAAGTCAAGTTTAAATGCCGAAAGTAAATGTTTTCACAAAATCAAGTGACTGAAGTCAACATAAATTCAAAGTACCAAAGAACCAAAACCGTGGTGGCCAAGGAAGTCGAACAAATCAGAAATCAAAGCCGTGATAACCAGGCAATCATAAAATATACGAATTGAACTGGTCAGGAACAATCACCAATGCTTAAGTTAAATTGAACGACCAAGCATATGAATTGACAAATTCAAGTAAATCTATACGAATGAAATTTTAAGATTTTGAATCCTATTTAAACCGTAATATCATCGGCATACAGAGGGCATTCAAGTTCAAGAAAAATATTTGGAGTATACTCTTAAATAAAAATCAATTCGGTAACTCGAATCAAAAGTCAGGCGTAATTGAAATAAAAAAGGAATATCACGTACTAATTTTTCAACCAAGTATACACGCTCGCCAAAATTTTGAAGCAGCCGAAGCTGAGCAAAGAACAAGATCGAAGAAGCTTCAATTGAAGTTCAATAGTAGATCGATCAACAAAGTCGGCATTTTCATATTACAATAGCCCTAATTTTTCACAGAGGAACGAACAAGCTAAAGGAAGCAAGAATACAAGGCCGAAATAAATTGAAAAAGGAAGGGGCACGGTTTATTTATTTTTATCAGATCAAAATATTTGGGCCGGCCTTGTTTTAATTGTTTGGTTTTTAATTATATAAGGCTTCAGTTAATTAGGTTTTTTTAAATTTTTTTTAGATTTGTATTTTCTCTTTTAAAACTTTTGTAAATTCTAGTCGTGTGACTAGAAGACGAACTACGGTGGTGTAGTTCGAGAATTCACAACTTAGTGGCTATGTTACGGTAGGGTTTTGAGCATAGAGTTAGGTTAATTGATAGCGGGTGTCGCGAGTTTACGTGTGTAAGCTTCTGACTACTTAATTTCTTGAAGAAAAATTGGGGGAAGCATGTGGGCAGGGTTTTGTTCAAGCAGGGTAAATTCTGTGTTGTTCTATTTTCTGATTTTTATATTCTGCTATGATCTGTGCTGCTGCTATTCTGCTATTATCTGAGCTAAAATTATTTTATATACTTCTGCATGAAATTTTGATAATTAGTAGTATCACCCTATTCACCCTTCCTCTGGGGTAAATCGATCCTACAAGTGGTATCAGAGCTAGGAGCAAAAGTCAATTTTTTTTTAAAAAAATTTGATTTTTCAAAAACCAATTTTTGTTTTAAAAATTTGAATTTTTAAAATTGATTCTTTTAATAATGCTTTTGTTGAGGGTTAGTCAATAGTTAGACCACCAATATTTAATGGTGAATATGCTTAATGGAAAAATAGAAAGAAAATTTTTCTGAAAACCATTGATGCTTGAAATATTGTTGAAACAGGTTATAAAGTACCAACTATAGTTGTAGATAATCAAGAAATATATAAACCAATGGATCAATGAACGGACCTTGAAAATGGACTACAAATGCTAATGTTAAAGCTATTAATTCTATTGTTTGTTCATTGGATCGAATTGAATTTAATCATGTTTTATATTGTCTAACTGTGTAGAAAATATGGCACACACTTGAAGTGACTCCCGAAGGAACATCTCAAGTCAAGGAATCTCGCCTTGCCATGCTTAGTAGCGAATACAAGAATTTCACAAAGGCTAAGGAATAAAATGTCAAAAGGATGTATGGACGACTTTCTAATATCATATACAAATCAAAAGCTCTCGGAAAAGCATACACAGAGTTGTAAAAGTCCAAAAAATCCTCAGTGTCCTTCCACGAAATTTTGAATCCAAAGTTACAGCCATTCAAGAATCAAAGGATTTGAAGCAAATCAAAGTTGAAGAACTCATTGAAATATCACCACTTATGAGCTAGAAATGAAATTCAAGGAAGAGCGTGAAGGAGGTGATACTCGAAAGAAATCGATAGCTCTCAAATGAACAACGGAAAGTGATGATGATGGGGCAGCTGAGCTGGCACTATTAATAAAGAAATTCAAAAGACGGAATCACAAATACGGAAATCCAACTCTAGAACAAAAATTAAAAAGCAGAATAGCCAAAGCATTAGATAACTCAGAAGAACAGGAGATTCATCTGTCACAAGTGCAACAAACCCGGTCATATCGAGCCCTCTTATCCTCAGAATCGATTCATCCATGGAAGGAAATAAAAAAGAAGAAGTTTTGCAGCCACTTGGGATGAAACTGATGAAGATGATAAAAGCACTGGCAGTGAGAGTGAAAAAGCAGATATGTACCTTTGAGGTGATATAACTGTCAGTGATGATAACGAGCCAAGCAAGGTATCAAAACTTACTCAGAGTTACTTATATATTTCCACGAAGTAAATGGCTGTTTCGAACGACTTAGGAAGAAATACACTAAAATTGAATCACAAAGTGGTACTTTGATAGATTTAAATAAACAACTTGAACAATTAGTTAAAATCTATCAAAGCAAGAGCCTTGAGTGTGATAACTGTCCATCATTTGAAGAAGAAACTAAAAAATCAAAAACTAAAATTAAATCGCTTGAAAATGAAATTTTGATTTTGAAAGAAAGTGAAAATACGAGGAGAGAAAATTCTATTAAAAAGTGCACACAATTATTAACTGAAAATGAATCTCCCAAATACAAGTCCAACAACTGTCAACGACTTTAGGAAAATTTTCAAAAGTGAAAGGTCGTTAAATATGCTATTAGGAAAAAAAACTGTTAATACAGATGGACAAGTAATTGTATATAATCAAGCTGAACTTGTTAGAAATGAAATTAATCAAGTCAAATCAAAATGCACGATATGTGGAAAAACTGGATACAATCAGTATATTTGTTGGTATAGACCCAAACACGTAAAAACCATTCCAATTTGGGT
The DNA here is from genome assembly GCA_030765085.1 of Allium cepa. NCBI lineage: Eukaryota > Viridiplantae > Streptophyta > Magnoliopsida > Asparagales > Amaryllidaceae > Allium > Allium cepa. The sequence continues at coordinate 555,645,019 of CM060931.1, read as the reverse complement.
TCCAAAAGGCACAAATATGAAATCCTTTAAAGTTAAACAAATTTAGGTGCCAAAAGGAACAAATATAAATTCTCTTGGGTCTACTCAAACATATTTTTCAAAAACGTTTGCCACTAACAACAATGGACCTATAAAAACAAATAGGTCACAAAAATCTTTACTCGTGTAGGTGTGGTGGCAGGCTAAGGAACAACAATAATGTTACCTAGATTCCGACTATTCCAGTACGACCCAGATTCCAACGCTTGAAAATTGACATCCATACTTCACCCGTATTCGAATGTCGCAGATTCAAACTTTGAAATCCGATTCGTCGGAGCTTATAACAACATTAGGTGATAAAAACATAGCGGAAACAGAAGAATAATTTTATTGATACACAATAATTGATACAACAATCTAATAAAAATGAAGTGATCAACAATATCAGAGATAGATACAACAATGGAAAAACAAAGCAGTAGAAGACAAACAGCAACAGTGGCTAAAAGATAACAGTCAAATTGCCAAAGGTCCAAAGCTCCAAACCCGAAGCGAGAACCTCCAATCATGCTGAACTTGTAGCAAATCCGGTGCAGAATGCAAATGCCAAAATCTAAAGACTTCGAAGATTTTCAAAAGCTACACCTACTAGTTGACTATATGATAACCTGACTCTAGGCACATAACGAGCTACAAATCAAAGTTCCTTAACCTAGTATAAAGGTGGCAGAATCACAATGGACAACAACGAAATATTATCAGTAAAGGTAAAATAGGTAACAGTATATTTATCTTGAACAATTTATTAAATGTGATAATCTGCACCATAATCTGAATTAAGTCAGCCAATTATGTGATAAATAAATGAATGATGATTTTGATTCTGACTCATTTGATATGTTCTTATTTGACTTCTTCTTTTTTATCTGATTTGTGCAAAAATGTTAACCAATCATCGTAAAAATTCGTGAACTAGTTCATATAGTTTTATTTGGATTAATGATGGTGTTTTATTGATTGATGATTACTCATGATACACGTGAATACATTTGTTTATCCTACGGCTTCTAGATCTGACATTATGTTCAATTCTTGTTTATGTGCACATTTGCAATAATCCTTAATGAATCACATTTTCAAAAACCTGTAAAATGATTGGTTGCATACATCACAATCTGGTCTATGACATCCAGCTAATGATAATCTTGGGTGAAAGAAAAATTCTGATGCAGATTACACTGGTAATTTAGTTGATGGAAAAATTACTAACGAAACGTGTTTTATGTAAAGACATTCATTAGTTGCATTGCATTTTTCAAAGAAAAAGTCTGCTTATTTTTCATTTCAAATAATTTTCAATTAGCAGACATTTTTCTTTTATAAAACCCCTTCAAGAAAATCGTTTTGTTGACCTTGTTTCAGATTACTCATTTTTAGAAAATTTGATAATTATTTTTTGGATTTGATCATAAATGTATACATTAACTAATCTGACTCCCTATTGATTATCGAAAAGATAAACAGTGATTGAAAAAGTGATGAGTGTATAAATTGATCATATATTGTAACTTGAGACGGTATAATTAGTAAATTTCATTAGAAATTTAAACAAGAGTTAAAAAACCTCTTTGTTGGTAAAAATTTAATGACCATCTCTATTTCTATCATATCACTCATCAAAATTCAATGTAGCATGTCAATATATGGTATTTTAAACGGGAAATCATTAGTTTTTCATTTTATTCTATTTTTAGCAATAAAAACATCCAAAGTATCCACTCTCAGTTAAATGTCCTCACGGTTATGCATGGGTGAATTACTTGGAATTTTAGATTATGTGCTTTTATGCTCATTTAAATGTCCTCACGGTTATGCATGTATGGAACGCATATCAAAATTGATTAATTAAATAGGCAGGTTGATTCTAATCCCATTTAAAAGTCCTCACGGTTATGCGTAGAAGATATTTGAATTCATTTTTTATTAAAAAAATTGAATACTACTAATCTCATTTAAAAGTCCTAACGGTTATGCATGGTTAGTAGATATTCAAATTCCTGATATAAATAAACATAGCTACATGGTTTTATACGATGACATCATCACTATCATTATAAAGTGGAATATGCACTTGACAGAGTATTTATGATTTTTGTTTGATTTTTTGTTGAAATTTAATATTTATACATGATTGGGTATTAATGTTGTACTAATGTCTATTACTTTGTCTCTAATTTTTCTACCATTACTCTTCTGCTGATAACAAAAGGAGGAGAGAAAAGTTAAGATTTTGGCAAATTAAGGTCAAATATTTATTTTGTATTTTCTATTTGCATTTAGGTTTCATTTGCATATTTTTATTTATTCTCATACATATATGAAGGGGAAGCTTTGTATAGAGAGGAAGTATTCAAATAGGGGGAGCAAATTGAATGATCAAATACATTTAATAAATTCAAAATCTTAAATATGTGTTTATTATCATTAAAAGGGGGAGATTGTTGAATATGAGAGTATATGATTTTTGTTTGATGATAATAAACATATATATATATATATATATATTCATTTAAATGTATTTGTTAATGTACTATTTTTTTCACATAATTAAATAAATATTTGCTGAATAAAATAAATAACATAGAATTTAAATTCAAACAGATATTTTATTCAAACAAATATTTTATTACAATTTTGAATAGTATAAATTCGTGCCCTCACTATATATATACAATTTTTGATAATAATACAATTTTGATTACATCAGAATTTTCCATTTACAATGTTCACCTCACTACATTTTGCTCATTCACACGTATTTATCCTCAACTCCAGTCCATATTGAATCCAACATCTGAGTTATCTGCAAAATACACACTGACGCAATAAAATTGAAAAAGAAATATTTGTGCAGTGTAAAATAAAATCTGCATTTTGAAAATATTATTTGCGTTAGCTATATGGGTTGTTCATCATCATATTTATTTTGAATTCATCGTATACGAACAATTTGTGACATGCACTATGTATCACTGTACATGCCGCAAGGCCGTGCACACTAATATATACTTGATAAAATTACAGGGATAGGTGAGCATAAGTTCAAACCCAATCAAAAGCTAAATTCAACTCAAGCGCAATAAAATTAAAGTCATGAGCACAAGGTCAAAACTAAGCTATAAGCTGGATTTAACTCAGGTGAGATTTCAAAAATCAACATGAAGTTCAAAGTGAACAAGACCAAATTGAAACAGTACCACAACATTTATGAGCACAAATGATTCAAAGCACATGATACAACAACTCAGATGAGGAAACAGCACACACGCACACAGTAAGAAATCACATATATATGCAGTGACACACAGACACGTCAAATAGTTCAATCAATTTCAAAGGACAAACCAGAGAATCCAAACCAGATCCAAGTGAAAACAAAACAGTGAAACAACACTGTATATACATATGAAGATGTAACATGTTCAATGAACTGGTCAGAGCAAAGGCAAGTCTAGAAACTACATGAAGTGGCTCGAAGACCAAATACGTGAAAAGAATGAAGCAACCAGACCATAATGCAAACTCAAGTGAAGTCAATGCAAACACACATGTACACATATATAGGCAGTGCACATGTATACCGAACCAGGCAACTAACAAGAATAAAATGCATACACACTTGTATACATATATATGAACATGAATGCAATGACACTGAATCTATCAATTGAACATAGTCAATGGTTCAAATGGTCAGACTTTACATATACATAACAATGAAATGAATTAAAGGACCAGAGCACAGATGAACATGAGCATGCAACAAAAAAAGACTTCACTTTCAATTGAAGTGAAGACCTGACAACATGTATGATATGATCAAAGGCAACAACATCAACCAAAGTCAGACTTTACAACCAAGTGCAAGCTCAAGTGAAGGCCATGACCAGTATTAAAAAACAATGGAATGCAACCGAGGTGAACACACACACATATACATGAATGCATGTATGTATATATGTGGAGAGACCAAAATGTTTACCATAGAAAAAAAAATGCACCTGATCATTTAAATCCAATGAAGCAGTAAAACATGTACTCAAACCATCATCAACATAGCAGATTTTACAAGTTTCAAATCAAGTCAAAGAGGAAGGAAATTGAAAATCCAAACTGTTAAAGTAGTCATGTGCATATGTGTGTAACAGTTTAGAGTTTCGGCTACAACATGATTCAAGATGCACAGTGCAGAATACATGAACACACATGTATTGATATTCATATGCTACCAGAATGCAAGAAATCAAGCTTCAATAGAGTAAAAAAAAATCAACTGATTCGAGCTCAAGCAATTATCACGAAGCAGAAGTTATAAACATAAAGTACAAGTCGAGTATGCTACAGGCTTGAACAGATGTGGCGAAGTCAAAAGAAAAAAGAATGGAACACGAGTTTGAACAAGTCATGTTTAAATGCCGAAAGTAAATATTTTCACAAAATCAACCGACCGAAGTCAACATAAATTCAAAGTACCAAAGAATCAAAACCGTGGTGTCAAAGGAAGTCGAACAAATCAGAAATCAAAGCTGTGATAACCAAGCAATCAGAAAATATACGAATTGAACCGATCAAGAACAATCACCAACACTCTAGTTGAATCGAACGACCAAGCTCGTGAATTGACGAATTCAAATAAATCTATACGAACAAAATTTTAGGATTTTGAATCCTATTTAAACCATAACATCATCGGCATACAGAGGGCATTCAAGTTCAACAAAAACATTTGGAGTATACACTTGAATCAAAATCAAATCAGTAACTCGAATCAAAAGTCGAGCGTAATTGAAATCAAAAAGGAATATCACGTACCAATTTTTCAACCAAGCATACACACTTGCCAAATTTTGAAGCAGCCAAAGCTGAGCAAAGAACAAGATCAAAGAAGCTTCAATTGAAGTTCAACAGTAGCTCGATCAACAAAATTGGCATCTTCATATTACAAAAGCCCCAATTTTTCAGAGAGGAATGAACGAGTAAAAGGAAGCAAGAATACAAGGCCAAAATAAATTGAAAAGGAAAGGGGGACAGTTTATTTACTTTTATCACATCAAAATATTTGGACCGGCCCTATTTTATCTGTTTGGTTTTTAATTATATAAGGCTTTAGTTAATTAGGGTTTTGTTTTTTAAATTGTTTTTAAACTTTTATTTCCTCTTTTAAAACTTTTGTAAATTCTAGTCGTGTGACTAGGGGACGAACTAGGGTGGTGTAATTCGAGAATTCGCAACTCAATGACTGAGTTATAATAGGGTTTTGAGCGTAAAGTTAGGTTAGTCGATAGTGGGTGTCACTAGTTTATGTGTGTAAGCGTATGACTACTTAATTTCTAGTAGAAACCTTGGGGGCGGCGCGTAGGTAGGGTTTTGCCGAAGTTGGGTAAATTCTGTGTTGTTCTATTTTCTACTTTTTATATTCTGCTATTATCTGTGCTCCTATTCTGCTATTATCTGATATACAATTATTTTATATACTTCTGCACTAAATTTTGATAATTAATAGTATCACCCTATTCACCCCCCTATAGGGTGAAATCGATCCTACAGTACCATGCAAATGTGACATACTAAACAGCATAATTCAGCCTTGTGAGTATTAACAATGCATAAGGTAGAACAAAGGAACAACCCTTAACACCCTTATAGCAAAGATAATAAAGGTGGTGTAGTTTACCTCAAAGAAAAATGGGAAACAACTAGTCATGCTCTCATTCAAGCAAGGAGACGGTGCATGGGTCATTCACCTCTCAAGGGCAGAAAGGCAGAGCACGTCCAAATGTAGAGTCTCCCGCTTAGTTTTAAGCATTGTCGCTTCAATATCAAATTCCCGAGAGACCAAAATTCAATTGCTCAAATCATGGTTTTCCACCAAAGACGCATCAAAATCCATGCACATCAAATGAACAATACGAATAAATGACACATAGTATGATTCAAAGGTGGAAACTAAAGCAGCGGAAGAGGGATTGTTGTGATCCACATGCATCTTTGTAGTATAAATAGAAAAGACACCATAGTAAGAGAAGTATTTTCCCAATTCGAGATTTTATAAGGTTTACAACAAAAAGTTTTGTACTCTTTGCCATTAATTTTTGTATAAGGAATATAAAAGAAGAAAGCTATATTTCCCTATGGACGTAGGATTCTTTAACAACCGAACCACGTAAAATTCTCTATGTCTTTACTTTTTTTCATTTTTACTTACCTAGATTTCAGTGTTAGATACTTTGTTAAATTTTTTTACCTGGATTATATATCAATATGAATTGACATTTTAACAATGTTAAAGTGCGACTACTTTATTGTATAAGCTCCCAACAATATAATTACTATACCTAAAGGAAAATTTAATAATACTTATATTTGTTGATTCTAACTCATAGATGTACATTATAATTATTTTTGTGATCATCTAAGGTGTTGTGATCCTAAAATATCTCATCAACAGTTACCGATTTCGATAGGACATGGGTCAGGACCAATGGTCCTTTAGATTTTGGAATGCAACTTTGCATTCCTCAGTCTACTTGAAATTATGCCCCTAATTCACTTGGTTGAAGAATGGTATGGACTTATCAATTGCTTTAAAGTGAACCTGCTTGGAGCAGCCACCCTGCCACTTAGGCTCATGATGTCTTTTGGTTTCTTCGAGACTCCCATATCCTTTATGGCCTCAATTTTCTCTGGGTTCACTTCAATGCCACGAACGCTCATCGTGTATCCCAAAAACGTCACCGGATGAATAGCGAGAGTGCATTTCAATAGGTTCAACCTCATATTATATTACCACAGACCCGCGAACGTTTTCTACAGGTCTTGTACATGACTTACATGTCATCCACATATACTTCAACATTTTTGCCTCTGATAACATCATATTAATCAACATCTCGTAGATTGTCCCAGCGTTGTTGAGCCCAAAAGGCATAACTTTGTAGCAGTATAAGCCTTTGTCTATTACGAAACTAGTATGCTCCTGAGCAGGCTTAAACATAGCCAACTAGTTGTAACCCGAGTATGAATCCATGAATTAGAGTAGTTCTTTACTTGCATCTACTCATTGGTCAATATTAAGAAAGGGAAAGCTATCCTTTAGGCAGATTTTGTTGAGGTTGGTATGTAGGTTCTCCATTTCCTATTAGGCTTCTTCATAAGAATAGGGTTGGCGACCTACTTCGGATAGTATGCTTCTCTGATGAATCCATTTTCTTTTAAGTATTTGACTTCTTCACATAGAGCGTTATACCTTTCCTGGTATTGGGTCATGTGCTTTTCTCTGACTAGATAAGCAATGGGGTCGAGTGTATGATAGATGATGGCTGGATCTATCCCTACCATGTCCGTGTATGCCTAAGCAAAGACATCCGCTGATCTCTTTAAGAAGGCTATTAATTCGATTTTGGCTCATATGCTATGGTTATTTCCTATCTTGAGAACCATTGTGGGTTTTTTTTGGATCTTTATGTACATCTTCTAGATCATATACTAGCTTCAACTCTTTCCTTGTTGCCCCCAATCATGGGTCTATTTCAGTTCCTTCTTTCTCTTCGAGTTGAGAGGCAGTAAAGAAGATCTACTTTGGAGCTTCCTCGGAAAAGTACTGTTCATACATGAAGTTATACTCATTGGTGCCAATCATATGCATATACTTTATCTTTTCTTTTCTTACCGATTCTACGATTGTAGAAGGACCTGTTTTAGCATCAGTCTTGGAATCGTGTACAGATGTGGGTCTTAGAACTAGCTTAATTTCTTTTTCATTAGCATCATCACAATTACTAAAGGAGACAACATAATTATTTTGAACAATTTTATTGCTAGATTGAGTTTTACATTATATAATTCTCTAGCCAACAACTGCCCTCACCTAACAAATCCTATCCGGGCAGGGGTATGAAACTTCATGAGCAGGTCCTTTTAAGATATGACTGCCCATACGTCAATCAGCGTGGGTCTTCCCAAAAATGCATTATATGGTGATGGTTGATCAATGATCAGGAAGCTCACATTATGAAAAGGCACAATTCTTGCAGTGATAATCAAATGTGCCAATCCAATGGGAATGGTTGTAGAGTTGTTGAAGCCGTAGATTGGTTCTGGGATTGGCTTTAATATTTCAGTTGGAAGCTTTAAATTATTGAATGTAGATTTAAATATAATGTTCGTAGAACCCCCAGAATTAATAAAGACTTCTTCATGGTATAGTTTGAGATCTGCACCATGATAATGTGCAGATCCTGATGCAAGAAGACTACTCTAGTGGCATAAGATGTTGTAAACACTATGTCTTGTGTCGGTTTTTGCTTAACATGGAAAATGGTTTTTTGCTACACTTTCGCTTCCTGCACATATCACTTTTGTGCTTTCTTACTTTTTTCTACCAGCTGTGGTCCTCTATGAATTAAGGCTATTAGATTAGAGGGATTTCCTACTAGATTTTCATTTAGATCAAGTGTGAGGTTTCCTTCCCTTTCTCCATTGTTATCTTTCTGGAAGCTAACTGTAACACCCCCACTTCTATACCCATACTATCCAAGAGTATTACAAAGTAATACTGTCATATAATAAGGAGAATAAGGTGATATGTGGTACAAATGTGAATATTCCCTTGGCCTAACATTGGTATGTATTAAAAAAATCAAATAAATATCTCACCTATACGTACACGGTATCGGTACAAAACAATAAACATGTATGCCTCAAAGATAATACAACACACGACATATAGTAAATATCAGAGACTATAGAGTCAATAGCAGCGAGAAGATATAATATATAAAATATACAAAGTATGATATACATCATAAGGTCAAATACATACATGAGTCGATACAATACAAAATAATATACCACAACGTTGAATATCTAGTCTCCTCTAAACCCAGAAAAATACATATTAGTATCACGGTCCCTGTACCTGAAATGTCTCAGACTGACCCGAGTATTATATAAATAAAAAATGGGTCAAACTATATCTAAATGCATAGGTGAATGCATCCATTGATACAGAATATACATAGAATAATGGTAATGACATACTAACAATAGTGTACCATAGTTCAGCATAAAAATGTCATCACCTATGAAAAACACATCAAATCAGAATTTATATAAAACAATATCGTATGGGTGAATCATCCATACCTTTAAATCACTATCAAATCTGTAAAGAATCAATAAAGAGATATCCTTAAGTGAAGTTAAGTGATAATGCCCAAAATATCTCCCAATCTCATATTATAAAATGCCATCACCTAATAGTATGGATATAATGGGGGCCGAATACACTTTTGACTTACCCAATCTCTAATCTAGTCAACTCATTATAGGAAAGAGAAACATATACCAATCTTACATACACATATGCCATTAATATAATAGGAGATTAACAGCAGCCTAACCTAAGCCTGCTCAAGGAACATAGGTCAACTCGCCAGTCGTAGAGTAACCGTATATTCTTATAGTCTTCAAGGTATATGCTAATCTACTACACTCACATATCTGGTATTAGAACTGGGCTAGTCCGCAATAGAAATTATGGACAAATTTCAATTTTTTTACCATATTAGATCTTAATTGGGCCTATGAAGTCTAATTTATTTATAACATTTCTAATTTGGTTTAAAAGATTATATATTTTATTTAAATTCATATATTTTGTAATATAAAGTTAGTATTTTTGATTTAATTTATATCCATGTATCACGCACGCACACACATATGTGTCTATGTGTGTGGGTGCACGTGCATGTGTAACATAATAATCTGTGGAGGGTATAACATGCCTATATATAGATGTTGGGATTTACATTGTAAGGGACACATTAGCTTATTCTGTATATATTTTGTTTTGTTCGGATATGTGCATGTATAAATATTATAAATTCCAAATAATTATATATATATATATATATATACATGTGTGTATTATAAATATGTTTCATTATTGAAATATTATGAAATATATTCATATATATATGTGTGTGTGTTTATATCATTATCATTATTACTAATAATGAGAATTCTATGAACTAATTTCAACCACGTCTTTTTGGATTACCAAAAATACTCTTCGATAGTAATCGATTTTCCCTACTTCCCGTTAAACCCTACATCATTATCATATCTACATCATTGTCAAATCCTTCTCGGTCCCTCGCGCTTCCCCTTTAGAATTACTATCACTTCTAAACATACATATCATGAATCCTCTTTCTTCCACAATCCTCTACATCCTCACCAACTTCACTATTCTCGCTAATCATGCCTGGTACACTCTCACCCTCGGTCTAGGCACGAAAAAGATTAAAATCTTGATATTCAAGTTCGAAATCGAACGCTTGAAGCTCAAAATCGATCGAGGCCGTAGCTTATTAGTTTGGGCAATGTGAATAAGAAGTTGATTAGAGGGTTGATTCATTGCGAAATAGCTAAATTAAAATTCCAAATAGGGTGCGTTAGAGAAGAGAGAGTTGATGGATTTATGAGGGGGTTATCCGAATAAGGTTCTGGTTAATTTGAAGATTTTCTGGATCACACTGCCATACTTGTTTTGCCTACTCAGAGAAGAATTGTGTTTTCGAATCAGGTTTCTACGCTAGAAATACCCTTCAATAAAAATTGCTCTTCGTTGCTTCTCATTAAACCCTAAATGATTGTCAGATCAAAAATATTGAACTATTACAACTTTAATTTCTTATATTACTATTCGCTTGCTTTGGTAATCTTTCATTAATTCCTTTGAAGTGATGTTAGTAAGAGAAATTTGTGCGCTGGGAGTGGGAGTTGTGGCTTTTACTTTATTTCTTTACCTCTATACCATTATGGTACACATTATTAGTGATCGGTTTTTTTAATATATATACACACCATTACACATTTATTATAATTAACGTGATACTTTGTTTCCCTCTTCCCCTTACCATTCCATTCTGTAATTTGTAGGTATACAGCAATGCATTATTTCTACTTTTCATACATTGTAAGTTTTTTGAGTATATAAACATCTTAACGATTACTTTGTCTGCCATTGGTTTTATTATTGCTCAACACTTCAAACTTACAAAACCTGATATCATTTTTTAACGTACTGATAAGTAGGTGAGAGCATGATTCTCGGCTGTAATCTGTTTCTTAAAGTTGTGGGGAAGTGTGTGACACACACATGAAAGATGCTTTTGTATCTCTGAAGCTGCCTAAAACACATGAAGCCACACCTCGGCTAAGACGGTCCATTGTAAGTTTAACTGCTGTTCCCTCATATCCCTACTTTTCCATAACCGTTGACTATTATGTTACATAAGAACAAAGACCTAGGAAAAAAATTATTATTGGGTGCATTACTTCTACAATAATTTCTAATACTTACCCAATTTAGGTAGAGCATATGACATGAACACGAAGTGTGAACATAACTTTTCAATTGTTAGAAAACCGATATTGGTTGTTCATAAGTTTTCCGATTTACTTTACATGGCTCATAATATAGGAGCAAGAAGTTAGAAGAGTTATCACATCAACAAAACGATAGAGTAAACAAAGTCTTAGAAGCATTTGCTTAAATGCAAATTTACGAATTATGTTGTTGGAATATTGACTATTTGATATCCAAATTGTATGCAATTATTGCTAGAATCAAGCACGTATGATACACATCTCACCTACACAGTTTGTATGTTAAAGGTTTGTGAAACCTACTGATTGATCTGAATACTTAAACAACAATATATAGCCAATTTTAAGAGCTCCATTTGTATAAAAATTAGTGATAACTTTTGCCACTCCATGTCATTGATGGGTCATTCTTTATAGTACAATATGTATCATTACTACTTACAGCTCTTACTAATTCAATATGGACAAGCCAAATAAGTTGACGCTTTTTTTAAAATTTTGCAATATATGAAGGAAATGAAGTAATATTTGGTGGTTGTATACTGATTATTCTTTAATACTAGCTTCATATGGATCTCAAATATTGAAATTGTTAAGCCATTTTCATTGCATGAAGTTTTGGGGATGGTTATTCTTATTAGCTGTTTTAGATGGTCTGAAATGTATTTTTTGCTATAAGTTTTATGTGCTAGCTTATACTATATTTCAGACAGAACTGAAATTTACTAAATAATAGTTTTTATTTATTTTAGTCCAATTATATTTATTTTCCCCACTCTTTACCTAATTTTGATAACCAACCATGTCTATAAATTTAAACTGGAAAGTTTGTCTTTAGTATTTATTTTTAGATCCATTTGTATCTAATGTAAATAAATATGGATTATGTGATATTCCATTTCTTTAAACTTGATTTAGTTTTATGTAATGGAAGATTATTGTTATAATGCTTTATTTAGTTTATTTGAATATGAACTTAGTTTCATTTTATTATAATTTTTGGTCATGCCTTGCCAACACCTTTTGTATGAAGAAATCAGTTTTTTTCTTATATTCAACTAATATTTAATAAATTGGCAAGTAAATAGCATTTTTTGGTTAATCAATCGTTAAATAAAATAAAAAATTCTACCTGTTCCTCTTAGTATGGTCTTTTTGCTTACTATTTATAAGAAAACTATTTTGATGTGTAAATTCTCAAATTGAAATGTTATTTTATTTTTCGCTTTAAATATGAACTATTTCTCATGTTGCTTTATGCTTCATTTATTAGGTGTGAATCCGTAGGTGTAGACCTTAATGGAGCAGTATTAGATAGGGTCAATCTTCAGAGCACAAATCTCCAAGGTTTGCTTACCATTTTTCTAATAAACTCTTGAATTCTATTGCATTGCGACCTTTACAATTATTTACAATATTCCCTCCAAAATACGGCAACAACAATGCGTATTATCCAATCCTAGAAATAATTAAATGTCAAACGAGGTTCTGTTATGTAAAAATTGTATATGCGGTGATATTAAAATTTATGAAATTGGAACGTATATACTGCTCATTATACCATTTATATTACCTTTAGGTTGGTTATAAATGCTGAATCTGGTTGTTTTCAGATGCATTTTTGGTTGAGAGTAGATTATGTGAAGCAGATCTTCATTCAGTACATTAACAGTTTACTAACCTTATTTTTCAAAGTTCTTTTTCCTACCGACAAGCCTTTACTGTTCTCTTTTCCATTTTTTGGTAAAACCAGCAAGGTTGATTGGTCCCATACTAGATTTTATTGCAAGGAAAGAAAATAAGAAGATTGACATTAAACATGCATTATGCCAAAGGAAAAAAACAGTAACCCACAACCACACAGAGAAGACAAGGAAAAGACAAACAAAAAAAACACTCAGAAAAAAAATAGGGAAGCAAAACAAATACACACAACATGGACGTGTACAAAACATGCATACATCATGCACACGTACATAATTAGCTACTCAGCAAAATCAAACACACAACTAACTCCAAAGAGCATGCTGATGAGGAGTGAAATAGTGCCTACTTTCATGAACCCCATACATTATATCTCTCATCAAATTCCTCGAGATATTCTGAAATGTATTGACCACATTTCAAAAGCATCGAGAATTACGTTCCATCCATCCAGTTCTCAAATATATTTTAAGCACAAAGAAAACTATATCCCATCTTTCCACTCTCACCTAGTTGCCTTTCGAAGCACATCCCAGTCGTTCACGGAGACACCCATGATGCTATTAATTCCATCCTTTTGCATCAAAGTACACCACATATTCATCAAGAACCCACACTCATAAAACAGGTGCTCGACAGTCTCAGGAATCATATTACAAAATACACACAAGTGATCCACTTCAATCCTCTCCCTGGCCATTGAATCAAGCCCAGATATAAGAATCTGGGATTTAGATGAATTCAACTTAAGGCCAGTAGCAAGGTAGAAATTATGTAGTGTCTCAAGAATACTTATAATTGACTGATCAGTTGGCTTTGTGAAAATCATTATGTCATCAGCGAAGAAAAGAGAGGAAATTTGAAGGTGATGACATTTTGGATGATACAGAATTCACTTGTCGGCAAACTTACTAGACAACATACATGATAGAGCCTCCATGACAATAATGAATATATAGGATGAAATAGGATCTCCCTGGTGCACCCCTTGCTTCCCCTTGAAGTAACTAGAGGTTTTCCCATTATAACAGAGAGAATAAGAGGGAGAGGACATACAAATATACAACTAGGCTACAAACACTTTAGGAAACCCCATTCTATACATTATTCGAACTATTCACGTCCAGTGAATGCTATCATACGCCTTGCTGAGATCAAGTTTCAACATGGTTCTAGTGGAAGTCTGACTTCTTCCATACCCATTAATTAATTCATGTGCCATCATTACATTGTCAAGGATATTTCTGTTAGGAATAAAGGCTGACTGATTCTTCGATATAATGGAGGGCAGAACCAAAACAAGTCTAGAGGCCAGGATTTTGGAAATACATTTGTAGACAACATTACAGCACGAAACAGGCCTAAAGGAAGAAGCATTTATTGTAGGTCTTGTAGAAAAAAACAGAGCAAAAACTGCAACATAAATGAGGGGAGAAAGGCAAAAGGTGGCGAGAAAAAAACTTTATATTTCTCTTTATTATTATTATTATTATCAATCACATCTACTCTCTTGCAATTTTAATACATGCACATAACGAAAGCTACTACTCAGCCATAGGAATAGTTCAAACATACTTATTCAAACACAAAACAAACTCTAATAAACAAACTGACCACTTCAAACAATTATGAATTCTACCCAGTTATTATGCATCAATAAATTCAGCAAGATCGGATTAAGTCCAACATTCTCCCCCTTAATTCGAACTTGCTTGCAGGAGATTTTTTACTCCTAATATCTGACGCATGTTTTCAAACTTAACTCTGGCTAGAGCCTTAGTGAGTATGTCCGTCCGCTGCTCTTCAGTGCACACATGCTTTACTGTGATATCTCCTCTTTCAACGCATTCACGTATGAAATGAAAACGGATGTCAATATGCTTGCTCCTTCCATGGAATATTGAGTTCTTCATTAATGCAACTGCTGATTTGTTATCAACATAGATAATAACTGGATCAAGCTCTTGAGTTATTAGTTCTCTTACTAATCCGTGCAGCCAAATTCCTTGGCATGCTGCTGCTGTGGCTGCCATAAATTCTGCTTCACATGATGAAAGAGCAACACTACGTTGCTTCTGAGAAGCCCAATTTATCAAGCTTCCATTGAGGTAGAAGGCCATTCCACTTGTGCTCCTCCTATCATCAACATTTCCAGCTAGATCACTGTCCGAATAGCCTGTCACTTTTACTTTGCCTTCCTCCTTTGCATATATCAAACCAAAATTAAGCGTACCCTTCACATTCCTTAAGATGTGCTTCACGGCTTGAAAGTGTCGAACAGTGGGCTTCTCCATGTATCTACTTACTATGCCTACAGCGTACGCAAGATCGGGCCGAGTGTGGATCAAGTACCTAAGGCTTCCAACGATGCTTCTATAATTAGTTGGATTCACTAGCTGTCCCTCCTGGTCTTTGTTGAGTTGTAATTTTGGTTCCATCGGATATTTTGTAGGATTGCAATTATCCATGCCAGCCTTCTCCAATAACTTCGTGGCATAGGCAGTTTGCTTTAGCATGATACACCCGTTCCTTTGAACAACCTCAATCCCAAGATAGTAAGATAAGAGGCCGAGGTCACTCATCTCAAACTCCTTGTTCATCTGCATCTTAAACTTAAGTATTTCTGAAGTACTTGTACCTAAGACTAACAAGTCATCAACATAAACAACAACAGTCAACATTTCTGCAGCATGTCTTCTTATATATACAGCTTGTTCGCGTGAACACTTATGAAAACCGAGCCCCTTTAGGCACTTATCTAGCTGAGCATTCCAGGCTCTTGGTGCTTGACGAAGTCCGTACAAGGCCTTATACAGTTTGTACACCTTGTTCTCTTGGTTTTTCTTCACAAAACCTTGTGGTTGGGCTACATAAACATCCTCCTGAAGCTCCCCATTGAGAAAGGCTGACTTAACATCAAGGTGATGAACTTCCCATCCTTCCTTTGCCGAAAGTGCAAGCAACAATCGAACTGTTTCAAGTCGAGCCACCGGAGCAAAGACTTCTTCATAGTCGATCCCTTGTTGTTGTACGTAGCCCTTCGCAACAAGTCTAGCTTTGTGTTTAACAACATTTCCTTTAGGGTCTTTCTTCAGTTTGTAAACCCATTTCAATCCAATGGGTTTAACATCTGATGGCAGGTCAGTTAGTTTCCATGTGTCATTCTTCTCAATTCTCCACTTCATTCTTCATGGCTTCCACCCATTGCTTCTCTTTTGCGGCTTTAATGTAAGTAACCGGTTCATCAACACCAAGTAGAAGCAGTTCATCCGATAACTCCACTTGTTCGCTGTTAGCATACATATCCTCTAACGATCTAAATGTCCTTGAAGCATTTTCAGTTGACAAGCTCGATGTGCTGTCTGCTCCTTCGATTGAGGTTTGAGTGACTATTGTAGTTGGTTGAGAGATTGGTGTAGAGGGTGCTGCTGCATCCGATGACAATGCCTCAGACGTACTATGCATGTCACCTGCAGTATGTTGTGGTGACATCATCTCTTCCTCCAGTTCCGGTTCAGATCCCTCAGTGGTGAATATTACTAAAGGATTTGATTTTTCAGCATCAACTTGTTCCCATGACCAACTCATGTTTTCATTAAACACAACATCTCTACTAACATGCAGCTAGCTTACTAAGTTGAGGATCATAGAGTCGATATGCCTTGCTTCCAGGTTCCGTTCCAAGATACACCATGGGTTTACTTCGGTCATCGAGCTTTCTTGTATGTGCACTTGGCAGCTTCATGTGTGCCACACATCCGAACACCTTCAAATGCTCTAGATGTGGCTTCTTTCCAGACCATGCTTCGTATGGGGTCACACCAGTTAGAGCTCTCGTTGGTACACGTTTGAGGATGTACACTGCATGCCTGACAGCCTCCCCCCATAAGTATGCTAGCATTTGCATGCTCTTTAATAAGCTTCGTGCCATTGCCACCACCGTTCGATTTCTTCGCTCTACAACACCGTTTTGCTGTGGGGTGTATGGTGCTGTTTGCTGTCTCATGATTCCAACATCTTCACAATACCATATAAACTGCTGTGAACAAAATTCACCTCCTCTATCTGTTCTAAAAACCTTCAGCTTGCGTTCAGTTTGGGCTTCAACAAGCACTTGAAACTTCTTGAATGCATCCAATGCTTCATCCTTAGATTTCGACATGTACACCCACATTATTCTGCTATAATCATCAACTAACAAAAAGAAATATCTATTTCCAGCCGGTGTAGGTGGCGTTATAGGACCACAGAGATCACCATGAACCAATTCCAAGACCTTCTCGGCATTGTAGCTAGACTGGGAAGGGAATGATTTTCTTGTTTGCTTGGACATTAAGCAGCCCTCACACAATTGTGCAGGTTGTTCAATCTTAGGAAGACCGTGCACCATCTTCTTAGCGAACATCAATTTTATTGCTTGAAAATTTACATGTCCAAGCCGTGCATGCCATAACCATGCCATCTTGGATGTCTTTGCCATTAAGCACGCTGACATACATTCATCGAGTTCAATTTTGTAGAGTCTATTGAGTGACCTTTTCACCTTCATCAGCAGCTTCCCATGTTTATCATAAACCCAAAGAAACTCGCCATGAAGAATAACCTTATTTCCATCTTCAGAAAGTTGTCCAAGGCTTATAATGTTGTTGCACAAATTTGGTATGAAATAGACCTCACGAAGTAGTCTTTGCTCTCCATTTTTACATTGAAATAAAATAGATCCCTTACCTTCAATATGTACAGTTGTCCCATCACCAAATTTGACTTGTCCCTTGATACTGGCATCTAAATCCTTGAATTTAGATTTCTGGCCTGTCATGTGATTACTTGCACCATTGTCCAAGTACCACAGCTTGGACTCTTCACAATTGTTATTGCTTGTAAACAACTTTGGAACCACCTTTTCTTCATTTAGACGAACCATTTTACACCCTTCTAGTGCACTCACAGATAGCAATAAAGCTGGTTCATCGTCTCGAACTTGAGTCAAATTCGCCTCTTGATTTTTCTCACGTCGAGGCTTGCGACACTCCGATGCATAATGTCCGAATATGTCACAGTTGTAACATTTTACTTTTCTCTTGTCACGGCTTCTGTTGAAGCCACGGCTGTCTTCACTTTCTTGATTTGATGAGCTGAAGTTGCGGCCTCCTCTTGTGCCACCACGGCCTCTACCTCGTCCCCTTCCACGACTACGGCCACGACTATCTCCACTACAACCGCCGCGAGCCTTTGGATTTGAGGACGACTCGCCACCATTTCCTTTCTTCGTCTTCGCTAGCCACTCCTCTTGAGTGAGCAGAAGGTGAGTGTCATTGTTGTCACCATGCCCACGAAGTCTCTCTTCGTGTGCCTTGAGCCGTCCGATGGTCTCTTCCACTGACATGTGGTCTAAGTCTCCAAATTGCTCAATTGTTGATACAATTTGTAAGAACTTTGTTGGCATGGCTCGGAGCAGTTTTTTAACAACATAAGTCTCTTCAATCTTGTCTCCCAAAGCTCGGATGTTGTTGACGAGGTTATTCATTTTGATTGCGAAATCATCAACCGATTCCATCTCCTTCATGCTTAGGACTTCAAACTCAGCCTTCAAAGTTTGAACTTTTGCATTCCTGACGCGATCTGCGCCCATGTACATCGTCTTGAGAGCATCCCACGCCTCTTTCGCCGATTGCTTCTCTGCAAGTGACAACAACATCTCCTCAGGAATTCCTTGATAAATGGCCTCCATCGCCATTTTATCTTTCCTGACTTCAACTTCAGCATTCGGATCTACTGGATCAACGGCGTCCCAGACACCTTGAGCTTGCATGAAAACCTTCATTTTAATGGCCCATGCGGTGTAGTTGTTCTTTGACAGCATCGGGTAGTGAAGAGTGACTGGTCCTTCCTTCGTCTTGGATGCATCCATGATTTTGTCAAGAGGCTCTGATACCAAGTGTAGAAAAAAACAGAGCAAAAACTGCAAAATAAATGAGGGGAGAAAGGCAAAAGGCGGCGAGAAAAAAACTTTATATTTCTCTCTTTTATTATTATTATTATCAATCACATCTACTCTCTTGCAATTTATTAATACACGCACATAACGAAAGCTACTACTCAGCCATAGGAATAGTTCAAACATACTTATTCAAACACAAAACAAACTCTAATAAACAAACTGACCACTTTAAACAATTATGAATTCTACCCAGTTATTATGCATCAATAAATTCAGCAAGATCGGATTAAGTCCAACAGTTCTGACCTTAGGGATGAGGACTAAATTTGTTGCATTGACTTCACCCAAAAGCTTAAACTTGTTGAAAAAATTATAAATTGCAGCAAGGAAATCATCACAAATCACATTCCAACTACTCTTGAAAAACACCACTTTAAACCCATCAGGCCCTTTACAAGAGTTTGTGTTCATAGAAAATAAGGCCTCTTTAATTTCCTGATTAGTTACTCTATTCACCAGCATGGTTTTCATTGAATTATTCAATAAGGGAAAAGATATGTTGTTCAGTCTGTCAAGATCAAGTACAAAGTTAGCAGAATTACCTAAATGTTCGGAGAAAGTTGAAGCAAGTGATGATCAATATCCTCCTCAGAAGAAAGCAGAACCCCAGCATCATTCCATAAGGTAGAAATGTGATCACTAGCTCGCTTATCCTTGATTGAGGCATGAAAAAGGCAGTATTCTTGTCCCCATCATTCACCCACTTCTAATGATGTTGTTGCCTTCTCATGCTAGCTTCTACATGAAGAGCATCATTGAGTTGTTGAAAAAGCTTGGATTCATTCTGAGCAAGGAGGATTAGAAGGATCCTCTTCCAACAGAACTTGAGCCCGATTTAGCTGGGCTTTGATATTTTTGGAAGGGAGAGAACTATCCTCATACTTGTCATAAGCCCACTTCCTAAGTTTATTACTAATTTCCTTCAGTTTCCTGCATAGTATAAATGTAGGATTGCCATGAAAGGAGGTAGATCATGCATTAGTTAATATATTATTGTAATCTGGGTCCAAGACCCAAGCATTGTAAAACCTGAAAGCTTTCTTTCTTCTACTAGCAAGGTTAGAAGGAGATATAATAAAGGGGAATGGTCATACAATATGGGCTGAGGGAGGAAAGCATAAAGGGAAGGCCAAATGGATAATGCAGCAGCATTGCAGAAGGATAGATCAGTATCAGTGAAAGTTCTAATCCTAGAGCGACTTCTATTGTTCCATGAAAAAGCTACACCAAAATGGACAATGGGGAGGAGATCAGAAATTGAGATGTTTAAAGGAGCAATATCCCTTGGCATAAGAGGCAGGCCTTCCATTCTGTTATGTAAGTTGTAACAATAGTTGAAGTCAACTAACACTAACCAGGGGTGTGAATTTTGTCTTAAAGAAGGGAGGATATTAGGAAGGGATTGTCTAGAGACAACATTATTATGAGCATAAATAAAGGTAATATAAAAGCACAGATGATTTGGAAGGAATGTTGCATGGAGATGAATCATTTGGGAGGTAGATAGAATAGGGCTGAGATTGAAGATGTTGAGATCAGTACAATGAGAATCCTACCATAAGGTCCATCTTCCAAGTTATGGTTCAATTCCCAGGAAGGATTAATATAATTAGCAGCTTTAAGAGATAAGGGAAGAGAGAGCTTGGTTTCCAAATAGCAAATTTTTTAATGTTATGTTCATTTATCAAAGATTTAATATGATCAAGCTTCACAGGATTGTGGGCACCCCTAATATTCCAGGAAGCAATTTGATTTAACATAAAAAACTATAGCGATTGGTGAGTCACTCCTGCCCCACTCCTTGTTAAAGGAGGATCATTTCTCACAAACTTCAACTTAGCAGATAAGGTGGAGGACCTCAAAGAACTGGGGCTACCAGAATTTGGAATAGGAGGAGGAGAAGCCCAACTAGGGATGGAACCCAGAAAGGAATATGGTGATGATGTAGTTTTGGAAGGAGTTGGATGAGGGGAGGAAGCAACAGAGAACTAAGGTGGAACCAAGGAAGAAGAAGAGTTAAAGAGCTCAAGAACATTATTTTCAATGTTTTGTAGAAAGGCTTCCTTATAAGGCAACAATTCCTTGCATTTTATTATCACCTTTGCATGAGAGCCTTGAATGCTTGAAGTTGGTTGGTCAGAAGGAAAGTCTGACCCGTTACCACACTGTGCATTTTTCTTTTTATTTCCCAAACTAGAATTTATTGCATGATTTCTAGAACAAGAATAAGATCAGTTTCTTCTGCAATTGGATCTAAAGGAATAATTTCACCTTCTTCAATTTCTTTGGTTGTCTCACTGTTTGTGTCATCCCCTGAATCATCACTCGGAAGATAAGCAAAAGGATTTGGAGCAATTCAACTTCAGGAAAACAGGCTAGCTTTATTGGACCCACTTTGGGACATTCTCCCATCTCTGGCATAGACTCACTAACATTTCCAGAGGTAGAGAGAGCTGCTTCAGGAAAAACTGTCATTTTCCTAGGACTCATTTCGAGATTCAAACCAACCTCAAAAACATTTTTATCTGATTGCACTCCACCCTTATTTTTCTTATAATCACTCACATTCCCACCCTTTCTACCACCTTTTAAAACCTTTTCTTTCTAACTGGTACCTTTCTCCACCCACCTTTATTATCATTCTCCTTTTCCACAGCAACACCCCCTTCCTTGCCTCTGTTCCCGACATCAGAGTTGCTTATACCCCTTCCTTCTTTTGTCTTATCTTCCTCTCCCTTATCCTTCTTGCATTTCATAACCAAACATCCTTACGTAGCATGCCCAAATTCCTTGCATCCCCCACAAATCTGAGGTTTCCACATGTAGTCCACCCTTACAACTTGGTTCGAGCCATCCAACAATATCACCGAGAATGACTCGGGCAACTCATTTTGTGTAGTTACCTCCACCATGCACTTAGCATAACCAATCCTTTCTGACTTTTCCATGGTTTCATCCATGCAGAGGAATTTACCCGGTCTTGTTATCAACCAATTTATGCCTAAATGAGAGCAACAATATAAGGGTATATTAGACTGCTTCAGCCACACAGGTAATGACTTTATAGTACTAATACTATTTCCAATGGTTTGTTCCCATTGCTTGACAATAAACAACTTTTTCCTCATAACAATAGGGCAAGCCTGGATGATCTTCCTTCTATCTTCATCAAAAGACAGATTGAAGAGGAATAAGTATCCATTTGACTTAACCTGGACTAAACCTTTCAACCTCCACACCCACTTCAGATGATGCAAGACCATCAAATACGGAAGAGGCTTATCTAGAAAAAAGCCAACAAGATACTGACCCCAAACATCATTACCTTCCTGAATAACCTCACTTTGAGGAATAAGAGCACCACCCTAAAAAAAAAAGGAAGGCAACCAAGGTGAACTTCCCAGCATTACGGGGTTTAGACTTAAATAAAGAATTCCAAGGCAAAGATGAAGCGAAAGAGGGAGGCATTGGCTGAGAGAGGGAAACAAAAGTCGAACCAGAAACAAAGTCTGGACAAGGAAGTAGAAGAAAAGGTTGACTGGAGACAAGGAGGGAAGGAGGAGCAGATAGAGGAATAGGGAGGGACCAGGAAGGGGAGGGATGGAAGAGACAGAATTACTAGGGCACGGGACGTATGAAGGTATGGAGGCAGAAGAAAGAAGCGGGAAACTCAAAATAGGACGAGAGGGAGAGGCCATGAAAGGGAAAAAAAATCTTTTTTCCTTTTTTTGAAAGGGATGTAGGTAGAAAGTTAATTTGTAATAATCTATTTTGTCGTCTTTATGCCACTTCTCCCGGTCAGTACCATTGTCTTCTCCTGATTTGAGGACCGTGTGAAATTTATTAGCTGATGTACTGCCTATGTCTTTCCCTAATGTACAACTCAAAGAAAATTGAATTAAGACTAAAGCTAGGCTGAAAAGAAAAATAGTAGTGTAGATCTACGAACTTAAAAAAATTCATTGGCTTTTTAAAGATAAACATTGAGAATCTAGGATACATATACCTCCCAACAAATTAAGCACCATAAATAGATTATAGTCATTATGCTCATAATTACACGCAGTCAATTTGATCTCAAACATCGAACCACACCAAGGTAATTTTTAACACCATGCCTTTATTAACACTACTACAAATCTTAAGAAGTTATATACTATGATTTATGCTAAAACACTAGATTATATTGGACGATTGTGCTAAAATTTTATGTAGTTTCCTTCTAGTACATCAATTACAGTTTGGAATCATATTTGTCTTCTATTAATCTATCAATAGGCTTTGGATTATGAATTTTTTTCCATAGTCATTACAATGGAGATTAGATCGAGTATAATTGTCAGTTTAGTTGTATAATGGAGATAGAATCATGTAGATATATATTATGAGTTGTTAAATCAACTTATTAGGATTTGTCTTTAAATATCATATTCATGATACTGCCGTAGAAAATAGCCAACAAAATTATGGATATGCACTTTGACAAACATTTGATCGGCTTTTGATAGTTTTTTGTGAAAGTACAAAACAAATTTTATTCGACAATTGAATTTGTTTACAATGTCACTACCACTATAATTCCTTCCCAAAACCGTGTGTATTTTTCTAAATGGGTGATTGAGTGATTGAACTGAATGAGCGTACTATTTGAATGTGTGAGCTAAATGACGAACAAACTAAAGTGCTGTCTGGATGTACTACACCGAGTGAATGTGTGCAGAACATAATTAAGCTGAAAATTCAACTTACATATAACTGATTGTGCTAGTGAATGTATTGCCTGAATGAACTGCATTTACATTCTGAATAAACTGTGTGAGCTAAAGTGGCTGTTTACTTGCATAGAACTGAATATGTGAACTTTTGAAGTTGAAAATGTAGCCGGCCTGCATTGCTGAGTTGAGGCTTAAATGCAAAGGTGAAACAACCCGCAATTTTGGGCATTAGATTCTGAATATTTAATTAGTTTATTAAAATATGGGTCTATAAAGCTTTAAAACTTGAACTAAAATATGAGATTCTTTAAAATCTATGAATTGTGAATTATTATTTGAATGATAATTTAAATATTAGGATTTAAATTGAATATTAAATTCTACGGATTAAATGGACTTATTCAACTCCTTTTAAATTATAAATAATAATAGTGAATTCAACTTATAAATTTACTTACAAAAATAAATAGTTCAAAAAAATAATCAGGAAATTTATTTTTATTTTTACAACCCAAATTTCATTGATTTATTTTAAATTTATTTTATTCGATTTTTCCATAATATTCGGTTTGGAAAATATTTAAGTTGTCGTTTGATGATTTTTTGGCAAATGATAGTGTTTTGTGATTTTTTAGAATTCAAAAACCAATGTATAATATTATTTTTTGGCATTGTGCTATTGTCCTAAGCACGATCATATTTTTGTTTGGTCAGTTCAAGGTCCATACATGAATAGAAATCTGGATGGCGAGATGCATGAAAAATTAAAATAATTAAAATCCTAACTAGAGACGTACGTATAATAAGCCCACATTTTCTCTGCCCCGCCCTCACTTTGTCCTCCCCGTACCTATTCATTCTTCTAAAATCAAACAGAGGAAGGAAAAAAAAGCCAACCGATCCTCCTCTTGAAAAAAAAAAAAAAGATCAATCAAAACAGTTACAGAAATTCATAGAAAATAAAAGTTCATATTTTTTTGTTCCTTTAGCCTAGATCTATGGTTGAATATACTTTGTAGAGGTCACAACATCATAGAGGAGTTCGACGGTGATTGGACACGGGTTAGGGCTTGAAACTTGCGGAATTATAGTCTTTGTTTTTGTGATTGAAGCATGGAATGGCGATTGTTGGGTGAAGGGGCATCTTCGGTGAAAGTATGGTGATGTCCGATCACCGTGCAGGCAGTGCGACAGCTTCGTGGTCACGTGCAATGCTGGGATGTCGCATTGTTATCTGAGATTGCGGGCATCATGTTGTGGTGTTCAACAAGTAGAGGAGGATAAGCCAAGTGGGATGGACATGGTTTCGGGTGGTTTCTTGTTTCTAGGAGGAAAGAAGAGAGGAGAGAAGGCACCACGATTTGTTTGGTTTTCATGTACAGAAGTGGGAATTTTGATCGGGAAAGGAGATATTTACGTTGGGTAATTAGTAATTAAATTTGTAATTAATAAACTTAATTTAATTTAAGGATTTATAACATAATTTTAATCACTCTCTCGTACAAGGTCCGATTGAGACGGCGTTAGTTGCGTTGGAATCGTATCGTAATCCTCTAGCCGATGGAGTTGAATTGGTTGTATTTGGAATCAGTTGAATCCGAAGCTACTATAGGATAAACTAAACGCAAAAGCGACAGCTGAAATAAAGGCGAGTTAAACTCACATTTTTTATTTACCAGTATAATATTATGCAGATTAAATTTATTTATATCTGCCTGAATTGATTGAATTTGCTGGTTGATTGAATTTGGTCTAGGATAATGATATAGATTCTTGAAATGCTATTTGATTGTTTGAGTTTAAATTTGCATTTAAACTTATTTTAAGTAATGGGTCATATATGAGGTGATAAATTGATATTGATTTTGATTAATATAACTTTGTTGTTTAAAATTATAACGTAGTTAATGTAAGTATACTTCTTGGTGTTATCTATTTGGCCAAATAAACTCTGTTTAATAAATGTAAGTTATGTATCTATGAATGACATTAGTTAGCAGAACAAAACCCCATTCTGCTATTATACTAATTTGAACATTTACTTTAGTGTCAATTGATCATTATTGATGAATTGGTTTACATATATGCTTGATTATGTAAATACCAACAATTTGATTAAACGTAATGGTAGCTTGTTAAGTGCCACTGGGATTGCCGAGCCTTTTCTAGATTCGAAAATTTTGGATTTGATTAACTTCTAATTTTATAAATTGGAAGAAAAATGTTGTAAAAATTATTTTTGTAAGTTAATTACTATATTATCTATGGTGTTTTGAAATAAATCATTTTATTAATGTTTTTGAAAAATAATTATTATTTTGTTATTAGTTATTTAAAACTAGATAATTATTTTATTTAAAAATATTGTTGAAGATAATTAATTAATTTTATTTAAAAGATTATTTAAAGTTATTTTATTTTATTTTTCTATTGGAGATGTTTAAAGGTTTAAGAGTGTTGGTGTTAAAATTGGCCACCAACACCCAGACATAAGTGAAAGCACCAATATCTAGTTACAGATCACAGATAAAGTATATGTAGAGAATATAAAATGAAGAATAACCCAAATTAAAATGAAAGCAATAAAAGAGAGACATGGTTTATAGTGGTTCGGCTAACTCCGCCCTACGTCCACTCCAGAACAATCCTTTTTATTATATTGGAATTTGATTACAGTTACAATTCAGAATTCCAGAATAAAAATAGCAGAGTAGCCTCTAGGAAGAAGATGAAGAGAAGCCGCATGAAGATCCTTTTTTTAAAGCCAAGTCTGATGTATTTATAGGTGAAACTTCAGCTACATGTCCTTCTCACCTACATTGGCCCACCATAACGATCGTCGAGCCTAACTCATCCATCATATGCCGACCTAAAGCAAGCCATACGCCATCCCGAAGCAAACTCAACGCCGACCCTAAGCAAACTCAATGCCGACCCAAAGTAACATGACCTCTAGCCTAGGCCGACCCGATCCAACCTCTTCTCAATATCGACCTAAAGTTGAAGCCATACCAGCCTGAAGTGAAACCCTACAAGGCTACACCGACTCGAAGTGAATCCAATCCCGACCCGGAGTTACTCCCATGCCGACCCAGATTAATCCCTATGGCCGATCCGAAACAATCCCTGTAGTCGACCCGAAGTATAGCCTGTAGCCGACCCGAAGCAATTCATCTCTTGCTGACCCGAAGTTGAAACCAATGCTGACCCAAAACTGGCATGTACCGATCCGAAGCTAATCAAATCCTGGCCCAGAGAACATCCCATGCCGACCCAACCCGATGTACTTCCTATTATAACCCGAAGTAAACTCTTTGCTGACCCAAAGTAAACCATATGTCGATCCGAGATAAGCCAATCTCCAAGTCCTACGTCGTTTATCCATCGACTGTGCTTAATCTTGGCTTCATATCAGTAATCGATTATCCATCCATCCATCTGAACCAATTCCATAATGTTTCAACCTCGATAACAGTTAAGTCTATTGGGTTAAATCCTTCTGTATACTGCCTGCCAAAAGGTAGGTTAACAATTTACCCCCAAAACATGTCTTGCTATTGGAAGGCGTGTTTTGAATTTCCATAAGTCCAAAATCCGAAGTCCATAATCCATGATCGTCGTGTCATCCTACCTAGAGTCCAGTCTAATTCCTTGATCTCTTCAGATCATTAGCGAAATCCATGACTGTTCCAAGTCGATATCCAATTCTGAATCCATCCCAAATCCATGATCTATTCGGATTGTTTTATCTAAGTCCGAGACCTCTCGAGGTCCATCTCCAAATCCATAGACCTCTCCAGGTCATTTAATCCAAATTCGGGACCTCTTCAGGTCCAAATCTGGGGCTTCTCTAGATCCATGTCCAAATTCGAGACCTCTCCAGGTCCATGTCCAAATCCAAGACCTCTCCGAGTCCAAATCCATATAACTCTCCCGGTTATTTTATCCTATTCAGCCTCGACTCTCCAGTCGAGGGCTTATCTATGGTTATCCTTCTCCGGCCTCGACTCTCTGGTCAAGGACTTAATCCGTGGGGTATCCTACTTCGGCCTTCATCCCCAACCGAGGACTTAATCTGCGAATATCCTTCTTCGTCCTCAACTCTTTGCTCGAGCACTTAATCCGTGGGGTATCCTACTCCAGCCTCGACCCCAGTCGAGGGCTTATTCCGTGAATATCCTTCTCCGGCCTCGACTCTCCGGTCGAGGACTTAATCTGTGGGGTATCCTACTCCTGCCTCGATCCGCAGTCGAGGACTTATCCATGTTCGAGTCCATCCGGTCAATCTACGGGAAAGGGGCTCGTAACTTGCAGTTATTGCCCCGTCTCTTCGGTCGGGGCCACGACCACAACCTGTGTTATTTATCATTGTAGTGCGAGTCCAAGTGTTTTAGGGTTCATTAGTCATGGTGGTTTATCGCCATCTCAGAGCATGCCTAGGGACCATCCTCGATCCCGTACACGTGTAAGTGACTTACCATTTTAGTGTAGAATTTATTATCAATTATTTAGATCATCCCATCAAGAGGTGACGAGCTGTGCCCTTAAGCCGGGCTAGCTCCAATTTGTGGTGGATGATGACTGCTCTTATTCCATTACCGCTATCCATTTCCAAACAAAGCCATCCAAATCTGTACCCCCAGTTCCATAGGTAGTTGTATTGATCCATTCTCCTTAGTCGGTGGTTGCCCGCGGTTGATCCAATCCATATCTAAGTGTGCTAATTTCTACTATAAATCCTGGATTCTAATTTCCAACTGCTTCAGCATCCATTAGTGGTCTTCGATTGTCATTTCTATCCTGCTCCTGAGTCCGCGAGGGAATCTAAGATTATCCTTTTCCAAACGCGCATCCGCGCTCTGATCCATGCCAAAATTCCATCCATCATCTTGCTTGCTTTTTTTCTCTGGTTCTAATCCTGGATTTCCTCCTGTCTTTTCTTGTCCCTACACTTTGTCTCCTTGTTGATTGCCAAGCCATTGCTTCCTAAATCCAAGTTCCCAAGCTTTCAAATCCATGATCCAACTTCATAATCCCTGAGTGCGAGCTTTCTCGGTGAAAGCACCAAAATGTTACGTCAAAATTAGCCACCAACATCCAGTTATAAGTGAAAGTACAATATCCAAATACAGATCATAGATGTAATATATGTAGAGAATATAATATAAAGAATAACCAAAATTAAAATGAAAGCAATAAAAGAAAGACAAGATTTATAGTGGTTTGGCTAACTCCGGCCTACATCCATTCCAAAACAATCCTTTTTATTATATTAGAATTTGATTGTAGTTACAATTCAGAATTCCTGAATAAAAATGGCAGAGTAACATCTACGTAGAAGATAAAGAGAAGCCGCATGAAGATCCTTTTTTCGAAGCCAAGCCGGCTGTATTTATAGGTGAAACTTCAGCTACAGGGCCTTCTCACCTACGTGGGCCCACCATAATGATCGTCAACCCAACTCGTCCATCCTATGCCGACCTAAAACAGGCCATATGTCGACCCGAAGAAAACTCAACGCCGACCCAAAGCAAACTCAACGCCGACCCGAAGCAAACTCAATGCTGACTCAAAGTAACATGACTTCTAGCCTAGGTCGACCCAATCCAACCTCTTCTCAATGCCGACACGAAGTAGAAGCCATGCCGACCCAAAGTGAAACCCTGAGACGACCCAAAGTGAAGCCAATGCCAACCCGAGTTGCTCCCATGCCGACCCGGAGCAGTCTCTATAGTCGATCTGAAGCAATCCCTATAGCTGACCCGAAGTATAGCTTGTAGCTGACCCGAAGTAAAACCCCATCGCCGATCCGAAGTAATTCATCTCTTGCCGGCCCGAAGTTGAAACCAATACCAACCCGAAGCTGATCAAATGTTGACCCGGAGAACATCCTATGCCGACCGAACCCAAAGTATTTCCTGTTATAACCCAAAGTAAACTCTTTGCTAACCCGAAGCACGCCATATGCCGATCCATGGTACGACTTTCTCCAAGTCCTACATCATTTATCCATCAACTATGCTTAATCCTTGCTTCATATCCGTAATCGATTATCCATCTATCCATCTAAACAAAGTCCATAATATTCCAGCCTCGTTAACCATGAAGTCTATTGGGTTAAATCCGCATGTATACTGTCTTGCCAAAAGGCGGGTTAACAATGAGTTTATTTATTGTATTATTTAATATGATTTTAGTTATATTTCTTTATATTATTTAAAAATGATTAAAGCGAAGTTTATGATGTTTTAGTTTATTCATTATCGAATAAATAAATTTTTATAAAAGGATTTCTTCTTTAAAAGGATTTATGTATAGGAGTTCATAAACTTAGAAAGAAGATTTTAAATGGTTAGTAATTAAAAGTAAAAAAAATTTAAATAGGTTTGGAGATTATAAAAAGGTACTTTTATAATCAAACTTGGGAATTTAAAAGGAATTCTATAATTAGATTGTGGGAATTTATTAAGAAGATATTTTAAAATAAAAACAAAAGAGTTAAAGAAAGGGAGGGTATTTTAGGATATTTATCCTTTGTTTAAAGGATACCTATGTTTTATCATTTTAATTATGAGCTTGAAATAAGTAAATCTTTCTAAGTGATCGGTTAAGATACTTATACCACTTTGTAAGTATATGGAAAAGGTACTTCAATTTTTGAAAAGAATGATTTGAAAATATACTTATACCATTAAGGTAAGTACATGGTTATATTTTCTAAATATCGAAAATATTGCGTTTTGTGAATATACTTATTTTGTTGAGATAAGTATATGGAAGTGATTTTCAAGTTTTTGAAAAGTGATTTTTAAATTAATGAATGTGAGGCTCAGGGGTTTCCATGGTAGATAAAATCTATGATTGAATGTTTGTATTCGATAGTTAAATAATCGACTATCGAATTTGGACCCAAAAGTAATTTTGAAAATATCTTGGAGAAATACGTGAGTTATATGGCACAATTATCTTCGACGATGTTGTATTGTGCATATAAATTTCGTCTCTTTCTCTTAGGATAATGATAAGGAAATCTGTCCACTAACAGTTAAGAGGTGATCTTCACTCTTATCTTTGGCTATTTATTTCCTAAATAACCGGGGTTGAGTTTACCGAAAACTGTCGAATGTTGTTCCGAAGAGACCGGGATAGGGTATGTTATCTGAAAACAACTTCGATCCAACTTAAGCATTGCGAAGTGAAGACATCTTGATGATGATGGGAATTCAAAGACGGAGCTCTCAAATGTTTCGTTCAGCCCCATATCAACTTGTATGACTGAATGCTGACATTGCATCATTGCCCGGAGGGCAGTGTTAGCATTCCAATGGGAAGTGCTATATAAAGATAATTGTAGCCTCAAGCCTTATCAACCAAGAAATTGGCTAAAGCAGGGACATGCGGCAGGGCAATGTGGGTATGGTATGATCATTCAAAGATCTAGTATCGATGTCTCTATGTATGCTTCGAGGCCCATGATGGTTTTTTATCAACCATGGGGTGATCATATTTGTAACGACCCAGGATTTTTAGTAATTAAAATTTGAATATTTAATTAATTTTAAATATTAAGAAGTGAATTTATAAGTCGAATAAATTTTATTTCGAATAATTGGATTTAATTGGATAATTAAATCAATAATTTAATATGTTAAATTATAGAAATAATTGAATATTGGGCTAAATATGATTGAAAATGATTTGAAAAATTTTATTTTATCATATTGAAGTTAGAATGATATTTTAGAACTTTTAAAATCGAATTAAAAGTTAATTTGTGAAAATTGAATATTTTAATATTTAAATCGACTAGTGAAAATAGTCAATTTTTGAACAGTCTCAGAATTGGACGAGACCGGTTTCATTGGATCCGTAATAGTTAGTTATTACCGGATTTCAATTTTCGTAGCAATCGGAGTTACCGTTTGATCGTGGCAGCTCGAAACGCATCGAATTATTTTTAATATTAATTTGGCGAGTTAAAATAGCCATTTTTCAAACAGTCTCGGATTTCGACGAAACCAGTTTCATCGGATCCGTAATGTGATATTATTGTATGGTTTCAAATTTCGTGTCAATTGGATTTACCGTTTGTCCGGTACAAATTAAAACGCATAGAAAATCGTTTAAATCGGTTTAATTTAAATTGAACGTTTATTGCCATAACTCGCACAGATGTCCGAATTAGCTTCCGAAACCTGTTCCATTGTGTCCAGAACGCGGGATAAACCCTAGAAACGTCGGTCACTGCGCGTAAATCGGAGTTTGGAAAATCGAAATGAATAGTGTTCGTTTTTCTCTATAAATAGCCCCCCTTCCTTCATAAATTAAAAAAAAAATAAACCTAAAATCTAAACCCTAGCCACCTCTAACATATTCAAAGGCCAGAAATCATCCTCCTTTCCTCCTCAATTACTTCCAATCCGTCGATAATTAGCCAAAGTGTTCAACACGGAAGTCGAAGAGCGCGAAGAGAGCTTTCAATCTATACGGTGATGATGGGGTATGGCGCGACGTGGAGGGAGCTAGGGGGGTGCGTGCATGGCCGTTCATCTTCGTGCGCGCGCATAGGGAGGGGCCCGAACTTCATCTTGCAATGGGCTTCAATATGGAGGTGGTTTGATGAAGTTTATTCGAGTATTGGAGGAGCAAGATGGAACCCTAGTTTTGTGTTCATGGGTTTGGGCTTGCGTTTGTTTCCTGGAGGCAAAGTTGCGTGCGTAATGAAGAAGATGGGGGGGGGGGGGGGTGTGCGGCCTGATGTGTTTGGGTTTGAGATGAAGGGTCGTGATTAAAAGTTAGGTTATAAATAATTTTTTTTTTGTAAATTTGTTTATATAGAAATCGAGTAAACCTCATAAATTCATAACTTTTTCATACGAGGTCAAAAACGCGCGAAACCAGTTGCATTGGAATCGTATGGACGAGCACTACGCGATGGAATTGGATTGGAGTCGTTTGGAGTTAGTGAGAATTTCGGGTAAAACTAAACGTCCGTTTAATTTTATTCGAAATAAATCGCTAAAACGAACTTGAAATCAAGGTGAGAACTTCTCACTCAATCGAATCGGTTTCGATTTTATTTTAAATAGTTAGATTTAAAATATTTGAATGCATGTTTAAATGATGATTGTTATCTATTGATTGTTAAAATAGACATTATACGCCGTTAGTAAGCGGATGTTATTTATTAAAAACATATACCGTGAATATTTCATAAACAGTGAAATTGGTATTATATATAATAGCAATATATATATATTGGCATATGTATATATTGGAGTTATTGATTTCCCGCATTTGTATAGCGGATGAGACCCTATTGCGCCGTCTATTAAGCGGATAATATTTTAAATCCCATATACCGCGATAATTCCGTACTAGAGCGGAATTGGTATTGTGCTAATGTTTGTGGATGCAGGAAAACAGGTTGGAGGGATCCAACTGGATTCCTCAACAGTATTTATTTGATTTCAGATATTTTGATATTTGATGGACTATCATATACGATATATGATGTCGTTGTTGTCGTGATTGACTATTTGGTGTGTAGCATCATTGAACCAAATTTTGGGATTTTAAAATGATTTTAAAGTGATTTTTGAAAGTATACGTTTATAAAAAAATTTGGAACTGATCCATTTTAAATAAATAAACGTTATAATTTTTAAAGTTATAAAAATTATGATTTTGAGAAATACGGTTAAAGATTGATTTTTGAGAAATATGGGTTAATGTTTTCATAAAATAGTTTAAATTGGATTTTTGAATTATTATAAAAAGTTTAAAAATAGGATTTATAAAATTTGATTATTTTATAAATCAAAATAGAAATGAAATTATAAAGGACTTTGAAGATGTTTTAAAATATTAATATGAATTGACTTATATAAGAGATTTATAAATGGATATTTATAAATTGAAAATTTTGAAGTATAAAACGAGTTTTTATAAGTGTTAGAATGAATTGTGAATGAATTTCATAAATGAATGAAATTTATAGAATTATAAACGGTGAAGTTATAAATGGAATTTTATAAGCAGTAGGTTTATAAAATTTATAAAGTTATTAAAGAATAGATTTGGATAAATAATTGAATCTTATAAGTTATAAGATTTATAATTATGAAGTTCAAAGGAACGATTTTTTGCAAACAAATAAATTATAAGTATTTAACTTATAACATGAACTTTTGGTTTATAATTGGGTTATGAATTGAATATAGGTTAATAAAGGAATTTATAAACGTTGTTTTATAAATTCGCAAACGACTTATTTTGATAAGTAAATTGTTGAAACCTATTAATGGAGTTATATTCACATTTTTGACTGTGAATGATCCTTTGAAATAAAATGTATAGAAAGGATGAAATTGATTAACGTAGTATATTCACGTTTTTGAATAGTGAATAATATGTTAAAGAAAATGTTTAGATTTGATGTTTTAAATAGAATTAAAACGATCTAACGATGTTTTTAAATGTGTTGAGATTCGAAACCATAGATTTCAACATTCATTGTTGAAATAGACGTTTTCGAGAAATAAAAGGAAATGGTGGACTATAACACTGTTGTTATAGTAAATGATTTCCGAAAGGAAATGTTTTGTATAGTATTGGGATTTATATATATCTATTTTAATTTCGAATCCCTACACTAGTGATTTTGAGTTGTCGTAACGATGTTTTACATAACATTCGTTTTGGCCCAAATAAACATGTTTAAAAGAATGATTTCCTTAAAGAATGAAATATATACTTAATTTCGATTGAAGTATATTGAATATTTTCTAAGTGTTGAAAATAAATAAAATCTGTGAATTACTTATGAATAAATAAGTATGGAAATGTTTTCCAATATAAAGTGAATATTTTAGAGAATTTATCTTTTTGAAGATAAATTGAAATGAATAATTGAAATCGTATATTCATAGATATTTTGGAATATAAATTCACTATGGAATTTATAAAGGAAAGGGGAATTTGTCTAAAAATAAATATTGATTTATTTTTGACATATTGAAATAATATATCTTGTAAAGATATTTTGGAAAATAAATAATTTGGAAAATTATTTGGAAATTGGTGATGTGTGCATATCCATTGATAGTTCAATAACCGACTATCAATATTTCCCTTTGAATGGGTAATTGATGTGAATTGTTTGAATTTGAATGCCACACTTATTTTTGAATAAGCGCTCACTATTCGGGTTAACCGGGAAAGGACCATGGGGTCGTATAACCCATTCCGAATATGTGATACGTCGTTATGAATTGCATTTGATGACCGGTGTTGAAGACCGGGTATTTGCGAAAGCGATAGGATGACCTATCGATTGTCTCTGCACTGGGTAGCTCCTGGTATAGAGATTCCCTAAGTGATGGGAAATTCGATCGGGATTGTGAATACCCGGATTGCAAGGGCTTCGTAAGAAGTGCCTTCGGTTTTGTTCGAGCCCGGAACAGACTTGTATGGATTGTATGTCTGACGTTACAAATTGAGATATAAAGCAGATTTCCTTCAAATATATTTCTGTTGGTGGCGGAGAATTTATTCTTTTAGCTTAACACCCTTCTCTGAGACGTACGAGCTCAGAGGTTATGTAGTTGAATGTTATCAGCGATATATTCCCAATTTGGTAATGTGACATGCTGAGTGTTGCTGTGAAAATGATCATTGTGTTGATCATTTGTGATAGGATCGTTTATTTGATCGTCTATCTTGGTGATCATTTCTATGATCATTTGTTGACCCAAAGCATGGCTTTTGTATAAAGTATGTTTTTGTGGACGTGACTTCGTCGAGCCTCATACCTCGGGAATGGTCAAAACAGGAAAGATGCGGCAAGGTTATGAGGGGTAGCGCCCTTTAGGATATGTGCATTTCCTTCTGGAAAAGGGTGGTATCATGGTATGGAGCCCAGATACTTACTCATGTTGAAAACACTTTATGATTGTGTGAATTGATTGCGAGCGCTCGGTGAAAGGTCCCAAAGGACCGGGGGATGGCATATTCGGTCAGTTGTTACTCAGTTAGGGGTAACCCGGCCTTAGGTTGGTAGAGATCCGGTTTGGTTCTCGGGGATGTCCATCCAGAGGCATTCTCATGTGGCAATGGGAAGTTCCTTGGCCTGATCATTCGTTGGAAATCCAATTCCCAATACGAAACCCTGTACGGTATTAGTTGTAGAACCTGCCATTCACTTATGGTGGTCACCACTGTTTGGATGGTAGCTATAGTAGGCATAGTTCGAAATGTCTATGTTGGCTAAGATTTATATTCTACTTTCGAAATATTTCCCTACACTATGCACTAGTAATAATATAAAATGTTCTTTTAAATGCGTATCAAGCATCTTTGACTATCATAAGGAGAAATCTCCTCCGATTCTGCGTTTGCATTGTGTGTGTGTGTGCGGGAGGCCTTATGGTTGTCTCATTTTTAAAAGCATTGCGAATTGACTTTAAAAATATTCCTCTATTTTGATTTTAAAGATAAATAAACTGTTTTGAGTTCTCACACCAGTCACATGACTGACTCGGAGTTTATAATTTTCCTTCCTAAACTCTGGGTGCCCACCAATTTCCACACGGGCAGTTAAGAGTTTGGTTTATCAAGATATTCTGGATATTCTGGAGTTGCTGGAGGCAAGATGGATGGCATGACGTATTATTAGTATATAGTATTTCTTTTTCCGCTGCACTGTTTGTTGTTGTTTGTTGTTGTACACTCTGATGATGATGTAATGAAATGTAATATAATGTAATAACTGATATAGTTCTTTGTTTAAAGATTATTCATTTATTATTATATGTTGTTCCGCTGCGAATTGTGAGATTCTGATGTTGTTCTGTTGTTTTTCTGTTCCGTTCTATTTTCTTTATTTTCTATTTTCTTTCCTCCCTATTTTCTATCTTCTTCTCTCTTCTTCTCTCTCTTCTTTTTCTTAAACCATAACATTTCGGGTTTCCGGCCTTCGATTTCTCGGCAGTCGATAAAGTGAGTATCGATGTTGAATTTTCGAAAGTCGTAAAATTTCCGGGACGTTACAATATTCGGTGCTATCCAGTAAGGGGTAGTGCCTATCCTGATCAGTAGTTGAGGTGCAATTGCGATTGTGACCTCCCGTACATTTTATCTAGTGGTGTACGGATTCAGTGGATAGACCCTTACCCTTTCATAGTTGGAATCCACTCTTCAATAAGCGTCTTCGACTTTGATTGTAGAACCTAGTATGCTGGAATTTAATAATATAACAATTTCGGCTATGATTATTAAGTATTTGTATTGTAGACATTATCATAATATAAGAGGATTTCATATGAAATGTTTTGGTTACCGTAAGGTGAAAACTCATCCATGTTTATGTGCAGCGTGATCTTGCGAGATACTTTTTTTTTCAAAGGTTTTATGCTTAAAAATCCAATTGGATGTGATTTTCTCATGCTGGTTTTCTGGTCTAACTCGGGTGTTATTTTATTATAACGTTCGAGTCTGACCGAGCATATTTACAGATTGCTTTGGATGCATTAGAGCTCAGGAGAGGAGTTGGAGATCATCAAGCCGTATTCTTCTATATGTTTATTTTTTGCTGTTTTTTTATTGAAATTATCAAAAATTATGAGGACATGTTGTTATAACCGTCCAGGCTGATAATAGTGATTGTTGTTGTACTTCGATAGATGTATGTATATATACAGCTTCTCTTTTGTAAAAATCATTGATATTATATTATATGTTGTTTCGCCGCGATTGTGAAATTCTGTGTTTTTAGTTTCTTTTCTCTTCTTCTTTCTTCTTTCTTCCCCATAACTATCTGTCTTTTTTTCGATTTGGGTTGGACATGTGTGGTTTATTGTCAGCTTGAATGGTACAGAAAAGCAGGTCGTTACACGTGGTATCAGAGCTTAGGTTGAGCGAACACCTAGGCTTTGGTGGGGTTAACTCCTTTGAGATATGGTAAGTGAGACCCTAGGATGAGTTTGAGTGTATTATATATATATATATATATATATATATATATATATATATATGAGCGCGTACTTGTTAATGATATAAAAATGTTTTATAATGTGTTGATTTATCGGTTGAGTGGTTATGAACTCTGATCGATGCAGAAGGCATAACTGTATCGATAGGGGTTTCTAAACACTTGAACAAGGCAAATCTACACGGTATTATTTTGAAATTGGGTAAATGAAATAATTTTACATATATTACATTTTATATATAAAAGAATATATTTTTTGAGATTAATATAGTTATATATAGTGTGTTTTGTTGTTATAAAATGATAATGTTTGATTATTGTCCTTTATTGTTTATCGTTTGGGCTCAGATGGCTGATAAGCAATTATTTGTTTGATAAAATTCGAATACGAACCCCTTGTGGATTCAATTTCATAGTTTGACTATAAGGCGTTCGATGGTATTGTAGAGTTAAAGAATTCATGTAATAGAAGTGTGTATTATAACCTATACAAAGAAAAACAATTGTGAAATAACCTTATATAGGAAGTGAAATTATATAAGTAGGGTTCAAAATATAGATTATAAATAAGAATTTAAAACTGGGAATTTTTAGCACAAAAATCCAAGAGATTTAAAACGATTTTGCAAATCGTTATGAGGAATAATAATATTATTATTAAAGAGTATATTGGGATATAAATATGCTTTAAATATGGTTTATAAATAAAAATGGACTTAATCTAAGAAATTTATAACTCAAAACCGGTATTAGGAAATTGTTTTCAAATTTTTGGGAAAAAATAAAAATGGTATTTTTTTGAAAGTATTGATTAATACAAATATTGTAAATAGATTTGAAAGATTTAAAAACACTAAACTCACTTTGGTCGCTAGAAAATAATTCTGGTGATGACTGCAGCATTGTTGGTGTTCATATTCAAGTTTCTAAAGTGAGGAATTGCTACCGGGATAAAAATTGGTTATTGTATTATTCTGGGTAAAACAAAATTGTTTAAAATTTCTAAAGGATGATTTGATATATAAACAAAAAGAAGTCATGTATATAAATATTATTTCAAAATGACTTGAAATAAAAACCGGGTTTTAAATTTTGAAATTTTCAACTAAGTGGTATTATAGACTCGTGTAGCTTAACCATTTAGATAGTTGATTGGTGTATCTAATTTCGGGATATTATTGGTAATTTTCATTTATGAAATAAAAAGGAATTTTCGACGATTTGGACAGTCAGGGTTTTTTTAATTTGATACAGAAATCTTAAGCTAAGTGTTTTGTGAAAACATAAGAAAATAGGTTTTGTAACTTATAAATTTGAAGAGATAGAAATTTTAAAACAGGGTTTAAAATTGTTGAATATTCTAGTTAAGTAAAAAAAATCCTAAATATTGTATATGTACCCTTAGAAAATAGAAGAGTATTTTGTAATTATAAACTTTATTTATAGAATGTAAATAGTCTTAAGTAATGTTTCTTAAGTAAGATAATAATTCCTTAAAAAGGTAATTAAAATATTGGGAAACGTTTTGGTAATGAAGATAAGTCTTACAAAGTGTTTGTAGGCTTAAAGTAATATGTTATAAAATGACCCAGAAAATGAATTCTAGTATTAATTGAGAATATGGTCTTAAGTTTAAAATGGATAATAAACTTAAGTGTGCTTTATAAAATGTTATAATAAACTTAAGTGTGGAGGAGCTGTAAGATGGAGTTGCGGCTTTTGAAATATGTATGAACTTAAGTTTTAAAGTGTTGATAAAACTAAGTTGTGTTTTATCAGATGTTTATAAACTTAAATTGTGAAATATTTGAGTTCTTATGTAATATGTTCTGGAATGGGTTAAAATAAAATAAAAATAGTGTTTAATGAAAATTGATTTATGAAATAGTTCATATATAATTTTAATATTAAAAGGAATGTACCATGAAATAGTAAATGTGAATTAAGATAATTTGTATGTGGAAATTAGGTTAAAGGGCTTCTACTTGCAGGGTAATAAGTTTTAAGGACAGCACTTTTGAATAATTAGTTTTAAGGACAATTTACAGCATAATGATAAATTCATTTATCTTTTTAAGTTATAGAGAAAAATGATAAATCCTTTTATCATTATTTCTGTATAACTGAAAATGATAAATTTTTTTATTTTTTTCCTGTAAAATGTCCTTAAAACTAATTTTTCAGAACTAGTGTCCTTGAAATTTTTTACCCTTCACAAATAAGCCCTTTAAGTGAAAATCCCCTAATTTTTATTGTCAAGAAAAGTAAATTTAAAATTGAGCTATGAATGGCGTCCTTCTCCTCCTCGCAACCTTCTTCTTCTTCGTTTTCACCTTCTTTTCGTTCTCTGGAATTTCTTTCGTCCCTCCTAAGTACTTGTCTGATCCCCCCATCCACTCCCCGGGCCACCTTCATGCTCCAAAGATCAACCTCTAGTAGATCCACCTCGAATGGTTGAAACTGCTCCTTCTACATCTGCTTTTAACCCCACCCCGTCGGTCAACCTTTCCAACAGAAGAACCTATGCTTAGGTTGCTGCGGCACCTTGCCCCACTCCTTTGTCCAACCAACAGCCGCTTCTCCTGACCCCCCCAAACTAAATCATCGGCGCCCGTTCCCTTTTTTCGATTCATACCGCCAAACTTTCGAATTTTTGAAATCGAAAAAAAGATGCTTCAAATGTGCAGGTCTGGGCCACGTGGCATCCAATTATAGGGACCCCAGGATCTGCTATTATTGTGGCTTTTTTGGTCATTATTATGCTCGTTGTCCATCTAAGCCTAATGCATTGGGACTATTGAAAAACCCTTTGGTTTCTCGGAATAATCATCTCACTACACACAACTCTTGAGTACCGAAACATACTTCTGATGTTTCCACTCCCAAGCATCCATGTGTCCAGAAATCAAATCGGCTCACAGCTGGACCCGCACTAAACCTCTCTATCTCCAATCCATCCAATCAACTCAATTCCCTCTCTCCTCTTCAAGCCAAACCTTTTTCTTCTCCCCTTCATCCTTCTCCATCCTCCCTCTATTTTCCCATGGCTGACTTCTCGCTCTACATCACTACAACCATCATTGACGGCATTTGGAGTGTGGAGAGTCTCAATACCGCCCTGTCCTCCACCTTCAACCACAGTGAATGGGCAATTTGGTTGCTCAATAACAACTGATTTCTGATTTTCTGCCCCTCTATTCAGATGAAAAACACTATGCTCAATTCCAAGATACTCACCAAAGCGGGTGGCTCGATTTATCTCGAGGCATGGCCAGACTATGAACCACCGCCATCCATTGAGCTTGAACCGCCTAGTTGGGCAATCATCAAGGGCTTTCCGGAACTCCTTCGAAACAATCGGGATGCTGTCCAGACCGCTCTAAATCCTGTAGGGCGATTCACTGATTTCGACAGATGCGAATGGTCAGAGTTTGATCGCCGTCAAATCCATGTTAAGATGCAATTCCTGGTGGGAATACTCGCTTCCTCTTCTTACCTGGTTCGCCTCAATAACGCCGATTATCTCATCTCGGTTTCACGTTGGGACCATTCACACCCCCGCTTCAGACCAGAGACCTACCCTCTTGGCATTGACATCGAAAGGGAGCTTAAATGCTTTGATGATCTGCTTGACATTCCTTCCGACGAGCTAGACTCTGATGATCGTTTTGATGCCATGAACTACGAGCCAGCCCTGCCCTCCCCTCCCTTGAACTTTAATGAGGATGTTAACCGTATGACCGTCCGTAATACTGAGCCAGCTCCACCAAGATGGGACCCTCTCCTCGATTTTGACCTTTCTGTGCCCTACTTCCTCCAAGTCCCACCTTCTAACCCAACTCCAGCACTGGATCTTCCTCCAGCCCCCATTCTTCCTACGGCTACAACCCAACATAGTTTGCATGGCCTTTCCCAGCGGTAGTTAGACGAAGCTCGAGGACTGCCAGAGCCACGTCCTTGCCTAGTGCTACAGGTAGCTTTTACGAACCTGTAGTTTTTTCTTCTGCTAACTCTAGATTAAATAAGAAATTAGCACGTTGCATGGGAGTCTCTATACTTGAGGAACATTATTCTGCCATGCAAACCCTAGAACAAGAGCGTCTTTCCTTTTCCCAATGAAATTTGTCTCCTGGAATATTCGTGGGCTAGGGGGCCCCTCAAAAAGGCACTCAGTTCTCCTGTCCTTATCTCCCCTTCATACAGACATCCTCCTGCTCCAAGAATCTAAACTTTCTGATCCATCCCCGCCCTTTTTCATCAAATTGGTGGTCCACGGCTCTCGAGGTGGACCCACACAAACGCTATTGGCTCCAGGGGGTCTAATTATCATGTGGAATGAATCTGTATGGTCTCTTAACCAAATCATTCATCAGCCATCTGTCCTCCATGTAGCTCTTAGACACCTGCAGACTAACACCATCGTCTTCTTTTCAAACATTTATGGTCCCCAAACTATTCAAGAACGGGCAGATCTCTGGAGAAAATGCATGGAATTTGCAACACTCATATACGGTCCTTGGGTGCTTGGGGGTGACTTCAATACAACCAGACATTCCGAAGAAAGAAACTCAGGAAATTCCTCGCCTGACTCAGATGCTTTGAACGCTTTCATAAACTCCTGCTCATTGATCGAACCCTCTATCAACAACCGCCTCTTCACCTGGACCAATAGGCGCCAGGCACCCGCCTTGGCTAAACTTGATCGCTTTCTTTTCAATTCTGCATGGGATGATATCCACCCTCTATCTATATGCCTAGGACTCACAACTGTCCTCTCTGATCATTGTCCTCTTATACTCGATTCGGGCTCCCTCATCAATCGCAATCGACCTTTTAGGTTTGAAAGACTCTGGCTCCTTGAACCATCCTTCGAAAATTTTATCAAAATCGCATGGACCCAGCCCATCAGTTCCATCTCTGCTTCTGCCTGGGTAGTAGGCAAACTCA
Source organism: Allium cepa (assembly GCA_030765085.1). NCBI lineage: Eukaryota > Viridiplantae > Streptophyta > Magnoliopsida > Asparagales > Amaryllidaceae > Allium > Allium cepa. Next base: position 555,602,226 of record CM060931.1, on the reverse strand, counting down.
GATCGCTGAGAAGACTTCTTAAACCTTGGGCCAAATCCATTTGGGGTTCACTCAGGAACCGTGTCTCCTCTACTCAAGATGAAACCCTTAAGCTGAACATCCTTAAGGAGTCTCACCCACTTAATGATTCTGAGACACACAAGCTTAGAAGTTTGGAAGTAGAGCTTGAAAGACCGATGAAACAAGAGAAGATTAGATGGAAACAACGCTCTAAGGCTAAGTGGTTAGCTGAGGGAGACAAAAATACGGCCTACTTCCACAGATTTGCTAATGGCCGTCGCAGATCCTTGTTCATCCCCGAAATTATTCACAATGAAGTGCCAGTCACCAATCAGACTGAAATTTTAAATCTCTTCACCAATTTTTACCGCTCCGTCCTAGGCCAACCCTCCTCCTCCCTCCCCCCCATCGATTGGAATCTCCTCTACCCCAATCCACCAACCATCCCAATTGATGCCCCCTTCTCCGAAGAGGAAATACTGGCTGCCCTCAAGGATATGGACGACAACAAATCACCAGGTCCTTTTTTCTTTAAACATTTCTGGGAAGTTATCAGGAAAGGTATCTTTGATCTATGCTCTGAATTCCAGTCCAACCCTATGATCATTTCCCAACTCAACTACGCCAATATCGTCCTTATCCCGAAATCTGAAGGTGCTAACTCTCTTGCAGCCTTCCGCCCCATCAGCCTCCTTAACACCTCTTTCAAGCTCATCACCAAAGTCCTCGCCAACCGTCTTCAACCCCATATGAATCAGTTGATTGGTAGGGAACAATCTGCCTTTATCCAGGATCGCAACATCCTAGATTGTGTGGCGGCAACACAGGAAGTTATCTCTTTTTGCCAAACAAACAACCTGCCAGGTGTCCTTCTCAAATTAGATTTCTCAAAGGCATTTGACTCTGTTAATTGAAACTTCATTCTTGAACTCCTGTCACACAGAGGCTTCCCTGTGAAATGGTGTGAATGGATAAAATGCATTCTAACCTCCAGTCTCTCCTCTATTCAGATTAATGGTTCATCGGGGGGTCTTATCAAATCTGCCCGTGGTCTAAGACAGGGAGACCCTCTCTCGCCGCTCCTTTTTGTGCCGGTGGCAGACATCTTTAACCGCATGTCTAAGCTGACAATCTCGAACAACTGCCTCGCCGGTATTGGTCCCCCAAACTCCAACTTATCTGTATCCAACCTCCAATTTGCTGATGGCACTATTCTCTTCGTCTCCCCCTCGCCTGACCATATCCACTGTCTTAAGGTCCTTCTATACGTCTTTGAACTCATTTCTGGTCTTTCCATCAACTTTCACAAAAGCTCTATCATTATGCTTGGTAACACAGATCACCTTGGTCCCTCAATCTCTTCTATCCTCAACTATAACATCGCTCACTTCCCGATCTCCAACCTTGGTATCCCATTGCATCCCACCAAACTTCATCGTGCTGATTGGGTTCCCCTTATCGCTAAAATTGAATCAAGACTCTCGGGCTGGAAAGCCGACGCTCTCTCGGCTGCGGGCCGACCGGTTCTAATCAAATCAGTCCTCTCCTCCATTCCCCTTTACTGGCTCTCGTTCTATAAACTACCTACCTGGGTATCCAAGAAAATTGACTCCATTAGAAGAACCTTCCTCTGGAATGGGGAAAAGCCAAAAGTCTAGTCAGCTGGAAGATAGCTTGCCTTCACAAAGACCATGGTGGCCTTGGTATTGTCAACCTTCGAACTTTCAACCTTGCTCTTTTGGCCAAATGGCTTTGGCGTACTTTGACACCTGGACACTTCATCTGGAAAGACTGGATTCTCTCAGTTCACTACCAAGACAATCCATCATGCGTCCTTCACCTAGCTCCCCTCAATAAACCCTCCCCATTCTGGTCTTGCGTCTTATCCTCCATCAACCATATTAAGCCTCTCTTTCAAGTGATCCTAGGCGATGGCTCCAATTGTCTTTTCTGGTTTGATTCCTGGTTCTGTCAATCTCCTTTAAATCGCAGATTCCCTTCCCTCTTCTCCTCCTTATCCCAGAAATTTCTCAAGGTTGCCGACGTAGTCTCAATCGGCCCTCATTCGCTCTGTCCTTCTTTCCTCTTTGGCGATAATCTGCTCCGAGAATTCCTTGCCGCCGCCAATCTGATTCTATCTGTTAACCTGTCTCCTTCCTCCTCCGATCTTTATGTATGGTCTTTATCCCCCTCTAAACGCTTCTCTGTGTCCCAATGCTACTCATTCCTGAACCACCATGGCAGACTATTCTCCTTCGCTTGTCTCTGGAAATGCCACCTTCCTCCCCGAATCCTATTTTTTCAATGGTGTCTGATCCATGGCCGTATCAACACCAAAGACCGTCTGCCCGACTTAATATCTTATCTGATCAGTCTTGTCTCCTTTGCAATCTTGAAACTGAATCCATTAATCACCTTTTTTTGACTGTGACTTTGCTTTTTACATTTGGGCATCAACTTGTGCTCATATTTTGGTTTCATTCCATCGGTTTCTAATTTCTTTGAATTTTGGCAGTACAATGCTCCAGATCTCAGGCTTGACTCGTTTCTAGCCATTTTTTGTTGTGTGATATGGAAAGAGAGAAACGCCCGTGTTTTTAACAAACCTGAGAGTTCGAGGGTGTATATTTGCAATAGAATAATTAATATCTTTGCTGTTTGGTCAGGCTCCAGCTTTTATGCACCAGTCAGGCTCCGTCTTCGGACTCCCAGATCTCCCTCAACGGAGTCGACGGGTAGTTCTTCTTCAGCTGCAGCGCCGACGGGACCGCATACTCGGGCTTGACACACCTTCTTCATCTCCTAGATGATCGGTTAGCTGGAATTCGTATGTGATAGTCGAATGTACCTCTTCTTTTATTCCCCCGTCTGACTTAGATTTATATACAAATTAGTTAGGGTTGGTACTATGTTTATTTATTTGGTTATCTGCTACTGATGTTTGCTATTTCAAATCTTTTTTCAGCCAATGATCAGGCTTGTTGATCATAATATTACTATATTAATACTTAACTCTAATTGGCTGTGTAGTTTCACGCTACACATTCGTTTCACTCAAAAAAAAAAATTTAGCTATGAGGTATAAGTAAATTTAAATAAAATGATTCATGAAATGGTGTGTAAATGAATTTTAGTATTGAAGGAAATACTATTGAAAAATCAAGCGTGTTTTAAATTTAATGTGAATAAAAAGAAATTGGTATAATTTAGAGACCAATGGAATAAATACGTAAGTTGTACGCAGATCATGTTATTCGCATAATTGATTTTGATCCGGATTCAAGTATACGATTTCGAGGTTATTTACAGCGATCTGAATAATGAATTTTTACTCGATTCTCAACAGCGAACACTCGATATGGATTTTTTATTTGAATCCAAAGTTTTTTATCGTTGTATATGGTTATGGAAGGAGAATGACAGTTTCTAATCAAGTAACTGGATCGACGTCCGCACTAAGGAAGTCGAGTGAATGATACTAGTTTGAAAGTAAAATTTGTGTGATCGAGCGAGTGTTTGATGTCATGTATACATGATATATGTCCATCGTATGGGCTTTAAAAAATTATATGTTACATTGAAATGTAAAATAATATGGCTATGATTTACTTGTGTGAATATTATGTGTAAGTAAGACACAAGTTCATGGAAACAAAGGCTGGTTGAATTTGGTTTCGTGAGTTGAGTATTTGCCTAAGAAATAGGTACGTGGTTATATTGATGTTTGGATTGATGATTTTATGCCCGAGATATGAGAGTCCACTTGGATTTTGTTTTCTTTTTGATTGATTTGGGCCCGTAGTGGTGATTTGTAGTTGTTTCGATCGAGCCGTGCAAAGAAGACGTTGCCGAAAAATTTATTAACTTATTCCAACTAACTGATTTTGGAAAAAAATTAATGGGTTTAGAGCCATTTTTCTCACCTTGACAATTTCGGGGACAAAATTCTTTTAAGGGGATGAGAGTGTAACAACTCGCAATTCTAGGCATTAGATTCTAAATATTTAATTAATTTTAATTATTAAAATATTGGTTTATAAAGCTTTAAAACTTAAAATATGGGATTGTTTAAAATCTTTGAATTGTAAATTATTATTTGAATGATGATTTAAAATTAGGATTTAAATTGAATATTAATTCTATGCACTAAATGGACTTGTTCAACTCCTTTTAAATTGTAAATAATAACAATGAATTCACCTTGTAAATTTACTAACAGAAATAAATATTTCAAATAAATAATCAGGAAATTTATTTTCATTTTTGCGACCTGAATTCCATTAATGTATTTCTAGTTTTTTTATTTGATTTTTCCATAATTTTCAATTTGAAAAAATTTAAGTTGTCGTTTGATGATTTTTTTCTTTGGCAAGTGACAGTGTTTTGTGATTTTTCAAAATTCAATAATCAGTGTACATTATTATTGTTTTGGAATCGTGCTGTTGTCCTGAGCATAATCATATTTTTGTTTGGTCGATTCGGGGTACATATGTGAATAGAAATCTGGATGACGAGATGTCATAAAATTTAAAATAATTAAAATCCTAACTAGAGACATACGTACACAATCACCTATTTTCTCTGACCTGCCCTCAATTTGTCTTCCCCGTACCTATTTATTCTTCTAAAATCAAACAAAGAAAGAAAAAAAAGCCAGTCGATCCTCCTTATGGAAAAAAATCTACCGAAACAGTTGTACAAATTCATAGAAAATAAAAGTTTATTTTTTGGTACATTATCCTAAATCTGTGGTTGAATATGCTTTGCAGATGTCACAATATGGATGAGTTCGCAGTGATTGGATACGGGTTAGGGCTTGAAATTTGTGGAAGTATAGTCTTTGAATTTGTGATTGAATCATGGAATGGCGATTGTTGGGTAAAGGGGCATCTTAGGTGAAAGTACGGTGATGTCCGATCACTGTGTAGGCAACATGACAGCTTCATGGTCATGTGTAATGCTTGTATGTCGTGATTTTATCCGAGATTGCAGGCATCATGTTATGATGTTGAGCAAGTAGAGGAGGAGAAGTCGAGTGGGATAGAAATGGTTTTGGGTGGTTTCTTGTTTCTATAGGGAAGGAAGAGAGGAGAGAAGGCACCACGATGGGTTCGGTTTTCATGTATAGAAGCGGGAATTTTGATTGGGGAAGGAGATGTTTATGTTCGGTATTTAGCAACTAAATTTGTAATTAATAAACTTAATTTAATTTAAGGATTTATAACTCATAATTCTAATAACTCTCTCGTATAAAGTCTAATTGAGACGTCGTCGGTCGGGTTGGAATCGTATCGCCATCCTGTATGCGATGGAGTAGAATTGGTTGCATTTGGAACTGGCTAAATCTGGAGCTATAGTTGAACGTTATTGACTATAGGCCAAACAGAACGCAAAAGCGACAGCCGAAATAAAGGTGAGCTAAACTCACCTTTCTGATTTACCAGTATAATATTGTGTAGATTAAATTTATTTATATCTGCCTCAATTGATTGAATTTGGTCTAAGATCATATAATACCTTGAAATGCTATTGGATTGGTTGAATTTGATCCAGGATTGTGATATAGCATCTTGAAATGCTATTAGATTGTTTGAGTTTAATTTTTTTTTAAACTTGTTTTAAGTATTAGATCATATATAAGGTGATAAATTAATATTGATTATGATTAATATAATTTCGTTGTACAAAACTATAACGTAGTTAATGTAAGTATACTTCTTGGTGTTATCTATTTGGCCAAATAAACACCGTTTCATAAATGTAAGTTGTGCATCTTTGAATGACATTGGCTAGCAGAATAAATCCCTGTTCTACTATTATATTGATTTGGAAATTTATTTAAGTGTCAATTGATCGTTAATGGTGGATTGGTTTACATATATGCTTGATTATGTAAATACCGGCAATTTGACTAAAGAAGTTAAATGGAAGGTAATGGTAGCTTGTTAAGTACCATTGGGATTCCCGAGCCTTTTCCAGATTCGAAAATTTTGGATTTGATTAACTTCTAATTTTATAAATTGGAAGAAAAATGTTGTAAAAATTATTTTTGTAAGTTAATTAATATATTATCTCTAGTGTTTTAATATAAATCATTTTATTAATGTTTTTGAAGATCTAATTATTTTGTTATTAGTTATTTAAAACTAGATTATTATTTCATTTAAAAATATTGTTTAAAGTTATTTTATTTATCTATTGGAGATGTTTAAGGTTTAAGGGTTTACTTATTGTATTATTTAAAAACAATTAGTTATATCTCTTTATATTATTTAAAAATGATTAAAGATAAGTTTACGATGTTTTAGTTATTTATTATCGAATAAATAAATTGTTATAAAAGGATTTTTTTATAAAAGGATTATGTAAAGGATTTTATAAACTTAGAAAGAGTATTTTAAATGGTTAGCAATTAAAAGGAATTTTTTTAAATAGGTTAGGTGATTATAAAACAGTACTTTATAAATAAAACATGGGAATTTGTAAGGAATTCTATAAATAGATTGTTGGAATTTATTAAGAAGTTATTTTAAAATAAAAACAAAAGAGTTAAAGAAAGGGAGGGTATTTTGGGATATTTATACCATTATTTAAAGGATACCTATATTTTATCATTTTAGTTATGATCTTGAAATAAGTAAATCATTTTGAGGGATCGGTTAGGATACTTATACCATTTTGTAAGTATATGGAAAAGGCACTTCAAGTTCCGAAAATAATGATTTGAAAATAAACTTATACCATTAAGATAAGTACATGGTTATTTTCTAAATATCAAAAATATTCGGTTTTGTGAATATACTTATTTTGTTGAGATAGGTATATGGAAGTGATTTCCAAGTATTTTCAAAAGTGATTTTAATTAATGAATGTGAGGCTCAGGGGGTTCTATGGGAAGGGAAATCTATGATTGAATGTTTGTATTTGATAGTTAAATAATCGACTATCGAATTTGAACCCAATAGTAACTTTGAAAATATTTTGGAGAAACACATGAGTTATATGGCATAGTCATCTTCGATGATGCTGTACTATGCATATAAATTTCATCTCGTTCTCTTAGGACGATACAAGGAAATCCGTCCACTAGTAATTAGGAGGTGATCTCTGCTCTTATCTTTGGCTGTTTATTTCCTAAAGAACCGGGGTTGAGTTTACTGAAAATTATTGAATGTTGTTTCGAAAAGACCGAGATCGAATACGTTATCTGAAAACTACTTCGATCCAACGTAAGTGTTACAAAGTGAAGACATCTTGAGGATGATGGGAATTCAGAGAAGAAGCTCTCTAGTGTGTCATTCAGTCCCAGAACGAACTTGTATGGATGAATGCTGGCATTGCATTGTTGCTTGGAGGCCAGTGTTAGCATTCCAAGTGGAAAGTGCTATATAAAAGTAATCACAGCCTCAAGCCTCATAAACCGGGAAAATGATTAAAATAGGGACATGCGGCAGGTTCATGTAGGTCGCTTCCATTAGGGTATGATCATTCAAAGATTTATTGTCAATATTTCTATGTATACTTCAGGGCCCATGATGGTTGTTTATCAACCATGGGGGATCATATTCGATGGTATCCAGTAAGGAGTAGTGCCAGTCCTTAATCGCTATGGTGAAGTTGCGATTGTGATCTCCCATACATTTCATCTAAAGGTGTACGGATTTGGTGAGTATACCTTACCCTTTTATAGTTGCAATCCACTCTTTAATAAGCGCCTTCGGTTTTGATTCTAGAACCTAGTATGCTGGATTTTAATAATGTGTCAATTTCAGCTATGATCAATAAGTATTTGTGTTTTAGACATTATCATAATATCAGAGGATTTCATATGAAATGTTTTAGTTATCGTAAGGTAAAATCTCGTCCGTGTTTATGTGTGGCGTGATCTTACAAGATACCTTTGTTTTCAAAGGTTTTTATAACTTAAAAATCCAGTTGGGTGTGTTTTTCTCACGCTGGTTTTCCATATTGACTCGGGTGTTATTTTATTATAATGCTCGGGTCAGACTGAGCATATATACATATTGCTTTGGATGTGTTGGAGCTCAGGAGACGATTTGGAGGTCTTCAAGTCGTATTCTCATATATGTTTATTTTCCACTATTTTGTTATTGAAATTATCAAAAATTATGAGGACATGTTGTTATAACTATCCAGGATGATAATTGTGATTGTTTTTGTACTCTGATAGATGTATGTATATACAGTTTCTCTTTTGTAAAAATCATTGATATTATACTATATGTTGTTCCACTGCGATTGCGAGATTTTGTGTTGTTTTTAGTTTCTTTTCTCATCTTCTTTCTTCCCAATAATTATTTGTCTTTTTGTTCGACTTGGGTTGTACATGTGTGATTTATTGACAGCTTGAATGATACGAAAAAGCGGGTCATTAAAAAAGGCATAGTAGGAATAACATATGTATGGAATTAAGTAGTTTTAGAAGCGAAGCATGACTGGTGAAGTTATAGGAATTGAGGCCACTATTTGTTATAGGGATGAAGAAGGTCTAAAATTGTTGTAGAATTGAGGCATTGAACGGTTGATAAGTTATAGGAATGGTGTTATATTGAGTTATAGGCAGGTTGCTATTGTGTTATGCTGGATGATCTGAGGCCACTATTTGTTGGATATGCTATAGATATGCAATGGTTAATTGATCTAATGGTGAATATTAACAAACCTAATGTAAGGAGAGTGGTAGATTAATGTGTGTGCATTGGAGCAATGGAATTGTTGTGTTTGAATAGTCAATGATGTTAATGATGAATCACATAGTTTGTTATGTACTTTCACGAAAATTATTTTACCAATCAAAATTTTTTATTATTTGAAAGCTATAAATATTTGTTTGAGTATATTTTGAATGTTGATGCAACCACTATGCCAGTATTCATCTTATTCGTTGAAGTTACATATGTGCATGCATATGATATATAAAATTACAACGAATCAAAAAATTAACTTTAGTGTGTTTTGAAATTTAAAATCCAATGTTTACTAATAATTATCATATGTTTTACATGACTTGAACATAATTACGATTGCATAGCCTAATTTTAGCTCATTCTTTCTGATTTTATTTGAACAGGGCCTTGCATGACTCTGTCTGCATTTACTCCTTTGAAGTTTTAATTATACTGATGTGCATAATGCATGTATTGTTAGACTTCTGAATAAGTGTATGATCATGCTCCATGCATGTAGATTGTAGTTATAGATAAATAGGATTGAGACTCTACCTGCATTTATCCCTTTAAAGTTTTAATTATACTAATGTGAAAACTGCATGTATTTTTAGAATTCTGGAATAAGTGTATGATCATGCTCTATTTGCATGCAGATTGTAGTTACAGATGATCATGCTCCATGTGCATGTAGAATGTAGTTATAGATAAATAGGATTGGAAGATACTTATCATGTTGGTGACCAAGGCTTAATCAAATGAACACAAGCATTCCTGATTCCTAATGTTATCGGTACTATATTTGTTGAGCAGAACTATCTTAGAGGATATCTCTATAACTTCTTATGTATATCTCTCTCCTTGATTATAATATTTACAAGTTAACTTTATGGTTGAATGTATTCATGTTGGTCTGTCTAAGAGAACACAAATATTAAAGCTATCTTCAACTTTTCTACTTTAGGAAATGACATTATATGTTTGTAGGTCAAAAGATATGTATAGAATAACTAATGCGTTCCATTTCCAATGTTAACATGTGATTGTTTGTGTTGATGACTTATTACCTGTATAAATCATTTTTTTCATTTTTGTGCATAGACAGTTTGATGAAATACTTTGTTTATGAAAAATTATTGCAGACATCGGCTTTTTTTAATGTAAGCTTGCTATATGTTATCTGGAGATGGCATGAGGATTTTGTCCTTTATCCAAAAATGTGCTTTAATCGAATTTTCTTTGGTATTATGTTTTTCCAAATTGACATGGATTATCTTTGATATACATAATTTATGAGAATAAAGAAAAGAAGTACGCTTTCAAGATGATTAACTTCCATTAAATTTTTCCATCTTACATTCTTAATATATGAGGTGGGAAAGGAAAATACAACTCAGCATAAGCACATGCCTCTATATGTGCAACAAGCTTAAATAATGAAGTGAAAGGATCGATAACAATAAATTTATGCACTTCCAAATGGCCAAGAGAGATGCTATAATGTTCAAAAAGTGAAGTGATATGGATTAAATACAATGACAATTGCTATATGCCCAAAACTAAGAGGTCACAAAAAGAATTCTTATGTGTACGGGCGATCATTATCTACACTTATTGTTTAAGTTGTTATTGGACGTTTTATCACAAACAATTTTTGTTTTGGCTTTTCTTAGTTTTCTTTTTATTCATTTGCTTTCTAAGTACTTTTTAATTTTTACGGATGCGTGACATGGTGTCACTAAGTGAGTCCTTAATTGACCATGGATTAGTCTAACTAATACTATGAAACGTCTAGGATTCGGTGTAGATTTTGTAATATGAACTATCCTCATTCTGGCATATGCATGTAAAAGTACAAATATTATTTCCATTTCCAGTAGTATAAAATAAACCAAAAGAAAAGAAATGAGTGATAAAATTATGGATGCTTTCTTTTCAAGTTATTGGTTTACGAATGTTCTTCAGTTGTGTTAGTCTTCTCGGTCATTGCTTCAGGTTCAATTTAAGTTGGCATTGGTATTGTCAAATCTACTTCACATGTGCAACCATAAATTCATGAACGTTGTGATTAAATGCAAGCTCACCCGGACATGCATATATACTTGTATATATAACTATAATTACATAACATTATAATTAATAACTTAAGTCAATTACGTATACATACGTAGATAAATAAACGCATATATATATATATATATATATATATATATATATATATAATATTTTTAATGTATGTGAAATATAAACTGCCTATTTGATTATATACACAAATATACATACATACATACATATATATATAATTAAAGGTAAATAATTTTATGATTAATTATATTTACATACATAACTAAAATAAATAAACATATATACATATATATATATATATAATAATTTTAAAATTTATTCTGGTTCAAAAAGTAACTTAGATTTGTAAATACTATAATTTATTATATATTTTCTATGAATTAATTAATAGTTTCGACAATAATTAATTAATATAAAATAATAATATTTCAAAATTCAAAATTTCACAAAAATCCAGGATCACAAAATAGGGGTTGCAAATAAACAGAGATTTTTTCTGAATTAAAATATTATTTATAATAAAATAATCACTATTCGATCGAAATTTATATTAATTATTCTAAAATATAAAATAATGTTAAATAATTCTATAAAAAAATTTGAGAGCTTCGAAATGATATAGTAATTCTAAAAAATACGGAAATCGAATTTTGGAATCATTAATTATTTTATATAAAATAATCAATCCATATAATTAGTAAATATTGGTAAAAAAATGTATAATATAATATAAATTTAATTTTCGGTGTTTATAATTTATAATAAAAATAAAAAAGTATAATAAATTTTTGAATCAATATTATATTGTATATAATCATATATGTTTTTATATGAATATTGTATATGTATTTTTTTTGCAAGGCAAGCCGGTTTTATAGTGGACCGTCCACTGTTTATTACGAACGTAATAAAAGTTGAAGTACAGGAGTAAGGTAAAAACACCTTAACTACTAAGTAAAAGAAAATACAGCACAGGAGAATGGTAGACATACCACAACTACTATATGATAAACAATAACAAAACTACTCCTGGGAAGAGGAAGAATCTCCATCATCCACAATATCCTGGGTAGACACCAAAGGAACTTTCCCCAAAAGACCAGCAAAGGGGCGGAAAAGGGCAGCAAGACAGGGTTCATAAGCCACTGCATCAGGAGAGTAAATGAAGGTACGATCCTAGGAAGAATCGGCTAGCAAGATAGAATTCGAACTCGCAAAATGACCATCCACATCAAGGACTAAGGAATCACCAGAAGGAATGTAATAGAGGCACCTAAGGTCCAGAAGATCGTCAAAAACGAATCTAAAGTAGGAATTAGTCAAGGGGTTAAATCTCATATCAGAAAGGTGATCAACCCAACACCTCTCAGCCTCATCCCAAACAATAGAAGGTCTAGGGGGAACAGGATCAGGGGCGGCAACAGGTAACACAGGACCAATACCCAACAAAGAAGAAGAGGAGGTAGGCCCAGCAGAAGAAGCTGGCGGCGGCCCCGAGACCGGAATAGGAGCAGCCAGAGGAGGGACAATAGCAGAGACAACAGCTTTGGGAACCCATTTCCTAAGCGGGGGGGCGAGGCAGAGGGATCTTAGGAGCAACAGCGGACGAGACAGGATGCGAACAGGCGATAGCTAGGTGGCCAAAAGAATGACATCAAGTACAAATATTCGGAACCCAACCGTAGCATACACGAACCTCCACAACATGCCCAATAGCTAGCTGAACAGGAATAGAAGAAGGGAGAGGCTTATCAGGGGAAATCTCAATCAGAGCCTTAGCATACACCAATTTTTCACGAGCAACAGTGTTAGAATCGAAACATTTTAATTTTCCTACATTACAAGCCAGCCAGTTCAATCCAAGCAAAGGTTGAAGAGCTGATGGAATTTGCGAAAAATAAACCCAAACAGGATTGAGAGTACTTGCTCACGTGCGCTAGCCACAGTCGGGGACCAAGGCGTAATAATAAAGGGTTGCCTATCAAAAAAGGAAGGCTCAGCCTCAAGCACTAGACAGTGTTCCTCGGGGGATGAAAATTTTAGGAAATACATGGAGTTAACCTGCTTAACGCGCAAACCACCACGAAGCTTCCAGGTCTTACGACAAACAGTAGTCGCGTCAAGAAGGTGGTGGTTAGGATCCAAAAAGAAACCAACAAGGTAATCTGACCAAAAGTCCATACCGGCCTGCATCACAATAGGAGGAGGGACCATCACTCCATCCTGCTCAATTATTTCAAACTCAATCGGAATGTAGTCTCCAGCATTACGGGGCAGAGAGGAGATAGCGAGGTCCAGGTTTTGGAGCCAGCTAGGGCAGGGGTAGTAGATGATGCAAGATGCACAGTTTCATGGGACATACCAACAGAAACAGGCCCATCCAAACAAACTGAACACTTAAAACCACAGGCTTTATCATAGGCATTAACACGAGCACCATCAGTGCATCGTTCAACCCCAGGCACAACAGTGACTAAAGAATCCAACATACCATTTCCATCAGGGTCAACAAGGGCAACACCTGAGACATTCACAATTAAACCTGAATCGGTTTTTCCAATACCACATTTTGAATTTCCAGATTGTCCCAACACAGCTCGATTAACACCACACACATCGAGAGAAGGGGTTACTCACCATTCACACACATAGGCAGTTCAGTATCAACAGAAAGAGGGACCGCAACAGGCACATATGCCGACACCACCGAACTAACAAAAGGGAGAGCGGAAAGAGCTAGAGGAGATGACTGACGAGCGGGCAAAGGAGGGAAGTCAACGTCAGAAAGGAGAGGAGGCAAAAGCCGAAGCGGCGAAGTCGGCATAGCACTGAAAAATCGACCAGATCTAGTAGTTGAGCGAGAAGGGGAAGGAGCGACTGGGAGGGGGAAATGGTAAACATGCATACGAGGAGGGAAGAAGGGGCGAGGAAGGTGGGGGGAAATGGAATGACGAGCAGCAAGTCAAAGGGAGGAGAAGCAAAGCCAACGGAGAAGGAACGAGCGGCAGCAGGTCGCTATTCTCAAAGGTTTAAATATAGATAAATAAGTTTTAATGAGATGGTGTTTTGTGTATATGTATTTATATACAAATTAGTATATTTATACATATTTATTAATTAGCATAATATTAAAATAAATTTTATATAACATATAATGTCTAATTATATTTTAATTATTAACATGAACATCAAAAATCATGATATAACAAATCTGATTGTGATAACTACATTTACGTACAAAAATCTCACCTAACTAATTATATAACAGTAATATATACATATATATTCAGGTGTCCAAATACATGATATAAATATATATTATGAATGAATATTAACTATTATTAATGCCTTTGAGTCCACGTTGAAATAATGAATTCCCTTCTTTGAATATCTCCCGATCCGTCAAATTGCTAGTTTGGAATCGCCGACCTTTCACTATCGAATAACTTTGGATTTTAACTGAATTGTTTGAGATTTTGGGAGTTGATTTGGGGATGTGTTTCAACCAGCAAACCATATGATAATGGCATCCAAAAACGGTGTGTAGATTGCTTTTAGAGATCCATATATATATGATTGCATAAGAGAGAAAATAGGTTAATCTTATTACTTATTCTTTCATAATCTTAACCATCTATCTCAAAGCCTATCCCTATGTTTTAGCCGCCTCTGATATCTACCCAAACTAGCCGATTTCTCCCTTATAACATCATGGGCCATGAGCCTATTTGGCCTAAACTAAATATATACAATTATATTTAATTTATTCTGCTATTGATATCTCATATCGATCGATATATTTAACTGTTATAAATATAAATGACATTATTTATTTCTCAAATAATATTCAAATTCTATAATTGATATTTCATAAATATTAATTAACTTAATTAATTTGTAACGATTGCAAACTAATTAAATCATTTGGTCTTAAGTGAAGTCATCATTCTGGTTGTGTAACTCTTGGGTGTAAATGCAACTAACATCGAACCATTCGAATGTTAACATTCACATGTCACTTAGTAGGTGGTAAGACATTATGGCCAAATTTATCGCTTACTCGGATTTGGTAAAATCTCATTTTAATTTAATAAAAATTACCCATTTGTGACATTTATATACACCAATTCTCTTCGTCAAAACTATATTACTTTGGACTTATGGAATCTGGTGATGGTCAAAATTATAATATTGTCCATATTCAACTCTACAGTCTAAACACAGAATCCGTGGTTCAATAATAACAATTATTATTAACTGAAATGCTCTAGCTAGAGACTTTGAATTTGAGTTGACTTAAGTTGACCGTGATATTAACCCCATATAACTAAGAAGACAAATCCTCTATTGAATAGTGCTTCACTTCCAATACTTCCACTCGACCCAACCAAACTTACTCAATGGACACCATGTCATTATCTGGCTATAATCAAAGTGGAGTTTTCATGTTGAAGAACCGTAGTACTCTCAAGTCGAGAGAATTGTGTAAATTAGTCACATCAATATTTTCTATTTGACCTTAGTTATGTTAACTAATAAAAATTGTTGAGTGAGTTTTTCTATAATTATTCAATAACTATCAATACATAATCTATAGGTGCCACAGCAGTCATGAGTAATACACTGCCCAACATTTAGAGAGTGTTACGTACTTTAGTCTCAACAGATACATCGATATCCAATCTCGATGCATCTTAATTAGGAACATTTAAAATGTTATATTTGCTTTCATTATGGCAAATTACTCACGGTTACAACACTTTATAGTTACTATCATAAAACATATCATTTACGGATTTTCTATTAAATATACTTTTAATTAAATTAACTAATTAATATAACACGTTATATCAAGTATATAGTAGAAAGAAAATACCATTTATTTTGAACGAGATTGGTTAACGAGTTACATATATGTAGCAAATTACCTAATTGCCTGTGGAACATACCCCTGACTATATCAATCTCCCATTTTCACTTGGGGTTAATTATGTAATCTATTCCAACTTCTCCAATATGTTTTCTCAAAACCAACTGGGTCGGTTCCTCTGTGAATGGGTATGCTATTATGTTTCAATTATCTACCATGTCAACTAAAACTCTCCCGGGCTAATAAACTACCTTTGTCATGTGGAAGAATTTAAAGTATTTCTTTAGACTTCTAGTGAGCTCTAAGTTCTGTTACAAACTACATCACGACATTGTCATCATATAAATATGCTATGAGATTCTCAACATTTGGAATCACCCTCGGCTCAATTATATATTTGTGCCCTTATTATATATATATATATATATATACGTTATTCTATTATGGCACTATTCAAGTCAATGAATCAACCACAATCTCTTTTATTTAGAATATTTTCAACTCAAAAATTCTTAACTTGAACTTACTATTGACATTTTATATTCAATATCACTTATGAAGTTTGAGTCTGATCACTCCTTCATAAGGAGTTCATTGTTTCAGTAAACGTTTCTCCAGTATTTCATAAATCATGAGAGCAACTCAAACAACCATTTAGTGAAATCTATTTTGATTTGATGTTTGCTTCATGTATTAAATACATAAACAAAACACGATATCGTAGACAGGAGCATGTATGATAATTCCTATTGGCAATGCTTAAGCAATCCATCTTATATGTTCCCTGTCAAACATTTTAATATGTCCTTGTATTTCATTTTGGGACATTCCCAGTATCATTCATACTTACTATAAAAGACATCATCTACAAATCCATCACTGAGTATTAAAACAATTCAGGCTGATTTTAATGAAGTACATCGTTAAAATCAGCAACCTGTTGTTTACTTATAGTATAGAAATATCAATGTACCTTTTAACATTCTTTCTTATGAACACACACTTCCTCTACACTTTGATTGAACTATTTGATATTTCTATCAAAACACTTATTCAATTTTGATTCTTATCGAATGATACTTTCATATTTTTTCTTGGATCATATCCAAACACTTATAAACCTAAATATCACTCTCGCTGACTTCGAGACACTTTGTCTGTTATGTGCAAATAGTCTATCTTAAATCATTATTTAGAATTTTTCTATTTCAGCATATATGTACCAAATCACATAGCCTTACAAAGTGATAATTTGCGAGTAAATCTGAAATAACTCAATCTTTTTGAATGATGAATCTATTATGTTAATTTCAAAGTTTTAAATATACAAGATTATTTTTATCAACATTGCTTATTTAATTCCAACTGCGTTAGACGTGCTCGTAAAGACACAATCGCGGTCGATGGATCACGTCCCTTTGGTTACGACTGTCAAAATCATATTCTGATAATGTATTTGAATTCATTTTTTCACATCATACCATATTATAGAGTGAACACTCTTAATGGTTTAACTAAACAATCGAGGATCGTATATTTTCCACATTGATAAGAAACTCATAGTTTCTTTTCAATGTGCAAGAATACTTATTAAACGCTTTAAAAAGACGTATTCATTTGGATTAGTTAATTTCATTTCACGTGATTAGTTTTATTTTTGGATCGTATCCAACTCCATTTTACTACGAATAAGTTTTCAAAGAACTTTTCTCAAAATGAAGTTGGTATTTCTCGAAACAATTATTGTTTCTGAGTGCAACGGAATAGGCATTCATAAACACTTTATGAATTGCCTTTTATATAAAAATGATTTAGTTTTTAGTTTTCAAAACTTAAGTTCAAAACATAAATATGTCATCCAATTATAGTCCTTCCTAAACTCCTTTTAAGTAGATTCATACAAAATCTCTCATGAACTATTATTGCGTGCAAACTTTAGACTCGTATAACCTACCAACTCCTTGGCCTAGGATATGTTGGAGTTTCTTATAAACCCTTATCTTGTATGATTTTGTAAACTATTGTTTAGATGAAATAATATTTATCTTATGTACTACTCATTAAGTACATGATTTTATAGAGAGAAATTAACTCAACTTCACTCATAATTAATTGTACTTTGTCCAACAAAGCTCGATCACTCCTTATTGATACATTATAATGTATCACATGGAAGAGTGACTTTTCGTAACGAACCAGAATTTTAGATATTTGAAATTTGAATATTTAATTGATTTTAAATAATTAAAAGTGATTATTAACTTGAATTTCAAATATGACTATTTATCGGATAATTTAATTATTGAACTTAATAATTGAAAATTGGTTAAATTATTGAATCTTAGGTTTTAAGCTTGTTAAAAAAAATTTAAAGGCTTATACAATTTATATTGATAATAATGGAGATAATAAAAGTTTTAAAATTGAATTTAACAGTGGTTTGTTCAGTTTTAAAAGCATATCGTTTGAATTAACATTTAAAAATAGCCTTCCAAGGCACAGTCTCGGAATTTAATGAAACCAGTTCCATTAGATCCACAATAGTGTAGTATTATCAGATTTCAAATTTCGTAGCTTCTGGAGTTATTATTTGGTCATACGGGATATAAACGTGTTGGAATTCATATTGACAATTCAATATAATAATTAGGTCCAAAAAGCTATCTTCTCCATACGATTGAATTAGGACTCGATACCTTTTCCATTGTGTTCGGAATAGGTGTATAACATTATAAATGCCTAGCGCTATACCTCGATAGTAGTTCGAGATTTAAGTCGCATAGGTCGAGACGTTTTGACATCAAATTTATTTTATTAATTTATCAAACTTATTTCAGCTGTAACTTTATCTTTTCACTGTACCATTTCCCTCTCCTGCATGCCACCGTCGTGTCTTGTCCCTTCCTTCCTCTTCTTTTTAAACGCATGTAACAAGTAATTCAAACAAGAAGAAAAAAAGGACGAGAAAAATAATTCTCGTTTGATATATAAAAAAAAGGATTCACCGGTTTCCTTCACTACTATCCTCTATCACTTCCCTTAAACAATTCGAAATCGATTCTAAAAAAACAAAAAAAACAATATTCAAATTAATCGAAATTGATTTTGAGGCTACTCGTGAAGTCTGGGGCAGCAAATAAGGAGAAGCGCGATCGAGTCGATCGGCATAGCGGAGGGCTTAGCATCGTGAGTGCTGTTGTGGGGTTCGAGAGTTGTATGTCTTGAGTTGGAGAGAAGTTGCTCGAGTGGATGAGGTGCGGCGTCGCGGTCGACGCTGTTCGTAGATGCCGGATATCGCGATGGCACAGAGGATGGTAGGAGTTTGGGGGTACGATTGTTTCGTACACGCGTGAGTACGCATGGAAGGGGGCTATGTCGGGTCGATTGTTCTAGCATAGTTTGGAAACAAGAGGTGGTCAGTGTGCAGCAGGCGATGGTGAATGGTGTGTGGTAGTTGAAGTCGTGAACTCAGTAAGGCGAGATGGTCGCTGGTGGCTGCTAGGGTGTGCGGACTGGAGGATGGACACATGTTTAGTTCGAACGATAGCGATGGTCGTGTGGATTTCACAACTGCAGTAGGTGGTGGTTGTCGACGGCTGGAGAAGGCAGTGGAGGTGTCGAGCCGTGAGAAGTATATAGCAATTGATTTTAAAATTTACTCCAATTAATGTGAATTAGTTTAATTTTAGGAAAAAAATCATTAACTTATATACGTCGTAAATTTATTTGTGTGAGGTTCAAAATTTCGAGAGAAAGAAAAAAATCACCATCAAGTCACGATGTGTTCGTAGTTGCAAATTCTATGCGATGGAATTAAAAATTGGAATGGATTACAATATAAATCAAGGTGAGTAAATCCCACTCAACTTTGGATTACCGCAATTAATTTTAAATAGTTAAAATTAATTATCGATTGATTGGCTGAATTGATATATTTTTATCAGTTGAATGTGATATTATATACAGTAGTATATATATATTGGAGAGATTGATATTCCCACATATATACAGCAGATGAGACCCTATGCTCCCCGTGTAATAGCGGATGACCATATATAGTGCGATATTCCCATCGAAGTGGAATTGGTATTTTTATATTGTAATAACATCTATGGATGCAGGGAAACAGGTTAAAGGAATCCAACTAGATTCCTTAAAAATCTTGAATTTGATTTTTATATATAGTGATATATGATTGTTTGAAAAATCTGTGACAGATTATGGTGTAATTGAATTTATTTGATGCTGTGGATTTCTGGTTTAGATTTTGGTATTTTTAAAAATACCATAGATATGAATATTGAATTTTAAAAGAAAATAAAAAGGGAAATTGAAAGTAAAATATTTATAGTGAAATTTGGATTTATTAAAGGGAATGAATTTGGGGAAAATAAATGCCTAATCTTAACTTTGTACTTAATAATTTCGGAATATGGAAAAAAAAAGAGATTTTGAATAATGAAAATAAAAGGGTTTTAAATAATAGAACTTAAGCGATATTGTTTAAGTGTAAAAGGGATTTATTTTTAAAATTGAGATTTAAAATAATTGGGAAGATAAAAAGGAATTTGAAAAGAAGATATGAAATTGTTATACTAGATTTTTAATAAGATTATGAAAAGAAAGTGGAATCTGAATTTAGTTGGGTTTTGGAATATAGTTGGGTTATTCGAGAAATTGATATAAAAATGGAATTCAATTTAGAAATCGTTTTAAAATCGATTAAGTATTGTACAACTGTTATAAATAGGAAATGAGACTATGAAATTTATAAACAAGGGTTATAAACAAAGTGAAGTGATTATCAATGGTTAAATTGAAGTTATAAATTCACGGTGAAGATTTATAAGGAGATGGATAAATAGGTTTAAAAAATAAATAGTAGATTTATTTTTAGAAATGTGAAAAAGGGAATTAACGAAATTGGGACGTAAATCAAAATGGAGATAATTCGAGAGAGATTTATAAATGTTAGACTGGTTATATTGAAATTGGAAAATATATCTTTCTGAGAAGTTAAGTTGTTTAAAAAAAGGATTTTTAATTATTAACTAGGTAATTTAAAAGATGTTTTAAAGAATATTTCAGAAAATTAATCATTTAGTTATTTTAAATTTGTTTAAAGTATATTTAATTATGAATTAAGTCGATTTATATTAAGTTAATTATTATTTAGAATTAATCAATATCATTATTTTAAAGGGATAAACTATTAAATATTAATATTTTACATAATAACTTTTATTTAAAAGTAGTTTGCCTAAAGTTTAACTTGGAAAATTATTATAGAAATTTCATAAGTATTATTTTGAAATTTTTTAAATAAAGTTTCTGGGAAGTAATGGTACACTTGCATGGCGAAATCGAAGGCAGTGGGCGCCTGCAGTTAAGTGTTGGATTTCTCTAGGATAAAGACGTAACCATTGAGCTAGGTATCCATGGTTGATACTGCAGCAGTACTTTCCACATTATTTTTGTATAAAGAAATTTTATTTATATAAAAGTTAAATAAAAATGAGGCTTGGTGTTTCAGTGGAAAAAGAAATATTTGGTTAAATGGTTGTTTATTTGATAGTTAAATAACCGATTATCAAATCTGGGCCCAAAATATAACTTTGGGAATATCTAGAAGAAACATGGGAATTATATGGTACAGTTGCCGTTTGAGGAGCTATACTGTACGTATGAACTCATTTCTTTCTTCTAGGACGATGAAAAGGAAATCCATCACTAATGATTAGGAGGTGAACTCCGATTTTATTTCCCTCTGTTTATTTCCTGAAGAACCGGGGTTGAGTTTACCGAAAATATCGAACGTTGTTTCGAAGAGACCGGGATCAGATAAGTTATTTGAAAACCACTTCAATCCAACGAGTACGTTTATGAAAAAGAAACAAGAGCATGGACTCAAAGATGGAGCAGTGAAGTGCAAGGGCTAATCGCGACTAATATTGAGGATAATTCCAAAATGGATGTAGTAGGAATAGTGCATTCGGTTCTGTTTGGACCCAGAACGGACTTGCATGGATGAATGCTACCGATACTGTCACGATCCAAATTTTAGCGTTTGAAAATCGACACCCGTATTTCACTTGTATTCGAATGTCACAGATTCAAGCATTGAAATTCGACTCATGCCGGAGCTTATAACACATTAAGTATGACAAAACAACGGAAGAAAATGAACAGTATCATTGATATACAACAGTCGATACAACAAAAAGATTCAATCGAATATCAAATACAATTAGAGATACAAGAAACAACAGAAATAACAAAAGTAGATGGTCTAGGCTTTGCGACCGTCGTCAACGGAAAGATAATATGAACTTGAACTCCAAAGAAGGAACTCCAATATCAGCAATCTCCATCTCCAAAGCACCAATCTAGAAATAGTTCGACTTCCAATCAAGTTGTACTTGTAGCAAATGCGATCCCAAACACGATTGCTAAACCAAAACTTCGAAAGCTGTCCAAAGACTGAAGAAGATCTCCAAATGCTACCAAACTAAAGACTTCGAAAGCTATCGAATCTACACCTATTACTCGATTATCTGAAAAACCAAACTCTAGACTGCCCGTGCGGAAAATTGTGGGCACCCAGAGTTTAGGAAGGGAACAACAAACTCCGGGTCAGTCATGGGACTGGTATAAGCAAACAAAAACAATTTTCTTTAAAACAAACAACAAAAGATTTTAATTATTGAAATGCACAATGCTTTTTAGAAAATGAAACTATCATAAGGCCTCCCCGCATACACACACACAATACAAGCGCACAATTGGAGGAGATTTCTCCTTATGATAGTCAAAAATGCTTACAACGCAAAAATCCTTTTTGATATTATTATTAGTGCATAGAGGAAAACTTTTCGAAAGTATAATATTAATCTTAACCAGCATAGGTACCATTATATTATGCCAGCTATAGCTACCACTTGAGGTGGCAGGTTATACAATTGCAATCGTAAAGGGCTCGTATTGTTTGATTGGATTTCCAACAAAAGGTCAGGCTAAGGAACTTCCCATTACCACATGGGTACGCCTCTGGAAGGATGCCCCGAGAACCTACCCGGATCTCTGTCAACACAAGGCCGGTTTACTCCCTTCCCGAGAGTAAAACCTAAGATATGCGACCTCCGGTCGTTTGCGACCTTTATCCGAGAATCCTCAACCACAAAGCAACATCACACAGTAATAAATTTACAGTGTCTACATGAGTGAAGTATATGGGCTCCATATCATGATACCACCCTTTTCCAAAAGGATTGGACATACCCTAGGGGCGCGACCCCTACAACCTTGCCACATCTTTCCTGTTTCGACCATTTTCGGTTTGTAAGGTCCTGATACAGTCTCGTCCACAAAGCTACGCTTTTTTCACAAAGCCATGCTTCGATCAACAAATGATCGGAAGCACTTCGTATGCCACATTACCAAATTGGGAATGTACCACTAGTAACCATCAGTTACATATCCTCTGAGCTCGTACGTCTCAGAGAAGGGTGTTAAGCTAAGAGAATAAATTCCCCCACCAAATAGAAATGTATTTGATAGAAACCAACTTTACATCTCAACGTGTAACGTCAGATACACATCCATACAAGTCTGTTCCGGGTTCGAACAGAACCGAAGGCACTTCCTAAGAAGCCCTTGCAATCCGGGTATTCACAATCCCGATCGGACTCCCCATCACATATGGAGATCTCTATACCGTAGCTACTCAGTGTAGAGTCATTCGACAGGTTATCCTTTCGTTCTTGAAAATACCCGGTCTTCACTACCAATCTTCAAATGTTATCCATAACATCGTTTCATTATTCGTAATGGCTTATATGACACAAGGTCCTCTCCTGGCTAAACCGAACAATGAGCGCAATATTTAAAAACATATGGATATTGAGATTTCAGTTAAGTCGCAACTTTAAATTCCAAACTTTTCTTTCAAATGGTTTAAAAAAATTACCATTTCCAAATATTTAAACAAAAAGATTCAATTCACATAGTTCAGCCAGCTTTCATAAAGCCTCAATCACATATTTCAAAACAGCTTCCATTTCAAATATTTTATAGAAAGGACACACCTTTAAGATCCCTTTTCAATTTGAAAACAAAGTATACCAATCTTTAAAAAATATTTATTCATATTCTTTCAAGCAGTTTCCCTTTCAAATTTGATTAACTTCTTCAATCTTTTAATCAAAAGATTTTAATTCATAGCTTTCAAACCATTTCCAAAGATTTATTCATAACTTGGAAAACCATTTTCATTTCAAACTTGAAATCTTTTTAACACAAATTGGAAATTCATTCCTTATATGAAAGCTTCTATTATTTGAAAACAAATAGTTTTTGTTTCGGAAAAATCCGATTTCATTTATATAAGTTAAAGCCCTTGGGTTAAATTCAAATTCAAACCAGTACATTTAAAATGGTTTAAAACCCATATAAATACATATATAACTTGTATAGCCATTTTAAATCATTGTTTCCAAAAATTCAATTTCAAATTTTTGAATTCAAATTTAAATCAAATTATTTAAATTTCAAAATTCAAGCAAGTTATTCAAAATAACTTTTATCTTGAAAAGCCTTTTCAAAAGCTTTTCCATTTCTAAAACCATTTAGATTCAAAATTAAACTTTAAAAACCATTTTTAAAAATCTGTGATTTAACCGATTTCCTCGTGCAATCCATTTTTGTGCGTGTATGGTGTAGTACAGGGGTTTCACACAATAGTGCAACATTATCAAATCATCATAGATTCAAGCATATCAATATTAATTAGCCGTACATTCTATAACGCTTAACTTTCATTCACAGATGCATAGATAAATAATATACATTTATCATAGATAAAATAAAATACATTCATCACAGCTTGAATTAAAATAATTCATATCACAAAGCATCACACAGCAGAGATAACAAACAATTCACAACAGTTTATTCAATTCAAACATCCATAAGTAAGGTTAATTAATCATCTGATTAATTGAAACCAGATAATTCACTAGTCCTGGTTGATTAATATTAGTTAATCACAATTTATGTTAATTAATTATCCTTTAATTATTTATTAATTAACCTTTATTAATAAATTAATTTAACCTTTAATTATTAATTAATCAACCTTAATTAATAAATTAATCAACCTTTAATCACTAAGTAATTAATCCTTAATTACAAATTAATTAACCTTAATCATGTAATTAATTAACCTTAATCAATCTTTAATTAATCTTTGATTAACCTTTAATTGTGAATTAATTAATCTTAAATCAATAATTAATTGACCTTAATTCAATTTAATTAATTAACCTTAATTATTATTTAATTAAAAAATTATCCTTTAGTTATCTTCATTAATCAATTCTTTAATCTAGCAATTTATTAACCTTTTATTACTTATATTAACAAATCATAAACTAATTAAAAGACCAACCATTTTATCTTTGTTTTAACTTAAATTACATCACTTAATTAATTTAAAATGCTTAATGTTGATTAGAGAAACCTTTGATTAATCATTTCTTGATTTCACATTTCATTACAATTTGAAACACTTGGAAATTTATCAAATCATCTTAATAAAATTATTACAAACTATATTAGTAAACTTTCAAAAACACTTAATCATTTAGGAATAAATCTTGGAAAATTGTTTAAAATCTTGTGAATAAATTTCCTCTCAAAACGTGATTTATCTTCCTTTTAAAATCTTATATAATTTAATAAACTTTAAAACTCGTTTAATTGTTTAGTTGAATTTTTTTTCTTTTTAATCAACAGTTTTCAATAAAACCCGAGGCAAATTGCTTAAACCCCGAGCACGACTTCGAGTAAAATCCCAAAACCCCGAGCCATACACAGTTTCTTCTCTTCCTTTTTTGTTTAAAACTGTTATATCTGGCTAATTCACACAATACGAACTCGAGCCAAACTCGGAATTACTCGATACCACCTCTAAGACAATCTTCGTCTTCAATCATTGCGACATATTCAGACACAACGCTCACGTGTGAATCGTGCACACCAATCTGGCCAACTCCGACCATTGCCAAGACCGATGACCAGTCATCGATGGTCATCTCACCCTAAACAAACGCTCAGCATCGAAGAATTTATCACGAAATCAGAATGAGCTATCGATCTCAACCTGGAAACGAACTTGAACCATGAATCCACCTTGCCAACGACGATCTCGACTACCTGGGAACACGCCGTCCCACCCATAGCTGCACCACAGCCTGTCGAGTCGATACCCCCATACCGATCACCTCTAGTCCTCCCACGGCGACGCAGCAACCACGAGAACCCAGCCCTTACAACCCTGTCCTTAAACCCTATATTAAGTTCGCATGGCCACCATGACGAGTTGGAATTTTATTGATCATTTTTCTGACGATCACAGATTCTTAAGCCATCTTCACCAAGCATTCCGACCTTCGAATCACAACAGTTCGTCGGGACTTTATAAAATTCCCAATTCTGATCAACTCAGAATTACCCATTCAATTATAACCTAGAAATTTTCATTTTATTTCTAAAATTCATCATTTTAATGACAGTTCTAATCATACGATTAATTCGTGAAAATTTGATGATCGATTTTTTTTTGACTTTGTTTCATTTTTACTGTAATTCATAGATTTTGGAATAATTACTCAATAAATCCTTTTGAATATATTTTTAAAAATAATATTAACATATTACAAACATTTTCCTTTTTGAAATCAAAGTCTAAATTCGATTATCAAACGAGTAATTAAGTTTATTTTGGATGGGTTAGAGCTTGTATATTAACAGAGTGATGTTACTTAAGTTTATACAGACATGCACCCACTTTTTCTTCATATATATAAACACTTGCAGGCAAATTAACACAATCATACAAGCAATATTTAACTCATCACTTCAAATATAATTCCAAACATCAAGAAATCAAAACAAGATCAAGTGGTTTACTCGCCTGGTACAGTTTTTTGTAAGCAGAGAAGAAGAATTGTTTTCAACTGGAAACTTTGATTTGTTTTTATATGATTTTGCACTTTTGAAACTGGAAGCATTCTAGTTGAACTTGATGTTTGCGTTGCCTTTGAACTTGAATTTGCTTCTTGAATTCACTACATGCTTTTATTTTATTTCTCCTCAGGTTGAAGGCATTGAATTTTCCAAGTTTGCTTTTGTTTCTGATTTACCGAGTTGATTCCAGACTTGAAGATTTTGATAACAGGTTCTAAAACTTGAGATAAATTGTTGTTTGATTTCAGTTTGAAACAACTTGAAGCTTTGATTTAAACTTTCTTCAAATGAATTGGGTTGAAGATTTGAATTGCTGAAATGAATTTGCACTTGTTGTTTCTAGTTTGAGGTTGAAATTATGTTTTCAGGTTGTAGTTTGCATTTTCTTTTATTTGTTCTCAGGTTTAAAAAACTGAGAACAGCCTAGTTCAATTTTTTTTTATAAAATTCATATTAAGAAAGAAAAAAAATGATCTTGCCACTTGTAAAATGGGCTAACACTTGTTTAATTCTCCTCATTAAAATTTTATACTTGTTAACATATAGGCATTTTGTGTTTAAACCCATTACTTAATTTTATTTACATATGTTTTATATCTTTAAAGAATAAAATTTAATAATAAATTAAACACTTGTTAGTTCATAAGATAAAATTGTTACACTTGTTCATGCATTTTGTATTTTTCACAAATGTCAATTTGTATGTATTAATGTCTTTTATATTTTACATATGACGTTTCTATTTAGTTTTTAAATATTATCTAAAATTTTAATTTATACATAAAAACTAAATTTACTTCGACTATGAAAGGAAAGTGATTTTAAACCTTTTTATTAATTCTATGTATATATATACAAACTACTTTTATTTTAAGTAAAATTATAAGAAGAGAATATCTTGAACCTTTATATTAAATCGTATTTTATAAATTTACAAACTAATTCTATTAATTTCCAAAAGATATGTATATTTTAAACTTTTATTAAACCTTGTTTTAATATCACATTATATTTACAATTCTAGTTATATACATATATTTTTTCTCCAAAATATAAATTTTTTAAATCTAATTAATTTTATAAAATATTTATTATTAAATTTCCAAATCAAATTTATTTTTTAAAAAATCTAATTTTATATATATATTTATTCCTAAATTTCAAATTAATTCTCAACTAAATCACAAATAAATCCAAATCCAATATATTATTCAAAATATTTGTTTCTGAATTTCCAATTAGAAATTCAATTTAAAATCATATCTGTATACATTTATATAAATAACAAATATCTTTATTAATTTGGAAAAAATCGAATTAATTCACCATTAAATTCATAATTTAACATTAATTTTCCAAATTAAATTTAAGTAAAAATCGGGATCGTTACAGATTCCCCCTTAAGAAAATTTCATCCTCGAAATTTTGCCACGGAGACAACAAAGAACAGATGAAAGATAGAGAAATATCTTTCCAGATCAAACTGAACATTTATTCTGCATTTGGCTTACCAAATCAGAATACCAATAAATATGAGAACAAACTCATTCAATTCTTCACAAGATATTCAGGTCACCCGGTCTATGAAATATGCAGGGGGACTAGTTAGTTCGAAGGATAACTAACCGTTTGTAGTATATATCGAGACCCAAACAATAGATAAATGGATTTAATTTTCCATAATTCTCAAACACTGGGTATGGATTCTAAACTCAAGTCGGAATACCTCAAAATATATATAACTTGTCCCTCTTTGGACTACGATACTCACAAGAAATCACAACAAATTTCCAAACTTTGGTTCTAATTGAAATCATTTTATCGATACAAATAAATTTTAAATTTATATTTAATTAACCAATTTATTTCAAATTTCAAAATTTTAATTTATTAAGGTTAAGAAAAGATTGATTCTAGTTACGCATGGCCACCATCGTACCAAAGCTTCTCCCTCGAGCTGCCACGAAACCATCAAAGAATTGAAACTGGATCAAAGGAGATTGAGAAGAATTGTTTTCATTGTTGCAGGGTATTGACCATTTGAAGTGGTTCTTTCTGGTCCCCTATCTCGTCCTCTTCTTGCACTCATATTTACTATCATTGAATAGTAAGAGAATTTACTGAGGCATACAGACGGATATCTTAGGGATATACTCATTCTAGGGTATACGTCACCCTATCTCTAATGAGTTATCCAATGTGTTATACTCCTGAGCTAAAGTTCAACCTTCAGCTCTGAAACCCAAATTGTCACGATCCAAATTTCAACGTTCGAAAATCGACACCCGTGCTTCACTTGTACTCGAATGTCGCAGATTCAACCGTTGAAATTCGACTCGTGCTGGAGCTTATAACACATTAAGTACAACAACATAGCGGAAGAAAATGAACAATATCATTGATATACAATAGTTGATACAACAGATAGATACAATCGAATATCAAATCAGAGATACAAGAAACAACAGAAATAACATAAGTATATTGGCTAGGCTTTGCGACCCTCGACGGCGGAAAGATACTATAAACTTGAACTCCAAAGAAGGAACTCCAATATCACCAATCTCCATCTCCAAAGCACCAATCCAGAAATAGCTCAAACTTCCAATCAAGTTATACTTGTGGCAAATGCGATCCCAAACGCGATTGCCCAACCAAAACTTCGAAAGCTATCCAAAGACCGAAGAAGATCTCCAAATGCTACCAAACTAAAGACTTCGAAAGCTATCAAATCTACACCTATTATTCGATTATCTGAAAAACCAAACTCTAGAATGCCCGTGTGGAAAATTGTGGGCACCCAGAGTTTGGAAAGGGAACAATAAATTCCGGGTCAGTCATGGGACTGGTATGAGCAAATAAAAACAATTTTCTTTAAAACAAACAACAAAATATTTTAAAAATTGAAATCTGCAATGCTTTTTAGAAAATGAAACTACTATAAGGCCTCCCTGCACACACATAATGCAAGCGTGCAGTTGGAGGAGATTTCTCCTTATGATAGTCAAAAATGCTCAGTATGCAAAAATCCTTTTTGATATTATTATTAGTGCATAGTGGAAAACTTTTCGAAAGTATAATATTAATCTTAACCGGCATAGGTACCATTATATTATGCCAGCTATAGCTACCACCTGAGGTGGCAGGTTATATAATTGCAATCGTAAAAGGATCATATTGTTTGATTAGATTTCCAACAAATGGTCAGGCTAAGGAACTTCTCATTGCCACATGGGCACGCCTCTGGAGGGATACCCCGCGAACCTTCCCGAATCCTTGTCAATACAAGGTCGGTTTACTCCCTTCCCGGGAGTAAAACCTAAGATATGCCACCCTCGGTCGTTTGCGACCTTTATCTGAGGATCCTCAACCACAAAGCAACATCACACGGTAATAATATATAGTGTCCACATGAGAGAAGTATATGGGCTCCATACCATGATATCACCCATTTCCAGAAGGAATGGACATACCCTAGGAGCGCGGCCCCTGCAACCTTGCCACATCTTTCCTGTTTCGACCATTTCCGGTTTATGAGGTCCTGATGCAGACTTGTCCACAAATTTATGTTTTTTTCACAAAGCCATGCTTCGACCAATAAATGATCAGCAACACTTCGTATGCCACATTACCAAATTGGGAATGTATCACTAGTAACCATCAACTACATAACCTTTGAGCTCATACGTCTCAGAGAAGGGTGTTAAGCTAAGAGAATAAATCTCTGCCACCAAACAGAAACGTATTTGATAGAAACCATCTTTACATCTCAAAGTGTAATGTCAGACACACATCCATACAAGTTTGTTCCGGGTTCGAACAGAACCAAAGGTACTTCCTAAGAAGCCCTTGCAATCCGGGTATTCACAATCTCGATCGGACGCCACATCACATATGGAGATATCTATACCGTAGCTAATCAGTACAGAGTCATTCGACGGGTTATCCTTTCGTTCTCGAAAATACCCGGTCTTCACCACTGGTCTTCAAATGTTATCCATAACGTCATATCATCATTCAGAATGGGTTATATGACACAAGGTCCTCTCCCGGCTAAACTGAATAATGAGCGCAATATTTAAAAACATATGGATATTGGGATTTCAGTTAAGTCACAACTTTAAAACCCAAATTTTTCATTCAAATGGCTTAATAAATTACCATTTCCCAATCTTTAAACAAAAAGATTCAATTCACAAAGTTCACCCAGCTTTCACAAAGACTCATTCATATATTTCAGAACAACTTCCATTTCAAATCTTTTACAAAAAGGACACACCTTTAAGATCCCTTTTCAATTTGGAAACGAAGTATACCAATCTTTAACAAAGATTTATTCATATTCTTTCAAACAGTTTCCCTTTCAAATTTGATTAACTCCTTCAATCTTTTAATCAAAATATTTTAATTCATAGCTTTCAAACCATTTCCAAAGATTTATTTCATAACTTGGAAAACCATTTTCATTTCAAACTTGAAATCCTTTTAACACAAATTGGAAATCCTTTCCTTATACGAAAGCTTTTATTATTTGCAAACAATTAGTTTTCGTTACGGAAAAATCCTATTTCATTTATACAAGTTAAAGCCCTTGGGTTAAATTCAAATTCAAAACAATACATTTAAAATGGTTTATGTTATCCTGCCTTTTGGCAAGGCCGTGATACCAGAAGATTGATCGAAAACCAAAGACAGCTCGTCCCGAAGATCGATTATACACTGCTTCACTATGGATATCGATGAATTTTTTCCGAGTCCGGATCGGGCCACAATTGACCAGACATGACGAGCAAAGCTGCAAAAACCAGTGCTCCAAATTTCAAGTCAATCCGAGTTCGCATGCATAAGTTATGATCGATGCAAAATTGAAAGAGATGGCCTCGTTTCGTATTCATTACTGCGCCTCCGTTCGAATCCATTGCCTTCGCATCGATCAGAGCAGCGACAACTTCGTTTGTATCGGTCGAGTTCAAATCCATCATCTTCGTACCCATCAGTATGGCTTCGCCTCACTCTGTTCGAATCCACCAGGTTCGCATCGATCGGAGTGTTCGTATCCCCATGGTCGAATCGATCAAGGTCATCTGTTCGTGTTGATCTTGTGGAAGCCTTGCTCATATCGATCCTAGATTTGTCTTTCGTATCGATCCCCAGAAATCATGGATTATTGTTCGCATCGATCAATAGGAGCCTTTATTTCGTATCGATCGGCTGATAGATATGAAATAAAGCCAAAGCCAATCAATACGAGTAGTACTCCCTTTAGTGATCGATACGAAATAGCACCCCAAACATCGATATGAACAAACCCACTTCCATCAATATGAATTGGAAATGACTATCGAATCGAACAAGGCAATGGTCATCGATACAAATGAGGCGAAGTTCATGGATGCGACACAGTCAACTCGGAGCAAAAGGCGGATCGATGCAAGGAGTGTGCGCCACGTCGCCGCATTGTCACATGCTCCATCGATTCGAAGAGCATCGATTCGAGACCATGGATTCGTACTGGACAACATTTCGAAAATCATAATCTTGCATCGATCATATCTCACAAACCACAGGTCCAAACACTACGAAATTTTCATAGAAGCTTATGTACAAGCTAAAGAACAATCCTGCCAAGTTTTAGCTCGATTGGATCATTTTTTGATCGATACGAAATTGGTTCGTATCAATCACGGATTGAGTCGAAACTTTCAGGGATCGGTCGCGTGGGCCCACTCACGTGCCAGAAGAAGTCTCCCGAAGTTTGAGCGCGATATCAGCCTCCTATGCCTATAAATAGCCCCCTGGAACCTTCAGAAAAGGATCTTTTGGCTATTCAACGTCCAGACTCTGCCGGTTTCAATTCTACATCTTACCATCACCGTTGTATTCAAACTTCAAAGCTATAATCTAGTGTAACCTACTGTAGTAGATTGATATCATCAAGTGAATCAATAAAGTCATAAACTTCTAAGCTTCAAAGTGGACGTAGGCCAGATCGCCGAACCACTATAAACCCTGTGTTATTTGCTGCATTCTTTTAAATTTTTTGAGTATTCTTCATTTTATTCTCTGCATATTATTCATCTGAGATCTGTGATGGTGAATAATCGACAATTGGGTGTTTGTGTCCAATTTTGGCACAAACATTTTGGTGCTTTCACTGAGTAGGCTAATTCAGGGATTCTATCGCTTGGAAGTTGAATTTGAAGATTAAGAATTCAGATCTAAGGAGCTATGACAAGACAAATAAGTAGAAGGCAGAGACCAGAGAGAAGTCAACACGAAGGAAGTCAAGAGGCTTCCTCAGGAGCGAACCAAGCTTTAGTTTTCATCACCAGGGATGAGATGGAGGCAATGATGAGAAGACAAGAAGAGATTATCCAGAATTTGTTTCGGCAGATTGGGCAACTTAGAGCGCTGAACCAAGGAGCGACCGAAGTTCAGAATGGAGCAGGACCATCTGGCGTAGCACCAGAGCTAGGGGGCACACGCCTAGAGCAAGTTTATCCAATCCTAGGAAGAGAATCAGGGGGATCCGAGCAACCTGGCGGCGATAAAGGGATGAATGCTCATCCAGGAGAGCAGACTCCTGAAAGCTCTCACAGACTCGGGGGCAGATCGGAGGCAATGCTCAAAAGATTTCAGCTTGAGGATAGCGATAGATTGGCAGAGATGGTCAGATGAGACATGAGAGGCGGATTAGTAAATAGAGATCTTGAAGATGTGAACAGGAGTCCATTTTCTCCTATGATTAGGATGGCTAGGAACCCACCAGAATTCAAGTTAACATCAGTGGAGATGTACGATTGGAGGACGGACCCCGCGGTCCATCTGACAAAGTATATGAGGCACATGGAAGTGCTGGGGGCATCACAGGAAGTCATGGCCCAGCACTTTCCATTGTATATGACAGATATCGCAGCACTATGGTTTAGGCAGCTGGAGAGCGGCTCTATAGGAACATGGGCTGATTTAACCGATAAATTCATGAGGCAATTCAGGGTTCACAGCGCAAGACCCAAGAATGTGATGAGTTTGGCACCTTTAAAGCAAAAGGCTGTGGAGTCTTTGAGGAGTTTTCTGACGCAATTTAATGCGGCAGCAGCGTCGGTGGATCGACCAGATCCATCCATGGTTATGATGGCAGTTGTATCCGGAATAGCGGATGGCACAGAGTTCAAAAATTTGTTAACTAAAGATCCACCTTTGGATCTGGGAGAATTCTATCATGAGGCAGAAATTTTTTTATGATTGGAGGATGCTAGTGCGGAAAGAGAAGAGGGAATAGATGTTTGTGCTGTCAAGAGTGGAAATCCACCTCGAAAAGGTGCAGAAATTGGTAAAGGGAAATGAAAGGCTGAAGATAATGACGACAGGTCAAAGCGGTGTCGGAGGGAGCCGCGATTCACCACTTATTCAGAGCTGAATGAAAGTTTGGAGCGAATCTACCAAGACACCAGAGAGCAATTTCCATATCGTAGACCAATGCGAAGGGATCCAACTGTTACGAGAGGAAATTAGACAAATAATGCTTATTCCACGAACTGAATGGTCATAACACAAACGACTGTAGACATCTAAAGGATGAGGTGGAAGGGCATATCAGGAACGGTAAGCTACTTCAGTATTTGAGGAGGCAAGCCCTAGCGGTGGAGCCAGAACGACCACCGTCAACATCAGCTAGGGGTGACCCTGAACCGGGACACCGGATGGTTATCAATTGATTGGAATAACGATGAACAAGTTGTAAATTTTTCACTACCGCGGTTAAATTATTTACACATGTACGGAATCGCGAACGACCCACAAGCATGCTCTGAATGACTATTGACTGTATCGTAGTAAGAATTTACACTTTGACATCCTTGTCTTGCTTCTGTTTAGTTTTGATTTGAACATTTGGATTTGGTTTGTTGGAAATTTCAGTTAGAGAATTCATATGAGCATTAATTTAATATTCGTAATTCTGTAAGAGAAGTTACTTGTATATCCCTTGGATCGCGAACGGTCCATAAACACGCCTTGTATGGCGACGAACTGCCAAAGTCGCTAATTCAGAAATTCACCCGAACGTGATATCTGACTCTAGTAATGCCAAGCCTCCCTCGACATTCGATCGCGAACGGTCACACTTTGCCTTGTGTGGCACCCGACCGCGAACGGTCATAATTCACCTAATATGATACCCGATCGCGAACGATCACAT
This sequence comes from Allium cepa, assembly GCA_030765085.1. NCBI lineage: Eukaryota > Viridiplantae > Streptophyta > Magnoliopsida > Asparagales > Amaryllidaceae > Allium > Allium cepa. The sequence goes on along the minus strand of CM060931.1, from coordinate 555,567,359 downwards.
TCTGCCTCGTGCGGCATTCAATCGCGAACGATCACACTCTGCCTCGTGCGGCACCCGACCTCGAACGGTCACAATTCGTCAAGAACGACGCCCGACCGCGAACGATCAAAAATCGTCTAGAATGACATACAACCTCGAACAGCCGCCCTTCGCTTGAAGTGGCACCCGACCGCGAACGGTCCCTTTCCACCATTTGCTGCGAACGGTCAAATTTCACCTTAAATGGCATGCGATCCTAAACTATCGTCATTTTAGATCATATGAAACTATCAAGTTCTTTACAGGTCGTCGACAGGATATGAACATCCCGCTTATAGCATTATAAAATACACCTTCCTATCGCAAGGCATGTTTTGGGGGGCAAGTGCTATCCCACCTTTTGGCAAGGCCGTGATACCAGAAGATTGATTGAAAACCAAAGACAGCTTGTCCCGAAGATCGGTTATGCACTGCTTCGCTATGGATATCGATGAATTTTGTCCGAGTCTGGATCGGGCCACAATTGACCAGACATGACAAGCAAAGCCGCAGAAACTGGTGCTCCAAATTTCAAGTCAATCCGAGTTCGTATGCATAAGTTATGATCGATGCAAAATTGAAGGAGATGGCCTCGTTTCGTATTCATTACTGCGCCTCCAATCGAATCCATTGTCTTCGCATCGATCAGAGCAGCGGCAACTTCATTCATATCGGTCGAGTTCAAATCCATCAGCTTCGTATCCATCAGAATGACTTCACGTCGCTCTGTTCGAATCCATCAGGTTCGCATCGATCGAAGTGTTCATATCCCCATGCTCGATTCGATCAAGGTCATCTGTTCGTGTCGATCTTGTGTAAGCCTTGCTCATATCGATCCTAGATTCGCCTTTCCTATCGATCCCTAGAAATCTTGGATTATTGTTCGCATCGATCCATAGGAGCCTTTATTTCGTATCGATTGGCTGATAGATAAGAAATAAAGCCAAAGCCAATCGATACGAGCAGTACTCCCTTTAGTGATCGATACGAAATAGCACCCCAAACATCGATACGAACAAACCCACTTCCATCAATACGAATTGGAAACGGCTATCGAATCGAAGAAGGCAACGGTCATCGATACAAACGAGGTGAAGTTCATGGATGCGACACAGTCAACTCGGAGAAAAAGGCAGATTGATGCGAGGAGTGTGCGCCACGTCGCCGCGTTGTCACGTGCTCCATTGATTCGAAGAGCATCGATTCGAGACCATGGATTCGAACTGGACAGCATTCTGAAAATCATAATCTTGTATCGATCATATCTCACAAACCACAGGTCCAAATGCTATGAAATTTTCACAGGAGCTTACGTACAAGCTAAAGAACAATCCTGCCAAGTTTCAACTCAATTGGATCATTTTTTGATCGATAAGAAATGGTTTGTATCGATCACGGATCGAGTCGAAACTTTTCGGGATTGGTCGCGTGGGCCCACTCACGTGCCAGTAGAAGTCTTCCAAAGTTTGAGCGCGATATCAGCCTCCTACGCCTATAAATAGCCCTTTGGAACCTTTAGAAAAAGGAACTTTTGGCTATTCAACGTCCAGACTCTGTCGGATTCAATTCTACATCTTACCATCACCGTTGTATTCAAACTTTAGAGTTATAATCTACTGTAACCTGCTGTAATAGATTGAAATCATCAAGTGAATCAATAAAGTCATAAACTTCAAAGTGGACGTAGGCCAGATCGCCAAACCACTATAAACCCTGTGTTATTTACTGCATTCTTTTAAAATTTCCAAGTATTCTTCATTTTATTCTCTGCATATTATTCATCTGAGATCTGTGATAGTGAATAATCGGCAATTGGGTGTTTGTGACCAATTTTGGCGCGAACAGTTTAAAACCCATATAAACACATGTATAACTTGCATAGCCTTTTTAAATCATAGTTTCCAAACATACAATTCAATTTCAAATTTTTGAATTCAAATTTAAATTTCAAAATTTAAGTAAGTTATTCAAAATAACTTTCATCTTGAAATTCCTTTTCAAAAGCTTTTCCATTTCCAAAACCATTTGGATTCAAAATTCAACTTTAAAAACCATTTTCAAAAATCTATGACTTAACTGATTTCCTCATGCAATCCATTTTTGTGTGTGTATGGTGTAGTCCAAGGGTTTCACACAGTAGTGCAACATTATCAAATCATCACAAATTCAAGCATATCAATATTGATAAGCGGTATATTCTATAACGCTTATCTTTCATTCACAGATACACAGATAAATAATATACATTTATCACAGATAAAATAAAATACATTCATCACAGCTTGAATTAAAATAATTCATATCACAAAGCATCACACAGTATAGTTAACAAAAAATTCACAGCAGTTTATTCAATTCAAACATCCATAAGTAAGGTTAATTAATCATTTGATTAATTGAAACCAGATAATTCACTAATCCTGGTTGATTAACATTAATTAATCACAATTTATGTTAATTAATTATCCTTTAATTATTTATTAATTAACCTTTATTAATAAATTAATTTAACCTTTAATATTAATTAATCAACCTTTAGTCGCTAAGTAATTAATCCTTAATTACAAATTAATTAACCTTTTAATCATTAATTAATTAACCTTAATTATGTGACTAATTAACCTTAACCAATCTTTAATTAATCTTTGATTAACCTTTAATTATGAATTAATTAATCTTAAATTAATAATTAACTGACCTTAATTCAATTTAATTAATTAACCTTAGTTATTCTTTAATTAAGCAATTATCCTTTAATCATCTTCATTAATCAATTCTTTAATCTAGCAATTTATCAACCTTTTATTACTTATATTAACAAATCATAAATTAATTAAATGATAAACCATTTTATCTTTATGTTTACTTAAATTACATCACTTAATTAATTTAAAACGCTTAATGTTGATTTGAGAAACCTTTGGTTAATCATTTCTTGATTTCACATTTCGTTGCAATTTGAAACACTTGGAAATTTATCAAATCGTCTTAATAAAATTATTACAAACCATATCAATAATCTTTTAAAAACACTTAATCCTTTAGGAATAAATCTTGGAAAATTGTTTAAAACCTTGTGAATAAATTTCCTTTGAAAACTTGATTTATCTTCCTTTTAGAAACTTATATAATTTAATAAACTTTAAAACTCGTTCAATTGTTTACTTGGATTTTTTCTTTTTAATCAAAAGTTTGCAATAAAACCCGAGCCAAATTGCTTAAACCCCAAGCACGAATTGGAGTAAAATCCCAAAACCCCGAGCCATACACAGTTTCTTCTCTTCCTTTTTTTGTTAAAACTGTTATATCTGGCTAATTCACACAAATACGAACTCAAGCCAAACCCGAAATTACTCGATACTATCCCCGAGACAATCTTCGTCTTCAATCATCACGACATATTCAGACACAACGCTCACGTGTGCATCGTGCACACCAATCTGTCCAACTCCGTCCATTGCCAAGACCGCCGACCAGTCATCGATGGTCATCTCTCCCTAAACAAACACTCAACATCGAAGAATTCATCGCGAAATCAGAATGGGCTATCGAGCTCAACCTGGAAACGAACTTGAACTACGAATCCACTTTGCCAACGACGATCTCGACTACCTGGAACCACGCCGTCCCACCCATAGCTACACCACAGCCTGTCGAGTCGATTCTGCCCATACTGATCACCTCTAGTCCTCCCACGGCGACGCAGCAACCACGAGAACCCAGCCCTTACATCCTTGTCCTTAAACCCTATATTAACTTCGCATGGCTACCACGGCGAGTTGGAATTTTATTGATCATTTTTTTGACGATCTCAAATGCTTAAGCTATCTTCACCAAGAAATCCGACCTTCGAATCACAACAGTTCATCGGGATTTTATAAAATTCCCAATTCCGATCAACTCAGAATTACTCATTCAATTCTAACTTAGAAATTTTCATTTTATTTCCAAAATTCATCATTTTTAATGACAATTCTAATCATATGATTACTTCGTGAAAATCCGATGATCGAATTTTTTTGACTTTGTTTAATTTTTACTGTAATTCATAGATTTGAAATAATTACTCAACAAATCCTTTTGAATCTATTTTTAAAAATAATATTAACATATTACAAAAAATTTCCTTTTTGAAATCAAATTCTAAATTCAATTGTCCAATGAGTCATTAAATTTACTTTTGATGGGTTAGAGGCTATATATTAACAGAGTGATGTTACTTAAGTTTATACAGGCATGCACCCACTTTTTCTTCATACATATAAACACATGCATGCAAATTAACACAATCATACAAGCAATATTTAACTCATCGCTTCAAATATAATTCCAAACATCAAGAAATCAAAACAAGATCAAGTGGTTTGCTCACCTGGTCCAGTTTGTTGAAAGCAGAGAACAGGAATTGTTTTCAACTGGAAACTTCGATTTGTTTTAAGATGATTTTACACTTTTGTAACCGGAAGCATTCCAGTTGAACTTGATGTTTGTGTTGCCTTTGAACTTGAATTTGCTTCTTGAATTCACTGCATATTTTATTTTATTTCTCCTCAGGTTGAAGACATTGACTTTTCCAGGTTTGCTTTTGCTTCTGATTTACCGAGTTGATTCCAGGCTTGAAGATTTTGAAAACAGGTTTTAAAACTTGAGATAAATTATTGTTTGATTTCAATTTGAAACGGCCTGAAGCTTTGATTTAAACTTGCTTTGATTTAAACTTGATTTCAATTTGCACTTGTTGTTTCTAGTTTAAGGTTGAAATTCTGTTTTCAGGTTGTAGTTTGCATTTGCTTTTCTTTGTTCTCAGGTTTACAAAACTGAGAACAGCCTAGTTTAAATTTTTTTCCTATAAAATTCATATTCAAAAGCAAAAAATGATCTAGCCACTTATAAAATGGGCTAACACTTGTTTAATTCTCATCATTAAAATTTTACACTTGTTTACATATAGGCATTTTGTGTTTAAACCCATTACTTAATTTTATTTACATATGTTTTATATCTTTAAAGAATAAAATTTAATAATAAATTAAACACTTGTTAGTTCATAAGATAAAATTGTTACACTTGTTCATGCATTTGTATTTGTTTCACAAATGTCAATTTGTATGTATTAATGTCTTTTATATTTTACATATGACATTTCTATTTAGTTTTTAAATATTATCTAAAATTTTAATTTATATATAAAAACTAAATTTACTTCAAGTATGAAAGGAAAGTGATTTTAAACCTTTTTGTTAATTCTATGTATATATACACAAACTACTTTTATTTTAAGTAAAATAATAAAAAATGAATACCTTGAACCTTTATATTAAATCTTATTTTATAAATTTACAAACCAATTCTATTAATTTCCAAAAGATATGTATATTTAAACTTTTATTAAACCTTGTTTTAATATCATATTATATTTATAATTCTAGCTATATACATATATATTTTTTTCAAAATATAAAACTTTTAAATCAAATTAATTTTATAAAATATTTGTTATTAAATTTCCAAATCAAATTTATTTTTAAAAAAAATCTACTTTTACATATATATATATATATATATTCCTAAATTTCAATTTAATTCTCAACTTAATCACAAATGAATCCAAATCCAATATATTATTCAAAAAATTTGTTTCTGAATTTCCAATTAGGAATTCAATTTAAAATAATATCTATATACATTTATATAAATAAACGAATATCTTTATTAATTTGGAAAATTTGAGTTAATTCACCATTAAATTTACAATTTAACATTAATTTCCCAAATTAAATTTAACTGAAAATCTGGATCGTTAGATATACATTGTCATTGGTGGACAATGAGCATTCTAAGTGAAAATTCCTTTAAAAAAGTAATCGTAGCCTCCAGCCTCATCGACCGAGAATGACTGAAAAGCAGGTGGGATGCAACAAGGTTAAGTGGGTTGCAAATTTGCAATTAGGGTATGTGTATCACCTTTCTAGATACCCTCGAATATTATTACTACGATACATGGAAGGAGCTCGAAAAAGGTAGCAACACCCGAGGCGATAGCAGGTTAGGGATAGTCCGTTCTTGTGTTGCAGGGGATCCCGACGTGGTCCTCCATACGCTGTTTCTAGATGTGTATTGTGATAGGTGATACCCTGGTACTTAGTCATTCGTATGGAATCCATTCTCCAGTACGTGCCTTTACGGTTGTGATTGTAGAGCCTAGTACGCTGGAATTTAGTTAATGTAACAATTTCAGCTATTTGAATAAGTATTTATGCTTAGATGGTATTATAATATCAGAGGATTTAATATGAAATGTTTTGGTTATCGTAAGGTAAAACCCTATCGTGTTTATGTGTGGCATGATCTTACGAGATACCTTTGATTTTCAAAGGATTTTAAAAACTTTAATAATTCAAATTGAGTGTGTTTTCTCACGCTGGCTTTCCAGACTGACTCGGGTGTTATTTTGTTATAATGCTCAGGTCAGACCAAGTATTAGATTCCGGATAGGATGCTATAGAGCTTAGGAGATGAGCTGGATAACAAAGACGTATCACATGTACTTGGTTTTTATTTCACTGTGCACTGCAGGCTATACATTCAGCATTTGTGAAGACAAGTTATTATAACTGTCCAGTATTGAGTTATTGGTTTGTCTTATACTCTGATGATGTAATGTATAAGTAACAGTATAGTTCAAAAAGACCATTTGTTATCTATTATATATTGTTTCGCTGCGACTATGAGATTCTGTGTTGTTGTTTCTATCTTCTTCTTCTACCTCTTTCTTCCTTTCCCTAGTGATCTAGTATTTCCAGCACTTGATTGCTTGGCATGTGATACAGTGGACGTATTGATGTCGATTTTCAAGGTCAAAAATTCTGTGCCGTCATACTTTTGAGATTGAATCTTTATTCATTTTTAGGTACATTTGGAACTCTTTCTAATATACTCACCCATTTGATCAAATTGAATCATTTCTATTGCATGTTATATTGTTCATTTTCCTTTTATACTCTACGTGTTTACCATAGACATACTACATGTGTATCAAATACTCATGTCCATGTTGGTGACAACTCATTGATGAATACAATGAAATATGTAGAACCGTTTTGGTATTAATAGACTTGTGATTGCATATATCAATATGAACAGATCCGAAGAGTTAATCAACTCTTATAACGCTCCCACCAAATGGGTGCATAGTCCTTAATTGTTTGAATATAATTAACTAGTACCATATGATTCATTATTATATAATAAAAATTGTAACAACCCGTAAATTTGATAATTATAACTATTAAACTAAATAATATTTTGAAATTTAATACTGTGAGAGATTAAAATTTAAGAATTATTATTGAGGAAATAATTAGAATATGATTAATAATGTTGTTTGGATGCTATTGATAACTATTTAATGTAATTTCAATCAATTGCAATAAATTTTAGGTTAATTTTTTTATAATAGTAAATAATGAAATAAATTAAATGATGTATGTAATGGTGAGATTGTAGGTTATTGACTGAAATTGGTTAACATAGAATATGAAATTAGTGATGTGGTATATAGTTATAATCTTTGTTTGTAAACAATAAATTTATAAATGTGATAAAATTACTTAAAAGTAACAATTGTTCATTTATCATCTCATTATTTAATATGTTTGGAATTAATATGGATCAACAAAAAAAATTTTGTAATTAATTATTGTAGTTAATATGGTAAAAGATATTAACGATAAAATAATGAACGTAAAAAAAAAAGTAAACTTATGTTAATGTAATTCATAGGGTATTGTTGATTGAATAATAAGGATGATAACATAGGTTTGAATGTAATTGGATGAGAATTAGATGCGCAGTTAATGGCATGAATTGGATAATAAAGGAAACTTTAAGGGATAATAAAATGTATATTTATTTAAGGAAAATAAAATGTGTGCTTTAATTGGTAACATACCAAGTTGATTATAAATAATGGAATGAGGTAAAATAATTAACTGGTAAGTGATGGATGTCTTTTGTTAATGCAATGAACTTTACAACTGTTTAATAACGACAATAAAAGTTAAAAATATGTTAGTAACAATAAATTAAAAATTTATAACCACCATTTAATTTGAAATATATATATATATATATATATATATATATATTGAATTGATTGGCATTTAACCTTTTAAATTTAACAAGGGGAAACAAATTAATATTACATTAATTAATATTACATCCTTTAATTAAGATAAAGTGTAACGATCCGTAACTTTTGACAACTTTAAAATGGCGGTATTTTGAATTTAAATAAAAATTAAATTTGAAAAAAATTTGAATTTGTGATGTTGAGTGTTTTATTTGACCAAATTTAACAGAATAAAATTTGTTTGTGAAATTTCAAATTTTGGTCAAACTTAGTCAAAGTTTGACCTTTGGTTAGAAAATTCAAATTTGAATTTTGAAATTTTATTCTTTTTATATGATATTAGACTGAATTCTAATCTCCTCTCCATTTTTTCATTTTGTCAAAATCGAATTCCTATTGCTCTAAAAATATAAATTACTTTGAAAAATTGACATAAGTTTGCAGTGTATATTTGTGTTTTTGGCTAAGTCATATTGGGTTTGTTTGGTCTAGTTAACCAATAGACCCTAGAAACCCTAAGAGACTTTAGACCCTTCCTTTTCCCATCCATTGACATTATGTTTCCTATTTGATTAAATAAGTACGTACAAATTTTTTTGTCATCGAGAAACTTTCTGCGTACTCTTTTTCTTCCTCAAATCTATAGAACTCAAAAACACCGAAACTCCAAAATAAAAAATCCCCAAACTCCACCTCTCCTCTCTTCAAAACCCTTCCATCCTCTCTCTCCCTTTGCCACCGCCCTCTACCACTAAATCCGATCATCTCCTCCCTCCTCCTTTATTTTATAAAAAAATACAAGAAAACACAATTTGTTCGATTTGCGTCGCCGTACTTTGCTTTGATTTTGAATTGTTGCTTTGGATAGGATTGATTAGCTTGTCGTGTTTGGATTTCAACTTGAATCTATCTATTTATATTGTCGAAAATTCTCTAACCTTGAAAGGTGAGAAATCACTCACGATCAACATTTTATTGTTAGGTAAATAAACATCGATTGAAATGTTATGAGAAATTTTTTCTTTAGATAGGAATATGTGATATATGATGTTATGTTCACTTGAATTTGTGTTATAATATTTACATGCACATGTTGTTTTATATGTCACAAACAGTATATTATGTTGATTTGATTAATTATAACACATGTATATTATATATGTCACATATGATATGTTAGAAAATGTGTTATGTTAGAAAAAAAATTATATATGCAATGTTGAAATATGTCACATATGCTATGTTGAAAAAAAAAGTATTTAATAAAATCATAAGTTGCACATTCCATGTTAATAATATGCAACCTATGCTATGTGGATATAATGTGCTATGTTTGGGAAAAATAATATGACATGTTATTTTATTGTAAATCACCTTGTAATTTCCTTGTATATATGTCATGTTATATATGTTATGTTAGTGTATGACATGTTAGAATTTGAAATATTCACTTATTTGTTTATGATATATGACACATGTGATATGTTAGTTATGCATGTGTGTACATACTAAATTACTAATTATGCATGCATGTTGGTCATTGACATGTTATGTTATTATTGTTCTCACACTCCAAGTTCCCTGATAGTTAGCAAAATCACTTTGGGTTGAAATGATATATATCCGATATAAAACCACTTTGGGTTTAAAAATTTTTATTTAGAAATAAAATTGGAATATTGTAAGTTAAATTTATGTTTGAAATTGAAATTATGAAATTGAAATTTAATTGGTTAATGAAAGTTTTAATTAGATTTTTAGATTTGAACTTGTTGTTTGATTTTAACTTAATAATTTTAAGTGAAAAATTGAAATCTGAAGTTGAATTCAATAATGAATCGATTGGAAATGAACATAAAAGTCCGTATTTGAATTGAACCAATTCATAATATGAAAGATGATGTTTATTTAAACGAAAGCATTTGACTTATTGAGTTATCTGCACATTTCACTTGAGTTGACTTACTTACATAAGAATGTTAGTCCTGACTCGAGTGTTTTTATTTTACTTTACGCTTGGGTTAGACCAAGTATTTCAGTTTAGCTAAGAAACTTATTTCTGAAGATGAAGACAGAGTCGAGGACCGTATCTACTACTACTATAACAATTGTCTGTTTTTCCTGAAAAAATATGCAAATTCTGATTTTGTTGAAAAATAGCTTCATGAACTGTTTATGTATTTATTTTGTGTATTATACTTTATCCTTCCATTGTGAGATTCTGTATTTTATTCTTTTGAATCTTATTTCATTTGAAAATTTCCATTAATAATCTGTCTTTTGAGTAGTATGAGTTAGACATATGTGGTTTATTGTCGATTTAAATTGTCCAAAAGGCGGGTTGTTACAGTTGGTATCAGAGCTTTGGTTTAGAGATACCTTAGCCTGTTGGGGTTTACTCATTAGAGATAGGGTTAGCAATACCCTAGAATGAGTTTGAGTGTATATGTATACGAGAGCGTGTACTTATTTTTTCTATAGTTTTGAAATGAAATAAAAAATTTCCTAACATTATATGTTATATATAAGGGAACGAATTTTTTTATAGCTAATATAGTTATTTGTAATGTGTTTGTTTCATGAAATGATAATATTTAATTATTCTCATTTATCGTTGATTAGTTGTATTTAGTCGGTTTACAAGCGTAGGCTATTATTGTTCATTTGAATTTATGAAATAACACTAGTTTAATAATGGTATATTAAAGAAAATAAAGTGAATGATTATATGAACATGATTTCTAAGTTTAGTCTTAATAAGGAGAATTTAAATTGAAAATCTGTGAACTAAAATTCTGATGTTTTAGAAATTGGTTTCCTAATATTTTTTAAATAATAGTAATATTATTCAAAAGTGAATAATTAGGATATGTATTTATGAAATTGAAATGTTTTGTTGCGAATCTTGTTGTTTTATTGATTGGCAGTTCAACTATTGGAATAAAATGGAATGTTACGAAATTCTAGACAGTCTAAAATTTTGAAATCAATTTTAGTGTCAAAACTTAGTAATTTTGTAAAATTATAGAAGTTGAATTTTATAGCCTTAACTGGAAAAGGAAAATGAGTAAAACAAGATTTGAAATGTTAAAATTTATGTTAAGAAAATGATTTTGAAAGTTTATATGCACTTTTACACTGAAATATGGTACAATAAGTATGAGTTTAAGTATTAGAGCGTCTGAGTTGAAAACTATGGAGAAAAATATGTTTTTTTTGGAAAATGGTACTTTATTAACAATAGAAAATGACATATATTTCCATGATATGCCTCATTAAAACCTTGCAATCCACCTAACCTAAAAGGTGCCTTACAAGGAAAAAGAGTACATATCATTTCTATATATTAACATTACAAAATCATATCTAGAGAAAACAAGTTGATGAACAGATGGAGGAGTAAACTAACACAAGACGCACTCAAAACCATCCGTAATATCCCCTTGATCATTAGACACGAGAAAACATCTATGAAAATAAAACAAATACATGAAGCCGAAAACTAGACTTCACATGGGATAGGGCAACTACTCCAGAAGCTTGATGAATCAACTTCCTCAGGGAATATGCATCATCCAGGAAAGAGAAAGCATCTAACCAGATCTGGAAAAAAAATGGATCTAAAAAAATCAGAAAGCAATCACTATCTCCAGAATTGCTGATTAAGTTCGGAGGTAAGACCAAGGAGAGCTAATGCAAAAGAATTCAAGATGAGATCAAGAAGCATTCAAGGAGGCTATTGATGATTGGGAGAAAACACATCGAACCTCGGATTATCAAAGATAAGTCTCGTCTTTGAGTTCATCACTTGATTATTCAATACATACTGCATAAGAATATTAACATCTTGTAATATCAGGATGGTTCTGACAGACTCCGGCAACTCGATTCCTCTAAATATTCTGCTGTTCCTTTCGCACCATATGTTCCAGATCAGGGAAGTGAAAGTTCAGTTGGTAATTTGTCTTAATATTGTGTCCTTTCCCTGTCTTTGATTAATGCATTCCAGAATATGGTTAATGTTGTAATTAAGATTACAATCAATCTTGATTTTCTGCATGATATTGTCCAGTAATCTTCTCGAATATGGGCAGTTAAAAAATATGTGATCTCTGTCTTCTAAATGGTTTGAGCATAGAGTACATTATTGATCTATATTAGAGTTCCATCTGCTAACACGCTCCTTAGTGTTCAACTTATTCTGTATGGCCATAAGCGTACAAATAGACATTTTCGGCGCACATCCTTTATCCCATATAATCTTGGTCCAGAAATGTTCCGTATGCTTATTTCTGACTTGGTTCCTTGCTGATTTCATTGAACATTGTTCATTGCTATTAGGATTCCAGGCCCAATAGTCTTTTTTCCTTTTGTAATTGAATGTTAATATTATGAATAATATTATGAAATTGGGAAGGAATATTGTCCATGTTTTGTTTCCAGTTATTATTAGAAATTAACACGGAAACATTCATATTATGCTCATTTACCACATCCATGGCATTCCAGCCTACTTTATCAATTAATGTAGACCCATTGATCCATGGATCAAACCATAAATTTGTGGTTTCTCCATTAACAATATTCCTATTTATGAGACCTTTGCACCATTGCCTAGCTCGAACTAATGTTTTCCAAATGAATGAAGCAGTTGGATCCATGTTAGCAGACCAGAAGTTATCTTTTTTATTGCACTTATTTTTTGTCCATTTAGCCCATAGCGATTCACCATTAAGAAATTTCCACAATAGGTAAACTACCGCTGCTTTAGATAAATCTTCAATTTTGCTTATACCAAAGCCTCCTTCATTCTTAGTTTTACACACATCTTCCCAACTCATTTTATGAGCTTTAGATTTCCACAGAAAATTAGCACACAATGAGTTAATTCTTTGTATAACAATTGATGGAAATTGTGTAAACTGCAACCAAAACTGAATCAAAGGGTGAATGACAGTTTTTATTAATTCAGCTCTACCACTTATATTTAGCATCTTACTTTGCCTGTGGTTGATTTTTTTTATTTTTTTATCTATCGGCAATCCAAAATCCCTTGCTCTTAATTTATTATTCGATGGAGGGATGCCCAAGTAAATTATTGGCATAACTGCCAATGCTCAAATTTAAAATGCTAGCTATTTGGCATTTGTTTGTGGCACCTTTACTAAGAAATAGCGTAGATTTATTGTTGTTTAATTCCAATCCTGCAATACTATTCAAATCTTGAAAGATATGCTTGATACACTTGGCATATTCAATAGTAGCTTTGGATATGATCAGAATGTCATCTGCATATATCAAGTGAGTAATCAACGGTTCAGTTGGATATATGGGTTTTATATTACCTTCGAGGAATTCCATGTCAAGTTTTATAGTCAGTAGTTCCATAGCAATGGCAAATAGATATAGTGAGAGGGACTTTCCTAAGTCCTCTCGAACTATTAATGAACCCATATGGTGTGCCTTCTATTAGAACCAAAAAAGTAGGGGTAGAGATACATTCATAAATAAGATCCACAAATAGAGGGGGAAAGTTCATCGATATCTGCATATGATGAATAAATTCTCTGTTGATTTTATCATACGCCTTATGCAAATCAATTTTCAGACATAAATTGTTAGATTTTTCCTGTTAAAACTTCTAATCATTTCATAAGCCATAAGGGAATTTTCAGTGATAACTCTACCAAGGATGAAAGAATTCTGGTTATTAGAGATAAGCTCAGCCAAATAATTCTTCATACGATTACAGAGAAGATTTTCTAGGATTTTATACGACACATTGCACAATGATATCGGTCTAAAGTCAGTCATATCTATTGCATTTGGTTTTTTTAGGATAAGACATATAAACGTATGATTGATTTCTTTAATAATTTTCCCAATGTAAAGAATACCATTCATAGCATTGCATACGTCATATTTGATTTGTTCCCAGTGAAGTTTGTAAAATTTGGAGTTGATGCCATCTGGTCCAGGGGAGCTATTGTCATTAATTTGAAAAATAGCGTTTTTAACTTCCTCAAGAAGAAAAGGTTTGCATAGATTAATTTTTGAATTTGATGACAAAATTTTCTTGCAAGTTATGTTTGGAGATTGAAATGTATTTCTCGGCATAGAGAAAAGATCTGAAAAATATTTTATAGCTGAAAGAGCAATATTTTCTGATGTTGATGACCAAGAACCATTGTCATTTCGAATAAGAGTATTCCTCCTGATTGATTTCATTGAATTGATTATGGAGAAGAAAAATTATATAGGTTTATTTCCTTTCATCAACCAGTTAATCTTCATTCTTCGTTCGTTTTTTGTCGCAATACATCTCATTTTTTCATGAATCTGATAATTTTTCGCACTATTTTCTTCTGAAAGATTGATATTTAGAGGATCTCGAACTAATTGGTTGTAAATGTTATTGGCATCCTCCTTTAATTTATCCAGTTCTGAGTATAAGTTGATTTTTTTGTGGACCATATTTTCAGAGTAGCCTTCACATTTTTTAATTTACAGAGGAGAATGTAAAGATCATTACCTGAGAATTCCTGCTCCTCCGCCATCTGAACAGTGTTCTGGTAACCTCTTTGAAGATGCCACGCATTATTGTACATGAAAGGTGTGACGCCCCACCTCTATGCTCACAATAACAAAGGTTATTACAAGGAATAACGTCTGCTTTTGCGAAGAATAAGGCTTGTTAGAAGCGACCATCCGTAAGTTATGCCTTAGATGAGTATTGATTACATCGATAGGAGTTGTGAAAATTCACTCCCAAAGGTATATATTCAATCCAAATCTAAAACAAAACTACAGTGGCTAAAGAAAAGTCCAGAACAACTCATAATAACAACAACACTGATAATATAATCACATCAGAACAGAAATATCAGATACATAGCGGAAGATAAGTCTGGAATACATACTACAACAATCTATAGTTCCAAAGAACCAGATACACATATACATGGACAACTACATACATAAGATGGGAGTCAGATAACCAAAAGAACTCCTCGAATGCTAGACAAAAGACGATGCTAAATCCCAAAAGCTGAAGCTGCTACAGAATCAGAGATAGAGATTACCCTGAAATAACTCGGTCTGACCAGAGTATTATTTAAAAGAAAATAATAAACGGATCAGTCTAATTTATTCTTAGAAGTGAATGCATCATAAACAACATAAATCAAAATAATAATAAGCTTGAATGAGACTATTCAACATAAGAAATCGACATAATTAAATGAAGAAATCACATCAAACTCCATCAAAATCAACTTTCAAATTCACAATTGAATTCAAAACAACAATTCACAAAATCTAGAAATCAAAAATAGATAAGTAGAAAATCAACATAAAAGTGGATCGATCCCAACAAATGGCGAGTTTTAGCTACGCCGCACGTGCATCAACATATGGCCGAAGCCTACCAAGTACTGTCAACATAATTTTGGCTTCCAACATATGACCCGAAGGTCCAACATATGACCCGAAGGTCCAACATTGTGGCTCGAAAGCACACAAAATCATCAAAATCATCAAACAAAAAATATTTCAATTAACGAGTCCGGAATTAACCGAAATAGTAAAATTATGGTTCCATACTCCGCACTTTTTCTAAATCGTTTAAATCTCTTCATCGTTTCCTTGAAAGTGCAAAATTGTGTATTTTATAAAAATTCATTTTACGTTCTCAAACGGACAAGTCCAAAATTAAGCGAATCAATAAAAGTATGGGTTCATAGTTCTTAATTTTTCTGAATCGTTTAAATCGCTTCCTCATTCTTTTGAAAGCGCAAACTGTGACATTTTTGAAAACAATTTTATTTTAAAACGATTTTTAAAACACGTGATTAAAATAACAACAATTATAGCAATTTCGACGAGGAAATTGCGTATCACAAAATACCGTAAAAACGGATACCAAAGCAGTGTTGCGGGATAACCGCTTAAAAATTTTCACGTTTAAAATTAACAGTTACAGCAGTCAAAACAACCGTAATTTTTTTTAAAGTATTGCAGTGCCAAAATAAGACACGGGCACTACAATGCACATGTACGAAAATTATTTGATCTCAACAAAATTGCGTACACGAATAGAACTAGCTTCAATTGCACGTTAAATAAAAACGTCCAAACTAATATACGCAAGTAGACAAAACTATCCAACAGATAGCCTGAACAAAATCACTTGCGTTAAAACTTTATATGGCAAAACAAATGAAATTCCACTGTATAGGGGACCACACGCATGCACAAACTCCTTTAAAAAATGAGACAACTTCAACAATGCCTGAACAAAATGAAACATTAACTTTGGCCAATCTCAAGTATTTAACAACTACAAGCATGCATGAATTTCTAAAATAAAAACATACGTACAAAATTATTAATAGGGTACGTATGCAACAATACATTACACGCATGAAAGTTCTGATGCCATCATCCAATCCTCATTTACTATCTATTTGCACACGCACAACACATAAAACACGTTATTTATGTGCACATGCATAGAAACAAGGAACCTGAACCATATTTTTATTTCCCATACAAAGCATGAAACATGTAACAAAAGAAAATCAGACATATTTGCACTTACACTTAAAACAATAGCTTGCAGACACATCAACCTTAAAATATGAAATGCCTGGAAATGAAGGTTTTAACTTGCGCACACACTAAAATGATAAAAAAATTACAGGCAACCTTTTTAAGTATGTGCGCGTATATATTTGTAAACTTTGCATGAAAGAAATGTTGAAGTTGAAAACACTATCCATGCTCACAGGTTAAAGCCAAAAATAATATCCATGTTTAGAGGTTGACACCAAAACAATGTATGTAAAAAAAACTGGCAATGTAATAACAAAGAATGCAACTAGATGAGTTGCCTGGACTGTACTTCACGCAAGTACTAGAATTCAACATACTAACATGACCAAACAAGAAAATATGTTGATCTATAATTCACGCATGGACTATAATTCACGCATGTACTAGAATTCAACGTACATACACAAAAATAACAAAAATGACCATAAAAATATGACCTGCATGCACACAAATGATTTAGGCGCAATCTAATAACATGCAACTGAAGTATAGCCCAAATATTTCCCACTCAAGAAAACAATTAGTACAAAGCATAACTAGATAATGCGAGTTCGGCACTCACTAAATCTTTCTTAAACCAGAAAAGAATATCAGTGGCAATTGATTCAAAATGAAGGTAGAGACTTGATGACATAAATTAGATGCGTGAGAATAACTCACATTAATTTGTTTCGAATACAGCTAGAACAGGGGATTCATATATTGGAGCTGCTGCCATTACTGACTTCTCAGAGTTCTGCTTGAAGAGAAGGAAAAGTTTGCAGAGAAAAATGTTATTCTCTTTCCTTTAAATGGCATAATCAATAAAAATGGATGTTGGCCATCTTTCAGGTACACATAGCATTTAATGCCAAAGTGTATTTTGAAAATTTTTTCACGGCTATGCTAGATGGCTATTGACATTTGCATTTTTATGACAAGAAATATAATTAAAGTGTTCACACTTTGTTTTCCCCACTGGTTATTCCTTTGTTGCCAGCAGTGCAAGTGTTAGCATTTGCTTTATGAAAAGAATGTGAACACTTCTTACAAATTGAATTAGATGACAGCTAGGTGAAGTGAATAAAATGTAACGCAATTCAACCGACTTTGCAATTTGAATTGTATCAATATTTTTTTTTTTTTCAAATTTTCAAATTTTTATTTAAAATATCCACTCCGACGGTAATTCAAAAATTACGGTTAAATTTTTTTATTACGACGGTAATAAAATCACGGTCGTTACAGACTCCCCCTTTATAAAAATTGCGTCCCTGTAATTTTCATACTAAAAGTAGTCAATAACGTACATAATTCATCACAACAAAGATTCAAAATGGATAAGATGAATAAGAATGCTCACCCCCACCCGAAGAGGAGAGAAAACCGGGATAAGAACGCTCGATGAATTCTCTGGTTTCCCAAGTGCAATCCTTAGGGTTTGCGGACCATTGAATCTTTACGAGCAGAACTTCTTTGTTCCGAAAGTGTTTCACGTCCGTAGCTAGCATACGAATATGATTTTGCACAATAGACAAGTCGGGTGAGATCTCAAGATCTTGCAACATAGGAGGATCAATAATAATGTCTGAATCTCAAAGACATCGACGAAGCTGAGATATATGAAATACGTCGTGAATTCCCGAAAACTGAATAGGTAGCGATACACGATAAGCGACAGGGCCAATACATTCTGTAATAGGAAACGGTCCAATATAACGAGGAGCCAATTTCCCGGATCTACTAAAACGCACCACACCCTTCATCGGAGAAACACGAATGAATACAAGATCGCCAACAGAAAATTCCAAAGGCTTCCTACGATGATCGGCATAAGATTTCTGCCTATTCTGAGCCTCTTTCATTCTCTGTCTGATAATATCAATCCTCTTTGAAGAATCACGAATATAATCGGGGCCGAGAACTAACTTTTCCCCCGATTCCAACCAACAAGATGACAATCGACACAGCCTTCCGTAAAGAGCTTCGAATGGAGCCATACCAATACTGGATTGAAAACTATTGTTATAAGAGAATTAAACAAGAGGTAAGTGGTCTTTCCAACTACCACCAAAATCAAGAATGCAAGCTCGAAGGAGATCCTCTAAAACCTGATTCACCCTTTCAGTCTGACCATTAGACTGTGGATGATAAGCTGTACTGAGATTGAGCTTAGTGCCCAAAGCTTTTCTGAAGGCTCTGCCAGAAACCACTAGTGAAGAGCGGATCTCTGTCACTAGAATAGAACTAGACACACCATGAAGTCAAACGACTTCCTTAATAAACAGGTTTACCAACAAAGGAACAGTCCAATTGGACTTGATAGGAATAAAGTGGGCTGATTTAGTCAATCTGTCAACAATCACCCAAATACTAGTATGGCCCGACCTCGAACGAGGTAGACCATCAATGAAGTCCATGGAAATCCGATCCCATTTCCACAATGGAATCTCAAGAGGCTGCAAAAGACCACTGGGACGCTGGTGTTCTGCTTTAACAAGTTGACAAGTCATGCAATGACTTATATAACTTGCAATATCATGCTTCATACCCTCCCAATAGTATAAGCGTTTCATATCAGCATACATCTTACTACTGCCCGGATGGATAGTATACTTAGAACGATGACAGTCCTCAAGAATGTCATTTCTAAGATTAGAAATATCAAGCACGATCAATCTACCCATCTTCCGAATACAACCATGAATATCAATTTCGAAATCCTTAAGATCATCACTTCGGCATTCCGATTTACAACTCTGAATAAGAAAAGCAATATGTGGATCCTGTTTCTGGGCATTTGCAACACGATCCAACAAAGTAGGACGAGCTTCCATGCTAAATAAACGCACGGGAGAATCAGAAACTGAAGGACGGTCTTTAATATCACAAAGAGATAAAGCTTCCAAAATATTCCACTCTGCTAGCATCATGGAAACAACAACCTGCTGCTTGCGACTAAGCGCATCAGCAACTCGATTACCCTTACCAGGGGTGTACTGAATATCGAAATCATATGAAGCAAGAAATTCGAGCCAACAGTGTTGCCTCATATTAATCTCTTTCTGAGTAAATAAATACTTCAGAGATTTGTGATTAGTGAAGATAATAAAACGCTCATCCAATAAATAATGTCGCCAAATCTTTAGAGCAAAGACTATGGAGGCTAACTCCAAATCATGGGTAGCATAACGAATCTCATTAGGCTTTAGTTGTCTAGAAGCATAGGCAACTACTCTATCCTTTGGCATAAGAACAGCACCGAGCCCAAAGCCACTGGCATCAGTATAAACAACAAGATCACGATTCCCTTCGGGAACCACTAAGATGGGAGCATGAGTAAGGAGATCTTTTAACTTCAAGAAATAATTCTCACACTTATCCGACCAAACAAAAGGAACGGCTTTTCTCGTAAGAGTGGTAAGCGGTAAGGCAGTACGAGAAAAGTCCTTAATAAACCGGCGATAATAACCCGCCAATCCAAGAAAACTACGGATCTCAGTAACGGTCTTGGGCCTCTTCCAATTCTGAATAGATTCGATCTTGGCAGGATCGACAGAAATACCATCGGAAGAAACAATGTGACCGAGAAATTTCACCCTATTCTCCCAGAAGTGACACTTAGAGAATTTGGCGTAAAGCTGATGCTGACGAAGAGTGCTCAAAACAATCTCCAAATGCTGAATATGATCGGCTTTAGATTTGGAATAAATAAGAATATCATCTATGAAAATCAAGACGAACTTATCGAGATATTTTCGGAATATCTGATTCATAAGATCTACAAAATACGCCGGAGCGTTCGTCAAACCGAACGGCATAACAAGCCATTCGTAAGAACCATAATGAGTATGGAATGCGGTAAGAGGAATGCTATCTTCCGCCACTCATAACTGATGAAAACCGGTAGCAAGATCGAGTTGGGAGAACAGCTTAGCGCCACTTAATTGATCGAACGTGTCATCGATCCTAGGTAATGGATACCTATTTTTGATAGTGAGCTCGTTAAGCTTGCGATAATCAATGCAAAGCCTAAGAGTACAATCTGGCTTCTTAACGAAGATAACGGCGGCGCCCTAAGGAGACGAGCTAGAACGGATAAAATGCTTGGCTTCCAACTCAGATAATTATTGCTTGAGTTCCTCATTTTCCTTAGCAGACATCCTCGTGGGAGGACGACTGATAGGATGTGCACCGGAGATAAGATCTATACGGAACTCTATTGCCCTTTTCGGCGGCAATCTAGAAATAGGCTCAAAAACATCAGAAAAATCACAAACAACAGGAATATTATCTATGTCATCCTCAGATTCGAGGGAAGATATAAAAGCATTCGAAGTATGATCCATGCTTCGAAATATAATGGATAATTGTTCGCTAGCATCGGGATGCTTGAGATATAAAGTTCTTTCGGGACATAGGATTTGAACTTCATAACGGACGAGCCAATCCATACACAATATCATATCAAAATCAAGATGATCCATAACATGCAGATTCGCATGAAAGGAGAAACCACAAAGAATAATCTCAACACCAACACACAACAAACCAAGAGTAGCGGATCCACCAATAGGATTTACGATCCTCAAAGGGTCGCAAAGAGTAATAACATCCAAAGGAATAATATCAACAAGCTCCTTCGACACAAATGAATGCGATGCATCCGTATCAAAAAGAATTCTAATAGAATGGCCATGAAATAAAAAAAACCTTCCAAAACAGAAGTAGTGATACCTTTGGGCTGAGAAGAATCATCAGATGCTTTAGCAACATTAAGCTTCCCCGATTTGAAACCCTTAGGAGCAATAGGACAATCAAAAACCCAATGACCTTTTTTCTTGCAATAACAACAAATGCGAGGCTTAGTACATTGCGAAGAAGATGATCCAACGAACCACAATTATAGCACACCCTCTGAACAGAAGGTGCACTACCAGGCTGAGCACTAGAGGTAGCTTGCTTCTTCTTCTGATTAGAATTTGGCTTACGATAAGGAAACCTCTTATTGCTGGGGTTCTTAGAAACCTCAACATCATCACCACTATCACGTTCCTTTTCAACAGCTTCAAGACAGAGAGCCGAATCAACAAGCTCCTCAAAAGAGAGCTTAAGCTGAAGCAAAAGAACCTTCTTCAAATACTTGTTCAAACCATCAACAAAACGAATATTCTTCTTACGCAAAGTGTTGACGAACTCAACTCCGTACTTGGACAAGACCTCGAAAGATGCAACATAATCAGAAACAGAGCACTTTCCTTGCTTCAACTCAAGGAGACTACGAGCAAGATTAGCCATTTTCGATTCAGGAATGAACTTAAGTTCGAATCGTTCCTTAAACTGAATCCATGAGAGAGTGGACTCATCAACTTTCAAAATAAAAAGCTTATACCAATCAAGTGCACGCTCTTGCAACATACTAGATGCCACGAGAAAGCGATGATGATCCGAAAGATCCATCCGAGAAAATATGCGCTCACAAGTGCGCAACCAAGTCTGAACCTCCATAACACTTTCCGATCCCTTGAAAGGTGATCTCCAAGGTGGGAATAGTCACTACACATGCGGGCGAAGGCAGACTTCTGAGAAGGAGCTATGGAAGTAGTAACAGGAGGCTGAGTACCTCGAAATAGCTCCATAAACTGATTAGCTGACATATAGACACCGTCCGGATGAGAACCACTAGATGGGCCTGCAGAATAACGCTTCCCTCTACCTCTTCCAGCCATAGGCTGAGAGACAAGAGAAGGTAAAGATTAGTTAAACAACACAGAATCGATAAGAAATTTAACAAATGGAATACTACGGAATATATAATTTTATTCCTAGATGTACTCCATATTTTAAAGTAGAAAGGATATATTAGAAAGGCACGAATAAAACCCCCGAATAGTTGTAACACATGTTCCATTCTGTTTCTGTTCTGTGTATAATATAATTTGTTCTGAATTTCAGCTCTGATACCAAGCTGTGATGCCCCACCTCTATGCTCACAATAACAAAGGTTATTATAAGGAATAACGTCTGCTATTGCGAAGAATAAGGCTTGTTAGAAGCGACCATCCGTAAGTTATGCCTTAGACGAGTATTGATTACATCGATAGGAGTTGTGAAAATTCACTCCCAAAGGTATATATTCAATCCAAATCTAAAACGAAACTACGGTGGCTAAAGAAAAATCCAGAACAACTCATAATGACAACAACACTGATAATATAATCACATCAGAACAGAAATATCAAATACATAGCGGAAGATAAGTCTGGAATACATGCTACAACAATCTATAGTTCCAAAGAACCAGATACACATATACATGGGTAACTACATACATAAGATGGGAGTCAAATAACCAAAAGAACTCCTCGAAGGCTAGACAAAAGACGATGCTAAATCCCAAAAGCTGAAGCTGCTACAGAATAAGAGATAAAGATTACCCTGAAATAACTCGGTCTGACCCGAGTATTATTTAAAAGAAAATAATAAACGGATCAGTCTAATTTATTCTTAGAAGTGAATGCATCATAAACAACATAAAATAAAATAATAATAATCTCGAATGAGACTATTCAACATAAGAAATCGACATAATTAAATGAAGAAATCACATCAAACTCCATCAAAATCAACTTTCAAATTCACAATTGAATTTAAAACAACAATTCACAAAATCTAGAAATCAAAAATAGATAACTAGAAAAATCAACATAAAAGTGGATCGATCCCAACAAATGGCGAGTTTTAGCTACGCCGCACGTGCATCAACATATGGCTGAAGCCTACCAAGTACTGTCAACATAATTTTGGCGCCCAACATACGACCCGAAAGTCTAGTACTGGTATTTGACCCGAAGGTCCAACATATGACCCGAAGGTCCAACATAGTGGCTCGAAAGCACACAAAATCATCAAACAATAAATATTTCAATTAACGAGTCAGGAATTAACCGAAATAGTAAAAGTGTGGTTCCATACTCCGCACTTTTGCTAAATCGTTTAAATATCTTCATCGTTTCCTTGAAAGTGCAAAATTGTGTATTTTATAAAAATACATTTTACGTTCTCAAACGGACAAGTCTGAAATTAAGCGAATCAATAAAAGTAAGGGTTCATAGTTCTTAATTTTTCTGAATCGTTTAAATCACTTCCTCTTTCTTTTGAAAGCGCAAACTGTGAAATTTTTAAAAACAATTTTATTTTAAAACGATTTTTAAAACACGTGATTAAAATAGCAACAACTATAGCAATTTTGACGAGGAAATTACATATCACAAAACACCGTAAAAACAGATACCAAAGTAGTGTTGCGGGATAACCGCTTAAAAATTTTCACTTTTAAAATTAACGGTTACAGCAGTCAAAACAATCGTAATTTTTTTAAAGTATTGCACTGCCAAAATAAGACACGGGCACTACAATGCACATGTACAAAAATTATTTGATCTCAACAAAATTGCGTACACGAATAGAACTAGCTTCAATTGCACGTTAAATAAAAATGTCCAAACAAATATACACTACACCAAATACTGAGATTTGCAACTAACCATCCGCGCATTTGGCAACGGTTATTAACCGTTGCCATTTAGCAACGGTTAATCACCATCTTGTTTCAGTTAGCAACGGTTTTTTATCGTTGCTAATTGGGAACGGTTATTAACCGTAGCTTCTTTGGAGACAAATGATGGCTGTGAATTTCATCCTTTCGCGCCATAATTTTGGGCGCGCTTCGTTCCAATTAGCAACGGTTTTCAACCGTGGCTAATTAGCAACGGTTTGTAACCATCGTAAATATTTTAGGCAGGGCTGGCCCAGGGGCAAGCCCACCAAGCCCCTGGGATGGGGCAACCAACTGAGCCGGGCAACACCAAAAATCTATTTTACTTCAAAGTTACAGCTCAATAGCAATCTCCATGTTGGCGACGCTCGAACCCAAAAAAACTAGGGTTTCAAAAATCAACGCTTTCTAAATAATCATCGCTGCATACTCGGCTATTCCATCAGCCATCATCGGCTCATGCTTGCCTCCTACGCGATATTTTCTACTGCTGATTTGAAGTCCTGCTACAGTCTCTATACTGCCACTGCTAATTAAGTATGCGAATTTCTTGTTTTGAGTTTTCTAATTTTCTAAAATTGAGTCACCCTTTTACTGCTTTAGATTTCATTAACCTTGAAAACGCCTGAAGCTAATAACTTATTAGTATTTAGTTATAACAACTAGTTTTCTGTAAACAATCGTTTAGGAATTGAAATTTGAAAGCTGAAGCTAAAAAACTAATAATTATTTAGGAACCGATAGTTACGTAGATGTACTATTTTTCCTGCAATATGTGTATGTCTAGCCGCAAACATTTAGGCAGAACCCAATATGATTTGCCTGTACACTTAACTAGATACACTAATTTGTAAACTTGATACATTTCGTTAAAAATTAAATACACTGTTTTGTAAACTATTTGAGACTATAAGTATTGCAGCCCACTTAATGTGGCAACTTTTGTATAAAAAGTTGGTACTTTGTTATGTTATAGTTTTATATGTGATTTTATGCTCATATATGAAAAAAAATAAAAAAAAATTGACATGTTATATAGTAAGGGGCAAAAAAATTCATATTGGGCTTGGTCAATCGATTCTTTGGGCCGCCTTTGCTTTTAGGATTGATGTTTCATTAAGTTTTTGGGGATTGATTATAGTCAATATCTACTGCTCTTTAACAGTTTGCCAAAGTAGAGATGCACCTTCTAATCTGAACCATCAGAATACATATTTGATGTTTTAAGTGTACAGTGTTAGAGAACCAAGAAACAATTGGTTATGCAAGGGATGATCTTTTTACATTTATATGTGATTTGTTTTACAAATTGTAATGTACTGTATTGCACTGCATGCTAGTTAGACATAGCTGCTTATAGTGACTGCTAGGGTATAAGTTGATGCAATGAATTTTGTTTTACTAAATATGAGACCATATTTAGTAAGTGGATAAAATTGTTGTTAACGGCGCAAACCAAGTATCAGGAGAGGGGTAATGCATAGACATTACTCTGGTGCTACAAAATGGCGCCGTTGTAATGGCAAATTTTTTGGAAACAGTTTGATGCTAATTTTAAATTTCAAGTGAAATCAGAAGAATATACATCTGTTTAGTTAATATCAGAGTTGAACTTGGTGGAAAGCCATAAGATATTGTTACCTATGTTTCTTATTAGCTCTTGTTATTTTCTTTCAGTATGTCTTTTAGTATTAACAAACAATGGATGAATCCATCTAATCAAAGAAATACAGAATATGTGGAAGGTGTGAGAAATTTCATTAAATTTGTTTCTGAAAACGGTGGCAATAAGGAAAAGTATTCGTGCCCTTGCACGCGGTGCAAAAATGAAGATACGTTCAAATTAAATGACATTCATTTTCATTTGCTTAGATATGGTATTGTTCAATCATATACCGTGTGGTGTTTTCACGGGGAAAGAATACCGGAGAAGCCAAAACAACAACCGGTTAGTCATGCCACAAATACTGATGAGTCCGAACATATTAGGATGGAGGATTTGATCAATGATGCAGATAGATTCCATCATTTTCAACCTACAAGTCAGTTGCATGATAATGCTAATATTGGTGAGCAGTTTACGGATAAATCATTTTTTGATAGTGCAACTACAACAGAGCCATTGTATCCTTCTTGTCCAAAAGAGATTACAAAGTTGTATGCCATTGTGAAAGTGAATAGCTTGAAGACCCAATACGGCTTTTCAGACAATGGTGTGACTGCACTACTCGAATTCATAAAGGAGCTACTCCCCGAAGGTAACACGCTACCGTCAAAGTACCCCGACGTGAAGAAGATCATTAAGCAAGTTGGGATGAATTACATAACTTATTATGCATGCATTAATGACTGCATCTTGTACTGGAAAGATAATGCGAACAAAGTTTCATGTACAAATTGCAACGCACCAAGATATAAGACATCATTCGACGAAGAGAAAAAAGCTACCACAGTACCTCGAAAGACCTTAAGACATTTTCCTTTAATTTCTAGATTGAGAAGACTGTATACTGTACCATGGATAGCAGAAGCGATGACCTGGCATGGTCGTGCCAAGTCCGGTACAACCATAATGCGTCATCCGCGTGATACTTCTCAATGGAAAACTACAGATTCTTTTGATTCTTCGTTTGCTGTTGAACCACGAAATATCACGCTTGGAATAGCAACAGATGGTTTATGTTCGAATGCTTCTTTAACTAACCCTTACAGCTGTTGGCCAGCAATTGTAGTACCATATAACCTTCCTCCGTCTTTGTGCATGAAAAGAGAGTTCTCAATGTTAACACTGTTGATTTCTGGGCCAAAACAACCGGGGAAGGATATTGATGTTTATTTAGAACCTTTGATAGACGAGTTAAAGCAGTTATGGGAAGGAGTCGTTACATTTGATTCATTTAAGAAATCTGAGTTCACAATGAGAGCTAGAGTGTTGTGGGAAATCCATGATCATCCCGCTCTTGGGACTTTATCGGGATGTACAACTCACGGCTACTTTGCATGTCCTATTTGTGGAGAAGAAACTACATCTGTTTATCTCCCTGAAAGTAAGAAGATTTGTTACATGGGACATCGTAGATTTCTTCCGTCTGGACACAAGTTTCGATACGATAAGACAAATTTCAACAACGAGCAAGAACTTAAGCGTCCTACAAAACCACTGACTGGTTATCAAGTTGAAAAAAAGGTAGCCAATATAAAAATGAAAGTTGGTAAAACATACCGGAAATTGGTCGAAAATGGAAAGAGACAATCGATGAAGAAGTTCCTGCATGGTATAGGAGGTCGAAGTTCTTTGATTTGCCATATTGGAAAACAAATTTGACCCGACATAATATTGATGTTATGCATACGGAGATGAATGTCACGAAACATTTGATCAACACAATTATGAACCATGAAGACATGTCAAAAGATGGGATCAATGCACGGAAGGATTTGAAAATCATGGGTATAAAACAAAAGTTGTGGGTGATAGAAGATCCTGAAACAAGTAAAGTAACCATACCAAATGCGACTTTCACTTTGAGCAAAGAAGAAAAGATACGATTTTGCACCATTTTGAAAATTTTGAATGTGCCGAGCAAATTCTCTTCGAACTTCCATAACAATGTGAGCATCAACCCTCCTGAACTAAAAAATATGAAGTCACATGATTACCACGTCATAATGCAACATTTACTTCCGGTATTGCTTCGGCATTGTTTTCCGCAACATAAGGATCTACGGAATGCTATTCACCGCATTAGTCTCTTTTATAACATTTTGTGCTCAAAGGTGATCAACAGGGAACATCTACTAAAAGCAAAGGCTAGTTTGGTAGAAGCAATGTGTGTTATTGAAAAACATTTTCCGCCTGCATTTTTTGATATCAGTATTCACCTTATGGTTCATTTAGCCGTTGAAGCATTGATTTCTGGTCCTGTTAGATATAGGTGGATGTACCCATTTGAACGGTAAATTACTAATTTTAGTTATGTACATAATTATTCGATTTAAATAGCTATTGATGTCTACATTTTACAATTATTCATCTTCATAGGTTGATGAAAACATATAAAGGATATGTGGGCAACAAAAGATATATTGAAGGGTGTATTGCAGAAGGATATATTGTACAAGAAGCTAGTCTTTACTGCATGGAGTATATGCCAAAAGGAGGTGCTGGCACTCATAAACATACCCGTGAAGCATTTTTAGACGAGGATGATGAGTTTGCTGATGAAATAGCACTAGATAATGGTAAAGATATAACGTTAACTCAAGTGCAATTTCAACAAGTGCGTAAATGGGTCCTTGATAAGTACGACGGATTGGATGAATGGAAGAAGTAAATTCATGAATTTGTTCTGAATTCTTATTATTGTAAATCAATTCATATATATAGTATTTATTGTGTGTTTTTCGTTGGAGGTGTAACTCCTATGTTCAAAGCACCAAATCTCAAACTCGAGACGGGGGTACATCTGGGGAAGCTATTAAATATTTCACTTTTTGGTTACGTGAGGAGGTATATGTATTAAATATTTAACGTATTTTCAAGTTGACCATACACCTCCTTGACAATGTTTTTTTACTTATTATGTTTGTTGTAGTTGTTGAAGACCGTCGATGTTGACTCAACTCTTTGGCGGTTAGTTAACGGGCCGAAGTTTGATGCCCGTAGTTATATGAATTACCAAGTGAATGGGTTTTTATTTTCTCCGAAGAGTTATGAAGAGCGAAAGCTAACACAGGATAGTGGTGTATGCATGAGAGCAATTACACAATTTAGAGCGAGTGGGAAGGATAAAAATTTTAAGGAAGCAGAAACAACTTATTACGGAGTCATTCAACAGATAATTGAGTTGGATTACATTGCCTTCAAACAAACAGTTTTTTATTGTGATTGGGTAAAGGTCGAAGATAAGATCAATGGTTGTAAAATAGATTCTGTTTCAAGCTTGATCACAGTTAACCTGGGAAAATTGAAGAATAAAGATAGCGTGAATGATGAGCCATTTATTCTTGCATCGGAAGCGAGTCAAGTGTTCTACTCAAAAGATTTAAAAAATAACGGATGGTTTGTGGTTTTGCATACACCAAAACGGTTGACCATAAATGTGGATGACACTGAGTTTCCCACCGTTTATCAATCAGCTTTTGAAGACAATGAAAAATTAGAAGATCTTATCAAATGCATATGTTAACTTTGTATTTCAGAGCAGTCATTGTACCTTAACAAAATATTTATTTAAAATGGTGTAAAATGTAGAATGGTGTGTTATATGATAGTAATAGATGCATTATATTTTGTGTTTG
Organism: Allium cepa; assembly: GCA_030765085.1. Classification (NCBI taxonomy): domain Eukaryota; kingdom Viridiplantae; phylum Streptophyta; class Magnoliopsida; order Asparagales; family Amaryllidaceae; genus Allium; species Allium cepa. Next base: position 555,537,759 of record CM060931.1, on the reverse strand, counting down.
TATTTCGGAGCAGTTATTGTACCTTAACAAAATAAGGATGGATATATTGCAAGAGTTCATTTTGTGTTTGTAGTTGTAGGTACTTACATATGATCACATACATACACACATGTACACATACATACATATGATCAGCTTGACTATTCTTTCTTTCTTTGTGTTTGTAGGTAGACAGGCAGTTCAAGATATTGTATTTGCACCCTTTAGTTCAGCAGTGCTAAGGTAATATATTTTTGTATTTCCATCCTTTATTTCAGTCAGTATTTTAGATATTGTTTTGAATCCGCTTAAGTTTAAAATTCTGGTGATGCAGGAAGACTTTATCACTGCCGCATAAAAGTGAATGTTCCCCTTCCCGCCCATCCCTGTGATGCCCGATTGCTGTTAAGCTGCTGTACATCTGATATAGTAAACAACGTCCCCTTCTGATTTGTCTGATCCCACAAGTTTCTCATCTCGTAATGTGGTGAGAAGTTGGTGGGATCAAACAAATCAGGAGAAGGGGACGTTGGTTCATATATCAGATGTACAGCAGCAATCGGGCATCACAGGGATGGGCCGGAAGGGGAAGAAATGTACGTCATAATGTTGTTGGGATTATTTTAGGATTTTAGACTTTGCAGGACATAATGTCACAAGATGCCACACCACCGTCAAATGATACGACTTCACAATCATCCACTTTAAAACGGGAGAAAGTTGATATAGACAACTACGGTTCTCCAGTCGGAATAAATGGTTCAAAGGTCGCTATGAAGATTGGTAAACTAGTAAGAAATCGTGTGCCAATCTCATATCCAAGTTGGAAAAAAGTTCCGCCAAATTACAAGGAAGACGTGTGGAATCAATTGGAGGTAAGTTCTACAATCTCATAACCATTTTTATGTATTGTTTCTGTTTGTAAAATATAATCGTCTGATTGTAATATGCAGCCTTTTTATGTACTGCTTCTGTTTCAAGATATATTCTTTTATGATATTTATAGGATATTTAGATTGATCACTTTATTCATAGAGACTGATGAAACTATATACGTTGAAATGTAAAAATCCATATACTTTGAAATGTAAACTTTGTACATGAACTTAGATGGTTTAAATTCATTTATAATGCTTTCAATACGTAAATAAAAAATGGTTTACATGCATTTTTTGTTATGCAGAAATATTATGAGCTCGATCCTCTATCAAAGGACCTTATTATGAAAAAAATGTCCGAGGCTTTTAGGAAACACAAGAATGATTTGCACAAGAATCATTATGACCATTTCATCACTGACGAAGAAAGAATGAGAAATTGTCCACCGAAAATTGCTCAAGATGATTGGGATGAGTTCATAAGAAACGAATCAAAACCCGAGGCGAAAGAAAAAAGGAAGCGAGGCAAACAAAATAGATCAATGTTCGAATATGGTCACCATTCGGGACGTAAGAGTCACGCTATGATTACTCAAGAAATGGTACGTGTCATTGAATTGGTGCATCACATTGCATATACCATTAGTTCCAAATATAATTTTAGGTCATTGTATGCAGGTCGATTCAAGTAGTCCGGGAACAGAAGTATCACGTCTTCAAGTATGGGAGAAAACGCATAAGAAAAAAGATGGCAGCACGTCAGATGCGACATCTTCCTACTTTGTAAATTAAACAAATAACAACGCCTCTAAATTAAATTTTCATTATTCATATATATATATATTTACTTTTTAGGAAAAAATTGAAAAAGAAAAGGAAACGACGAGTGGTGGTGATGAAGCCGTCTTTATATCAGTGTTTGGTAAAGATGTAAAGGGCAGGAGCCGAAGTATTGGGACCAATATAGCTCCTAGCCAAGTTAAGAGTGCTGTCATTCCATGCAAACGGCTCAAACAGGCCCAAGGAGTATATGAGCAGCGACTGCAAAATGTGGAGCAAAAATTGATGAAGCTGGACAATATGGATGATAAAATGGAGCGTCTTCACAGCATAGCCCAAGATAATCGTCAAGTAGGCGGTGAAATCGCATCTTCTCAGTTTGCCACTCCGAACAATCACTTAATCGACCAAAGATGTGAAATCCTGAACTTCGAGGACGAAGTAATTGCAACAGGTACTATTTTATTAAAATTTGAAGAAAATAATATGTTGCAAAGTCAGTGAATGCTTAACTTCGTGAACGGGAGAGTGCGCTGCATTTTCTTGCACGTATAAGCAAATTTATAACTTGTTGCCACATGTTTAATACAAAGTGAACCGTCACAATTTTGCTGAGTTATATCTCAACACACTTTTACATTTTTCATTTAACATAGCTGAACAATAGTGAGGCTGTTAGTCAAGAAATAAAACAAGTTTGTTATCACGTTTACAATTGCTGAGACATATTAGTAAACAATTAACAGAGAAGCAAGGCAATGGGTGAAAACATTAATTCAAAAGCAACTTGAACTTTACATTACTCTGCCACAGCTAAGGGCTAGCCGACCAGTACTTGTGTACATCGCATTAAATGAATATGTACCCAAAACACTTCTCGGCACTCATTTCTTTGACTTAAGTAAAATAAAAAATAAAGATAACACTTCATCATCCTTTATTCCACTTCTTTCAGCATCTCAAGCAAAGCATTAATGGCTGATATTGTTTAAACTTCTGCACCCTTTTAAATTGAGTTGCTAGCTGTTGTAGAGCAAAGACAGGTGAGTTTGAAACTCACGCATTTAATATATATGTTGCCTGGTTGCCAAAAAAATTCTCTGTAATTCACTTCTGGCATTAAACCTAAGTCATTATTAGGCAAATATGGGTCTAGTTCATATGCTATGAAACTTAGGCCATCGCTGCATGTTTGTGAAATGGTTTTGGGTAGCATGAGTTTTGTTTTTTGTTTATATAAGTTTTCATCTTAAAAAAATCTGGTGCACTGTCCCTGATGCATGCGAGTAAATCCTTTTGTACCTGCGTATGCACTGCCCCTGAACCATGCAAGTTTATTTCTTTGTTACCTGCGTGTGTTATTTTTGCAAATTACATGCTTTATACGTGTGTTTTACTTTGATTTTTGTGTGGAAATTCTTGCATGCGTGATATATATTGCATGTATAATTTTCTAAAGGAAAATGGTTCCAAGATTTAAAACTTTTATTCTTGCGTGTGTAGTGTCCCTGAAGCATGTAAATATACCACCTCTAATATATGCGTATCCTTGCATTGAAATTATTTCATGCGCACACTTATGCTTTTGTGCCCATATATACCACCTCTTAAATGTTTGGGAGCTTGTTAGTTCTGTAAATGTGATTCCATATATTCACTCCAGAAATGCTTATATAACAGGTACTATATGCCGAGATTCCACAGCATTAGTAATTCATGGAAAACCAGTACCACCCACATATGAAAAAGTGTTGTTGGACAAAATTTTATTGCCGGATGAGCTAACCGCCAAAATATGTCGACAATTTACCGAGACTTTTGGGGATGTTGGAGCCGGAGGTTATGTGAGCCATCAAAAGTGTTTGATACGATATCTTTAGTCGTAGGTATTGATATTTATGACTTGTTCTTTGCATATATTGTTGATTTTCTTTTGTTTGCTGTATATAAAATTTGCATATGCAAATGCATGTGTATTTTGTCCTGGTCTGTCTTGTTTACAAGATAATCGACAATTTATCAAATACTAGGAAGTAAAGCTTTTACCTTCAAAAAAAAAGGTTGAAGCCCATTATATTCTCCTTCAATGCCTCTCAAACTAAAAAACAACCGTGTTTAAAAATTATTATAACATTTTATATTTGCAACTTGAAAGAAGTGTTGCCAACTCGTACAAAGCATAAAACATTATATCGACATTGCATTTCAAAGTCTAAGCTAGAAAGATAATCAAACATTCACCAATTTTATTTTGATATTCGAAATAATAGAATAGAAATAGTTCAAAGTTGGATAATGAATTGCATTCAAGATTCAATGCAACTTCTATTAGTGGTAATTAATACTTATGTCACACGGACTGAGTCAGATTACATCCAGTGTCTATTCAAGACTGACCAAAAAAAAGAGGGTTGATAATCTAATTTCTTTGTACAACTTTTCTTTTCTGAAAATTTACATTTCCAATTTGCATTTACTGTTCACTATTTCTGCCTTTCTAACAACAAACAGCCCATTCACAGCTCCACATACCAAACTACTTTGTTTTGCATTTAATCACCAAACAACATCTCCAATTCAAAACTGTCACAATAAAATAGCCTCCCCCTATACATTCCTCCTTGCTGACCACCAGTCACTACCCTTGCAATACCACTCCATCACCTCTCCCATACAACATTCCTTCTCCACCGCTCACCCACAAACTTCTCCCTTCATGAAATTCAACACAATGCACAACTGACACTGCCTCGACAATAATACAGCAATCTTCCTCGATAACATCCCTTCATAACATCATCTACACATATCCCCTGTTGCCATTGCATAGAGTAACAGCCTCCACATACTTCATCCACTCAGCCAAAATCATTTCTGCAATCATCGACACAAAGCCTTCACTGACACTGGCCACCTCTGGCCTTTCATCGAACTTCTTCAAACTAAAACAAATTAAGCTCTGCTCCTCCCCCTTGCAAATTGCTTACAGCAATCAAATTGCTCATCCAAACTGTTTCCAATTACAACTAACTCTACTGCTCACCATCATTTCTTACATTCACCATCAACTCACTCTACTGCTCACCCAAACCACTTCCCAATACTGTCCTACCCAATACACTTCTACAAACCACCATACCTTTTTCCTGTTTGGTAGATTCCATTTCCACCTGTAAATCATACCTACCATTGATGCAATTAATTTGTTCTGTTTATCTGCAAGTGCATAACGTTGACCAACTCTTTAGTATATTAATTATTAATATAATATATGCATAAGGTTACCCTTGAACTTAGTATAATATATGCATATGTTTGCTGCCACTTTTACTTGTGCATTATTATTGCTTACACAGGAATTCCGTTGCTCTATTAACTGAACTTGACCAAGCTAAAATTCACTGTATGCTTTGAGTTTAAAACCAGTTTTTACTTTTGCACAGGAATTGGATAGAATACTGTATGCACCACAGCATGAGCCAAAGAAATATCAGCTTCGGCTAACCTGCTCAGCATCCTTTTAATGTGTTTATTATATGTAGACTTCACTGCTTGCAAAACAATGTAGTGTAATTAATGAAATCTTTGTACTGTAGTGTAATAAACAATGCAGTGTAATAAGTATGATATTCCGGCACGGTAGCATTCTGTTTGCAAAACAATGAGTGTAATTATAAGTTTGATAATTTTATATGTATGGTATATGTGCGATATATTTATAGTGCTTGTGTACCAATATTTTGATATTCTGGCATATTTTGATATATGTTGATATTCTGGTATATATACTGAGATATGCGTGTAACGCAGTAGTGAGTTACAGATGTGATTTTGTAGGAGCAGGAGCAAACACTATGTGCAACGGGTGTTGATCGTTGTTTTATGTGTGATTTTGGGCATAAAGCAACGGTTTTTAACCATTTTTTACTGGACATGAAGCAACGGTTTCTAACCGTTGCCTTTTGTACATTAAGCAACGGTTTATACCCGTTGCCTATTGTCCATAAAGCAACGGTTTATACCCGTTGCCTTTGGCCCAGTTTGGAACGGTTTATAACCGTTGCCTTTGGCCTAATTTGCAACGGTTAATACCCGTTGCCTTTGGCCCAATTTGCAACAGTTTATACCCGTTGCCTTTGTCCAAATTTGCAACGGTTTATACCCGTTGCCTTTTGGACATAAAGCAACGGTTTTCTCCCGTCGCTAAATTCAACCACTCCTATTTTGAAGACGGTTTTTACCCGTTGCTTTTGGACTTAACAACGGTTTTTACCCGTTGTTAATAGCTTATAATGGTGTAGTGATATGCAAGTAAACAAAACTATCCAACAGATAGCCTGAACAAAATCACTTGCGTTAAAACTTTATATGGCAAAACAAATGGAATTCCACTGTATAGGGAACCACACGCATGCACTAACTCTTTTAAAATATGAGACAACTTCAACAATGCCTGAACAAAATGAAACATTAATTTTGGCCAATCTCAAGTATTTAACAACTACAAGCATGCATGAAATTTTAAAATAAAAACATACGTACAAAATTATTAATAAGGTACGTATGCAACAATACATTACACGCATGAAAGTTCTGATGCCATCACCCAATTCTCATTTACTATCATTTGCACACGCACAACACATAAAACACGTTATTTATGTGCACATGCATAGAAATAAGGAACCTGAACTATATTTTTGTTTCCCATACAAAGCATTAAACATGTAACAAAAGAAAATCAGACATATTTGCACTTACACTTAAAACAATAGCTTGCAGACACATCAACCTTAAAATATGAAATGCCTGGAAATGAAGGTTTTAACTTGCGCACACACTAAAATGATAAAAAATTTACAGGCAGCCTTTTTAAGTATGTGCACGTATATATTTGTAAACTTTGCATGAAAGAAATGTTGAAGTTGAAAACACTATCCATGCTCACAGGTTAAAGCCAAAAATAATATCCATGTTTAGAGGTTGACATCAAAACAATGTATGTAAAAAAAAAACTGGCAATGTAATAACAAAGAATGCAACTAGATGAGTTGCCTGGACTATACTTCATGCAAGTACTAGAATTCAACATACTAACGTGACCAAACAAGAAAATATGTTGATCTATAATTCACGCATGGACTATAATTCATGCATGTACTAGAATTCAACATACATACACAAAAATGACAAAAAGGACCATAAAAATATGACCTGTATGCGCACAAATGATTTAGGCGCAATCTAATAACATGCAACTGAAGTATAGCCCAAATATTTCCCACTCAAGAAAACAGCTAATACAAAGCATAACTAGATAATGTGAGTTCGGCACTCACTAAATCTTTCTTCAACCAGAAAAGAATTTCAGTGGCAATTAATTCAAAATGAAGGCAGAGACTTGATGACATAAATTAGATGCGTGAGAATAACTCATATTAATTTGTTTCGAATACAGCTAGAACAGGGGATTCCTATATTGGAGCTGCTGCCATTACCGACTTCTCAGAGTTTCGCTTGAAGAGAAATAAAAGTTTGCAGAGAAAAATGTTATTCTCTTTCCCTCAAATGGCATAAGTCAATAAAAATGGATGTTGGCCATCTTTCAGGTACACATAGCATTTAATGCCAAAGTGTATTTTGAAATTTTTTTCACGGCTATACTAGATGGCTACTGACATTTGCATTTTGATGACAAGAAATATCATTAAAGTGTTCACACTTTGTTTAATCCACTGGTTATTCCTTTATTGCTAGCAGTGCAACTGTTAGCATTTGCTTTATGAAAAGAATGTGAACACTTCTTACAAATCGAATTAGATGACAGCTAGGTGAAGTGAATAAAATGTAATGCAATTCAACCGACTTTGCAATTTGAATTGTATCAATATATATATTTTTTTCAAATTTTCAAATTTTTATTTAAAGTATCCACTCCGACAGTAATTCAAAAATTACGGTTGTTACTGATTTTGAAAACATTTATTACGGCGGTAATAAAATCACGGTCATTACAAAAGGTATGCAACTTCTTCTTTTCTTTTGAGCTACAATCTTAATCATGATAGGGGTGTGATCGCTTATGGAATGATTGCCAAAATTTATGCCAAATTGGTTAAACTTATTAGTCCATAAATTATTTACAAAGACCCTGTCTATTTTACTATGTATAGAGAAACTGAGGCCTCCTCTCCATGTGAAATGATTTCCTGTGAATTCTGGCTCAATGAGATTAGATTTATTAATACAATCCATGAATTCCTGATCACCCCTATCATTATGAATATCGTTATTTAGTCTATCGGTAGGGAATAAAATAGCGTTAAAATCGCCTGCCACTATCCAAGGAAGGCTAATATTCATAGATTGATCAATGATATAGTTCCATAGGTCTTTTCTCCTTATTTCCTCATTAAATGCATAAATAGTGGTACAAATCATGCTAAATCCACTAGCATCATGTAGGATGCAAGAGATATATTGTTCGTTCGTGTGACATATATTGTCATGAGAAAAATATGTTATAAATAGAGTTAAATGGTTGTAAAAATGTTTTTGGACTTAGTTATAATTTATGAATTATGTTATAAATAATTCGAAAAGTAAAGTGAAAACAAACTAGATAAACAAATATGAGCTAAAATGAAATGGTTATAAACAAAGCCATCACTTATAAATTGTTTACGAAATAAATGGATGTTGCAAGAAATGGTTATAATTAAAGTTGTGATAACTTTAAACTCGAATAATGTCTTACAAAAGAGGTTAAGCCCTTATAAATTGGTTATAAACTTGAGGAAATTTCGTATGAAATGATTTACAAATAAATGCAGTATTAAATGAGAAATACTATATGTGAAAATGAATGTGATTTAAAATGAAGCGGGATGTAGTAATGTTATTTGTTAATGATTTTGTCATTAAATGGAGAATTTTTTTAATTGATAAGAGATAAAATGCGTATAAATGAATGAGATTTATAATGTAAATAGAAAATGTAATTGTGATGAAACAAACTGGAATAAATTCGTAAGTTGTACGTATATTGTTTTATCTGCATAACTAATTTGATCTGGATTTGAGTACACAAGTTCGAGGTGAATTAAACCATTTCCTATTAGGATTTTTCATTCAATTCTTGATGGAAAATATTTGATATGGATTTTTGGTCTAATTTAAAATTCTCTATCATAGTATATGTCAATGCACAGAGAATGATGGTTTCTAGTCAAGAAACCTTATCAAAGTCCATATTAGGAAAGTCGAATGAACAATACTAGTTCGGAAGCGAAATTATGTGGTCGAGCGATCGAATGTGATATTGCATGATGATGACATATGTACATCTTATGTTCTAATATAATTGATATGCTTTGACACTGAAATTGTTGGGTTGGATATCCTATGTAATTTAAATTGAATTTTTTTAATGAAAACCTATTATAAATTCAAAACCATTTTACAAAACTATTTTTATTTTATTTTATTTTATGTACAAAACTATTATTTTATTTTATCTTATATACAAAAACTATTTTACAAAATATTTTATATACAAAACTATTTTTTATTTTATCTTATATACAAAAAAAATATTTTACAAACTATTTCATATACAAAAATATTTTAGATTCAAAACTATTCTAAATTCAAAACCTTTTATAAACCAAAGATGTTCAATCCTATATGGATTTTTATGCAGCGTAATTAATTTTGGAAAGATTTTGATTCTCATATAAGATGGACTTTATATAAGTATAAGATGATTTTGAGGACTATTGATTTTGGAAGGTATTCGATCTAAAGACATAAATCTTATATACAACAGAACTAATATAAGAATGGTTTGACATATTTGAGACTATTGATTTTATAAAGTATTCGATCTGAAATGAAAACTTGTATATAACGGAATTTATATAAGTGTGATATTTGAAGTTAGGATTTTGAAAGGGTACTATATATGGTATGATATATTTTGAAGTAAAAGGTATGGAGAAGTACCCTCCTCGAAGAAGTATAGTATGATATGCTTCGACCCAGATGGACTAGGGGAATCCAGGAATGGATTCGACCGAAAACCCATAACATACTTGGCTGATTAAGAAATGGATTCGAACCGATATGGTTGCCCGGACTTAAACTTATGAGTTCCACAATTTTTAGGGTAGATGGTTCTTTAGTTTACCCAATGAAGGCACTTTCAATCCTAGGATCCGTTGTCTATGGATCTTTTGGGAAGGAAGTGCATTCACTGCCTAAATCATTGAATCAATAGTGTGCGACTGTAGTGGTGGTCGATGGTCCCTTATTAATGAAATGGCTACGATATTTTTTTCTAAAAACTGGAAGGTGGAAGGATCTTTTGGAAAGTTTTGTGTCCATTACGTAAACACTGGATTAGCAATGGGCCACTGCTATCGTAACATCATCAAGTGACATTAGATTTTGAGGGTTACTTTTCATATCTATTTTAGGTATTTTCACTGGGTGTTGAAACAGATCTACTAAGTACTTGGAGATTTCTAGTCTTGCGCCTGATCAAGTACGACCAGAGTCTGTAAGAACGAGGATAAACTTGTTAAAACATCGAGTTATAAAGGTATTTTGATAAAAGTATTATGTAAAGGATATTTTGATTATTTTTCCCTTTCTTTTCTAAATAGTTTAAAATGTTTAAAATATTGTTTATTTATGTACAACATGATTTAATAGTAATTTGTTAGTGTTGTAAATATTATGAGAAGTTATTAATTAAAAAAAAACATATTTAAAGTTAATGATTATTGATTTATTAATGATGTTTGAAAAGTATTTTGAGATTTAAAACTAATAAATTTATAAAAATTTATAAATAATGGAATTAAGGTTTCCAATAACTCCTTTTTAAATATAAGTAATGATGTAAACAATTATTTTTAAATAGTTTACATATATTTATAAAGATGTTATTTAAAAAATTATTTTTAAATGAAGCAAGAAATTTTATAGATGAATTTTTTTGTAAAGTATTAAAGTATTAAAGATGATTGATTTGCAAATGAAGTTTTCAAATATAAATAACTATTTTAAAATAGTTTACGTATATTTATAAAGACGTTATTTAAAAAAAATTAAATGAAACAAGAAATTTTACAGATGAATTTTTTTTTGTAAAGTATTAAAATATTAAAGATGATTAATTTGCAAATAAAGTTTTCAAATGACTATATCAAGTAAAATATACATAAGTTTCTTTGAATGTATAATTTAAAGATATTATATAAATGGACTATACATAAAAAAATGTATTTTACAATTTTATAAAAAAATAAATGATTTAGGAAACTTATTATAGTAATATGCTTGAAAAATAAATTGGAATCGCTATTTTTGAAAGTACGGTTGAAATATTTCCTTGATTTCGAAATACAAATAGTAAATTTAAAGGTTTATTTATCATTTGAATCTTGTATTAAACCAAAATAATTGTTTTTCCATGATTTGAATGTTCACTTTAAAACAAGTGTGTAAAATTAATTATGATGATATAAAATTTTATACTTTGGTTTGGAAATTGAATGTAAGATTTGAGTATATTATTAGTTTCAATTTAATAATCTTGAGTGTATACTTATTTTCAAATAATGGGTCTAATAAATTATCGGATTTAAGGACTTTATTTTTAAAGCTTATTATATGTTTTGATATAAATTTCTAATATTATTTTAAACTTTTTGGACAATCCTTGCATAATGCTATGAGGGTGTTTTAAATATATCTTATATTTTTACTAACTGAATGATGTTAAATGTTTTAACTGATTTTTTTTAGATATGTTGAAATATTTCTTGTCTCTTTAAGGGCAAATACCAAAACTTAAATTTTTATTCGATAACCGAATTAAGTTATAAACTTAAGTAAGGGTAGAAGCTTAAGTAATATTTTATGAAATGATTCGTTAATGACTTAAATCATTAATGGAAAATAAATTATGCAAGTTGTTGATCTTTATATAAATAAATGAATGAAAAGTAATTGATGAAGAAGAAATACCATTCGAATAAACTTAAATAATATTTAAAATCCTATGTGTTTGGCTTATGGGATGTTTGGGGAATGATACGTTAAATTGTTTAAGGTTGTATAAATAATCTATTAATTAATTACCAAAGGCTGTTGAGCATAACGTACACTTGGTAGTTTATTAGCAGTCTTGGACGATGAAAAATGTCTGAACTTGAACAAACCATGAGTTTAGTTGCTATGGATGTTTGATAGTTTCCATTGTTGCATATAATGGTAGAACTTCATTTGTTTGCGTATAATTATTATATATATTGTATGTTGCTTTCAATGTTAATTGAAATAATTAATTTACATAATTTTAACTCATTTGGATTATATAAGTGAAATACAGTTTTACGGAAGCAATAGCTACTACTTTTGGTTTCATAAATTAAGTTGTTTGCCCGACAAATAGCGTTTTCGGATTACAGTTTTGCAACCATATTTTAATTGATTTTCCCATGGTTTGGTTGTTTTATTTTTGAAGTATGATGTATATATATTGAAATTATTGATATTATTATTTTTCCGGACCCATCCGTACAGAGGAGGTTCTGCCGAATTTTATTGTAAATTTAGGACTTAGAATTTTTTTTGTAAAGTAAAAATATTTTTCAAACTTTTATTAAACTTGAATATGAAAGATTTAATTATTTATAGGTTGATATATTTTATCTAAAATACTTAATTATGTAAGTTTAAAGTGTTAATAAATGTATTTTATCTAAAATACTTAATTATGTAAGTTAAAGTGTTTATAAATTGATTATTCTGGAAAAAATATATTAGTTTCTTTATCCCTTATTGATCCTTTTCAAAGATGAAAAGTTTTGAGTGGGGGAGAATGTAACGACCCATAAATTTGATAATTAAAACTATTAAATTAAATAACATTTTTAAATTTAATACCGTGAGAACTTAAAATTTATGATTTATTATTGAGGAAATAATTAGAATATGATTTAATAATGTTGTTTGAATGTTATTGATAACTATTTAATGTAATTTTAATCGATTGAAGTAAATTTTAGGTTAATTTGGTTATAATTGTAAGTAATGAAATAAACTAAATGATGTATGTAATTGTGAGATTGTAGGTAATTGATTGAAATTGGTTAATATAGAATATGAAATCAATGATGTTGTATGTAGTTATAATCTTTGTTTGTAAACAATAAATTTATAAATGTGGTAAAATTACTTAAGAGTAACAATTTTTCATTTATCATCTCATTATTTAATAAGTTTGGAATTAATTTAGAAATCAACGAAAATTTATGTAATTAATTATTATAGTTAATATCGTAAAAGATGTTAACGGTAAAATAACGAATGTAGTAAAATGTAAACTTATGTTAATATAATCAAAAGGGTATTGTTGATTGAATAATAAGGATGAGAATATAGGTTTGAATGTAATTAGATGAGAGTTGGATGCGTAGTTAATGCAATGAACTAGATAATAAAGGAAATTGTAAGAAACGATAAAATGCATATTTATTTAAGGAAAATAAAATGCATGCTTTAACTGGTAACATAACAAGTTGATTTCGGAGTGAGGTAAAACAATTAATTGGTAAGTGATGGATGTCTTCTGTTAATGCAATGAACATGACAACTGATTAACAATGACAATAGAAGTTACAAATATGTTAGTAACAATAAATTGGAAATTTATAACCACAATTTAATTTGAAATATATATATATATATATTGAATTGATTGACATTTAACCTTTTAAATATGATAAAGGGAAACAGATAAATATTGCATTAATTGATATTACATCTTTTAATTAAGATAAAGTGTAACGATCCGTAACTTTTACCAACTTTAAAATGGCAGTATTTCGAATTTAAATAGAAAATTAAATTTGAATTTTTTTTATGATATTGAGTGTTTTATTTGACTAAATTTAATAGAATAAAATTTCTTTGTGAAATTTCAAATTTTTGTCAAACTTAGTCAAAGTTTGACTTTTGGTTGGAAAATTTAAATTTGAATTTTAAAATTTTATTCTTTTTATATGATACTAGATTGAATTCTAATCTCCTTTCCATTTTTTGTTTTGTCAAAATTGAATTCCTATTGCTCTAAAAATATAAATTATTTTGAAAAATTGACATAAATTTGCAGTGTATGTTCGTGTTTTCGGCTAAGTCTTATTGGGTTTGTTTGGTCTAATGGGATCCCTAGTAATCCAAAAGACCTAGGGACCCAAAGAGACTTCTAACCCTTCATTTTCTCACCCATTGACCTTCTTTTTCCTATCTGATTAAACAAGTACATACAGCTTTTTTTTATCATTGAGAAACTTTCTATATACTCTTCTTCTTCTTCCTCAAATCTACCGGACTCCAAAACTCCAAAATCACAAATCCCCAAATTCCACCTCTTCTCTCTTCAAAACCCTTCCATCCTCTTTCCCCTTGCCGCTACCCTCCACACCAATTCTGATCATCTCTTCTCTCCTCCTCTGTTTTATGAAAAAAAATAGAACAAAACAAAATTTGTTTGATTTGCGTTGTCATGCTTTGCTTTGATTTTGGATTGTTTCTTTGGATAGGATTGATTAGATTGTCGTGTTTGGGTTTCCACTTGGATCTATCTATTTGTGTTGTTAAAAACTCTCTAACCTCGAAAGGTGAGCAATTACTCACGATTAACATTTTTATTGTTAGGTAAAGAAACATCGATTGAAATGTTATGAGAAATGTTTATATGAATATGTGATATATGTTGTTCTGTTCCCTTGAATTTGTGTTATAATATTCACATGCACCTGTTGTTTTATATGTAACAAATAGTATGTAAAGTTGATTTGATTAATTATCACGTATGTATGTTATATATGTCACATATGATATGTTTGAAAATTTGTTATGTTAGAAGAAAAAAATTTATATATGCCATGTTGAAATATGTCATATATGCTATGTTGGAAAAAAAGTGTTAGGTTAATAAAATCATATGGTGCACATGCTATATTAATAATAATTCACCTATGCTATATGGAAATAATGTGCTATGTTTGAGAAAAATGATATGCTATGTTATTTTATTGTAAATCACCTTGTAAGTTCCTTGTATCTATGTCATATTATATATTTATATGTTATGTTAGCGTATGACATGTTAGAATTTGAAATATTCACTTATGATGTTTATGATATATGACACATGTGATATGTTAGTTATGCATGTGTATATATTAAATTATAAATTATGCACGCATGTTGGTCATTGACATGTTATGTTATTTATGTTATTATTGTTCTCACACTCCAAGTTTCTTGATACTTAGCAAATCGGTTTGGGTTGAAATGATAAATACCCGATATAAAACAACTTTAGGTTTAAATAAATTGATTTAGAAATAAAATACGAATATTGTAAGTTTAAATTTATGTTTGAACTTGAAATTATGAAATTGAAATTTAGTTGATTTAATGAAAGTTTTAATTGGATTTTTAGATTTAAACTTTATGTTTGATTTTAACTTAATAGCTTTAAGTGAAAAATTGAAATCTGAAGTTGAATTTAATAATGAATCGACGGGAAATGAACATGAAAGACAGTATTTGAATTAAACCGATTTATAACGTAAAAGATGATGTTTATTTAAACCTAGTACTTGACTCATTAAGTTATATGATATTTCACTTGAGTTGACTTACTCATATAAGAATGTTAGTCCTGACTCGCGTGTTTTTGTTTTACTTTACGCTCGGGTCAGACTGAGTATTACTGTTTAGCGAAGGCACTTATTTCTGAAGACGAAGACGGAGTCGAGGACCATATCTACTACTACTATAGCAACTGTCTATTTTGCCTGAAAAAATATGTAAATTCTGATTTGTTGAAAAATAGCTTCATGAACTATTTATGTATTTATTTTGTGTATTATACTTTATCCTTCCGCTGCAAGATCCTGTATTTTATTCTTTTGAATCTTATTTCATTTGAACAATCCCATTAATAATCTATCTTTTGAATAATTTGAGTTAGATATGTGTGGCTTATTCTCGACTTAAACTGTCCAAAAAGGCGGGTTGTTACAAAAATTATTTCTTAAAACTACGACTTAGTTTATAATTTAAAATAATTGTAAATAATTAGACACTTCGGTATTTTCCAAGTGAATCACTTTTTCATGAAAACAAATACCATATTATAGTTGTATTTTATAATGAATATTCATAATATTCACATTGAAATATAACCATGTCTCTTTTCAGTCGACACCGAAAATGGTCATTGTTTCATAAATAATGCTTGGTATGTTTTACGAAAATAATTTTCGTAACTTGATGCATTCAATAAGTGTTATATGGCGTACTCCCACTATTTCCACCATTAGTATAATAGTGTACTGAATTTGGAGATCTATCATTTACTTAATATAGATTTATTTATTTCATATACTGCAACTAGTTTACAGCGAAGAGTTCATTGAGAAAATATCTTAAAATCAAAGGAATAAATCTCATAGAAATAATTTTTTATATGATAACATATTTCGAACTAAAAATCAGATTTCTCATTCCAATGTTCTATATCAATTATTATTACAATTCTCACTTTCGATGTTTTATATGAAGCAGAAGTGACTATTCACTCTCTTCATCCCAACTGTACCATGAATTACATCTTTTCTTATACATTAAATGGTCAAGCCATTCAAAAGAAAACCCTTACTACAATATCATAGCGAACTCTTTACAAAAGCGCATTCGATTATCCTTAACTTTTAAGGACATCAACTATGTTGTGCTTTGCGTAAACTGATTAAACTGACATTTTAGTTATCGAGTTCTTAGATTTATATTGCAGTTTTGGTATATTGTTACATTTAACACAATACGATCCTTTTGTAATCAATCAAATTGAATACTCGATCTTGCACCAAAGTTTATTTGGTTTTTCGATGAACTAATTTCATCGAAATATTATACATTACAATCTTTAACGTTCACCATATAACATTTATATGTGATTGTATATTAATCAAATATCAATAATATTATACTTCTTCTAAAGTTCAAACTCATAGAATGCAATACACGGTCTTGACCAATTAAATGCATAAGCGACCAACTAAGAATGCATTTAGTAGTTGTAAAATCAGGCACTTGCACCGGTGCTAAAACGTTAACATGTGATAGGCTTTTATTGGTAAGTACACGTTATATTTCTATTTGTCAATCTTCAATTCATTTGTATATCTTAATTGATAAACATTTTATCAATCTTATTAAATGCACAGATTTATCAATGTAGATTATTATAACATTATATAGCATATGCTCTTATAATATTTGAAAGGTAAAACGTTGTTATATCATTTTACTGATAAGGTTTCCACTAGTCCACCAAAACCTAAGTGAAACATAGAATTCTTTCAACTTCATAGTGGGTGTTAGGACTCGTCCGTCTTGTAATTCTGACCTTGAGTTTCTCGACAAGTCATAGCTCACGGATGATGGATAACTCCTTATCGGTTGTATCACATATAACTCCTAACCTATGGTTTCTTGTCCTAATCTCATTTCAACCTCGAGTTTGCGCAACAAATCGAAAGAGGTTATTCGTTCATACCTACCATATCGCGACGACCTTTAAGTATAGTATATGTACCATGAGTTTGCTTAATAAATACATATAGTTATCTTACCTCTTTTATTCAATATAACAATAATACTACACATAATATCATTAGCTTGAGTTCTCTCAACAGCAAAAGAGTATGCAAGTAATTTATTAATATATATATATATATATATGATAGAGGACAACCTTATATCAAAGATTCGCAATCTTCAATATATTATGTTGAGTGAATCAACTTACGAAATAATGTATATCTTGTGAAATGACCTAGTGATTCAAGTGCCAAACACATTTGAAATCATAGTTTACGCACAATACGTATGTATTTATCCCTTAAGTCTGTTTTGGGTTTCTTTAATGTTCCACGTTTAGTTTATGCATTTATATTATACAAATGTTTTATTATTATATAACTTTTATATTTTATATTACTTACAAAATGTCTTATGTCTAACATTATATTAATTAAATCTTATTTAACTAATTTAAATTAACATTTTAATTAATTTTATATTGTTTTAATATAACATTTATATTAAATATTTTACAATACCATAACCTTTATAATATTACACATATATCTCATATATGTGTATATTCATTAATCAATCTTTAATTAATTTATATAATAAATTAAATTTTAATTTATTTATTTAATCAAATTATATTAATTTCAAAATTCAATTCATATACATACACGTATACTTATGTTATTTTAAACATTTTAAAATAACATAACATACATCATAATATATAATACATGTATTCATTTATTGATTAATTAACTTATTTAGTTAATTTATTTTATTAATCTTATTAATACATTTTGAAATTTTGAAATTAATATTTATTTTCAAACATTTAAAAAAATTATTGTACTATAACTTTTATAATATTTGTATATCTTTGTAACGACCCGCTATTTTGGACCATTCAAATCGACAATAAAACCATACGTGTCTGACTTGAATAATTCAAAATACCGAATTGTTAATTTAAATTTAGCAAACGTAACATATACAGTAAATAAATCAGTCACAGATCACAAGCACAGAGTAATAAAATGCAGCGGAATAGATAAGGAATAGTAGTTCATGAAGCTACTATATACATCAGAGTTAGAAATAAAATACATCAGAATATCCCAGATGCAGTGAAGTCTCCAGTACGAGCAGATGACTTCTCTGAACCAATCAACTGGATGACCGAAAAGATAGATAGCTGGATCTTCAAGCAAAGCTCCAACTTCGAAGGTGAGTCTCAAATGCTGTATCACTTAGTCTGACCCGAGCGTAAAGCAAAACACAAAACACTCGAGTCAGGATTAACATTCTTATATTTATAAATCTAACTCAAGTGAAATATCAACTGAAATATAATTGACTTAAAGGACATTTGGGATAACCATCCTCTAGTGTCCATGGAACTATCTATAAGGTAGAAATATACACTATAACACCGAGGTCATTTCAAATTAATTTATACTTCACAACAAAAATATCTTTTCATTTCATATATATTTTCCAAAATATACATAAATATTTATAGAGTAGAATATTTGTAGTTTCCTCAACTTAACAAATCGTTTTCAAAATCAACCCAACCTTCCCATTCAAATTAAATTCAATCTCAATTTTGTCAATTTAAATTCAACATAATTCCTAAAATAACCACTTAAATTTTATCGATCTCAAATTCGGATTTATAATCACAAATTACCCCTTTATATTCAATATATTTCAAACCTTGAGTATTTAATAATTTCAAAACTAAGGCTGGAATTTATATTCAACAATTTACTGTCCTATTATTTAGTTTTAAAATATTCACCAAATAAATCCATGAAATAAAACTCAAATTTCTAACAAATAAATATTTCCTTCAATTTATTTATACTAGAAATATTCATTTAATTTATTTTGAGGAAAAATCCAGTTATAAATATCATACCTTTAAATTTCCCATTCAATAATTTCAAATCGATTTAACTAAATAAAATTCTTAATTCAATACCATTTCAGCTAAATCCAAATTTTATCTCCCCACCTCAATTTATCCCAATTATTGCAAAAATCCATTTGAAATATAATTTACATAAATATTTAACATAATTTATGTATTATATCAATCTTAATTAAATTAAATATTATTAAATTTATATATATCAATACCCTTTATATATAATAATTTAAGAATCAACATTTATTAAGACCATATATTTCTTCCCAAAATCATAGAAATTATTTTCAAAATATTTATATATGGACCAACGGTGTTGGTATATATTTTCAAGTGCTACGGATATTTATCATTTTAATCCGTACACTAAATATATACGGGTGGATATCATTTCAACCCGAAATCCCAAATTCAATTCAAATGAAAATTGCTTGGGTTTATCATTTCAACCCATAATGATTTTCTCCTATTCTAAAGTCCGTTCGGGTATGTATCATTTCAACCCATAGTGAATTCTATGCTAACAGGGAACTTGCAGAGTGATAACAGATATGATAATAATATAACAGCAAGCATATATCATTAGTAATTAAATAAAATATAAACAATAGGATATGGTGTCATATCACATAGGTGAACAGTTACAGATAATAGCATATATAACAGATTTACTAACTACAGTAGTATATTTCAATTGTCGCTTCAATTGAAATCAAATTTAATAAATAAAAAACGTTAATCTTAAGTGATTGCTCACCTTTCGAGGCTAGAGAATATAGAAGGAGACACGGATACGCACACTGATACAGACACTGAAATTAAATTTCAAATCCAAGCTAAGCAAAATCGGCATGAATTCAACGATCAAAGCTGATTGGCTCGAATTGATGAAACGGATCAGATCAGAACTGGAACGATGAAGATAAATGGTATAAGCGAACTTTTATTACCACCTATAACTATATATACACATATGAAATTTATATTTTAATTGCAAATATCACAAATTTAATTTACATGTTTTTCAAACATATAAATAAATAAATAAATCAAGCTTACATTTTTTAAAAAATCAACATACACTTAAAATAATATATATATACTAACACCTTTATACTAAACTTATATAACTAATATATATATACATATATATATATATATTCTCAAACAGATAAAATAAATGTTTAGATATGAATACCTAAAAGAAAACTTTTTTATATATAACTATTTCTATATATATATATATATATATATTAAATGTTATATATATATAATTTAAATCCATCCGTACTTTTACATTCAATAACATATTATATTCAACCTATATAAATTTCCAAATTATATATGTGTATTAAAATAATTTATAAAGTAGAGTATTTATAAAATCATCTTAAATCCAAAATAGTATAAATATAACACTGTAACAAAATATATACAATCATCAACTAAATAAGTCAGTACCACATAGAAACCCATATGGTAACAAACCGCATAATATACATATATTAAAGTATTTTATATAGACTGAAACAAAACAAATATATGACTTACATAAGCGAATAACCATATTATAGGAAACCTGATATCAACAAATAGAAGCTGACCCATATTAAAATATAAAACACAATATATATATATATATATATATATATATATATATATATATTCTTATTAAAAATGAAAGATACTTATTTCATAGTATGTTCCCTTCAAAATGTCGCATACATAATTCAAAATATTAACATGATTTATAAGCTGTGAGGAAGATCAAATAGAAACTATATATAAATATACACTGTCATGTTATGAAAATAAAATTTTGAAAAAATTAGTATTCAATACTTATATAAATAGTATGTATATCACAACTAACAAAACAAAAATAAACAAAAAAATATATAATTACGAATATAAATCAAAACATATATGTGCTTACACTCCCATACCTCACTGATCAAACAGAAGCAACCGGAAGGCAAGGTGATGGGTTTCATTTGATGAGGAGGTTTGGAAGAAAGGTGAAGTGGCGGATGCAAATAATGGTGACAGCTGCATGCTTCAG
This sequence comes from Allium cepa, assembly GCA_030765085.1. NCBI lineage: Eukaryota > Viridiplantae > Streptophyta > Magnoliopsida > Asparagales > Amaryllidaceae > Allium > Allium cepa. Next base: position 555,516,443 of record CM060931.1, on the reverse strand, counting down.
TTTGATTTTTTTTCAAAGAAAAGTAGGGAGGGGAACGAATAGATGAGAAAAGAGAGGTGAAAGTGAAAATAAATAGGGATGAACCGCACGTTTACAAGCAAATATAACGGAAGAAAATGAATAGGCAACCAAATTTTAAGTGAATAAATAAATAAAAGTGATTGTAACGGTCAACCCTTGATTTGGTGAAAATAATTGTAGCAATTAATAAAAGAAATAAATAGCAACAGTCACGTTGCTCTGATTCAGCTGACCCATAAAAGAAAATTATTTAAAATTTAAACGGTAGGAAACGTAAAAAAACGTACCACCATAAAATGAAATCGATAACGTCTGTGCATTGATTCGGCAATATTTATTAAAGCAATTGATTGATGCGCGTTTAAATTTGAACGGAAGGAAAGAGAAAAGTCACAATTAAAGGTAAGCTTTAAATTTTTAATAAATACAAAACGTTTCTAAGTTTATACGTTTATAACTTCCAGCTGTAGTGTATATATATAATGAATGGTCATAAAGAAAGAAGTGGAAACAGGGAGCGTAGGAAAGGAAAGGTTAGAAAAATAAAATTTTGTTGAGAAATGAAAATTTGCGTGAGTTATATAGGTTTGATCAGAGAGGTAGCGTGATTTAAGGAGAAGAAAGAACGACAATAAATCAACTTGCTTTGGAATGGAAAGGAAATTAAACTAGCATTGATTTTTAATGAGCAGTTATAGGCAAGAAATAAGATATTGATTTAAAAAAAAGGCCACGATTTTGATTGAGCACTGCTTTTTCTTGTTATACATGGTTACTAGATTTTTAACAAATTTTAAACAAATGGGTTTTGAAATTAAAGCAGAAGAAACGGTCAACTAAGATTAGATTTTGCAATAAGATTTTTAAATAATACTGAATGCATTTAAAATTTAAAGCTCCCGTTGATGGGAACAATGGCAAGAAATTCAAAAGGTGAACGGTTATAAAATTTGTAAATAACGTTCCTATTAAGTCAGGAGAGTAAAAGGAAAGTGAATGAAATTAGAATGCGTACAACAGACGCAGTGATTTTTGTCTAAAAAAACGAAAATAACGGATTTAATCAAATAACACGCCTTTTAAACACAAAATTAAACAATTTTTTTATACACAAAGTTTTGGAAATTTATTACTTATATAAAAATATGATTTGTTTACACATTTACTAAGAAATTTATTTCAAAAATGTATATAATTAAAATATCAAATTTTTAAAAGTATAAAATCAATTTTTTTAAAGAACAAAAGGTGAAATAAACGTTGTTACGAATATATTAAATTAAACCAAAAGATTAAAAATTAAAAAATTAAAGATTTATAACTTCAAAAAAAATGTTAAGTTTTAACCAAAATAAGAATTTTAGAATTTTCACACTAATAAAACTCTTGGGTGATTATTTATAATTAAATTTAGATAATTAAATTTTCGAAAAATAAAACCCAGAGTTATAAATAAAAAATAAAATATTGCTAAAATTTACGTTGTTACACTCTCCCTGTAACGACCCAACTTCCATACTCCAGGAAGTCGCATCGCTAAGAAGAAAGAAAGGGATAGAAGAAGAAAGAAAGAGAAGAAAGAAAAACAACACATCAGAATCTCACAGCGGAACGATTTAAATATAATATAAAACATATACATAGTATCATATACATTAGAGTACACCACTAAACATCTCAAATTAGACAGTTATAACATTTCTGTCTGATACAATACAAGACATCATACAGAATAACACACAGCGGAAAATCTAACTATATATCTACACGCTGAAGCCCCCTGCTCCAAAGCTCCTCCAGAATTCGTCAAGAGATAACCTGAATAACTTGACTACTCATATATAATATGAGTACCCAAGAGTTTAATAAAACAGAAAATAAACACTCGGGTCAGATAGGGGTCTGGTGTGAGTAAACGGTTAAAAGTTGCTTAACTTTAGAAAATCCTTTGAAAAGAAAAGGTATCACGTAAGACTTCCCACAAATAAATATGGAAAAGTTTTTACCTTACGCTAACCAAAACATATGATAGGAAATCCAGTGATATTATAATAGTGTCTAGGGTTTTCAAATAAATATGAAATAGCCGAAATTGTTACATCTATTAAATTCCAGCTACTAGCCACAAAAGTGGGTAATACAAACAAAACCGTATGGTCTCGTAGGGAAAATGGGTTTCCATCAATGGCAGGGCTACTGGGGTACCGCCCGTCACAGTACGTGGCCTAGATCACGTACCGAGGAGCCACCCTAACTCCCCTGCAACACAAGGCCGGAACCATTCCTTACTGAACAGTCCCGAACAAGACCACCCCGGCAGTTGTCATGATCAACCGCCCCACACAGCCGAAATAAAAAGGGACTTCTAGACAGGGGTCAATCTTGCTCTCCAGTGGGAGCTACCCACGAAGCCTTGCTGCACCTCCCCTGTTTTAGCCATTCCCGGTTGATGAGGCTTGAGGCTGCGATTACCTTTATAGGACATATCACTTAGAATGCTCATCGTCCGCCTGACAATGTGATGAAAGCATTCAATCCATACAAGTTCGTTCCGGGTTCGAACGAAACCGAAGGCACTATCTCGTTGCTCTCATTTTGGAATCACCCTCAGAGTCAACGACCATAGCCCTTGCACTCTGAATCACCATCTCGAACCTATAAGCACTATTCCGTCAAACTCATTACGGAATCACCCACAGAGTTATACTGACGTATAGCCCTTACACCTCGAGTCTTCACTTGCTCTACTTGGAATAACGACCTAACGTTTAATTGGAATCGATGTGGTTTTCGGATATCCAAATATGAAAACCCGATCCCGGTCTCATCGAAACCAAACGCCATTTTAATGTCCAAGTTGTACTTAAGGTTTTAAACAATTAATTTATATTCAGATGATATAAACAGATAGATGAATCATATTATCACAACAGATAATTCATATCAAACATTCATCTCACAAAGCAGCATATCACGTATCCCATAGACATCCAAATCATCCAGTATCAATCATTCAATAGATACCAACCAATTCAGATATACCACAACAATCATACACAAATAGGCATTATTAATTCCTTTATAATTAATTTAATCATCTTAAATCAAATTAATTACTTGGGAATTAAACGACTAACCCTGCTTAAACAATCATTAATTAATTACAATTAATTAATTAATCTCTCTTAAATCACCTTCATAATCCAATTAATTAATCTTCAATCTTAGATTAATTATCTTCCAATCATATTCTTAATTAATCACCTAGATTAATTATCTTCAATTACACTATGTAATTATTCCTTAAATTAATTACACAGATTAATTTATCTTTAATCATTAATTTTAATTGATTCTAATTAATTAATTAACAATAATTAATTACCTAAATCTTTAATTAATTACCTTAATTAATTACTTCTCACTTCATTGATTAATTATCTTATAATTAATCACATTTATTAATTAATTAACAATTAATTATTTCTTAATTACACTAATTAATGACCCTCTAATTACTTTATTAAACAATTGTTCTTTAATTACATTTAATAAATAATTATAAACTTAATTACATTCATTAATCAAACTGATTAATCACAATCAATAATTAACTTCCTTAATTACAAAATCAATTAAACAATACCTTGATTAATTTCATTAATCAATTCTTTATTTACACTGAGTAATTATCCTAAATTACTTCCCTTAAGTAATTATACTTCTTTAATTACTATCCATTAAGTAATTTCTTAATTAATTACACTTAGTAATTATTCATTAATTACTTCACTAAGTAATTACACATCTTTAATTACTTTAAGTAATTATACTTAATCCCATCATTAAGTAATTCTTTTCAATTAATTAAACTTAATTAATTAATTAAAAGAAATTAACTATAATAACTTAATTAATTACACTGAGTAATTAACTTTAATTACTTCATTAAGAAAGTATGCTTAAATAATTCTTCTTAATTATTAAGTAATTAACTTCTTAATTACTTATTAACTAATTATTTCTAAATAATTTAGCCTTGATTAAATAAATTTTTAATTAAGTAATTAATTTCACTTAATTAATTATACAAACAAATTTACCTTAATTTAATCACTTATATTAACTAATTTAAGTTAATTAAGTAATTTACTTTGATTACCTTTTAAATCAAAAACTTGATTAAGATAAACCACTCTTTCCATTAACTTTTATTTATCAATTTAAAATTTTAATTTTTAAATTCAAAACTTTTAATTGATTTATACTAAATCATCATCATTTAATTAAACATTATTAATATACTCTACCTTAATCACCTTTAAATTATTTCCAATACAATTTTATTTGAAACATTATTATATTATTAAACAAACAAAATTGAAACCAAACTACTTTTTAAACAAAAGTTTAAATTATAAAAAATCCAAGCTTTAAAACTAAAATTCCTTCTAAAGTCAAACATTCATTAATAAAACTAATTTTGTTTAAACACCAATTTGTTTTCAAATTGAAACTTCACTTATAAAATACAAACCCGGTTAATATTAAACTTTAAACAAACAAACTATTTTTAAACAAATCTAACTTAACTTGATACAACACAAAGTTTATATTAAAACATTTCTAACTTATTTAAAACTGTTTAAAAACTTTATTAAAAGGTTTAGTTTGTATTAACTTCAGTAATTCAATTTGCAGTTAAACGAGCAGGATGAAATCCCTGTAACCAAACTACAACCCAAACTCACGCGACATCCTCCTCTTGCCTTCGAGTTGCACGCGATACAATCCCGAGTCCATACTCGAACAAAACAACGAAACCCACTCGGCTAATCTCCTTCCCCAAATCAAAACAGCTGCACCAATAAGCTCGTGCACGTGCACATAGGCTTTGGTCGGCGGTGACCTTCTCCGGCGAACCTCACAAGTCGTCCTTGACCACGATAACTCCCTCAAACTCCCAGATCGATGAAAACACTTCTGCATCAAATTTTAGCTACAGCGTCGACACAGGAAGGAAACTCGAACCAAAAATTTCGTTGCCAACGGCAAACTCCAACGCCGGAGTACCGACCGCTTCTCCCACACACTCGCCACGAGCCACTCCATCTTCTCCCCCTCACGCGATTCACCAAAACCAAACAACGATTACGCAACTCCACGAATTCCGAACCTCTACGGAAACCACCCCAAAACCCTACTTATACCCTTCACGGCCACCACGATCATCATAAAAATCAATCACCATTTTTCCTTCCTAACCAGACACCATGACAACCTCCATGCCAAAGCTCGATCTTCAACTCAACTCCAATCAACGGTAATCAACCAAAAACCCAATTTCATAAAACTCCAAATTCCTCTCTAAATACCAATTTAAAAATTACAAACTTCATCTTAAAATTCATGATTTTGAACAACTATTCAGATCATAGGATCAGAAATTTAAATTGTTGAGATTGATTTCTACCCAAATTTTAATATTTCACTGTAAATTCAATATTTACAGTATATTTGTTTCAATATAAATTTTTATATTTATTTTATTAACAAGATTTCCTTGATATAACCAAATTATCTTTAATGATCAATGGATATTAGTGATTAACTTAGAAGATATAAATTTTCTTTAAACTGGAACATAAAAAGAACAAAGTTTAAAACATTTTTAACTGTAGGTTTTTCAAACAGACAAATAAACATATAATAAACCTTCAAACCAAGCATGCAACAATGATATTATGTTTTCCATATCAATCATTTCACAGAAAAACAAATAAGATTTTAAATCTGTTTTTAAAATAGGTTTACTCACCAAGTTTTTTTGAAGCAGAGAACACTGCATCTGGATCTTCTGTAATTTAGATTTGCTTTTGCATTTTAATTTTGCTGTTAAACCACTGAATTTCCCTTTGCATTTGCATGTTAATTGTTGTAGATTTCCAGGTTGAATTGCATGTTGATTTCTTTCTTGTTTTATTTTGGTTGAAGAAGATTTACAGAAGATTAGCTGAGAAAACAAAAACTAATCTTTTCTTTCTAAACTTAAATAAAAACAAAATTCTCTTTAAACCAGGATATGCCACTTGTTACATGAATAAATTCATGTATTAACAAATGTCAAGCCTTTAATATTATGGAAACAAGTGTATTTTACCATGTTCTAATAATGCCAAGTATATATAATTTTTTTAAAAGGTGATTATTACATTAATTATTTGTTTATAAACGAATTGAACCTTAACTACCAATATTAACTTAATACTCATGTTATATATATATATATATAACCATGGAATGTATTTATATCCTATGGTTTATTTATTTATATTTACAAATCCATTTTCTAAAGACAAGTTTAAAAGAAGGAAAGTAAACATTTATTAAATTTTATTTTATTTTTTAAAAGTTTAACATAAATTTATATAACTAACATTAATATTACATTAAGAATCTAAATTTGTTTTCAAAAATCAATTTATAGAAAATAAATTAAATCTTTATAATAATGCACTATATTTCAAACCATTATTCATTTAATAAAAATAGTTTTTTCCTTTAAGTGTTTTATAAGTAACATAAATTTTAAATTGCTTTTGAAAAATATTTTTATTAAACCAAATCAAAACTTTCCAAATTACTATAAAAACTTATGTATACTATAAATTTAAAAACATATTTTCTATTTAAGTTTAATTCATCATTTCCTATTTATAATAAATCCAAACATAAATATTTATTATAAATAGAACATTTTAAGTATTAACTTCAGTAATTATTGGAATTTTGAAATAGAACTCCAAATCACAATATATAAACATATATATATATTATAATTTGAAAATATTTTTATTAAATTTAAATTGAACTAATTTCCTATTACAATGTATACATATACACATTACAAATGGAATATTTTTATTAACTTAAAAAGATTAATTATTGTTAATTACACACATATATTATTATTATAATTTGAAAAGAATAAACATTCAAATTAAATTTTCATTGAGTTTTGAAAAGAAAACATTTGTTAAATTAGATTAATTATTAGTTTTGAATATATAATATTTGGTTAATTTAGATTTTAGATCAATATAATATATTTCAAAATGAATTATAAATGGAAATTATTAAATAAGTATTGCTCAAAATTCCGGGACATCACATTCCTTCCCCCTTAAAAGAATTTCGTCCCCTAAATTAAAAGCAAAGATAATTTAATAAATTTCATACACATTTTAAATTTAAAATAGCAACATATGCTATCAATCAAATACTAGAAACCATAACATCCAATTCAAACAATCAATTCTACCTATCCAGGAAAAATTCTGAACAGAATTTCCTTGAGATTCCCCAGTACAAACACCGGGTTACTCGCTCTACAGAATCTAAACTAGCTGCTCTACTCAGATCTAGAACTCCTATATCTAGATCTGTAATCTAAACAAGATACCGGACCATAAACAAGTCCGATCAACTTCCAAATCTCCATGATTTGCTGGTTCTAAACCAGTGATAGTTCAACCACTTATCCTTAAGGGAATACAGAAAGATTCCCAAACACTCTTGAGCTAGCTTCCATCTTACCCAATCTCAAAGCTCTTATGATCGGAGAAAACTTATCCAAAAATTAAATCTCTGACTTCAAATTTCGGATCTCTTCGTTTCTTGACCACAACCTCTGCTGATCCTGGACTGCCCTCAATCTTCCTGACAATCCAACTTCACAGATGCATCTCAAATCAAAGCTGGATCAAGAATGAGATGACTTCACGATTCTACTCAACAAGATGATTCTCCCAAAAATCTATCGAAATTCAAATACCAATCTACCATACAAGCACCATGAACTTCAAACTTGCTTCTCCTATTCGGAAAACAGAACAGATGTTCCTGACACCCAAGCCTTCAGATCCCGAAAGATCTTCCTGAAGAAAACATTAAATCCAAGAAAACACAAATCTTTCGATGAATCCGAGATTGCTTCAATTCTGGAATTGCTGCCATCATGCTTCCGCTGCACAACTCTGATCCGAAGAAGATGAGAATGCTTCTGATGAATACAAGCACAAATTTGATCAACTCATCCAGAAACATTGTCCATCAAATCCCATAAAAGCGTAATGACCTATCTGATTTGGTTACAAATACTTCAACAGAAATCCATTCAGAAACTAGATCCAATCAATCCTGATTGCTCACAAAAATCCTCTGGCCCGCAGTCTTCTCTCAACTAGGCCAAACCACCAAAAAATCCAAGAACCAGATCAAAACAGAACTCCATCTCTCGGCGCGGACAAATTCCTTTGACTTCCTCGAAGATATTCAGAAAGTCTCATACTGCTCGATAGCTCAAACATCTTCAGAGATGTCTCCAACTAAAGCAAAGATTACTAAAAGAACTTCCGAACCATCGCAAGTCACTTTTGCGATAACATTACCCAATTCGGATTCCAAAGAAAACTATCCTTACTTACATAACAGAACAGCTTAAGCCCTTCAAAAGAGGAATCTGATGGTCCATCTCCATCACAAACACCTTACCCAGCTGAGCTTCCAAAGAAGAAAACAAGCCTTCACCATTTGCCCGATCTACTGACAGAAGAATCTCAAAGACTTCTGAACCATCGAAGAAACGGACCACATAACTGCTTTTGAACTCCACCTCTAGGATATCGCTAAGCCAAGAGATCTTCCTGACAGCACATTCAACCTCTGAGCTGCCACTGCTGCCAAAGACTTCCCATCCAAAAGTTTCTTAAATCCCAAACTATATCAACCAACTCCACAAAAAGAGTCTTCAAGATAGACAAATATCTCTCAGGAAACCCGGTCTTCAAACCAAGCACAAACACCTAGCTGAACTGAGTCTCCTACTCCAAAACAGATAAGACTCCTACCTACAGTTTCCAAATACCATTACTTGCTTCAGCTCTCCCAACAGATCCAAACTCTAGAGAATCCGCTCGCACGAGCGCAATCCAAACTTATACTCCAAAGATAAACTCCGAACCTTTAAAAGATTTCTTTCATAGATTAATGAAATCTACATACCCAACTGCCAAACTTACTCGAGACGGTATTAGGTCTACAGTCTCGACAAATACACTTCCAACCTCATCATTCAAACTCCAACCATCGGTAGTAGTCGTGTTCACACAACACTACCTTACCTACCCTTATAACTTATATTGGAATACCTGTACGGGTAACCCAATGGATAGGTAGAATACATATATATATATATATACACATATTAAAAATACAAATACGCTCTCTCAAGATAGATACCACTCCAGAGCCTAGGTACTCGCTCAACCTAGCGCTCTGATACCACTGTAACGACCCAACTTCCATACTCCAGGAAGTCGCATCGCTAAGAAGAAAGAAAGGGATAGAAGAAGAAAGAAAGAGAAGAAAGAAAAACAACACATCAGAATCTCACAGCGGAACGATTTAAATATAATATAAAACATATACATAGTATCATATACATTAGAGTACACCACTAAACATCTCAAATTAGACAGTTATAACATTTCTGTCTAATACAATACAAGACATCATACAGAATAACACACAGCGGAAACTCTAACTATATATCCACACGCTGAAGCCTCCTGCTCCAAAGCTCCTCCAGAATTCGTCAAGAGATAACCTGAATAACTTGACTACTCATATATAATATGAGTACCCAAGAGTTTAATAAAACAGAAAATAAACACTCGGGTCAGACAGGGGTCTGGTGTGAGTAAACGGTTAAAAGTTGCTTAACTTTAGAAAATCCTTTGAAAAGAAAAGGTATCACGTAAGACTTCCCACAAATAAATATGGAAAAGTTTTTACCTTACGCTAACCAAAACATACGATAGGAAATCCAGTGATATTATAATAGTGTCTAGGGTTTTCAAATAAATATGAAATAGCCGGAATTGTTACATCTATTAAATTCCAGCTACTAGCCACAAAAGTGGGTAATACAAACAAAACCATAGGGTCTCGTAGGTAAAATGTGTTTCCATCAATGGCAGGGCTACTGGGGTACCGCCCGTCACAGTACGTGGCCTAGATCACCGTACCGAGGAGCCACCCTAACTCCCCTGCAACACAAGGCCGGAACCATTCCTTACTGAACAGTCCCGAACAAGACCACCCCGGCAGTTGTCATGATCAACCGCCCCACACAGCCGAAATAAAAAGGGACTTCTAGACAGGGGTCAATCTTGCTCTCTAGTGGGAGCTACCCACGAAGCCTTGCTGCACCTCCCCTGTTTTAGCCATTCTCGGTTGATGAGGCTTGAGGCTGCGATTACCTTTATAGGACATATCACTTAGAATGCTCATCGTCCGCCTGACAATGTGCTGAAAGCATTCAATCCATACAAGTTCGTTCCGGGTTCGAACGAAACCGAAGGCACTATCTCGTTGCTCTCATTTTGGAATCACCCTCAGAGTCAACGACCATAGCCCTTGCACTCTGAATCACCATCTCGAACCTATAAGCACTATTCCGTCAAACTCATTAAGGAATCACCCACAGAGTTATACTGACATATACCCCTTATACCTCGAGTCTTCACTTGCTCCACTTGGAATAACGACCTAACATTTAATTAGAATCGATGTGGTTTTCGGATATCCAAATATGGAAACCCGATCCCGGTCTCATCGAAACCAAACGCCATTTTAATGTCCAAGTTGTACTTAAGGTTTTAAACAATTAATTTATATTCAGATGATATAAACAGATAGATGAATCATATTATCACAACGGATAATTCATATCAAACATTCATCTCACAAAGCAGCATATCACGTATCCCATAGACATCCAAATCATCCAGTATCAATCATTCAATAGATACCAACCAATTCAGATATACCACAACAATCATACACAAATAGGCATTATTAATTCCTTTATAATTAATTTAATCATCTTAAATCAAATTAATTACTTAAGAATTAAACGACTAACCCTGCTTAAACAATCATTAATTAATTACAATTAATTAATTAATCTCTCTTAAATCACCTTCATAATCCAATTAATTAATCTTCAATTTTAGATTAATTATCTTCCAATCATATTCTTAGTTAAACACCTAGATTAATTATCTTCAATTACACTATGTAATTATTCCTTAAATTAATTACACAGATTAATTTATCTTTAATCATTAATTTTAATTGATTCTAATTAATTAATTAACAACAATTAATTACCTAAATCTTTAATTAATTACCTTAATTAATTACTTCTCACTTCATTGATTAATTATCTTATAATTAATCACATTTATTAATTAATTAACAATTAATTATTTCTTAATTACACTAATTAATGACCCTCTAATTACTTTATTAATCAATTGTTCTTTAATTACATTTAATAAATAATTATAAACTTAATTACATTTATTAATCAAACCTGATTAATCACAATCAATAATTAACTTCCTTAATTACAAAATCAATTAAACAATACCTTGATTAATTTCATTAATCAATTCTTTATTTACACTGAGTAATTATCCTTAATTACTTCCCTTAAGTAATTATACTTCTTTAATTACTATCCATTAAGTAATTTCTTAATTAATTACACTTAGTAATTATTCATTAATTACTTCACTAAGTAATTACACATCTTTAATTACTTTAAGTAATTATACTTAATCCCATCATTAAGTAATTATTTTCAATTAATTAAACTTAATTAATTAATTAAAAGAAATTAACTATAATAACTTAATTAATTACACTGCGTAATTAACTTTAATTACTTTATTAAGAAAGTATGCTTAAATAATTCTTCTTAATTATTAAGTAATTAACTTCTTAATTACTTATTAACTAATTATTTCTAAATAAATTAGCCTTGATTAAATAAATTTTTAATTAAGTAATTAATTTCACTTAATTAATTACACAAACAAATTTACCTTAATTTAATCACTTATATTAACTAATTTAAGTTAATTAAGTAATTTACTTTGATTACCTTTTAAATCAAAAACTTGATTAAGATAAACCACTCTTTTCATTAACTTTTATTTATCAATTTAAATTTTTAATTTTTAAATTCAAAACTTTTAATTGATTTATACTAAATCATCGTCATTTAATTAAACATTATTAATATACTCTACCTTAATCACCTTTAAATTATTTCCAATACAATTTTATTTGAAACATTATTATATTATTAAACAAACAAAATTGAAACCAAACTACTTTTTAAACAAAAGTTTAAATTATAAAAAATCCAAGCTTTAAAACTAAAATTCCTTCTAAAGTCAAACATTCAATAATAAAACTAATTTTGTTTAAACATCAATTTGTTTTCAAATTGAAACTTCACTTATAAAATACAAACCCGGTTAAAATTAAACTTTAAACAAACAAACTATTTTTAAACAAATCTAACTTAACTTGATACAACACAAAGTTTATATTAAAACATTTCTAACGTATTTAAAAATGTTTAAAAACTTTATTAAAAGGTTTAGTTTGTATTAACTTCAGTAATTCAATTTGCAGTTAAACGAGCAGGATGAAATCCCTGTAACCAAACTACAACCCAAACTCACGCGACATCCTCCTCTTGCCTTCGAGTTGCACGCATACAATCCCGAGTCCATACTCGAACAAAACAACGAAACCCACTCGGCTAATCTCCTTTCCCAAATCAAAACAGCTGCACCAATAAGCTCGTGCACGTGCACATAGGCTCTGGTCGGCGGCGACCTTCTCCGGCGAACCTCACAAGTCGTCCTTGACCATGATAACTCCCTCAAACTCCCAGATCGATGAAAACACTTCTGCATCAAATTTTAGCTACAGCGTCGACACAGGAAGGAAACTCGAACCAAAAATTTCGTTGCCAACGGCAAACTCCAACGCCGGAGTACCGACCGCTTCGCCCACACACTCGCCACGAGCCACTCCATCTTCTCCCCCTCACGCGATTCACCAAAACCAAACAACGATGACGCAACTCCACGAATTCCGACCCTCTACAGTAACCACCCCAAAACCCTACTTCTACCCTTCACGGCCACCACGATCATCATAAAAATCAATCACCATTTTTCCTGCCTAACCAGACACCATGACAACCTCCATGCCATAGCTCGATCTTCAACTCAACTCCAATCAACGATAATCGACCAAAAACCCAATTTCATAAAACTCCAAATTCCTCTCTAAATACCAATTTAAAAATTACAAACTTCATCTTAAAATTTATGATTTTGAACAACTATTCAGATCTTAGGATCAGAAATTTAAATTGTTGAGATTGATTTCTACCCAAATTTTAATATTTCACTGTAAATTCAATATTTACAGTATATTTGTTTCAATGTAAATTTTTATATTTATTTTATTAACAAGATTTCCTTGATATAACCAAATTATCTTTAATGATCAATGGATATTGGTGATTAACTTAGAAGATATAAATTTTCTTTAAACAGGAACATGAAAAGAACAAAGTTTAAAACATTTTTAACTGCAGGTTTTTCAAACAGACAAATAAACATATAATAAATCTTCAGACCAAGCATGCAACAATGATATTATGTTTTCCATATCAGTCATTTCACAGAAAAACAAATAAGATTTTAAATCTGTTTTTAAAATAGGTTTACTCAACAAGTTTTTTGAAGCAGAGAACACTGCATCTGGATCTTCTGTAATTTAGATTTGCTTTTGCATTTTGATTTTGCTGTTAAACCACTGAATTTCCCTTTGCATTTGCATGTTAATTATTGTAGATTTCCAGGTTGAATTGCATGTTGATTTCTTTCTTGTTTTATTTTGGTTGAAGAAGATTTACAGAAGATTAGCTAAGAAAACAAAAACTAATCTTTTCTTTCTAAACTTAAATAAAAACAAAATTCTCTTTAAACCAGGATATGCCACTTGTTACATGAGTAAATTCATGTATTAACAAATGTCAAGCCTTTAATATTATGGAAACAAGTGTATTTTCCCATGTTCTAATAATGCCAAGTATATATAATTTTTTTTAAAAGGTGATTATTACATTAATTATTTGTTTATAAACGAATTGAACCTTAACTACCAATATTAACTTAATACTCATGTTATATATATATATAACCATGGAATGTATTTATATCCTATGGTTTGTTTATTTATTTATATTTACAAATCCATTTTCTAAAGACAAGTTTAAAAGAAAGAAAGTAAACATTTATTTAAAAAAAAAAATTAAAAAGTTTAACATAAATTTATATAACTAACATTAATATTACATTAAGAATCTAAATTTGTTTTCAAAAATCAATTTATAGAAAATAAATTAAATCTTTATAATAATGCACTATATTTCAAACCATTATTCATTTAATAAAAATAGATTTTTCCTTTAAGTGTTTTATAAGTAACATAAATTTTAAATTGCTTTTGAAAAATATTTTTATTAAACCAAATCAAAACTTTCCAAATTACTATAAAAACTTATGTATACTATAAATTTAAAAACATATTTTCTATTTAAGTTTAATCCATCATTTCCTATTTATAATAAATCCAAATATAAATATTTATTATAAATAAAACATTTTAAGTATTAACTTCGGTAATTATTGGAATTTTGAAATAGGACTCCAAATCACAATATATAAACATATATATTATAATTTGAAAATATTTTTATTAAATTTAAATTGAACCAATTTCCTATTGCAATGTATACATATACACATTACAAATGGAATATTTTTATTAACTTAAAAAGATTAATTATTGTTAATTACACACATATATTATTATTATAATTTGAAAAGAATAAACATTCAAATTAAATTTTCATTGAGTTTTGAAAAGAAAACATTTGTTAAATTAGATTAATTATTAGTTTTGAATATATAATATTTGGTTAATTTAGATTTTAGATCAATATAATATATTTCAAAATGAATTATAAATGGAAACTATTAAATAAGTATTGCTCAAAATTCCGGGACATCACACTCCCCCACTCAAAACTTTTCATCCCCGAAAAGGAAGGAGGTAGGAGAATTAAAACAACCAGAAAAAAAATAGATTGAATGACAAAATAAACAATAAATTTAAAAATTTTATAAATTTTACTTGAAATATTCATTTGAAAACTTCACTTGGAAATCAATTTTCTTTAATACTTTTTTTACTACTTTATCTTAATATACTTTCAACATTATAGATACATCGATAATCATTTTATTTAAACATGTTTTATTAAATTAATAACTTCTAAATATTTATAACACTAAAATTTTCTATTAAACAATGTAGTATACAAATAAGCAATATTTAAAAAGGATATATCCAACAAGGAAGGAAGGTAGATTTGGAAAATAGAATCAAGATGAATAACTAAACTGAGCAGATAAGGTAGGTGCAAGGAATAGTATCGGGCACGAATAATTAATCTAGAACCATAAGAATTTAAATTTCAAATATTAATTCAAAATTTCTTTGTTGGGAAAAATACTTTTATAATAAATAACTTTATAATAATACTTTTATAATAAAATACTATTATATCGAAATAAATTTTCCTTTCGAAAATACTTTTATAACTCGATGTTTCAACAAGTTTATCCTCATTCTTGCAGACTCTGGCCATGCGTTGATCAGACGCAAAGCTAGAATTCTTCAAGTACTTAGTAGACTTGTTTCAACACCCACTGAAAATACTTGAAAAACCTTTAAAACAGATATGGAAAGTACAATCCAAACAAAACAACCAAACCAAAACCTTTGTCCGACCATGGTTCGCAGATACACAATGGTTATGCCTCGATCCCCCAAGAAACAGTCCGTATCCGTAAGCTTTCTCAGCCCTGCGAGTTACGCCATGATGACTAGTAGAGTGCAGGATACCAATGGTTACGCCTGGGTCCCCCAGGAAACAATCCTACCCCTAGGCTGTCTCAGCCAGGCAGTTTCGCTACTATTTGCGACCTACACAGGTTGCAGGATACGCAATGGTTACGCATGAATCCCCCAGGAAACAATCCGTACCCCTAGGCCAGACTCAGCCACGCAATTGCGCTTTGCAGTCGTGAGAGAAAAAAACCATGGGTTACGCCACGGTAGGAACACTCGAGTATTACATCCAAAAAACCAAAAATCAGAGAGAATAATATCGATAGAATGAATCCACGATGTGGCCACAAAGCGGATATCAAGAAGAAGGCACTTTCCATATCTTTACTTCGAAAATATATATCATATAGTACCTTTTCAAATCACTTTCAAATATCGTACTTATATAAAGTCCATATATATAGGATTCCATTTTTCCCAAATTGAATGCTTTCCAAATCAATAGTAGATCAAATCATACTTATATAGACTTCGATTATATAAAATCTCTTTCCAAATTGAGTACCTTTCAAATCAATAGATTTCAAATCAACTTCATACTTATACAATCCATTTTATATAAGTTCGACCACTCCCAAATCAAGTACTTAATAATGTAAGGTTCTAAATTTTCAAATCATTTCAATATCAATTCAGTTTCAAAATCATATATGATTTCACCAAATTTCCCCCAAATTAAATATCTAAATTTCAAAGTTCCCAAAATAATAGGTTTAGAAAATAATCCCAGTTTCCAAATTAAAATAATTCAAGTCAAACAAATTCATTTCCAAAATCACCATATAAGTACTGGTTTTTAATTTCAATTTAGTTTCAAAACCAAATATTTTCTCAAAATCAATTATACTCAAAATGGTTTCCAAATTTATAATTATCCCTTTAAAACTTTTAAACTATTTATTTCTATTTAAAATATCCAATTTACCTTTCTGAAAACCATTATTCAAAACTATTTTTTTTCAAAACATTTCAAAACTAAATTTATATTCTTTATCAAACATTTTATACTCTTCGAAATTTCTTAGCTTTGAAAATTTAATCTCGATTTGGAAATGTTCGAACATTCAAAATAGTTAGGCAAATCAAATTTCCAAATTCAAGATTTGAAAATCAACATAAGTCAAATAATCAATTTCAACTGATAGGATTATACTAAATCAAATCCGAAACACAAGGACTGAATACCGGTCTCACTTTATATTGTTTCAAATATATACATATGTCTTTCGAAAATATCAAATTATACTTTGGAATTTGAAATCAAAAATGGTTTTACAAAATCACTTGCATAGCGAAGCTACTAAAGTGGCCTCTCCCCCACTTTGAAACTCGAAAATCAATG
The DNA here is from genome assembly GCA_030765085.1 of Allium cepa. Taxonomy (NCBI): domain Eukaryota; kingdom Viridiplantae; phylum Streptophyta; class Magnoliopsida; order Asparagales; family Amaryllidaceae; genus Allium; species Allium cepa. Next base: position 555,499,165 of record CM060931.1, on the reverse strand, counting down.
TCGATGATGCGTGCACTCATCACCGAAATTATTTTCCAGCGACATAAGTGAGTTCTGGACTTCTATTTTCTTGAAAACTTCTTTGAAATATCTTCAAAATTATTGGAATTCTTTTGAACTCATTTGAAACATTTCTTATTTGGAGAATACTTTTAAATCGTATTACTATTATTATATATTTTTCAAAATCTTAAAACCAATTTCAAAATACCAGAATTCAATTCTCGAATTTCAAATTTAACCCTTCAGTTATAAATTATTTTTATATAAATCAATTTCTTAAAAAATTTCAAAATTTCAAATCCTTTCAAAACCCGTTTATATGGAATAACATTTCTTATTTGTTTTATATATAGGTATATAATCCTTATCGAAAACATTTTCACTTTTATATATAGAATAAAATCATAGTTATCAAAATAATAATGTCGATATATAAAACAATTTCAAAAATGCAAACATACCCGATTTTCAAAGGATAATTTTAAGAATGGATTTTAAAACAAGGATAGAGATTTGAATTAGAGGAACTCAAATCAATAGAATTCTGATTCGAAGATAGACTCGATCGAAGATGAGATAATTAAATTACAAAATAGAAGATGGATATACTTCTATAAATCGTGGACGACCTTTACCGGTCAGCCGTGATTCCAAAATTAGATCGGTGTAGAATTCTGAGGCAATTCGACATTTGATCGCCAGAGATATAGAATTCGGCATAACAAGATATAGCAGCATCGTAAACCGAGGATACCAAAATCTTCGGTGAGTCAATGCCAATTGAAAAGGAGTTTTCACCCCCTTTACAAATCATTCAGTGGAGTTATAGGATACTCCAGAATCAAACGAATATAAATTGGGAGAGACAGAATGAATTTCGGAACCGAGGGACATTCCAAAATTCAAAGGAAATCGAGTCAAAAGGAAGAGATTCAACTCGAGCGAAAGTGATTCTGTAAATAAATTTATCATATATGCTAAGTTTTGCCTAGAGCCAAAGCTCTGATACCAACTGTAATGACCCGCTATTTTGGACCATTCAAATCGACAATAAAACTATACATGTCTGACTTGAATAATTCAAAATACCGAATTGTTAATTTAAATTTGGCAAACGTAACATATATAGTAAATAAATCAGTCACAAATCACAGACACAGAGTAGTAAAATGCAGCGGAATAGATAAGGAATAGTAGTTCATGAAGCAACTATATACATCAGAGTTAGAAATAAAATACATCATAATATCCCAGATGCAGTGAAGTCTCCAGTACGAGCAGATTACCTCTCTGAACCAATCAACTGGATGACTGAAAGGATAGATAGCTGGATCTTCAAGCAAAGCTCCAACTTCGAAGGTGAGTCTCAAATGTTGTATCACTCAGTCTGACCCGAGCATAAAGCAAAACACAAAACACTCGAGTCAGGATTAACATTCTTATATCTATAAATCTAACTCAAGTGAAATATCAACTGAAATATAATTAACTTAAAGGACGCTTGGGATAACCATCCTCTAAGGGTCCATGGAACTATCTATAAGGTAGAAATATACACTATAACACCGAGGTCATTTCAAATTAATTTATACTTCACAACAAAAATATATTTTCATTTCATATATATATTTTCCAAAATATACATAAATATTTATAGAGTAGAATATTTGTAGTTTCCTCAACTTAACAAATCGTTTTCAAAATCAACCCAACCTTCCCATTCAAATTAAATTCAATCTCAATTTTATCAATTTAAATTCAACTCAATTCCTAAAATAACCACTTAAATTTTATCGATCTCAAATTCGGATTTGTAATCACAAATTACCCCTTTATATTCAATATATTTCAAACCTTGAGTATTTAATAATTTCAAAACTAAGGTTGGAATTTATATTCAACAATTTATTGTCCTATTATTTAGTTTTAAAATATTCACTAAATGAATCCATAAAATAAAACTCAAATTTCTAACAAATAAATATTTCCTTCAATTTATTTATACTAGAAATATTCATTTAATTTATTTTGAGTAAAAATCCAGTTATAAATATCGTACCTATAAATTTCCCATTCAATAATTTCAAATCGATTTAACTAAATAAAATTCTTAATTTAATACCATTTCAGATAAACCCAAATTTTATCTCCCCACCTCAATTTATCCCAATTATTGCAAAAATCTATTTGAAATATAATTTACATAAATATTTAACATAATTTATGTATTATATCAATCTTAATTAAATTAAATATTATTAAATTTATATATATCATTACCCTTTACATATAATAATTTAAGAATCAACATTTATTAAGACCATATATTTCTTCCCAAAATCATAGAAATTATTTTCAAAATATTTATATATGGACCAACGGTGTTGGTATATATTTTCAAGTGCTACGGATATTTATCATTTTAATCCGTACACTAAATATATACGGATGGATATCATTTCAACCCGAAATCTCAAATTCAATTCAAATGAAAATCGCTTGGGTTTATCATTTCAACCCATTTCTCCTATTCTAAAGTCCGTTGGGTATGTATCATTTCAACCCATAGTGAATTCTATACTAACAGGGAACTTGCAGAGTGATAACTGATATGATAATAATATAACAGCAAGCATATATCATTAGTAATTAAGTAAAATATAAACAACAGGATATGGTGTCATATCACATAGGTGAACAGTTACAGATAATAGCATATATAACAGATTTACTAACTACAGTAGTATATTTCAATTGTCGTTTCAATTGAAATCAAATTTAATAAATAAAAAACGTTAATCGTGAGTGATTGCTGACCTTTCGAGGTTAGAGAATATAGAAGGAGACACGGATATGCACACTGATATAGACACTGAAATTAAATTTCAAATCCAAGCAAAGCAAAATCGGTACGAATTCAACGATCAAAACTGATTGGCTCGAATTGATGAAACGGATCAGATCAGAACTGGAACGATGAAGATAAATGGTATAAGCGAACTTTTATAACCACCTATAACTATATATACACATATGAAATTTATATTCAAAGTTCAAACATCACAAATTTAATTTAATGTTTTTCAAACATATAAATAAATAAATAAATCAAGCTTGCATTTTTTTTAAAAATCAACATACACTTAAAATAATATATATATACTAACACCTTTATACTAAACTTATATAACTAGTATATATATATTCTCAAACAGATAAAATAAATGTTTGGATATGAATACCTAAAAGAAAACTTTTTTATATATAACTATTTCTATACATATATTAAATGTTATATATATATAATTTAAATCCATCCATACTTTTACATTCAATAACATATTATATTCAACCTATATAAATTTCCAAATTATATATTTGTATTAAAATAATTTATAAAGTAGAATATTTATAAAATCATCTTAAATCCAAAATAGTATAAATATAATACTGTAACAAAATATATACAATCATCAACTAAATAAGTCAGTACCATATAGAAACCCATATGGTAACAAACCGCATAATATACATATATTAAAGTATTTTATATAGACTGTAACAAAACAAATATATGACTTACATAAGCGAATAACCATATTATAGGAAACCTGATATCAACAAATAGAAGCTGACCCATATTAAAATATAAAACACACAATATATATATATATATTCTTATTAAAAATGAAAGATACTTATTTCATAGTATGTTCCCTTCAAAATGTCGCATACATAATTCAAAATATTAACATGACCTATAAGCTGTGAGGAAGATCAAATAGAAACTATATATAAATATACAGTGTCATGTTATGAAAATAAACTTTTGAAAAAAATAGTATTCAATACTTATATAAATAGTATGTATATCACAACTAACAAAACAAAAAGAACAAAAAAAACATATAATTACGAATATAAATCAAAACATATATGTGCTTACACGCCCATACCTCACTAATCAAACAGAAGAAACCGGAAGGCGAGGTGATGGGTTTATTTGATGAGGAGGTTTGGAAGAAAGGTGAAGTGGCGGATGCAAATAATGGTGACAGCCGCATGCTTCAGTTTGCTTTTTTTCCAAAGAAAAGTAGGGAGGGGAACGAACAGATCTAGAGAAAAGAGAAGTGAAAGTGAAAATAAATAGGGATGAACCGCATGTTTTCAGCCAAATATAGCGGAAGAAAATGAATAGGCAACCAAATTTTAAGTGAATAAATAAATAAAAGTGATTGTAACGGTCAACCCTTGATTTGGTGAAAATAATTATAGCAATTAATAAAAGAAATAAATAGCAACGGTCACGTTGCTTTGGTTCAGCTGACCCATAAAAGCAAATTATTTAAAATTTAAACGGTAGGAAACGTAAAAAAAGTACCCCCATAAAATGAAATTGATAACGTCTGTGCATTGATTCTGCAATATTTATTAAAGCAATTGATTGATGCGCGTTTAAATTTGAACGGAAGGAAAGAGAAAAGTCACAATTAAAGGCAAGCTTTAAATTTTTAATAAATACAAAACGTTTCTAAGTTTGTACTTTATAACTTTCCAGCTGTAGTGTATATATATAATGAATGGTCATAAAGAAAGAAGTGGAAACAGGGAGCGTAGGAAAGGAAAGGTTAGAAAAATAAAATTTTGTTGAGAAATGAATATTTGCGTGAGTTATATAGGTTTGATCAGAGAGGTAGCGTGATTTAAGGAGAAGAAAGAACGACAATAAATCAACTTGCTTTGAAATGGAAAGGAAATTAAACTAGCGTTGATTTTTAATGAGCAGTTATAGGCAAGAAATAAGATATTGATTTTAGAAAAAGGCAACGATTTTGATTGAGCACTGATTTTTCTTGTTATACACGGTTACTAGATTTTTAACAAATTTTAAGCAAATGGGTTTCGAAGTTAAAGCAGAAGAAACGGTCAGCTAAGATTAGCTTTTGGAATAAGATTTTTAAACAATACTGAATGCGTTTAAAATTTAAAGCTCGCGTTGATGGGAACAATGGCAAGAAATTAAAAAGGTGAACGGTTATAAAATTTTAAATAACATTCCTATTAAGTCAGGAGAGTAAAAGGAAAGTGAATAAAATTAGAATCCGTACAACAGACGCAGTGATTTTTGTCCAAAAAAAATGTAAATAACGGATTTAAATTTTATATGTTTTCTTGTATGTATATATACATTATTTATTCCATCAAATAATGCGTCTTTTAAACGCGAAATTAAACAGTTTATTTATACACAAAGTTTTGGAAATTTATTACTTATATAAAAATATGATTTGTTTACACATTTACTAAGAAATTTATTTCAAAAATGTATATAAGTAAAATACAAAATATTAAATTTTTATAAGTATGAAATCAATTTTTTTAAAGAACAAAAGGTGAAATAAATGTTGTTACGAATATATTAAATTAAACCAAAAGATTAAAAATTAAAAATTTAAAGATTTATAACTTCAAAAAAAATGTTAAGTTTTAACCAAAATAAGAATTTTATAATTTTCACACTAATAAAAATCTTGGGTGATTATTTATAATTAAATTTAGACAATCAAATTTTCGAAAAATAAAACCCCAGAGTTATAAATAAAGAATAAAATATTGCTAAAATTTAGGCTGTTACAATCTTATTTTAAATTTAGTTTTGAATTTAAAGTCCAATATTTTTATTTTCAAATAATTCAGAAAATTTGCCCGAGGATCAATTCAAATTTGGGCCTTTTCTATTATGAACAACTTTTGGGTTGTGAGCTTAATAGTTAACCCTAAAATGACTCATTTAGACCGCATAAGTTATTGGGCTCTGATCTCAATGTTGGAACTGGGTCATCCCGTAGTGGAAGTTATAGGTGAATTTTAGTTTTTTTTACCATATTGGATTTTTATTAGGCTTATGAAATCTAATTTATTTGGAACATTTCTAAATTTGATTTACATAAAATCTTGTATTTTATTTGACTTTATATATTTTGTAATATAAAGTTAATTTGATTTGATTTGATTTGTATACATGTATATATATGTATGTGTGTGTGTGTATCCACATGCATGCGTATGCATTATGACATAATAATCCCTGAAGGGTACAACATGTCAGTGTATAGATGTTGAGATTTATATCGCAACAGACACATTAGATCATTTTATTTGTATTGTATATTGTATAAATATGTGAATATTTATATATACAATAAATTCCAAATAATTATATATATATATATATATATATATGTGTGTGTGTGTGTGTCTGTGTAATTTCATTATCAAAATATTACAAAATATATTTATACACACACATATATACAAATGTTTATATATATATATATAATTATATGATATTATAATTAATAACTTAAATTATTTATGTATATATATAGAAAAGTAAATGCATATATATAATATTTTTTAACATATGTGAAATATAAACTAACCATTTGATTATATATATATATATAATAAATATATAATTAAAGGTGAATAATTTCATGATTTATTATATGTACACATAAAAATAAAATATATATGTAATAATTTAAAAAAAATTCAGTTAAAAATGAACTTAAGTTTGCAGATATTATAATTTCAATATTTTAATATACGTTTTCTACGAATCAATTAGTAGTTTCGGCCATAATTAATTGATATAAAATAATTGCATGACGAAAGTTCAAAATTTCACAAAATTTAGGATCATAATATAGGGGTTGCAAAAAAACTAAGATTTTTTTCGAATTAAAATAGTATTTTTAATAAAACAATCGCTGTTCGGCCAAAATTTATAATAATTATTAGAAATATAAAATAATGTTAAATAATTCTGGAAAAATTTCTAAGAGCTTTTGAAATGATATAGTAATTTTAAAAATATGAAATCTAATTTTAGAATCATTAATTATTTTATATAAAATAGTCTATCCATATAATCATTAAATATTGGTAATAAAATATATATTACAATATAAAATTAAATTTTAGTGTTTATAGCTCGTAATAAACATAAAAAGGTATAAGAAATTTTTTGAATCAATATTATATTACATATATAATTATATATGTTTTATATGAATAGTATATATGTATTTATATATAAATTAATATATTTATACATATATATTAATTAACATAATATTAAAATAAATTTTATGTAGCAAATAATGTCTGATTATATTTGAATTATGAACATAAACATCAAAAATCATGCACATAAGCAATCTGATTACGACAACTACATTTACATACAAAAATCTCTAACTAATTATATAATAGTATTGTATACATATGTGTTCGAGTATCCATAATTAACAGATTATAAAACATGATATTATACCTATAATATGAATGAATATTATCTATCGTAGATGCCTTTGAGTCTACGTGAAATAATGAATTCCCGTCTCTAAATATCTCATGATCCGTCAAATACTAGTCTGGAACCGCCGACCTTTCACTATCGAATAGCTTAGATTTAACTTGAATTTGATTTGAGATTTGGGAGTTGATTTAGAAGTGTGTTTCGACCAGCAAACAAGATGATAATGGTGGCCAAAAAAGGTGTGTAGATTAGAGTTTAGATATCTTTACACACACACACACACACACATATGATTGCATAAGGAATAAAATAGGTTAATCTTTTTACTTATTCTCTCTTAATCTTAAACATCTATCTCCAAGTCTATCCTTATGTTTTAGCCACCTCTTATATCTACCCAAACTAGTCGATTTATCCCTTATAACATCATGGGTCAAGAGCCCATTTGGCCTAAGTTAAGTATATACAGTTATATTTAATTTAATCTGTTAACGATATCTCATATCGATTGATATATTCATAACAACTATAAATATATACATATAACATTATTTATTTCTCAAATTATATTCAAAATTTATAATTAATACTTCACAAATATTAATTAATTTAATTAATTTATAACATTTATAAACTAATTAAATAGTTTGATCTTAAGAGAATTCATAATTTCGGTTGTGTAACTCTTGGGTGTAAATTTGGTCAGCAACTAACGTAGAACTATTCGAATGTTAACATTCACATGTCACTTGGCATGTGGTGTGACATTATGGCCAAATTTATTACTTACTCGGTTTGATAAAATCTCATTTTAATTTAATAAGCATGTGACGCCCCACCTCTATACCCACGCCAGCCAAGAACATTACGGTGAATGCTTTCAACTAGCATGGAGAATAAGGCCGTTGAGGAGCGACCATCCGTGTAATTGCTTTGCGCGAGCATCGATATGTCAGATAGTATAACATGCATTTCTTATCAAGAGGGAAATCCGACATACCGACACAAACTCAAAGCTACTACACAGAGGCTATAATATCTTCAAAAACAAATATAGAAATAAATATAACATAAATCAGTCACAGATAATTCATATCACAAAGGCGGAATAAGATATGAATATTACACATAAAAGTGTACATCAGAGTAGTGGTCAAAAAGATCCACAATAACACAAAATAACAGCAACATGTGCTATACAAAAGAATACATCAATGAGTCAATATCTCAAGTGTATACAACAAAAGCTACTAATCTAAGTAGTAAGCAAAAGGTCAGAGTAATGGATCCCTGAGAGAAGTCAAGCAGAAACACCTGTAACAACTCGGTCTGACCCAAGCATTATTTAATAAAAAATAATAATAAACGGATCAGTCTAACTATAAATATCAGATGAAACGATATAGAATAAGAGATATGACTAAACACATAATAATCACAATGCCAAACTGTGATATATATATAAGTAATTGAAAATCAACGAGAGATTAATCAATATCACCAAATCTACACAAGAATCAAAGAAATGTCATACTCCTTATTTCGTTCACCAAACCACAAATATTGACATATTATATCAATGGCAATCACAAAAGTCAGTGACACACAAATTCACCAATGCATAAATATTGATAAAACTTATCAATGGAAATCACGAAAATTGGTGAAGCATAAAGTCTAGAAATCATCTCAAGAAATCCAGTCAATGACACACGAATTCACCTATGCACAAAAATTGATAAATCATATCAATAGAAATCACAAAAATAGGTGAAGAAGAAAATTCCAGAATTCGACACACGAAATCCAGAAATCACACAAAATAGGGGGGAGGCCTATCACACGAACGGGAGCATGAAAACTCACCAACATATGTATCACACGAACGAGACGCTATCTCATGGTAGCTAGCCATTAATTTTTGACACACGAACGGCCCGAAGACCATGGGGCGCTACCCCACATATGTGAGTTGAAACTTACACAAACGGGGTTTAGTCTCCCTCGTAGACAAAGAGACATCGCACATTGCTAGTCTAAATCACAAAAATGATCGTCATGATCATCAAGAAGTGTCAATTACAGTAAGCTAGTAAATATATGAGCTTAGCTTCATGTCCCATAACCACTAGCTTAACTTAGATATTTACGAACAAATTGTAGATCTCCACTAGAAAATTGTCACAAGAAGTTCAATCGAACAAGTCCAAGAATTAACCGACGAAGTAAACGCAAGCGTTTCATACCACTTGTTTTACTAAGTCGTTTAATTAGATTTCTCATACGAGTGAGCTAAAGGTTTGTATATACTAATAGATTGGAAAACGGTTTTATAAACGAATTTGGTATTAAAATAGTATTGAAATCGTTTGAGGAAAGAGTTTTGATATTTACTCCTAGTATAGAAAACCTTTATATTTTTAAAGTGACAAATCACAAAGAAGATTGTAAGAACAATCAATCACTAAAATTCACATTCGAAGACGTGAATAAAATCCAAAGAAACCGATAAAGAATCCATCGAAATGGATATCTAAAAATCCACAAATAGGAGTCATCAAAGGCATAATAAATGATAACAACAAAAAGGATCATCACGAATCGATATAAATTGGAATTCTCAAGCGAATAGGCAAATAGGCAAAACATAGCAGTTTCAGACGTCTGAAACAAGTGGCTCAGACGTCTGAATCTGGAAATATAAAGATTTCCAGAACACAATTCAGACATCTGAATCAAGTGTTTCAGACGTCTGAAATAGACACTTTTTAGCTTATTTCCTTTCTGGTTCCAAATGAACCAATTCAGACGTCTGAAACCCTATATTCAGACGTCTGAATCTGGGAATAGAAATCTTCCCAGAACAATATTCAGACGTATGAATATTACGTTTCAGACGTCTGAATGATGGGTTTAGGGCATTCCCTGAACCTAGGCCAAAAATGGCCAAACGAATATCGAAAACGATCGAACGAGCAAATGGCGATGACTAAGGAATTACGTCGAACGACAACCCAGCCTAAACGGCTCTTCGATACGTCTCAAATATCAATGTCCAAATATCCATAATAGGATTTTCATAAATTAGACCAAAACACCAAAAATTGGAATATACACGAAATCGATCCAAACCAAAATCAATTGCACACGAATAAACATTAGGAATTCATACCTAACAATAGAAGATAATTGTAGACAAAGATGTGAGATAAAAATCTCACCTTTTTACAAAATCAAACAAGAAGAAGCTTGAAAGCAAATGGAGAATCAACCTCTCTTCAACACTACCCAAATGAGCTTGAATATATGCTCAAAACAAGAACATTCCCGAAATTAGGTTTAGGAATTTCTGAAATTGGTAAGAGAATAAGTTGGAGAAGAAGAAGAGAATGCTTACCAATGGGTTCTCTTGAATTTGGAGCTAGGAATTTGAGGTTGCAAGAGGAACTAGGGTTTTGGAGTTTTAATTTCCAATCTCTCCCACCATTAATGCCTTAGAACTGAAAAGAAGAAGAAGTGAGGGTGAATGGGGAAGAGTGGTTCAGTTTTGAGTATAGGTTGGCTAGTGGGCTGAACCCAAACTCAAACCCAAAGTGAAAAAAGGTCAAATTTTTTACTAACTCCAAATATATCAAAGCTTATACTCAAAAAGGTCGCAAACGGCATTTTGAACTCAATGGAGGTGGTCTCGAGTCCTAATTCGGCTGTTTTCAAAAAGTAGCTTTTCGGACTAAAATCCGACTAACGATAAAATATTTAAATAAAATATTTAAATATAAAATCGATAAATATGCGGGTTGTTACAGACTCCCCTCCTTAAAGAAATTGCGTCCTCGCAATATTAAAGAAGAAGATATGTAGTAACAACCATAAAAGCATATTCAACACAAAAGAAATTTGAAATAAGAGGTTCACCTCAAAGAGCACGAGAAAGTAAGTCCAGATATGTTCGCTCGATGTACTCTCTAGATTCCCAAGAATAATCCTTAGGATTTGAAGACCATTGAACTTTAACAAGCGGAACATCTTTATTTCGAAGTCGTTTGACCTCTGAAGCAACAATTCGAATAGGATGCTGCTCATAAGTTAAATTAGGCGAAACTTCAATCTCTTCCACAACACCGGGCTCAAGAATAGAATCGGAATCTCGAAGACATTTCCGAAGTTGAGAAACGTGAAACACGTCATGGATAGCGGAAAATTGAGTCGGTAATAAAAGGCGATAAGCCATGGAACCAATACGTTCAGTGATAGGAAATGGCCCAATATATCGAGGCGCCAATTTTCCCGATCGACTGAAACGTACAACACCTTTCATTGGTGAAACACGAATAAAAACAGAATCTCCAACAGAAAATTCTAATTTCCTTCTTCGATTATCGGCATAGGATTTTTGTCTACTCTGGGCTTCTTTCATCCTATGACGAATAAGATCAATCTTTTCTGTGGAATCACGAATAAAATCGGGACCCAAAACCAGCTTCTCACCGGTCTCAAGCCAACAAGAAGGAGATCGGCATGGCCTTCCATAGAGTGCCTCAAAAGGTGCCATACCAATACTAGATTGGAAGCTATTATTATAGGAGAATTCAACAAGAGAAATATGATCTTCCCAACTTCCACCAAAATCAAGAACACATGCACGAAGAAGATCTTCAAGAGTTTGATTCACACGCTCGGTTTGTCCATCGGACTGAGGATGATAAGCGGTGCTAAAATTAAGCTTCGTTCCCAAAGCTTTTTGAAGACTCCTCCAAAATCCACTAGTAAACAATGGATCTCGATCGCTAACAATAGAAGTAGGGACTCCATGTAATTTAACAATCTCTTTAACAAAGAGCTTGGCCAAAAGAGGAACGGTTCGGTTAGACCGAACGGGAATAAAATGGGTGGATTTAGTAAGTCTATCAACGATCGCCCATAAGCTATCATGACCCGAACGAGAACGGGGAAGGCCATCTATAAAATCCATGGAAATTTGGTCCCACTTCCAAATTGGAATTTCTAAAGGTTGCAATAACCCACCGGGCCTTTGATGTTCGGCTTTAATAAGCTGGCAAGTCATGAAACACTTAACAAAGTTAGCAATATCAAATTTCATTCCCTCCCAATAATATAGTCGCTTCATATCCGCATACATTTTACTCTTACCGGGATGAATGGTGAATTTAGAACGATGAGAATCTTCTAAAATATCCTTACGAAGGTCAATAATATTTGGTACGATAAGTCTACCAAATTTTCGAATGCCGCCACGAGAATCGATATCAAATTCTTTCAATCCTTCAATATCAATTTTATCCCTAATATTTTGGCCAAGAAGAGCCATTTCGGGATCTAGCCTTTGAGATTCAAGAATGCGGTCTAAAAGAGAAGGATGAGCCTCAAGGCTACATAACACAAGTGATGAACATAAATCGAAGACACGGTCTCGAATCTCACAAGAGGATAATATCTCGAGATCATTCCATTCGGATATCATCAAAGAAACAACCGCTTGTTGCTTGCGACTAAGTGCATCGGCAACACGATTTCCCTTTCCGGGAGTATAAAGGATATCGAGATCATACGGCGCAAGGAACTCGAGCCAACACTGTTGACGCAAATTAAGTTCCTTTTGAGAGAATAAATACTTCAAGGACTTATGATTGGTATAAAGAACAAATTTCTCTCCTAAAAGATAATGACGCCAAATACGAAGGGCGAAAACAATAGCCGCAAGCTCTAAATCATGAGTGGCATATCTAGTCTCAGCAGGCTTCAATTGCCTAGAAGCATAAGCAATAACACGTTCTCTTTGCATAAGAACGGCACCCAAACCAACGCGACTAGCATCGGTATAAACAACGAAATCCTGATTCCCCTCGGGAATAACAAGAATAGGAGCATCAGAAAGAAGCTCTTTTATTTTCCGAAAAGAAGCTTCACATTTGTCCGACCAAATGTATTTATCACCTTTATTCGTCAAACTAGTGAGAGGCACGACAATCTTAGAAAAGTCTTTGATAAAACGACGGTAATAGCCCGCCAATCCGAGAAAACTACGAATCTCTGTCACACTCTCCGGTCTCTTCCAATCTTGAATCGCTTCAATCTTTGAAGGATCCACGAAAATTCCGGATTCGGAAATAATATGACCGAGAAACTTCACACGAGATTGCCAAAAATGGAATTTAGAAAATTTTGCCTTTAAATGATTACTCCTAAGAGTTTCCAACACAATCCGAAGATGCTTCTCATGCTCCTCCTCGGTTTTAGAATACACAAGAATATCATCGATAAAGATGAGAACAAACCGGTCGAGGAAGTCTTTGAAAACTCTATTCATAAGGTCAACGAAATAAGCCGGAGCATTCGTTAGACCAAATGGCATAACAAGCCATTCATAAGATCCATAACGAGTACGGAACGATGTCAAAGGAATACTATCCTCTGCAATACGAAGCTGATGAAATCCAGTAGCTAAGTCTAATTGTGAAAAGACTCTAGCACCACTAAGTTGATCGAATAGATCATCAATCCTAGGTAAAGGATATTTATTTTTGATAGTAAGATCATTAAGCTTGCGGTAGTCTACGCAAACCCTAAGTGTTCCATCAGATTTCTTCACAAAAATAGCTGAAGCTCCCCAAGGCGAGGAACTAGAGCGAATAAATTGCTTCGTCTCCAATTCGGATAATTGTTTACGCATCTCCTCGTTTTCTTTATTGGACATATGATAAGGAGGACGAGTGATAGGTTGAGCTCCAGGAATAAGATTAATTCTGAACTCAATTGCTCGCTTAGGTGGTAATCCTAAAACAGGCTCGAATATGTCGGAAAATTCACAAACAATGTGAATAAGAGAAATAATATCACCCTCATCATCATCGTCGTCGTCACGAGAATTTAAAGAATATAAAGATGCAACCAAGCTGGAAACTGAATCTTGAAGATTAATAGAAATCTGCTTAACAGATTGAGGATGTCGAAGATGAATAGTCCGCTCAGGACATAGGATATGAGCTTCATAATGGTTAAGCCAATCCATTCCCAAAATCATTCCAAAGCCTAAATAACGCATGACATGCAAATCGGCTCGGAAAGAAAAATCACACAAAATAATCTCGACATCTTTACACAATAAACTGATTGTCGCGGATCCACCAACCGGATTCGCAATTCTCAAAGAAGTCATTAAACACAAACATCCAAAGAAAAAGTATCAACAAGTTCTTTTAATATAAAAGAATGGGACGCACCCGTATCAAAAAGAACTCGAATAGGATGATCACGAAATAAAATAATTCCATCCAGAGTAGAATGAGAAATACCTTGGCTACGAGATGTGTTGCCAGGGGCTTGAGCAACATTAAGCTTTCCCTCCTTCCTATTTTGAAGTTTGGGACACACATGCATAAAATGGTCCGGGCTTTTGCAATAGCGACAAGTACGAGGCTTTGAACACTTGTTCGCAAAATGGTCTTTCGAACCACAATTATAGCATTTCCCTTTAGTAGAGGAAAAGGTCTTTTCAGCAGGAGTTGTTTGCCTCCCTTTCTTATTGGGATAAGGGCCTTTGAATTTGATTGGTCTCTTCTTGTTGTTGAAGTTTGGTTGGGAACCCACCACTTCAACATCATTCTCCCTATCCGCCTCTTCAAGACGAAGAGCAATATCAACGAGTTGGTCGAAAGAAACTTCTAATTTTAGAAGTAATGGTTTCTTGAGATTTTTGTTTAATCCATAGACGAACCTCTGGTTCTTCTTTAAAGAGGTGTTGATGTATTCAACCCCATATTTGGAAAGCGACTCGAAGGAGGCCATGTAATCAGTCACGGAGGACTCACCTTGAACAAGGTCTATAAATCGCCGAGCCAATGTCACTTTCTCTGCTTCCGGAACGAATTTTAGTTCGAAGCGTTCTCAGAATTTCTCCCAGGTGAGATCCGCTTCATTAATCTCAGAAATAAGAAGCTCGTACCAGTCCAATGCTCTTTCTCGGAGCATACTAGAGGCCACCTGAACTCGGTGAAGGTCAATAAGATTCATGCGAGAAAAGATTCGATCGCATGACCTTAGCCAAGCCTGTACTTCAATAATAGTTTCTGAACCTTTGAATGGCTCCCCACCCAAATTAGTGTAATCGCTGCACAAGCGTGCAAATCCCGACTTTGGGTGAGTAGGTTCCGAGTTAGCTCCAGCTGCTTGAGCATTCGTCACTAAATCAAGAAGCTGTTGAGCAGTCATAAAAACTCCATCTTGGGGGGGAACACTAGATGGTCCAGCTCTGGGACGGCCTGGTCTAGACATTTCTCTTCCTTTAGAGAGAAAGAAGAACAAGAAGAAGATTATTCACTAATGAATATCAAGCAATCTTGATAGATAAAACAAGGGATCATAAAAGAAAATAAGATGAATCGGTACGAAGACTCGAATAAAATCCTAAAGCACGACTCCTAAGAAAGACTTAGGACGATGATCCTTGTTATAATATTCCATATTGTTCCGAAGTTTGGCTCTGATACCAAGCTATGACGCCCCACCTCTATACCCACGCCAGCCAAGAACATTACGGTGAATGCTGTCAACTAGCACGGAGAATAAGGCTGTTGAGGAGCGACCATCCGTGTAATTGCTTTACGCGAGCATCGATATGTCAGATAGTATAACATGCATTTCTTATCAAGAGGGAAATCCGACATACCGACACAAACTCAAAGCTACTACACAGAGGCTATAATATCTTCAGAAACAAATATAGAAATAAACATAACATAAATCAGTCACAGATAATTCATATCACAAAGGCGGAATAAGATATGAATATTACACATAAAAGTGTACATCAGGGTAGTGGTCAAAAAGATCCACAATAACACAAAATAATAGCAACATGTGCTATACAAAAGAATACATCAATGAGTCAATATCTCAAGTGTATACAACAAAAACTACTAATCTAAGTAGTAAGCAAAAGGTCAGAGTAATGGATCCCTGGAGAGAAGTCAAGCAGAAGTACCTGTAACATCTCGGTCTGACCCGAGTATTATTTAATATAAAAAAAAATAAACGGATCAGTCTAACTATAAATATCAGATGAAACGATATAGAATAAGAGATATGACTAAACACATAATAATCATAATGACAAGCTGTGATATATATATATAAGTAATTGAAAATCAACGAGAGATTAATCAATATCACCAAATCTACACAAGAATCAAAGAAATGTCATACTCCTTATTTCGTTCACCAAACCACAAATATTGACATATTATATCAATGCCAATCACAAAAGTCAGTGACACACAAATTCACCAATGCACAAATATTGATAAAACTTATCAATGGAAATCACGAAAATTGGTGAAGCATAAATTCTAGAAATCATCTCAAGAAATCCAGTCAATGACACACGAATACACCTATGCACAAAAATTGATAAATCATATCAGTAGAAATCACAAAAATAGGCGAAGAAGAAAATTCCAGAATTCGACACACGAAATCCAGAAATCACACAAAATAGGGAGGAGGCCTATCACACGAACGGGAGCATAAAAACTCACCAACATATGTATCACACGAACGAGACGCTATCTCATGGTAGCTAGCCATTAATTTTTGACACACGAATGGCCCGAAGACCATGGGGCGCTACCCCACATATGTGAGTTGAAACTCACACAAACGGGGTTTAGTCTCCCTCGTAGACAAAGAGACATCGCACATTGATAGTCTAAATCACAAAAATGATCGTCATGATCATCAAGAAGTGTCAATTACAGTAAGCTAGTAAATATACGAGCTTAGCTTCATGTCCCATAACCACTAGCTTAACTTAAATATTTACGAACAAATTGTAGATCTCCACTAGAAAATTGTCACAAGAAGTTCAATCGAACAAGTCCAAGAATTAACCGACGAAGTAAACGCAAGCGTTTCATACCACTTGTTTTACTAAGTCGTTTAATTAGATTTCTCGTACGAGTGAGGTAAAGGTTTGTATATACTAATAGATTGGAAAATGGTTTTATAAACGAATTTGGTATTAAAATAGTATTGAAATCGTTTGAGGAAAGAGTTTTGATATTTACTACTAGTATAGAAAACCTTTATATTTTTAAAGTGACAAATCACAAAGAAGATTGTAAGAACAATCAATCACTAAAATTCACATTCGAAGACGTGAATAAAATCCAAAGAAACCGATAAAGAATCCATCGAAATGAATATTTAAAAATCCCTAAATAGGAGTCATCAAAGGCATAATAAATGATAACAACAAATAGGATCATCACGAATCGATTTAAATTGGAATTCTCAAGCGAATAGGCAAATAGGCAAAACACAGCAGTTTCAGACGTCTGAAACAAGTGGTTCAGACGTCTGAATCTGGAAATATAAAGATTTCCAGAACACAATTCAAACGTCTGAATCAAGTGTTTCAGACGTCTGAAATAGACACTTTTTAGCCTATTTCCTTTCTGGTTCCAAATGAACCAATTCAGACGTCTGAAACCCTATATTCAGACGTCTGAATCTGGGAATAGAAATCTTCCCAGAACAATATTCAGATGTCTGAATATTACGTTTCAGACGTCTGAATGATGGGTTCAGGGCATTCCCTGAACCTAGGCCAAAAATGGCCAAACGAATATCGGAAACGATCGAACGAGCAAATGGCGATGACTAAGGAATTACGTCGAACAACAACCCAGCCTAAACGGCTCTTCGATACGTCTCAAATATCAATGTCCAAATATCCATAATAGGATTTTCATAAATTAGACCAAAACACCAAAAATTGGAATATACACGAAATCGATCCAAACCAAAATCAATTGCACACGAATAAACGTTAGGAATTCATACCTAACAATCAAAGATAATTATAGATAAAGATGTGAGATAAAAATCTCACCTTTTTACAAAATCAAACAAGAAGAAGCTTGAAAGCAAATGGAGAATCAACCTCTCTTCAACACTACCCAAATGAGCTTGAATCTATGCTCAAAACAAGAACATTACCGAAATTAGGTTTAGGAATTTCTGAAATTGGTAAGAGAATAAGTTGGAGAAGAAGAAGAGAATGCTTACCAATGGGTTCTCTTGAATTTGGAGCTAGGAATTTGAGGTCGCAAGAGGAACTAGGGTTTTGAAGTTTTAATTTCCAATCTCTCCCACCATTAATGCCTTAGAACTGAAAAGAAGAAGAAGTGAGGGTGAATGGGGAAGAGTGGTTCAGTTTTGAGTATAAGTTGGCTAGTGGGCTGAACCCAAACTCAAACCCAAAGTGAAAAAAGGTCAAATTTTTGACTAACTCCAAATATATCAAAGTTTATACTCAAAAAGGTCGCAAACGGCATTTTGAACTCAATGGAGGTGGTCTCGAGTCCTAATTCGGCTGTTTGCAAAAAGTAGCTTTTCGGACTAAAATCCGACTAACGATAAAATATTTAAATATAAAATCGATAAATATGCGGGTTGTTACAAAGCATTACCCGTTAGTGCCATTTATATACATCAATTCTCTTCGTCAAAATAATATCAATTTTGACTTATAGAATTTGGTGATGGTCAAAATTTTTATATCATCCATATTCCGCTCTATAGTCCAAACAAAAAGTCCTTGGTTCAATAATGACGATTATTATTAATCGAAATACTCTGGTCAGAGACTTTGACTTTGAGTTGACTTGGGTTACTATGATATTATCCCTATACAATCGAGGAGATGAATCTTCTCTTGAATAGTGCTTCACTTCCAATACTTCCACTCGATCCAACTATAGTTACTCAATGGAGGCCATGTCATGATTTGGCTATAATCAAAGTGGAGCTAGCTTTCATATTGAAGATCTACAATATTCTCAAGTCGAGAGATTTATATAATTAGGCACATTAATATTTTCTATTTGACCTTAGTTATATTAACCAACAGAAAATTATCAAGTGAGTTGTTATATGTTTATCAAATAACTATTAGTACGTAGTATCAAGGTTCCCCAAGTGGTCATGAGTAAGACACTGCCTAACATTTGGAAAGCATTACATACTCTAGTCTTAACAGACACATCGATATCCAGTCTCGATGCATCTTGACTAGGAACATTTAAAATGGTATATTTGTTTTCATTGTGATAAATTACTCACCGCTACAACAGTTTATAACTACTATTATAAAACATACCATTTAAGGATTTTATATTAAGTATACTTTTAATTAAATTTAATATAACACATTATATAAAGTTTATAATAGAAATAAAACATCTTTGTTTTGAACAAAATTGGTTATCGAGTTAGATATATGTAACAAATTACATAATTGCCCATAAGGCATACCTTAACTCTATCACCCTGAACCAGATAGGAAGACAGACAGTCGCCTATCATAAGCCTGCTCCAGGAACCCAGGTCTACTCGCCTACTACAGAGTAACCGTCTAATACTACAGTCTTCAGTTACCTCGATGGACATCATGATCCCATCCACCAGTGTCTCGTCTACGCATAGCCCTGGTCACGACCTTGCTTTGCCCATAATAGTAACAGACTGCTAGCTTAAGTGACACATGGGGTTATGGGAAACAACCTATCTACTACTACCAATACTATGACGCGCATCAAAGGGAAATATCACTACGGTAATGCAGAGCTGGGCATGTCCCTATGACCAGGCAGTCAGGGTGGATACTGGCCAATCTGGTTCACTTTCAAAAATAAATAGAGTTGGACGCTATGAGGATGGTCATATGGTACTCAAATTTTATTAAACTTAAATATGTAGGTTTAATTATTTATAAATTTCTTGTTTCAAATAAAATATAACAAATTTTGGATTCCTTCTTGTTTCTTCTTATTTATTAATTGCAATTACTCTGTTGTATGAACAACAATTTATAGAGGTGTTTAATGATTAAAGGAAACAATTATCCTATTTTTTATCTATTTTAGTTTTCTTTTTTGAAATTTAACATTTTAAGTAATTGCAATTAATGTTATTGAAATATTTCAATTAGAAGGGACGAAAACGTTGATTGCAATTAATAGATTTAATAAAAGAAACGCAACTTTTGTGTTAAACGGAAAGATGTTTTAATGGAATAAAAGATCATTTTGGGTAAACCAAATTGAACGTTTTCATTTTTAAGGTAAGTAATTTTATTTATTATGCATAGAAAAAAACTAAATGCGTACAAATTTGAATATTATTTGAGTTAATGAAGTTAATTTGATTATGTTTCACCAATTGAATTTCAGAAGTGCGATGTACATGGTCCCTTCATTTCTTTTGTTATTAATTGTTGCATGTACGTTTTAAAATAGTTATCTCATTATTAATACTTGATTTGTTCATTTCTCCTTTTGTTTAATACCTAAGCCTAGACTTTTATTTGTATTTAATTCTTGCCACCTCATTTTCGTGTATACAAAATTTCATTTTCCTTTGGTTTGCAAACTTTTCCATTCCTACGTACATTTCTTTATACATTAGTATTGCCTGAAGCTTTCAAAATAAAACATGACATTTATTTTTATCTCTCCATCTTCATTTCCTAATTATTAAATAATCTACAGCTTATTTCTTTCATTTGCAGTGTATAATTGTGTTCTTATTTTTGGCTAAGTCTTATTGGGTTTGTTTTAGACTAATGGGCTCCTTAGTAAACCAAGAGATCCTAGGAATCCTAAAAAACTTTAAATCCTTCCTTTTCCACCCATTGACCTTCTATTTCCTGTCCGACTAAAACCAACTACGTACAGAAATTCCTCGTTTGAGAAACTTTCTGCGTACTCTTCTTTTTTTCTTCTTGCTCAAATCTACAGAAAACTCCAAACCCCAAAACTCCTAAATCTCCAAACCAAATTTCATTCTTCTTCCTTCAAAACCCAAGCCTACCTCTCTCCCTTTTCCTCCACCCATCTCCATCACCATCCACAACCCACGGCAGTAACCTAAGGCCAATGCCCCCACCTTCCCTCTCCTCTTCTTTCTCCTTTTTCCCTTCGCTTTTTCCCTCTTTCTTCCCCTTATTTCCATGGCTTCTATATTCCACTAAACAAATTCAAAACAAATAATTCTTTTTTTTAAACTGTGCAAAATATCAATGGCAACAACTTTGTTGTTTAACCCTTCTTCCCGTTCCGAATATTTCTATACAAAAATTCCAATTTTAAAGTCCTTTCTCGGGTCCAGTTTTGGCCAAAAATGCATCATATTGTATCAATCCTAACGCCTTCATAAATGAACCAAATTATGTGATTATTTTTTCAAATCATTTATTTTTCCAGTGGCTTCAACTTTTTTTAGATCAGTTCTTCAAGTTCCTTAATTTGCTTTTCCATAACCTCAAATATTTTCCAAGTGTTTTTGAACTCAGATTTTCAACTCAGAAAACACCTCTATTTGTTTTGACCATAACTTCCTCAAGGCAGAAGCTTTTTAAGTGATTCTTTAGAGATATAATTTTCAAAAACTTTCTAGTTAGTTACTTTTACAGATTCAGTAATATTATCGTCCAAATATTTTCTTAAAAATAACCTAGTTTCGGATTTGTCCGTAGTTTGAATCTTGGGTTGTTTGGAAGTTGAAAGTAGTTGGAACTTGTTTATTGATTTGTGTACATGTCTAAGCTTTGTTGGATTTGCTTTGCATTTGGATCTTTGCTAGGAATCTCCATATTGCTCCATTTTTATCATCACCTTCGTAGCCGTGGAAGGTGAGCAAACACTCACGACTACTAGATTTTTTTTATGTTAGTTAAATTGAACTTATGTTGTGATTAGAAATTGATTGGTTGTTTTTTAGTATATTTTAAATTTTCATTCAAGTTAAATCTGAGTTTTAATGAATTTAATTACCATTCAATTTAATATTGAAATTTAAATTGCCAGTTAAATACATGTTAACGTTAACTAGTAAATTGTTGGTTATTATTGGTTGATTTCAATGATGATTGTGCTGTATGTTCAATTGTTGATATCTGGGTGATTGGATAGATGTTACTGGTTGACATTTGGATGGTTGGAGGTTATTTATGTCTATGTCTCTGTTATCTTATGGTTTGAAATGATACATACCCAAACGGTCTTATAGATTAAGGGAAAATCGTTATGAGTTGAAATGATAAACCAAGCGGTTTTCATTGATTTGGAAAATGTTTATTTTTGATATTGTTTGAAATGACATATGCCCATATAATTTCTTGAATTTGGACTTTTATTTTGAATTGAATAATTTGAAGGGTTTAAATTAACTCAAACTTCGGATTTGTCTTAGTTAGATGATTAAGATTGATATTTTGTATTATTTGAAACCCTTTAAATGATTATATTCATGTTGTACACTTGATAGGAGATGAAAATCCTATAACATCTATGACCACTACACTAATATTTCTGTTTTACTTATTTTGATTTGACTTACATAATATCTTTTAGTTCTAACTCGAATGTTTTGTCTTTTCATTACGATCGGGTCAGTCTGAGCTTTTTAGTGTATTGAAGGTTATTTTCTGGCGGACGAAGACGAAGATTCGGTATATTATTTCTATCTATTATTCAACTAGATTCTATGTTCCGCTGCATTATTTGATTATTCTGATGTATGTATAACTGTGATTTGAATTGTAAAGTGTAATCAAATGTTATTTGTAAAACCGCTTCATAAACTATTTATTTGATTATTATATTTTATCGTTCTGCTGCGAGATTCTGTGTTTTGTTTTTTATTTTTTTCCTTATTTACACCATTAGTAATCCTCCCTTTTGAATGGTTTTAGTCTGACATGTATGGTTTATTTTCGATTTGAACTGTCCAAAAAGGTGGGTCGTTGCTGTTGGTATTAAAGCTTTGGTTTAGACATACCTTAGCCTGTTAGGGTTAACGCATTAGAGATAGGATGGTAATACCTTAGAATGGGTTATCTGAGTGTATATACGAGAGCGCATATTTTTTAGTGTTATAAAAATGTTTTATATA
The DNA here is from genome assembly GCA_030765085.1 of Allium cepa. Classification (NCBI taxonomy): domain Eukaryota; kingdom Viridiplantae; phylum Streptophyta; class Magnoliopsida; order Asparagales; family Amaryllidaceae; genus Allium; species Allium cepa. Next base: position 555,475,866 of record CM060931.1, on the reverse strand, counting down.
AGTTTTGAAATGATATTGTTTTTCCTTATACTAAATGATATATATAAAGGAATAAATTTTTATAACTGGTACAGTTATTTGTAATGTGTTTGATTTATGAAATGGTAATACTTAGTTATTATCATTTATTGTTGATTAGTTGATTTTTTATCAGTTTATAGCATTGGCTAGTGATTGAATTAATGGACCAAACACTAGTTTAATAATGGTATATTAAAGAGAATAAAATGAATAATTAGGATATTTGTTTATGAAATTGAAAAGTTGTTTTGAATTTTGTTGTTTGTTGACCGGTAGTTTCAACTATTGAAATAAATTGGAATATCTGAATATTTTGGATAATCGAAACCTTTCGAATTAATATATAAGTTGAAATTTAGAAATTATGTTGAATTATGCAGTTGAATTTGGCAACCTTAATTTGAAAGCAAGTGAAACAAGATTTAATTTGTTATATCTATGTTTAGTAAATGAATAGAATTGTGGTATACATTCTTGGTATGTGATGTAATAATATAAAAGTGTGAACTTTAAGCCCTAGGATGTTTAAATTAAATTGTGATTAAGGAAATATTGTAAATGAGATTAAATTGGAAAAATATGTTTATAAACTTAATTAACATTTATGAAGTGTGTTATAAATATATTGAAAGGTAAAGGTGAAACTAAATGGGATAAGCAAATATGAACTAAAAGTGAAATGATTATAAATAAAGCCATGACTTATAAATTATTATGAAACAAATGGATGTTGCAATAAATGGTTATAAATAAATTTGTAATAACTTTAAACTCAAACAATATCTCATAAACAAATTAAGATTTTATAAATTGGTTATGAACTTAAGAAAATTCCTTATGAAATGATCTGCAAATAAATGTAGTATTAAAGGAGAAATATTACATGTGAAATGAATGTAATTTAAATTGAAGAGAAATATAAGCAATATTATAAGAATGAAAATATTAATGTTTTATATTAAATGGAGAAATTCTTTGAAACAAATATTAAAGTATGAAGTGATATTGTGTTAATCAATGAGTAGGGTCAGCCCTTTGGTAAAGCGGGCAAAGCAATGGCTTTGGGCCACGAAAATTCCAGGGCGCCGTCTTCAGCTCCCCTATATACCGAACATGCAACCAAAAAGAGGGAATTTTTTTTATCATGATCCCGATCCCCAGCGAAAGGAAAAATTATCATGACTCCAATAAACGATAATCGACAGCGGTAGCATTTCAATCGACGGCGAATAGGCGACGACTCGAATCAATGGCAAGTTGACAGTGATTCTATCACTCCGATCGATTGCGACTGCAACTCCAAGATTCATTCTTCAGCATAGTCGGGGCACAGTCATATAGACGTCTTCCAATCTTCTTCCATCTTCGGGTTACTTCTTGGCTACTTGGCTGCTTATGGTTGAAAAGTGAAAGGTACTTAATTTATCATATGTTCGTACCTCTGTTCTGGAATTTTTTTACTATATATACGGGTCAATATCTTACTTTATTAAATTATCCCATTAGCAATAGATGAAGTGAAAATTTTAGTGTTTGTATGAAACTATCAAATAGTTTGGTTTGTATATTCATATTTTAAGTTAGTTGTTTGTAAAAAACATTATGCTCTAAATCAATAATGTACAGCATGTTCTATATCATAGATGCACCACCTGTAAGGGTATGCACAGCCAGTTCTGAATCAGTAGTGCACCACCGGTGAGGGCTGTAATATGCACACTGGCTGCATGGAGCTCTTAAGTGTAACTATTTTTAACTGTCTGTGTATGTATAGTTTTTATTTGTAAACATAAGAATCCAAATATGCTAGAAGAACAACATGAAGTTGAAATTTAAAATTTAATGCAATGTGTAGAATAATACGAAACTTTTGATGAGCTAATTTGAAGGTAGCACGTTCTTGCATATAGTTACCATTTTGTAGATGTGCTAGCACAATGGGTTAAGTACTGAAACATAAATTTGTTAAAAATCTACTATTTGTTATGTTCGTATGACATTTTGAGTCTTTGCAGCAATCTGTTATCAGTGATATTATTATGCTAAAAGACTTTTTTGAGGATCATGAGTTTATTAACCAAAGATAATTAAAATAAATATGATTAGATTTCTAATGGCCTTATGATGAAAAAAAATTACAATGTAAATTAAACTTTTAGCACTAAAGATATAATAAAAATCAAAAAGTTGTATTAGATGGGAAGTTTATTTTTCATATAAAAAGTTACTTTCCATAATTATCAATATTGTAGTTTAATTATATCATTTGAAATTTGTGAAATTCTATTTATATATAAATATTTTTCTTTAGACAAGTTTTACATGTGAATTTTTCTTGATATTATGAAAATTTTATGCCATTCAAGATGTACAAATAGTGATTTTTTTTCATGGAATTGATAGATAACCTACCTAATGAAATAGCTAAAAAAGGATAGCATTACCTATAATGATCACTGCGTATTTGGTACACTTCAGCAAAATTTGTATATTTCAATCTAGAAATACAATGATCCATACATATAAATGTAACCCCGGATTAGTATTCCACCACCGAAGGTTACCTTGTGAGTATGAATTAAACTTTAATGGATCAAAATATAAAAAATGGGATATCAATGTGGCTCCAAATTAATGATATCGATTGTACAAGTTTTAAATTGTTTAGTTTATAGTTAATTGCTTGTTTGGGAAATTTGGTTATTATACCTGCTAATTGATTCCCTTTCTTTTAGAGATTGCACAGATTTCTATTTATTTATAAACAGTATAAATTATTTTGATGCTTTAATTAACGATAATAGCATTAGTTTTTATTTAAGGCTTTGCTTTAGCAATTGGCTTTAGATACCGAAACTCTTAGGAACGGCTCTGTCAATGAGATTAAAAATGAATTTAATTGAAATGTAATTGTGATGAAACAAATTGGAATAATTACGTAAGTTGTACGTATATTATTTTATTCGCAAAATTAACTTGATGCGGATTTGAGGACATGAGTTCTATGTGAATTACACCACTTCGTGTTAGGATTTTTCGTTTGATTCTTGATGGCGAATATTCGATATGGATTTTTGGTTTGATTCTAGAATTCTCTATCATAGTATATGGCTATGCAAGGAGAATGATGGTTTCTAGTGAAGAAACCTTATCGAAGTCCACATTAGGGAAGTCGAATGAAAAATACTAGTTCAAAAGCGAACTTGTGTAATCAAGCAAGCGATTGAGCGTGAATTTTTGAAATGATTGTGCATCTTATGTTCTAAAATTATTGATATGCTTTGATGCTGAAATTGAAAATTGTTGGGTTGGATATCTTTGTAATTTAAATTGGAATTTTTCTTGTATGCTTTAAAACCATTTTACAAAACTATTTCCTTTTATTTTTCTTATACAAACTATCTTATTGTATTTTATTTACAAAACTATTTTACGAACTATTTTATTTACAAAACTTTTTACAAACCATTTTATTTAGTAACTATTTTATTTACAAAACCGCTTTACAAACTATTTTACTTACAAAACTATTTTGCAAACTATTTTATTTACAAAACTATTTTACAAACTATTTTATTTACAACTATTTTACAAAACTATTTTATACCCAAAACTATTTCACAAAACGATTTTATATACAAAACTTTCTAAATTCAAAACCTTTTTAAAGCAAAGATGTTCAATTCTATATGGCTTTTCATACAACGAAATTGATTTTGAAAAATTTATGATTCTTGCACAAGACAGACTTTATATAAGTATAAAGTGATTTTGAAACTATTGATATTGGAAGGTATTCAATCTGAAGAGATAAATCTTATATATAACAGAATTTATATAAGAATGATTTGATATATTCATGATTATTGATTTTGGAAAGTACTTTATCTAAAAATGAAATCTTATATGTAATGGAATTTATATAAGTGCGATATTTGAAGCTATGATTGTGCAAGGGTACTATATATGGTATGTTATATTTTGAAGTAAGTTATATGGGGAATGTGATAACCCCAAATTTTTTAGCATAAGATAATTGGGTAATTTTCTAATTTAGCTATTGAAAAATACTGATTTATCAAATAAGCAAATAAATCTGATGGATGCTAATATAATTACTTAAAATTTATAAATTGAATTTGGAGTTGAATTTGAATTTTAAATTTGAAATTTAAAGGAAGTATATCTTAAATATATCTTAGTTTAAAATTTGAATTTGAAAACTTCAAGAGTAAACATTTTAAAAATAAATTGAGTTTAAAATAATATGTATATATGATTAGTCTCATATCATTGTCTTTAAAGAGTTTTATAAGTGTAATTTATAATATATCAAACTACTACAATCATTTTTAAGTGTGTAAATGAATTTTTTTAAGGTGTTCTTTCAAGGGAATGTTTCGAATTTTTAAATTACATATATAAGAATATATTGGTATTATAATTAGTTTCCTAATATTTTCTTTAAGGGATTAAACTTATATTTACATATGTAAGTATTTATGTATAAATTAAATTAAATATGTAAGTTTATATTACATTTTTAAATTAAATAGAAATTTATTAAAATACAAAGACATGTTTAACCATATTAACATCTCATAAACATTTGTAAGGCAATTAAGAATTAAATGACAAGTGTAAGTTTATACTACAAATGTCTTCATTTTAAAATTTATTTTCTTTAATTTTAATAAACATAACACTTTCATTTCCTTTGTCTTCATTTCATTTTTCAAATTAATGGCAACCAGAAATCTTTCTCAAATTTGATAATTTAAAACTAAAAAGCAAATCAAAATCTGAAGTCTAAATTAAAATCTGCAAGCAAAGTACTTCATATCAACTTCAAACTGCAAAATTAAAATCCTGCAACCTTCAAATCTGCAACTTCAACCTGTAATGCAAATGGATGTTCAACTGCAAATCAACATCAGTTTCAACATCTTTTAAAATCATCATATTGAAGACATGCAAAGGGATTTCATCAGCAATCAAAGCTTTTCCAAAAAAAAAAATTCAAGCCTAGAAAGTTTTTAAATTTGCTCTGCATAAGAAAAAGTGAGTAAATATTTTTTTTAAAAAAGTTGTTCTAATTTTTACTACCCTATATGTGTTGATCTATATTGATGTTGCATGGAAAATTTTCAGTTTTTACATTATTGGATTGATAGATTTATATGTATATCTGTAGTGGTCTGTATATGTATACAATTATTCTATTTTATGTTACTTCCCAGACCACAATCAACATTGAAAAAATTAAATCTTCTACTAACAATCATCAATTGACATTGATGATTGAATAGAAGTTGTTTGTTATTGTTTGTTGTTAATTTTAAAAATAGTTTCATAATTTAAAATGCAACAAATAATTATAAAAAAAGAATTAACAGTGAAACTTGAATTTTTGTTAAAAACCAACTATCTTAAAATCTAATTTGAATTGCATGCATGTATGGAAAATCATGATTTTAGATGATACTTTTGTAATTTTTAATTGGATAATTCTCGTGTAATCTTGGATTGTTCGAATTGGGCATTTTTGTGATTTGTCGTTAATCGGCAAGATCGTAATTTGGGCTGGAGGTAGCTAGTGGACTAGGAGTCAAGGGAAAAATGGTCAGGGAAATTATCAGTCGCCGTGGCGACGAGGCGGAGGCAGGTTAGGGTTTAAAGATCTTTTGGGTTCGAAGAGTTTGTCGAGTTCATCGCGATGGAGAGGGTGGACCGGACTTGGTCAGAGAGGGCGGGTTTGGTGTGTGAGACTTCGGCATATGGTAGGGTGGCGTATCGGGGTCTCAAGCGACCTGAGACGGTGGCACGGGGGATTTTTCCGTTGAGCAATATTGAGTTTTTTGTGACGACTAGCTCGATTTCGAGTTGTTGAGAATTAGTGATTTCTGGGTTGCCGAACGTCTCGCCGATGACGTCGCCGACATGGGGACGGTAGCGGAGCCGGTCAGAGGTGACTAGAGTGATTGTGCACATGCATAAGACGGTGGCGTATCTGGCGTTGGAATTGCAGTGATTAGCTTTGGGGAAGAAAGGGGTATACACGAGGTTTCTCTCGAGTTCGATAGGGTAGCATTGAGTTTTGGGGTCGGAAAAGTTTGGTTTCTCTGACTCGTGTTGTCGATCGAGATTTTCTGGGTTGGAGCTCGGGTTTTTTTCGATCTAATATCTGGTTCTTAACATATAAGGGAAGATAATTAAACAAGTTTATTTAAAAAGCTAGTATAATTAAGTTCCCAAGTCAATATCAAGATAATTTGTTGGTCAAATGATCGTATAATTTAATTTGTTTGATTTGATACATATTTCCAAGTTGTTGGTTTAAAGTAACTTGTTTAATTTATGAAATTAACCTCTAAACGATTCTCAAATAAGAACAATAATGTAATTAAATATTTGATGATTATTTTTAAAACTTTCGTAAATAATTCCTTTCTATTATAAATTTTCTTTAACCTTTAATTAAGTAAGGAAAATGATTGTTAACTTATGTTGTTAAGTTAAACTTTAAGACAATTTAAACTTAATTTTTATATATAAAATTAAATATTAATTAAAGGATAAATGTTTTAATTTATGAGATTTGAAATTGGTAAAGGTTAATTACTTAGAAAAAAGTAATTAAGGATTAAATTACTTGGTGTAATTTATTAATTAATTAAGAAACTAATTAAGATAAGAAATCACGGTAGGGTTAATTACTGTTATGTTTAATTAAGTATGGTTAATGGAAGTAATTAAATAAGGATCATTAATTAATGTAATTAATGAAAATAATTAATCAAAGATTAATTACTGTAAATGATTAAGGATAATGGTAATTACTTAATAAAGTAATTAAAGTAATTAATTACTTGAGTAATTAATTAAGTTAATGTGATTAATTTGAATCAATTAATTGAGTTTAATTAATTTAAGAGGATTTCTTAATAATGGGTTAAGCATAATTGCTTAATGTAATTAATGAAATGTAATTACTTAGCGAAGTAATTAATAATTAATTACTAGATGTAATTAATTATAAAGGGAATTACTTATTGGATAGTAACTAAAGGATAATTACTCAAGGGAAGTAATTAAGTGATAATTACTCGGTGTAATTAAAGGATTTATTAATTAATCAAGAGGATAAATAATTAATGTGAGTAATTAAGAATAATTAATGAATAGATGTGATTAATCAAGATTGATTAATGAATGTGGTAAATTTATTAAAGGCTAATTACCAAATGTAATTAGAGAGCATAATTAGGAAATGAATAATTAATGGTTTGTAATTAATTTTTGTTAAGTAAGCAAGATTAAAAGAGATTTAAGTATTTAATTTGATTTAATTAGGAATGGGTGACTAATAAATCTTGCTTATGAATGATTGGTTGATATTTCTGATATGAAATGTTTGTGATATGATATGCTTGTCTTGAACAGTGATTATGTGGTTATTTGACGATGATAAATTGCTGTGTAAAAGTGGCATCTTGTGATTAAAGATTAAATTGGGTTTCACCTGAATAGTGTGGGGTTAAGATGGTATTGAATTCGAAGGGACCGGCATCGGGTATTAGTAAATACCCGAAACCACTTCGATTTGTAATCTATAATAATTCTATTCAGTTTTGATATGTGAAATCTATATACTAGAATAGCATGATTTAAGTGAATTGGACCATTTAATCTAAGTTTGGTACTTAGAAATTGATGTGTGAAATAAGTGGTGTCTTACAACTTGTGAAGTTGTAAATCTATATGAGTTACCCTGGGTTTTAAATAAGTTGTATGTTTTGTGTTTTTCTTGTTAGATTAGTTTACTCACGCTGGTTTCCAGCCTGACCCGAGTGTTACTTTGATGTAATGCTCGGGTCAGACCGAGTATTGCAGATAATCAGGTGAGGACGTTCGGGTGCTCGGGAGGCGAGCTGGATGGCTGGAACGTATGGAGCGTACTCGCTGTATATATTATAAATGTATATCTGGGACATGTTAAATTGTATCTGTCCAATGTTTGTATAAAATTGTTGAAACTCTGATATATCGATGTAAATTGATAGATATAGTTTTCTTTGGTATAACTATTATTATTGATATTATATTTTGATCCGCTGCGAATGTGAGTTTTCTGTGAATGGTTTCTGTTTCTTCTTCTTTCTCTTTTCTTCTTTTCTTAATTATTTGGAAAGTTTCGGGATCGAAATTTCCGGGTCGTTACATTTGGTATCAGAGCTGAAGGTTAAGCGAGTACCTTGGCACTGGTGGGATTACTCATTAAGGATAGGGTCAATGGCACCCTAGAATGAGTTGAGCGAATATATATATATATATATATATATATATATATATATATGAGAGCCTACTTGTTATTTTTTTATATAAAGATTTTAAATGATTTTATATAAGAATATATTTTGATGTATAAAGCAATATTTCTTTCTAACAAATAGTAAGGGAATTGGTTGTTAAATTATTGAATTAAATTAAGAAGTACAACCAAATTGAAATTAAATAGAGATAAGTTTGATATAAATTCAAACTAAAATTTAAATCGTGAATTTGGGAAAGAATTTCAGAATAAGATAATAATGAATTGGTTTTCAAAAATGGTAATCTTGGTTATTATCATAAATGGTTGTTGTATGTAATAATGAAATGTTTTAAGGAAGTAAACCATTTAGGTAAGTATGGGTTATAAATAGAAATTGAAGTTGATCTAAATTGTGAAGTTTGAGTCTTAAGTTTTAAAACATTTGAAATTTGTTTTCAAATTGTTAGAAGGAATAATAAATAATATTATTTGAATGAGAGAGCTTGATGCAAACAAGAGTTGTTTAAAGATTTAAAAGAATTTGTTTTGGATTAAAAATCAAGGGTGGTTTAAATTTTAAAGCATAGCCTGGTAGGTTAAATGTATATATGTATGGATATGCATAATACCAAAGATGGTTTGAGATAAACTATAAATATTGACTTTTAAATCTGGAATGAGATATGATACCCAGAGTGATAAGTCTTTGACTTAATAAGGGGGAAGATTATTTATGAGAAATTTAAAATTTGAAATGGAAGTTCAGTTTGGGTAAGGTTGACTGGATTAAGTGAATTGAGTTTAACTTGGGGAAAAGTTAAATAAGTTGGAATGGTCAACCTGATTTGGAAATTTCAAGATGAAAATGGGATTTAACTTGGAAAGTTAAATGGTTAATCTGAATTGGGTGTAACAACCCGCAAATCCGTACCCCTTGAGTCATCACTATTCTAACTAAATCAACTCAAATTGTACAAAAATACGAACCATTTGGGTTAAAGAAGAAGAGGTAGAAGAAGAAAATAGGAATCAACGACAGAATCTAACCATCGCAGCGGAATAAAATATAATAGATAGTAAATGATCTTTACACAAAAACAAATATATCTGTTCATATCTTACATCATCAGAGTACATCAACCAAAGTTCAACGTCAATAACATACAACTGGATACACGGCAACTCAACACAGCGGAATATATATAAAAGCAAGTACGAGAGTACGTATCGTCATCCAGCTCGTCTCCTGAGCTCCACAGCATCTCCTGTATCCTATAATACTCGATCTGACCCGAGCATTATTGTTAAATAACACCCAAGTCAGTCTGGAATACCAGCGTGAGAAAATCACACTCAATTGATTATTAAAGTTTCAAAAATCCTTTGAAAACAAAAGCATCTCGTAAGACAATGCCACAAATAAACAAGTCGGGTTTTTACCTTACGATAGCTAAAACAATTTTTATAGAAATCCTCTGATATTATAATAGGGTCTATATACAAATACTTAAAAAATAGCCGAAATTGTTACATTATTAAATTCCATCTACTAGCCACAGAGTGGGTAATACAAACAAAACTCGTACATGGCTCGTAGGGAGAATGGATTTCCAACTAATGACTAGGCACTGGGGTGCCACCTGTCACAGTACGTGGCCTAGATCACAGTACCGAGGAGTACGCCCGCTCCCCTGCAACACAAGACCGGGACTACCCCTTACTGGATAATCTCGAGTGAGATCACCCTGCGGTTGGGATCAGCAACCGCCCACTAAGCCGAAATAAAAAGGGACATCTAAACAGGGATGACCTCACCCTGCTTGGGTGCTACCCACCTAGCCTTGCTACATAACCCCTGATTTTCAGTCATTCCCATTTGATGAGGCTTGAGGCTAAGCGTTACCTTTTTTGAACATATCCCTTAGAATTCTCATCGTCCACCAGACGTTGTTTCGCAAGCATTCATCCATACAAGTCCGTCCGGGTTCGAACGGAACCGAAGGCACTACCCCTACTACATCCATTTTGGAAATATCCTCAGGATTAGTAGCGACTAGCCCTTGCACTTCACTGCTCCATCTTCGAATCCAAACTCGTTTCCACGAAACGTACAAACCGGATCGAAGTGGTTTTCGGGAAATAAATCCCGATCCCTGTCTCTTCGAAACGATCAGCGCATTTGGCCAATATTGATAGTCGGTGATTTAACTATCAATTAACATTCACAAACGACCATCAACCAATAAATAATTATTCCCCAAATTATTAGTTTATCTTAAAATACCTTCACAAGATATATTTCATTTTCAAAACCGTTTTTGAAAATAGTTTCCAACTATTCTTTCTTTTCCAGAATAAACTTTCCCAAATATTTTCTATCTCCACTAAAATCACCAAGCATAAAACTAGATTTTTAAAATAATTTAAAACACTTTACTTTGAAATATACTTTAAAACATTTATTTTAAAAGCTACTTCAATAGTTTATTAAAAAATACATGCTATATGAATATTTGAAAATAAGGTTACATTATAAATATAAATCTAGGTTTCCACTTTTAAAACAAAACACTAAGTCACCTTTAAATAATTATTACAATAATAGGTTTGAAAAATATTTACTTTAGAATTTTAAACATTTAGGAATAATAAACTTTCTAAAACGTGCTTCTTAAAACAACATTAAACTTTTATCTTATATTTTAAAATTTACTTTGAAGACGTACTTGGCTATCCAGGGAAATATACTTCTCTTCACATCCTTTAAAAATAAATCACTATTTATTTTTAAACAATTTTTCTCATTCCTTTAATAAATTCCCACCTTGAATTTATTCTTTCAAATATCCAATTTCAAACACTTAAATCCCAAATTGATTTCCAATTAACCCCATTTATTCCAAATTCCATTAACTCCAGATTTAAATCCTTAATTATGATTTAAAAATATTTTAACTGAAATACCAATTTAGATTTCTCAAATTACTTCTTTATTTTTTTAAATAAATTTAAAACTTTAAATTTTAAAATAGTTCTTTATTCCTTTAAATTTGTATCACATAATTTTACAATTTATTAATTACTATTTATCCAAAACCTTTTCTTTTCATACTCGAAGTTATTTATTAGTATTTAACGTATTTCCATTTCTTTTTCAATTCATTCATAATTTATTAAATTTTCTAAGATTATTTCGTTTACAAATTTACTTCCTTTATTTTCTTTCCAAAACCTAATTTATATATTTTTGGTAATTCATTATACCCAAATATATCCAATCAAATTAGAACATTCAATATTCCAATATATTCATCATATAATATCAAGTAATCACAATAGAGAATATTAAATAATAAATGTTGAGGGGTCCAGTTGGATCCCTCCAACCTGTTTTCCCTCCATCCACATACGTTAGCACAATATAATATGCCAATTCCAAAATATACCATACTATAGCACATCAATCAATTCAACCATTCAAACAATTATTTAAATTTAAATTCAAATTAACTGAGTGAGATTAACTCACCTTTGCTTCCTTAAATTTGCAAATCCACTTTATTCTCGATTTGATTCCATGATTTTCAGACCTTGTAAAATCATTGTACGATTTATTAATATCTGAATTAATCGAACCATTCATTTCCAATCTAATAATTTAATTAACCCAAGATTTTATTTCAACTAGTCTATCCCCAAAAATACAATTTCCATTCAAAAAATTTAATTAACTGATTTTAAATGATAGTTAAACCAACCTAGCTTATATATTTTTATTACCCAAAGTCCCATACATATATATAATTTCTATTTACTGGATACATATTAAAATATGTGTATCCCTAAACAAATAAAACATCAATTATCTTTACTATTAAATTCTTAAAAACAAATTCTCTTCTTTTTTTTATTAAATCATACTATGTATATATATTTATATAAAGTTAAACAATCGGTATCTATATCACTGCATATATTTTAACTGACATATCTATCCAGTAAAAAAACGATGAAGTATTATACCTTCATCTCAGCAAGCACCACCGAGTCGACCCAATCGTGCGGCCAAACCCTAAATCACTGCTCGAATCCAACTTCACCACCTGTTTCACGATAAACTAAGGCGCGACCTTCAAGCTACGATGAAATCCCTCGCCATCATCTCCTTTCCCTGAATCGATTTCGAACGCTGCGCCACTCCATCGACCGCTCTACCGCTACGAGCCCCAGGACGATGCCACGTCACGCGTGAACAAACCCATCCAAGCCTCGGCCTCACTGCCTTCTAAGATCGCGACACCTCAAAATACGATTCGATTAGGGTTTTCTTTTAATTTTTTTTTGATTTTGATTTCGTGAATTACTGAGAGGGTGAGGGAGGGAAGAAAAACTCGATTTTTATACAGAAGAGGATTTTGATTTTTAACTGAAAGATGAGGAGAGGGAGGAGCTCGGTTTTTTTTTGAACTTAAACAAAGGACGGGGAGGGAAGAAGGAAATGAAGGCGATTCTTAAGCAACGGATTTTGTTGGATCGGCCATTAAATTATTTCTTTTGACCCAACCGTATGATTTGAGAAGATGGGGAGAGAAGAGAAAGGGAGTACGAAGGAGACACAAGGGTAGCGGGTTGTACTTATTTCAGATAAAAGAAAAGCAATTATATTTTATCTAGATTCAATTTGTCTTAGAATAAATTTCTATGCATTATATATTTTACGCTCATAAAACAACCCCAAATGCTACGAAAATTGAAATCCGACAATAATTAAATATTACGGTACCAATGGAACTGGTTTCGTCGAATTCCGAGACTGTGCCTCGGAAGGCTATTTCTAAGTTCAATTTAAACAATAAAATTTTAAAACTGAACAACCCACTGTTAATTTCAATTTTACAACTTCTATTATCTTTAGTGTTATCAATATAAATTTTACAAGCCTTCAAATTATTTTTATCTGGCTTAAAACTCCAGGTTCAACATTTTACCCAGCTTCAAATAATTTAATTTAATAATTAATTTACCCAATAATTAGTGATATTTGAAATTCAAGTTAAAAATTAACTTTTAAATATTTAAAATCAATTAAATATCCTGATTTCAAATACCTGAAAATTCCAGGTCGTCACATTGGGAGTTTGTGTGACCTCAAAATGGGTTTGAGATCTGGAAATTGGAAATTAATGGATGTTTTAAAATGAATTGGATGATATCATCCTATTGTTATTAAAAATCTTTAAATTGCAAATTGGACTTGTTTAAATAAATGAGAGATGGAGTATGGCAATCCATTGTTGAGATAAAAGGGAAATGAAACTTTAATTTGAAATTCAGGGTTGGGAATTACCTTGAACTAAAAATTTGAGTAATTGAATTTGTAAATTAAAATTGTATGAAACTCTTACTTGAACCTTGTAATAAGTTAAGTAAAGATAATTTAAAATGGAATTTTGAGAATAGGACTCAGAATTAAATTGTTTAAAGATTTGGATTATTGATTTAAAAATAAAGGTTAATTTGATTTAAGGGGTTGAATTAACATTTGGGAATTTAACTCGAATTTATATAATTCGAGATGGGTCAGAGTTAAGATTTAGATTTCATTTGTTCAAATTGAATTTGATTTGAATTAATTAGAATTGTGATTGAAGACGAATAAGTTAAAAATTCAAATGGAAAATTTGAACTGGATTGTTTTGAAATGTGATTGAAGTTGAATAAGATAATATTCAAATAGGAATTAGGATTTATTCAAACATGAATTGTAATGATTGAAATTGAAGTGGGTTCAATTGAATGGATATTAGTCCAAGGTGATTGGAATAACTTGGGATTGTAAATAAAGTTGAACATGTTTAAAATTCAAATGGAATTTGATTTGAATTTGAAAAGGAATTGAGAATTAATTCAACTTGAATTGGGAAAAAAATCAAGTCCAATGGAAATTGGAGTTATTTAAAATTGGAATTGGGTCAATTTAAATGGAAGTGGAAATTTAAATTAAACTGATTGGAAATAGAGATTAGGAAGTGAACAGTTTTGACTCTGTACTATTTTTAATATAAACTGTTTTAATATAAATCTATTTTTCCAAGCTATTTATTATATATACAACCTTTCTTTTAAAAGCCAAACTATCTTATATTTGTTTTACAATTATTTTTGGAACTATTTAACAATTTTCCAACTGTTTTATAAACTAATTACTATATTCTAACTATTTTACAAAACTAATTATTATCTTACTATTATTTTGCAATTATCTAAAATTTCTATAATTATTTTAACTATTTTCTAACTATTTTACACCTATTTTATAAACTAGTAATTAATTTCCAACTACTTATCTATTTTAAAATTTTCAAGCTATTTTCTAAATTTAAACTGGATAGAGTTCAAACTGTTTATGATTGAATACTCAATAGAGATAAGAATAGAGGTGATAATCCATATGGGATTGAGGAAATTGTGAATAAGTGAATGAAATTGAAGTGAATGTGTATAGAAAAGGGAATTCATTTGATTTAGTTGATAATCAATAAAGATAATTACGTAGGATGTACGTAAATTATTCTATTCGCGTAATGATTTGATCCAGATTCGAGCATAGAATTTCGAGATAGTTATATCGATCCGAGTGGGATTTTAACTCAATTTTCGACGGCGAACCTGCATATGGATTGTTGATTGGTTCTGGATATTCTCTATCATAGTTATGACTATGCAAGGAGAATGACGGTTTCTGATCAAGAAACTAGATCTGTGTCCGCACTAGGAAGTCGGGTGGACGATACTAGTTCGGAAGTGAAATTGTGTGGTCGAGTAAGCGATCAGATTGGTATAGCGTACGGATGATACGTGTACATCGTATGGATTTGAATGAAAATGATATTGAAGGGAGTAATCAAATTTGAATATTTGATTTTGAGCAAACAAAGTTAAATATCTTTGTTTTATAAAATGAAAACTCCCATTGTTGAATTTTTTGCCAAAAGAAAAGGGTTTTTGAAATGTTTGGAGTATAAAAGGAGTTTTATACAAGTTTGAAATGATCCAAAGTTTTAAACTTATATATATTTGTGTATATATATATATATATATATAAAGGATCTTATGAGGATTTTGGAAAAGGTTTTGGAAACCTTTGGATTTGGAAAGGCTTTTGATTTTTGGGTAAAATCAATATTGAATTTGGAAAGCCTAGTTTGAGAATAATCGATTTTGGGATAATCGATTTTGTGTAAAGAAGCTTTGTACGAGATCATACTAGGTGTATGATTTGAAGATACTATATGTGTATAGTATAAAGTGTTTTGATGATGGCTCTGGAGAAAAAGGCGCTCCCTTAAAATGAACTTCTCAGGAGTGCCACCGGGTGGTGCTGCTTTGAGCCCCAAAAGGGGGTTCTAAAGTTGATCCTGTGAGGAGTCCGGACAAAACTAGTTCCTGGAGGATCATGAGTAGAGTTTACCATAGCGAAAGTCGTGTGTGTCGCTGAGAGCCAACAGTCCGCGTTTGATTTTATATCGGTAGAATGCGATCTATGGTAACATAGCGAAAGTCGTGTGTGCCGTTGAGAGCCAACAGTATGAGTTTGATTTTATATCGGTAGACTGCGACCTATGTAAGAGTGGAGAAGTTTCATTTTGACAGCGAAAATCAGAGGCCGCAGAGAGCCTGCAGTTACATGGACTTTTGCTGTGATGGCAACGTAACCCTGAATTGTAACTGCGATCTGTTGTGGGATCCATGGCGTAATCGAGAGGCTGCGGAGAGCCTGCAGTTACATGGACTTTGCTGCGATGGCAACGTAACCCTGGAATGTAACTGTGACCATGGATGGGGGTAATGATTTCCAGAGCATTCTCACCAAAGATATATCCTCTATTTTCAAAAACTGTTTCTATATTTTCAATAAAATTATTTTTCCAAGTATTTTCACTAGGTGTTGAAAATGGGTCTACTAAGTACTTATAGATTATCAGTCCTACGCGTGATCAACGTATGACCGAATTTCTGTGAGAACGAGGATGGACTTATTGAAACATCGAGTTATAAAAACTATTTTTATAAAAACTATTTTATAATATTATGTAAATTTTTAAGGTATTTTAAAAATGATCAAAGAATAATTTTTCTGATAAATAATATTTTAATAGAAATTCTAGTTTCGTTCCTTTTCGAGGACGAAAAGATTCAAAGGGGTGAGGAATGTGATAACCCAAAATTTTAAGCATCAGATAATTGGGTAATTTTCTAATTTAGCTATTGAAAAATACTGATTTATCAAATAAGCAAATAAATCTGATGGATGCTTATATAATTACTTAAAATTTATAAATTGAATCTGGAGTTGAATTGAATTTTTAAATTTGAAATTTAAAGGAAGTATATCTTAAATATATCTTAGTTTAAAATTTGAATTTGAAAACTTCAAGAGTAAACATTATAAAAATAAATTGAGTTTAAAATAATATGTATATATGATTAGTCTCATATCATTGTCTTTAAAGAGTTTTATAAGTGTAATTTATAACATATCAAACTACTATAATCATTTTTAAGTGTGTAAATGAATTTTTTTAAGGTATTCTTTTAAGGGAATGTTTTGAATTTTAAATTACATATATAAGAATATATTGGTATTATAATTAGTTTCCTAATATTTTCTTTAAGGGATTAAACTTATATTTAGATATGTAAGTACTTATGTATAAAGTAAATTAAATATGTAAGTTTATATTACATTTTTAAATTAAATAGAAATTTACTGAAATACAAAGACATATGTAACCATATTAACAACTCATAAACATTTGAAAGGCAATTAAGAATTAAATGACAAGTGTAAGTTTATATTAC
This sequence comes from Allium cepa, assembly GCA_030765085.1. Lineage (NCBI taxonomy): Eukaryota > Viridiplantae > Streptophyta > Magnoliopsida > Asparagales > Amaryllidaceae > Allium > Allium cepa. The sequence continues at coordinate 555,458,669 of CM060931.1, read as the reverse complement.
AAGTGTCTTCTTTTTAAAATTTATTTTCTTTAATTTTAATAAACATAACACTTTCATTTCCTTTGTCTTCATTTCATTTTTCAAATTAATGGCAACCAGAAATCTTTCTCAAATTTGATAATTTAAAACTAAAAAGCAAATCAAAATCTGAAGTCAAAAAATCTGCAAGCAAAGTACTTCATATCAACTTCAAACTGCAAAATTAAAATCCTGCAACCTTCAAATCTGCAACTTCAACCTGTAATGCAAATGGATATTCAACTACAAATCAACATCAGTTTCAACATCTTTTAAAATCATCATATTGAAGACATGCAAAGGGATTTCATCAGCAATGAAAGCTTTTCCAGAAGAAAAAGAATTCAAGCCTGGAAAGTTTTTAAATCTGCTCTGCATAAGAAAAGGTGAGTAATTTTTTTTTTTTAAAAACAGTTGTTCTGATTTTTTACTACCCTGCATGTGTTGATCTATACTGATGTTGCATGGAAAATTTTCAGTTTTTACATTATTGGATTGATAGATTTATATGTATATGGGTAGTGGTCTGTATATGTATACAGTCACTCTATTTTCTGTTACTTCCCAGACCACAATCAACATTGAAAAAATTAAATCTTCTACCAAAAATCATCATTTGACATTGATGATTGAATAGAAGTTGTTTGTTATTGTTTGTTGTTAATTTCAAAAATAGTTTCATAATTTAAAATGCAACAGATAATTATAAAAAAAGAATTAACAGTGAAACTTGAATTTTTGTTAAAAACCAACTATCTTAAAATCTAATTTGAATTACATGCATGTAATCATGATGGAAAATCATGATTTTAGATGATACTTTTGTAATTTTTAATTGGATAATTCTCGTGTAATCTTGCATTGTTCGAATTGGGCATTTTTGTGATTTGCTGTTGATCGGCAATGACTTGGAGATCGTAATTTGGGCTAGAGGTGGCTAGTGGACTAGGAGTCAAGGGAGGTCGGGGAAATTATCAGTCGCCGTGGCGACGAGGCGGAGGTAGGTTAGGGTTTAAGGATCTTTTGGGTTCGAAGAGTTTGTCGAGTTCATCGCGATGGAGAGGGTGGACCGGACTTGGTCAGAGAGGGCGGGTTTGGTGTGTGAGACTTCGGCATATGGTAGGGTGGCGTATCGGGGTCTCAAGCGACCTGAGACGGTGGCACAGGGGAGTTTTCCGTTGAGCAATATTGATTTTTTTTGTGACGACTAGCTCGATTTCGAGTTGTTGAGAATTAGTGGTTTCTGGGTTGCCGAACGTCTCGCCGATGACGTCGCCGACATGGGGATGGTAGCGGAGCCGGTCAGAGGTGACTGGAGTGATTGTGCACATGCATAAGACGGTGGCGTATCTGGCGTTGGAATTGCAGTGATTAGCTTTGGGGAAGAAAGGGGTATACACGAGGTTTTTCTCGAGTTCGATAGGGTAGCATTGAGTTTTGGGGTCGGAAAAGTTTGGTTTCTTTGACTCGTGTTGTCGATCGAGATTTTCTGGGTTGGAGCTCGGGTTTTTTTCGATCTAATATCTGGTTCTTAACATATAAGGGAAGATAATTAAACAAGTTTATTTAAAAAGCTAGTATAATCAAGTTCCCAAGCCAATATCAAAATAATTTGTTGGTCAAATGATCGTATAATTTAATTTGTTTGATTTGATACATATTTCCAAGTTATTGTTTTAAAGTAACTTGTTTAATTTATGAAATTAATCTCTAAATGATTCTCAAATAAGACCAATAATGTAATTAAATATTTGATGATTATTTTTAAAACTTTCGTAAATAATTCTTTTCTATTATAAATTTTCTTTAACCTTTAATTAAGTAAGGAAAATGATTGTTAACTTATGTTGTTAAGTTAAACTTTAAGACAATTTAAACTTAATTTTTATATATAAAATTAAGTATTAATTAAAGGATAAATGTTTTAATTTATGAGATTTGAAATTGATAAAGGTTAATTACTTAGAAAAAAAGTAATAAAGGATTAAATTACTTGGTGTAATTTATTAATTAATCAAGAAATTAATTCATTAAGATAAGAAATCACAGTAGGGTTAATTACTGTTATGATTAATTAAGTATGGTTAATGGAACTGATTAAATAAGGATCATTAATTAATGTAATTAATGAAAATAATTAATTAAAGATTAATTACTGTAAATGATTAAGGATAATGGTAATTGCTTAATAAAGTAATTAATTACTTGAGTAATTAATTAAGTTAATGTGATTAATTTGAATCAATTCAATGAGTTTAATTAATTTAAGAGGATTTCTTAATAATGGGTTAAGCATAATTGCTTAATGTAATTAATGAAATGTAATTACTTAGCGAAGTAATTAATAATTAATTACTATATGTAATTAATTATAATGGGAATTACTTATTGGATAGTAACTAAAGGATATTTACTCAAAGGAAGTAATTAAGTGATAATTACTCGGTGTAATTAAAGGATTTATTAATTAATCAAGAGGATAAATAATTAATGTGAGTAATTAAGAATAATTAATGAATAGATGTGATTAATCAAGATTGGTTAATGAATGTGGTAAATTTATCAAAGGCTAATTACCAAATGTAATTAGAGAGCATAATTAGGAAATGAATAATTAATGGTTTGCAATTAATTTTTGTTAAGTAAGCAAGATTAAAAGAGATTTAAGTATTTAATTTGATTTAATTAGGAATGGGTGACTAATAAATCTTGCTTATGAATGATTGGTTGATATTTCTGATATGAAATGTTTATGATATGATATGGTTGTCTTGAACAGTGATTATGTGGTTATCTGACGATGATAAATTGCTGTGTAAAAGTGGCATCTTGTGATTAAAGATTAAATTGGGTTTCACCTGAATAGTGTGCGTTAAGATGGTATTGAGCTCGAAGAGACCGGAATCAGGTATTAGTAAATACCCGAAACCACTTCGATTTGTAATCTATAATAATTCTATTCAGTTTTGATATGTGAAATCTATATACTGGAATGGCATGATTTAAGTGAATTGGACCATTTAATCTAAGTTTGGTACTTAGAAATTGATGTGTGAAATAAGTGGTATCTTACAACTTGTGAAGTTGTAAATCTATATGAGTTACCCCTGGTTTTAAATAAGTTATATGTTTTGTGTTTTTCTTGTTAGATGAGTTTACTCACGCTGGTTTCCAGCCTGACCAGGGTGTTACTTTGATGTAATGCTCGGGTCAGACCGAGTATTACATATTTTCAGGTAAGGGCGTTCTGGTGCTCAGGAGGCGAGCTGGATGGCTGGAACGTTTGGAGCGTACCCGTTGTATATATTATAGATGTATATCTTGGACATGTTGAATTGTATCTGTCCAATGTTTGTATAAAATTGTTGTAACTCTGATATATCGATGTAAATTGATAGATATAGTTTTCTTTGGTATAACTATTATTATTGATATTATATTTTGATCCGCTGCGAATGTGAGTTTTCTGTGACTGGTTTCTTTTTCTTCTTCTTTCTCTTTTCTTCTTTTCTTAATTATCTGGAAAGTTTCGGGATCGAAATTTCCAGGTCATTACAGGGAAGTACCCTCCATGAAGAAGTATAATATGATATGCTTCGACCCAGATAGACTTGGGGAATCCAAGAATGGATTCGACCAATAAACCCTAATATACTTGGGTGAATTCAGAAATGTATTCGAACCGATATGGTTGTTCGGACTTAAACTTATGAGTTCCTCGAATTTTTTGGGTAAATGGTTCTTTATTTTACGCAATGGAGGTGCTTTCGATCCTAATTCTATTGTTATGGATCTTCCGGGAAGGAAGTGCATCCATTGCGTAAATCGTTGAATCAGTAGTTACCACTACAGCAGGGGTCGATGGTCTCTTGTTTACGAAATGGCTACGTTATTTTTCTAGAATCCGAAAGGTGGAAGGATCTTCTTGAAATGTTTGTGTCCATTGCGTAAACATTGGATTAGCAGCGAGCAACTGCTATCCATCGTTGTTTGATATCAGATTTTGAGCGGTACTTCTCATACTTGTTTTTTAGTATTTTTCACTGGGTGTTGAAACGGGTCTACTAAGTAGTTGGAGATTTATAGTCTTACGCCTGATCAACGTACGACCAAAGTCTGCAAGAATGAGGATAAACTTGTTAAAACATTAACTTATAAAAGTATTTAATAATGTATTATCACAAAGACATTTTGGTCATTTTTTCATTTCTAAAGACTTTAAAATGTTTAAAATATTGTTTATTTATGTACAACATGGTTTAATAGTAAAATATTAGCGTTGTAAATTTTTTGAGAAGTTATTAATTAAGTAAAACATATTTGAAGTTAATGATCATTGATTTATTAATGATGTTTAAAAGTATATTGAGATTTAAAACTAATAAAATTTATAAATAAAGGATTTAAGGTTTTCAATAACTTCTTTTTAAATATGAGGAATGATGTAAATAAATATTTTCAAATAGTTTACATATATTTATTGTTATCCCACTTTTTGGTCAAAGCTAGAATATCAACAAATTGGTAAGGAATGATGGATATCAGGATTGGAGATCGATTGAAAACAAGGCTGCAATCGATGACGTCAAAATTTGGTTGAGCTCCGATCGGGACGGAATTGGCTGGAGAGGATGATGAGGACTAGGAGAGGCTATGTTTCAAATTTCAGATTAATCGGAGTTCGTATGAAGGAGATATGGATGGATTACGGTGTGCAAGGAACGGTTCGTATCGATGCATTTCGCATCGATCAGGATGGTGTTTGGGGATAGGTTCGTATCGATGCATTTCGCATTGATCAGGAAGATGATGTTTCAAATCGATGGTTCGTACCGATTAAGGGCAAGGCATAGTGGTGAACTTCGAATCGATACGTTTCGTATCGATCAGCATGGACACGGCTCGATTATTTTGTATCAATCGGAAAAGAAGGCTAGGTGGATTTCGACTCGATGACATCATACCCAAGTTGGTAGGCAAGCATGCGGAGGTTTGTTCGAACCGATATGTTTCGTATCGATCAGCATGGGTATAGGTGGTGCATTTCGACTCCATCAATTTTACAGGTCTCCTTCATATCCATCAGGTAAGAGCCTCGTTCGTATCCATTAGGTGAGGTCTCATTCGTATCCATCCTAAGGATGAGGTTCGTATCCATCCTTCACGACCACTTCGTATCGATGCCCCCATGTTCATTTCGAATCGATCAGCATATAGAATCGATACAGGATGAGCTACTGGAATCGATGCGAAGAGACGCACGAGTTGATGGATGCGAGCATGACCGTTGTGAAGTTATGGATGTGGACGAAGCGTAGAACATGGATGCAAGACCACGTCTCTCGGAAGGAAGCAGTCAAATCGACGAATAACATGGATCTCCCCTGGCTTATCGCCCCACGTCATCGATGCGCACATGCACTTGATCGAGTCGAAGACGATGGATACGAAGCATGGATTCGAACCAGGCAGAACACACGGAGCCTTAATCTTGTACCGATCATATCTCCTACACCGATGATCCAAATGCAATGAAATTTTCACAGCAGCCTGCATACAAGGTAAAGAATGTTCCTGCCAAGTTTCAGCTCGATTGGATCATTTTTTGATGGATACGAAATCACTTCGTATCGATCATAGATCGAGTCGAAACTTGGTGGGGTCAGTCGCGTGGGCCCACTCACGTGCCCTAAAAAGTCTCCCGAAGTTTGAGCGCGATATCAGCCTCCAACGCCTATAAATAGCACCCTGAAGCCTACAGAGAAGGGACTTTTGGCGATTGGACGTCCAGACTCTGCCGGATTCATTTCTTCGCTTCAATACACCTGTTGTACTTGAAATTCTTCATTATTACTGATGTAATCATCTGTAACCAGCAAGGATAATCAATAAAAAGGATAAAACTTTGAAGTGGACGTAGGCCGGAGATAGCCGAACCACTATAAATCTTGTGTCTTTGTTCATTATTTCCGAATTGCTGTTTGATATTTGCTGAGATCTGATATTTGTGCTTGAATATCATTGGTTTGTGTTCATACACTGGTGCTTTCACAGTATTTGGGGTTTGTGACCAATTTTGGCGCAAACATTTATAAAGATTTTATTTAAAAAAATTAAATGGTATTTATAAATGAAGCAAGACATTTTACAGATGAATTTTTCCATAAAGTATTAAAGAATTAAAGATGATTGATTTGCAAATGAAGTTTTCAAGTAAAATTTTTGTAAGTTTCTTTGAATTTATAATTTAAAGATACTATATAAATGGAAAAAAATTGGTTTGCGAAGTTTATTTATAGTAATATACTTGAAAAATAAATTTGAATCTCTATTTTGGAAGTATGATTGAAATGTTTACTTGATTTCGAAGTACTAATAGTAAATTTATAGGTTTGTTTACTATTTGAATATTTGTATTAAACCATAATAAATGTTTTTCCCTGATTTGAATATTCATTTTAAAACAAGTGTGTAAAATTAATTATGAAGATATGAAATTTTATACTTTGATTTTGATATTTAATATAAGATTTGAGTATACTGTTAGTTTTAGTATAACAATCTAGAGTTTATAAAATAACGAGTCTAATAAATTATCGAATTTAAGGAACTTTATTTTTAAAAGCTTATCATAATGTTTTGATATAAACTTCTAACGTTGTTTAAACATTTTGGAAAATCCTTGCAAAATGCTATAAGGATGTTTTAAATATATCTTATATTCTTACTAAGTGAATGAGGTTAAATATTCTAATTGAATTTTAAGATATATTCAAATATTTCTTTTCTCTTCAAGGGTTAATACCAAAAACTTAAATTTTCATTCTATAACAGAATTAAGTTATAAACTTAGGTAAGGTAGCAGAAGCTTAAGTAATATTTTATGAAATGATTCATTAATGACTTAAATCTTTAATGGAAAACAAATTATGCAAGTGATCGATCTTTATATAAATGAATGGAAAGGTAAATGATGAGAAGAAGAAAAAACTAGTAGAATAAACTAAAGAAAATTTAAAATTCTCGTTGTTTGGCTAATGGGAAGTTTGGGAAAGAATACATCTAATTGTTTGAGGTTGTATGAATAATCTATTAAGTAATTATCTAAGGCTATTGAGCATAAGATACACTTATTAGTTTATTTATCATCCTTTACGATTAAAGTTCTGAACCTGAACAAACCATTAGTTTTAGGTGCGATGGATGTGTGATGAATTCTTTATTGCCTTTGATTGTTTTATAGTTTTCTTTGCATATGATTGTGATATATTGTATGTTGTTTGTGCTATTGATTTGAAATAACCGAAATATTATTCTTTCACATAATTTTAACTCTTTGGATTATATAAGTGAAATATAGGTTATGAAAGCAATAACTAATGCTTTTGGTTCCATAAATAAAGTTTGTTTGCCAGATAAATAGGTACATTTTCATATTACGATTTTATAATGATATAATATTGTTTTCCCGTGGTTTAGGATGTTTTTAAATTAAAATATGACACACACACACACACACACACACACACACACACATATATATATATATATATTGAAATTATGGTATAATTATTTTCTAGACGTATCCACGCAGAGTAGACTCTGCCGAAATTTTTCGAAACTTTAAGACTTAGAAAATGTTTATATAATTTGAGTTATTTTCAAATTTCGTTCAACTTAAATATGTAGGTTTATTTGTTTATAAATTGACTATTTTAAATAAAATATAGCAAATTTTGGATTCCATCTTGGTTCATTTCGAGGATGAAAAGTTTTGAGTAAGGGAGAGTGTAATGTGTCGTATTTTTAAACAATTAAAAGTATTAAATTAAATAAGATTTTTGAATGAATTTGTTATGAATAAAAAAATTAAGATTTTACTGATACAAGTTAAATTATAATACAATTTATGAGCTTAAGTAAAATTTCTATTAATGAAACATGTTTGCAATAATGTACGGATGATAACAAATGCTAGTGTGTATTTTAATAATATTGGTTTGAGTGAAATTAACAATTGTTTGAATGTAAATTTCCAATTGATTGGAACAATAAATGTTAATAAAGAATAATAAATGTTTCTTTATTAAAGAAGAAATCATGTATTTATTTATTTGGAATGTTTGGTAGCTTAAAGATTAATTGCATATATGGGAAACTATTATTTATAAGAAATGTATAATTCTTGTTTGTATTCAATAGTGTATAAACATGTTTAAATTACTATTAGGTAAGAAATAATTGTTCTATTTCTCATTACAATTATTTTTCCATTTTGAAATTCACCTTTGTAAACAATTGAAATTAATGCAATTAAATAATTTCAATTAATGGTAGAGAGTATACCAAATTGTAAATTAACAGGTGTAATTAAACGTAGCTTATGTTTTGTGAAAATATAAGGAAAGTTGATTTAATGAAAAGAACATTTATATCAAATAAAATGAATGTTTCATTTGTGAATGTAGGTTTAATTTCATAAAAAAAGAATAGAATGATTGATTTAAAGGAAATATATGTATATTTGAATTGTGTTTTAGCATACAAATGGATTACAAGAGTAGGAAAATAATTTATTTAAGTAATTTATTTATTACTCTGCTGTATAAACAACAAATTTATAAAGGTGTTTAGTGGATAAAGGAAACAATTATTCTATTTTTCGTCCATTTTAGTTGTTTGTTTTCCAATTTAGCCGTGTAAGTAATTGCAATTAATGTTATTGAAATATTTCAATTAGAAGGGAAGAAAATGTTGATTGCAATAATAGATTTGATAAAAGATACGCAACTTTTGTGTTAAACGGAAAAGATGTTTTAATGGATATAAAAGATCATTTTCGATAAACCAAATTGAACGTTTTTATTTTTATGGTAAGCAATTTTATTTATTATGCATAGAAAAAAAATACTAAATGCGTACAAATTTGAATATTATTGGAGTTAATGAAGTTAATTTGGTTACGTTTCACCAATTGAATTTCAGAAAGGTTGTGCGATGTACATGTCCCTTCATTTCATGCACGTTTTAAAGTAGCTATCTCATTATTAATACTTGATTCGTTCATTTCTCCTTCTATTTAATACCAAGCCTAGACTTTTAGTTTGTATTTAATTCTTGCCACCTCATTTTCACGTATACAAATTTTACTTTCCTTTGGGTTGCAAAATTTTCCATTCCTACGTATAATTCTTTATACATTAGCATTGCCTGAAGCTTTCAAAATAAAACGTGACATTTATTTTTGTCTCTCCACCTTCATTTCCTAATTATTAAATAACATGTAGCTTATTTCTTTCATTTGTAGTGTATAATTGTGTTCTTTATTTTTGGCTAAGTCTTACTGGGTATGTTTTAGACTAATGGGCTCCTTTGTAAAACAAGAGACCCTAGGAATCCTAAGAAACTTTAGATCCTTCCTTTTTCCACCCATTGATCTTATATTTCTTGTCTGTCTAAAACCAAGTACGTACAGAAATTCCTCGTTTGAGAAACTTTCTACGTACCCTTCTTTTTCTTCTTCTTACTCAAATCTACATAAAACTCCAAACCCAAAACTCATAAATCTCCAAACCAAATTCCATCCTTCCTCCATCAAAACCCTAGCCTACCTCTCTCCTCTTGACGCCACCCACCTCCATCACCATCCACAACCCACGGCAGTAACCCATGGCCAAGGCCCCACCTTCCTTCCACTCTTCTTTCTTCTTTTTCCCTTCTTTTTCCCTTCGCTTTTTCCCTTTCTTCCCCTTATTTCCGTAGCTTTTATCCACTAAACGACTTCAAATAAAATAATTAATTTTTTTTAAACATTGTATAATGTCAATGGCAACAACTTTGTTGTTTAACCCTTGTTCCCATTTCAAATATTTCTATACAAAAACTCCAATTTTCATGTCCTTTCTCGGGTCCGGTTTTGGTCGAAAATACCTCGTATTGTATCAATCTTATCTCCTTCAAACATGAACCAAATTATGTGATTCTTTTTTTCAAATAATTTATTTTTCCAGTTGCTTCTACTTTTTTAGATCGGTTCTTTAAATTCTTTAATTTTCTTTGCCAAAAAGTCAAATATTTTCGTAGTGTTTTTGAACTCAGATTTTGAACTCAGAAAACACCTCTGTTTGTTTTGACCATAACTTCCTCAAGGAAGAATCTTTTTAAGTGACTCTTTTTGCTAAAATGGAGAGAAAATAATTTTCAACAACTTTCTAATTAGTCACTTATATAGATTTAGTAATATTCTAGTCTGAATATTTTCTTAAAGATGACCTAGTTTTAGGTATGTCCGTAGTTTGGATCTTGGGTTGTTTGGAAGTTTGAAGTAGTTGAAACTTGTTCATTGATTCATGTTCGTGTCTAAGATTTGTTGGAGTTGCTTTGCATTTGGATCTTTACTAGGAATCTCCATATTGCTCCATTTTTATCATCACCTTCGTAGCCATGAAAGATGAACAAACACTCACAACTACTAGGTTTTTCTTATGTTAGCTAAATTGAATTTATGATGTGATTAGAAATTAATTGGTTGTTGTTTAGTATATTTTAAATTTTCATTCAAGTTAAATCTAAATTTTATTGAATTTAATTGCCATTTAATTTAATATTAAAATTTAAATTCGTAGTTTAATACCTGTTAATGATATCAGTAAATTGTTGGTTGTTATTGGTTGATTTCAATGATGATTCTGCCGTATGTTCAATTGTTGATATCTGGGTGATTGGGTGGATGTTATTGGTTGACATTTTAGATGATTGGATGTTATTTATGTCTATATCTCTATTATCCTTATGGGTTAAAATGATACATACCTAAGCGTTCTTATAGATTAAGCGAAAATCGTTATGAGTTGAAATGACAAACCCGAGCGGTTTTCATTGATTCGGAAAATGTTGATTTTTGATACTGGTTGAAATGATATATACCCATATAATTTCTTGAATTTGGAATTTTATTTGGAATTGAATAATTTGAAGGGTTTAATTTAATTCAAACTTCATATTTGTTTTAATTAGATGATTAAGATCGATATTTCGTATTATTTGAAACCCTTTAAATGATTATATTCACGCTGTACACTTGATAGGAGGTGAAAATACCATAACATTTATGAAACCATTGCACTAATATTTTTATTTTACTTGTTTTGATTTGACTTACATAAGATCTTTTAGTTCCAACTCGAGTGTTTTGTCTTTTCATTATGCTTGGGTTAGTCTGAGCTTTTCAGTATATTGAAGACTATTTTTTGGAGGACGAAGACGAAGATCAGTATATTATTGCTATTTATTATTCCATTGCATTCTATGTTCCGCTGCATTATTTTATTATTTCTGATGTATGTATAACTATGATTTTTGAATTGTAATAGTGAAATCAATTGTTATTTGTAAAACAGCTACATGAACTATTTATTTGACTATTATATTTTGTCGTTCCGCTGAAAGATTCTGTGTTTTTTTTTCTTTTTTCTTTCCTTTCTCCCCTTATTTAACCCATCAATAATCCTCCCTTTTGAATTTTTGAGTCTGGCATGTGTGGTTTATTGTCGATTTGAACATTCCAAAAAGATGGGTCGTTCCACTATAGCTACTCATATCTCTAATAGTAGGTCGACACGCGGCTCTCATAAGATGACATCTAACAATATGATACTCCTCACCAAGTATCACGCATACACATGACTATAATCCATATTTGAGTGACATTTACTTACAATGAATAATCAAACAAATAACATAACGGCATCTCATACCATCGCGTGTTATTCGAATAATTATCCCACGCTCATAAACTACACTCAATCTACACTAGATATTTCTATATGACAAGTTCACTGAATAACCAAAAAAGTATTGCCGAAAGTCTCATACCTGATGGTACCTATAGTTTATTCAAATTTCTTAGCACATAGAAAAATAAACTCACAAATAAAATAGAAGGATGTCATCACCATATCATATCAAATCACCAATGAAATCTATTTCAACTGTGAAACATTCACAGTATTAAAATCTGTATGGGAAACGAGAAACCAAAAGACGTAGACATTATACTTAAAATCATAATTTAATTCGAAAATGAAATGATAATGATAATTCAACAAAATATTTCTTAAAACATTTAAATCAACTATTAAAATATAAATATTTATATATCATTAAAATCATTAATGAATCAAATATAATTTATATAAATTACTATATAATTTGGTATAACTAAATTCTATTTTGAAATAATATATAACTTTCAAAATAACACTACTTTTATTTTAGTCCTTTAAATATAATTCATGTATATCATTTAAATTCAAACTACCTATAACTCAAACCATTAAATAATTTCGGAACAATCAAATATAAATTAGGAAAATGCCTTTAGGTTAATATTATTGCTTTCAAATATAATTTATAAAATAGAAATGTATCATATTTTTGCCTTTAAAATAACTCAAACTTATAATAATTATAATATTGATTTAAAAAGAGTTTTTATAATAAAAGAAAACTATATTTATATTTATAATTAAAATATTTTAGTGAATTTGAAAATAGCTAAATTGAATAAAATTTAGTAAATTATTTATGAAATACTTTCAATAAAATTTCAAAACACATAAATAAATTTTGCAAGATTTTTTTATGAAAATAAATAATTATCTAGATATATAAATTATGGAATAAAATTACTCTTGAAATATTTATCAACCAACAAACACTCTAAATAAAAGTATGACCCAAGTTGAGTTCCATCGAACTTCGGTCATCTATAAACATACACATATCAATATACAAATACTTATATAGTTCAATTCACAATCGGACAAAGTTCCGCTTGCAAATTGACACTTTCAATCAATATAAACAATTAACTATCTCTACAGCATCCAATTCCAAATCAATATGTCCAATAAATAAATTAATTAATGCTCCAAAACAAGTATTTAAACCCATCGATTCAATCCAAACTTTTCAAATAATAACCTGGTGGGTATATATGTATGTGCATAGAAAATAATAAATTATAAATATAGTTGTGAGATTGAAATACACCATATCGATGAGCAAGAACCTACAGCGTCCAACCGCGGTAATTTCCACTTCAGCAGATAATTGTCATGCAACACTTCGCGCTCGCCTCCCTCTTGCACATCATTCACCAAAGTAAACTCATCATCAAGTTGCTGCTCATGTTTCTGCATCCAATCCCCATGCCCCAATCACGCCTCCACTAAGCTTATCATCATCGTCCACTCATCATTATCAAGCCCACAAACACATGCCTCCAGTGCCAAACTCTACCTCAACTTCACTAACTAGCACTCACATCTCCAGACTTCACACATGACATGATCAGCCTCTTAACTCGCATTTGCTCCTTCCCCTTAGCTCGGCCATTATCGCCAACAGCCACATCTCTAAGCGTGTGCATTTTTTTTGTTTTATTTCTTCTATTTAATTTTAAATGAACCCAATTTCATGAATTGGGGAATTAAGGTCAAACAAAAGAGAACGAACACTATTTTTAGGCTACTCAGGATGAAGGGGGAGCGTATTCGAGAAGAATGAAGAGAAGGAAAAATGGGTTGGGATTAAGTATTGGGTTTTGATTGAATATATACATTATTATCCTTTCTTTTATTTATATAACTCTTGTAATTTGTTTTAAACTAAATTATCTGCTAACTAGTCCAATCATGTCGAAATAATTCACCTTCAAATATTTTATATTGATTAAAACATTTTACTCAATTCAATAGATTATTTAAAAAAATATTAAGTAATTTAATATATTAAATCAAAATCTTTTATTAAATAAAACATAATTAACTAAAACTTATTTTAAAAATATAATTATCCAATATCAAATTCAAACAATTTTATATTAATTAAATTTATTATTTATACTGTGTAGAAAGCATGGTTGTTACAGACTTTCACCTTTACAAAATTGTGCCATAGCAATTTCTTATAGGGAGACTAAAAAATAACTCATACACTGACTTTCTTTATATCCAATACTCTTTTATCAAACTTAAACTATTAAATCCTTTATGTGGCTCTAATTCCAATTCTCCTATCGTAGGCTACTAAAATAGATTCAATTCAATGACTTTCTATTTTCATATACGATAAAAAAATTGCGAAAATATTTTATATGTCAGATTTTTCGGAAAATTTCGACAGAGTCTTCTTTGTACGGAGAGCGTTTTGGAAAAAATCAATACACAATATTATTACATGATATACATCTCCGTAGGGGCAACCCAACATGGGGAATCTCATAACATAGGGAAATAAGAAAATATCCCATGTACACTGATATAACGTAAAATGTACTTTATATTTGCATTTTTAAGCATGTTTACTTAGCTTTTGTGTGCATACGCTATGGGAAAAATCATTAAACGATAGATATGCTCTATTGTCTGATTGCATATCTATCTGTCATTAAATCTCACGTCGTCTCATTGCACATCAGAGCACGGATATGCCCCATCGTTCGATATGCACTGACACAAAAAAATATGCTATCTGATGTTATATTATCTTCTAAAATTTCCTATCAGACAACATATATATATTGACTTATATGCGTATTAATTGTACTTATATTATATTTGCATAATGAAATAAATGAATTGCAATTTTATTTAAATAAATATTTTATTTCAAATCAAATTCAAATACAATACAACTTTCACTATACTTACATTTTCAAATACAATACAACTTTCACTATCACTATCATATATACAACTTTTCTCTATACTCACTAGCACTCACTCGAGTTGGTTTTTTATACTGATCATGATTTGCTTGCCCCTGCTTATTCCCAGCCATCTTCTATACCTGTCAAATAAAAAATGCAGTAGAATGGGAAAGGAAACAAACATAAATTAAAAAATAAAATTGTAACATCCCAGAATTTTGTTAAATATAATTTAGTAAATTATTTGAACTTTTAAATTTAAAATTTCAAGAGAAATAAAATACTGTTGATATTAATATTATAAAGTTATATGGTATTAAATAAATATTGATAATTTAAGTCTTAAATAAATAAAGAATAAAATAATAAGAACAAACATTAGCAAAACAAATAAGAAATTGTTTTCTTTCCTAAACTCTGGGTGCCTATTATTTCCACACGGGCATCCTAGTAGTAGGTTTTTGTATTTTGGAGTAGCAGTATTTTGGAGCTCTTATCTTGGAGATATCTTAGGAGCTTTTGGAGATTTCAGGTGTTTAGCTTTTGGGAGTTCGTTATCACCTCTTTCATTTGAGGACTTTTGGATATATGATCACTGTTGTATTATCATGATGTTGTATTTGGAGTTGTGGTGTATGTATTATATACTCTGATGTAGTATGGATATTACGTTGCTACTGTATCTGTGATGATATGTATGATATTCATTCTGTTCCGCTGTTTTATATTTATCTGATGTTGTTATAGCTCCGGCGATGCGAATTTGATGTCGTTTGTCGGACATCGAGTTTGGGTTGTCACGAGTGGTATCAGAGAGTAAGAACTTTAGCTGTGGAGTATAACACATTAGATGGCTCATTAGAGATAGGGTGAAGTATGCCCTAGAATGAGTAAAACCAAGACTGAAACTCTAAATTTTCTTTGTCTATTTCTTTTTACTGCTGATATTCCTTAAGATATTTCGTTCGTGTATTTAAATTAATTTTCATACTAATTTCAGAAAGTAGGAATGAGCGGACGAAGGGGAAGAGTTAGGGGTCAGGGAAGTGCCATAGCACCTGATCAAGATCCCCTAACAGCAATAGCAGCAGTTCAGCAACAGCCGAATCTGGCTGACTTATATAAGAATTTCTCAATACTTGGTGGTAAGCCGTCCAACGGCAAAGAGTCAATTGTTGAGGCTCAAGCCTGGATAAGATCGTGTGAGAAATTCTTCAAAGGGCTAAAATTGGAAGACGATCAGAAGCGACTCATAGCTTCTTAGCAACTTCAAGATGAAGCCTCAGCCTGGTGGGAGACAATCACAGTAGATAAGCCAGAAGACGAGTTTTCTTGGCAAAAATTCAAAGAAGTGTTTGAGAAGCGATATCTGCCATCAGCCGGCATTTCTCGAATGTATCAGGAATTTATGGACCAAAAGCAGGGAAGTTTATCGTTCGAAGAGTATCTGAACAGATTTAATGAATTGTCTCATTTTGGTCCTGAATTGGTGAATATGCCTTTAAAGATGAACAAGAGATTCATTCGCGGGATGAATAAGAAATTCCACGAAAGAATGACGGGCTACGTTAAGGAATCTTTTTCAGATTTAGTTGATATGGGGTACAGATACGCTACCCTTGATATGCAAAAAGCCTCGGTAGAGAAAGGAAATTCGGGCAATCAAAATTGGAAGAAGCGGAAATTTGGTGGCAATAAACCATGGCAGGGCAACGAGAAAAAGAGGAGCATTCAGGGAAGCGCAGCAGAAAATGTCACTTGTTACAACTGCAAAGAGAAGGGCCATTATTCAAACAGCTGTCCAAAACCGAAGAAGCAAGTTAAGAAGGAAGAAACTGTTAAAGGAGATAAAGAATGCTATAATTGTCACAAGCCTGGACATTTTATTAAAGATTGCCCAGTGATGAAGCCAGCACAAGTGGCAAATGTTTATGCGATAAAGAAAGACCCTTCAACTTCGAAAGCAGATAAAGGAAAAGGTGTTTTGGAAGCTAACCTTACTATTTATAATAGAACTGTTAGAGTTTTATTTGATACAGGAGCTTCACATAGCTTTATCTCTCAACAAACCGTAAATGAATTAGAACTTAAAACTAAATTTGTTGACGATCCTATTTGCGTGAAAAATCTGGTTGGAAGTCCTGAAAATCTTTGTTTGTATTGTAAGAGAGTTCATATTTCATATGCTAGCTATTGATTTCCTATCAACTTTTTTGTCCTCGAATTTAATGAATTTGAAATCTTACTCGGTATGAACTGGTTATCGAGATACGAAGCTATATTAGATTGTAATAATCGGACAGTTTTAGTCAAAAAGAACCTTGAAAATTTTATTGAAATCTCTTGTGAGGATCCAAGTCCAAGGAGAGATAGATTGATGTATACTTTGGGATATCCTGAACCCAGTTTGTAGTCTATACCTGTTGTTCGGGAATTTTTCGACGTATTTGAAGAAGTGAAATCTTTACCTCCTCGCCGAGAAATAGAGTTTCGAATTGATTTAGTACCCAATGCTCGTCCTTTCGTTCACGCAAGTCGCAGGATGGCACCCAGGGAAAAGATTGAATTGGTTCATCAAACTGATGAGCTACGAGAAAAGGATTAATTCGACCCAGTGTTTCAGAACGGGGCACAGCCGTCGTATTTGTTGCTAAATCGGACGGATCTTTGAGATTGTGTGTAGATTACCGCGATCTAAATAAACAAATTCTTAAGAACAAATTCCCTCTACCAAGAATTGACGATCTATTCGACCAACTTCATGGTGCTCGTTTCTTTTCAAAAATGGATCTAGCCCAAGGATTCCATCAACTACGAATCACCGAAGATTGTGTCCATTTGACCGCTTTCAGAGGTCCTGATATGTTCTACAAATGGTTAGTTATGCCTTTCGGGCTAACCAATGCTCCAGCATACTTCGTAGATCTTATGACTCGTGTGTTTCGGGAAGTTTTGAATAAATTTACGCTCGTATTCATTGATGATATTTTGATCTATTCCAAGACTGAAGAGGAGCGTGTCAAACATCTTAAAATCGTATTGGAAATATTGAGGAGAAATGTTCTATTTGCAAAATTTTCCAAATGCCACTTTTGGGTCAAAGAAGTCAAATTCCTTGGCCATATTGTTAATGAAGAAGGAATTTCGGTGGATCCTAGCAAAATTTCCGCTATTCTTCATTGGAAACGACCCCACTACTCCAAAAGAAGTTCAAAGCTTTTTGGGTTTAGCAGGCTATTACCGGAAATTCTTTCAAGATTTTTCTAAGATAGCTAGTCCGCTGACTAAGCTAACAATGAAGAATGCAAAGTTCATTTGGACTCGAAAATGTGAAGAAGCTTTTCAGGAGTTGAAGAAGAGATTAACCACTGCTCCTGTTCTCACTATTGTTAACGGGAACCAAGGCTTATCTGTCTATACTGATGCATGTGGTGATGGGGTAGGTGCAGTATTAATGCAAAATGGGAAGGTAGTTGCCAATGCGAGTAGACAATTACGTCCGCACGAGAAAAACTACCCAACACACGATTTGGAGCTTTTGGCTGTAGTTTTCGCTTTAAAAATCTGGCAACCCTATCTTCTGGGTAAGAATCTTTTCAGCTTTCTTAAACAATTTATGAATTTAATTTAAACAATCTACTTAATATAGTCTCTTTGTTTTAGGTGAGAAATTTGAATTATTCACTGACCATAAATCTTTAAAATATCTTTTCACCCAAAAAGATCTAGATCTGCGACAACAGCGTTGGTTGGAATTTCTGGCATCATATGACCTAGATATCCAATATACGCCGGGAAAAGCCAATGTGGTTGTTGATGCTTTAAGTAGGAGACATGTTGTTCTTGCATATCGTGTTATCACTCCTACTCTCCTTGAGAAGATCACAAGACAGCAGAAAGAAGATGAGTTTCTTCGAGAAATCCATAAAAGAATATGCCAGGGTGAAGATACTAGTTTTGAAATTGATGATAATGAAGTTATAAGGATGAAAGGAAGGATTTGTGTCCTTGATGTTCCAGAATTGAAACGTGAAGTATTGGATGAATGCCACAAGTCCAAACTCAGTATCCATCCAGGAGTCAACAAAATGTATAGAGATATTAAAAGAACATTCTGATGGAAAACGATGAAAAGAGACATATCGATTTATGTGAGTCGCTGTGCTACTTGTCAGCAAATCAAAAGCGATCAAAAGAAAGTGGTCGGTTTACTTCAACATTTGGAAGTACCGAAATGGAAATGGGATCAGGTATCGATGGATTTCATCAACGGATTGCCACGAACCAAGAAAGGCAATGAAACGATTTGGGTTATAGTGGACCGTCTAACCAAAACTGCTCACTTTATTCCAGTGAAGTCCACTCGGACTGCAGCAAGCTTGGCAGGTATATATATAAAGGAAATTGTTTGTCTCCATGGTATTCCCAGCAGTATAGTGAGTGATCGTGACCCAATCTTCACTAGTAGATTTTGGGAGGCATTCCAAGACGCTTTGGGAACGAAATTAAATTTCAGCACTGCTTATCACCCACAATCTGATGGGCAGACTGAGAGGGTCAACCAAATTCTAGAAGACCTACTGCGTGCTTGCGTTCATGATTTTGGTGGTTCTTGGGAAGACCATTTACATCTGGTTGAATTCTCATATAATAACAGCTATCAGGCCAGTATAGAAATGGCTCCTTTCGAAGCTTTATATGGTCGTCCGTGTCGATCACCTACACGCTGGATCGAATCAGGTGATAGACTTGTTCTTGGACCAGACATGATCAAAGAAGCCATGGAGAAAGTTGATTTTATTCGAAAGAAGTTATTAACTGCCCAAAGCCGTCAGAAGAGCTATTATGACCGCCGAAGAAGAAATTTGGAATTTCAAGTGGGAGATTTTGTATTTCTGAAAGTATCTCCGATGCGGGGTGTATTAAGATTCGGGAAAATTGGAAAGTTAGCACCGCGTTGTATTGGTCATTTTCCTATTATGGAAAGGATTGGTCCTCTAGCATATCGAGTGCAGCTACCCAGCTGGTTGTCTGGCGTGCATGATATGTTCCACATTTCTAATCTTCGGAAATATGTGCACGATCCAGATGATATTATTGAAGAAGCTGCTCAGTAGGATCTAGAGATCACTCCTAACTTGGCAGTTAAAAGAGAGCCGATAAAAATTATAGATCGTGATGAAAAGCGATTGAGAAACAAAATTGTGAAGCTGGTCAAAGTTCAATGGAGTGGCGATCCAAAGGACTGTACTTGGGAGACTGAAGATAATATGAAGAAATCATACCCCAATTGCAGAATAGACGTTTCGGCTTAAACTGTAAGTCATTTCCTTATTTCTGAATTCATATATTCTTTGTTTGCATTTCTCTCTCTTTCAATTTCGAGGACGAAATTTCCTTAAGGAGGGGATATCGTAACATCCCAGAATTTTGTTAAATATAATTTAGTAAATTATTTGAACTTTTAAATTTAAAATTTCAAGAGAAATAAAATATTGTTGATATTAATATTATAAAGTTATATGGTATTAAATAAATATTGATAGTTTAAGTCTTAAATAAATAAAGAATAAAATAATAAGAACAAACATTAGCAAAACAAATAAGAAATTGTTTTCTTTCCTAAACTCTGGGTGCCCATTATTTCCACACGAGCAGCCTAGTAGCAGGTTTCTGTATTTTGGAGTAGCAGTATTTTGGAGCTCTTATCTTGGAGATATCTTAGGAGCTTTTGGAGATTTTAGGTGTTTAGCTTTTGGGAGTTCGTTATCACCTCTTCAATTTGAGGACTTTTGGATATATGATCACTGTTGTATTATCATGATGTTGTATTTGGAGTTGTGGTGAATGTATTATATACTCTGATGTAGTATGGATATTACGTTGCTGTTGTATCTGTGATGATATGTATGATATTCATTCTGTTCCACTATTTTATATTTATCTGATGCTGTTATAAGCTCCGGCGATGCGAATTTGATGTCGTTTGTCGGACATCGAGTTTGGGTCGTCACAAAAATTGAATGTAAATATTAATATTGCCTCAGTTTACGGGTTTGTTTTCTCTTCATGTTTTAGACAGGAACAAATCTTTCAGACTGTTGCAAAGGTCAAGCCCAAAGGCTCAACACGGTGCAAATATGCACAAGGTCAAGCCCAACATCCTCGGGCTCAACTCAGGTGCACATATACAAGTACAACCCAAGCAACAAAACAATCAAAGTATATCAACACTGCCTTGAACCAAGCAGCAAAACAATCAAAATAAACCAGTGTGCACACAACAATGAGAACACAAAAGTCACGAGCAAACAATAAGAATAGTGTGCACACAACAATGAGAACACAAAAGTCATAGGCAGAAAAACAAGCAATCAAAAATTTCAATATAAAAGAGATGCACACAACAGTGTGCACACAAAAGTCATGGGCAGACAATGAAAACTTGAGTTTTAAGCAAAACAGCAAGCTTTAGGGGACAAGAACACGTCTGTGATTCAAGCATCAATATAGAAATTTAACAAGTCAAAATTAGAAAAAGTTCTGAAAATCGAACACATCAGTGATTCAAGCACATATACATATATAGTGTATACGTATATACATACATGTGCATATTCTGAAAATTGATCGAACAAGTTGTCCATCAGAAAAATAAACAAGTTGTCCATTAGAAAATCGGATAAGAAACCAAAGCACATGAAAGTAATCAAACAGAACAACAAGAAACTAATTAAACATGTACATGTACATACACAAAGCCAAAACTAAAACATTGCCTAGAACCAGGCAACAAAAAATCAAAACATACCAATACAGCAAAACAAAATGGTTTAGCTCAAAGCACATCCAGGAATCAGTTCAAAATGGTTCATCTCAAAATGGTTCAAAATGGTTAAGCTCAAAATGGCTTAGCTCAAAGCACATTCAAGAAATGTAAACAAGACAGCATATTAACGGCAATACATATATCAATGGACATGAACAAGGTAGTGTGCGAGTACAAGTACATTGATATGGACATGAACAAGGCAATGTGTAAGTAAAAGAATATTCATACACACAAATGTATGTATGTATGTATATGTGGAAGTTCAGGAAAAACAAAAAGTCCTGAATTGAAACAAGATTGGCAACTGAAAGTGCAACAAGAAATCACAGTGCATATAAACAAGCCCAAGAAAAATAACAAGCGTTGAAGCAAGTATCAAAGTGCACAAACAAGGCATCACTAGTGCGCATTTCCTTGACAAGGCATCACTATGAACTGTCATGTCAAGGTAATGCACTAGCATGTCACATACTGAACAGAAAGTGCCACAAATTAAAACAGCAAGTGCCACAAGTTAAAATAGCAAGTTCCATAAAATATAACAGAAAATTTCACAAATTGAAAAGGAACAAATTGATATGAAGCAGCGACAACATTCGTACATATATACATACATATGTATGTATATACATGGAAGACTCAACTTATTTGATTCATAAATTCAAGAATCTAAAAGGTAAGCAAGCTATGGACAAGAAACCAAAGCACATGAAAGTAATCCAACACTTTAGCAAGTTTAAGTCAAAAAAGTTTCAAGAAATTGAAAGTAACCAAAGCACATGTGTAATGACCCGCCCTTCTACTCCCATAAAGACGTATCATCATTAAGAAAGAAAGGGATAGAAATAGAAAAGAATAGAAAGAAAGAAACAACAACATCAGAATCTCACAGCGGAAACGGAACAAAATATAATATATCACATAACTATTACACAGTTTTACATATACCAAAGTTATACAATATCATACATATGACAGTCATATATACATCTTTCACTATACATCTGTCATTATATACATCAAAGGTACATCATACATTAACTAACACAGCGGCACTAGATAAATAGCTACATACGTCTGGAAACTCCTGCTCCAAGCTCCTCCAGAATCAAAGTCCAAAACCTATCACTTGGCTACTCATAAAAATTTGAGTACCCAAGAGTTTATGAAAAACAAAATATAAACTCCGAGTCAGACATGGGTCTGGTATGAGTAAACGGTTTAAAGTTGTTTAACTTTGAAAAACATTTGAAAATAAAGGTATCACGTAAGACTCCCCACAAATAAATACGGGTAAGTTTTTACCTTACGCTAACCAAAACATTTCATAGGAAATCCAGTGATATTATAATAGTGTCTAGGGTTTTCAAGTAAAATACAGAAATAGCTGAAATGCTTACATCTCACATTCCAACATAGTTGGGCACAATCAAAACGTACGGTGCTTATTGGAGATTGGATTCCGTACAATGACAGGGCTACTGGGGTACCGCCCGTCACAGTATATGGCCTAGATCACCGTACCGAGGAGCCACCCTAACTCCCCTGCAACACAAGGCCGGAACCATTCCTTACTAAATAGTACCGAACAAGATAAACCCGTCAGTTGTTGCAATCAACCGCCCACACAGCCGAAATAAAAGGGACATCTAGACAGGGGTATATCTCGTCCTGCTTGGGCATGACCCACCTATACTTGCTGCACCTCCGCTGTTTTAGCCATTCCCGATTGATGAGGCTTGAGGCTGCGATTACCTTTACAGGACATATCTCTTAGAATGCTCATCGTCCACCTGACGATGTGCTGAAAGCATTCAATCCATACAAGTTCGTTCCACGTTCGAACGAAACCGAAGGCATTATCTCGTTACACTCATTTTGGAATCACCCTCAGAGTTAACGACGATAACCCTTGCATTCTGAAACGCCATCTCGATCTTCACTTGAGATTTTACGACCTAACGTTTAATTTGGATCGATGTGATTTTCGGATAATCACAAATGACACCCGATCCCGGTCTCATCGAAATCCAAATGTCATTTTAAAGTCCAAGTTGTCTAATTAACTTAATCGGTTTAATTTTAACAATTGAATTCAAATAACATTTATCACAGATAAATCATACACAATCATCATAGATATATCAAAGCATATCACAGAACATCACACAAAATATCACCAAGTAATTATCACAAATCAGATATTCTACATACAGAACATTCATAAGCAATCACTTTTGATTCTTATTGTAATTAATTAATTTAAAAATCAATTACTTGAGAGTTAATCACTTAACCCTGTTTAATTAATCATTAATTATCAATTAATTACATATTCCATTTTCAATTTATTTAATTAATAAATCATTTCTTAATTATTATTTATGTCTTAATTACTTAATTACTTAATTACTTTATTCACACTATTTAATTAATTACTTCTAAATCAAGTTATTTAGCTTTAATTAACCATTCTTTAATCAATAATTAATAACCTTAATTATTAATTAATAAAACTTAATTATCCATTTATTAACTGTGAATTACTTAATTAATCATTTATTAATTCTTAATTAAATTACTTAATTAATTAACTATTAATTCTTAATTAGATTCCTTAATTAATTAATTATTAATCCTTTATTAATTTACTGAAGTAGTTAATTACCATTAAATTAAACACTTAATCATTAATTAATTTAAACACTAATTACAATTCAAATGTAATTATTCTTAGTTGCTTTTCAAAAATAATTAATATAAATTATTTAACTTAATTAATCATTTAAAAGTCTTCTTTAACTTTTAAAAATCAATATATTACTAACCACAAACTTAGTTGATAATTAACTTTATACTGAACTAAAGTTATTAGTAAATTAAAATAATTAATTAAGAGTTAAACCATTGTTAAATCTTAACTAGGATAATTAAAACTTGTATTAAGTTTAACTTAAATTTTAAACATTTATTTGGTTTACTGTGATAAACTATTGAAACATTTATTCACCAAACATCCCATTATGCTTCAGTTAGAAAGAAACCCGAGACCTCCCTTTAAAAACTCGTGTAGCTCTTCGAGTTAAACACCTAAATCACCCAGTCCTTCGCACTCCTTCTTCTTCTCCCTTTTTTTTTATTTCCTGTAGTTTAAGTTTAATTTGGA
The DNA here is from genome assembly GCA_030765085.1 of Allium cepa. Classification (NCBI taxonomy): domain Eukaryota; kingdom Viridiplantae; phylum Streptophyta; class Magnoliopsida; order Asparagales; family Amaryllidaceae; genus Allium; species Allium cepa. The sequence goes on along the minus strand of CM060931.1, from coordinate 555,433,940 downwards.
TATAAATTAAAACATCAGTAAATATGTTTACGCACTCGACTCGAATACAAACTCGAAGGAAAACACCCTAAAACTCAAGCACGACTCGAGACACATGCCGCATCGAACCTGACACCATCGTCGCTGCCGTCCACATGCACGGCGGCGCAACCCAACTCCGGCGAACCCCAACGCTATCGGCATGTCACAAAATCTCTACAAACTCGAAATCAAAATTCGAATTGCCGGGAAAAACCGAATTTCGAAATTAAGCATACAGTATGAAACCTGATGCTCAAACCACGCCACAAATTTACCTCGACACCGCCGCGCTAACCACCGAGTTCGCCCAAAATTTGTCCACACCTCGACAACACTCCAAGCAACCCTCCACCAGAGTCTCGAACCACTCGATCGCGTACAGGAGTCATACCCATCACATTACCGACATAAACAAAAATTGTGAATAAACCCCTAAAATGTATTTGTTTGTTTAATTTATACATTAGAAAAATTCTCTGATAATTTTCTCAAGATCCATGATGTTAATACTCGCTTCAATTCAAATTCCAACATTTTAAATTGGATTGATAACCTGAAATTGGCAAAAATGTAATCTTTGTTCATATACAAACTGCACCTTAAATACAAATCTAAAAATCTTCATTTTCATTTTAAAAATCATAAATTTCACTAAGCTTTCAAGTTATAAACTTGAATTAGATTTCTATAGTAATTGAATTTATCAATTTGTTGTTTGATTTCCTGTAAGACAGAATTACAGTAGTATTCTTTCATAGATAGTATAAACATCTTCTTAAAATCTTGATTTAGGTTTACCATCTTGTTTCAGTTGAAAACTTTAAGCTTATCAATGGTTTAAATAAGAATAACATGAGTTTTTGAACCAAATATGCAATCTGCATCAATTCCAGAGAAGCAACAGAACATTACACAAATATTCACAGATTTGTATTCAAAGATCAACAGATTTCATACCATATAATAAATGAATCATCTTTATTGATTTTAAATAAACTCAAAATTTTAAAACTTGATGTTTACTCACCTTAAACTCTTTTGAACAGAAAGCACACTTCTTGTTTTCTTTAGAAACCTGTAGTTGTGAACTGTCCTTGAAACTGTTTGCTTTTAGTTTGAATTTCATATTGAGTTTGCTTCCTTTTTCTTGCTTTAATTTTTCTCATGTTTTCTATGGTAGCTGAACGAACTAGAATGGCCAGATGCATTCATATCTATAAGATAACAGATATACAAGTGAAGGTGGTAACTAGTCAGCTTCTATGTTAAGATTTTATACATATTTGAATTGAAAAAAATGTATGCTGAGCTGATAGCAAATTAAATGCTTTGCTTCATAATATGTTTGCATACCATAATTATGTTCGGCTACATAAAGATATATATTTGTAGAAGTACACCTTGCAGTTAACCTATGGCTTGTATATGAAGGTATTGTATAAAGATGTTTGTTTTTATTAACTTCAGTTTGAATAGTTTATACATACATATGTTGTGTTATTTTATTTTATTTTGTCTTTTCTTGCTTACATTTGTATTTTATATTTTGACAATCAATATTTATGGTATTCATGCTTACTTATTTATGTTTATATTTAGTATTTTAACTATCAATATTTAAATTATTATATTCAATTTGGTTACTTATATTTTATACTTATATTTATTTCTATTTGTATTTTATTTAAATTACATTCATATGTTTGGCTTACATTTTACATTTATATTTTATATTTTAACTATCCATATTTAAATAGATTCTTATGGTTTACTTATATTTTACTGATAGAATTTGATTTCATTTCAAACATTATTATATATATATATATATATATATATATATATATATTTATCAGATGTTACAAGGAAAGCATTTTAATTTAATTATATAAGATAGATTTTATTTTAAATATTTTAAGAGATTTTATATTTTGAATCTTCATATCAAATTCCCTTCAAAAATACAAATTTATATAAATAAATGGCAATATTCCCAAAATCATATTCACTTCAAAATAATCAGATTACATTTTTTTAATTAGATTAAATATTTATTAAAATAACAGGGCCAAAATCCAGGGTCGTTACATTCCTCCCCCCTTAAAAGAATTTCGTCCTCGAAATTTCAAACAAAGATAATTTAAAAGTTGTTATACCAACCATTCAAACATACATATCATTCATACACTAGAAAACAATCAAACAGTCTATCCTAACAAACATCACTAGCTATCTGAACACAAATCCGGATAAGCTTTCCTAAAACTATCCAGAGTTTCCCGGGTGCAAACTTTGGGATCCTCGCTCCACTGCATTCCGACAAGCTTTACAACCACACTCCTGAGTTGCCTCTCATCTTGATCAACAATCCGAACTGGATTCTTGACCACAGTCAAATTCGACTCTACTTCCAAATCTTCCTGAACTACCGGTTCTACAACTAATGATGGACCATGAACAAATTTCCTTAGATGGGATACATGGAATACATTATGAATTCCAGACATCCGTTCTGGCAATTCAACTTTTTAAAATACAGCACCAACTCTTTCCCAATACCCAAAATGGACCAATATATCTCGGGGCAAGTTTTCCCGTCTTTCCAAATTTAGTAGCTCTTTTAATCGGGAAACTTTGACAAAAACTAAATCACCAATCTCAAATTCCAATTGTCCCCTTCCCTTGTCTGCGTACTTCTTCCGACGGTCCTGAGCAGCTCTCATCCTTTCTTGATAAGCTCAATATTAGCAGAAACTTCACGAATCAAATCTGACCCAAGCATAAGACGATCTTTCGACTCTATCCAACAGGATGGGGATCTACACGGTCTTCCCTACAGAGCTTCATAAGGTGCCATCTTAAAACTAGCTTGGTAAATGTTATTATAGGAGAATCCTACCTAATGAAGACGGTCTTTCCAAAATCCAAAACACATGCTCACAACATATCTTCCAGAATACGATTCAGTCTCTCTATCTGCCCATCGGTTTGAACATAATAGGCTGTACTCAATCTCAAACTTGTTCCCAGCTAATTGCAGAGCCTCCCAAAATTTGCTGGTGAAAATAGGATCACGATTACTTACTATGCTAACAGGAACACCTTGCAAATTTGACTATCTCTCTCAAGAAAAATCTCTACCAGAGAAACTGCTGTACGAGTTGCCTTAACTGGTATAAAATGAGCACTCTTAGTTAGACGATCCTCAATAACCCATATTCCATCGTTTCCTTACTTGGTTCTAGGCAAACCGTTGATGAAATCCATCGTAACAATCTCCCATTTCCATTTTGGGATTTCCAAAAGCTGCAACAAACCGGCTGACTTCTATTGATCTCCTTTAACTTGCTGACCGATAGCACACTATAAATGAAAGCAGCTATATCCCTCTTCATGCTCGGCCACCAGAAAATTCTTCTCATAACTTTATACATCTTAGAAATTCCTGGATGAATATTCAGTTTGGAGCGATGACACTTAGCTAAAACTTCTTGCCTCAATCCATCTATATTAGGCACACACAAACAAACAATAATCCTCAAAACACCTTGATCATCCACCTTGAAATCTAAATACCGACCATCCTTAGTTCCAAGAATCAGTTCCTCAAATGTGACGACCCAGAATTTTCGAGCATTTAAAATCGGAATATTTAATTTATTTAAATATTTAAAAGTAAAATTTTAACTTGAATTCAAATATCACTAATTATTGATAATTAAATTATTGAATTAAATAATTTGAAGTTGGATAAAATATTGAATCTGGAATTCTAAGCCTATTAAAAATAATTTGAAGGCTTGTAGAATTTATATTGATAACACTGAAGATAATAGAAGTTGTAAAATTGAAATTACCAGTGGTTTGTTCAGTTTTAAAATTTTAAAGTTTAAGTTGAATTTAAAAATAGACTACCGGGGCACAGTCTCGGAATTCGACGAAACCTGTTTCATTGCATCCGTAATACTATATTATTATCGGATTTCAATTTTCGTAGCAATTGGAGCAGCTTTGTGAGCGTACGGTATATAAACACGTTGAACTTTGTTTTGAAACAAATTTAAATTTAAATAAAATATATTGCTTTTATTTTATCCGACAATAGGTACAACTCGCTACCTTTGTGTCTCCTTCGTACCCCCTTCTTTTCTCTTTCCCCTTCTCTAATCTTCGTTCGAACGCATGCTATGAAAAAAATATAATAAATGGTTGATAAAACAAAATCGTAGCTCCTTCTAATATGACTAAAAATCAAAAACCCTTTTTGTTCTACCCCATTCCTTTTATAATTCACGAAATTGTTTCATCTGAAATCATCGCTTCTTTCAATTAAAATTTCCCTGACCACATCACTTCTCATTCTCCCCTTCGTTCTTCATTTTTCAATTAAAGAAAATAATGGCCGCATAGTTAAAATCCCAAAATCAAATTATAATCTCGCCTAAAAATCATGATATTGGATTCATCAAACTTGTATCGCAGATCTTCCAACCTATATCTTTTATGTGGTGAGCAACGTTGTTTCGATGATGGCCGCATTTTAGGCAGTAAACTAGGGCTTGAGTACATTGAGTGCCACGACGTTTGCCTTGCGGAGGTGCTCCTAGGAGAGTCATTGTTTGGGGGTCCAAACCCCTTGGGTGAGTCGCAATGTTTCCTGTAGCAGCAACAATAGGTCAGGTCGATTTTTCCTTAGAGGTGTGGAGGTGGATTCGTAGGGTTGGGGTCGATGAGCACGAGAAGAGAAGTTGATTGCAAATTTCGTGCAGTTCCATGGAATATCGTGGGAGATGGTTTGAACGGTATGCATGTTTTGGTGGTTGCTCGCGATGGCGATTTGTGGTCTGCGATGTTGTGCGCGATGATGGTATGAAGGGGTTCGATGCGATTAGGGTTGGAGTTCATTGTTGAGTCGCGTGTAGATCTGATGCCGCAGTGGTGAGAGCAGTGAGGTATTTTATTTACTTTTATTTTTATAATTTATTTACTTTTATGTATAAATATATCCGTAGAAAAAAAATATAATGTGTAAATATATAGTTTCACATGCCTATTTTAATTTTAGGTAAACAAGAAAAACTAGAATTTTGAAATCTATTTTTTTAGGTGTATAGGTATTTTAAAAGGAAATTTATCAATTAAAATTAATTACTAGTTTAAAATTAAAATAATAGTTGGATGTAAATTTTAAAATGGAAATTGAATTGTTTATTTTGTCAGAAGATAAATTTAAATTTAATCTATCAAGTGGAGATTAATTATTCAAATTGTTCAAATATTAATAGTTTACATCTATTTGAACAGTAGAGAAAAGGACTGTTTATGGGTATTAACAGAAAAAGATTTATTTTAGTAAGTTATAACCATCTCTGTTTTCAATATATTTTAGAAAGAGATCTTTATTTCCATTTTGATTTGATAAATATATATGCTGAAAAAATATATTATTTAGTTGAAATTAAATTGTTAACTTATTAATTAAAAAGGAAGTAAATTGTTCGATTACTTCAAGTATTAATAAATTGTATAAATATTTATACAAGGTTTAAAAGTATGAAGAAAACAAGCCGAGATTCGAATTGGGATAGCAAATGCAAAGGTGAGTTAATCACACTCAGTTAATTTAAATTTAAATGATTAAATTTAAATAATTGTTTGAATGGTTGAATTGATTGATGTGCTATAGTATGGTATATTCTGGAATTGGCATATTATTGTGCTAACATCTGTGGATGCAGGGAAAACAGGTTGGAGGGATCCAACTGGACCCCTCATCATTCATTATTTAATATTCTTTGTTGTGATTACTTGATATTCTATGATGAATATATTGGAATATTGAATGTTATGATTTGATTGGATATATTTGGGTATAATGAATTATTGGGTTTTGGAAAGAAAATAAAGGAAGTAAATTTGTAAACGAAATAATCTTAGAAAATTTAATAAATTAAGAATGAATTGAAAAAGGAATGGAAGTATGTTAAATACTAATAAATAACTTCGAGTTTGAAAACAAAAGTATTTGAATAAACAGTAATTAATGAATTGTAAAATTATGTGATATTAATTTAAATGGATAAAGTATTATTTTAAACCTTAAAGTTTTAAATTTATCTAATGGAATAAGAAGTAAATTGAGAAATCTAAATTGGTAATTCAATTAAAAGTATTGTAAATCATAATTAAGGAAAAAAATCTGAAATTAAAAGATTTTTGAACAAATGAAGTAAATCGGAAATCAATTTGGAAATTGATTTAAGTGTTTGAAATTGGATATTTGGAAGAATAAATTCAAGGTGGAAATTTATTAAAGGAATGAGAAAAATTGTTTAAAAATAAATAGTGATTTATTTTTAAAGGTTGTGAAGAGAAGTATATTTCTCTGGATAGCCAAGTATGTTTTAAGTAAATTTTTAAATATAAGATAAAAGTTTAATGTTGTTTTAACAAGCATGTTTTAGAAAATTTATTATTTCTGAATGTTTAAAATTCTAAAGTAAATATTTTTTAAATCTATTACTGTAATAATTATTTGAAAGTGACTTAGTATTTTGTTTTTAATAGTAAAAATCTAGTTTTATATTTCATAAAGTAACCTTATTTCAAATATTCATATAGTGTATATTTTTAACAAATTATTGAAATAGTTTTTAACTTAAAGGTTTTAAAGTATATTTCAAAGTAAAGCGTTTTAAATCATTTTTAAAAAATATATAAAGTTTTATGCTTGGTGATTCCAGTGGAAATAGAAATACTTGGAATTTATTCTGAGAAGGGAAGATAGTTTTGAAAACTGTTTTCAAAGGGTTTTGAGAATAGAAATATGTCTTGTGAAGATATTTTGAGGTTAATAAATAATTTGGGAAAATTATTTATTTTGATTGATGTTTATGAATATTAATTGATAGTTAAATCACCGACTATCAATATTGGCCAAATGCGTTGATCGTTTCGAAGAGACCGGGATCGAGATTTATTTCTCGAAAACCACTTCGATTCGGTTTATACGTTTCGTGAAAACGAGTTTGGATTCGAAGATGGAGCAGTGAAGTGCAAGGGCTAGTCGCTACTAATCCTGAGGATATTTCCAAAATGGATGTAGTAGGAGTAGTGCCTTCGGTTCCGTTCGAACCCGGGATGGACTTGTATGGATGAATGCTTGCGAAACATCGTCAGGTGGACGATAGGCATTCTAAAGGATATGTTCTATAAAGGTAACGCTTAGCCTCAAGCCTCATCAAATGGGAATGACTGAAAATCAGGGGTTATGCGGCAAGGCTAGGTAGGTAGCACCCAAGCAGGGTGAGGTCATCCCTGTCTAGATGTCCCTTTTTATTTCGGCTTAGTGGGTAGTTGTTGATCCCAACCGCGGGGTGATCTCACTCGGGATTATCCAGTAAGGGATAGTCTCGGCCTTGTGTTGCAGGGGAGTGGGCGTACTCCTCGGTACTGTGATCTAGGCCACGTACTGTGACAGGTGGTACCCCAGTGCCTAGTCATTAGTTGGAAATCAATTCTCCCTACGAGCCTTGTACGAGTTTTGTTTTTATTACCCACTCTGTGGCTAGTAGCTGGAATTTAATAATGTAACAATTTCGGCTATTTTATAAGTATTTGTATATAGACCCTATAATAATATCAGAGGATTTCTATAAAAATTGTTTTAGCTATCATAAGGTAAAAACCCGACATGTTTATTTGTGGCATGGTCTTACAAGATGCTTTTGTTTTGAAAGGATTTTTGAAACTTTAATAATCAATTGAGTGTGATTTTCTCACGCTGGTATTCCAGACTGACTCGGGTGTTATTTAACTGTAATGCTCGGGTCAGACCGAGTATTATAGAATACATGATATGATGCCGTGGAGCTCAAGAGGCGAGCAGGATGACGATACGTACTCCCGTACTTATTTATCTATATATTTTCCGCTGTGTTGAGTAGCTGTGTATCCATTTCTATGATATTGATGTTGAGCTGTGATTGATGTACTCTGATGATGTAATATATAAACAGAGATATTTGATTTTTGAGTAAAGATCATTTATTATCTATTATATTTTATTCCGCTGCGATGGTTAGATTCTGTTGTTGTTTCTATTTTCTTATTCTACCTCTTCTTCTTTAACCCAAATGGTTCGTATTTCTGTACAACTTGAGTTGATTTAGGTAGAATAGTGTTGACTCAAGGGGTACAGATTTGCGGGCTGTTACATCAAAAGACCTATCCTCCATTTGCTTACTAATAATTCTGACCAGGAGAGATGGAACGACTTCCAAAAGAGACAAAAATGCATTCCTGCTAAGAGCATCAGCTACAACATTTGCCTTTCCCGGGTATACAGAAAATCCAAATCATATGATGCCAGAAACTCGACTCATCGCTGCTGCCTCAGATTAAAATCCCCTTTGAGAGAAAAGATATTTCAACGGTTTGTGATCCGTGAATAACTCGAACTTCTCTCCCAAGAGATAATGTCTCCAAATCTTCAAAGAAAAACAATAGCTAACAATTCAAGACCGTGCGTAGCGTAGTTCATTCATGTGGCTTCAATTGCCGACACGCATACGCATCGCTCTTCTATTCAACATCAACACTACACCCATACCAACTATACAAGCATCTGTATAAATGTAACAACCCGCATATTTTACGATTGAGTATTTAAATATTTTATTTCAATATTACATCGTTAGTCAGATTTTAGTCCGAAAAGCTACTTTTTGCAAACAGTCAAATTAGGACTCGAGACTACCCCCATTGAGTTCAAAATGACGTTTGCGATTTTTTTGAGTATAAACTTCGATATGTTTGGAGATAGTAGAATTTTGCTACTTTTTCACTTAGGGCTTTGGTTTTTGTTTCAGCTCATTAGACCCAAGCTTCACCCCTCTTCTCTTCATTACTTTACTTCTATTTCCTAATACTCAAAGCTTTAGCAACAATGGAGAGAGGAATGGGAAATTAAAGCTCCAAGCCCTAGTTTCCATTTGCAAATCAAGTTCTAGCTCCAAATTTATAGAAGAAGCTTTGGTAAGCCTCCTTTTCTTCTTCTCCAACTCATTCTCTTACCAATTTCAGAAATTCCTAAACCTAATTTAGGAAATGTTTCTCTTTTTAGCTTAGATTCAAGCTCTTTGGGTTGGAATTGAAGAGTGATTGTCCTTGACATTTCTCTATTGCTTCTTCTTCATTTGTTTTGGGTTTAAAGGTGAGATTTTTATCTTACATCTTAGTCTATAATTATCTTCGATTGTTAGGTATGAATTCCTAACACTTATTTTTGTGCAATTGATTTTGGTTTGGATTGATTTGGTGTATATTCTAATTTTTGGTGTTTTGAAATCAAAATCTATGAAAATCCTATTATGGATATTTGGACATTGATATTTGAGGCGTATCGAAGAGCCGTTAAGGCTGGGTTGTCGCGTGGCGTAAATCCTTAGTCGTCATTTGCTCGTCCGATCGCTTTCGATATTCATTTGGCCATTTTTGGTCGAGGTTCAGGAAATGCTCTGAATTCCAGTTTCAGACGTCTGAATCTAGAATTTCAGACGTCTGAATTGGCTCAATTTCAAACAGAAAGGAAATAGGCTAAAAACGCCTATTTCAGACGTCTGAAACACTTGGTTCAGACGTCTGAATTACGTTCTGGAAAACTTCTAATTTTCCAGATTCATACGTCTGAACCACCTATTTCAGACGTCTGAATCTGTTGTGTTTTGCATGCTTGCCTATTTTGTTTAAGAATTCCAATTTTATCGATTCGTGTTGATTCCGATTTGTTGCAATCATTTATTATCGACTTTGATGACATTTTCTTCGGGATTTTTGGGAATATCCATTTTGATGGATTCGGTATCGATTTCTTTGGATTTTATTCACGTCTTCGTACGTGAATTTCGATGATTGATTGTTTCTACAATCATTTCTATGATTTGTCACTTTAAAAATATAAAGGTTTTCTATACTAGTAGTAAATATCAAATCTCTTTCATCCAAACGATTTCAACACTATTTTATTACAATGCTCTTTTCTTAAACCATTTTCCAATCTATTAGTATATACAAACCTTTACCTCGCTCGTGCGAGAAATCTAGTTAAACGGCTTAGTAAAACAAGTGGTATGAAACGCTTGCGTTTACTTCATCGGTTATTTCTTGGACTTATTCGATTGAATCTCTTGTGTCAATTTTCGAGTGGAGACCTACAGTTTGTTCGTAAATATTTAAGTTAAGCTAGTGGTTATGGGACATGAAGCTAAGCTCATATATTTACTAGATTGTGTAATTGACACTTCTTGATGATCGATGATGATCATTTTATGGTTTAGACTAGCAATGTGCGATGTCTCTTTGTCCATGTGGAGGACTGTTCCTCGTTTTATTGAGCTTCGTCTCATTTCTATCATGGGTCGTACCAATCTAGGTGCGTCGATGTTCGTTTACGTCGTGGAGCAATCGGCTCAATTAGTCAGGGCAAGGGCGTATCTTTCTAGGTGCGTCGATGTCCGTCTATGCATGGGGCGTATCTATTTAGGTGCGTCGATGTTCGACTTTGCATGGGGTGTATCTTTCTAGGTGCATCGATGTTAGACACTACAGGGGCGTATCTTTCTAGGTGCGTTGATGTTTATTTATGCATGGGGCGTATCTATCTAGGTGCGTCGATGTTCGACTTTGCATGGGGTGTATCTTTCTAGGTGCATCAATGTTAAACACTACATGGAGCATATCTTTCTAGGTGCGTGGATGTTTATTTATGCATGGGGCGTATCTATCTAGGTGTGTCGATGTTTGACTGTGCATGGGGCGTCTCTATTTAGGTGCGTCGATGTTCGGTCTATGAAATAGCGTTCCGTTTGGGATTGGCCGTCCTTTTCTTATGATTTCTGGATTTCTAGTTATTGATTTCTGGAATTTATGTTTCACCAACTTTTACAATTGGCATTGATATGTATGTCATTTTTTATGGCTTGGTGAATTAAATAAAGAATATGACATTCTTTTTGATGCTATGAGATTCTTGAGATATTGTATGACTTTTTATGGACTTTCTAATGTATACTTGTCGTAATATGACATTCTTGGTTATCATACGTTTTATTATTATATCTCTTCTTATATCTCATTTTATCTGATAATTATTGCTAGACTGATCTGTTTATTATTTTCTTCTTAAATAATACTCGGGTCAGACTGAGATTTTACAGGTGCTTCTGTTTGACTCCTTATCGGACCATCATCTGACTTTTGGCTAACTACTTTAGATTAGTAGTTTTTGGTTGTATACATTTGAGATATAGACTCATTGATGTATACTTATTCTTTTGCGTAGCACTTGTAACTATTCTTTTGTGATATTGTGGATCTTGATTGAGCACTACTCTGATATACACTTTTCTATGTTATATTCATATCTGATTCCGCCTTTGTGATATGAACTTCTGTGACTGATTTGTGTTATGCTTATTTCTATAGTTGTTTGCGAAGATATTATAGCCACTGTGTAGTTGCCTTGAGTTTGCATCGGTATGTCGGATTTCCTCTTGTGATGAAAAGTTATATTTTTATCTGGCATATCGGTACTCGCACAAAGCAATTATACAGATGGTCGCTCATCAACAGCCTTATTCTCCATGCTAGTTGACGGCATTACCCCGTAGTGTCCTTGGCTAGCGTGGGTATAGAGGTGGGGTGTCACATCTTGGTATCAGAGCCAAACTTCGGAACAATGTAGAGTAATCAAGCAAGGATCGTTGTCCTAAGTCTTTCTTAGGAGTCGTACCTTAGGATTTAATTCAAGTCTTCGTACCGTCTTATCCTATTTTCTTTTGTGATTCCTTATTTTATCAATCATTATTGTTTGATATTCATTCTGTGAATAACCTTTTTCTTCTTCTTTCTTTCTTTCTTAAGAAGAGAAATGGTTAGACCTGGTCGTCCCAGCGCCGGTCAATCTAGTGCTACTCCCTAGGATGGAGTATTTATGTCTGCACAACAACTTCTTAATCTTGTAAAAAATGCTCAAGCTGCCGGACCCATTCCAGAGCCTACTCATCCTAGATCCGGTTTTGCACGCTTGTGCAGAGTCTATACCGATTTGGGTGGAAGGCAATTCAGGGGAACCGAGAGCGTTATAGAAATCCAAGCTTCGCTCAAATCATGCGATCGCATCTTTACTCGCATGAATCATATTGACCTTCATCGAGTCCAAGTGGCTTCTAGCGTGCTTCAAGAAAGAGTGTTAGATTGGTATGAGCTCTTGACTTCGGATGTGACGCCCCACCTCTATTCCCACGCTAGCCAAGAACACTACGGGGTAATGCCGTCAACTAGCACGGAGAATAAGGCCGTTGAGGAGCAACCATCCATGTAATGGCTTTGTGCGAGCACCGATATGTCAGGGAGTATAACATGCATTTTCTTCTCAAGAGGGAATCCAACGTGCCGACATGAACTCAAAGCTACTACACAGTGGTATAATATCTTTGGAAACAAATATAGAAATATCATAACACAAATCAGTCACAGATAATTCATATCACAAAGGCGGAAAAAGATATGAATATTACATATGAAAGTGTACATCAGAATAGTGGTCAAACAAGATCCACAATATCACAAAAGAATAGTTACAAGTGCAAGACAAGAGAATATGTATACATCAAGGAGTCTATATCTCAAATGTATACAACAAAATAAACTACTAATCTAAGTAGTTAGCCAAAAGTCAGAATAATAACCCCAAAAGAGGAGTCAAGTAGAAGCACCTGCAACATCTCGGTCAGACCCGAGTATTATTTAATAAGAAAATAATAAACGGATCAGTCTAGCTATAAATATCAGATTAATGATATAGAATAAGAGATATGACATAAACATATAAAAACCATAATACCATACTATGATAAGTATGTAATTGAAAATCAACAAGAGATTAATCAATATCACAAGAATCTTCTCAAAGATCAAAAGAAATGTCATATTCCTTATTTCATTCGCCAAGCCACAAATATTGACAACATATAAATGCCAACCATAAAATTGGTGAAATTCAAATTCTAGAAATCACCAATAGAAATCCAGGAATCACAAAAAGGGGGAGGCCTATCACAAAACGGGAGCATGAAAACTCACCAACAAGTGTATCACAAAACGGGACGCTATCCCATGGTCGCTAACCATGGAGCCGGTGCAACGATGTTGATACAACGGTACGCCCGAGGAACCAGAAACTCGTAAAATTCGGAACAACGACGTAGTACAACGGTATTCCCGAAGATCCAAACTCCATAAAAATGTGGGTCACTAGCCCACAAAAATTTGGTCGAAACCCCAAGAAATAAATAGGTCGTTAGCCTATAATAAAATTGAGATGAAACTCAATAAAACGAGGTACCGTCCCCTTTGTGGACAAAGAAACATAGCATAGCGCTAGTCTAAAACACAAAAATGATCCTCAATGATCATCAAGAAAGTGTCAATTACTCTAGGCTGGTAAATGTATGAGCTTAGCTTCATGTCCCATAACTAGCTTGACTTAAATATTTACGAGCAAATTGTAGATCTCCACTAGAAAATGGTCACAAGAGATTCAATCGAACAAGTCCAAGAATTAACCAACAAAGTAAACGCAAGTGTTTCATACCACTTGTTTTACTAAGTCATTTAATTAGATTTCTCATACGAGTGAGGTAAAGGTTTGTATATACTAGCAGATTGGAAAACGATTTAAGAAACGAGCTTTGTAATAAAATAGTGTTGAAATCGTTTTGATAAAAGAGTTTTGATATTTACTAGTAGTATTGAAACCTTTATATTTTTAAAGTGACAAATTACAGAAGTGATTGTAGAAACAATCAATCACTAAAATTCACATACGAAGACGTGAATTAATTCCAAAGAAATCGATTCCAAACCCATCAAAATGGATATACCCAAAAATTCCAAAATAGAAGTCATCACGGTCGATAATAAATGATAACAACAAATCGGAAAACCACGAATCGATAAAAATTGGAAATCGACACAAAATAGGCTAAATAGGCAAATAGAAGCAAGTAAGTCGACTGGCCCTCTGCAGTCAGTCGACTGAAACAGAAACCCGAAAATTCCATTTTCTGCAATCAGTCGACTGACCTCAGAGGGCCAATCGACTGATTGTAGAAAACAGAAACTCTCTGTTTCTGCACAGCCTCAGAAGTGCTAATTTTCTACCGCCAGTCGACTGACCGCAGGGGATCAGTCGACTGACTGGCACTGGGTCTGTTTTTCAGCCTATTAAAATGAAGAGCAACTCTTCCAAATTTCAATCGGACGCGCAACTGGCACTAAGGGTTTACGCCAATCGACAACCCAGCCCTATAGGCTCTTCGATGCATCACCAAAAACACGTTCAAACAACAAAGCTATGATTTTTGAAGATTTGAACCCAAAACACTAAAAATTGGAATATTCACAAAACCAATCCAAATCAAAATCAAATGCACATGAATAAGTGTTAGGAATTCATACCTAACAATCAAAGATAATCATAGACCTAGATGTGAGATAAAAATATCACCTTTTCACAAAAATAAGGAAGGAGAAGCTTGAAAGCAAAGGAAGAATCAACCACACTTCAATCTCAACACAAGAAGCTTGAATCTAAGCTTAAAAGAGAAACATTTCCCAAATTAGGTTTAGGAATTTTCTGAAATCAAAGAGAGAATGAGTTGGAGAAGAAGGAGATGATACTTACCAATAGCTTCTCTTGGGATTTTGAGCTAGAACTTGATTTGCAAAAGAAAACTAGGGCTTGGAGTTTTAATTTCTCATTCCTCTCTCCATTGTTGCTAAAGCTTGAGTATTTAGAAATAGAAATGAAGTAATGAAGAGAAGAGGGGTGAAGCTTGGGTCTAATGGGATGAAACCAAACCAAAGCCCTAAGTGAAAAAGTAGCAAAATTCTACTAACTCCAAACATATCAAAGTTTATACTCAAAAAGATCGCAAACGTCATTTTGAACTCAATGGGGGTGGTCTCGAGTCCTAATTTGACTGTTTGCAAAAAGTAGCCTTTCAGACTAATATCCGACTAATGATGAAATATTTAAATAGAATATTTAAATACTCGATCGTAAAATATGTGGGTTGTTACAGACTCCCCTCCTTAAAGAAATTGCGTCCTCGCAATCTTAAGAAATAAATGAATCAAAAAGTAACAACCATAAAAGCATATCAACTCAAAAGAAGAAATTTGGAATAAGAAGTTCACCTCAAAGAGCACGAGAAAGTATGTCCGAATGGGTTCGCTCGATGAATTCTCTAGATTCCCAAGAACAATCCTTAGGATTTGAGGACCATTGAACTTTCACAAGAGGAACATCTTTATTTCGAAGGCGTTTGACCTCCGAAGCAATAATACGAATAGGACGTTACTCATAAGTTAAATTAGGTGAAACTTCAATTTCTTCCACAACACCGGGCTCAAGAATAGAATCAGAATCTCGAAGGCATTTCTGTAATTGAGAAACATGAAACACGTCATGAATAGCAGAAAATTGAGCCGGTAATAAGAGGCGATAAGCCACGGAAACAATACGTTCGGTGATAGAAAATGGACCAATATATCGTGGTGCTAACTTTCCCGATCGACTGAAACGTACTACACCCTTCATAGGTGAAACACAAATAAACACAAGATCTCCCACAGAAAATTGTAATTTCCTTCTTCGGTTATCGGCATAGGATTTTTGTCTACTTTGGGCTTCTTTCATCCTATGACGAATAAGGTCAATCTTCTCTATGGAATTACGAATAAAATCTAGACCTAAAACCAGTCTCTCACCGGCCTCAAGCCAACAAGAAGGAGATCGGCATGGCCTTCCATAGAGTGCCTCAAAAGGTGCTATACCAATACTAGATTGGAAGTTATTATTATAGGAAAACTCAACAAGAGAAATATGATCTTCCCAACTTCCACCAAAATCAAGAACACATGCGCGAAGAAGATCTTCAAGAGTTTGATTCACAGCTCGGTTTGTCCATCGGACTGAGGATGATAAGCGGTGCTAAAATTAAGCTTCGTTCCCAAAGCTTTTTGAAGACTCTTTCAAAATCTACTAGTAAATAATGGATCGCGATCACTAACTATAGAAGAAGGAACTCCATGCAATTTTACAATTTCTTTAATAAAGAGTTTGGCCAA
The DNA here is from genome assembly GCA_030765085.1 of Allium cepa. Lineage (NCBI taxonomy): Eukaryota > Viridiplantae > Streptophyta > Magnoliopsida > Asparagales > Amaryllidaceae > Allium > Allium cepa. Next base: position 555,417,725 of record CM060931.1, on the reverse strand, counting down.
GAGAGGGACGGTTCGATTGGACCGAACGGGAATAAAATGGGCGGATTTAGTAAGTCTATCAACTATCACCCATAAGCTATCATGACCCGAACGAGAATGGGGAAGGCCATCAATAAAATCCATGCAAATTTTGTCCCACTTCCAAATTGGAATTTCTAAAGGTTGTAATAACCCACCGGGCCTTTGGTGTTCGGCCTTAATGAGTTGGCAAGTCATGCAACACTTAACAAAGTTAGCAATATCAGATTTCATTCCCTTCCAATAATAAAGTCGCTTCATATACGCGTACATTTTACTACTACCGGGATGAATGGTAAATTTAGAACGATGAGAATCTTCTAAAATGTCCTTACGAAGATCACTAATATTTGGCACGATAAGTCTACCAAATTTTCGAATGCCGCCACGAGAATCAATATCAAAGTCTTTCAAACCTTCAATATCAATTTTATCCCCAAAATTTTGGCCAAGAAGAGCCAATTCGGGATCTAGCTTTTGAGCTTCAAGAATGCGGTTTGAAAGAGAAGGATGAGCCTCAAGACTACATAAAGCAAGAGATGAACACAAATCGGAAACGCGATCTCGAATCTCACAAGTAGATAAAATCTCGAGATCATTCCATTCAGATATCATCATAGAAACAACCGCTCGTTGCTTACGACTAAGTGCATCGGCAACACGATTACCCTTTCTGGGAGTATAAAGAATATCAAGATTATATGCTGTAAGAAATTCGAGCCAACGTTGTTGACGCAAATTAAGTTCCTTTTGAGGAAATAGATGCTTCAAAGTTTTATGATCGGTGTAAAGAATAAAATTTTCTCCCAAAAGATAATGACGCCAAATATGAAGGGCGAAAACAATGGCCGCGAGCTCTAAATCATGAGTGGCATATGTAGTCTCGGTTGGCCTCAATTGCCTAGAAGCATAAGCGATAACACGTTCTCTCTGCATAAGAACGGCACCCAAACCAACGCGACTAGCATCGGTATAAACAATAAAATCTTGATTCCCTTCGGGAATAACAAGAATAGGAGCATCGGAAAGGAGAATTTCTGAAAAGAAGCTTCACATTTGTCCGACCAAATGTATTTAACTCCCTTCTTTGTCAAACTAGTCAGAGGCACGGAAATTTTGGAAAAGTATTTTATGAAACGGTGGTAATAACATGCCAATCCAAGAAAACTACGGATCTTCGTCACATTCTCCGGTCTCTTCCAATTTTGAAACGATTCAATCTTTGAAGGATCCACGGAAATTCCGGATTCGGAAATAATATGACCAAGAAACTTCACACGAGATTGCCAAAAGTGGCATTTAGAAAAAAATTCTTTCAATTGATTGCTCCTAAGAGTTTCCAACACAATCCGAAGATGCTTTTCATGCTCCTCCTCGGTTTTTGAATACACAAGAATATCATCAATGAAGATGAGAACAAATCGATCGAGGAAATCTTTGAAAACTCGATTCATAATGTCAACGAAATAAGCCGGAGCATTCTTTAAACCAAATGGCATAACAAGCCATTCATAAGATCCATAACGAGTACGGAATGATGTCAAAGGAATGTTATCCTCTGCAATACGAAGCTGATGAAAACCGGTTGCCAAGTCCAATTGTGAAAAGACTCTAGCACCACTAAGTTGATCGAATAGATCATCTATCTGAGGTAGAGGATATTTATTCTTGATAGTAAGATCATTAAGCTTGCGGTAGTCAACGCAAAGCCTAAGTGTACCATCGGATTTCTTCACAAAAATAGCCCAAGCTCCCCAAGGAGAGGAACTAGAGCGAATAAATTGCTTCGTCTCCAATTCGGATAATTGTTTACGCATCTCCTCATTTTCTTTATTGGACATACGATAAGGAGGACGAGTGATAGGTATAGCTCCAGGGATGAGATTAATTTTGAACTCAATTTCTCGCTTAGGTGGTAATCCTAAAACGGGCTCGAATATGTCGAAAAATTCACGAACAACGTGAATAAGAGAAATAATATCTTCCTCATCATCATCGTCGTCGTCACGAGAATTTAAAGAATATAAAGATGCAACCAAGCTGGAAACTGAATCTTGAAGATTAATAGAAATCTGCTTAACAGATTGAGGATGTCGAAGATGAATAGTCCGCTCAGGACATAGGATATGAGCTTCATAATGGTTAAGCCAATCCATTCCCAAAATCATTCCAAAGCCTAAGTAGCGCATAACATGCAAATCGGCTCGGAAAGAAAGGTCACACAAAATAACCTTGACATCTTTACACAATAAACTGATTGTTGCGGATCCACCAACCGGATTCGCAATTCTCATTGAAGTCATTAAACACAAAACATCCAAAGAAAAAGTATCAACGAGTTCTTTTGATATAAAAGAATGGAACGCACCCGTATCAAAAAGAACTCGAATAGGATGATCACGAAACATAATAATTCCATCAAGGATAGAATGAGAAATACCTTGACCACAAGAAGTGTTGCTAGGGGCTTGTGCAACATTAAGCTTTCCCTCCTTCTTGCCTTGAAGTTTGGGACATGCAGAATTAAAATGACCCGAACTTTTGCAATAGCGACAAAAGAGAGGTTTCGGGCGTTTATTGGCATAATGGTCTTTAGAACCACAATTGAAGCATTGCCCACTATTAGAGGAGGAAGTCTTTGTTGCAGGATTTGCTTGCCTTCCTTTCTTATTAGGATACGGGACTTTGGACTTAGTAGGCCTTTTCTTGTTGTTGTTGAAGTTTGTTTGGCACCCACAACTTCGACATCACTCTCCCTATCCGCCTCTTCAAGTCGAAGAGCGATATCAACGAGTTGATCAAAAGAAACTTTTAACTTTAGAAGTAATGGCTTCTTGAGATTTTTGTTCAAGCCATAGACAAATCTTTGGTTCTTCTTCAATGGGTGTTTGTGTATTCGACCCCGTATTTAGAAAGTGACTCGAAGGATGCGACATAATCTACCACAAAGGATTCACCTTGAACAAGGTCAATGAAACAACGAGCCAATGTCACTTTCTCTGCTTCTGGCACAAAGTTTAATTCGAATCGTTCTCAAAATTTCTCCCAATTAAGATCCGCGTCATTTATTTCAGAGATCAGAAGCTCGTACCAGTTTAAATCTCTTTCTTGGAGCATACTAGAGGCCACCTGAACTTGGTGAAGATCAATAAGATTCATGCGAGAAAAGATTCGATCGCATGATCTTAACCAAGCCTGTACTTCAATAATGGTTTCAGAACCTTTGAATGGCTTCCCACCCAAATTGGTATAATCATTGCACAAACGTGCAAATCCAGACTTAGGGTGAGTAGATTCCGGATTAGAACCGACTGCTTGAGCATTCTTTACAAGATCAAGAAGCTACTGGGCAGACATAAATACTCCATCTTGGGGAGTAGCACTAGATTGACAGGCGCTGGGACGGCCAGGTCTAACCATTTCTCTTCATTAAGAAAGAAAGAAGAAGAAGAAAAAGGTTATTCACAAAATGAATATCAAACAATAATGATTGATAAAAAAGAAATCACAAAAGAAAATAGGATAGGACGGTTCGAAGACCCGAATAAAATCCTAAGGCACGACTCCTAAGATGGACTTAGGACGATGATCCTTGTTAAATTATTCTACATTGTTCCGAAGTTTGGCTTTGATACCAAGCTGTGACGCCCCACCTCTATACCCACGCTAGCCAAGGACACTACGGGGTAATGCCGTCAACTAGCATGGAGAATAAGGCTGTTGAGGAGCGACCATCCGTGTAATGGCTTTGTGCGAGCACCGATATGTCAGATAGTATAACATGCATTTCCTTCTCAAGAGGGAATCCGACATGCCGACACGAACTCAAAGCTACTACACAGTGGCTATAATATCTCCGGAAACAAATATAGAAATATCATAACACAAATCAGTCACAGATAATTCATATCACAAAGGCGGAAAAAGATATGAATATTACACTTGAAAGTGTACATCAGAGTAGTGGTCAAACAAGATCCACAATATCACAAAAGAATAGTTACAAGTGCAAGACAAGAGAATATGTATACATCAAGGAGTCTATATCTCAAATGTATACAACAAAATAAAATACTAATCTAAGTAGTTAGCCAAAAGTCAAAATAATAACCCTAGAAGAGGAGTCAAGTAGAAGCACCTACAACATCTCGGTCTGACCCGAGTATTATTTAATAAGAAAATAATAAACGGATCAGTCTAGCTATAAATATCAGATGTAATGATATAGAATAAGAGATATGACATAAACATATAAAAACCATAATACCATACTATGATAAGTATGTAATTGAAAATCAACAAGAGATTAATCAATATCACAAGAATCTTCTCAAAGATCAAAAGAAATGTCATACTCCTTATTTCATTCACCAAGCCACAAATATTGACAACATATAAATGCCAACCATAAAATTGGTGAAATTCAAATTCTAGAAATCATCAATAGAAATCCAGGAATCACAAAAAGGGGGAGGCCTATCACAAAACGGGAGCATGAAAACTCACTAACACGTGTATCACAAAACGGGATGCTATCCCATGGTCGCTAACCATAGAGCCGGTGGAACGACGTAGTACAATAGTACGCCCGAGGAACCAGAAACTCCTAAGATTCAAAACAACGACGTAGTACAACGGTACGCCCGAAGATCCAAACTCCATAAAAACTGGGTCGCTAGCCCACAAAAATTGGGTCGAAACCCCAAGAAATAAATAGGTCATTAGCCTATAATAAAATTGAGACGAAACTCAATAAAATGAGGTACCGTCCCCTTCCTGGACAAAGAAACATAGCATAGCGCTAGTCTAAAACACAAAAATGATCCTCAATGATCATCAAGAAAGTGTCAATTACTCTAAGCTAGTAAATATATGAGCTTAGCTTCATGTTCCATAACCACTAGCTTGACTTAAATATTTACGAGCAAATTGTAGATCTCCACTAGAAAATGTCACAAGAGATTCAATCGAACAAGTCCAAGAATTAACCAACAAAGTAAACGCAAGCGTTTCATACCACTTGTTTTACTAAGTCATTTAATTAGATTTCTCATACGAGTGAGGTAAAAGTTTGTATATACTAGTAGATTGGAAAACGGTATAAGAAACGAGCTTTGTAATAAAATAGTGTTGAAATCGTTTTGATAAAAGAGTTTTGATATTTACTACTAGTATTGAAACCTTTATATTTTTAAAGTGACAAATCACAGAAATGATTGTAGAAACAATCAATCACTAAAATTCACATACGAAGACGTGAATTAATTCCAAAGAAATCGATTCCAAACCCAATATACCCAAAAATTCCAAAATAGAAGTCATCACGGTCGATAATAAATGATAACAACAAATAGGAAAACCATGAATCGATAAAAATTGAAAATCGACACAAAATAGGATAAATAGGTAAATAGAAGCAGGTCAGTCGACTGGCCCTCTGTAGTCAGTCGACTGAAACAGAAACCCAAAAATTCCATTTCCTACAGTCAGTCGACTGACCTCAAAGGGCCGGTCGACTGATTGTAGAAAACAGAAACTCTCTGTTTCTACACAGCCCCAGAAGTGCTAATTTTCTACAGCCAGTCGACTGACCGTAGGGGGTCAGTCGACTGACTGGCACTGGGTCTATTTTTCAGCCTATTAAAATGAAGAGCAACTCTTCCAAATTTCAATCGGACGAGCAACTGGCACTAAGGGTTTACGCCAATCGACAACGCAGCCCTATAGGCTCTTCGATGCATCACCAAAAACACGTTCAAACAACAAAACTATGATTTTTGAAGATTTGAACCCAAAACACTAAAAATTGGAATATTCACAAAACCAATCCAAATCAAAATCAAATGCACATGAATAAGTGTTAGGAATTCATACCTAACAATCAAAGATAATTATAGACCAAGATGTGAGATAAAAGCTCACCTTTTCACAAAAATAAGGAAGGAGAAGCTTGAAAGCAAAGGAAGAATCAACCACACTTCAATCTCAACACAAGAAGCTTGAATCTAAGCTTAAAAGAGAAACATTTCCCAAATTAGGTTTAGGAATTTTCTTAAATCAAAGAGAGAATGAGTTGGAGAAGAAGTAGATGATACTTACCAATAGCTTCTCTTAGGATTTGGAGCTAGAACTTGATTTGCAAAAGAAAACTAGGGCTTGGAGTTTTAATTTCTCATTCCTCTCTCCATTGTTGCTAAAGCTTGAGTATTTGGAAATAGAAATGAAGTATTGGAGAGAAGAGGGGTGAAGCTTGGGTCTAATGGGCTGAAACAAAACCAAAGCCCTAAGTGAAAAAGTAGCAAAATTCTACTAACTCCAAACATATCAAAGTTTATACTCAAAAAGATCGCAAACGTCATTCTGAACTCAATGGGGGTGGTCTCGAGTCCTAATTTGACTATTTGCAAAAAGTAGCTTTTCGGACTAATATCCGACTAACCATGAAATATTTAAATAAAATATTTAAATACTCGATCGTAAAATATGCGGGTTGTTACATCGGAGATTATCGAAGCGAATCTTCCTTGGGAGCAATTTCGGGAACGATTCGAATCAAAGTTTGTGCCGGAGGCTGAAAAAGTAACTTTGGCCCGGCGTTTTATTGACCTTGTTCAAGGTGAATCTTCTATGACGGAATACGTCGCATCTTTCAAATCTCTTTCTAAGTACGGGGTCGAGTATATTAATACCCCATTGAAGAAAAATCAAAGGTTTGTCTATGGGTTTAACAAGAACCTTAAAAAGCCATTTCTTCTGAAACTTGAAGTCTCTTTTGATCAGCTTATTGATTTCGCTCTTCGACTTGAAGAGGCCGATAATGAAAATGATGTTGAAGTTGTAGGTGCTAAGCAGAACTTCAACAAAAACATGAAGAGGCCTATTAAATTCGAAGGTCCCAATCCCTACAAGAAAGGGAAGCAAGAAACTCCGGCTGCAAGGGCCCCTATCTCTAGTCGTGGACAATGCTACAATTGTGGCTCCACGGACCACTATGCAAGAGAGTGTCCGAAACCTCTTTATTGTCGCTATTGCAAAAATTCGGGTCACCATATAACTACATGTCTCATACTTCAAAGTAGGAAGGAGGGAAAAGCTTAATGTTGTGCAAGCTCTTAGCGCCACTTCTCTTGGTCAAGGTATTTCTCAATCAATCCTTGATTTCATTTGTTTTGGTGATTATCTTTTTTGAGTTCTTGTCGATACGGGTTTTATCTCATTATTTTATATCAAAAGAACTCGTTGGATTCTTTTTCTTTAAAACATTTTGGGCTTGAAGACTTCTTTGAGAATTGCGAATCCGGTTGGTGGGTCCGCAACACTCACTTTGTTTCTTTGTATTGATGTTGATATTATTTTACGTGATTTTTCTTTCCAAGCCGATTTGCATGTTATGCGCTACTTAGGTTTCGAAAATCGATTTTTGTGAAAGTATTGGCTTGATTTTTATGACGCCGTATCCTATGTCCCAAGTGGACTATTCATCTTCGACACTTTCAATCTGTTAAGCAGATTTCTATTTTTCTAAATGATTTCGATTCCAACTTGGTGGCACCATTTTATTCTCTAGACTCACATGTTGAGTAAAGTGTTATTTCTTTCATTTGGGCAGTTTATGGAATTTTCCGGTATTTTTGAGATTGTCCTAGGATTACCTCCTAAGCAATCTTTTGAGTGGTGTTAAGATCTTTTCAACTCGACCTTGCCATCGGTTTTCATTTGCTACGAGACGCGGAAGTTAGCCTTTCACTTACCGCATTCTGCACTCGTTATGATTCTTATGAATGACTTATTATGTCATTCAGTTTGTCCAGCTTATTTCATCCATTTTATGATCGAGTATTCTATGAATATCTCGATGACTCCATTTTTGTATTTATTGATTTTGGATGAAAACAGCAATTTAAAATTTTGCAAATCTTTTTCATAAGATTTATTTATAATTATGATTGGGGTTTTTTTCTGGAACGAACAAAGAATATTCGTAAAGTTTTTAAGAGATATTTTTAGCCTATAGAAGATGATTTTGTGATTGTATTGCCCATTGAGTGCTTTAAGAATTCTGGTCGATGCGCTTGATCAACGTTATCGATAGGTTTTTCCTAAACGCTTTGATGAGACAATTTGACACGATATATTCACTTGTAGAAATGTAAATTTTTCTAGAAAGATTATTACGTAAAGGTAATTGTGATTTTCAAAGTTTTAGCTTTTTGGGAAAGAAGATTATTTAAAAGAACTCCTTTTCGATACTCTTATTCTGGTGATTCCCGAGGGGAACCAAGACTTTATCTTTTGTACCAATGCCAGTCGTATTGGTTTGGGTGTCATCCTCTTGCGAAAGAGAACGTGCTATCACTTTTGTTTCTAAGAAATTTAAGCCGATCGAGACTAGGTATGCCACTCATGATCTAGTGCTCGCGGCTATGGTTGTCGCTTTCAAAGTTTGGCATCATCATTTATTTTTGGGGGAGAAATTTGTTCTCCACTCCGATCATAAATCTTTGAAATGTTTATTTTCTCATAAGGAACTTAATGTTGACTCGATTTCCTTACACCTTATGATCTTGATATTCTTTATACTCCCGAAAGGGGAATCGTGTTCTCAATACCTTAGTCGTAAGCAACAAGTGGTTGTTTCTTTGATGATGTCCAAATGGAATGATCTTTTTACCAAGTTCATCAGACGTTTCGATGCACTTCATTTTATTGAGCTTCGTCTCATTTCTTTCATGGACTAGCGTCCGATGTTCTTTTATGGAATTCGTTTCACCGGATGTACCGTTATTGTACTACATCGATGTCCCGGCTTTTCGGTTCATTTGACGTACTGTTTGTACTGCGTCGGTGTTCTGAATTATTTGAGCTTTGGTTCACCTGGCGTACAGTTATTGTACTATGCCGTTGCACCGGTTAAATCTTCTGCTATTCATGACGTTTTCCACGTCTTTTATCTACGGAAATGCCTTAGGTATTCCGATTTTATTCTTGATCCCGGTGTTATTGAAGAAATTGAAATTTCGCCTATTTGACTTTTAGGCAACATTTTATTTGCATCATTGCTTCGGAGGTTGAGCGCCTTCGAAATAAAGATATTCTTTTTGGTAAAAGTTTAATGGTTCTCAAATCTTATGGATTTCTCTAGGTAATCCAGAGAATTCATCGAACGAACACATCCGGACTTACTTTCTCGTGCTCTTTGAGGTGAACTTCTGGTTTCAAATTTCTTTTGTGCTGATATGCTTTTATGGTTGTTACTTTTATTTCCTTCTTAAATATTGCATGGACGCAATTTCTTTAAGGAGGGGAGTCTGTAAGAACCCGCATATTTTACGATTGAGTATTTAAATATTTCATCGTTAGTCGGATTTTAGTCCGAAAAACTACTTTTTGCAAACAGTCAAATTAGGACTCGAGACCACCCCCATTGAGTTCAAAATGACGTTTGCGATCTTTTTGAGTATAAACTTCGATATGTTTGGAGATAGTAGAATTTTGCTACTTTTTCACTTAGGGCTTTGGTTTTTGTTTCAGCTCATTAGACCCAAGCTTCGCCTCTCTTCTCTTCATTACTTTACGTCCATTTCCTAATAATCAAAGCTTTAGCAACAATGGAGAGAGGAATGGGAAATTAAAACTCCAAGCCCAAGTTTCCATTTGCAAATCAAGTTCTAGCTCCAAATTTATAGAAGAAGCTTTGGTAAGCCTCCTCCTCTTCTTCTCCAACTCATTCTCTTACCAATTTCAGAAATTCCTAAACCTAATTTAGAAAATGTTTCTCTTTTAAGCTTAGATTCAAGCTCTTTGGGTTAGAATTGAAGAGTGATTGTCCTTGACATTTCTCTATAGCTTCTTCTTCATTTGAATCTGGAATTTCAGACGTCTGAATTGGCTCGATTTCAAACAGAAAGGAAATAGGCTAAAAACGCCTATTTCAGACGTCTGAAACATTTGGTTCAGACGTCTGAATTACGTTCTGGAAAACTTCTATTTTTTCAGATTCAGACGTCTAAACCACCTATTTCAGACGTCTGCATCTGTTGTTTTTTTCCTGCTTGCCTATTTTGTTTAAGAATTCCAATTTTATCGATTCGTGTTGATTCCGATTTGTTGCAATCATTTATTATCGACTTTGATGACATTTTCTTCGGGATTTTTGGGAATATCCATTTTGATGGATTCGGTATCGATTTCTTTGGATTTTATTCACGTCTTTGTATGTGAATTTCGATGATTGATTGTTTCTACAATCATTTCTATGATTTGTCACTTTAAAAATATAAAGGTTTTCTATACTAGTAATAAATATCAAATCTCTTTCATCCAAACGATTTCAACACTATTTTATTACAAAGCTCGTTTCTTAAACCATTTTCCAATCTATTAGTATATTCAAACCTTTACCTCACTCGTGCGAGAAATATAATTAAACGGCTTAGTAAAACAAGTGGTACGAAACGCTTGCGTTTACTTCGTCGGTTAGTTCTTGGACTTGTTCGATTGAATCTCTTGTGACAATTTTCGAGTGGAGATCTACAGTTTGTTCGTAAATACTTAAGTTAAGCTAGTGGTTATGGGACATGAAGCTAAGCTCATATATTTACTAGCTTAGTGTAATTGACACTTTTTGATGATCGATGATGATCATTTTATGGTTTAGACTATGTGCGATGTCTCTTTGTCCACGTGGAGGACTGTTCCTCGTTTTATTGAGCTTCGTCTCATTTCCAGCATGGGTCGTACCTATCTTGGTGCGTTGATGTTTGTTTTCGTCGCGGAGCAATCGGCTCAATTAATTGGGGCATGGGGCGTATCTTTCTAGGTGTGTCAATGTTCGTCTATGCATGGGGCGTATCTATTTAGGTGCATCGATGTTCGACTTTGCATGGGGTGTATCTTTCTAGGTGCATCGATGTTAGACACTACATGGGGCGTATCTTTCTAGGTGCGTCGATGTTTATTTATGCATAGGGCGTATCTATCTAGGTGCGTCGATTTTCGACTTTGCATGGGGTGTATCTTTCAAGGTGCATCGATGTTAGACACTACATGGGGAGTATCTTTCTAGGTGCGTCGATGTTTATTTATGCATGAGGCGTATCTATCTAGGTGCATCGATGTCTGACTGTGCATGGGGCGTCTCTATTTAGGTGCGCCGATGTTCGGTCTATGGAATAGCGTTCCGTTTGGGATTGGCCATCCTTTTCTTGTGATTTCTGGATTTCTAGTTATTAATTTCTGGAATTTATGTTTCACCAACTTTTACAATTGGCATTGATATGTATGTCTTTTTTGTGGCTTGGTGAATTAAATAAAGAATATGACATTCTTTTTGATGCTATGAGATTCTTGAGATATTGTATGACTTTTTGTGGACTTTCTAATGTATACTTGTCGTAATGTGACATTCTTGGTTATCATACGTTTTATTATTATATCTCTTCTTATATCTCATTTTATCTGATAATTATAGCTAGACTGATCCGTTTATTATTTTCTTGTTAATAATACTTGGGTCAGACTGAGATTTTACAGGTGCTTCTGTTTGACTCCTTATCGGACCATCATCTGACTTTTGGCAAACTACTTTAGATTAGTAGTTTTTGGTTGTATACATTTAAGATATAGACTCATTGATGCATACGTATTCTTTTGTGTAGCACTTATAACTATTCTTTTGTGATATTGTGGATCTTGATTGACCACTACTCTGATATACACTTTTCTGTGTTATATTCATATCTGATTCCGCCTTTGTGATATGAACTTCTGTGACTGATTTGTGTTATGCTTATTTCTATATTTGTTTCCGAAGATATTATAGCCACTATGTACTAGCCTTGAGTTTGCATCGGTATGTCGGATTTCCTCTTGTAATGAAAAGTTATATTTTTATCAGGCATATCAGTACTCGCACAAAGCAATTATACAGATGGTCGCTCCTCTACAGCCTTATTCTCTGTGCTAGTTGACGGCATTACCCCATAGTGTCCTTAGCTAGCGTTGGTATAGAGATGGGGCGCCACAGCTTGGTATTAGAGCCAAACTTCGAAACAATGTAGAATAAAAAAGCAAGGATCATTGTCCTAAGTCTTTCTTATGAGTGGTGCCTTAGGATTTAATTCGAGTCTTCGTACCGTCTTATCCTATTTTCTTTTGTGATTCCTTTTTTTATCAATCATTATTGTTTGATATTCATTTTGTGAATAATCTTTTTCTTCTTCTTTCTTTCTTTCTTAAGAAGAGAAATGGTTAGACCTGGCCGTCCCAGCGCCGGTCAATCTAGTGCTACTCCCCAAGATGGAGTATTTATGTCTGCCCAGCAGCTTCTTGATCTTGTAAAGAATGCTCAAGCTGCCGTACCCATTCCAGAGCCTACTCATCCTAAATCCGGTCTTGCACGCTTGTGCAGAGACTATACCGATTTGGGTGGAAGGCCATTCAGGGGATCCGAGAGCGTTATAGAAATCCAAGCTTGGCTCAAATCATGCGATCGCATCTTTACTCGCATGAATCTTATTGACCTTCATCGAGTCCAAGTGGCTTCTAGCATGCTCCAAGAAAGAGTGTTAGATTGGTATGAGCTCTTGACTTCGGAGATTATCGAAGCAACTCTTACTTGGGAGCAACTTTGGGAACGATTCGAATCAAAGTTTGTTCCGGAGGTTGAAAAGGTAACTTTGGCCCGACGTTTTATTGACCTTGTTCAAGGTGAATCTTCTGTGACGGAATACGTCGCATCTTTCGAATCTCTTTCTAAGTATGGGGTCGAGTATATTAATACCCCAGTGAAGAAACATCTTCGGAGACATCCATAGTCACTGTCACAGCTACTACATCATGAGGTATCAAGATATCATGACTTGCTTCTGTCCAATCGACAGATCCAACTCAAGCTCATCCAAGCTTACACTTCAACGATGAACTCCGAACCTTAATTTGTTTCTCATTTTTTTTCTTCCTGAATGTTTTAGAGAAGAAAGACAATTGAACTACGTATAGAATTTTTTTTTTCTCAAGCCAGAAGGTTCTAGTAAAGGCTAATGGGTCAAGTTTCAACCCAAATAATCCCAAGAGAAAAATATACTTTATGGAAATGCAAGGTTATGTATACATATTAACCTATTTTGCACTATATACATACAACACTACATTTTCAAGCCAAATAAAATGCATACATCAATTTATTTTGGAACAAAATAGTTATTGTGAGAAAATAAAATTTATTTTAACAACAAAAATATAATTTTAACAATAAATCCCCATTTTTAACAATATTTTACAATTTGCACGATTTTGTTGTAAAAATACTATTTTTAAAGTATAACTTGATCAAAATTTATTCTCTTAGTTAAATAAATTGTAATAAATCATTCTAACCCTTTTAAAACAAATTTTAGCAAATTATTTCATCTTTTATTTTATTAAAAACATGTTTTATTCATATTTTTCCTTTTATTTTCAACAAAAGGCTAACATTGACAATAATTATCAATATTATCACATTGACATAATTAAAATATAGTAGAGGACTAATTTCACTCCAATACTCTAAAATAAAGTATTTAAAACTTTATTTCCATCAATTTGGATTTTTTTCAATAATTAAATGTTGAAATACATCACTTGGTAAATTTATTAACTCACGTTTACCTAAATTCCAATATTTTCCATTTTATTTAACCAAAACACCAAATAATGAATTTTAAGCCAAATATTCAACTCCATACATATTGTTTATTTGAAATACACAATTTAAATCAAATTTGTTTCTCCATTACATTTTATTCACCATATTAAATTTTAACTATCATTATAATTTAATATCGTCAGTAATCTCCAATACCAGGATTGTTACAGACTCCCCCTCTTATAAAAATTGCATCCTCGCAATTTCTAGAGGAAATCTGTATTCAACACAATTTATTTCATCAAACAAAGGAATTTAGATAGATTAAGTGAAAAATTCTTACCTTCAAAGTGAGGAGATAAGAAATCAGGAAACGATCGCTCGATGAATTCTTTGGTTTCCCAAGTGTAGTCATTGGGATTATCGGACCATTGAATCTTTACGAGCGAGACACTCTTGTTTCGAAGGCGTCTAGTCTCCGAAGCAAGAACTCTCAAAGGATGCTGCACATAAGATAGATCAGGAGAGACTTCCAACTTTTCTGAAGCACGAGTATCAAGCACGGAATCTAGATCTCGTAAACACTTCCTTAACCGAGAAACATGGAATACATCGTGAACTCCAGAAAAATGATCGAGAAGTGCTACACGATAAGCAACCGGATCGATACGCTCTGTAATAGGAAATGGCCTAATGTAGCATGGTGCCAATTTCTTGGTCTAGCTAAAGCATACCACTCCTTCAGAGGAGAAGCTCGAATAAAAACAAGGTTACCCAATGAGAATTCAAGAGGCCTCATACGGTTGTTCGCATAGGATTTCTGGCGACTCTGTGCCTCTTTCATTCTCTCACGAATAAGATGGATCTTCTCAGATGATTCTTGAATAGATTCAGGGCCTAAAATAAGCTTTTCCCCCAACTCAAGCCAATAAGATGGAGAACGACACGGCCTTTCATATAAGGCTTCAAAAGGAGCCATGCCGATAGAAGATTGTTAGCTATTATTATAAGTAAACTCAACTAGAGGAAGATGATCCTCCCAGCTACCACCAAAATCCCAAATACAAGCACAGAGTAAGTCTTCCAAGATTCGATTCACCCGTTCAGTCTATCCATCAGACTGTGGGTGATAAGTTGTGCTAAGATTAAGCTTTGTGCCTAAAGCTTGTTGGAGACCCTGCCAGAAGTGACTCATGAAAAGAGGATCACGATCACACACAATAGATGAAGGAACACTCTGTAATTACAGGATCTCCTTAATATAAAGCTTCGATAAAAGACATGTCGTTTTATTCGACTTAATAGGAATAAAATGTGCGGACTTGGTGAGACGGTCCACAACAACCCGAAATACTGCTATGGTTTGACCTCAAACGAGGTAAGCTATCAATGAAATTCATCGAAATTTGATCCCATTTCCACAACGAAACCTCTAAAGGCTGAAGAAGACCGGATGGTCGTTGATGCTCGGCCTTAATAAGCTGACAAGTTATGTAATTACCCACATAACTTATGACATCACGCTTCATGCCTTCCTAATAATAAAGACGATGCATATCGGCATACATCTTACTACGACCGGGGTGAATGGTATACTTAAAGCGACGACAATCATCAAGAATGTCACGACTAAGAGCTGAATCAGAAGGCACAACAAAACGGTCCTTCATACGAAGACAACCATGAGAATCAATACTGAAATCCCTCATCTCAACATCACGGGATTCAGGTTCACAAAGACGAATAAGGCGCAACGTCTCCGAATCACGCCGATGAGCCTCGGAAATACGATCTAAAAGAGTAGGTCAAGCTTCCATACTAAATAATAAGATAGGTGAATCGAAAGAAGAAGCTCGATCATGAATATCATAATAAGATAAAGATTCAAGGACATCCCATTCGGCTAACATCATAGAAACAACAGTCGATCGCTTGCGACTAAGCGCATCTGCCACAGATTACCCTTCCTCGGGGTATACTGAATATCAAAATCATATGAGGCGAGAAATTCAAGCCAACGATGCTATTTCATATTAAGCTCCTTCTAAGTGAATATATATTTCAAAGACTTATGGTCGGTAAAAAGATTGAAGTGCTCTCTCAAAAGATAATGATGGCAAATCTTCAAAGCAAAGACAATGGCCACAAGCTCTAAATCATGGGTAGCGTACCGAAACTCATTCGGACATAATTGCCTAGAAGCATAGGAAACTACCCGATCTCTCTACATCAAAACAGCACCAAGGCCATTATGAATGGCATCGGTATAAACGATAAGATCTTGTTTCCCTTCAGGAACCACAAGAATGGGAGCATTAGTGAGAAGCCCCTTTAATTTCTGAAAAGAAGCCTCACACTAGTCGGACCAAATGAATCGAACGCCTTTCCTCGTAAGGCTAGTCAATGGAAGCACGATATGGGAAAATTCTTTGATGAAACGGCAGTAATAACCAGCCAAACCCAGAAAACTACGAATCTCATGAACATTCTTAGGCCTCTTCCAACTCTGAATAGCCTCGATCTTAGAAGGATCAACGGAAATAGCTTTTGAGGATACAACATGGCCTAAGAACTTCACTTGCTATTCCCAGAAGTGACACTTAGAAAGTTGTGCTTTGATTTGATGCTTTCGGAGAGTACTCAAAACAATTCTAAGATGTCGAGCATGGTCCTCTTCGGATTTTGAATATATAAGAATGTCATCAATGAAAACAAGCACAAACTTATCGAGATATTCCCGGAATACTCGATTCATAAGATCGACAAAGTAGGCAGGTGCATTCGTCAATCCGAACGGCATGACGATCCACTCATAAGAACCATAGCGAGTGCGGAATGCGGTGAGAGGAATACTATCTTCCGTGACTCGAAGCTGATGAAAACCAATGGCAAGGTCTAACTGTGAGAAGACCTTAGCACCACTTAACTGATCGAACATGTCGTCGATCCTCGGTAAAAGGTAACGATTCTTGATGGTTAACTATTAAGATTATGATAGTTGACGCAAAGCCTAAGAGTCCCATCAGACTTCTTCACGAATACTGCCACGACTCCCCATGATGAAGAACTAAAACGAATGAAATGCTTGGCTTCAAGCTCGAGAAGTTGCTTTTTGAGTTGCTCATTCTCTCGTGTAGACATCCTCGTGGGAGGACGACTAACTGGCTGCGCGTCGGGAATAAGATTGATACGGAACTCAATAGCTCTCTTAGGAGGTAAACCAGAAATGGGCTCGAATAAATCTGAAAAGTATCAAACGATAGGAATACGAGGTACATCCTCATCATCATCACGAGAATCAATGGAAAATAAAGAAGCCATGGAATCACAATCGGAATCACGAAGTGAAAGAGATAACTGATCGAAAGAATCAAGATGTCGAATATATAAGATTGGCTCCAAACATAAAATCATGTCCTCGTATCGAACTAACCAGTCCATTCCCAATATCATATCAAATCCAAGAAAAGTAATAACATGCAGATTCGCATGGAAAGAAAAGCCACGAATCGAAAACTCAACATCATCACAAGGCAAACTAAGAGTTGCAGATCCTTCGATAGGATTCGCAATCCGTAGAGAAGTAAGCATATAAGAAACATCTAACTGCAAAGCATCAACGAGTTCCTTCGATATGAATGAGTGAGATGCACCCGTATCGAAAAGCACTCGAATATAATGATCATGGAATAAAATACAGCCCTCTAGAATGGAAGGAAAAGTACCTCGAGGATGAGAAGCATCTCTAGATGTATTAGCCACAATAAGATGACCCTGACGAGAACCCTTTTCCTTTTTGGGACAAGCTGAAACCAATTGTCCCTCCTTCTTACAATAAAGACAATGTTTAGGCTTGGGACACTCTTTCACTGGATGGTCTGGTGCACCACAATTGAAGCATGCAAAAGGCTTAGTTGAAGGAGTAGACTGAGACTGAAAAGAAGATCCCTTCTGTTTCTTCTTCTTACTGGGATGGAACGACTTCGGATTGCGGAAAAACTTCTTCTTATTCGGGTTTCCCCAAACTTTACCCTCATCATCAATATCCTTCTCCTTCTTGACCGCTTCAAGCTGAAGGGCCGCATCCACAAGCTTTTCAAAGGTGAGCTCAAGGCGAAGCATAAGGGACTTCTTCAGATATTTCTTGAGCCCGGAGATGAACTTAAGGTTCTTCTTATAAGGAGTAGAGATGTGCTCGAGACCATATTTAAAAAAGGATTCAAAGGATCCAACATATTCAGAAACGGTCGACTTTCCTTGTTTGAAATCAAGGAAACGTCGAGTAAGAATAGCCTTCTCGGATTCTGGAATAAACTTGAGTTTGAATCTCTCACGAAAATGATCCCACTCTAGAGTGGACTCAGCAATCTCAGCAACAAGAAGATCATACCAATGTAAAGCTTGTTCTTGCAACATACTAGATGCTACCAGGACGCGGTGATGATTAGAGATCTCCATATGACTAAAGATACACTTACAAGAACTGAGCCATGCCTCAACGTCTAAAATAGTCTTGGTGCCTTTAAAGATCTTACCACCAAGATGTGTGAAGTCGCTACACATGCATGCAAACACGGATTTGCACGGAGGAGAAGAGTGAGCTGGAGCGAGAGGCTGAGTGCTCCGAATAAGCTCAAGGATCTGATCGGTAGACATATATACGCCTTCACGACGAGGACCACTGGACGGTCCCACCGTCGAAGAGCATCCTCTATCTCTGCACGACATAGCTGAAAGATAAGATAAGATAGGATTATTCACAGGGTAAATAGATATATATTAGCAATTCAAGTGCAGAAGTTAAGGAAACCTATGGAATATAATAAACATTCCTAGACATATTCCTTTCTATCTACCCTAAAGGAATTAAAAACGGACAAGAATCAAAACAAGGATAGGGACAAGGCGAGGTCAAGGTGAAATCGATCATGATTAAGGGATGGTGTATCTTGATGTATTATATCTGATGTATGGTATCTCGTATACTGTTCTGTATATATTACATTGTATTCTGAAACAATGCTCTGATACCAAGCTGTGACACCCCACCCCGAGACCTACATTAGTAAAAAGAATTACTAAGTAATCCTGTCTACTAATGTAGAGAATAGGGCTGGTTAAGGGCGATCATCATAGTAATACGTTAGTTAAGAGCTAAATTGTCAATTATGTCTTTATTTTTTTTTCATTACCTCATAAGTGGTAGACATGCTTAGTTCCTAACTAATGCACACTATGGTGGATTCGACCATTTCAGAAATAATGCAATATACATGCAGATAGAAAACATCAGTCACAGAAAAGCAAACCCAAAATCAGAGTGTATATATATACATACATCACCATACATCTCCATAATAATACATCATACACAAGTAGCAAGGACTACTGAATCACATATACACCTATCCCACAAAATAATATAAAATAAGACAACATCAAAGCAGATGACTCAAAATGACATCCAAGCCAAAATGATAAGTCCAACAAAAGCTATCAAGCTGATCCAAGAAGTGAAGCAATCCAAACCAACCTGCAACTCGGTCTGACCTGAGTGAAAAGCACATGGGTCAAGCAAGCTAAACTTATCAGTAGTAAGGATCTCAGGAATAAGTGGAATGGTGAGAATCACTCCGTTGTTGCCAACGGACGACATATAATTCATCATATCATTCATAAGAAAGGGGACATCGGTGATTCATCTATCTATTTCAAGGGAATTCAATAAGTAACATGCATATGGTTTCTCTTAGGGACATTTATAAGTAAAGTGGATAAGGGATGGGAACCACATAATAACTTCGTAAAGAAACATCAAATCATCATAATCTATCATAAGAACTCAATAAGAATTAAAGGCAATCATAATCGAAATCACCATATAGCATAATATAAATGTAGCCCATATCATACTCAAGGCCATATTCAAATAATAACTTCATAAAAAGGTAAAATCAAACATCGAAAAAATCATAGAAAATTGCACGTGCTTTTCATCTTGACTGATACTACTATTGTTTGGTACCATACGTCATGATGACTTGGGGTCATTAACATCTTAGCATCGTGATCATCTTGATTAACTATAGTCGAATATCACGATGGCACCCAAATCATAAAATCCAAGCAAAACATCATGATGATTGGAATCTAGTAATGACATTAAGAACATCGTAATGATTCCAATCATATACTCGGTTTGTAGTACTAATAACATCTTAAATGTGTCACAACTTCTCGAATAGGAACCCAATGGGCGTTAATGTACGTCTATACCATACATTACTAATCATCAGTCGATGCCACATTAGAAAACATTCATAAAAATCCAAATCAAACATACACCGCCTCATCTCATTGGCGAGTGTAAAGCACCCAACTCATTGCGCCTCATACTTTGATGGGTTTAAAGTGACATCGAGACTTGTCTCATTTCATCGACAAGTAAAAATCCATTTTAAACATCAAAACCATCATCAATTCATCATAACAATCCTGCTTCATGTCCCCGGTAAGAAAAAAATATCATAAACAGTACTTCAAAGCAGATTCGACAGTACAAGTCCAATATTAAGCGACGAGGCGAAAACATATGTCCCATGTCATGTATTTTTTTGCCAAATCATTTAATTTCCATTCTTATATGCCAAAAATAATCAACTAGGCTAAAATATATTTAGAATAATTTTATAGAGAAAACAGGATTTTTGAACAATTTTTAGAGATTTTTAAATAAGTTATATAAGGAAAAATCCATTTATCAAATAGATTATCTATTTATAAAATACTTTTAAAAAAATAATTGCTTCAAAACCCTTTAAAATGTTTAAAAACATTTATTTAATTAACCATAATTTATAAAGAATTTTCATAAACTTATTCGAAGCAAAAATCATTTAAAACCATCGAATTCTTCAAATATCGACATTTATTGATATTTAGGTTGAAATAAAATTTAAATTCTAAAAGTTTCCAAAATCAAGCCAATCCATTGTTGGATAAAAAGACTTAACGTTTTATCAAACATGTTCATACAATATTCAAAATCATTGAAATATGCAGTGACATAGTTAACGAAAGCGCAAATAGGAGCAAAAGAACAATCTACCAAGCAACTGAGTTTTTGGCTGACTTTGGACAGTAATTTCGGGTATCAAAACAATACAAATTTCTGCAAAAAATTTCTAAGTTACACTACGACACGAGGACTATAACACATTCAAAATTTGGAGCCAATACGCTGCAAAGTGAAAGAGTTATGATTTTTCGAACATAGCACTATTCAGCAAGCATGAAATTACAAGATTTTTGGCTGTTTTGAACTAATGATTTGCTGTAACAAAACAAATAAAAATTCAATGAAAATTTTCAAAAATATTTTAAAGTCCAACTACTACAGCACATCAAAAATAGGGAATAATTGGCTATAAAGTGAGAAAGATATGATTTTTTGAATATGGTGCATTTTCGGCCAACAAACAGAGATCAATTTTTGACCGAATTCAACCAACAATTTTCTATAACAAAAAAAAATCAAAATCAATGAAAATTTCCAGAAAATTTTTACAGCCCAATTACTACAATAACAAAAATTAGAGCAATTGACTATAAATTGAGAAAGATATGATTTTGAGAATATGGTGCATTTTCGACCAACAAACAAAGATCAATTTTTGGCCAAATTCAACCCACAATTTTCTATAACAAAACAAATCAAAATTCAATGAAAAGTCCCAGAAATGTTATACATTTCAACTACTACAACATATTAAAAATTGGAAGCAATTGGCTGTAAATTGAGAAAGATATAATTTTTTTAATATGGTTCATTTTTGGCCAACAAACAGAGATCAATTTTTGGCCGAATTCAACCAACAATTTTCTATAACAATACAAATCAGAATCCAATGAAAATTTCTAGAAATTTTTTACAGACCAACTACTACAACATATCGAAATTAAGAGCAATTGGCTGTAAATAGAAGAAGATATGATATTTTGAACATAGCACAATTTCAGCCAACAAAAGAGAAAACCTATTCAATAAATTGAACATTTCAAGCAACAAATTGATAGAAAAATTTGATATTTTGTTTTAGCTTGCTGCAAGAAAACCCTTACATTGCTTACCAAATAGTTTTAGCAAGATACAGCAGCAATTTGAGAGAAAGTTGTGATCTTTTGAGGCGATTTGAGGCTCTAAACACATGTAGAAACTTGAAAATAGACATGCAAAACAAACATAAGCAAATAAAAGACAAATCACATCTCAAGCTCTCAAATTTTGATGAAAACTATTTGGTATTGGAAGGAGATTACCTTTCTATTCTTAATTTAGGTGATTTTCCCCTTTTATTTGTAGAAAAGTTGGGTAGAAATTGGGGTTTGATGAAAGCAGCCATTGTTTTCTTATTTCTTTTTCTTTTTGAATGTTTTGGAGAAGAAAGACAATTGAACTACGTAAAGTAAATTTTTCTTTTTCTCAAGCCAAAAGGTACTATTAAAGTCTATTGGGTCAAGTTTCTACCCAAATAAGCCCAAGAGAAAAATACACTTTGTGGAAATGCAAGGTTATGTATACATATTAACCTATTTTACACTATATACATACAATACTACATTTTCAAGCCAAATAAAATACATACATCAATTTGTTTTGGAATAAAATAGTTATTGTGACAAAATAAAATTTATTTTAACAATAAAAATATAATTTTAACAATAAATCTCCATTTTTAACAATATTTTACAATTTGCACAATTTTAGTGTAAAACACTATTTTTAAAGTATAACTTGATCGAAATTTATTCTCTTAGTCAAATAAATTGTAATAAATCATTTTAACCCTTTTAAAAAAACAAAATAATATTTACGCAAAATATTTCATCTTTTATTTTATTAAAAGACATGTCTTCTTCATATTTTTCCTTTTATTTTCAATAAAAGGCTAATATTGACGATAATTATCAATATTATCACATTTACATAATTATGCAGTAAATGACTAATTTCACTCCAATACCTCAAAATAAAGTTTTTAAAACTTTATTTCCATCAATTCGAATGTATTTCAACAATCAAATGTTGAAATACATCACTAGGTAAATTTATTAACTCAAATTTACCTAAATTCCAATACATTCCATTTTATTTAACCAAAACACCAAACAATGAATTTTAAACCCAATATTTAACTCCATACATATTGTTTATTTGAAATACACAATTTAAATCAAATTTATTTCTCCATTACATTTTATTCACCTTATTAAATTATAACTATCATTATAATTTAATATCATCAGTAATCTTCAATACCAGGGTTGTTACAGGAACACTAATATACATATATACACAGATGTATATACATGTATATATGTACATAGTGAGTAAAAAGGAAGTAAATATATCATTCGGTGTTGAGCATTAGGCGAAACATTTTATTTCAGTTCAAGAAAAACACTAACAGATAAGTGAAAGAAACATAAGTGTAAGGGGCAACAAAACAAGCAAGGGGAATATGTATCTGTAGTAAACAAGTGCAAGTGCTCAGGTGCAACATGGATATACATGTATATGCAGTAAATAATTCAAGTGCAAGTGCTTAGGTGCAACAAGTGCAAGTTCAAAGCATACATGTATATACATGTATATGCAGTAAGCACAGAGATGAACTCACGTGTACATATGCACACACACACATACATGCGTAGAAGATCCATGGCCAAACTTAGAAATCAAATTAAGCACTTGTACACAAAAATTCAAATTAGAGATCATCAGAACCATTGAGCGGAAGATTCATTACTAAATTTAAAAACCAAAAATCAAAATTTAAATTCTGAAATCGGAAATATAGGAAATCAATTCACTACAAGAAAATATATTATTAATAACGCTATTTAATCATGCATTATCCTAAAGCATTATTGTTTGCCTTTAATTATTATTATTTTTACTCTATTTGTTTTGTATTGTCATATGTAATGCTTTGGCCCAAAATTTTTGTCTCCCTTCCAAAAACACTTAACCAGATTTGTCACCCTCCTAAATAACACTTAATAATTTTCATCTCCTTTCGAAAATGAAATAACCCTAATCAACGTTCTACTTCATCTCTAATCAGCGAAGTTCAGCCATTCTACTCCATCTCCGATCTTCAACACTTTGCTCTTAGCAGTTGTGAAGTCGACGATGCTTAGAACCCTGATCTCTAATCTTCGAGCTTTGATTTCACCCTTCATCAATACTTTCCAGATTCAAAATAAAGGAATATACATTCGAAGGTGTATTATCAAACATGATAATTATAAACAATTTTGCTCTTTATCAGTCTCACCTAAAATTTATAAGAGATTCTTTTTCTTAGGCCCGAACTTCGACTTTAGTTGATTTATCTTCAACTTCAATATTTATATCCAGTTCAGCATTTGTTTCTCTCTTGTTGTTTACAAAGATACTTCTCTCTCCTCCTTTTCTTTCGAAATTGAATTGTATTGCATGCTTCTGATCTATAATTTATGATATATAGTGTCAAACTTCCATCCAATATATATATATATATATATATATATATATATATATATATGTTTCATTTTTTAGTAGAAGATCTCAATTTCATGGAAGATGGTTGCTTTTACTGCTTGAAATTTATTTCTATGTTATGACTCTATTCGATTTGATTCAAATTGTTGGGAAATTGATCCACATTTTAAATAAACTTGTTTTTGTTGGAATTGAATTTTTTTGTTGAGAAAACTTAAATAAAATAGTTAAATTATCTTGATTTGGGGTTTGAAAAGCGTCATTTGCATAGATTTGATATTTATTGTTGAGATTTAATCTAAAATCTAATCGATATAGAGTATTTACAAGCATCTTTGCTAAATAAGTTTATTAGATGCTTTTTTGAACTTGGATCAAATTTATTTGCATTAGCTATCTCGATGAATTTTCATCTCTATCAATCACCTGAAGTTTTGTTACATTTATAAGCAGTTATACGTGCTCTGGGAAGTGCCAACAATTCTCAATTAACACGATTGCAGCTTTTTTGTGGTTTCGAAAGCTTCCTCTTTGTATCAGAATCGACAATGCATCAACTGGTAAGTTAGAATTTTCTCTTAAAGATTTTTCTTAAACCAAGTATCCTTTTAACATTTTCAATGCCAGAGTATCATTGTCATTTCACATGAGATTGAATCTGAGTGTTAACTTTGTCACAAGAAATGTTATTTTAACCTGCATTACCTTTTTGTACCTAGCTAATGCAGTTGGTTGAATGCCCTTCTATTTAGGAGGTTCTACCGAGCCATAATTTTAAGTGGAGCTAACAGGCAGTGGTTCAGATATGGCGCAAACAATTTAAAAGGATAAACGATATTGAGGTTGAATTTTATGATTTAGATAGATGTCTTGCATGTTTGAAGAAGCATTAATAAATAATCACGTGTTATTTGCTCTTTTTATATATTCAAATAAAATTGTTAGTTTATATTGGCAAAATTTCATCTTTTTTATTTTCATCAATGCATCTTTGATATTGTTTTTTTAGTTACATGATCCCCAAGTATGAAAAGTGCGATGAAGATTATTAGAAAATGAATCGAATTGACATTTTTAATGTGATTTGTTATTAGTATCATAGGTGTATGATATAATTGCAAGCGTGAATAAGATGAAATTCTACCACTTGATAATAATATGAAATACAAGATATTGTGCTCATTCTGTTTTCTGTTAAATTTCGATGCTTCAAATATACTAGAAAAAAGAATCAAATTATGTGATGATGAACACGAACATGAATATTTACCCAAAATTAGAAGGTTGCTGCAGTAAAATAGTCTTGGCTACATATTAATGTTATTTGTGTCATGCATATAATTCTTATTATTATTGTTTTAATTTCAGGTTTAATTTCTAGCTGGCTTTGATAAAATGATGAAACATTTAGATGAGCATCTTCTTGAAATTGGCACAAAAGTGAGTATCTTCATTTGATATGAAGTGTTCCAGGTCAAAGCCTTAAGCCCAACTTTATGTGTCTCTGTGTGCTCATTTAATCCTCGCCAATCATTTACAATAAATCTTAAAATCATATAGAAAAATTTATAGAATATGCGAAGGCTTGGAAAAATAGAACTAGATGATTATCTACATAAACATTTTTCTTTGTATCAATTGCCATGACTATAGTAAGCTAGCAAGTCAATATATGATAACTTATTAGGGAGGAACTAAACAAAAAGAAGTCAAGAAATATGAAGGTGAATGGATGCCTTTACACTTTAGCAACAAAAGGGAGATATACACATCACTTTTTAATTATATTTCATAAATCTTTAATGGAAGATCGGAAGAATAAAAACAAAGAAAATTTCCCAAATCTTTAACAAAGATGGAGACTGATAAGTTAAGTATTCCTAAAGGAGAAAATAAAATTCCGAATGGAATACATGTTCAAGGAAAGGTTGGTGCTTATGTCAAAATACTGCAGTATTTTTAATGATAAATCATACATGTAAATTGTAATTTATTGGTTGAAATAGACTGACAAATATGGAACCAATATAAGATGGTACACATGCAATTTAGCACTAAAAATAATAGGACGGCTTAGCACCCATGTTTTTCTTATTTATGAAATTGATTCTTCTTGGATTTCATTCGTAGATATATAAACTCGTCTGATGTAATTGTGAAACTTAAATGTTAAATCTTATTAAATTGAAACAATTTGGAGAACCTTGAGCTATTTGTAGTGAGTGATCAAGGCTGGTGCATTGAGAGGTTTGTGCTCCTCGAGTAATGATTTTACTGATCGAGCTTTAGTTTTGAAAGTTTAAGCAATGAACAATGATTTTAATATCTTTACATTTATAGGGAACTAATGTACAACACATAGTATGTGGTATATGACAATTTGAGCAATCATAATACAAATATATTATTTGCATTTATAGGTAAAGCACTTCAAATGGGAGATTGGGCACATGTTTTGGTCACCAGATTGTGAACAGAACATTATGATTAGGTTCGATGGGAAGTTTGAAGATCAAATAATACAGTCTATGTTTAGAGATACAATTATGGTGGAACTCCTTCCACATAGAAGGAGTTATGATTCATTGGCACGGCATTAGATGTTCAACTTTATATATTATTTCAAAATATGAATAGATAAAATAAGATATACACTAAAAAATTATGTGTCACATTTTAAATTATTGACTACGGTATAGGACTCCATGGGCTAATGGAACGACCTCGATCTCTCAATGAGCAACCAATCCATGAGAGACTTTTACTTGGTTTATAGTTGAAAAGGTATGTAATATCTTGATAGTATTTCATTAGTATTATTCCTTTAGCGCATTATCTTTCCTAAAATATTGGTTGAAGCATAATACAAGCATTGATAAAGGGTTAAGATAGATAATGATGTTGACTTACTAAGCCGGATATTTGTTAAATATCAAATTTTATTTATTTTACTAACATTTGTTTGGGGTCGAATGATAAACAATGAGCAAGATTTACATATAGTTATATATGGTCTCTTCTTTTATCAAAGAAAAAAAGCATGAAATATATATTACCTAAATGGTTGATGAAATGATTTGGTTTGGTTAAGGTTAATTAAGTGTGGTTTGAGGAGTTTAATCCCTGACATATGTTTGATATGTACATGTATCTGATATAGGCACATCTATGCTTATTTTGAATGTACAGTTTTATGTTAGCGTGACTTTCGTTTTGTTTTAATAAAGTTTTCACTGTTGTTTATTTTACTTTTATTCAGTAATCAGTGATGCATTGCAAAGTTATTGAACAAATAGTTATAGTCGACGTATAATAATGTAATTGTACTAATACTGATTTAGTGGACAATCATAGAATTTCCCAAGGAAAATTACCTTCGGGTATATTTTTGATGCACCACCAAGTATTACTTTTAGGTATATTTTCGATATGTTTTTCATATGGGTTTGTTTTCAAGCTTTACTTTTCCTGAAAGATGTTTTTTCATCGGATGAAACCGAAATTAAGGTAGAAAGTTGTTATATGTACAGCTACTCTGTTTGATGCTATTATTAAAGTCTAGTATTATTACAGATGATTTTACAATTTCTAATATCTTGGTTGCACAACTGATGTCTATTAATCACAATTCTCAAATCTTACAGATTACTTATATGGTTTATAAATTACTTGCAATCATATATTTGGTTTAACTCATCTAGAATCAAATCTATGAGCTAACTGTAAATGTTTAAAATTGAATGTATCAAGTATATGTGAAATTGCACACAACATGGAAAGAGAATCAAATACAATTCACAAACTGATGTAAACACCTTTGATCATTATACTTGTTTAATTTACCTTCATTTGATCCTTATACTTTTTTAATGCATTAACGTATCATCATAATTTCATGTGCAATTTCCAATAAATCTTACTTCTGTTTAGTTGATTTTCATATTATAACTAGTAACCAACATTAAATTTTTAATCCTCTTTTAGTCAGTAAAAAATATTTTAATTAAAAAGCCTATGATTTAATTATACAGTTAAAGTCAAGCTAAAGTACATTTTCTTTGTTTTGACTTGTATAGTAATATATGTTTAGAAGTTTGATGCATTATTGTCTGCACAAATTCTAATTGAGATTAAATAATTAAATTCAGGTTCTTCAAAGAATGTCCACACCCAGATGAAAAGCAAAGGAAAGAATTAAGTAGAGGATTAGGATTGGAACAACTGCAAATGAAATATTGGTTCCAAAACAAGCTCCCTCAAATGAAGGTTATACACTTTCTGCTTTTGCTAATCAATTATTGTACTTTTCATTTTTAGGACCAATTGCAAGTAATGTGCAAATTATCAAAGTACATAAATATATTATCTTATATTTATCTACTTGATGTTATTTACTTATAATACATAATTGTAAGAATTTGGTGGGTGGATCAAATTATTTATGTGCATTAGTGTGTGCCTAGTCATGTTTCATATTATATACAGTTGTATGTTATTTACAAGCTTGGAGGTTTCACTAATATCCACATTGATGAATTATTAAGTCTGATGTATTAAGAATATGTATTTCATGTTGTGCATGTTATCAATATTGATAATTTTGGCTATATTTGGAGTGGACAGCCAACTTCAGTTTGTACCTTCTAGTTTTTTTTTTATTCATTTTCATACTCTCAAATGTCAATTAGATTGCTATAGTTAATTACTTACTAGCAACTATTTTCCTACATCTATATCTCTTGTATTCTGTTAGGTTCTTGACTTGATAAAAGGCTAGAACTTTCATAAGTTAACGGATTCATGTTTGGAAGGGCAATTTTCAAATGAGGATGGGACCGAAATAGTATGTATTACGTCAAATTGTTTGCAACTTTAGCAGCGAGAGCACCTCACTATGAAATCGCTAATTCTTGCATTGACTTCACTTCAAAAAGGCGACGAGGTAATTCTCTTTTTAATTGCATATTTAGAAATAAATTTATATAACTACAGAATCACTTTATACATTCTGAATCTGATTACCTGGTATATAGGCACATGATCATGGATTTTTCAATGTCAGTATTAAAATAAAATATTATTTTATAAGAAATGAAATAATATTAAGCAGTAGACCGTAGCTTCATTATTGTATTTTGCTGTTGTAATTACAAGATTTGGTCAACTGCGATATCTGAGCAAATTACACTTTGTTAAGACTGATGCTTGTAACTTTGAGTTTTGCTGTAGAGAATATAGTTTCAGAGCATGGTGAGAAAGCTCCTAACATTTTTTATAAAGGGAAGCTTAATGCACAAAGGAGGATCGTAGTTAAGAGATGAGGTAGACTGGCATGGCCAGATCCTCGACGGTTTATGGTAGTTCTTGTTTCCTATATTTCCTTTCCACTAAATTTTGATTAGTTACCATGTTTGCATATGTGTGTTACCAAATCAAGGCTGCATTTGTAGTGTATGTGCTATGTTAAGAAATTATAAGGTAGAATTGATTGGATGACCATTCACTGCACAAAATTTATGTGCACACACACACAATCTTTAGTAATTAGGATTACATATTATCATCCGTATGTTCAGTTTAAGTTTAAATGAAAGGACTGTCAGCCTGGCAGTGAAATTTTGGTAAGCTAAAAACAGTACATCCCATTTTTTGTTCCAAATGAGCTGTAATCTGCCATTTGGCGAAACCAATGACAAATCTACATTTATGAACGGACAGTAATGTTCATTCTACAAATGCATCTAAACACAATTAGAATAATTATGAAGTTAAAATGCATATGTACATCTGTATGAGGCACTTGTACCACATCTATATACCTTGTACTATAATAATAATAACAAATTAACTTAGTTTATAGTAATAATAGTAATAAGAACAACAATAATAGTCATAATGATAATAATAACAATAAAAAACTAAGTTTATAAAAATTAACTAAGTTTCATAAAAATTAATAAAATTTAGAACAATAACAACAGTGGTAAATGATAAAGTATTAACCAATTTAACTAAGTTTTACAACATTAACTAAATTTATGTAATAATAATAATAAAATATTAAATAAGTTTATAAAAATTGACTTCAATAATTAAGTTTAACAAGAATTAAAGTTTATAAAATTAACTAAGTTTATAATAATAATGAATTAATTAAGTTTATAATGATAATAATAATAACGATAATAAATTACAAAGTTTTCAACATGTTTACATCTAATTCATTTTATAAATTTCTAAATTACATAAAAAATAACTAAGTTTATAGACGATGATCAAAGAATTGTATAAAAGCAACTAAGTTTTATAAAAAAAATAACTAAGTAAATAATAATGATGATGATGATGATATATAACAATAATTAAGTTTATAATAATACAATGATATGAATTAACTTATTTTGTAATAATAATAAAGTAATAAATTATAAAATATTAACTAAGTTAACTAAGTTTTATAAAAAATTAATAAGTTTATATAAAATAATAATAAATTAACTTAGTTTATAATAATAATACTAACAAAAACGACAAAAATAGTCATAAGAGTAATAATAATAACAAACAAGCAAAGTTTTAAAAAATTAACTAAGTTGTAACGATCTAGAATTTAACCACTTTAAAATATACTATTTAAAGTGATTTTAAATATAAAATAAGTAATACTATATGATTCAAAAAATATTGGATAGGATTTGGAAAGAGAAATATGCACAAAAATAGTAACATTTGTCTATATTGACAAAAGTGACAAAATGCTGATTTCAGAAAAGTAAGTTTCAATGGTTAAATAAATTAAAATAATTTATTTATGAGTGTCTATATTTTAAATAGCAATACAAAAATTTATTTTTAAATTTGGTTTACATAAATAAATAGTTTAACTAATACGTCAAAATGCGATCGTAAAAGATTTTGTCGAAAATCAATGTTTTGTCGATTAAAAGTTGTCACAACGTTGTCGCACATTTATTTTCTCATATAGAAACATATATTAAAATAGCGTAGGTATTAATTAATTCACCAATCAAAATTACTTTTACTAAACATACTAAGAAATTTCTAGAATTTCATTAAGAAAAAGTAAGCACAAAAAAACAAAAAAGTACGGAAGTCGAAAATAAACATCAAATCAAACAAACATAATTATTAGATTCTTTACTTAATACTTAATTGAAAATGACATAAAGTAATGATTGGAAATGTTGTTTAAGTGTTGAAAAAATAAGGTTGCTTAAAAAGTAAGTAAAGGGTATTTTAGTCTTTTTACAATACATTATTTTAACCAAAACTTTTTCCATAAATAAGCTACCACTTTCTCTTTTTTTTCACACCTTTCTTCATCCTATTTCAAGCTTTTCTTCCACTCTCTAATGGTTTCTTCTCTTTCCTTACTAACTTTTCTTAAAATCATATCAAATCAACTTCAAACACCACCAAACTTTGCCAAAGTTCTTATATCATCATTAAAATATGGATTATCATCTAATAAGTGAAGAAATGATGGAGTAAGAGGTGGAATAGAAGGAGGCCGAACCTATGAAACATGAAGGAACAAGTTGGAAAGGACTAGTGTAAGAAAAAGAGAAAGAAAGGCTGCCCGTTTCATTCTAAGAAAGTAGGAAAAAGTTTGAAGTACCGCGGAAGCTCTATCCAATTCTCCAAAGTTGGTTAAAGTTGAAAAAAAATAGTAAAGTGTTGGATGATATGAATGTTAGTAGGAAGTTAAACGATTTGGTTAAAGACGAGTACTCATATTTTAACTTACTAATTCTTAAAAAGATATTTTAAGTTAATTATATGAAAAGTTTGGTATATGTTGGATGATCAACTGTTTGATAACTTGGTTGATATTATGGTTGATTATACGTTTGTGATATGAATGATAACTTGGTGTGATAAATGATAAGAGAAATGATTAATAATCAACCGTGGTTAATTAAATGATAATTAAATCCATACAAATGTGTGTATAGAAATTGTTTAGCCTCTTAATGATTTCAAAACATATAAAAAGATTGAAAATGATATTAAATAATATAATATTATAATATAAAATGAAATGAAAAATGAGTTTGAAACGATGAAAATATTGCTTTAAAATAGTTTAAATATGGTTTAAAACAAATTTGAGGTGTTTTGGACAAGTTCCTAAGCAATTCACAAAATTAGTCAAAATAGAGCTCGTTGCGTAGTCGTATTTCGTAAATTTAGACCTGTAACTTCAAATTAACATAGAGAATGATATATAAATCAGATTTCTTTGAAATAAAATAATTTGGTCCACTATGATGATAGTTCTCCAATGAAGAATGAAAATCAAGATTTCATTAAGTAGAATTTGAAATATGGCCAAAATAATTTTCTAAAAATATCATGGTTTTGCAGTTCGAAATCCAGAAAGGGATTTCTTTAAAAATGTTATTTTATTGTTTTAAAAATATGAAACAAATTCTAAAAATCTTTTGAAATGTTTTAAAAGAGATTTAAGTTGAAAAGATGGATTTCTGAATGATATAAAATTCATTTTAAAGAATATAGCTTTTAAAACACTATTTGCAATACTTTTCGCAGCAGTTTTAAACAACTTTTGAAGTGTAGTTTTGAACTTATCAATTATTTCTTAAACCTTTTGTGAACGATTTTAAAAGAATAATTAAGTAATTTGAAGATGGAGCAATTGATTGATGATTGATATACACATATGAAATAAACGTCTTTTTTCGATAATTAGTTTCGAAGGAACCGGGATCGGATTTGGGTGATTCCTATCCTAAAAATCCTTCAAAATCATTTTCGAAATAAAACATATTAAAGAAAAAGTTCATCGATGACAAAGATCTTCATGATGTATAATTACTTGTCATTAGTCCCTAGAGGTGAAATTTACCATATTTAAGGTGGCAGTAGTGCTCTGTTATGAAAATCTTCGATTTGCAAGAATATGATTTGAATTTAAGAAAGAAATCTTTGATTAAGATTTAATGAATGATTTGGGAATATTTTTCCTAGGTTAAAAGTTATAAATTGAACATAAGATATCTTTGATTAAAATTAAAAAGAATGATTTGGAAAGATTTTCCTAAGTAAAAGAGAAAATGATATCGAATTATTACAATATTTAAGAAAGGTTTAAATAAACCAAATGATTTGACAAATGAGGTTTAATGATTTCATATACATTTGAAAAGAAAATGGAATAACTTTAAAAGAATATATCTAAGAAAGATATTTGATTTAAATAAATGATGAAGTAATTGATTGATGATTCATATCCACATATGAACTAAACATCTTTTTATCGATAATTGGTTTCGAAGGAACCGAGGTCGGATTTGGGTGATTCCTATCCGAAAACCACTATGAACCAATGTATGCGTTCGAAAGTGAAGACATGTTGAAGATGATGATTATTGAAGACCGAGGATCTTCATAGCGTGAAGACTGCATGTTGACATGCTTTGGGTCGCTCCCATTATAGATTTATTTATAGCAGTGGTCTCCTCATTGTGGAGATTTTTTAGATTGCAAGGACTACTCACTACTACTGGTAGTAGAAGAGTGCATTTGGTTTCTTTCAGTCTCAGAATGAACTTGTATAGACGAATGTCTGACATTGTATTTCTGAGACACAACGTTTGACTTTTACAAATATACATCTGCTTAGTGGCGGAGAAGGCAACTTCTCTTAGCTTAATACCCTTCTCTGAGACATACTAGCTCAGAGGTTGTGTGCTGGTGGGAGTCAAATAGTGATCAAAGGAATGGCAGTGTGGCATTCAAAGTGGAACCTGTTATGATCAAAGCGTTGTTTTATATGAAAAGCGTGGTTTTGAAGAAATTGAGCGTAGCCTCACTAGCCTCACATATTGGAAGATGATACATGATACTATGTGGTTTGATTGACACAAATTCGGAATAAGTGAGTATATATGACAGTGTCCAATACGTTGGTCCCTTTGGGGAAAACGTCCTTCAAGGAATTTATTCCCTCATTTTAATAAAGTGGTAAGCTTGAGAAAAGCAGGGAACTTCTGGTTATCAGTGGTAGTATAGCAAGTATAGTTCCAAGTGACTATCTTGAGAAAGGCGACTAAGGCAACGAGGGAACTATGTTATTTTGTGTGGATCAGAGAAAAGGCCACTAGTTCCCTATCATGTTGGAAATCCAATCCCAATTTGAGATTTACGGTTTTGATTGTATTCCCAAAATAGCTGTAATGACTTGTAGACATTTCATTATCCCTTTTTGGTATCATATATTTCATTCGGTATATTCCATTGACCCAATCCGGATATATTCCCTTAGACTTAGTCCAGGTATTGATACCTTATTTGAAAAATTGTTTTCAAAAGAATGTCATTAAAAATAATATCAAGTGTATTTTAGTATAAAGTGTTTTGGTTATCATAAGGTAAAAACCTGTCCGTGTTTATGTGTTTCTGAGATACCCTTCTTTTCAAAGGCTTTGATAACATCGTCATGATCTATGCATTTAAAATTTCGAGTATTTCATGTTAGTTTATCAAGCCAGATCCGGGTATTTTTAATACTCGGGTCAGATGGAGTTTACAGAGGAGAGCTAGAGATCTTCATCATTGTATGGACAAATTCTATTACTCTCTACATCTATTTCATTTGTTTTGTTGTTTGTCAGCATTTGTAAGGGCAAGTGTTATAACTGTACATGCTGAATCTAGGTTAGAATTTGATATTGTATTTTAAAGTTTTCCGCTGTAAATATTATTATTGAAATAATATATGTTATTCCATTCGTGTGAGATTATGTTCTGTCGTTATTTTCTTTCTACCCTTAATGATCCGCTTATTCGTGCAATTTGAGTTGGACATGTTTGGTTTATTGTCGATTCAAAGGGTATGGAAAAACAGTTCATTACTTTTGTTATCAGAGCTGAAGGTTAAGCAAGAATTTTGGCTTTTTTGGGGTAAAGATTTATCGGAGATAGAGTTAGTAATACCCTAAGATGAGTAACTCAATAGAGATAGGGTTAGGAACATCCTAGAATGAGTTTGAGTGTATAATATATAAGCGTGTATTTATTATTAGATATAAAAATGTTTTGTGTTGATTAATCTATTGAGTGGTATATGGATTCTAGTCGATGCATGAGAGCTCCATGTAATAGATGGGGATTCCTAAACATTTAAACAAGGCGAACAGGCACATTGATTTTGAAAAAATTGGTAAATGAAATAATTTTACCTAGGACTATATTTTGAATACAAAGTATATATCTTGAAAAGTTGTACAGTTAGAAATCAGGATTAGTGAAATTTAAATATGAACATCTTGCAATTAGAATTTCACAGTTTGACTATAAGATGTTTCATAAAAATAATCGATAAGTAAGAAATCTGATAAGGTAAATAAGATCTTTAATACTTATTCCAAAATAATAAATTAAGAAATGATAATATTAAGTTACTATCATAAATTGATCAATCGTTTGATTTCAAAGTCTAAGTACAAATACCTTATGAATTAAGCTTCATGATTTGACTATAAGGTGTTTGATAATAAGATTTGTTTAAGGAATGAACACATAAGATAAAAATGTATTTAAATGATTGTTTGAAAGGATAAATATAAAAGGAATGAGAATTTAAATTCGAGTAAAAGAATTGTGGTAATTTAAATGAAGTTAATTAATATAAGATAAAATGAATTTATAAAAAAGGTTTTATAAAGTAATCTCTAAAGGATTTTGAAATTTGTATTATTTCAAATAAAAAGAGGTATTATATGATAACTAGTTCGATTGGCTTGAAAATAAATTAAAATGGGCAAGAGATGTGATCGGATGGTAAACACATCTGTTAAGTATTACTCTTCTCGTTAAGAGGATATATGATACTATTAGTAGTGCCCAATTCCTCAGCATTGTTTTAGAGTTACACGATCTATATAATATTCTTAAGTTAAAGAATAATGTGAATCATTGACTAATAATCTTTATAAAAGTATTTAAACTAAAGATAAATTAGGATCTCTAATTGCTAAAATAAAGCGGAATTTTCGATGATTTTGGACAGTCGAAAATTTCCAAATCATACCTAACTTAGTGCTAAGAAATTTATAAAAACTTTTGGTAAAAGATTGTGAAATACTTTGAGTAAATGAAATAAGATAAGGATAATTTATAAATCTGATTTATAAAAGAAAATAAAGAGATTTAAGAGTTAAGAATTTGAGGATTTAAATATGAATGGTTTTAAAATTTGTTTTTTCAAAAGCTAGAAAACTATAATAGTATTAAATAAGAAATAAGTTTTATAACTTATAAATTTGAGATAATAGTAAATTAAAACAGAGTTCAAATTACTAAACAGATGAATTTAAGTAAAACCAATGTGAAATTTGGGATTTGTATATACTCTTAGGATGTAAATGTATATCATACAAATGTAGATTTAAGTCATGAACTATTAAGTAAAGTAATGACTCTTCAAAAAGGTAATTATAACCTAAAAAATGTTTAATTGATGAATTCTAGCATTAATTAAGAATTTCGACTTAAGTCTTTAAATGTGATTGATTTTCATAAGTTATAAGATGAATAAACTTAAGTAATAGTTTTGTGAAATGATCCATAAATAATATTATGTTAAAGGAAATATACTAAGTTAGGGGATTGTGGAAAAATATAATAAAGATAAATTATCTTTTGAGTGAACAGTGGTTTCTTTGGAATATTTTCCTTTAATGAAAATATATGAAACTAAATAATTAAAGGGATTATATAAAAAGCACCTTTATAAAATGTTTTAACTCAGGATAAAAAAAATTATTAAAATTTTTGGTGAGTTAATAAATACATATGTATTTATAGATCATCTCATTACACAATTTTGATCTAAGATTCGAGTACGAAACTTTGAGGTGTTTACATTGGTCCAAAAAAGGATTTATGACTCGATTGTTGACGAAGAACATTGACTATGGTTTGTGGTTAGGTACTCTAGTTTTCTATCATAGTTGAGAACTATGCAAGGAAAGCAAAGGTTCTGATCTAGAACCCTGATCAGAGTCCACACTAGAGGATCGGGGGATCAATACTAGTTCAGAAAATAAAGTTATGTATTCAAATAGGAGATCGAATAAGATATTTCATACGGATGATCTAATTATATTATATGAAATTAAGTTTATAGATAAATGTTTTAGGCAAACTTCCGTTTTGGGTAATTTCGAGGACGAAATTCTTTTAAGTATGAGAGAATTTAACGATCCAGAATTTGACCACTTTAAAATATACTATATAAAGTGATTTTAAATATAAATTAGGTAAGATTATATGATTCAAACAATATTAGATAGGATTTGGAAAGAGAAGTACACACAAAAATAGTAACATTTGTCTATATCGACAAAAGTGACAAAATGCTGATTTCTGAAAAGTAAGTTTCAATGGTTAAATAAATTATTTTAATTTATTTATGAGTGTTTATATTTTTAAATAGCAATATAAAAAATTATTTTTAAATTTGGTTTACATAAATAAATAGTTTAACTAAAATGTCAAATTGTGACCGTAAATGATTTTGTCGAAAATCAAACGTTTTGCCGATTAAAAGTTATCACAACGTTGTCGCACCTTTAGTTTCTTATATGGAAACATATATTCAAATAGTGTAAGCATTATTTAATTCACTAATCAAGTTTGCTTTTACTAAACATACATAGAAAATTCTAGAATTTCATTAAGAAAAAGTAAGCATAAAAAGACAAAAAAGTACAAAAGTCAAAAAGTAAGCATCAAATCGAACAAACATAATTATTATATTCTTTACTTAATACTTAAGTGAAAATGACATAAAATAATGATTTAAAATGTGATGTTAAGTGTTGAAAAAATAAGTTTGCTTAAAAAGTAAGTAAAGGGTATTTTGATCATTTTACAGAATAATATTTTAATCAAAAACTTTTCTATAAATAAGCTACCACTTTCTCTTGTTTTTTCACAAATTTCTTCATCCTTTTCTAAGTTTTTCTTCCACTCTCTAATGGCTTCTTCTGTTCTCTTTCCTTACTAATTTTTCTTAAAATCATATCAAATCAACTTCAAATACCACCACACTTTGCCAAAGTTCTTATATCATTATTAAAACATGGTCTATCATCCAAGAAGTGAATAAATGACTGAGAAAGATGTGGAATAGAAGGATGCCAAACCTATGGAGGATGGAGGAGCAAGTTAGAAAGGTCCGATGCAAAAAAAAGAAAGAAGTGTCGCCCGTTTCATTCCAAGGAAGTAGGAGAAAGTTTGAAGTATTGTGGAAGCTATGCCGAAATTTCCAAAGTGAGTTAAAGTTGAAAAAAGAAATAGTAAAGTGTTGGATGATATGAATGTTGGTAGGAAGTTAAATGATTTGGTTAAATGTGAGTACTCATATTTTAAGTTACTAATTCTTAAAAGATATTTTAAGTTAATTATATGAAAAGTTTATTATATGTTGGATGATTAAAAGTTTGATAACTTGATTAATATTATGGTGATTATATGTTTATGATATGGATGATAACTTGGTTTGATAAATGATAAGAGAAATGATGAGTAATTAACCAAAGTTAACTAAAAAAAATAAATCCATATAAATGTGTGTACAGAAATTATTTAGCCTCGTAAAGATTTCAAAATATCAAAAAAGATTGAAAATGATATTATAATAATATAATATTATAATATGAAATGAAATGAAAAATGAGTTTGAAATGATGAAAATATTATTTTAAAATAGTTTAAATATGATTTAAAATACATTTGAAGTATTTCGAACAAGTTCCGAAGCAATTCACAAAATTGTTCAAAATAGAGCCCGTCGCGTAGCGGCAGTTCGTAAATTTAGACACGTAACTTCAAACTAACATAGAGAATGATTTATAAGTCAGATTTCTTCAAAATAAAATTTTTTTGGTCCACAATGATGATAGTTCACCAATAAAGAAGGAAAATCAAGATTTCATTCAGTAGAGTACGAAATATGTCCAAAATAATTTTCTAAAAATATCGTGGTTTTGCAATTCGGAATCCAAAAAAGGATTTCTTTAAAAGCGATATATTAATTGTATTAAAAATATGAAAAAAATTCTAGAAATCTTTTAAAATGTTTCAGAAGAGATTTAAGTTGAAAAGATTGATTTCTAAATGATATAAAAGTCGTTTTGAAGAATATAGCTTTAAAACGCTACTTGCAACACTTTTCGCATCAGTTCTAAACAACTTTTGAAGTGTAGTTTTAAACTCATCAATTATTTCCTAAATTTTTTATGAACGATTTTAAATGAATAATTAAGTAATTTAAAGATGAAATGATTGATTGATGATTGATTTCCATATATGAACTAAACATCTTTTTATCGATAATTGGTTTCAAAGGAACCGAGATCGGATCTGGGTGATTCATATCTGAAAACCCCTTCAAATTAATTTTTAAATAAAACATATTGAAGATAAAGATCTTCATGATGTAGAATTACTTGCCACTAATCTCTGGATGTGAAATTTACCATATTTAAGGTGGCAGTGGTGTTTTGTTATGAAATCTTCAATTTTCAAGAATATGATTTGAAGTTAAGAAAGAAATCTTTGATTAAGATTTAATAAATGATTTGGGAATATTTTTCCTATGTTAAAAGTTATAACTTGAATATAAGAAATCCTTGATTAAGATTAAAAGAATGATTTGGAAAAGTTTTCCTAAGTAAAAGAGAAAATGATTTGGAATTATTCCAAGATTTGAGAAAGGTTTAAATAAACCAAATGATTTAATAAATGAGGCTTAATGATTTCATATACATTTGAAAAGAAAATAGAATAACCTGATAAGAATATATCTAAGTAAAACATTTGATTTAAATAAAAGATGAACTAATTGATTGATGATTGATATCCACACATGAACTGAACATCTTTTTATCGATAATTGGTTTCGAAGGAACCAGGGTTGGATTTGGGTGATTCCTATCCGAAAATCACTTCGAACCAATGTATACATTCAAAAGTCAAGACATGCCGAAGATGATTATTGAAGACCGAGGATCTTTGTAGCGTGAGGACTGCATGTTGACATGCTCCGGGTCGCTCCTCTTATAGAGTTATTTATAGCAATGGTCTCCTCGTTGTGGAAATTTTTCGGATTACAAGGACTACTTGCTACTAGTGGTAGTAGGAGAATGCCTTCGGTTTCGTTCAGTCCTAGAACGAACATGTATAGATGAATATTTGACATTGCATTTCTGAGACACGTTTAACTTTTACAAATGTACATCAGCTTGATGGCGGAGAAGACAACTTCTCTTAGTCAGAGGTTGTATGCTTGTGGGGTCAACTAGTGGTCAAAGGAATGGCAGTGTGGCATTCAAAGTGGAATCTGTTATGATCAAAGTGTGGTTTTGTATAAAAAGCGTGGCTTTGAAGAAATTAAGCGTAGCCTCACTAGCCTCACATCTCGGAAGATTATATGGGATACTATGTGGTCTGACTGACACAAATTTGGAATAAGTGAGTATGTATAGTCGTGTCCAATACGTTGGACCCTTGGGGGAAAACGTCCCTCAAAGAATTTATTGCCCTATTTTGATAAAATGTTTAGCTTGAGAAAAGCAGGGAACTATCGGTTATTAGTGGTAGTATAGCAAGTACTGTTCGAAGTGAATAGCTTGAGAAAGGCGATTAAGGCACCGCAAGAACTATGTTTGTTATGCATGGATCAAAGAAAAGGACACTAGTTCCCTATCATGTTGAAATCCAATCCCAATGCAAGATTTACGGTTTTGATTGTATTCCCAAAATAACTGTTATG
This sequence comes from Allium cepa, assembly GCA_030765085.1. Taxonomy (NCBI): domain Eukaryota; kingdom Viridiplantae; phylum Streptophyta; class Magnoliopsida; order Asparagales; family Amaryllidaceae; genus Allium; species Allium cepa. The sequence goes on along the minus strand of CM060931.1, from coordinate 555,376,709 downwards.
ACTTGCAAATATTTCAGCTACCCCTTTTTGGTATCATATATCCCATTCGGTATATTCCGTTGACCCAGTCCGGATATATTCCCTTAAACTTATTCCGGGTATTGATACCTTGTTTGAATAAGTTTATTTGAAAAGTGTTTTCAAAAGAATGTCATTAAAAATAATATAAAGTGTATTTTGGTATAAAGTGTTTTGATTATCATAAGGTAAAAACCTGTCCGTATTTATGGGTGGGCGTGGTCTTATGAGATACCCTTCTTTTCAAAGGTTTTGATAACATCGTCATGATCTATGCATTTAAAATTTCGAGTATCTCACGCTGGTTTATCAAGACTGATCTGGGTATTTTTAATACTCGGGTCAGATCGTAGTAGTTTCAGGTTTATTTGAAAATGCTTGGAGTTTCCAAAGGAGAGCTGGAGATCTTCACCATCATATGGACGAATTCTATTATCCGTACATCTATTTCATTTGTTTTGTTGTTTGTTGGCATTTATAAGGGCAGGTGTTATAACTGTTCAGGCTGAATTTAGGTTAGACTTTGATATTGTATTTTAAGATTTTACGCTGTAAAGATTATTATTGAAATAATATATGTTATTCCATGCATGTGAGGTTTTGTTCTGTCTTTATTTTCTTTCTACCCTTAATGATCCGCTTCTTCGTGCAATTTGAGTTGGACATGTATGGTTTATTATCGATTCAAATGGTACGAAAAAACAGTTCATTACATAAGTTTACAACAATAACAACGATAAATGATAGAGTATTAACAAATTTAACTAAGTTTTACAAAATCTTAACTAAATATATATAATAATATTATTATTATATTAAAAAATCAACTAAGTTTATAAAATTTAACTTCATTAATTAAGTTTAATAAGAATTAAAAAGTTTACAAAATTAACTAAGTTTATAGTGATAGATTAACTAAGTTTAAGAAAGAACTAAGTTTATATTGGTAACAATGGTAATAAATTATAAAGTATTCAACATCTTTACATCTAATTCATTTTATAAAATTCTTAATTTCAAAAAAAAAAAAACTAAGTTCAAAGATGAAGATCAGCGAATTCAATAAAAATAACTAAGTTTTTTAAAAAATAACTAAGCTTATGTATATATATTATTAATATTAATAATAATAATAATAAACTATGTTTATAACAATTAATTAAGTTTATAATAATAATAATAATAATAATGATGATGATGAACTAAGTTTAATTTAATTAAGTTTATAATAATAATACTAACAACGACGACGATGATGATTTAAATTTTATGTTTGAAAAAGTTATATAAATCTTCATCCATCTAATAATAGAAGGTACTACCAATAACCTGTAATTTTCATCACGGTTTTATATAATTATTTTCAAATTGTTCTGAATTTTCAGAAGTACTACCGATGACCGAAGATATGCATGAAGAAATGCTTTAAGCAGTTCAGTTCTTGGTGATGCATTTGGTACTTGTAGACGTTAACTTTGAACTATGTTGTCTTTTGTTATCATGAATATGTATTGAACTTATTTTTTGCTAGTTGATACTTTATTTTGTTATCGTGAATATGCGTTCCATTTGCTGATTGTTATATTTTTTTGTTCATACCACTACAAGAAAAAGGCAGAATACCGACAGCCAAGACCGACGGCTTCCGACGGCCATTTTCCGACGGCTTTCGACGGGCCGTCGGCGGCCGTCGGAAGCCGTCGCAAATTTGCGATTATACCAGCCAGCCGAGCCCTTTCTTCCTCCTCCATTTCATACGAAAAAAACCCAAAAAACCCCCCAAATTCAACCCCTAAGCTTCCAATCCCTAATTTTTAGCTTCCGGATCTTCCAACGCACTCTAATCAAGCTTCAGTACTCTTAATCTCAGGTATAATCTCTTATTTTTATGAAAAATTCAGTTTTTACCCTAATTATAGATTTGCATAAATTGATAAATTAGGGCGAATTAATGATTGCAATTGTTTCCACTAGCGTAATAACGGTTTATAGCATCACATGGTATACCGATTTCATCTTTTATCGTGAAATTGTGATAAACACGTATAATTTGTGCATGTTCATGTATATGTATTTTGTTGTGTATGCCTTGATTCGACGATTGTATACGTTATTCGGAATAAGATAAAATGATTGAATGAACTAGGAGTATTATATTGTGCACGTTTTTACTTATGACACAAAAAAAATGCATTACTCTAAATTATAATTGTGTGTATTGAAAAATGACAAAATGTTAAACCAGCCCTAAGTTGATGCGTAATACGTCGAATAAATGTGTGAAATTAATATATAAATGTGAACAGTGAGTAAAACTGTATTTTTGAGTAAAATGCGCGCATGTTAACCGACAAATGTCCCTTAGAGAGTTTTTGGCCCCGTCTGACGAGTGTTGTACATGATCGTTGTATAAATAGTCGTTTTTTTCGAAAAACGACCATTTATATTCATCTGGTACAATGTTTGTCGGATTTGTCCCTGTATTGGACAAGTTATGAACACAGTAAGAATTTACATTTTGTATACTACTTCGTCTCAAACGGTTCATAAAATTTCGCCCTAACTTTTCTTTTTTGTTTCCTGCGTACACGCATTTGTGTACAATGCAGGGAACAAAAGGGAAATGCTGCCGAAATTTTATTGAATCGTTTGGGACGAAGTAATATACGAAATGTAAATGCTTACTGTGTTTGTAATGGGAAGTAGGATGTCTGACCAATGAAAAAAAATTATATATTTTTAATCGTTACGTACGTTAAAAAATGAAATGTGCCCTATTTGAAAATATTTTTAAATTTGTGAAGTTGTTCTTTAAATTCAAAATATTATACGAACATGAAAATAATCTTTTTCGAATGTGTATTCTTCAAAATAAATATTAAATTTTGAACTTCTCATTTTGTCAAATAGGAAAAATGATTGATTATTTTGTTGATCGAAGGAGATGGATGTACCAAAGAAAAGGAATGTGGGGCTCAATAAAAGAAGATTTTTATAACGGTATAAACGTGTTTGTTGAATTCGCCTTAAGTAATAACGGAAACGATCCAGAAATTCGTTGTCCGTGTAGTAGGTGTAGACATTTGAAGTTTTTGTTACCAGATATTGTGAAAGTTCATTTGTGCCAACACGGTTTCACACCCGAATATTATGTTTGGGATCGGCATGGAGAAGTTGTAGCAAATACTTCTGTAGAGTCTGAAAGTGTCGTTAACGAAATAGTTTCAACGACCCGTATAGAAAATATGGTCGAAGATGCAGCACGATCAATGTTTCCTATGGTTGAAGTTGACGACGATGATGTAAATGTTGAAGAACCAAATATTGAAGCTAAGAAAATTTATGATTTACTAGATGCAGCTAAAAAACCTATTTGGGATGGTTGTAAAAGCGGCACGCAGCTATCAGTAATCGCAGAATACATTGCGATGAAGTCAAAATACAACATCACTGAAGCTGGGTTTACGGCTGTTGTACAAGCTGCAAAAAGACATATGCCGCCCGATAATGTAATGTGTGAAAATCACTACGAAGTTAAAAAACTTATGTCGGCTTTTGGTTTACCGTATCAGAAAATAGATACATGTTTAAAAGGATGCATGTTGTTTTGGAAAGAAGACGCAAACCTTAGAAATTGTAAAGTTTGTAACCAGGAGAGATACAAACCAAGAAAAAAGAAGGGTAAGGAAGTTCCGTACAAGCGTATGCACTACTTACCCATAACTCCAAGACTTCAAAGATTATACGCATCTTCTGTAACTGCGTCTAATATGAGGTGGCATAGCGTGAGAACGGAGGAAGAGGGTACGTTGACACATCCGGCCGATGGAGAAGCATGGAAGCATTTCGATAAAACGTATCCAAATTTTGCAGCGGAGAGTCGAAATGTTAGATTAGGATTATGTACGGACGGTTTTTCTCCATTTTCTCAATTTGGTTCTAAATATTCATCCTGGCCCATTATCGTCACACCGTATAATTTACCTCCATGGATGTGCATGAAAACGCAATATATGTTTCTTACTGTTGTCGTTCCTGGCCCCGACGATCCGACACAAGGAATCGATGTATATTTACAACCGTTGATTGAGGAGTTAAAAATACTGTGGAACGAAGGAGTAGAAACATACGATGTGTCAAAGAAGAAAAATTTTCGTATGTTTGCTTCTTTGTTGTGGACTATAAGTGATTTTCCTGCCTATGTAATGCTTTCGGGATGGAGTACTGCCGGTCGTCTAGCATGTCCATATTGCATGGATGAAACACGAGCGTTTTCTTTACCGCATGGTAAGAAAATTTCATGGTTTGACTGTCATCGATATTTTCTCCATGTAAATCATCCCTTCAGAGGAGACAAGAAAAACTTTTTAGCTAATAGAGTAGAAAACAGACAACCACCGACGATATGGTCAAGCGAAGACATATATGAACTTGTTAAGGACTATCCAAAGATATATGAAACGGGGGAGCAAACAGAAATTGAAGGCAAATCAGTTGTTCATAACTGGTGCAAACAAACTATTTTTTGGGAGTTGCCGTATTGGAAACATCTTCTGCTTCGCCATAACATAGATGTGATGCACAATGAGAAAAATGTATTTGATAATGTGTTTAACACAATTTTGAATGTGAAAGGGAAGACGAAGGATGATTTGAAATCAAGACGTGATATAGAAGAATTATGCAAACGTCCCGAGCTTCATATGAAACCAAATGACAGTAAAAAACCAAAAGCTTGTTACGAATTAGATAATAATAAAGTTAAAGCTGTGTTAAAATGGGTGGAAGGGTTAAGATTTCCTGATGGGATATCATCAAATCTTCGTAGATGTGTTGACTTTAAAAATGGTAGATTGAGCGGAATGAAAAGTCACGACTGTCACATAATGATGGAAAATTTATTTCCCGTTATGTTTAAAGAACTACTGCCGTTAAAAGTTTGGAAGGTAGTAACGGAGCTTAGTATGTTTTACAAAGAGCTTTGTTCGACTACTTTAAAAGTGCAACGTTTACGTAAACTTGAAGTGGACATTCCTATATTGCTTTGCAAATTAGAGAAAATATTTCCGCCAGGTTTTTTTAATGTGATGGAACATTTACCTGTTCATCTTCCATCTGAAGCACGACTTCGAGGTCCTGTCCAATACGGATGGATGTATCCATTTGAGAGGTATGTAATATGTTATAACGTAATTTAATTGCATTTGAAAGATGAAGTTAATATAAATTAATGTTGCATAGATATTTGAATCATCTGAAGAAAAAAGTGAGACAAAAAGCACGAGTTGAAGGTTCGATATGTAAATCTTACATCGAAGAAGAAGCTTCGTTCTTTTTCTCTCACTATTTCAGTGACCATGTGAATATTTCATTTCAAAGTGTTCCTCGTAATGATGAAGGCGACGAACAAGAGTCCTCTCAAGCAATGTTATCTATTTTTAGACAACATGGTCGGCCTTCTGGAAAATGTGTGGAAATATGGCTAGACGATAGAGATCTTCGTGTAGCACACACTTATATTCTTCTAAATTGTGCCGAGGTTGCACCGTTTGTTAGGTAATCTGAAATAATAATTTTTGTTTTATTCTTTTCTGTAATGCATGCGCGTGTATAACCTAATGTAATAATTTGTTTATATAAACAGTGTTTATGAACGGGAACATCCGAACGGAGATCTCAGTAAAGAATTTTCCCGTTGGTTTTCAAATTACGTTTATGAGCCGAAAAATTGTATTGTTGACGAAGGGTTGAAACATCTTGCAATGGGACCAAAAAGAGTGGTCAAGACATATCCAATATATTTCGTCAATGGATACAAATTTAACACTAAAGAATACGGTGCAGAAAAATTAACAAATAATACTGGTGTATTTGTTAAAGGTAGTGACGATCCAGAAAACCATTTAAATGATTTTTATGGCGTTCTAACACAAATTTTGCAACTGACATATTTCTCAAGACCCGCGGAGGAGGTGTTTCTATTTAGATGCAATTGGTTTAGCAATGTTCCAGGTTCTGGAATTAATGTGCATAAGGATTATAATCTTATCGAAATAAAGCATACATCGCACTATCACAAGTATGATCCTTTTGTACTAGCCAAACAAGCATTGCAAGTTTATTACGCTCCTTATCCGTCTCTAAAAAGAGATAAAGCAGATTGGTATGCAGTTTTTAAAACAAAGGCCAGATTCACATTCGATGGGAAGAATATTCCGGACGAACAAGCTTATCAGGCAGATCTTGAGCAAAATAACGAAATAATAATTACAGACGATCATACAGATTTTGGTCCTTTGATCGATGAATCAAATGTTTTGGTAGAAGCGTTTGACAGTGCAGAGGAAAATATCGTCGAAAACGAGACCGAATCTGAATCAGAAGACGATGATGACTGATATAAATTTGAATCTGTTTTTTTGCAATTGATGTAACTATGTTGAATTCTTGATGTATTATGAAATTGATGTAACTATGAAACTAAATCCGTTTACTATTGTTTTATATTATTTCAATTTGTCATTTATTTAGCAATTTTTATTAAAAATGCAATGAACTCTGCTTATCGTAGGAAGAGTACACCCATCATGAATCAGGTATAACAAACTTACATGTCTATTTACATTTCAGTCATTATAATTAAGCAATTTATACCATTGATGTCATGTTCATATGAAATATATTTCATTATCATGTTTTTATTCTCTTATATAATGATGTGTAAACGTCACAGGTTTATCATTATGTCACATAGAGGGAGGAGCTCTTCCCGTTCTTCAGGAGGCGATGGCAGTGGCCCATCGCAAGCGCCACACCGTCCAGTTGTTACGTTAGTCCCCAAAGCAGATGGGTAAAAATTAAATCTTATTCATCATCTTATTTTTTCTATACTATACGTATGTACTTATCTGTATCGTACTTAAAAACAGGGGGTTCGAGCTACTACCCACTAAGGTAGTGTTGGACGTCTCCAGAGCAGCATATCGTAGTAGGATGAGTGCGTGCTGGCGGAAGTGGGATACCATCCCTCCGCACATCATAGAGTGCATATGGCAGGATGTCCTAGTATGTGTAATTTTTATGTTTTCCATTTTTAATTCGTTTTTGTCGTTTTTCTACCGTTTATCGTTTAAAGTGTAATCTTTTTTTAACACAGGCTGAGATAGACATCCAGACAGATGATATGCAGCTGGCACGAGCATACTGGATGAGGAAGATGCGAAAGAACTACAGAGACACGATATCTGAGGTTAAGAAATCCGGGAAAAGACCACGGTGGATGGGGGAGAGCGTGTGGCAAGCTTGGTTGAGCTACTGGGAGACGGACGAGGCGAAGGCAAGTATACTAATTTTTTTCAATTATTAATTTAACGTGATTGAAAAATAATGTATCAAATTTTGAATGTACAGGCAGAGTCAGATAGAAACTCTGCAAATAGAAATAAGAATCCCTTTACTCATCGCGGAGGATCGAAGTCGTTTCGGCAGTATCGGCAGGAGTTGGTAAATTTAATTACTGAATAATAAATGTAAATAGTTTATGCTATATGATTTTAAATGTATAATAATTGTATGTAACAATCAACTTCAGGAAGCCGAGGCACATGGTCCTGTCAGCTATATGGACGTGTTCACCCGTACGCATGCTGTTGAGCATGTTAATCCAGACGGGACTGTTTCGTACACATGGCAGGACGATAAATCCAGTAAAAGCCATGTAAGCATATTTCATTTTATTCAGTATTAGTAATTGTTTTAGTTGTCAAATTATTATGAAATAAGATATGATATTATTAATTTGTCAATGCAGGAGATGTTTATGGAGCAGCGACAGAAACTCCTTTCTGATACGGGTCGAGAGCAGCTGACGACCGATGAAGAGGACGTTATTTTTGAGTCCGTTATGAGTCCACCAGAGCATGGTCGACGATACAGATTTGGCAATTTAGCGGTAAATAATTTAATTTTTCTTAAAATACTTAAAATATGATATTCTTACCTTTTCAAAACAATAAACTTTGATTTTATTTATTTTTCAATTATTGCAGTCCAGTAGTCAGAGTAGGAGACGGCGGAGTAGACCTCAGAGCGAGCTAGCAAGTATAGAAGAATTGCAGACTAGAGTTCAGCAGTTGGAGGAGCAGAACCGCCAACAGGCCATGCAGACGGCACAGTTATTTGAGTACATGCAGCAGTTTGGTGGCCGCTTCCCTTCATCGGCTGGCTCTGGATCTGGGGCAGATTGATTCATTGCTTTCTAATTCGTTCGTGCAGGTATGTTTAGTTTTAGTTTACAATGATTTGGTAGAAGGAACAATTAATTGTTGATATGTATAATTATGTATAATACACTTGGTTCTGTAGCTGTATCAGGATATGCATGATTAGAACAGTTATTGTTAGTATTATTGTTAATGTTGGAATGTTATGTATATTTTGTATTTTATTTTTATTCTAATTTTGTTTATTTCTGTGTCTATTGAATATTTTGGAGTATTGGTTTGCATGTTTGGTTGGATTATTGTTTATTTGATTGTGCAGTATTGATATTGTAGTGTTTGGAAGAGAAATGTGGTTGGAAGGCTCTATTTGCAGCAGATTTAAAAAAAAAACAGCAGGTTTCCGACGGCTCCCGACGGCTTATTGGTCGAAATTTTCCGGCGGTTTCCGGCGGTTTCCGACGGCTTATTGGCCTGATTTCCGGCGGTTTCCGACGGTTTCCGACGGCCGTCGGAAGCCGTCGGAAACCGCCGGAAACCGCCGAAAGCCGTCGATAATGTATACGGCATCACCCGTCGGTAGCCGTCGGAAATACTGCTCCCCGACGCCTTCATTTCCGACGGCTTTTTCCGACGGCCGCCGACGGCTTCCGACGGCCGCCGACGGTTTTCAGCCGTCGGAAATCCCCCCTCCCCTTGTAGTGTACATTATTCAAATTATTATCTATTTAAAGAAGATTCATTTTGATTGTTATTATTAAAATGTAATAGTGAGGTGCATTAAATATATAATAAAATAAAGCATAGCTCCTTAAAAGCGTTATAACTATATGACATAAATGTTATAAAAAGATAATGCAATGTATGAGATTACTGTCAAAAGATAGCAACAAATAAGCGTTATTGTATCTACACATTTTATAGCGTATATATATTATAAATGAATGTAGAATAAACTATAAACATGTTGATACATAGAGCGAAATATGCGCTAGACAATAACTATTTTATAGCGGCTATACTATGCTATGAAATCATGTTCTTTTATAACAATTTTTTTTGTTTTATAAATATGAAATTCTTTTTTATAACATGTAGATATACAGCGTTTATCAAACCGCTTAGATGGTTTACTAGCGGCTATATGCCGCTATAAAAGACTGTTTTTCTTGTAATGATATTCCTATATAAACCCAAATCATCATCGGCAAATAGTGGAAGTTGAGAATGCTACAAAAAATATAAAGGGGCAAAAATCGTACCGAATAATCACAATCACTCGACAGATAAAAGTAGCCGTGCAATCAATCACTGGTAATCGAAGTGTGAGAGCATCGGAGAAGAAGGAGTGATATTCGCACTTCAAATTCCAAGCGGCAGCTTTCGATCTACAAACCCTAAATCAGAACGAAGACAAAAACCCTAAATCAAAACGAAGACCAAAACCCTAAATCAGAACGAGGCTATTTTCGGCAGCAGGCGATGGGTACGAGAAGGCATTGGCGATAGCAGTAAGGAGGGAGAAGATTTTTTGGACTACCATTTTTTTTAGCAACGAACGAAAGAGAGGGAAATAAACAAAAAACACGTGATCAAGAAATATTAAGCTAATTTTGAGAGGGGAATACCAAAATATTGGTATATAGGGAAAACAAAATTTTTAATAATTTCAATTAGACAACAGATAAATATTGTCTGAAAACAAATGTTGTCTGATCGCTATTATATTACACATCAGATGACTTTTTCATGTGTTGTGTGAAAATGTGGAATAACAGAAAATCTACTTTATGTTGTGTGATTGCTGTTGTTTGATTCACTCTGTGGCATAGTGATATATTAGCCAAATTTGTCCGTAAAATCTTCATGTACCTATACTCGACCCATACCAAACTCATAAGCATTCATATGTAAAGATTCAATAAGTATGTCATTAATACACAAAAAGAATACCACATTAGAATAAGTCACATTAGAGAGTATTAACTTCTTTTGTCGGCATGTTATATTGGTTACAAAACTTTAGTCAAACAACCCATTTACATTAACTAATCATCATTCAAGCAACGTATTAAGATATTTATTTACATTTATCATCTACAAATGAAATAGTAAGTTGATATATTATAGTTTTTTTTTTTTTAATTACCTAGAGAACCAAGCTTCGCTTGTAAACTCTAGGGAAGTATGTGCCTGCCAAACACATACTTCGGATACTTGTTACAGGGTTGTCAGTTTCTTACAATTACGTAATTGTAATATTTGGTTAAAATTACTGCCTAAAGTTCTGTGCATTAGAGAGTTTTATTTTATTTTTATTTTTTATGTGTTTATGGCTTCCGTAATGCCTTATTTTTCCTTAGACATGTACCGTAGAACAACCTGAGCAAATGAATTCCTTTCAAGACTCAACAGTCATGCTATGCTGAGCTGCTGGTGTTTTATTCATGCAGCACTACAATTTACAGAGTAAATATTTAGCAACGAGGTAAACTACATTTTGATTTCAGAACCTTACGGTGCTTGCATTAGTTATGCTAAATGAAGTAAACTACATATTTTTTTCACTTTCATAGATTTAACAATTATAGACAGAAACTACCTTCAACTCACAGCTTAATTCTCATTCATTCGTTAACAATTAACATCCTTTTGTTAGCATCTACAAAGAGCACCTCCAATTACAAATGCCCACTGTGTATTTTGATTTGTTTCCTATACACGAAACAATCCAAATACAATTGCAATGTCGATAGCTTGCAACTTCCAAAAGTAGATTTTTTTTTTTTTAAGATGGCCTGGGCTCATAGCCCAGCCTAATCTGGCTGTGCCCACCTCCTGGCCAGACTTAGGTCTAGCCAGGTGGACAGAATGGCCGTGCCCGCGTAGCCCATCACCTCTTCTACCCTCTGGTGCAACCCATCTCCCCTCCAGTTGTAATTTTCCTCCATCTCTCTCTGTTTTGCAAACTATTTCTATAATAGCTTGTTAGATGAATGTGAATTAGCAATCCTGCTTCCATTTTTTTTCTTCCCAGTCACATATCTGCATTATTAACGTGTGTGCATGTACCTATTGTGCATGTGTAGGTTATACAGTATAGAACTAAGAAAAAAATGAATGGCGTTGGAAAGCTGCGGCACACAAAATCTATCGACTATAAATTACTTATTTGCTAATCATCGAGTGTGACAACTTTATAACACTCTCATTTAAGTATAAACAAATTTAAAATGAGAAAGTAAATGGCCATGCATCTCTAACTCCGTGCATATATGAATAATCCATAAATAACTTTTTTCGCACCTATCTTTCCTACTAATAAAAAAAATTAGTTGAACTAATTTATTCGATGTTTTTTTGAAATTCCAAAAATGTTCTTGCTTTCCGTTTATAGGTCTGCGCTCATACGGTTACCACCACATCCGTTACTCTCATTTATACAATTAGCCTTCAAATATGCTCTACTATATTGCTGGTGATACGTATTTATGATTCTTTGTGTGTTTGTGGACATTTTTATTACCAGTTTGATCAATCTTCTATTTCTCTTCAAGTAGCAGATGAGCATACGGAATGCAAATTACTTTGTTAAAACTGATGGTTTTAACTTTTTATATCTTATGCATATAATTATAGCGTACAATTACTTTATTATACTACATACATTTCAGATGCATCAAATACATGTTACATTAATTATTAAATATTAGTTATTAAAATACTATGGCTCAAAATGGTAGTTCATTTTGATTGTCTAAAGAAACTTACGGTTACTATTATCCGAACTTTTGGTCCGGCTGAATAAAGATGATTACAAGGACCAGACTTGACTACTGATGGGAAAAATAGCCATGAGACGACATCAATATGACCAGAGTATGATATCCAAATACTTATATCCAACGCAGGACAAATAAGGTCGATGAATAGATGATACAGGACGTCAGAATTATGGAGATAGCTTGGTGGAATAAGGGTCGGCATAGACGTTTGACAAATTGAAGGGTGTATGAATGGATCGGCATATTAGTGGCATACACAAGAAAGGGTCGGCATATTGCACGGGTGGGCATGGAAATGGTAGGGATCGAGTCAGCATAGTATGGTGGGATCGGCATGGTATGTGGTATGGTAGGATCGACATAGGTTATGGAGACAGTGGGGTCGATATACCAAGATGGATCGGCATGGTGGTATGGTCCGGATCGACATGATGATATAAATCGGCATACTGAGTTGGGCTTAGCCTTCCTTATGGCGGGCCCAAATGGTCGAGGGGGTCCAGGTCTCGAGATGTAGGTCAAGTTGGAAGCTAGCTGCCTTCATCTATAAAAACAGGGGTAGGGGCCATTTTAGGGGATTTGATCTTCTTCTTCCTGCTCCGGAGGCTCCGCCATTTTTATTTCTTGAAACTTATATCAATGGATCCAAGCTGATCTAAATGCTCTTGTAATTGTAATCCAATGAAAGATTAATAAAAGCATGAAGTGGATGTAGGCCAAAGTGGCTGAACCACTATTAAATCTGTGTGTTCATTTACTTTTATTGTAACGATCCTTACTCGACCTTCGAAAATGGGCACCGAATACGACACTCATATTCAAATGTCGCAGATCCAAACATCGAATCTAGTTCGTCCGAGCTTATAACACATTAAGTACAACACAACGAAAGAAATGAAATAATACATTTGATATACAACATTAGATACAATATCTGATACAATGATGATACAATAGAATGATACAAAAGATATCAATACTATCAGAGATACAAGAAATAGCAGCGGAAAGATAATGTCTTCAATGCCAAACTCCAAGAACTCCATCTTCAATCCAAAGCTAGCTCGAATCCTCATTGAGTTGCACAACGCTAAGCAAGTCTGGTCCGTGAATGCTGAAGACTCCAAACAATTCCGAAAGCTATCGAATCTACACCTACTATGAGATTATCTGAAAAACCCAACTCTAGACTACCCGTGCGGAAAATAGTGGGCACGCAGAGTTTAAGAAAGGAACAATAAACTCCAGGTCAGTCATGGGACTGGTATGAGCAAACAAAAATATTTTGATCTTTAAAACAAACAAAAGATTTTAAAATTTGAAATCCGCAATGCTTTTTTGAAAAATGAAACTAGCATAAGGCCTCCCGCCACACACACAATGCAAACGCGGAATTGGAGGAGATTTCTCCTTATGATAGTCAAAAATGCTTGATACACAAAAACCATTTTGATATTATTATTATTAGTGCATAATGGAAAACATTTCGAAAGTATAACATTAATCCTAGCCAGCATACAACCATTATTGTATGCCTACTATAGCTACCATCCAAACAGTGGAGCGCCACCATAAGTAGATGGCAGGTAATACAACTAAAACCGTACAAGGTGCGTATTGGATGAATGGATTTCCAAGACATGGTCAGGCTAAGGAACTTCCTATTGCCACATGGGAACGCCTCTGGAGGGACGCCCCGAGAACCTACCCGGCTCTTTGCTAACACAAGGTCGGCTACCCCCTTCTTGGGGAGTAAAACCTAAGATATGCCACCCTCGGTCGTTTGTGACCTTTATCCGAGGATCCTCTACACCAACAACATCACACAGTAATAAATATACTACAGTGCCCACATGAGTAAGTATCTGAGCTCCATACCATGATACCATCTTTTTCCAGAAGGAATGGTCATACCCTAGGGGAGCTACCCCTGAAACATTGTCGCATCTTTCCTGTTTCGACCATTATCGGTTTGTGAGGCTCGATGAGGTCTCGTCCACAAAGCTACTCTTTTTCACAAAGTCATGCTTTGATCAACAAATGATCAGCAGCACTTCGTATGTCACATTACCAAATTGGGAATGTATCATTGGTAACCATCAACTACATAACCTCTGAGCTCATACGTCTCAGAGAAGGGTGTTAAGCAAAGAGAATGAATCTTCTCCACCAAACAGAAATGTAATTGATAGAAAACGGTTTTACATCTCAAAGTGTAATGTCAGGCACACATCCATACAAGTCTGTTCTGAATTCGAACAGAACCGAAGGCACTTCCGAAGAAGCCCTTGCAAATCTGGATATTCACAATTCCGATCGGACTTCTCATCACTTAAGAAATCTCTATACCGGCGCGACTCAGTGCGGAGACAATCGATGGGTTATCCTTTCATTCTCGAAAATACCTGGTCTTCACCACCGGTCTTCAAATGTTATCCATAACGACGTATCATTATTCGGAATGGATTATATGACACAAAGATCCTCTCCCGGCTAAACAGAACAATGAGCGCAATATTTAAAAACATACGGATATGGGATTTCAGTTGAGTCATAGTTCATTATCCAAAACCTTTCTCGAAATGGTTTAAACAAATTACCATTTTCAATCTTTTTAAATAAAAGGATTCATTTCACAAAGTTCATCAATTTTCCACAAAGGTTCAATTATAGCTTTCAAATAATTTCAAATTGGATTAACTCATCCAATCATTTAAATTAAAGATTTAATTCATAACTTTCAAACCATTTCCAATTCAAATCTTTAATGTGAAAGATATACCATTTAAAACTCTCTTCGATTTCAAAACAAGGGTTAATAATCTTTCACAAAGTTAAAGCTGATTACATTTGCATAAATTAAAGCCATTCAAGTATAAAACTTGGGTTTAAATTTATATCCCCAAAATGACACTTTTTAAATGGTTAAAAACTCATATAAACATCTTTATAACTTGTATAATCTTTTTAAACCATAATTCCCAAATTATTGAATTCAATTTCAAATATTGATTTCAAATTTAAATCAAATTATTTAAATTTTCAAAACTTTATTAAGTTTTTCAAAATAACTTTTATTTTTGAAACTCATTTTCAAAAGCTTTAGATTCCAATTCCAAAACTATTTTGGATTCAAAAATTCAATCTTAAAAATCATTAAAAATCTGTGACTTAACCGATTTCCCCGTGCAACCCATATTTGTGTGTGTAAGGTGTAGTCCAGAGGTTTTACACACTAGTGCAACAACACCAATCATCACAGATTACAATCACAGCAATATCGGTAAGCGGTATATCCTATAACGCTTATCTATATACACAGGATCACGAATAGATAATATAGATGCATTATAGATAAATAAATTACATTCATCACAGCTTGAATTGAAACAATTCAAATCACAAAGCATCACACAGCAGAGATAACAAAACAATTCACAGCATTCCATAGAATACAATCATCCATAATAAGGTTAATTGATCATTTGATTAATTGAAATCAGATAAATTACTAATCCTTGTTGACTAACATTAATTACTAATAATTTATGTTAATTAACAATCCTTTATTTATTTATTTATTTATTTACCCTAGTTAAAGAATAAATTAGCCTTTAATTATTAAAGAATTAATCTTAATTAAGGTCCTTAATTAATTAATCATTAAATTAAACCTTAATAAATTACCATTTAATTAATTAACCCTAATTAATTTAAAATAAGTAATTGTCCTTAATTACTTAATTAACTTTTACCATTAATTAATTACTCTTATTAATTAACTAACTTTTAATTAATCAATTACTTCTTAAATTACTTACCATAATTATATTAACTCATTATCCTTAATTAAGGAATAAATTATGCTTTAATTAATTATCCTTGATTAATTATACAATTTAATTAACCCTTAATTAATTACCTTAATTAATTAACCCTAAATTAATTATCATAAGTGATTATCCTTAATCACTTCCATTAATTGATTATCCATAAAATTAATTAGTTATTATCTAATTAATTAACTTAATGATTAGATAAATCTTAAATCATTAAAACTTTAATTAACTTTCAAGATAAATCCTTTACCATATTAACGACTTAATTGTCATTATAACCTAATCTAACTTAAAATCTTTAGGGAAAACAAACTTTTAATCTTTTAATTTAATGAAAAACTAATACACTTCCTTAATTACTTTTTCATCACAACATTGAATTTTCTTGAAAATACTTACCAATTTATTTAAATAAATTAACTAATACATTATTCTTAAATACTAAAATAATTTGGAAAATATTCCCAACTTCTAATCCTTAAAACCTTGTTTAAAACTTGTTTTAATTTGAGACTTAATTTATATTTCTTGAAGTTTTGAAAACTTGATTTATGAATTTCTTTAAGGCCCAAACCAAAAACGTGAACCCGAAGACCCTATTTCCTAACCACCAGAAAATCGGGCCGAAGCCCAAATCGAAGGAAACAAACTGATGCTTTCCTTTCTTCTTCTCTACCTATCAACTTTCAGATCACCAAACAATTGAATTCCGACGCCATGCAATTCAGGAAGCTCAACTCCGATCGACCCAAACAACTATCAACGAACATCGATGCTACCGAAGTGACCCAGCCCGGAACAAAACCCATCCTTCTCGCCTATCTCCAATTAGTCTCTGTCGAGATATCACGTGCATGGGGTGCACATGTACCACCTCTCCGATGACCCATTCGACCTCGCGGGCCCCCAAGTCAACGTCTCTTCTTCTACTGATCGACACTGCCCTCTCGACGATGACGTGAATCCTTACCAAATGAAAAACAATCCTCGCTTGAACCATCGAAAAAGTTCCGGCCCACATCTCGACGAACTTCTCCCACTAAATTTCTCTGATTGAATCAACACCACCACCGATCGAAAGCCTTATCCTGACGCTACCTCTCTGCCAAAATCCATACGTTCCGATCATGCCACGCACTCCCAAATTGATCGTGACTCCACCACAACCGAAGCCAACACTTAACCCTAAAAACGCATCGCTTGATCACCACAATGCACTAGAATTTTTTTCCCCATTTTTCCACTAACCCTTGGCCTACAAGCTACCTCCAGCAACGATTTTGACTTCCCACTCTTCGTCATTTATCAGATATGGATGAAAGTAACCAAATTGATAAACTCGAGAATTCCCCTTTTATACGAATTTAAAAACCCTGAAACCATTACCTAAATTCATCTTTTTTCATACAATTTAGTTTACGAAATCCAAATTCAAAATTAAAATGGTTGATTTTTTATAATCTCTGAAGGTTTACTGTGTTTTTCCTTCCTTCTAGTGAATCCATATCTATTTTATACTTAATAGTATTTTTATAATTTCGAACTTGCAATTTCGAACAGGTTTTGTTTAGACATTAAAATCTATAAATGATTGTAGGATGAGAATTTGATTTTTAAACAGGTTTGCATCTTGTAAACCTTTGAAACAGAGATACTTGTATCTCTTTCCCAAATATGCATAGCACATTCATACCAACATTCAAACACTTTTCATAACATATGCAAACTTATTCACAACATTCACCAATACTAATTGCATGCAAACCAAAATATGTGTAAGGTTAAGGGTTTGCTCACCATTAGGTAGAAGAAAGATAGAGAACTGAGAACAAGTTTCTGACAGTTTCAAGATAGAGATGAAGCCTGTATATTTTTTTTCCTTTAATTTCTTTTGAAGCTTAGATCTGCAAAAGTTTGTTAATAAAAAACTTCGCTTAATTTCATGTTGTATTTGTTTGCTTACTTCAACAATAACAAACAAATTTAATTTTACTTACAGTTTGAATCCTTTTATATATATAACAGAGAAACTCTTCTGCATTTTAAAACAGAAATTTATTTGCCTTGAACTTTATTTCATTCCTGCAACTGATTAACAAAGTTTTTTAAATCTTTGTTTTATTACTGATTACTAACATCAAATTCAAATTTTTTTTTAAAATTACTTGCCTTCAATTATCTGACACAACACCAAAAATGCCCGTTTGTAACACTTGTTTTGTTTTTGATTCGTCACGGTTAAAACCGTAACAAGCTACTAACGATTATTTCCGTTAGAAATAAATTCCAACGGTTATTACCGTCAAGAACTACGGTACTTTTGTAAATGGACTAAACTAAAGTGGATAAAATGGTAATTTATCTTTTATTTTGCTGGTCTCACCAACGCTTCGATGTTTCGCCTTTTCGTTGTACCTCTTTCGCATTTTAGGGTTACTGCCTCATCAACGCTCCGTCGCCGCCTCGTATTAGTGACGCTCCGCCTCGTATTGGCGACGCTCCGCCTCCGCCTCGTACTGGCGATGCTACGCCTCGACTTCAAATTGGCAACACTCTGCCTGGCAATGCTCCGCCGCATTTAGGTATTTTTCTTTGTTTTATTATCTTATATTGTGCTTGGGTTTTCATAATTTCTATTTGAATTTCGATTCAAGTGGTGTTGTTTATTTATTTTGTTCAGCTCTCAAATTGAACTTCTGTTGTCAAATTGCTCTCAGTCATGGTGTGATATAAGTGTAATTCATGTATTCCTGTTGAAATCCAGCTAAAGACATTGATTTGGATACTTAAAGGTTGTAAATGAGTTAGAGAATGAAGTTGAACTATATCCTCTGTTGAAATTTCTGATTTGATAGCGAAAACCAATTTTTCTAGTTTCCACCGAAACATATCACTATATCTATATTTAAACTAATATGACATCAATCATTGAAGAATGTGTGCGTAAGTTCATGTAAGGTGTGGTTATATTAAAATAAACACTGGGATTATACTTTGGGGATGGTAACAATTTATGTGAATAAGTTTTGGTTTAATGATGTGAACCGAAGTTTCACTTTGCTTTTAAGTCAAAGTACCTTAATTTTTGATACACTGATGGCAGCGTACCTATTTTTCTCTGGTTAAGTTTTATATACTACATAAATTATTGTATATAGGTATAGAATTGTAAACATGTTGTTGGTATAGTGTAACAGTTCCTTTTCCTTTTCTGTCATGGTTGATATAGCCAGGACTGTCCACTTCTACTTATCAATGTCTTCTTCTGGATGGTTCATTTCATAAATTTCATATTTTTTCTTCTAGTAGCATAAATTTTCGTATTTGATCATTACAGACAGCTAGATAAATAAATGAAAAACTGCTTTCACTGATCATCTTAACTTTTGATTGTTCATAAAGCTGTGAAGGACTAATCATCAAAACACTCACCAAAGATGCTACATATGAACCTGCTAAGCGCTCAAACAATTGGCTGAAATTGAAGAAAGATTACATGGATAGGTGAGGATGGTGATTGTGTTTTTATATTTTTTTACTAATAATACTGCTGCTTTCAGTGTGTAACTTGAAAATGCTAAGTCGATTGTATGCTTACCTTTATGATAGTTTTGGCATGAAATATAACCGACCACACAAGCTTCCCCCTATGACGTCTTAGGGTTACTTCTGTTGGCATGCCTTCCCATTGAACTTATATTCCATGCGTCTATTCCCGTGGCTTGACCCACTGGACACTATATATATTTATTTCCCTTGCCATAATTCAAAACTGCTTCTTTTGGAATTTGATTTACGCGCGCGCGACTGTATACACACACACACACATACATATATATATATATAAACACACATACATACATAGATAAGTGTGTGTACGCACGCGCGTGCGTGACACAAACACACTCCTTTTTTCAAGAGGATCCCATTTAGTTTGACACATGTTGGGTGTGCTTAAATTGTAAAATATTTGAAATATTGAATGGTGGATTTTGTTTTGTGCTACCCGATGTGCTTGTGATAACATGTTTAATTTATCAATTGCGCGATGTATACTTTCAGAAGTTGTCTATTATCATGTTTCCCCTTGCAAATCTCTGATAAATTAACGATGCTTTGTAGCATTGAAGACTCCTTGGATTTAGTTCCTATTGCAGCTTTTCATGGTCGTGGAAAATGTAAAGGTAAAAATTCTAATATGAATTCAAACTATTAGATGTCTTTTTAGCTTTGAAATTCAATCATTTTTTATACATTTGTTCATTGATTTGTGCCTTTCTACAGGGGTTTATGGCTCATTTCTTCTTGCATGTTATGATGAGCATAATGAAGAATACCAGAGTATCTGTAATATAGTTACACTATTCGGGTTATGCTGAGTAAAATTCCCTTTTTCAGTTTTCTTTTATTTGGTACTCTTGTTGAATGTAAATGTAACTGAATATTTTGTAGGCACTGGTCTTACTGAAAAGCAACTTGAAGATTGTTCTGAAAATCTCCGTAGTAAAATAATTTGACATCATCAAAACTTATGCTATGCGGACGATTTCTTCTTTTATTTTATTATTTTTCTTTTCTTTTTAACTAATATATAAGATAACACTTCGTTTCAGTCATATTATAGATATGCAGATTTAGTGAAACCAGATGTTTGGTTTGAACCATAAGAGGTGATAAAAGCATATAACTTGGTATTTCATGTTTTTGTTCTCAACCTACAAAACTTCCATATTGGTAGGTGTGATCTTGGTGCATATATTTTGGTCATGTTATTTTCTAAATAGTTTTACCTTCCAATCTCAATCTCGATTAATGCTTAGTAGGTCCTTTACAGTAGCCAATGACAACAAAAAATGGTTTGAAGTACTTGACATTAACTGGCAATGGTAACTGCACTGACAATTTGCTTTATGTAGGGTGCCAAAAGATTTTTAGAAATGCTCTCTTGTACTTTAGATTTTCAATCAAAATATTGTGTAGTTTCACATTAATTGTGCTATTTTAACCCATCCCTGGAAAAACTGTGATGTGACGTGAAATGAAGGTGAATCGGGTGACTGTAATGGTTGACCAATATTTGCTACTAAATTGCCATAAGACAGTGCAAGTTGCCAACCTGGCTGGTGTATTACCGTAAGGTTCGTACATTTTAATCATATGCCGCATGATGTCTTTAGAAACAAATTATGTACTGAATATGTGATACTGAATGAAGAGACTTATACTGATGGATTCACATTGGATGTGATGGTTATAGGTTATAGCCATTTTTACTTGTATTTACATATGAGTTGTTTTTAGGGTAGATACCTGACAGTTCCAACATTACAGGTTTGGGAGGTGAAAGCAGCTGATTTAAGCATTAGTCGTGTTCATTGTGCTGCCAATGGGATAGTAGATCCAAAGAAGGTATTAAAAGAAGATCTATGTCTGCATTGATGCTTGATTTGAAAAAAAATTATGATATAAAATCTGCATGCATTCTTATGTCAAAATGTTCGATCTTATAAGGGAATATCGCTCCGTTTCCTTTGTTTACTACGCATCCGTGATGACAAAAACCCATATCAAGCATTTACATATGAGCAGGTAATACACACATGTATAATATATACACCTTCACATACATACACATAGCTACCTATATCTATATGTGTACGCGAACACAGATGTTTGTGTGTGTGTGAACTTTTGCTTATCGATTTAATTTCCACTCCACTTCCACAATTCTCCCTAAGAGCTTGCTTTGGTATTCTTTGTAATGCACCACATTCATAAATATAATATTGTACTTAACTGTGAATTAACCTGTTCAAAATGCCTATGTAGAACTATTCTACATATTTTTTTAGTGTACATATGGCAGTGTATAGCTATTTCAATATTAGATTTAAACTTCTATCATTATATTTACAATTTTTAACCTTCTATGTTATGTTTGGTTTTGATTATTTTTGACGTAAAACTGAGACTTAGCAACATATAAGTGCACTACAGACATTTGAGGTCAAGTGTGCTGTGACCACGTTTTTAAAGCTAGTAGTGTAACTACTATTCATGTCCGTTTATTAGTCGCCCTCCAAATTAACCATTCTCTGTAGTGACATTAAATACTGGCATTTGTAATAACTTAGAGATTGATCCTTTTGGAATGTTCAAATTCACGCGTTTCACAATAATTAAGGTTTTTGAATTTTAGTTAGTCAATGAGACTGCTCTTTTAAAACATGTCATATTTGAACTAACCGAAAAATAATTTACAGAAACAAATTAAATTGTTAAATGATGAAATGTGAAATTTTGTACAAGAACTGTTTTAGTATCAATGCAAGCCTTGTTATAAGGAAATTGTATCGATACTATTTCAAATAGGTCCACCATGATTTGAAACATATGTTGTTTTCCAATATCAAGTTTGTGACTTGTTATTCACTTTCATGCTGTTGGTCATGCAAATGTCCTCGGAGATATTGCTCTACCATCGATCAAAACTCAAATATGTGAATTTTACTTTTGTGCAACCAACATAACATTAATTTATATTAGTTAATTATCAAATACCCAAAATTTCTTAGACCAAATTATTTTTATGAACTTTCCAAAATTAGAATCACTTTTCTTTACATAAATGAAAGCACATACATATATATAACATGAAACTTGCTAACATGTGTGTTGACCAAAGGGAAGATATGTAAATGTCTATACGTCGTGAAATCAAAGTGAAGCAAGGTATTTTTACATGAAAACATGCTTGTAAGTGGGTAAATAAAGTGGGCACAAAACATTATTATGAATAAAAGAAAATGAATACCAGAACATGATCTGTCCATGTTTCATTATGTAAATAATTTTTATACCGTTTAAATTATTTGTAGATATCTACATGCTGAAGTGTAATGCGGAACAAGTAAATGCGGTAGTGTACATATTTTTAGATAAATGAAAGAAAATAAAAGAGAAGAAGGCTAAGAGATCATAGGAAGTTCGAAGCAGTGCCCTCTTGGTTTATTGGGGCTTTTCTACGTATCTATACTATAATATTACTATTGAGTTAGATTTCAAGAGCACATAGGCCTCCTTCATATTTTGGAAAATGAACAGTCACGTTTTTAATTTCTTTCTATCCCAAACTTTGAAATGTGATAACTTTTTCTACATTAATTGGATTTAAGAATTGATTTCACTATTAAATCTCAAATTTGATATGCTTTCCAATGATATCCATTGTTGATAGCTAAAAATAAATTTTTTAAATCGTAGTTTTTCGGATTATTCATATTATTAAAGTTATTAATTCTGTTTGTCTTTATTTCTTTTAACTAATCTATGTCGTTGATTGTTTTGAAACTTTCCAGCCACTGATTCTACTTTCACAAATTGCAGTCAAGCCTAGTGAAATCCGACATTACCAAAATATGGCAACAATGTTAGATGGAATTAGAAATGGAACCAGAAAGCTCAATAGCATTAAATACAATAATATGCTTCTTATTATATTCAATTTGCATTGATTGTAAAAGAAATACAACGATATTCTTCACATTAAAATAAATATTGTTGAATAATGGTTGTTAGTTCCAACACTTTATACATGAAATATGTATGCTTTAGATTTAACGTATTTTTCACAAGAATCATTCAAAACAGAAATAGATCTCTTTATCCTCTAATCTTATCATTCTATAATAATATGATGCTGCATAATATGTTCCTAGACATAGTAAGTTATGAGATTATCATCGACACTTGCGTTCTCATGAATCATGTCAACGTTGATTTTGGCATTTTTGGATCAATTTCCAAGTGTAAACCAAATATTGTTACCTGCACTGCTCTTATAGATAGTTATTACCAAAGCAGCAAATGGAATCAATGACATCAAGTATTAAAGGAAATGATTGATAAAGGTATGCCACCAAATGAAGTTACATATAATACAGTTGATGCATGGAGCAATAGCTAATGCACACAATAAATTTATATGTGTATTGTGTGGAAATTTTATCTTTTGAAACCATTTTTGCTCCATATTTTGCAATTGTTTATCAAGCACCAGTACTATCTGCATTACTGTTTTCAAAGATTTATACACAAGTTTTAGACAAAATGCAGACTTATTTGAAAATTGATAAAAAAGATCACTATTTCTTAATCAATGAACCATATAAATCATTTAAACATGTTATAATGATAAGAGATTGAGTGCGGCCCGTATGCGAAGCACGGGTTCACACTAGTCTATTTGTAACATGCAACATGATGCACATAATATTTTGTCAAATCATTCTCTCAAACAGTCCATTGGGAGAAAATTTTGCCACTGTCCTAGATTAAAAGCATGGATGGGCGGCCCCATTAAAATTTTGTTTTCTCATGAAGTGAAGAATTTGGTTATTTAGATTTCGCACAAAGCTTAATTCTTTCTATTTTAATGCAACTCTTACTATTTTATTAAATAAGAAGTCACTATAAATATTTATGATTGCTTAGACTAATTAGTTTCTGCCATCTAAAAAATTAAAATCAATAAATGTAATTTTGTAAAAAATAAAACAATATTTATGCTTCTACACCCGTACCTATGGAGGTTGGATCACTTCGTAGATTTTTCTCCACAAATTTTCCTCCATGGCGTCAAACATTTTATTATTTTCCAAATTTTATTATGAATAAAAAAATTAATATATCATACACAAAAAATAGAAATATTTCTTTAATACTAATTCTCTTAATATTAATTTTATTTAATTAAATTTATAAAATTTAAGTCTTATGAATTAAAAACTACAGTGACAAAACAAATGAGACGCAAACAACTATTCACCATTAAATTCTCCTTTCTATCTCCATTCATAGGAATAACACACTCAATTCGTTGAACATTCTCCTTCCTTACCCATAATCTCTTTTCTAACTCCTTTTTTTTCAAGAAGGTACACAAAGATCTATTGTAGTCATATATCGAGGTTCTCTGCAGGACGGTGGTATATCTTTAGACCGTCCATCAAGAGATCTAGAAATATATCTTTGGATTAATTTTAGTAGTTAACCGAGTTGAAAAGGCTATAATTATCATATTTATGATTTCAAAATTTTAGTGTTCCATTTTGTCCATTTGTTTTTAATGTTGCTCTTACATTTTAAATGCATGCATATTTTGAATTGTGTCAACTTTGAAATGTAATTATATTAGTTTTCTAAATGAGCAATTTAGGTATGGCCGAATCTTTATGCATGATTAGGCATAAGCTACAACATTTGTACCTCTATTATCCATGGTTGCTAAACTTTGATTTACTTGGACGTTATTTTGACAAAATACTGTATTTTTTCCAAATAGTTGCAAAATATTTACTAATAAAAATTGCAGATATTTCTAAAAGATATCCGAATAAAATTCAGAAAAAATTTATAGGCACAAATATTTGATAAGAATTTGGAAACAAATCTACGTATTTGCAAAATTGTAAACTCTAATTTGCAAAATATTTGAAAAATGAAGGCATAATTCAAAATAAAATCAGCAAAATGAATGAATATAAAAAAATGTTCGAATAGAATTGTAAAATCACACCTAACAGAAGGTAGAACACTGGAAGAATATAACAAGATATCTGAAAAACAACCAGCAATTGGATTCATGATATTACAAATAATAATATATATGTACATATTGCAATTTAGGGCATATCCTTATGACACTATCAACCATTCTCCTGTTAATCAACTCTTTATAAGTTCATCCCTTCTTTATGACCATACTCAGCATAATTGTATAAATGAGAGTCAATTGTTTTCATAAACTCAATGGTTGAATGTCTACACCCTTACCTATAAAAGTTGGCACCTATAATCAAGCAAGGGCCAACACCCATCTTCTAAAGGTGAAATAAGGTTGGTTTAGCAAACTGGAATTTGTAAAAAAATATTGAGACATTAAAAAATTGCATACATAGGTTGCTCCAATTTCCTACAAATAGTATGCACATTTTAACATCAGTTTGGAAATCAAGTAAAAAAAAAGAAACAACAAAAATCAAACCAAAATAAAAAAGGACAAATAAAAAGAAGGTATCATGGGTGACTAAAGTGTGTACATGATTGGACAAGAACCAAACACTTAAATAGAAAAAAAAGTGATTCATTTGAAATACATTATTTAAATAAAATTTCAACCAACATTTCAAACTTACATTTTTAGTTAAAATGCACACAAATGAAAAATGGTCCTTTGTTGCAGGTAAAAAAGACTTCGATCTTGAAACTGTTTAACCAACTACAATGCAAAAGTTATGAGCAAGATAGGGGCTGCCACTCCGCCTAAAGACCAAATTTATACAAACAAAGCTAGCAATTATTTCACAGCCTAAGCATAAAATTTAACTTATAATATAATGTTTATTTTGTCCATGAAGATGAAGTTTACAAATTTTATTATAATGCAACAATATGTGTGGATAAATATCCAATATAGAGTTTAGAAACTGCATCTTTATGTAGTGGGGATATATTGAGAGTGTCATATGTATAAACTAGGCATATCGAGAGTTCTTAATATATATATATATACACACACACACACACACACACACACACACACACACACACACTGAATCCCCAATCTATAAACTAGATATATTTGGGGTACTTCAACTTTAAACTTGGGAGAATAACTATGAGGATATATATCATTTTATTCTTTAGTTATCATACTACTGTCACAAAGGCATACAACTATGGATTCAATCTATATATTTGCTATAACAACTATGATAGGTATATTTAATTATATTTTAGTTTAGTCCACCCAATTCTTTGTCAATACTTATCATGTATATTGAAAGAATCATATGTTGTTTGTTCTACCTATGTTTTAAAAACATTTAAAAAACAATGTCAACACAACCAAATATACGTCACGATTTATGTGTTGCATTAAAATAGGATTCTATTTAATAAACAATATATTATAAAGTGGAAACATTTTTTTATGATATGCCTTTAGTCCTATTTTATAGGACCCATGGTTTTTGCTGCTTCCCTATTTCACCATAGTGCATTTGCTGCATTTTTTACTATTTAACAAGTAGACTTTGCCCTTTTACATCTTTCGCCCACATATATGTTTGAGAGCATTCCATCGTATTACTACGTTGACTCAATAAGGATTGTGTACTAATGTTAATAATTATATTTGATATTGTAATACTATTTCTAATTCCTTCCTATAAATAGAATATTCTAATAATTTAACAAAATAATTTAATTTACTAACTGCAACTAGAATATTTTTCCACACCCATATGCGAAGCACGGGTTCGCACTAGTTCTTTTTAGGTAAGTCGAACTATTACCTTGCTGTATATGATTTGCTGAAGGATTGTTTTAAAAAAAATGAAACGTTTGCATTGAATGACTCTAAGAATCAATTATTTGCTGTGTTATTTTTGAACATTGATGACCCTGAAACATGAATAGGCTGATGTGTTTATGGATCCTAAAATTTGTGTTTGTTTCTGAAACTGATGCTATATTCATGGGTATGTTTAGATCTGAAATCTGATAACCCTATAACACTTTTAGCTGCTATGTTGCTCGGTAATTGGAGGCCTATTTATTGCCTGAAATATTATTTGGTTTCTTTAAACATAATTCAATTCCAAAAACATTGGTGGGTGGCCTGAAACATAATTTGGCTACTATGATTGCTATGTAACTTAGCAACCTGCAATACGATTCATTATATATCTAGTACTGAATTGGCTTGGTTATTGATTTCTTACTTTGCAACGTGTTATATAAACCATTACCGAGTGCTGATTATTCTTATATTTTCTTATAGTCAAACTTTGATGTTTATTTAGTATCTTTATAAGGCAGTAAGCATTTGAAAAGTAATCATCCCAAGATATTACATTGATCTGTAACAGCCTTGATATTCATTAATTGGATAAAAGGGTTTAAATTATAGAAATGTTAATTAAAATTTTAAATAAAACTAAAAGTGAGAAAATACTATTTCATAAAAATGTAAAAATTGAAATATCATGTTAATATCGAAAAGAAGTGATTCGAAATGAGGATTTGAATATATTAATATCATACCAATCTAACTGTAAGCAACATATCAACGACTTCTATATGTGTATATCTATGCATGTATTAACATTTGACATATGATAGCTCATACTAACATGTGCTTGTTCCAGTTAGGTTGGTCAAAATGGTGGTCGACTCTGAATTCGTTGCTCCCTATAAAACTTCTACAGTATATCCAACTTTCGGAGGGAATATGCATTAATTCATGTTTATTACTCCATGTGTATTTCTAAATGCGCTAAGGCCTCCTTATTCTAAAAAAGACGACCATGACTGCACCTATCATAGGGACCATCCTTACTCCTATATTTCAGGTATGAAGAGTTTCATTTAATCATGTTCATGCTAGCTATACAAGGCTAATCTTGCAATAACACTATTACAAGATGCTGATAGGTAGTTTACAGTGATACATAGTTCTATTGATTTCTTTTCATTATTAGCTCTATATTGTGCTCTTCAGTGGCATAAAAAAAATTTAAGTGATAAGAAAAATCATTCCTTTTTACGATGTTGTTTTTCCATATCTACAGGATAAGTTTCTAGAATGCGTCACTTTCATAAGTTCTTTCTGTTTTGTAATTTTTAATGCCATGTCCCCACCAAATTGGTTGATGTAACATAGTTTCGTTGAAGTATTAGGGACCATCTAGTTTTCTTTATTAAACAATGCATAAAACTACCAGTGGTCAGTTGTGGGTTGGTAGATAAAACACAGTATGCTTTATTCAGTCACTCATAGAACTACCAGTGGTCAGTTGTAGATTGGTAGATAAAACACAGTATGCTTTATTCAGTCACTCAACATTAGTTACACATTTGTAACCTAGAAGATAAGCATAGACCGACGTTACGATGCTAACTGTTGTGACATCTATATAAACTATATGAATTTGAGCAAGTGGTATTGACTATGATCTAAATTATAGTTCTCATGTTGGTTAAAACCCTTATATGACTTTTTATATCGGGACGGTTGCATGTTGGTTAAAACCCTTGAATGTAACGAGACTGTACAAAGAAAACTGAAACCATGCAGTTAGAAAAATATAAAATTTAATTTATAGTGCTTTGTTAAAATTTAATCACTCATACATTTTTATATTTATAAGAATTGCTATTTATTGTGATTTTTTTGCCCTGAACTGCATATAAAATCCTGACGTACTTTTGGCTTTTTTCTCCGAACTGTTTAGGTTGATGAATTATGCATGGTCATTTATAGTTTGACTGGAAAAGTAATCAAGATAACTTGGCATCGATACAGGGTAAGTAGTAAAAACTTGCAACCATCAAACCAAACCTTTGTTTAATTTGCAACATTGCACAAAAAAGGTTAACTATCGAATCTCTGACTAAAACTCCAGCCACTGAGTTGTTATTTACTCAGGATTTTTGAATTTATTTATCCATTATCCTACATATTTCCATTTAATGCTGTCAGTAACATTATTGTTTTTTTATTTTTATTGATTATGGTAGTGATCAAGTTGATAGTGCCAATGAGAATGGAATCTCTTTAGATGTTTTATGAGTTTTCCAAGATCTTCATCTTATCAGAATTGCGTACATAAACTCTGACAAGAATGCTTTGTGTATGCTATTATTTCCTAATCTTTTATCATGTTATTGCACAAATTATCGACCCATTACTTTCGGTCTATCTTTTGTACGTATATGTCCTACTCGGCCTAATTAAAAACTTTAGAAATTTTAGAACGCACTCATCTGTAATTTTATTATTAGACCAGATTCAAAAACCAGACCCAATTTCATATTTAAGCTTGAATTATCTTATCTTATATCAAAAGGAAAAAAGTATAGCCTTTGAACAAAACAAAATATGACATGAAGTAAGAAAATTTTGGTGCTTATATAAGAATATTAGTCTTTGAGAAGTGCTAATTTCAGTTTCAGTTTCAATTATATATTTAACCTCTGTTATGTAATTTTACATCTTTACAAAATTATGAATTGTGTAGGCATTGATAGAAGCAGCCGAAGAAAGACAAAAATCGAAAGCTTGTGTTAATGGAAAAGATGGAATAAGAAGTTTAGAAGATTTTGAAAAAGATCCCGTTGCCGAAGCTTTTCGGGATGATAAAAAGCGAAGCTATTGCCGAGCTATTAGTAAGTTACTAAACACTATGTAGTTATATTCTGAAACTATGTTTTAAATTTTGTTATATATATTATGCTTGTATGCTATAATTTGTGGTGTTGGTATGAAGTATCCTTTATGATGTTTGTATGAAACATAATGTTTGGTGTTGTTCTAATTATTGATCGTATGTTTCTTATTGTTAATACTATATATTTTTTGTATAGATTGTTTGTAGCTGTAACAAAATATTAGTGCTATATAGTTTGTTTGATATTGTTTTAGTTATCACGGTTATAAATGTTAGAAAATAACCTTTCTAATGGTTATAACTGTGATATAATTTGCATTTGTCACGGTTATAAGTGTTAGAGTTTCCTTTTTGGTAATGGTTATAAATGTTAGAAACTATTGTTCTATCACGGTTATAAGTGTGATACTATCTAAATTTCCCACGGTTATAAGCGTTAGCAATAACCATTTTATCACGATTATAACCGTGAGTAAATATTGTTCTGTCACGGATATAAGTGTGATAATATCAAAATTTATAACGGTTATAAGCGTGAGAAATTACTATTTTTATCACGGTTATAACCGTGAGCAAAAGTGTGACTGAATTTGCCCACGGTACCTATATTCACGGTTATAACCATAACAAATTAGTTTTATCACGCTTATAACCATGAGGAAATTGCCTTTCTGGTGTTGTGTGAGTTGATCTTGCATTTATTTCCTGGCCAAAACTGCAGCTTTGATCCCTTTGCATTGAGTAGAACTTGCATTTGATTTTTTTGATTTGCTTGCTAATTGCTTCCATATTTTTGAAGTTGCTTGATCATGTTGAACTTTGTTTCAGGTTGATTTTTTTTCTTTTGATCTAAAACTGAATCCATCTTTGATACTACTGTTTGATTTAGCCTTTGATTGGGATTTTGTTTTCAGATTTCGAGAGTAGCCTGGTTTTAGTTTTCAGGTTTGAGAAATGAAGATGATGATCAACCCTTTTATGATTTTTTTTTCTATTTATTTTTCTTTGGGTGTTGAGATTTGAGCTGCCCAAATCTATGTTACTGTATATTTCAGATTTGGTGAGAAGTTAAATTATTGCATATGTGGGAGCTCAAAAGTTTCTAAAATTTTAAATTTCATTATTTTATTCAATTAAATATAGTGAATGCCATTTGTAAAAATCATCATGATTATGGAATCTAAACACATGTAAATTTTATACTTACATATGTATGTTTGATATTTATAATTTTACAAAGACAAAAGAATTTTAAAAATAAACTTTATATCATATTCGCTTAAGTTTTTTACGTATATAAGTTTGCATTTTACATCTTCATGCTAATAACACTTAAATATAACTTTATATTATTTTCACATTGAATCTTTAATTTAGTTCAACATATTTATACACTTATATATTTATACAATTTACATTCATACATTTTTTTAATTATATATTTATTTTTGTACAACTTTTAAAAGAAAAGAAGGATTTAAAATTTTTGATTTCATACTAACAAATAGTTATGTTTATTTATATAAGAGAATTAAATCTTAAAAATAATTCTTTTGAAATTTATTACATCTCCCACATATTAATATAATTAAAAATTTAGAAAACAACTATCATTGTATTTTTATTAATCTCAAGCTTTTAATTTCTATTTTAATTTTAATACATTTTATTATGAAATTCAATATTTATTTGTAAGATACTTATACTTAAATTTCAAATTAAATTTCTATTTGTAATCAAAAATTTATTTATTTATTCTAGAAACCTCTAACTAATTCACAATTTATTTTCAAAAGTTAACTTAATTGCCAAATTAAACTTGGTAAATTTTCAGGAATGTTACAGTTTCCCCCCATAAAAAAAAAATTCGTCCCGGAAATTTGCGAGGGAGACGAGAAAGAATAGATGATAGATTAAGAAATGATTGACCGGATCAGATCGAAATGTTTATTCTGCATTCGGTTTAACAAATCAGAATATCAACAATATGAGAACAACTCATACAATTATTTCACAAGATATTCGGGTCCACCGGTTTACGAATATGCAAAGGCATTAATTAGTTCGAAGGGATAACTAATCATTCATAGAATATATCGGTCCCTAAAGAATAGATAGATGGATTTAATCTCTACAATTTCTCAAACACTAGGTATGGATTTCAAATTCAGGTCGGAATACTCCAAAGTATATACCAACTTGTTCCTCTTCGGACTTCGATCTATACAAGAAATTACGATAGAATTTCCAATTTGGTTTTAAACGAAATCGTTTTATTGATACAATTCAAATTTAGCCTCATATTTTATTAACCAATTTAACTCAATTTAAAATTTTCAATTTATTTAAAATTTAAATTTTCAAATTCGTTAGAGTTTAAAACGAAAAGCTGATAAGAACCCGATGAAGATACGAAGTAAGGATTTTCTACAACGATTCGTAGGGCCACCATCACACCGAAGCTTCTTCTGGAGCTACCACGAAGCAATCAAAAGAATTTTGAATCGAATCAAAGGAGATTGAGAAGAAAGTTATTTCCACTGTTACAGGGTATTGACCATTTGTAGTGGTACTCCCCTGTCCCCTGTCTCGTTCTCTCCTTGCACTCATACTTACTATCAGTGGATAGTAAGAGAATTTACCGAGGCATTCGAACGAATATCTTAGGGATTACTCATTCTAGGGTATACTTCACCCTATCTCTAATGAGTTACTTAATGTGTTATACTCCTGAGCTAAAGTTTCAACCTTCAGCTCTGATACCACTTGTCACGGTCTAGGCTTTTCAACCATCAACGGCGGTCAATCTCGACCGGTAGGCTTTTCAACTATCCCAGCCACGCCGTGGCAGACACTGGTACCCTGCCCTTGCTTTTATGGCCAGCCTTTCGACTGTCACGCCTTACGGCTAACCAACCTCTCGCAGAGGACGTGTAGGGGTAAGAGTCTCCTGCTTGCCACCAACCAAAAAACGAGAACCCCCCATCACGTTTTACAAAGATAAGCAAGGTCAGTCATGGGACTGATATGAGCAAACAAAAACATTTTTATCTTTAAAACAAACAAAAGATTTTAAATTTTGAAATCCGCAATGCTTTTTGGAAAATGAAACTACCATAAGGTCACCCGCCACACACACAATGCAAACGCAGAATTGGAGGAGATTTCTCCTTATGATAGTCAAAAATGCTTGATACGCAAAAACCATTTTGATATTATTATTAGTGCATAGTGGAAAATATTTCGAAAGTATAATATTAATCCTAGCCAGCATACAACCATTATTGTATGCCTACTATAGCTACCATCCAAACAGTGGGGCGCCACCATAAGTAGATGGCAGGTAATACAACTAAAACTGTACAAGGCGCGTATTGGATGAATAGATTTCCAACAAATGGTCAAGCTAAGGAACTTCCTATTGCCACATGGGAACGCCTCTGGAGGGACGCCCCGAGAACCTACCCAGCTCTCTGCTAACACAAGGCCGGCTACCCCCTTCCCGGGAAGTAAAACTTAAGATGTGCCACCCCCGGTCGTTTGCGACCTTTATCCGAGGATCCTCTACACCAACAACATCACACGGTAATAAATATACTACAGTGCCCACATGAGTAAGTATCTGGGATCCATACCATGATACCACTCTTTTCCAAAAGAAATTGTCATAACCTAGGGGAGCTACCCTTGAAACCTTGTCGCATCTTTCCTGTTTCGACCATTACCGGTTTGTGAGGCTCGATGAGGTCTCGTCCACAAAGCTACGCTTTTTCACATAGCCATGCTTTGATCAACAAATGATCATCAGCACTTCGTATGCCACATTACCAAATTGGGAATGTATCACTGCTAACCATCAACTACATAACCTCTGAGCTCATACATCTCAGAGAAGGGTGTTAAACTAAGAGAATGAATCACCGCCACCAAACAGAAATGTATTTTATAGAAACCGGTTTTACATCTCAAAGTGTAATGTCAGGCACACATCCATACAAGCCTTTTTTGGGTTCCAACAGAACCGAAGGCAATTCCGAAGAAGCCTTTGCAAATCCGGATATTCACAATTCCGATCAGACTTCCCATCACTTAAGAAATCTCTATACCGACGCGACTCAGTGCAGAGACAATCGACGGGTTATCCTTTCGTTCTCGAAAATACCCGGTCTTCACCACCGGTCTTCAAATGTTATCCATAAGACGTATCATTATTTGGAATGGGTTATATGACACAAAGGTCCTCTCCCGACTAAACCGAACAATGAGCGCAATATTAAAAAACATATGGATATAGGATTTCAATTAAGTCACAGCTGATTATCCAAAACCTTTCTTTAAATGGTTTAAACGAATTACCGTTTTAAATCTTTTTAAATAAAAGGATTCATTTCACAAAGTTCACCAATTTTCCACATAGGTTCAATTATAGCTTTCAAACAATTTCAAATTGGATTAACTCATCCAATCATTTAAATTAAAGATTTAATTCATAACTTTCAAACCATTTCCAATTCAAATCTTTTATGTAAAATATATACCATTTAAAACTCTCTTCGATTTCAAAACAAGGGTTAATAATCTTTCACAAAGTTAAAGCTGATTACATTTACATAAGTTAAAGCCATTCAAGTGTAAAACTTGGGTTTAAATTTATATCCCCAAAATGACACTTTTTTAAATGGTTAAAAACTCATATAAACATCTTTATAACTTGTATAATCTTTTTAAACCATAATTCATAAATTATTTAATTCAATTTCAATTATTGATTTCAAATTTAAATCAAATTATTTAAATTTTCAAAACTTTATTAAGTTTTTCAAAATAACTTTTATTTTTGAAACTCATTTTCAAAAGCTTTAGATTCCAAGTCCAAAACTATTTTGGATTCAAAAATTCAATCTTTAAAATCATTAAAATTCTGTGACTTAACCGATTTCCTCGTGCAACCCATATTTGTGTGTGTAAGGTGTAGTTCAGGGGTTTTACACAATAGTGCAACAACATTAATCATCATAGATTACAATCACAGTAATATCGATAAGCGGTATATCCTATAACGCTTATCTATATACATAGGATCACAGATAGATAATATAGATGCATTATAGATAAATAAATTACATGCATCACAGCTTGAATTGAAACAATTCAAGTCACGAAGCATCACACAGCAGAGATAACAAAACAATTCACAGCATTCCATAGAATACAATCATCCATAATAAGGTTAATTGATCATTTGATTAATTGAAATCAGATAAATTACTAATCCTTGTTGATTAACATTAATTAATCACAATTTATGTTAATTAATTATCCTTTATTTATTTATTAATTTACCCTAGTTAAAGAATAAATTAACCTTTAATTATTAAAGAATTAATCTTAAGTAATTATCCTTAATTAATTAATCATTAAATTAAACCTTAATAAATTACCATTTAATTAATTAACCCTAATTAATTTAAAATAAGTAATTGTCCTTAATTACTGAATTAACTTTTACCATTAATTAATTACTCTTATTAATTAACTAACCATTAATTAATCAGTTACTTCTTAAATTACTTACCATAATTATATTAACTCATTATCCTTAATTAAGGAATAAACTATGCTTTAATTAATTATCCTTGATTAATTATACAATTTAATTAACCCTTAATTAATTACCTTAATTAATTAACCCTAAATTAATTATCATAAGTGATTATCCTTAATCACTTCCATTAATTAATTATCCATAAAATTAATTAATTATTCTCTAATTAATTACCTTAATGATTAAATAAATCTTAAATCATTAAAACTTTAATTAACTTTCAAGATAAATCCTTTACCATATTAAGGACTTAATTGTCATTATAACCTAATCTAACTTAAAATCTTTAGGGAAAACAAACTTTTAATCTTTTAATTTAATGAAAAACTAACACACTTCCTTAATTACTTTTTCATCACAACATTAAATTTTCTTTAAAACACTTATCAATTTATTTTAATAAATTAACTAATATATTTTTCTTAAATACTAAAATAATTTGGAAAATATTCCCAACTTCCAATCTAATCCTTAAAACCTTGTTTAAAACTTGTTCTAATTTGAGACTTAATTTATATTTCTTGAAGTTTTGAAAACTTGATTTATGAATTTCTTTAAGGCCCAAACCAAAAACGTAAACCCGAAGACCCTATTTCCTAACCACCCGAAAATTGGGCTGAAGCCCAAATCGAAGGAAATAAACTGATGCTTTCCTTTCTTCTTCTCTACCTATCAACTTCCAGAACACCAAACAATTCAATTCTGACGCCACGCAATTCAGGAAGCTCAACTCTGATCGACCCAAACAACTATCAACGAACATCGATGCTAGCGAAGTGACCCAGCCCGGAACGAAACCCACCCTTCTCGCCTATCTCCAATTCGTCTCTGCCGAGATATCACGTGCATGGGTTGCACGTGTACCACCTCTCTGATGACCCATTCGACCTCGCAAGCCCCCAAATCGACGTCTCTTCTTCTACTGATCGACACTGCCCTCTCGACGATGACGTGAATCCTTCCCAAACGAAAAATAGTCCTCGCTTGAACCATCAGAAAAGTTCCGGCCCACATCTCGATGAACTGCTCCCACCAAATTTCTCTGATCGAATCAACACCACCACCGATCGAAAGCCTTATCCTGACGCTACCTCTCTGCCAAAATCCATACGTTCTGATCATGCCACGCACTCCCAAATTGATCGCGACACCACCACAACCGAAGCCAACACTAAACCCTAAAAACGCATCGCTTGATCACCACAATGCACTGGAATTTTTTCCCCATTTTTCCACTAATCCTTGGCCTACAAGCTACCTCCAACGACGATTTTGACTTCCCACACTTCGTCGTTTATCAGATATGGATGAAAGTACCCACATTGATAAACTCGAGAATTCCCCTTTTATACGAATTTAAAAACCCTGAAACCATTACCTAAATTCATCTTTTTTCATACAGTTTAGTTTACGAAATCCAAATTCAAAATTAAAATGGTTGATTTTTTATCATCTCTGAAGGTTTACTGTGTTTTCCTTCCTTCCAGTGAATCCATATCTATTTTATACTTAATAGTATTTTTACAATTTCGAACTTGCAATTTCGAACAGGTTTTGTTTAGACATCAAAATCTATAAATGATTGTAGGATGAGAATTTGATTTTTAAACAGGTTTGCATCTTGTAAACCTTTGAAACAGAGATACTTGTATCTCTTTCCCAAACATGCACAGCACATTCATACCAGCATTCAAACACTTTTCATGACATATGCAAACTTATTCACAACATTCATCAATACTGTGACAACCCGGAAATTTTAACGAATTAAATTGGAATAATTAATCGATTTTAAATATTTAAAAGTTAATTTTAACTTGAATTCCATATATCAATATTTACTTGATAATTAAATCATTGAATTTTATAGTTTAAATATTGAATTATATAATTTGAAATTGGGTAAAATATTGAATATGGAATTTTAAGCCTGTTAAAAATAATTTGAAGGCTTATAAAATTCATAGTGATGATACTGAAACTAATAGTATGGTTGGAATTTAATTTAAAGGTGGTTTGTTCAATTTTAATAATATATCGTTTAAATTGACATTTAAAAATAGCCTTCCGACGCACAGTCTCAGAATTCGACGAAACGAGTTCCATTGGATCCGTATAGTTAGTTATTATCGGATTTAAATTTTCGTAGCAATCGGAGTTGTCGTTTGACCCGGGCAGCTCAAAATGCTAAGAACTATTTTAAATGGATTTAATTTAAATTTGATCGTTTTCTTTTGTAACTCGCGCGTACGATCAGATTGGCCTCCGAAACACGTTCCATTGTGTTCGGAATACGGGTAAAACCTTATAAACGTCGGTCGGCATGTCTGATTCAGAGTTCGGTATTTCACGTTATGGTCACGAGATATTTTTCAATATTTAATTATATAACATCAAAGCGTATTCAGGAAGCTTTCCACCAATTTCTATTTCATTCCGTCCCCCTCTTATTTCTCTTAGCAGATCACAATCTAAATAAATAAATAAATAAAAAGGGGAAATGGTCGAACCCTTCGAAATAATAGGAAAAACAAATGGAAGCAAGTAACTTTAAGCTCATGCCTTTATTTCCCTCTTATCCCTCATATACGAAATCATCTGTTCGAAGACGAATTCAATTCGTTTTATTTTAAAAAAAAAGGGGATCACGGCTTCTGGACATCGCGACTGCTCTTTCGTGGGTTGTTGGTCGCACGTTTCAAAATCAACTCGAATCGAGTCGAGTTCGAAGATCTGGGGCTGCAAGGTGGTGGCGTGGCTTGTTTAGGGTTTCGCGTTCGAGCGATTGATGGGATGCGATTGTGGTGGCTGTGGCGGTGACAACATGTGAGGTGAGCGTTTTCTTGTTTCCTTTTTCTTGGATTTGAGATTGAAAAGATGCAATTTTGAAAATAAGTGTCAGTCATAAACTGTTCAACAGGGAATATGTATACGACAAGAAAATAAATATAGTATAAATTGATTTATCGGAATATATATTTATATAGAGATTATAGAATTTATATGGCTATTTTTATCAGGATTTGAGTTTAGTACAAATCTATATATTTATTAAAGTTATGTGATTTATCTTAGTTACTAAAAATATTTATTAAAAGGAAATTTGTTTAAAAATAAATTATTGGTTTAAACCCAACTTATTGGTTTAAATTATTTTACTGGTTAATTAAAATTTTAAGGTGGATAATAAATTTTGCAATTAGTCAAATACTAATAAAACCACGATATGTTTATTCAAGGTCAAAAATCGAGAAACCAAGGCAATATTGGAATGGATTGGAAATAAAAGCAAAGGTGAGTAAATCTCACTCTGTTGGTTTATTATTTAAAATTTGAATGGTTAAATTTAAATAATTGGTTGAGTGGTTAAATTGAATTGGACGTGCACTAATGATGATGTGATTTTGGCTTGGTTGGTTCTCGAGTTAAATGTGGTTTGACTTGAAGTATTTGGGTTTTAACTTGTTTTTAAACTTAAGTTATAAATAAGGAAAATATTTTCATCTTAATGTTGAGGAGGATTTGATGATTTGTGATTCATCAAATTAGCAGGGTAATTAAAATGGATAATTAATTCAATTAATTAATGATTCAGGTTAATTAATTTAGTAATTGAGTAATTGAGACTTTGAATTAATTAATTATGGATTAAGTTAACTAATGAAGTTTAATTAATTCAGAATAATCAATGGATGGTTTGATGAATAATTACTTAATTAAATTAAAATAAAATATAATTACTTTGTGTAATTAATCAAGAGATCAATTAAGACGATTAATTAAGAGGAAATTGATTTATTTAAAGAAGTAAATAAATAGATAGTTAATTTAAAGGTTGAGATAAACCAAGAATGATTAGTATTGTGGTTTAATTAGCATACTTAATTTAGATTTAGGTAAATTAAAACATATTGGAAATCAATAATTTACATAATTAATGATGTAATTAAAGATTGGTAAATTAAAATTGGTTAATCCATAATATGCAACTTATGAGAAATTAAGTAATATAAGAAATTAAGGATTAATGTAACTAATATAGTTAATTAAATTGTGTAATAATTATGATTTCTTATTGATTTTGGGTTAAGAATAATCAATATTGTGAAATGAATTAAGATAATTACTTGAATGAAATTGGAAAATAATTAATCCAGGGTGATTAATTAAAATGAATGAATATGGGAGAATTGATTAATTAATTGGCTTGGAAATTAATTAGTGAAGAAATCTAAATAATTGAGGATTGAAATTCAACTGAAGTAAATTGAATTGGCTTGTAATGCTATTAAGCTTTGCGTATGAATAATTGAATGATATTGGATGCTTGAATGAGTTGATACCTCTAATATGAAATGTTGGGTATTTCGTATGGATAAATTGGAATAAGATGATGTGAGACTCGAAGAGGCCGGGATCGGGTATTGGGAAATACCCGAAACCACTTCGAATATTTTTATGGGTTGATATGTGAAATCTATATGCTGGAGTGAAGTGATTTAAAGGAATTGGACTATTTAAATCTAAGCTTTGGTACTTAGGAAATGGATGTGTGAAATTAGTTATGTCTATAACACATTGTGAACTTGTAAAATTGGTTTGAGTTACCCCGGGTTTTATATAAGTTGTTTGCTTTGGTATTCCATGTTAATTGAGATTACTCACGCTGGTTTCCAGCCTGACCTGGGTGTTACTTTGGTGTAATGCTCGGGTCAGACCGAGTATTACAGATTTCCAGGTTAGGACGTTCTGGAGCTCAGGAGGCGAGCTGGATGACAATATCGTATAGAGTATTCCAATGTATTTATATTATTGTTAATATGAGACTTGAAAATTGTATATATTCAGTGATTGTATATATATGTGTGTGTGTGTGTGTGTGTGTGTGTGTGTGTGTGTGTGTGAAACTCTGATGTATATTAAATGTAATCGATAGATATAGTATTCTTTTGTAAACTGTTATTATTTATTATATTTTATCCGCTGCGAATGTGAGATGTTTGGTGTTTCTTCTTCTTCTTCTTCTATCTCTTTCTTCTTTTTCATAACTATCTGGAATTTTCGGGTTCGAAAATTTCGGGTCGTTACATTTGGTATCAGAGCTGATAGGTTAAGCGAGAACCTTGGCTCTGGTGGGGATTACTCATTAAATAGAGTCCAAAGTACTCTAGAATGAGTTGAGTTATATATATGAGCGCGTACTTGTTATTTTCTTATATAAAGATTTTAAATGATTTTATATAAAAATATATTTTGATATATAAAGCAATATTTCCTTCTAATAAATATTAAGGTGATTGGTTGTTAATTATTGGAATTAAATTAAGAGTAATATAAATACAACCAAACTGAAGTCTAGAATTGGAATTAAATTAAGTAGGAACAAAAATACAACCAAATCGAAATTTAATTAATTGAAAAATGAAATTCTAAAATTAGAACTTAGGGATTAAATTACTTAGAAGCTTTAAATAAAGGTAAGTTTGAAATGAGACTTGTTGGAAACAATGGGTTGTTTGCAAATTGATTTGAATTTAAAACCACAGGTGGTTTAAATTTTAAAATATGGCTGCGAGGGTCAAGAAATAAATATGTATATATGTATGGATATACATGATATCAAAGAATTTTGAAGTTTGAAGCGGGAATTCAATTTGAGTGAGGTTGATTGGATTAAGTAAATTGGAATTTAACTTTGGAAAGTTAAATAAGTGTAGAAAAGCAACCAGAATTGGAAATTTCGAGATGAAATTGGAATTTAACTTGGAAAGTTAAATGGTTGATTTGAATTGGAAATTTGTGTGATCTCAAAACGGGTTTAAGATTTAAAAATTGAAAATGGATGGATGTTTTAAAATAAATTGGATAATATCATCCTA
Source organism: Allium cepa (assembly GCA_030765085.1). Classification (NCBI taxonomy): domain Eukaryota; kingdom Viridiplantae; phylum Streptophyta; class Magnoliopsida; order Asparagales; family Amaryllidaceae; genus Allium; species Allium cepa. The sequence continues at coordinate 555,335,130 of CM060931.1, read as the reverse complement.
TTGTTAATAAAAATCTTTAAATTGAGAATGGTATTGTATAAATAAAATAAATTTGAATAATCAAATTGTAAAATAAACTTGTTTAAGAACTGGCTTCAAACTGGAAGACTAAAATTGAATAATAAATTAAAATTTTAAAATATATTGTATTGAACCATGAAGTACATAAGTTAAGATAATTTAAAATGGAATAATAAAATTGAACTCAGAAATTAAATTGATTAAAAACTTTGAATAAAAGTTACTTTGGTTTAAAAGGTTAAACCAACCTTTGAGAATTTAACTTGAATTTATATAATTCGAGATAGTTTAAATTCAAGATTTAGATTGAAAAAGTTCAAAATTGAATTTGGTTTGAATTAATTGAATTGGTGGTTGAAGATGTATAAGTTTAAGAATTTAAACGGAAAATTGAATTGGATTATATTGAAATGATTTGAATTCGGAATGGGTTCAATTGATAATAATTCAAATTGATTGGAATAATATGAAATTAAAATCAAACAGGATTAAAATCAACTAGAATTTGACTTAAATTGAATTGTTAGGGTAGTGAACAGTTTGACTCTTGACTATTTTAAATAAATTGTTTTAATACAAACTTATTTTCTAAGCTATTTAATATATACAACTTTTCTTTCTTAAAGCTAACTTATTTTATATTTGTTTTACAATTATTTTTGGAGCTACTTAACCATTTTCAACTGTTTTCTAAACTAATTACTATTTTTTGACTATTTCACAAACTAATTTCTATTTTACAACTATTTGGCAATTATTTAAAATTCCTGGAACTATTCAACTATTTTTCGACTATTTTATAATTAGTTAACTATTCTACAGCTATTTTGTAAACTATTAATTATTCTCCAACTACTTATTTATTTTTTTAAAATTTACAAGCTATTTTCTAAAAGATAAACTGGTCGGAGTTCAAACTGTTATGGATTTAATACCCAACTGAGATAAGAATTGAAGTGATAATCCAAACGGGGATTAAGGAAAATGTGAATAAGTGAGTGAAAATTTAAGTAAACGTGAATAGAAGGCAATTGATTTGGCTAATATCAATGAAGTTAAATACGTAGGATGTACGTATATTATTCTATTCGCATAGTGATTTGATCCAGATTCGAGCACAGAATTTCAAGATAGTTATATCGATCCGAGTGGGATTTTTCACTCGATTTTCGACGGCGAACCTGGATATGGATTGTTGATTGGTTCTGGATGTTCTCTATCATAGTTATAGCTATGCAAGGAGAATGGCGGTTTCTAATCAAGAAACCAGATCTGTGTCCGCACTAGGAAGTCGGGTGGACGATACTAGTTCGGAAGTGAAATTGTGTGATCGAATGAGCTATCGGGTTGATATAGCGTACTGATGATATGTGTACATCGTAAGGATTTGAATGAAATTGATATTGGAAAGAGTAATCGAATTTGAATATTTAATTTTGAATAAACAAAGTTATATATCTTTGTTATATAGATAAATCTTTCCTTGTTAAATCTATTGCCGGAAGAAAAAGGATTTTTGAAGGTGTTTGAAGTATAAAAGGAGTTTTATACCAGTGAAAAGATTCAAAGTTTTTAAAATTTTATATATCTGAATGTATAAAGGATCTTATGAGGAATTTGGGAAAAGGTTTTGAGAACCTTTGGATTTGGAAAGGCTTTTGATTTTTGGGTAAAATCAATATTGAATTTGGAAAGCCTAGTTTGAGAATTATCGATTTTGGGATAATCGATTTTGTGTAAAGGAGCTTTGTATGATATCATACTAGCTGTATGATTTGAAGATACTATATATGTATAGTATAAAATGTTTTGATGATGGCTCTGGGGAAAAGGCGCTCCCTTGAAATGATCTTCTCAGGAGTGCCACAGGATGGTGCTGCCTTGAGCCCCAAGGGGGGGTTCTAAAGTTGATCCTGTGAAAAGTCTGGACAAAACTAGTTCCTGAGGATTATTGGGTAGCGAAAGTCGAGGGCGCTGATGCCTATAGAGGCATTTGGGTTATGCTGTGACGACAGTGTAACTCGATGTCGCTGCGGTCTACTGTGGGGACCATAGCGAAATCGTGTGGAGGATGAGTGCCAACAGTCTACACTTGATTTTGCCGGGAAGGCAATGCAACATCGGTAGACTGCGATCTATGGCCAAGTGGAGTGGAGAAGTTTCATTTTTGGCAGCGAAATTCGATGGCGCTGATGCCTACAGTTATATGGGTTTTTGCTGTGATAGCTACGTAACCCCAGTTGTAGCTGCGATCTATCGTGGGTTCCATGGTGTAATCGAGGGGCACGGAGGCCTACAGTTATCTATGGATTTTGTCGGGATGGCAACGTAACCATCGGGTTAACTGCGACCATGGATGAGGGTGATGATTTCCAGAGCATTCTCACCAAAGATATTTCCTCTATTTTAAAAAAAAAAACTGTTTTCTATATTTTCAATAAAATTATTTTCAAAGTATTTTCACTGGATGTTGAAAACGGGTTTACCAAGTACTTATAGGTTTTCAGTTCTACGCCTGATCAATGTATGACCGAATTTCTGTGAGAACAAGGATGGACAGGTTGAGACATCGAGTTATAAAAGGTATTTTTATAAAGAGTTATTTTAATAGTATTATGTGACTTTAAAAGCTTTTCTAAAATTTTGAAATAAAAGTGTTGGGATTTTGGGGAAATAAAAGGAAATCCAAACTGGAGTTTTAATGAAGTAATTTTGTAATTAAAACCGAATATTGACTTAGAGATTGGAAGAAAGCTAATTGGTTAAATAATTATTCGATAGAATATATTAATAAAGTTTAACTCGGATAAATAAAAAGGAATTGTAAGTTAATAATGGAATTTGAAAATGAATTCAAATTATAAATAGAATTCGACTTGGATTTGATAATGAAATAAATAAGAGGAGATGTTGTAAAATAAAAAAATAAAATAGAGTTGGGTTGGAAAATAGGATGGTTTGAATTACAAATAAAATTCAAAGGTGATTTGAATAATATTTAATGAAATTTGCAAGTAAATTGGATATTAGAGAAGTAATTATAATAGAAATGGTTTGAGTTGCAAAAAAAAACCCAGGTGAATAGAAATAAATTGAGAATGGTCTTATATTAATAAAATAATTTCGATAACGAATTAAGTAAGTAAATTAAAAATTTTAAAATAGGTTGATTGAGTTAAATAATAAATCGATGAAGTCTGATTAAAAAAAACTAAATCGGAGTTGTAATTGGAATTAGATTATCAGACTGAACTTAATATCGGCGGTATATGTGCTTGGATATTATTTTGATAAATTGAGATGGTGAATTAAAATTAAATTTAAAATGGATGGGCTAACTGAATTTAATGGAAGTTGCTTAAATGAGAATCAAATAGAAGCAAACTTAAGTTTGATGTTGGAATAAACTAAAGTAAATTAACTTAAGTTTAAAATTTATGGAAGCTTGGCTTCGAATAAGAGTGAAAGTCCATTAAATGAAAGCTTGGATTAAATTAAGTTGGAAATGGTCGTTAATTTATAAGTTTGAATGAGCAAAGCCTAATAAATTGTTTTGGATGAATCTAAGGCTGAAATAAAATGAAATGAAATGAAATGAATGGTTCATAAATAATTTAGAAAAGAAATGGAATTAAATGCAAAATGGTTTGAAATTAATTTAAAATAGTTATAAACTAAATAAATACTCTATTAAGCGAATGTTGTCGAATTTGTATAGAATGAATCGTCGTATGACGTAAATAAAAGTAATTAAATTTCTATGAATTGATAGGGGATAAATAAATGGGTTTTAGAATTAATCGAAGTGAATATGAGCTTGTTTGAATTAAAAATCAATTATATGTAAGAAATTTAGTTGCAAACCATTAAAATTGAATTAAATGGCTAACGAATTGGTTGTAATCAATTGAATTAGCTTTAAAGTTATATAAATCGCTTATGGGAAGCGTTTGGTGTTTGTTGCTTTTGAAATGCATGTGTTTAGCCATTAAAAGTAAGTGAAATGCTAATAGATTTTCTATGTATGGTACTTATATGTTTAAATTGAGTAAGTACAGGTACCGGGAAGCCGTTTGGCTGGATTTGGTCGCGCTTTTTGCTAAAATAAATAAGCTGCTTGCTTAAAATGCTAAATAAGGTACGCCTACGCAATAAAAATAGGAAATATGAACTGTTTTTGCTTTTTCCGACCGGGTGGGTCGACATATACATATTTATATCTCTTGTCAAATTGCAAAAGCTCCTCCGTACAAAGGAGACTCTGCCAAAATTTTCTGAAAATTTTGGGAGTTAGAAAATTTTTGGGAAAATTTTTATTAACAATAAAACGATTTCAAATTGGAAATTAAGGTAAATTAGTAAATGAAGCTAATATGAATCGAATTATACTTGAAAGATAAAATTTAATATTTGGAAGTGAGGGCAAATTGAAATCATGTGGAAATGGGAAAAACTAAATTGAAATAAATATGAAAACCTACATAAGAGAATGTATAAAATGATTTGCAAAGTTTCGATTGAATATTGTTGTTACACAAGATATGCAGGTGTTAATGGAAAAAGGAATTGGGTTTGATTCCAAAGGATAAATTTGAATTGCCCGACAAAAAGGTACGTATTTAAATTTCTAGATGAAATTGAATTGGGTTTTTGATGTAGCCACTTGGCTTTGGTTTTCTTTTGGAATTTGGGAGCCCGTAGAGGCCTTTTGTAGTAGTACCGAGCTAGCCGCGCAAAGGAGACGCTGGCAAAAAATTTCGGAAATTTAGAGAGTTAGAAAAGTTTTGAGAAAATTTTGATAATTCAAAATTTGGTTTTAACAAAGGATAGTTGGTAGGATGTTGAATAGTGAGTTTTGGAAAGAGGTAAACGGGTATTAGCCCATTCTCCCCAACTAGTAATTTCGGGGGCGAAATTCTTTTAAGGGGGGAGGAATGTGACAACCCGAAAATTTTAACGAATTAAATTGGAATAATTAATCGATTTTAAATATTTAAAAGTTAATTTTAACTTGAATTACAGATATCAATATTTACTTGATAATTAAATCATTGAATTTTATAGTTTGAATATTGAATTATATAATTTGAAATTGGGTAAAATATTGAATATGGAATTTTAAGCCTGTTAAAAATAATTTGAAGGCTTATAAATTTTATAGTGATGATACTAAAAATAATAGTATGGTTGGAATTTAATTTAAAGGTGGTTTGTTCAATTTTAATAATATATCGTTTAAATTAACATTTAAAAATAGCCTTCCTAGGAACAGTCTCGGAATTCGACGAAACCAGTTCCATTGGATCCGTAATAGTTAGTTATTATCGGATTTAAATTTTCGTAGCAATCGAAGTTGTCGTTTGACCCAGGCAGCTCAAAACGCTTAGAACTATTTTAAATCAATTTAATTTAAATTGATCGTTTTCTTTTGTAACTTGCGCATACGATCAGATTGGCCTCCGAAACACGTTCCATTGTGTTCGGAATACGAGTAAAACCTTATAAACGTCGGTCGGCATGTCTGATTCAGAGTTTGGTATTTCACGTTATGGATCACGAGATATTTTTCAATATTTAATTATATAATATCAAAGCGTATTCAGGAAGCTTTCCACCAATTTCTATTTCATTCCGTCCCCCTCTTATTTCTCTTAGCAGATCACAAGCTAAATAAATAAATAAATAAAGGGGTAATGGAAGAACCCTTCGAAATAATAGGAAAAACAAATGGAAGCAAGTAAATTTAAGCTCATGTCTTTATTTCCCTCCTATCCCTCATATACGAAATCATCTGTTCGAAGACGAATTCAATTCGTTTTATTTAAAAAAAAAGAAAAAACGGGGGATCACGGCTTCGGGACATCGCGACTGTTCTTTCGTGGGTTGTTGGTCGCACGTTTCAAAATCAACTCAAATCGAGTCGAGTTCGAAGATCTGGGGCTGCAAGGTGATGGCGTGGCTTGTTTGGGGTTCGTGATTTGGGTCGTGATCGTACGAAGAGGGTGGCGCGGGGTAGTCGCGTTTTCGAGTTAGGTTTGCAGCGACGAAGGTTTAGCTGCGCGACTGTTTCGCGTTCGAGCGATTGATGGGATGCGATTGTGGTGGCTGTGGCGGCGACAGCATGTGAGGTGAGCATTTTCTTGTTTCCTATTTCTTGGATTTGAGATTAAAAAGATGCAATTTTGAAAATAAGTGTCAGTCATAAACTGTTCAACAGGGAATATGTATACAACAAGAAAATAAATATAGTATAAATTGATTTATCGGAATATATATTTATATAGAGATTATAGAATTTATATGGCTATTTTTATCAGGATTTGAGTTTAGTACAAATCTATATATTTATTAAAGTTATGTGATTTATCTTAGTTACTAAAAATATTTATTAAAAGGAAATTTGTTTAAAAATAAATTATTGGTTTAAACCCAACTTATTGGTTTAAATTATTTTACTGGTTAATTAAAATTTTAAGGTGGATAATAAATTTTGCAATTAGTCAAATACTAATAAAACCACGATATGTTTATTCAAGGTCAAAAATCGAGAAACCAAGGCAATATTGGAATGGATTGGAAATAAAAGCAAAGGTGAGTAAATCTCACTCTGTTGGTTTATTATTTAAAATTTGAATGGTTAAATTCAAATAATTGGTTGAGTGGTTAAATTGAATTGGACGTGCACTAATGATGATGTGATTTTGGTTTGGTTGGTTCTCGAGTTAAATGTGGTTGACCTGAAGTATTTGGGTTTTAACTTGTTTTTAAACTTAAGTTATAAATAAGGAAAATATTTTCATTTTAATGTTGAGGAGGACTTGATGATTTGTGATTCATCAAATTAGCAGGGTAATTAAAATGGATAATTAATACAAACCCGAAAATAATCAAATTTCAGTATCATGACATATGCAAACTTATTCACAACATTCATCAATACTGTGACAACCCGAAAATTTTAACGAATTAAATTGGAATAATTAATCGATTTTAAATATTTAAAAGTTAATTTTAACTTGAATTCCATATATCAATATTTACTTGATAATTAAATCATTGAATTTTATAGTTTAAATATTGAATTATATAATTTGAAATTGGGTAAAATATTGAATATGGAATTTTAAGCCTGTTAAAAATAATTTGAAGGCTTATAAAATTCATAGTGATGATACTGAAACTAATAGTATGGTTGGAATTTAATTTAAAGGTGGTTTGTTCAATTTTAATAATATATCGTTTAAATTGACATTTAAAAATAGCCTTCCGACGCACAGTCTCAGAATTCGACGAAACGAGTTCCATTGGATCCGTATAGTTAGTTATTATCGGATTTAAATTTTCGTAGCAATCGGAGTTGTCGTTTGACCCGGGCAGCTCAAAATGCTAAGAACTATTTTAAATGGATTTAATTTAAATTTGATCGTTTTCTTTTGTAACTCGCGCGTACGATCAGATTGGCCTCCGAAACACGTTCCATTGTGTTCGGAATACGGGTAAAACCTTATAAACGTCGGTCGGCATGTCTGATTCAGAGTTCGGTATTTCACGTTATGGTCACGAGATATTTTTCAATATTTAATTATATAACATCAAAGCGTATTCAGGAAGCTTTCCACCAATTTCTATTTCATTCCGTCCCCCTCTTATTTCTCTTAGCAGATCACAATCTAAATAAATAAATAAATAAAAAGGGGAAATGGTCGAACCCTTCGAAATAATAGGAAAAACAAATGGAAGCAAGTAACTTTAAGCTCATGCCTTTATTTCCCTCTTATCCCTCATATACGAAATCATCTGTTCGAAGACGAATTCAATTCGTTTTATTTTAAAAAAAAAGGGGATCACGGCTTCTGGACATCGCGACTGCTCTTTCGTGGGTTGTTGGTCGCACGTTTCAAAATCAACTCGAATCGAGTCGAGTTCGAAGATCTGGGGCTGCAAGGTGATGGCGTGGCTTGTTTAGGGTTTCGCGTTCGAGCGATTGATGGGATGCGATTGTGGTGGCTGTGGCGGTGACAACATGTGAGGTGAGCGTTTTCTTGTTTCCTTTTTCTTGGATTTGAGATTGAAAAGATGCAATTTTGAAAATAAGTGTCAGTCATAAACTGTTCAACAGGGAATATGTATACGACAAGAAAATAAATATAGTATAAATTGATTTATCGGAATATATATTTATATAGAGATTATAGAATTTATATGGCTATTTTTATCAGGATTTGAGTTTAGTACAAATCTATATATTTATTAAAGTTATGTGATTTATCTTAGTTACTAAAAATATTTATTAAAAGGAAATTTGTTTAAAAATAAATTATTGGTTTAAACCCAACTTATTGGTTTAAATATTTTACTGGTTAATTAAAATTTTAAGGTGGATAATAAATTTTGCAATTAGTCAAATACTAATAAAACCACGATATGTTTATTCAAGGTCAAAAATCGAGAAACCAAGGCAATATTGGAATGGATTGGAAATAAAAGCAAAGGTGAGTAAATCTCACTCTGTTGGTTTATTATTTAAAAATTTGAATGTTTAAATTCAAATAATTGGTTGAGTGGTTAAATTGAATTGGACGTGCACTAATGATGATGTGATTTTGGTTTGGTTGGTTCTCGAGTTAAATGTGGTTGACCTGAAGTATTTGGGTTTTAACTTGTTTTTAAACTTAAGTTATAAATAAGGAAAATATTTTCATTTTAATGTTGAGGAGGACTTGATGATTTGTGATTCATCAAATTAGCAGGGTAATTAAAATGGATAATTAATTCAATTAATTAACGATTCAGGTTAATTAATTTAGTAATTGAGTAATTGAGACTTTGAATTAATTAATTATGGATTAAGTTAATTAGTGAAGTTTAATTAATTCAGAATAATCAATAGATGGTTTGATGAATAGTTACTTAATTAAATTAAAATAAAATATAATTACTTTGTGTAATTAATCAAGAGATTAATTAAGACGATTAATTAAGAGGAAATTTATTTATTTAAAGAAGTAAATAAATAGATAGTTAATTTAAAGGTTGAGATAAACCAAGAATGAGTAGTATTGTGGTTTAATTAGCATACTTAATTTAGATTTAGGTAAATTAAAACATATTGGAAATCAATAATTTACATAATTAATGATGTAATTAAAGATTGGTAAATTAAAATTGGTTAATCCATAATATGCAACTTATGAGAAATTAAGTAATATAAGAAATTAAGGATTAATGTAACTAATATAGTTAATTAAATTGTGTAATAATTATGATTTCTTATTGATTTTGGGTTAAGAATAATCAATATTGTGAAATGAATTAAGATAATTACTTGAATGAAATTGGAAAATAATTAATCCAGGGTGATTAATTAAAATGAATGAATATGGGAGAATTGATTAATTAATTGGCTTGGAAATTAATTAGTGAAGAAATCTAAATAACTGAGGATTGAAATTCAACTGAAGTAAATTGAATTGGCTTGTAATGCTATTAAGCTTTGCGTATGAATGATTGAATGATATTGGATGCTTGAATGAGTTGATACCTCTAATATGAAATGTTGGGTATTTCGTATGGATAAATTGGAATAAAATGATGTGAGACTCGAAGAGGCCGGGATCGGGTATTGGGAAATACCCGAAACCACTTCGAATATTTTTATGGGTTGATATGTGAAATCTATATGCTGGAGTGAAGTGATTTAAAGGAATTGGACTATTTAAATCTAAGCTTTGGTACTTAGGAAATGGATGTGTGAAATTAGTTATGTCTATAACACATTGTGAACTTGTAAAATTGGTTTGAGTTACCCCGGGTTTTATATAAGTTGTTTGCTTTGGTATTCCATGTTAGTTGAGATTACTCACGCTGGTTTCCAGCCTGACCCGGGTGTTACTTTGGTGTAATGCTCGGGTCAGACCGAGTATTACAGATTTCCAGGTTAGGACGTTCTGGAGCTCAGGAGGCGAGCTGGATGGCAATATCGTATAGAGTATTCCGCTTATTTATATTATTGTTAATATGAGACTTGAAAATTGTATATATTCAGTGACTGTACATATATGTGAAACTCCGATGTATATTAAATGTAATCGATAGATATAGTATTCTTTTGTAAACTGTTATTATTTATTATATTTTATCCGCTACGAATGTGAGATGTTTGGTGTTTCTTCTTCTTCTTCTGTCTCTTTCTTCTTTTTCATAACTATCTGGAATTTTCGGGTTTGAAAATTTCGGGTCGTTACAAATACTATTTGCATGCAAACCGAAATGTGTATAAGGTTAAGGGTTCGCTCACCTGTAGGTAGAAGAAAGACAGAGAACTAAAAACAAGTTTCTGACAGTTTCAAAATAGAGATGAAGCCTGTATATTTTTTCCTTTAATTTCTTTTGAAGCTTGGATCTGCAAAATTTTGTTAATACAAAACTTTGCTTAATTTCCTGTTGTATTTGTTTACTTATTTCGACAATAACAAACAAATTTAATTTTACTTACAGTTTGAATCCTTTTATATATATAACAGAGAAACTTTTCTGCATTTGAAAAAAGAAATTTATTTGCCTTGGACTTTATTTCATTCCTGCAACTGATTAATAAAGTTGTTTAAATCTTTGTTTTATTACTTATTACTAACATCAAATTCAAATTTTAAAAAAAAATTACTTGCCTTCAATTATCTGAGTTGATCTTGCATTTATTTCCTGGCCAAAACTGCAGCTCTGATCCCTTTGCATTGAGTAGAACTTGCATTTGATTTTTTTGATTTGCTTGCTAATTGCATCCAGATTTTTGAAGTTGCTTGATCATGTTGAACTTTGTTTCAGGTTGATTTTTTTCTTTTGATCTAAAACTGAATTCATCTTTGATACTACTGTTTGATTCAGGCTTTTATTGGGATTTCGTGTTCAGATTTTGAGAGTAGCCTGGTTTTAGTTTTCAGGTTTGAGAAATGAAGATGATGATCAGCCTTTTCTAATTTTTTTTCTATTTATTTTACTTTGGGTGTTGAGATTTGAGCTGCCTAAATCTATGTTATTGTCTATTTCAGATTTGGTGAGAAGTTAAATTATTGCATATGGGGGAGCTCAAAAGTTTCTAAAATTTTAAATTTCACTATTTTATTCAATTAAATATAGTGAATTCCATTTGTAAAAATCCTCATGATTATGAAATCTAAACACTTGTAAATTTTATACTTACATATGTATGTTTGATATTTACAATTTTACAAAGAAAAAAGAATTTTAAAAATAAACTTTATATCACTTAAGTTTTTTATGTATATAAGTTTGCATTTTACATCTTCATGCTAATAACACTTAAATATAACTTTATATTATTTTCACGTTCAATCTTTAATTAGTTCAACATATTTATACACTTATATATTTATACTATTTACATTCATACATTTTTTTAATTATCTATTAATTTTTGTACAACTTTTAAAAGAAAAGAAGGATTTAAAAATTTTGATTTCATACTAACAAATAGTTATGTTTATTTATATAAGAGAATTATATCTTAAAAATAAATCATTTGAAATTTATTACATCTCCCACATATTAATATAATTAAAAATTTAGAAAACAACTATCATTATCTTTTTATTAATCTCAAGCTTTTAATTTCTATTTTAATTTCAATATATTTTATTATTTTGAAATTCAATATTTATTTGTAAGATACTTATACTTAAATTTCAAATTAAATTTCTATTTATAATCAAAAATTTATTTATTTATTCTAGAAACCTCTAACTAATTCATAATTTATTTTCAAAAGTTAACTTAATTGCCAAATTAAACTTGGTACGTTTTCAGGAATGTTACATTTATCCTCTGTTCTTTTGATTTCATTTTTTGTTTGACATCCATAAGATTCTATGGGTGTTAAATCTCATTTTTGGTGTCAACATTTTTGTGCTTTCACTGAATAATGAATTCTCAGCTTGATTGGATCTCATCATCTACTGGTGGATTCCCATATTCGCGAGATAGATCTAGTTATTAACCTACAAACTTCCTATTCTACTCAGATTTAAAGAAAATCTAAAGAAAGATGATAGCTATGGGTAGAGGAACTATGCCTACTTCATGTGTTTTTAGAGGATTTGATATGCTAGAGTTCTTGTTTGGAGTTTTTCATGTGTTCATGTCCATTTGGAAGGGATCGGATACACTCAAGTATGTAAGATCTTGGGATCAGATGTTGAAGTTTGCACTAAAGTTAAGTGATTGTCGATCCCTCTTTAAAGGCCTAGATGGTCGATCCCTCTCTGAAGTTCATGATGGCCGATCCCTCTCCAATCTCGCCAATGCCGAACCCTCCAAATAGCATATATGTCGAACCCTCCAAAAAGCTTGAATACCAATCCCAAAAAAGATTGAATACCGATCCCTCCAAAAAGCTTGTATATCGATCCTTCCAAAAAAACATATTTGTCGATCCCTCACTCAAGGCTTATGGCCGATCCCTCTAAAAGACCTAAATACCGACCCCTCTCCAATATGTCTACCGATCCATTTCCAAGGGGTATATACCGACCCCTCTCCAGTATATGTAACGATTATTATACCGCCTTTTGGAAAGGCCGTGACACTAAGAATTTAACTGGAAACCGACGACAGTCCATCCCGAAGATCGATTCTAAACAGGTTTACAATGGATACTAGCAAATTTAGTCCGATTTTGGATCGAGCTAGAATTGATGCTATATGACAAGCAAAGCTAGGAAATCTAACTTTCCAAATTTCAAGTCAATCGGGGTTCGTATGCTCGAGTTATGGACCGTTCAAGTTTCACGAGAAGGATGTTTATTTTGTATCCATCGAGTTTCATAACCATCAAGTTGGCAATCATCTCCTTCGTATCCACTTTGTTCGTATCCATAGAAGACTCCTCGTATCCATCACTTGGAAATGCTTCGTACCGCTTCATGATCCGCCTAGGTCGTATCGATCACCACTTGCCTAATTCGTATCGATTGGACCAGTGATCGATACGAAATAAACAACTCCTCCCATCAAAGCGAATCCAATCAATAAGCGACGTGAAGTAGGTTCTGAGTTATCGATACGAAGAATTCTACAAGCTCATATCCATTTATAAAGGACCGACATGAAATGGAGAGCAAGGAAACGATATGAAAGAAAATATTCCAGGTCGATACGATCAAAGCAATGGATATGAACAAGACCTACAAGGAAGATAGATTCGGTCACTCGGCATGTAAAGTGGATCGATCCTACAAGATAGCGCCATGTGACCTGGCAAGCACATGCCCAGAAGCGTACGAAGGTATCGACACGAAGTTAGCAGTGTGCAACAAGTTCAAACCTGCATCGATCGTAACTCAAAATCTTCAAGTCCGAATGACACCTAATTTTCACAAGAGCATGCGTACAACCTCAAGAATGTACCTGATCGATCCTAACCTAAAACGAACATTTCTTGATCAATAAGAACTCGCTATGTGTCACTCTTAAATCGAGATGTAATCACCAAGGATCGATCCCATGGGCCTACCCACGTGAGAGAAGAAGTCTTTCGAGTTTGGGGCAAGATATTTGCTATCTACGCCTATAAATAGTAGCCCTAGGCCTTTAGAAAAGAGGACTTTTGGCCTCTCTATGTCGATACTCTGCCTAAATTACTGCTACACTTTAATTGTACTATTGTAATCCACTTGCAACCAATGATTTATAATCAATAAATATCAACTATTCCATAGTAGACGTAGGCCTTACGCCGAACCACTCTAAATTTGTGTGTTTCTGCACTTTTTCTTATCTGCTGATTGGTGTGTTTGGTAGATCCGTCTCATTTTATATTTACTTTCTTCATTTTATCTCTTTAAAAACATCCGAAGAGTGTTGTGTCCAATTTTAGTACAAACACTTTGGCGCTTTCACTTAAAAAACCCAGCTTTTCTCCTGCTCATTGAATCTACTAGCGATATTGGATTGTAAGAATCTAAGGAGAAGATCTAGATCTCAAGCCTAGAAGTTCTTCCATCCTATTCAGATTTGCACCAAGTCTAGGAGAGAACTTCGCTATTCACCATGGTCGCTACTAGGACTACCTCAACTGCTGCAGATCCAAAATGATGGGATAGGTAGAACCCCGCACAACTTCCCTCTGTGGACCAGAATGCTGCTGGGCCTTCGGATCCACAAGGCCCTGTCATCAGGGAAGAGTTCCAACTACTGATGCAAGAGCTGACTCAAAGTCACCGGCAGCTTACCCAGCAGCACCGTGCCAACGTGGAGTTGACCAATCGGCTGAACCGTGAAAGACGAAGGAGATCTAGAAGGGATCAGACTTCCTACTTATCTACTGAATGTTAACTCCACTTTTTCAGCAAGGCTATGATATCAAAAATCGACCGAAAAGCCAATGATAATTCGTCTCGATTCTGTTGAATGGTTTTTCAGATAAGATCCCCTACGGAGGGGGGGTCCAGGGGGCAGCGCCCCGTCCAAAACGGTATACGACCTAAAGCGTCAACAAGTTAACGGGTTAGAAGACCTTGCAACCTAAGATGACCTCGCGACCTAAGCTGGACCAAAGATCAGCAACCTAACGAGTTAACCTATCAGCGACTTAAGGCATAAAGCGGCTCAACCGAGTTAACGAGTTAACAGAAGAAGCGGCTTAACGACTTAAGAAGTGCCACGACTTAACGACTTAAGAAGTGCCACGACTTAACGACTTAAGAAGTGCCACGACTTGATGACTTAAGAAGTGGGACGACCTAACTGATGAAGCGGGATAATGAACTAAAGGGTTAAAGGAGTTAGCAACCTAAAAGGATAAAAGGACTTACGACCTAACTGCTTAACGACTTAAGTACTTCACGACCTAAGGAGTTAAAGCGGCAGCGACCTAATACTTTCACGACTTACTTTAAGTCGTTCACGACTTAGCACTTAGTGAAAACTAATTCGCTTTCCCCTAAGTCGTTAGAACCTACCAGTTAGTTCAGATGACCAAGTGCGAACCAGTTAGGTCGTAACTCATATCCCCTTAACTCGTTGACTTCCAACGACCTATCTTAGGTCGTAACCCACGACTTACGACTTACTTTAAGTCGTAAACGACTTAAGGCCTGTTCAGAATTCCCTATAAATACGGCCTGGGCTCCAAACTTGAGGGGACTTTTGGCTCATTCTTCGAAGCGTCGATACTCTGTCATTCTCTCGACTCAAACAGCACTACAAGCACTCCAAACGCCAAAGATGCTACAACAAACTTCAAGAGAAGATTTGGATCATTCAACATGAACTCAAAAGATTCTTCTACATCAAAGTTTGAGCTACTAGTCAAAAGTGTGTTGTAATCGAAGTGCATTGTAAAGAATTGTAATCAAATCATCAATAAAGGAATTTAAAGTGGACGTAGGCTCGATCTTAAGCCGAACCACTATAAAACTGTTGTCTTTTACTACTTTTCCGTGATTTCTCTACTTATGCTTTGTTCCCGTACCAACGGGTGGTGCTTTCATACTTACACTACTTACACCGGGATGTTAGCGTCAGATTTTTACGTTAACATTTTTGGTGCTTTCACTGAGAATTGAACTCAGGAATACTTTCACTATTGCTTCGCGAAATTTTGTTGAAAGATTCTCTCTCAAAACCAGAAGCCTGTAAGAAATAATGGCTACTGGAAGACAGCTCAGATCTGATAGATCAGGTGATGTTCATGAGAATACTGCCACTTCTCCTGCTTCCAAGCAGCTCCAAATGAAGCTGCTCCAAGTGTTGGAATTACACAAGAGGTGTTAGATGCTATAGTTTCTAGGTTATATCAGCAAATGGAAGCCCAGAACGCTCTAATGCTGGAAAGAATAAATGCTTTACTTGGGGGTAACCTTCAAGCACAAGACAATGAAACAACCTTTACAGATGATGTCCACAATTCCCAAGAAAGAAATGTTCCTCAGAGGACAGCTGACACCGCCAAAGAGGCATCTCCCCAAGTTGGAGGTTCTAGGCCACAGCAACTCTTCGCAAACATTTGCCTCTAAACAATGGGGAACATCTCTCGGAAATGGTTCGACGAATCATAAAAGAAAGCATGCAGAGGCAAGAGGATGAAAAAGATTGGGGGTTTGCCCCGAGCAAGACTCCGTTCACCGAAAAGATCTTAAAGGCAGAGTTTCCAAGGAAATTTGTACCTCCTACTATCCCAGCCTATCGAGGGACAAGTGATCCAAATCAGTTCCTATACAAGTACGACTGGCATATGACCGGGGCAAGGGCAACAGATGAAATCAAGTGTCGTTACTTTCCGGTATACTTAGAGGGAGTGGCCTTACTTTGGTTCACAAAGCTGCCAGTTAGATCCGTGGATCAATTTTCTGACTTAACACGAAAGTTCAAAGATCAGTTTAGGCTATATGCTACAAAGGCCAAGGATATAATGTCACTCTCTAGTCTAGAACAAAACCCCGGGGAATCTATCAGATCATTCTTAAATCGTTTCAATATAGCCCTAGCTGAAGTCGAGAACGCGGAGCCACGGATGGTTTTGACTTATCTGATGCGGGCTATCGATAAATCGAGTGAATTTGGCAAATGGCTAAAAATGAAGGAGCCAAACTCACTTGACAAATTCTATAAGAAGGCCGACGAATTTATGCGTTTGGAAAGCTTTCCTGCGCCATCAAAAGCGATCGTGGCCGAAATTCAGAATGTCGGTGTTGCTTCTGATAAAAGAGAGTCTGGAGGACAGAAGAGGAAGAACGATGGTGGAAAAAAGCAGAGAGACTTGAAGAAAGCTCGCCGCTTTAAACCTTCAGACTTTACTCCCTTAACTGATACTCTAGATAACATCTTTCTCGCAACCAAGGATGCTATTGATTATCCTAAACCACCTGAGTCGAAGATTGGAAAAAATGCTATGCATAATGGGAGATTCTGTCAGTTCCACAATCAACCTGGTCATGACACCAACGAATGTCGTCATTTAAGGAATTAGATTGAAGAACTATCGAAACAGAATAAACTCCAACAATATGTCAAAAGAGACAGGAATGACCCATCCTCATCCACTCAGGGGAAAATACTTCTTGCTCATCAATATGGCTCAAATAAAAGAACTGCAGCGCAAGGATCTGAGAGGCTTATCATTAATGCTATCACAGAAGGCCCTCACCCAGCGGGCGGAAGCTGGGATGAGATGGAAAGATACGCTCGTGCCCTAAGAAAAGCCCCGGAGGGAGAAAAAGTTCCTGTTCTGAAAGATGCTGCCATCTAGTCCCCTCACACTGGAGAATCAATTCCGAAAGCTTAGGACAGCAATAACTTGCATCCATATTTTACTTTAAGGCTTTGTTACAAATTTGTAAAAGAATGATGGATGTATCATTCTCGTATTAAAAGCCATTGTAAAAACATTGCAAATGAGATATAGGAACTATAAATCTTGTGTTTTCTATTACTATAAAATGCCTGTTTCATTTCGATATGAAAATATCTTGAATATATTGCTAAAATGTCGATTTAATATTGCAGGCAATCAAAGCAAAGCTTACATAGTCAGCACATCACAAAGCTAAGCGATTCCTATAAGTCATTCAGCAAATAAATGTCAAGCCAGAAAAAGTTCCAAATTCGATTCCTGCATAAGAAGTGTTCCTCACAAACAGTTGATTATACCAAAAGGGCACCTTCCCAACGCGAAGGTTCCAGGCCCTTGCTAACCGACGGAGATCATTTGTGCAAATAGACATCCAGTTGGGTAGTTTGGGTCTGCCCTATGGATTCACTTAACAATGAAGAGCACTTCTCTGGAAAAGAAACAAATAACTGGCAAAGAAAAGAACATGGCTTTGGAAATGATAACGAGGAATCGCCGAGGAGCAAATGGTGAAGAGGCATGGGCAAGCAGACAGAAAACACACAAGCCGTCTTCGGAGGCACAGGCCCTCTTCGGAGGCACAAGCCCTCTTTGGAGGCACAACTCTTCGGAGGAAAAAGCCCTCTCCCGACGCACGAACAAAAAGCCCTCTCCCAAGGCATAATAAAAGTCCTCCAATGAGGCACACTTCCCAAGTTTGAAGTGCAAATTAAAGTCCTCTAATGAGGCACACTTCCCAAGTTTGAAGTGAGAATTAAATTCCTCCAATGAGGCACACTTCCCAAGTTTGAAGTGAGAATTAAAGTCCTCCGATGAGGCACACTTTCCAAGTTTGAAGTGCAAACTAAACCCTCCAATGAGGCACACTTCCCAAGTTTGAGGTGCAAATTAAAGTCCTCCAATGAGGCACACTTCCCAAGTTTGAAGTGAGAATTAAAGCCCTCCAATGAGGCACACTTCCCATATTTGAAGTGCAAACTAAAGCCCTCTAATGAGGCACACTTCCCAAGTTTGAAGTGCAAATTAAAGTCCTCCAATGAGGCACACTTCCCAAGTTTGAAGTGAGAATTAAAGTCCTCCGATGAGGCACACTTCCCAAGTTTGAAGTACAAACTAAAGCCCTCCAATGAGGCACACTTCCCAAGTTTGAAGTGCAAATCGATTCCCTCCAATGAGGCACACTTCCCAAGTTTGAAGTGCAAACTAAAGCCCTCCAATGAGGCACACTTCCCAAGTTTGAAGTGCAAATTAAAAACCTCCAACGAGGCGCAACTAAAAAAAAGCCCTCTTCAAAGGCACACTACAGCTCTCAGAGGAAAATTAATTTTTCCATCTTGAAAATGTTCTCCCTCAAAGGTTGTAGTGCTAAATAAAGCCCTCTAATGAGGCCCACTTCAGCAAGTTGAAGTGCCAAAGCCTTCTTCGAAAGCCCGCTTCACCGCATAGGAGATTCCACTTCTCAAAAACAAAAGTGACCATCTCCGAAGGATGAGGTCCTCTAGATGCAAGTTCCTTTGCGGGAGCTGGGGCACCTGAAGTCTCTGCTTGAAAATCTGCGGCATCATAAAGCTGAGTCAATTAAAAGAGGGCAAAAGTCCGAATTAAGTGCAGAAGTTCATCTTTCAGCAGAAATTTAACGCTCCTCTCCTTAACCGCTACAGCACTTAGTCTTTTAAAAATTGACTTATGACTGGAATATTCAGAAAGAGAGGGGATGCTGCAAAGTAAAGAACGAAATTAGCACTCAACAACTCGGATTCTGAAAATCTCAGAAATGAAAAAATCCAGCTTGCTCCACTATTTCTACTTATCAAGAAGACATTCTACATAAAGAACTGAATATTCAAAAGTAAAGGTGCACGTTTCCTAAAAGCGTGTGAAGTGTTGTGCAAAGCTACTTAAATAACAAGTAAATAAAGTAATACTCGAAATAATACTGGTTGGCAAATAGGTTAATTCAGAAAAATTCGAGGCTTGTTATTTGAAAATAAGTGCAGTATCAATGCAGATAGCAGTTATAACTGTGTAAATTTTGTATTGATACTTCATTCAAGATAGTTGATTCGCAACACTTCATCAAATCCATACTAATTTACTTACAGTAAAATATCAGTTCTTTGATCTAATCCATCACTCGATATGGGCAATCGGTGATGAGTATATTCGCCCTATTTTCCCACAAATGTTGCATTTAACAGGTTGTTAAAATAATCTGTAAAGAGATGCAACAAGCACTGGTCAAGTTCAAAAGGCTTCGGGTCAAAACAAAGCAAGTTTGCCTAGGTACGAGCTTAGCAGCGGCCTGAAAATTAAGCCGCAAGAGGTTAGGTCGTCAATCGCTCTCGACCTAGCAACTCAGTAAAGCATGAGTTAAGAAGAATCGAAGCACACGACCTAGTCCCTAGGCGTATACTTCGAGGGGCAAGTGTTAACTCCACTTTTTCAGCAAGGCCATGATATCAAAAATCGACCGAAAAGCCAATGATAATTCGTCTCGATTCTGTTGAATGGTTTTTCAGATAAGATCCCCTACGGAGGGGGGTCCAGGGGGCAGCGCCCCCGGCGAGGTGCGGGGCAGCGCCCCGTCCAAAACGGTATACGACCTAAAGCGTCAACAAGTTAACGGGTTAGAAGACCTTGCGACCTAAGAAGACCTCGTGACCTAAGCTGGACCAAAGATCAGCGACCTAACGAGTTAACCTATCAGCGACTTAAGGCATAAAGCGGCTCAACCGAGTTAACGAGTTAACGAGTTAACAGAAGAAGCGGCTTAATGACTTAAGAAGCGCCACGACTTAACGACTTAAGAAGCGCCACGACCTAACTGATGAAGCGGGGTAACGACCTAAAGGGTTAAAGGAGTTAGCAACCTAAAAGGATAAAAGGACTTACGACCTAACTGCTTAACGACTTAAGTACTTCACGACCTAAAGAGTTAAAGCGGCAGCGACCTAATGCTTTCACGACTTACTTTAAGTCGTTCACGACTTAGCACTTAGTGAAAACTATGTCGCTTTCCCCTAAGTCGTTAGAACCTACCAGTTAGTTCAGATGACCAAGTGCGAACCAGTTAGGTCGTAACTCATATCCCCTTAACTCGCTGACTTCCAACGACCTATCTTAGGTCGTAACCCACGACTTACGACTTACTTTAAGTCGTAAACGACTTAAGGCCTGTTCAGAATTCCCTATAAATACGGCCTGGGCTCCAAACTTGAGGGGACTTTTGGCTCATTCTTCGAAGCGTCGATACTCTGTCATTCTCTCGACTCAAACAGCACTACAAGCACTCCAAACGCCAAAGATGCTACAACAAACTTCAAGAGAAGATTTGGATCATTCAACATGAACTCAAAAGATTCTTCTACATCAAAGTTTGAGCTACTAGTCAAAAGTGTGTTGTAATCGAAGTGCATTGTAAAGAATTGTAATCAAATCATCAATAAAGGAATTTAAAGTGGACGTAGGCTCGATCTTAAGCCGAACCACTATAAAACTATTGTCTTTTACTACTTTTCCGTGATTTCTCTGCTTAGACTTTATTCCCGTACCAACGGGTGGTGCTTTCATACTTACACTACTTACCCGGGGTGTTAGCGTCAGATTTTTACGTTAACACTGAAATTTCATCTTCCTCTAAAATTTCTTTATATTTTTTCATTCATACATTATTCAAATTGTTATCTATTTAAAGAAAATTCATTTTGATTGTTATTATTAAAATGTAATAGTGAGGTGCATCAAATATATAATAAAATAAAGCATAGCTCCTTAAAAGCATTATAAGTATATGACATAAGTGCTATAAAAAGATAATGCGATGTATGAGATTACTGTCAAAAGATAGCAACAAATAAGCATTACTGTATCTACACATTTTATAGCAATATATATATATATATATATATATATATATATATATACTGTAAATGAATATAGAATATACTATAAACATGTTGATATATAGCGCAAAATAGGCGCTATAGAATAACTATTTTATAGCTGTTATACTATGCTATGAAATCATGCTCTTTTATAGCAGTTTTTTTGTGTTATAAATATGCAATTCTTTTTTATGACATGTCGATATACAAAATTTATCAAACAGCTTAGATGTGTTTACTAGCGGCTATATGCCACTATAAAAGACTATTTTTCTTACAGTGATATTTCTATATAAACCCAAATCATCATTGGAAAATAGTGAAAGTCGAGATTGCTACAAAAAATTAAAAGGGGAAAAAATCATACCGAACAATCAAAATCACTCTACAAATGAAAGTAGCCGCGCAAACAATCACTGGTAATCGAGATGGAGAGCATCAGAGAAGGAGTACTGTTCGCACTTCAAATTCCAAGTGGCAGCTTTCGGTCTACAAACCCTAAACCAGAATGAAGACAAAAACCCTAAATCAAAACGAAGACCAAAACCCTAAATTAGAACGAAGGCTATTTTCGACAACAGGCGATGGGTAGGAGAAGGCGTTGGCGACAGCAGCAAGGAGGGAGAAAATTTTTTGGACTACCATTTTTTTAGCAACGAACGAAAGAGAGGGAAATAAACAAAAAACACAGGATCAAGAAATATTAAGCTAATTTTGAGAGGGGAATACCAAAATATTGGTATAAAGGGAAAACCAAATTTTTAATAATTTCAATCAGACAACAGATAAATATTGTCTAAAAACAAATGTTGTCTGATCACTGTTGTGTCACACAACAGATGATTTTTCCATGTATTGTGTAAAAATGTGGGATAATAGAAAATCTACTTTATGTTGTCTGATTGTTGTTGTTTGATTCACTTTGTGGCATACAGATATATAAGCCAAATTTTTCCATAAGATCTTCATGTACCTATACTCGACCCATATCAAACTCATAAGCATTCATATGTAAAGATTCAATAAGTATGTCACTTTTACAATAAAAGAATATCACATCATTCTAAGTCACATTAGAGAGTATTAATTTCTTTTTTTGCATGTTATATTGGTTACAAAACTTTAGTCAAACAACCCCTTTACATTAACTAATCATCATTCAAGCAACATATTAAGATATTTATTTACATTTATCATCTACAAATGAAATAGTAAGTTGATATATTAAAGTTGCTTATAATTACATAATTGTAATATTTGGTTAAAATTACTTTCTAAAGTTCTAGGTATTAGAGAATTTTTTTTTTATGTGTTTGTGGTTTCCGTAATCCTTAGACATGTACTGCAGAACAACCTGAGCAAGTGAATTCATTTCAAGGCTCAATTGTCATGTTATGCTGAGCTGCCGGTGTTTTATTCATGCAGCACTAAAATTTACAACGTAAATATTTAGCAATGAGGTAAACTACATTTTGATTTGAGAACCTTAAGTTGCTTGCATTAGTTATGCTAAATGAAGTAAACTACATTTTTTCACTTTCACAGATTTACTAGAACAATTATAGACAATGACCACCTTCAACTCACAGGTTAATTCTCATTCTTTCATTAACAATTATCACGCTTTTGTTAGCCTCCACAAAGGGCACCTCCAATTACAAATGTCCACTGTGTATTTTTATTTGTTTCCTGTACACGAACCAATCCAAATACAATTGTAGTGTTGATAGCTTGCAACTTTCAAAAAAAAAATTTAGATGGCCTGGGCTCATGGCCCAGCCGGTTGTGCCCTACCTCCTGGCCAGACTTAGGTCTAGCCAGGTGGCCAGAATGGTGGACGGACCAATGGTCTGGCCCCCGTTTATAGCAGCAGCATATGCTACTGCTGTTTACAGCAGCACATAGTTGCTGTGTTGGCAGCAGTTCCCACTGCTGCCCCCACAACAGTGGTTGTGCCTGCGTAGCCCATCACCTCTTCTACTCTCTGGTGCAACCTATCTCCCCTCCAGTTGTAATTTGCCTCCATCTCTCTCTGTTTTGCAAATTATTTCTATAATAGCTTGTTAGATGAATCTGAATTAGCAATCCTGCTTCTATTTTTTTCTTCCCAGTCACATATCTGCATTATTCACGTGTATGCATGTACCTATTGTGCATGTGTAGGTTATATAGTATAGAACTAAGAAAAGATAAATGGCGTTGGAAAGCTGCGATACACAAAATCTAGCGACTATAAATTACTTGTTTGCTAGTGTGACAACCTTATGACACACTCTCATTTAATTATAAACAATGCCAAATCTGCTAAGTATTTAAAATAAGAAAGTAAATGCACATGCATCTCTAACTTTGTGCATAACATGATTGACCACATATGAATAATTCATAAATAACTTTTCTTCCTACATGTCTCTGTTAGTAATAAAAAAATTTGTTGAACTAATTTACTCGATGTCTTTTTAAAATTCCAAAAATGTCATTGCTTTCCGTTTATAGGTCTGCGCTTATACGGTTACCACCGCATCCATTACTCTCGTATATATAATTAGGCTTCAAATATGCACTGCTATATTGCTGGTGATATGTATCAATGATTCTTTGTGTGTATGTGGGCATTTTTATTACCAGGTTGATCAATCTTCTATTTCTCTTCAAGTAGCAGATGAGGATACGGAATGCAGATTACTTTGTTAAAACTGTTGGTTTTAACTTTTTATATCTTATGCATATAATTGTAGCTTACAATTACTTTATTATACTACATACATTTCAGATGCATCAAATACATGTTACAGTACTTATTAAATATTGGTTATTAAAATACAATGACTTAAAAAGGTACTTCATTTTTATTATGTAAAGGACCTTACGGTTACTGATATCCGGCCTTCTGGGCCGGCTACACAAAGGTGATTAAAAGGACCAAACTTGACTATTGATGGGAAAAATGGCCATGAGACAACATCAATATGACCAGAGTATGATATCCGAACAGTTATATCCAGCCGAGGGTAAATAAATTCAACGAATAGATGATATAGGACGTCAGAATTATGGAAATTAGCTTAGTGGAATCGGGGTCGGCATAGACATTTGACAAATTGAAGGGTGTATGAATGGATCAGCATATTAGTGGCATATACAAGAAGGGGTCGGCATATTGGATGGATCGGTATGGAAATGGTAGGGATCGAGTCGGCGTGGTACATATCGGGTCGGCATAGAATGGTGGGACCGGCATGGTATGTGGTATAGTAGGATCGGCATAGGGTATGGAGACAGTGGGGTCAGTATACCAAGATGGATCGGCATGGTGGTATGGTCCGGATCAGCATGATGATATAGATCGACATACTGAGTTGGGCTTAGCCTTCCTTAGGGTGGGTCCAAATGGTCAAGGGGGTCTAGGTCTCGAGATGTCGGTCAGGTTGGAAGCTAGCCGCCTTCATCTATAAATACAAGGGTTGGGTGCCATTTGGAGTACTTGTTCTTCTTCTTCTTGCTTCGGAGGCTCTGCGATTTTTATTTCTTGAAACTTATATCAATGGATCCAAGCTGATCTAAATGCTCCTGTAATTTTAATCTAATGAAATATTATTAAGTATGAAGTGGATGTAGGCCAAAGTCACTGAACCACTATTAAATTTGTGTGTTCATTTACTTTTATCCTATGTTCTTTTGATTTTATTCTTTGTTTGATATCCATAAGATTCTACGGGTGTTGAAGCCCATTTTTGGCTTCAACATTTTTATGCTTTCATTGAGAAATGAATTCTCAACTTGATTGGATCTCATCATCTACTAGTGGATTCCCATATTCACGAGGTAGATCCAGTTATCAACCTGCAAACTTTCTATTCTACTCATATTTAAAGGAAATCTAAAGAAAATTGATAGTCATGGCTAGAGGAACTATGCCTACTTCATGTGTTTTTGGAGGATTTGATTATGCTAGAGTTCTTGTTTGGAGTTGTTCATGTGTTCATGTCCATTTGGAAGGGATCAGATTCACTCATGTATGCAAGATCTTGGGATCAGATGTTGAAGTTTGCACTAAAGTTAAGTGATGGTTGATCCCTCTCTAAAGGCCTAGATGGTTGATCCCTCTCTGAAGGTCATGATGGTCGACCCCTCTCCAATTTCGTCAATGTCGAAACCTCCAGGTAGCATATTGTCGAACCCTTCAGATAGTATATATGCGGAACCCTCTAGATATCAAATATGTTGAACCCTCCAGATAGCATATATGCCGAACCCTCTAGATAGCAAATATACCGAACCCTCCAGATGGCATATACGCCAAATCTCCAAATAGAATATATGTCGAACCCTCCAAAAAGCTTGAATACCGATCCCGAAAAAAGATTGAATACCGATCTCGCCAAAAAGCTTATATATCGATCCTTCCAAAAAAATAAAAATAAAAAAATATTTGATGATCCCTCACTCAAGGCTTAGGGTTGATCCCTCTAAAAGACCTAAATACCGACCCTTCTCAAGTTTGTCTACCGATCCCTCTCCAAGGGGTATATACCGACCCCTCTCTAGTATATGTACTGATTGTTATCCCGCTTTTTGGAAAGGCCGTGACACCAATAATTTGACTGGAAACCGACGACAGTCCATCGTGAAGAACGATTCTACACAGGTCTACTATGGATACCAGCAAATTTAGTCTGAGTTCGGATTGAGCAAGAATTGATATGGTTTGACAAGCAAGGCTACAAAAGCCAACTTCCCAAATTTCAGGTCAATCGGGGTTCGTATGCTCCAGTTATGGACCGTTCAAGTTTCACTAGAAGGATGTTTATTTTGTATCCATCGAGTTTCTTATCCATCAAGTTGGCAATCATCTCCTTCGTATCCACTTTGTTTATATCCATGGAAGACTCCTTGTATCCATCACTTGGAAATGCTTCGTACCACTTCATGATCCTCCTAGCTCGTATCGATCACCACTTGCCTAATTCGTATCGATCGGACCGGTGATCGATACGAAATAAACAACTTCTCCCATCGAAGCGAATCCAATCAATAAGCGACATGAAGTAGGTTTTGAGTTATCGTTACGAAGAGCATAAGTTCGTATTGATTTATAAAGGACCGATACAAAGTGGAAAGCAAGGAAATGATATGAAAGAAAATATTCTAGGTCGATACGATCAAAGCAATGGATACGAACAAGACCTACAAGGAAGGAGGACTCGGTCACTCGGCATGAAAAGTGGATCGATCCTAGAAGATAGCTCAGCGTGATCTAGCAAGCACATGCCCAAAAATGATACGAAAAGTATTGATATGAAGGTATCGTCACGAAGTTAGCAGTGTGCAACAAGTTCAAGCTTGCATCAATTATAACTCAAAATCTACAAGTCCAAATGCCACTATATTTTCACAGGAGCTTGTGTACAACCTCTAAAATGTACCTGATCGATCCCGGCCTAAAACGAACATTTCTTGTTCAGTAAGAACTTGGTGCGTGTCACTCTTGAATCGAGCCAAAATCACCAGGTATCGATCCCGTGGGCCCATCCACATGAGAGAAGAAGTCTTTCGAGTTTGGGGCGAGATATTTGCTGTCGGCGCCTGTAAATAATGGGCCTAGGCCTTTAGAAAAGAGGACTTTTAGCCTCACTACATCGATACTCTACCGAAATTACTTCTGCACTTTGATTATACTGTTGTAATCTATTTGTAACCAGCGAGTTATAATCAATAAATATCAATCATTCCATGGTGGACGTAGGCCTTACACCGAGCCACTATAAATTTGTGTGTTTCTGCATTTTTTCTTATCTGCCGATTGGTGTGTTTGTTAGATCTGCCTCATTTTACATTTACTTTCTTCATTTTATCTCTTCAACCACATCTGAAGAGTGTTGTGCCCAATTTTGATACAACACTTTGGTGCTTTCAGTGAGAAAACTTAGCTTTTCTCCTACTCATTCGACCTATTGTCGATATTGGATTTTAAGAATCTAAGGAGAAGATCCAGATCTCAAGCCTAGAAGTTCTTCCATCCTGTTCAGATCTACACCAAGTCTAGGAGAGAACTTCACTATTCACCACGGTTTCTACTAGGACTATCTCAACTGCTGCAAATCTAGAATGACAAGATAGGTAGAACCCTGCACTACTTCCCTCTACAGACCAGAATGCTGCTGGACCTTTGGAACCACAAGGCCCTGTCACCAGGGTAGAGTTCCAACTATTGATGCAAGAACTGACTCAAAGCCAACAGAAGCTTACGTTGTAGCTCTATGCCAACGTGGAGTTAACCAATCAGCTTAACCGTGAAAGACAAAGGAGATCTAGAGGGGATCAGGCTTCCTACTAATCTACTAAAATTTCAACTTCCTCTGATTACAATCACAGATCCACGCGCCCACGGCTGCATAGAAGCTATACATAGGCTATCAGACATCAGCGCGCTTGGAATCTTGGACAAGTGACAGTTGGTCCATCAACTAGACACCAAACCGGACCCTTCTCCTAAGAGGAATTATTCCCCATCACACTACTGACAACCGCGATACTACCGCTGTCATCGAGTTAGAAGCTAACATTTGAAACCGAACGGATCCAAACCATCACCAACGTGATTATACTCCTGAGCCTTAGCTCCTGAAGACCTAGAGCCAAGGAGGCGAGGTATGGACCATCAATCGCGCCTGGCGCGTCCTCGCATTGTGGAACCCGGTCACACCTTGGCCCAGCATGCCTAGAATGTCTAGATGCCAAACATCCCGATAATGATCCGCCAAATGATCCATGAAAGCCAAGGCCTCACCAATGATGACTAGGGAATCTCCCAGAGTCATACCCTCTCACTGATGACATCCTCTACGCTGAACCGCCTTGACGATTCAAAATGCCAACTTTACTTGTTTATGAAGGGAGCTCTGACCCTATCCAGCATATTTTAAAATATGATTGGTTGATGGATGCCGCATAGGCTGATGATGCAGTCAAATGTCTAAGTTTCCAATCTTCCTAGAGGGCATCGCAATTATGTAGTTTACTCGCCTACCACCCTAATCTATTTCATGTTTCGACTAGTTAGCTACGAAGTTTGTCGAGCAGTTTCGCATGCATGTCACAAGGCCCAAAGATGTTAATACTTTGTTCAGTGTTACTCAAGCTCCCGGAGAAACACTCATACGTTAATTGGAGAGGTTCCACGCTAGGTGCGTCAATATTAGTAACCCTAATGATAATTCCATTCTGATGGCATTGACTAAGAGAATCGATACTGATTCTGAATTTGGTAATTAGTTGGCCGAAAACCCCCTAGGTCATTGGACCGTTTCTATTCCAAGGCAGCTCAGTTCTTGAGAAGAGAGGATGTGAAACAGTTTAGGAAAAAGAATGACGTGGGGCCTAACATGGAAGGAATCCAAAGCAATGACGCTACGAAACAAACCGGGGAGATTTTTGGAAAGATGCAGTTAAATATACAAAATCGGTAGAAAGGCAATGGAAATCAGGGTAAAATGTGGGATCAGAATCACGGACCGCAATGTAGAGCTCCCATGTTTGACACATATACTCCCTTAAATACATCCTTGGAAAATGTGTACTTGCAAACTTGTAATACTATTCAATATAAGAAACCTCCTCCGAAGCAGTCGTCGGAGAAACAGATTCAAATTGGAAAGTTTTGTAGATTTCACGATAGTTATGGCAACAACACGAAAAAGTGTCGTCATTTACAGAATATTATCGAGAAATTGATCCTAGAAAGAAAATTGGAGCAATTTATTCAGGCGCTACAGGCCATAGGTGTGGGCCCATCAAATCAAAATCAAATACCAAATCAGATTAAACCGTAGGAACCCACACGTGCCGGCGGGAGGTTAGTGATTAACACTATTAGTAGTGGTCCTCATCCAGCGGACAAGAGCTGGAGTCGTATGCCGGCTCTATTAGACATGCAAGCTTTGAATGTTGTAGTAACTGGGAAGACAGGGCTCCGGCAAAACAACAGAAGATGATGACAGACGACATCGTTTTCCGAGACAGGAATGCCGACAGAGTCGAAGCCCCTACCATTGATCCACTGCTCATTTCAGCTCAGATAAATCATGCTCATTTCAGCTCAGATAGTCCTGCTTGGATGAAGGGTTCTTAGTGGACAGTGGAAGTTCAGTGGACAGTGGAAGTTCAGTGAACATACTCTTTAAGCGAGCCTATGATCAAATAAAGATGAAGCAAAAGATTTGAAGCCATGTCGGTCTCGTATTCATGGATCTAATGGAAGTGCGATTATACCCATTGGGATGGTGGAGCTACCAATAGAGTTGGGAATTAGGGAACGCCGAAGAGCCCGGATACTGTAGTTTAGCCTATTGGATATTCACTCATATTACAATGCTTTCTTGGGCCAACCGTCCCAAGCCGAGTTTGGGGTTGTTATAGCCCATTGGTGTCTGACTTTGAAATTACCTACCGACAATGGATTCAGAGTTGTTCAGGGAGACCAGGCTGCTAGACGAGCCTGTTATATTGCTGAGCTATGGGAGGCATAGTGAAAAGAGAAGGGAAAGGGCATAGAGGAATCTCCCTACGTCCGCTTTGCAGATAATTGACAGTTAACGCCTGGACCTAGGCACCACAACCAATTTCCAAGCGATCTTGACCCAAGAGATACTGAAAGTGAGGATGAAGTCAAAGAAAGTTAGATTTCTTCGGTAGAGCTGATAATCGATGTTCTGATCGATAATGATGACGATTCTAGAATGACAAAGATTAGACCTCAGCTAAGCCAACAGATGAAGGGGGAATTGGTTGAATTTCTTCGAGAAAACCTCAACATATTTGCCTAGATGCACTCTGAATGTGTGGGATCTCATCAGACAACGCAAGCCACACCTTGAATATTGACCCACGGCATGTCTCGGTCAAGCAAAAAATGCATGGTATGGATTCAGAGAGATCCGCCGCTCTAAAGGAAGAGGTAGGTAAACTCAAGTCGAACGGGTTTATCCGAGATGCGCTATATCCAGAATGGGTTTCCAACCCTATACTTGTGAGAAACCTAATGGGAACTGGAAAACATGCATTGACTACTCAGACTTGAATAAAGTTTGCCCAAAGGCAGTTTTCAACTTCTCCGGATTGATCAACTTATAGATTCAACAGCCGGACACGAGCTTTTATCCTTCATGGATGCATATTCCGGCTACAATCAGATTCCCATGCACCTGCCCGATCAAGAGCATACCAGTTTCATCACCAATCTATGACTTTACTGCTAGAAAGTCATGCCATTTGACTTAAAAATGCTGGAGAAACTTAGCAAAGACTAGTTAATCAAATGTCTGCTAACTAGATTGGAAAACTATGGAAGTATATTTGGATGACATGCTTGTAAAGTCGCAATTCTCCACCTGCCATATCGGAGACCTAGAAACGACGTTCAACATCCTTCGAGAGGATAGAATGAAGCACAACCCATTAAAGTGTCACTTTAGGGATGTATCCAGAAAATTTCATGGGTCCATCGTTAATGCTCGGGGAATCAAGGCTGATCCCAAGAAAATCTGAGAATTTAGGAATCTTGAGACTCCGAGGACCATAAAACAAGTTCAAAGCCTCAACAGGAAGGTAGCAGCGCTGAGTAGGTTCATCCCAAAGTCCACTGCAAATGCATCCCGTTCTTTAACCTAATTAGGAAAGGCAAATGGAACTTTGACTGGACTATCGAATGTGAAGGTGCATTTCGAGCACTGGTTAAACACCTATCCAAACCACATATTCTATCAAAGCCTATTGATCATGAGAGATTGAACATCTACTTGGCCATGTCAGAAAACACAATCAGTGCTGCTTTAATTCGGGAGGAGGATAGGATACAACATCTAGTATATTACATCAGCAAATGACTGAACGGAGCAGAGATAAATTATCCAAATTTGGAGAAGTTGGCTTACTATCTTGTCATTACCTCGAGAATGCATCGTCCATATTTCCAGGCTCATCCTATCACTATCTACACCGACCAGCCATTACGACAGGTCCTTACGCTGTCTGAGATATCTGGTAGGTTACTCCAGTGGAATATCGAGCTGAGTTAGTTCGACATCATTTACACACCGAGGCAAGCTATTCAAGGATAAGTCCTAGCAGACTTCATCGCCAAATTCACTATCCCAGAGGACTTGCCCGAAACCAGTGAATCTCCCAAATATGTCTAGAAGCTGCATACTGATGGTGCATCAAATGACCGTTGCTCAAGCATTGGGGTTGTGCTCGAAACTCTTAAAGGCCGATCTATATGCTATGCTTTGAAGTTCGATTTTCGTACAACCAAAAAAGAGGCCAAATATGAAGCCTTGCTCGCCGGACTCGGGCTTGCCAGAGATTTGAGAACTATTGCTATGGAGATTTACTGCGATTCACAATTAATCATGTGCCAAGTTCAGGGGAATACCAGGTCTGAGACCGGAGACTGGCTGCTTATCTTGCTCGGGTCCAGGAAATATTAAACCAATTCGATTATTATGCCATCTATTGTATACCCCGAGAATACAACCAGAAGGCCGATTCCTTGGCTAAGTTAGTCAACACTGATATGGCACAGCAAATGGGATTCGTTCCTGTTGAGACACTATCTTCCTTGAGTATTGATCAAATGGAGACTGGTTGGGTACACGAAGTCATACCCGATAAGGAATCGTGGATGACTCCGTTTAGGAGCTACCTCGAGTGTGGGACCCTGCCAGAGCATAGGAGTGAGAAAAGACAGGTTCTCCGAAAGGCTTTGCGATTCACTATCCAGAATGAAGTCATATATGAAAGAGGATACTCTGTTCCTTTACTCCGGTGTATCGCCCGCGATGAAACCAAACGAGTGTTACATGATTTGCATGAAGGAGAATGTGGCGACCACACCAAAGGGCAAGCTCTTGCTAAGAAAGTACTCCGATACGGCTATTGTTGGTCGATTGTAAATCACGACGCATCAGATTATGCTAGGAATGTGACAGATTTCAGAAGAATGCTCGGATTCCAAGAGCCCCGCCCACCGAAATAACTTAGATGGTCAGTCCTTGGTCGTTCGCAATATGGGGCATCGATATTATTGGATCTCTACCTCTGGCTAACGGTGACGTAAAGTACTCCATCATTGCAGTTGATTACTTTACCAAATGGGTGGAAGCCGAGCCCCTTGCTACTATCACAATGAAGAAAGCGATCAGCATTGTAGTACGCAACATTATCTATCGATTTGGTCTCCCACATACCATCACCACTGATAACGGAGTCTAATTCGATAATGTCGAGTTCAATAATTTCTGTTACCAATTCTGTATCTGAATGAAGTTCTCTACAGTTGCACACCCTTAAGCGAATGGACAAGTCGAAGCTGTTAATAAAGTTATAAAGTTCATTCTGAAGAAATGATTGGTAAATGCAGAGGGCAAATGGGTCGATGAACTTCCTATGGTTCTATGGGCTTATCAAACAACCCATAAGTCTGTGACTGACCACACTCCATTTTCACTTTCCTAAGGTGCAGAAGCTGTTATTCCAATCGAGTTAGAAGTGCCTTGTCATCCTGTGACATATTATGATCCGAAGATAAATGATATATTACCTGTCGGATCTCTGGACTTACTAGATAAGAAGTGTGAAGAGACTGATTTTAGGGCAGCCACGCACCGTAGTAGAGTCATCTGATTGTACAATGCTAAGGTCCGTCCCCGAACCTTTGAACTTGGCGATCTTGTGCTCAAGAGGATTTACCCGATCCGCATATGAAATCTACGTGGGAAGGAGCGTATGTTATTGAATGAAGACCCGAAGACGACATGTTTAAATTATTGACCGTTGATGGTCTCACTTTGTTGAGAGCCTAGAACAGCGAGAGTCTCCGTCACTACTACACATAACATGCTTTATTTATTCATTTAATCTGCTTTTCGTTTGCAATTTTCTTATACATTTTGGAATTTTAACTTGTAATAAGGCAACTGACTTTGCTATACTTTCTCATTTCAGCAATAAAATGCAACCTCTTCAAGCCAGAGCAGTGATTCTTAAAATGCATCATACGACCATCACAATGCACGGAGAGCTAAGTTCCATCTTACGATTGGACTTGTTTAAATAGGGTGTGACTATGATATGGTCGGTCACTCGCTAAGTGAAACATGAGCTTGGGGAAAGCCATCACCCTAAAGCCAAAAAGGTTTGATACACGACAATTCTCTAACTAACTCTGACGCCCAGAGTACGAGCTGGAGTACAAACTTACAAATATGGGCTCTAAGAGGGTGGATCCTTCCACCTAGCGACTTCACCCGTATTTAATCCAAGTCTTAGAAGGATGGATCCATCCCTCTAATGAACTCACTTGTTAACTCAGGGTGGATGTGACCCGACCGTCCGCGATCCTGAGAAATCTATCGTCCCAAAAGTGCGAACGAAATCCTAAAACTCAAAACAAATGTGATCGACCGTCTGTTGACTAACCCTAAGTCCTCAGAGCATGGACTAGAGTATAAGTTGCAATTGGGTATGACTGACCACCCACAACTAACTCTAAGTCCCCAGAGTAAGGACTAAAAATATAAACTTCAATTGGGCATGACTGACCGCCCACAAATCAGCCTAAAGAGTGTGGACACGAACCTAATTATTAGAATGGGTGTGACTGGCCACCTGAAAAGCAACTTA
The DNA here is from genome assembly GCA_030765085.1 of Allium cepa. Lineage (NCBI taxonomy): Eukaryota > Viridiplantae > Streptophyta > Magnoliopsida > Asparagales > Amaryllidaceae > Allium > Allium cepa. The sequence goes on along the minus strand of CM060931.1, from coordinate 555,301,179 downwards.
AGTCCTCGAAACATGGACGTAACTTTAAACATTAAGTCGGCATGATCGACCGCCTGCATGCGAGTTCAGTCCCCAGAGTGTGGATGCGATTGTCAATAAGTGAGCAAATGTAACCTAACCACTCGAACTCATCTCTCTACCGTTAAGTTTCAGATGGAGTGAAGCTAAAAATGTTGAAGGTGAAGAGCAACCACCTCTAACCACTTCGAATCATCCCCTAGACTGGGGCATGACTCCAACACCAATTACTAATCGAGACGGTACAATGGTGAGGATCGATTTAACATTTGGTTACGACTCAAAGCTATGACTCTAGAACTTAACAATGAACACAAGGTTGATACAGAGACTTGTGCTTCGAAAATATGTCAAAAGAAAACTCCAATGATGCAATATTTAAACAAATAAAACTCAAAGTTGTGCAAAAAAAAGGAAATTTTATTTCATTCATCCTTTAAAAGCAAAGTAGATACACGGAGTCTATGCCAAAAAATTATACTAGCAGGGACCGAACCCACATCTATACACGGCCTACAAGAACAGAAAGAAAGTTCCTAACTATCTACCAAAAAGGAATGCCAAGATTCATTCCTACTCCTTGGTCCTCTTCTTCTTATGCTTCTTCTCCTTTGGAGTCGACCCACCGGAACTGCCACTATGAAGTTGCTTCGAGCTTTTGCCTTTGCTGGGCCTATCCTCGACTGGGGGAAGTATTATGGTCTCCTCCTCTGAACTCACTGGAATCGGGATGCCTTCAAAATGCATGGTCGGAGGGATAAGGGCACTTTCCATGTAAGAAGATATGGGGGAAACCCCGGTAACGATAATCGTGTCACCCAGAAAGATCATGAGTAAAGGAGATGGGCCAGGTCCTGCCATTCCGCCTCCTATAATGGTACAATTGTTGCGTCCACCATTGCTGCGTTAATTTCCACCATTATCGCGTCGTCATGAGCTGCTTGAGTATCAGGTGGAACGCTGGCGGCCAAAGCCGACGAGCTGGCTGCAAATGCACTTCCATTCATAACAAATAGCAAGTCAGAAAGTGGATCGTTGTGGGTGCCTTGGAGCTCATCCATCATTTGTTCATTAAAAGTGAAAGCACTCACATCAACTTCCCCCTCCATAGCGGTGGTCGTTATCGACTCCGTTATGATAGCCTCCTGCTTTGGGTTTTGTTCTTGGGTTGCAGGGGCATGGTCGGTGCTGCTTCTATAATTGAATGGGGATAAGAGAAAATGTTAGGAATTTCATTTGATAGTAGTCCAGACTTTGAATGAGTTCGAGAAGCGTACGGAATACCTTCCTTAGGTTGGCTCGTGGAGGGGGCCGGAGTTCCTCCTGACACGTGCTCACGAGCTGGAGATAGTTGTGGCTGCTATGGATCATAGGCTGGCACAGGTAAAGATCAACCGCAAGAGCAGATTCAGGCTGGACTGACGCAGGGATCTTAGGGCTTATATCATGATGCTCTACACCAGAGCCCTGTCCAACCTTCAAGTGCTGAGTAGCGTGATCAGGAACGGTGTCTATCTCGCCTCTTTTTTTCTCTTTCTCTTTTTCTCTCTTTCCCTAGCTCTCTCTCTCTGTCATAATAATCACTCTCTTGGCTAGAATAGAAGCATTCATAGTCAGAATCATGCCTAAGAGGTTCCCTGTAAGAACTGGAAGATTCGCATGTAGTGTGGAGACTGCCGAGCATAGATGGTTTCTTAGACATTGGATCTACAAAATTAAAAGAAGGGCAAAGTTAATTGTCTTCAGAGATTGGATAGCTTGTGAATATTGAGTATGTGATGTCGAGAAGTGTATGCATGTATGTGTTAACCCCCCAACCAATCGATTATATCGGCCATAGTCGAAGGAGTTGAATCGCCTAGATCGAAAGCGCTCTGAAGCCCTTCCAATCCGGTATCTTGTTGGAGCGACACATAGTCTGGGATCGGAATGTCTATAAGTCCTTCGAAGGGGTTCTCCATATGTGAGGAAGGAGCCTTTGAAATTATAACACCAGCGACTTGCAAAGACAACCATGGATTCCCTTCTCGTAGACTTACGAAGCTTGTAAGCAACCACCTTGCCTTTCCTTTTTCCCTCTGAATGTCGAAGACTATCTGAGGTCTGGCTATGGGTTCGTCTTCAATAGGTATATCCTCTACGCCGCCCTGCTCAGGAATTACAATTCTGGATGCTCTATGTCTAGTTGTCTTTCTAGAGCCTCCATGTGAGATCTTTCAATCCCTATGCTCTGATCTCCGTCAATCGGCCCAATGGCTCTCAAATTTTCATCCATAAGCACCACTTCGATCTCTCTAAACTCGGCTGGCACCTCCTGAAGGATCCTGATGATTTCCCTAAATTTGTCGCCTTTGAGACAAGGAATTGAAGCTATAAGGAGGAAACAACATTAAACTAGGTATCAATGGAGATTAACCAATTAATCGCCAGAGGGATTACAACACATACGTCTAACTAGCCGCCATCTAGCGAATCCTGCCAGGCACCGAACATAGAACCACTCGGTTTTGAAGTAGCTAAGTTTGGTCCAAGTCCCAATCACAATTCGACAGTTTCTGACTCCCTCTAAAAATATGAAGGAGGAATTATCTCCCTGACCTTTTACATTGAACAAGAATCTGACTTCCTCTGGAGTCGGGGGCCGAAAAAGGTGCTCCATGAAGACGATCAATAGGCTATTCAGCAGAGTGTACCCGTTCGGATGTAAATGTGACAGGGCAATCCCTAAATAAGATAACACCTCCAAAATATATTAATTGAATGATGGGAGCATCTCGGCTATGCAGGAAATCGATTAAAAGAAGTATACCCTTTCGAAGGAGTATGTGGTCTATCGTTCAGCCTTGGTAGTAAGACATCATTCAATGATAGCCCATGCCGCAAATAAATTCTCCCCAACAAATCTTCGAAAACATTGGATGGTACGGAATCTTGTGGATTCCCAATGAAGGTTGCTCCTGGTAGCTCGTCCGGAGCTGGACTTACGACTTCGGCCGCGATTATCGGCATCTCTATTATCAAATTGGGTGGACTTTGAGCCTCCTGTTGCTGTGAACTCCTGGGTTCCATTGATAATCAACTCATCAAAAACCATCATTATGTGACAATAATCCCATGTTTCCCCTGGTGTGAAGTGCATGAATGTGATGCAGTGCAGTGCTGTATATATTCATAAAATACTACAAGATATAAAAGTGTTCGAACGACGAGACTTTAGAATTCAACCGAAGTGACAGTTATCGCTGACCGTCACACCCATGCCATCCAGACTTTGGAGACCGATCCAAGTTAAGATTCGTCAAACTGTTATAGTTCCATTGACGAGCTTCGAATGGCATTCAACTATGCAGTTATTAAGTCATGTTATGTGAGGCAGAAGCCCATCGAATCAAATGTTCAAATATGTAAGTAAACTCGTATCGATCAAAATTTAAATTTGGAATGATCATCGGAAGTCAATTCATATCGACCATAAAAGATTATTTCATAACGATCATGAGGAATTAATTCATATCGATCAAAGTTTCGTATCGATCAAGGTTCATCAAAATTCATATCGATCAGATGACATTGGAGTTCGTGTCGACCAAGAATAAAACATTTCGTATTGATCCGAACCAGGGACTTCGTATCGATTAATGATCATGAAGTTCATATCGATCATGTGTTCCTTGAGTTCATATCAATTACTTCGAGTCGATACAAATTGTTGCCGCACCAGACCAATATGATCCTCACCCTTCCCTAATCCATATAAGTCCCTCACCTGTGGTCGATACGAGATCAGTTATTCCTCATTCCTTCATCGATGTGAAATTGAAGCCTCATGTGTCTTTCCATCGATGCTTCGTATCCCTCCGCCTTCCTTCTTCCCTAAGTGGCATGAACACCATTTCCTTCCTCCCTCGACCTTGCTCCGACCCATTCAAGCATCACCGGAATCAGCCGTGGCTGTGAACAATTTGGCACTAGAATTCGAGTCCCCTGGATATAAGTTGGTTTTTATCAATTAATTACCTAAATTCAGCAACTAGTTTAAGGGACTAAGGGTTGGAATCGATTTGAAGGCAAAGGCAATGTGAGTTTCCTCCAGTTGAAAGCGATACGAAGGCTGAAAAGAAAGATGGAAAGTGAAAAATAGCTAAGTACTAAGCCTATTTATACTAAAGAAACGACCATTCATCTCCCAGTTACCCCTACCGGTCAAAGCAGTTGCTAAGGAAATCGATACGAGTTAGTCACTTCATATCCAATGTCTCAACCGAGACGAACAAGCTTCTTCGCAACCGTGCTATGCATAAGTGACTCCCCATTCGTATCCATCCTACGGTCGACAAGAAGCAAATACAAATCAGATCTCTCATATACCTCCGATTATCGATACAAAATGTAGAAACTTATCTAAGCTGTTTGCATCCAATAAGTACACATTAGTGCAACACCTGTTCGTATCCATTGGATCCTATCGATACGAACGCCACTACCAAGTCATATTTTGCCAACTCAACTCCATCGATACAAAGTGCCAGTTTCTTATCCCTCTATTCGAAGACCTTGAGATTGTATCCATCGATACGATATGCATTGAGACTCCCAACAAATTCGTGTCGATTGCCATCGATACGAAAGCAATTGTTCAACTTTTCACATCAATCCAGGAGAGGATCGATATGAGGAGACACTTCAAAACAACCATCGATTTTGTTAAAACTCAAATTTCACATCGATTCAGGAGAGGATCGATGCGCGATTCGATATAAGAAAACTGGCAACGACTCGTGAACATATAAGCGTTAACGGGAGTCGGGCTAACATGCATTTATGTGAGATGAATTAACGTTCAATTTTTAAAAATTTACAGGAATTAAATTCTCGCCTAGAAACAATCACAACAGTGAACAACATATCTCTAGCATTCAACACTCTGTCACAACAATACACGGTACAATCATTGGCAGCCAACGATTCAATATTTATATTACATAGAAACAACCAAAGGTTACATTTTTGATGAAATGACGACCATTTGAAAAATTAGATATAATTTTTCAAATAAAAGGTTGCAAATTTTCAAAGCACTTCTGTTCACACAAGACGTACTTTGGGGAGCAAATGTTATCCCGTCTTTTAGCAAGGCCATAACACCAAGAATTTGACTGGAAACCGAGGACAGTCCATCCCAAAGATCGATTCTTCACAGGTCTACTATGGATATTGGTAAATTTGGTCCGAGTCCAGATCAAACTAGAATTGATATGGAATGACAAGCAAAGCTACGAAAGCCAACGTTCCAAATTTCATGTAATCGGGATTTCTATGCTCGAGTTATGGACCGTTTAAGTTTCACAAGAATGATGTTTATTTCGTATCCATCAAGTTTCGTATCCATCAAGTTAGCACTCATCTCCTTTGTATCCACTTCGTTTGTGTCCACGGAAGACTCACCACCTCGTATCTATCACTTAGAAATGCTTCGTACCACTTTTCATGATCCTCCTAGTTCGTATCGATCGCTACTTGCCTAATTCATATCGATCGGACTAGTGATCGATGCGAAATGAACAACTCCTCCCATCGATGCAAATCCAATCAATAAGCAACGCGAAGTAGGTTCTGAGTTATCTATATGAAGAACACAATTTTATATCGATTTATAAAAGGACCGACACGAAGTGGAGAGGAAGGAAACGATATGAAAGAAAATATTCCAGGTCGATACGATTAAAGCAATGGATGCAAACAAGATCCATAAGGAAGGAGGACTCGGTCATCGGCATGAAAAGTGGATCGATCCTAGAAAATAGTGCCACGTGACCTAGCAAGCACGGCGCCGAAGCGATACGAAGATGATCGATACGAAGGTATCGACACGAAGTTAGCAGCATGTAAAAATTTCAAACTTGCATCGATCATAACTCAAAATCTACAAGTCCAAATGCCACCAAATTTTTATAGGAGCTTGCGTACATCCTCAAGAATGTACCTAATCGATCCCAGCCTAAAACGACTATTTCTTGATCAGTACAAAATTGGTACATGTCGCTCTTGGATCGAATCGAAATCACCAGGGATCGATCCTATAGACCCACCCACGTGAGAGAAGAAGTCTTCCGAGTTTGGGCGAGATATTTGCTGTCTGTGCCTATAAATAGTGGCTCTAGGCCTTTAGAAAAGAGTAATTTTGGCCTCACTACATCAATAATCTATCGAAATTAATGCTACACTTTGATTGTACTCTTGCAATGCACTTGTAACCAGCGAGTTATAATTAATAAATATCAATCATTCCACGGTAGACGTAGGCCTTATGCCGAACCACTCTAAACTTGTTTGTTTATGCACTTTTTCTTATCTGCTTATTGGCATATTTTTTAGATCTACCTCAATTTATATTTACTTTCTACGTTTTAACTCTTCAAATATATCCGAAGAGTGTTGTGCCCAATTTTGATACAAACACTGATCCCTCTTCATAGTATGTATACCGATTCCTCGAGCTGATAGTCCTGCTCAATACCGATCCCTTCTACATGACAAACTACTAATCCCTCTAAAAGCCAATACAGTCAATCCCTATGCTACCGATCTCTATGTCAATAGCCCTATTTAACCGATCCCTATAGACAAAAAATTATGGATCAGGTACAACCTCTTTTTTTTAAAAACTTTTTTGGGTACCACCCAAATTTTGAGAAAAAAGCTTTAATTTTTTTGCCATAACGCAGTGCCCCTACATGCTGCGTTTGAAACTCAACTTATACATAGTGTATTCTATCCACTTCCCTTACATCGTGTGACTGGCCGGGGCATAGAGGATCAATTAATAGCTTCTGAATTATAGCCAAGGAATGGACAAGCAGTCGTTACTCAAATGATACTCCCAAAGATTAGAGAACATCGGTGATGTGACTCTAAGCAAACCCCAAAAATTTTGGCTCAAAGCCAAACTCGGGTAAAACCAAGATTTTCTCCAAGAAAACGCCAAGATGGCTCCAAGCACTATTCTTCACTGACCTAGCACTTCAAATTCAGTGACTCCAAGCAAACCAATTGCTGACTCCAAGCAAATAGAAAATTTTCTCGGGTCCGACTCCAAGTAACTTACCATTGATCTGCCAATACCAGTCCATCTTGCTTTGTTGATATCTCAGGAATGCATACACCATTAACAAGCATGACAAGTGGCTATAACTTAGAAACGAACTGGATGGACGATGACTGAAGCATCTCCCCTAGTCAAAGCCTATCCATTGAAGCTGTTTAGTGTGCAATATATCCGAGGAGATTCAACGTACCAATCATATCGGTTTGCTCAGGGAAAACCGACCTTGGACTACATCTCATGAATTCCTAAATTCCTCAAAGGTGTATCGATCATGTGGTTTATGCAATTATCGCTCGAATCCATCTCCCAATTCAATCACCCGGATCAGAAGTTTATCGAGCAGTTTAGAATGCACGCAACTCACACCAAGGATGTGACGTCATTATCCAATTTATTCCAGATGCTAATGGGGATATCATACTGGTGGTGTTGATAAGGGGAGTCAACTTCCAAACAGATTTTGGTAGCTAGTTGGCTAGAGAGCCTCCTATGACCTTGGATTGTCTCGATTACAAAGTGAAATTGGAAATTAAGCAAGGAGGAGGTAGAGAAGACTAGGAGAAAGAACAATACGGACCCGTTGGCTAAGTACTTAGATTCCAAGAGACGACCTAGGATCTCAAAATTCAACTCATGTGCTCTCTTTAACATTTCAATTGATAACATCTAAATGGAGACTCATGACTCGGAGCAGTACTAAAAACCAGCATCGAGAGAGTCCACGGAAGCCCAGAGAAAATTCGAGGACTGTTGTATATTCCAAGATGCACACGTTCCTAACACTGGTGATTACAAACACCTTCGAGATGTGATCGGAAAGCTGATTCAAAAAGGAAAGCTTCAATAGTATATGCAAGCCCTATGACGAGCAGGGAACTTCTGTTGCCTATCAATAAAGAACTCTGATTATCAATTGGACCATTGACGGTCGACATCCCATTGAAAGGAACTAGGGGAAAAGTGGAATAGCGAGCACACGATAATGCTTCACTTATCATCAAGATTTATTTTGATCTTCTTTGAATTATTTCTATTTCAGTTTCAATTGTGCTGTGAACTATGACTAACTTGAACTAAACTACTATCAAAATGATGCACGTGACCAAGTGCTCAGAGTTGGACGCAAGACCATCCCCATAGATCGTGGTCGTACCTATGGAGTGTCAATAAGATGAGTGTGGTTAGACCGCTCATTGGCGACCATGTGCCTCCGATTTGGGGACAAGGACCAGAGATATAAAAGCTCATCACGGCCAATACAAAGCAGTCATGATTGACCGTCCATTAGTCGACCTCCATAATTGACTTGGAGACCTAAGCAAGGCTTGGAATGAATGTGGACCGATCATCCACTCGATCATGAAATAAATTTTGACAAAATACATAGGCCTCTGCTGAAGCTCAGTGCTGTTGGGATCTAACTAGAGTGGGCGTGATTTGATCATCTACGCATCAAATCCTGCCTTGAACACAAGAGGCAGTTTGAAAGCCCGACTTGAAGTAGCCGTAATGGACTACCTATTTGTTAGACACAAATTTTAATGAATGGGCATGATTGCAGCCTGAACAGGATGCAACTTAATTTATCTGCTCAATAACTCATTATCTTAATTGGCTAGAAAGAATACAGAGCAAGTTGGGCAAGACTCGATCGTCCAACCCCAGTGTGGATATGATCCAATCATCCATCGCCTACCATCTTCCTCAACTTATGTCAGAAGAGCCACAATTATCAAGTGGACAAGAATCAACTGTTTGATTGCCAAGTTTCATCCTGAATGCTAGGGGCAGAATCCCATTTCATGAACGAACGTGGTTCGACCGTTTTCGACAACTTTTGCCTCGACACGGTAAAAGAAGTACAAATTGAATGAGTGGAAATAAGACCGCTCTCAACAAAAATCTCTAAGTCCCCGGAGCACGGACTATTGTACTCTAAGTCCTTGGAGCGCGGACTAGAGTATAAATGATTCAACAAAAATCTCTAAGTCCCCAAAGCATAGACTGGAGCGCTCTAAGTCCCCGAAGCGTGGACTAGAGTATAAACAATTCAACAAAAATCTCTAAGTCCCTGGAGCTTGGACTAGTGTACTCTAAGTCCTCGGAGCGTGGGTTAGAGCATAAATGACTCAGAAAAATCTCTAAGTCCCCGAAGTGTGGACTAGAGTACTCTAAGTCCCCAAATAGCAGAATAGAGTATAAACGATTCAACAAAAATTTCTAAGTCCCCGGAGCATGGACTAGAGTACTCTAAGTCCCAAGAGCGCGGGCTAGAGTATAAACGACTCAATGAAAATCTCTAAGTCCCTAGAAGGCAGACTAGAGTACTCTAAGTCCTCGGAGCGCGGACTAGAGTATAAATGATTCAGCAAAAATCTCTAAGTCCCTAGAAAGCGAACTAGAGTACTCCAAGACCCCGGAGCATAGGCTAGAGTATAAATGATTCAAAAAAAATCTCTAAGTCCCTGGAGCACGGACTGGAGTACTCTAAGTCCCCGGAGCATGGGTTAGAGTATAAACGATTCAGCAAAAATCTCTAAGTCTCTGGAGCAAGGACTGGAGTACTCTAAGTCCTTGGAGCATGGACTAGAGTATAAACGATTCAACAAAAATCTCTAAGTCCCTGGAGCATGGACTAGAGTAATCTAAGTCCCTGGAGTGCGAGTCAGAGTATAAGCGATTCAACAAAGATCTCTAAGTCCCTGGAGCATGGATCGAAGTACGAACATAAATAAGGCGTGAGTCCACCATTCATAGAATAAATCTAAGTCCTCAGAATGCGGACTGGTGTATAAACATGGATAAATAGATGGGTGGATTTCAATCGTTCTCTATTCCGCAAACTCCGGCCTGAAATCGACAGGAGGAGAATAAACTCGTTGAGGATGGAATTCGACCATCTGACTTATGGCCTCGCCAAATTAATGCTGGGGGCAGGAGTACAGATCACTAAAATTTGAATACGACAGCTCATTATAGCTCTGGTTTGGTGTTCTTTAAAACTTTTGGCAATGACTAAAAGGAGGCCTCGATACAAAATCAATCGAAACGACATTCGAAGGTGCGGGTGACCGACTATATTGTACCATCAGATCGAGTGTCAATATCGATCCACACCAAACCTAAACGGATGTGACCCGGATGTCCCTCGAAAAAGTATAATCATCAGAGTGTGGAAAGGAGAATAAACCATGAAGACTTGATCATTAATTCTCCTGCACCCTCCTTCGATCTGTCAAGAGGAGTATGATACTGGTTGAGCATGACCCGACTGCACTTGAGCCAACTTTACCCCTAGATTCGATTACAGAATATGAAATAAAGTGGATGTGGCTGACCGTCCAGTTCCTAACTCATGCTTGAAATATGACGAAGCATCAAAGTATTCCCCCTTGGATGGAAAAACCAAAATACAACCCAGGATAGACAAGACCCAGCCTTCCATTAACCAACCCGATCTCGCTATTCAACGGGAAAGAGTGTAAAGCTAAAGTGGACATGGTTTACCTTCCTACTTATCGATGTATGTCCCAGAATTAGAGGCACAAGTGAGAAACAAAATGAATGTGAACCGACCATTTAACGATCAACTCTATGTCTTTGGAGCTTAGGTAGGAGTATAAACATATCTAGGACAAGACTCAATCATCCATGCAATACATTTATCAACTCGAGATTGGGAGCAGAAGTGTGATCATCCAAAGAATGGCTGCAATAGCTAATTATTGTAACTTATATATAATATTTACAACCACCTGCCGAAAGGATGCCTAGAGATTACATCAACGAAACGATGCCTAAGCTCATGGACAACTGACTATAATTCCAACTTGAATGATGAGAAACGGTTCGCCAGTAATGTGAATGGAAAGCACGTTACTCGAATGCACAAGCAGATTCAAATTAAAAGTAAGAGCCAGCTATGCAGCCGCATGCAACTTGAGGCTAACCCCTACTCGACATTTTCTTCAACGTGCTTCAAAGCCTGATCTTTGGCAATTTGCAGATAATCTCTTAAAGCATTCAGAGCCCTTCACTATCAGACTTAATAACTCATGATAAGACTCTAGGATTTGATTGGAATAACCATCAGCATTGACCGTCCTAACTAGATTTCATGTTGACTGTTACGCAAAATAGTTACATTTGAACTCAAAGAATCCAAGACTGCACCCGTTGACCTGATAGTCAACATTACAATCAGCCATGGCGACCCATCATAGGAACTAAAGATAAGATCACAGCTCATCGTAATGATGATGAAGGAATTAGCTGGCTTTCTCCAAATGAATCTTGATGTGTTCGCTGGACCCATTCCGACATATGTGTGATTTCACCGATTATCAACAGCCACGCATTGAATATTGACCCGAGGCATGTCCCGGTGAGACAAAAGAAACACGTTATGGATCTAGAGAGGTCTATCAGACTTAAAGTGGAAGTGGATAAACTCAAAAATAACAGTTTTACTTGTGACACTCTCTTGTCGAAATGGGTAACGAATCCAGTTCTTGTGAGAAAAGCTAGTGGAAGGTAGCATCATGCATCGACTACTCAGACTTGAACAAGGCATGCTCAAAAGATAGCTTTCCACTTTCAAGAATCGACTAGTTGGTAGACTCAACCGCTGGATATGGACTGCATTCATTTATGGATGTGTACTCCGAATACAACCAGATCCCGATGCACGTCCTCGACCAGGAGCATACCAACTTCATTACCGATCCAAGATTATATCATTATGTTGTGATCCAAGATTATATCATTATGTTGTGATACCATTTTAACTAAATAATGTTGAAGCTACTCACCAGAGATTGGTCGATAAGATGTTAAAAGACCATATCAGGCAATCAACAGAAGTATATATGGATGATACGCTTGTGAAGTCATGACAATCAAATGACCACATAGATGACTTAGCGAAGATGTTTAGTTCTATCCAAAGAATTGAAGCCAAACTTAAGAAGATTCAAGCAATAAAAGATGTTTAGGTATCAAAGACAATCAAGCAAGTATAGAGTCTAAATAGGAGGTCATCGCCCTACGCTGATTCATCTCCCAGGCCACCGGTAAGTGTACTCTCTTCTTCAACCTAATCAGGAGATGAAAAGAAACTTTGAATGGATGTAGGGTTGCATAGATGCATTTCAAGCTCTAGTAGATCACTTAGAGAGACCTCCCGTCCTATCTAAGCCACTGGTCATGAAGACTTATACATCTATTTAGTTATGTCGGTACATGCCATAAGCATCGCAATGCTATGTGCAGATAAAGGGATCCAAAGACTAGTATATGATGTAAGCAAAATATTGACAGGCTCACCCCGTTAGTGTCTATACCGACCAGCTGTTGCGATAGATCCTCCTCAAAGCTTCACATTGCGTCATCCAAGAAGAAGTCATATATAGAAAGGGCTTTCTCCATTTCCCGGCTTCGGTGTATCACCCATAATGATACCAAATGAGAATTGAGAAAAGTCCATGAAGAAGAATGCAGTGATTACACCAGAGGCAAACCATGGCAAAGAAAATACTCAGCTATGGGTATTACTGGTCAACTGTCAACTGAGATGCAAATGATCATGCTAGACAATGCGACAAGTGTAAGATGTTTGCAAGAATTCAAAGAGCTCCGCCAATGGAAATTACTCAAATGGCTAGTCCATAGTCGTTTTCCACTTAGGGGAATTGACATCGTCATCTTCTTACCAATCCTAAAGGTGGTGTGGAATATGCCATCGTAGTAGTTTATTACTTCACTAAATGGGCTGAAGCAGAACTTTTAACCACAATCATGATGAATTAAATAATCAGATTCTGGAACATCACCTATCGTTTTGGCCTTACACATACTATTATAACTGATAATGAAGCCCAATTCGACAGCGCTAAATTTAAAGACTTCTACCGTCGACATCGTATTAAAAAGAAATTTGTGGTAGTTGCTCACTCTCAAGCAAATGGATAGGTTGAAGCTGTGTACAAAATCATATAGTCTATCCCGAAGAGATGTTGGAAAAGGCTAGAGGTAAATGGGCGAATGAACTTCCAACAGAATTATAGGCTTGTAGAATCACCCACGAGTCCATGACTGGACATACTCCATTCACCATTGCTTATGGCTCCGAGGTCATCATCCCTGTAGAGCTTAAAGTCCCCTCTCATCGAGTGGCTGATTACAACCCCTATTTCGCGAATATATATATATATATATATATATATATATATATTAACAAGAAATTGCAATTGAATTGCAATTAAACTAGAAGGAATTGGTGACGATTCCGTGAGCATATAAATCGCATCTGGGAGCCAATGGAAAGAACATGTGCCTGAACGTGCACGTGTATATTCAAAAAATTCAACTTCTTAAAATCGACAGAAATTGAATTTTCACTTAGAGTTATTAAAGAAAAGACTGTATCAGATAACCGAAGCTTACTAGTCCTGTAGAACCTAACATAGATAGCAATTGATGGAATACAAGCCTGAATTTATACTATTAGGAATCGACCAAGCGTCATGACGATCAAAGAGGGATACGACACTTTGGGAGGATAAAATGGAAGGATAACGACTATTTAGGAAGCATGATGGATTTCTTTCTAGAGACTCTAAATTACTTCAATTCAAAGCACATTATGTACATAATAAGATGTACTTTGGGAGACAAGTGTTATCCGGCTTTTGGCTCGGCTACACAAAGGTGATTACGAGGGCCATACTTAAATATTGATGGGAAAGATGGCCACAAGACGACATCAACATGACCAGAGTATGATATCCGAATAGTTATATCAAACCCAGGGTAAATAAGGTCGACGAACAAATGATACAGGGTGTCAGAATTATAGAGATTAGCTTGGGGTAATAGGGGTGGACATAGACGTTTGGCAAATTGAAGGGCATATGAATGGATCATCATATTAGTGGCATATACAACAAGAAGTCGGCATATTGGATGGGTTGGCATGGAAATGGCAAGGATTGGTTCGTCAAGGTATGGATCGGGTCGGCATAGTATGGTGGGATCGGCATGGTATTTGGTATAGTAGGATCGGCATAGGGTATGGAGACAGTGAGGTCGGTATACCAAGATGGATCAGCATGGTGGTATGATTCGGATCGGTGTGATGATATAGATCGGCATACAGAGTTAGGCTTAGCCTTCCCTATGGCGGGACCAAATGGTCGAGGGGGTCCAGGTCTCGAGATGTCGGTCAGGTTGGAAGCTAGCTGCCTTCATCTATAAATACAGGGGCAGGGGGCTATTTTGGGGGACTTTATATTCTTCTTCTTGCTCCGGAGGCTTTGCCATTTTTATTTATTGAAACTTGTATCAATGGATCCAAGCTGATCTAAATGCTCTTGTGATTTTAATCCAATGAAAGATTAATAAAAGTATGAAGTGGATGTATGCCAAAGTCACCGAACCACTATAAAATCCATGTGTTTATTTACTTTTATGCTCTGTTCTTTTGATTTCATTCTTTTTTGACATCCATAAGATTCTATGGTTGTTGATGCCCATTTTTGGCATCAACGGTTACAGTGAAATTGAAAAACATGAGAGATATTGAATTTTTCCATCTACCATTAGACCGCTATTTCCAGCTCGGTATTAACTGCTGATTACCTCGTGAAAGGGTTAACTACTTCTAAAGTACAACAAAATTATTTTCACGTAGATTGTCAAATAACTCATTACTAATTGATGCATTAAAGAATCTTCAATTTTCATAACTAATGGCTCAGACAAAATATCAAATTATACAACAATACAAATAGCCCATGTGCGAAGTACGGTCCCATACTAGTTTTACATAATGAAAGTCATTATCAGCTTATGCTGTATACATCCATATGGAAATAATGTTATTTCTAACATGCAAAACGAGTAGTTTTAGATACTCAATTAAGAATCAAGCAATAAATTCTGCTTTGTTATATAGATTTCCAAAAGATTTATTATACAGAGATTATGAAAGAGGGCAAATTACATAGCCCAAAGATTTATTCATGTGTATTATGCCATATATTTTGAATGCTATATACGAGGCCTTTGATGATTTTTTTTTAAATAGATTAAGTTAGAAAGTTATTGTCATGAAATCAGATATAGAGCGGGCAATTTTGGTTTGTCTTGCTTCATAACCTTAACTTTTAGATTTGATGATATTGTTCTTTTTATAACGTTGCAAACTGGAGAATAAATGTAGTAAATTTTTTGTGTATGTGTATATTTTTAGTTCAAAATACATCATATTCTTTTCGAACATTATATTTTTTCAAACATTGTATTCTTCTCGAAGCAATTTCTTATCGTGCATTATATTTTGTTTCAAAATATTGCATTTCTTCCAAAATATTATTTTCTTTTCAAAATATTGTGTCGAGATGTCTCATTCTAGTGTTTAAGAATCTCTATCGATAACGTTGGTTAGATGCATCGATCAGAATTCTTAAAGCACCCAATGGACAAATTAACATCTAAATAAAATATGAAAATATTTTAAATCACTTTGTAAAATTCAAATTCATTTTAGTAAACCATTTACTTATTTGGGTAAAATAGTTATTTTCAAAATTCACAACTACGTCCAATTCAGCAACAACAAGGAAAACTATCACATCATCCATAAATCAACCTAGTATTAGTTCAACAATACACACATTTTCAAACTAGAAGATGATATTTATAGAGAAACAAATGGAATGGAGCCATAGGCCCGTTGGCACTGAAGTCCTAGAGTCAGCTCAGAGTAGCACAAGAGAGCACAAGACCCCATGCCAAAAAGACAGCTAGGTATTGAGTTGAATAACTTGGAACTGAGTTGTTTTTATTCGATATTTTTGAAATTTGAGCTTTGGGTCCTTTTTCCTCTTTGTAGTGAGTTGTTCCAAGTCATTTTCCTTTACCTTTAAGTTGATTCTGGCTATCTTCTATTGATTTTGCTTTCTTCATTGTCTGCACTCCAATCTTCAACATGGTTCATCAAATCCTTGAAAACCCACTTGATCACGAATCGAAGAAGTAGCATAACTGTTGCATGAAGTTTTGGGGGGTGAGATAAATTGGCGAAATAACTTGGTACCAGGTTAAATGACTTGGCACGGAGTTTAGGACTTAGTCAATTTCCCTTCCAAAATTCTTAAGTCCTATTCTCTTTCTCTTTTGATCGTGTTTTCAAATCTGCAAATCATTTCGTCTTTGTTTCGATCTTCTAAGTTTAGTTAAAATCTACTGTGCTAAAAAGTGGGTTAGTATTTCCCTTCATAGTATGTCTTTTGATTGTAAGGTGTGTTTTTCTCAAGAAAAAGTTCCAGTAATCAGTCTCCGGTAGTTGAGCTCTCCAGCTATTCGCTGAACTTAACCTTGGTGAGTTATCCAATTCATTTGGATTCTCAAGCAAGTCAAAGGTCACTCTAGACCTATTACAGCTCAGGACTCTAGATCTTAATTGAATTTTTTATATATCATAATCATTTGGATTACATTCGGAGTTATTACATCACATATCAAAATCATCCTGTGTTTATCCGAGATTTATTTGTTTTACACTAATTACAAGGCGTTCAAATCCTTTTATCGAATCTGTATCCATTCTAAGGTTTGATCTCTCTGGATCGTTTTGAAATCAACCTAGAGTTCAATCTCTCATGACCGTTTAATGCCCAATATAGGGTTTAATCTCTCCAGATCCTTATTGAGTCCACTTGCTCTCCGGAAAGCTGGTATTTTGCATGTTCTCCTTCTCATGGATAATTTCAATCAAAAATTAAGGGTGTTACAAAGACTTTGGCCACTTGAAAATTAGCATGAAGAACGTGACTGCATGCAAGATAAAGACTTAGGGATTCACTGGCGAAGCTAAGTAGTCGATTGGGACGATCGATCTACATGTGGAATTTGAAGATGGAGAACGGAGGGTGGTTCTCGTCTAGACCTTCATAATCTTCGATGAATATTCCACATACGAAGATTTCTTGGGCCAATAGGATCACTTATGCTCCATGATGTATAACTTTGAAATTCCCAATAGGGAACAAGATATGAATTGTGAAAATAATCAAAGCACTCGAAGGGAATGTGTAAAGACCCGTAAGTCCGTACTCCTTGAATAGACACTAATCTCCTTTGTTTAATTCAAGATGAACGAAAATACGAACCCTTAGGGGTTTTAAGAAAAATTTAAGAAAAGAAAAGGTAGAAGAAGAAGGTAGATAGATAATAGAGAGAAAAGAAAATAGAAAAGAGGACAGAAAATTTTAAAATAGAAGAAAATAGAAGATAGGAAATTTGAAAAAATAGAAGAAATAGAGAATAGAGAAAAAGGAGAAAAACAGAAGAAAATAGGACGGGACAGAAAACAACAGAACAACATCAGAATCTCACAATTCGCAGCGGAACAACATATAATAATAAATGAATAATCTTTAAACAAAGAACTATATCAGTTATTACATTTCATTTCATTACATCACATCATATCATCAGAGTGTACAACAACATACAACAACATAACAGCGGAAAAAGAAGTACTATATAAACTAGTAATACGCCATGCCAATCCAGCTTGCCTCCAGCAATTCCTGAATATCCAGAATATCCTGATAAACCTTAACTCTTGACTGCCCGTGTGGAAATTGGTGGGCACCCAGAGTTTAGGAAGGAAAACAATAAACTCCAAGTCAGTCATGTGACTGGTGTGAGAACTCAAAACAGTTTATTTATCTTTAAAATCAAAAATAGAGGAATTTATTTTTTTATCAATTCGCAATGCTTTTAAAAATGAGACTACCATAAGGCCTCCCGCACACACACACATGCAAACGCAGAATCGGAGGAGATTTCTCCTTATGATAGTCAAAGATGCTTGATACGCATTTAAAATAACATTTGATATTATTATTAGTGTATAGTGTAGGAAAAATTCATTTCGAAAGTAGAATATAAATCTTAGCCGACATACGACCATTATCGTATGCCTACTATAGCTACCATCCAAACAGTGGTGACCACCATAAGTGAATGGCAGGTTCTACAACTAATACCGTACAAGTTTCGTATTGGGAATTGGATTTCCAACGAATGGTCAGGCCAAGGAACTTCCCATTGCCACTGAGAATGCCTCTGGATGGACATCCCCGAGAACCAAACCGGATCTCAACCAACACAAGGCCGGGTTACTCCTAACTGAGCAACAACTGACCGAATATGCCATCCCCCGGTCCTTTGGGACCTTTATCCGAGAGCGCTCTCTAATCAATTCACACAATCATAACAAAGTGTTTTCAACATGAGTAAGTATCTGGGCTCCATACCATGATACCACCCTTTTCCAGAAGGAAATGGACACATCCTAAAGGGTGCTACCCCTCATAACCTTGCTGCTTCTTTCCTGTTTTGACCATTTCCGGGATGTGAGGCTCGACGAATTCACGTCCACAAAAACATACTTTATACAAAAGCCATGCTTTGGGTCAACAAATGATCAACACAATGATCACTAAGATAGACGATCAAATAAATGATCCTATCACAATAATCAACACAATGATCATTTCAGCATCACTCAGCATGTCACATTACCAAATTGGGAATATATCGCTGATAACTTCAACTATATAACCTTTGAGCTCGTACGTCTCAAAGAAGGGTGTTAAGCAAAGAATAAATTCTCCGCCACCAACAGAAATATATTTGAAAGAAATCGGCTTTATATCTCAAATTGTAATGTCAGACATACAATCCATACAAGTCTGTTCCGGGCTCGAACAAAACCGAAGGCACTTACAAAGAAGTCCTTGCAATCCGGATATTCACAATCCTGATCGGATTTCCCATCACTTAGGGAGTCCCTATACCGTTGCAACTCAGTGCAGAGACAATCGATAGGTCATCCTATCGCTTTCGCAAATACCGGGTCTTCAACACCGATCTTCAATGCAATTCACAACGACGTATCACATATTCGGAATGGGTTATACGACCCCATGGTCCTTTCCCGGTTAACCCGAATAGTGAGCGCTTATTCAAAAATAAGTGTGGCATTCAAATTCAATCAATTCACATCAAATACCCATTTAAAGGGAAATACTGATAGTCAGTTATTGAACTATCACTGGATATGCACACATCACCAGATTCCAAATAATTTTCCAAATTATTATTTTCCAAAATATCTTTACAAGATATAAAATTTCAACACTTCAAAAATAAATCAACATTTATTTTCAAACAAATTCCCTTTTCACTTATAAATTCCATAATGAATTTATATTTCAAAATATTCGTGCATATACGATTTCAACTATCCATTTCCAATTTATCTTCAAAAAGATAAATTCTAATATTCACTTCATATTTGAAAACATTTCCATACTTATTATTCATAAGTAATTCACAAATCTTTTTATTTTCAACCTTGGAAAATATTCAATATACTTAAATCGAATTAAGTATATATTTCATTCTTTAAGAAAATCATTCTCTTAAACATATTTATTTGGGTCAAAACGAATGTTGCGTAAAACATCGTTACAACAACCCAAAATCACTAGTATAGGGATTTGAATTTTAAATAGATATATAAATCCCAATACTATACAAAACATTTCCTTTCGGAAATCATTTACTATAACAACAGTGTTATAGTCCACTATTTCCTTTTATTTCTCGAAAACATCTATTTCAACAATCAATGTTGAAATCTATGGTTTCGAATCTCAACACATTTAAAACATCGTTAGATCGTTTTAATTCTATTTGAAACATTCACATTCTAAACAATTTCTTTAACGTGCTATTCACTGTTCAAAAACGTGAATAAACTACGTTAACAAACTTCATCATTTCTATTCACTTTAACTCTAAGGATTATTCACTGTCTAAAACGTGAATATAACTCCATTTATAAGTTATAACAATTAACTTATCAAAATAAGTCGTTTGCGGATTTATAAAACAACGTTTATAAATTCCGTTTCTTTTTATTTATAAAAACTTCCTTTTTATAAATTCCTTTATTAACCTATTCCAGTTTATGACTAAATTATAAACTAAATGTTCATATAATAAGTTAACTACTTATAAACGATTATTTCACAAAATCGTTCCTTAGAATTTCATAATTATAAATCTTATAACTTATAAGATTCATTTATTTAACCAAATCTATTCTTCAATTAACTTCACAAATTTATAAATCTTACTATTTATAAATTTCATTTATGACTTCACAGTTTATAATTCTATAGATTTCATTCATTTATGAAATTCATTTTCACTACATTCAAACACTTATAAAAACTCGTTTTATAATGTCTATATTTCAATTTATAAATATCCATTTATAAATCTCTTAATATAAATCAGTTTATATTATTATTCTAAAACGTCTTTAAATTCCTTTATAATTTTCTCATTTCGATTTATAAAATAATCAAATTTTATAAATCCTATATTTAAACTTTTATCATATATTCAAAAATCCAATCTAAATTATTTTATAAAATCATTAGTTCATATTTCTCAAAAATCGACTTTTAATCGTATTTCTAAAAATCAGCTTTTTAACTATATTTCACAAAAACCATAATTTTTATAACTTTAAAAATTATAACGTTTATTTATTTATACTGGATCAATTCCAAAAAATATAGTATATTTTCAAAATCACTTTTAAAATCATTTTAAAATCCCAAAATCTGGGTCCAATGATGCTACACACCAAATAGTCAATCACGACAACAACGATATCATATATCGATATGATAATCAATCAAATGTCAAAATATCTGAAATTAAATAAATACTGTTGAGGAATCCAGTTGGATCCCTCCAACCTGTTTCCTGCATCCAAAAACATTAGCACAATACCAATTTCGCTCCAGTACGAAATTATCGCGGTACATGTTCTTATTAAATATTATCCGCTTAATAACGGCGTAATAGGGTCTCATCCGCAAAAAAATACGGGAAATCAATCAACTGCAATATATACATATGCCAATATATATATATTGATATTATATATAATACCAATTTCACTGTTTATGAAATATTCGCGGTATATGTTTTTAATAAATAACATCCGCTTACTAACGGCGCATAATGTCTATTTTAACAATCAATAATTTACAGTCATCATTCAAACATGCATTCAAATATTTTAAATCTAACTATTTAAAATAAAAATCGAAATCTATTCGATTGAGTGAGAAATTCTCACCTTGGTTTTAAATTCCGTTTTAGCTTTAATTTCGAATAAAATTAAACGCGCGTTTAATTTTACCCGAAATTCTCACTAACTCCAAACGACTCCAAACCAACTCCATCGCGTAGTGCTCGTCCATACGATCCCAACGCAACTGATTTTGCGCAGTTTCGACCTCGTATGAAAAAGTTATGATTTTTACGAGTTACACGAATTTAAATCAACTAATTTACACCCTAATTATAATTTTTATAACCTACATAGCATCAGGGCCTTAGATTTCATGTTGCGAGCATCTGGACCATCCACTTCATCTTCCCTCTTCATCAACACGCGCACGCGGCTACAGGGTATAGTCGAACCCATCTTCGTATATTAGGTTTTGATTTTGCTCTTTGCTTGCTCGATAGAAATTCGATCTGACACCTCCACATCGAAGGCCTTCACCCCCTCCAACTTCGGCCCCAAGCTTGAGAAGCTCGGCCCCCCCCTTCAACCGCAATTACGTGCGCAACCTATGACAAACGCAAGCTATTTGAGGCCACCACGCTTCAACATATCCCATCTCCACCGTTGGATGTGGAGATCTCACCACCCTCTACAACCTTCGTGTTGAATGTTTGTTGAATCGACTCACGGATGGGAAGATAATTGGAGGGGGAAGTTGGGATGATTTCGGCCTTTGATTATGGGGTGGCGGCTGGCTAGGGTTTTATTTTTTTTTTTTTTTTTTTCTAAATGAAGGGTAGGGGTTATTTATAAGGAACGAGCAAGCGTAAACACTATTCATCCCGGGAATTCCGAACTCCGATTTAGACGCCGTAACCAGCGTACCTAGGGTTTATCCCGCGTTCCGGACACAATGGAACAGGTTTCGGAAGCTAATTCGGAAGTATGTGCGAGTTATGGCTGAAAACGTTCAATTTAAATTAAACCGATTTAAGTCGATTTCTAGGCGTTTTAATTTGTACCGGACAAACGGTAAATCCAAACGACTTGAAATTTGAAACCTTACAATAATATCACATTACGGATCCGATGAAACTGGTTTCGTCGAAATCCGAGACTTTTTGAAAAATGGCTATTTTGACTCGCCAAATTTAAATTAAAAATAATTCAATGCGTTTCGAGCTGCCACGCTCAAACGATAACTCCGATTGACACGAAAATTGAAATCCGGTAATAACTTACTATTACGGATCCAATGGAACTGGTTTCGTTCAATTCTGAGACTGTTCAAAAATTGGCTATTTTACAGTCGATTATTAAATATTAAAATATTCAATTTTCACAGATTAACTTTTAATTCGATTTTAAAAGTTCTAAAATATCTCTCTAACTTCAATATGATAAAATAAAATTTTACAAATCATTTTCAATCATATTTAACTCAATTTTCAATTATTTCCATAATTTAACATATTAAATTATCGATTTAATTATCCAATTAAATCCAATAATTCAAATTAAAATTTATTTGACTTATAAATTCACTTATAAATATTTAAAATTAATTAAATATTCAAATTTTAATTAAATAAAATTCTGGGTCGTTACAGAATGCTATGGTGTTGAACTATGAGAAGTTAAGTGCCGTGAGAAAGGAAAAAATGTGGGGAGTACTGTTCGCATTTTAGAACCACAAGCATGGCAATTATAAAAAAAGATCTACTAGCTTAGGGACAATAGTAGTTTCGACATGACAATGAACCCTAGGAAAAAGAGTTCAAGGGAAAAACGGGCAGCACCGCTAAAGATTACAATGGCTGCCCCTGTTAACATGGACGACCCAACTTGGGTCTTGAAGATAGGTTCTCGGCTTGGAATCAAGATGTGAAAGGAATTGATCAACTTTCTTCATGCCAATCTGGACGTGTTTGCTTAGACCCATTTTGATATGCGATATATCATTGGAGTTAGCATGTCACGCACTTAATATCGATACCAAATTCACGCCGAAGGGCCAGAAGAAGTGCATCCTGTGTCTCAAGAGATCCGCTGTGTTGAATGAAGAAGTAAATTAGTTGTTGGCCAATGGCTTCATCCACTATGCTATATATCCTGAATGGGTCTTGAATCCTATGTTGGATCTACACGGATTTGAACAAAGCCTGCACGAAGGGCAGTTTTCCTTTACAACGGATCGACCAGCTTGTTAACAGAACTGTGGGGCAAAAGCTGCTCTCCTTTATAGATGCCTACTGAGGACACAACAAAATCATGATGCATGAACTAGAATAGGAAAACAACAACTTCATTACTGACCATTGACTATGCTGTTATCGTCTAATGCTGTTCGATATAAAGAATATCAGAGCTACTTACTAGAGACTGGTAAATACGATGTTCAAAGATCAAATCAGACAAACCAGGGAAGTGTATGTGGACACCATGTTGGTGAAATTACAAGTATCTGGAAACCATTTGAATGATATTTCATAGATGTTTAAGATCCGCCAAAAATATGGAATGAAATTGAATCCTCTCAATTGTTCATTTGGAGTTGCTTCTAGGAAGTTTCTTGGATTCCTCAAGAATGAAAAAGGCATTAAGGCTAATCTAGAGCAGACTGCCATCTTATGGAAACGTAGGGCCCTGTCCACAAAGAAGGAATGGTAGAGCTTGAATGGAAAGATCGCATAAGCTAATTTGTCTCTAGAGTGATTGATAAATTTGTTTGTTCTTTGATGAACTAAACAAGGGTAAAAAGAACTTCAAATGGAATCAGGATTGCTAAAATGTTTTCGAGGAACTATTACGACACATGAAAACTCCACTGATTCTAGGCCTGTCAACGGATACTTTCGGATGCAGATAGTATTATATCTACATCTGCATCCAAAATCATTTACGGATATCCGCATTCGCAAATACGAATGGACATTGGATAATTATCATGTTCGCTAATGATTAATAAATCAAGAAATATAAATGAATTTTTTTAGTTTAATTTCAATCTCACTAATTATAAAAGTGTTAAAAATAAACAAATATAATGATAACAAATAGTTTTAAACGGTTAATACGCATTTAGTGCGTATAATACAAACTTCTAACTTAATAAAACCATAGATAAATATGTTTCACTCATACTAAAATACACATAATTTAAACTATAATGTTGAAAAATATCAAATGGATAATTTTTGGATGCAGATGTCTTCATATGGACATCTCCATCCAATTTTCCAGATATGGGATATTTATCCATTTTTCGGATGCAGATGCAGAAGTGGACGAATTTCGGATCTTTTGGGTATGCATTGACAGCCCTAACTGATTCTGTCAAAACTGATGGATGTGGAGGATTTATTTATTTCCCAGAAGTGTCTGCTTATGCATTGAGCATGGCACTAATGCGTGAGGAAGTTAGAATTCAATGGCTAATCTATTACATTAGCAAACGATCTATTGGAGCCGAACAAAACTATCTGTAGTTGGGAAAACTTGCCTAATATTTGTTGATAGCATCCATAAGAATATTATCGTACTTTCAGGTTCATTCGATCAAGATGCTGATGGATTAACCTCTAAAGTAGGTGCCTTTTCAACCCGAGACCTCAAGACGACTTCAGAAGTGGAACGTCGAACTGAACCAATACAATAAACTTACCATTCTGAAAGAAAAATCAATAAACAGACGCTAACTGACATCATTATCGAGTTTTCTATTTTGGATAGTGAAGAGGAGCATACTGCAATCATGATATCCCATTGGAAATTGTTTGTTGATGGCATGTCGAAAGAGTTTTGCACAAAAGTGGAGTTGTGCTTGAAATAGCAGAAGAATGATCAATTTTCTTTGCTTTGAAGCTAGAATTTCCTACCACCAACAATGAAGCGGAGTACAAGGCACTGATTGTAGGCTTGAAGGCTGCAAAGGAACTGGGAATCAAAACTCTACACATCTGTAGTGATTCCCAACTAGTTGTCTGGTTGGTTAAAAGGGAATATCAAGATAAGGGTGAAAAAATTGCCTCTTACTTGTCGAAATCTTGGAGTTGCTCAATGATATTGAACATTACATGATAACTTGCATTCTTAGAGAGAAGAATATGAAGGTCGATTCCCTAGCAAAGCTAGCCAGTTCTAGAAAAGCACGACTGATGGGATTGGTTCCAGTAGAAGTATTCATTGCTCCCAACATAGATAATTAGATGTTGATTGGATTCTGGAGACTACAGAAGAAGTAGAGTCATGGATAGTACCGATCAAGGATTACTTGCTCAAAGGAGTGCTTCTTGGAGACGAGAATGAGTGGAAGAAGCCCCTTTAAATAGCACAATGATTCGTTATGCAGGACGGAGTTCTATATGGTTGAGGGTTCTCTTCCTCCTTACTTAGGTGTGAAACAAGGATGAAGCCAAGAAGGTTCTTATGGAGATTCACAAAGGCAGTTGCGGTGACCACACCAGGTGCAGATGCTAGCAAAGAAAGTGCTCCATTATGGATATTTCTGATGAACAATGAACAAATATGGAGCCTATTATAGAAAGCAATATGACAGGTCGAAGATTCCAAATGTCCCCTCTTTAGAACTTACGCAAATGGTCAAAATTTGTAACTTAAGGAATTGGCATTATAGGTGTGTTACCGATAGCAAAAGGAGGACCTAAATACATGATCGTTGTAGTTGGCTACTTTACGAAATGGGTTGAAACGGA
The DNA here is from genome assembly GCA_030765085.1 of Allium cepa. Classification (NCBI taxonomy): domain Eukaryota; kingdom Viridiplantae; phylum Streptophyta; class Magnoliopsida; order Asparagales; family Amaryllidaceae; genus Allium; species Allium cepa. The sequence goes on along the minus strand of CM060931.1, from coordinate 555,275,171 downwards.
ACCAGTTACAACGATTAATGCTAAAAAAATCATTAATTTTGAAACGGAAAATATTATTTGAAAGTTTGGAGTGCCTCAGAAGATTATGATGGAAAAAAAAACTCAATTCGATAGCGCCAAGTTCAAGGATTTCTATAGGTGATACCAAATTGAGAAACTTCTCAATGGTGGAACATCTATACGCAAATGGGTAAGTGAAAGCAGTAAACAAAATCATCAAGTCCACTATAAAGAAAACGCTTATGAGAGCTAAAGGGAATTGGCTTGATGAGCTTTCACTAGCACTATAGGCTTACAAAATGGCACACAAATTTACGATTAGGCATTCGCCATTCACTTCGACATATGGTTCAGAAACTATGATCTCAGTGGAACTAGAAGTCCCTTTCATCGTGGACGACACTTCGATCAAAGAGAATGAGCAACTACTACTCGAGTCACTTGACTGGATCAATGATAAGTGGGAAGAAGCTTAACAGATAGTTATTGCTCACCCGAAGAGAGTTGCTCGGTACTTTAATGCTAAGGTCTGCAATCGCATCTTTGAAGTGGGGGACCTTGTTCCGAAATGAGTTATCTCAAGCATAGAAGAACTTGGCTGGAACTGGGAAGGACCTTATGCGACCAACCAGAAGCTTGGAGATGGAACATTCAAGCTGGCAACCATTAGTGGAATTCGGTTCCACGTGCTTCGAACAACTACTTGCTACGGCACTACTATACATAATTTACGTATTCCTATTTTCAAAAATAAGCCATCCATGGATGTTAAGGGCATTGTAAATATGCATGACTTGCCTTTCCTTTTATTTCATCAATATGATTGGCTTCTTTAACCAATAGAACTGCGTTCTAGTAAGCAAACCACCGGACGGAGGGAGAAAATCGGTCTCTATCTTTTGAGAACCAGCACTACTTCAGCAATGTCAAGAAGGCCCAAACTGCTAAGTCGATTGTAAAAATCGACTCAAACCATTGGATGGGCGAGGAAAATCACTCGTTGTCTTTTGAGAACTAGCGTTGCTCTAGCAACGTCAAGAAGGCCCAAGCCGCCGAGCCAACTGGAAAAAAGGCCCAAACCGTCAGATGGTGGTGAAAATCAACACCTACCCTCTGAGAACCATCATTGCTCCGGCAAAGTTAGGAAAGCCCAAACGGCCAAATAGATGGAGAAAATCGATCCCAACCTTCCAAATACCATTGTTGCCTTGACAACATTGGGAAACCCTTTCATTTCCTAAGTATTGGTGCCGCCCCGACAACGTCGGGAAACTCCAAATCATCAGATCAATGGGGAAAATCGATCCCAGCCTTTTGAGAATCAACGTCACTCCAGAAATGTTAGGAAGACCCAAGCCGTCAAGTTGATGGGGAAAATCGATTCAAACTACTAGATCGAATTGGAAAATCTTCCCAATCTCTCAAGTACTAGTGTTGCGCCAGCAATGTTGGGAAATTCTCCTATTTTCTAAGTACTAGTGTTGCTCCGGTAATGTCGGGAAATTTTAAACCATCGGATCGATGGGGAAATCAATCCCAACATTCTAACTACCAGTATTGCCCTATTAATACCGAGAAGCTCTTCCATTCCTTAAGTCTGGTGTTGCCCCGAAAACAATAGGAAACTCTTCCATTCACTAAGTAATGGTGCCACCCCAGCAATACTGGGAAACTCCAAGCCATCTAGGATTTGGATATCACCCAGAGATAGGTGATAGCAAATAAAATTAGGTAATGCCGGAAGAAAAGGCAATTCCCAAGAAGAAATTTATAGAGTTGAGTTGTACATACGTAAGTTTTTTGGAGATAGATTCTGGTACATGTTGGGATTTCAACGCTGAAGTTGGAAGAATTAGTTATGATAAGAAATCACGATAATGCATCTTTACAAGGCATGCATCTAGAATGACATTGGCTGATGATGTGAACTTGGAAGAATTAAATCACAGTCGGAGAATTGATAGCATCAAAAGCTCAAAGCTTGGAATCAAGCAACATAATCACTAGTTCCTGGAGATAGGAACTACCATGCAACTTGTATCATGGGTAATCGAACAGATTGCCCAAAATCTCTGCCCTCTTAATAAATTCTTAGATTTAGCATCCATAATAACCAACCCTATGTATTGGAGCACAAATACAATGCTTGGTCGAAACAAACTCGACCGTGCTTAAACAAGAACAGCTATGGAGTTTGTTAAGGCAACCTACATCACAGTTCTATTATGCAATCACAATAGACCTTAGTAATAGAACATACTAAAAAAACTGTAGGAATATTATTTACATGCAGCGGCAAATAAACACAATACACCGAAATAGTAGTATATAATAGGAAATTGTAGCATATGCAATCATATTATATACAAAGGAAGTTATACAAAAAAGGCACAGTGCATAAAATGCGGGTAAAGTACATAAGAGAGTATACAATAGAAAAGCTATTCTTTCATTACTAATATCGTTTACGTACATGACAAATAGCAGGGTTCGCACCTGCACAATACTGACCTATTTCAGACTCAAAAAGATGATAAAGCAAAAGGAAATGCATACTAAACTGAAACAATAACTCAAAATGCAAAATGCTCAACTAGCACAACCACTACCGAGTCTTTCCCTTTCTGCTACTTCCTTTGCCGGTGCTACCTGGATGGATCATGAGTTTCTTCCACTTTTTGCTCTCTCCACCAGTGGGAGTTTTGCCTTCCTAATATGTAGTCTCTTCGTCAAGCAAGACATCTTCAATGTATTATGATGGGGACTCGGCAGTTGCAGTCTTTAGTGGTCGAATCACCAATGGCTTTATCCTAGGCTTATGACTCGTGGATTTAGGAGAATCAAGCTTCCTAGTCCATGGATCTTTCTTCTCCTCAAGCTTCTTAGTGCCAATTCTGAGCCTTTCCACATCCTCTTCTAGTTAGTCAGATTTTGAACATCCATGATCATAATGTCTTCCTCTTGAGACACCAAATGTTCCTTTAAGCTTTCTAGAGCAGCAATATTCTGAGCATGCGATCCAAGGCTAGAGCTGGTGATGGGGGCAGAGATGGAGAGCCCTGCAGAAACAGTGGTTGAAGTGGTGAAGATGGTCATGGCTTCTGAGCCTTATGTAGCTGGAAGTGGAGGCGTAAGAAACAGCTGACCTATAAGTTGAAACATAGATTCATAAAGTTTAAGTACTATTTCCTGCAAGAACTGAGCCTTTACGAAGACTGAAGAAACAAGAGATGTACCTAAAGCAGAATCCCGATGTGATATGAAAAAATCCCCCTCTGTAGTCCTAAGCATCCCAGGCTTGACCACAACAGGAGGACTATATGGTACATGGAGGGTACCTATCAATGAAGCTGGAAGAACATGAGTAGGTGTAGAGCTAACCCCAAATAAAAAATGAACAGTCACCGCTGACTCTCCAGACTTTGGAGTAGAAACTTCATGCTGGCCCAAAGAGCTCGAGCCAACAAGAGTGGTGGCGGTGACAACAGCAGCAGATTATTCCTCAGCCAAGATTTGCTTCGCTGCCTCAAGCACTTGAATGTCCTCGGTTTCTAAGTATTAAGCCATAAGCTCCACTATTGAAAAGGCATTTCCAACATGATCGGCCCTATGCAATACTTTTTCCCAGACTCTGGTAAGAGTCTTGGGGTAATCACTCCCAAGCCACCTTAGGTTCTTTTCTATCAACACATTGGTATAGAAAAATAGAAAATCATCATCAAGGTGCCCGTGCAGTTTGGATCTTTCTTCTTGGAGGTCCTTAGTTTCTTAGTAGGAGGTCTTAAGCTCAGGGTCACCAGTAAGCTTCACGATGAATAGATCATCTACCTCCTCAGAGAGTTTATTCTTCTCCATAGTGAGCTTCTGGTTTCCCTCAAGAAGTCGAGCGATTGCAGTAGCCTACTCTACAATGATTAAGTCTTGGGCCACAATAGCATCGATCTTTACGGTAATCTGCCCCTTCAACTTGAAATTTCCTCATAGTTGTCTTTGAGTTGTTCTTTGATGGTAAGCTAAGGAGTAGTATGAGCTCGGGCCTTCTCCTAAATCAATTTATTAGATTTAGCCTTACCTTCGAGGGTGGAGTCTCTCTGTCTCTGGTGATTTATCCAAATCGGCATCTTTTTCCTTCATCATCCGCTCGAACTCTCCCCTCTCAGATTCATAGGATTTGACTTGCATATATATTTGATTCACATCCGAGAGGGCCTTGCATAGTCGCTTTCATTTGTAACCAGCCTTGACATCTTCTTGGATAGCATGAATGTATTTTAAGAAAACTTCCTTTAGGACATCCTAAGTATCTCGATCGAACTTTGCTACATGCAAGAAAAAATAGGGCAAAGCAGCTTGCAGGTGTGGAGTATTAGGTGGAAGAGTGGACGAAGAAGGGGAGACTCCCTTAGCGCAAGAAGAAGTAGTAGGGAGACTCCTCTGGTGCTAGTTGGAATTTGTTAAGTTGAGGGAAGCTAAGCCTGCGTGTGCGGTGGAACTGGCCCATGACATATCCATTAGATTTTCTTGCAACACATATCTTCTTTAGATTCTCTCTTCCTCCTCTCCTTCTCTATATCTCTACGAGCCCCAACACCTCACGTTTTTTCTGTTCCCGCCTCTCTTAAATAGTTTTGTAGCATTGAGATAGAGTAAGGTCTGGAGCCTCAGCTCGGTAAGAACTGGCACATTAAGAAAGCCGAGAGTGATAACCATGGTAGCCCATGGAATCTAAAACGAGAAGTAAAACTGAATTAGATTTTGAACTCCAAAGCAATGGAAAATGCAAGAATGACTGTCTGTGATCCTAATGAAGTGCATGGTACCAATGACCCCTTAAGTACTCCACTGACCATTATAGCAAGGGACTAAAGTGGGGGTCTCTCCATCTTCACTTACGAAACCCCATGTGAAATAGTGATGTTGGAACCGACGTTGTTCAAGATGTCGCTCACGATGAAGTCAACTTCGCCCGCATCATCCAAGTTAAAGAAAACATCACTGAGAAGGAAAGATCGAGATGTGATCTTTCCTACTGTCTCTATGTCTTGACCTTCGGCCACCTTATAAGTTTCAGTCTCCATGTGTTTCAGAAGTGGCAACATGGGAATGGCAGGACTCATTCAGGGCGATTCACTGAATGACTTACACCTCTTCACTAGCATGGTAGTCACCGTTGTCCTCAACGAACTCTCCCTCCTCCTCTACCATCGGTGCCTTTCCTTCTCTCCTTGTGACTGGCTCATCCTCCTTTGGAATTGAGGGTATTCTAGCTATTTCGTTACTCATCTTTCGTGACATCACCTCCAATAGGCATTCTGATCTCCCTCTCTAGATTCACCTTCATGTGTGCTTCGCCTAATGGACTTTCATCTTCCTTTTGTACATTCTCATCGGAGCTACGAGTATGGGCAGAAGAACGAGTATGAACTCAAGAGCCAGTTTGCGCTGGAGACTCAACAATGACAAATTTTTCATCGTGAAGCAAACCATGCTACACTATATTTTTGTTCATTAGAAGGAATACGGCGACACACCAACGATATAGAACTGCTTTAAAAGCATCGAGCATTGTTTCATGCTCATCGCTTTCATTTCGAGCTGGGATGCCTATAAGGAAACATATAACATGTTAAAGACTTAGAAATACCGGCTTGGGTGAGAAAGGATAAAATAATCTTACATTCAGACAACCAGAGCCAGTTGAAGCCGTATGGGCATCGCACATAGAAATATCCATTCTTGAAGTAATAACGCTTGTTACGGATATCTTCAGTGACTTTGCATCCCCTCCAGGCCTCTATTATAAGGTAGGATAGGGAATCCTGCCTTTTCTTGAATTATAGAAGATAAGTCAGCTCATTGACTCTCAAGGGTTGGTTGAAACGATACATAAAGGGCATGTAAAATGAGCTTTGGAGAAAATAGCTGTTAGTTAGGCTTGGAATGGAGCTAGTCCAAGTTCATGCAGTACTGTAACTAAAAAAGGATAGAACGATGGGATGACACTGCTTAATTATATATACCGGTTGCATGTCATGAACCCTAGTAGGGGATGATGTGCAAAACTCAACCCTTGTTGGCAGGCGAACATCTTCCTCAAGAATGTCATGCTGAAGGCATACATTCCAAAGCGACCTGGTAGATAGAACTATAGGTGCCTACTTCGATGGATAATCCAGAATTCTCAAGCTTGGAGGTAATTGGCCCACTATCGGCATAAATGGAACTAATGAGCATTGTGATGCAGAATTTATAGGCTGGCTTGGCCCAACAGGAACGGATGGCAAAGCCTGACTTGTAGAAGAAATGGCTTTTGGAGGAGTTGATGTGCCTTCACTAGATTTAAGGCACGATGATCGACGAGCCATTCTAAACAATAAAAGTTAGCCTTTAACACGGTCAAGTATTTTTTATTTTAAATAATAATCCTGCGTGACCAAAGCCCAGAATCAAAGGGACGTCAACGTGTGTTAACAAGTCGAATTCTAAGCATTGACTGGGGCAAATGTAGTGTGGTAATTTATGCATAGAGAGTCCAATGTCTTAAACACCACGAATGGACCATCCTGTGTAGATAGCTTGCTTATGGTAGAAACAAGTTGCATCACACTTTGAAGTTATACTTTTGGCGCTTACTCGTTAACGATGACTAATCGATAATGGAGCAGCTATCTGAAGCGATGTAGACAACTTTTATGTTTAGGATCACTGGAAGTGCAAAAGCAAAAAAGCCATACGATGGAGTTATCATCTACATCCAATTTTGGAAAAAATCTTGCATTGAAACTCAAATAACGACGGAGAATTAGCTGAATTCTAAAAAGAAACATCCGAAACCGGAGAACATGACTTGTCTTCGGAACCACGTGTATTTAACCAAAGAAAAACTATGTTTCACGACCGATCAAACACAATCCAAAACTCAGCTATCCCTCTTCGAACTGTAATCAGCCAGATTCAAATCTCCATCGTAGCTATCCCAATACCAATCGTCGCCAATCTTCAAATAAATTCAAGTGCTATGATTTTGAATCAAATCAGGGCTGAGCTAATCAAGTCGAGGCAAGGTAGTGATGAGTGGTTCCAAGTGGCAAGGGTGGACAGTGGAAACAGCGAAAATTGGTTGGCAACAAGCTGGGAAGGTCGGATAAGAAGAGAAATAAAAAGAAATAAAGATGAGGAATCGAAAAGAAGAGAAGAGAATAAAAGAAAAGAGAAGGAAATAAAACAATCACACAATCACGTAACCTATCATATATCTCATAGCCCATCAGATAAAATATAATAATCATCACAGATATAAAACAAGCAAGACAGTAATAACAATATAAATCACATAATCAGAGTATACAAGCTCATATAGTTAGACAAAATAGTTATAGAGTTTATACAACTAATAAATAAACTCAACTGTTAAACTATCTCTAATAAATAATAAGTCAATGATGTTAGGGCCCCACAGTGTCACATGGCGGAATACACAATAATAAGTCTAAAATATAAATATGAGAAAGCATCACCTTCTACGAGTTTATCTGCATAGCTCCAAGTACTATTCACACCTTCTATCTAATCTACTCATTTAAGAGCACCCAAGAGAATAAGAAGCAAAGCATAATACCTCGAGTTAGACAATTGTCTGATGTGAGGGATAAATAATCTCACAACATTATAAATGTCCGTATAGTATGTGAAACATAGGGTATGGAGAATCATACCTGACCTACTTCTGCATCCACAGAGTTAGCATATAACATCAAATATATGCTACTCTAGATAGTCATCATAGGTGTACTATACGTCTAAGTACTAAGGATGTCTAGATATCGGCATCGGTAATGTCTACATCGTGCGATATTTCTAAGGTGATAGAAACAGCCAAACAAACATGGCATTCATCATCCATCTTCATATTCACTAACTCGGTGCATTGGATATATGATACTCGTACGACCATCTGCATAGATCCAAAGACTACTCAACATCCCGGATTCTCGGTACTCGAATCCATGCCACTCAATAGGCTAGGAACTAGACTCCCGACCTAGTAGTCCAGGGTAAATGGATCAGGTCATCGTGTGATCCAGATGAGCGTCATAAATCTCCTGACTTGGAGATAAGGACCCGACTTGGTCCATATGAACACCACACACACCGCTGCCTCATGAATACCCATCGAAATATAAAAATATCAGCCATCCCTTTGTACATGTCATCTATAGCACAGCTCATCCTGTAACTGTCCTTGTAACTCTCGCCTGAAGTCATTGCAGTTAGGAAATATTCTAAACAGCCATCGTCAATCATAGAATGTCATCGTGCGTCCCTCGACTTGGGAACTATTCTATGCAGCCAACATTCGTCATAGAATGTCATCGTGCATCCCATAACCTTCCTCCAATAGTTCCATCACTTTACGACTCATAGTATACTACTCTATGTCTCAAAGTACAGCTACCCATCACCGTCACTTCCCATCATGGAATTATCACATCGAATCATAAAGTCATCTCTTCGAAGTGCCACATCCTCGCTTCATCGTCAAACCATTCGTCGAAGAGCAGTAACACCAAAATTGAACATCGATCGAACGAATGAACAATCACATCATGCTCCTTGAAGCCCCACAATCGTCCATGTCAAAATTGGCTAATTTGGCCATCATTAATAGTGGTAGAAATCGACCACTCTAGAGTAGTCGATAATAATCACCTTGGTTGTGTACTTAACTGAAAATGGTTAAAAACAAACTAAACGAAAACGTTTGACGTCTTCACTGAAGTCCAAAGCATATCTTCAAAATCCACCATGCTTCATTTTCAAATCATTCGACATGAACGATACTCTATGCATGAAATCCTATCTTATAGGATATATTCTAATCCTATATCGCCTTCAAAAGGCATTTTGAACCAACGACCAAGCAAGCAAACATGCAACCAATAAGCAAAGAAATGTCTACAATAGCCTACATATATCTATAAAAATATAATATAATTCATCAAAGCAACCAGTGCAAGATATGGTGGATTAATATCAAAATAGCCTAAATCTACCAGTATCGTCAAAATAGTCCGTAAATGTAAAACATGAAATATTTAATCCAAAACTATTTTAAAATACTTTAATTCTTCTGTAAAATAAGATATAAGTTTAACTATTTTAGAAATCCCCTTTTAAAATTAGAAAATATTTCAAAACGTCATTTTAATACTATAATAACAATCACCATATGGTGAGAGGCAAAATTACTCACCTGGTTCAAATCTGTCCAATCATCGCTAAGTCGTAGAGCTCTCCATCTCAAGCACAATATAAGAAACGACATCCAAAATGGACCTCGCATGCAAAAGATATAGCATTTATAAATTATCATGTTATTTAAATTATTAAATTAACTTAACTATAATTAATTAAAATAATTATCTAGATTAGCTGTTAACCTTTTTTCCTCCCCTATTCTATTTCTTCTATAGTGTGCATATCCCACAAACCCAAACCTTGTGAATCTCCTCAAGTGATACAGAGCTATGGTATGTGAAATCAAACATCTTCTTCACCGTTGCACTCCTGGTCACTACCTCGACCTGCCGACACCAACATCGTCCCTTGCGATGCCTCCTACTCAATTACAATCTCCAAGAATGGCTCGACCTAGCTTCAGGTTGCGAGCACCAACAGGGGATCAAACCCCCTCAAAATCGCGGTGTCAGGCGCCTCTCCTTCCTTCAGCTAACACTAGTCATCGGCTAGCCTATCGCCTCCTCTAATTCTGTAAAATTGAAACCCTAGTTTTGAACACTCGACGTCGACCATCATCGATCACGCCCAAACTCATACCGGAGGTGCTGCTCTTCTCCAAGAGTCTGATGGTCCATGTGACGTGATTTATCGTCGAGTAACTTGGTCGATTTAAATTTTTGAAGTTAAATAGGGAGGAAAACATGAATATTTGGAGAAGAGATCAAATAGTACACTTCCTATAAGTAATACAAGTTTTGGATTATATATATTATATTTTTTTATTCAATTTTCCAAATAAAACTACCATACGTCTTGAGCATGTACAATAAAACGACACATCTGATCGTCACGAAACTCACCTATGTGCATCACTCATTTTTCTGGTCCCGATGGTATAAATTTCATCATTATCTGGGACTACACTCCAAGATGACAATTTCGCGCTTTTCAAGACCGTTTTGGCCATCGGATCGTCCGATCTCCAAATGTAGTGATATATTTACTTATTTTAATTTGCATCGTCAGTAAGAACTCAACGGAAGTGGTCTCGAGTCCTGATTCGATTGTATGCAAAAAAAATCATCTTTTGGGACTGCCAATTTAATTAATGATTCCACATTTAAATAAATTATTTAAATATCCAACCATTAAAAATATGGGTCGTTACATTCTCCCCTCGTTAAAAGATTTCATCCTCGAAATCCCAAGGATGAAGCAACACAACCCAACACCCTGATATAAGCAACAACACAGGAAAAATCGTCACTTATCAACTCCTAACAACAATCACTGAAAGTGATCACAACAATGGGAATAAACTCAAAAGCAGTATGGAGCCATCATCCTCATCCTTAAGTACAATCACCGTCAAATCAAAAATTAATGTGGCTAAACCAAACGTCTAAGTTAGGAACTAATTTCCAAATAAACGAGAAATGGAAAACAAAAGCGCCAACTCACTAACCAAAAGGCAAGTCAACTAAATATCATACATTACCGACTCTCTCAACTATCAGCAACGTCTAATATTGTATACATTGACTTTTCTCTCAATTTGGCTTTTGTCACGGAAAATTTCAACAGCACCTCCATTACGTAGCTAGGTCTGGAAAAAATTTCTAATATAACATAAACATATATACATCTCATATTTTGAGGCATCTCATATCTAAGGCATCTCGTTATCGAGGACAACCAAACATATATCACCAAATCTGCACTACAAATGTTACACCCCTCTATTATAGCAAGAGCATTTTATTTAGATGTAAATATAAGTGGGTCAGCATCCAAATAGCCAACACTTGCTCCCATGTACTTTATCAAGTACTCAATAAAGAGGGTTAAGCACAATAGCAGTAACATGATGTAAATAAGTATACAAGATCACATATATGTCAGCCGTCTCGAATAAACGTGCTATATCGAACCATATCTATACTGCATTCCTAACAACTATATAAGTACAAGTAATCATGTCTAACACTAACAATCATACATCAAATAGGAATACATAAGAACAAACATCAAAAATAACATCCATGCTATCCTAGCATGCAAGATAGTAAACTATGTAGTATAAAACGTTAAACATGATATCCAATATGAAAGATAATGGAAAAATGGAAATCGTCTTCGCTTTCACTCCACTGAACCTTTACTACTCCACTGCCTTCCTCCTAACATGTTTTGTATCACATCTATTGGTAAGAATAGGCCTATGAGGTCTTGACATCTCTGGTTCAGCCTCAATATCATCTACTAAATTTGGTGTTAAATTCCCAAATGCCTCTTGTAAGTTCTCCCAACATCCATTAGTGAAAAAGGGGTTTCGACCACTTATAATGTTCTTGGAACATAATGGAATCACACTATCCTTTCTTATTCCATTTGGGAAACGTAAGCGGTCATAGTAACCACTTGGCTTCTTCTATTCAGCCTTTACTAGCTGACGGTTCATTCATCTCGAAATGGATGTCCGATATCTTTATTCATCCCTTCCCAATAAAATGTTTGTCTCATATTTCGGTGTACTTTATTGTCATCGGGATGTATAATCAATCCCGAGTGAGAACACTCTGCTAGTATCCATTCCTCAATCCAATGGCATTGGAAATAAATAGCATCTCAACTTTATGGAGTCAACCATCTCGGTCGAATCCACACTACATCACCTCTATAAGCACTACTTGTTCCTCTAATTTAGTCATGATCTCTACTAGTCAAGCTATATTCCTTTATCTAGTGCCGATCCACTAAATCAAAGTAGATCTGATAGTCAAACTAGCCATCATCATTGGTTATAGCTCACATCAAATTCTGAAGTCATAACCAGCAATAAACTCAGGCAATTTCCACTCTAGGAATATCGCTCCCGAACTTATATGTCTTCCACTCAAAGTAAATACTATAGCTACCAATTCCAAATCATGAATTGAATACTTCCCCTCATGCAGTTCCGGTTGTCAACTAACATACGCAACAACCTTACCTTTTGATATCAATGTCGCACCTAGTCAAGTGTCATAAGTGTGTGTACTATCGACTTCTCTTCCTCGCTTAGAATGAGTAACATCAATGCACTCGTCAAACTCTCTGTTAGACTCACTAACACATGTATGCACCTTGTGTCTCAAATAAAAGTCTATTACTCAGTCGTCAAATCGGTTAACAATGCTACTACCGTTGATAAGTCCTTGGAAAAATTATATAACATATCACCAATCCAAGGAAACTTCTCATCATCGGTCGATATTTCTCAACATCTATTATGCAATCATCAATCGTGTCTTGTGTTCCTCTTTCGCCTATGGGTAGACAGAAGTATCATCAATGATCACAAGCACGAACCTACTCAAGTGATCTCTCGAAACATGGTTCAAGAAATCAACAAATTATGTCGACTCATTAGTTAGGCCGAATGGCATAACCAACCGATCAAAAATCAAAGTAGCATGCGAAACGTTGTAATAGCACACTTTCTCTAAATACTCTCGGTGGATGAAACCCCCCATTTCAAGGTCCAACTAAGAGGACACCTTCTGCTATAGATTCGATCAAACAAGCCATCAATAAGTGGAAGTGAATATTTTTTGTCATCTCACTCAGCCCACGATATTCAACATGCAACCACAAAGAGCCATCCATCCTAGTGGCGAACACTATAGATGCATCCTACTCAAATATGCTTCTATGAATAAACACTTGAATCAATAGGTCATCCACTCATTCCTTTTGTCTTCTCTGCTCTTAGGGCATCATCTTCCTTAATTACATAACTACTGATCTAGCACATCTAATCAGATTGATATGGAATTCAGTCTCTATATTAATTACATAACTATTGATCTAGCACTTCTAATCAGATCGATATGGAATTCAGTCTCTATATGGTGGCAATCTGGTCACCTTATAGAATGTGTCCGGATACTCTCTAGCTACGGGCACAGGTGACAACACATCATGTGGGATATCAAGCGAATATATAAAGCTAACCATCACCTCATCATCAGAAGGGAAGCAAGCACTATCGTCTGCTCATCATCAGTCCCTATCGTCACCAATGGCAGCTCGCTATCCACCATTATTCCATACCCCTTCAGCCAGTCAACTCCTAAACTCTATTAAACCTAAAGCAATCAATACCAAACGAACAAATAGGAAAACATTCATCACTCGATGAAAAAAAGTTTCAACAAAACATGTACAGACTAAGTGAAGACAACCCATGTGGTAACACTCCCCATTTTGAGGTCCAAAACTAGGTGCTACGGATAGTGTAATCATTCACGGTATTAATTTCGGTAATAAAATATGGTATGTTACACATGTACAATCCAGCTAAGCCCCCAACAAGGTTCATCATAATTAAAGGTCGGTTAATAATTCATTAGTTAAATATTTTAGGTCTTCATCCCAATCTATCTACCAATCACTAGATATGAAGGAGATTGAAACCTCGACATCAAATAAAATAAGCATGGAAACCCCATAAATGGAAAGCATACTCAAGTGGTAATTCATGTTCCCTTCTATTTCGTCGATGGAGCACCTATCAAAATCGAAATGACATTTAACGCATATGCTTCCATTATCTGCCTCTACCAACCTAGTTTGGGGCAGTCCTTCTACACTGGGTACAGGCTCTCACATCGTAAGAGCCTTTTCGATCAACCTCTTGAAGCTCTCATCAATCGCTTCCCAAGATGATCGCTCAAACCAATTAAAATTCTTTATTTTTTCCAAGTGGAGTACCAATAGAAGATAGACTGTACTTCGATAATGCATCGAATTCAGCCATATACTCTAAACCAAACATATCGCCTTGCTTCGAGATGGCGAACTCTGTAAACAACATTGACTTTTGAAAAGTTAAGATAATTTCCTTTGAAGCGAAATATGAACTAATCCCAAGTAAAGTGATCCTTGGAAATTGAAACTATATGGGAAGTGCAACAGTTCATTGTTCATCCTTAGAATCGTTTAAAGGTCAACTGCTACCTTGTTATCTAACTGTAAGTCATCGAAGATCCTTTCACAAATATCATCATGTTTGACACCTCAATAGCTGACTCCATTCTAAGGAATAGTTTGCCTTTTTGACTCATGTAGTCTTTATACAGCTCAACAAAGTTGATTGTAGGTATTTGCACATGAGCACATTAATCATTTAGAGCAACAGGCATTCCAGAATAATGATTCACACAATCTCACGAACATATTCTGTAAATCGAGGCTAGTGGTCCCCGATCTTGCCCACTCTCAACTCTAGAGATAGAGTAAATAAATGTGTATCTCGTACCCTAGATCATTCTTAATGCAAAATAAGAATGATCGGCCTCTTATAGAGAAAACTGCATCAATAGTGCTTGTGTATGCTATAAAACTTATATACTATATATACTACAATATAGTCCTGAAAACCAAAATATATAACAAATACGCACTCTCTCGTATATATGTATAATGTTGATCTAGTCTAAGGTGACAGCTCATATCCTATCTCTACTGGATCATGGTATCAAGTCAGGTAAATCACGTAACCTATGCTCTGATACCAAATTAGATGACCCCTTATACCAAATCTCTACTATATATACGAATAGTACGATGTTGGATCATCCGGTCGATGTAGGACAATTGTCAAGGGAAAGAAAAAGAAATAAAGATGAGTAATAGAAAGAGAAGAGAATAGAAGAAAAGAGAGGGAAATAAAACAATCACACAATTATATAACATGTCATATATCTTACGACACATCGGATAAAATATAATAGTCATCACGGATATAAAAACAAGCAAGACAGTAATAACTATATAAACCACATAATCAGAGTACATAGGCTCATACAGTTAAAAATAGTTATAGAGTATATAATTGATAAATAAACACAACTAACAAACTGTCTCTAATAAATAGTAAGTCAGCACTATCAGAGATTCACGGTGTCACACAACAGAATATACAATAATAAGTCTAAAACATAAATATGAGAAAGTGTCACCTTCTACTAGTCCATCTCCATAGCTCCAAGTGCTATTTACAACTGCTATCTAGTCTACTCATTTAAGAGTGCCTAAGATAATAAGAAGCAAAGCAAAAAATCTCAACTCAGGCAACAATCTGGTGTAAGCGATAAATAATCTCAAAACACTATAAAGTCGATATAATATATGGACCAAAGGATATGGAGAATCATACCTAACCTACCCCTACATCCATAGATTTAGCACATAACATTGAATATATGATACTCTATGATAGTAATCATAGGTGTACTATACATCTAAGTATTAAGAATACCTAGACATCGACATCAATAATATCTACATCGTGTGACATCCGTAAAGTAATAGAAATAGTAAAAAAACATTGCATCCATCATCCATCCTCACATTCACTAACTCAGTGCATTGGATATATGATACACGTATGACCACCTGCATAGAGCCAAGGACTACTCAAGTCTCGGTTTCTCAGTACTCGAATCCATGCCACTCAATAGGCTAGGAATTAGACTATCTGACCTAATAGTCTAGGGTAAATGGATTAGGTCATCATATGATCCAAGTGAGTGCCATAAATCTCCCGATTGGAGATAAGGACCTAATTTGGTCCATATGAACACCATACATACCCATGCTTCACGAATACCGATCAGAACCTATGAATATCAACGATCCCTTTGCATATGTCATCCGTGGAAAACCCCTTCCTGGGACTATCCTTGCAACTCTCGTCTAAAGTCAATGCGGTCGGGAACTATTCCAGATAGTCGTAAAATGTCATCGTACTCCCCCGACAACTATTCTAGACAACCAATGTCAGTTATTGAATGTCATCGTGCATCCCATAACCTTCCTCCAATAGTTCCATCACTCTATGCCTCATAGTCTACTACTCTGCATCTCGTGGTACATCTATCTGTCATTGAAGTTGTCACTTTCCATCATGGAATCATCATTGTCGAATCATGGAGTTATTGCATCAAAGTGTCACATCCTCGCTTCATCGCCAAACCACTCTTCGAAGAGTAGTGACACCAAAATCGAATGTCGAACAAATGAATGAACCATTGCATCATGCTTCTCGAAGCCCTCCCGTTGTCCATGTTAAAATTGGCCAAATCGGCCATCATTAATAGCGATAGATATTGACTAGTCCAGAGTAGTCGATAATGACTACCTTGGTCGTGTACTTAACCGAAAATGGTCAGATACAAATAAAATGAAACGCTCGACGTCTTTGCTGAAGTATGAAGCGTATCTCCAATGTCCACCATGCTTCCTCTACAAATCAGCCGACATGCATGATACTCTATGCACGAAATCCTATCCTATGGGATACATTTTAATCGTATATTGTCTTCGAATGGCGTTTTCAACCAACTATCAAGCAAGAAAACATGCAACCAACAAGCATAGAAATATCTATAATAGCCTATATATATCTATAATATTACAATATAATCCATCAAAGTAACCAATGTGGAATAATGCGGATTAATATTCTAAATCTATCAATATCGTCAAAATAGTCTGTAAATGGAAAAAATGTGCATTTCAATTGAAAACTATTTTAAAACACTTCTAATTCTTTTTATAAAATAGGTTATAGGTGTAACTATTTTAGAAATCCATTTTAAAGTTAGAAAATATTTCAAAACGTCTTTTTAATATTATACTAAGAATCAAAGTATGGTGAGAATGTTATCTAGCCTTTTGGCCTGGCTATATTCAGACTGAGTGGACAAGTAAGACTAGACGATCATCGAGGAGGATAGCCCAAAGAAGTGAGTATTAGGCTCAAAGATCAAGTGCGGGCAATGATTTAAGTGACAATTGTGACGATCCACAAATTCATACTCTTTGAATCGACAATAAACCACATATGTACGACCCAAAAAGCACCGACTAACGAAAAGTCAAGAGAAAGAAAAGAAGAGAGAAGAAGAGAAGAGAAGAAAGAGAGAAGATAGAACAAAACATAACAATACAGAATCTCACATCGCAGTGTAAAACATATAATATCATATCAATGATCTTCACAAAATAGAAACTGTATATATATACACATCAATCAGAGTTCAACAATCAATCAATAGTTATCAGCTTGAACAGTTATAATAACCTGTCCTCACAAATGCTGATAATATACAACAACAAACAAAGCACAACGGATAATCAAAACAAGTACGCGTATACAAAATGAAGATCTCCAGCTCTCCTACTGAAGCTCTAGAAGCACCAAAGCTTAACCTGTAGATATACTCGGTCTGACCCGAGCATTGAAAGGGAAGAATGCCCGGATCAGTCTGGTAAACCAGCGTGAGAAACACACTCAACTGAATTTATTAAATTACCAAACTTTTCCTTAGTTTTCAAAACAAAAGTATCTCGTAAGACAAGTCCACACATAAACACGGACATATTTTTACTTTACGATAACTAAATCATTTCATATCAAATGTCATATTATATTATAGTAGTGTCTACTATATACAAATAATAGTAATCATAGCCGAAATTGTCATATTGATTAAATTTCAGCATATAGCCCAATTGGGTAATACAATCAAAATTGTAAACACGTAGTGGGATTTGGATTTCCATACAAATGACCAGGTGAAGGGACTACCTTCCGGCAGTACATCTCTAGAAGAATGTACCGAGGACCATCACTAAGGATCCTTTACCAACACAAGACCGGCCCACCTCTATAACTAGATGGTGCCGAATATATCATCCTCCGGTTGTTACCGATCTTTACCGAGGGCCCTCATAGCATACAAACCACAATAATCAGATACACGACGTCATAGCATGCAAAGATATATCTAGAAGAGGATGATCATATCCTAATGGGAATGACCCACTCAGCCCTGCTGCATCTAACACTGTTTTGGTCATTTTCAATTGATGAGGCTAGACGAGGTAACGATTACCTTTCACAATCACAATCACTTTGAATGCCACACGGCCATTTCCGTTGACTACTAATTGTCTTCCATAAAAATACAACTCTTAAGCTCATACGTCTCAACGAGGGTGTTAAGCCAAGAGAAGTTGCCTTCTCCGCCACCACTGATGTATGTTTGTAAAAACCAATGTACGTAACCTTAGAAATGCAATGCCAGACAAACATCCATTCAAGTTGTCCAGGAACAGGACAAACCGAAGGCACTTTCCTACCACATCCTGTCGGGAAATCTCTAGGATTAGTAGCGAATAGTCCTTGCATTGGATATTTCATAAATGAAGAGACCACTGCTACTAAATGTATATTGGGATTTTAACCGCAAACGATCAACAAGCAGTCCCCCACTATGAAAATCCGGAATATCAATATCATCATAAGAAACCTGCACAATCGTCGCATATACATTGGTCCGAAGTGGTTTTCAGATAAATCTGATCCCGGTCTCTTCGCACCAACAACGCAAAAATGTTTCTCAACCTCACACAGAAACTAAGTCTTATAGACTTATCACGTCTCCAACTTTCAATTGGTTATCCTTCGGCCAAGAAGGAAGCTGGATAGATTGGAGTAATACTCCGCACTACACGAATCAACATCCTTTACACAAACGATAATCAAGCCTACACAGAAGGCAACATACTAAGTGTACGACTAAATAGTTCCCATATCAAGTCGAGTAACTAAAATTTGGCCAAATTTGATAGTCGGTTATTTAACTATCAAAGCGAACAAACAAATATTCAGCACCATAACAATCACTAAGCCCTTTTAATTAAAATTTTATTAATTAAACCATTTGCCAAATATTCCCTTTAAATTATCTTTAAAGAGATAATTCCAAAATCATTTCAACATTGGAAAACATTTCCAAATGCTTATTTAATAATAAGTAATTCACAAATCAATTTATTTTCAACACTTAGAAAATACTACATATACTTAAATCACGATTAAGTATATATTTTATTCTTCAAGGAAAACATTCTCTTTAAACACATTTATTTGGATGAAAACGAATGTTGCGTAAAACATCGTTACGACAACCCAAAATCAATAGTATAGGGATTCGAAATAAGATAGATATATAAACCCCAATACTAAACAAAAATATTACCTTTTGCAAATCATTTACAATTACAACAATGTTATAGTCCATCATTTCCTTATTTCTCGAAAACATCTACTTCAACAATGAATGTTGAAATCTATGTATTCGATACTTAACATATTTTAAAACAACTTTAAACCAGTTAACTCCATTTTAAAATATTATTTTTCAAAACATTTATTTAATATATTATTCACTGTCCAAAATCGTGAATATAATTCGTTTACCAAATTTAACATTTCTACACCTTTATTAAATAATTATCCACTGTCCAAAATCGTGGATATAATTGCTTTACCAAATTAAAGCTTCTATATTTATTTTATCAAATTCAAATGCTTTCGGATTTATAAAACAATGTTTATAAATTCCATTTATAATATATAAAAACTTCAATTTATAAATCTACTTTATTAACCAATTCCATTTATCTCATTTATTTATATGCCAAAACCAAATTATAAGTTAATTACTTATAATTCTCTTATTTATAAAATTCATTCATTTATAACTTCACAAAAATATAAATCTTATTTGTTTATAAAATCCAATTATAACTCCATTTTAACATTCCCAAAACTCCTTTATAATTCCTTAATTCCGATTTATAAAAATTCAATTTTATAAATCTTATATATAAAACCATTTATAATAATTCAAAAATCCCAATTTAAACTATTTACAAAATAGTTAACTCTATATTCCAGAAATCATGTTTTAATATATATTTCACAAAAATCATAATTTTTATAATAATAAAAATTATAATATTTATTTATTCAAAATAAATTCATTCTTAGTAATTCAAAAATTCAATAAAACGTATATTTTCAAAATCACTTTAAAATCCTTTTAAATTTGGAAATCATCACTTTAACATTTTTAAAATTTCCAAAATAGGCCCAATGCTGTAACAGCACCAAATACATCAATCACAACATCCAAACATCATATATCATATGATAACAGAATATATATACCAATATCTGTAAATAAATTGATACTGGTGAGGGATCCAGTTGGATCCCTCCAACCTGTCACCTGCATCAAATATACATATTAGAATATGTGTATAATGTCCGCTTCAAGGAAAACGCGCGTACAAAGGGTCATCCGCTCATACACGGGAACATATAGGGTCATCTACTCCACTAGGCAGGTATATATATATCCAAATATCAATCAATATATCATATATCATCTAAACAATCAACAATCATCATAAATAATATTATTTCTCACTTATATAAAAATATCAGTGAGTCAAAAAGAGTGAGTTGTACTCACATTGCTTGCAGTCGTAGTTTCAGTGTTTTATTTCGAATAAAATTAAACGAGCGTTTAATTTTACCCAAAATTCACACTAGCTCCAATCAACTCCAAACTAGCTACATCATGTGGTGCTCTTCAATATGGACCCAACGCAATTTGTTTCGTGCGAAACGGATCTCGTGTCAAAAAGTTATGTAGTTTTAAAGATCATACAATTATATATATATATATATATATATATATTAAAATCAATTTCACTTTTATTTTATTTTAACCTCCATCAAATCCAGGCCGTTGATTTTCAAATTCTAGATCGTGGCCGCGAATTGTTTCTTCTCCCTTGCATATCATTTCAGGTCGAGATAACCCATACGCCACCTACATCAAAGAATATTCGCACGCACTTCACTCGATTTCAAGTCGATCGAACTACGGCATTTCGAAGCCACGAACATCATGCGCCAGCGATCGAAAACCGATCATGCTTGGATCCCTCTGGGCCTCGCTTTTTATGCACGAATGCACGATGGACGCGATGCCCTAGCAGCCTCCTCGTTGCTCCAAACTTGATCATGACCGTTGATCACGTAGAGCTTGTCGAGCTCTCTAACTTTCGTGTAGAAGCCGGAGCGTGAAATCGAAGGGATTGAGAGATATTTAGGGAAGAAGATCGTGATTTTCTAGCCATTGAAATTGTTTGTGGCGGCTTGCCCTAACTAGCTTGGGTTTTGTGAAAAAATAGAAAAATGTTGGCCTTTTATAGAAAATATTCGTGCACTATTCATCTGATTTTTTTCCAAACTCCAAACGAAGCATGCCGCCTGGCTTTCATAATGTTTTACCCCTATTCCGAACGCAATTGAATATATATCGGAGGCCAATTCGATCGTATTTGGAAGTTAGGTTTTCGAATCGACAAATTTAAATTTAAAATTCACTTAAACGATTTTCTACGCGTTTTAGCTTGCCCCGAACAAACCATAAATCCGATTGACACGAAATTTGAAATCTTACAATAATATAACATTATGGATCCAATGAAACTAGTTTCATTGAAATCCGATACTGTTTGAAAAATGGCTATTTTTACTCGTCAATTAAATATTAAAATATTCAATTTTCAATTATTTCTACAATTTCAAATATTAAATTAATAATTTAATTATCCATTTAAATCCTTATATTTCAAATATAAGTTATTCAGCTATTAAATTTTGCTTGTGAATATTTAAAATTAATTAAATACACCAATTTCAAATGACTGAAATTCTGGGTCGTTACATTCTCCCCTACTTAAAAGAATTTCGTCCTCGAAATTACCAAGTAAGAAAAAGTCACAAAATCAATTAACTTTTCAAAACAAATCATTCAAATTAGATTACCAACATCATTAAAACATTTTAACTTTTCTCAAAATTATTTAGTTAAACTTCTTATAAAACTTTACTAAGTTTTCAAATCCATAACTATTTATCTTTTCAAAACCAACTATATCGTTTAACTTTTTACTTCAAATCAAAACTTAGTTTTCACAAATTTTTCCAATTTTCTCAAAATTTTCTTACGCCTTAAATTTTCAAAAAAATTCGCCATAGTCTCCTTTGCACGGTTCGATCCGGAAAAAAAACAATATATATCACAAATGTACATCTCATCATTAAGGATGAGGCATCCCGAAGGGAAAAAAGTGTAAAAGTACGATATATAATCCGAGATATGTGCCTTATATATTATTAGAGAGCATATACGGCTAATATAGTACGAATGTGAGCTCCAAATGCGAAGCAAGTGCCATACGCACCTACTAAACACTCAAAAAACCATGAGAATCATGTATATATGAAAGTAATATCAATATACAACATATATCAATAATTATATATGCCAATATAGCAAATGCAACAAAAACAACAAAGCCAATCATCAAACAACTATCATCCAACGAACATCCAACAAACCATATCTATGAATTCACTTCTCATTAATATTCATTGAATTGATTTTCAATTTATCACATTCGATTCATTTACATTGGATTTTACTAATATTCATTCATTCATATTCAATTAGTTTACATTCACTAAATCATATTCCAATTTGTTCACTTCCAAATCAAATCAAATTCATTTCTATTTATTCTTACTTCGCTTTCAATTTGAATTCGATTATTTAACTTTCAATTTCATTTATTCAATTTCATTAACACTTAATGAATTTCCATACCATCAACTAACAATAAACTAACAACCAATGTATAACCAACATTACCAAATTGATTTACTTCACTTACATTCAATTTGGTTCAACACTTTTAATTCCAATTGGTTTAACATTTAATTGATTTTCATTCAATTATTCAATCCACAACTTCTTAACAACAACATTTTTCTAATGCTAATTCATTTTACAAATAAAGTTGAATTTCATTATATAGCTCAAATTCACATTCACTTAATTCACTTTATTAATTTACTTCGATGCCAAAATCAACTTCATTCAATATTACTTAAGTTACGTTCCTTTTTATAAACATCACTTTGTTTCACTTAACTTAAATTTCAACTTATAAATCCAATTCAGATTTCAATTCTAAAGTCATTTTATTTAACGTAACTCTTACTTAAGCCAAATTCATATCACTACTCAAATTCAGATTTTTTGTTTTACATAACAAAATTGTTTAACCATTTTAACAATTGGTTTTACTTATGTTATCTCATTTTATAAGTTATACAACTTATTTAAACTTCCAAATTCATATTATATAATCACTTAAAAATTTAATTTCCATTTCAATAACTTATCCAATCTGGTTCAAATCCAAATCAATTTATTTAACTTTCCTTTAGTTAAATTTTACATCGTATATTTATTATGCTAACTCAAATTCCTTTCAACTTTACCAAAGTTAAACTTTTATCATTTAGTATTATAAGTCCAAAACTTATTCCACTTATATTTCTCAATTTCAACTTGGATTTTAAATCAAATTCATTTATCCAAAACAAAACTTCAATTTCAATTTACTATTGGTAGCAAATCCATCACGCAGAAACTCAAAAATGATACTGATGATGCTACAGTCATCACCCTATTATTTTCTAGCAACTGTGGTGGATTCAGTGCTTTTTATATTCTTTCTAAAAAATTCTTTCTATTTATAAATCACATTTACAAATCTTTTACTTATATAATTTCACTATTTTCACTTTACTTGTATAAGATCATTCCAAATTTATTTATCTTACTTAGATTTATAAAATATAATCTCTTTAACTTTTTGAAAAACAACTTCTAAAATCAACGGGATTCAAATTTCAAATTCTTAGTTTGAATCCATTTTTATTTATAACACATATTTATAAAATATATTCAGGTTGTTCCATTTGTTATATACAAGATTATTTTACATTTGTAAATTATATTTAATTATAATTCCATACTATATAATTCATTTGCTTATATAATTTATTCTTTTACAATTGTTGTCTTCGATTAACATTATTCAAACATCTTTGATTAACTTATACATATTTACATTTTCAAACAACCAAATAATCAATTTATATATACTTCAATAATTATGAAAAATTATTTCTTTATATATAAAATATAATTATGGTAAAATTATTTCATTTACCTAATTTAAAATAATACTATGTCGACTTGCCTCGTTTAAGTGTTTGGAAATCCATATCGATAATATGGCGTCCCACATACCGACCAGAATTCACAAACAGCTCAACGGATAAGCAAACACAATATAAAACATTTTATATTCACTAACAAATACGCGCTCATATATATAATGCACTCAAACTCAATCTAGGGTGCTACTGTCCCTATCTATAATGAGTACACATCAAAGCTTAGGAATATACAAAATCTAAGCTCTGATACCAGCTGTGACGACCCGCAAATCCGTATTCTTTGAATCGACAATAAACCACACATGTACGACCCAAAAAGCACTGACTGACGGAAATTCAAGAGAAAGAAAAGAAGAGAGAAGAAGAGAAGAGAAGAAAGAGAGAAGATAGAACAAAACAGAACAATGCAGAATCTCACATCGCAGCGGAAAACGTATAATATCATATCAATGATCTTTACAAAACAGAAACTGTATATATATACACATCAATCAGAGTTCAACAATCAATCAACAGTTATCAGCTTGAACAGTTATAATAACCTGTCCTCACAAACGCTGATAATATATAACAACAAACAAAGCACAGCGGATAATCAAAACAAGTACGCATATACGAAATGAAGATCTCTAGCTCTCCTGCTGAAGCTCCAAAAACGCTAAAGCTTAACCTGTAGATATACTCGGTCTGACCCGAGCATTGAAATGGAAGAACGCTCGGATCAGTTTGGTAAACCAGCGTGAGAAACACATTCAACTGAATTTATTAAATTACCAAACTTTTCCTTAGTTTTCAAAACTAAGGTATCTCGTAAGACAAGTCCACACATAAACACGTAAATGTTTTTACCTTACGATAACTAAATCATTTTATATCAAATGTCATGTTATATTATAGTAGTGTCTACCGTATACAAATAATATTAATCATAGCCGAAATTGTTACATTGATTAAATTCCAACATATAGCCCAATTGGGTAATACAATCAAAATGGCAAACACGTAGTGGGGTTTGGATTTCCATACAAATGACCAGGTGAAGGGACTACCTACCGGCAGTACATCTCTAGAAGAATGTACCGATGACCATCACTAAGGATCCTCTACCAACACAAGATCGGCCCACCTCTATAATTAGATGATACCGAATATATCATCCTCCGGTCGTTACCGACCTTCACCGAGGGCCCTCATAGCATACAAACCACAATAATCAGATACACGGCGTCATAGCATGTAAAGATATATCTAGAAGAGGATGATCAAATCCTAATGGGAATGACCCACTTAGCCCTGCTGCATCTAACCCTGTTTTGGTCATTTTCGGT
This sequence comes from Allium cepa, assembly GCA_030765085.1. Classification (NCBI taxonomy): domain Eukaryota; kingdom Viridiplantae; phylum Streptophyta; class Magnoliopsida; order Asparagales; family Amaryllidaceae; genus Allium; species Allium cepa. The sequence continues at coordinate 555,249,593 of CM060931.1, read as the reverse complement.
TGATGAGGCTAGACAAGGTAACGATTACCTTTCACGATCACAATCACTTTGAGTGCCACACGGCCACTTCTGTTGACTACTAATTGCCTTCCACAAAAATACAACCCTTAAGCTCATACGTCTCAACGAGGGTGTTAAGCTAAGAGAAGTTGCCTTCTCTGCCACTACTGATGTACGTTTGTAAAAACTAATGTACGTAACCTTTAGAAATGCAATGTCAGACAAACATCCATACAAGTTGTCCAGGAACAGGACAAACCGAAGGCACTTTCCTACCACATCCTGTCGGAAAATCCATAGGATTAGCAGCGAATAGTCCTTGCATTAGATATTTCATAAATGAAGAGACCACTGCTACTAGATGTATATTGGGATTTTACCCCAAACGATCAACAAGCGGTCCCCTACTATGAAAATCCGGAATATCAATATCATCACAAGTAACCTACACAATCGTCGCATATACGTTGGACCGAAGTGGTTTTAAGATAAATCTGATCCCGCTCTCTTCGCACCAACAATGCAAAAGCATTTCCCAACCTCACATAGAAACTAAGTCTCGTAGACTTATCACGTCTCCAACTTTCAACTTGCTATCTTCGACCAAGAAGGAAGCTCGATAGATTGGGGTAATACTCCGCACTACACGAATCAACATCCTCAACACAAACGATAATCAACCTACACATAAGGCAACGTACTAAGTGTACGACTAAATAGTTCCCATATCAAGTCGAGTAACTAAAATTTGGCCAAATTTGATAGTCGGTTATTTAACTATCAAAGCGAACAAACAAATATTCAGCACCATAACAATCACTGAGCCCTTTTAATTAATCTTTTATTAATTAAACCATTTGCCAAATATTCCCTTCAAATTATCTTTAAAAAGATATAATTCCAAAATCATTTCAACATTGAAAAACATTTCCAAATACCTATTTAATAATAAGTAATTCACAAATCAATTTATTTTCAACACTTAGAAAATGCTACATATACTTAAATCACGATTAAGTATATATTTTATTCTTCAAGGAAAACATTCTCTTTAAACACATTTATTTGGATCAAAACGAATGTTTGCAAAAACATCGTTACGACAACCCAAAATCAATAGTATAGGGATTCGAAATAAGAGATATATATAAACCCCAATACTATAAAAAAACATTTCCTTTCCCAAATCATTTACTATAACAACAGTGTTATAGTCCATCATTTCTTTATTTCTCGAAAACGTCTATTTCAACAATGAATGTTGAAATCTATATATTCGATACTTAACACATTTTAAAACAGCTTTAAACCATTTAACTCCATTTTAAAATATCTCTTTCCAAAACATTTATTTAATATATTATTCAGTGCCCAAAATTGTGAATATAATTCGTTTACCAAATTTAACATTTCTACACCTTTATTAAAGAATTATCCACTGTCCAAAATCGTGGATATAATTGCTTTACCAAATTAAAGCTTCTATATTTATTTTATCAAATTCAAATGCTTTCGGATTTATAAAACAATGTTTATAAATTCCATTCATAATATATAAAAACTTCAATTTATAATTCTACTTTATTAACCAATTCCATTTATCTCATTTATTTGTATGCCAAGACCAAATTATAAGTTAATTACTTATAATTGAGTTATTTATAAAATTCATTCATTTATAACTTCACAAAAATATAAATCTTATTTATTTATAAAATCCAATTATAACTCCATTTTAACATTCCCAAAACTCCTTTATAATTCCTTCATTCTGATTTATAAAAATTCAATTTTATAAATCTTGTATATAAAACCATTTATAATATTTTAAAAATCCCAATTTAAACTATTTACAAAATAGTTAACTCTATATTCCAAAAATCATGTTTTAATATATATATTTCACAAAAATCATAATTTTTATAACAATAAAAATTATAATATTTATTTATTCAAAATAAATTCATTCCTAACAATTCAAAATTTCAGTAAAACGTATATTTCCAAAATCACTTTAAAATCCTTTTAAATTTGGAAATCATCACTTTAACATTTTTAAAATTTCCAAAATAGGCCCGATGCTGCAACAACACCAAATACATCAATCACAACATCCAAACATCATATATCATATGATAACAGAATATATATATATATATATATATATATCAACAACTGTAAATAAATCGATACTGGTGAGTAATCCAGTTGGATCCCTCCAACCTGTCACCTACATCAAATATACATATTAGAATATGTGTACAATGTCCGCTTTAAGGCAGACGCGTGTACAAAGGGTCATCCGCTCAAACACGGGAACGTATAGGGTCATCTGCTCCACTAGGCAGGTATATATCCAAATATCAATCAATATATCATATATCATCCAAACAATCATCAATCATCATAAATAATATTACTTCTTACTTATATAAAAATATCAGTGAATTGGAAAGAGTGAGTTGTACTCACATTGCTTGCAGTCACAGTTTCAGTGTTTTATTCCGAATAAAATTAAACGAGCGTTTAATTTTACCCAAAATTCACACAAGCTCCAATCAACTCCAAACTAGCTCCATCGCGTGATGCTCGTTAATATGGACCCAACGTAATTCGTTTCGTGCGAAACGAACCTCGTATCAAAATGTTATGTAGTTTTAAAGATCATATAATTTAATATATATTAAAATCAATTTCACTTTTATTTTATTTTAACCTCCATCAAATCCAGGCCGTAGATTTTCAAATTCCAGATCGTGGCCGTGAATTATTTCTTCTCCCTTGCTCATAATTCCAGGCTGAGATAACCCATACGCCACCTACATCAAGGAATTTTCGCACGCACTTCACTCGATTTCAAGTTGATCGAACTACGGCACTTTGAAGCCACGAACGTCACGCGCCAACGACCGAAAACCGGTCACGCTCGGATCCCTCTGGGCCTCGCTTTTCGTGCATGAACGCACGATGGACGCGCTGCCCTAGAAGCCTCCTCGTTGCCCCAAACTTGATCATGACCGTTGATCACGTAGAGCTTGTCGAGCTCTCCAACTTTCGTGTAGAAGCCGGAGCGTGAAATCGAAGGGATTGAGAGATAATTAGGGAAGAAGATCGTGATTTTCTAGCCATTGAAATTGTTTGTGGTGGCTTGCCCTAACTAGCTAGGGTTTTGTGAAAAAATAGAAAAATGTTGGCCTTTTATAGAAAATATTTGTGCACTATTCATCTGATTTTTTTTCAAACTCCAAACGAAGCATGCCGCCTGGCGTTCATAGTGTTTTACCCCTATTCCGAACGCAATGGAATATATATCGGAGGCCAGTTCAATCGTATTTGGAAGTTAGGTTTTCGAATCGACAAATTTAAATTTAAAATTCACTTAAACGATTTTCTACGCGTTTTAGCTTGCCCCGAACAAACCATAAATCCGATTGATACGAAATTTGAAATCTTACAATAATATAACATTATGGATCCGATGAAATTGGTTTTGTCGAAATTCGAGACTGTTTGAAAAATGGTTATTTTTACTCGTCAATTAAATATTAAAATATTCAATTTCCAATTATTTCTTCAATTTCAAATATTAAATTAATAATTTAATTATCCATTTAAATCCTTATATTTCAAATATAAGTTATTCAGCTATTAAATTTTGCTTGTGAATATTTAAAATTAATTAAATATACGAATTTTAAATGACTGAAATTCTGGGTCATTGCAACAATTAATGAGACCAAGAGACAGACTCTTCAGAATATTCTAAGTATGGAATAATGCCTTCCTTAGGTGGGGGATCAGTGCCTATCCTTTTCCCTAGAGGATCTGTACCTGTCCTCAATTTTTGTGCCAAACTGGGTGATATCGATATGGAGTGACAAGGAAGGCCCCATGAGGCAACATTTCAAGTCTTAAGTATTTTGGAGTTCGTATGCTCAAGTTATGGGCAAATTATTTCTCCTATAAAAAGGAATTGATATAAAAGGGATCAGCCATATTCAGTTTTCACTACATATTGCAACAATGATCGGTCAATAAATTAAAATCTACGAATGTTATCAACATGAAACTTGGAGTATAAGAACATTATAACATGGAAAACCCCTAGGGATCGTACTCCAATTACAGGAGATTGGAGGGATCGGTACCTATCCTTCTATAGGGATCGGCTGAAATCAAAATGCATGCAACACAACTTTACGAAAAAGGGATATCTCACAAACGGTAAGTCGGAATGGCATGAAATATGAAAGGCGGGTAGCTAACATCATGGGGGAGGGATCGTATCCCATTTGGACACCAAAATAGGGATCGTTACCATGTGGGCCCTAATGGACCTCAAAATTCTTGTGTGCCCTTGTTTTGGTTTGGAGCTTCTTCTGCCGAAATTTTAACCCGGTCCGTGCACTTCTTCCCCTATAAATACAGTAGGCATGGTGTCAGAAAAGGGATCCTTCCTTTTGCAGTCAAGGTTCTTTCATTTGTATTTTTTATTCTTGTACTAATGTATCCCAGCTGATCTAAACATTCTTGTAATCATAATCAAGTGGAAGATCAATAAACAAATGAAGTGGGCATAGGCCAAGATTACCGAACCATTATAAAAATCTGTGTATGCATTTATGATTTTTACTCTGTTTTAATTTCATTCTTCATTTAATCTCTACTAGATTATATTGGGTGTTGATACCCATTTTTGGTTTCAACATAGAGATAATATCACTCACCTTTCCAAATTTGTCCAAACCAACCATCATGAGCATGGCGCAAGAAAGGACATCCAAAACGGACCTCATATGCAAAAGATATAGCGTTTATAAGCTATCGTATTATTTAAATTATTAAATTAACTTAACTATAATTAACTAAAATCGATTACCTAGATTATCCATTAATCTTCCTTCCTCTCCATTCTATTTCTCCTATAGCTTGCATATCCCACAAACTCAATGCATCTTCTCGAGTGATTTAGAGCTATGGTACGTGAAATCAAACGCCGCCTTCACCGTTGTGCTCATCATCGCTAGCTTAACCTGCCGACACCAACGCCATCCCCTACATTGCGTCCTACCCAACCGCAATCTCCAGGAATGGCTCGACCTATCTTCGGGTCATAAGCACTGATTGGGGATCGAATCCCCTCAAAATCAAGTGCTAGTGCGCTTCTCTTTCCTCAAGCTAACACTGATCATTGGCTAGCCTATCGCCTCATCTAACTCAGTAAAATCGAAACCCTAGTTTCAAACCCTCAACATCGACCATCATCAATCATGCCCAAACTCATACCAAAGCTGGTCCTCCTCCCCAAGAGCTTGATGAGCCATGTGACGTGATATATCATCGAGTAACTTGGTTGATTGGAATTTTTGAAGTTAAATAGGGAGGCGGACATGAATATTTAAAGAAGAGATGAAACGGTACATGACCAATAGGAAATAAGGTTTTTGGATAATATATATATATATATATATTAATAACATATTAGTTTTATTCAATTTTTCAAATAAAAATACCATGCATTTGAGCCTGTACGGACACATCCAATCGCCATGAAACTCGCCTGCATGCATCGCCTTATTTTTCCAGTCCCGATGGTATAAATTTCATCACTACCCAAGACAACTCTTTGGAATTATAATTTCGCACTTTTCAAGACCATTTCAGCCATCGGATCGTCCGATCTCCAAATATAGCGATACATCTGTTTATTTAAATTTGCAACGTTGATATGAACTCAATGGAAGTGGTTTCGAGTCCTGATTCAATCGTGTGCGAAAATCATATTCTTGGGACCGTCAATCAATTAATGATTCAATATTTAAATAAATTATTTAAATATCCAATTTTTAAAATATGGGTTGTTACGGAGACAACTAAGATAGCTGGACAAATGAAGTATTGATAGAAGATTGCCAGAATCAACTCGAAGACAATGGAAAACAGCTCAAAACAAAGCAAGCAGAAGATAGAAGTACAAAGCAATCAAAAGAAGTTAACTGTACACTAGGTACATAAATCTGCACCGAGTTATCATGACTCGGTACCGAGTTATCATGACTCGGTACCGAGTTATGTATTTTACTCTATGCTCCCATTTCTCTTATGTAGCCTCGGACTATCTCCTAAATCTTAGTGCAAACGAGCTTTTGACCCAATATCCCCTGTTTCTATATAAATACTGGCCTATCTACAACTAAAATGAGGCTTTCACATCACTTTGGATCTAAGAACTCTACTGCTTTTCACCTTCTTCCTCGCTCGCAATAGTCACCTAAGCGGGCATTGTTGGCATTTCTAAGAGATGGAACCTGTCAAACCCTTGTTATAGAGACTTTACTCCCACATAATCTCAATCAAACAATCCTAGATCTAAAGCAATAAAACTATAAAGTGGACGTAGACTAGAGATTTTCGAAACACTATAAAAATTCTTATGTCCCTTTGTTTATTTTCTTTTATTCTCATTGCAATCTGCAAGACCTAAGTTTCACAAGTTTCATACAATCTATCATCGGGTATTGATCCAATTTTTGGCATTAACAGCTGGCATCCGAGTCTCTCCCAGCTCCTACTCCGATACCACGTATGCAAATCATGTCATCTCAATGGTACAATGGATTCTTTTTACAAAAATGATTGTAACGTTTTCCTTATACCTCCAGCACCAACAATAACTAAACAACATGTTATTTACGTGCTTAGCCATATAAGACTGTCATTAAGTTTGAAAATGAACAAATGCAGCATATAACTTGTCATATATCTCACATCGCATGGACAAAATATAATATCACATATACAACAGAAGAGACAGTAATAACAATGTGAACCAATCATCAGAGTAATAATATCCACAGAGTTACACATCAAATGTCATATAGTATATACAACAAAATCATATCAAATGGACTATCTTAACAAGAAGAATTAAGCAGCACTGCCAAGACTCCACGGTGCTACATAGCTGTAACGACCCACTATTTTGAACCATTCAAATCGACAATAATCCACACATGTCAGACTTGATTGATGCAAAATAACAGATTGTAAACAAATTTGGAGCAAATAAAATCAAACACATAGAATCACAGACACAGAAACATCAGAATAACTCGCAGCGGAAATAAAATACCATAGTAGTTCATGAAGCTACTATATCAAAGTCTCAAAAAAATACATAATATCAGCCTGAAACAACATAATAGAAATCCCAAATACATAGATGTTCACTAATACATGAGATAAACTAGAACAGTTGAAACTGAAATAGATATATAAGTAGATAAGCAGAATCTCCAGCAAAGACTAGCTCCAGATAGAGGAATCCAAAGCTGTGAATACTCAGGCTGACCCGAGCGTAAAGCAAAACACAAAACACTCGAGTCGGGACATACATACTTATATAATGTAAACCAACTCAAGTGAACTGCAGTAAAAAAACAAGTAACTTAAAGGATGCTTGGGACCGCCCATCCTCTAAGGATCCGTTAAACTATTTACTATGTAGTAATATTGCGCTATTATAATAATGTCTACAGTAAAATAAACTTACTTTAAAATAGCGTTAAGGAGTGACCCAATATTCCTCTTAACACAAATAATGCCAGTAGTCTATACAGTACTGCGTATCTCCTGATCGGGAGACTATGAGAAGATACCGTATAGGTACTACACAAATAGAAACTCGCAGTAAAGGCTCGCTATGGTAGGTGACACGGCACACGAGGCAATGTCAGGGTAGATATACCACTTACGCACACGGGCTGGTGGTAACGTGGCAGCCACATACACCCACCTTGGAACACTCTCCCATATCAAGGGTGGCCACCAAACAATCACAGAGTAATAGAATGGTATCGAAGAAGTGCGTCCGACCAAAGGAACTACCCCTTTTGGCCCGAGATTGCTCATGTTTTAGCCACCTTAAGCCAACTCACAGGAGTCGGGTCCACGTTATATACCTCAAGAACGTCACCACCATCCTACTTCATTCTAGAATCTCCACCGCATACACAGTTGTTAAAGTGGTTTTCGGTATCGATAGAGAGTATGTCCATATCTGATCCCGGTCTCTTTAACAACCGATCGTTATTATAACCCATGGTTATAATTTCAAAAATGGTATTTATACTTAAAAATCAATATCATTTCAAAATTCAATATTATTACAAATCCATTTCAAAATATCAAAATATCATATCTCTTTAAAACCACATTTACTTTTATTACTTTTATACCATTTCAAATTCACTTTCAAGATGGTTTATTATTTCAAATCAAATTACACCATTTTTATCATTTAAAAATGAAATTATTATAATAAAAATCAAATATTAAATTCCCAAAAATTTAACCCTTTCAGAATTCATTTATTCACTTAAATTTATTAAAACAGTGAAATTTCAACTTTCGTAGCACATAGAAAATGCTACGGAAAGTTACATTTGAAAACCGTTCATTTTAACAAAGATAGCATTTTTAAACTGCTGTAATAAGTTTTAGTTTCAAGTTTAAGTTCCTACAACTGCAGCACCTACAAAGTGCTATAATAGCCCTTAGTTCATTTTTAGTTATAGTTCATTTATATCAACTACAGCATTTACAAAATGCTGCAATATCCTTTACATTAGAAATAATAGCATTTTAGAAATGCTGTTAAATAAATTCCAAATTTTCAACACACCTTCTTAAACAATTAAATTTTAATTTAAATCATTTTTAACTTCTAAAAATCTATTTTTCACTTTAAAAAAATCATTTAAATATCCGTTAATTTATGATTTTATAAAGTAAAATTTTTATACAAAAATCAAATTTTAATAATTTACTTATTCAATTCAAGCATTAAATTTTCTATTCTTTATAAAATAAAAATTAACTTAATACTTAAATTTTAAATTTCCAAATATAACTTATTTTTCATTTTATTTACTTAATTTAAATTTCACTTTTAAACAAAATTCCTAAATCTCCAATTTAAGTTATATTTTAAAATTCAACTTAAATATTCAATTATTTCACCCTTTAATATATATAAAAATCATTTTAAATTCATTTTAAATCAAAATACCATATATTTACATTTTTAAAGTACTTTAAAATTTTCAAAAAATGTATACATTAACCATGGGTCTGTATAATATTTTCTAACCTAGGTCAAGTGATACGGATATATATCATTTCAATCCGTAATTTACAAAGAAAACCCGGGTTCTATCATTTCAAACCCGCACTCCCAAGTAAAATGAAATAAATAAAAATCGTTCAACCTATCATTTCAGCCATAACGATTTTTCCATATTCTAAAGCACGTTCGGGTATGTATCATTTCAACCTATAGTGATTCTATGCTACAAGGAAGTTGTAGTGTGATAAATTGATATAAATAAACAGAGTGGCATTATATAACAGTGACAGATGATATGACAGGTGTATAAATAGGGTGAACATCATATGATCATAGCATAGGCAATTATAACATGATAATAATATCTACAGATTCACAGGGTGTCAATTTACTACTTATATAAGTATAGAATGCCTTGTGAGAAATACTCATCTCTACAAGCAGGAGATAGCACAACCAAACACACAAACAGAGATCCAAAAGGCACGAAAGCATGAATACGGATTCATGTGAGGGGAGAGCCAAAATAATTGTCTTGTACATATGAAACAAAACAATATAAAGCACATAAATATACAACACAATATAACATTAAACAAGTCCAGAATTTATGCATAACAAAGAACCAAATCACTTGCACTTGCTTTCACCTATCCAATGCTCGGCCATATGATAAAAATGCACGGCTATGGTGTGTGAACGGATCAGGTATGGATCAATATGGTCGGCCATAATGAGGAAGTGAAGGAGAAATGGTTGTTATGCATGAACATACAAAGCCAAGACACAAAAGTGAATTTTTATGCAACTACAAGTCATAGCTATGGCTCCAAGTGGCACAGCCAGGCCTAGTGGAGGTTAGGGGATGGTGTGGCAATGGCTTAGGGTCAGGTAGAGGCTGGTGGTGGTGATGCAAGTGGTGGCCAAGAGGTGTGGTGAAGTGGTGGAGGCATTGGTTATCGGCTATGCATGTTTCAAGCGGTGCATGCAATATTTGGTGGAGTTTGGCAACTATGGTGTGCATGGACAGGTAGGTCAGTGGAGATGAAGGGGTTTTGCAGCTAAACAAGGTGGTGGTGAAGGTGGTGGTGAAGGAGGATGCTATGGCCAAACCATATAGGTGAAAGCAAGGCATAAAAAATACATAAACAAAGAAGAAAAATGGGAAAAAAAGAAGTGAATAAACCATTACCAAATTTTCTCCAGAAATGAAAGCTGAAGTTTTAGGGATGAGAAGAAAAGTGTTTTGCATGAGAAAATGAAAGTGATATGCGGCTGAAGAGAGGAAGTAGTCGGTCCAAATGAATGGAAGTGTTGATTGAAATGAAAAGGCAAAAAGGAGGTGAAAAGTCAAAGGTATGTGAAAGGTTATGAACTTTTCAAATTTCCTTTATTCTTTTTACATTTTTAAACACATGAAAAATGAATATAAATAAAATAAAAACACAACAAAATAATATATGAATAAAAATAAATAAATTTTAGATAAATATAAATTAATTAAGAAAATAGCTTAAAAATAGAAACTAGGTTTTGAAAATTGTAAATAAATACAATAAGCTATGGAAAATTATAACATCACTTTAAAAATATTTAAAATGAAATCTTGCAATAAAAATAAATTTAAAAATGTTTTCAAAATGAAATAAAGTCATTTAAAAATAATTCAAAAATCTAGGGTTGTTACACTCTCCCCCACTCAAATCTTTTCGTCCTCGAAAAGAACGAACAAGGAAAATAAAGAAACCAGATAGAAAAACAAAATAGTACCTGAAACGAATAATTCCGGATTTGAAGCACGCATGCTCTCCTCCGTCTCCCAGGTACAATCTCGATCATCAATACCCCACTGTACTTTGATCAGACTAACAGATTTCCTTCTGAGCTGCTTCGTACCTCTGTCGACAATACGAATTGACTTCCTCTTGACGGTCAGATTGGGCTCAATATCCAAACTATCAAGAGCATAAGGCCGGACAATAAGAGATGGATCATAAAGATACCGACGAAGATGAGAGACATGGAATACATCATGCACTCCAGAAAGCTTCTCGGGAAAATCCAGACGATAAGCCAAACAACCAACTCTTTCCACAATGTGGAAAGGACCAATGAACCTAGGAGAAAGCTTCCCTCTACGACCAAAACGAATGACATTCCTTAAGGGAGAGACCTTAAGAAAAACCTGATCACTAACAGCAAATTCCAAACACCGCCTACGCCTATCGGCTTACTTCTTCTGCCTATCCTAAGCAACCCTCAACTTCCTCTTAATCTCCTCAACTCTCTCAAAAGCCTCCAAAACCAAATCAGGACCAAGAACCAAACAATTACCGAATAAAATCCAACAAGATGGAGATCTACAAGGTCATCCGTATAGAGCAGCAAACAGAGACTTTTTGATACTGGCCTGAATTCAGAGATGGAATGAGATAGATAAAGAGATTAAGATAAGCTTAAAACAGAAGATAAGATCATACCTAATAGCTATTATTGTAGGTGAATTCGAAAAGATGGAGATGATCTTCTCAAGATCCTCCATAATCAAGCACACAAGCACGAAGAAGATCTTCGAGAATCCGATTCACTCTTTCCGATTGACCGTCGGTCTGTGAATGGTAAGAAGTGCTCAGATTCAGATGAGTATCCAAAGATTCCTGAAAAGCTTTTCAAAACTGACTGGTAAAGATAGGATCATGATCATGAACAATACTGAGAGGAACACCATAGAGACGAACAATCTCCCTCATGTAGATCTTAGATAAGCTAGAAGCAGAACGAGTAGACTTGACCGGAATGAAATAAGCGGACTTGGTCAGTCTATCCACAATAACCCATATATTCTTATTACCCCTCCGAGACCTCGGCAAACCATCGATGAAATCCATGGAAACATGTTCCCGCTTCCAATTAGGAATCTCAAGGAGATGCAACAAACCAAGGGTCTTCAGATGATCGGCTTTGACTTGTTGACAAGTCGCACACCGACTAACAAAGATAGAGATCTCCCACTTCATCCCCCTCCACCAATAAAGCCTCTTCATATCCTGATACGTCTTCAACACACCAGGATGAATAGAAAGTCTAGATCGATGATTCTCCCGAAGCAACTCCTGTCCTAATCCATCAACATTCGGGACACAAATCCTACCATTAATCCTCAAAATCCCACCATCATCAATCTGAGCTCCACCACTACCACTACCACTGCCACCAACTCTGCTACGAACACTCTCCTTCATCAATATAAGCATCCCATCCTCATCCTGCTTAGCCTTGATATGATCCAGAAGAGGAGAAGAAACAACAAGCTGACACAACAAAGCCTTCTTCCGACTCAGAGCATCGGCCACAACATTAGCTTTACCGGGAGCATAGCTAATATCGAGGTCGTAAGAAGCTAGAAACTCAAGCCAATGAACTTGTCTCTGATTTAAATCCTTCTGGGTGAAGATATATCTCAGAGAATGATGATCAATGAAAAGCTCAAACTTAGCTCCAAGAAGATGATGCCTCCAGAGCTTCAAAGCAAAGACAACAGCAAGAAACTCTAAATCATGAGCATCATAATCAGCCTCATGGGTTTTCAACTGATGGCTGGCATAGACTATGACCTTACCATCCTGCATGAGAACAACACCCAATCCCTCACGACTAGCATCAGTATATACCGTCAATCCCTCATTTCCATTCGGAACGGTAAGAACTGGTGCAGAAGTTGGCTTGCTCTTTAACTCATTGAATGCAGCTTTACACTTCTCATCCCAGACGAACCTAGCATTCTTACGAGTCAAAGTAGTGAGAGGTGCGGCAATCCGAGCAAAATTCTCAATGAATCTCCGATAATAACCGGCAAGGCCCATAAAACTACGAATATCTGATGGAGTCTTAGGAGTTTCCTAATCCTGAATCAGAATAGAGAAAAATAAGATAATAGAGAAGATAGAATAATTAAATGACAAAGGAAAAGAGAAAGAAAGAAAGACTTACATTGATTGCAGCGATCTTGGCTGGATCAATAGAAACACCATTACCAGAAACAATATGTCCAAGGAATCATACTTCATCCTTCTAGAAATGGCATTTAGAAAATTTAGCCTTCAATTGATGACTTTAAGAATCTCCAAAACAAATTTCAAGTGTGACTCATGCTCTGCCTTGGTCTTAGAAAAGACAAGGACATCATCAACAAAGACTAGAACAAATTTATTAAGCACATCACAAAAAACATGATTCATCAAATCAACAAAGAAAGCAGGAGCATTAGTCAAACCAATAGGCATGACTAACCATTAATAAAACCCATTCTCGGTATGGAAAGCAGTCTAGGGAATGCTTTCCTCAACAACCCTGAGCTGGTGAAAACCTGTAGCAAGATCAAGCTAAGAGAAAATAGTGGCACCATAAGCTGATCAAACATATCATTGATACGAGGTATAGGATTTCTGTTTTTCATAGTGAGCTTGTTCAGCTCCCTATAATCAACACATATCCTCAAAGATCCATCGGACTTGGTGACGAGAACCACTGCTGCTCCCCATTCTAAATGGCTAGGTCTGATCAGACCCTTGGGGAACAAGTCCTCAATTTGCTTTGCTAACTCAACCTTCTCGTGGGGTGACATTCTTCTAGGAGGAAGAACAACAGGTCGAGCTCCAGGAATAAGATCAATGAGAAAATCTATTTCCTGCTTAGAAGGCAAAGCAGCGACTTCACCAAAAACATCTGGATAAAATTTGACCACACGGGTCGAATGAAGATCACCAGGAGAAGAATCCAAAGAATATATAAAACTACCAGCAAAATCCTGAGGCATGCGGCACTAAATAGTCAAGGAATTTCCTTGATCATCAACAAGATAAACAGATCGGGCTCTACAAGATATATGGGCATCATGCTTACCAATCCAATCACCACCAAGCAATAAATCAAAAGCATCGAAGCCCAAAACATAGAAATCACCACTGAAGCAATGATCATAATAGAGAAGTTCCACATGCTTACAAATCCAATTAAGGTTTGCGGGACCCCAAATTGGATTTGAAACACATAAAGGCACAAATCATACTCAGGAGAAAGAAGATGCTCGAACTTTTCACACAAATCAACAGAAATAAAACTGTGGGATGCTCCAGTATCATATAAAACTCGAACAAGATGCTGAAATAAAGAAAAGGTGCCCTGAAGAGTACCTTGGTCATTACCAGGAGCTGGAGCAGGTGCCGGAGCTGGAGATGATGCAGAAGTGACAGCAAATATACCAGAAGGCTTACCCTTCCGCTGGGTAGGGCAATCCTTCTTGAAATGACAAGGCTGGAGATAGATATGGCAGAGATCACGCCTAGTCAACTGAGTAGGTGGAGGAACAGCAGCACCAGATAAAGGAGGACAACTATTGGCATAGTGTCCCCTCTGATCACATCTGAAACAGGTGATGGAAGAAAGATCAACAGGCTGCCTCTGAGAAGGAGAAGATGATGAAGATCCCAAACCCGAATTCTTGAGCCAATTCTTCTTCTGCTAGTGGAAATTAGGCTTAAGCTTCTTAGAATTAGCAGAGGAAGACCGATCTGAAGAAGCACCAGAAACAACAATAGGACCCTTAGAAGTAGGGTTCTCATATCGAATAGCCATATCCATAAGCTGGATGAAAGTGCCATGAACATGAGAAATGAGACGATCATAATACTCAGGGCGAGCACCAGCTATGAACTTCTCCTTCTTTTTAAGAGGAGTATCTATCAGGCTAGGACCGAACTTGGAAAGTTCGTTGAACTTCCTCTCATTCTCAGCAAAAGACATGGTACCCTGCTTGAGATCCTTGAACTACCTATAAAGCTGGGATTTCCCGGCCTCAGGCATCCACCTAGCAATGAAAGCTCCCTAAAAAGATGATAGATAAGCTTAGAAAAGGCACGAAAGAGATAGGAAAACAGAATTCAAAGAAATACGAGAAGATACCTAAACTGCTTCTAAGTAATATCAGCCTCGACGGTGTTAGCTATAACGGACTCCCATTAATCAAGAGCAGCCATGTGCAACTACCATGCTACCAACTTACGCTTCTGAGCATCAGTAATCTCAAGACCAGTAAATATCCTCTCTAAACTCCGCAACCATTGCTGGGCTTCAATAATGCTCTCTGAACCAGTGAATGGGGTTCCACCGAGTTGAGTAAATTCCTTACAGAGAACAGTAAACCTGACGGGTGCAACGGGCTGAGGAGCTGGGGCAATACCACGACCCCTACCTTTGGCACTTCCTCAATTCATCCTGAAAAGATCAAGAATGAATTTAGGAAAAAGATAAAGAGAAGCCAAAGATAAATTAAGATAAGATAAGATAAATTTACTTGGATGAATATCCTAAAGAAAGAAAACACTAATAAGGTAGATACGAAAGAAAGGAAGTTAGAAACATTTGAAAAATCCTTTTAAAACAAGAAAAAAATTTATATCAAAATAATCTTTGCAAATCATTTTATAATTTAAAAATACGTTCTCTCATAAAGAATATAATTCTGAGGTTGATTTCCCTCATTCTAGGGTATTTCTACCCTATTTCTAATGAGTTTTTGCTCTGCAGGCTATGGTTTGTCTAAAACCAAAGCTCTGGTACCAAATGTAACGGGCCGCTCCTGTGGAGTAACGCCCACCGTAGCATACATTGGTACCTGTGTTCTGCCTTTATGGCCAGCCTCTCGACTGCACCATCAACCCCCGTGGGGACATATAAGAGTAAGAGTCAACTGTTCGCTACCAAACCAGGAAGCGAGAACCACCTATCATGATGCACCCTCCAAGTGCAATGGCAGACACACATGTCAGACTTGAATGATGCAAAATAACAGATTGTAAATACATTTGGAGCAAATAAAATCAAACACACAGAATCTCAGACACAGAAATATCAGAATAACTCGCAGCGGAAATAAAATACCATAGTAATTCATGAAGCTACTGTATCAAAGTCTCAAAACAAATACATAATATCAGTCTGAAATAACATAATAGAAATCCCAAATACATAGAAGTTCACGAATACATGAGATAAACTAGAACAGCTGAAACTGAAATAGATATATAAGTAGATAAGCAGAATCTCCGGCAAAGACTAGCTCCAGATAGAGGAATCCAAAGCTACGAATACTCAGGCTATCCCGAGCATAAAGCAAAACACAAAACACTTGAGTCAGGACATACATACTTATATAATGTAAACCAACTCAAGTGAACTGCAGTAAAGAATAAGTAACTTAAAGGATGCTTAATACCGCCCATCCTCAAGGGATCCGTTAAACTATTTACTATGTAGTAATATTGCGCTATTATAATAATGTCTACAGTAAAATAAACTTACTTTAAAATAGTGTTAAGGAGTGACCCAATATTCCCCTTAACACAAATAATGCCAGTAGTCTATACAGTACCTGCATATCTCCTGATCGGGAGACTATGAGAAGATACTGCATAGGTACGACACAAATAGAAACTCGTAGTAAAGGCTCGCTATGGCGGGTGACACGGCACATGAGGCAATGGCAGGGTAGATATACCAATTATGCACATGAGCTGGTGGTAACGTAGCAGCCACAAACGCCCACCTCGGAACACACTCCTATATCATGGGTGGCCACCAAACAATCACAGAGTAATAGATGGCATCGAAGAAGTGCGTCCGACCATAGAAGCTGCCCCTTTTGGCCTGAGATCGCTCTTGTTTTAGCCACCTTAAGCCAACTCATGGGAGTCGGTTCCATGTTATATACCTCAAGAACGTCGCCACCATCCTACTTCATTCTGGAATCTCCACCGCGTACACAGTTGTTAAAGTGGTTTTCGGTATCAACAGAGAGTATGTCCATATCCGATCCCGGTCTCTTTAACAACCGATCGTTATTATAACCCGTGGTTATAATTTAAAAAATGGTATTTATACTTAAAAATCAATATCATTTCAAAATTCAATATTATTTCAAATCCATTTCAAAATATCAAAATATCATATCTCTTCAAAACCTCATTCACTTTTATTAATTTAAATACCGTTTCAAATTCACTTTCAAAATGGATTATTATTTCAAATCAAATTACACCATTTTAATCATTTAAAAATGAAGTTATTATAATTAAAAATCAAATATTAAATTCGCAAAAATTTAATCCTTTCAGAATTCATTTATTCACTTAAATTTATTAAAACCGTGAAATTTCAACTTTCCTATAGCACGTAGAAAATACTACGGAAAGTTACATTTGAAAACTATTCATTTTAACAAAGATAGCATTTTTAAACTGCTGTAATAGGTTTTAGTTTCAAGTTTAAATTCCTACAACTACAGCACTTACAAAGTGATGTAATTACCCTTAGTTCATTTTTAGTTATAGTTCATTTATATCAACTACAGCATTTACAAAATGCTGTGATACCATTTACATTAGAAATAATAGCATTTTAGAAATGTTGTTAAATAAATTCCAAATTTTCAATACAATTTCTTAAACAATTAAATTTTAATTTAAATCATTTTTAACTTATAAAAATCATATTTTTCACTTTAAAACAATCATTTAAATACCCATTAATTTATTATTTTATAAAGTAAAAATTTTATACAAAAATCAAATTTTAATAATTTACTTATTAAGTTCAAGCATTAAATTTTCTATTCTTTATAAATAAAAATTAACTTAATACTTAAATTTAAATTTTCAAATATAACTTATTTTTCATTTTATTTACTTAATTTAAATTTCACTTTTAAACAAAATTCCCAAATTTCCAATTTAAGTTATATTTCAAAATTCAACTTAAATATTCATTTATTTCACCTTTTAATTTATATGGAAATCATTATCACCTTATAAAAATCATTTTAAATTCATTTTAAATCAAAATACCATAAATTTACATTTTTAAAATACTTTTAAATTTTTTAGAAAATATAAACATTAACCACGGGTCTGTATAATATTTTCTAACCTGGGTCAAGAGATACAGATATATATCATTTCAAGCCGTAATTTACAAAGAAAATCCGGGTTCTATCATTTCAAACCCGCATTCCTAAGTAAAATGAAATAAATAAAAATCGTTCAGGCCTAACATTTCAGCCCATAATGACTTTTCCCTATTCTAAAGTCCGTTCGGGTATGTATCATTTCAACCTATAATGATTCTATTCTACAGGGAACTTGTAGTGTGATAAACTGATATAAATAAACAGAATAACATTATATAACAGTGACGGATGATATGACAGATGTATAAACAGGGTGAATATCATATGATCATAGCATAGGCAGTTATAACATGATAATAATATCTACAGATTCACAAGGTGTCAATTTACTACTTATAGAAGTATAGAATGCCTTATGAGAAATACTCACCTCTACAAGCTGAAGATAGCACAACCAAACATACAAACAGAGATCCAAAAAGCATGAAAGCACGAATACGGATTCAAGTGAGGGGAGAGCCAAAATAATTGTCTTGTACATATGAAACAAAACAATGTAAAGCACATAAATATACAACACAAAATAACATTAAACAAGTTTAGAATTTATGCATAACAAAGAACCAAATCACTTGCACTTGCTTTCACCTATCCAACGCTCGACCATATGATAAAAATGCATGGCTATGGTGTGTGAATGGATCAGATATGGATCAATATGGTCGGCCATAATGAGGAAGTGAAGGAGAAATGGTTGTTATGCACGAACATACAAAGCCAAGGCACAAAAGTGAATTTTTATGCAACTACAAGTCACAGCCATGGCTCCAAGTGGCACGGTCAGGCCTGGTGGAGGTTAGGGGATGGTGTGGCAGTGGCTTAGGGTCAGGTAGAGGCTGGTGGTGGTCATGCAAGTGGTGGCCAAGAGGTGTGGTGAAGTGGTGGAGGCATTAGTGATCGGCTATGCATGTTTCAAGCGGTGCATGCAATATTTGATGGAGTTTGGCAACTAGGGGGTGCACGGCCAGGTAGGTCAGTGGAGATGGAGGGGTTTTGTAGCTGAACAAGGTGGTGGTGAAGGAGGATGTTATGGACGAACCATATAGGTGAAAGCAAGGCATAAAAAATACATAAACAAAGAAGAAAAATGGAAAACAAGTGAATAAACCGTTACCAAATTTTCTCCAGAAATGAAGGCCGAAGTTTTAGGGATGAGAAGAAATGTGTTTTGCATGAGAAAATGAAAGTGATATGCGGCTGAAAAGAGGAAGTAGTCGGCCCAAATGAATGGAAGTGTTGATTGAAATGAAAAGGCAAAAAGGAGGTGAAAAGTCAAAGGTATGTGAAAGGTTATAAACTCTTCAAATTTCCTTTATTCTTTTCACATTTTTAAATACATGAAAAATGAATATAAATAAAATAAAAACACAACAACATAATGTATGAATAAAAATAAATAAATAAATTTTAGATAAATATAAATTAATTAAGAAAATAGCTTAAAAATAGAAACTAGGTTGTGAAAATTGTAAATAAACACAATAAGCTATGGAAAAATTATAACATGACTTTAAAAATGTTTAAAATGAAATCTTGCAATAAAAATAAATTTAAAAATGTTTTCAAAATGAAATAAAGTCAAATTTAAAAATAATTCAAAAATCTAGGGTTGTTACAATAGCGAAAAGCAGATATATATATATGTGTGTGTGTGTGTGTGTATACATATGTATATATGTATATGTGTGTGTGTGTGTATAGAATACATGACAGCTCCCCTTAGCTCATCTTCTGCATAGCTACTGCTTCACCAAGACCTGTTGTCTTGTTTACTCATTTAAGAGTATCCAAGATAATAAGAAGCGAAGCATAAACCTTGGATCTAAAAACAGTCTGGTGTGAGCGGTAAATAATCTCAAAAATACAGTGCAGGAAAATATTGTAAGGAGCAGAGGTACACAGACCATATTTGACATGTCCCTACAACCCAAGAGTTATCACATAACAATATAATATGTTACTCTACAATATCAAAAAGGTGCTATACAAGGAATAGAATGGCAGGTGTCCAGTTAGCCATATCCCCAGTACCTACACCCGATAATGCCTTCGAGTTATAGTCTACAACAGAAAGCAACCAAAATAACCTTAGCAGCCATAGGATCCATCAAGCAATCCTAACTATAACTCTACATGCCCTGAATATGTGATAATTCAAACGATCCCCATGCCAGGAACTAATGGAAATTCTAGTTTTCGTTGTACTCACGTATCACGTTGCCCAAAGCTAGATACATGTCCCATAGCCTAAAGTTAGATACTAGACCCAAAGCCATGGGTCCAGGGTTCACAGATGCATGCATTGATCCATTGGCATCGCCACTTACAATACCCCTACTTCGAGTACAACAGAAAATACTCTGTGTTATCAACGATTCCTTGGCATGAACATCCAACCTTTCTGCTCAATCTAGTTTCCATTATCTAGGAAACCCCCCCCATTCACGGCTCTCCTTTATCGAACCGCCATCTTCAGTATCTACTACTATGACGAGTCACAAACCGAAGATACTAGCCTTTTATCATGTTGTTAAATCGCCACCCAACCTTGATGTAAACGAGCTACCACCTCCAGCCCAATTTAAGAACCTCTACTCCATTCCTTAGAAGTTCCACCATCACCGGACCTATTATGATAACACGATACCGACCTATCTCACCAACTCAATACCAACTAATCAACTTAACCAACTTTGGATAAATCTTTGTCCTTGCTTCTAGCACGCCATCTTTAGATGCTTTTAACCCCGACCTATTCATCAAAGCAACTCAGTCTTCACCTAAAAGCATCCATCTCAAAGTTCCAAAAGCAACTAGTCATAGCACCCAACACTTAGCCAATTTCTTGGGCAACCTCTACTAGCCAAACTCTTTCCATCCATCAAGTTGAGTAGTGCATACGAGTTAAAACCATAACTCGATATCGAATTATCACCTTTAACTCGGTACCGACTTTGAGTTTAACTCTTCTTAAGGCACACCTTTTCATGTAGGCTCCTGCTATGCTCCAGAGCCTCTCCTTCAAATTTCATCCAATTTCGACCATCTTTACCTCCGATTTGCTCAATTCACTAATCTATCTTCTAAAGCAACCAAAACACTATATAAAAAAATCAAAGCACAACATACAAGCATTGTATAACAAGCATATTACATCCATTCAAACAAGAAATTCATAAGAAAAAGATAAGAAAGCCAATTTCTAACATAAATCTACATATCACATGAACATATGAATATAAATGAGGTGAACTCTAGATTAATCCAAGTCATATGCATAAATTAACATGTAATTAGAGTTAGAAATGGTTTTAATGCAAAAAATCACGTTAAATCATGTATCTACAATATAATCATACATAGGAAAGTGAGAAGGCATAAACTGCTCACCAATTACCAAATTCAATCAATTTAAGTGTAGACCTAGAGTGGACAACAATGGGAAGCACTTTTAATCAACCTAATTGATGATCTCTATCTTCTAATCAATGAAATAATTATTAATCTTCAATTTTAATTGATTTAAAGTGTAATTTGAGTAATTTTGGCCGATAGGGTTTAGATCTAATTTAGGGAAGAGGAAAAAGTTTTAGTTTGACTCTTGCAGCCCCCTGTTTATAGTAATCTCGAATTAGACTAATGGGCCTAATCAACAACTATCTAAACTTAAAATAGACATAACATTCTAACCTTAAGTCTATATTTCTATTATGACTACTCTAAGGAATGTGAAACCATCATCCTGAAGTGAGGAAATTGGTTTGAGACCCTAATTCGACTCATAACAAAAGTTATAACCCAGACAAAAATTTTAGGGTCAAAATGGTCATACGGAATTCGGTAAAAATCACAAGTGTGTAAATATCCCTAAGAGTCATATCTCAAAATTATAGATGCATATAACCTTATATGAATAAAATAAAAATATTTTATGATCATCTGATATGTAAAATAAGGGTCGTTACACTCTCCCCTTTTAGTAACTTCGCCCTCGAAATCCCCAAACAAGCCGAAGAATAATCAACCATTACTACTTTACATTATTGATAATCATAAGCAACCGTCAAACATATCAAACAAGTAATCGTGCAATCAATAGAGGAAGTAAACCTACCTAAGCATGTAGAATACTAACCTATCAAAAGCAAAATTCAATGGCGAAAGTAAATACGATAAATGATAGGATTTACCATCCAAAAGAGCTCTAGACGAGTCATCCTCATGCTCTCTTCAGTTTTACACGTACAATTATCATCTTTTTTGCTCCATTGTACCTTTACTAGCTGCACAACCTTTCTCTTAAATTGTTTCATATCGTACACAACAATACAAAATGGCCTACGAGATCTAGTAACTTCTAGTTCTACCTCAACGCATTCAAGTTAATCTGGTGTAATAGGCATGCATGAGTCATGCACAAACTTCCATGGATAAGAGACATGAAAAATGATGTGCACGCTTGCAATCTTCTAAGATAAGTCGACTCTATATGCTAACTTCTCAATCCTATCTATTATCGTAAAAAGTCCTACAAATCTAGGTGCCAACCTCCCCTTTCTACCGAATCGAACTACATTTTTTAGAGGAGAAACCTTCACAAATACCATATCTTCGATGGAAAACTATAAGTCACTTCGTCTCTTATTAGCATTGCTTTTCTATTGATCCTGAGCAGCTTTCATTCATAGTCGAACGATCTCAATCTTCTTTGATATTTCTCTAATCATCTTTAGCCCAAGTATCAGTTTCTCGCCCGCTTCCCACCAGCATCAAGAAGCATTACATAGTTGGTTATAAAATGCTTCATATTGAGCTATATCAATACGAGACTGATAATATGCAAACACTGCCAAATGATATTGATCTTCCCATGATCCTCCAAAATCTGTAATGCATGCTCGCAAGAGATCTTCCAATATATGATTCACTCTCTCGGTCTTCCCATCCATTTGCTAGTGATAAGTTGTACTAAGGTGCAGCTTAATCCCTGACACCTCTTGTAAGCTCTTCCAAAATTTATTGGTAAATAATAGGTCTCGGTCACTCACAATGCTCATCGGCACATCGTGAAATCGTACCATTCATTTCACATACAACTCTACCAGTTTGGATGCCTTTTTACTTGGCTTCACGAGTATAAACCTAGCATTTTTGGTCAGCCGATCAACTATTACCCAATACTACCATAACCTGCTCTTAGCATCCATCAACAGCCTACTTGTAACCGAAATAACATGTCAACAACTGGCCGGATCTATAGGTAAACTTTTTCATTAAAATTTAAATTATATTTTCATATATGTATACACATATTTTATTTTCAGCCTTAACATAAAAAGTTTCAAACTTATATATATATAAACTTAAATCTATGTGTGTGTGCGTATACAACAAAAAAATTCGTATTGAATTTCGACCAATATATTTCAGATAATACATACATATATGTTATGATATATGCTTGTGTGTATCTCTACTACTGATAAAGGAAATTGGTTGAACTATTTTACTCCGTTTCTTTTCGAAATTCTAAAAATTCCCTTGCTTTCTGTTTACATGTTTGCACTCAAACAAATATTAACGTATACAATAATATAAACAGCCCGTGTGTGAAGCACGGGCCCATACTAGTATTAATAAGGTTTAGTATAAAATTGAGTTTTTTTATTGGATTTTTTATATTCGGCTTCAAACACATAAACACACAAATAAATACATATTTTACATACATACATATATACATATACATATACATACATACACACATACATATATAATTTGTGTGTGCGTGCATGTGTACGTTGTGCACTCGTATGTATATGTATGAATAGGTAACGACCTAGAATTTTTAACATTAAAAATGAGAATATTCAATTTATTTAGATATCCCAATTTGATTCAATTTAATGAATAATAAGAAAATCAATTTTTGATAAAACAATTTTATTTTTAATGAGATATTTTTAAATGGATTTATAGGATTATTCCATAATTTTTAGTTTGAAAAATATTTAAATTATCGTTTGATGTTTTTTACAGCAAGCATTGGTATTTTTAAAAATAAAAGAGAATAAGATAATCTACATATCTTATTATTGCTTTATGATCATGTCGCATTGTCGTGCGTGATCGTATTTTTATTTCTGTCGTTCGCGGTCCATACGTGAACGGGATATCATGCAGTGGAGCACTATAAATTTTTTCAAAACCTTTCTAAATCAAATCAAAAGCAAAAAATTTCAACAAGCCATAATTTTGATTTGCCTTTAATGTGATAGAATCTTGAATGTTGGTAGTTTACTTAAGGTGGAAGTGATTGGTTTTATTTAAATGAGCACCATCACCACTTCACTCTCTTTCATTTCACTCAATTCACTTTTCTTCCTCTTTTCTTCTTCTTCTTTTTCATACTGGAAGTGGAAAAATACCTACCACCTCCGTTCGAAAATCAATAACTCTCCAACGATCCACTTTCAACCATACTTTCCAACTACAAAGTTGTTTGTTATTGTCTTTAATATTTTTTTTAAATAATCACTCGTCATTTCATCGATTGGAGTGGCGAAAGTTGACGGACAATAGTGTTGTTGAACAAAGACAGTCTTTTGACGATCACGGAATGGAGATCGAAGAGTGAGGTTGTGTTCATGGCAGCAAGATGATATTTTTAATGATCAGAGTTGGTCGTGGTTGATGGTTGATCATTTTTTGATCATCTCGGAATTGTCGATGATGTGTGGTTAAGGGGAGGAGTGGCGATGCTGGGAGGAAGCTTGAGGCATGATGAGTCATTAGGACTACTCGGAGGTGGTGCAGTGGTAGGAGGAGCTCAAGCGAGCTCGAGTTAGGATTTTAGGGTTGTTGATTTTTAGGTTCGAATTTTGATTAGGCGGTGGCGTTTGATGGGACTGAGCGGGCCATGGAGGTGGCTGGTGGTGCAGAGGTCTATGGCGAGTGGAACAGTGATGGCTGTGGCGACTGTAGGTGGCTGGAGGTGGCTCAGAGGGGTTTCGACCATGCTCGTTTTCTATTGCTGGGCGTGATTTTAAAAAGAGGAGGGAGAAGCACTGTTCATTTTAGGTCGGGTTTAGGGAGTAGCAGATTTGGCTTTGGGTGTAAATATGTTAATTGATTTATTTTAATTTTTATTAATTAAGTTGTTAACTTTAAAAAGGATATCTCATTTGTTTTAAATTCGTTTAACTCGCGGATTTTTGTGTTAGACTCATATTGACATGTACAACATTTTGGTATAACTTGTTGATAGTTTTAATGAAGTATAAATTTGTGATAAAACAATAATGATTGAATATATAATTACATTGTTCTAAATAATAACGTAGTTAAATTAATTATGCTTTGTTTGTGATACCTATTTGGCAGAATAAAACGATGTTATGCTGTAATTAAATTGAATAGATTATTTTGGACATCTATTTAGCGGAATAAGTCCATGTTCTGCGCTTGCAAAGTAAAATGATGATTTTTGAAGTTAACTATTGATTAATTAGTATTGGATAAATGATGTGTTAACTATTGATTGTTGATCATTGAGTGCCAGAAGCATAGTAGCCTGGCTGTATTAGATGCGACATTGATATATGTTAAAAGTTGAACCTTTTTAGTAATAAAGTTATAATAGCATTGGTTAAGTGATATAGTTGCTCTAGGCCTCATTTTAGTATTTTGAAGTAATATTGTTTAATTTTTTGATCTAAAAACGATTTTGATTTAAAGGATGATTTTAAAAGTGACTTTGGAATTTTCTATGGCATTTGTGTATAAATGTTTTTTTGGATTCTATTTTACTCCAAGCTTTTTGGAAATGTTTTAAAAGTATTTCTTAAGCATTTATTTTACAGAAAAGTTGACATAATAATAAGTGTTTATTTTATAGGAAAATAAATGGGTTTATCTTTTATTATAAAGTAATTCTGTTTTTAAAAGAAGATAGCAGTTTGGAATAAATGTTTGTGAAACATTTCATATAAAATGTTGTATAGAAAGAGAGATTTATAATTGGTATTTTGCAAATAAATGAGAGATTTATAAATGGTAATTTATAACTAAAGAATGGATTTATAAGTGATATTTTATAAAAAGAGAAATGAAATCATTTTGGTAAATGGGAGTAATAAATCATAATTGTGAATTTATGGTAATATGAAATGATCATTTTATGGAATGTGTTTTGTCCCATCTTGAAAATGAATATTTGTGTTCAATATATAAGATTTCTAAAAATGAATTTTGGATTTATAAAAGGATTTTTATAAAGCATTTTATAAAGGGAGACTTATAAAATAATTTTATAAATAGAAAAGAGTTTTACAAAGAGAAATGAGTTTTATAAATAATTTTAGAGATTTATAAAAGAAGTTTTATAAATTAATTTGGAAATTTATAAAAGTATTTGTAAATATGGAATGGGTTTATAAAAGGAATGAGATTCGAGTTCTATAAACTATTATTTTAAATCATGGTGGCATGGAAATATTGTTTCAATACTTAACACCAAAAGGGAAGTGGTTTAGGTTTATAGTAAATAATTTTTTAATGATATTTTTTTCGGCCCATTTAAATATGAATTTAGGAATTATGCTTTAAGATCTGTTAATGTACTTATACTGTATAAGTATATGGATACATTTTCGAAGTATTGAAAGTTAGTGTTTTCTGAATATACTTTTACCATTGGGATAAGTATATGGATATTTTTCCAAGCATTTAAAGAGTATAAATGAATAGTGAATGAGTAATTTACTTATGTATATCCTTGTAAAAATATTTTGATACAAGTATTTATAAAGTGGTTTTAATTAATGAAAAGATTATTCAAAGAGTCTTAAGGCTGTTTTTGTGTTTAATTGTGCCTGGTTTCTTATGAAATTGAACATTTGATTTGATTGATTGATTATTTGATAGTTAAATAACTGACTATCAAATCTTGACCAAATATACTCTGAAAATATCCAGAAGAAGAACAGAAGTTATATGGTATGGTTATCTTCGGTGATGCTATACTGTGTGTATAAACTCATTTTTCTCTTCTACGAAAAATGAATAAGGAAATCCATCTGCTTAAATGGTTAGGAGGTGATCTCTTCTCTTTTGTATTGTTTGTTAATTTCCCACAGAACCGAAGTTGAGATTACCAGAAACTATTGATTGGACTTGGAGCGTTCGATAAACGGGGCTGTGTACTTACGTGAGATAACCCGAAACCATAACAATTCCAAAACCATATATATGCTCTGTACTTTGGAAGAGGTTCGATATCTATTTTGATATATGGGGATCCATGTGTGATTTCAAGACCTGTTGAGGTATGTGAATCCATGAATGATTCCAAGATATTATGATGTGGGAATCTAAGTGTGATTCTGAAACCTGTTGGGTTATGGAAATCCATGTGTGGTTCCGAGTTCTGTTTGAGTGGTCACTCATGTGCTGGAATGTCGGATGCAGCCTTACCAGCAGAGATTACTAAAACCAGAGACAGGATTCATAACCATTAGGATTTAGCTACCTAGAAGGGTTTAGTCGACTCCATTCTAGAATTACTTAAAGATATGCATGCGAGAGCGATGCATTCAGCCTCACGTTGTAGGGGCCAGCTATGTATTTCCTATGGTGCATTCAATAGAGATGTACGATGCTTCGTAATGATGTCTCTTATCCTTGTGCAGGAGGACTGTTCTCGAGGTACCGAGGACCCCTCTGTGGAATCCTATACAAGTAGCGAATGCACCTCAATGGTTAGATTTGTATACCTATTATTGATGTGTTGTACACTTATGCACAACACAATTATTTCTTATGTATTTTCAACTCTAGACATTATTGTAATATCACTGGATTTTCTAATAGAAATGGTTTGATTATTGTAAGGTAAAACTCATTGTATTTATGTGTGAGGTGGTCTTACAAGATATCTTTATTTTTTAAAGGTTTTATAATATTAAAATCTATTTGATTGTGTTTCTCATGCTGGTTTACTAGACTGATCATGGAGTTACTTTCTTATAATGCTTGGGTCAGCCCGAGCATATTTCCAAATTTATTTATGGATGCTTTGGAGCTTCAGGAGATAAGCCGGATGCCTCCAAGATGTATCAACGTATCTTTATTTCTGCTACATTTGTTGTTTAGTATTTCTCTGCATTTGTGAGGACATGCTAATATAACTGTCATGGCTGATGATAGGTTGTTTATTCTGATTAATGTATATCATGGTTTTCTTTTGTAAAGATCATTGGTATATTATATATGACTCGTCCCGTTGAACTAATATAGCCTAATAATTAGCATGACAATATCCAAATAGCTTTCCAAACCTTTGACTGGCTCACTACTTCACATGCAAACAACATTAAAGGGGAAAGTTAGTGGATATTAATAATAAATGGAATGAGGAAATGTGCAGTAAAAAAGGCAAAAAGAAGGCTAGCATTGATGAAGAAGGGTCTGCTCCACTTGCGAGGAGGAGTGATAGACTACATAAATAATCTTGTTTGTTAGAATCTGAGAGGGTCCAATGGAATAGATAGATGGTTGGAAATACAATATTTGATAGGTAAGTACAAACCATCTATGTTTGCCCTTTCGGAAACAAAGGTACACTACGATAATATCGACAAATTTGTGGATAAATGGAGTGTTGACTAGATATGCCTAAATAATGTTGTACAAAATCAAAAATTTAGAACAATGGTCTTTGTTAATGCTTTAGTTTGGGATGTTTCCGTTGAATTGGATAGTTTTCAACATGTTACTATCTTGCTAAATAATAGAACTTCTGGTAACATAAGATATACTTTTGTATATGCAAAAAAATTTCCTGGTGATAGAGTATGTTTATTGCAATACTTGGATAAAACAGCAAATCAAGGTCCTTGTTGTGTTTTAGGGGATTTTAATTGTGTCGATTGGTGAGTGAAAGTGTGCTAGTAATAAACCTTTTGAAGCAACAGTAAAAGTACTAAATGACTTCCTTATTAAAACATGATTATGTGAACTTAACGGTAGCGGTTTAGTTATATATGGAGGTCAAGTCATGCAAACTAGATAGAACTTTGGTCAACCTAAACTGGCTGAACTCGTTCACACATTTTACAGTGCAATATTTGCCATATGAAATAACTGGCCATAACCCGATATTGCTCAGCAAATTTAAAAAGAAATTTTGAATGGATTTAGTCCTTTTAGATATAAAAACTATGGGAACTTATTAAATGGATATGAGCAAGTAGTCAAAGATAATTTCAAAATTAATAGGATAGGCAACCCTATATAATTCTATCTCTGCTTAGAAGAAACTTAAAGTTGCATTTAAAACATGGAGCAAACAAATTAAAAATGTTGACCTGCTAGTAGAGCATAATAGAAAGAAGTGTGCTTACTTGCAAATTGTGTATTATTTACACATAACTGTATTGAATGCTAAAGCTTTTGCTGAAGGTCAAAAATAGCTACAAACATGCTTACATATGCTTATAGAAGATAATAGACAAAAATCAAAAATTAGTTGGTTGACAATAGGAGATAACTACACTAAATCTTTTCATACAAAAATGAGTACTATAAGGAACATGAATAACATTGATAGTTTACTTAATGAGGACATTAACTCACATGGTTGTTTATGTGCTAAGCGGTAGGTTTTTCTAAAGAACTATATAGTGGTGACTTGATATGCTCTAAATTTCTAGTTATAATTTGTAAGACGATAGAACAGCAGTGGAAAGTGATATTTAAACTGTCTTATTGATTTGAATGAAATTAAAACAGCGGTTTTTTCTACATAAGATGATAAGACCCCGGGCCTGACGGGTTTAATGCCAAATTTTATAAATTGCACTGGAACAGCTACAATAAACTACTGAAAGCAATCCAATGTGCTTTTAATAGTGGTAAAACTGTAAGGGAACTGAGTCATACCTTTTTGGCATTAGCATCTAAAGAGTATCCCACAACCAGTTTAAGCAACTTTAGACCTATAGCTTGTTGCAATTTTCTATACAAAAGTTTTTACGAAGGTCTTATGCAATAGATCGAAACCATTAATGGAGTATATGATATCCCTAATCAATGTGCATTTATTCCTAATAGAAATATCACCGATGGCATAATACTGGCACATAAGCATATGAGGGGGTTTCATAGTGTTGGAGTAGAGAAGGTATGCATTAAAATAGATCTAAAAAAAAGCATATAACAAGCTAAACAGAAAATTTACTCTACATATCCTCAAAATTCTAGAGTTTCTTGAAAATTGGTTGAAAATAATAAATGAATTAATAATACCCCAAGTTTTGAGATTTTTATCAAGGCATTCTACATGGGTATTTTTTTTACTAATAGAGGAATAAGACAAGGTGGACCTCTTTTACCTTATCTATTCTCTATTGCTATGGATTATTTAAGCATTAAATTGGACTCAAAAGAAATTAGTGGGCAAATCAAATCTATCCATGATGTACTGCCAAGTTTAACACATTTAGTTTAGTGAATATTATGCTCAGGTCCTTAAAATCAAACTTAATAAAAATCCTCTCCAAAAAAAGATTGTAAATTAGGTCCCCAGGATTAAGTTACTAAAAATTGCATACATTTATGCAATTATTCAGTGAATAATTGCATAAACATTTATGCAATTATATCCAAAAATAGCATAAATATCTATAATTATTCGGTAAATAATTACGGAAATTTATGCAATTTTTCAGCGAATAATTACAGAAATATCTGTAATTTTTGAATATAATTGCATAAATTTCAACAATTATTCACTAAATAATTGCATAAATGTATGCAATTATTCAGTAACTTAATCTTAAGGATATAATTTACAATTTTTATGGCAAGGATGTTTGGTGTATTTTGAAACTTAATGGGGACTTTAGCCAAACTGTCCCTTTAATTTATGCTGGTGATATACTGATATTCATGAAAGCAGGCATAAATGGAGCTCAAGTATTTTAAGAAAGTTTTTCAAAAACTAAAAAAATATGTTAGCTTACAAATTTACACTGAAAAAACTAGAGATATGTTTAGTAAGGAGTATGCTTATAAAAGGAAATTCTTGGCATTTTGTCCCTACAAGAAAGTGAACTTCCAATTAAATATTTGGGTGTGCCATTATCTGTGCAATATATTAAGGATGAAACATGCAATGGTTTATTAGATAAAATCAGAAAGAGAGTTAAAGGGTGGGAATGCAATCTCTTAACCTTTGCAGGAAGAATAGAGATAATAAGGGTAGTCATATATCCTATGCAACAATTTTGGACACAAAGTTTCAAACTACCAAACACAAAAATCAACAAATTAATACATGTTTGCTCTAACTTCCTATGAGAAGGTAAATTTCAAAACTCCCATGGACTACAGCGTGTTCCCCTAAAGAAGAAGGAGGTATGGGTCTGAAAAACGTTTCAGAAATGAATGAAGTAGCAGGAATCAAACTTATATGAAAAGTGTCAATGAAACATGGTTTATGTGGTTAACGGTTGCACAATAGATATATTAAAGAAAAATCTTTATAGGAGATAGACATCAACAAAAACATTTCATGTACTTTTAAATACATGTTAATGTTAAGACATAATACATTACATGTTATAGAAAGAAGAATCGTTGATGGAAAGTTAACTATAATATGGTTTGATTCATGGATAAATGGGAGTAATTTGTTAATTAAGCTTGGCATGCAATCTTTGGCAACTTTAGGTGGTGAGAATTTCAAAATGCAAAGTATTATTTGTAATGGAGGATGGGAATGTTATAATTTACCTCATACTAGAAATCTAAATATTGATATTAGCAATGTTAAGATCTACTCCAATAGAACTGAAGAAATTGATTTTGTAAAAATACAAACAATGGTGATATCCAGTTTAAACAAGCTTAGGAAAATATCATTGTTACATTTCCTTCCGTCAATTGGGTTAAAGTTGTGTGGGATAAGATAAACAACCCTAAGATGTCAATTTGCATATATAGAGCACTAACTAATAAGTTATCTACTGTGGATAACTTAAGACAGCGGCACATAATAGTGGACAGTGTTTGTCTTTTATGCAATCAAGAAGAAGAAACGGTTATGCATCTATTTTTTCAGTACAATTACACAACATATGTGTGGCAGTTATGTGGAACTAGATTAACAGTCGCATTTTTTACGCCGAGGTTTGTTTCAGCAAGCAATATTCATAGCAAAAAAGTTTTGTGACAAAGATAAACTAAGAGATTTCGCCAAAAGATTTTTACAATATGTGTGCGGTGCTATTGGTTATAAAGAAATAACATAATACTCAAGCAAATGAAAAACAACAAGTTCCAAGCACGTAAGAAAATCGACGAAGTTGTAAGAATTATTATGTTGAAATCAAGAAGAAGAAGAAGTGTTTCACCATATTTCGAGAGAATATGTGATCATTGATCAATTTTACCTAATGCAAATGAATCCACCAAAATCGATGTGAGCAGCAGTGAAGAGGTAGCTAGTCCTAGAGGTGAGGTTGCCATGGAGGATTGGTAGATGCCGATGAACTGGTCAACGTTACCGAGGTGATGGAATCAAGCTTCCACCGCCGCCATGAAACTGATCGATTGTCAAGATTTATTTTTCACTAAACCCTAGTTTGTAAAAGGAAAGTAATGAATGAAGTTGTTCAAAGTAGTTCGAGTATATGGTGTGTTCATATGTAAGTATGGTTAATTTACGGGCTATGTTTTTTAGGCCTTTGTAACTCTTTAGCAAGTTGAGTAAAGATCAATGTCTTGGCCTTCAATAAATCAAACTGACCATGCTTTAAACAATATGAAATAAAATTTCGTATTGAAGTTGAAATTAAAATAAAATTAAGTTCAAAACATAAACTTACTTTGTTTAAAAATATTTAGTATGATTTAATGTGACTGTATTGTTCATGGCGGTACAAAACTAGATCATATTGCAAAATTAATAAAAAAAAGTATTTAATTTTGAAGTTCTCGGCTTTTACCTCATTGCCAATGCACCTGACCCAACACTCTTTTTAACTCGAGCCCTTTATTGCATCATCTTTGAAATTTTCGCCCTATATCATGTTTATAGTCTCACTTGAGCCTACTTAAATACTTACTTGAGTTCTATTGCTAAGCCAACTCGATCCCTTATAGTCTTTCACAAAATTTAGTTAAGTTCATCTCTTCTTCCATCAGTTTCTCATTGAACCTTTTGTCTTGGTTCACCCTCTCTGTCTAGGGTTGCCTCTGGCAAGAAATTTCTCAATAAGGCTTGTAAAATTTGCCTTTCACCGGCTCGCTCATGGACTGTGGAATTAAGTCTATGCCTTAACTCAATCAAACTTTTCTCGCTGCCTCCATGTAAAGGATGACTTACCTCTGATGGATGTTTTCTATGCAATAATTCTTTTAACAAATGACATTTAAAAAATATATATTTTCTTGGAAAATAGTATTAATGTATACACATGTATTTAATCAAAAAATCGATAAGGTTTCGGTAGATAAACTAAAAGACGTAACACCTTTAAATGAAAATAACATATTTTATTTATTTCAATTAAAATTAATTTAAATTAAGTGCAACAACGATAATTTAAATTGTTTGCGCTCATGTAAGGTATAATGTAACTAACAAATCACGTAACCGGTAATATTTGAAAATCTAGAATGTTATATATCACTTAATTACTCGAAATAGTTATTTTTATGAATATAATATAAATTATCCTGGAAAAATATGTACATTGAGAATCGGTATGCACCTGGCACTGTAATAATGCACCTGGCACTGTAATAATGCACCAAATTTGAACAGTGATAAGTATGTTGCATTACATAGAATCAACCATACAATAAAACAACTAACACGCACAAAGGCGCATTGTAACATCACCCATTTCAATGGATGCCGATGATGCTGCATCATCACCAAAATTATTTTCAAGCAACAGAAGCGTGTTTAGTATATAAATTTTCATTATACATAAGAATCGTAAGAATATTTATATTTTTAATACATTCCAAACACGTACCAACGTAGAGGTCAAATACAATATAATATAGATAAGAGTACTATGCTTGACGTATGAAGATGCCAACATGGACACTTAAGCAATGGAAATCAAAACATCTGTTATTTGCAAGCAAGCCTCCTACTTCCATTTTTTGTTTGCTTTATTCTTCCTTTTTAAAGCTTCCTACCTAAGTCCATAAACTCAGCTTACTCAATCAAGTACTCATGAGTTTATGGTGAATACAATAATAAAAACATGGGTTAGAAATAAAGCCTGGTATGAGTAATACATTACCTTAAACAATATATATAGTGAGAGCAAGCCGACAAAGCACGGAATGAGGTTTCCCCTCACTGTTCACAAAACTGCATAACAACAAACTGCCTTATGCAAGTTATAACTCATGTCTGGTTTATTCCCAAAACCCACTCTATGACTCACAATGCAAAACATCCCTATGTAGTTTGGTTCTCACACATTGTTTTCCCCTTAAGCGCGTTCCACACGTTTTCGGCTTATCTTTTCATGCTACGTAGTACATACCTGTGTAACTCGGTTCTTTGATTTTATACTACAAAGTACAACCCTAATTTTCCTTTGTTTCTTTAGTTTATTCTGCAAAGTACAATCCTAATGAGTTTCGTTACTTTAATTTATACTTCAAAATACAACCCTAAGCAGTTTTATTTCTTTAATTTATACTGCAAAGTACAACCCTAGGTAGTTTCTTATATTTGTCTTAAGTTTAAACCCATAAGAGATTACATCCACTCTTGCAAGAGCATACAACACTCGCAGACATCCCCCGTCCCCTCATAAGACAAATGTCTCTCCTTACCTTCCAAAGGCAGTTCATCCAAGTGAACAACCCCAGTCAGCATCATCAGCCCTTCACAAACCCATGTTCTTTTATTGATTCTTACTTCGTTTTCTTAGATATATTTAGCACCCGATCTTTGCCTAATTATTTATTTGTTGGCCTTCAGTTTTATACACTTAGTTCGATGCAGTTAACCTCGCCCTACTCGTATTACGGCGTAGTACGTCTCTTTTGGTTTATCGCATAGTACATTTCAACCCTTAGTCATATTGTAGTACGGACATCCCTGCCCTCTTTCAACTTTAACACTGAGTATCTGGCTACACTTTTGGCTTTTAGCTAAAACATCGTAGTGTCTTTGACACTTCTTCCTATACATTTTAGCTTTTGGCCTTCTGCACCATTACATCCCTCGGCATAGTGCATCCCCAAGCATGTTCGGCTTTCGGTGCAGTTTTATCCTACGCCTTTTGACTTCTGTCTTTTACCAAACTTTCATCTATTGGCGCAGTACTCCCCTCGTAGTATTGACTCTTCCCGAAAGTTAATAGGCTCCTATAGGTAATTCGCTACCTCTGGCCTTGAGCACTTAGTTTATTTTCTTAACATTTAGCCGCCACCTCAGCACGCAATAGACAAAGTTTGAGATGTCTGTTACAAACCTTTACACATGTCATCATCTAGTACTGTTAAACTCCACTTTAGTTACTAACAATGTCCTTTATTTACCTTTTTAGGCATTTATATGGGATTTTGTACCATAATCATTTAACATTAATTTCAACATGTATATGTACATAATAGGTTTTCAATCATTACATAATTGCCTTCGATCTACATAGTCTTAACCTCGGCGATGATGACTTTTGAGCCAGTAAATACTTAGAAATTCCCAAAAAAAAATCAAATAATTACCTTAACCCATTTTACTCATGTTCCTATTTTTTAGCCATTTCTCTTATTATTCACGAGGTATTTTCCTTCAAAAATCCATAATTGATTATTTTGACATAGGGAAATTCCCCAGTTTAAAACCTATTTCTAAAATTATGATTAAAACATCATATTAAATTTCCATAGCATTTCAAAATCATTGGAGTAGGTAAACATATCTAAACATCCCATGTATTGCTATTTTTTCCCAAAATGTTCATTAAACATCATTTATCTCATTTAAACACTAATTCATATGAATTCTATCATATTAATCAAACCTGAATTTAGACACAATGAAAATGGTACAAGGGTTCAGTATTACTCCCTTAAATCTTTGCATAATCTTTTTTTATCTTTTTACTACCTTTTAGCTTTTGTTTCCTCATTCTCCTTCTTCTTCTTCTTCTTATCTACTCTTTCGGGCCGCCATCATTAATGTTCTTTTCAAGCTTTTATTTTACTTTTGAATAGAATGAAATGAACAAACAAGGAAAGAGTAATGTTTATTGTCCTACAATAATTTGGGGCCCGACTCTCATAACCTTTCCCTCACTGATTCATTGCCCTTTTCTTATTTAGTTTTACCATGTATGGCCAGCCTTATATGATAAGCAAGTGTACATCTAAATGCTTACCTTAGTTCTTTTTAGTTATATAACTTTGCTAATTTATTTTCTTATTTCGATAATTATTTCTTTAATCAATTATTTATTAATTATGGAGTGTTATACACATCCTCATGAACACTTTGTAGGGTGCATTTGTGGACAAATTAGAGGTAAGAGGTTAGTTGCTAGAGTATTCGTGGATAACTCTTTTGACTATAGGTTGGTTATAAGTTAGGTATGTTGAGGAATTTAGAAATTTTACTTATTTTGTAATGGTTAAATAATAATTCAATAATATTAATTAATAATTAATTAATTAAATTTAGTAATTAATTAAATTAATATTTCAGAATTAATAATGCAAAGTCAAATTCAAGTTCAACTTCAAATTCTAATATAAATTCTAAAAACTCATTGCTAATTCATCAAACGGAAATTGAAAAAACAAATATAGATAACACAAATTCAACAACGCTCTCATAATATCCAATATTTTATTTCGATCCACTCGCATGCTGCATCATCTATGTCCAATTTTAATGAATCCCTTTGAAAATTACTATCGAGAGATAAGGCCATAGCATCCGCCAACTTATGATCTCCACGATGAAGAACATCACTGTCTTCAGAAGATCTTGACGACTTAAACTTCGTTCTTCTTTCCAACATTTCCAACATTTTTTGAACATCGTCATAAAATGTCTGTTCTATGCATCTTCGATAAGAACGAGCAGTGGAATGAACAATGGCAGAACAACGCGATAAATAAGGATTGTCCATATCAACATCAATGTTAGGGTCGGGTTGAGTAAAGTCATCTGGTTATGGACGTTGAAATGGTTGGGAACCCAAACAATCGTTCCATTCTTGAGACAGGGGCTTCTCCTCTCGAAGACATCTGAAGTGGGATTTGATGTCGTGCTTTGAAACTTAGGTTGTACTTTATTATCCGTTTCGGTTGTAGGATAATCAACTTATGTGGAGATCATAACATATTTCCTGTTGTGATATTTTTAAATGTTTGGTCCAAATAATCCAGATCGGGTATTGATACAGATCTCCATTTTAGAACAATACTACTAGGTTCATGGTATAAAATTATAAAATTATTCAGTAATTAGGAAGAAAATTTTGTTAGAAATTATAAAAAATTACCTTGACTTGATCGGCCTACCAATTGTCGTCATCAGCCACTCTGTTCCTTCGAATATCCCAACCTACTCCAATTTTATTGCGTAATTTCTCTCGCTTTGTGAATTCTTTTCGATTATTATCATGTTTTTTTCGCAGCTATCTTGTCTAACGCTTGAGTCGTTTTCTATAACACATTAAATTTATCAACAATCTTCTGATAAGTTCCAATTTTTTTCTTCTAATTTTTTGAGGATTCTTCAACGTAAATTTTTGCAAATCACGTGGACAACTCAAAATTTCAGAAAAAAGATTTTTTTTTGATAGAGGAAGCCATTTTTGAAGATTTGTTTTCTGAATAGAAATGAAGAAAGGGAAGATATGAGTGAAAGTAAAATGGAGAGCGATATTTATAAGAGGGTTGTGGACGCAAAAATTACGTCCGACATACTAAAGATACGTTTGATGTACTTATTACATTCATAAATTCCTCTCCAATTTTAAGCGAGGTCTAACGATATGTCTTTTCGATCCCCAAATGTCAACATTAATAGATCCAAAGTATTCATGTGTCGAGCATTCAAGTGCCAGAAACATAAACTGTTGGGGTAACATAAAAGAAAATGAAATAAAACAAGGAAGAGGAGAACATAATATCAGAATCTCATAGCGGGACAATAACATATGATATCAAAAGATAGTACAAACTGTCACTCTAAGATATATTGTATTTCAGAGTTACAGTAATAAGTACTATCATCAGCCTGGACGCCTATAACAACTAGTCCAAACATATGCTGATATATACAATACAATAATGCAGAGGAAATAAGAATACTACAGTAAGTGAATGAAAGCATCCAGCTCATCTCTAGAAGCTCCAAAGAACATAAAGGGAAACTTGCCTTTCTCAGACTACTTGAAAGAATACACGAGGAATTTAAAGAAAACAAAAACCAAGCGTTAGATATAAGTCTGGAATGAGAAACCCAAGAAATATTTGTGACATATAATAGCACCTTCTGAGACCGCACCGCATGGAATACTATAACGGTTATCCCCTCAAAAGAGTCAGTCGTCTATTAAGTACATACTTTAATACAATAGGTAATGTATAGGGTGTAGAATATAAAGTACAAGCAGTTGTGCTGTGTGAATGTATAACACAACAATAATAGTTATCCAATCAAAACCGCTAAGGTGCGTTCACATAATTGTGTAGGATTCCACGGAGGTGCTGTCAGTACTTCGAGAATGGTTTCTTGCACAAGGGTCAGATATATCCTTTGATCAGAGATATCCTTCCGAGGATCGTATGTCTCTATATAAAATATACCATAGGAAAAACATAGTTGGTCCATGCCTGAAAATGTGGCACCGGGTCACATTGCTTCCGCATGCATATCTATAAGCAACACTAGAATGGAGTGCCTACATCCTTTAGGCCATGTCTTCTATCTTGATTTCTATCATTACCGATGGTGAAGTCACGTTCAGCGTCTCAACACATGAGTCATAACTCAAATAGATCTCGGAACCACACATGGATTCTCAAATCTCAACAGACCTCGAAACCACAAATAGATTCCCACATCTCAACATATCTTGGAATCACATACGGATTCCCACATCTTGAATAGATCACAAATCTAAAAAAGATCACGAATCTCTACATAGATTCCAGCATCTCAAATCAATCACGAACCTCTTCTAAAGCATATAACATGTATATGGATTTTAGAGTAGATATGGTTTTGAGTCATCTCACACAA
The DNA here is from genome assembly GCA_030765085.1 of Allium cepa. Taxonomy (NCBI): domain Eukaryota; kingdom Viridiplantae; phylum Streptophyta; class Magnoliopsida; order Asparagales; family Amaryllidaceae; genus Allium; species Allium cepa. The sequence continues at coordinate 555,210,149 of CM060931.1, read as the reverse complement.
GTAAATTTCCCGCTTACTGAACGCTCCAAAACCAATCGATAGATTTTCGGTAAACTCAACTATGGTTCTTTTGGAAACAAACAGAAAATATATAAGAGTGGAGATCACTTCTGCACGGATGAGGTCGGATTTCCTTGTCATTTGTTATGGAAGTGCAAACGAGTTTATACGTACAATATAGCATCAATGAAGATAACTATACTGTATAATTCTCGCGTTTCTTCTAGATACTACCAGAGTTATATTTGGCAATTTCGATAGTCGACTAATTGACTATCTAGTTCGAAATAAATGATCGTATATAGAAACCAAGTTTCATATACTTATCACGTTTCTGAACTTTCAATACTAAGTACATTACAAAATACTTTCCATAAAGGAGTAAACACACAAAGCATGATCAAGCCACACAAAACACCTCTAATCCCCTTTTTATTTCATTAATACTTTTTATTATTAAAAACCTCTTTTATTAATAAAATTTCATGTATTAATCCCTACTATTCATTTATACTCTTTCAATAGTTCAAAAGTATTCATACACTTATCTGAAATGGTATAAGTATATTCATAAGTCATTAGCAAGATTTCTTACTTTAAACCTTTACTTTTTCCCCAAAAGATTTCATACTTATAATTTCCTTCAAAATATCCATTTTAGGGATCTAAGTACTTTAATAAATCCATTCGAAAGGTTTAAGACTAATGTTACTCAAACATTGTCACTACAAATCTAAAACCATTTCACTTATGCTTATCTTTAAAGCACTCTTTTCAAGATCTATTAACATTCATAAGTATAATAAAAAGGGGTTAAAGATGAACATTATTAACACATTATCACAAAAAACTCAAAACCATTTCGCTTATGCTTATCTTTAAAACATTATTTAAAGATCAGTTTACATTCATAAGTATAATAAAAAAGGATTAGAGACAAATGTTATTATCACATTGTCACAACAAATCCAAAACCATTTCATACTTATATTATCTTTAAAATATTCATACAAAGATCTAACTTAATATTTGATCAAGTTCGATAGTTAACAAGTCAACTACCCAGTTAAAAAAATTGCTTAAAATCACAGTTTGTATACTTGACTTGTTTCCAACATTCTAGCTTATACTATTTCTCAGTCAAGAAGAAAGCCAATAGGTTAGAGCATTATTGCTTCTATCCCTACCTGAACATCAATCTTAAGCCTCACAAATACATAAACATACTTCGTCGGTTTTTAGTTTTAAGCATGGTTAATTTCCTTTTTCAAAACTAATATATATTTAATTACTTAAAAGTGCTTATAAATAGGTTTTAAATACTTATGTAAAATAGTATTTGAAAATAACTAATTTATAATTTGATCAAAAACATTTTTTATATTATAAAACCTCTTTACTTTGAAAATACATATATAATTATTGAAAATATATTTAAACTCAAACCAACTTTAGTAATACTGCAAAATATGTTAGAAAGAGAAATACCAAATTTAAATATCATTTTTGAACACTTAAAACTATAAGCAATTTACTAAAAACATTTATAAATGCTATTAAAAATCCTTATTAAAGAACAACATTGAAAAGGACAATCTTTGTGACCAGTTTTCACCACTTTAAAAAGTGATTTAAGACTAGAAAATTTTAATGTACGTACTACTCTAAGGGTAACTAAAATGCATGAAAAGAAACCCTTAAGAATATTTATCGATTTATTTAGAAATTTCCCTAAAACAAGGATATTTCAAAATGCTCATGTAACGACCTCCTTTTCGCTATAACTTTTTTGCAACTTTGGCACACAATTCTATGACTTTCCAAATCATTTTTTGTTGCCCCATACGCCAAAATTTTGTGTAGAGAATAACCAAATAAAATTATCCCAAGTTAAGATCATAAATCTTCCATTTACACAAGTTAAAGTTAAGAGATATCGAAGTGCACTTTTAACGACTATCTTCGTTTCAGACACTTTTGAACATACTTCAATTCAACACACAATCCAAACAATCATTTAAACATCAAGTCATGATCATGCCACATATTTAACAAGGTAATTGAAGTGATGTTATACAATATAAAGTTGTCATTTGCTTTCAAAAGCAAGAGGGGTTCAAAGTTTATAAGTTTAATTAGTTAATATCACTTTAACTTTATATTTCAAGCACACAACATGTATACACAACATACACTTACAAGATAGTGAGATAAATCATTTAAATCCAAGCTAAAAACACGCTTAAACACTCACAAAGCTAAAAACACTTCCTACCATCACCAAACATTCAAAGATCCAAGCTTTAGCACTTATAAGCTAAGGCAACACTTCCTCCTCTCTCCTATTGTTCACGACCTCACCATGATCCCCTCATTCCATCTATATTTTTCCAGTTTTGACTTTAGATCCTTGCTTACTAAGGTATTCTAAGGTGTTGGTGAAAGTTTGATGGAATTTGGAGATGATTTAAGTTAATTAGAGAAAGCCAGTGAAGACAAAGTGGATTAGTGTCAATCCACTTCCACCATTTTCTTAATTTGTTTAAGTGATTGGCCTTACTCTTAAGGGTGTATTTATAAACTTTTTCAAGAGGTCAAACCACCTTCTACCTTCCATGAAAGGTCACAAAGGAGCTTCTGCCTCACATGTTATCTTTACACCTTTGTAGCTCTTCCTTAACACTTAAGACTTTCCTTAAAAGCTCATTTTCAAAATATCTTATCTTCCCTTTCATGCATTAACTAGTTAACTTTAAGAAGCTTCTTGAGAGTTTAGTGCAAAATATTTTTATTTCAAAGTAACGATTTCCTAAGCAAATTAGTGTATGTAGAAAAAGCTTGAACAACTTCTGACGAGTAAAAAGCCGTTTATCGATAAAATGATTTTTAGTCACATTATCGACATTTCATCAAATTTACAATTTTGTGAATATTTTTCCAAAACAAGTTTACCCTCATTACGTAGGATTTAAAAGGAGGTTAACAAGGCTATCAAATAATTTTAATAACATTTAATCCAAGATTTAAATATATAAATAATTCAGATATATAAATACGAAGTGTCCGAAATTCTGAGTAATTACGCAGGGAAACGCGCTTGGGAAAAACGACGATGTAAAATTTACGTCCGATGTATATCCAATATGTTCGATGTAATTTTCCACCACCGCTTTCCCCAGACCGATCCTCTAGTCTGCGAAGGCATCCGTAGTTTAACATTCACCTTCAGTTAACATGCTATTTTAATCACAGGATGCAAAGAGTTTTGTGAAAATAAAAAATTCAGGAGTCTCCAGTAGTTTGCAATGTAGAAATATAAAACAAAAACAAAAAATTTAAAAGAAAGAACTGATATGAGTTTCAAAAGTTAATAACATTGGTTCCCATCACGTCTACTACCCGTGTGATACGGGTGAACATAGTATACAACACCTTTTTTGACTATGGTATATCATTCCAAATTGGACATCGTGTGCTTCCAATATTTCTATCACATCCTTCTTTAACATCAATTTCTTTACTACCAGGAAAAAAAGAAGCAAGGGAGCCTTATTAGATAAGTATAATAAGCAAATCTAATAAGTATAAGAACGAATGTGGTATTATAATAATCTACTAAAATAAATTTGCATAGTTAATATAATTGATAAAACTATTTATCGATTAAAATATACAAATTGAAACGAATTAAATATTGATGAAGAAAGGTAAAATATACTTACCAATAAACCTTTGTGCAAGAGAGTAAAACCGTTCCCAAAAGCTATTTAGTTCTCTTCATCATTATATATAAAAACTTGAACAAAACAACCCCTACATTTAGAAACACCCAAACCAACCATAAAATCAGTTTTTTAAATAAATAGTTATTATTTAAAGCATTAAACAAATAAATTAATATGCATTAAAACGACAAAATGATTGTTGTTTTAATGCGTTATGAATTAAAATGGCAATTTTTTGGTATTTTGATAAGTGGTTTTTTGGTTCAATTCAGTAGCCAAGGAAACTAGTTGTGGCAATTGTTCTAATGCGAACAAGCCATGTCTAGCTGCACACTTATTAAGTGTCTTGTCAAGTGAAAAAGCCATCGTTGACTATGCCATATTATTCATTCCTCCATTATCATATCTAAGGCTGTTACGATAATAGTAACCGCTATCGATATGAGAAAATTATTACCGTGTAGATATTATTGATAAGATAAAAACGACTACTGATATTTTACCATTACCACTATTAAAACATTTGTTCGTATACCGATAAATCGGTAAACCGTTGATTGATAACGATAAATTTACTGATACATAAAGCTATTAAAATGTTATTACATTAAAGTTTTGACAATGATAAAAAAGCAAACATTTTGTTACTAATTCTATCTATATCAATGCCTAAATAAACATTTTGACGTGTTTTAGTTGATACAGCAATTTTTCTTGGTCTATAATAAATTATTTACAACAAGACGAAACAAATTTTTTGTTAATCTTAAACTTTGAAGGTAATAAAGCCAAAATATATCATCTTAATTAATACTATAAACATCTGCTTAAAATATGATAGACATGCAAAGTTTTTGTGATTAGAATTAACTAAAACAGTAAAAATTAAAATTAATATGGCTGTTAAATTTATCGTTAATTTTGGTTTTAACATTTTTCTACCACTACATTTACCGTTAATAACTATAAATTTGTCGTTACCATATCAATAAAATTCGTATATCGATATAGCTCGATATTGACTACCGGTTATTCGATATTGATATGATAATGGTAAATTCAACGTTGTCATAATAGTCCCGTTCATATCCTAATTATATATTCCACAAAAAATTTCAGGCCAAAATCGTGGCTTACATTTCGGGCTTGAGATTTATCGTAGGAAAAAATGTCTGCAGCTATAACTGGGCCCGTCAATGGGTCGGGTTTGGTCGGGGTATCTTAAAATCCGGATCTGAACCCGTTTACAATAATCAAAACTCAAGTCCGGCTCAAACCCATTGAATATTTGAAAACCAATACCCGAGCCCGACTCATCCGGCTTTTCAAGCCTACTGGGTTATGCCGTATATCCAACTCATAATATTTATGTTAAAATCATATCTTAAACCTGCAATTTTTATAAAAATATAATTAAATAATTGTTAACATACAAATTGAACGATGATGTGACTAGGAGCAGAATAATAACAAGCGTTACGGCATGCGCTTCGCGTGTGTTGAAGACACTTGAATTGTTTTTCTACAAATTGTATTTATTTAATACGTTCAAATGAAAATGATTTCCACAAATATTTATTCATATTTTTGTGTTGAATTATACGTAGTTAATTTGAATTTTTATTTCTAAGTTACAATTCTATTTTTTTAGTCTAAATTTTTATTTATATTACCAATAATATAAAAACGAACTTGTAAAATAATTTATTTGTTAGATCCCCTTTTTAAATAATATTAAGACTTAGTAAATATTGGTAGAGCAAAATTTGAATTTGTGGAGCAAGCTTAATTGTCAGATCCTATTTTTAAGTGATATTAAATCTTAATAATAATATCCGCAGAGAGACATTTTTCGTATTTCATGCTGACACCAAAAGAGTGCGACGACAAATATACTACAGCTATTAATAAAGAAATACAAGAGTATTTTGGAACTTCGCGGTCGGACCAAAAAATTGCGCTTTACGCATGAATTGTTTTTCTATAAAGTGAATACTTTAACATATTCAAAAAGTTTATTTGTTGTTATTTTGAATTTTTGTTCTTCTGATTCTATTTTAGTTGCAACATCTACATTGGTGGTAGTTTGGATTTTTGTTTCTATTAATTTGTAAAAGAAGTTAATTTGTTAGATCTTATTTTAAGTGATATTAAGATTTGGCAATATTTGTAAAGAGAAATTTTGAATTTGCAAATATATTTAAGCAACACTAAGATTTTGTAATATTTATGGAAGTTTATTTATTAGATCCAATATTTAACGGATATTGAGATTTAGTAATAGTTATAGAGGAGAATTTTAAATTTATAAAAGAAGTTGGATCCAATTTTTAAATGATATTAAGATAAAGGAGCATTTTTTTGTAGTTTATGCTGATACCAAAAAAAAAGTGACATCAAAGATATTATAACTATCATTAAAGATGTGTTGAGTTATCTAGTAGAATCTTTTATTATCTAGATGTGCTTATTTGTCCTATTCTTATTTTAGCGAACACGTTGAAATATTATAGTTTTAACTTGGTTTGAATTGCTCCAGTCCAACGTATAAATAATAAGTTAGAAATAACATAATTTTTTTTTTTGTTTTAGACGCTTACAAAGGGAATGATATAGATAATACTTGAATTATATATAAGTGAACGGTATTTTGGGAAGTTCACGGTCGGACCAAAAAATTGCACTTTCAAGCCAACTATTAATAAAAATAATTATCTGGATGTGCGTATTTGATCTATTCTCATTTTACTGAACACGTTGAAACATTCAAGTTTTAACTTGGTTTGCATTGTTTCAGTCCAGCGTAGAAATAATAAGTTAGAAATAACATAAATTATTTTTTGTTTTAGACGCTTTTAAAGGGAATGATATAGATAATACTTGAATTATATATAAGGGAATGATATTTTGGAAAAGCAATGCTAGAAGGCCCGAAAAATTTAGCTAGGAAAGTGCGGAAATGAGAGGAATTCACGGGGTCCTTTGATTTTATTTTGTTCAATCAACTACGGCCATTGATTTTGCTTCAGGTAGATTTTCTTTCTTGTCTCTGTCTTTCGGATCTAACGGCATTGTTGATTTTGAAAAGTTCACGATCGGATTAAGAGATTGTGTTTCCAAACCAACTATTAATAACAAATATGTGTCAAAACATATGCATCTAAATAAACAAAATGCCTTAAAAAAACACACAAATGTTTAAAAACTACGGAAAATTTAAGAATTGATTCGGATTCAAAGCTTAAATTACAAAACCACCCGCTTAAGTGCGAACCCTAACTTTAGAACAACAGCGTGAAAATGTCTAGAAGAGAACGAGATAGAGAGAGAGAAAATCGAGATTCACAATCAACACGCCTCCATTCATCTCGATCGAATAGGGAGCCAAGGTACGCATGCAGTCTTTGTTTATTCAACCAATTGAAGTAATCTTTAGTTTTACCCGATCGTAACTGATTTTTAATCATTGCCTACTACATTGTTTTCTTAATTGTTGTTGAAAATATTGTTTGTTATGTAATATGACTAGTCGTGCATTGTTTAATTCAGTGTCACAATCTCAAATATAGGCGTCTGCAGTCTTTTAGCTTAATATCTGTAATATGATGCCGATTATGTGTTGTTTGTTTCAACTTTATTTCTTAGGGTATTAATACTTTCTGATAGTTTTATATTTTGTTTTTCTCAGTATACTTTGAGATTTGGAAAAGAGTAGAAATCTTGCCTGCTATCAAATAGAGAAAGGAAAATGTATAAAGTTCTGTTTTGATGTTTGCAGGCAACCTGTGAATATGTGCACTGTAACATTAACAAAATTTATTACTACGTAGTGATTTGTATAGTTGAAACAAAGTAAATGTTATTTATCTTGTTACAGGAAGAGGTTAAGTGCAAAGGGTTAAGTGCAAAGTGTTAGGGTCTGTTTGTTTGGCAAATTAATGGCTGAATGCTGGACTAATAAGCGATAAATGGTTTTTTGATCGTTTCATTAGAACAAGTGTTTTGAAATTGTTTCCCTTTTCAATGAATTTCATCCAGCAATTATGTACCCTTTTTTTTCTCACGTCTGAACGCTAATTGAACCGATTTTACGTCTTTACCGTTGGCAAACCAATAAATTTATCATTTTAGGATATTTTAGACCTTATATCAGAATGAATATTATAAATTATTGATGACTTTTGTTTCTCATCCTTTTCTCTTTCAAATTTAATGTATGTTTCTTTATTTGGCTTTGGTCTTTTGTTTATTGTTCTATAATTTATTTCTTTATTATTAAAATGTAGTTTTACTACATAGTTTGAGGTATCAGATGGTACTCTGAAATTTCGGGGGTGTTATACCGTTGTCCTTGGCGATCGAACCGAAACCGATCAAAAAAATCGTTTCGTTTATGTTGTTAAAATAACAACCAAGATCGACAATGAACAAAAAAGATCAACGAAGATCCAAACGAAAAAAACCAACTCACCGTAAAAATAAAAAATGAAACCAAAAAACAAAAAAAATCAACAAAAACGAAACAATAATTTGAAATTGAAATCGAAAGAACGAATTCCCCTAGCAAGATCAACCTAACTTCAGCTTTCAACCTCTAACTTTGGCTTTCAAGCAAAATAGAAAGACAAATTATTTGATTTTTCTCATGGCCTAACTTCCGTCGACATGAATTTGAGCGAGTGGGAAAAGATATGTGGAGAAGATGCGCCAGAAATAATTTACCCTAGGTTAGTCTAAGTTATATTGGGTTGGGCTGTATTGGGCTAAAAATTATTTAATTTGGCTTAATGTATTATTGTTAAGTTAAATTTGGTGTTAGTTTGGCTTATTGTGTTAATTTTAATGTGGCATTAAGTTAAATTTAATTTGAAATTGTTTAATTTAATTTAATATATTATTGGTAAGTTTAATTTGATTAAGATTTAGTATAATTTATTGTTATGTCCAATGTATATTATATATTATATTCGGGAATGTTTGGCACAGATTACTAATAAGTTTCAAAATACACAAAAACTCCATTGAATTTTTTTTGTTAATTAGGTCCCTGTAATTAAGTTACTGAATAATGGCATACACTTATGCAATTATTCAGTAAATAATTGCAGGCATCTATGTAATTATATCAAAAAATTGCAGATATTCCCACAGTTATTTACGGAAAAATTGCGAAAATTTCGCAACTTTTTCAAAAAATTGTGAAAATTTCGCAACTTTTTCAACAAATTGCGGAAATTTACGTAATTATTCACAAAAAAATTTACAGAAATTTGTGCAATTTTTTTAAAAAATTGCGGAAAATTCTGGAATTATTCACCAAAAAAATTGCGGAAATTCCGCAATTATTCACTAAAAAAATTGCATAAATTTATGCAACTTTTGGATATAATTGCATAAATGTTTGCAATTATTCAATGAATAATTGCATAATTATATGCAATTATTTAATAATTTAATTCTAGTGACCTAATTTACATATTTTTTTAATGGGTTTTTTGAGTATTTTGAAACTTATTAGGGATCTCGGCCTAATATTCACATTATATTCTATGGACTATATTTTATATTTTATTTACAAAGATCATTATTACATTTTCGTTAACAAAGCATTAAGAATTGAAACGGGGACCGAATAAAAACCAAAACTTTCAAAATTTTCGAAACCGTCGGAATCTAACAAAATTTCAAATGACCGAAATCGAGTTCTTGAATCTTGATTTGCTAAAAAAGTTGGATATAGAAGGAAAAAAAATATGTCATGGATATTATACAAAATTTTGAAACACTTTAAAATGATTACTTTCATATTAGTTAATTAGTATTGAGTATGACCATGCTATTTTGTTTATGACTCGTAACAATTCTTTTGTATACATATATCACGTACTGGCAATTAACGAACTTTTATGTTATCTTTTTAATATGATCGTGTTATTTGTATCGTAATTGAAGAATACATTATTTACGTCGAGGGGTAATTGAGTCAAGTGATAAGTTATCCTAAAAGACGTATATATGCAATCATAATACAAACAAACACCAACTTTAAAATAAAAAACAACATTTGGTGTTCATCATTCAACATTAAGCATTTTCAACAGACGACACCCTAATGTTTTAAAATGTGCAAGATACCCATGAACGATGCTAATGAAGGTGAGGTGGAGCTGATGACACCATTAGACATTTAGGCATCAGATACTTTGATATGGCTTAAGCTTATTCTTTGACAACATACAATGTTTTTCAATAATTTCCCCTTTTATAAACAATAAAAATCTAGAATGGATTTAAAATTTGACTAGAGGAAATTTGGCCAATGCATTTTAGCCGTATAAGGCTATATATGTGTGTGAGTTTTGTCACCTTGAGTTAGGAACTTATGTTGGTTTGCTCTTTGAAATTTCAACTACTTGGGTTGAAATTAAGGCTCGAGAACTCGGCTTCGGGCTCAATTTCGATCATTTGAAATTTTATTAGTTTTGGACGATTTCGAAAATTTCAAAAGTTTCGGTTTCCGTCCCGTTTTAGTTTTCGATAGTTTGTTAATGTAAATGTAATGATCTTTGTAATATAAAATATAGTCTATAAAAAAATAATGATATTTGTGAATAAACTTTATCAAATTAAACTACGCTCAATTAAGTTATATACTTATTGTCGAACTAAGCCTAAATCATAATTATTTAAACTAAACAATCTAAAACATTATTATAGGAAATCTAGACCTTAATTAAGTTAACACAACTCTTATTAATTAATAATAAACAAAAACCAGCCCAACTCAGCCCATAGTTGTCAAGGCGCGCGCTTAGATGCCACTTTTTTAGGAGTCGGTGAGGCGCAATAACGCGCGCCTCGAGCAGGCGTTGGTAATTTTGCAGGCCGAAACAAAAAATTACCCAAACCCTAAGTCGATAGCTTAGTCGGTTTCATTCTAGGGTTTCAAAAGTCAACGTCGAACGAAAAAACCAAACTGCTGCCCTGGCCGTCTCTTGTTGCCGCCGCCTAGCCGCCGCCGTTTCAAGTCGGGTACAATTTTTTTTAACTTTGAATACGAACAGTACTGTTATTAGGTAATTAGGTTTTTTTTAATATAGTCATATAAACTTTGAAGTTAGATTTTTAGTTAGTTTAAATTTTAAAGTATAAATTATGAAGTGAATTTTAATTAGTTTAAATTTTTGAAAGTTAATTTAAATTTTAAGTTAATTTGATTAATTTAGTTTAAAATTTAAAGAGTTATGTTATAAATATGATTTTAATTTGAAATTTTAGTTAATTAAATTGTTAAAATTTGAATTTTAGACTTGAATGAAATGGTTATATTTTAATTTTACTTAATAAAGCAGTTAAATAAAATATTTAAATAGTTAATTAAATTATAAAATATGATTAAATTTAATTTTTAGTTAATAAAATAATTTAATACAATATTTAAATAGTTAAATAAACAATAAAATACGACTTAATTTAATTTCTAGTTTATAAATTAGTTTAATAAAATATTTAAATAGTCGAGTAAATTATAAAATATGATTATATTTAATTTTTAGTTAATAAAGTAGTTTAATAAAATATTTAAATAGTTAAATAAATTATAAAATACGACTTAATTTTATTTTTAGTTAATAAAGTAGTATAATAACATATTTAAATTGAATGAATTATAAATAGATAAAAATAGAAATCTTAAAACTAGATTTTTAGTTAATAAAATAGTTTAATAACTTTGTTTCACTTTTTGCGTCTTTTGTATGAAAGCGCACAAAAAAAGCCCAAGGCACAAGCCTTGCGCATTTTTGTGCCTTAGCGCCTTAACTACTATGGCCCAGTCTATCCGAGAACATAAAATACCCAACTCAGGTTATTTTCCCTCCACGTATTCATCTCCCCAAAATATCAATTAAACTAGGATAACATAAAAAATTAAATAAAAGCAACAGAATAAAAAAAGTCTCTTCCTCTAATCGGCTTGAAGAAGTAAGGCTCGATGTACGAGAACTCAGGTATTCGCAGAAATTAGGGTTTCCAGCTCAAAAGGAAATTAGGGTTTGGGGTCGGATTGCTTTGTATAAAATGAAATTTTGTCGCTCGACTCAATTCAGGTACGTAAATTTGTTATTTTTTCTTTTCAGTTGATCTTGTTTTTTTTGTTATTTTGTTGTTATTCAGCCGAAACCGGATTTCTTCTCCCATATCGTACCGCTATGATCGGAACCGCAACGAGATGGTTTGAATCTCGTGGTTCCTAACAAAACCTCGTACCATGGTTGAAATGTGTGGTTGATTAAGCATGGATTTGCGATTGCTTGAAGCAAGTCTATGCTACTTAATTTTTGATTCACGAATGATTATTGTGGATCGTGAAATTATATTTATATTTTCTGGAGAAAGGATTAAAAAAAAAGATAAAAAAGAAGAATAAAACCAAACAAATTTGGTGGGAGCATTCAAAGATACAAAGAAGCTTATTATATTTTATGTAACTTCGGTCTAGTCATTTTCTTTGAATCACACGTCCATTTTCGTAATGAGTTGTAAAATTTTTGTTGCACTAATCTTGAATTGGATTCAAGAAAAAATATAATAAGCTTTTAGCTTACCCTGTAGCATACTCGACAAGAGGAAATGGAGACGTGTGTAGGAGATTTTGAACAGAAAATAGAAAATGCAGAATCCACCAAAAATTATGATAAAAATATGTCCATAAGTGAAGAACCTTCCGCGAAGCTAAAATAATTATAGTAAACTAGATACCACTCTTTATTAGGCCTAAGAAAGCTTTTTTATGGTAATAATTTCTTTCACGTCAAAGGTACAAAATTAATTGTATGTTGTAGATAACTTTATAATATGGAATAAAGATTTACATCAACATGCTGGATAACTTCTTAAAGTGAGACAGAGTTTTCCTCTTTCCTTAATAGAAAACTCAAGCTTGAAAATTTACGATTTTATTGGCTTTAAAAATACTTTTGAATAACGAAGAGAATTTTTTTCATTCGTTCTTTATAAAAAATTGATATTCTTCAATCTTTTTTAAATTCACGGATTTATAATTTTTTAAACTTAGAACCTATTTTGAGTACACAATGATGAACTCCATGTCTCATTTTATGAAATTATCAGATGCTATTGATGTAGATCTTTTTTTCATATTGTCATTTTTATGTGATATACAATCAACTATATATTTTGATGTATGTATGTATATATATGTATGTATGTATAATGTTACTGTAAAAAAGTATAGTCTTATTAAAGAGTGATATTGTCTTTACCATACTGTTATTTGTAGAATCAAAACTCATCCTGTAAAAATTTCTCATTCTGGTTTGGAGTTTGTACTTTTCTTGAAGCTTTTGCATTCAAATATGGAGCAATAAAGTTGTGGTGCAGGAGTTCTCATCTTGTCACAAAGCAACTTTGACCAAATTATCCATTTTCGAGAATGAAGATTTCAAAACACCTTTTTTTTCCTCCTCTTGTATTTCTCTATTTAAACCCTTGTTCACACAGGGAATCATCTTCAAATCATTCTCATTTGCTTAACACCGACAACTATGGGTTCGTACTAGTTGTCAAAATTTGGTAGCCTATCCTCCAGTAGTACATCCTAACTAAATATTTGACTTAACACCGACAACTATGTTATTTTTTTAAAACCAAATTCACAACCTCATTTCGGGCCTTTTAGGTCTGTCGTACGAAAAAACATGCACATACAGCTATGCTTATAAAAAGCACCTGCTTCCGTGAGAACCCTAATTTTACAACCAACAGTATAAAAATGTCAAGAAAAGAAAGAGAAAATGGAGATTCACAATCAACACGCCTCCATTCATCTCGACCGAATAGGGAACCAAGATACCCATACAGTTTTTATTTAATCAACCAGTTGAGGAAATCTTTAGTTTTACCTGATCTTAAATGATTTTTAATTATTGTCTACCACATAGTTTTCTTGATTGCACAAAGATGTTGAAAACATTATTTATTTATGTAATATAACTAGGTATGCATTGTTTGGTTCAGTGTCAGAATCTCAAAAATAGGTTTGTGCAGTCTTTAAGCTTAATATGTGTAATCTGATTTCATTTTTGTGCTGTTTGTTTCAACCTTATTTCTTAGGGTTTTAATCCTTTCTGATAGTTTTATATTATTTTTTCTTATTATATTTTGAGATTATGAAAAGAGTAAAAGTCTTGCCTACTATCAAATAGAGAAAGGAAAATGTTGTGCTTTTGAGTTCAGTATTGATGTTTTTAAGCAATTGCAAATATATGCACTTTAACATTAACGGAATTTATTGCTACGTAATGGTTTGTATAGTTGAAACAAAGTAAATGCTCTTTATCTTGTTACAAGAAGAGGTAAAGTTCAAAGCGTTAGGGTCTGTTTGTTTGGTAAATTAATGGCTGAATGCTCGACTAACTAAGTGATTAATTATTTTTAGATTGTTTCATTAGAACAAGTGTTTTGAAATCGTTTCCCTTTCAGTGAATGTCATCCAGCAATTATGCATCACTTTTTTTTTGTTAGAGACTTCGATGGTTCGATTACAATTTGAAACCCTAAACAGCTTCGACCAAGTCGATTTGAAAGGCAACAGGTCGGGTTTCGGGTCGAATGAAGGTGGGCCTGCAAATATAAGACCTATTGGTCGAGGCGCGCCTAATGTAGCCTTGGCGCCTCGACAAAAAGTGTGCTGTTTGCGCTTTTGCGCGTCTTAACAACTATGGTTTGCATTATACTATTTTTGGTTCGAAAATCATCATTCCCATGATAATATCTCATTTTGGATTCGAGTTCTTTTCCTTCAGCTTTTGCATTCATGCTTGGACCAATAAAATTATGGGAGGGAGTTCTCAACTTACCACAAAGCAACTTTGGCTAATTAAACCATTTTAGACAATGAATATTTCAAGTCGGCTTTTTTCCTCCTTTTACTATCGGTATATTTCTGCATTCACACTTTCTCTTGTACTTCGAGCCATCTTCAAACCATTTTCGACAATGAATATTTCAAATCACCTTTTTTCCTCCTTTTACTATTGGTATATTTTTGCATTCACACTTTCTCTTGTACTTCAAGGAATCATCTTCAAAACGTTCTCATTTTGCTTAATCACCCATGACCTAGTTACCCCCTCCAATCACCGTTAATGAATTTTTTTTTGAAAGGAGATTATTAAAGAGACTTCCAATTTAGGTAAGGGAGGATCATTTTTCAGCATTTTTAAAATTGTTATGAGAGGTACCAAAAAATTTAGCCTTCCATAAAAAAAAACAAATAAAATTTCGTTATTACCCTCATTCCATCATCGTAGTTTGAATGATTTCGATTAAAACGACATGCTTGCAGACCACCACCTTTATGATTTTGTTTCCGATCAAGTCCATTCGAATCTAGTTCTTTGTTTTTTGGGATAATTTTTGATATGACTACCGTTTTATTATTAAATTTTTTGGTGCAAATTTTTGCTATGACTATACCACGGTGCAACTTTGTCGAACATAGTACACGGATGATTTTTTCGATAGATTACCGTTGTTTTTGTTATTCACGATGACCATCCATCGTTTTTCTTTCTAGTTTTACATAAAGTGTTGCCGAATTCGCTTTAAAGCGAGAATAAAATAGTAAAAATTTTTGATTTCGGTTTCGCTGGTCATCTCCTTCCCATGACAATTTTATTTTAGAATGGAGTCCTCCTAAAATTATACCCTTTTATTCAAAATTGGAGTTTCTTTAACAATTCCCTTTTGAATTACCATTTCACATTAATTTTTCACTTAATAGTTTTCTTTTTTATGACTTAAAAAATATTTAAATGCATATATTTTTGTTAGTTATAATTATAGGTTTTTAAATGGCACTTGAGCAAACCTTCTTTGCGCAGTAGAAGTGAATTAGGTATTGTTTTGTCAATGATGCTCCATTTAAAATATATCTCATGCTCAGTGGTATGTCCATGGCCATATGTATTATTTTCAATTATGAATTGCACGTGAGTTGGTTTACAAAGTGCAAAAATAATTAAATAAATGAGATTGCACCCACATTAGTTTCGTTATTAGATCATGATATGATTGTTTTTTTTTCCTTTTTAATGTCAAATACATAAACCATATGAAACAATTGTTTCAAGAATAAATGCGGATTCTTGTATATTTTATTAAGTGCTTTAAAGCAGTTTTTCAATTCCCATTGAATGCAATCATGACATTCTAACATTTCGCACTATCTTCTTATTGCCATGAATCTTTAATAACCTATCAATGCCAGCTTGATTTGGTTGGATGATGTTTGTTAATGCCGTCAGAAACTTTCACGTTTGGTTTGCTTCAATACATTGTTATATTTCTTGACAAAATGTAGGGGTGTTGATATAAAATTATGTGGAAATAAGCGTTGAGATGTTACGCAATGGGCATTAGTTGAACAAGCACCGTAAATCGGACAATTGTTCAACGAGCCTACTCATTACCGTATTATTGTGAGAACATACCATTAATATTAGGGATTCCTAATATTGGGATCCATTTCATAAAAAAAATGGTTTTGGGTGGTGGGTTGGGGGGGGGGGGGGGGGGAGGGGATCCATGTTTTGATTGTTGCAGAGTTGTTTCTATTTTTTGAGTTGAGAAAATTGTAGCGTAGTGAGACAAAAAAACTTGTGTATATCAGTGTATTTCAATAATTATAAAAACACCCACTTCCTTTGAACCCTAATTTTAAACAAATAGCATAAAATTGTCCAGAAGAGAGCAAATCGAGGTTCACATTGTACATGCCTCATGTGATCGAATAGGGAGCCAAGGTTACCAATGTAATCTTTATATAATTAATTAATCAATTGAAGTATTTTAAATTTTCTAATCCTAGTTGATTTTTAATCATGGTCTACTACATAGATACTTGTTTGTCTAAAGATGTTGAAATGAGTATTTATTTATACATTATAACAGGTTATGCATTGTTTGATTGTATCAGACTCTCAAATAATGGTTTGTGCAGTCTTTAAGCTGGAATATATGATACCAATTTTGTGCCGTTTGTTTTGACTTCATTTCTTAGGCTTTTATCCTTTCTGATGGTTATTGTTTTTTGTATTAAATTTTGAGATTGGGGGAAAGACGAGAAGTTTTGCCTCCAATCTAATAGAGAAACTGAAATATTATACTTTTGATTTCCATTTCAATGTTTATAGGCGACATGTGAATATATAAACTGTAACATTACCAAACTAACTGCTACAAAGTCCCAGTTGCACGGTTGAAACAAGGTAGTGTTTTGCACAATCGAATAAAGAAACTGAAATATTGTACTTTTGATTTCCATTTTAATGTTTATAGGCAACATGTGAATATATAAACTGTAACATTACCAAACTAACTGCTACGAAGTCCCAGTTACACAGTTGAAACAAGGTAGTGTTTATTTTGTTACAGGCAGCGCTGAGTGTTAATATTTTTAAAATGTGTTAGACACCCATAAATGATCTAATGAAGCTGAGGCAGAGCTTATATATTTGGATGCCGAGTTCTTTAATTTTACTTTGGTGGAGCTGTTGACAACGTATATTGTTTATTTTCCAGTATATTTTCCTTTTATAACAATGATAAAATCTGCATTGGATTTAAAATATGGCTAGAAGAGACTGAATGAATATTTGGATCAGTGAATTAAGCTGTATAAGGGTATTAAAAAACCTAGAAAAGATTGAACTCGCAACACTTGCCATGCTTGAAGTTAAGTTTGTGTAGCTGTGTATGCGTTTGTCGTCATGAGTCAGGAACTTATGTTGGTTTGCTCTTTGTTTCGTTGCAAAATAAATAGTTGTTTGCCGTTGAAGCCAGAGGCATAGCTAGAAATTGCAATGAAACAACTGCTCCAGCAAATCACTCTAGCTGTCCAAAGTATCCATTTTTTCATAAACATTTGAAACAGGTAAAGTTTGCACCAAAATTTCAAACTCTCAATCCGGTTTGAAGTGAGTGGTGGTTGATCAAGCATGGATCTGCAGTTTGCTTGAAGCATGTCTATGCTGCTTTAATTTTGGTAGGCAGATGCTTATTTTTGGTTCTCAGCAAAAAATAAATAAAAATAAAATAAAATAATGATGATAACAATAAAATAAAGAGATAAAAGGGAAAGGTCAACAAACAAATTTGATGGGAGCATTTGAAAATATAACAAAGCTTATGATACTTTATGAAGCTTTGGACCATAGTCAGTCTCATTGAAATAATATGTCTATACTCATAATGAGTTGCAAAGGTTCCTTGCATTGATCTTGACTTGCATCTGAGAAAATTTGCAATAAAGCTTTTTAGCTTTTCTTGTAGATCACACAATCAGAACTAATGGAGGCGTGTGGAAAAATTTTAACCAAAACAAGAGAGAACCGTGGTATATGCAAGAAACTTATGAAGAAAAAAAAGAGAGTTGATCAAGTGGAAGAAATCCCTGCCCAAGTTCATGTACCATAAGTGAGAGTATAATAAAATCAATATCACTGTTTGTTGATATTTCCATTGGTAACACGAAATCCATATTGTAGGTGAGAGTATGATAAAAGTATGTTAAAATCAACATATTTTCTATTGTAAAAAATAAAGATAAATATAAATCCTTCACATCAAGAGTGTATAGCTAATTGTATTTTGCAGATGACTCTATAATATTGGGAAAAAGCTTAAATGAACAACATTTGATAACTCCTTATAATAGGAGTTGGAGCAACCTCAATGGTGATCTCTAGCCTGAAAAATTATAATTTCCATGTCTTTGAATATAATTTAGAATAGTGTTACTGTTGTAATTACTTCTAAAGACATGGAGATTATAATTTTCACGTTGTCTTCTTTTGTGAGGATGACGAGAAACTGTTTATTTGTGAGGATAACAAGAAACCCTAAGTCATTTTACGGAGTTATCAGGTGCTATTCTATGTATTATATAACTATATACTTTCTGGTATGGAAATTTTTGTCACCATGGGAAATATATACTTTCCTAGGTTCAGTAAGAAGTCATATTGGTTTTACTATACTTTATCTAGAAGATTCACAATCCGTTTAAAAATATCGCACATGGGATCGAGATTCATACTTATCCCGTGTCGATCAGTCATAAGTTTTATTATTTAAAACTAGATAATTAACTATGTCAGCGTGACATGTTACAATACTTAGGGTGCGTATTTTCCAAATCAAAAGTGACACAAAAGGATTGGGAAATGAGAAGGAAAATAAAAGGAAATCGTGTTTATCTGATTGGAAATGGGGTAAAATACTTAGAGTGCGTAATTTCCAAATCGAAAGTGGCACGAAAAGACTGGAAAATGGGAAGGAAAAGAAAAGAAAATCATGTTTATCTGATTTGGAAATGGGTTGAAAAAGAGGTTAGAAAAGCAAGTTTACTTTTTCGATAGTAATTGTTGCTTGTGACTAATATATTAATATAAAATTAATGCAAAAAGCTTAATATGAAAATTTATTAATATAGATGATTTTTGTGTTGTTTTTTGAAATAAAAGAAAACTGTGATTACTTGCTAAACTAAAAAAAATAAAAATACGACAAATGCCTGAGGTAGCGATGTAATAAATTCTTACAAGATGTTTTACCAAGTCCCTTACTTTTCAACCATTTATGAATGACAGCTATTTGATTCTTCGAGACGATGGGAGAATGTGAAACCCAAATCTCTATTTAACTATGACCAACCAATCCGTAGGTAATTGACCTTCTATCACTAGTGGTTGTCTGTCTAACCTTGGTCTAACTGTAGATGACTTCGCTGGATTGTCACCTTATCTTCATCTCGGTTGCGCGTCTTCACATTAGATCCTGTTCAATGCTTTGAATTCACTCCCTGTAACAATGTATATTTTGTTGATCAAAATTCTATTCGGCCGTCGCGGGAGTCTGAAGAGATATGAAACATCTAACATATTGTCAAGCTGTCTGAACTTCATTACTAGGTGATGTTTGAATTTTCGAATCTTTGTTATAAAAAAATAAACACATAAGCAAAATAAAATAAACAAATTATCAGTGATAAACTTTCCCATCACTGATCACTACCATCAACAGTATCATTTTTGTATGTTTCAGCTGACTCCTTCCATCTGAAAACGAGTATATCAATCTTGCCTATTGCGCTTTAGATTTTCGTTTATGTCTGCTGAAATCCCACTCTAACACATAAAAGTTGTTAACCAATGCTTGTGTTCTTTTTGGCAACTTCTTTCAACTGTCATTAAACTCTTAGTATGTAGTGTTTTTTAACTCAGAGAGTATTGTCAATATTCTTTTTGAGAGCTATCTAAACGGACTTTTGTCTTGTTATACACGGCAGTTTTCCGAACCGTTTTTACTTGTTTGGTGCGGTCGGTTTCTGTATGTCTAGGAGCTTTATGTCAACCTGTAGTTTTAACAAATAAAAATTCAGTGTGTGAGCAGTTTCAGTGTACCGTCTCCACAAATAAAATTAATGAAGCTGTAATAAAATGTTAGTACCACTGCTATGGTAAGAACTGATTTATAAACTGTTCATGGGAGACTTAAACATTGTAAATTGATTGTAATCATAGTCAGTATACCATTTGAATGCTAGCTGACTAATTTGCAAATTTCTTGTGGTTTTGGAATCTTGTTGCACCATTGATAACTTGATCTATAGATCCCAAGTTTTAAGAAATTCAAATCTATGTGACCAATTTTATTTCTGGTAGTATTCCTTGCCGATTAGAGGAGTTCCTTTTGTGAACTTTAAATCAGTAAACACTCAAGTAGAATTTGTTCTTCTGTTGCATGCCCATGCACCATTCTTGCTGCAATATTTGCTCGAGTATGTGTATGCTCTCTGCTCTTTTATTTTGTACGTGGAAGAGTATTCATGTGCAAAAAATGAAAAAAAAAACAAAAACTTTGTTTTGGTGGTCTGTTTATCTTACTATTGATATTTATGAAAATTCTTTCATGCAAGTTAATAATTGGTGTTTAATTCTGTAGGCTTTTCGTTTCTTCTTCTTCTTCATCTTATATTTATGCTTTACATGTGTAGCCCAAAGAAAACAAGAAGAGATGTGAAACAAGGTACAGAGAGAGCATACTACAACAGTTCTCATTTAGAAACAGATACACACAAAGATCGTTACAGGTCGGACAGAAGAAGACTACAAGACTTTTTGCCTCTTGATGTTCCTCCAGAAACCAAGAAGCACAGTGATGATTTGCACACACAAGTACCGAGATCTCAGTCTTTTTTCCAGGTTTTATTTTCTCGTCCTTCACTTCTGTGCATATTAATGATCCATGCTTTATTTGAAAATGAAAACATTGATCTGGATTTCATACAAACATTAACTGCTTTTTCTATTTTTTCCTATCATCGTCAACTGATATTGTGTATCTAATTTTGCTACTGTAATTATAAATAGTGTGAATCGTGTTTATACACAAGCCTTCACTTTCCTCCGAGTCAATGTACATAACTACTTTAGGTTACATATGCATGTGTATACAGCACGATGAGCGTAGCAGTGCCGGCCATCGTGGTCAAAGCTACAGTAGCAGGTTAACAGGTGCTCATTTATTCCCCATCATCATATTTTATTCTTTGCAAGTTCCTTTTACTCAAGTCATTTATTCAGTACAAGCAGAGCTTATAAACAACTTTTTGAATTTACTTTTTTTTGGGGGCTTTCTAAAAAAACAAAAACCATATTCGTTTTGATGTGGGAAAAGGGGAAAAAAAAACTGTTAATATCACCTTTTTATTTTATTTGGAAGAAAACATTTTAATTAAACTAACGTATGTTTTAACAAATCAATTTTTTTACTTTTTAAATCAGAAATTTGCTTTTGGTTGCCAAACACACTCTTTGGGCCCGTTTGGGTAGTTTCAAAGAGCAATCCTTTTCTTTTTTCCTTTTTTAAAGCAAATTTCAAATTTTGTTGTGAAAAATAACTGAATTTTATGTTAATTTTTATTTTATTAAAAGAAACATTTCAGCTAAAGCAATGAATATATTGACTAATAGATATTTCGGTTCATTCACCTTCTAAAATCAACAAACAAACGTATGTGTAAACTTTGCTCACTCTATGTGTTCAGTTCAAGGAAGCTGGAATGATTCAAAGCGAGATAAGGTTGAAGACAAGAAAGCATGGAAGCATGATGGCTACTATGAATTAGAGAAGAATGCAGCAGCTCCACCTGCAAGAAAGCGACCAGCATTCAGGGAGAAAAAGATAGAAGCTCCTCCAGAAACAGTAGAACCAGCAAAATCACTATATGATCAAAGGGAAGGAAGACTTCACTATTCTCGTGAAAATAAGTCTGGTAGAGCATTTTCAAGAGGCGACGATAAAAATATAAAGAGAGGAGAAGGCTATCAGTCTATGGATAGAAGAGGTGTGAACCGTAACAATGGTAATCAGCCTCAAGTGGAGAAGTGGAAGCACGATCTATTTGAGGATGCAAATACGAGTACTGGTTCGAGGAACGAGGAGGAAGAGATTGCCAAAATTGAAGCTCTTTTGGCCTTGTAACATTTTAGTTTTGTTCTTTGTATGCTCTGTTTGTTTGAAATATTTTTTTGGGTCTTTGTTAGAGTGGGAGTTTGTACATCAGTCTTTTAGGCGTGTTCTGCATTGTACTATCAGGATTTGCTGCTGTTGTTTCTTTCCTTTGATGAAATGATTGGGAAAACTTTTGCTTTTTAGTTGAGTTTGGCCACAACTGGTGATATTTGTGGTTTAGTTTGATTGCAAAAAAAGTAATGTATGTGTGTTTATACGCGACATTTTAGAAAATTGGTCACTTTGATCTCGGCACTGAAGGCAGAAAGGGTAAGCTCAGAACAGAGTAACCAAGCTTAGCAGTCTAGGATATTCATAGACTTTTCAATCAACCGGGGATTTTGTTGCACAGTATCAGCCTACGTCAAAACGTGAAGCCCAATACCCCATTTTTGTCAGTCCGGGAGCATGCATCAAGAAATTTTATGGCAATTATCAACCGAGCGCTATGAAATTTTGTGTTTGTATTGTCTATTTCACAATATCTGTCTTGAACTCATTCTTTGCAAAATACAATTTCGTTTATAGCGCACAAATGTTTGTAGTATCTATAGTTCCACACAATTCTTTAGAGGCATTTGCCTATTTTCCGTACAAACATTTTTTATGCTTTAAATGGGAACTCTCACACATGCCTTCTAAATTTAAAACTAGTGCAGGTGCTACCAACATGGATGCCAAAGACAAAATCTCCTAACCTACTAGCAGTTAGCCATAATGAGCAATCTACTGGCACTCTTTTGTTGTATGAGATACTCACCAGAGGAAACTTAGATAGACGCGTGGTTGTGATAAACGATTGATTGGCTGTCTAACAATAAGCAACGGTGGATTAACTTCTAGCATGCTTGGTGCAACAACAAAATGCCGATCACAACACTAGGATCACAACACTGGGAAGCGAGAAAGATCTTGTTTTAGAGGATGAGAAAGAATAATATAACAAAGATCGAGACAGTTAAGTGCAAGGCGAAGAAAAGCCGAAGGATAGACGGAGAGTTCAAGAGTGTTGCCCAAAGCTAGACCCGAGAACTATTTGGTACCAATCGATTCTGACTGGTACTAAATTGGGCTCAACTGTAGCTAATACTTCACGCTCTCATCGAAATTCTCTCGTTAAGGTTGAACCTTAGTGAATGAAAGACGCAGGATCATCAAGAGCATTTTAGGAGCCATAGTCATGCTCTGGAGCGGCTATCTAGTTGACACAGAAGAAAGGGAATGCTCCCTTCAAAAGGGAAAGATAGATGGCCACAACCACCGACATTCTAACTATTTGACAAGAACAAGTGGAAATAATACCGATGTAAGCAGGTTAGCATATTGTTCTATTATATTTTTCTATTATGTTATGGGTTTATGTGGATAGTTCTTTGATATACTTACGTTTACAGGTTACCAAAACAAATGATCTGTATCCTAAAGGACTTGAGTTTCGATTTAGTCTACATTGAGACCTATTAAGGTGTGGGTTGTTACATCCACACTATAACTCACTCAAGTTTGATAATGTAACATGATCAATACCAATCCATCATGGGTCGTTACATTCCATATACTTAGCCAAAACCATTTATAGTTGCTTCGAAGTCAAATTAGCTAAAAATTCAACTTCTTGATGGATCTATACCGATCCATATGGATCGGTGCCAATCCTTACACTTGGACAAAACTTCTCCATTTTCCTTGACTTTAATTCTTCTAAGTTCTTAGAGCTTCAAGGTACCATATTTTTCCCTTAGCATGGATTGTTACCAATTTATATGGATTGGTGTCGACCCATGACCTAATCAAATTTAAATAATTTTTTCATCGGCCAATTTTATACATCGATCCGACTCCTTTCCGACATCTTTTTTTTGCTGTAGCTCCTTTGAAGCGATCCAACTCCAAATTCTCTAGAGTTGTTCCATCTAAGCTTGTTCCACGACTACTTTCCATCCTTCGGGTAATCAAATTGAAGATCCCTCGTATGGATTTCTTCTACACTTGAATATCCTTGGCCATAAATGTTTTAACCCCAGTTCGCTCTGGGCAAGCGTTTCATCCACCAAACATGTAAAAACAACAATATAAGCAAACATACAATATCATCGCAAGACCAACAAGTCTTAATAGTCATATGCATATCCATATCATGTAAATTCATGTTTAAAACTATTTGAAACCATCAAAATTCATTTTAAATCCAAATTAGATCTAAAATCCATATTTTTAACTTTAAAAAGGATCTAAAGCATGTTTACACATATATTAGCAATATGTCTAAGATTATAATCACCACAAAATGATGTCAAATCGATTGAATCAAGCCAAAGTTAATTAAATCTGAATTTGCTCAGCAAAGTCCTTGAATTCTCTTTCCAAAATGCTAATTTGATAATCTTCTTTAGATCTCTTGCTTAATGAGATCTTAATTTCAAGTTTGAACTAAAGTGGAATGATTTAATGATGCTTTAAGTAGAGATTGGATTAATGGAGGTTTAGATCTATTTTAGGATGTAGATAAAGTGATTTGGGACTACTTTAACTGCAGTAATTAGCACAATTCTCGAAATTATCAATTTAGGCTAATTGTGGGCTTAGGTCTAATTACATTAATATCTGCCTAAAATTGTAAAACTTAAAAGTGCCATATCTCCTAAGTCATTTGACCAAATTTCTATTATGAACACTCCATGGAACAAGAAACCATCATATATTTCTTTTGGAATAATTTTTGGATCCAAATTCGGCTTCTATCAAAAGTAATAGCTATTACAACTAAAAATGTCCATAATTTATTCCAAAGTTCAAAATTTTCAAACTACTACATTACTAAATATTTAAACCTATTTTATGTTCATTTGGTTATGGAAAAACTATTTATAATCTTCGTCCGTCGGTATGCAGAAATGTAGATCGTTACGTTCTCGACCCTTTGAGAATTCTACCTACGAAATTCATTATCAATCAAAACATAACCAAAAAGAATAATCAAACATGCACAATCAAAGCATAGCAGTCAAACATATGCCATCTTCCTATCATGCATAATACTATATTGATAAACCAAACATGATAACGAATGTGATAAACAAAATTTCACAAAGTAAAGAGATTCGGATAAGAATTTCTCATGCTCTCCTCGGTTTCCCTAATGCTCTCCATTTCTTTCACTCCATTGAATCCTTACAAGCTTATGATCTTCTTTCTATGCTAGTTCGTACGCTGCTTGACTATACGAATAGGCCTACGAGGTTTGGATGCCTACGATTCAACTTCTATGTTATCTAGGTTTTCTGGTGCAACTATTATGTTTGAGTCATGCACAAACTTCCAAATATGCAAAACATGGAATACATTGTGCACACCTTCCATCTTATGAGATAAGTCGGCTATGTATGAAAGATTCCCAATCCTTCCAAGTACTAGAGAAGGTCCTTAAATCGTGATGCCAATTTCCCTTATTATCTAATTGAATTGCATTTCTTAATGGAGAAATTTTGACAAATATCATATCGCCAACATAGAACTCTAAATCTCATCATCTCTTATCGATGTATCTTTTATACCTATCCTATGGAGCTGCCATTCATTTTGAATGATCTCTATCTTCGTAATTTCTCTAATCATATTTGGCCCAAGTATCAGTTTCTCTTCCATTTCCCACAAATAGGAAGGGTATTGCATGGTCATCAGTATAAAACTTTGTATGGTGCCATGCAATGCTCGCTTGATAACTATTGATGAATGTGAACTCTACTATATGCAAACGATCCTCCTATAAGACTCTAAAAAGTTAAGTATGCAAGCTCGTAAAAGATCCTCTAGTATAAGATCACTCTTCTGGTCTGACCTTTAGTCTGTGAGTGATAAGGTGTACTTAAATGCAGACATGTCCCCATACCTCTTGCAAGATCTTTCAAATCCATTCACGAATAATGGCTCTCTATGGCTCATAATGCTCTTTGGCCCTGCATGGAATCATACAATTCATATCACTTATGACTCAACCAGTTTCGATCATTCTATTGGACTTTAAAGCTATGAATCTAGCACTCATTGCTAATCTATTGACTATAACACAAATACTATCGCACCCTCTTCCAGTCCATGGCAACCCATTGATGAAGTCCATCGATGCCCGCTCTAACTTCCACTAAGGAACTTAAGCGGTTGTAACAAACCATTTGGTTTCTTTTGCTTATCTTTGCCTAGTCGACAATTCATATATTTTAAGATGAATCCCAATTCCTTCATTCCTTCCCAATAAAATATTTTCTTCATATCTCTGTACATTTTATTTTTGCTGGGATGGATTGTCAACTTCGAATGATGACACTTTTATAGCAACTCATTTTTAAGTCTATCAACATTGGGTACATACAAACTTCCATCCTTATTGAGCCACTGTCTTGGTCAAACCTATTGTAGTTTAAATCTTCAGACTCTACTCCCACCTCAAGCTTAACAATGATCTATGCTAATCTATCATCATGCTCCTGAATAGTACCAATATGATCTTTTAGAGTAGATCTAATTGTCAACCTCGCCAACATCTCTTGCTCTAGCTCACACTTTGATTGTAAATCATACCCAACTATATACTCTAACCGCATCCACTCTAGGAATATAGCTCCCAAACTGGCATATATCATACTCAGTGCATTTGCAACTCTATTTCCTTTACCAATCATATAGAAAATATAAAAGTCATAAGAGGTTAAAAACTCTAACCATCACTATTGGTTAAGGTTAAGGTCCTTTGTGAGGAAGGTATTTCAAGGACTTATGGTCAATGCATAACTTAAATCTTTCTCTTAGCAAGTAATGCCTCCATGCCATCAATGTAAAGACTATAGTTGCTAGCTTTAAATCACGGGTCATAAATTTTCTCTTATATGGTTTTGGTTGCCGACTTACATAAGCAACAACTTTACCTCTTTGCATCAATACCGCCTCGAGTCTAACACGCATCTACATATTATGTTAACTCCCCATTCCCACATGGAATGACTAAAATTGATGCACTTGCCAACATTTCTTTTAGACCAACAAACGCATGCTTACACCTCACGTATCGAAAAAAGGTTGATTCTCCTTCATCAAATGGACCAATGATGTAAATGTATTACAAAATTCTTTAATGAACCTTTTGTAATAATGTGACGACCATGGAATTTGATCGCATGCCACCTCGGAAAGTAACAACATGCACTAACCATTATTATAAAATATCTTTTTGTTAATTTTCGAAAGGGACATTATAACTACCCCTTTAAATAGTCAAATGTCCTCATTGGCTCATCACCGCTCACCACCCAAGCATTGTGTTTATAACTCACATTAGTACCACACCGAGTGACATCTTCAGCGTTACAATACGCAACTCCGGTTGGGTCCTAGATTTGATGTCAAATGTAATAACTCGCATCTTTGGACACCAATTCAACGCCTAAAAGAAATTTCAAACTCACATCATGTGAAGAAATATAAATCGTTGGGTTTTGATAGTACATGTATATAAATACAAATTTTTAAATATTCTATACTTCCAGGTCTTACAGCAGAGAGAATAAAATATAAATATTGAAATAAATGAAATTATATTTTTATAGAAAATAATGATCAATACAAGAAACAACTAAACAAATTTCCTAATAATGTCCAAATAAAATATAATAAGTATCCGGCTGATAAGTATGATAAGATACATAAAAAATGACTATAAGTAAAGTAACTCTAAAGCCCATGGTCTGCTCCTTCTCATACCTTACTCCTTTTTTCACACCATTCTAATATCCTATTAACTTGTAAGTAGATATAAAGAGAGAAAAAATAGAGGGGATCAAACGAAGTATGGTGAGTAAGAAAATCATTAGTGGTATGGTGTTGACATGTAATTAAATTATCGATTATAATCTACATGGTCTAAGGGTGTTTATTTTATGTACAACATCTACTGAATTAGCTAATGACACAAAATAGAGTAGAAACCAATAATACGCTTAAAATTCAATAATATTCCACAATGGTTTCCACTTTAAGATTGGATATCTAGAAACTGGATAAACTAGAAATACACCAATTATATAGTCTCAATGGTTGACTACCTAACTATTCATTTAGTAAACACTTCTAATTGTAAACCGCTTAACTGTACATTGAATAAGCAATCTCAATGGAAATTCTCTTTAGTCACACACATCGAGTATACAATCATGATGCCTAAGGCATACATTAAGTATAAAATCCTGATGGTAAATTTCCTGTCAAAGCATCAAGTATACGAATCTTGATGGTAAATTATCGTATGCTCCACATCATTCAACCGATAATGAATAAGGATCAATAATCAATTCGATTTCTCTTGCAAGTGCATCTGCTTAAACAATGCCAACCCTACTAACATTGATATTTCTATTTCCCACTTTAGCGCGCAAGCTAAAATATGCGATAGTGATATTATGGTAACAATGAGAGCAACAAACTATGATACAATCGCTCACCACATTGAGTATTATGTCATACATCATCATGAAGTTATATGAACTCCAGAACGTCAATTAAGTAGAAAATAAAGTCTCGAAACATCCCTTCTTTGCCAACTCCAGGTCTAGGTTCAACCTGGGCTACCTATAGGCAATCAATTGATAGAATGGGCATGATTAGCCGATTAGTTGCCTTTACATTTTTTTCTTTTAATCAATCACACCAATCTGATAAATAAACATAACTGGTCGATTCCTTAGGCGTTCATTTGATTGAAGAATTTCGGTCAACGGTATGTTCACCTTTAAACTTTTTTTCAGTAGGCCTTCAGCCGACTATTTACTTTTAGTCAGTCGACTCCCTAAGGGTTCAATCAAATGATGGCTCATAGTCATTCGATCGTTTAACCTAGAAAACGTACTAAATTTCCTAAGTTTAGAGTCGGATTTATTTAACGTTTACTAGAAGCCAATTAGTCGACCGTTCCAAAGTGGTCAGTCGACCGTTTGCTTGAAAATGGGTTTTCCAATAGTTTTAACTTGTTATTTTTATCCAGCTTTAATTGTTATTCGCTAAATTTTCTATTTGGACTTCAAGTATAACTTCTGAATTTATATAATCTCGCTTTTAAACAATTATCTATATATGATTACAATTTCTATTACATCCAAACTTTTGTGAAGTTTATCTAATTGACCATGTGATCTGTTCTTTATATATAAATCATTTTTATATATTTAAATTAATTCACATTTACTGTATATAATCAGATCTATATACTTTTGATGGTGAATTAGCATTCTGTCTACCCTCCCCCAATTCATAAGAATTTCTATTATCAAAATAGTGTTCTTGAGTTTTCCAAATCACCTAATTTATATAAATCAACCTTTAAATCATGTTCGACTCTAAATAGACATATAAGTGAAATTTAAATGCTTATTTAACAAAATATTCATTTCGTAGATAAACTCACTCACATCTATACATTGTTTTGGTAAGTTTCTAGAGCAATATTCAAATTCCCCTTTTGATTTTGCTTCCCTTCTTTTATTTGACTTGCTAGTGTTTTTCCTTTTTTCTCAATTTGATTTTCTATTTTCATTTGAGATTTGATTTAGAATTAAGGAAGAAGAATAAAAAGAGAATATAATTTTTAGATCTAGGTTTAGTGGCGGTTACAGATGAATAGAAATGTGAATAAAGTGAGCTATGGTTATGTAACCCTCTAATTTAGATTCAAAAACCTGAAATTCTCCTCATCCCCACTTGGGCCTCAACTCGTTACACTCCAAGAAGTGTGCTATGGTAAACAATCTATAAGTCCTTCATCTGTTGCCAATTTCTAATTTTTTATACGTGAAAGTGGTCTAAAAAAACACACTTGATGCAATGGAAAAGTCAGATTTTACAAATTTCTTCCTTTGTAAAAATTCAGTTTTTCAATTTTATGAAAATTGTCAAAATACTATTTTTAATATTTTGATTTATTATTAAAATTTGTGAGAGGTTACAAATAATCCACCAATCCAAGAAAACTTTTTGCTTCCAACGCATTCTTAGGTCTTTCCTAACCTTGGACTACTGCTACCTTGGCAGATCAACAAAAAACCTCTGCTCCTTGACAACATGACCCAAGAACCTCATTTTCCTTTTATAGAAGTGACACTTTGAAAACATAATCTTAAGCCGGTTCTTCCTCCACGTCTCGACCACCACTCTTAAATGCATTTTTTTGTTCTTCTTATGTCCATGAATAGACTAGGATGTCATTGACAAAAATAAATATAAACTTATTAAGCTGACCTCTAAAAATATGGTTCATAAGATCAATAAAGTCTATTGGAACTTTGCTTAGCCTGAATGGCATAAGTAACAAGAAAAAAAATCACAAGTATTAAATGCGGCACTCGACACATTATCCCTCGCCACTCTTAGTTGATGACAACTCATCACAGAATCCAACCAAGAAAATAACTTCACACCATGAAGCTAATCAACAAGTCATCTATCCATGGTAGAGCATGTTTGTTCTTCATCGTCACCTTATTCAGCTCACAGTAATCAACATAAAGTGTCAAAGAGCCATTCGTCTTAGTGGCAAGCACTATAGGTGCTCCCCACTTAGTAGTACTTTTTTGAATGAATACCTTTCTCAATATATCATTCAGTTACACCTCTAGTTCTCTTTTCTTTTTGAATTCCATCTGTTAATAGCTAGCACCCTTCGATAAATCGATACAGAACTCAGTGTAGTCAACATAAAGTCAAAGTTTACGGCCAGAATACTACAGTTAATAATAATTGTTATTATGAATCAAGGACTTTGTTTTTGAATTAAAAAAGTTGAATGTGGATGATAGATTTTAACCAAAATCAAATTTCATAAGTCCTAAAGTGACAAAGAGAATTAGTGTAAATAATCATTATTACTAGGTACCGCTTAGTATAGTGAACATGGATTTTACCAAAAAGTGTGTAAGAAGTATACTCGGCTAAACTATCATACAACTAGTTAAGGTGACATGTGAATGTTAATATTCATATTGTTCGATATTAATTGCTGATTGAATTTACACCTTTGAGTTGCACAACCGTAATGCTGAATACTCCGAAAAATAACACTATTTAACTAATTTATAATATTTTTAAATTAATTAAATCAATTAATATTATGAAATATTAATTATTATATTGTATTTTATTTATTCAAATGTCATTAGTATTTAATAGTGTGCATATATAAAAGTTATATATGTACATATCGATATATGATATCGATAAACTTTTGAATTGTATTTGAATTATATAAATGTTGGATGGATTTGAAAAGTTTTGTGGATCTACCTAATCCATGCTATGATCAACCATAATAAGAAGGGGAGGGATGAGTTTTGAATGCAAAAATCTATTTTTGAATTGACTAAAAGGAGTAAACAAAGAGATCCAGATATCCACTTTTTACTCAAATTTGGTGCCTATTTAAACCCTACCGCTTCATCCATTTGGAGTTTACTTTTTGCCTCCTCTTCTCCTATATTTTGGATGTAAGTTTCATAGGGTATAACCCTTTATTTCCAAATCAAATACAAATCAAACTCAATTTAAATCAAGAGTGGTATCCATCTCTAGTATATTGCAAATTGAAGAGGTGTTTCGATCAAATCTAAAGGAGCTTTCTTTCAACATTCAAGCTGCACTTCACTACCTATAATCTTGGTAATGTCTTATTTTACAATTATTTTATTTTATATGTGTAGTTCATTTCTTTTATGTTACATATATGTCGTTTCTATAATGGTTCATACATATAATTATTGTCTAATATTGCAAACATATATAAACATTTGAATCGATTAAATTAAAAAATAATTGTATATATATAAATCATAGATTTCATATCGGCTAATTAGAAAATTATTTTAGAAATTTAAAAATGTTTTTAGCTAGTTTCAAAATTTAAAATATGAATTTTGTAATTTATACACACACAAATATATTAATCTATTAGAATATATATATATATATATATTGGGATTTAAAAAATATATAATTTTTTCTATATATTTACCTTTGAAACATAAATAATAACATATAAATATATTTTATAACTTGTAAATAATTAATGTATATTTTAAAAAGCATGATTTTTAATGTATATCCATATGAATTTACATTATACAAATATTTTTGGATGAGAGTTAAAATAAATTAAAATAACATTTTTTGACATATGTAATTATATTATTAATAAATAATTTATGTATAAATATTTTAAACTAGAACATAAAATCTTTTAGTTCTTTAGTTTCAATTTTTATCACATATATAAATATAATTAAACACATTTATATTTGAAATTAAGTTTAAAATAGATATTTTCTTAGATCTAGTTTTAAATTTAAACTACCAAAAAATGTTTCAGATATTAGTTTCAAATATTTTGAATTGGTCAAAATATTTTGAATAAATAGGAATCATTATAATTATTTTATATACATATAATTACATATATATATATAAAACTAAATTATTATAGTGCATGTATAAATCCTAGTACTTACATATGAGAACATTAAACCATGTACACTTTCTATATGTTGCATGTGCAATTTACACATATATGTGTATTTGAGATACACATATATGTTTTGTATTACATAAATTAAATCAATACTTTTGTATAACAAATAAAATAAAATAAATCAAGATTTTATTTAAAATACTTTGGATTGGATCTAAATAATTTAGACTTCATTGGTCGGGTAAGATCTTAAAATGAATTTTTTCTTAAATTCACTCATTTTCACCCGCTATGACATAACTTATAACCTATGGGATCTTAATTAATAGTATTAAGGCTAACTTATCAAAGTGTACTCAAGTATCTTGAAAAGTTGTATCTAAGGTTGGGATTGGATAATCAAGTACTCTGCCCTACCTTGCTACTGGACTAACCCTAAGGTTATCTCTAATATTATGGCCGAATTAATTTTGGCCTTGGGCTAATTTTCAAAATCTAC
This sequence comes from Allium cepa, assembly GCA_030765085.1. Lineage (NCBI taxonomy): Eukaryota > Viridiplantae > Streptophyta > Magnoliopsida > Asparagales > Amaryllidaceae > Allium > Allium cepa. The sequence goes on along the minus strand of CM060931.1, from coordinate 555,176,827 downwards.
TTTGAAATTTTAAATCTTTTTTAAAATTACAAGTTTAAGTTTCAAATATGTGAGAAATTATATTAATATAACTATATTTTAAAAATATTTAGAAAATGAATTAGTTATTTTTGAAAATTTTAATATGATTAATTTAAATAAATAAATAACTAATTAAAGCTTAATTTATTAAATTAAAAACATGTATAATGATATATGTACATTTATCTCAATTTTTTAAGGTGATTAATAATTAATATTTTGAAATTAATTAGATTTAAATAAAATTGTTTCAATTAATTAGATGTTAATTAATAAAGAATAGATAATACATGTATAATAATATGTGTATATTACTATAAATGTTATACAATATATGTTCAATTTTAAAATGTTTAATAAATAAAATAAAGTAAAATTAATTAAGATATTAGTTAACTAATTATGATTTAATTAACAAAATTAAATTAAAATAAAATATTATTTAATTAAATAGAGTGGAACTATAAAAAGATAAATTAGATTTAAAGAATAAATACATATGTATAGTATTTACACCATGATTTCAGATATGTCAGACACTTGAATCACGAGAGTATTCTATAATAAATACATTATTTCATAAGTCGATTCATTCAAATAAATATATTAAAGATTATAAATCTTTAGTATTAGTGTTGTCCTCTATCATTTATATATTAATAAATTACTTGTATACTCGTTTGTTGTTGAGCTTTTATTAAGCTAGAGATGTTATGTGTATTACTATTAATATATTGACTAGGTGAGGTAGGATATATGCATGTATTTATTAGGCTTTCCTTAAGGTAAATACCTGATACCTAGGTCACCATGAAATAGTAGGTAGGTGAACAATCTTCCTTGATTTGTTGAGCTTTCCTCATGGTCAAGATGTGATTACTACAAAGATCATAGGTTAAGAGTTGTATATGATATAATTGATAAGGTGTTATCCATCGCATAGTGGGCCTATGATTTGTTGAGCTTTCCTCAAGGTTAAAATCTTAAGGCATTCAAGTCCTAACCCCTACTAGAGAAATTGAAAGGTTTTTATATTTCCTCTTTGGGTTTTGAGTAACAAGTCTAGCAGGAGCTTATTACTAAAATGAAATATAATGTTTAACCTTACTAATAATATAAGAACATTTACAATGTATAAATGTCCAAATCTACTAAATTAAATATGCAAAAAATGTCCACACCAAAGTTATTTTCACTAAATGACAAGCTCAATAAACCTAACTACATAGGCTGGCTAAGAGAAATCAAAATAGTACTAACCTTCGAACACTTATGGTCATCAATAACCGACCCATCAGGAGAAATGCCTATTGAACATGTTGACTAAATTAATAATTGCTTATAAGAAATAGGTTTTGGACCTAGAAATCACCGAAGTTTACATGCTATCTACGATAAAAAAAGCTTGCAAATATAGCAACCATATGTCCATTAAATCTTCAATGTCACAAAGCATTATTTGGGAAGCAATTTTTTTCCACAAGGTAAGAAAATTGTTCAATACGAAGACTACAAAGGACATGTGTGTAAATGAGTACATCTTATTAACAAAAGGCTATATAGATAGGCTTTCATAATTGAACGTCATGATATGCAATGAGCTGCAAGTTGACCTAATGCTAGGGTCTCTTACTCCACGGTTTGAGTAGTTCATATTGAAATACAATACAAATGATTTAAATGTAAATCTCATGGTGCTGCTCAATATGTTAAGATCAATTGAGTCTTCATCCAAATATCAAAGGGAGGTGCTCGTAGTAAAAGGGAAAGCATCGTCTTCTAATAGTTCAAAGAAGAGAAAGCAAGTTAATAGAAAGAATAAGAAGAGCACTCCGAGTGAAAACGATGAATGTTATTACTGTCACAAGAAGGGGCACTACAAGAAAAATTGTCTGAATTACTTGAAATTGTCAAAGAGAAGAAAGAAAATGGTTACATCGTTCCTACAGGTATATCTATGATTCAAAATTATAATATCACTAAATTCCACAAATTTTAGATACTGATCTGAATTAATATCTGTAATCTGATACAAGGCCTTAGGAATATGTGGTATGTGACAAAGTGTGAATGAGACTTCAAGTCGTTGATGGATCTCTAATAGATGCAACTGTAGTCGGAGACTATCAGTTGGCTATACCGAATGGATTAGATTTAATTTAGAATAGCTACTATTATGTTAAAAAAATTGTTTGTGGAATAATTTTTTAATCTAGATTGTTTGAACTAGATATGGTTGTAATTGTGTTGATAACGTTATGAATATTATGCTTGATGGAAATAAAATCTGCAATGATGTTTTAGATGATGGCATATTATCTGTTCAATTCTAGTTAGATCTATGCTATGAATAATTGTTTTAATGTTTACAGTAATAATAATTATCCATGGATTTGTAAGCTAGTTATATAAGTGACAAACTATTACATAAGTTGAAAACCGAAGGTTTTCTACCATCATTTGATTTTGAGTCATTCGATACATGTGAGTCACGTCTTAAAGGAAAATTAGCCAAGCACCTCTTTAGTGGGAGCAATGATAGAGTAAATGAACTCTTAGGTCTTGTACATACCGACATATATGGCCTAATGCCTATAGTCACCAAAGATAATGCTTCTTACTTTGTAATTATTACTGATGATTATCATGACTATGATATATATGTCTTATGAAGAATGAATTCAACGCATGTGAGAAATTTAAAGAATTTAAGAATAAGGCTGAATATCATATAAAACATAAGATTAAAATAATTCGGTCTGATTGAGTATATGAGTATGTTGGACAAAATCTCTAATAGTACTTAAAAGATAATGGCATTATCTCTCCTTTTACTATACTATATAGTCTGCACGTATTGATATACGATATCCATAGAATATTTAAATTGAATTTAAGTATATTAAACGCTAAGTGCTTTTGGAAATTCTTGAGGGTCATGTAGCTCCTTTTATGGCCAACCATACATAATAAAATAGGAAGAGGGATCTATGGGATTTGATGAGCAATTATATAGGAAAAGTTTTAAGTAAGAGAACTGAAAGGTTTTAATTTTTCCTATATAACAAATTCTCTATTATTTATTTTTTCCTTATAGACCATTCACTTTTCATTCTCTTCTCTCTCTTTCTTATCATGTCTAAAATTTTTGGGCTTAATGACTAAAAAAAAACACATAATGTAGGTGGTTGATATCTCTTGATCTTTACAAAATCTGGACGTTGGTTCAAGAATCATGGAGCTTTTTATTCATCATTCAGTGTGCATTCTTTTGGCTACATCTTAAGTTAAAATACTTTTTTTTATTCTTATATTCATCTTACTCATAGGATTTAGATCTTTTGCATACAACATATGAATATAAGCTTATCTTACATGAACCAAAACCCTTTTGTCATATCTCTTTTAATAGTACATGTTCATAATGTTACTTTGATTTTAGATCCAGTTTTTGCTATATCACTTTTTAATTGAATGTTCATCTTCATAACATTAGAGCTATAACATATTCACATCTTATTTAATTAGCTGTTAATGTTTTTATATAGTTTAGATCTGAAATTTTACCATGAATTTGCATATGCCTAAGTTGCCCCTTTTGTTCTTTTTTGGAAATCATTGCTTAACAAAAACTATTTTGATTGAAACCTAATTTTAATCAATTGACATGATTTTTTTAACTTGAATAAATTACTTATGTTATTTGTTTGAAATCTGTTGGAAGTTGAATATAAGTTTTATGTGATTGTTGTTTGAATATGGTTTTTGATTATTGTATACTTTTGTCTGAAAGTTGTTAAAAATGACCTTAAGCAAACTGTTGTGTAAAATATCATAAACTTTTAAATCCTTCCTAAAATATGGTTAGCTTTTAATTTACTAACTTCAAGTCCTAACAAATACGCTAAATTACAACTTTTGAATATACGTGTGTTATTTTAGTTTTAAAACATAGTTCACAATTAATTATATATGTATGTTATGTTTGTTATTTAATTCAAACTTTATATAATACAATTTTGTGTAAAATCATTAATTTAAATTTTAAATCTTTTCTAAGTTGAAACTTGATTCATACTTGTTAATTATATATTTGAAGATATAAAAATGTTCAAAATTAATTTATATGCATATATATTTAAGAGTTCAATTGCTAATTTGAAATGACATCGAATGAATGAGTAAATGAAGGATAAAATAATAGCCCTATTTTAACGACTAGATATTTAAATAGTTAAATTAAATATTGAATTGTTAATTAATTAAAGGTCCAAAATTTTATTTTTTTGTATACGAGTGAATTCGGACTCGAAACCACTCTCGTTAAGTCTGGATTGAAGTTGCGAATCAAAATGAGTATAAATATCCCTATATTTGGAGCAATGGTATCTTTGTGGCTTACATATTTTTATACATATTTATAAAAAAACATGCGTAGTCAGGTCCAGTGGGATCTCAACTGACATCTTGTGTTTCTGGGATGAGAACTTTATTATGAGACATATGGTTGAAGAATTTTTGGAATATCAGATGTTTCTGATAGTATGGTAGAAATAACAAATGGTAATTTGAGATGGGTGTCAGTTATAGATATCCATATTTTGATTTTGGCTATGGAGATACTGTGTTAGTAGCATTGTTATATCATTGTATCTATTTTGCATTTTAGATGCTTCGATAAGGATCATTGAACCGATTGGTGTCCGTTGGAATCTCCACCCTTTAGTATGATGGGTATCGATTTATTCTTTATTTTTCATATACTATTATGTTTTGTGTAGCATATTAGTTAGTTGCTAGTATTATTGTGATATCTATATTATCACTACATTTGTATATCGGGTTACCTTTATCGTGGTATGCTGTTACATATCAGTCACATTAGTTATGTTGACTTGTTGATGATAAGAGAAGAGCATGTTATAGTATGATTCCCTTCCTTTGAGTTGATTTTACTTGTTTATGGGCAATCCGAATTATCCATAAGCTTTCAAATCTCAAATTTTAGACGAAATCTTAGATTGATATCTTTATTTATATCTCGAGTTGAAAACTTAAGATCTCGGGTGAGAACGGTGTGTAAAACTTGTCTCATCCAAATGCAAAAAGTGGATCCTAGGTGAGATATCAAGTGAGATGTAGGAGATTTAAAACTCTGTCCCTGAGCCACGTTTCATAAGAGGACCGATTGTACTTTAGTTGTACATAGTTTTGATATAAGGTATTTAGTAGTTCCCTTCACACCAGGCTTTATGTATGACCCACGTTTTGCCTTTGTTTATGTCATGATAGCTCTTGGGTACTCGAATGAGTTATTTGGAAGCCAATGCTTATGGGATATGCTTCCAGGACAACTAAAGCTCTTTGAAGGTGAAGTCGATACCTTGGATGTATACTTGATATTGTAGTAGTACGTGAAAGATTTGCTATTTATATATGATACCTGTTATACCAGATATTGTATTATAACTTTCTGTATTGATATATATATATATATACACACACACGCACACACACACACTCTAGTTACTTCCATTAATACAATCTCTTATATATTGTTTATCCTGTTATGTTCATATATATTCAATATATCATATATTATCCTTTCATTATAAGATTCTATCAATGCGCCCTGGTTTGTTGTTTGTTTTTTATTTTTATTTTACCCCGACAAGCTATATTTTATGGTATTTGGGAGTCACCATTCGACGTTGATTCAATGTACTACGAATGGCGGAGCGTCACAAAAATCCTCCACCTTTCCTTCTTCATAAATTTCTTCTTTAATTTATTAATTGTAATATTATAAATATAAGTTATCTTTTAATTTGTAGTTAAATACTATTTAACATAGTATGTATAATTGTAAGTAAAATTTGTGTATATATATTTTAATTATTTAAATGTATTAAAAATAATAGTATGGACATCAAAGACATATATAATAGGTGAATGTGTTTGTTGCGGTATAAATACCAACACATATATACATACACATTAACTATATGCACTGTTTATATGTTGCACTTACACTTCACATATATGAATGTAATTAATATATTCATTATTATATACTTGAATTTAAATTTAATTTAAACTTCTTTTTAACCAAATTAAGTAAAATATGTTTTTATGTAAAACTACATTAGATTAGGTCTACACTTTTAGACTTCATAGCCCAATAGATCCAAAGTAGGAATTTTTTTATTTAAATCTATCTATTTTTTCCACTTTCGACTGACATGGTTCCATCAAAGGTAACAGAGCCTAATAGTCTATGTGGTATGAAATTAGCAATATTACGGCTAACTAATTGAAGCCCACTAATTTAGTAGAATGTCTAGAAAGGTAGCGTCGAAGGTTGGGTTTGGATAATCAAGTACTCTGCCATACTGACTACTAGCCTGGCCCGAAAGATTAAGTAAGCCCAAAGATTATCCTCAATATAAAGGCTCGAATTGATTTTGGGAAATGTGCTAATTTTCCAAGCCATTTGAAAATTTAAAATATAGTTTTAATTTAAAAGTTAAGTTTAAAATATAAAAGGGAAATTTTGTAAAAGTTATAAAATAAATTCAGAATTTTCAAAATTATGCTGAGAAATTAGAAAAATAATTTTTAATTTTTGAATTTAATTAATATGGTTAATTAAATAAAATAAAATAATTAATTAAAAGTTAATTGATTATAACATATATATTGATATATATATATAATTACTAGAACTGTTATAGTTATTTATTCATCTTAAATTTTTTATGATGAATTAAATTAAAAATTCAAATTAACCAAACTATTTTATTAGATTGTTTAATTAAATAAAATTCGCGAAATCAGTTAAATTCGACTAATTAAAATGTGTACATATATTGATATGTACACAGAAGCAAACAATACATGTTATAGTTAGTTAACTATCTTAAGTAGTTTAAGATAAGTAATATAATATTTTAAAAACTTTATACAAATTAAATTAATTAAATATAATTTAATTAATTAAAACTAAAATTATTTAAGTAAGACTTAATTAATAAGATACATGTATCTAATATATAAGTAAATAAGATTATAAAAGTTATAGATAAGTTAACATATATATAACTATATGTGTATAAACTTAAGTGGAACTGGAAAGAAATCCAAATTAGTTTTAAGGAATAAACACACGTACAGTACATATACCATGATTTCAGATGTGTTTGACACTTGAACCATCAGGGTAATTCGTAAGAAATACATTATTCCCTAAATCGATATAACTTAGAAAATATGTATATTAAAGATTATGAACTTTTAATATAAATTATTTCACACCATTTATGTATTAATAGGTTACTTGCATACTCTTTATTCTTTATATCTACCTCAAGCTGGAGGTGTTTTGTGTAGTACCATCAATATATTGACTTAACGAGGTAAGATACATGCACATATTTGTTGAACTTTTCTGAAGGTATATGCATTATACTTAGGTTAACGTGAAATGGTGGGTATGAGTGAATAATCTCTTTCGATTTGTTGAGCTTTCTCCAAAGTCGAGATGAGATTAGGACAAAGACTGTAACGACCCGGGATTTTGACGTCTTGAGTTTTGAGTATTAATTTTTAATATTCAATAATACGGTATTTTAATCAAAAAAAAATCCTTGTTAAATAACAGTTGGTAATAATACACAGTTTTTCAAACCAAGATATTTTGAATTTCCAGCTTTTGATTTATAAAATAAAAAAATTGATTTAATTGGAAATTCTTATATATGTACATATATTCAGAACAATAGAATTTTTATATATGAATTGAAAACAAATTCAATTCAGATAAATACAGACAAAATAAGAAGAATACATTATAAATAGTAATGACATGACTTATGGCAAATAAGTGTACTATAAATAGAAAGTGTTTGAAATTTGATGGGTTAAAAACAATATATGTGATATACATATTTGTTGACTAATAAATACGGTTATTAAGAATTTTATACATACATACATACATATATATATATACACACACACACACACATGTATGTATGTATATATGTATGTATGCATGTATGTATATATCGAGAATGAAAGAAGGACGTATGCATATATATAAGTTCAAAAGGAAAATTTTAGTGTTATAAACTAAATAAATATTGTATGATATAAACTAAATAGAAATAGTATATTAAACAACAATATATAAAAGGGTAAGTAATATATATATATATATACATATATATATATATATATATATATATATATATATATATATATATATATGCGTGTGTGTGTAGACTAGATAAATGTAGTATATTAAAAAGTAACGTATGTTTTTATATGTTGGAAATACATATGGAAATGCATGATATAAAATCATTTTTAAATCATTTTGATAAGGAATCTTTTACAAAGTCATGTTTTAGTAAAAATGTTATTTTATAAAGATAGTATAACAAAATCTTCTTTTTGTTTTGAATTATATATTTTAAATATAAAAAGAAAATATAAAACTAAATTTTATTTAAAATAGAAAGGCTTGTAAATGTCTTGGTTTATATGTATTAATAGAAATATATATAGGAATGAAGACTTGGAAGTTGTTTTAAAACCACTTTATGTCTTTTGTTTCCAAAACATGCATATATATATATATATATATATATATATATATATATATATATATATATGAAAGCATGTAAAGGAATCAAGTAGGAAATAAAATAAACAAAATGTATAAATCAAAGTGCTATAAACAATTTCTTGGTAATAAAAAGTAAAACAATCATAAGTAAAAAGATAAAAACAAGAAAATGGGTAATATATGTATATATATGTATATGTGTGTGTGTGTGTGTGTGTGTATATATATATATTTATATGTATATATAAGCATGTTTGGTTCAAAAGAGGAAAGGTTAAAAACATTTTCTTCACTTCAGGTCAATCTTAAATTCTCATGTCAATCCATTAAAACATTGTAAAGCAAAATCAAGTCCCTCTTGAGCCAAAAAGGCTGAACAAATACATCATCATTTCTTGGCAAAAACGTATACATACATACATACATACATACATATATTGTGTTGGTTTATGTATACTTCTGTTTTAATACCCTATAACAAAGATAATAATAATACTATGTAAACAAAAGATAAAAGCACGCTAAAAACAAAAGTTCTGTAAAACAAAACATCCCCTGCTCTCAAAAATCCAAGCAAGATAAGAGAATCAAGGTGATGTTTCAAGATTTTAGATCAACTAAAGATCAAGCAGGAGATTCCAAAAGAAAGCGGCATGTTTAAGGTGAGAAATCCTAAATTGAAAGTCTGGTTTTTTTTTTTTTAAAAAGCTACTCTGTTATGTAACAGTGAAAAGTTTATACATAAGTGGGCTTCAAAAATTATTATATCGTAATCCGATTTGAATTAGTTAATACTGTAAACAGGTACATTGCTTGTTTTTAGGTGTAGATTCCATTAAAAATAATTCAAACCTTATTTATTTTATACATAAAGTGAAATAGAAAATTAACACTAAGTGACCAGGTTTTGTGATTTTTTTAAACTTTTTAAAATCATTGATCCTCGTATATAATCGTGATTATTGTACAAAATGGGAATTTTGGTGAAGAAATCTAAATTTTTAATAGCATAGGGTTTGAGAAATGGTGAGATGATCAGTTTCGCTTAAAAAAATAATTTCAAGATCGATGGTGAATGAGGGGGCGGACGATCGGCTTCGACATGACCCTAGGAGCCTAGGCGATGTTTCGACCATGGGGTTTTTGCCCTAGCGTGGTGGTTTAGGCGTAAAAGGGGAATTTAGGGTTTTGTGATAGGATCGGTGAGGCTCTGGTCGTGGTCAAATTGAAGGAGGAGGAAGGGACCGGACGACTTGTGGTTTGGCATGTAGAAAGCGATGTGGGAAAGCTTTCGAACTGTGGTGATGTTCGGCGAGACGGTGGGTAGGATATGAGCAGTTCTATGTTATGCAGTGATGGGTATTTTTCCATGGCTCAGGTCGAAGCTCGATTTGGATTTAAGGGTGCCGGAGCTTCGTCGAGGTGATGGTGATGGTCAAGGAACGGAGTGGAGTGGGTCTGTTGGGTTGCGATGATGGAGCAGGCACCGGAATGAGGGTGCACGTGCACATACACCGTGCACGATGGTGGGTTCTTGGGTTATTGGGAAGGAGATCGAATTTGGGAATGAGGTTCCCGAAACTTGGCTTGGGTGAGTGGCGAGCGTAGGTGGTTGAGTTCGTCGAGAACGGTTGGGAGTTAATCGAGAATTTTGGGAATCTGGATTGAGTGCGTAGGTTGAGCTGGAAGCAAAAAGAAAAAAGAAAAGGAAGAGAAGGAGAAGAGAAGGGGGGAAACGGTAGAAGCAGTTATTCTCTGGGAAGTTTAGTTGGGCTTCGGCCCAAACAAAAATATTTTTGTAAAATTAATTTAAAATTAAATGTTTATTATATATATAAACTTTGTAAACTTTAAAATGATATGGCAAATGCATAGGAAACCCATTCAAGGCAAAACTGATTGTGATGGGTTCGTATCTACGAATGCTACGTCGTCGTACGACTCGCTGTAGAATTTGAACCAGTGAAATTTTATGGTATTTTGAAACGAACAGATATTTAACACCGCTTTAAAACCAAATATCGATGTTAAATTTATACGACCATATATTGAAGATATTTTCCCGATAAAAATAACGGCAAGATAGTTTAATTTAATTACGATGTTTTGACATCTGTTAGCGGGATAAGACACTGTTTCCGCTAATTGTTTTAATTGGACCCCTGATGGCAGAATAAAACACCGTTCTGCCATTATTTCTAAATATATCTATTTTCTGAGCATTGATTAGCAGAAATAATATCCTGTTCTGCTATTTTACTCATAAAGACATCTGTTTATTTTCCTGATAATTATATTGGCAAAATGATGTTGAATTGAGTGGAGTGAATATTTGAATCTGTTATTTTTGACTGTTATGAAATTGAATGGTAACTTGATTAAACACCATCGAAATTATTAAGCCTTCTTTTCTGGTTGGAAGTGGACTTTTGAACCAAAATTGTTTAAGGGTGGTTGTTTTTATTTATGATATTTAAAGTTAATAAATATTTTGATAAAGATTTAAAGTAATTAATTTATTTTTCTTAACAATTATATAAAAAAAGTATTAATTATTGTTTTAAGTTATTAATTATCTAAATTGTTTAAGGTATATTAATTATTAATTAAAATTATTTATAGTGATTGTTTAAAGCTAATTATTACTTAAGGCATTAACTAGTATTAAAGTATATTTATTTCAAGGGTAAATTTATTAAATATTAATAATGTTTTAGAAATATTATAGTATACAGTAAACTTTTATAAAAGAGTACTTTACTTAATTAGAACTCGAAAGATTTTATTGAAAACATTATAAGTATTTTTTTGGAAAATTATTAAATAATGTTTTCGGAAAGTAATGGTATACTTTCATGGCGTAGTCGGAGGAAGTGAGAGCCTGCAGTTAAGTTTTGGATTTCTCTGGAATAGAGACGCAACCATTGAACTGTGAATCCATGGTGGCTACCGCAGTGCTGCTTTCCAGATTTATTTTAGAATGGGTTTCAAATATTTTAAAAAATGAGTGGTTTAGTGAATATACTTTTCCGGTGAGATAAGCACATACTGTTTTGATTAAGTAATTTGAATTTATCGAAATCCAAATTAATAGGGCTTAATGTTTTCAATGGAAAATGAAAACCTTTGTTTGGATGATTGTGTATTTGATAGTTAAATAACCGACTATCAAATCTGTTCCCAAAAGAAAAACATAACTTTGGGAATATCTAGAGGAAACACGTGAATTATGTGGTACAATTGCCGTTCGAGGTGCTATACTGTACGTAAAAACTCGTTTCGTTCTTCTAGGACGATGATAAGGAAATCCATCCACTAAACGGTTAGCAGGCGATCTCCGATCTTATTTACATCTGTTTGTTTCCTAAAGAACCGGGATTGAGTTTATCGGAAATATCGAAAGTTTTTTCGAAGAGACCGGTATCGGACAAGTTATCCGATTACCACTTCGATCCAATGAGTACGTTTTTCGATGTGAAAACAAGAGCATGGAGTCGAAAAGAAGCATTGAAGTGTAAGGGCTAATCACTACTAATCCTGAGGGTGATTCCAAAATGGATGTAGTAGGAATAGTGCCTTTGGTTCCGTTCGGACCCAGAATGGACTTGTATGGATCGATGTTATCAGTACATTGTCACTGGAGGACAATAAGCATTCTAAGTGAAAATTCCTTAAAAAGTAATCGTAGCCTCTAAGCCTCATAAACCGAGAATGACTGAAAATCAGGGGGAATGTAGCAAGGATAAGTGGGTCGCACCCAAGTAAGGTTTAATTATCATCTTTCTAGATAACCTCAGATATCATTTTATCACTACGATACATGAAAGGAGCTCAGAGAGGATGGGAACACCCGGGGTGATTTCATATTCGGTCTATCTAGGTTAGGGATAGTCCGGTCTTATGTTGTAGGGGATCCCGGCGTGGTCCTCGGTACGCTGTTTCTAGACGTGTACTATGACCGGTGGTACCCTTGTGCCTAATCATTCATATGGAATCCATTGTCTAATACGTGCTTTTACGGTTTTGATTGTAGAGCCTAGTATGCTGGAATTTAATTAATGTAACAATTTCAGTTATTTGAATAAGTATTTGTACTTAGACACTATTATAATATCGTTGAATTTTCTATAAAAGTGTTTCAGCTACCGTAGGGGAAAAACCCATCGTGTTTTTGGCGGCATGGTCTTACGGGATACCTTTGATTGAAAAGGATTTCGAAAGTTATAACGAATAAAATTCCTTGTGATTTAAATTCCCACGCTGGTTTTACCAGACTGACCCGGGCATGGTTTTTTCTCTATGCTCGGGTCAGATCGAGCTTATTTTTTAGGTTTAGATGGATATTGGGACCTTCAGAAGAGAAGCTAGAGACCAAAGACGTATTCACGTAGATGATTATATTTCGTTGCATTTAGTCGTGTTATCAGCAAATTGTGAGGACAGGGTGTTATAACCGTCCACGCCGAATATATTAGTATACTCTAATTATCGTCTTTACTATAAACATTACAGTTTTTGTTTTATGTAAAGATTTGTTCTATATTATAAATTATTCGTTTCCACTGTGAGATTCTGTGTTGTTTGGTTTTCCTTCTACCTTCTTTCTATCTTCTACCAACTTTCTTCCTTTACTATCCGCCTTCCCTTTCAATTTGGGCTGACGAGCATGGTTAAAAGTCAGTTTAAATCGGTATGGTGGGTCGTGAAATCATGGTATCAGAGCTTAGGTTGAGCGAATACCTAGGCTTTGGTGGGGTTACTCATTAGAGATAGGGTCAGTAGTACTATAGAATGAGTCTGAGTGTACATATATAGAAAGCACATATTTGTTAATGATATAAAAATGTTTTTTATATTGTGTTAATTTGCTTGATGAGTGGCATAAGGATTCTAGTCAATACGAGTAGCTAACGTTATTGATAGGAATTTCTAAACACTTGAACAAGGCCAACAGACACAATATTATTTTAAGTAGGTAAATGAGATAAATTTACCCGAAATATATTTTGTACATCAAAGGCATGATTTTCAAAATCTATGGTATTTTGAGGTGTTGTTTGATAAATAATGATAATATTTTATCATCTAGGATTGAACGGTCATAGCTGTTAGCTTTGAGTACCCTCTGTTCTCGGTTCCTTTGGCATGAGTATTTTCTTAGTGATTTGAGCCGTATAAGGTAGGAACTTTGGGAAATTTGGATTTTTTTAGTAAATTTTGTTTACTAAAGGAAATTGATGTATTTTTATATAAATATTTTCAGAATATTTTTCATAGATAAAGACAAATTTTATAATAATTGATTTATAAAAGAGATATTTGAGAATTAAAACTTCGGTGATTTCGGAAAATTTGTTTAAATAAAATTTTTAAGGGAATTTTTTTTTGTATCACCTAAGTAAAGTTTTAAATGGTAGCAATTTAAAAAGGAAAAGTTATTTGAAGTGTGAACCTATATACGTACTCTTTAGCATATATGAATTCCTGTAACCTTAGGATCTCATTCTTGGCTGTTGTAATTGATTGTAGAGAACCTGTAGTATCGATCGAGGAGGAGCAATTGCGAAGGTTAGGAGAGATGGCAATCATGACTTAGTTAGAGGAGGAAATAGAGTCTATCGAGCAGCCATCGCATTAAGAAGAGGAGCCTAAGAAAGAAGTAGAAGAGGAGCCCAAGGAAGAAGCAGAAGAGGAGCCTGAGGAAGAATTCAAAGAAGAGGAAGAATTCGAAGATGAAGAAGAATTCGAGGACGAGGAGGAATTTGAGGATGAAGAGGAATTTAAAGTAGAGGGAGAACCTGAATCGGAGAATGATGATGCTTCAATCTGGGAAATGGGTGAAGTTGAAAACGATCCAGTTACAGATGGAGATTATCATCAGAGGGAACCAAGTCCAGTGTTTGCATGGGTTCTGGATAACGATGTTGAGTCTATGGAATTGAAAGGACCTAAAGTGGAGGATCCGGATGGTGAGAGTCCTCAGTGAGTGTGGGTTTGGGTTTACTGATCTCTTAGTAGTGTATACCCTATTAGTATGTATTAGTAATCTGTAGACGTCATGTTTGTTGGATTGTAGTTTAGTAAGGTATCTAAGTAAATGTTTGGTATGACTATATATATATATATATGTATGTATGTATGTATGTATGTATGTATGTATGTATGTATGTATGCGTATATGATGACGGTAGTTGAGGGAGTATTCTGATTGGTACTAGATGTAACAGATATTTGGAAATATATATAAATATGTCTATTGATTTGTGTGATATGGATGTTTATTAATTCAATAATAAATTACAATTCGGTTAGTTTTGTTACTAGCCTAGTTATGGAAATTTTGAGGATGAAATTACGAAATTCTTTTAAGGGGGAAGGAATGTAATGACCCAGGATTTGGACATCTTGAGTTTTGAATATTCATTTTTAATATTCAATAATACGGTATTTTAAAAACAAAAATACCCATTAAATTATAGTTGTCAATAATATATAGTTTTTCAAACCAAGATAATATTTTGAATTTCTAGATTTTGATTTATAAAATAAAAAATTGATTTAATTGGAATTTCTTATATATATATACATATGTTCAGAACAATAGAATATATATATATATATATATATATATATACATATATATATATTAAAAACAAATTCAATTTAGATAAATACAGATGAAATAAGAAGAATACATTATAAATAATAAAGGCATGAATTATGGAAAATACAGTGTATTATAAATAGAAAGAGTTTGAAATTTGATGTGTTAAAAATAATATATGTGATATACATATTTGTGGACTAATAAATATGGTTATTAAGAATTATATATATATATATATGTATGTATATATGTATTTTTCAAGGATGAATAAAGGATGTATACATATATATAAGTTCAAAAGGAAAATTTTAGTATTATAAACTAAATAAATATTGTAGGATATAAACTAAATAGAAATAGTATATTGAAAAACAATATATAAAAGGGTAAGTAATATGTGTGTGTGTATATATAGTAGACAAATATAGTTTATTAAAAAGTAACGTATATTCTTATATATTGGAAAAATGAAAGCAGAGATATATATATATGGAAATACATGATATAAAATCATTTTTAAATAATTTTGATAAGGAATCTTTTACAAAATCATGTTTTAGTAAAAATGTTATTTTATAAAGATAGTATAACAAAATCTTCGTTTTGTTTTGAATTATACATTTTAAATATAAAAAGCAAATATAAAAATAAATGTTATTTAAAATAGGAAGGCTTGTAAATGTCTTGGGTTATATATATTAATAGAAATATATATAGGAATGAAAACTTGAAGTTGTTTTAAAACCAATTTATATCTTTTATTTCCAAAGCATGCATATATATATATATATATGAAAGCATGTAAAGGAATCAAGTTGGAAGTAAATAACCAAAATGTATAAATTAAAGTGCTATAATTAATTTTCTGGTTATAAAAAGTAAAACATACATAGGTAAAAATATAAAAACAAGAAAATGGGTAAAAACATATATATGTATATATAAGCATGTTTGGTTCAAAAGAGGAAAGGTTAAAAACATTTTTTTCACTTCATTTCAATCTCAAATTATCATGTCAATCCATCAAAACATTGTACTGCAAAATCAAATCCCTCTTGAGCCAAAAAAACTGAACAAATACATTATCATTCCTTGGCAAAAACATGCATATATATATATATATATATATATATATCATGTTGGTGTATGTATACTTCAGTTTTTATGCTTTGTAACAAAGATAATAATAATACTTTGTAAACAAAAGATAAAAACACTGTAAAAACAAAAGTTCTATAAAACAAAACATCCTCTGCTCTTCAAAATCCAAGCAAGATAAGAGAATCATGGCGACGTTTCGAGATTTTAGATCAACTAAAAATCAAGCAGGAGATTTCAAAAGAAAGCAGCATGTTTAAGATGAGAAATCCTAAATTGAAAGCCTGGAAGTTTATTTTAGAAAAAAAGCTACTCTGTTATGTAACAGTGAAAAGTTTATACATACCCGGGCTTCAAAAATCATTATATCCCGATCCGATTTGAATTAGTTAATACTGTAACTGGTACAATGTTTTTTTTTTTGAGTGTAGATTCCATTAAAAATAATTCGAACCTTATTTGTTTTATATATAAAGTGAAATAGAAAATTAGCAGTAAGTAACCAGGTTTGTGATTTTTTTTAACTTTCTAAAATCAGTGATTCTTGTGTAAAATTGTATTTTTGTACAAAATGGGAATTTTGGTGAAGAAACCTAAATTTTTAATAGCATAGGGTTTGAGAAATGGTGAGATGATCAATTTTTCTTAAAAAAATGATTTCTGGATCGATGATGAACGAGGGGGTGGCAATCGGCTTCGACATGACCGTAGGAGCCCAAACGAAGTTTCGACCGTGGAGTTTTTTCCCTAGCGTAGTGGTTTGGGCATACGAGGGGATTTTAGCATTTTGTGATGGGATCGGCGAGGCTCTTGTCGTGGTCAAATTGAAGGAGGAGGAGGAGGGTACCAGACGACTTGGGGTTTGACATGTAGGAAGTGACGTGGGAAAGCTCACCAACGGTGGTGGTGGCCGACGAGACGGTGGGTAGCATATGGAGCAGTTCGGCGTTATGCAGTGATGGGTGTTTTTCCATGGCTCGGGTCGAAGCTTGATTTGGATTTAAGGGTGTAGGAGCTTCGTGAGGTGATAGTGATGGTCAGGGAATGGAGTGGAGTGCGTCTGTTGGGTTGCAGTGATGGAGTAGGCATCGGAACGAGGGCACGTACATGCGCGCACGATGGTGGGGCTCCTAGGTTATTGGGAAGAAGATCGAATTCGGGAATGAGGTTCCTAAAACTTGGCTTGGGTGAGTGGCGCGCGTAGGTGGTTGAGTTCGTCGAGAAAGGTTGGGAGTTGATCGAGAATTTTAGGAATTTGGATTGAGTGTGTGGGTTAAGCTGGAAAGCAAAAAGAAAAGAAGTGAAGAAGAAGAGAAGGGGGAATGATAGAAGTAGTTTTTCTCTAGGTAGTTTAGTTGGGCTTCGGCCCAAACAAAATATTTTTGTAAAATTAGTTTAAAATTAAATGTTTATTATATATATAAAATTTGTAAACTTTAAAACGATATGGTAAATGCATATGAAACCCGTTCAATGCAAAACTGATTGCGATGGGCTCGTATCGACGAACGCTACGTCGTCATACGACTCGTCGCAGAATCCGTACCAGTGAAATTTTATGGTATTTTGAAACAGACAGATTTTTAACACCTTTTTATAACCAAGTATCGACGTTAAATTTATACGACCATATATTAGTGATATTTTCCCGATAAAAATAATGACAAGATAGTTTAATTTAATTACGATGTTTTGACATCTGTTAGCGCGATTGAACACCGTTTCTGCTAATTGTTTTAATTGGACCCCTGTAGGTAGAATAAAACACCATTCTGCCATTATTCCTGAATATATCTGTTTTCTAGGCATTGATTAGCAGAAATAATATCCTGTTCTATTATTTTACTCATATGGACATCTATTTATTTTCCTGATAAATTATATTAGCAGTACGTTGTTGAATTGATTGGAGTGTATATCTGAATCTGTTATTCTGGACTGTTATGAAATTGAATGGTAACTTGATTAAGCACCACTGGAATTATTAAGCCTTCGTTTTCGATTGGAAGTGGATTGTTGAATCCAAATTGTTTAATGGTGGTTTTTTTATTTATGATATCTAAAGTTAATTAGTAAATATTTTGGTAAAGATTTAAAGTAATTAATTTATTTTTCTTAAAAATTATATAAAAAAAGTATTAATTATTGTTTTTAAGTTATTAATTATCTAAATTTTTTAAGGTATATTAATTATTAATTGAAATTAGTTATAGTGATTGTTTAAAGCTAATTATTACTTAAGGGATTAATGAATATTAAAGTATATTTATTTGAAGGGCAAATTTATTAAATATTAATAATGTTTTAGAAATAGTATATTATATAGTAAACTTTTATAAAAGAGTACTTTACTTAATTAGAACTTGGAAAGATTTTATTGAAAAATTTATAAGTATTATTTTGAAAAATTATTAAATAAAGTTTTTGAAAAGTAATGGTGTACTTTCATGGCGTAATCAGAGGCAATGAGTGCGTGGAGTTAAGTTTTGGATTTCTTTAGGATAGAGACGCAACCATTGAGCTGTGAATCCATGGTGGATACCGTAATGGCGCTTTCCAGATTTATTTTAGAAAGGGTTTCAAATATTTTAAAAAATGAATGATTTAGTGAATATACTTATCCAGTGAGGTAAGCATATGCTGTTTTGATTAAGTAATTTGAATTTATCGAAATATAAATTAATAAGGCTTAATATATTCAATGGGAAATGAAAACCTTTGTTTGGATGATTGTGTATTTGATAGTTAAATAACCGACTATCAAATTTGGACCCAAAAGAAAAACATAACTTTGGGAATATCTAAAGGAAACATAGGAATTATGTTGTACAGTTGCCGTTCGAGGTGCTACACTGCACGTATAAACTCGTTTCGTTCTTCTAGGACGATGATAAGAAAATTCGTCCACTAAATGGTTGGGAGGTGATCTTCGATCTTATTTACATCCGTTTATTTCCTAAAGAACCGAGGTTGAGTTTACCAGAAATATCGAGCTTTTTTCGAAGAGACCGGGATCGAAAAGTTATCCGAATACCACTTCGATCCAACGAGTACATTTTTCGATGTGAAAACAAAAGCATGGAGTCAAAGAGGAGCATTGAAGCGCAAGGGATGGTCGCTACTAATCCTGAGGGTGATTCCAAAATCGATGTAGCAGGAATAGTGCCTTCGGTTCCGTTCGGACCCAAAATGGACTTGTATGGATGGATGTTATCAGTACATTGTCATTGGAGGACAATGAGAATTCTAAGTGAAAATTCCTTAAAAGGTAATCGTAACCTCTGAGCCTCATCAACTGGGAATGACTGAAAATCAAGGGGAACGCAGTAAGGAAAAGTTGGTCGCATTCGAGTAGGGTATGTTCATCACCTTTCTAAATAACCTCGGATATCATTTTATCACTACGATACATGAAAGGAGCTCAGAGAGGGTGGGAACACCTGGGTGATAGCACATTAGGTCTATCCAGGTTAGAGATAGTCCGGTCTTGTGTTGTAGGGATTCCTGGCGTGGTCCTCGATACGCTGTTTCTAGACATGTACTGTGACAGCTGGTACCCCAGTGCCTAGTCATTCGTATGGAATCCATTCTCTAATATGTGCCTTTACGTTTTTTATTGTAGAGCCTAATATGATGGAATTTAACTAATGTAACAATTTCAGCTATTTGAATAAGTATATGTACTTATACATTATTATAATATCATTGGATTTTCTATAAAAGTGTTTCGATTACCGTAGGCTAAAAACCCGTCATGTTTATGTGTGGCGTCGTCTTACGGGATACCTTTGATTTAAAAGGATTTCGAAAGTTATAACGAATAAAATTCCTTGTGATTTAAATTCTCACGCTGGTTTTACCAGACTAACTTGAGCATGGTTTTTCCTATATGCTCAGGTCAGACCGAGCATATTTTCTTGGATTAGATGGATAATGGGAGCTTCAGGAGAGGTGCTGGAGACCAGAGACGTATCAACGTAGATGATTATATTCCATTGCATTTAGTTATGTTATCAACAAATTGTAAGAATAGGGTGTTATAATTGTCCGTGTTGAACAAGTTAGTATACTCTGATTATTGTCTGTACTACAAACATTACAGTTTTGTTTTATGTAAAGACTTGTTCTATATTACAAATTATTCGTTTTCACTGTGAGATTCTATGTTGTTTGGTTTTCCTTCTACCTTCTTTCTATCTTCTACCAACTTTCTTCCTTTACTATCTGCCTTTCCATGCAATTTGGGCTGACGAGCGTGCTTAAAATTCAGTTTGAATCGGTCGTGACAAAGACCTTGGGTTTAGAGTTGTACATGATAAAATGTATAAGATGTTATCCATCGCACGCGAGCATATGATTTATTGAGCTTTCATCAATGTTAGAATCCTAATGCATGTTAGTTCTAACACCCACTAGAGAAACCGATATATTTCTATTTTACCATTTAGGATTTTAAGTAACATAAAATCTAGTAGGAGCCTTATTAGAAAAATGAAATGATACTATTTAACCTTTATAATATTGTAAGAATATTTTCAATATAAAGTTAAAATAATCTACATTAACAAATTTGTACGACTAACAAAATTGATAAAATATTAATCGGTTAGGATAAGCAAAAGAACTAAATTAAAGATTGACAAAGAAATATAAAATATACTTACCTAAAATCCTTTAGCATGTTGCCACTTCAAGACCCATGCAAGAATCAAGTTATACAACCACCAAATCATTCATGCACGGTTGCCTAACTGCTTATTTGTACAAGATCATGTATTGTCTTCTTTAAGTGTCGGACTCTAATTTCAATAAAAGAATATGGATATTTGATCCATATTCAATCATATATAAATGTTATATGGTGAATTGTCGTAGTTTGTAATGTATGAAACTTCAAGAAACTAGTTCATTGGGAATAATCAAAAAATATAATGCAAAATCATAAATTCAATATGATTGATTATAATAAGAACCTCCTTTAAATGGTTCAAACATTTTGGAAAGGGAAACGAATGTACGAGCGTGACATAGCTTAGGCACGGTTGGGATGAAGAGAGTGAGTTGTCCCTCTACTTTATAAAGGGACATTGAAAGAAAGAATTGTATAAAATGCTAAAAGATACTTAATATGGAATGATAAATGTAATTTCTATTCCAGTTGTGTTATAATATAGAAAATTATTTTCAAAAAAGGTTCATAACCTCTCGATTGTAAAATAGTTATAATAAAAGAAATAAATAGTTAAATGAAGCTTCGTATTTCATATGCTATATGCTAATTGAAACAACCCATCATCCATGAGGTCCCTATACATAAAATGATGTAGACATCGCAGACCTCACAGATGGTAGATCGTTTTGAGGTAATATTTAAAATAAATCACAAAGCTATCTACAATACTTATATTTTTTGGAACTCACAACAGGAGGAATAAAAATAATAGTGATTAATAATACAATCCTAAAGAGACAAAAAATATAGTATGAAAAACATAGAACTACGACAGCTCTCTATTAGTAACGTACGCAATATATTGTTTGAGAATAAATGAAATACGATAGTAGATAGCTAATAAATGCACGTCTTCATCGTTTCATCACTTCCAAGTCACCAGTAGTCCTTTAAACCAACCTATCTTAGTATAACTAAAAGGAAGAAAATGATAGAGGGGGTCATACATACATAGATACATACATATATATACATACATACATATATATATATATATATATATATATATATATATATATATATATATATATAGCGAGTGAAATGCATCATATAAGTGTAAAATACCAATGAGCTAGTAAAACAACACTTATGCTTGGAACCATACCTTAACCTTCATCACCTGCACCCAACAGGTCAACTAAATAAAATAAAATACTATAGTCACATCATATGCTAAGATTTCACTAAAATCCATCCTATAACTAAATATAAGTACACGATTGACCTAGTGCCCCAACTCGTATGTCGAAAGCATATGCAACTTGCTACTGAAGATCTACATGTCTCAACCTGCCATTGCCAAATTGTATGTGATTTTTTGCTAAAGATCTAGGCGCCTAAGCAAACTATTACCAAATTATATGCGACTCGCTACTGAAGATCTATGCCTCTTAGCCCGCTATCGCTAAATCATGTGTGATATTCGCTACTGATATTCTACATGTCTCGATTCACTATCAAAAAATCATATGTATACTATTGAGCTCAAAGTCTCAACTTGTATACTGCCAACCGTGACAATCTTGAGCTCAAATTCCCAGTTTTCCATCGATAGACGTCACTGTCCCCACCGAAGTGCACGTGATGCCTATTATATACCACACTATTAAGATCAAAATCTTAACACATGTGGGCTGTACGCAACACTATCACTGAAATTGTACATGACTATTGAGGTCAAGTCCATACTAAACATTCGCCTAATGATCCACGACACTATTATGGTCAATCCCGGTCATCGCCTACCGTTTACAAAGCTACTGGATCAAGCCATAACTCACAAGCGCAAAACCATATAATGAACTTATCCAAATAAGAAAGTTTTCTGCAATGCTCAAAACACTACAAATAGTACAGCAAAACATTCATGATCTCACCATGATTCCGATTCAATGAATCATGCATGGAATAGAGGTCGTATGCGGAAGTAATAAGCATTAGAAGACGAGGTGACAATATCGTAATCATTTTATTAAAAGATTATTAGTACTACTGCTATTTTTATTCTACATCGCATCACTATAGCAACAAAATATCCCATTTAACCCTAGCATACACTCTAGTCATAAACTTATGATCATCGATGATGCCATCCTAGCACTTCTCGGAGACCACCAGGATGATACGCACGTTGTCCCCTTCTTCCCCGACCCTACCACCTTGAGCTCGGCCACCCTAACCGTATCCTAGCCAATGCCATTATTTCATCAGATTCCTTTGAACTATGACCACTTATGGTCAATTAAACCCAAGCGTGGTCCTCTTCTAGATCTTCTCTTCACATCCATGCCCTTCGATCGTCATCATTTCACCGTTGGATCAAAAAGAACGGTGCATCCTTTATCGAACATTTTGAGTATGTTTTGACTAATCCGCACATTCAATTAATGAATGAACACCACCGTTGGATTCATGTTGTCGAGAATTGATATATAATACATCTTGTTTGCTACACTTTCGCACTTCTAATTAGAGAATGATTAACTTTGGCTAATTACAATCAGTAAAAATCTATTTTTTTAATTATTTAGTCATGGCATGCGACATCCTAATCAGGTCCATATAAAATGTCTCTTTTTAGTTATCAATTGCAATATTTATAATGTGATTTACGACCATATAGGATGAATTACTGGATCTTACAAATATATACCCAAAAGGATGAATCTCACTCACTAGTTAATTATGCATCTTCTCTGATCAAAGATGAATCCTCCTCCTTCATTGTTCGGAAATTCCTCGCCTAAAAAATGCCAATTTTCACAATAGATTTGATGTATTTCCATAGCACTTTTCATGTTGATTGGTTCCATATATTAATTCATTTAATTTGGATACGATTTAGTCGATTTTGAATTGATTTTGTTTAGAGATTAGATGATGATTAGTGGTAAGATGTTTAGGCTAAAGTAGGATTAGAGAGTATGGTATACATTACAATTTATAGGCTGAAAAAACTCATGTTTAGCTTAAAACCTTGAAATTAATATATTATAAAAATGCTACTGCATTTGACTTCTTCTAATCTCTAGTATGTTTAACCAAAATCAACAAATTGCATATGTTTTATGACTATAAACGACATTCCAGCCGCAATAGAATAAGTTTCGAAGCCTAATTCAGACTCCTGTAGAAATTTACTATTCTTTCCTTTATGTAAAATTTTGATTTTACCTTTTTTAATTTCATTAATTCATTTTACAAAATTACAAAGTGTTATATTTTCCCTCCTATACAAGATTTCATCCCTAAAATTCTAACCTAAAATTCTAAGAGATAGACAGTGCAACTCCCTTTACATTGTAAAAAATACAAAACAGATATAACAACATTCATATAATATCCATTATACAACACAAGGAAAAAAGAAACTAAGAATATGTAGTACATATGATGGATAAATAAGAGGATATGAGATGAGCACAAAAGTATTGAATCGACCTCTTACATGAGTGCACATACAATGCAACCAATATGTATGCAAGCATCCTAATATTTGCAAATATATATTGTCTATTTGCAGATCCATACATCCATATGCAACATCCATATTAAAGTGAAAGCAAACAACCATGTCCATAGATACAATTACTAAACACACATATAACGAAACAATAAATAACGTATATAATCATCTAGCACAAATTAGGTATCTATCCAAGATTGGAATGTACACGTATACAAGCCAACATGTTATAAACTAAACAAGTTTAATTCAATAAAGCAACCAGAGCAACCAAAAATCATCATAAGAATTTCAATACAACCAATCTTAGCATTCTTACATCCATGCCTATGTCAACCAGCTAGAGCAACCATTCAAACCAACAATTACCTAATGAGCAAATTATTATTAAGCTTCTCTAACCTAATAAATTCATAATAAATTATAAAAACATGGGAAAAATCTCCAAAAATATAATAAGTCCAGATTATTATTTTCATCAACATACAAAAATTTTAGGGCTGAAAACATAATTTAATTATTTTTAATGATTAAAACTTGAAATAAACTATTTTCTTCTCTTAAGAAAATCATATAATATTCATACTAATTCAGAAATTATCAAATTAAAAACCCACTTCTAAAATAATATTTCTTACTTTGAATCGAAATTTCAAGTCATTTGAATATGATGTGATAGGTTTTCCAACTCAAACTTATCATTTAATTTCATAAATAAATTCCATAATTCGTCAACAAGCATATATTCATCAAAACATTCAAACATGCCATAATATCACTCATGATATTTTGGGTTAACCCTAAAATCGAAATTGAACAAACATAAAAGAGATGGGCATTGCCTTGATTTGATAAAGGAACTTGAAATTTGAGTTAAATATTGATTTCCCCTAACTTAAATCTTGATTTCCTAGCTTTATCTTCCTTTTTGCTCTCTTGCAACGGCAGTCCTTACTCTCTCCTTTTAGTTTGTGTAAATTGACGTGTAGAAGGAAATAAGAAAACATGGGTTTATATTTAAGAATTAAGATCTATTTCTATTTTTCCCTTAGCATACATTTCTCCTTCTTATCAAAGTTTTAAATCATTCATATTAACTCATTCAGCTTATTAATTATAAAAAGCTCAATCCCTTATCTTTTTACATAATTGAATTTAATTTATTTTTTTAATTAAATATCCTAAATAATGATAATCAAAATTAGGATTCTTACAGACTTCCCTGGTTAAAGAATTTTGTCCTTAAACTTATGATAAGGGACATAACAATAATCATAACCATAAACAGAGAACATACCATAAAAAAATAATCAAAATAAGTGTCTCTAATCCTGCCATATGTTTCCCAAGTACAGTCTCTCTCATTATCAGTATACTAAAATTTTATAAATCTGACTGTCTTGTTTCTTAGCTTTTTCTCATCCTAAGCCATAATACGAACTGCTTGCCTAATAATGGTCATCTCCAGTTCCACTACTAAGTCTTCTAATGCAGTCATAGTGATAATTATTTCTGGATCTCGAATGTACTCCCTAAGATGAGAAATATGGAAAAAATTATGGATTCCAGCCAAACTTTTCGATAACACTATCTTGTAAGTGAGTTTCCCGATCCATTCTTTAATAGGAAAATGTCCAAAAAATCTAGATGCTAATTTTCCCGACTTTCCAAATCTTACTACACACTTTATAAGTGATACTTTGACGAAAACACGGTCTTTAATTGAGAACTCCAAATCTTTCCATCCTTTATCTGCATAACACTTCTGCCTAGACCGAGTCCCCTTCATTCAAGCTAGGACTAACTCAATCTTTTCTGTGGCTTCTCTTACTAAATCTGGACCAAGAATTGATCAATCTTCGGTCTTTAACTATCATACGGGAGATTTACACGACCATCCATATAAAGCTTCAAAAGGTACCATCCCTATACTAGTCTGATAACTATTGTTATACGAAAATTTGACTAAGTGTGGATGGCCTTCCTATAATCCTCCAAAATCAAGTAAACAAGCTCTTAACAAATCCTCCAATACTTTGTTAACTCTTTACATTTTCCCATAGTTCTTTAGATGGTACGCGGTACTCATCTTGAACTTGGTACCTAAAACCTCTTGCAGACTCTTTTACAATTTGATGGTGAATAAAGAATCTATCACTGACTATACTACTAGGAATCCCATGCGGTATTACTATATTATTTATACATAGCTTAGCTAATACATGTGCCATCCTTACCGACTTGACGGGTATAAAGCATGCACTCATAGTCAGTCTATCCACTATAACGCAAATACTTTCATTTCCTCTATACAATCTTGGCTTTCGATGTTCGGCTTGGCTTTCGATGTTCGGCTTTACTTGCTGAAAATTCAAACACTGTTTACCCATAAGCCTACATTCCTTTTCATGTATTCCCAAAATAAACTTCTTTTCATATCCTAATATATCTTAGTTCCTCTAGGATGACTGGCAAACTTCGATCGACGACATTCCCTGACTGCTTCTTTCCTTAGGTCCCCCACCTCAGGAACACATCCGTCCTTTCTTCCTTAAATATCCATTGTGATCAAGGTAGAAGTCTTTCAGGTCATTAATCTTAGTTCCACCTTCCAATCTTCTAATACTTTTAGCTAGTAATGGATCATTACTTTGCTTAGAAGCAATCCTTTCAATCAATACTGGTCGTACTTCTAAGCATGATAACATTGTAGTACTCTAACCAGAACTAACCATTGATCTTAACTACACACATGTGGTCAATGCCTCTAGATATTTTCATTCAGTTATCATTCCTAATACTGCATTCTGATGTTTTATGCTAAGCTTATCTGCTACTTTGTTCTCTTTTCCTGGCGTATACTCATCTTGAAATCATAAACAGCTAAAAACTCCAACTACCTCTACTGTCTCATGTTTAACTCCTTCCAAGAGAATAAATATCTTAGAGACTTGTGATCCATATACAACTTGAATCATTCTCCTAAAAGATAACGTCTCCAAAGTTTCAAAGCAAAAATTACAACAGCCAACTCTAAGTCATGAGTCAGATATTTAACTTCATATGGTCTAAGCTTTCGAGAAGGATAGGCAATCACTTTACCCCTTTACACTAACACAGCTCCTAATCCTGTTTCACACGTGTCGGTATACCACCAAATCTTGATTTCTATTCAAAACAACTTAACCGGCGCATTGGTCAATAAATGTTTTAGCTTTTGGAATGACTTTTCACATTTATCGGTCCAAACATACTTCATGTCCTTCCTTTTTAGTTTAGTTATTGGTGCTGCTATACAAAAGATATCCTTGATGAATCTTCGGTAGTAGCCAACTAATCCTAGAAAACTTTTTATATGAATCACCATCTCTGGTCTCTTCCACTTATTAATAGCTTCTATCCTTGATGGATCTACCGATAACCCTTCTTCTGAGATTACATGACCAAGAACTTTACTTCTTTCTTCCGAAAATTGTAGTTTGAAAATTTCCCTTTAATTTGATGTTGCCTCAACATCTCAAGCACTATTTTTAGGAAAGTCTCATGATCTTGCTTATCCTTATAATATATCATAAGGTCTACAAATACTAATACGAATCTATCCAAATGCTCTTAGAAGATTTGGTTCATCAAAGAAAGCAGGTGCACTAGTCAATTTGAATGACATTACTAACTACTCATATAAACCATATCTTCTTCAAAAACTCCGTCAGAGGAATATTGTCTTCCACCACCCTTAATTGATAGGACCATATTGCCAAGTCCAAGTGAGAAATACTTTGGCTCCACTCAATTGATCAAACAAATCATCAATTCTCGGGAAAGGTATCTATTCTTCACTGCCTCCTCATTCAACCTTTTGTAATCAATGCACAATCTTAATGATCCGTCTAATTTTTGTACGAATACCACGTCTGCTTCCCAAGGCAAACTTCTTGGTCTAATAAAACCTTTTCCTTCTAAATCCACTGGCTGCACTTTTAACTCCATAGATGCCATTCTATTGGACGGTCCACTAACGAATTTATCTCCAAGTACAAGATCTATTTGAAAACTCAATAGCTCATTTCGATGGTAGTCCTGTCACTAGCTCAAAGACTTCAGCAAACTCTCTGACAATAAAAAATTAGTTCAACTCCTTTTCTTCCTCCATTGCACCCAACAAAGTGTAAACATCAAAATTCGAGTCCTTTGTTAAGTATATGATTCGGTTGCTACTATTAGGGTGTCTTAGTGATATTTTCCCGTCTTGGCATAATATCTTAGTGTTGTATTTACTTAACCAATCCATACCTCAAAATAATCCGAAAGCCTATAAAATCAAACATATGCAAATTGCAGGAAAATGTATGACATAACAATTCAAACTCTAAATGGTCACACCATATCCTAAGAGTTGCATAACCTCCTATTGGATTCACAACTCTTAAGGAAGTAGCTAGGTATGATAATTCTGAATTTAGCTTATCTATCAAGTAATGGGATATGAAAGAATGCAATGCACCCAATCAAATAGTACTTTAATAGGTATACAATGAGTCAAAAGCGCACCTCACATTACAGCCTTTCCTTTGTCCTCTATTGTGGGTCTTAAGGCAGATGGTTCCAAAGCGAACACTTTCCCTTTCTCACCTTTGACTGGTTCCTTGCACTGATTCTTATAACGTCCAATCTGGTCATAGTTAAAGCACTTGATGCTCTTTATCCCAATCACCTTCTATCTATTATTGGAACGACATTCATCTGCAAAATGCCATTTTTTGTCACACTTGTAACAAACAACTTCGGCCTTTCCTTTCTTAGCAGCTCCACCCTTTTGAGCTTCCTTTTCCTGAAAGAACTTTTTTTTTCCGACTCTGGCCATTTTGAGTCTCCATTGCTTTGTCACTGCTAAATAAAGCAAGCATCACCTCATTTCTCAAAGCCATTTCCACTACTATATCACATGGATCCCTAAGATGTGATAAGGCTGCCCGAGCAAGCTCTGGTCTTAATATACGGATGAACTTTTCATTTCTCTTTATTACAGTATCCACTGTAGCATATCCATATCTGGATAACTCCTCAAATCTTATTGTATGCTCCAACACAGTCATGTCTCCTTGCACTAACTCCACAAACTTCCTCAACAAGGTTGATCTGGCAACTTCAGACATATACCTCTCCTCAAACGTCCTCCTGAACTCTGCCCAAGTCAAATTCTCTTCTGGCATCCTAACAGTTACACCATTCCACTCGTATAATGTAGCTCCTTGCAGTTGTTTTGGATGCCAACCTCCTTTTCTTCTCATCAATTAGACCTAAATCAGCAAAAATACTTTCACAATGGAGCATCCAATTCTCCACCTTAATAACATTCTCAGTTCCAATGAATTGCTTCCTTCCAAGTCTTGCCATAATCTCTACCCAAAACGGCATGATTGTTGACAACTGGAACTTCAGGATTTTCTTCTCCAAAATGTCCACAAACTAATCTAGTTGCAACTCCTGCATGCATCACGTTGACGAAGAACTGATACACAGCTCCTAATCCACCTGCGGTGTTCCGGCACTGTTAGCACCAAAATTGGTCATTAACACCCAAAGAAAGATTTATGCAGAGAGATTAATGAAGATAGAAAATTAAAATAGAGGAATGTATGCAAAATTAACTCCAAAAACCAGGACACCGGATTTATATTGGTTCGGCGTAACTGCCTACGTCCATTTTTATTTAATCTTTATTGCCTTTTCAAATAATTAAATATAGATGCAATCCGTACATCGACAATTTGAATACAAGTTCTAACAGAAAAGTAACGAATCTTGAAAATGGAAGTCTCCCCGAAGTTTACGAAAAAAGGTCCCTTTCACTGCGCCCCTACTACTTATAGGAGAAGATAGGCAGGACTTCCTTCATGGGCCCAAGAACAAGGTATCTCGGCCCACAGTAGGTGACTTCTGCACACCAAGCTAGGCATGCTGAACGAGATATGCCGATCGAGAAATGCCGACCCACCATGTCTGGTCGATTATCAAGTGACTCGAAGTAAACCCTCAGGAGATCCGGAGCAAATAGCAGGTTGACTCGAAGCGAAGTCATGCCGATCTCCTCGCTTTGTTGTAGGCTTGATAACCTACCAAATTCTCTAGAATGCGCCGAGCAATGTATGCTGAACCTTCCACAACGAGAGACATGTGTCCGTGCTTCCTTGACTGAACCACCCATGCCAAGCCATCCGTTCCCGAGCATCCAGACTGAATCGTATCACCTTTAACTACACTGGCCGAACGGTGATTGCCGAAGGACGTTACCGAGCTAGGCTTTGGCCGAGTGATGCTGCCAAACGATGTTGCCGAACGGTATTGGCCAAAAGACATTGTCGAACGGTGGACGCCGAGCGGCGTTTGCTAAAACATATAGACCGAACGGCATACAGTGCACTATCCAGACCGAGCGATGAATCCTACACCTAACGATAATTGACCGAACGATGAACTTCCTCCTTAAGCCGAGCCATACATATGAAATTCATAACAACGTCCTTCTTTGACCAAACGACATACATCCCTTTCACTCCGACCGAGCCATGTCTACAGGCCAAATCGTGTTCGTAGGCCGAACTATTCAAACTAACTTCTATAACTAGTATTTTATAGCCGAGCCATGCATCTAGGTAACATTTGCCCCTCAAAGTGTATCGTGTGAGTCAACACGACACGCTTTGGGTCAGTAATCGATTCTTATTGTCTAAAAGTCGAATGTGTTCAATGAAGGTTGAAACATGGCCATCTTCCTTAGTATTTTGTACAATTATGAGTCTATTTTCTCCACTCCTTTTCCTTATATATAAATAAGGGGCCGTTCGACATATAGAGACCGACCCACACAATCGACTTACTCGAACTAGGTCGTACACATCCAACAACAGACTTCTCAAACCAAACTGACTGGTCCAATAGGAGATAGCATGTTCACCTCCCCTCCCCCATATATAACAGCTTTCTCTTTCTTCTTCTCCTCACCTTTACTTTATTTTCCCGAGATTTACCAAATTACCTTCCCCCGAACCTCAACTATCATTCCAGTTCCCCTTCCTCCCCTACTTCAAAACGTGCATTTCGTAACTGCCTCATTTAATAAACTCGAGTGTATTTTGCTTCCAAATTCGCGATCCCTACAATCTCCGAACCATTCCTGTAGGTACGAATCTCTTATTCGACCCATATTCCCAAATCAAGAATTTTGCATGAAGCTCGTGTTCACGTGTACACTTTTCTTTTTCTGTTTAGTAGGAGTTATTGTAGACGAGGGAGGTCGAATTGGAAATAACGACATGTATTAGGTTAAGAGCTTGATAGAGCTTGAATAGATGTGAGGCAGGGAGAGTAAAGAGAGAAGAATATCGGTGGTTACTTGGAGATAAGTTCTTGTTAGGCACTGAGTGGGGAAGAGTGGTTGCCAGGTTAATGAGATAGGGCTAGAGTGGTGGTTGAGGTCATTCGGTCACCAAGGAGCGAGAGAGAAGAGAGTGTGAATGGGTCGGCATTTGTATTTTGGGTGGAAGTCGGCTGCTCGGTGGACTTCTTATGAGAGTAATTCTACGAAGGTAGAGGAATAGGGTGTCATTCGGTCTAGAGAGGGCACCGTTCGATGATGTCGTATGTCGGCCAAAGTCTGATGGAGGGAGTCTGTTTGGTTGTTAGGAAAAGACAGGGAGCGTGTGGGTCGATCGGTATGAATGGTTTCTAGAGTCAGGGATAGTGGCCCGGTGTGGTTCGATGTTGAGGGAGAGAGTATGGCATAACTAGTTAAGGGTCGTGTTATGGCCCGGTTAGAGACCACAAGGTGGTTTCGATATACCGTGCGAGTGCGGTTCGGTATACCCCTCGAAGACCGTTCGGTGAAGAGAGAGTGTCGGAGAAGAGAGTGAGTGATTCTTTGGTGTCGGTCTAGAGAGTCGCTCGGCTTCAGTTCCTAGGTTCGGTGTTAATAATCATGACTGTCTCCACTTAAGTACATTGCATATCAAAACTACATACTTCCATGCCTTATCACGGAACAATGAACAATAACAACAATTGCAAGCATATTGAACTGATTTTGACTAATAACTCCCCAATTCCAATAACTATAAACCCGAGTTCAACTCGATAGAAACAAATAATAACGTTCAACATATAGTGTTAATGTCTGAGTTCAAGACCAAAGCCGTCATAGGGCAAGCTCTCGAAGACGGTTAACGATGACAGTCTTCGAAGATGACAGTTCAATGCTTAACCTTACTTTATCAGCTTTTGGACTTTAAATTCTTTTACATTTATACTCGAACAATTGCATTAATCCACACACCACACGGGGGGAGTACTTTTGTCGTTATGTCTAATATCGATTGTCTTTCAAGTATAATTCAAACAGGTGTTTATCCAAGTTCGACGCTCATTGAAGATGTCTAGAAAGTCAAGCTCTACCACAGTCTCAGATAAACCTGAGCCAAGTTCTCAATAGGAAGTAGTGGTAACTTTGAATCCATCGACAATTCCTGCATAGAATATCCCGAGTCCAACGACTACGATTATTGACTTGGCTCCTGATGCCAAAGATGGAGCAATTATCCTAGAAAATCCGGCCGATTCTCAAGCTTCGAGAATCAATGAAAACGCTCTTCGCCGACTATGCTTAATTCATGGAAATTCTTTTGACGATGTACTAGTTCCATCGGGATAAGATCATCGTCACCAGCCCCCAACTGGATATACTGCCTGCAACAAATTCATGTGCTGGGTCGGTAGCGTACAACAATTTAACTCCTTCCTCCGTGATGTGTTGCAGTATATTGAGATCACCGCAGCACAGTTACATCCTAATAGTCACGCGTTCATATATGGCACGTGTATTCTTTTCGTTAGCATTCTATTCATGCTCCCCACTCTCGATGATATCCGCTATATCTACCTTTTCAAGAGACGGTTCGACAACCCATCTTTCATGTTCCTTTGAGCCACATAACAAGTGGCAAACTTAATTGGGGCGTGGAGCAAATTCTTCCAATATAAGCAGGAATGGTTTTACGTGCGCTGTCCCCCTGGCTTTGCGAGGAGATGGTTAGAAGGGAGTAAGTTCCTTTACTGGATCAATATTTATATGTGGCAGAAAATGCATTCTTTCTAAACCTTTTCTCAACTTTCACAAGTATCAGCCCACGTCCCGAAGGCTTCGGGTACTCTAAGGTCATCGAAGCAATTCGAGCTGTTCCCGCGGAAGACCGGACATCAAACCTATCATTTTCAATGAATCGCTTTCAAGATTTGGGTTGTTGGCGGAGCGTCACCGAATAAGTCTCCCTCACAGCGCCACTAAAACCGAACCTGCCTTGGATAATTGCAAAAGGCAAGCTGGGCCTTCAATGCCTCCTACAAGTGGTGCCCCCGACACACCCGAGGAGGGTGAGATTTGAGAAATTGGGGTGTTAGAAGCACCGGGCGAGAACGTAAGTCCTACTTCGAAACCGATGGTTGAGGCACATGGCATTGATGAACCACCTCCCCCTTGAAAGGGGAAAAGAAACTAGCTTACAAGCTGCGGAAGAAGACAGTGGGCAGAATCTCGAAAATGACGATTACTCCAATGGCGAAAGTGCTGTCTCCACAACACTTACAAGGTTCACTGAAAGGCTTATCTGACCTCACTATTTCCGATGACTTGCTCAATTATGGCTTCGACGATCCAAAAGCCCTAAAACTCCATCCGCCCACGAGAGGCGATGAAGGCGTTCAAGCCCATAATCAAGGAGAAAGAACTTCGATAAGTAAAGCTAAAGAAACTGGTCCGTCAGGGGAAAACACTATGACACACACTAACACTTACACCTCACCTTGCACTTAAACTTCAGCCATTATGTTATTCTTGCTAACTCGTCCTCACTTAATTTCTATGCACGTGATATGGGACGCTCTCAGGGATTCGGTCGCCTTCGCATGTCCTCTATTTTCCATTATTCCAACCGGGATTTGGGGTTCGGTAAATGCCAAGACAGAGATGACGACAGCAATAGAGACTATCACCCTTGGGATTCATCATCTTGAAGGAAAATTTACAATCACTCTTCATACCCCCACGATCCTCCCTCTTAACCAGAGCAAAGCAGGGAGAAATCTGCTTATAAGGGGTCCCAGTCTGAGACTCACCGCGACCAACGCTCCGGTTCATCTAGTACCAGGCAATCATGGAAACCTCACAAAAAATCTGTAGTCTCTAGACAAACTTTTCTTCTCCTACACATGATCCGTCGATAGCTGAAAAGCTAATCGAGTATAAGGCCACGTTCCCAAAAATATGCTTCGACGATCTGAAGTTTCTTCCATCGATTCATCCTATTTCGAGGCATGTTAAACAAAGTGCCATTGCTTGCAACAATGATGTCTACATCCAACATGACGCATTAATTCATTTGGCAGAAAAAGTTTCAGAAGTTTCTATCGAACGCCGGCATGAAATCAATCGTTTGAAAATTGAAGCAATCCACAACAAAGACATTATTAAAGCCCATGATGAAGAGGTTTCCTCATATAAGTCTCATCTTGAAGTTGCTCAGAAAAATGCTAAAGAAAGAGCTGAGGCAGTTAATCGTCTGAAAGCCGCACACAAAAAGGAAATTGATGAAGCGGTTCAACGTTGTGGCGCCTTAGCTTTAGAGAAAGATTCCGTTTTAAAGGAGAGAGACGTGCTCCCTCAATGAGTCAAAGAGTTGGAAGAGTTACTTTTCAAAGAAAAGGAAGAAAAGACTGCCGCTTAGGAGGAGTTGCAACGATATTATGACAAGATTGTTGCTACACGACTCCTGAAGACAAACTCGATGAAGGACTCTCCAAGGCTGAAGCGTTGAAGGATGAAGCCTGTGAGGAGGGCAAAAGAATATCGCTCACGGAAATTGTTTCTCGCCTTGAGGCGGCTGCTGAGGCTGGTAGGGAGGAGGTCAAATGCATGTTTGATTTGGTCATAGCCGAGTAAAATGCCTGAGTTCTCATGCATCACGACCTAACATTTCTTGGTGAGGGTTACCTCGAATCTTTGGCCGAAGCATGGGACACTTTAATAAAAATAAAAAAGTTTGAGATCGAAATTGAAGAGGTTGACGAAAGAGCTTTAGTGAAGGAACTTCTTCGGGGGAATGAGCATTCGGACTTGTCTACAGTGAAGGCTCTTTATAGCAGAGACTCCTCCTCATCAAAAGGAAAAATGACACCGCCGATCCATCTGAAACTGAGTCTCCAACTCCTCCTCCTATTCAGCCGACTAGTCGCCTATTACTTGACCCCTTCGAACAGCACATTGGCTACGACTTAGAAGATCCTAGTCTTGATATTCATGTTCTATCTCCTATTCCTAAGGGTGAAACTCCCCGAACAGTCGAGAGTCAGCCGGATACTGGTACATAACTTTTCTTCCTTGAGTTTAAAGGGCCATCATTTTTGGCGAGTAGTACATGTATTCTAACACTTGTCTCTTATGATTTCGTGCAGGCCATTTTGATCCCGAGCCAACTCCAAGGAGCTAAGTCACCAAGGAGAAGGAGGAGAAAACAGGAGAGGCAATTCAAACGGGAGAGACTCCCGGACCTGACGCTCAAGTGATCGAGGCACTTAACGAAGACAAATGGGAAATTCCATCGCCCGTCGAAGAACATGATGAGGTTGAAATTACAAGCGCCTCCGAACACACTTCAAAATTGAGCGTGGAGGA
This sequence comes from Allium cepa, assembly GCA_030765085.1. Lineage (NCBI taxonomy): Eukaryota > Viridiplantae > Streptophyta > Magnoliopsida > Asparagales > Amaryllidaceae > Allium > Allium cepa. The sequence continues at coordinate 555,140,552 of CM060931.1, read as the reverse complement.
GCAACTTATGGAAGAGAAGAAGAAGAAAGTTGAAATCAAGGTCGAGCCCCAAGTTGTGGAACTGGATGATCCTTTGAACATCATTCTTCCCAGTGGGACCAGGCCACTGGAAGTTCCTCCTCCTTCCTCAGACACCATTTCCCTAGCAAGCAGGTCGTCCAAGAGGAAAAACTTAGGGGAGGAGTCAACTGAGAAACCGAGGAAGGAGTAGAAGTCAAAGAAGTCACTATCATGCCTCGTTCAACAAGAATAAGCCTAGATTATGTAATTATTTCTGTTTATTTCCATAGTCGATGCAAATAGACTTTTGATTCCAAGTTTAGGAGGAATTGCAGCGGAACTTTGTTTTAGGATTAGTGAATAAAACTCCATTTCTATATCTTCGATGACTTTCACTTTTCAGCTTATTGTTTAGCTTATAGTCGAAATCCAAAATCTTGTGAGCTACATAAGTCCCATTTCACTTCCATATGACTCAGAAATTTTTGGAATCGTAGATACTCGATTCCACGCTTCGGGTACTTTGAATATTTTTGGTCCGCACTTTGGGGCTTTGAGTCATTTATACTCTAGTCCACATTCTGGAGACTCAAAGTACTCCAGTCCGCATTCTGGGGGCTTGGAGATTTTTGAGTCGTTTATACTCTAGTCTGCATTCTGGGGACTCCGAGTACACCCGCACTCTAAAGACTTGGAGATTTTTGAGTCGTTTATACTCTAGTCTGCATTCTAGGTACTCGGAGTACTTTAGTTCGCACTCTGGGGACTTGGAGATTTTTAAGTCGTTTATACTCTAGTCCGCACTTTGGGGACTTAGAGTACTCCAGTCCGCACTCTAGGGACTTGAAGATTTTTGAGTCATTTATACTCTAGTCCGCACTCTGGGGACTAAGAGTACTTCAGTCCGCACTCTAGGGACTTAGAGATTTTAAGTCGTTTATACTCTAGTCCGCACTCTAGGGACTCATAGTACTCCAGTCCGCACTCTGGGGACTTGGAGATTATTAAGTTTTTATGCGCATTCATATGCCAGACAGAATAATGTAACTTTTATTTTTTCCATAGAATTACAACACATGGAAACATTAGTAATTCGTGGAAAAGATGGCTTCAAGCCTTTATTAATGAAAACAAACTGAATTGTCTTATTGTATACTAAAAACTAAGAATCAACAAAATAAACATACAGTGGAAATAATTGCAACTAAAATGCGAAAGAAACAGACTGAGTATAATAACATCGTAGACGCTTGCTATTCCAAGCTCGGGAGAGTGTCACGCCATCAACGGTCGCTAGCTTTAAAGTTCCCCCTCCAAGCCTCCGTTCAATGATGTATGGACCTTTCCATGTAGGATTCATATGCGATGGGATCGGGAAAACTCGCTTCAATACGAGATCGCCCGCATCAAATATTCTCGGTCGGACTTTTTCATTATAATATCGAGCAACTCGGTGCCTATATGCGGCAAATCAACTTCTTCACATTTTTCGTCAACAAAGTCTAGTGATTCCAGCAAGAGATCCTGATTCATCTTAGGGTCATAATAAGTTACCCGATGTGAAGGAACTTAAGTTCCATGGGTATAATGGCTTCCATGCCATATACCAATGTGAATGGAGTGTGGCCAATCGCGGACTTGTGGGTAGTTCTGTAAGCCCAAAGTGCTGCCGGAAGCTCGTCCACCCACTTGCCTCTATCCTTTTCCAGACGTTTTTTCAATATGGATTTGATTATTTTGTTAACTGCTTCTACTTGTCCATTGGCTTTTGGATAAGCAACTACTGCAAAACTTTTCTCAATGCCAAACTTTTGACAAAATTCTTTGAATTCCCTACTTTCGAACTGAGTTCCATTGTCCGTAATGATAGCTCGTGGGAGGCCAAAACGGCATATGATGTTTCGTATAATGAAATTAATGACCTTTTTGGTGGTGATTGTAGTTAAGGGCTTTGCTTCTGCCCACTTGGTAAAGTAATTGACCGCAACTATTGCGTATTTTGCACCACCTTTGGAGATAGGCAAGGAACCGATTATATCGATTCCCCATATTGCAAACAGCCAGGGACTAACCATTTGTGAGAGTTCCGTTGGCAGAGCTCTTGGGATTTTCGCATACTTTTGACATTTTTCACACCTCCTTACGTAGTCTGTAGCATTCCGATTTACAGTTGGCCAATAGTATCAATAGTGGAGGATCTTTTTTGCTAGTTTCTGCCCCTAGTATGGTCACCACATTCTACTTTATGAACTTCCTTCAGGACTCGCTTTATCTCACCGTGGGCAATGCACCGAAGTAAAGGGACTGAGAATCCCTTTCGATATATTATTCCATTCTGCATTACATATCGCGAAACTCTGTGAATGACTTGTCGTCATTCGTTCTTTTTTTTGGGGGCAAAACCTCATGTAACAGGTATTTCTTGAAAGGGGTTATCCATGACTCTTCTCGTTTTCTATTTCTAACATGAAATCTACCTCCATCTCGTTTATACTTGAAGTATGTAAGATTTCGATGGAAGCCAATCCCATTTGCTATGCATCGCCGATACTTGCGAATTTTGCCAATGAATCAGCTTCTCTGTTTTGTTCACGCAGGACATGCGAAATATCGTAATATTCAAGGTCTGCCAATAGTTCACGAACCCGGGCAAGGTACGGAGCAAGCCTCTGCCCTTTGCTTGATAATCTCCCCGCACTTGGTACACCACCAATTGTGAGTCGAGTAAGATTTCAATCGATTTTACTCCAAGTTCCCCGATAAGTTTCAAGCCAGCAATCAATGCTTTATATTCGGCTTCGTTTTTTATAGCTGGAAAATCGATCTTCAAAGCATAACAAATTGATCGGCTTTCGAGAGTCACAAGAATTACACCAGCCCCAGAACACCGATCATTGGATTCCCCATCAGTGTATAGTTTCCATCGAATAGAGGGAATAACATCATCACTGTTTGGTTTATCTGATACAGTAAATTTAGCGACGAAGTCCGCCAGCGCTTGCCCTTGTATGGCCCTCCATGGAAGGTAGGTGATATCGAACCGACTCAACTCAACATTCCATTTTAACAGCCTTTCAGAAGTTTCTGGTCATTGGAGTACCATCACAAGGGTTGATCGGTATAAACACTGATCGAATATGCCTGAAAGTACAGATGAAGCTAATGTGATACTATCACTAAGCAGTAGGCTAGCTTCTTAATTTTAGGATAATTTCTTTCTGCCCCCGTTAAACGTTTGCTGATAGAGTACACCGTCTTTTGAACTCGTTCCTCCTCGTGAAACAAAGCCGTACTGATGGCATGTTGAGATACAGTGAAGTATATGTACAACACTTCATGGTCTACTGGCTTCGATAGCACCGGGGGACTTTTCGAATGCCTTACTAGAGCTCGAAATGCATCCTCACATTAGGCATCCATTCAAAATTTCTCTTTCCTTTCTTTATTACATAGAAGAAGGGAAAACACTTATCTGTCGCTTTGGACATGAATCGACCCAGCGCGTCCACTTTTCCGTTCAGGCTTTGTACTTGCTTTATAGTTCAGGGCACTTGTATTTTTCAAATAGCCTGAATCTTTTCTAGGTTAGCTTCAATTCCCCACGCATTAACAATGAAACCCAAAAAATTCCCCGACGCAACGCCAAGGAACACTTCAGACGATTGATTTTCATTCCATAATATCTGATTATATCAAACATTTCCGCCAAGCCTTGAATGTGGTCATTTGACTGCCGAAACTTCATGAGCATGTCATCCATATAGAATTCCATTGTTCTACCAATCTGGTCTTTAAACATTCGATTCACCAGACGCTGGGAAGTTGCTCCTGTATTTTTCAATCCGAAAGGCATTACTACATAGCAATACAACCTAATGTCTGTGACAAAACTAGCATGTTCTTGGTCTAGAATGTGCATTGGGATTTGATTATATCCCGAGTACGCATCCATAAATGACAGTAACTCGTGTCCTGCCGTTGAGTCGACAGCTGGTCAATTCTGGGTAAAGGGAAACTATCCTTAGGGCATGCCTTGTTCAGATATGAGTAATCTACGCAGGTTCTCCATTTCCCATTTGCTTTTCTCACTAGCACGGGGTTAGACACCCATTTAGGGTAGAGGGCATCGCAGACGAATCCATTGGCTTTGAGTTTGTCCACCTCCTTTCTAAGAGCAGCGGACCTCTCTGGGTCCATACCTATCCTTTTTTGCTTTACTGGTACGTACCTTGGGTCTATGTTCAATATATGACTCGCAACGGCAGGAGAAATCCCACACATATCAGAATGTGTCCAAGTGAAAACATCCAGATTCGCTTGGAGGAAATCAATGAGATCCTCGGTCATCGAGGGGTTGAGTTATGATCCAATCTTAAGTACTCGTAATGGGTCAGCATGGCTGACTGGAATGTCAATCATCAGTTCAGCCGGTACTGCTTTTGTATCCCTGGGTTCCTCATCATCGTCTCTCGGATCTATGTCTCTATTGATCTGATCATGTTACCCAAGCTAGGTCTCGGGCATTACTTGTCAATTTTCAATGAGTCAGATGCGGACGGAGCTGTCCACAACCTTTCTTTTCTCTCTTCGCTAGGCCTCTCTCAGCTCAGCCACATAACACGCACGACTAGTCGCCTGATCGCCATGCACAACACTATCCTTTGTCCGTCAGAAATTTCAAGGTTAAACACTAAGGGGCCAAAGCTGCTCTAAACTCTGCCAGGGCTGGTCGACCCAGAAATACATTGTATGGAGAATCAACATCGAAAATGATGAAAGGTAGGATTCGCACCCTCCTAGGTTCACCTTGTCCAAGTTCAAATGCAATTCAACAAAACCCACTGCATCAGTAGCTGCACCATTAAAGCCATGGATACAGGCTTTAGATGGTTTTAGATGCTTTATCTCCATCTTCATCTGGTCATATGCTTTTTTGAAGATGATGTTAACAGAACTTCCACAGTCAATCAATATTATTATCACAAATGCTGGCCCGATCATTGCGGAGATGACCATTGGGTCAACGGTAGGAGCCTCCACCTAATCAATATCTCTGCTCCTGAACACTATATTTTCCATCATCTTCGATGCTGCTTAGCTGGGGCCCAATCCCCCGTGTTTGAACAACATTCAAAATCTGCATGCTTTAGGGAATTCACATACCTCTCCATTTCTTGCCAATTCTTATCTGTAGGGTAAGGCCCATCGACTATCGTGTTTATGACTAGTCTACCTACAGTCCGAGCCGGTTTTTGGATGGCGAGGAGCTTGCCCGCGACCGGGGTTCGATGTTCCTTGTCTGCCTTCCTGCAGATTCTTGACAAACTCCCGTAACTTTTTTGTTGAATCATCTTTTTTATAGCATCATGGTGGTGCCTACACTCCTCGGTATTGTGCCCGTAAGTCTCACGGAAGCGGCAATACTTCCCAGTCCGCTTTTGTTCCTCAGTGGACTATTTTGGGCGCGACTTTCGGTATTGAAAAGTATTACAAGTCGATAGGTAAATATTTTCCAGAGATGCATTCAGAGGAGTGTATTCGTTGTAAGTTGGAATCCTTGGTTTCCACTTTCCTGCTTCCCTTTTCTTTCCTAGATTTCCTCCTCCGAATACTCTAGATTGCTCTGGCTTGTTCTGGACATTGACCAGGACCTTCACCGAGTTATCACCAGATTATTTTACAGCAATGTTGCTCTTTACAGTCTCCTTGCCAAGCCCTGGTGCATTATCACGCCTCGTCCACCTGGCTTCCTCTCTTCTTATGAATTGATGAGCCTTTGAATAAAAATGCACTAGTGTAGCTGGAGACTTTCCTGCCAGCTAATCGCCAAACTCCGAATCCGGATCTACTCCTCGTATCATAGCCATCAGAATAGTATGGTCATTTGGGTTGCTAACTTCAGTAGCCGCAACATGAAATCTTTATAAGTAGTCCTTTAACGACTCCCATGGAGCCTGAATCACACTAGAAAAGGACATCACATCCTTGGGATGAGTGGCATGAATCCTGAACTGTTCCACAAATTTCATCGTTAATTCATCAAAGTTGGAGATAGACCGTGGAGGAAGTCCGGTGAACCACATGGTAGTGATTCCAGATAAAGTTATTGGGAAGCATCTATACGTAGTTGCATCATTCGATCTAGCCGAATCCATCATCCATTCATATCTCATTACATGCTGTCGGGGTCAGTCTTCCCTTCGTAGGCCGGAATAGTCAGCATGTTAAACTTCCTGGGGTACTCGGCATGTAGGATAGTATCTATGAATGGTGTATAACTCCTTGATATCCCCCAATCATCATTAGTCAAGCCTTAATTTTCTCTCAATAGCTGTCTGACCATAGCCCATAGGTTTGGGGTTTGTATGGAAGATGGCAGGTTGGAATCCGTCCTACGAGACCGTTCTGGTTGGTGTCTCCTTTGTTGGCGATCTACCAAATATGTATCCTAAGGACCAGCTTCATTAGGACCTTAGTGAGCCGGCCGTCCAACTTCCACTCGTGCTCTAGATCCTAAGTTTCCTGTTCTAACTTGGGTGTGATTTCCTTGGTGTAAGTGAGGGGCCATGGCTCCAGGTAGGGAACCTAGACCATCCCTGGTTGATCGATCATTAACACCTGTTTGCGTTATTTCAGTTCTACGGCGTCTACGCCTGGGAGGTTCATCAGACAAAGCAGAGCTGTCGAATGAGGAGTAAGAAGCATGGCTTCCTCTAGCATTCTGATGCTATTGTTGAGTAAGATGAGTCATGAGGTTGGTGTTATCTTGAATCTGTTCGTTAAGTTGTCTCCTAATTTCCATGAGTTCTCTCATCAACTCGTTGAACTTTTCTCTAATGACAACTTCCATTTGGTTTTGGGCAGTGGTTCCCATGCCTAGATTAGCTTGTTGATTGCTGGGTCCTACATATTGGACGCTAGCAGTCTTATTGATGTCCGTGTTGTGTGAAGCTGATCTGGTACGAGGTCTTTCCATTGTAGACTTATTGGTAGGAACTATGAGTAGAATCAACGGACTTCCTATGAATGACTTGGATCTCCTTCGGGGAATTTCTTCAATCCAGTAGCTACAAAGTAGATCCTAATAACCTGAAAATGCAGTCCTCAGTGAAAGCACCAAAATGTTACCACCACACTAACACCCAAATAAAGATTTATGTAGAGAGATTAATGAAGATAGAAAATTAAAATAGAGGAATGTATGCCAAATTAACTCCAAAAACTAGGACACTGGATTTATAGTGGTTTGGCGTAACTACCTACGTCCACTTTTTGTTTAATCTTTATTTCTTTTTCAAATAATTGAATAGAGATACAATCCGTACAACAACAACTTGAATACAAGTTCTAACAGAAAAGTAACGAGTCTTGAAAATGAAAGAGTCTCCTCGGAGTTTACGAAAAAAGGTCCCTTTTCACTGCACCCCTGCCCCTCTATTTATAGGCGAAGATAGGCTGCACTTCCTTCACAGGCCTAGGAACAAGGTATCTCGTCCCATAGTAGGTGACTTCTACGCATTGAGCCAGGCATGCCGAACGAGATAAGCCGATCGGGAAATGCCGACCCACCATGTCTAGTGGATTATCAAGTGACTCAAAGTAAACCCTTAAGAGACCCGGAGCAAATAGCGGGTTGTCTCGAAGCGAAGTCATCTGATCGCCTTGCTTTGCTGTAGGCCTGATAACCTACCAACTTCTCTAGAATGCACCGAGCGATGTATGCCGAACCTTCCACAACGAGTGACATGCGTCGACCATCTAAGCCGAGCGACATGTGTCCGTGCTTCCTCGACCGAACCACCCATTCTGACCCGTCCTTCCCTAAGCATCCAGACCGAACCGTATCACCTTTAACTTCACCGGCCGAACGGTGATTGCCGAACGACATTGCCGAGCGAGGATTTGACCAAGCGATGTTGCCAAACGGTATTGGTCGAAAGACATTGCTGAATGGTTGATGCCGAGCGATGTTTGCTGAAACATATAGACCAAACGACATACAATGCACAATCCAGATCGAGCGATGAATCCTATATCGAATGATAATTGAATGAACAATGAACTTCCTCCTTAAGCCGAGGCATACATATGAAATTCATAACAACGTCCTTCTTTGGCCGAACGACTACATCCCTTTCACTCCGATCGAGCCATGTCTATAGGCCAATCCGTGTGCGTAGGTTGGACCAATCAAACTAACTTCTATAACCAGTATTTTATAGCCTAGCCACGCATCTGGGTAACAGGCACTCACATTGGCAGCTATTTATCGAACTAGATTTCTCCTATAATTGGGCCTGACATTTTCATTAATAGTGGCGCTTCCTCCATTGAGATTTAATCTTTTGTTTCCCGTCTCCATATCTTTCTTACTTAAATTTTCATTCGAATCTTAGTAAGATAAGGAAGAAGGGTCTAAGAGAGAGGGAGAATAGAGATAAGGCGTACACTATTATACAGAAAATAAAGTGCATTACTGTAGCGTTATCCCATACTCATTTGGATTATGTTTTCAAAATTATTTTTAAGTTCAATATTTTTTTAGTTTTATATAAACTTATGCTCTAATACCAACTTGTAACATCCCCATTCTGAGGCCTGAAACTAAGCGCTACATATGCTTTAGTCATCTATAACATTAATTTCTGGTGATAAAATGCGGTTATGTTAATTGTATTAGTAACATCAAAAGCACAAGAATATGAAATTTTCTTAAACATAATTTGAAAACAACTTTCTCATTTCATTTCAAAGATAATATTTCATATTCATTATATAATCCCAAACGTTGCCCAGATTTAGATAAAATATAATTACTACAAAATACTCCAAGAGTGACATATGAAGATGCCCCATTGGTTGGTTGGAGTTTAATATTAGACAGTTATAACATCTGGCATTACATACATTCCAATAGAATAAAACTTCAATACATCAGAAAATACATACATACATATAGATAAACTCCTAGATAGCTAGCCTTGCCTCTTATATGACTTAAGAAGCTTTATTCGCCAAAACCTACTTAACCTGAAAACCATGCTCTTGAACTGCTAAAATGAGCACCCGAGAGTCAAACAGGAAAATAAAACTTTTTGTCAAACATAAATCCTAGCGTGAATAACAATATACCATCTCAATTAATGGATATCTAGTGAAACCACGACGCCCCAACAGAATGGGTTTTCACCTTACTAATATCCTCTTTATATATAACAATCATAACCATTATCCTGTAATCACAATAGTTAACCTTAGCGCAATAATCATATGCATGCATGCTACTTGGGCACCATGATGAATCTATCAAATAAATCGGCTATCTGTCCCAACATTTAGTTTTCACAGGGTGTCTACCAACCTATATGGCTAACTCAAGCCTACTTGATATATCAAATGTTCTGACTTACTGTTAAAGGAAAACTGAACACTCTTTTTGAAACTTACCATTTCTAGAGTTAAACTGATCAATAACCTAACTCAACTTTGTGTATTCCTTTTTGTATGTCAATCTACTGTTAGTCTTACCCATGACAAAGCTTTGCGCATTGAAATCAGCTAGGGGCTAACAGCTGAAGTATAGGGTGCGACCCTACACCAGTTTCACCTGGTTTTCTAATCTCTAAGTCAATTCATCCTATCACAATTTATCTTAAGATGATAAGAATAATAAATATCTAGTAAAATTCAAGGCTAAGTACCCTTTTCTATTTCCTTGAAAACAAAAGGTTTATAAATGATTTAACCCTTGAAATCATATTTTAAAACAAGAAAAATACATAGCCCTTCACTTTGTTCAGAATACTTATGTCAAGATATATGCTCTTATAAAACAATATTGTTGAAGCTCGAAGTCACTTAGAGGTTGAAGCACCACAAAATCATAAGCTATGTAGTCAAATTTAATAAAAACATTAAATCGATAAAACTCAGCGTCAACTTCGCCACTAAGTGTCATCACCCCTTTTTATTATTAAAATTGTGTTAAAACCCTTAATCAATAGAGTATAAGGTCGTAGAGCCAAAATAGTTTACTTCGCGTGCATAAGGTCATGAACTTAGAGAGATAGAAGGCAACAATAATGACTTCAGTGTGGCACTGTCGTAATTAATGTGAAAATTGATATTTCGCTATAAAAATAAATCCTTTTCACTAACTCTTTTATTTTCAGAATCTCATTAGGTAACAACTTTCTTTAACAAAATCTTTCTCAGAAACTGCTATAGAGTAGATTTATCATTTCCATAACATTTACGAACCTATTAATTTATATTGATATTTTAATATAATTATTAAGCTTCTCGCCTAATAAATTCACAATAAATCATATAAACATGCAAAAAAATCCTCAAAAATCACAATAAATTGAATTTATTATTTTCTTCAATATATGAATATTTCAGGGCTAAAAACATAATTTAATTATTTTCGATAACTAAAACCCGAAATTAACTATTTTCTTCTCTTAAGAAAATCATAAAATATTCATACTAATTCAGAAAATTATGGAATTAAAAAGCCCACTTCTAAAACATTGTTTCTTACATTGTATTGAAATTTCAAGTCATTTAAATGTGATTTGATAGGTTTTCCAACTCAATTTTTTCATTTTATTTAATAAGTAAACTGCATAATTCATCAATATGCATATATTCAAACATTCAAAGATGGCATTATATCACTAATTATATTTAGGGTTTAACCCTAAAACCGAAATTGAACAAACATAAAAGAGATGGGTACCATTATTCACCTTGATTTGGTAAAGGAACTTTAGATTTGAGTTAAAAATTTAATTCCTCTAGCTTAAATCTTGATTTCCTAGCTTTATCTTCCTCTTTTCTCTCTTGCAATGGCCAGCCTTACTCTCTCATTTTGGTTTGTGTAAACAGAAGTGTATGAGGAAATAAGAGAATATCCGTTTATGTTTAAGAATTAAGGACTATTCACATTTTCCCTTAGCATATATTCCTCCTTCTTATCTAAGTTTTAAACCATTCTTATTATCTCACTCATTAAGGCATAACTCCTATTAATTATTAAAGCTCAATCCCCTTATCCTTTTACATTATCTTATTTGCCTTTTCTAATTAAATATAGTAAGTAGTGTTAATCAAAATTAGGATGTTGCATCCTCCTTTTTTGTTGTGCAGAAATTCCTCGCCTTGAAAATGCCAAAATTCTCGATAGCTTTGATGTACTTGCAATAGCTTTTTTCAGGGTGATCGGTTTTTTATATTAATTCATTTAATTTGGATTTGATTTGGTAGATTTGAAATTGATTTTGCTTAGAGATTAGATGACGAAGAAAAAGGATTTTAGTGATAAGATTATTAGGCTAAACTAAGATTGGAGAATAATGCTTACATTATTATTTATAGGCTGAAATAACTCATGCCTAGCCTAAAATCTCGAAATTAATATATTTCAAAAATGCTATTGGTTTGATTTCTTTTAATTTCTCACCCAATTAACCAAAATTAGTAAGTTACATATGTTTTCTAACAGTAAATGACATTTTAGATGCAATAAAATCAGTCGCGAAGCATAATTTCTACTCTATTAGAAATTTACTATTTGCCTTTTATGCAAATTATGATTTTACCCTTTTTAATTTAGTTATTTAATTTCAGAAATTTTGGGATGTTACAGTAATGGATGAAGTAATGGGAGCATGCCATATAACACTTATTAATAGATGCATCAAGATGTGAAAATTTGTTTTTTTGTAAACATACCAATTATTGTTTATGAAAGAATGATTGTTTTCGGGATTTACTGAAAATAAATACAATTTTATTTTATTATGAATTCTTTGTATTTTTGTTATGAAATTAATTTATTAAAATAATGGTATTCTTTGCATTAGCTATATTATACATAAATATGTAAAATTTTAACAAATATTTTTAGATTATGGACCAAGCCATATCTTGGAAGAATAATTCTTTAAATTGTGTGATTAGGAATCATATGATACTAATGAATTAATCTCAAAAGATTAAGGGCGAAGCATCCATTCAATGGGAGCGACAAAAGAGTTTATAAGAAATTCCTGCATATCCATTCAATGAGTGAGGTTGAGTTAACTTCTTTTTATGAGGACATGTACCTACGAGTAAGTACATGAGGTTAATATTAGTTTTATCCAAGACAAAGTTTATGATATCATACAAGATAAAAGTTTACAAGTTATCCTTACATATCCTATATCAAAGAGTTGACAGATTATGTGAGTTGAGAGACTACATGTAATACTTGTTCACGAGGAATTGATGTACATGTAAATGTGCATATTTTTACATTCATATTTGATCGTTTTTTATTTAAATAAAGGTCATAATTAGGTATATTACATGTTTAAAAACAAAATTCAAATATGCTTTCAAGTCATGATTCATACATCAATGTGGGGTAAAATAGTAATGCATAATATAATTTGAGAATATTTATTTGCATATTTTATTTAAATTTGTAGGAAATTGGATGACAAAATGGAAGCGAGTTTCATAAAGATATGCATGCACAAGGAGGGAAACCAAGGAATGAAGGTGGAAATGATTCAAAGCATGCATCATGGAGGACCCCACCTACCCACTTATCAAAATCTACAATTAGAAGCTAATAGACAACTTAGTGGAGGTTAAAGCTTCATGCATACTTGATGATGGATTAATTAGAGACTACTGGTTGCTTGGTGGTCATACTTCCTAAAGGGCATTTTGGAAAGCCTTCTAAAAATTGGATTAGGGTTTTATGCATGTATAAATAGCCCTCTTATGCACACGAGTGTATATGTACGTCCAGGTGGGCCTACAAATCACAATATGCATGCATTTATAGTTATACGCTAAAAGTAAATTTGACGATACTATTGTTTGCGTAAACTGAACATAAAACAGCATTAAAGAATACCAAAACAACTGAAGAACAACCATGAACAAATTTTTTTATACGCGACCATTGCATCAAAGGAATGTATTGGGCTTAAGAGGCTTATACACGAGATTACACCAAAACTGGATTATGCAGTTCTTATCAAGTGTGATAATGAGAGCACCATCAAACTCGCTGAAAATCTTGTGTTCCATGCTCGTTCATAACACGTTGAGGTCCATCAACATTTTGTTCAAGAAAACGTATTGAGTAAAAAAATTAAGTTGCAACATGCCAAAACAAACGATCAAGTCGCTGATATATTTACAAAAGCAGTTTGCAGGCCAAAGTTTGAAGGTGTTTGCAAGGCATTTTGTGTTGTTGATCGTTGTTCGCACTAAGGGAGGGTGTTGCAATATAATGCATCACTATTTATTATTTCTTTAGTTTACGATCTATGACTGAGTCTATATCATGTACTTGGTCATAATTTATCTCTTATTATTAGATGAGTTGTTTCAGCTGTAACAACCCGGTATTTTTAGCCATTCGCAGCCGCAGATGTCGGACTTGAATTGCTCAAAATACCGCATTGTAAATAAATTTGGAGCAAATGAAATACAAATCACAGAATCACAGACACAGAACAAACAGAATACCTCGCAGCGGAATATAAAATACATAGTAGTTCATGAAGCTACTACGGTAGAGTCTCAAACCAAAAATATAATACAGCCTGAAAACAACATAATAGAAATCCAAAATACATAGAAGTTCACTAATACATGAGATAAACTAGAATAGCTGAAACAGAAAGTAGATATAAATGTAGATAAGCAGAAACTCCAGCAAAGACCAGCTCCAGAAAGAGAATCCAAAGCCATGAATACTCAGGCTGACCCGAGCATAAAGTAAAACACAAAATACTCGAGTCGGGACAATATATACTTATATAATGTAAATCAACTCAAGTGAACTGTAGTAGAAATGCACCATAACTTAAAGGATGCTTGGGATCGCCTATCCTTTAAAAATCAGTTAAACCATAAATTAAATACATCCCGTGGTTAAAATTTCAAAATTGTATTTATACTTCAAAATCAAATATCATTTAAAAATTCAATATCATTCAAAATCCCTTTCAAAATATCAAAATATCATATCTTCCAAACCACATTCATTTTTATTTAATTTAAATACCATTTCAAAACACATTTCAAAATAGTTTATATGTCGAAACAAATTGCTTCATTTAAATCATTAAAATGAAGATATTACATTTAATAATTAAATTTCTAAAATTTTGATCTTTCAAAGTTCATTCATTCACTTAAATTTATTAAAACAATGAAAATTCAACTTTTGTAGCATTTAGAAAATGCTACGGAAAGTCACACTTAAAACAGTTCAATTTAACAAAAGACAACATTTAAAATGCTGTAGTAGGGTTCCATTAGTTTCAAATAAACTTAGTTAAATTCAACCATTACAACATTCACAAAAAATGCTATAATAGCCTTTAATTAAATTGAGCCATTTGGTTCATTATTATCAACTACAACATTTACAAATGCTGTATTATCCTTTACATTAGAATTAATAGCATTTTAGAAATGCAGTAAATTAACTTCAAATATTCAGTATAATTTCACAAACAATTATATTTTTATTTAAACCATTTTTAACTTATAAAATCATATAATTTCACTTTTAAAACAATCATTCAAATACCCTTATATTCATGATTTTATAAAGTTAAATCTCTATTCAAAAATCAAAATTTAATAGTAATTCACTTATTAAATTCCAACATTAAATTTTAAATTCATTAAATTAAAATTAACTTAACACTTAAGTTTAAATTTTCAAATATAACTTAATTTCATTTTTATTTACTTAACTTAAAATTCACTTTTAAGCCAAATTCACAAATTTCCAATTTTAGTTATATTTCAAAATTTCAACTTAAATAATCATTCATTTCTTTATTAAAAAATCATTAATATATTATAAAATCACTTTAAATTCATTTTAAATTCAAATTATCACAAATTTATCATAATTCCATATTTAATTTAATTTTCAATTATAATTAAATCAAAATTTCCAAAAACTCTTACATTCAAATTTTCTAACCTTTCCATAATTTATTTAACTTATAAATTTCCAGAAAATCAATAATACTTTACAAAAATTATTTTTAATTAATTTTAAATCAAAATATTATAATAATTACATTTCTAAAATGTTTTAAAAAATTTAGAAAAATATATTTTAACTACGGGTCTGTATATAATTTTCTAGCCTTAGGTAAAGTGATACGGGTAATATATCATTTCAACCCGTAATTTACAAAGAAAAATCCGGGTTTTATCATTTCAAACCCACAGTCCCAAGTAAATGAAAATAATTGAAAATCATTCAGGCCTATCATTTCATTCCATAATGATTTTTCCTTATTCTAAAGTCTTTTCGGGTATGTATCATTTCAACCCATAGTGATTCTAATCTAAAGGGAACTTGCAGTGTGATAAACTAATATAAATAACAGAACAACATAATATAACAGTAACAGATGACATAACTGGTGTTTAAGCATGGGTGAACATAATATGATCATAATATAGCAGGTGTAACATGATAATCCATTTTACAGATTCAAAAGGGGTCAATTTACTAATTATAAAAGTTGTCTGGTGAGAATAACTCACTTGTTTGAGCTGATGACCCAACGACAAATTTCACAAACGGGATCTACACAAGCACAAAAGCATGACACAGATTCGAATGGAGGAGCCAAATGTCAAATTCCTTGGATACAAGTCACACAAAACAATAATAATAACATAAGTTTCAAATCAACTACGATCAAAACTACACTAGAATAGACTGCACAGAATCAAATAGAAATGCTTGCACTTGCTTTTAACCCTTACTAGGCTCAGCCATAAGGGGAAATACAAAATAATGGAAGGTGTTTGGGTCAGGTTATGGTGGGTATGGGTCGGCCTAGATGTCATTTGTGATGGTGCCAAAGTGGGTGAAGGTAATAATACACATAAGCGTGAATACATGCATTTGGTCATGGATTTGGGCTCGGCCAAGGCTCCAAGTGTCATGGCCTGAGGTGTGGGGTCCACTGTAGTGGTGTGGCGGAGGGTTCTGGTGGTGGTGGAGGAGGCGTGGTAGGTGGCGGCTAGAGGGGTAGTGAGGTGATGGAAGTGATGTTGTGCTCGGCTAGGCTAGGAATTCGGGTTGTTTTGAAAAGTTTGTGGATGGGCATCACCTAGGGGGGTCACGGCTTGGGTGGCTGGTGAGGAGGAGGTGTTGGTGCTGTGCCATCAGGTGGTGTAGGCGGCTAGGTAGCATGGCCGAACCTAAATGGAAGAGCAAGTGCAAACAAAAATCAAAAGGAATAAGCAATATAAGTGAAAAAAAAGAGATAAAAGAAATAATTTTTTTTACCAACTTCCCAAGCATGTGATGGCCGAAATTTTTTTATCAGGAAGGAGGAAAGGGAGATATGTGAAATGAAAATGAATTAGTCAGCTGAAATGTGGGGAGTTATGCCAAAAGAAATGAAGAGTTGTGAGGAAAATGAAGAGGTGGAATTCAAAAAGGCAAAAGGCAATTCAAAAGTCAAAAACTCTTCATATATCCTTATTTAATTTATATAACTTTATATTTCTGGAAATAATAATAATCCCAAATAAAATCTCGAAAATTTATAAAAATATAAAAATTTATATAATATTTTTTAATTATATAAAGTTAAATTAAGAAAAATAGCTAAAAATAGTGAACTAGACTAGAAAATTTGAAATTAAATAGAATAATTTTTAGAAAATTCATATGAGTTTGTAAAATATTTTTAAACATAAATAATAATATAAAATAAAAATACATTCACAAAATAAAATATATAAATTTTAATTAAATATAATTTAAATGAAGAAAATAACAGAAAAATAGAAAACAACCTTTAAAAATAGGAAATAAATACAGTAAATTTTGGAAATTTTTATTATCACTTTAAAAATATTAAAAGACAAAATATACATAAAATAACATATTAACACATGTTAAAATAAAATATAACATAGAAAATATGATTTATATAATTTAAAATAGACAAAATTTCAAAATAAAACAAATTATACTCAAAATTGAAATGTACATAACTTTCACAAATTAAATCTGTTTTCAACGAAACAAAAAGAAGTATTCAATTTATTAAATCTATTTTCATAATAAAAGATAAAATTTAAGAATTTAAATATTTAAATTTGAAATTTAAAGGTCAAGGTTTGACCAGTTTGAACAGAAATTCATCATTCAGTAAAATATCCAATTTATACCGGTTTGAAATTATAATTCACATAATAATCAACACCTACATTTAAAAATGAAATGTTTGAAATAAAATAAGTTTAAAATAATTTCAAAATAAAACAAAGTCAAATATTAAAATATATAAAAAAATCTAGGGTTGTTACATCAGCATTACGTTATATATTTTACAGTATAAATAGTTTCAATCCTCGGATAGTTGGTAATAACAAAAATTGCATTGTAATTCTTGTTCTTAAGTTTCTCATATAAAACTTGTTTCTTTCATTGTTTGTTTTTTTTCAACTAATTACAGGTTGCAAACTGCTCCTGTTGATTTGTTTTCATTGAAAAACTTCCACTGAAATATACTTAAAATTTGGTTTCGCTCATGATTGATTATGTCCCTTTGCCAAACCGATACCATCAATACCATCTACAAATGCAATACTATTTTGTTAAAAATTGATTTACTCATGAAGGTGGTGCATGATATGGATCTACAAAAGTTTTTAAGTTACAATTGCATTCGATAGAGCAGGAGCTGTAAGTGCAGATAGATTGACACATTGTGGTGCATTTGACATAACATACATGACATGTTTGCTTAACATGATTGTTATGGTGCATTTGATATAACATACATGACATGTTTGCTTAACATGATTGTTATGGTGCATTTGACATAACATACATGACATGTTTGCCTAACCCGATTGTTATGGCACCATGCGATGCAGCTGAGTCGATGCACATGGTTGCGACTGCAGCATCCATTGGCGATAAGCATTCAGTGGGAATATGCTGATGCTTTAGCATTTCCAAATGACATAAGCTACAAAATTCACAATCAGGTATCCAAAGAAATTTAAAACTTCATTGCTATAGATAATAAAAATGTACGGATGCAAACTTAATGCTGTTGTGGAGGCCTTAAAATCTACCATGAAATTTTATTACATACCTTGATGCATTTAGTTAAGCCATCTATTTATCATTTCCTATATTTTAGGAACTTGATGTAATACGTTAATAATGGTTATGTACTCAATATCTATGGAAAGCAGAACTTGTTTTACTGTTAAGAATTTGGTTCAATTTTCAGTTCCTTTTAACACATTTCAATTGCAAATGAAAAAGAATAAAAAACTACTACCTTCATTAAACATGAGGATCAAATGTACCACCACCATCTGCACCTAAGTTGAAACCTGAGCATAAATCTTCGTTCTATAACTAACGGAAATGAAAAAAAAAAGTTTAGAAACACCCAACATGTCCCTTTCATCAATTCCAGTAATGTGTCAGCCTAGCATCACCTGAAATGCATGCGTAACTCCAACCCAAAGCCAAAACATCTTATGCAGAAGATAAACAATTTGGAGTCCAGCTCTAAATCATTTAACTGGTTGTTCTCCTTTTTATCTTGATTGCTACTTGTAGTTAATTGCCAAGAGCTCTTTATTCTTCAACCCACTGCTATGGATAAAAAATTATAAAGCATTCCCAAAAGAAAGAAAAAAAATTTAAGTTATAAGAGAAGCACTTAGAAATGCAGAAACAAAGACATGAACAACTGCATTAAAAGATACAGCAAGATTTAGAAAATATCAAATAAGCCAAGTTATATACAACAGCTCTACACCCATAAGTTGGACCACATATAAAAAAAAGTATAGTTATACTATAATTTAATATGCTACAATATTGCATCTTACAATAGTCAAATAATTCCAATTGTAATCCAAAATTTATGGTCAAAGGACATAAAAAATGTATAGTCAACCACCTATTGCAAACCAATCATCCATCTCCCTGCCCACCACTGCCACTATGAACAATAGCAGCACCATCGTCACCATGCAATACTTCATCACTCAAAATCCTCCTGAAAGTTCACCCACCGCCTCACCAATTTTCTCCTCAAACCTCTTACAACACCCAAATCCCCTCACCAAAATGCACATCTCCAAATATCCCCCAAATCCTCACCACATCTGCCACTAACACCGAAATCCACACACTTCCACTACCAATACCAACAACTGCCTAAACATTTACAACATCACTGCCTAAACATTTCAACCAACAACTACCCACTCATCACTAAATCGCCTCCCCAATCCTGAAGACGACACACTGCAATAAACCAAACTTCAATCGCTTAATCGCCATTACCCTACATGCTATAGCCAGCACTTCATTATACTCACCATTTCATTCATACTTTGTGATGGTTCGAGTATCTTATCTCAAAACTTAACTAATGGTGAATTACCATTTTTTCCCTTTACCGCTTCTTCCTCTATTCACTAGTCCTTGCAAAAGGACTTCCAAATGATAGATTTACCTCTCCTGCTTTGCTTTTTGGCTATTGTTTTGCAATTTAAAGTTATTGCAAATGCCATTCTAGTTTATCTCGCTTGAATAAACCTTTCCAAGATCATCCACGCTCAGATCCATCGATTGCTGATACACATATAGGTTCCTCTCCCTCGGATAAGTCTTTTCTGAAAAGTTATGTGTACGAGTGCACATACTAATATAGTACACACGGATCGTGTAATATGGAATATAATATAAATGCGGAAATATATGATAGTAGCAAAGTAAATAAAAATAGAAAAATCACACCAGAGATTTTTATACTGGTTCGGAGCACCGTCCTACGTCCAGTCCCAGACTTCTATCTGGATTTTCACTATTAACTACCTCGCTTCACCCGGAGGAACAGGTTTACAACACCCGAGCAAACGAACGGGATTTCACACCTCTAATACACTGAGGACTTCAACACTTGCCTCTTACAACACCGAGGACTTCAACAAAGATGAATATAATTGTTTGTTGACGGTATATGTTCTTGCTAACACAGTTTTGTCACTTGTAGTACAAACTTCCTATAATCTTATCCTTAAAATATGTGAATGATGTTTTGTGAATATTAAGGGAAGTATATTACTTATTGAATCAAAAGATATGAAATAATTTCAATGATTCAATAAGCAATTAAAATAATTGAGAGCTTTTAGAATGCAGGAGTATTTAGAAAGTAAGATCAGAAATTAGAGTAAAAAAATATATATATATATTCATATATTCATATTTTTTGAATCAATGATTTAGATGAGTTTATATAGAGAAAAATGGTTGTAACTCTTTGTGAACAGTAGCCATTAATAGATATGATCATTGATGAAAGGTAAGAGATGCAACCATTGGAGAAAGAAGTGTCTTTTGGAAAAGGTTGCTCTCTGTTTAAAAACGGTCGACAGGTCAAAAAATGGCTAGTAGACAGGATTTCAAATATATAGTCGTTATGTGCATGTGTGCACGTTCATTGTGCATTTTACACAGAAACAGCCGACCGCCTGATTTAATACCGGTCGACCGGTCCCTGTCAAATTGCTCAATGAATGCGCAATGCTATTCAAACATATATATCGATTATATTGTGGTGCATGATTATTTAAGGATAGATTTTAACAAGTTTATCACTATTACAATATCAAATAATCAACCTATAATCTAGAGTACCATATGTAGCTCTTTTGTGCCTCTTTATAGCCATGATGTCTTTGTTTTGTCAATCTCCTTTATTTCTTTGTCAGAAATCATAAATTTCATAGAATCTGTGACTCAACATTCTCCCCCTTTTTGATTGATGACAACATATATCTGAAGTTCTGAATCTCCCCCTGAATAGGTAATCTCCCCCTGAGATTTTGTTTGTATTCTTTATATATATATATATATATATATATATATATTCCTGCAAATAATTGTTAGCACTTTCTCCCCCTTTGTCATCGACAAAAAGGAATAATAGATAATGGAATAATATAGGAGTATATCAACCAGAATATCCATGCATAGCAAAAATAATAATATAACATATCCAAACATACCAGAGTATCATACACACCGTAATATCATACGAATAAAAGTAACGACACTATTTAGTACAAGTGTCGAATGATCTTTAAAGTACTAAACCAAAATATAGAGATAGAAAACAGAATCTAGGATGAGGCAGATGCTGTCTCCTGTTGATCATCTTCTTCCTCATCATCATCATCATCATCATCATCTTCCTCATCATCGTCCTCTCTAGATGATTCTCCACGACCATGTCCACTAGTACCAGCAGACTCCTCAGTTGATGACCAGTTGAAAACAGGAGGAGCAGGACGTTTGCCTGGGTCCTGATCTTGAGCAGAGATGGATGTGCTACATGACATAACATCCCATAAAACACCAAAGAATGACTTGACTTTGTTGAAGCGTTTGTCAATTTTTATGTCCATGCGCTTGATTTTTGATTCAAGCAAGAATTGATTACGCGCAATAGTTTCAAGTGATTCTTTTGTGGAGGATTTTGATTTCAACAGTTTAACTTCTTCGGAATGAGGTCGAGAGGAAGTAGCTTTTTGTTTTCTTGGACCTCTTTGTTGCCATTGTTCAAACGGCATAATCTGAAGGTAAGGAGGAGGAAGCTTCATGCGTTTGATGGTTACGGAATCAATACATTTTGGTTTCGAGGTGGCAGAGTCAGGAGGTCTTATGCCACAAGCTAGCAAAATACGCATGATATATTCATTGAAGAAAAAGTGAGGTCGCGTAGAGTTGTTCACCTTGAGAATCTCGTCAAATAGCATATGAACCCAATTGATTTGGATATCCCTATAAATAGCATAAAGGGTCTTGAAGTTTTCTTTGTATACAACGTCGTAGTTTCCTAGTTTAGGAAACAAAGAAAGCATCAAGACGCGATGTAGTAGTCTGGCGGTGGGTCGAAGTCCAATTGATTTTGTGCCATCACTATTGTCCTCCATGAATTGATGGCTGATGCTATTGCGAGTGAAGACTTCACAGAAATGTGATAAAAACTCATCGCCTTGATTTGGAATACCCAGTATAGAAGCTATCCTATCATGAGTGATAAAAATTTGTTTGCCACATACGATAGACCAAATGACTCCGTTCGGATCATCAGGTTTATACTCGTCCAGGTTCATGTTGGCATAGAACAATTTTATCATCAAGTGATTTATTGTCACATTGTTATCTGAAAAATCGATCAATGGAGAAAGATTGGAGTTATTTGCTAACCTACGGATTCCATAAGATGTGAAATCATCAAACTTGATGAAAGAACCCGGATGAAATTTGTAGTTAGTCATTTGATTCCATCTTGTGATAGCTACCGGATTTTCGAGCCATTTCTTAGCGGAGATATTGAGTGATGAAGTTCCGGAGGATGACCCTCTCTTGGGTTTCTTTTGCGGAGGAGCCATTTTTAGAAAATTTGGAGAATTGGAATTTGAAATTGAGAGAATAGGGTTTTTGGAATTTGGGGATAAATAACCGGTTGAAACAAATGAGGAGGAGGAAGGAAAAAAAATGACGCAATGTATATATAAAAACAGAATTTACGTATACCGGTCGACCGTTTTCATCCAGAGGCTAAACGATCGATCGTTTATATTATAGGTGGTCGACCGGATTTGTTTCCTGATGAAAAACAGTCTGTTTTGCAATTTTTGAGAATATATCGAGCTATATAATTCATATTTCACTCTTATTATAAAATACAAACGTTATTACATGAGTAATAGAGAGAAACGATGCAACATGTATATATAAATCTAATGAGGAGTGGAAGATTCGTCATTAGAATTTTCTTTATTATCTTCAATACGTTGTGTCCATGGACTCCAGTTTTTCTGAGCACCTTCATTCCTGTTATAATTCCGATCCCAAGAGTTAGGACTCCTAGATGTTGACGGCCTAGACGGCATTGGTTCATGCACATCATGCTTGTTTGAACCACAAAAGAATGATGCCACTTTTTCTAAAACAGATAAACGTTCCGATGTCCGTTGTTGTTCATAATAAAGCTGGCTTTGCCTATAATGGAGCTGTCTTTGAAGATCTATTTGATGTTTCTGATAGTGGTGAATCTCGTCGATCTGTGCTTTGGTACGAGGAGAACAAAACAGTGCCTTCTTTACTCGTTTTGAGGTTGGTGTACTGCCAGGAGTACGAATGCATTGGTGATGATACTTCGGTTTTTGTTTTGGTGTTTCAGGAGAATAATACTCCTCTAGCTAAGAACTTGTAACGGAAATGTGCGATTTTTGAGCACACTCATCACAAATGTGGGCCATAGAAAATTATGTATAGAGCCTTATGCTCAGATAAGGAAAGATGAATAAAGAGAGAAATTTTGACAAGCTTATAAAGAAATTCCTTATATATAAGCCTGTGGATGAGAGTGAATAAAGAAATTTGACCGTGAAAGCAAGCAGAGGCTCTTATTCAAAGAAATAAATAGCTTTAAAAAAATGCTATAGTTAAAATATAACCAAAGGAAAAGACAATCATTAGTAATTACTAGTCAAGATCTTTTCTTGAAATTAAACCAAGCTCTCTTTGTAATCTAATAAAACTAGATTCGAGCAGAGGCTTAGTAAAAATGTCTGCTAATTGATTATCAGTTTGGACATATTCAAGACATATATATCTTTTTTCAATATTATCTCTAAGGAAATGATGACGGATATCAATGTGTTTGGTTCTAGAATGATTCACTGGATTCTTAGAGAGATTTATAGCACTTGTGTTATCACAGTATATAATAGAATTTGATAAATGAATATCAAAATCTTGAAGTGTTTGTTGCATATATAGTACTTGAGTACAAGCGAGAGCCGCTGATATATATTCAGCTTCACATGTTGATAGTGAAACACAATTTTGGTTCTTACTAAACCAAGAGACAAGTGATTTTCCAATAAAATGGCACGTACCACTTGTACTTTTTCTATCCGTTCGCGAGCCGCCAAAATCAGCATCACTATATGATACTAATTCAAATGGACATTCTTCTGGATAAAAAAGACCGAAATCTTTGGTATTATTAAGATAACGAATTATACATTACACTGCTCGTAGATGTGATTCCTTTGGATCTGCTTGAAAGCGTGCACATAGACAAACACTCATCATTATATCTAGACGACTTGCTGTAAGATAAAGAAGAGAACCAATCATGCTTTGATAAAGTTTCTGGTCAACATTCTTACCTTTTTCATCTTTTTCAAGATGTGTAGTTGTACTCATAGGAGTAGGTTTACCAGATGTGTTATTTAACCCGAAGCGATTGATAAGATTTCCGCAGTATTTTTCTTGATTAATAAAGATCCCATTTGGAAGTTGTTTGATTTGAAGTCCAAGAAAATATGACAGTTCTCCCATATGACATTTCGAACTCTTTGGTCATAATACTTGCAAATTCCTTGCAGAGTTTATCGTTTGTTGAACCAAAGATGATATCGTCTACATATATCTGGATAACTAGAATATCCTTTTGAGAATGTTTGATAAACAAAGTTTGATCGACTTTGCCTATTTGAAATCCAGAGTTAATAAGATAGCTACGTAGTCGTTCATACCAATCACGAGGTGCTTGTTTTAAACCATACAGAGCTTTCTTAAGTTTGAACACATGGTCAGGATATTTTTCATGTACGAACAAAGGAGGTTGTTCGACATAGACATTCTCTTTGATAAATCCATTGAGAAAAGCACTTTTGACATCCATCTGATAAAGTTTGAAATTATGGTGACAAGCAAAAGATAATAGGATTCTAATAGCTTCTAATCGAGCAACTGGTGCAAAAGTTTCTTCATAATCGATACCTTCTTCCTGATTATACCCTTGTGCTACTAATCTTGCTTTATTTTTGGTGATATTTCCTTGTTCGTCAGCCTTATTTTTATAAACCCATTTACTACCAATAACTGACTGATCAGATGGTCTTGGAACAAGTTCCCAAACATCATTGCGCTCGAACTGATTTAGTTCTTCCTGCATGGCAATGATCCAGTAATCGTCTGTAGCAGCTTCTTTGGGATTCTTAGGTTCGATATTTGAGAGAAAAGCGACATAACCCATTTGGTTGAGTTGACTCTTTGTTCTGACATGTGATGTTACTTCACCGATTATATTTTGGGCCGGATGGTCTCTTAATATCCTTGGTGGTGATTGTAACTCACATATTTGAGGAATATTCTCAATAATTATTTCCTAGTCAGAATCAATATTCGTGATGATTGGATTGTCAGTGACTATCGATTTGTCATCATCTGATATAGTGTGAGGATGCTGATAGAATTCATCAAAAGAGACATGAAGTGATTCTTCAATAGTTTTGGTTCGTTTATTAAATATACGATAGGCCTTACTTCGTTCCGAATAACCGACAAATATTCCTTCATCGGCTTTTGGATCGAATTTGCCAAGCTGGTCTTTCGTATTTAAAATAAAACACTTGGAACCAAAAACTTTGAAGTATGAGATTTTAGGCTTTCTTTTGTTAAATAATTCATAAGGAGTATTCTTGGTAAGAGGTCTTATGGACACACGATTTAAAACATAACAGGCAGTTGCGACGGCTTCTGCCCATAAATGTTTTGGTAAGGTGGTTCCATTCAATAATGTTCTTGCACATTCTTGTAAAGTTCGGTTCTTCCGTTCTACAACTCCGTTCTGTTGTGGAGTTCTGGGAAACGAAAAATTATGATATATACCTTTCTTTGTACAAAAATGTTCAAATTCATTATTTTCAAACTCTCCGCCATGATCACTTCTTATATTTTTAACTTTAATCCCTTTTGATTTTTGAATTCTTTTGATGAAAGATTTGAAATGATCGAAAGTGTCACTTTTATTTTTTAAGAAAATTGTCCATGTGTAACGAGAGAAATCATCAACAATTACAAGCACATATCGACTGTGATTTATTGACTGAACCCTAGTAGGTCCAAATAAATCCATGTGTAGTAACTCAAGTGGTTGTAATGTTGATATGACTTTCTTGGATTTAAAAGATGATTTGGTCAATTTTCCTAATTGACATGCATCACAGATGTTGTTAACCTTAAAACTTATTTTGGGTAGTCCTCTAACTAGATTGTTTTTGGCTAGCTTGTCAATAGTTCTGAAGTTTATATGACAGAAGCGTTTGTGCCATAGCCATGGATCATTATCATTAGCCACAAGACACATATATGAATTATGATTAATATTCATATTCAGAATATATATATTTCTGTCTCTATAACCTTCGAAAACTAAATTATGGTCTTTATCTAAAATACTACACTTATTATTTGAAAAGGAAATTGTAAAACCCTTGTCACATAACTGACTAATACTAAGTAAATTGTGTTTTAAATTTCTAACTAGCATGACATTAGTAATAAGAGGTATGTTAGATGTACCGCAATTGCTCACATCGCCTTTGCCGATGATATAGCCTTTTGAATTATATCCAAAAGTGACGGAGCCATCATCTGAGTATGTAAT
The DNA here is from genome assembly GCA_030765085.1 of Allium cepa. Lineage (NCBI taxonomy): Eukaryota > Viridiplantae > Streptophyta > Magnoliopsida > Asparagales > Amaryllidaceae > Allium > Allium cepa. The sequence continues at coordinate 555,113,973 of CM060931.1, read as the reverse complement.
ATTTGTCAATAAGCTCTTGTCTCCTGTCATGTGCTTCGAGCAACCACTGTCCAATATCCACTTTCCTCTTTTCTTAAGTAGGACCTGCAAAAAATAGAATTAAGTCCATGGTACCCACTTTTTATAGGGTCCTAAGAGTTAGGTCTTAGGAGTCCAAACCCATACGGGTCTGGTATCCCCTTTATATACATAATTAGTATTATGATGCACAGTATTCATGAAATTCTGAATATATTTGTTCCTAATCAAATTGTTATTTGTTTTAGGAACCCATATTTTGATAGTCTTGATATTTTTCTTTTGAAATTTCACAACTGGTTTTGGTTTGGAATATAATAAACTAAGATTTTTCTTAGCTTCAGTTTTTTGTACTTTCTTCTTTCTTTTATCACCAAGATGTTTCTTGATTTCTTGTTTTTTATATCCCAAACCTTGTTTATTTGATGCAGATTGTGAATTTTCAATGATTTTTGTCAAATTTTCTCGACCTTTGTTAAAGTTAGAAACATTTTGAGTAATGTCATCAAACTTTGTTTGTAAACTAGCTTTTTCTAGGTCTAGAATTTTGACTTTTTCCTTAAGCTCATGATTTTCAGTAGTGAGAGCATTATTTTTCTCTTTTTGAGCTTCTATTTCTTGACTCAAAAGAGATAGTTGAGAGTCAACATTAGATGATGATTCTTGAATTTTTTCAAGCTCTTTTTCTAATATTTTCTTCTCATCTTTTAACATATCTCGTTCAAACTCTGCTCTACTTAAATCTGCTTTGGCTTCTTTTAGCTGACGTTTTATGTCTTTATATTTGACTATCAATTCAGCATTAATATCAAGCATTTCATCGAATGTAGGAATTTGTACCTCATCTTCTGTTGCCATGAAACATACATTTGCTTGTTCATCTTCCGTATAACTATCACTTTCTGATGAGTCTGTATCATCCCATGTTATCGAGAATGCTCGTTTCTTTGATTTGTCCTTCTTATATCTTAATTTGTCATTTTCTGACTTCTTCTTTTGCTCCGGACAATCCTTGTGCATGTGCCCCTTTTTGTGACAGTTGAAGCATTCTATAGAGGATGATGTTGGTTTATTTGATCCAGATTTCTTTCTGTTATAACGACTGGCTTTTCGCTGTTTTAGGAATTTTTTGAAACCTTTTGCTTTGAATGCCAGATCTTCGTCTTCAGACTCTGATTCATTTTCGTCTTTTTCAGCATGAAATGCCACGTTTTTCTTTTCTTCTTTTTGTTCCTTTCTAGTCTGCAAGTTAGCTTCGTAGGACATTAGATTTCCTATCAATTCATCTGGCTTCATGACAGAATGGTCATTAGCTTCTTCAATTGCTAATACTTTTCCTTCCCATTCACTAGTCAGAGAATGTAGGACTGTTGAAACAACATCAAAATCTGAATATTTTTGCCCTAATCCGATAAGTGAATGATGAATAGTTTGAAACCTTGAATACATATCATTTATTGTCTCATTCGGTTTCATTTTGAAATTTTGAAACCGATTTTTTAGCATGGCTATTTTGGCTTGTTTAACCTTGTTAGTACCTTCATGAGTGGTTTTCAGCGTTTGCCAAATTTGATATGCAGTAGTGCAGATACTAACACGGTTATATTCATTTTGGTCTAATGCACAAAACAACATATTTATTGCTCTTGCATTTACGGTTGCTGCCGTTTTCTCAACCGCAGTCCATTCTGAATAATCAGTTGTTGGATTCACTATTTCTTTTTGAGTTGCATTCCAAGCATCATAACTATTTGATTGCATAAAGAATGACATACGTGTTGCCCAATAACTATAGTTAAGACCATTGAAAAATGGAGGTCTTTGTGTCGATTGACCTTCCATGTAAGTGGTGTTTTGAGTGCTAGTACTTGCGTTATTTGCCATATTACATGAATATATCAAATAAATGTGTTACGGTTATATGGTGGCCGTGCTCTGATACCAAATGAAAAGTTATGTGTACGAGTGCACGTACTAATATAGTACACACGGATCGTGTAATATGGAATATAATATAAATGCGGAAATAGATGATAGTAGCAAAGTAAATAAAAATAGAAAAATCACACCAGAGATTTTTATACTGGTTCGGAGCACCGTCCTACGTCCAGTCCCAGACTTCTATCTGGATTTTCACTATTAACTACTTCGCTTCACCCGGAGGAACAGGTTTACAATACCCGAGCAAACGAACGGGATTTCACGCCTCTAATACACTGAGGACTTCAACACTTGCCTCTTACAACACCGAGGACTTCAACACTTGCCTCTTACAACACCGAGGACTTCAACAAAGATGAATATAATTGTTTGTTGACGATATGTGTTCTTGCTAACACAGTTTTGTCACTTGTAGTACAAACTTCCTATAATCTTATCCTCAAAATATTTGAATGATGTTTTGTGAAGATTAAGGGAAGTATATTACTTATTGAATCAAAAGATATGAAATAATTTCAATGATTCAATAAGCAATTAAAATAATTGAGAGCTTTTAGAATGCAGGAGTATTTAGAAAGTAAGATCAGAAATTAGAGTAAAAAATATATATATATTCATATATTCATATTTTTTGAATCAATGATTTAGATGAGTTTATATAGAGAAAAATGGTTGTAACTCTTTGTGAACAATAGCCATTAATAGATATGATCATTGATGAAAGGTAAGAGATGCAACCATTGGAGAAAGAAGTGTCTTTTGGAAAAGGTTGCTCTCTGTTTAAAAACGGTCGACAGGTCAAAAAATGGCCAGTAGACAGGATTTCAAATATATAGTCATTATGTGCATGTGTGCACGTTCATTGTGCATTTTACACAGAAACGGCTGACCGCCTGATTTAATACCGGTCGACCAGTCCCTGTCAAATTGCTCAATGAATGTGCAATGTTATTCAAACGTATATATATCGATTATATTGAGGTGCATGATTATTTGAGGATAGATTTTAACAAGTTTATCACTATTACAATATCAAATAATCAACCTATAATCTAGAGTACCATATGTAGCTCTTTTGTGCCTCTTTATAGCCATGATGTCTTTGTTTTGTCGATCTCCTTTATTTCTTTGTCAGAAATAAAAAACTTCGTAGAATATGTGACTCAACATTTTCCCACTTCTGCTTAACCATAAGTTTTAAATCAGGTGCTTATTTACTGATTCAACCTCCAACTATAATGCAGGCACTTTAGGCCTAGATCCAGGAACACAATCCAATGAAGACAACACACTACAATAAACCAAACTTCAATCGCTTAATCGCTCTTACCCTACATGCTATATTTGACTATGACGAATATCAGATACTACTGAAAATCCTAAGCAAATCGTGCTTAATCGTATATCGCCATTGCAGATTCTAATCGATAATCGCAGTCATCAAAATTTTAGCAGTTAATGGAAATCAACAAATTATTACCTGAGTGGTAAGTTTGATGGATATCGATTGGGGATGCTTGAGCTTAACTATTTACATGGTGGTCGATAATCGCCGATCTAGGGGTTTTTTTCCTGTAGGATGCTGAATAACTAAAAGAGAAATGGTATCAATAACATATTTGAATGAATACGCAAAGACAGAAAGTAGAAGAGATAGGCAATTATTGAAAATCAGTTGATAATCGCCATTAGACATTAGAGCGCAGATTTAGTTTTTTTCCCCTGTAGAAGCGAGAGGGAGCATCGCGTTGAAAAGAACGTAAAACAAAAGGGTATTTTGGTCATCTCAGAAAGACATGGTTGATGTGAAGACCCACAAATCTGTACTCCTTGAATATACACTAATCTCCATAGATTAACTCAAGATGAACAGAAATACGAATTATCAATGTTTAAGAAAAAGAAAAAAAAAAGATAGAAGAAGAGAAAAAAGATAGAAAATAGAACAGAAAGAAAACAACTGAACAACATCAGAATCTCACAATTCGCAGCGGAACAACATATAATAATAATAAATGAATAATCTTTAAACAAAGAACTATATCAGTTATTACATTATACATTACATTACATCATATCATCAGAGTGTACAACAACAAACAACATCAACAGCGGAAAAGAAATACTATATACTAATAATACGCCATGCCATCCAGCTTGCTTCCAGCAACTCCAGAATATCCTGATAAAATAAAATTTTACAAATCATTTTCAATCATATTTAACTCAATTTCAATTATTTCCATAATTTCACATATTAAATTATCGATTTAGTTATTCAATTAAATCCAATTTTTCGAAATAAAATTTATTCGACTTAAAAATTTCACTTATAAATATTTAAAATTAATTAAATATTCAAATTTAAATTAATAAAAATTCTGGGTCGTTACAGTCGATGCTTATTCAACGAAGTATCATTGTTAGTAGTAAAGATGTAATGGATCTTCTTCTTCTTTTAACTGCTTAGGAATTAGAATGCAAGTTGTAGTTTCGAATCAGATGAGAAATAAAATGGCTTCCTAAGCCTCTTTCTTCTTCTACATGTTCTTTTTTTGTGTTCATTTTATTTACATGCTTTCTTTTATTACATGTTAATAGTTTTGAATTTATTCCATTCAAGTTAGCTAGATTTACTTCTTTTTAATTAGATAGCTCTCTTTTTAGTTTTGTTTCTTTTATGTTGAAATCTCTGTGTGTTGAAATGATAGCACAATTGAGAAGCTAAATCCCTACAATTTAGGGGTAATGAAGCTCTCTTAAATCATGTAGATTCAACAGAACTTTCATTATATGATCTTCTTTGTGCTTAATGGAAAAATGGATGTTTATGTGATTAGTGTTTCATGTTGAATTTGATAGTCTATGTTGGCATAACAAATAGGCTATGCTTGATCACATTATTCACAAATTGCATCTTCATCAAAATATGAATATGGAAATGAAGTGAAATTATAATCAAAATTTGATGATCTATGTTGCTAATTAATAGCAAATAGATCATGTTTAAAATTGATTTTAGTTTCAATCTTTATGCCAATTTTCATGAGAGTTTAAAAGTAGGATTAGATGTGTATTATAGTTTGATGGTTTAAGATTTGTTAATTAATAACACAAATAGGCCTTGCTTATGATCATACATCACTATTCCTACTTAGATTAGAAAGAGATCATCATTTGATTTTATGTTGATTTTTTTGAAAATAGGAAAGTGGATTTGCAACTAAATTGATTTCTAATCTCATATTTTCCATTACTTTTGTTCTAGCCTTTTGTTTTACATTTTTAGCTAATCTGTAACGACCCGGAAAATTTTAACAATTTTAATTGATTCTATAACGTATTTAATTGAATATTTGTGAAATCTTATAATAATTGAATTTTTAAATAAAATATTTATATATTTAGAATACGTATATTTAAATATAGCAGATTGTAAATTTTCAAATAATTTTATGGAAGTTTATTTAATTGAGAAAACGTGCTGTCCAATTCAAGCTATTAATTGCTTTAATTGAATTCTGAATCAGAGCGTAACGGTTTCTTTTTACTACCGTTAAAGATTTCTATTGCTTAATACTTTTCCAATTCAGGTAGACTTTTCCATTCGTAACCAGTAATAAATTTGAGATCATCGACCTTGCTTTTATTATTCCTTGTAGTTTCGTGCACTGACTTTACCTTTCCCACTACCCATAATTTTCTCTATACGTTTCTTTTGCAATTGAAGCGTATATTTATATTTATGGTGGTGCGTTTATTCTGGTCTCTCTTTATTTTTGTTTTAACGCTTGAAAGAATCTCAAATCATCAAGCTAGTAGCATCCGTTCCTTCCCTCGCTTTCATAAGGCCTATAATATATAAACCACTTGCTTATAGATCTGAACACAACTTTGTCATCAAATTTAATGTGCCTTCCTCTCCCTATTATTTCGGTTCCAACCTTCCTAGTGAATGGCTTTAATAATTTTTGGCTAAATCATAGCTACGGACTTTTCAAATTTCTTTCATTTTTTATTTTTTTCCAATTCCTTCATTTGCTTCAAAATTTTTGAAGTGCCTAATCATCTCAGCATGTATATATAATGTAAGCCTACCTTTCCTTAGAAAGCTATTGCTCACAAAATTTCCTGATTTCTTTCCTTTTATCCATTTTTATATCCTTGACTTTCAAAACTCATTTTGTGTTGTACAAACAAACAAAAATTTATTGCTTTAAGTGTATAGCTAAATCAACTATTGACCATTACAATTACTTTTATTTGTATATTCATTTCAATTTATTACTTAAATAACGTTTTGATGAATTAATGGACAGCTTTACGTTTCTTTTTCTTTTGAAAAACTTTATATTTATAGTGTACGTTTCTTTTGCATTTCAAAGATTTGAAACATGCTGCCCCATTTAAGCCATTAATTGTTTTAATTATTTTCTTAATCAACATATAAACGTTGCTTTTTATTATTCCAGGATTTACATCCATACTTTAATCTCTCCTGTTCCATTTATTTCATTTGAAATCTAAATTTATTTACCATTCATTTATACGCCTCTTTCTCTTCCTCTTTTTACGTTATTTCCCTGCTTGCAAGATCTGTTGTCATTCCCGTATTTATTTCTTTCCTTTTTGAAATTTAAAACGTATACGTTTTACATTTATTTATTTCTAAACCATCCATTGCCTTTCCTTTAAATCAATCCATTCTCTTCTTATTTGTTTTAATTTATTTCCTCTTTTCACCAACACTCAATCTTTATACATATTTGTTTTAATTCATTTTCTCTATTCATGTGCATTCAATCTTTATACATATTTGTTTTAATTTATTTTCTCTTTTCACCAGCATTCAATGTTTATATACATATTTGTTTCATTTTATTTCCTCTGTTCACCAGCATTTAATCTTTATATATTTGTTTTAATTTATTTCCTCTTTCTTTTTTTTTCTCCTTAAATTATAGGAATAAATTCCTAAATTTCCTCTAGCCATTACTATCTTTATTTCTTGCCACTTTAAACAAAATTTCTTTCCACTCTATCAATGTGAGGCTTCTCTTATAAATACAAATCACTCGTACATACCCTACTCCATATCAATAGATCTTCATCTCCTCTCTTGCGTGTGAAGCTTCTTCTGTAGGTAAATGGCTGCACTAATTTTTTTTTTCTTCTTATTTCTTTTCTTTTTCTTCTTCTTTTTCCTCCTTTTCTTTTGTTTTCTTATTGTTTATATTGCTTTTGCTTTTCCTTTATTTTAAGCATAACATGCTTCAAGTATATATTTTACATTATAAGTATGTTTATATAGGGCAGCGCAAGTATACATTAAATATAAATTTATAAACATTTGCATTTGTTCTATGGTTAGTTTTATATGAGTATTTATTGAAATTTGTTTAGTATGACTTTTGAATATACATTGGGTTATTTCATACTGTTTATATATAATATAAGATGTTTAACAGTCTGCATATATGTTACAGCATGTAAGATTTTTATAAAAAAAAAGAAAGTTGTTAATTTTATATTGTATTGTTTATAAAAAGGTGTTAATTTTATAATATATATATTGTGGGACAGTATACATTTATAAACATATTAATATACAGTAAGTTATAAAACATAAGTTTGATATATAGGTAGAGTTTGCATGGGTTTAAATTTCCTTCTGTTGTTTAAAATATAGTTGTAGAGTTATAAAATTTTGGGGAGAATATATAGTATAATATATTTTAAGTTAGTTTGTGTGTCTGTCCAGAGATGAATTATTATACAAATACAGTTTTATAAGATCTACGATTTGTTGTTTTAAAATGTAAGTTTATACTAGTGATTATATGGGTTAAAATTTGACATTGATATTTTTAAGATGATAAAGAAAGTTTAATGTAAGTGTTAACATGTAAGAAATGCCTGAAGCCTGTTTTAATATTAAAGAAAGTACTGGAATTTAAATTGTTAAATTAAGTTGGAGCTGTGCTCTCACCCTTCTCTTTCTTATAAATATTTTGCAAAAGGTAAATTTATATCAAGTATAAGGTGTGTAGTGTTTCAACAAATTAAGAAAAGTCGATATTGGTCTTAACAATAATAATGTGGAATGTTGACTTAAATGTTGATTTAAATATGATTATAAAAAATTTATGTTAATATTGGCTTTAAACATAGTTTTGCAGTTTTCTATTATTTGCGTTTGTTTGAAAACGTATGTATGTATATGTAATTTTAATGCGTTTCAAAACTAATATTGGTTAAGAGAGTAGTATAATAGAATAATATTTGTATTTCATTTCGGTCTGCATAAAGCAGTTTCTGATCTATTTTCATCGATCTCTATTTATCAGTTGTCCATCGTATTCGTGCCAATCTTGCTTCGCTTTGAAAATTTTGTTTGGATTTGTTCGATGTCTAGTTCGTGATCCAGCGTAGCTCAATTATTTGTCCAATCTATCTAGCCTCGAAAGGTGAGCAATCACTCACGATTAACATTTTTTTATTCATTAAATTTGATTTCAATTGAAACGACAATTGAAATATGCTGCTGTAGTTATTTAAATTTGTTATATATGCTATTATCTGTAACTGTTCACCTGCGGGATATGACATCATGTCCTGTTGTTTATATTATATTGTTATTGATGATATATGCCTGTTATTTTATTGTATTATCTGTTATCACTCTGCAAGTTCCCTGTAGTTTAGAAATCACTATGGGTTGAAATGATACATACCCGAACGGACTTTAGAATAGGAGAAAATCGTTATGGGTTGAAATGATAAACCCAAGCGATTTTCATTTAATTGAATTTGGGATTACGGGTTGAAATGATATCCGCCCGTATATATTTAGTGTACGGATTGAAATGATAAACATCCGTAGCACTAGACTATATGATAGGAAATATATACAGACATTGTTGGTCCATATATATAAATATTTTGAAATTTAATTCATTGTTTTGGAAAGAAATATATGGTCTTATTAAATGTTAATCCTTAAATTTTTTTTATATATAAAGGGTAATGATATATAGATTTAATAATATTTAATTTAGTCAAAATTTGATTTAATACATAAACTATGATAAATATTTATGTAAATTTTATTCCAAAAAGTATTCTGCAATTTACTAAGATTGGGAGATAAATGTGGGTTTATCTAAATGGTATTTAAATAAGGATTTATTCAATTAAATCAATTTGAAATTATTGAATGGGAAATTTAAGGGTATGATTTTGTAATTGGATTTTTATTTAAGTGATTTAATGAATATTTCACGTTTAAATAAATTAAAGAAAATATTGAGTAAAATGTAATTTAAGGTTACTTAAATGATATTGTATCTAATGAGGGATTAATTTAAGACTAGATAATAATGAGGTTAAATCGAGATCTATATGGAACTATTAAATTGAACATTTAATTAAATATTAAAGCTTTGAACTATATTGGGATTTAAATGGTTTATTTTGAGATTCGGATATGTATTTGAAATCAGTATAGTTGAATTTATTATTTAGAAACTAAATTGATTAAAAAGTTCGTTTGAAACGTTGAATACAAAGTTTTGAAATATATTGAATATAAAGGGTATTTTGTGATTTCAAATCCGAATTTGAGATCGATAAAATTGAAGTGGTTATTTTAGAAATTGAGTTGAATTTAAATTAATAAATTGAGATTGAAATAGATTTAAATGGGATGGTCGGGTTGATGTTAAACGATTTGTTAAGTTGCGGGAATTGAAATTACTTTACTGTACAAATTATTTAATATATAAAAATACTATTTGGGAAGTATAGAGATATTTGAAGTGAAAATGATATTTGGTTTTTAAGTATAAATTAAGTTGAAAAGACTATAGTGTTATAGTGTATATTTCTATCTTTTAGATAGTTCCATGGACCCTTAGAGGATGGTTATCCCAAACATCCTCTAAGTTAATTATATTTCAGTTGATATTTCACTTGAGTTAGATTTATAGATATAAGAATGTTAATCCTGACTCGAGTGTTTTGTGTTTTGCTTTACGCTCGGGTCATACTGAGAGATACAACATTTGAGACTCACCTTCGAAGTTGGAGCTTTGCTTGAAGATCTAGCTATCTATCCCTTCAGTCATCTAGTTGATTGCTTCAGAGAAGCCATCTGTTGCATTGGAGACTTCATGGCATTTGAACAATTCGGTTGTATTTTATTTCTAACTCTGAGGTATATAGTAGCTTCATGAACTACTATTCTTTATCTATTCCGCTTCATTGTATTACTCTGTGTAAGTGATCTATGATTGATTTATTTACTGTATATTTTAAGTTTTGTCAAATTTTATTAACAATTCGGTATTTTGAATTATTCAAGTCGGACAGGTACAGTTTTATTGTCGATTTGAATGGTCCAAAATAGCGGGTGGTTACATAATCACAATCTCAATTTTGGTTTAATTTGATTGAATAGAAAAATTTAAAATCTACATAATTTCCTGCAGATCGACCCGTATTCGCCACGTACTAGCATTGTATGTCGTGCGCTTGTTGTTAATTTCTATTTTAAATTTTTCGACTATTTTCTAAACGGATAGAAAATTAGTCATTAAACAAGTTTTTGGCAGCGTCGCTAGGGAATTGTTTGATTTTAGTTTTCTATTCTTCGAATTATTTTTCTTTGGTTTTATTGTGTGTTTGCTTTGTGTGTTAACTAGCATTGTAAAAAAAATGTGTTGTGTGTTTGTGTGATTTTTGTTTTCATTTGATTGTGTGCTTGTCCTTTTCTACTTGTTTTTACATTTATATATAAAAAAACATACAATTTCAAAAAAAATTAATTCCTTTTTTATTTTCACTTACAATTTTTATTACAAATTTTTGTTTCTACTTCAGTATTCTCTGTTTACAATTTTTTTCAACAATACTGTGCAACCTGTGCACTGTGTTATAATTTCCGCTCTGCATATATCAAACTTCTACCACTTGACACTATCTTCTACCTACTGCTACTGCCATTAACTCCATTCTCATCCCTACCCACCACCTCAAGATTCCTCCATCTTCATATCACCTTCCACTGTCTTAAAAACACATCCACCTCAACCATCAAACTCCCCTACTCAAACATTTGCACATCACCCTATATATCTCCTTCTACTTCATCAACAACAAGCCATGCCATCCATATACAAAATCACCACAAGCATGTTCTTCCACTACAAAAACTTACAAGCATCCACTAGTGCCTATACCTGTGCATAGGTCAACTACAACACCTCCGCTTGCATCAAATCCGCATATAACCATTCATTCATCGTCCATTCATCTACTGCACTGTACCACACCAGACATATCTACCTGCTGCTGTTATACCACTCCACCATATTTCTACAACTCCACTCCTCCAACAAAGCAAAACAACAAAATACAACCAACAACAACGTAATATAACCTTCTGCAACCCTCTCCAAACCCAATTCAATAACCCCACAGTGCCTTGTTTCATCACTTGCATACTCGAGCCTGTCCTTCTACTGCACATCTACACACCTCAATCACTGCTATAAAAAGTTGGTCATATTACCATACAACAACAACCACAATCAACATCATTATAGACCATGCATACATCCCAAAGATAAACTTCATCAAGCTGCACACTTCACAACTGCCTGAATATATACAACAGTAGCTCCTTCACCAGCAAAACCAAGACCAAAACTCTAGCTCATTCTCACTACAGTTCAAATCCTCCGTTGAGCAACTTCGCACTCCACCATCCCACAAAATGCTTCAAGTACATCACTCACCTCTGACCATCCCACAAACATACAACCATCAACATATATCAGTCCATCTCCTTGCCAACTACAATCTTCCCCGTGTTGCACACACTGCCAAACATTCCCACACAATCAATTGCCCATATTGATCCACAATCACACCATACAGCTACAATCCCCCCAACCATACCATCAAAACCTCTTCTCAGCAACCCCTTGTAACTTCTTATCACCGCTAACCAATATAATGAGCAAACTCCTAAAATACTGCTGCTACGTTGACTAAATTCCGGATATAACCAAATTCGAATCGCTTTCGAAGATCCAGAGAAGACAACCTTCACATGTCCCTTTAGCACATTCATTATCGACGTATGCCCTTTGGCTTTTGTAACACTCCAGCTACGTTTCAAAGATGCATGGTCAGCATCTTTTCTGATATGACCGAATGTTTTCTCGAAGTGTTTATGAATGATTTTTCTATCTTTGGAGACTCTTCTTCTAAATATTTACACCATCTTGAACTTGTTCTTAAACGTTGCAAGGATAAACACTTAACACTAAATTGGGACAAATGCCACTTTGTGGTGACTCAGGGCATAGTCCTTGGACATGTCATTTCAAACAAAGGCATTGAGGTAGATAAAACAAAAATCAATGTCATTGCAAATCTACCCATTTCCAACTCTTTTAAGGTCATTTTCTCTTTCCTTGAGCACACGAGTTTTTATCGACGCTTTGTGAAAGATTTTAGCAGGATTGCTCGACCTCTTATGACTCTTCTTGGAAAAGAAGTTCCATTCGATTTTAACTCTGGTTGTATCTTTTCTTTTGAATGGCTCAAAAATGAACTTGTTCTTCTCCATTAATTTTCTCACTAAATTGGGACCTTCCATTTGAAATAATGTGTGACGCTTTAAACTTTGCAGCTGATGTTGTCTTAGGACAACGCATCAACAAGATCCTTTACATTATCTATTACGCTAGTATGACTTTGAATAATGCTCAACTTAATTACACAACCACCGATAAAGAGCTTCTAGAGGTAGTTCTTGCTCTCGAAAAATTCCGACAATACTTGATAGGGTCACACATTACTGTTTACACAGAGCACTCTGCTCTTCGATATTTTTCCGCTAAAAAAGAAGCTAAGTCTCACTTAATTTGTTGGATCCTTTTACTACAAGAATTCAATATTGCAATCAAGAAAAAAAAGGATCCAACAATGTCATAGCTGATCACTTGTCTCGTCTTTCCAACACACCATCGCCTTTACCAATCAATGAAAATTTCCCGATGAACAACTTCTTTCTATTTCTATCGATCCATGGTACGCTGATATAGTAAACTACTTAGTCACTAAAGGAACTCCCTCATCTTGGTCCAAATAGGACAAATGCAAATTCATGTCCCAAGTGAAATATTTCTATTGGTACGATCCATACTTTTTCAAATGTTGTCCTAACCAAATCATTCGACGTTGCGTCTCGGATAATGAAACAAGGAGTGTTTTTTCGTTTTGCCATGATCAAGCGTGCACTGGACATTTCGGTCCTCGATAAACTGTAGGAAAGGTGCTCCAGTGTGGTTTCTATTGGCCGCTCTTTTCAAAGACTCATTCAAATTTTGTAAAACTTGTTGTCGATGCCAAATGCTTTGAAGAATCGTTTGATAAAAAATGATACCTCTAAATCCCATTCTTACAATCGAAATGTAACGACCCAGAATTTTTAGTAATTAAAATTCGAATATTTAATTAATTTTAAATATTTATAAGTGAATTTATAAGTCGAATAAATTTTAATTTGAATTTTTGGATTTAATTGAATAATTAAATCGATAATTTAATACGTTAAATTATGGAAATAATTGAAAATTGGGTTAAATATGATTGAAAATGATTTGTAAAATTTTATTTTATCATATGGGAGTTAGAACGATATTTTGGAACTTTTTAAATCGAATTAAAAGTTAAATTGTGAAAATTGAATATTTTAATATTAAAATCGACTAGTGAAAATAGTCAATTCTTGAACAGTCTCAGAATTGAACGAAACCAGTTTCATTAGATCCGTAATAGTTAGTTATTACCGGATTTCAAATTTCGTGTCAATCGGAGTTATCGTTTGATCGTGGCAGCTCGAAACGCATCGATTTATTTTTAATTTTAATTTGGCGAGCTAAAATAGCCATTTTTCAAAAAGTCTCGGATTTCGATGAAACCAGTTTCATCGGATCCGTAATGTGATATTATTGTATGGTTTCAAATTTCAAGTCAATTGGATTTACCGTTTGTCCGATACAAATTAAAACGCCTAGAAATCGATTTAAATCGGTTTAATTTAAATTGAGCGTTTACAGCCATAACTCGCACAGATGTCCGAATTAGCTTTCGAAACCTATTCCATTGTGTCCGGAACGCGGGATAAACCCTAGGTACGTCAGTTTCGGCGCGTAAATCGGAGTTCGGAATTTCCGGGATGAATAGTGTCGATCGATTTTCCTATAAATACACCCCCTACCCTTCATAAAATTAAAAAAAAAAGTCAAAACCCTAAACCTAATTTGCTAGCCGCCACTTTTAGGTTGAATGGCCAGAAATTCTCCTCTTTCTCCCCTCAATCACTCTCAATCCATCAAGAATTAGCCAAAGTGCTCAACTACAAAGTCGAAGAGCTCGACGAGAGCTTCGATTCCATACGGTGATGATCAGAAATGGTGCAACGTAGAGGGAGATAGATGGGGCCGTTTGCAGCAGGTCACGCGCGCATTTTGGGGCTGTAGAGGTGGCCGAGCTTCAGGTGGGGGATGGTGGTGGTAGCTCTCGCGAAGAGCTTCGATTTGCAAGTGGTTTGATGTGATTTCGTCGAGTATAGGTGGAGTAATATTAAACCCTAGTATTGGATTCATGGGTTTGTGGTGTCGGCCTTTGTCTGTAGAAGATACGTGAGGGAGATGAAGGTAGGGAACGGTCCAGATGAGGAGTTGTGGGATCTAAGGGCTGTAGATGCTTAGGGTATAAAAAAATTAAAGTTTATGTTGATTTGTTTATATAAATCATGTACAAACTTCAAAAATGCATAACTTTTTCATACGAGGTCGAAAAAATGCAAACTCAGTTGCGTTGGAATCATATGGACGAGCACTACGCGATGGAGTTGGTTTGGAGTCGTTTGGAGTTAGTGAGAATTTTGGGTAAAATTAAACGTCCGTTTAATTTTATTCGAAATAAATCGCTGAAAACGAAATTAAAATCAAGGTGAGAATTTCTCACTCAATCGAATCAGTTTCGATTTTATTTTATATAGTTAGATTTAAAATATTTGAATGCATGTTTGAATGATGATTGTTATCTATTGATTGTTAAAATAGACATTATGCGCCGTTATTAAGCGGATGTTATTTATTAAAAACATATACCGCGAATATTTCATAAACAGTGAAATTGGTATTATATATGATAGCAATATATATATATATATATTGGCATATGTATATATTGGAGTTGATTGATTTCCCGTATTTTTTTAGCGGATGAGACCCTATTACGCCGTTATTAAGCGGATAATATTTAATAAGAACATATACCGCGATAATTTTGTACTGGAGCGAAATTGGTATTGTGCTAATGTTTTTGGATGCAGGAAAACAGGTTGGAGGGATCCAACTGGATTCCTCAACAGTTTTTATTTGATTTCAGATATTTTGATATTTGATGGATTTTCATATCGATATATGACATCGCTGTTGTCGTGATTGACTATTTGGTGTGTAGCATCATTGGACCAGATTTTGGGGATTTTAAAATGATTTATAAAGTGATTTTTGAAAATATACTTTATGTTTGGAATTGATCCATATTAAATAAATAAACGTTATAATTTTTAAAGTTATAAAAATTATGATTTTTGAGAAATATAGTTAAAAACTGATTTTTGAGAATATGATGCTATTGATTTTATAAAAGAGTTTAATCGGGATTTTAGAATTTATTGAGAAAAGTTAAATATAGGATTTTATAAAATTTAATTATTTTATGAATCAAAAATGGTGAAATAATAAAGGAGATTAAAGACGTTTTAAAGAATAATATAAATTGATTTATATTAAGAGATTTATAAATGGATATTTATAAATTGAAATGTTGACATTATAAAACGAGTTTTTATAAGTGTTTAAATGAAGTGGAAATGAATTTCATAAATGAATGAAATTTATGGAATTATAAACTGTGAAGTTATAAAAGAAATTTATAAATAGTAAGATTTATAAATTTGGTGAAATTATTTGAAGAATAGATTGGTTAAAGAAATGGATCTTATAAGTTATAAGATTTATAAATTGGAAAGTCTTTAAAAGAACGATTTTGTAAAATAATCGTTTTATAAGCATTTAACTTATAATTTGAATTTTTGGTTTATAATGGAGTTATAAAGTGAATAGGTTAATAAAGAAAATTTATAAGGAAAGAAGTTTTTATAAATAAATAGAAATGGAATTTATAAACGTTGTTTTATAAATTCACAAAAGACTTATTTTGATAAGTAAATGGTTATAACTTATTTATGGAGTTATATTCACGTTTTTGACTGTGAATAATACTTTAAATAAAATGTATAAAAGGATGAAATTGTTAACGTAGTATATTCACGTTTTTGAATAGTGAATAAGATGTTAAAGAAATTGTTTTGAATGTGATATTTGAAATAGAATTAAAACGATCTAACGAAGTTTTAATTGTGTTGAGATTCGAAACCATAGATTTCAACATTTATTGTTGAAATAGACGTTTTCGAGAAATGAAAAGGAAATGGTGGACTATAACACTGTTGTTATAGTAAATGATTTCCGAAAGGAAATGTTTTGTATAGTATTGGGATTTATATATCTATTTTAATTTCGAATCCCTATACTAGTGATTTTGGGTTGTCGTAACGATGTTTTATGCAACATTCGTTTTGGCCCAAATAAATATGTTTAAGAGAATGATTTCCTTAAAGAATGAAATATATACTTAATTTCGATTGAAGTATATTGAATATTTTCCAAGTGTTGAAAAATAAATAAAAATTGTGAATTACTTATGAATAAATAAGTATGGAATTGTTTTCCAATATGAAGTGATATTTAGAATTTATCTTTTTGAAGATAAATTGCAAATGAATAATTGAAATCGAATATTCATTGATATTTTGGAATTATAAATTCACTAAGGAATTTATAAAGGAAGTGGAATTTGTCTAAAAATAAATATTGATTTATTTTTGAAGTATTGAAATCATATATCTTGTAGAGATATTTTGGAAAATAAATAATTTGGAATCTGGTGATGTGTGCATATTCATTGATAGTTCAATAACCGACTATCAATATTTCCCTTTGAATGGGTAATTGATATGATTTGTTTGAATGTGAATGCTACACTTATTTTTGAATAAGCGCTCACTATTCGGGTTAACCGGGAAAGGACCATGGGGTCGTATAACCCATTCCGAATATGTGATACGTCGTTGTGAATTGCATTGAAGATCGGTGTTGAAGACCCGGTATTTGCGAGAGCGATAGGATGACCTGTCGATTTACTCTGCACCGAGTTGCTCCGGTATAGAATTCTCCATATGTGATGGTGAATCCGATCAGGATTGTGAATATCCGGATTGCAAGGACTTCTTTGTAAGTGCCTTCGGTTTTGTTCGAGCCCGGAACAGACTTGTATGGATTGTGTGTCTGACATTACAAGTTGTGATATAAAGCCGATTTCTTTCAAATATATTTCTGTTGGTGGCGAAGAATTTATTCTTTTAGCTTAACACCCTTCTCTGAGACGTACGAGCTCAGAGGTTATATAGTTGAAGTTATCAGCGATATATTCCCAATTTGGTAATGTGACATGCTGAGTGTTGCTGTAAATGATCATTGTGTTGATTATTGTGATAGGATCATTTATTTGATCGTCTATCTTAGTGATCATTGTGTTGATCATTTGTTGACCCAAAGCATGGCTTTTGTATAAAGTATGTTTTTGTGGACGTGACTTCATCGAGCCTCACACCCCGGAAATGGTCAAAACAGGAAAGATGCGGCAAGGTTATAAGGGGTAGCACCCTTTAGGGTATGTACATTTCCTTCTGGATAGAGGTGGTATCATGGTATGGAGCCCAGATATTTAACCTATGTGGTTACTACGAATTTATTACTTTGTGGTTGTTGGTTTTCGGGATCCCGTGAGAAAGGTCGTTTACGATCGGGGAATGGCGTGCTCGTGTCAGTAGTTACCCAGTTAGGGGTAACCCGGCCTTGTGTTGGCAGAGTTCCGGTTTGGTTCTCGGGGATGTCTTTCCAGAGGCATTCTCATGTGGCAATGGGAAGTTCCTTGGCCTGACCATTTGTTGGAAATCCAAAGAAACAATACGAAACTTGTACGGTATTAGTTGTAGAACCTATCATTCACTTATGGTGTCGCAACACTGTTTGGATGGTAGCTATAGTAGACATACGATAATGGTCGTATGTTGGCTAAGATTTATATTCTACTTTCGAAATGAATTTCTTCTACACTATGCACTAGTAATAATATCAAATGTTATTTTAAATGCGTATCAAGCATCTTTGACTATCATAAGGAGAAATCTCCTCCGATTCTGCGTTTGGATTGTGTGTGTGCGGGAGGCCTTATGGTAGTCTCATTTTTAAAAGCATTGCGAATTGAATTTAAAAATATTCCTCTATTTTGATTTTAAAGATAAATAAACTGTTTTTGAGTTCTCACACCAGTCACATGACTGACTTGGAGTTTATTGTTTTCCTTCCTAAACTCTGGGTGCCCACCAATTTCCACACGGGCAGTCGAGAGTTAAGGTTTATCAGGATATTCTGGATATTCAGGAGTTGCTGGAGGCAAGCTGGATGGCATGGCGTATTACTTATATAGTATTTCTTTTTCCGCTGTTTGTTTGATGTTGTACACTCTGATGATATGATGATATGATGTAATGTGATGTAATGTAATAACTGATATAGTTCTTTGTTTAAAGATTATTCATTTATTATTATATGTTGTTCCGCTGCGAATTGTGAAATTCTGATGTTGTTCTTGTTTTCTGTTCCGTTTTATTTTCTCTGTTTCCTTTCTCTTCTCTTTTATTTCTATTTTAAAATTTTCTATCTTCTTTCTTCTCTCCTCCCTATTTTCTATCTTCTTCTCTCCTTCTCTTTCCTTAATTTCTTTTTTAAAAAACCCTCAGTGTTCGGTTTTCCGTCGTTCGATTCCTCGGCAGTCGATAAAGTGAGTGTCGATGTCGAATTTTCGGAAGACGAAGAATCGTGTCCTGACAATGTGGTATCAGAGCTTATGGTTAAGCGACAACCATGGTTCTGTTGGGTATTACTCATTAGAGATAGAGTCAGTAGTACTCAAGGATGAGTTTGAGTGTAATAATAGCTATGAGAGCGTATTTGTTAGTGAATATAAAATTGTTTTATATTGTGATGATTGGTTTGTTGAGTGGTATATAGATTCTGGTTAATACGAGTAATTAACGTTGTTGATAGGGATCTTTAAACACTTGAATAGAACAATTCGACACAGTATTGTTTTTAAAAATTGGGTAAATGAAATAATTTTACCTTGATTATATTTTATATATAAAGGAATAATTTTTCAGAATTATTAAAGAGTATATAAGATGATTGTTTAGTTGTTTGAATAATCTAAATAAAAGAATATTGTATAAGCAAAAGAATTATAAGAATTGAATTATAATTAAAGTGATTTACAATTGTGAAATAAACTTATATATATATAAGAAGTGAAACTATATGGATATATTTAGGAATTTAAGTTATGTAAAAACAAGTGATGTTTATAAATGGAATATAACTTAAGTGATATGGAATGAAGTTGATATTAGTATCAAAGTAAATTAATAAAATTAAGTGATGAATATAAACTTGAGTTATATAAATAAATTGAATGAATATAAGCAAAAGAATTTGGTTGTAATTAATATACATTGATTGTATATAATTCATTAAGAAGTAATGAAATTGAAAGCTAAAGTAATTGAAATCCAATTGGAAGTTAAGTAAATTTTGAATAGAAGTGAATTTGATTTGGAAGTGAACCAACTTGAATGTGAATTAGTGAATATAAACTAATTGAAAATGAATGTTAGTAAGAACATCCACTGTATATGAATCAAATGTGATTTAAATTGAAAACCATTTCATTGTATATAAATGAGAATATAAATGAATATTTATTGGTTATGGATGCTAGTTAAATGATAGTTGGTTGATGGTTGAATATATATTGCTATTGAATGCATTTGCTATGTTGGCATATATAGTAATTATGTTGCTATATGTTGTATATTGATACTATTGTCTATATGCATGTTCTCATGTTGTTTGTTGAGTGATTAGTAGGTGCGGATCGCGTTTGCTTCGCATTTGGAGCTCGCTTTTGCGCTATATTAGCCGTATATGCTTGCTAATAAAATATAAGGTACATATCTCGGATTAAATATCGTACTTTTACACTTTTTTCCCTTCGGGATGCCTCATTACTTGATGAGATGTATATTTGTGATATATATACTGTCATATTTTTTTTTTCGGATCGAGCCGCGCAAAGGAGACTATGGCGAATTTTTCCGAAAATTAAAGGCGTTAGAAAATTTTTGAGAAAATTGGAAAATTTTGAAAACTTTAACTTTGATTTTGAAATTGAAAGTTAAACAATAGTAATTGTTTTTGAAAAGATAACTAAGTATGATTTGAAAACTTAGTAAAGTTATTGTAAGAAGTTTAATTATGAATTTTGGAAAGTTAATAGATTCTGTAACTTTTCTTACTTGTTAATTTCGAGGACGAAATTCTTTTAAGGGGGAAAGATTGTAACGACCCAGAATTTTTAGTAATTAAAATTTGAATATTTAATTAATTTTAAATATTTATAAGTGAATTTATAAGTCGAATAAATTTTAATTTGAATTTTTGGATTTAATTGAATAATTAAATCGATAATTTAATACGTTAAATTATGGAAATAATTGAAAATTGGGTTAAATATGATTGAAAATGATTTGTAAAATTTTATTTTATCATATGGGAGTTAGAACGATATTTTGGAACTTTTTAAATCGAATTAAAAGTTAAATTGTGAAAATTGAATATTTTAATATTAAAATCGACTAGTGAAAATAGTCAATTTTTGAACAGTCTCAGAATTGAACGAAACCAGTTTCATTGGATCCGTAATAGTTAGTTATTACCGGATTTAAAATTTCGTGTCAATCGGAGTTATCGTTTGATCGTGGCAGCTCGAAACGCATCGATTTATTTTTAATTTTAATTTGGCGAGCTAAAATAGCCATTTTTCAAAAAGTCTCGGATTTCGACGAAACCAGTTTCATCGGATCCGTAATGTGATATTATTGTATGGTTTCAAATTTCAAGTCAATTGGATTTACCGTTTGTCCGATACAAATTAAAACGCCTAGAAATCGATTTAAATCGGTTTAATTTAAATTGAGCGTTTACAGCCATAACTCGCACAGATGTCCGAATTAGCTTTCGAAACCTATTCCATTGTGTCCGGAACGCGGGATAAACCCTAGGTACGTCAGTTTCGGCGCGTAAATCGGAGTTCGGAATTTCCGGGATGAATAGTGTCGATCGATTTTCCTATAAATACACCCCCTACCCTTCATAAAATTAAAAAAAAAAGTCAAAACCCTAAACCTAATTTGCTAGCCGCCACTTTTAGGTTGAATGGCCAGAAATTCTCCTCTTTCTCCCCTCAATCACTCTCAATCCATCAAGAATTAGCCAAAGTGCTCAACTACAAAGTCGAAGAGCTCGACGAGAGCTTCGATTCCATACGGTGATGATCAGAAATGGTGCAACGTAGAGGGAGATAGATGGGGCCGTTTGCAGCAGGTCACGCGCGCATTTTGGGGCTGTAGAGGTGGCCGAGCTTCAGGTGGGGGATGGTGGTGGTAGCTCTCGCGAAGAGCTTCGATTTGCAAGTGGTTTGATGTGATTTCGTCGAGTATAGGTGGAGTAATATTAAACCCTAGTATTGGATTCATGGGTTTGTGGTGTCGGCCTTTGTCTGTAGAAGATACGTGAGGGAGATGAAGGTAGGGAACGGTCCAGATGAGGAGTTGTGGGATCTAAGGGCTGTAGATGCTTAGGGTATAAAAAAATTAAAGTTTATGTTGATTTGTTTATATAAATCATGTACAAACTTCAAAAATGCATAACTTTTTCATACGAGGTCGAAAAAATGCAAACTCAGTTGCGTTGGAATCATATGGACGAGCACTACGCGATGGAGTTGGTTTGGAGTCGTTTGGAGTTAGTGAGAATTTTGGGTAAAATTAAACGTCCGTTTAATTTTATTCGAAATAAATCGCTGAAAACGAAATTAAAATCAAGGTGAGAATTTCTCACTCAATCGAATCAGTTTCGATTTTATTTTATATAGTTAGATTTAAAATATTTGAATGCATGTTTGAATGATGATTGTTATCTATTGATTGTTAAAATAGACATTATGCGCCGTTATTAAGCGGATGTTATTTATTAAAAACATATACCGCGAATATTTCATAAACAGTGAAATTGGTATTATATATGATAGCAATATATATATATATATATTGGCATATGTATATATTGGAGTTGATTGATTTCCCGTATTTTTTTAGCGGATGAGACCCTATTACGCCGTTATTAAGCGGATAATATTTAATAAGAACATATACCGCGATAATTTTGTACTGGAGCGAAATTGGTATTGTGCTAATGTTTTTGGATGCAGGAAAACAGGTTGGAGGGATCCAACTGGATTCCTCAACAGTTTTTATTTGATTTCAGATATTTTGATATTTGATGGATTTTCATATCGATATATGACATCGCTGTTGTCGTGATTGACTATTTGGTGTGTAGCATCATTGGACCAGATTTTGGGGATTTTAAAATGATTTATAAAGTGATTTTTGAAAATATACTTTATGTTTGGAATTGATCCATATTAAATAAATAAACGTTATAATTTTTAAAGTTATAAAAATTATGATTTTTGAGAAATATAGTTAAAAACTGATTTTTGAGAATATGATGCTATTGATTTTATAAAAGAGTTTAATCGGGATTTTAGAATTTATTGAGAAAAGTTAAATATAGGATTTTATAAAATTTAATTATTTTATGAATCAAAAATGGTGAAATAATAAAGGAGATTAAAGACGTTTTAAAGAATAATATAAATTGATTTATATTAAGAGATTTATAAATGGATATTTATAAATTGAAATGTTGACATTATAAAACGAGTTTTTATAAGTGTTTAAATGAAGTGGAAATGAATTTCATAAATGAATGAAATTTATGGAATTATAAACTGTGAAGTTATAAAAGAAATTTATAAATAGTAAGATTTATAAATTTGGTGAAATTATTTGAAGAATAGATTGGTTAAAGAAATGGATCTTATAAGTTATAAGATTTATAAATTGGAAAGTCTTTAAAAGAACGATTTTGTAAAATAATCGTTTTATAAGCATTTAACTTATAATTTTAATTTTTGGTTTATAATGGAGTTATAAAGTGAATAGGTTAATAAAGAAAATTTATAAGGAAAGAAGTTTTTATAAATAAATAGAAATGGAATTTATAAACGTTGTTTTATAAATTCACAAAAGACTTATTTTGATAAGTAAATGGTTATAACTTATTTATGGAGTTATATTCACGTTTTTGACTGTGAATAATACTTTAAATAAAATGTATAAAAGGATGAAATTGTTAACGTAGTATATTCACGTTTTTGAATAGTGAATAAGATGTTAAAGAAATTGTTTTGAATGTGATATTTGAAATAGAATTAAAACGATCTAACGAAGTTTTAATTGTGTTGAGATTCGAAACCATAGATTTCAACATTTATTGTTGAAATAGACGTTTTCGAGAAATGAAAAGGAAATGGTGGACTATAACACTGTTGTTATAGTAAATGATTTCCGAAAGGAAATGTTTTGTATAGTATTGGGATTTATATATCTATTTTAATTTCGAATCCCTATACTAGTGATTTTGGGTTGTCGTAACGATGTTTTATGCAACATTCGTTTTGGCCCAAATAAATATGTTTAAGAGAATGATTTCCTTAAAGAATGAAATATATACTTAATTTCGATTGAAGTATATTGAATATTTTCCAAGTGTTGAAAAATAAATAAAAATTGTGAATTACTTATGAATAAATAAGTATGGAATTGTTTTCCAATATGAAGTGATATTTAGAATTTATCTTTTTGAAGATAAATTGCAAATGAATAATTGAAATCGAATATTCATTGATATTTTGGAATTATAAATTCACTAAGGAATTTATAAAGGAAGTGGAATTTGTCTAAAAATAAATATTGATTTATTTTTGAAGTATTGAAATCATATATCTTGTAGAGATATTTTGGAAAATAAATAATTTGGAATCTGGTGATGTGTGCATATTCATTGATAGTTCAATAACCGACTATCAATATTTCCCTTTGAATGGGTAATTGATATGATTTGTTTGAATGTGAATGCTACACTTATTTTTGAATAAGCGCTCACTATTCGGGTTAACCGGGAAAGGACCATGGGGTCGTATAACCCATTCCGAATATGTGATACGTCGTTGTGAATTGCATTGAAGATCGGTGTTGAAGACCCGGTATTTGCGAGAGCGATAGGATGACCTGTCGATTTACTCTGCACCGAGTTGCTCCGGTATAGAGTTCTCCATATGTGATGGTGAATCCGATCAGGATTGTGAATATCCGGATTGCAAGGACTTCTTTGTAAGTGCCTTCGGTTTTGTTCGAGCCCGGAACAGACTTGTATGGATTGTGTGTCTGACATTACAAGTTGAGATATAAAGCCGATTTCTTTCAAATATATTTCTGTTGGTGGCGAAGAATTTATTCTTTTAGCTTAACACCCTTCTCTGAGACGTACGAGCTCAGAGGTTATATAGTTGAAGTTATCAGCGATATATTCCCAATTTGGTAATGTGACATGCTGAGTGTTGCTGTTAATGATCATTGTGTTGATTATTGTGATAGGATCATTTATTTGATCGTCTATCTTAGTGATCATTGTGTTGATCATTTGTTGACCCAAAGCATGGCTTTTGTATAAAGTATGTTTTTGTGGATGTGACTTCATCGAGCCTCACACCCCGGAAATGGTCAAAACAGGAAAGATGCGGCAAGGTTATGAGGGGTAGCACCCTTTAGGGTATGTACATTTCCTTCTGGATAGAGGTGGTATCATGGTATGGAGCCCAGATATTTAACCTATGTGGTTACTACGAATTTATTACTTTGTGGTTGTTGGTTTTCGGGATCCCGTGAGAAAGGTCGTTTACGATCGGGGAATGGCGTGCTCGGGTCAGTAGTTACCCAGTTAGGGGTAACCCGGCCTTGTGTTGGCAGAGTTCCGGTTTGGTTCTCGGGGATGTCTTTCCAGAGGCATTCTCATGTGGCAATGGGAAGTTCCTTGGCCTGACCATTTGTTGGAAATCCAAAGAAACAATACGAAACTTGTACGGTATTAGTTGTAGAACCTATCATTCACTTATGGTGTCGCAACACTGTTTGGATGGTAGCTATAGTAGACATACGATAATGGTCGTATGTTGGCTAAGATTTATATTCTACTTTCGAAATGAATTTCTTCTACACTATGCACTAGTAATAATATCAAATGTTATTTTAAATGCGTATCAAGCATCTTTGACTATCATAAGGAGAAATCTCCTCCGATTCTGCGTTTGCATTGTGTGTGTGTGCGGGAGGCCTTATGGTAGTCTCATTTTTAAAAGCATTGCGAATTGAATTTAAAAATATTCCTCTATTTTGATTTTAAAGATAAATAAACTGTTTTTGAGTTCTCACACCAGTCACATGACTGACTTGGAGTTTATTGTTTTCCTTCCTAAACTCTGGGTGCCCACCAATTTCCACACGGGCAGTCGAGAGTTAAGGTTTATCAGGATATTCTGGATATTCAGGAGTTGCTGGAGGCAAGCTGGATGGCATGGCGTATTACTTATATAGTATTTCTTTTTCCGCTGTTTGTTTGATGTTGTACACTCTGATGATATGATGATATGATGTAATGTGATGTAATGTAATAACTGATATAGTTCTTTGTTTAAAGATTATTCATTTATTATTATATGTTGTTCCGCTGCGAATTGTGAGATTCTGATGTTGTTCTTGTTTTCTGTTCTGTTTTATTTTCTCTGTTTCCTTTCTCTTCTCTTTTCTTTCTATTTTAAATTTTTCTATCTTCTTTCTTCTCTCCTCCCTATTTTCTATCTTCTTCTCTCCTTCTCTTTCCTTAATTTCTTTTTTAAAAAACCCTCAGTGTTCGGTTTTCCGTCGTTCGATTCCTCGGCGGTCGATAAAGTGAGTGTCGATGTCGAATTTTCGAAAGACGAAGAATCGTGTCCTGACACGAAATCTTTAATGTTTGGGGCATCGACTTTATGGGACCTTTTCCCAATTCCTTTAGAAATTTGTATATACTTCTTATTGTCGATTATGTCTCGAAATGGGTTAAATCCATTCAATGTAAAACCAACGACCATAGAATTGTTGTGAAATTCTTAAAGAAAACAACTTTTTGAGGCTCGGCATATCTTGCATAATAATCAGTGATAACGGAACCCATTTTTACAACCATTCTTTTGAAACTTTAATGAAGAAATACTCGATAACCCACAAGCTATCCACTCCGTATCTTCCTCAAACTTGTGGCCAAGTTGAAGTTTCAAATCATCAAATAATACAAATCTTGGAGAAAACTGTTAATAAAAATTGAAAAAATTCATCTTAGAAATTGACTGACGTGCTTTGGGCTTACCGTACCGCTTTTAAAACTAAACTTGGTATGTCCCCATTTCATTTAATTAATGGGAAAGCTTTCCATTCACTTGTCGAAACTGAACACAAAATTTTATGGGCAATAACGAACTTAAACTTTGATCTTGATAAAGCTGGCGAAAACCAAATCTACAACTCAACTAACTAGAAGAACTTACGAACGACGCGTATGAAAAATAGAAAATTTACAAAGAAAGAACAGAAGTTTTTCATGACAAGTCAATCCTAGAAAAACCATTTTCACCAAACTAGAAAGTTCTTTTATATGAATAAGACTTCATTTATTCCCTGGGAAATTTAAATCGAAATGGACCGGACATTTGAAGTACGAACTGTTTTTCCACATGGTGCCGTAGAAATAGAAAACCCCTGGGATGGATCAATTTTCAAAGCTAATAGTCATCGTTTGAAGCCTTTCTCGGAATTGCCAAGTAACAAAGAGGAGGAGCTCATGATTTTTTGTGAGCCAAGCTACATCTAGTAAGAATGTTAACCCTCTTTTGTAAATATGTACATATGTTTCCCTGTAACACTCCTTATATCATGCATTGACCATAGGGACACAGTCAAAATTAAGCGTGGGTGTAGTCTCATCTTTATTTTTTTTTAATTTTCATGGAATTTTTGTATTTTCATTTTCTTTATGCTCAAAATTTAAAAATAGAAATCTCAAAATTTATAAATCTCAAAACATTTTCTTTTTAGCA
The DNA here is from genome assembly GCA_030765085.1 of Allium cepa. NCBI lineage: Eukaryota > Viridiplantae > Streptophyta > Magnoliopsida > Asparagales > Amaryllidaceae > Allium > Allium cepa. Next base: position 555,086,589 of record CM060931.1, on the reverse strand, counting down.
TTTTGATTTATTTTTAAAGAAACACTAAAGGATAAGTGTAAGTTTTGGTTATTAAATTAAATTTTTTGAAGATTTATTTGTCCTTACAAAAATAAAGATAGCGTTTGATTACAAGTAACGATGGTTTAACTAGTATATAAGAAGATTCATGGGTGATAATTATGAAGTATATCCTAATTGAGAATTTTTGTTTAAAAGAATGGTTGATTTAAAGTGAAGGCGATAATATTTTGAATCTTTTAAGTTTAATTTGTACTAAGATGATACTGCAAAACTCTCTCTTTAAAAAAAACATAAAAGAAACATTTGTATATATGTATTTTTTTTTGTTAACACCTAGAGTCTTGTGTTTAAACGCAAGCGTGTTCACTTGCCAAGCTCTGTACCATTCTCACGTAATCCCGAAAGGTAGTGCACGATCGGTGTATCTGGCCTCAGTTTATCCGAGTTAGGTGTATGTATATAAATAAATTCTTACATTAATAATGTCTATAGTTGATAGGTATTCACACTTGTGTGTTCACTCATCACACTCTATATTCCCCTCACGTAAGCCCGAAAGGCAATGCATGGGTAATATATCTGGCCTCAGTTTTCTAAGTTAGGCACATGTAAATATTGTTAATGTCAATAACATTTTCAAATAAGGAGAGAGTAATTAATTGAAATCCAAGCACTATTTTTACTTATTCGATTTGACTGTTATTCAAAAGAAATGAAAATACCACTTTGAAAGACTTTGAAAATCAACTAAGGATCCATTTCATAGTTGCATTATGTTATCAACCGAAATAACTAGCCAAACTGGAGTCTATTTGTTATGATAACTTAATTTTTGTTGGAAATTTTGACGAGTAAAAGGACTTAAATTTCTTGATAATGACTAGAATTTATATTTAACCCATTCGTGTCGATTTGAAAGTGAATTCTTCATTTGTAAATATTTCAAAAAAAAATTGCATCCATCTCTTTGTAAATAAATCTTGCATTTAGAAATTTCTCATGTTGCATTCGGATTTTGTAGGTAGTATCCGCTGAAAACACTCATGGGAAAACACTCGCCCTACTAGGGACACTAGAGGTTTATCTTAGTTTTTCTTTATTCGATGATGCATAAAAAGATAAGCGTGAGGGTATTTGATGTGCACGTAAATGTGCATATTTTTACATCCACATTTAATCTATTTTTATTTAAATAAAGGTCAGAATTGGGTATTTTTACATGTTTAAACCAAAATTCAAATATGCTTTCAACTCATCATTCATACATTAATGTGGGGGTAAAATAGTAATTTTGTGCATAATATAATTTGAGAATATTATTTTCAAATTTTATTTGAATTTGTAGGAAATTGGATGATAAAATGAAAGAGAGTTTCATGAAGATATATATGCACAGGAGGGAAATAAAGGAATGAAGATGGAAATAATTCAAAGCATGCATCATGGAGGACTCCACCTACCCATTTATCTAAATCTACAATTAGAAGCTAATGGACAACTTAGTGGATGTTAAAGCTTCATGCATACTTGATGATGGATTAATTAGAGACTAATGATTACTTGGTGGCCACACTTCCTAAAGGGCATTTTGGAAAACCCTCTAAAAATTGAAATAGGGTTTTGTGCATGTATAAATAGCCCTCTTATGTACATGTAATGGATTTTCTTCTTCTTTTAACTACTTAGGAAATTAGAATGCAAGTTGTAGTTTCAAATAAAATGAGAAATAAAATGGCTTCCTAATCCTCTTTCTTTTTATACCTATTCTTTTATTTGTGTTAATTTTATTTACATGCTTTCTTCTATTTCATGTTAGTAGTTTAGAATTTATTCAATTCAAGTTAGCAAGATTTAATTCCTTTTAATTAGATAGCTCTCTTTTTAGTTTTTGTTTCTTTTATGTTGATATCTCTATGTGTTGAAATGATAACACAAACGAGAAGCTAAATCCCTATAATTTAGGAGTAATGAAGCTCTCTTAAATCATGTAATTTAACATAATTTTCATTATATGATCTCTCTTGTGCTTAATGGAAAAATGGATGTGTATTTGATTTAGTGTTTCACGTTGAATTTGATAGTCCATGTTGTTCGTAACAAATAAGCTATGCTTAATCACATTATTCCCAAATTTCTTATTCATCTAAATATGATTATGGCAATAAAGTGAAATTATAATCAAAATTTAATGATCTATGTTGCTAATTAATAGCAAATAGATCATGCTTAAAATAGATTTTAGTTTCAATCTTTTCCCAATTTTCATGAGAGTTTAAAAAGTAGGATTAGATGTGTATTATAGTTTGATGGTTTAAGTTGTGTTAATTAATAACACAAATAGGCCATGCTTCTGATAAATACAACACTAATCCTACTTAGATTAGAAAAAGATCATCATTTGATTTTATGTTGATTTATGTGAAAATAGGAAAGTGGATTTGCCTCTAAATTGATTTCTTCTCTTATTTTCTTCATTTTTGTCTAGAATTTTGTTTTACATTTTTAGCCAATCACAATCTCAAATTTGGTTTAATTTGATTGAATAGGAAATTTTGAAATCTACATAACTCCTTGTGGATCAACCCATATTCGTCAAATACCAGCATTGTACGTCGTGTGATTGTAGTTTATTTTTATTTTAAAGTTTTTGACTATTTTCTTAACCGATAGAAAATATGTCGTTAAACAGGGATCTATTGCGGACTACCCTAAAGGCGGTTGGGACCGATCAATATTGACTAACTAATTTATGTTATGTACATAAGTTTCATAAACCAAAAACCAAATCAGTTATATATATATGTATGTATGTTTGTATATGTACCAATTCATAAAATTTTATGAACACCAATTCCATTATACCGAGAAACCGTTGTTGTTTCACGTAACTCAACTTCGTGATGAAGGAATTTGTAGAAATTATGGATTGTAAAATGAATTTGGATATGATCTGAAAATAAAACCGATAACGGCTGATGGAATGAAATTAATCAAACCAAACAGACATGACACATTAGAATTTATAATAATTAATCTTGCATATCAAAGAGAAACTATGAATAAGTACTGTCTAGAAAAGTACTTCCTTAGTTTTAAATTAGCCATTAAGAGTATTGACTCTAACATGTGACATGATGCACAAATTCAGAATAGATTCCAAGTACATTATCATAATATGAATTTTTATAGTTGTACCAAAGATTATATGACCCATCAGATGGAAAACTGTATTCAAGAAGAAGATCAATGCAGTTGGAATAAAAGTCTCATAGATATAAATAACATGTAAATTTAAATTGTTGAAACTAATGTAATAGATACGTCATTCAACGTACTTTAGTTAATTCAGATTTTACTTATAAAATTTGTGGCTCGATTGAATTTCAGCTTTGGTACATAGATGTTGAATAAAAAATTTCAAATAATGATTTAGATTACAGCGTTTGCATATAAAAATCAAAATATTTTAAAGGCAGCTAGAGTGACGACTGAATTTGTGAGTATTAGATATTATCCAAGAGATTATACAAAAGTATTATTTAATAATCATCAAAGTTAAGCAAGTATTTTGATGGAGAAATCAAATAATTTGAATTTTAGTTAAAATGCCGAGGAAGCATGTGTAAATAAGAAAGAACGAAAAGGATAGAAAAATATTTTTTTTTAAGTAAACAACAAACTTATGATTGTTAACAATGTACTCATGTTAAAATTATTTTAATTCGGTTGTTTAATGCTTAATATAGGATTTGAGAAGACATATTTTATAATCAGTATAAAAGGTTATGAGGAATGTCCAAAAACGATATACATAGACACTACATTAAGTTTTTTAATGTGGCGTAGGTAAGTTCGGTTCCTTATGCACTGATAATTAGAATCATCATACATGTTATATTTCTGCAATATCACACTTTGTTATGTATTTAATACATAAAGCAAGTCACAAATCCAAATTAAGATTATTATATAATAGTTAAGAGTATTATCGATTACTTGCGAAATAATAGAGAATTGTTTACACAAAAAACAAACTCCTTATGAAGGAGTGCACTGGCTAAAACTTCATAAGTGATATCGAGCATGATATGTCAATCATAATTTCATGTTTAATCTTAAGTTGAGAATTTTAAGTTGGAAATGTTCTAAACAATAAGCAGTGGCTGATCCAACCAAAGGCTAAGTATGTCACCTTAAATAAGTGTTGCAAATAATAGAAGTATAATTAACTGCACAAATTCATAACTCAGTAAGAGAAGATTCCAAATGTTGAGAATCCCATGATACTTTTATATGATAATAATGCTGCGATATAGAACCTAAAGCCCACTAGAATTTAAGAGAAATCATCAGAATAGTTCGATATGATAAAGGCATTTTATCAGTGTCGGAGAGATTTGGTTGATAGATTAGATAATTAAAAAAACATAACATACCCATTCACTAAGGGATCGACTCGATTATTTTTTATTAAAACCAATCGAAGAAGTTGGAATAAGATTCCATAGTTGACTCCAAGTCCAAGTGGGTGATTGGTAGAGTTAGTGGTATGTCTTAGGGAAAATTACGTAGTTTCTACATATATCTAATTAGATAACCAATCTTGTTCAAAGTAAAAGGCGTCTTCTTTCTATTATTCTCTTATTGATTATGATATAATTAGTTAAATTATTAATTTAATGTATTATTGATACCCAAATTGGCACAACGCCCAAAGATAACTTGTTGTATGATTAATTATGGGAAAGTATATGCAAAAATTAAAGGGACACAAGAATTTTTATAATGGTTCGAAATTTTTTGGCCTACGTCTACTTTGTATTTTGTTTATTTAGAGATTTGTGAGAAATTGAAGTCACAAATATAAAGGATTAATGGGTTTCTAAGCCCAGAACTTCCAACAATGTCTATCTTGGTGACTATTATGGGGGAGATATGGGATGAAGAAGAAGTGCCAAAATTCCATTCCAAAAGTTCTATCTTGTTTGCTATAGGGTTTTTGTTTATAGAGGAATTTGCCAGTAGACTTGGAGGCCTACAAAGTACAAGGTCCAGATCCAAGTCCAAGTGTTTAGGAGAGAGAATGTTGACCTAAACACTAGGAAAAAAGTCATGGTACTGAGTGGTTTCTCTTGGTATCTAGTGATTTTGTTGGGTGAAAACCCTCCTTCTGATAGAGTTAGAGGTATGCCCTAGGAGCAATTATGTAATTTGTTATATATATCTAACTTTTTAACAATCTTTATCATAATAAAGGTGTTTCTTTCTATTATATACTTAAATAATGTGGTTATATTAATTAAGCAATTTAATTAAAAGTATATTTAATAGAAAATTCATAAATGACTTATTTTGTGATAGTAATTACAAAGTGTTGTAATTGTGAGTAATTATCTAAATAAAACAAATATACCATTTTAAATGTTCCTAGTCAAGATGCGTCAAGACTGGATATTGATGTATCCATTGAGACAAGAGTATGTAACTCTCTCCAAATGTTGGGCAGTGTATTGCTTATGACTGTTGGGGGCACCTTGGGGTTACGTACTAATAGTTATTTGATAATTATGGAGTGACTCACTTGATAGTTTCTTTTTGGTTAACATAACTAAGGTCAAACAGAAAATATTGATGTGACTGATTGACACAGTTCTCTCGACTTGGGAATACTGTGGATCTTCAATATGAAAGCTCCGCTTTGATTATAGTCAAATCATGGCATGACATTCCATCGAGTGACTATAGTTGGATCGAGTGGTAATATTGGAAGTGAAGTACTATTTAAGAAAGGATTCGTCTCCTCGGTTATATGAGATTAATCTCATGGTCAACTCAAAGTCTCTAGCCAAAGCATTTTGGTTAATAATAATTGTTATTATTAAACCAAGAACTATGCGTTTGGACTGTAAAGTTGAATGTAAACGATATTGGAATATTAATCATTCTCAAATTCCATAATTCCTAATATGATATAGTTTTGACAGAGAGTTGGTGTAAATAATTGTTAATATTAGGTACCACTTATAATAGGTAAAATTGGATTTTACCAAAAGATGTGTAAGCGATGAATTTAGCCAAAATGTCACACCACTTTCTAAGTGACTTGTGAACGTTGATGTTTGAATTTTTCAATATTAATCGTAGACCGAATTTACACAATTGAGTCGCACAACCATAATGACGAATTCTTTGAAAAATCACATGATTTAATTAATTTATAAAACACTTTAAATTAACTAGTATTTGAGAAATATTAATTATTAATTATTTTATTTGAAGCTTGAGAGTTATTTGTAATTATTTGAATGCATTTATAAAAGTTATATTTGCGCACATTTATATATGATATCGTTGTAGTTAAATAAGGATAATTACATGCATTAATTTATGGAATCTTAAGTCATTTGATGGCACATAATTTTTACCCATACCATGTAAAGAAATAAGAGTGAAAAGAGAAAGTTAATTTAGATAATTAATTATAGAAGTTTTAATTAAAGAATAGGAAAAGTTTCCTTGTTTCAAATAAAATATATTCTTTAATTCATTCTGTACGTACAATTGAGTTTCTCGGTTTTCATCCTTCTTTCTGTATTTTTTTGGTTTTCTCCTTCTCTAATGGCATAAAATATGAGATCTTCCATGGCTTCAATTATTCCTAAAATCTAATACAAATAAGTTCAATTATGAAAAGTGGTTTATTCCTCTTGATCCTTGCAACATCTGGAGGCAGATTTCTGAATCTAGGAGATTTGATTCATCATTCAAGGTGCAAATCATTGGCTCCATTTTTGGTAATTATAATTTCATTTATTTGCATACTTATCATGCTGAAATGGTCCATATTTATTCGCATTACATATCTTTTATCTCATCATGGTTAAAAGGTTTAGATTTATTCATATTATATCTCTTTTATCTTATGTATTCATCAATATAACTTAGATCCCCTTTTTTCATCTCATTTAGTTATATGATCATTATGCAGATCTAATATTGAATCTCTCCTTATTTACATGTTTTAGTCATAAAATTAAACTTTCCTTTTGTTTAGAATTCATTAGTTTTCATTTTTGTAAAATTATAGACTTTTATTTCATACTAAGATTAAAAGATTGAATGATTTTGTTAGCATTAAATTTAAACATATATGTTACTTAAATTGCAATCTTCATATATATATATATATATATATATATATATATATATATATTTGTGTGTGTGTGTGCGCGTGCGTTATTTAAAATGAATACATGACTTGCAATTATTTATACATATAGATATACGTGTATTTATGTTATTTTAATCTAAACCAAAACAAACCCTTTTGCGAAACTGTAGAACTTAATTTCAAGCTCTTCCTTAATTGGAACCTTTGTTACAATTGTTAATTCTTGTTTTGACAAACTCATATATATAGGAAAGCTTATTTTAACTTGTGTATGCGTAAACTTATCAGTTATTATTCATTTATATTTTATGACTTCAAAAAAAAAAACTTGGACAACAAAGGCATATGCAAATTCTATTGCAATATGTCATTCAGTGTAATTAAAAATAGAGAAACGTAAGGGTTTCTCTCTCTACATTTATAGCTTATCTTTCCTTAATTTATTTACATGTCAAGAGAAAGAAATCCAAAGGTTTTCGTTCTCTAAAATCTCTCATGCTTAGTTGCATTAACATACACTTTTTATATGTTACACTTATTTTCACAACATGAATGTAACATACATTCATTTCATTACACATAGACGCATGTCATGCGCTCATAATCATTTGCTATTAATTAAATTAAATTGAACTAATGCTTTCCCAATAGAAATTCAATTGACATGTTAACTTGTTTATTCAATGTAACGACCCGTAAATTTCCGATAATTAAAATAGCTAATTTAATAAGATTTCGTGTTTTAGTGTTAGAAATTTTTTGTAATTCGTTGGAATAATAATAACTGGAATGAATTGCAACAATAATTATCCAAGTAATGAAAAATAAAAGCTACTTACTGAATGCCTTGCAATCAATAGTTGAATAGGATAATAAATGTTGAATCCATTGGGTATAATAGAGTAATTGATTGATAAGTAAAATCTATTTAAAGTCAAATATTGAATATTGAACAGGTAAATTGTTTAAATTAAATATTTAAAACTTATTGAATAATTGAATAACTGTAAAAATGGAAATAGTGTTCTAAATTGTGAATTGGTTTCAAAAGTTGAATCTTATAAGTTCAATTTCAATATTTCAAAAGATAGTGATTTAAAAATAATCAAATTTGTTTAATTTAATATTACGGATGTTTGAATAATTAAATTCCGAATTTGATATGATTAATTTGATATTGAAATTTAATATATGAAAATAGAGTGAATAATTGAAATTTGATTTAATGTGATTCAAATTGGTTTCCAAAGTGAATGTAAGTTATATTTGGATTTTAATAGAGTTAATAAGATTTTAAAATTGGAATTTATTGGATAAATTAAATAACGGGTTTAATATGATTAAAAATGATTGGTAAAATTTTATTTTATCATATTAAAGTTAGAGTGATGTTGTAGAACTTTTAAAATCGAATTAAAAGTAAATTTGTGAAAATTGAATATTTTAATATTTAATTATCGACTGGAAAATAACCAAATTTTGAACAGTCTCAGAATTGGACGAAACTAGTTCCATTGGATCCGTAATAGTTAGTTATTATCGGATTTCAATTTTCGTAGCAATCGGAGTTGTCGTTTGACCGTGGCAGCTCGAAACACGTTGAAATTGTTTTAATATTAATTTGACGAGTTAAAATAGTCATTTTTCAAACAGTCTCGGTTTTCGACGAAACTAGTTTCATCGGATCCGTAATGTGATATTGTTGTAAGATTTCAAATTTCGGGTCAATCGGACTACCGTTTATCCGGGGCAAGCAAAAACGCACATAAATTAGTTTAAATCCATTTAATTTAAATTGATCGTTTATCGCTGTAACTCTCACATATGATCGAATTAGCTTCCAAAACCTGTTCCATTGTATCCGGAACGCGTGATAAACCCTAGAAATGCCAGTCACCGCGCGTAAATCGGAGTTCGGATTTTGGAGTGAATAGTGTTCGTTGAAACTTCTATAAAAGGACTTCATTTATCACGAAATTGAAAACCCTCATTCCTTATACGCAGCCGCCTCTATTGTTTTGAACGGCCAAGAACGTTCAAATCTTCCCTCTCTAATTTCTTTAAATCTGTTAATCAATACAAGAAACCTCTAACACGAAGATTGAAGAGCTAGGGGAGATCTTGAAATCCATGCGGATACGATCGTTTATAGTTGGGGCAGTCATCGGCAATTTTCATTCAAGGCGCTGCCGTTCGCCCTCGTATTGCGTGCAGAAAGGAGGGCCGAGCTCGACGCTATTCGTGGTGATGGTGGAGCATGTGACGAGCTTCGAATTGGCGGTATGTGATGAAGTTTCGTCGCGCGTGGAGGGGTGCGTGATTAGGGTTTTGGGACGAAGTTGGGTTCGGTTTTGTTATTCCTGGAGACGAACGCGACCTGGAAGCTTTGCGTAGGGGAGAGGTATTAGTGCGCGGCCTTGATCTGCTGAGTGAAATCAACGGTGGATGTGAGTTTGGGTAAAAAAAAAAGTTGTTAATTGTGTATTAAAATTCGTATAGAATCTTTGTAAAATCATATCCTTTTCATACGAGGTCGAAAACGCACGAAACGACTTGCATCGGGTTCATTTTGTTGAATACTACGCTATGGAGCTGGGTTGGAACCGTTTGGAGCTAGAGAAAATTTTGGGTTAAATCGAACGTCGTTCGATTTGGTTTAAAATCATAAAGATCAAGGTGAGTGTTTTATAACGCTCACAACGTACTAAATATCTTTATGCTAGTTAAATTTGACATTATGAAGTGTTAGGATTTTATTGTCGTTGTTTGATAGAATTTAATTGTCATATAGATTGTCGTTTGAATTAACCGTTGAAAAATTAAATTGACAGTTAAATTGAAATTGAAATTGAATTGCGATTTAATTACCTGACATCGATAACTATGAAATTGCCATGAATTGTATTGTTTATTGGATGATGTATTTTGATGGATACTATTGGTTGATAATTGAATGTTTGGATGTTTATTTGCTTATATAGATCCTGTTATGCATACATATGATACTGTGATTTAATTTAAGTAATATATATTCATTCCTAACATATAATTGAAATAAATAACTACTTGACCATAGGATAGAAAATTATATACAGACATCGAATTGGCTAAATTAAAATTTTCTTTGAAATCATCGATTTGAAATTTATTTAAATGCTTTGATTTAAAAGTTATAAATAGAAACCAATTTATAGAAATCGAATTTATCGAAAAAATTTGAGTTTGGAATGTTGAAATAAATTTTGGCTAAAAGAAATTGTTAATTAATTTAAGTGGAGACTTTGGAAAATTTAAAAATCGGGATATGATTGAATTTCGAAAATTGATTTGTTTAAAGATTTAACCTTAATTCGAGCTTTGAATATTACTAAGTAAAAGTGATATAAAAATGATATTTTGAAATCGAGCTTGGAATTGAACCATATTGAAATTTGGATTTAAACTTGAATATTGATGGAAAATTTGTTAAGTGTTATAAATGGATATTTTGAAACCAAGCTCAAAATCGATAAAAATTGAAATTGAATAAATTGAAGGTGAATGTAGAATTGAATTTATTTGAAGTTAAAGTTGACGTTGTTTGAATTGAAATCAAAATTGAATCGGTAGAATGGAAGTTGAAATTGATTTGAATTGGGAAGTTATAATTGAAATGGATTGGTTTTGAAGCCGATTTATTTTGTTTTCCAAATTACTCGGTTATATAAACCATTTTGAATATTTAAACTATTTTAATCTATTTTAAATCTACTTAACCCAATTTAAATTATTTTAAACTAAATTTATCTATTTCAAATCCATTTTAAGATTTTAAAGTATTTTAACTAATTTAATTATTTAAAACTACTTTTAAATTACTTAAAACTATTTTTCTAAAATTCTAAGCTGGTCAATAAGGTGAAATGTTTATATTTAAATCTTGAATTTAAATACGAATTGGGTTAAATGAAGTTGCAACCTAAATTGAAATTCGAAATGATTTTGAAATCGAAATGAGATATTGATGCGAAAAATGATTTTGAAACAGAATCTGACATTTTGATAGATACGGTGATATTTGAAATGGATTTGATTTGAAACGAATATGATATTTTGATATCAATTATGAATCGATTTGAAATGTAAAAGAGCCAACGGTGTAATAATACGTAGTTATTAAAGAGACCGGGATCAGATATGGACATACTCTCTGTCGATACCGAACACCACTTTAATAACTATTATACGCGGAGTGTTGATCCAGAATGAAGTGGATGGTTTGGTGAACGCGTTGACTGAAGAAAGAGAACGATATTGGATGACCCCTGACATGACTAAAACAGGAGCCGCGCCGGGCCATTGAGGTTCGCCACCTCTAGCGGACACACTTCTTCGATACCATATCTATTACATTTGTGATGCGATTTGGGTGCACCCCTTGATTTGGGAGTGTTGTTTCGCGGCGTTGGGGTAGCTGCTGGCTATGCCCAACATCAGTCCGGATCACGCAACTACTAGTATCCTAGTTGGTATCGCCTCATGTACCTTGTCATACTGATTATCCTATTCGTGACCACTACGTTTTTGATTTGTACCTTGATTATATGGATTGCCCTCTAGTGACTTCCGGTTTTGGGGAAACTACGGTCTTGTATATGCTTTTGGGAATATAAAATGTGTTAAGGGGGATTATGGTAACGCCTTAACGCTATTTTGATACTTTATATTACTGATAGGCATTGTCTACTTAGCGTATATTACTACATAGTAGATAGTTTCACGGATCCTTGAGAGATGGAAAATCCCGTAACATCTCTTGAGTTATTGCACGCATGTTGACACTGGATAGGAGATGTCAAACCCCGTAAACATCTCTGACGCCGTTACACTCATATTTATTTACGATTGATTTCACTTTCATAAGGATATTTTAGTCCTGACTCGAGTGTTTTGTCTCTTCATTACGCTCGGGTCAGTCCTGAGTTTTCAGATTTTTTGAAGATCTATTCTGGAGGACGAAGACGAAGATTTGGTATACTATTACTATTATTACTCTTGCATCATGTTATCTGCTGCATTATTTAATTGTTCTGTTGTATATGTATAAACTCTGATAAATGTTGTGTAAATAATTGTCAAAGTATAGTAGACAGCTTCATGAACTGTTTGTTTGACTATTATATCTTATCGTTCCGCTGCGAGATTCTGTGTTGTTTCATTTCCTTTATTTTTTTTCTTTTCTTTCTTATTTACCCCAATAACTATCTGCCATTTTGAATGGTTTGGAATCGACATATGTATTTGATCGTCGATTTAAATTGTCCAAAAGGCGGGTCGTTACAGTTGGTATCAGAGCTTTGGTTTAGCGATAAACCTTGGCTCTAGTGGGGAATAACTCATTGAAATAGAGGTAAGCTATATCAATGAGTTGAGTGTATATGAGAGAGCATATTTTTTAGTGATATAAAATGTTTTATATTGTGTCGGTTGATTTGTTGAGTGGCTTATGGATTTTGGTCAACACGAGTAATTAACGTCATTGACAGGGATCTCTAAACACTTAAACAGAACAACTCGACATAGTATTGTTTTGAAATTGGGTAAATGAAATAATTTTTCCCTAATTATATTTTGTATATAAAGAATTTATTTCAAAATTTATTGTGATCAATCTAGCTTATTTGGTTGTTGGAAATGAAATATTGGCTATTAACATTAATCAGATATTGTAATTTAAATAAATAAGGTGAATTACAAAATGAGCAATGATAAAACACTTGTGGGATGTTTTAAGAAAGAAAATCCTATAAGAATATTTTATAAAGGTGACTTATGAATTAAAAATAGGATTAAATTGGAAAAAAAAAATTGAATTTAAGACCCGGAGATTTTGAAAATGGTTCTCAAAGTCTGAAGAAATATATGGTAATATTAGTTGGAAATTGTATAAGGAAATATTTGAAAGGATTTTTAAGAAGGAATGAATATAGTACTCCTCTCTTATGTCGCTGGAAAATAATTTTGGTGATGACTGCGCAGCATCATCGACGTTCATTTTCGAGTCTCAAAGTGGGGGAGACTTCTAAGAAGCTTTGCTTTTCTTCAAAAAAATTATTTTGGGTAAATGGGTTTTGGTTTAAAATCCAAAGGTATGATTTGATATATTAAAGATATAAGTATATATGTTTATTTCGAACGATTTGGAAAAAACCGTGCATTTAAAATTCTAAGTTCTGTTAATTAATAATTTTCAAATTATTTGAATGAAATATGAATAACCAGAATTTATAAAATAAGAGGATTGAGATATCTAAGCTATTGTTTGGGAAAACTTTAAAGTTGAAAGGTAAAGAGGATTTAAACAAATTAAATTTGTGAACATTCTAATTAAGTGAAATGAAATTCTATAAGTTTGTATAATACCAAAATTACATTCTGATAACATATAACAAGACTAACCAAATGTTAAAAGTTAAAATGATGTTTTGGATATGTAATGAGATACTGAACAAATAAGAAGAACCTGAAAATAATTGAAGCATACAAGTAAGGAAAACTCAAAAGGAAATAAAAATGTATATAAATGAAAATTTGGTTGTGATAAAAATGTTATATACTTAAATATAACATGAAATGATGAATGGATAAATGGTACAAGTAAGTGAACTTAAGAAAGAAGACAAATGAATTGTATAATATCTTTGTAAATTGGTTATAGAAAATAAATATAAATTGCATAGAGAAAATTTTTGAATTTGTAACTTTGAGATAACCGTAAACTAAGAAAAGTCATATATGAGAAGTTAGACTTTCATAGGATGATTAATAAACTAAAGCGATGATTAATAAGATGTTCCATAAATAAATTTGTTATTAACTAAAATTATGAAATTGAAGTAAATGAAAACAAAATAATTTGGTATAGCTAAGAATCAATTGGAAAATGAAATTGTATTTAATTATATTATATAGAATGTTTAAATGAACTTGAGTAAGCAAATTCTTTGATATGATGTTTGAGAAAAGATAATGTTAAAGAATATGCTATGTAAAGAAATGAATATACTAACTGAATAATGGATTGTGAGTAATTAAGTGAAAAAAAGAAGTCAATAAAATAATTTAGTATAGATAAATTGGATAGAAAATCCATTGGAAGGTAATACGTAAGATTGTCCGTATATTATTTTATTCGCATAACGATTTGATCCAAATTCGAGCACAAAATTTCGAGATGATTTATATCGATCCAAGTTAGGATTTTTCACTCGATTTTCGACGGCGAACGCTAGATATGGATTTTTAATTTGATTCTGGAATTCTCTATCATAGTATATGGCTATGCAAGGAGAGTAATAGTTTCCAATCAAGGAACCAAATCTGAGTCCGCACTAGAGAGTCGTGTGAACGATACTAGTTTGGAAGCGAAATGGTGTGATCGAATAAGCGATTAGATTGATATTGCTCACGGATGATATATGTACAGCTTACGGACTTAATTAAAGTTAATATTGAAAATTTAAGATGCCAAATATAAAATGATTCTTTTAAAATTATATAACATGATATATATATATATATATATATATATATATAAGAGAAACCAAATTGAATGTGAAATTAATAATTTGGTTATGTTGGGTATGATTTGGTTGTTATATGATTGTTAGTCGATTGTATATAATTCATTAAGTGTTAATGAAATTAAAAGCTATAAATTATTGAAATCAAATTGGAAGCTAAATGAATTTAAATAGAATTTAATTTCATTCAAATTGGAAGTGAACTAATGTAAACATAAATTAGTAAATGTTAACTAATTGAATTAAGAATGAATGTTAGTAAAATCCAACGTAAATGAATCAACTGTGATTAAAATTGAAACCAAGTCAATAAATATTAATGAGAAGTGAATTCATATTGATTGGTTATGGATTTGTTGGATGATAGTTGGATAATAGTTGATTGATGGTTGCATATGTTGTTGTTGCATTTGCTATGTAGGCACATGTAGTTGTTAAGTTGATATATGATGTATATTGATACTATTTTCATATTTGCATGATTCTCATTGTTTGTTGAGTGTTTAGTAGGTGCGGATTGCGCTTGCTTCGCATTTGGAGCTCGCTTTCGCGCTATATTAGTCGTATATGCTCGCTAATAAAATATAAGGTACATGTTTATTTTGTCATTGGATTTGGTGATTTTTGGATGAGCCACTTGGCTTTTTATTTTTCTTTTGTTGGTTTGGGGCCCGTAGAGGCGTTTTGTAGTTGTACCGATCGAGCCGCGCAAAGGAAACTCTGCCGAAATTTTCCGTAAAATCCGGGTGTTAGAAAATTTTCAAGTTTTAAAATTTTATAACTTGTTTTGATAACTAACTTTTAAAGTTAGAAAGTCGTTTGGAATAACTTAGTGAAAGTGTAGTAAGACTTTATAAATGGAATTTCATTGTTTATAAGTTGGTAACTTTGAGATAAATATATCTAATGTTGAATTCTATACTTGGTTCCTTTCCCTTCTTTTTCCTTTTCGGGGACGAAAAGTTTTGAGTGGGGGAGAGTGCAACGACCCGTAAATTTCCGATAATTAAAATAGCTAATTTAATAAGATTTCGTGTTTTAGTGTTAGAAAATTTTTGTAATTCGTTGGAATAATAATAACTAGAATGAATTGCAACAATAATTATCCAAGTAATGAAAAATAAAAGCTACTTAGTGAATGTCTTGCAATCAATAGTTGAATAGGATAATAAATGTTGAATCCACTAGGTATAATAGAGTAACTGATTGATAAGTAAAATCTATTTAAAATCAAATATTGAATATTGAACAAGTAAATTGTTTAAATTAAATATTTAAAACTTATTGAATAATTGAATAACTGTAAAAATGGAAATAGTGTTCTAAATTGTGAATTGGTTTCAAAAGTTGAATCTTATAAGTTCAATTTCAATATTTCAAAAGATAGTGATTTAAAAATAATCAAATTTGTTTAATTTAATATTACGGATGTTTGAATAATTAAATTCCGAATTTGATATGATTAATTTGATATTGAAATTTAATATATGAAAATAGAGTGAATAATTGAAATTTGATTTAATGTGATTCAAATTGGTTTCCAAAGTGAATGTAAGTTATATTTGGATTTTAATAGAGTTAATAAGATTTTAAAAATGGAATCTATTGGATAAATTAAATAACGGGTTTAATATGATTAAAAATGATTGGTAAAATTTTATTTTATCATATTAAAGTTAGAGTGATGTTGTAGAACTTTTAAAATCGAATTAAAAGTAAATTTGTGAAAATTGAATATTTTAATATTTAATTATCGACTGGAAAATAGCCAAATTTTGAACAGTCTCAGAATTGGACGAAACTAGTTCCATTGGATCCGTAATAGTTAGTTATTATCGGATTTCAATTTTCGTAGCAATCGGAGCTGTCGTTTGACCGTGGCAGCTCGAAACATGTTGAAATTGTTTTAATATTAATTTGACGAGTTAAAATAGTCATTTTTCAAACAGTCTCAGATTTCGACGAAACTAGTTTCATCGGATCCGTAATGTGATATTATTGTAAGATTTCAAATTTCGGGTCAATCGGATTTACCATTTATCCGGGGCAAGCAAAAACGCACAGAAATTAGTTTAAATCGATTTAATTTAAATTGATCGTTTATCGCTGTAACTCTCACATATGATCGAATTAGCTTCCAAAACTTGTTCCATTGTGTCCGGAACGCGGGATAAACCCTAGAAACGCCAGTCACCGCGCGTAAATCGAAGTTCGGGTTTTGGAGTGAATAGTGTTCGTTGAAACTTCTATAAAAGGACTTCATTTATCACGAAATTGAAAACCCTCATTCCTTATACGCAGCCGCCTCTATTGTTTTGAACGGCCAAGAACGTTCGAATCTTCCCTCTCTAATTTCTTTAAATCGGTTAATCAATACAAGAAACCTCTAACACGAAGATTGAAGAGCTAGGGGAGATCTTGAAATCCATGCGGATATGATCGTTTATAGTTGGGGCAGTCATCGGCAATTTTCATTCAAGGCGCTGCCGTTCGCCCTCGTATTGTGTGCAGAAAGGAGGGCCGAGCTCGACGCTATTCGTGGTGATGGTGGAGCACGTGACGAGCTTCGAATTGGCGGTAGTGTGATGAAGTTTCGTCGCGCGTGGAGGGGTGCGTGATTAGGGTTTTGGGACGAAGTTGGGTTCGGTTTTGTTATTCCTGGAGACGAACGCGACTTGGAAGCTTTGCGTAGGAGAGAGGTGTTAGTGCGCGACCTTGATCTGCTGAGTGAAATCAACGGTGGATGTGAGTTTGGGTAAATAAAAAAAAAAGTTGTTAATTGTGTATTAAAATTCGTACAAAATCTTTGTAAAATCATATCTTTTTCATACGAGGTCGAAAACGCACGAAACGACTTGCATCAGGTTTGTTTTGTTGAATACTACGCTATGGAGCTGGATTGGAACCGTTTGGAGCTAGAGAAAATTTTGGGTTAAATCGAACGTCGTTCGATTTGGTTTAAAATCATAAAGATCAAGGTGAGTGTTTTATAACGCTCACAACGTACTAAATATCTTTATGCTAGTTAAATTTGACATTATGAAGTGTTAGGATTTTATTGTCGTTGTTTGATAGAATTTAATTGCCATATAGATTGTCGTTTGAATTAACCGTTGAAAAATTAAATTGACAGTTAAATTGAAATTGAAATTGAATTGCGATTTAATTACCTGACAGCGATAACTATGAAATTGCCATGAATTGTATTGTTTATTGGATGATGTATTTTGATGGATACTATTGGTTGATAATTGAATGTTTGGATGTTTATTTGCTTATATAGATCCTGTTATGCATACATATGATACTGTGATTTAATTTAAGTAATATATATTCATTCCTGACATATAATTGAAATAAATAACTACTTGGCCATAGGATAGAAAATTATATACGGACACCGAATTGGCTAAATTAAAAATTTCTTTGAAATCGTCGATTTGAAATTTATTTAAATGTTTTGATTTAAAAGTTATAAATAGAAACCAATTTATAGAAATCGAATTTATCGAAAAAATTTGAGTTTGGAACGTTGAAATAAATTTTGGCTAAAAGAAATTGTTAATTAATTTAAGTGGAGACTTTGGAAAATTTAAAAATCGGGATATGACTGAATTTCGAAAATTGATTTGTTTAAAGATTTAACCTTAATTCGAGCTTTGAATATTACTAAGTAAAAGTGATATAAAAATGATATTTTGAAATCGAGCTTGGAATTGAACCATATTGAAATTTGGATTTAAACTTGAATATTGATGGAAAATTTGTTAAGTGTTATAAATGGATATTTTGAAATCAAGCTCAAAATCGATAAAAATTGAAATTGAATAAATTGAAGGTGAATGTAGAATTGAATTTATTTGAAGTTAAAGTTGACGTTGTTTGAATTGAAATCGAAATTGAATCGGTAGAATGGAAGTTGAAATTGATTTGAATTGGGAAGTTATAATTGAAATGGATTGGTTTTGAAGCTGATTTATTTTGTTTTCCAAATTACTCGGTTATATAAACCATTTTGAATATTTAAACTATTTTAATCTATTTTAAATCTACTTAACCCAATTTAAATTATTTTAAACTAAATTTATCTATTTCAAATCCATTTTAAGATTTTAAAGTATTTTAACTAATTTAATTATTTAAAACTACTTTTAAATTACTTAAAACTATTTTTCTAAAATTCTAAGCTGGTCAATAAGGTGAAATGTTTATATTTAAATCTTGAATTTAAATACGAATTGGGTTAAATGAAGTTGCAACCTAAATTGAAATTCGAAATGATTTTGAAATCGAAATGAGATATTGATGCGAAAAATGCTTTTGAAACAGAATCTGACATTTTGATAGATACGGTGATATTTGAAATGGATTTGATTTGAAACGAATATGATATTTTGATATCAATTATGAATCGATTTGAAATGTAAAAGAGCCAACGGTGTAATAATACGTAGTTATTAAAGAGACCGGGATCGGATATGGACATACTCTCTGTCGATACCGAACACCACTTTAATAACTATTATACGCGGAGTGTTGATCCAGAATGAAGTGGATGGTTTGGTGAACGCGTTGACTGAAGAAAGAGAACGATATTGGATGACCCCTGACATGACTAAAACAGGAGCCGCGCCGGGCCATTGAGGTTCGCCACCTCTAGCGGACACACTTCTTCGATACCATATCTATTACATTTGTGATGCGATTTGGGTGCACCCCTTGATCTGGGAGTGTTGTTTCGCGGTGTTGGGGTAGCTGCTGGCTATGCCCAACATCAGTCCGGATCACGCAACTACTAGTATCCTAGTTGGTATCGCCTCATGTACCTTGTCATACTGATTATCCTATTCGCGACCACTACGTTTTTGATTTGTACCTTGAGTATATGGATTGCCCTCTGGTGACTTCCGGTTTTGGGGAAACTACGGTCTTGTATATGCTTTTGGGAATATAAAATGTGTTAAGGGGGATTATGGTAACGCCTTAACGCTATTTTGATACTTTATATTACTGATAGGCATTATCTACTTAGCGTATATTACTACATAGTAGATAGTTTCACGGATCCTTGAGAGATGGAAAATCCCGTAACATCTCTTGAGTTATTGCACGCACGTTGACACTGGATAGGAGATGTCAAACCCCGTAAATATCTCCGACGCCGTTACACTCATATTTATTTACGATTGATTTCACTTTCGTAAGGATATTTTAGTCCTGACTCGAGTGTTTTGTCTCTTCATTACGCTCGGGTCAGTCCTGAGTTTTCAGATTTTTTGAAGATCTATTCTGGAGGACGAAGACGAAGATTTGGTATACAATTACTATTATTACCCTTGCATCATGTTATCTGCTGCATTATTTAATTGTTCTATTGTATATGTATAAACTCTGATAAATGTTGTGTAAATAATTGTCAAAGTATAGTAGACAGCTTCATGAACTGTTTATTTGACTATTATATCTTATCGTTCCGCTGCGAGATTCTGTGTTGTTTCATTTCCTTTATTTCTTTTCTTTCTTATTTACCCCAATAACTATCTGCCCTTTTGAATGGTTTGGAATCGACATGTGTATTTGATCGTCGATTTAAATTGTCCAAAAGGCGGGTCGTTACATTCAACATGCTATCAATGTAATCAAAGATAGAGAAATATGATATTTCTCTCTCTCCAATTAATATTGTTTGCTTTCTTAATTAATTGCATAACTATTAGAGAAGGAAACTAAATGTTACTTTCTCATATTTATTGTAATAAGTACTAGTACACACAAAGGTGTATTTGATACACTCATTCATATAAATTTATATAATATTCAAATCCTTTTTGTAAGGACCAAGAATTTGACCACCTAAAAATATAACATTTAAAGTGATTTTAAATATAAAATATAAAATGTTTTGTGATTCAAACAATATTAGATAGGATTTGAAAACATAAATATACATAAAAATAGTAACATTTGCTTATATAGACAAAAGTGACATTGGTTTACATAAATAAATAGTTTAACTAAAACGTCAAAATGTGAACGTAAAACATTTTATCAAAAATCAATGTTTTGTCGATTTAAAGTTTTCACAACGTTGTTGCACCTTTATTTTCTTATATGAACATATATTCAAATAGTATAAATATTAGTTAATTTACTATTCAAGTTTACTTTTAATAATCACACTTAGAAAATTCTAGAAAGTTATTAGCAAAAGTAAACTAAAAAGACAAAACACATGTCATATCACATGTGACATAAAGTAAAGTAATCATTCTTATTGTTCACTTAACTCTTAAGTGTTTGAATTTTAAAAATGTGATGTAATATGGATGGTAAATGTTGAATTAAATATGTTTACTTAATTCTTAAGGAAGGTTATTCAAGTAAAAAAACAAATATATGTTTTAATCTCAAATATTTTCTATAAATACTCATCCTCTTCTTCTTCTTCTTCACTTTTACACCATTTCTTTCCTACTCTCTTAAGCTCTCTTACAACCGTTAATGGCTTCTTTCCATAATTAAATAATGCCAACATATTTTCAAAAATAAAAGAAAAAAATTATCAACAAAACTCCGTCCGAACCACTTCAAAATTCCTCCTTGCTCTTCTCATTGCTCATGCCCCTCCTTTTTTCCATTTGGCCAAGTACATCTTCCCTTTTCAAGGTTGGTCGTGGCCTCCTTAGGCAAGTACGAGGAAGTTTAGCAAGTTCTAAGAGCTTAAAGCAAAGTTTAGATAAGTTAGAAAAGTTTAAAACTAGTTTGAAAGCAACAAAGGTGAGAACTCGAAATTATTAAGTAGGAAATATTTATATGATGTTTTGAAAGTTATAAATGCTGTATAGATGTTAATAATGATATTTGATAAGTGTTTGAAAAAGAAAGAAACTACCTTTAAGTCATTCGCAAAAATTAGTAAGCAAATATGTACATAAATGACAACCATGTGACATGGTAATAAAAAAGTTGTTAAATTTATTTGCAAGTTCATATGACATGTTAGGATATGTTAAAATGGTTATAAACTTTGTTTTGAATGTTTATTAGTTGTATATTGAATATATATGTTGAAAAAAGTCATGGATTTACACGACGTATAATCACATGGAAATCACTTTCCAAAATAAATGAAATGTGATATGGAATCTTTTATACCTTGAAAAAATGTTTGAACATGCTTTAAAAATGGTTCCTAAGTGTTTAAACTTGTCTCGGCAAAGTATGGATATGAATATCAAAATACGCCTAAAATTTGATGCGTCACGTAACAGTAGTTCGTGTTTTCACGTCAAAAGTTAAAAATGAACATATGAAGTAGAATATAAGTTGGAATTCATCGAACTAAAAATTTTCTGAATCCTTATACCTATATCTTTCAAATGAAACAAGAAAATCAAGATTTCATCTTACATATTTTGAAATGTGGCAAAATCAATTTTCAAGAAAAATCCAGTTTTTCCACTAAATGACCAAAGTTGAAAATTGATAAAATAATCATTTTAAAAATACGAAATAAATTATAAAAATCATTTAAAATGTTTTAAAAGTGATTTAAGTTGAAAAGATAGTTTTCTAGATGATATAAAAGTCGTTTTGAAGAATATAGCTTTTAAAGCACTTTTTGTAACACTATTTGCAACACTTTTCGCAATGCCTTTCAATAACTTTTGAAATGAAGGTTGGAACTAAAAAATTATTTCCCAAGTCTTGGTGTAAACATTTCTAAGTAAATAATAAAGTATTTTAAAAAGATATTTGAACAATTCAAAACTATTTCAATGGTGCTTAAACAAATAGTCGAGTAATTTAAAAAGGGAAAATGAGTATGCGAAAACGACTGGCACATTTGTCCCGTTTGTGAGATCTAAAAGTGAAAACAATGTGTGTAACTAAGGTTAGGAATGGAACAACCAGTGCCCTGAACATACCTGGCCTCGGTTTTCTCTTTTAGACGAGGGTGGAACATATCGAAAGGAAAGCCCGGATGCTCACTTGGATTTTATAGAAATAATCTTCTTATACTCATTATTAAAATCCAAAGAGGGAACTTGTCATATTCGTGGAATTTAAAAGGCGATCTCATCGTTATTCTGCCCATAGCACTCGTTGAATACGGAAGTTGATATAGAATAAAATTAGAATGATTTCTATAATCCTATTTTCTCAAAAGATACCCTTTAAAAAATGATTTGAGAAATATTCAAAAAGAGGTTTAAATGATTCCGTATTCACTAAAAGAATATTTTGAATATATATATATATATCTCTTGAAGATATTTTGGTAAAGAAAAATGAATGAATCGAAAAACAATCTCCTAGTTACGTCATTTTTATCGATGATTGGATTTTCAAAGGAATCGGGGTCAAATTTGGGTGATTCCTATCCAAAAATCACTTCGATCCAATTTACGTATTCGAAGATTGAAGATGCTTGAAGGTGGAGATATTGAGACGAATAATAACGAGGGACTACATGTTGATTAATTGGGGATAAACTCTCGATTCACTATATTGTAGCAGCGGTCTGTTTGTTATGAAAAACCTCAAAACCACAAGGACTGCTCGCCTAGTAATGGTAGATGAAAGTTCCTTTGGTTTCCTTTGGTCCTAGAACGTACTAGAATGGATGAATATCTGACCTTGCATTCCAAATCACAATGACTGATCTCTATAAAAGTATATCAGTCGGTGGCAGAGAAGACATCTTCGAAGCCTCGCGCCTCATCAACCGAAAATGAGCGACGCAGGGTTAAATGCGGTAAGGCTAAGTAGTCATTCCCAATTAGGGCATGATTATTCCCTTCTAGATATATTTCTTCCCGCTATGACATTCGGGATGTAAATTAACGTGGATATATGCGAAGAGAGCTCTTGGATAAAGGTCGGTAACGACCGGAGGATGATATATTCGGTACTATCTAGTTACAGAGATAGGCCGGCCTTGTGTTGGTAGAGGATCCTTTCTGATGGTCTTCGAGGCATCCATCTAGAGGTGTACCTATTGGAAGGTAGTCCCTTCACCTGGTCATTTGTATGAAAATCCATTCTCCAGTAAGAACCTGCGATTTTGTTTGTATTGGGGTAATGAATAGCCCCGAAATGCTACATGGGTAACAATTTTGACCAAGATCAATAAGTTTATTTGCAAATATTTTCAAAGAATGTCATCAAAAATAATATACCCAAATTTTATGTAATAAAGAGCTTTGGTTATCATAAGGTAAAAACCCGTTCTGTGTTTATATGCAGCGTGGTCTTATAAGATACCATTTTGTTTTCAAAACATCGTACTTTGAGTTCTCACACCAGTCCCATGACTGACCCGGAGTTTTTTTCCCTTAAACTTTGGATGCCCTATTTTTCGAGAAACCGTGTAGTTTGGATACCTTAGGAGTATTTAGAGCATTTTGGAGAAGTCTTTTGGGGCTATGAAGATTGAAATACCTGATGTAGATATCTACCTATATTCTGCTGTGTTATGAAGTATGTATTTTCTAGCATTTGTATGGATAGACAGTTATAACTATCCCGCTGAATTTGTATTTGACTCTGATCATCTAAGTATAATTAAAATGTTGAATGCGATGTGAGATTCTATTATTATGTTATCTTATATTTTTATTTTCTTTTGCACTCCTAATAATCTACCTCTTCGGCACTTAGTTTTACGACACATGAATACCGTGGATGTATTAGTGTCAATTTCTGAGGGTCGTGGAGATGGGTCGTCACATTTTTGAAATCTTTTTACCAAATTAATAAATTATTGATTTTATTTAAAAGAAAATTAAGATAGGATCTAAATGCATTTATACTTCATAGGCCTGCTAATGATCCAAAATGGCAAATTTTTTGAAATTTGACCATTTCTTCCACTACGGGCTGGCCTAGTTCCTTCAATGGTATCAGTGCCCAATAGCCTATGTAGTCTAAATTAGTCATCTTAGGGCTAATCTATTAAGCTTGTGCATTTTGTACGGTGCTTAGAAAGGTGATGTCTAGGATTGAAATTAGGTAATCAAGTACCCGGTCCTACATGGTTACCTGCCTGGCCTGACAGGTGATTTGAGTCCAAAGGTTGCCCCTAATAGAAAAGGCCCAATTTGAATTGAACCTTGGGCAAATTTCCAAAATAATTTTGAAAATTAAGACATGATTTTAAATATAAAAGTTAAATTTAAAATAAAAATATGTTTATTATAAAAGATTATAATATAATATAAATTTTCAAAATGTTTGAAAATGTAATGATAATTTCAAAATATTTGAAACTATTAATTTCAAAATTTAAAATTTATTAATAAGATTAATAAAATAAATTAATTAAATAAGTTAGTTATTAATAATTATATGCATGTGTTATTATGTTGATATATGTTATGTTATTTTAAAGTGGTAAGATAACATAAGTGTACATGTGTGCAAGATAAATTTTGAAATTGATATAATTTAATTAAGCTTGTTTAATTAAAGTAATTAATTAATGGTTAATTAATTAAATAAAAATTACACATATATAAGATATATGTGCTATACTATAATTGTTATAGTATACACTATAAAGGTTATAATAGATATGTCGAATATATAGGTTGTATTGGAAAATAATTTAAAATTAATTAAAGAGTTAGTTAATTAAAATTAATTAAATAAGATTTAATTAATAAAATGTTATACATAAGATTATTGTATAAGTTAATTAAAATATAACAATATATAATAATGAAACTTTTATGATATAAGTGTATAAAGTAACGGTGGAACATTAAAGAAACCCAAATAGAATTACGGAATAAATATACACATAAATGTATGTATACTGTGATCTCTAATGTGTCTAACAATTAAATCACGAAGGTATTTCATAAGAAATATACTATTCCATAAGTCGATGTCACCCAATATAATATATTGAAGATTATGAATCTTCAATATAGTGTTTTCCTCTACCATATATATATTAATAAATTACTTGCATACTACTTAGTTATTGAGCAAACTTAAGCTAGGGATGTTATGTGTATTATTGTTAATATATTGAACAAATAAGGTAAGATAACTATATGTATTTGTTGAGCAAACTCAAGGTACATATACTATACTTAGGCCATCATGATATGGTAGTTGCGAGTGAATAATATCTTTCGATTTGTTGAGAAAACTCGAGGTTGAAATGAGATTAGGACAAAGAAAAATAGGTTAGGAGTTGTATGTGATACAACCCATAAGGAGTTATCCATCGTCTGCGGGTTATGATTTTTTGAGCAAACTCAAGCTCAGAAGACAGACGAGTCCTAACACCCACTAGTAAATTCGAAAGACTTTTATGTTTCTCCTGTTTCATCTTAGGATTTGGAGAAACATAAAAGAATAGCGAGAGCCTTGTTAGAAAAATGAAATAGTAACATCTAACCTTTCTAGTATTATAAGAACATATGCTAAATAATGTTATACTTATATACAATGATAAATTTGTACATTTAATATGATTGATAAAATGTTTATCAATTAAAATATACAAATGAACTGAATTGAAAGTTGACAAATGGAAATATAATACTCACTATTAAATTCATATTGCATGTTAACGTTTCAACGCCCATGTAAGTGCCTGATTTTACAATTACTAAATACATTCATGGTTTGGTCACGTGTGCATTTATTTGATCAAAACCATGTATTGCATTCTATGAGTTTCGAACTCTAAAAGAAATACAAGACTATGGATATTTGATCCATATACAATTGCATACAAATGTTATATAGTGAATGGTCAAAGTTTGTAATGTGCAATATTTCGACGAAATTGGTTCATCCAAAAAACCAAATAAACCTTAGTGCGAGATTGAGTATTCAATCTGATTGATTACAAAATGTATCATATTGAATGTAATACTAGGCCAATACTACAATACAAAATCTAAGAACTCGGTCGCTAAAATATCAGTTTGATCAGTTTATGTAAAGTAGAACATATCTAATGTACTTAAAAGCTAAGGATAATCGAATGCACTTTTGTAAAGTGTACGTTACGATATTGTAGTATGGTTTTCTTTTGAATAGTTTGACCATTTGAAAGGAAAGAATATATGTAATTTGAGGTACAATTGGGATGAAGAGAATGAATAGTCACTTCTGCTTCATAGAGAAACATTGAAAATGAGAATTATAATAATAATTGATACTTAATATTGGAACAAGAAATGTGATTTCTATTTCAAAATGTATTTTCATATAGAAATTGTTTTCTATGAGATTTATTTCTTTGAGTTCAAGATTTTTGACCAACAAACTCGCACTTGAAATAGTTGCAGTGCATGAAATAAATAAATGGCATTAAGTGAATGATAGACCTTCAAATTTAACATGCTATTATAGTAATGGTGAAAATAGTGGGAGCATGCCATATAGCACTTATTAATTGCATCATAGTAGAAAAATTGTTTCTGTAAAACTTACCATGCATTATTTGTGAAATAATGATTATTTTTCGGTATCGATTGAAAAAAATAGACATAGATAAATTTCACAATGAATATTATGAATATTCTTTATGAAATAAAACTATAATGTGGTATTCTTTTTAACAAAAGTGATGCATTGTAAAATACAACAGTGTCTAATATTATTTACGGTTGTTTTGGAATTATAGACTAATCCATAGTTTTGGAAAATAATTTTATTGTACGATTTTGCATCATATGATAGTTGTTAATTATATCTCAAACAATAGCTATGCACCCATTCAGTGGGAGTATCATAAGATTTGATGAACTTTTTGGATCGACACATATAGATGTATGCAACCGTAATTCTATAAGTACCAAAATGGTTCCATGTACTTCGTCATATCTACCGATGAGTTATCGTCATCATGGACATGTGTATTTGATACACATAGAGTATGTGTATGGTAAACTTATAGAATAAAAACATAAGTAAATAAAATAACATGCTATAGAAATGAATTGATTTGATCGAATGAATGAGTATATTGAAAAATGTTCCAAACGTACCTAAAATGAATAAAGATTCAATATCAAAATTAATCCTCCATGTGATACATAATGATGCATCGATATGGAGTAATCGAACTTTCTTCCACAATGTACGATTAATTGTGAGTGAAGTTGAGTTAGTTTCTTTCTATAAAGTAATGTACTTAAAGGTAGTACATGAGGTTGATGTTATTTCATCTGAATAAAGTTTACAAAATTTTACAAGATAAGGGTTTATAGGAAACTCCAACATATCTTATGCCAAGGATTTGGCAGATTGTTCAATTTAAAAGATTGCACGTAATAGTTGTTCATGAGGGATCTTGTATGATTCTCCCCAAAGGATTTTGAAAAGATTGTCATTGGATGACATATTTATGTTTCAAACATATTTTTTGTAAACATTTAGTTTTATAAATAAAGTAATCCATAAAATGTTTATGAATACCTATTCTATTGCATTGAGAAACAATTGTTGTTTCAAGATATACCAACTTCCATGTGAAGAAATTTCTTTGAGGAATTTGGTAGTGGAATGAAATTGATACGATCCATTGATAGAACTGATTATATGAGATGAAATAAAATTAACTAACCTAAATGAACATGTAGCATTAGAATGTCTAATAAGTACTCTCGCACGTCTAAGAGAAACTATGATTTTCTTATTAATGCCGAAAATATATAATCCTAGATTGTTTAATTGAACCATTGAGAGTGTTAACTCTATATGGTATGATGCATAAATCCGAAAGTATTCTAAATACGCTATCAAAATATAGATTTTGGTGATCGTAATTAAAGGGAATGATCCATCGACCTCGACCGTGTCTTCATGAATAAGGCTAATGCAATTGGAATTAAATGAGCAATGTTGATAAGAATAACATCGCAAATTTAAAATTTTGAAATTAACGTAATAGATTCGTGTTCAACATGTTCATGTCAATTTGGATTTACTCACAAAATTATCGCTTGGTAAGTCCTAGGTTTTGGTACGTATATATTGAAACAGAAAGTTCTAGATAATGATTTAGAGTAAGTTGTTTACACATATTAACCCAAAATGTCTCAAAGTCAGTGGGAGCGATATTGAGTTTGTGAATCTTTGGATATGATCCAAAAAATGATATGAAAGTATCATTTTATAAGCATCAAGATTGAATAAGTATTTTGATAGAAATATCAAATAGTTTGATTTTTAATCCAAGTGAAGAGGAAGCGTGTGTTCATAAGAAAGAACGTTAAAAGGTACATTGATATTTTTATACTATAAATAATTAACACGTTCTTGATTTTAACGATGTACTTGTGTTAAAATCAGCCTTAGTAGTTGTAATACTCAACATTGGATTAGTAATGATGTCTTTTACAGTAAGTGTAAAGATGTCGGGAATGTCCCAAATGATATGCAAGGACACCTTATTAAAATGTTTAATATGGAAAATGTAAGATTGATTCCTCTACATTGGAAAAAGGAATTATCATACATGTTGTGTTGTCTACGATATCATGATTTGTTTATGTATTTGATACATGAAGAAAATATCAAATCCAAATTGATATCACTAAATGATTGTTTGAAGTGTTCTCATGTATTTATGAAATATGTGAGAATTGTTTACAAAAACAAAAACTCCTTATAAAGGAGTGTTTGAACTCTAACTTCATAAGTCATATTTAGCATATTATGTCAATAATAAATTCAAGTTAAGAATCCTTAAGTTGGAAATGTTCCAAATAAAAGACTGTGGCTTATTCAATGAAAAAGGCAACGTACATCGCCTTGAATATTGCCACAATAAAAATAATGTATATAAAATTATAAGTGCACAAATTTATAGCTAAGCCGATTCCAAATGTTAAGAAACATATAACATTGTTACATGATAACAATGTCATGATATGGTTCATAATAAAACTTAGAGCTCATTAGAGGTCGAGAGACATACTCCGAATTGTTCCACGTGATAAAGCAGTTTATCATCATCAGAGAGAGTTGATTGACAGAGTAGATAATTGAAACATAATAGATACCCGTTCACAAAAGGACTGACCCAACTGGTTTTGAGAAAATGATTGGAGAAATTGGAATAAGATTCCATAATTGACCCCAACTGCAAGTGGAAGATTGATAGAGTTAGAGGTATGCTCTATGGGCAATTATGTCATTTATTACATATATCAAACTTGTTGAACAATCTTGTTCATAATAAAAGTGTTTCTTTCTATTATATACTTGATATAATGTGGTTACGTTAATTAAGTAATTTAATTAAAAATATATTTAATAGAAAATCCATATATGGCGTATTTTATGATAGTAGTTACAAAGTGTTGTAGCTGTGTGCAATTTATCATAATAAAACAAATATACCATTTTAAATGTTCCTAGTCAAGAAGCATTGAGACTAGGTATTGATGTATTTATTGAGACTAGAGTACGTTACACTCTCCAACCGTTGGTGTAACGACCCGTAGATTTTTTAATAATTAAAATTGTAATTTAATAAGATTTTTGTAATTAAATCTAGTAAGAAATAAAAACTTTATAATTTAATATTGAAATAAACGCTAAAATGAAATATAGCAATGTTAATTAAAACTAATTATTAGTAATGTGAATAAAATTCTAATAAATGAAGTAGTGAAAGTGTTATACCTGGATACAAATTTAATATGAGAAAATAAAAGCAAGTATTGAATTAATTAATGAAGTAACACATTGCTATTGAATGTAAATTAAGGAAATATGTTAATGCAAGTTAATAATTAATGAACTTGAATGAACATTCCAATTTAATAAAATAATTTAAATGTTATGACTTAGTTATAAGTGGAATATAATAAAAACAAATGTAATTATTATATTAATGTGTGAAATAATATGATAGATGGTAATTGTTTGTGGAGAATAACCATACAAGTATTATAAAGAGTATATGGGTGACAAATGGTTGTTGTTACCAGTTAATTTAACAATTACAAATAAAGGTACTTAAATATTACTTTAATGATAATTAATATAATAACGGAAAGTGTGAACATAAATTTAATAGAAACGTAAATTTATTTATAAGGTAGCAATTGGTGTAATAGAAAGCATGAGACCAAGTAAACAAATTTATCGAAAATATTAATTGTAATTTATGTATATATTTGGCAAAAATATAATAAATGGAAGTAGGATAGTTAATACAAAGGAGTTAGGGATTTGAATATATTAGGGTAATATTTATACAAATGTAAGATGTAAATATGTGTATATTGG
The DNA here is from genome assembly GCA_030765085.1 of Allium cepa. Classification (NCBI taxonomy): domain Eukaryota; kingdom Viridiplantae; phylum Streptophyta; class Magnoliopsida; order Asparagales; family Amaryllidaceae; genus Allium; species Allium cepa. Next base: position 555,055,584 of record CM060931.1, on the reverse strand, counting down.
TATAATAGGATATAAAACTAATGTAATTGGATGATTGAGTAATAATGGACCTAGTATAAAAATGGCAACTAAATCAAATCAATTTTTGGAATCAATTTTCATTTAATTGGAATGTAATCAATAATAAATGAATTCATTGGTAAGTAAATGACATTAATTTCTATATTAATTGGAAACTAGGATGAAATGGGAATTATTAATGTGATAAAAGTAAGCCAATAATAATTTTTCCCATAAAATGATAATTTATTCAATAACGAAATCTAGAAATCAAATAAATAGATTTCATTGGAATTTAAATCAATAATTTATGAATTTAAATAGTCAATAATGGTGCCATCTTCTCCCGTACCTCCCTCTCATGTAGCACCTTCTACCGTACCTCGTACCCTTACCCTCTCTAACACCCATCCCGTCGTCGTCAGTCCGTCTTTCCAATCCACCAGCCTTCCTGCTGCCAAGTCAAAACCTCCTCCATACCTACCTGATCCTCCTCCCTTGAACGTTTCCACACTTACTTCTCTGTTGGGTAGACCACCTTTGCTGCTTCCCACTGCCAACTCCCTCTCCCCCTTCTGCTGTTCCGTCACCGTCCCTCCCTGGCTGCAGTCAACAAGCTTGGACTTCCTTATTCAAACGCAAACCTCTCAACGCGGGGAAGTACAAGCCTGTTGACTTTGATCCTTCATACTCTGATGACGTTCTTGACTTGGTCGATGAGGTTGTTCAGGCCGGCTCTTCTGTCTGGAAGGATTACTTAGTGGGTTTTTTCCTTGATAAACCTTTGTCTTATTCTTCTGTTGTTACTAAACTAAAAAGTATTTGGAAACTGAAAGGATCGGTGCTAGTAAAATCAGATGGAGTGATTTTTCTTTTCCTTTTATCGTCCGAAGAAGACAAAAGCAAAATTTTACATGGCGACCCCATTATTATGAACAACAAAGTGTTTGTCATTAGGCCTTACGATGCTACTATTAGCAATGTTTGTGGATCTGTTCCCACGGTGCCTGTGTGGGTTCTTCTACGCAACATTCCACTTTTTGCATGGTCACGCCTTGGCATTAACTGGATTAGTAGTCGTAGTGGTAAACTGCTCTGTATGGACGAAAGGACTGAGAGGCTCGAAAGATTGGAATTCGCGAAATGCATGATTGAAATCAAGCCGAATAGGGAGCTACCAAATGATTTCCTTATTAGTCTGGCAGATGGTGGTGTTCAGCATATATATGTTGAGTATTTATGGCAGCCACACATTTGTGTTCTGTGCAACTCCTTTGGGCACTTAAAGGAAACGTGTGACAAGAAGGTTGAACCAGATACTACTGTGAACGACCAGGATATAGGAAATAAATACAAGGAGAAGCTTTCAAAAAACAAAAAAAGATTAACAAGAAAGTTCAAATATGGTAAAAAGTGGGGAATAACAGAAACAAGATGGGTTCGAATAGGAGAATTAGAAGGGTTATTCATAAGGCAAGTATTCAGGATAGGGTAAAAGAAAGGGAGAGAGCAAGTGGGAAAGAAGAAGAAATGTTTAAAGAAAACTTAGTTCTAAATAAAGAGTATGAAGTGAGATCTGATAAGGAAGGAACTCAACAAGATATTGTTGTTAATGAATTGGTTATTGACAATCCGGTGGAAGTTACCGAGGCCCCATCTGCTTCAGGAACTGGTTTCAAGACGACTGTAAGCAACAGATTTGACATTCTCCAAATCTTGGAAGAAGTGCATGACAATGATAAGGAAGAAGGACGTGAAAATGATAAAATAGAAATGGTGCATCCTCAAGTGGCCAATATTTCGTCAGTTAGGAACTTGCTTACATCTCTGAGAGTGCTACCACTGGGACTTTTGGAACTGTTTCAACACACGTAAAAAATAGTGCAAATGAACCTACAATTATTGAAGCATCATCTGACCTTTTCAAATTAACAATGGGAAGAAGACTGTGCAGTGAGAAATACAAAGACGATTTAAATTCTTCATTTCTAGTGCATTCAAATGCGGGAATACAATCTTTGAATTCCAAATCATCCAACACACTTGACACTGAAGATCCAACAATCATACTCCAGCAAAATTCCACAACAGATCAACCGCCATCACCATGTAAATCTACCAACGTGCACAGTGTGCATATGCACGAAAGTCACGACCACATCCCACCTCTTGTTATCTCTCACATCGCCATCCCTCCTCCCTCCTTTTCTACAGCAACTAATCATTGTATCCTGAACAATTCCAACAAAGATTCTACTAGTATAAACACTCCCCCAAAAAACATCCTGCCTTCGCTGATCTGTATCCCACAGATAGCAATTTCTTCCCCCCAACTACAAAAATCCAGACTAACCAAGAATCTTGTTGTCTCGTCTCACAATTCCAATGCTTCGAACATGGTCCTTCGTAGCAAGAAATCAATCACCCCGTATGAAACTTCGTTTTCCTAATGATGCAAACCATCGGAGCTTGGAATGTTAGAGGGGCTCACCATGAAACTAAACAATCCCAATGCAAAAATATAATATCTCAACAATACCTATGTATGTTAGCCATTCTAGAAACAAAGTTAAATCTTGTCCTCTCGATCAAAGCAGCTAAATATATTAACCCAGGGTGGGAAGTCATTCACAACCTTGACGAGGCGCCTTATGGTAGTATCCTCATTGTTTACGACCCCAAAGTGATCCTCCTTACCAAATTTTTTGCAACTTCTAAAATCATTCACTGCCATGCAAAAAATATCATCACCTCTAGCTCATTCTACATATCTCTCGTCTATGCAACTAATAACAAAGCTGCCAGAATTTCTTTTCTTCACGACCTTCCCATGCTGCGTCAGGACTCTCATCCATGGATCGTCTTTGGTGATTTCAATTGCTGTAACAAACTTGCTGATAGGCTTGGTGGCAATCCTCTCTCTCTTAACGAAATGGAACCGCTGCCGCTGTTGTTGATTCTAACTTGGTGGAAATTAAGACAACTGGTATGAGATTCTCATGGAACAACAAAAGTAGACACGGTAGTAGGACCTACACTAAAATCGACCATGCTTTTGGTAACCTCCTTGCCCACACCAAATGGCCTACCATCTATAACCCCCTTCCTCCTCCTTTACTTTCCGACCACTCTCCCCAAATTATACACCTTAGAGAAGAAGGCATTAAAAGCAATTCAAGTTTCAAAATTTTTAATTCTTGGGTTAATGAACCTGATTTTTTTGACATTGTTAAAGAAGTTTGGGCGAGACCAATCTACGATAATCCTATGTCTATTTTGCAGGTCAAGTTGAAAAGTACTAAATTAGCTCTCAAGCAGTGGTCAAGGAACAGATTTGGAGAAGGAAGTAAACAAAGTACATACTGGAAGAATAAACTGGAAGAGATTCAAATAAACATGCTGGATGATCCCCACAACACTACTATTAGCGCCATGGAGACATACATATCAAGACAATACTCTGTAGCTCTTTCTAGTGAGATTTCTGTGATGAATCAAAAAGCGAGACTGAAGTGGAGAACTGATGGTGACAGGAACAGTGCTTTCTTTCATGCTAAATAAAGGCTAAGCACTCCAGAGAAAATATAGTTTCCATCCTCGATCACGAAGGTAATTTTCAAACATCTAAAGAAGGTGTGGACGAGGCATTTATTAGTCACTTCACCAAGCTTTTCAACAACACCGGCAACTTTGAACCTGATCTTAACCTCATCTATCCCTTAATCCTTCCCAGACTATCTGAAGACGATCATGCCTCTTTGAATCTTGATGAAACTGAAGAAGAGATCAAGTCTGCAATGTTATCACTTAATAGGAATTCGGCTGGTGGTACAGATGGTTTTAATGCTCAATTCTATTTTGTATGTTGGGACATTGTTAAATTGGAAGCGCTGCGAGCAGTGAAGAATTTTTTCATTAAAACCAAACTAATATCTTCTTTCAACAACACTAACATAGCTTTGATTCCTAAAGTCAACAACCCTTACAAGGTGTCTTCTTTTAGGCCTATCTTATGCTGTAATACTATCTACAAATGTATCTCCAAAATTATTGCGTCCAGGATGAAATCTGTCATGCATAATATTATCTCTCCCAATCATGCTGCATTTTTGCCAGAAAGAAACATCTTAGACAACGTCTTACTGGCTCATGAACTTCTGAATGGTTACTGTTCGTCGACGGAAATTCTATCGGTTAAGAAAACCGTCGAACGAATTTAAATTAAAAAAAACTGCAAGTGCACGGCGTACTACCATAGTACGTGACGAATACGGGTCGATCCGTAGGGAGTTGTTAGAGTTTAAAATTCTATTCAATCAAATTAGGCCAAATGGAGGAGGAATTGTTCACTAGAAATAAAATGAGTCAAAAATAGAATTAAAATGAGATTAAAAACTATGAAATTAGAGAACAATTTAGAGGCAAATCCACTATCATATTTTTGTAAACCAACAAACAAACAATTTAAGATCTCTAGTTTTGATATTAAGTGAAATATTGTTGTATTTATCATAAGTATGGTTTGTTTATGTTATTAATTAACATAACTCAAACCATCAAACTATAATACAACAAATAAACCACTTATAATTATCATGAAAATGAAGCCAAAGCAAAAGCTATTTTAAGTATGATCTATTTACTATTGTAACTAGTAATATATATCATCAAATTTCATTTTACTTAAATTTCACAATCAAAATTGGATTAGAAAATGATGACGCAAATTATGTTTATGTTGAATAAGAATAGCTCATTTGCATGAGCAATATAAGCTATCAAACCCACTTGTATAAACTTGTATCAAAATTCACATTCATGAAGCATAAACAAAGAGATCATAAATCATAAAAAATGTTGAAATTCCATAAAGTTAGAGAGCTTCATAACCCCTAAATTGAAGGAATTTAGCTACTCATTTGTGGCATTGAAGCAACACAAGTAAGTTTCAACATTAAAAAGAAAAGAAAATAGAAAATAAGCAAAGAAAGAAAAAGAGATTAGCTACTAACTACTTGCATAAATGTAAATCTAGGCTATGAACATAAGGAGAAAGAGAGCATAGAAATAAACATCAACAATAAAATAAAGAAAAGCATGTAGAAAAGAGAGAAGAAAGAGGCTTGGAAGCCATTTTTATTTCATAGAACATTGAGCTTACACTTTGATCTCTTAATTTCCTAAGTAAAAATGAAAGAGTAGAAGATGGTTTCATAAACATAAGAGGGCTATATATACATGCATAAAACACTGGTTCTATTTTTAGAGGGCTTCCTAAAATGTCCTTTAGGAAGTGTGGCCACTAAGTAACCATTAGCCACTAATTAATCCATCATTTGTTGTGCATGAAGCTTTATCCTCCACTTAGTTGTCCTTTAGCTCATGATTGTACATTTAGGTAAGTGGGTGGGGTCCTCCATGATCTTGAACTTGAATTATTTCCTCTTCATTCCTTTGTATTTCATTTGTGCATGCGCATATATCTTCATACAAGCCACTTCCATATGCATCCAAATTCCTACAAAAAATTATCAAAAAATGTCCAAGTAAAAATTCTAAAATTGACTCATGCAAAAAAATGACCATTTTGCCCCTGAATGAAGATGAAAATATGATGGTTCGAAAATAATTGAATTTTGGTTTTAAACATGTTAAAATGCCCAAATATGATGTTTATTTAAATAGAAGGAGATAAAATATGGATGTAAATATATGCACATTTACGTGCACATCAGTTACAATAATAAGAATTCTTCTCCTAAAGCTATGTTGAAATTGGACATCATGAAGGCTTTCGACATGCTCCAGTGGAAAGCTATTGTTAAAGTTATGCAGTGTATGAATTTTCCTCTTCCTTTCATTGCTTGGATTGTCGAGTGTATCTCCACGGCACGATTCTCGGTCAACGTTATTGGCTCCAGTGTGGGTTTCTTTGGAAGTAAGCAAGGCATTCGTCAAGGGGACCCAATATCGTCGTATATTTTCATTCTCATCATGGAACTACTCACGCAACTAATTAAAAAAAGGGCATCCGGGCTTATCAAGCACCATCCGAAGTGTTCTAACTCGGAGATCTTATCTCTTATGTTCGCTGATGACCTAGTTATTTTATGTTCATCGGATAACTCAACGATGCATTCTATAATGGATACTCTTCAAGAATTTCATGCGATAACTGGTTTATCAGTCAATCTCAACAAATCGAAAATGATAACTTCTGGCCTCAGTACTCCCCAAAACAATGTTATTCAGGTTATCACTGGATTAGATATCAGTGATAACACTATTACATATCTTGGTCTCCCGCTCACATTCTCCAGAATAACAGTCAACCAATGCTTACCGCTGTACGAAAAGATCACCACAAGACTAGATTGCTGGGCGAGAAAAATGTTGAGCCAAGCGGGAAGAGTAACTTTAACTAAGGCTGTGATCTTCTCCATACAAGTCTATTGGGCTAGAACTTACATATTACCTCAGAAGCTCATCAACATGATTCGATTAGCTTTCATGAGATTTATATGGACTGGAAAAACAGTGGGTCGATATTTAGCCCCCATTAGTTTCAAGAAATTGGAAAAGCCTATTGCTAATGGAGGACTTGGAATCATTAACATGTACCACTGGAATCGGTCAGCTATGGGTCGGCTTATCTACGATTGCATTACTGCCAAAAATAATATGTGGGTTAGATGGTCCAACATTCACGTTCTACGTGGTTGCAATTTTTGGGAAAATGGCAACTCCTAATAAGATTGGCTGGACGTGGAGATCTATTTTCAAGCTTAATGAAGCTTTACTACCCTTTGTTTGATACCCTGTGGACCATAGCAATGTCGTTAGCTTTTGGGATGATCCTTGGATTGATCGTGGTGTGATCTTGAGGCGTGTTCTTTCTTATGACGAGTTAGTGCAATCTGGAGTGAGATAGGATGCTAATTTTCAGAGATTCATCCATGGTACTATCTTAAGACTTCCTAGGACTTCCAACTATCGAATACAACAATTTTGGAATATGGTGGCTGATTGCAAAAATCGAACAGATGGTCGATGCTCAGTTCAGTGGGGAAGTAAAGTTGACAGTTTCAATATAAAAGAAACATATTCTTTCTTGGCAGGGGCTGTTGGAGAGAAATGCATGTGGAGGCGTAGAATATGGTGCACTGATAATATTCAGAGGGATAATCTTTTCCCCTGGAAAGTGATGAACAGGGCTCTTAATACTAAAATGAAGCTGGTGACCAGGGGGGAGTACATGTTACTGTCTAATGTGTTTTCTACAATCAACTTCCAGAGATGGTTGAGAACTTGTTTTTCGAATGCAATTATTTGAATGCCCTATGGAAGACATGGATAAGGAGAATCGGAAGAAAATGGAAAGGAGATAACAACGTCGTTCAGTGGAAGTACATCTACGACAATACTGGTGGAAAATCTGGTGCGAATAGGCTTTTCTTGTATGTTGTCAAGAGATTCATGAATGTGGTCCGGGATGAAAGACATCGACGTGTTTTCCAACCGGATAAAGGTTTGACGGCTGAACAGTTTGAGAAGCATATGATGCAGAATATTAAGTGTGACTTTTGTCATGTTTCTTTTGCTTTCGACCCAGGCATCTTCAGTTAGTTCGATTCTCATTTTTTTTTCTTTTTTCTTATGTGTTGTGTTTTCTTTGTTTTCTCGGTGATTATTGCACCATGTTTCCTTGTATTTCTTGCAAGCCGATGGCTTGTTCTCTTTTGTACTCTAGGTGCAACAATAAAATGGTAGGGGTCCATTTAACCCCGTCGGCTTTGCCAAAAAATAATTTATGAATTTATTGGAATTGGAATTTAATACTATAATTGGTGAATTGTTAACTTTAAATCAATATGAAAATTTGTTATAAAGGATTATAAGTTTCTAAAGTAATCCAAGATGATAGAATTTATGAATTGTAGAATTTGAATTTAAATAGTGATTTAATTTATTTAATATTAATTTATTTAATTAACTGGAAAATAGCCATTTTGGCCACTGACTCAAATTTCGACGAAACTAGTTTCATCGAATCCGTAACGGTGAATTATCGTAGGATTTTAAGTTTCATAGTGATCGGACTTGTCGTTTGATCGTACGGGCTCAAAATGCCTAGAATCAATTGAAATCAATTTGAAATAACTTGATTTTAGCATAACTTCTTCATACGATGGAATTTGGGCTTGAAACCTTTTCCACTGCGTTTAAAATATTTTAAAACATCTATTTTGATACATGGGTTGACCCAATTTCATTCCAGAGTTAGAACGGGCTTTTTTGGGCCATTTTATCGTTGAACGCGCATATCAAATCGTGTCCATCTATTCTATTTCAGCTTTGTGTATATATACCTTGTTATAAACCCTAGCCTACTTCTTATTCCTCATTCTTATACGTTCAATTCCATTTGCTCCACCTCATTCCAATGGCAGACAAACCAAGAATTCCAATTGCAATTTCAAATCAAATTCAAAGCCAAAATTTCAAATTGCTCAAAAAAATTCAGAAAAATTATATATCGAATGTCTTGACAATATGAATCTGTGTCAAGTGTTCATTTTTGGAATTGATGCTTCAATCAGCGGCAAATCTCGGTCAAAGCTCCGAACGGCGAAAGCCTAAAGCACAATTGGGCGTTTTGATTCGGGAAGCAATCGGCAAAATTGGAATATGGGTTTGGTGGAGATTGCCGCGTGGAGCTACACGATGGTGGTTGATCGGTCAGAACCACTGTGTGGTGGCCATAATTGCACGATTAGGGTTTCGGCAAACCCAAAACATGGTGGCGGCGGCGTGCACCGGAGGGGGCCGGAGTTGGGCCACGTGTAGAGGGTGATGTGACGTGGAGTTTGGCGGTGGTGGCACGGCGTATCGACGCTTCTGGCAGCGTGCGGCAGCGGTCAAAGGGGTAGGCGCATGTTCCTGATAGGTTCTCGGGTTCGTGTACATCTGGAGAAGAACGCGTGAAGGAGGGTGACGTGTACCTTTATATTAATTATTTTATTATTTTAAATTAAAATCGTGTAATGTTCTAATATGTATAACTTTTGCATACGAGGTCCGTTTCATGTGCGGTTTTCTCCATTAGGTTCTTATTAGAATTTTGGACATTTTGGCACCAGTTTAGGCGAATTCAGAGACTGTTCAAATTTTGCATTTAAATTGGATTTAAATTTAATTTAAATTCAAAAGCTGAGTGTTTTAACCTACTTACAACTTCTAAAATTTCTTATGTTTGTTAAATTGATTTTTGATGTGATTAGAAATTTATTTATGATTGTTTGACATATTTTTAATCATCATCTCAGTTAAATTGGATTTATTGGATTAAATTGTTATTTAATTTATTATTGCGTATAACTACGAGTTAAATTATTATTTAATTTATATTTTGCATATAAACTACAGTTAAATTGTTAATTAAATTATTATTGAATATAAACTACCAGTAAATACCTGTTGTTTGTTATCTGTTATATATTGATATTATTGTTTGAATTGGATGATGATTGTGATAAATGGTTGATGGTTGATATTGGATCAATCGATGTTGTATCTTATATTATTATAAACTACAAGTTGATATGCATTTTATTTCATTCGGGATTGCGGTTTGAATTGATATATAATCGTATTTTTATTTTATATTACGGATTGAAATGATAAATATCCGTATCGCTTGACCATAGGGTAGAAAATTATATACAGACACCGTAGTCTATATATAAAAATATTTTTAAAAGGTTTTCTATGGTTTTGTACAAAAATATATGGTTTTATGAGATACTGATTCAGATATTTTATAAATGGTATTTTATATGTAGTTAAATTCTTGGTTTTAAGCAATGTATAAAATTGGTTTAAAGTGTAAAATAAGTTTAATAGTAAAGTTTGATTTTATTAAGATATAATATGGTTAAGTATTTAATTAAATTATATTTTTGGAGTTATAATGACTTAAATGAGAATAAGGTGGGAAGATAAATATGAATTTTTTTGAATTCCTATAAAATTGAGATTTAAAAGGTATGATTTTTATAAATGGATTTTTGTTTAAGATGAATTAAAACGTTTATTTCAATTGTAAATAAATTGAAGGAAATATTTGGTTATTTGTTATTTGAGTTTTATTTAAATGATAATGGGATTTATTATGCAAATATTTCAAAATTAAATAATAGAACATTGAATTGTGAATCGTAATTATCAACCCTAGTTTTGAAATTGTTTAATACTCAAAGTTTGAAATATATTGTGATTGAGATGGCTTATTGAAACTGAAAGTGAGTTGAAAGTTATGAATTGAGACTTAATTTAAAGTGAATAAAATCATTAAGTCGAGGAAATTATATTACTTTATAAAGTAAATTAAAAATTCAAACTATTTTATTTTATATACTGTTTGAATATCCAAACCATTTAAGTTTTGGAAGTTATGGGTTAGAAGCTATGGAATTCGAAGTATTATGCTTTGAAAGGTTATATTCAAGCGTTTGGTTTCGAAATATTAAATTTTTTAAAGTGTTATGATTTTGGAAAGGATATATTTGAAATAAAAATGATATTATATTGATTTGGGTTTTATAAAAATGATGTCATATTTATTTGGTTTTTGAAAGGGAAATGATATTGTATTTATATGGTTTTGAAATGGATAGTATATTTTGGTTTTGAAGTTTTGAAATGACTGCGGAGTTATAATAACGTTTGGTTGTTGAAGAGACCGGGATCGGAAGTTGACATACTCTCTGCCAACTCCAAAAACCACTTTAACAACCGTGTACGCGGTGGAGATTGCAGAATGAAGTAGGATGGTGGCTTCATTTTCTTTGAGGTAAATACGTGGACCCGACTCCCGTGAGTTGGCATAAGGTGGCTAAAACAGGAGCGGTCAATGGGCTAAGAAGGTAGCACCTTTTATCGGACACATCCCTTCGATATTATACTCTGACCTTTGGATTAATTCGGTGGCCACTTTTGATTTTTGATTTGGGACGTGGCTCGAGGTGGGCGGTGGCTGCGCGCTATGCGTTACCACCGGCCCGGAAGCGTAATTAGTATATCTACCCTGTCATTGCCAAGTTGTGCCGTGTCACCTAACCTAGCACACCTTATACGATTTTTTTTGTACCATACCTATGGAGTGCCCTCTGACGACGCCCAGTACGGGGGAGATTACGATACTGTATAGACTATGGGAATATAAGAGTGTGTTAAGGTGGAAAATGTAAAGCCTTGCCGCTATTTTCAATACATTATACTTTACTTTAGACACTATTATAATAGCGTATATTACTACATAGTAAATAGTTTAACGGATCCTTAGGAGATGTGAATCCCGAGCATCTCTTAAGTTACTGCACTCACGTTTGACAATGGATAGGAGATGTCAAATCCCGTAAATATCTCTGACGTCGTTACACTCTTATTTTACTGTTGATTTAAATCACATAAGATCTTTTAGTTCCGACTCGAGTGTTTTGTCTTTTCAGTTCGCTCGGGTCAGTCTGAGCATTTCAGGATTCGAAGACTTTATCTTTAGAGGTCGAAGACAAATTTGTATTACTATTATTTATTATATTATTCCACTGCATCACATTGTTCCGCTGCATTGTTATTGATTTTTCTCTGGTATGTTTAACTATGATATGTATTGTATAAGTATAATCAAATGTTTAGTAAAACAGCTTCATGAACTGTTTATTTGATTATTATATTTTATCGTTCCGATGCAAGATCCTATTTTGTTCTTTTCTTTCTCTGCTTTTTCTTATTTACATCATAACAATCCATCCTTCTGTATGGTTTAAGTCTGACGCGTGTGGTTTATCGTCGATTTAAAGCGTACAAAAGGCGGGATGTTGCATCTGGTATCAGAGCTTTGGTTTAGTGATAAACCTTAGCTTTGTGGGGTTTGACTCTTTATTAATAGGGTAGTAATACCCTATGATGAGTCGCTAAGCGTATATATATGAGGGAGCGTATTTGTTAGTGTTATTAAAAGGTTTTAATATTGTGTTAATTTGTTTCATTTTGTATTTATAAATTCTGGTTGATGCATGGGATGCTATGACATCAATAGGGATTTCTAAACACTTAATAGGACAGACCGACACCATATTTGTTTTTAATATAGGTGAATGAAATAATTTTTCCTATTATATTTTCTATATATAAAATAAATTTTTTATAAATGTTATATTTGGTTGTAATATATTGGTTGTTAGGTAGTGTAATCTATAAATATTAGTAAAGTAGGATTTGAAAATAAAAGAAATGAAATCGAAAATTTAGGACCTAAGTTCCGAGATTTTTGAAAATGTCTTTCAAAGGATTTTGGAATATAATAATATTGTTATAAGTATTTTCTGATATAAATTTTTCAATATAATTTGAAAGAATTGTTTTAAAGATATTTTGAAAAGAAGTTAGTTATGTACTCCCCTCTCTGTCGCCGGAAAATAATTTCGGTGATGAGTGCACGCATCATCGACATTCATTTTCGAGTTTCAAGGCCACTGTAGTAGTTTTACTGCTGTTTATTTTGATAAACAAATATAAATTTTAATTTTTTAAATATAATTAGATATATATAAGTTGTAGGTATATACATTTAATTTATTATTTTAAAATGATTTGTAATTAAACCCGGTATTTAGTTCTTAAGTTTCTGATAATCAATAGTTTCGATTATTGTAGTGAAATGGAGGTTAACTAATAATTGGAACTTTTAATTAAAATAAAAGATTAAATTCTAGGCTATGAATGAAATTAAAAGAAATTTGGGATTCGTAACCTATAATGCAAAGGATATGATCATTGAACATTAAATCAATATAAAGAAATGAAAAAGACTTGTATAACTTTCAATTGCATTCCTAAAATTGTAACGACCCGCCGCTCTGACCGCCTCTAGTCGGTAATTAAACCAACTATAAACGTTCAAAATGACGGATTGTTAGTCAGTTTATAGAGTTTAAACAGAATCAGCCACAGAATCACAGAATAATCATAATATTTTTCATAAATGAATTTTTTCTTACATACATCAGAGTTTTATACAATGAATCAGATTTTAATACAGCGGAACAGTTATCTATATATATATATCTTTTAGAGTACAAAGAAAATTTTCTCGAAAAACTTTAGTGAAGTGCTTTCCCCTCTCTCTCTAACTTCGCGGCCCGAAAATCTTCAAGCTGTAAAATACTCGGTCTGACCCGAGTATTATATTCAAAAGAAAATAATACACAGGTCAGTCTAATTCAAACTCAGTTATTAGTGCATAGAAGCAATAATAATCAAACAACAATTAGACGACAGTCAATATAAATTTACCTATCCGATCCTTTAACAAGTAATCGGATAACGGTAAATATAACACTTAACAGTGTTAAACAACAATTCAACAGATTCAGATTATCAATGAGATGGATGAAGGGATTATTGATGAAGATCATTTAGAAAACAATCAAAATTCGCCTAAACGGCAATTAACAACAAAATCATCAAAATCAATTCAAAATATATTGAATTGGCAACATAAAATAATTTTCATCAAAAGAAAACATCATTTTAAACATTAAATTTGGTAGGGCTGCAGTACACGCACTCGCGTACGGCCTTGCCACATTAAAAATGTCAACTCCGTGGCTGCAGTTCACGCTTGCGTGCACTGCCTCGCCACTACCGTAATGAAATATGCAAAAGATCATAAATCAAAACACAATAGTATATCAATAAAAATCAATGCCGTGTGGCTGCAGTTCACGCTTGCTTGCACTGCCTTGCCACTATCGTGATGATATACTCAAAAAATCAACGAACCAAAATCAATGAAGGTTCAAATATCGATTCAAAATGTCGATACTACGTGGCTGCAGTTCACAGATAACAGTGCAACATGCAACTGCTACAAATACACAGAGGCACATCATATAACCAAACGGCAACAAGCAGCAGTGTGCAAGTTGCAAATTCTAAATGAAACAGTAATTTGAAAATGCACAAGTGACTCAAGTGCCACAAATTCAGAGATTAGGTAGAGGCTACATGAAAATGCAACACAGGTCTGCCCAACAAACCCAACAATTCAACATGCACAACTACTTCAATGACACAGACAAATGCAACATATTCAAGTGAAATGAACATGTACAAATGAAACAGTGGAAACATGAACATCAAATGCTCAAGTAAATGAACTATCAATGCACATGAATGCACAGACTACATGGAAATATCATAGATGATACCGGACTATAGTAGTTCAAGGTAAAGGGAGGAAAACTACAATTATCAACGTAAAGCAAGAAAACAACTACACATAGAATCTGCAGTTGAAACAAGCAAATGGCCTCGGAACTAAATAGTCGAGCAACGACAACATGAGTGCCGAACTCAACTGAACAACACAAGTTAAGCACTGAAACACTACAACTACATATGCCACTGTCAGGCCAAATCAAAACCAAGTATTCAAACCAGAGTGGTTAAAGAACCCAGAGCTAGCAGCAATGCAAAGAAATCGAAGACCAAATCACATCCATGATGATAAATCACAGTGCAACAAAATAAATGCATCAGTGCACATGAGAATTTGACTCAGTGCAATAAAATAACAAGGGTACAATTTTCAGCAAAAGAAGTTGCAACTACCCCAAGTATTCAAAGTTTAAGGCAACTTACAGTTCAACAACAAGTGCACAAAGACAGTCATAACCAAAACAAATATCATGAACCAACAGAAGCAATCGAAATGCAACCGTGGAACAACAAAGCACAGAGGCTACCAATATAAATACAATATGGTAACATAGGCAGTGCAACAACACCAAACAAAGAAGATGATCAATACTTATGAATGCAGGCAGTTCAGGTGATGTGCAAATAAATGCAACAGTGGAATGAGTCAGTGCCGTGATATGCACAATGCACCGCAATGACACGGCAACTACATGGAAACAACAGAAAATGACAGGGATGCATATATGCACCATAGATGAAAGAAATATCATTGCAATATGCACAGGGTAGTTTTGCAAACAACATGAACACGGTATAGGCAGTGAACATGTGAAAATCAGGAAAGTATCGAATTGATACTAACGAATTTAAGTGTACTCGAACTCATAAAAAAAAACAAACCCAATTTTGTCATCATCGGTATTGAGTTATAAAGCAAGAAATCAAACGAGCAACAAAGAAATTACATACCGAATCATCAACAACTCGATCATCAGAAAACGAGCGAGCAAAAGCAACGCAACAGTGAATAAATCATCAGGAAACAACCGCGAGCAACAAGCAACTCAAATCAGTGGAATCGATCATCACAAAGCCCCAATTTGAATAAGCCAGAAATCAACAAAATCAAAACCTAATTATACTCCAGCTTGAATTAGATGTGAGGGATATAAATCACTCACCTTTGTACACGAATTGGGGCAGCACGTGAATCGAAGCAAGAATCGAAGACGAACGAAAGCCCTAGTTTCGAAGAGGAGGAATCGAAGACGAAGACGCCATTTTTTTTTCGCGTTTGATTATCTGATTAGGGTTTTGAAATGAATTGGGGGCTTCGTGTTTTTATGGGAGAAGGCGACGTGAATTTGGGTATGGAGGAATGGGTATCGGCATGATGAAAGGCGTGTAAAGCGGCGTGGATTTAGCTGATGCAAGTAAGGTAGCGTATATTTATTATTTTATTTTATTTTATTATATATATAATTATATTTTTTATTTTTATTTTAAATTCAATTTTGTTTTGTAAATTGTTTTCTTTAATAAACATAGAAACGTTTTGAAGTTCAATCATCAAGCACAAATTTATATTAACGTGTTTCTCAATTTATTTTATATTGATTAAAATTTTATTCATTTATTTAAGTTAAAGAAAAATGTTATTAAACTAACCATCCATTTATAAATTTTCATAAATAATAATTCGTAAATCCAA
Source organism: Allium cepa (assembly GCA_030765085.1). Classification (NCBI taxonomy): domain Eukaryota; kingdom Viridiplantae; phylum Streptophyta; class Magnoliopsida; order Asparagales; family Amaryllidaceae; genus Allium; species Allium cepa. The sequence continues at coordinate 555,039,608 of CM060931.1, read as the reverse complement.
ACTATTTTTCTTCTAAGTCGTTAGTTTGAATTTCAATACAAATCCCATATTCAATTTCAAACTTCAAAGTTAAATTCAAATTCTATTCAACTTTAAATAGATTAAATTCAAAAATTTAATCGCCAACTTCATAGTTTTATTGGAATTCAATTTAAAATTATTTCAAATATTTAAAATTAATTAAATATCTTCATTTTTTTAAATTGTTCAAATTTCAGGATCGTTACAATCTCCCCTACTTAAAAGAATTTCGTCCCGAAATTATAAGTTAGGAAAAACGTTTGCTAAAATCTCACCGATATTTATATCCTACACAATTTTACCAAGTTTCAAACTCGCAATAATTATAGGATTCATTCCATTTATTTCATTTCACTAGTTTTGTTTATCAATTTCAATAATCAAGACACAAAAGTCTTTTACTAAATTTTTGACTTACAAAAACTTAGATTTTTTAAACTTGAAATCTTTCATGCTAAATATTTGCATATTACATTATTTCCAAAGCTGTGGACTTTCAAGATATTTTAAAAAGATCTTCTTCCTTAGTTCATTAAGTTAGAATTGTGTAATTCTAATTTCAGATTATTGATTTTCTATTCAAAGTTTGAAAATACTTGATAACTCGAAGTTTAACAAGTCCATCGTCATTCTCACAGACTTTAGGCATACGCTGGCCAGGCGCAAGACTAAAAATCTCCAAGTACTAAACATACTTGCTTCAACTCCCAGTGAAAATACTTTTTAAAAATTCTTTTAAAAATGGATATGGAAAGCACGTTCCCCCATGGATCACAGTTTACCCGGCGGTTACGCTACTATCTCAGTAGAATCACTTGTAATCTTAGATTTCTCATCACTCTCGAATTTCGCCATGGTTATCGCCTTAGATCGCAGTCCACACGGCGGTTACGCTACTATCTCAGTAGAATCGCTCGTAGCCTTAGGCATCACGCCCCTCGAATTTCGCTTCGGTTTCCAGATCGCAGTTTACTCGGTGGTTGCGCCACTATCTCAGTGGAATCGCTTGTAACTGTAGGCATCACGCCCCACGAATTACGCCAGCATCAATCACATAATCCCAAACACGATGATCCATCGTGGGGGATATCATATCAGTCCCAATGGACATTCCACTAATGGAATTCTACGTAGCTACGATTTCCAATGGACACTCCACCGAGTTCCAATCACCTTCACACATAATAAATGGAAGGTACATTTCCATATCCTCAGTTTTTAGAAAACATATGTCATATACATATAGTACTTCATTTCACATTTCGTACTTATCATACCTATGTAAACTTACACAGGACTTTCATAATAATGACTTTCTAAACTGATGGTTTTCGATTATATTCACATATATAAGTTACGAAAACTTAATTCACATTCACAACAAATGGAGGATTCCAAATTTTCCATCACGTTTAAAATTTTCCTCTAAATCGATTTGAAAATTTAAGGTTATCTCAAACCTAATTCACATTCACAATCCAATTCATTATCGACTTCACATTCGATTTGGATTTCACGTTACATCGTCAATTTTCAACACATAATTGATGTCTATCGATATATAACCTCTAAGCTCGTACGTCTCAGAGAAGGGTGTTAAGCTAAAAGAATAAATTCTCCGCCACCACAGATATATATTTAATAGAGATCAAATGATATGTCATCAATTCACAATGTTAGACATACAATCCCAATCGACTATCCAAAATTCAAAGTTGAACTTATATTGTTTTTGGTGTCAAAGTTAAACTCAATTTAACTCAAGATTCAATTCTTTGAAAAATTTCCAGGTTGAACTAATCGTTCAAATTTCTCAAAATAATATCTTTACAAGATATATAATTTTCACACTTAATCATTTGAAACAAATTTCAAATATTCATTTTTCAATTTATCTTTAAAAGATAAAATTTCAAACCTTTCATTTCATATTGGAAAACATTTCCATACTTATTCAATAATAAGTAATTCACAAATTCTTTTATTTTCAACACTTTGAAAATATTCAATATACTTGAATCAAAATTAAGTATATATTTCATTCTTTAAGGAAATCATTCTTTTAAACACATTTATTTGAGTTAAAACGAATGTTGCGTAAAACATCGTTACGACAACTCAAAATCACTAGTATAGGGATTCGGATTTAAGATAGATATATAAATCCCAATACTATAAACAACATTTCCTTCCGTAAACCATTTACTATAACAACAGTGTTATAGTCCACCATTTCCTTATTTCTCGAAAACGCCTATTTCAACAATTGAATGTTGAAATCTATGTATTCGATAGTTAATGCATTTTAAAACATCTTTAAAACTATTAACCTTTTTCAACTTCAACCTAATTCATAGTTTGAATTCTTCATACTTTTCATAGTATTAGTTTTAAATCGATTTCAAACTTTTCAATATTAAGTTTTTCACTTAATTTAATTCTCCGCACGTTTAAATTCAAATTCATCACTGAATTTATTAAACCTATAATGGATTATCCTGTTGACAACTTCAAATTTGAAATCTAAATTTCATTTGAACTTTACATTTGCTTTCTATTTCAAAAATAATCAACTAGTTCTTTAGTAAATTATTCTTCGATTTAGTTCCATTAAATTCATATTTCCACATTAACTATTTTAGGCAATAGTTTTAAACTTGAAATATAAACTTCACATCAAAACTAGTTTGATTCATACAGTTAAATCAACAATTAAACTTCCTTCCATAATATCACTTCCCAAGATGCTATTTCATTAAAATATTTCTTCCGTACAAAATTTTACATAGCTTAATACTTTTAAAAGACGTACACAAAAGATTGTGGATTACAAAGGATAGTATTACAAAATATATCGATTGGTTTAAGATTCAGAATAATTAAGGACTAACGACTTCTTGTCCGATAGTATGCATCTTTGCCAAACTTTCATCTTCGGATGACACTATTTCATGTTGTGTTAAAGGAGAATTAACACATTCAAAATCCACATGTCCCCACTCCTTACAGTTATTGCAAAAATATGAGATGTTTCCATCCTTATCTATCACCTGAGCACTTTTCGCTCTAGCTGGTCGGGCTATAGCTTGCTCACCCTGTTGTCTTTCGGTGCAGTTTCTGGCTATATGTCCAGTCTGACGACAATGGTAGCAGATTGTCAATCTATCGACGGGTAAATTGAGTACGCACTTTTTCCTTTTCACTTTAGGGCAATGACTAAGAAAATGCCCTTTCTCCCGACATTTAAAACACACAATCTCAGGACGAGCGAACCGGTCATCCACATTCCTTTTCTTTCTCCTTACTCGGCACTTAATGGCATAATGTCCCTTTTTATGACATCGATAGCAAATAACCTCATCATATGGACCAGGTGCTTGCCTTTCACTGAATCTCCTTTCAATTTCCGCACGTCTCGCTTCTTCTTCTCTACGAGCAATTGCTCTTCGTTCACGGCGTGCTGCTTTTTGTGCTTCGGTTTTCGCCATTATAATAAACAAGGTGTTTTCGAAGTTTCCTATCAATATTTGCAATTCTTATTAGCAGAGGTTGGATTATTCAATCATTTTACCTAAAACATATCTGTTTTATTCAATAATATATTCACTGTCCAAAATCGTGAATATACTTTGTCAACCAATTTCATCATTTCTTCAACCTATTTTTTTTATTTTTAAAGGATTACCCACTGTCCAAAATCGTGGATATATCTCCTTTAATAAGCTACAACAATTTACTTATCAAATTCAATTGGTTTCGAATTTATAAACAATCTTTACAAATTCCCTTTCTATTTATAAAACTTCAATTTATAAATCTTTTATTAATCCAATTCGATTCAATTTACATAACTCAGTTATATACCCAAAATCCATATTATAAGTTAAATACTTATAATTCATTTATTTACTAATTCGTTCTTCACAACTTTTGAAATTAATTTCTAAAGAATTCAGAATCAAATTCTCAAGTTATAATTCAATAATTCTCTTGGTTATAACCAAATTAACATATCCTTTTATTTCCCAATTATTACTTGAAATATACAAGTTATTCGATTTAAACCAATTTAAACCAATTCATTAATTCACTTAACTCATATTTCATTTTTCATAAATCTCAATAATTCGATAATGAGTTTCCGAACGATTGAAACTCAAATCTAATGAGACCTCACCGAATATAAACTATCGCACTTAAATTTAGAGAGGGGAATTTTCAAAATAATTCAAACTTTCAAAATACCTTTTATTTTAAAGAAAACAATTTAATACTTCTTTAAATTTGAAAACACTTTCTTTATAGTGGTTCTAGTAACTATTCATATTAAACATCATAAACTGAGCTTTGAGTAAACCAAAGCTCTGATACCACTTTTGTAACGACCCGCCGCTCTGACCGCCTCTAGTCGGTAATTAAACCAACTAGAAACGTTCAAAATGACGGATTGTTAGTCAGTTTATAGAGTTTAAACAGAATCAGCCACAGAATCACAGAATAATCATAATATTTTTCATAAATGAATTTTTTCTTACATACATCAGAGTTTTATACAATGAATCAGATTTTAATACAGCGGAACAGTTATCTATATATATATATATATCTTTTAGAGTACAAAGAAAATTTTCTCGAAAAACTTTAGTGAAGTGCTTTCCCCTCTCTCTCTATCTTCGCGGCCCGAAAATCTTCAAGCTGTAAAATACTCGGTCTGACCCGAGTATTATATTCAAAAGAAAATAATACACAGGTCAGTCTAATTCAAACTCAGTTATTAGTGCATAGAAGCAATAATAATCAAACAACAATTAGACGACAGTCAATATAAATTTACCTATCCGATCCTTTAACAAGTAATCGGATAACGGTAAATATAACACTTAACAGTGTTAAACAACAATTCAACAGATTCAGATTATCAATGAGATGGATGAAGGGATTATTGATGAAGATCATTTAGAAAACAATCAAAATTTGCCTAAACGGCAATTAACAACAAAATCATCAAAATCGATTCAAAATATATTGAGTTGGCAACATAAAATAATTTTCATCAAAAGAAAACATCATTTTAAACATTAAATTTGGTAGGGCTGCAGTACACGCACTCGCGTACGGCCTTGCCACATTAAAAATGTCAACTCCGTGGCTGCAGTTCACGCTTGCGTGCACTGCCTCGCCACTACCGTAATGAAATATGCAAAAGATCATAAATCAAAACACAATAGTATATCAATAAAAATCAATGTCGTGTGGCTGCAGTTCACGCTTGCGTGCACTGCCTTGCCACTATCGTGATGATATACTCAAAAAATCAACGAACCAAAATCAATGAAGGTTCAAATATCGATTCAAAATGTCGATACTACGTGGCTGCAGTTCACAGATAACAGTGCAACATGCAACTGCTACAAATACACAGAGGCACATCATATAACCAAACGGCAACAAGCAGCAGTGTGCAAGTTGCAAATTCTAAATGAAACAGTAATTTGAAAATGCACAAGTGACTCAAGTGCCACAAATTCAGAGATTAGGTAGAGGCTACATGAAAATGCAACACAGGTCTGCCCAACAAACCCAACAATTCAACATGCACAACTACTTCAATGACACAGACAAATGCAACATATTCAAGTGAAATGAACATGTACAAATGAAACAGTGGAAACATGAACATCAAATGCTCAAGTAAATGAACTATCAATGCACATGAATGCACAGACTACATGGAAATATCATAGATGATACCGGACTATAGTAGTTCAAGGTAAAGGGAGGAAAACTGCAATTATCAACGTAAAGCAAGAAAACAACTACACATAGAATCTGCAGTTGAAACAAGCAAATGGCCTCGGAACTAAATAGTCGAGCAACGACAACATGAGTGCCGAACTCAACTGAACAACACAAGTTAAGCACTGAAACACTACAACTACATATGCCACTGTCAGGCCAAATCAAAACCAAGTATTCAAACCAGAGTGGTTAAAGAACCCAGAGCTAGCAGCAATGCAAAGAAATCGAAGACCAAATCACATCCATGATGATAAATCACAGCGCAACAAAATAAATGCATCAGTGCACATGAGAATTTGACTCAGTGCAATAAAATAACAAGGGTACAATTTTCAGCAAAAGAAGTTGCAACTACCCCAAGTATTCAAAGTTTAAGGCAACTTACAGTTCAACAACAAGTGCACAAAGACAGTCATAACCAAAACAAATATCATGAACCAACAGAAGCAATCGAAATGCAACCGTGGAACAACAAAGCACAGAGGCTACCAATATAAATACAATATGGTAACATAGGCAGTGCAACAACACCAAACAAAGAAGATGATCAATACTTATGAATGCAGGCAGTTCAGGTGATGTGCAAATAAATGCAACAGTGGAATGAGTCAGTGCCGTGATATGCACAATGCACCGCAATGACACGGCAACTACATGGAAACAACAGAAAATGACAGGGATGCATATATGCACCATAGATGAAAGAAATATCATTGCAATATGCACAGGGTAGTGTTGCAAACAACATGAACACGGTATAGGCAGTGAACATGTGAAAATCAGGAAAGTATCGAATTGATACTAACGAATTTAAGTGTACTCGAACTCATAAAAAAAAACAAACCCAATTTTGTCATCATCGGTATTGAGTTATAAAGCAAGAAATCAAACGAGCAACAAAGAAATTACATACCGAATCATCAACAACTCGATCATCAGAAAACGAGCGAGCAAAAGCAACGCAACAGTGAATAAATCATCAGGAAACAACCGCGAGCAACAAGCAACTCAAATCAGTGGAATCGATCATCACAAAGCCCCAATTTGAATAAGCCAGAAATCAACAAAATCAAAACCTAATTATACTCCAGCTTGAATTAGATGTGAGGGATATAAATCACTCACCTTTGTACACGAATTGGGGCAGCACGTGAATCGAAGCAAGAATCGAAGACGAACGAAAGCCCTAGTTTCGAAGAGGAGGAATCGAAGACGAAGACGCCATTTTTTTTTTCGCGTTTGATTATCTGATTAGGGTTTTGAAATGAATTGGGGGCTTCGTGTTTTTATGGGAGAAGGCGACGTGAATTTGGGTATGGAGGAATGGGTATCGGCATGATGAAAGGCGTGTAAAGCGGCGTGGATTTAGCTGATGCAAGTAAGGTAGCGTATATTTATTATTTTATTTTATTTTATTATATATATAATTATATTTTTTATTTTTATTTTAAATTCAATTTTGTTTTGTAAATTGTTTTCTTTAATAAACATAGAAACGTTTTGAAGTTCAATTATCAAGCACAAATTTATATTAACGTGTTTCTCAATTTATTTTATATTGATTAAAATTTTATTCATTTATTTAAGTTAAAGAAAAATGTTATTAAACTAACCATCCATTTATAAATTTTCATAAATAATAATTCGTAAATCCAAACTATTTTTCTTCTAAGTCGTTAGTTTGAATTTCAATACAAATCCCATATTCAATTTCAAACTTCAAAGTTAAATTCAAATTCTATTCAACTTTAAATAGATTAAATTCAAAAATTTAATCGCCAACTTCATAGTTTTATTGGAATTCAATTTAAAATTATTTCAAATATTTAAAATTAATTAAATATCTTCATTTTTTTAAATTGTTCAAATTTCAGGATCGTTACAATAATCATACATATAACTTACCAAATATTAAAAGTTGTAATGTTTAATAAGAAATGTAATAGAAGTTGTACAAATAAACTTATAAATGAAAGTGTTCAATAAATTTCTTTGGTAAATAAGAAATTGATGTTGTAGTTGTTATAAACTTATGTATAATTGGAATATTACTATAACAAATTGTGATAGGAAGTAAGCATTATAAGAAAGTAATTAAAAACTTAAAGTAAAGGAAAATGATATGCCAACCAACTGAATTGAATATGAATACTATGGATAAATGAATGAAAATAAATGAAATTGAGAAATGAATGAATGTAATGAAATAAAAAGAAATTATACAATATGAATAAATAAAAAATGAATTCATGTAAGTATAAGTGCAAATTAGTGAAATAAACACTGAATCAATGGATGGAAATGAAAATTTGCAAGAAATAAATGTAAATAAAAAGATAAATCATGATATGAAAGAAAAGAAATCAAACAACAAAGGTTATGAAATGAAATTGATAAAAATTAACTTGACTTATTGTTTGGAATTGATTGGTTTATGGTTGTTTGGGGCAAGGATACTTTAAAATTGTGTGGATGTATAAATAATCTATTTAGTTTCATCTAAGACTGTTGAGTAAATGGGGCACTTAGTAGTTTATTTTTCATTCTGTACGATTTAAAGTTTTGAACCCGAACAACTATTTGTTTTGTTTTGCTTAAATGGTTGATTTGTATATGATGTGCATGCAGTTGGTTGCGAATGATTGTTGTTTATATTGATTTGTTTGCTAGTGGTCGAAACAAAATTAACATTTCATTTTATATAATTATTAACTCTTTTGGATTATATAAGTGAAATACAGGTTATGAAAGCAATTGCTAATGCTTTTGGTTTCATAGTTAAGCGTAAATTGCCCGACAAATAGGTGCGTTTTTTGGATTACGGTTTATAGCATTATTATAATGTTTTCCCGTGTTGGGATATATATTATTTTGGAAAATATATGTTGTATATTGTTATATTTGATACTATATTTTCTCCCGAACCTCTCCGTACAAAGGAGACTGTACCAAAAATTTCTATGAATTTCGGACTTAGAATTTTTGGAAATGTTTTCCAAACTTTGTTAATTTAAGTATAAAAGGATTTAATGGTTATAAATTGATATGTTTTATTTAAATTATTAAATTTTTTAAATCTACTTGTTTATAAAGTTAATATTTTTGAATAAAATGTATTGACTACTTGATTCTTCTTTTCCCTTCTTTTGCCTTTTCGGGACGAAAAGTTTTGAGTGGGGAGTGTAATGACCCATAGATTTTTTAATAATTAAAATTGTAATTTAATAAGATTTTTGTAATTAAATCTAGTAAGAAATAAAAACTTTATAATTTAATATTGAAATGAATGCTAAAATGAAATATAGCAGTGTTAATTAAAACTAATTATTAGTAATTTGAATAAAATTCTAATAAATGAAGTAGTGAAAGTGTTGAAAGTCATCCTCTTCATCCTCCGAGCCCATTGATGCTCAAATTGCTCAATGGCTATATGATGAAGTCGCGATCACCCAATGGAACAAGATGAAGAACTCAAGAATATTCGAGCATTCATTTGTAGATTTCCAAAGTCTTCACACCTACAATTTCCAAGAGCTCACAGATCGAGCAGGCTTAACTCCTCTTCTTGATTTGAAACAGAATGACATTGCCATAAATCATATTATGGTCAAATTGTTCTACGCAAATCTCAATCTTGGACACCAAACTCCAAGGAATCCAAACGACAGTGTTTGGAGCATGGTCTGCGGAAAGAAGGTTTGGTTTTCTTTGGATCGAATAGCTCACATTTTAGGGTCAACTAATATCGGAAGGAAACTAGAAGAAATAGAGTTCAATCCACAAATTCGTGATAACATAAATCACCAATTTTTGGATGATAATATAAATTTCCGAGATTTCAAATCTACTTCTCTTCGACCTCGAGCAAGAATTCTACATAAAACTCTAATGAGAACGATCACTCCACGCACGGGCTCATATGAAATTGTTTACCCAACTAACTACAGAGCTTTATATGCCATCTTTGGCAATATTAAAGTCAATTGGGTACAACTAATCCTTGATGAGTTTCTCTCGTTTCATAATGGTAAAATGCGCACAATTTACTTTGGAGATCGTGTAATATGGAATAATGAAATAGTCTATGTAGATAAAGTAGGCAAATGCAAGGAGACACCAAGACTTTTATACTGGTTCGGACCTCTCGTCCTACGTCCAGTCCCTAAGCTCCTCTTTGGAATTTCACTAACTAACACCCTCACTTCACCCGGAGGAATAGGTATACAACTTACCCGAACAACCGAACGGGATTTCTTGCCTCAACTACCGAAGAGGACTTCAACCCAATTACTAAAATACAATATTCGACTTGTTGTGTTCTTGTCAACACTAATGAGTCTAATGTAGTACAATATTCCTATAATCTTATCCTCGAGAATATGCAATGTGTTTGTGAAGATTTAGGAAATGTGAATTGCTATGAATCAAATATATTAAATATAAACAGTGATTCAAGCAAAGAGAGTAGTGATTGCTTTGATAATGTTTTTAAAAATATGATCAAGAAATAGATAGATTAGATTAAGAATTCGGTATCTTGAATGATGTTTGAATCATGTATTTATAGTTGTAAAAAGGATGCATGTATTGCCAAGGGTTGTAGATAAGAGAAGCTTCCATTTCTATTGAGGAATGGTCGCAACTCTTGGGAAGAAGAAGATGTCCTTTCATGCAAAATTCGCAGGTTCAAATTCAGTCGACTGAGCAGGGAATTCAGTCGACTGAAAATATGAAGAAAAATTTTCAGGAAAAAATTCAGTCGACTGTGCAGGAAATTCAGTCGACTGAAACTGTGCATGTGTATAAATTTGTTCCAGTTTCAGTCGACTGACTGTTCCTGTTCAGTCGACTGAACTCTGTTGTTAAACAGAAACAGCAGTAGCTCATTTGGTTAGAGTACATGCCTTTCAAACTAGTGACCTGGGTTCGAGCCCCGCTCCATGCATTTTTTGAAAACTTGATTTTGATTAAAATATGCATGCAAGTTTATTTGAATGTGAATGATGATTCTTGAGGAAAGATTTTAACAAAGCACTTACTAGACTCTATATACATATTTGATGACTCTTGTTAAAATATATAACTATATGAACCATACTTTGAGTCGTTGAGTCAGGATGATGTCATAGTCGTAGATTCGTGAATTTTTGTCAGCAATCAAAACCTATGATCCAACATTCTCCCCCTTTTTGATGATGACAACTCCATTTTCTATGAACGAATCTTTGACAAGCTTTGTTGATCATATCTCTCTCACTGAATATCTTTCCGTAATTGTGCTATCGATTTCTCCCCCTGAATCTATGCTATATATTCCTATTTAATCTTTTTCCCCCTTAATCTGTGCTTGCATGGTTTATTCCTGCAAATTGTGTTAGAGAGCAATATCTTTCTCCCCCTTTGTCATCGACAAAAAGGAGAGTTTATATGATGATATAAAATATATTTTACATAAGTGTTAACATAGAGCAATATGAAACAAAAATGACCACTACTTATAATGTGAGGTATCAGAAAAAAAATTAACATTTAAAGCATGCGATACCCAAGGTTTTTATAATTTACTAATTTTTAGGAAACCATACCCATTTGGGTGTGGTTGAATCTTTATAAATATAATTTTCATTATTAACTACCATATCAAAATAATCATCAATGTATTTTTCTCTATTTTTACAATTAATAGGAACCCAAATACTTGGATAATTTTTATTCATGTTTTCTGTTAATGATTTTGTACTTCTAAAGAAATTATCAACATTATAGGTCATGGTAGTATTTGAATTTCTATAAAAATTGGATTTAGGCTTTACTCGAAATTTAGTACTAGCACTATCATTTTTACTATACATGAAAGCATATCTAGTGCTATTTCTACGATCAGTTTTATTATATCCTAAACCACTTTTATCATTAAGAGCTTTTGAATTCTTAACATAACCTAATCCCTTCTTATTTGAAGCAGGTTGAGAATTTTCAATAATCCTGGATAAATTTTCTCTCCCTTTATTAAAATTGGAAATATTTTTAGTAATGTCATCAAGCTTAGTTTTGAGACTAGTGTTATCTAACTCAACAATTTTAATTTTTGCTTTTAACTCATGATTCTCAGAAGCTAGAGCATTATTCTTTTCTTTTTGAGCTTCTATTTCTTGACTTAATAGAGCGAGTTGAGAATTGTCAAAGAGTGAATCTTGAATTTTCTCAAGTTCTTCTTCTAATATTTTCTTCTCGTCTTTAAGCATATCTCTTTCGAATTCTGCTTTCTTCTGATTTTCTAGAGCTTCCTTATATTTTCTTTTGAGACTTTTTAAAGTTTCTAGAAGTTCTGAATTTATTTCTATCATATCATCAAAAGTTAGATCACTAACCTCATTATCTTTTGCCATGAAGCATTTGTTTGTTTGCTCCTTTGATTTTTCTTTATTGCTCTTCCTCTTCTTATTGCCTTGACTAGATCTCTTTGTAGCCATTTATTCTAGGATGTTGTTACAATCTCTAGAATACCAGGCTCCGATACCAATTGAAAGTCGGGGGTAATTGAAAGGATCGTGTAATATGGAATAATGAAATAGTCTATGTAGATAAAGTAGGCAAGTGCAAGGAGACACCAAGACTTTTATACTGGTTCAGACCTCTCGTCCTACGTCCAGTCTCTAAGCTCCTCTTAGGAATTTCACTAACTAACACCCTCACTTCACCCGGAGGAATAGGTATACAACTTACCCGAACAACCGAACGGGATTTCTTGCCTCAACTACCGAAGAGGACTTCGACCCAATTACTAAAATACAATATTCGACTTGTTGTGTTCTTGTCAACACTAATGAGTCTAATGTAGTACAATATTCCTATAATCTTATCCTCGAGAATATGCAATGTGTTTGTGAAGATTTAGGAAATGTGAATTGCTATGAATCAAATATATTAAATATAAACAGTGATTCAAGCAAAGAGAGTAGTGATTGCTTTGATAATGTTTTTAAAAATATGATCAAGAAATAGATAGATTAGATTAAGAATTCGGTATCTTGAATGATGTTTGAATCATGTATTTATAGTTGTAAAAAGGATGCATGTATTGCCAAGGGTTGTAGATAAGAGAAGCTTCCATTTCTATTGAGGAATGGTAGCAACTCTTGGGAAGAAGAAGATGTCCTTTCATGCAAAATTCGCAGGTTCAAATTCAGTCGACTGAGCAGGGAATTCAGTCGACTGAAAATATGAAGAAAAATTTTCAGGAAAAAATTCAGTCGACTGTGTAGGAAATTCAGTCGACTGAAACTGTGCATGTGTATAAATTTGTTCCAGTTTCAGTCGACTGACTGTTCCTGTTCAGTCGACTGAACTCTGTTGTTAAACAAAAACAGCAGTAGCTCATTTGGTTAGAGTACATGCCTTTCAAACTAGTGACCTGGGTTCGAGCCCCGCTCCATGCATTTTTTGAAAACTTGATTTTGATTAAAATATGCATGCAAGTTTATTTGAATGTGAATGTTGATTCTTGAGGAAAGATTTTAACAAAGCACTTACTAGACTCTATATACATATTTGATGACTCTTGTTAAAATATATAACTATATGAACCATACTTTGAGTCGTTGAGTCAGGATGATGTCATAGTCGTAGATTCGTGAATTTTTGTCAGCAATCAAAACCTATGATCCAACAAGTGTTATACCTGGATACAAATTGACTATGAGAAAATAAAAGCAAGTATTGAATTAATTAATGAAGTAACACATTGCTAACAGTAATTGAATGTAAATTAAGGAAATATGTTAATGCAAGTTAATAATTAATGAACTTGAATGAACATTCCAATTTAATAAAATAATTTAAATGTTATGACTTAGTTATAAATGGAATATAATAAAAACAAATGTAATTATTGTATTAATGTGTGAAATAATATGATAAATAGTAATTGTTTGTGGAGAATAACCATACAAGTATTATAAAGAGTATATGGGTGACAAATGGTTGTTGTTACCAGTTAATTTAACAATTAAAAATAAAGGTAATTAAATATTACTTTAATGATAATTAATATAATAACGGAAAGTGTGAACGTAAATTTAATAGAAACGTAAATTTATTTATAAGGTGGCAATTGGTGTAATAGAAAGCATGAGACCAAGTAAACAAATTTATCGAGAATATTAATTGTAATTTACGTATATATTTGGCAAAAATATAATAAATGGAAATAGGATAGTTAATACAATGGAGTTAGGGATTTGAATATATTAAGGTAAAATTTATACAAATGTAAGATGTAAATAGGCACATATTAGTATAATAGGGTATAAAACTAATGCAATTGGATGATAGAGTAATAATGGACCTAGTATAAAGACGGCAATTAAATCAAATCAATTTTTGGAATCAATTTTCATTTAATTGGAATGTAATCAATAATAAATAAATACATTGGTAAGTAAATGGCATTAGTTTCTATATTAATTGGAAACTAGGATGAAATGAGAATTATTAATGTGATAAAAGTAAGCCAATAATATTTTTCCCATAAAATGATAATTTATTCAATAACGAATTCTAAAATCAAATAAATAGATTTCATTGGAATTTAAATCAATAATTTATGAATTTATTGGAATTTGAATTTAGTACTATAATTGGTGAATTGATTAACTTTAAATTGATATGGAAATTTGTTATAAAGGATTATAAATTTATAAAGTAATCCAAGATGATAAAATTTATGAATTATAGAATTTGTATTTAAATAGTGATTTAATTTATTTAATATTAATTTATTTAATTAACTGGAAAATAGCCATTTTTGCCACTGGCTTGGATTTTGACGAAACAAGTTTCATCAGGTCCACAATGGTGAATTATTGTAGGATTTCAAGTTTCGTAGCGATCAGACTTGTTGTTCGATCGTACGGCTCGAAATGCCTAGAATCAATTAAATTGAAATCAATTGAAATCAATTTGAAATAACTTGATTTTAGCATAACTTCTTCATACTATGGAATTTGGACTTGAAACCTATTCCATTATATTTAAAATATTTTAAAACATCTATTTTGATATATGGGCTGACCCAATTTCGTTTCGGAGTCAGAACGGGCTTTTTCGGGCCATTTTATCGTTCAACGCGCATATCAAATCGTGTCCATCTATTCTATTTGAGCTTTGTCTATATATACCTTGTTATAAACCCTAGCCTACTTCTTATACCTCATTCCTATACGTTCAATTCCATTTGCTCCTCCTCATTCCAATGGCACACAAACCAAGAATTCCAACTGCAATTTCAAATCAAATTCAAAGCCAAAATTTCAAATTGCTCAAAAAAAATTCGGAAATATTATATGTAGAATGTCTTTGCAATACAAATCTACATCAAGTGTTCATTTTCGGAATTGATGCTTCAATCAGCGGCAAATCTCGGTCAAAGCTCCGAACGACGAAATCCTAAAGCACAACTGGGCGTTTTGATTCGGGAAGCAATCGGCAAAATTGGAATATGGGTTTGGTGGCGATTGTCGCGTGGAGCTACGCAATGGTGGTCGATCGATCAGAATCGCTGTGTGGTGGCCGGAATTGCATGATTAGGGTTTCGGCAAACCCAAAACGTGGTGGCAGCAGTGTGCACCAGAGGGGGCCGGAGTTGGGCCACGTGTAGAGAGTGATTCTGATTTGGGCCACGTGTAGACTTAAACCATACAGTAGGGTGGATTGTTATGGGGTAAATAAGAAAAAGCAGAGAAAGAAAAGAACAAAACAGGATCTTGCAGCGGAACGATAAAATATAATAATCAAATAAACAGTTCATGAAGCTGTTTTACAAAACATTTGATTATACTTATACAATACATATCAGAGTTACACATATCAGAGAAAAATCAATAACAATGCAGCGGAGCAATGTGATGCACTGGAATAATATAATAAATAATAGTAATATAAATCTTCGTCTTCGACCTCCAAAGATAAAGTCTTCAAATCCTGAAATGCAGACTGACCCGAGCGAATTGAAAAGACAAAACACTCGAGTCAGAACTAAAAGATCTTATGTAAGTTAAATCAATAGTAAAATATGAGTGGAATGGTGTCAGAGATATTTACGGGATTTGACATCTCCTATCCAGTGTCAAACGTGAGTGCAGTAACTTAAGAGATGCTCGGGATTCACATCTCCTAAGGATCTGTTAAACTATTTACTATATAGTAATATATGCTATTATAATAGTGTCTAAAGTAAAGTATAATGTATTAAAAATAGCGTTAAGGCTTTACATTTTCCATCTTAACACACTTTTATATTCCCATAGTCTATGCAGTACCGTAATCTCCCCCGTACTGGGCGTCGTCAGAGGGCACTCCATAGGTATGGTATAAAACAAAATCGTACAAGGTGCGCTAGGGTAGGTGACACGACACAACTAGGCAATGCCAGGGTAGATATACCAATTACGCTTTCAAGCCAGTGCTAACGCATAACACGCAGCTACCGCCCACCTCGAGCCACACCTCCAAATCAAAAATTAAAAGTGGCCACTGAATCAATCCAAAAGTCAGTGTATAACATCGAAGGGATGTGTCCGATAAAAGGTGCTACCTTCTTAGCCCGTCGATCGCTCATGTTTTATCCACCTCATGCCAACTCACGGGAGTCGGGTCAACGTATACCTTAAAGGAAACGCCGCCACTATCCTACTTCATTCTAGAATCTCCACCGCGTACACGGTTGTTAGTGGTTTTCGGAGTTGGCAGAGGGTATGACAACTTCCGATCCCGGTCTCTTCAACAACCAAACGTTATTATAACACCGCAGTCATTTTGAAATAATTATACTTCAAAACCAAAATATACTATCCATTTCAAAACCATATAAATACAATATCATTTCCCTTTCAAAAACCAAATAAATATGACATCATTTTTATAAAACCCAAATCAATATAATATCATTTTTATTTTGAATATATCCTTTCCAAAATCATAACACTTTCAAAATTTTAATATTTCGAAACCAAACGCTTGAAATATAACCTTTCGAAACATAATACTTCGAATTTCATAGCTTTTAAACCATAACTTCCAAAACTTAAATGGTTTGGATATTCAAACAGTATATAAAATAAAATAGTTTGAATTTTTAATTTACTTTATACAGTAAAATAATTTCCTCGACTTCACAATTTTATTCACTTTAAATTAAGTCTCAATTCATAACTTTCAACTCACTTTCAGTTTCAATAAACCATCTCAATTTCAATATATTTCAAACTTTGAGTATTAAACAATTTCAAAACTAAGGTTGATAATTACGATTCACAATTCAATGTTCTATTATTTAGTTTTGAAATATTTTCATAATAAATCCCATAATCATTTAAATAAAACTCAAATTACAAATAACCAAATAGTTCCTTCAATTTATTTATAATTGAAATATTCGTTTAATTCATCTTAAACAAAAATCCAGTTATAAAAATCATACCTTTTAAAATCTCGAGTTTATAGGATTTCAAAAAAATTCATATTTATCTTCCCACATTATTCTCATTTAAGTCATTATAACTCCAGAAATATAATTTAATTAAACACTTAACCATAGTATATCTTAATAAAATCAAACATTACTATTAAACTTATTCTACACTTTAAACCAATTTTATACATAGCTTAAAACCAAGAATTTAACTATATATAAAATACCATTTATAAAATATTCGAATCAGTATCTCATAAAACCATATATTTCTTTACAAAACCATAGAAAATCATTCAAAATTATTTTTATATATAGACCACAGTGTCTGTATATAATTTTATACCCTATGGTCAAGTGATACAGATATTTATCATTTCAATCCGTAATATAAAATAAAAATACGGTTATATATCATTTCAAATCGCAATCCCGAAAGAAATAAAATGCATATCAACTTGCAGTTTATAACAATATAAGATACAACATCCATTGATCCAATATCAACCATCAACTATTTATCACAATCATCATCCAATTAAAACAATAATATCAATATATAATAGATAACAAACAACAGGTATTTGCTGGTAGTTTATATTCAATAATAATTTAATTAACAATTTAACTGGTAGTTTATATGCAAAATATAAATTAAATAATAATTTAAATGGCAGTTATATGCAATAATAAATTAAATAACAATTTAATCCAATAAATCCAATTTAACTGAGATGATGATTAAAAATATGCCAAATAGTCATAAATAAATTTCTAATCACATCAAAAATTAATTTAATAAACATAAGAAATTTTAGAAGTTGTGAGTGGGTTAAAACCCTCACCTTTTGAATTTAAATTGGATTTAAATCCAATTTAAACCCAAAATTTGAACAGTCTCAGAATTCGTCCAAACCAGCGCCAAAATGTCTGAAATTCCAATACAAACCTAATGGAGAAAACCACACGTGAAACAGATCTCGTATTCAAAAGTTATACATATCAGAACATTACATGATTTGAATTTAAAATAATTAATATAAAGGTACACGTCACCCTCCTTCACGCGTTCTTCTCCAGATGTACACGAACCCGAGATCCCATCAGGAACACACGCGCCTACCACTTTGATCGCCGCCGCACGCCGCCAGAAGCCTCGATACGCCGTGCCACCACCGCTACTGTATGGTTTAAGTCTGACGTGTGTGGTTTATCATTGATTTAAAGCGTACAAAAAGACAGGATTTACAATTGGGTAGTATATTAATCATGACTGCTGGGGCACCTAGGGGTTACGTACTGAAAGTTACTGGATAACGGTGGAACGACCCACTTGATAGTTTTATGTTGGTTAATATAACTAAGGTCAAATAGAAAATATCAATGTGCCTGATTTACACAGTTCTCTCGACTTAAAAATACTGGATCTTCAATATGAATGCTCCACTTTGATTATATTCAAATAATGGCGTGGCGTTCCATCGAGTGACTATAGTCGGATCGAGTGGAAGTATTGGAAGTGAAGCATTATTCAAGAGAGGATCCGTCTTCCCAGTTTAATGGGGTTCGGTGTCATGGTCAACTCAAAGTCAAAGTATTTGGCCAGAGCATTTTGATTAATAATAATTGTTATTATTGAACCAAGAACTTTGTGTTTAGACTATAAAGTTGAATGTGGACGATAATGGAATTCGGACCATTACCAAATTCCATAAGTCATAATATGATATAGTTTTGATGAAGAGAATTAGGGTAAATAATTATCACTATTAGGTATCGCTTAAAATAAGTAAAATTGGATTTTACCAAAAGATGTGTAAGCGATGTATTCTGCCAAAATATCACACCACCTGATAAGAGACATGTGAACATCAATATTTGAATTTTTCAATATTAATCGCTGATTGAATTTACACCTTTGAGTCGCATAACTGTAATGATGAATTCTCCAAAAAACCAGATGAGTTAATTTATTTAAAAAAACATTTTAAATTAATTAAATTAATTAATACTTGAGAAATATTAGTTATTGTTTATTTTTTTTGATATTTGGGAGTTATTTGTAATTATTTGAATGCATTTATAAAAGTCATATTTGCGCGTATTGATATATGATATCATTGTAATTAAATAAAAGATAATTACATGCGTTAATTTATGGAATCTTATGTCATTTGATAGCACGTAATTTTCAGCCATACCATGTAAAGAAATAAGAGTGAAAAGAGAAAGTTAATTAAGATAATTTATTAGAGAAGTTTAAATTAAAGAATGAGAAAGGTCTCCATCTTTCAAATAAGACATATTATCTAATTCATTTTGTACGTACAATTAAGTTTCTCAATTTTCATTCTTCTTTCTGTAACTTTTCTGTTTCTCTCCTTCTCTAATGGCTGAAAATATGAAATCTTTCATGGCTTCAATTATTCCTAAAATCTAATACAAATAAAATCAGTTATGAAAAGTGGTTTATTCTTTTTGTTCCTTGCAACATCTAGAGGTTGATTTCTGAATCTAGATTTGATTCATCATTCAAGGTGCAAATCATTGGCTTCAGTTTTGGTAATTCTAGTATCTTTTATTTTTAAACTCATCATGTTGAAATGGTCTAGATTTATTCATACTATATATCTTCTATCTCATCATGTTTAAAAGGTTTAGATTTATTCATATTATATCTCTTCTATCTTGTGTATTTATCAATATAACTTGGATCCCTTTTTGTTCATCTCATTTAGTTATATGATCATTTTGTAGATTTAATATCAAATCCCTCCTTATTTACATATCCATTGACTATATTTTTATTATGGTTGAGCTCAAATCCTTTATCTGTTTTATTTTATGTCCCTTTTGTATAGTCAGATCTGATTTATAATACAACAAATTAGTATATGCCCAAGCTGTCCGATTTTTTTTTCTGCCATTGTTTTGGAACTAAAAAAAGGAATGTGAAAGTATTTTATTATGTTGTAATGTTGTATTATAATTTTGTAACATCTGTATACATAAAAGTTAATAAACTATATTTGTTGGTGGTTCAATACAGTAAAATTAATTTCGAATGTTGCATAGTTAATTTCCAAAATGATCTAATATTACTTGTTTTAGTCATAAAAGTAAAATTTTCCTTTTGTTTTATAATTTATTAGTTGTCATTCATGTAAAGTTATCGACTTTTATTTCATACCTAAGATTAAAAGATTGAATCATTTTTTTTAGCATTAAATTTAAACATATATGATACTTAAATTGCAATCTTCATACATATATATAAACATGTGTGTTATTATAAAATGAATACATAACTTGTAATTATTTATACATATAGATATACATATGTTTATGTTATTTTAATCTAAATCAAAATAGATCTTTTTGTAAAACTATAGAATTTAATATCAAGCTCTTCTTAATTGAAACCCTTGTTACAATTGTTAATCTTGTTTTGATAAACTCATATACACAGTAAATTTTATTTTAATATATGTATGTGTAAACTTATCAATTATTATACATATATATTTTATGACTTAAAAAAAACATGGACAACAAAAGCATATGCAAATTCTATTGTAAATTCCATTTAATATGTCATCCAAAGTAATTAAAAAGAGAGAAAAACATAAGGGTTTCTCTCTCTACATTTATAGCCTTATCTTTCCTCAATTTATTAAACATGTCAAGAGAAAGTCCTTTCTCTAAAATTTCTCATGCTAAGTAACACAAACATACACTTTTTATATGTTACACTTATATTTCACAACATGAACGTACTTGATACATTCACTCCATTACACATAGACGCATGTAATGTGCTCATAATCATTTGCTATTAATAAAATTAAATTTAATCAATGCTTTCCTTATAAAATATTCAATTGAAATGTTAACTTGTTTATTCAACATACTATCAATCTAATCAGAGATAGAGAAATATGATATTTACTTTCTCTCCAATTAATATTGTTTCCTTTCTTAATTAATTTTATAACCATTAGAGAAGGAAACTAATGGTTACTTTCTCATATTTATTTTAATAAGTAACTACTACACACATAGGTGTATCTGATACACTCGTCCGTATAAATTTATATAATATTCGAACCCTTTTGAAATCTTTTTACCAAAATGAATGAATATTGATTTTGTTTAAAAGAAAATTTAAATAAGATATAAATTCATTAAGACTTCACAGGCCTGTTAAAGATCCAAAGTGGTAATTTTTTTTGAAATTTACCCATTTCTTCCGCTGCGGGCTGGCTTAGTTCCTTCACCTTCTTCCTCAGCCTTACCCTCCTATCTCCAATTCAATATGTTTCAAACACTTTTTCATAAAGTTAAGTTGTTTCCATTGATTTCCTTAATATTGTTTGTCTTATCCTACTTTCTTTGCTTTCTTCTCATAAATCCTTGGAGTTGCGTGCATATTCCTTGAGAAAAGTGCTCCATGATGATTGCTTGAGCTAGTGTTTGAGGTACAAGAGGTTAAGAATGGAAGAAAACCGCTTAATATCGTGAGATTTCTCTCGGTACTGAGTGGTCCATTTTACTTCATTCCCTTTGAAATCTCTTGAGTATTGTTTTTTTCCTTCTGAATATATTTCCAGATTCGTGAGTCGTTTTATCTTCGCCATGACATTCTAATTTCATTGAAAATATGCTTGGTTTAAAAGCACATTAACATTTGCCCCCTATAATATGCTTTCATTGAAAATAAAACATGCTCTGTATCAAGACCGGTCCTAACTAGCTATTCCTTGGTTCCGATTGATCATTTAGGAAATGCATCGAAGCATTGCCTTCGTCCGATAGATATTCTTTCAGCTGCTTTGCATAGCCAAAATTCCACTTCCTATGCTGAGGAAAAGGTCTTCATTTCGGAGATCATGCCATGCCTTAGTTAAGTTTGCTAATAGACTTTTAGTAGTTAAGTTGGAAAAGCTAGATTGCAAGGTTGTGCATGAAATTATCGTGCAAGAGCTAAAGGAAATAAAGTAGGCTCAAACCAAGGAGCAAGAAGAGTTAAATAATACCCTCTTGCACTTCTACACAAGCATAGTTATATACATGAACCTAAAGTGGCTAGGGAGCACATATGCTGAAATCCATGCAGATTCCTAGCAATAGGTGCTACGCCACTCTAATGTAGGTAGTGAAGGACTCACTGAGGAAGAGTTAATGGCTAAGTACCTCGATGATGAAGACATAGCAAAGCTTAGGGTTGGAAAAGTCATACTTGCTGCAGAAGGCATCGTTGCTGCCTTTGCCTTCATTGAGGCCACATACCTAAATGCATCGGTCTAGTTGAATCTTCAGCTCTAAAATCCAAAGAGCATATGGCTGACATTCCAAAGTGCGATGGGGCCAGCTCTACGACCACATAGACAATCCCGACATAAGCAACGGCTATTTTTGTTGAGCCCTCCATTCCTTCCTTTGTAGATTAGCCTATTCAGCACTCACCTGAAGAGGGTAAATTTTCCACTCCTACTTAACAATCGTTCCCGACGAAGGTATATCTCATGTTTTACTCATGTCCAACATACTTCAGCCCTCGTGTGAATTTGTTACCGAACTGTTATTCTATTTGCCAACTAATAGGTCAACCGCATCTCCTTCGCCTCTATCTACTCTGGGATTAGGCATTATGACCATCTTTATCACATTAACTTCCATCTTTATGGGACATGTTGCTCCTCCTCAGCTCCCCAATTCCAAATTTTGCCCTGATTCTAAAAAGAATTGAGCTGCGGAATGGTTGTAGGATGTTTCTCAGTCC
The DNA here is from genome assembly GCA_030765085.1 of Allium cepa. Taxonomy (NCBI): domain Eukaryota; kingdom Viridiplantae; phylum Streptophyta; class Magnoliopsida; order Asparagales; family Amaryllidaceae; genus Allium; species Allium cepa. Next base: position 555,016,536 of record CM060931.1, on the reverse strand, counting down.
CGGGAGAAGATGTTTCCATCATTAATTCCGCAGGCCCAACCGACACTATCATAATGGCGGAGCAGCTGAAGATCGACCTTTCTACGTTCAAAATTAAGAAAAACCCTAGCATTGAGTCCAACTTCCAAGCTCTCCACTATTAAGGTGAGGTCACTAAAGTTCCAAATCTAATCCTCTAAGACTTCTACTGGGAAGACCAATGAGCCTCATATCGCTACTGGAGGCGAGTCTCTTCAGTCCGAGGGTGACAGCACTAAAGGAAGGGTAAGCAAGGACGAAAGGAAGCAAGAGACACATACTGTGGATTCGGAGCCAAGGGTGGAAAGAAAGGGAAGAACAATTAGGGGATAAAGAGCATGGTGACTCTTTTTGTCATATTCTTTATACTTTCTCTTTTTTGTTGCAAACAGGTCGTGTTTGTATGGATGCGGCCCCCACTATCCTTGTACATAAAAGCTAAAGTAACAAGGTATTTTATCTTGCAATCTTTGTTTCACTTTACTTTCCCCTCTTCTATGCTCTGTATTGCCTACATGCAATTGCCTATGTATATGATATAATTGCTTATCTTGCAATCTATCTACATTATATACCTGTTCTCATGTAATGCTTCCACTTTGTGCATGAAAATGGAATTCCTACGATTGTTTTAGTTATATATTATTGTTTTAGGCCTATCGATAGTTGCCGAGGCCTTTCGCTTGGCGAGATAGGACCACCTTTTAACCAACTCTATGCTTATTAATGTCCATGTTAGATCGAATTTCTTCCAACTAACCACTAATCCTAAACATTCCAAGCTCTATGTCATCCCTGTTTACCATGCGGCGGTAGTGGGAATGCTTACTTTCCTGTTTATACAGCCTTTTTTTCTATATGCTTTATCCTTATTCATGGGACTTGTGATTCCCAATGCCATAATCTAGGAATTGATGGGATTGAAATGTCATGTGGCAAATTACTCAATTTTCCCCAGTCCAGTCATGCCTTTCCGATCCTAATTCTGTATCGAGAAGGCTCAGAATACCCATTCTTGAATTCCCATGACTACTCTTGCTTACCGTCTGCTTGGTGCATCCTGCTAAGTTATTGGTGTTGTCAGGAAAGTTCAGTTCATACACCAGTTCCTACCTTCAAAAACCAAAGGTTTAATTGCTTGATTCCGAGCTTTCCTTCTTTGGTGCTATCGATTTCCAGGTAAAAATCGATACCTTTAAGTTGAGGTCGAATTATCAAATCGACCACTTTATAATTAGTCCTTATTAACGTTGCCAAACTTTTAATATAGGCTAATTTCTGTAAGGTTAAGCCCGAATTATCTGATCGACCTTAGCTCAAGTTCCCCTTCCCAACATTGCCAAACTCTGGTCAACATCAGATTCCTTAAAGTTAAGATCGAATTATCTAATCGATCTTTTAGGTAGCTTTTCCTTCTTGTTGTTTCCAATCTTCGAGCAACGACGAATACTATTGGATCAGGGTCGAATCATCCGATTGACCCCCTAAGTTTTCACACCTTCTTGTCATTACCTATCTCCGAGCAATGTCAAATTCCTAAAGGTTAGGGTTGAATTATCCAATCAATCCCTAAGTTGTTGCACCTTCTTCTCATCACCAATCTCCAAGCAACGGAAAATTCGTATAAGGTCATGATTGAATCATACAATCAACCCTTAAGTTTTCACAACTTCTTATCATCACTATCTCTGAGCAATGGAAGATTCCTAAAGGTTAGGGTCAAATCATCCAATCGACCCCTATATGAGTTTTTTCCCTACCTAACATTATCAATCTTCAATAATTCCATATTCTCGAAGGTTGGAATCGAATTATTTGATTGAACCATTGAATACATTTTCCTTCCTCGATGTTGACATTCTTTGGGCAATGCCAGATTCCTAAAGGTTGGAATCGAATTATCCGACCAAACCTGGAATAAATTTTCCCTTTTGAATATTGCCAATCTCTGGGAAACATCGGATTCCTGAAGGTTGGAGTCATATTATCCAATCAACACCTTGAATAAGTTTTCCCTTCCCGACGATGCCAATTTATGGACAATGCTAAATTCTCAAAGGTTAGGGTTGAATTTTCCAGTAGACCCCTTGAATAAGTCTTCCCTTCCCGACCTTGCCAATCTCCAACCAATGCTAGATCCCTGAATTTTGGAGCTGAACTATTTAATCGACCCCTTGAATTAGTTTTCCTTCCTGACATTGTCAATCCTCGGGCAATGCCAGATTTTTAAACATTGGAGTCGAATTATCTAATCGGACCCTTGAATAAATTTTCCCTTCTTGATGTTGTCAATCACCAGGCAGTGCTGGATTCTTGAAGGTTGGGTTCGAATTGTCCGACGGACCCCTAGAATAAATTTTCCCTTCTTAACATTGCTAATTTCGGGCAATGCTAGATTCCTGAAGGTTGGGGTTGAATTATTCGATCAACCCTTTGAACATTTTTTCCCTTCCCGACATTGCTACTCTTCAAGGAACGCCAGATTGCTAAGGGTCGAATCGCTACCGAGAGGTTCCTCTCAGTGGCGAGTGATACATTTTATTCCATTCCCCTTGAAATCTCATGAGTATTGTCTGTTTGTCCCTTTGAATATGTTTCCAGGTTCGTGAGTCATTTCATCTTCGTCTTGGCATTCTAACTTCCATGGAAAATCTGTATCGTTAAAAAGCTAGCTAACAAGTGTAGTAAATAGAAAAATCCTTAAATGATATGTTTTCTGGTAGTAAGTATAGCGTGTTGTAATCATGAGATATTTATCATATTAAGATGACATACTATTTTAAGTATCCCTAATTAAGATGTTTCGAGATAGAATAACAATACATCCATTGAGACTAGAATGTGTAACGCTCTCCAAATATTGGACAGTGTATTACTCATGGCTGGCGAGGGTACCATAAGGTTACACACTGATAGTTATTAAATAGCTATGGAATGACTCACTTGAGAGTTCGTTGATTAATGTAACTAAGGTTAAATCGAAAATTTCGAAGTGTCGATGTTACATAGTTTTCTTGACTTGAAAATAACATTGAACTTTAATATGGACACTCCACTATGATTATAGTTAAACATGGCATGGAATCCACTGAATGACTATAGTTGGGTCTAGGTTGAAGTATGGAAAGTGAAATATTATTTAATAGAATATTCGTCTCCTCGGTTACGCGAGATTAATATTATGGTCAATTGTAGTCAACTCAATGTCAAAGTCTTTAGTCAGAGTGGTACGGATAATAATTAATATTATTGTCGAACTAAAGATTTTGTATTCGGACTTAGAAAATTGAATATAGACAATACTGGAGTTTTTTTCAAAACCAAATTCCATATATCCTAATGTGGTATAGTGTTCACGAAGAGAATTGGTATAAATAATCATTACTACATGTTATATCTTATAATAAGTAAAATCGGATTTTACTAAAAAGACATGTAAGCTAAAATTTTGATTAGTTGTCACACCACTAGTTAAGATGACATGTGAACGTTAATATTCTAATTGTTTGATGTTGATCGCCGATTGAGTTTACACCTTTGAGTTGCACAACCATAATAATGAATACTCTAATAAACCGCATGATTTAATTAATTGATAATCATTGTAAATTAATAAAATTAGTTCATATTTATGAAATATTAATTATTTAATTGAATTTGATTTGTTTGAATATATTAGTATTTAATAAAGTACTGTATATAAAAGCTACAAATGCGCTTACCAATATACAATATTGATAGAATGTTCAAATTGGATTTAAACAGATTAAATGCTAAGTAATTTTGGAAATTGTTGATGGTTATATAGCATCTTTTATGACTAGCAATGCATAAAAAAAGGAATTGATGAGAAATTAAATAAGGAAAGTTTTAAAGAAGGGAATTGAAAGGTGTTAATGTTTCTATTAAAACAAGTTCTCTATTATTCGTTTCTTTTTCCTTAAAGACAAATCAATTTTCTTTCTCTCCTCTCACTTCCTTATAATGGCCAAGTTCATGGACTTCAGGGCTTAGAAAATTCTAAAATAAAAATAAACTCAATAACAAAGATATTTGATACCACATTATTTTTGCAAAATCTTAAGGTTATTCAAGAGTCTAGGAGTTTTTATTCATCATTCAAGTTGTGTTCTTTTAGCTGTATCTTAAGGTAAAATTCTACTTTTATTTATACTAATATTCATCTTGTTCATATGATATATATCCTTTGCATATCACGTATGAATATAAGCTTATCTATTTAATTTGAATAAAATCCCCTTTTATCACATCTCTTTTAACAACATATATTCATAAAATTAATTCGATTTCGATCCATTTTGTGTTATACCCCTTTCTGATCATATGTTTATCTTCTTAACATTAGAGCTATGACATATTACATATCATTTAGTTAGTTGTTCATGTTGTTCATATAGTTTAGATCTGAAATTTTATTATGAAATTATTTGTGGCTAAGTTCCTTTGTTCTTGTTTTAGAAATCATCGATGAAAAAATAACGATTTTGATTAAAACCTAATTTTAAATTAATTGATATGATTTATTTTATTTTAACTTGGGTAAATTATATATGTTATCTATTTGAAATCATTTGGAAATTGAATATAAATTTTACATGATCGTTGTTTCAATATAATTCTTTTGATTATTATTTACTTTTGTTTGAAAGTTGTAGAAAAAATATAAGTGGAATTTTGTGTAAAATATCTTAAAATTTTACACCCTTTCTAATTTAATGTTTGCCTTTTAATTTGTTAACTTTAAATCCTAACACATACGCTAAAATACAAACTTCACATACGCAAATGTTATTTTATTTTTAAAACATAATTTGTAGTTAATTATATATGTATAGTTGTATATTTTTTAATTCAAAGTTATTAAAATATAATTTCATGTAAAATTACAAATTTAACTTTAAAAACCTTCCTAAGTTAAAACTTGATTCACACTTGTTATTATAGATTTAAAAATATAAGAATGGTAAAAATTAATTTTATACGCATATATATTTAAGACTTTAATTGCTGATTTGAAATAATATTGAATTGATGAGTAAAGGAAGCAGGAAAGCCCTTAACCTTTCATTCTCCATAAATGCCTACTTTAATTCATTAATTATTTTGTTATAAATAAAAGTCATCTTTTGTCGATTGTAAATACTTTCTAACATATTATGTATAAGTGTAAGTAAATTTTATATATACATATATTACTATTATTTACATGTTTTTAAAAATAATAACATAGACAACAAAGACATATATATGGGTGGATGTTTTCATTGCAAATTAAATCCCATCACATATATACATACGCATTAACTATGTTCATTGCTTATATGTTGCATTTACACTTTTCATGTATGAATATATTTGACAAGCTCATTAATATATATATATATATATATATATATGAATTTAAATTTAATTTAAACTTCTTTTTAATCAAATTAGATAGATAAAGATTTTATTTAATACTTTATTAAACTGATTAAATAATTTTGTAGACTTCGTAGTCCCAATAAATCCCAAAATATGAAATTTTTTGAAATCAACCCATTCAACCCACTTTGGATTGGCCTGGTTCCATCACAACTTACCATGATGCTTTGGTGCAGATGAATAAACGACGATAGCGATAGACAAGTATTGACGCTAGAAAATATGAGAAGTTTAGTGGTAATATTTGTTGGTATAGAGTATGCTAATTAACTAAAGAGTTAATAAGTGTAACCTTTTTGTACACGATTATGTACATGTTATAATGATGATGATTTTATGGCTGAGTTAGTGAGAGGAATCTCATTCCCCGTTATAGCATGGTCTCACTATCATGTTATTGTATTTTAAAAAGTGGACTAATATTTTTCACAGTAGATTATTGTCCGACTTGTATTTTTATTATCGTTTTTATGTGTATCGGTGTTCACTTGAGCAAACCGAATTTATGTTAGCAGATTAAAATGTTCTTTGCCTTAGTCGATAAAAAGGTGATGACAAATAGGAGGCTCTTACTTTTTTTGCACACAATCAGAATATAAATTGGCTATATGAATGTGTAGTATACTCACATATCAACATATCATCGTTATATATGTTTTATTATGCTTAATCCATCGTCAAAGATATGACTCTATCACACATCCCAAGTCGACCTGAGGTTGATCAGCTCTATGCCTGAAGTAAACATGATCCTAAGTGCTTAGTCGATAGCAACATGTTCCTATCACAAAAATTTTGTTAAGTCCTACCGTCAATGATCGAAATCACATTCTTATGTGTATCCTTATCATAAACTAGGATTGTTGTACAATGTCTTCTAGGTAAATTGAATGTGCCAGTTTTTAATCAGTGTGACCCTAACACACATTCTAAGTCGACAAGTAGTCAATGGGATCCGCGCCTAAAGTAAACATGCATTGAGCCCATAATAAGTTGAGGTCGATGTGCTTGTTGTTGAATTTTCATCAAGCCATATCGTCGATTATTTTATTCAAACCTCGATAAGCCCTATTGATAAATAACCTTATTGAAGAATGTTTCTTTAAAAATAATTGGTGTTCCCATAGGGTTAAATATGACTTATTATGCATATCTAGGTGACTTAGAGTTGAAGCCAACTGAGCTTGAAGTGATTCCAGTTTAACCCAAAGTTATTCTAGTTTATCCTAAAGTCAAGATTTTGAGTAACGCTAACGATGCAATTTTTGTAGACTAATGTGATTAAAATGAAAAATTATTTTTAAGGCAAAAATTGATTAAACAAATGATCGAAGATGGTAAGTAGAAATTAGCAAATTAATTTTTGAAAATGTGAAAAATGATGAATTAACAGTTTTAAGGTAGTAATTTGGCGATAATTAATGGATAAGGATTAATTCATTTTGATTTACAAAAACGGGTTTGTTGAACTTTATTGCTTTTTGTAAGACATATGGATGTGTAAATAAGGTATTATGACCAAGTAATATGTGATGTCATGATGAATTAACCTAATGATGTGTTTTATACCTCATTACAAAAATCACATATGTATGTGATACAAATGACTTTTGAATGATATAAAAGTGAGTATAATTGGGGTGACTCTTGTGTGTGTAAAATTGCATTTGAGGAATCAAAGTGATATAATGTGGCATTTATTAAATAATTATATTTAATGAAGTGTAACATAAATCAATAGGTTTGGGGATTAGGAGAAGTTTCAGAGGCTAATAACAAGGCTTATTAGGTGTTGCAACTTAAGGTAATGAGTGCGTAACAATATCTTAATTGGGCGGTGTAGCTAGGTGTAACAACCCGCATATTTATCGATTTTATATTTAAATATTTTATTTAAATATAACATCGTTCGTCGGGATTTAGTTCGAAAAGCTACTTTTTGCAATCGGTCGAATTAGGACTCGAGACCACTCCCATTGAGTTCAAAATGAAGTTTGTGACCTTTTTGAGTATAAGCTTCGATATGTTTGGAGTAAGTCGAATTTTGCTACTTTTTCTATTGGGTTTTGGGTTTGGGTTTGGGTTCAGCCCACTAGCTAACTTAATACCCTAACTCAGCCCTCTCCTCTGCATTCACTCATTCTCACTCCTCAAACTCAAGCTAAAACTGAAAATGGGGGGAAAGGAAGAGGAATTAGAAATTCCAAGCCCTGGTTTCTTCTTGAAAACTTGAATTCTTGCTCCAAAATCAAATAGAAGCTATTGGTAAGCCTCCTCTTCATCTTCTCGATCTCTTTCTCTCTTCAATCTCAGAAATTCCTAAACCTAAATTTAGAAAATACTTGTTTTGATCTCAAATTGAAGCTTGTTGAGTTAAAGTGGAGATTGGTTTGTCTTCTCCTTGCAAATTGAGCTCCTTCTTCTTTGTTTTTGGGTTAAAGGTGAGTTTTTTAACTCACATCTACGTCTATAACTTTCATTGTTGTTAGGTATGAATTCCTAACATCTATTCATTTTCATTTGGTTTTGATTTGAATTGGTTTTATGAATATTCCAATTTTTGGTGTTTTGAGGTCAATTCTTTAAAAATCCTACCTTAGATGTTTAGACATGTTATTTGGAGTGTATCGAAGAGCTTATAAGGCTGGGTTGTCGCTTGGCATAAATCCCTAGTCTTCGTCGCTCGTCCGATCACTTCCGGTTCAGATTTTTGGCCATTTTTGGTCTAGGCTGTTTTTTTGCCTAGCAGGAAATTTCAGACGTCTGGAAGAAAATTCAGACGTCTGGTTTCAAATTCAGACGTCTGGTTTAGAAATCCAGACGTCTGGAATTGGTCCCTGGAAAATGCAACAAGGCAGAGACAAAATCCAGACGTCTGTAATTCCATCCAGACGTCTGGTGAGTGGTTCAGACGTCTGGTTGGTAATTTCAGACGTCTAAAATGTGCAGTTTTGCCTATTTTGGCTATTTTCCAGCGGATTTCCAATTTTAATCGATTTTTGTTCATCCGGTTAGTTGTTATCACTTATTATCGACTTTGATGACTTCATTCTTTGGATTTTTGGGAATATCCATTTTGATGGATTTGGTATCGATTTGATTTGATTCACGTCTTCGTATGTGAATTTTTATGATTGATCGTTTCTACAATCATTTTTGTAATTTGTCACTTTAAAATACAAAGGTTTCTATACTAGTAGTAAATATTAAAACTCTTTTACCAAAATGATTTCATCACTATTTTAAGACAAAGCTCATTTATTAAATCCGTTTTCTAATCTATTAGTATATACAAACCTTTACCTCACTCGTATGAGAAATTTAATTAATAGGCTTAGTAAAACAAGTGGTATGAAATGCTTGCGTTTACCTCGTTGGTTAATTCTTGGACTTGTTCGATTGAAATTCTTGTGACAATTTTCTAGTGGAGATCTATAATTTGTTCGTAAATATTTAAGTTAAGCTAGTGGCTATGGGACATGAGGCTAAACTCATATATTTACTAACTTACTGTAATTGACACTTCTTGATGATCGATGATGATCATTTTATGGTTTAGACTAGCAATGTGCAATGTCTCTTTGTCCACGTGGAAGACTGTACCTCATTTTATTGAGCTTCGTCTCATTTCTTTGTGGGCTAGCAACCCATGTACTTTTAATGTGTTTCGATTCATCTGATGTACCGGTTGTACTACATCGATGTCTCGGCTTTTCAATTCATCTGACGTACCGTTTGTACTGCATCGATGTTCCGAATTGTTTTGTGTGTCGATTCATTGGATGTACCGTTTGTACTACATCGATGTCTCAGCTTTTCGATTCATCTGATGTACCGTTTGTACTGCGTCGATGTTCTGAATTGTTATGTGTTTCGATTCATCTGATGTACCGTTTGTACTACATCAATGTCTCGGCGTTTCGGTTCATTGGACGTACCGTATGTACTGCGTTGATGTTCTGAATTGTTTGTGATACACGTGTTGGTGAGTTTTCATGCTCCCACTTGGGATTGGCCATCCTTTTCTTGTGATTTCTGGATTTCTAATTATTGATTTCTGGAATTTATGTTTCACCAACTTTTACAATTGGCATTGATATGTATGTCATTTTTTTGTGGCTTGGTGAATTAAATAAAGAGTATGACATTCCTTTTTATCTTTGAGAAGACTCTTGTGATATTGATTAATCTCTTGTTGATTTTCAATTACATACTTATCACAGTATGGCATTATGGTTATTATACGTTTTTGTCATATCTCTTATTCTATATCATATCTGATATTTATAGCTAGACTGATCCATTTATTATTTTCTTCTTAAATAATACTCGGGTCAGACTGAGATATTATAGGAGCTTCCTCATGACTTCCTATCTGGGATCTTCATCTGACTTTTGGCAACTACTTTAGATTAGTAGTTTTTATTTTGTATACATTCGAGATAGAGACTCCTTGATGTATACATATTCTTTTGTCTTGCACTTGTATCTATTCTTTTGTGATATTGTGGATCTTTTTGACCACTACTCTGATGTACACTTTTAAGTGTTATATATTCATATCTATTTCCGCCTTTGTGATATGGATATCTGTGACTGATTTATGTTATGCTTAATTCTATATTTGTTTCCGAAGATATTATAGCCACTGTGAAGTAGCTCTGAGTTTGTATCGGCATGTCTGATTTCCTCTTGAAATTAATGCATGTTATACTATCCGAATATCGGTGCTCGCACAAAGAAATTGCACGGATGGTCGCTCCTCACCAGCCTTATTCTTCGTATTAGTTGACGACATTACTCCGTAGTGTCCTTGGCTAGCGTGGGTATAGAGGTGGGGCGTCACAGTTTGGCATCGGAGCCAAACTTCGGAACAGTGTAGAATAATCTAGCAAGGATCATCGTCCTAAGTCTTTCTTAGGAGTCGTACTTTAGGATTTAATTCGAGTTTTCGTACCGATTCATCCTATTTTCTTTATGATTCCTTGTTTTATCTATCAAGATTGCTTGATATTTATTTTGAGAGTAACTTTTCTTCTTCTTTCTTTCTTAAAGAAGAGAAATGGTTAGATCAAATCGTCCCAGTGCCGGACAATCTAGTGCTACTCCCCAGGATGGAGTATTTATGTTGCCCAGCAGCTTCTTGATCTAGTAAAGAACGCTCAAGCAGCCGGACCCATTCCAGAGCCTACTCATCCTAGATCCGGTTTTGCACGCTTGTGCAGAGATTATACCAATTTAGGTGGAAGTCCATTCATGAGATCCGAGAGTGTTATAGAAATCCAAGCTTGGCTCAAATCATGCGATCACATTTTTACTCGCATGAATCTTATCGACCTCCATCGAGTCCAAGTGGCTTCTAGCATGCTCCAAGAAAGAGCATTAGATTGGTACGAGCTTTTGGTTTCTGAAATCGTTGAAGCAGATCTTACTTGGAAGCGATTCCGAGAAAGGTTCGAATTGAAATTTGTGTCGGAGGCTGAAAAGGTAACTTTAGCCCGACGTTTCATAGACCTTGTTCAAGGTGAATCTTCTGTGAGGACTAAGTTGCATCTTTCGAATCTCTTTCTAAATACGGGGTTGAGTACATTAATACCCCATTGAAGAAAAACCATAGATTTTTTTATGGCTTGAATAAGAATCTTAAGAAGCCATTACTCCTGAAACTGGAAGTTTCATTTGATCAGCTTATTGATATCGCTCTTTGACTTGAAGAGGCCGATAAGGATGGCGATGTTGAAGTTATGGGTGCCCAACAGAAATTCAACAATAACGTGAAGAGGCTTATCAATTTCAAAGGCTCCACTTCCAACAAGAAAGGGAAGCAACAAACTCCGATAGCAAAGACTCCTACCTCTAGTCGTGGACTATGCTACAATTGTGGTTCCACGGACCATTATGCTAATAGGTGTTCGAAACCTCTCTTTTGTCGTTATTGCAAGGGTTCGGGTCATCTTTTATCTTCTTGTCCTAAACTTCCAAGCAAGAGAGAAGGAAAGCTGCAGGTCCCTAGCAACTCTTCTCTTGGTCAACGTATTTTTCATTCAATCCTTGATGACATTTGTTTTGTGATCATCTTATTCGAGTTCTTGTTGATATGAGTTCATCTCATTAATTTGTATTAAAAGAACTTGTTGATTCTTTTTCTTTAAACATTTTTGGGCTTGTTGACTCCTTTGACAATGGCGAATCCTGTTGGTGGATCCGCAACGCTTTCTTGTATTGATGTCGAAATTATTTTATGTGATTTTTCTTTCCGAGCCGATTTTTACTTATGCTTCGGAATTGACTTTTGTACGGATTGGCTTAATTATTATGAAGCCATATCCTATGTCCCGAGTGGACTATTCATCTTCGACATTTTTAATCTGTTAAGCAGATTTCTATTTTTCTTTGTGATTTTGATTCCAATTTGATGACATCATTTTATTCCTTAAACCCACATGATGAGGAAAACGTTATTTTTCTCATTCGGGTAGTTTGTGAAATCTTTCGGTATTTTTGGAGTTTGTCTTAGGATCATCACCTAAGCAATATCTTGTGTGGTGTTAAGGTCTTTTCAGCTCGACCTTGCCACCGGTTTTCATTTGCTACGAGTTACGGCAGTTAGCATTCCACTTACCGCATTCCACACTCGTTATGATTCTTATGAATGACTTATTATGTCATTCAGTTTTCCCATCTTGTTTCATCCATTTTATAAATCGAGTATTCTATGGATATCTCGATAATTCCATTCTTGTATTTATTGATTTTGGATGAAAATAGAAATTTAAATTTTTGCAAATCTTTTTCATAAGATTTATTTATAAGTACAATTGGATTTTGATCTTAAACGAGCAAAGAATATTATCAAAACTTTTAAGAGATATTTTCATCATATAGAAGATGATTTTGTGATTGTATTGCCCGTTGAGTGCTTTAAGAATTCTAGTCGATGCGCTTGATCAACGTTATCGATAGGAATTTCCTAAACGCTTTGATGGGACAATCAGACACGATATATTGACTTGTAAAATGTAAATTTTTCTAGAAAGATTTTACATTGAGATAATTGTAATTTTGAAAGTTTTAGCTTTTTGGGAAAGAAGAATATTTAAAAGAACTCTTTTTCGATACTCTTATTCTTGTGATTCCCGAGGGGAACCAAGACTTTATTGTTTTTACTAATGCTAGTTGTATTGGTTTGGATGTCGTTCTCTTGCAAAAGAGAACGTGCTATCACTTGTGCAATCATTAAAGACTATCGAGACTAGATATGCCACTCACGATCTAGTGCTTGCGGCTATTGTTTTTGCTTTTAGAGTTTGGCATCATCATTTATTTTGGGGGAGAAATTTGTTCTCCACTCCGATCATAAATCTTTGAAATGTTTATTTTCTCACAAGGAACTTAATGTTGGCTCGAGTTCCTTGCATCTTATGATCTTGCTATTCTTTATACTCCTGAAAGGGGAAATCGTGTTGCCAATGCCCTTAGTCGTAAGCAACAAGTGGTTGTTTCTTTGATTATGTCCGAATGGAATGATCTTTTTACCAAGTTCATCGGACGTTTCAATGCACTTCATTTTCTTGAGCTTCGTCTCATTTCTTTCATGGACTAGCGTCCGATGTTCTTTTATTGAATTTGGTTCATCGGATGTACCGTTATTGTACTACATCGATGTCCCGGCGCTTCGGTTCACTTGACGTACCGTTTGTACTGCGTCGGTGTTCCGAATCATTTGAGCTTCGGTTCATTTGACGTACAGTTTGTACTGCGTCGGTTTTCCAAATTATTTGAGCTTCGTTTCATTTGACATACCGTTTATACTGCGTCGGTGTTCCGAATTATTTGAGCTTTGGTTCATCTGGCGTACCGTTATTGTACTACGCCGTTGTTTCAAATTATTCGAGTTTCTAGTTCCTCAGGCGTACCATCATTGAACTAAGTCGTTGAACCGACTCGATTTTTTTGCTATTCATGACGTTTCCCACGTCCCTCAACTACGGAAATGCCTTAGGAATTCCGATTTTTGTTCTTGAGCCCGGTGTTATTGAAGAAATTGAAGTTTTACCTATTTGACATATGAGCAACATCCTATTCGCATCATTGCTTCTGAGGTTGAGCGCCTTCGAAATAAAGATATTCTTCTTATGAAAGTTCAATGGTTCTCAAATCCTAAGGATTGCTCTTGCGAATCCAGAGAATCCATCGTGCGAACACTTTCGGACTTACTCTTTCGTGCTCTTTATGGTGAAATTCTTATTTCAAATTTTCTTTCGTGATGATATGCTTTTATGGTTGTTACTATTTATTTTCTTCTTAAGTATTGCGAGGACGCAATTTCTTTAAGGAGGGGAGTCTGTAACAACCCGCATATTTATCGATTTTATATTTAAATATTTTATTTAAATATAACATCGTTCGTCGGGATTTAGTCCGAAAAGCTACTTTTTGAAAACGGTCGAATTATGACTCGAGACTACTCCCATTGAGTTCAAAATGACATTTGCGACCTTTTTGAGTATAAGCTTCGATATGTTTGGAGTAAGTCGAATTTTGCTACTTTTTCTATTGGGTTTTGGGTTTGGGTTCAGCCCACTAGCTAACTTAATACCCTAACTCAGCCCTCTCCTCTCCATTCACTCATTCCCACTCAAACTCATGCTAAAACTGAAAATGGGGGGAAAGGAAGAGGAATTAGAAATTCCAAGCCCTATTTTCTTCTTGCAAACTTGAATTCTTGCTCCAAAATCAAATAGAAGCTATTGGTAAGCCTCCTCTTCATCTTCTCCATCTCTTTCTCTCTTCAATCTCAGAAATTCCTAAACCTAAATTTAGGAAATACTTGTTTTGATCTTATATTGAAGCTTGTCGAGTTAAAGTGGAGATTGGTTAGTCTTCTCCTTGCAAATTGAGCTCCTTCTTCTTTGTTTTTGGGTTAAAGGTGAGTTTTTTAACTCACATCTACGACTATAACTTTCATTGTTGTTAGGTATGAATTCCTAACATCTATTCATGTTCATTTGCTTTTGATTTGAATTGGTTTTATGAATATTCCAATTTTTGGTGTTTTGAGGTCAATTCTTTAAAAATCCTATCTTGGATGTTTGGACATGTTATTTGGAGTGTATCAAAGCGCTTATAAGGCTGGGTTGTCGCTTGGCATAAATCCCTAGTCGTCGCTCGTCCGATCGCTTCCGGTTCGGATTTTTGGCCATTTTTGTCTAGGCTGTTTTTTTGCCTAACAGGAAATTTCAGACGTCTGGTTGGTAATTTCAGACGTTTGAAATGTGCAGTTTTGCCTATTTTGGCTATTTTCGAGCGGATTTCCAATTTTAATCGATTTTTGTTCATCCGGTTAGTTGTTATCACTTATTATCGACTTTGATGACTTCATTCTTTGGATTTTTGGGAATATCCATTTTGATGGATTTGGTATCGATTTCTTTGGATTTGATTCACGTCTTTGTATGTGAATTTTTATGATTGATTGTTTCTACAATCATTTTTGTATTGTCACTTTAAAATACAAAGGTTTCTATACTAGTAGTAAATATTAAAACTCTTTTACCAAAACAATTTCAACACTATTTTAAGACAAAGCTCATTTATTAAATTCGTTTTCTAATCTATTAGTATATACAAACCTTTACCTCACTCGTATGAGAAATTTAGTTAAACGGCTTAGTAAAACAAGTGGTATCCCGTTTACCTCGTCGGTTAATTCTTGGACTTGTTCGATTGAAATTCTTCTGACAATTTTCTAGTGGAGATCTACAATTTGTTCGTAAATATTTAAGTTAAGCTAGTGGTTATGGGACATGAGGCTAAACTCATATATTTACTAGCTAACTGTAATTGACACTTCTTGATGATCGATGATGATCATTTTATGGTTTAGACTAGCAATGTGCAATGTCTCTTTGTCCACGTGGAGGACTGTACCTCATTTTATTGAGCTTCGTCTCATTTCTTTGTGGGCTAGCAACCCATGTACTTTTAATATGTTTCGATTCATCTGATGTATCGGTTGTACTACATCGATGTCTCGGCTTTTCGATTCATCTGACGTACCGTTTGTACTGCGTCGATGTTGCGAATTATTTTGTATTTCGATTCATTGGATGTACCGTTTGTACTACATCGATGTCTCGGCTTTTCGATTCATCTGACGTACCGTTTGTACTACGTCGATATTCTGAATTGTTTTGTGTTTCGATTCATCTGATGTACCATTTGTACTACATCTATGTCTCGGTTTTTCGGTTCATTGGACGTACCGTATGTACTGCGTTGATGTTCTGAATTGTTTGTGATACACGTGTTAGTGAGTTTTCATGCTCCCGCTTGGGATTAGCCATCCTTTTCTTGTGATTTCTGGATTTCTAATTATTGATTTCTGGAATTTATGTTTCACCAACTTTTACAATTGGTATTGATATGTATGTCATTTTTTTGTGGCTTGGTGAATTAAATAAAGAGTATGACATTCCTTTTTATCTTTGAGAAGATTCTTGTGATATTGATTAATCTCTTGTTGATTTTTAATTACGTACTTATCACAGTATGGCATTATGGTTATTATACGTTTTTGTCATATCTCTTATTCTATATCATTTCATCTGATATTTATAGCTAGACTGATCCTTTTATTATTTTCTTCTTAAATAATACTCGGATCAGACTGAGATATTATAGGAGCTTCCTCATGACTTCCTATATGGGATCTTCATCTGACTTTTGGCTAACTACTTTAGATTAGTAGTTTTTTTTGTATACATTCGAGATAGAGACTCCTTGATGTATACATATTCTTTAGTCTTGCACTTGTATCTATTCTTTTGTGATATTGTGGATCTTTTTGACCACCACTCTGATGTACACTTTTAAGTGTTATATATTCATATCTATTTCCGCCTTTGTGATATGGATATCTGCGATTGATTTATGTTATGCTTAATTCTATATTTGTTTTCGAAGATATTATAGCCACCGTGAAGTAGCTCTGAGTTTGTATCGGCGTGTCGGATTTCCTCTTGAAATGAAATGCATGTTATACTATCTGACATATCGGTGCTCGCACAAAGCAATTGCACGGATGGTCGCTCCTCAACAGCCTTATTCTTCGTGCTAGTTGACGACATTACTCCGTAGTGTCCTTGGCTAGCCTGAGTATATAGGTGGGGCGTCACACTATGGGTGGTTTAACCCTATGAAAATTTGTTGCACGATAAAATAAAGTGTGATAACAACCTAACTATGGGATTAGCTCTTTAATCAAATGAACTAATGAAAGTATAATGACAACATACTATGATACTTCGGCATAGGTGAATAAATGACGATGGTGGGACAAATGTTGATGCTAAATGGTATGGAAAGTTTAGTGGAATAGGATGGTATAAAATCTTCTAATTAACTAGAGTTAATATGTTGTTGTAACAAATCTGTACGTGATTATATTCATACTAGACTAATAATGATGTCATGTGCTAATGCTAAAAGTGGCGCAACACCCAAGTATAACATGCCATAGGATAGGATCTAATAGAAATAGTAAACAAGACATAGAAAAGTAGAGAGGCGTAATATTTCTATAGTGGTTCGGCAATCTCTGGCTTATGCTCACTTTATAGTTTTATTGATTATAGATTTGATAGAGATTTAGAGTCATTAGTACAAGGGATTGACATGTTCCTAAGCTTGGAACTGTTAATAATATCTACTTGGTGACAATTGTGAAGGAGAGATAGGAGATGAAGAAGAACCAGAGTCCCCAATCCTTTTTTGGTTGCTATAGGGCTATATTTATAAAGAAAACGCTCTACCAGTTTATAGAATCGAGCTGAACATGGTCTAGATGCAAGCCTATAACCTACAAGAGAGCACGTCATTCCTAGGTCTAAAAAAGACCTCTCTATATTGAGAGCTTTCACTTGGTGAAAACTTATACTTTTCGCTTGTATCGCTCTCCTATCTTCAACTTGGTGTACTCCAACCTCTTTTCCATATTGGTTGAGTTGATTCCAGCAATTTCCTTGCTATTGCTTGCATTATCCTACTTTCTTATCATCAATACTTGAAGTTGCTCACATAATCTTTGAGAAAATCAGTTGAGACGACTGGATGGAAGAGAATATGAAGAATGTGGGGTCTAGAAGGGCCAAATATGGAGGAAATTCCTCTCGATTTTAAGAGGCACCTCTTAGTACTGAGAGCTTTACTTAGCTCCAAACCTTATGAGATTATTTGAGTTCCTTTTTCTACTCCTTCTAATCATATTTCCAAGTTCTTGAGTCGTTTTGCCTTCATTTTGACCTCCTACTTCCAGTTGAAGTCTGCTTGGTATTTAACCTATTAAAGCTTGCCGTCCAGAATATGCTTTCATTGAAAACAAAGTGCACTCTAGATCAAGACAAGTTTTATACTTGCTATCCAATAATTCCAATCAATTGTTTAGCTATCACTTCGCAATGTTGCTTTTGTTTGGTGGATTTTCCTTCAGCTTGTTCGCATAGTCGCAATTCCATTTATTCATGCCGAGGACGAGATCTACGCTTTAGAGACTGTTCTATGCCTTGGACGAATATTCCCTTTCCCTACCATGCACTATGAAAATCTTCGAGATAAAAGAACGTCTCAATATCGAGAGGATTTAACTTCCCCCGAATGCTTATATAGGCTTGGATTTAGAAAATGTTCCTACGTTTATATTTCACCCAAGCTTCTCCTCCAACTCATCCTTCCAATCAATCTATGGGAATTGAGGCTAGGGCGACGTGGCGACGATGTTGGTTGTGCAATCTATTGTTCTTGAGAGGAGATAGTCGGAGTTTGAGTTGTGCTCGATCTGTGGTGAATTGAAGTTTGCCCTAGGTCTTGTGCATGCTATTTTTGAGACAGGTCCAGTTCTTCGTTTTTTTGCTAACTCCCATCAATGTGCGACTGTTCTCATGTCACTGTTTGGAGTCCAATAAGAAGGTTAGCTTCAAGAACGGTCATGTTGGATGATCCCATTGCTCTGATTTTCCTATTACTTCAATTCTCGTGTTCATGAAAACAAAAGCTTCCGCTTCGCTCCGGACAGCGGTTCTGTTATCCATTATTTATCGATAATAGGTAAGCTCCAATATGTGGTTTTTTCGCATGATGTGACTCGTTTTCTAGCATGATTGAGTTATCTACACACAATAGTATATTCGTTGTGTACAGGATACAAGACACATATTGCATAGATTAACATGCTTTGGATTCCGAGTGGTCAACACACGTCAACATCCTTTGGATTTTGATTGTTGGCCACACAGGTTCATTACTTAGAATAAAATATTCCCGACCATGTTGAACATCAATTTTATAATTTAGAATGATTCGAGTTCGGTGAGAGTATGTCTACTTCTTCTGAAGTTGGGTCCTCCACAACTCAGGCTTGACCTTCTACTCCTTTCAGGCCCATATGCTCGATTTTGACAAAGTTACAAGGCGTAGTTGTTCCAGCAGTTGCACTACAAAACCAAACTACTCCTCTAAATGAATATGTAAGGGTCTTGAATGATCTGCTCGATCAAATGCTATCCATCCTTACTCCAAGGATGCTTTAGAATATATGTCGCTAGCACGGGATTTCCGAAGGTAAGAATAAGATCTTATAGCTTGGAAGTTTGGTAGTTCTTTTTTGTTTCCAACAGGTTGTGTTCAAGTAGGATTACCCCTACTGTATCTTTTTCTATAACTACCAATACCTAAAGAGTTAAGTTCATGCATCACCAATCAATTTTGATTAACATTTCGGCTCTGTCGCCTCTAATGGTGGTTATCGACCACCATGTAAAGAGTTAAGCTCGAGCATCACCAATCGATTTCCGTTAAACTTTAGATTCAGGTAATTATTTGCTTATTTTTAATATCCGCTAACGATTTTGATTACTGCGATTTACAATTAAACATTGGTGATTATGATTTACGATTAGTACAATTTACGATTAGTGCAATTTATGATTAAGTAAGATCTACTTATATCCATTATAAAAGATTATTGATGATTAGCAGTTTAGATTAGTATACAATTAATGCCGTGAAATTAAAAAAGAGTAAAAAAAAACATTCTATGAATATCTCCACCTGTATTGATTTATCCTCCTAATGAGTATTTAGAAGAACAATGGCAAAGAATGATGGTGATATGATTGCTTGCATATGGCAGTGATGTAAAAGAATTCATACACTAGAATTGGGTCATTAGGCCATTGACAACGGAAAATATGAAGCAACAACCATAGAGTATGGATCCAAGACCAAAGACCTGGAGAATATAAGGATGCATTTTCAGGTTTGTTTTCATTATTTTATTAATAAATGAAATTGTAGAACATAATATAGTTGAATTTAATGTATAACTCATACTGGTATAAGTTTGTTAATCAGGGGACTATTTGAATGAATTTGTGCTATAACCAAAACTATTAATTTAACTCTTGTTTTCAAGTTTGGATAAAATTTTCAAACAGTAAAGTTAACCAACAAGCCATAGTATTTGATGTACTATATAGCAAATGCATATTATATTTTTTATGAAGTATTAAATCAGGATATAATATATAGGAAAACAATGATTTTTTTTGTGTAGTTAACTTTCGTTGTTAGTTGTTGCTCTCGTTTTCATTTGAAATAATTTTTGAGACATAATTTTCATGCTGGTCATAATTATAATAAAAGTTTCTATGAACAGGAATCAAACTTTGTAAGAATATGCATGAACTTTAGAGTGTTAACTAATACAATTCATATTCAACAATTCAGAATTTTTGTTATGCCTTTATTTTTCGAATCTCCCTCATTTGTCGTACGCCAAGTAAACTTCTTGCATTGAAAATATTTATTATGAACATAAATCATATGGCGGACATTTTAGAAAATTCTTATTAACTATGAAAATATATTTTATTGACATTTTCAAACAAAAATTATTCGCATAAAGAATAATAAAGCTAACAGTTTTTTATGTGTTCAATACAATATTATTGCCTTGACATTTGATGTCTATTATTTGGCCAAAATAGCTTTAGCCAACCAGGGCTTTTCAAAGTAAGCTTAAAACATGATTAAAAAGTTGTGATACATTTCTCAAGTCCTGCCATATACTTAAGAAAGTGCTTATATAGTGGAAATATTACTTAATATATTCTTTTAGTTGCTTTATTTTGCAAAGACTGTTTTAATAAAGTTATGAATAGAGAAGTTGTTTAAAATTTGATTTACATATTTGAAGTTGTAGAAAAAAAAATGCTGAAAAAGTTATATATTTAAAAATAAATATTGGACAATTTTTATAGCAATTTTTATATGCATGATATTATATGTTCTTCATTATTGTTATTTCTTATCATTTCAATGCATTACATCAAAAGACATATGGTGTCAGTTTTCTTAGAGCAAAAGAGAAACAATAACGGAAATCAATGTCTTGCTAAGGGTTCATAATTCTTGAAGCTAACCACTTATTTTTCAATGGGTGATTCAAATGGTACATCTGATGTGCCACACGTCAGATGCGTCCGAGCCCAACGCCAACGTTAACTAATAAAAAATAAGCTACGGACGCAACCTCAGAGTTTCCACTCTTGGAAAATAACCAGATATAATTTCTGTTTGGTGTCAGCATTACCTTCTTCTTGAATGCAAATGATACAAAGAACCAGTCAGTCAACACTTTTGTCATTATTGGTAGAATATATATAATCTACCATCTAGATAACATACTATAGGAATAAAATACAACGATGCACAACAAATAATTCATCGTATTATTTTTATTTCTAGCTTATGTTACCACAAGATACGTTGGTGTCCTTTATTTGTTTATTTGAAACAGTGATCGTTTTATTTTATTGAAATACAAATTGATGACAGTGAATCTTAATTATTAGATTATCTATTGATTTTAATTCAACATAAATATAAATAATAAGATTCAACCATCGAAAGCTAATATACCACATTTAATGTTTTATTTTGGTTTCAAATAACCGTAACCTTTGTTAAATCGTACAAAAAATCCAAATACTAAGTTTCCCAATTTGATCATTGACATCACTGGATTACCAAAATTAATAATATTGTAAGATTTGAGTTTCTACAAAAGATGTTTGAAATGACCTCGCTTTAGCAATTATGGATTATCCTCATATGCAGGAGATATGACTTTTGAAAACTATTTGCTTAAGTTTTTATGATTTATTTGAACTATTTTGTTTTTCTGATTATCAAAATACCTTCGTCTGTCTTATGGTTTATGATTATTACTTTATCATGTAAGAGAACTCACATCATGTAGTGGTAATAGATGGACATGAAGATCTTCTAGCTAATGACGAAGAATCTTTTACCGAATGCAGTGGCAAATCAACAGGTATCTATTTCCATTGAAGCATGTGGTCAAGACTTTCAGTTCTACTATAGGGTCTGCTATAGTATTTTTCTTCATCACATGATCAGCACCATTCATTATAATAATTATAAGTAATAATTATCATTTCCAATGCATAATGTAGAGTGTATTCATAGGAAAATGTGGCATAGAACTAGACCACGAAGTGGCAGCATTAGGCTATGGAGTAACTCGAGATGACACTAAGTATTTGATTGTAAAGAACTCATAGGGATAGAAATGGAGTGAAAAAGAATATATTACAATGGCACGAGATGTCAAAACCCCAGAGGGTCTGTGTAGTATTGCCATGGATGCATCTTATCCTATCAAAACGTCTCCTAATCCTTATCAGAAAAACAAATCAGTTCTAACATCTTTTGGATTTTTATATGATTATCAAAATATCTCCCAAAATTATATGACGCGGGAAGGTGGAATTTAATTTTGATGAACAATGCTCATGTTGAAATTTAGTATAGTAAAGACATTTTCTTTTTAATGTTTAGGTTTGTGGAAGTTAAATGAATAGTTTGATTTTGTTTTTCTCATGCCATATTCCTTTAAAAGGTTGTTATATTTTGTGTATTATAGTGCTATGTTTTGTAGTACTGTTTGTGTGGACTAAGTGATTATGATCATATATTGAGCGAGATATAGTTCCCTCTATTTTTATTCAAAAAAATTATTAGCAAGGTTGCACTAAAAAAATACAGCAGATTGTTGTTAAAGGACAAACATAGAAAGATGAAATAGTTTATTTTATGGTTTAAAGATTTTGCATTTGTTGTTATTTTTTTCGGATAATACAGATTTAGTAGCTAATATATTTACTCTCATTGTTGATAATTTTAAATGGAAACATTAAATTATATTACCATTTTAAAGTTATATAACAGCAAGGATGGAAGTCAGTATGTACTAATTTTAAGTTTTTTAATTAGGAAATTGAAATATAATAGGTGTTGCATTTAAATAGAAAAAAATACCAATTGGTCATGCATTAATCAATAAAACTTGGATGAATAATAGTGAATCGATGCATAACCATTACATTCAGTGGAAGAAGTCGAACCACATTCGCAAAAAAAGTATAAGAGCAGAGGTGGTAATCAGCCAATCCGACGGTATCGTTTCAAGGTGGATTGGATTCTGTCAGATCCAAACAACAGACTTAAAAGCCTAGATCCTACTCGATTAGAGCTTCGGTTCAAATTGGGGAAGTTCTGCTTCGACTGGGTAACAACACCAGATTTTTATATATATTAATATTTTTTGGTTGGGTCGGTTCGAGTCAGGTTTGATCGGGTCTTTATAGTACTTTTCATAATTTAGACCAAAACTTGAGATCCATTTGGATTAGAGTCTTCTTAGGTTCGTTCAGTTTGGGTTTGCGGTTTTCCAAGTGACTAGAAGCAGGTGGCCTCAAGTGACTAGAAATAGAACCACATGAACGTGCATATACACTCGCATAAATAATATTCCTATGATTGCTATGGTTATATTCCATTATTTAGCCCTGTTTATCATTCCCAAGGTGTTTCGTTTGGCAAAACAGTACCATGATCGGACCGACTCTGTGGCTATTCATGTTTCGAATAGGTCTAGCTTTTCTTCAATCGTTTTCTGCTGCAAATAGTACAAGTTTCGTGTTTCACCCTTTCGCTAAGGAACAACAATCGCATTATTTACCTCCTGTTTATGTATTTCTATCACAAACTTAATCATGTTCACGGAATTGGTTTTCCAAATGTCAGTCTCTGGGCATCAGTAGGAGTAAAGTATTGTATGGCAAATTATCCAATAGCCCCAATCCAATCGCACCTTCCCATTCCTGATCCTAGATCAGTGGACACCAGTCTAGGGTTCTTCATGATTGTCCTCGCTTATCCTTGGCCAAGCATGTCTCACTAGGTCGTATTAGGTCGCTAGCACGGTCGTGGTAACCCAGTTCATATGCCAGTTCCATTCTCTAAGAATTGGTAGTTTTATTGCTTGATTTTGAGTATTCCTTCTCGACAATACCATACTTCGGGCAACAGCAGATTCCTGTAAGCTAAGGTTGAATTTTTCATTTGACCTTCGCAGGGTCGATCCTTATTGACGTTGCCTACTTCCAGGTGGTGGCAAATTCCAAAAGTTCGGAGTCGAATTATTTTATCGACTCCTTAATAATCATACCTTATTGATGTTACCTATCTTTGGGTAGTGGCACATTCCTGTTCATGTCTGATCGAGTATCTTTCGACCAGCCACCAACTCTAAATAATCCAAGTTCCATGATGCTCCCTATTACCATAAAGTAGCTATCAGAATGTTTGCTTTCATGTCTATACAATTTCACTGTGGGCTTGTCCTTATTTATGAGACTTATCATATCCGATACCAGAATTCGAGCATTGATGAGACAGAAATACCATGGGGAAAATTATTCGATTGCCCCTAGTCTATATGTGCTTTTCCTAGCCTTATCCTAGATCAGGAGAAGCTAATAATGCATATTCTTTAGCCTTCAAGACCATCCTCGCTTATCCTCGATCTAGCATGTCTTGGTTGGTTGAAATACAGTCGCAGAAATCTGCCTGACACAATTTTTAGTCCCCGAAAACCAGTGCTTGAATTATCTAGCTCCGAGTATCCTTCCCTAAAGCTACCTGTTTTGGGCCACAGTCGAATAACTGATGATATGGCTAAAGATCTATCTATTTACTAGTTTTTATCTCCAAAAACTAGCACACTAATGGTTTGTCTCTAAAAGTTTTGTCTTGACGTTGGTTATCTTCGAGGAGTGGCAAATCTCTACAAGTTAGGATCAAACTATCAAATCGATCCCTTAGCCATTTCCCAATGAGCTGGGTTGATTTTTCCTATCGATCCTGAAATAGCTATCCATTTTTGATTCCCTAATCTTTGGGAAGTGCCAGGATCTTGAAGTTAAAGATTTTCAAACCTTCTCGCCATCGCCTATATCCAAGCAACGACAAATTCCTAAAGGTTGAAATGAATATGGAAACCTTCTCATCATTGCTTATCTTTAGGCAATGATGAATCCTTGATGGTCGTAGTAAATGAGGAAACCCTCTTTTTGTCACCTATCTTCGAAAAATGATGAATCCTTGAAGGTTGACTGAAAGGGGAAAACCTTCTTGTAGTCGCCTATCTTTGGGTAACACTGAATTCCTGAACATTTACTAGAGGGGGGAAACCTTCTCTTTGTTTCCTATCTTCTAACAATGATGGATTCCTGAAATTTGAGGCTTTTCCTTCCTAGCATCGCTTATCTTCAA
Organism: Allium cepa; assembly: GCA_030765085.1. Classification (NCBI taxonomy): domain Eukaryota; kingdom Viridiplantae; phylum Streptophyta; class Magnoliopsida; order Asparagales; family Amaryllidaceae; genus Allium; species Allium cepa. The sequence continues at coordinate 554,991,375 of CM060931.1, read as the reverse complement.
GAAACACCATATTCCTGAAGGTTGAAGATTTCACCTTCTTGTTGCTGTTAACCTCTAAGCAATGCCAGTTTCATGAAGGTTAGAGTTTTCCTTCCTTGCGTCGACCATCTCCGAGCAACGCTAGATTCCTAAAAAAGTGGTTATCGCACCTTCTTCTCGTTGCCAATCTCCAGGCAACGGAAAAATTCTTGAAGGTTAAAGTGAATGAGGAAACCTTCACGTCGTCGCTTATTGAGGCCGAATTGGGGCTGAATTATCTCCGAGCAAAGACGAATTAGGGCCGAATTATATGATCAACCCCTGGGAACATACACCCCATCCACTATCCGAGGCTAGAGGACCAGTAGTACTTCTAATCATGCAGCACTAGGGATTTTGCTTACGAGAACACAGTTCCATTAGTTCAAGAAGCTGACTTTATCCATGAATGAAGGAAGTGGAATCCTTCCTTATTGCATAGACCCCAATGTCCTTGGATGACTTATTTGAGCAAACAAATGGAATAAAGCTAAGTGTAGTAGTGTCGTAGTCGATCGTTATTCCATGCACGTGGGATAGGGATTCAATCAACAATAGCAAGATTGAATGTTCCATATCTGAGTTTCCGATCGATCGTATAAAGTCCTTCTCAACTTGGGCCAAGCGCCCTATGCTCAAAAGTATTCATTTTAGAACGAGATCTCCTACCTCAAAGGTTCGGCTGCGAACCTTAGCATTAAAGTGTCGTGCTACCTTTCTCTAGTGGGTAGCAAACCTTAATTATGCTTCTTTCGTTTACTCATCAACTAAGTCGAGGGACTTAAGCAAGATCTCCACATTCACCTTCGGGTCGAAATGTTTTTTACGATGATATGGGACTTCCAATTCTATCGGGATCATGGCTTTTGTTCCGTATGCCAAAGAAAATGACGAGTGTCCAGTTGTTGACTTATGTGCCTTCTTTTAAGCCTACAGTACTAATGGAAGCTCATCAAACGAGTTGCCATTAGATGTAGTTAACCGCTTCTTCAAGGTAGATTTGATGATTTTGTTCACCGCTTCCACTTGCCCATTCTCCCATGGATATGCTACTATGGAGAAGCTCTTCTCGATTCTTTTTCATTGTGATTATGGTAAATGATTCCGCTTCAGCTTATTTCATAAAGTAATCCACTATAACGATAGCATATTTGGATCCTTCCCTCACTGTTGATAGCGTATAGACAATATTGATTCCCCAAATTATAAATAGCCATAGACTGACCATTGGCATAAGATCGAACGGTCGAGCTCTTGGGACCACGATTTTAGATCTCGTTTATCTCATCTAAGATCTTGCTTTGAGATTCCATTTTAGAACTTGAAGGAGATGAGATTTAGCGAAATGAGATATTAAATTTTGGTTATACCATATTTAACACTCATCTTGTCCAAGATATTAATATCTCAAGCGAAATTTGAGATAAATCTTAATAGAAAATCTCATTTGAAGACGTTTTTTTTCATTTACATATTTCTTTAACTACTTATGTTGGTCCAAAATAAATTGCACTCATGCATTTTTACTAGCTCTCTAATTTTATTTTTTAACGAGTGGAAAAAAATAGACGACTTTCTGTTATTTTTTTAATTTTAATATTTGAAGGATATAATCCATTTAACTAATACCAACTGAATCATGCAACTCATCTCCTCTATAAAGAAAATTCTGTATTATTATTTTTCATGAATTGTGGATGTTGGTATGTTTATATTTAAATAAAAATTATCAAAAAACTATTTAAAATGTCAATATTGGATGCTTAAATTATTACAAGGTAGTCATGGGATGGAGTTTAAAATTCGAGATTTCAATCCGAGGTACTCCTGAGTTGGAGTTTAAAATTTGAGATTTCAATCCGAAATGTACACCTGAGTTACACTCATCTCATTTGAGATCTCATTCGATATGAGATACTGGTTTTTAGAATTCTCGGGATGAGACGCGATCGAAATTTGAGATTTAAAATCTTGCTTGGGACCTTTGCAAATCTTTAGCAATGGTCGCATCATTTGACGCAATCAGTCGCATCTCGGTTTACTATTGCCAAAAAAATTAGTACAACCCTCCAGAGTGATCACCACAGTAGCCCTTATGGATTTCCATGAGGACTTCATATCCTCATCCTTGGTTACACACCGAAACAAGGGCATAGAAAATCCTCTTTAGTATAAGACTCCATCCTACATTACGTATCAAGGTGCTTTTCAAAGAAGTTTCTTCCATTCATTCATATCTCTTAGGAGAGTTCAATTGATTAGTTCATTTTTTATTGGAGTCGTCCATGACTCCTCCTCTTCATTAGTCTCCAGAATACATTTGGCGTCCATCTGATCGATGCTTGGAGCTATTAAAAACTCCATTGCAACTAATTCCATTAATTGTGCTTCCTAAAGATAGCTAACTTAGCTAGTGAATCGGCCTTCGTGTTCTCCTCTCTAAGGATGCGTGTTCTCTATAATGCTCCATATCCTCAAGAAGTTCTAGTGCTTTTGACAGGTAAAGGGCTAACCTCACACCTTTGGCCTGATACTCCTTCATGATTTGCCAAACCACCAATTCTGAATCGCAAAATATATGTGGCATCTTCATCCCTAAATCCTTTGTTATCCTTAATCTTGTTATTAATGCCTAATACTCAGCTTCATTTTTAGTCATAGGAAATTCCAGCTTTAGTGCGTAACAGATTGACTATGCTTTTAGCATTTCAAATACCACTTTTTTCCTCTAAGCTAAATTCATTTCAAGCATCGTCGACAAATAACTTCCAATGAGAAGCTGTGACTGCAACATCTTCCTCACCATCACGCATGGTAAACTTAATGAAGTCTACTAGTGCCTGCTCATTTATCATTCTCGGATGGTAAGTAATGTTGTATTGGCTCAACTCGATATTTTATTTAAGCAACCTTCCGGATGTCTCATGTCAGTATAGTACAAGTTTTAGAGGCCAATCGATTAATACCTTGATTAGATGAGGCTGAAAAATGGCTGTAACTTCCTTGATGCGATCAGTAAGCAATATGCAAGTTTCTCTAGCTTTAGATAATTCCTTTTGGCTCTAGTGAACCACTTGCTGATATAGTACACTGGACTTTGAATCCTTACCTCCTCTTGCACTAATGCTGCACTTAGTGCATGAGTAGACACTGCTACGTAAACAAATAAATCCTCACTGTCTAACGGTTTAGATAAGGTCGGCGGCGTTTCCATGTGCCTCAATAATTCCTTAAAGGGATTCTATTAATCCTGATTCAATTTAAAGTTCTTCTATCCTTTCTTAGAAGCATTAAGGAAAGGTATGAACTTATCCATCTGCTGTGAGATGAATTGACTCAAGAGTAGCAATCTTTCCATTCAAGCTTTAAAGCTCATTCTTTGTAGTTGGGGCAGTTACATTCCTTAAGGCATCAATCTACTCTAGATTCGCCTTGATGCCCCCATGCATTCATGATAAATCCTATAAACTTTCTTGATTCTATGAGAGCATTTCATTGGGTTTAGCCTTATGTCGTACTTCCGCAAGACCACAAACATCTCCAAGAGATCATCTAGATGATTCCATTCTGCTCTTCATTTCACAAGCACATCATCTATGTATACTTTTGCAGTATGCCCAATTTGATTCTTGAACATAAAAGTTACTAAACTCTGGTATGTAGCTTCAACATTCTTCAAACTGAATGACATTACACAATAGCAATATAATCCTAAGTCTATTATATAGCTATTATTCTCTTGATCTAGTGTATGCATTGAAATCTGGTGATGGCCTAAACAAGCATCGATAAAGGAGAGCAGCTCATGTCTTGTAGTCCCATCCACTAGTTAATCAATCCTGGGTAAAGGAAAATTGTCCTTAGGCACGCCTTATTCAAATTCGAGTAATCGATACAAATTCTCCATTTCCTATTAGACTTCTTGACTAATACGGGGTTAGATACCTAATTGAGGTACAATGGATCATAGATAAAGCCATTTGCTGCTAGTTTATCCATTTCTACCTTTAATGTAGCAAATCGCTTTAGACCCGGACTGTGCATTTTTTTACCAGTAGAAATTTTGGGACAATATTTAGTGCATTACACATTATCTCCAACGATATCATGAACATATCCAAATGTGTCTGAGTGAATACATCCAAGTTTCCTCAGAATAAATTCACCAATTCCTTTCTTCATTTAGCATTAATCTAAGATTCAATCTTTTGGTACCAAGTGGGATCATCCTTGTTGATTTGAACATCCATCATCAGCTTTGCCGATGCTTGTTGACTATTCCCCAACTACTTCCTGGGATCCACAGCCTTATTAAGTAGGTTATGGTTCTCGAACCAAGGTCCAGGCTTCGATTGCTATGCTTGCAATTCTAGGATGAGGAGAATTCCCTCCGCCTTCTTGCCATTCTCACGCTGCTTTGCTTCTCTCAGTTCCGTGACCACGCACTAGTCACCTTTCATCATTCCGACCCCGTTTCCCATGAGGGATTTCTTCACAAAATAGAAAGTGCCAATTGCTATCCTAATATCATCCAAAGCCGGTTAGCTTAAGACCCTGTTTCCCATGGGGAATTTCACCGCTAAACAGAAAATCGCCAAATGCTATCCCGATATCATCCAAAGCTGGTCATCCTAAGAAGGGTTGTATGTTGAGCATTTGTCCATGATAACAAACTTCTAGATCTCCTTCGCTTAGTTCTATAGGGAAGTCACCGGATTGGCTATTTTGCTTCCCCTGAAAACCCTTGAATCCTGGTTTCACAACCTATCATCTCCATCTTATTGATCTTGGGCTCCGTTAGCATCTCTAATTATGAGTAAAATATTATCTACTATCATCTTTTACTGCTTAGCGTGAGCTCCATCCTTTATAGCAAAGCAGCTCTCCCGCGGCGCATACTTCAGTGAGCTTGCACACCATTTAATTTACTTCGGATCTTCTTTTGTGGATGAAGTTCTCAAGTTATGGTATTATTAACCAGTTTTCCATCATTCCACCTAGGTCCTTCTCTACTCGATCCAGCCTTATTCCTTTGGGCAGGTGACCCTTGGGTTTCATAGCTTGGCCGCCAACTTGTAGTTCCTTGACATATATCTGGAGCATATTCTTCCTTATCAGTTCCTTACTAAGGTACTTCAGATGTCGGCACTCATTCATGTTGTATTCGTGAGTTTCTTGGAAATGACAGAATTTTTTGGAGCGTCTTTCGTATTCGGTTGCCACCCTCCTTGGTGGTTATTTATATCTTTCCATTCCTTGAGTAGTTGGGTACATGTTTTCCAGCATATCGTTTAGAGATGTGTAATCTTTCAGTCTCAAGTTCCTTAAGCGCTACATATTGTCGTTACGCCTGCCGTCGGGATCTTGATTCCTTTTCTTTTGGTTACCAGAGTTCCTAACATTATTTATCGTGTTGGCAATGCTTTCAGACTGTCTAGCCACCACATTTCTCTAGATAACCTCCTTTGATTGTCCGCCATCATTATTCACTAAAGCAAAACTGTCTTTCTTCAGATGCAGAAATTGATTAGCTCTATGATGGAACCCTTCCATGGTTGTCGATTCGTTCATCTTTAGCCATCTTTTAAAATCTACGTCTGGGTGGATGCTGGGGACCAATGCCATATATACAAGTTCATCCTTTGGATTGCTAACTACACCAACAACAACATTAAACTAGTTTAAGAACCCTTCCAATGACTCATTACGCCCTTGAGATAATCTTGATAAGGACATCATGTCCTTGGATTGTGCAACATGTAGTCGGAACTGCTTTAAAAATTTCCTAGCCAACTCATCAAAAGTCGATACGTATCTCAACGTGAGCTTAGTAAACAACATCGACACAATCCCTTCCAAGAAAATGGGAAAGCACCTATAATGAGCAACATCCGTAGCCCTAGCACCATCCATATGCCATTCATATTTGAGTAAACATTGTCTAGGATCGGTTGTATGAAGGCATAGATGGCATCATGGATACTCTTCTTTGGGAATATTCTCCATGAATAGAGCCTTGCATGGCATCGAACCCCAACCAACCTTCATTCTTTCTGCCTTTACTTTCTTCAGTCAACCGCTTAACCATGTTAGCCATGTATTCCTCGGTAGCATGGTTTTTCATAGGGCGACTACTAGGGGTGGCATTAAGTGTGGCTTTGCAAGCAGTCTCGACTTGCTGGCTGACAATTTGGTCCTCTAGTCTCTGAGAGAACCATGCCTACGGCATTCCTTTGGCATATGGTTGGTTTAGCCACGGCTGTTTGAACTCTGTCTCCATTAGCACCCATATCCTATCCAAAATCATCATCATAAAGCTGCAAGATTTCTTCTACATCAGAAACACCCATTGCATTGCTTCTTGTCCCCTTTGCTTTCCAAAATTCCTCTCTATATTGAGAGAATTCCTCTTGGTACCAAGTCGTTTTCTTATAGGGAGTAGTTTTGCTTCCTCTTGTAGCTCCTTCTACAACTCCAACAACTACTTCTTTCTGCTTTTGCTTTCCAGCTCATTTTTTTGTGTAGAAAAAGAGAAGTTTCCTATTCTAACGCAAGTGAAGTTTCCCTTATGATTCTCCTGGTTATTTGTAATTGTAGGGTTAGAAAAGAATCCATCTTTTCCATCAAAGCTTTCTGACTATCCACCATCTTCTGGCTTAGTTCCTGTAGCATCTTGTCAAGCTTACCTTTGGTAACCACTTCCTGTTGAGCAAATGATCCTGGTATGACCTATCGGTTACTAAGCTCCATCTGGTGAACATTTCCTTCATCCCAACTAGCTACTACTCCAGATGATCTGTTGGATCCCCTATGCGCCATTAGTTTTTATTAGCAAATCTCCAAAACCTTCCAATTCTTCATGTAAACTTCTGGATCTAACCACTGTACTTCTTCAAATCCAATAACAAGTTGGACCTAACCCTAGGATTCGGTTTCTTAGTGAAAGCACCAAAATATTGATACCAAAAGTGACATAAGACCCAAATATAACTTGTTGTAGGGTTAGATCTAGTAGAAATAGTAAAAAAGATAAAGAAAAGTATATATATACAAGATTTTGATAGTGCTCCAATAATCTTGGCCTACATCCACTTTATAGTTTTAATTTTTATAGATTTGATAGAGATTTAGAGTCATTAGTACAAGGGATTGTTATGTTTCTAAGCTTGGAATTACCAATAGTATCTGCCTAAGTGACTATTGTGAGGAAGAGATTGGAGATGAAGAAGAACTAGAGTCCCCAACCCTTTTTTGGTTGCTAAAGGGTTGATATTTATAGAGAAATGCTCCGTTGGTCTACAGAGATGAGTTGAACAATGTCCATACTGAAGCCTAGAAGCCCAAAAGAGGCATGTCGGCCCTAGATCTAGAAAAGACATCTCTGTACCGATAAGTTTCTCTCAGCATCGAGAGCTTTCTCTCGGTATTAAAATCTTTCACTTGGTGAAAACTTAACTTTTCACTTGTATTACTCTCATATCTTCAATTTGGTATATTCGAGCCTCTTTTCCATTAGGTTTGAGTTGATTTCGATGATTCCTTGATAATGCTTGCATTAAAAACTTTCTTTGCTTTCTTCCCAATAATCCTTGAAATTGCTCACTTAATCTCTGAGAAAATCACTTGAGGATGACTAAATGGAAGGGTATATGGAGTATGTGGGGTCTAGAAGGCCCAAAAATGGAGGAAATTCCTCTTGGTATCGAAAGCTTCACTTAGCTCCAAACTTTGTGAAATTCCCTAAGTTCCTTTTTCTACTCCTTCGAATCGTGCTTTCAAATTCTTGAGTCATTTTATCTTTATTTTGAATGTAACACCCCATAAAATCAGCCATAAATAAATAAATTCGGTAAATTAATTTAAAGAAGATAAGGGAAAAAATGTCTATTTGGTAAAGTTAAAATTTGACCATGAAAATTATGATGTTGCATTTGTGAGGATTTTCTATTCTGTTACCATATATAATATGTTGAAAACGGAGTTCAAACAAAGAAGTTATGGATATTTGAAGTTTTTGGGTTTAGAATAATTTAAATAGAATCCAAATTCAAATAAATAATTAGTTCCCAAATTTGAAATTCAAAAGTTAATAGAATTATACTTGAGGGTTAAGTAAACATTAAGAGTAATGTTAACATTAAATTATAATTAAGGAATTGAGTAAAAATATATCAATGGCAATCGAAACGTTCCCAAAATAAGGGGAGTGGTTGACCCTCTGATCATGTCCTGTCTACCACTAGAGGTCGACCAGTAGGTGATGGCGGTCGACTATTGCCTATAAGTGGCAGCTTGGGTTTTGGTTATTTAACGTGTTAGATTTTATTATTTTTAACCGACCTTCATCTTATTGTTTTGGTGCATTGCAATCACTATAGATAAGAGCCTAAACCTATCACTCTTATGCATAAAATATTTTGCGAACACTAATGATGCTCTTGGAGGCCTGTGGAAATATCATATGCCTTGAACAACATCAAAGAGGTGGAATTTTCGGCCAAAGGTAGTCGGTTCGTCTCTTCATGAATTCAGAAAACTCTATTAGGGTTTCAAGTAAGAAATTCTATATATCTATTTTTGTTTATTGTTTATTTCTTCAACCTCTTCTCCTCTAAACCTCATATTTTCTAAATAAAACATATATACAAATCCTTTGATGTGTATATCAAAAAGAAGAGATCTAAAAAGAGTGCATCGGAGGCATGTCAAAATGCAAGAGAATGTAAAGCTAAAGACCTCTATTAGAGAAAATCTTAGTTTTTCTATTTTAGTAATTGAATAGCATAGTTTGGACTTGGAGAGTTTTGGATTTCCAAAATATCACATTAAAAATCCTCAAAATTCTCCTAAAGCGAAATGTCAATTCTTAGGTTGGAATCTTAATTATTTGTTTTAAAAAATAGAGTTTGTATGGATTATGTGATTTATGTATTTTACCTTCTATTCCACCTCTTTTGTTTTTCTTTGGATTTGATTTATGGATTTGATCAAGAAATGAAGTGAAAATGTACGAATTCTTATTCGTAGATTGCACTGCCTATTTCTACAAATTGAATAGAAATTTCCTTGTCTAATTTCATGTAAAAGGAGTTGAACAGAGTGTAAATGTGATTAAATTGTAAGTTTCTATTATTATTGTTTTAATATAAAATAAGTTGGAGATGGATTCTAAGTACAAGTTTATTGAATTGATTTTAGAATATTGAATTTATGGTAAAAATGCTATTGTGGAACAGGACTTGTATAGCATTGGAATATTTGATATTTGACGTCAATTTAGGATGTAATCTCTACATGCATAGAAATTAATAAATTTGTGTGTGTATAAATTAGCGTAAATAACGTACAAGTGTAATATATTAATTGCGTAGTTAATTTGGTTAATATAAATCCCCCTTTGGAAAGTAATTAATTTGGTGAAATAAAATATATTTCTTCTAATGCGTAAATAATGAATATGGTGAAATGTGTGATACTACACTTAGAGAGCATTATGAAATATGACTATGTTATAGGGATGCGAGTTCAGTCAAAAGCATATAGAAATCTGCCCAGCTAATCTAACTACTAGCAGTGTGGCTTTAGAGGTGATGTGCGACGTCACCTATAATAAGTAACTACGGATGATGCGAGTCTAGTCCAAGTTTTATATGGTAATCTACCCAATTAGTCTAGCTACCAGTACTAAGAATAGTTGGACTAATGTGAGACGTCTCCATGGGGTACGGGTCATCATACAAAGGACGTACTTCAGGGATTGAAGGTATTAAGTGGTTATTTGAGGGCCCACCACTTTCCCTTACATGAAGTATTAAATGGTTTGGATTGGGTTTAGGCATGATTAAGGATATCTTAGAAAGGTCTGCTTCAATGGAAGTATTACATATCCGAAAAGATTTCCATATAATGTCTGCTTGATAGATACTTGTATGAAGTCCGCCTTAGGAATAGGTTTTAAATTATGGGGACCAACCCTAATTAAGATCTTAAATGATCAATGTTTTCCTATTTCTATTAAAAGGCATTAAGAGGCTTGGGTAACATCTCTCGCATCGGTAGACATTAATTATGAAGGTTTTGGGGTATTGATTATAGCAGGACCTGCTTCGGGGATTGAAGATAATAAGTGGATGTTTGAGGAACCACCTCTTTCCCTTGTATAAAGTATTAAATTGCCTTGAATAAAGTTTAAATATGAAAGAAATATCCTTAACTAAATTATATTTCCCAAAAACTGATATAGAAAGGCTTGAGATTTTCTATTCACCAGACATTGTTATTCTAACTCCCTCCTCATTACAACACAGGTTAGGAAAGGAGACAATGATTAAGATGGAGGTGGCGATGAGAGAAGCTTGTGGCATTAGTCTATTTATCTATTTATGCTACTTTCTGATGTACCCATTTAAAGTTGACAATATATTTTTAATAAGATGATGTAATAGTTATTGTTGACAATATGTTATAGTTTTGTCAAAGTTGGAATTTGAAATAAAATAAGAATTGTCTATGCTGTTATATTTTATTCTTTCGATGTAAGTTTTCTATGAATAGAGAAATAGCTTTGTATTTTTCTTTTTACCAACCAACAGCCAGCCTTGGAATGTGTCTAAGTTTCGATGGGTCTTTTCTCGGTTGGAATTTAGGTTTGTTTTGGTGCGGGTTGTTACATTTGGTGTCAAAGCATAGGTTACCCGATCAATGAGGATAAGTATACAGATGAGTGGCGTTTTCATTATTTTTGAAAATATTTTTCAAAAATTCCAATATGCATATATATATATATATATATATATATATATTAAATATACTCCTAACTCTATAAATTCCAACTATAGAGGTAGTTGCAACTATATTTCAAAAGGATGGATGAAGTGACTAAGAGTTGGAAAATAAATAGAGTTAAATTTACCACTGCTCTGATTACCCAAAGGTCGAAGGTCGTAACATAAGGAGTGGACTAGGAAGAGCATGGGCACAATATTGGAAGAACTCCAGAAGCTGAATAGTATTTGTCTCCTTTGTTAACCTAGACTTCCTTATAATTGCGAACTCTGTAAGCCATATACTCATCAACGTTCACATTAGATTTAATTAATTTTTTTTACATAAATCAGCTAATAAATGATATGGGTAGAAAGTGTAAATGGAAAAGGTTAAAACTCCAAGATTGATGATGCATTAAATATGGAATAAATAGGAAGTTACAAGAATTTAGTAGAGATGTTAATGGACAAATTACATATATTATTAGAGAAACTGTAGAGAGATAAGGAAGGCATAATAGAGAAAGATAGAATGAGTAAATAAATGTCTTTAAGAATTTTCCATTAGAATTACAACCATTTGTTACGGACAATTGTCATTTATAGGTAGCAAATGACATGTTAGGTAGTAATTAATATTATAAGGTAATGTATTTGTTAAAGAAAGATGTAAAGAAGGAGTGAAACAAGCTTCCATAAGAAGGTATACTTTAATCACCACAAGAAGATAACGTGGTTTTTAAAGGTTGAATAGGAATGTTCAAAAGAAGGAACAATTAAAGTCAATTATTAAAACCCAACTCATGAGAAAGAACTTGATAAAAAAAAAATTTGAGAATTTTTTTTAAATATTCTGAAAGGGCTTTTTAAAGTATTATTAAATGAAGAACTTATGCATTATAATTAAACTTTCTTTTGAAAGTAAGTGATTTTAGTCGGGTATGGAAATATGCTACCAATTGTTTTGTGAAAAGTTTGGATAGAGGATGTAATTTTAAAAGTTATAGTAATGTTTTAAAAACAAAATTACGGATAAACTTAATAAAAAATTGCAATTCTGGTGTTTTGAAGTGGTGTTTTGAAGAGTTTTTCATTTTTGAAACTTTTAGTTTAAAATTAGTTGAGTTGTATGGTTTTCAATTTTTGGTTTCTTCATTTTTCAAATAACTGCAAAATATGACATATGTTGGACCCAATGATTTTTCTTACATTAAAATTTGGAAGTTGTCATCTTGAAAAAGCAAGAAAATTTGAAAATTCATAATTTATAAAATTATTTGAGTTAATAACTTCTAACTTAAAAGGATTTCGAATCCTTGAAATTCTTAAATTAAAATCTATTAAGCCAAATGGTTTTGGTCTAAAGATTTTTGGATAAAGGGATTTTTCATTTATGAAATAAATGTAAAGTAAAACACAATTTAGACTTGATAATTTTTCTTACCTTATAAAATTCGAAGTTATCCTCAAAGTTCTTTTAAAAGATTATATAAACAGAAATGACACTAGATTGAAATAGGATAGAAGGAAAAGAAGGTTAAGAATGTTCGATAAGGCAGGTATAAGTAACATTTCCGTACAAGGAACTGCGAAGAATAATAGCTAAGATAGATAGTAAAGACATTAGGGATTTAATAAAGTTGACTAGTAGTATAATTAGAAATGACATAAGAGGAAAATAGAAGGTTGAAAGTTATATTGCCTACTCCATTTTTTATTGTGTAAAGTTATACAAGATATTTTTGAAAAATTGAAATGATGGATTATTTGGTATAGTAATTGAGTTTTGTATGGTATTTTGGTTAAAAATCTTACTTTTAAAAGAAGGTAGCCATTTTTATAGGAGGTAATTAAACGGGAAACTTTTCATAGTTCCTTCTAAAAACCTAGCAATTTTTGGAATGTTATGAATGAAAAGTCCAACTTTTAAAAGAATGAATCTTCGATGTAAAAATTATATAAGAACAAAAATTATTTTACTCCATTTTGGAACCAAGTAGTTTTGAATTCTTAGTAAAGATTTCTAAATGTAAATTTTCAAAGATAAAGATTTTGGAGTAGGCACTTCATGGTTATGAAATTTTAGTTTTATAAGAAATAGTGGGAAACAAATCAAATTTTTTATATGAAGTAGATTGGAATCACTACCTAGATAAGAAGGTTAAAGGTTTTTGAATATGAATAAAATGGGTATAGTATGTTCAACCTGATTTGGAAATCTGAAATCAGTCTCAAACCTTTATTTGTATAAGGTAGCAAAGTTGTTAAGATATTCCAGGTTTGAACTTGGGTTGTAAATTAGTTTGCCTATAGAATGTGAATTTCTATATTTTTATTTTGTAGTAGTTTCCATGTAATTTTCATAAATTATCAAATTCCAAAAAATGTATAAAAGCGCGTCGTTTGAATTAACAAAGTTGTACCAAAAAGGGAAAGATATGTGTACGATATTGATATTATTTTCTGCAGTTTACATTGTCTGTTTCAATAAAAGGAAGAAATAATCCCTTGCAATCTCAAAAAAAACAAACTTCTCATTTGTGGTTAATTTATGGAAAGCTATAACGATAATACCTTTTAAAAGCATAGCCTAACAAATTAAAAATGTGAAAATAAGCATTCTAGTTTAGAAATTAGTAGAAATATACATACACGTATACCACACTTAATTATTAAAATTATATATATATATATATATAGAATAATTGACGATTATATATGAATTAGTTAGTAATTAATAAATTAAGATTTATGGACATCGATTACAAATTTAACACGTGATAAGTTTAGAACTAAAGAGGGTTAAAAAGGAATTAAAAAGGTGACTGGTTAGGAAAAGTTTAATATGACATTGAATCAGAGTAATAAATGGATTTTGAAATTTGTAAAAGATTAAATGAGTATTGAATAAAGATGGTCCAATTTTGACATTAATAAATAGTTTTTATGGGTATTGTTAGACCAATAATTGGCCTGCCGTTTATGATGCTACGCCAAACCAAAATTTAGTCTAACATCCATGATATCACGATAGTGTCAATAAAACAAAGGTTGACTTAATGAAGTTGTCCTATAATGCCTATGGACTTTTCGGATGGTAATGAAGTTGTTGAAATAGTCCTATAATGCCTATGGACTTTCAGGATGGTAATGAAGTTGTTGAAAAGTTTGAACTGTATGTCCAAAGGAAAAAATAGGTAAGTCATTTAACTGTGCAAAAGTTCGTTATTTATTTGTTATTGGACTAAATATATGATTCTCATAAGTCATTGTCCTTTTCATTTATATGTCATCTAGGCACATTATGCTTTATGCAAGATAATCCTTAATTTAGACAAGGGATTAAAAGATTTGGTGACAAGCCCGAATTCAAGTCAATTTTTTTTCATATGCATTCCATAGTTCGATAACTACTATATATGCACAATTCATGAGAAATATGCTATGCAAAATTATTCAAGTCCTCATTCTTATTAATTTTGAAAGTTACAAAAAATTCTTGATTATATCCTAATTCAATTTAGGGTTATAACTTTTCAAATTTGAGAAGGAGAGAAACAAAATGGTCCGTCTTTTGATTGACCAAGGGGGTTTATTTATAGGAGTAGCAGAAGACAGCATGGCTTCCATGTGTCCTTCGACATTATTGATTTTGGGCATCCTTCAGGGTGCTAATGATATGTGACAACCTTCTTTATACTGATGATTTACGACATTCTTTTGAAAATTGATGACTTACGACACCTGTGTAAACACTGATGTTTTACATCAACCTTCTACTCATCGTTGATATGGAGCAAACTACCATACCTCAAGAAGTTCGAAATCCTTCATAACTGTTAGCGTCCGACATCCGTTTTTCCATTGATGATACACACCATCTATCATATCATAATTATTCGATATCAACCACACTTCCTTAAACTTTGGTATCCACCTTTGCTTCATGCTCTACAACATTAAGTTGTATAGGCTCAATGTCACTTGAATTGCTTGAGATCTGATATCTCGTTACGCTAGGTGTTCAATATTCTTCAATGTTGTCATTCGACATCATTTTCCATTTGATTTTGTAAGTCCAATATTTTATTTCCTTATTGTAAATATTCGGCAATAGTTTTTATTAATATTCATGTTTCTGAAGCCCGATATTCTCTAGAGATTTGACACTCGCATTCGTTAGATATTTGGCATCATTCTCTATTTTTGGAAGATTGATAATGTTCTTATTCATTTCAATACCCCTCTAGATTTAACATTCTTTATTGTTCTTGTATGTTTAGATGCCTGACATTTCAAAGGGCCATGAAAATTCAATATCATCTGCTTCCTTACACATTCGGTAACTTCTAAGTATGTTATCGTCGACATCTCTATAGGTTCAAACCTTAGTGAGGTACCTTTCTCATTATTGATGTTCAACAAACGCCTTTACATTTTTATGTATGATATATTTCTAGGTTGGCCAATTGTTTGGAATTTGACACTCTTAGAAATTCAATACATTTATACAGATGTATGACATCTTTTTTGGAGTCGCTCGAAGCTCGATATCGCTTCTTGTCTTTAATTTCAACATTCTTTGGGGTATGGAATCCTCTAGTTAAAGTAACATTATCTTCCCTTACTTCCATGTTTATTCCTCTTAGAAAATATATGGATAACAAGTATATTAATTGAAGTAATGAATGGACTGCATTTATTAGAAACGATAAAGGAAAATCAAGGAGTTTAGAAAATAGGATGTTGATATATTAGGAATGCATATCTTAATTTATGGAATGTTGGGACCATAACAGCATTTACACTAGTTGATGATAAATAGCAATTTCTAACAATATTTTCTTCTAGAATTTTTAGGTTGTAATCGGTAATTGCCTCCTTTAGTTATTGGGAAGCATAGGATGTGGTATAAGATACGTCCCTTGTTTTATTACTATGATTGATTTTATGAATGGAGTTAAAACGCTTGATAAATTTATGAGCCATATAAATAAAGAATTTAATATGGACATTAACTAGCGATAAATAGTAGATAAGACTAGAATAAATGAGAAAATTAGGTTAGCAAATGGAAATAAAAGAATGCTATAATCCCTTATAAATATTTAGCATGTAGAATGTTGACATTCAAGAAAGATGTACAATGCATATGGATGTGAAGAGAATTTCTATTAATGAAGAAGAAGGTAGCATAATTTTCCATTATGAGCAATAAGACCACAACGTCTCTATGACAAATTTATATCGAGGTATTTCGAATTCATGGAATTCTGATTAGCATCATTAGTGATAGGAATCTATTATTCACTAGTGAATTTTCGACGAGATTGCGGATAGCTTTAGGAATTTTGTTGAATCTTAGCACTGCTTACCACCCATAGACGGGCGGACAAACTAAAAGAGTGAAAAGGATCTTGGAGGATTTGTTAATAACTTGCATCATGGACTTTGTAGGACATTAGGAGCAGCACATGCCTATAGTAAAATTTGTATATGATAATAGTCAATAATAGACGATTGGTATGGCACCCTTCAAAGTGCTTTATGAGAGGCCATACAAATTTCTAAGTGGTTAGTGGGATATTGATAAAAATCCTACTTAGACCAGATTTAATACACGAGACTTCAGAAAGATAGGTTTGATTAGGTAGCATGCGATGGCTGTAAGATTTGTAAAGTCAGAAAAGTTGGCACCAAAATTTATTAGGCCTCTCCTAATTTTGGGATAATAGAAAAATTTACGTCTCGTGTGGAATTACCAAATAAATTGGTTTGAGTCCATGGCGTTTTTTAGGTTTTGGATTTGAGGAAATACCTTCACAGTTTAGCCACTGTGGTTGAGCCTAATCAATTGGGGGATATCAAGATGGAGCCAGTAGCATCTCATGCCACTGCATGCATTATGGAGCATGGAACTAGGAAGCTCCGTAATAAAGAAATTGGGTTGGTTCAAGTACAATAGGGAGAAAATCCGACGTGAATCATAGGGACATCTCGTCCTAAGCTCTTTGGTAAACTTTCCTTTCCAAATTAAGTTTTGGTTGCATCGCAGTTGGTAAATTGGATAGTAGGAAATGGTTGCTACACCTTTTACTATCACTTTGCACTCATGTAGAAATTTTTATGTATGTTTATGGTGTTTACATACATACTTATATGTCATGATCTCACACTAACGTTAGTATTGAGCTCGCTTATAGTACATCTATACATATAATCACATTGCAGTTTTGGTTGAGTAGATGATTGAATAGATAACTTGATTGTATAACATGGATGCTTATTTCGCACTACATTGTTCGTCCCTTGGAAGGATTTCGGGACAAAATCCTTTTAAAGGGAGAGAATGTGACACCCTGTAAAATTAGCCATAAATAAATAAATTGGATAAATTAATTTAAATAAGATAAGCATAGAAATATAATTTTTGTAAAAGTTAGAATTTGATAATGAAAGTTATGTCATTGCGTTCGCGACAATTTTATGTTCTGTTTCAATATATAATATGTTGAAAACAGAGCTCAGATGAAGAAGTTACGGACGTTTGAAGTTTTTGGTTTCAAAATAATTTAAATAGCACTCAGATTCAAATAAATAATTAATTCCTAAATTAAAATTCAGAAGTTTACAGTAATTATACTTGTGGGTAAAATAAATGTTAAGATCAATGTTAATGTTGAATTATAATTAAGGAATTAAATAAAAATAAATCAACGGCATTCAAAATGTTCCCAAAATAGGGGAGCAGTCAACCTCTTGACCATAACTGGTGTTGACCGCTAAAGCTCGACCGGTGGGTGGTGGCAGTCGATCACTACTTGTATGTAGCGGCCGGGGTTTTGGTTATTTTAACATGCTAGATTTTATTATTTTTAACCAACCTTCGTCTGACAGTTTTAGTATGTTCCAACTACTATAAATAGGAGCCTATCCCTCTCACTTTTATTCATAGAATATTTTGGGTACACTCGCGAAGCTCTATCGGTTTGTCTCTTTAAAAATTCAGAAAAATCCATTAAGGTTTCAGATAAGAAATCTTATACATCTATTTTTATTTATTGTCTATTTACTCAACCTCTTCTCCTCAAACCTCTACTTTTCTGAATCTAACATATATACAAATCCCTTGCCGTGTATATTAAAAAGAAGAGATCTATGCCAAATCCAAGAGAAGGCAAAGCTTAGGACCTCTACGAGTGGGAATGTATGTTTTATTTTTTAGTAATTGAATTGTGTAGTTTAAATTTGATGTATGGCTTGGGGAATTTTGGATTATGAAACCACCACATTAAAAATCTCCAAAATTCCCCTAAGAGAATGTAAATTCTTAGGTTTAAATCTTAATTTTTTTTAAATAATGGAGTTTGTGTGATAACCTAGATTTTTGGGCATTAGTTAATTAGATAATTATCTGATTTTAACTACTGAAAACACTGATTTATAAGTTGAGCAAATTAAATATGTGTTGTTTATATATATATATAAACGAGTTGATTTTAAATTGAGTTTGAATTTTGAATTTGAAATTCAAAAGATAAATTACTTAAAAATAAATAGGATTTTAAAACTCTATATTTTAAAGTTAGTAAGAATTTGTTTTCTAATATGTATATATTTAGAGGTTATGATTTGAGATTAATATAATAATTTTCAAAAGGCCATTTTAAGTTAAATTTATATATACCAAATAAATGTGATTTCTTATTAATGTATAATTAATTCTAAAATAATTTTCTTTAGGATTTTATAAATATTTATAAAAGGGGAAAGTATTCATTTACAATTGAAAATAGAATATTATGAGTAGGAAATTACATAAAAATATATTTAAACATTTGTACATAAAGATAAAGACAAGTGTAATCATCTCATCATGAAATTAGATATGTGTAACCATCTTAAAATATGAGATAAACAAGTGTAGATAAATTAGCATGCAAATATAACAAGTGTCCATTTTTAATTATATTTTATTTTTCTAAAAGAAAAAATAATGATAAAATAAAATAAAAAGGAAACCAGACTATATATATATATATCCATACTTCTCCTCTTTTCATTTTCTTAGTGAATTCAAAACTAAAACCAAACACAAAAACCTTAAAAAAAATAAACTAAACAAATGCCCGTAAGAACAAAAATCAAACCAGAAATCGAATCAAGCAAATCATCTCAGATCTAAGCAGGATCATTTTAACAGCTGGATCAAAGTTCAATTCAACTCAAAAAGGGATCAAAATCAAACTTGGAAGCAAGTAGATAACCGTCAAAGTGAAGTATCAGATCATCTCAAACAAAACAAATCAAGTTTAAAAGTCCAGACAACTTCCAGATTTTTTTCAAATTAAGTCTGCTGCTCTATTCAACAAATACAGACGAGTAAAACTAACATATTTAAACTAGAATCTGTTGATATTTGGATGTGTGATTATATTTGAAGTATAGTGGTGATAAGTTCTTACATGAAGGTAAAGATTATTGTATACATATGCGTGTAAATAGGTGCATGTTTGGTATGGTTTGATTCATCTCTGTTTCAAAATTTATGGGGTGTGCATTTAATCAAAATCCAAAATCCCCTAAACTAATCACTGATATGCTTTGAGTTTCAAACAGAAGTTGATTGATTAAACATAATCTAGTTTTTAAAAATTTAAATAAGAAGAATTAAGTTTGAAATTTTCTGGAAAAGGGGAAACAATAGTGAAAACTTTAAATTGGGTCAAAATCAAGTATTATGATTTATTGTTTCAATTATATAACTTGAATCAGCTCTAGATAATATGATTTTTAAGATGAAAATCAGAATTTTTAGTAAGATAATTGTTGAGATATTCTTAAATGATTAGTTTCGACATATTTGTCGATTGTCGATGATTGGCGTCGAGTTTTGCGGTGAGTTTTGGGCTGGAGGTGGCCAACGAGGGATCTCAGGAAAAATGAAGCTGGATTTTATTAATGGCCATGGTGGTCGGAGATTGTCGAAGTAGGGTTTTATTCCGTGGTTGTGTGGTCGATGTTCAAAGGGGATTCGTGACGACGAGACATGATCGGAGTCGATCGCGAGGCATGCTGAAGGAGCTGGAAGACGAGGCGGAGCTATGGTGAAGGTGGCGAGGTGTCTCGAGGCAAGGGTCGTCAGAGGAGAGTGGTTTTACGATGAAGTATTTTTCTAAGAGTGGGTTCTTTTGGATCGTTTTCGATTCTCGATCGAATCGAGGAAATCAAGGTGGTCGTATGTGAAGATGAGGTGGAAGTCGACTGGTCGGAGGCTGGAGCAGGGTTCGGCGGCGATTGTAAAGTCCCGTTTTCCATACTCTTTGAATTGACAATAAACGGCACATGTCCAACTCAAATTGCACGAAAAGATGGATCTTTAGGGGTAATACAAAAAATAGACAGAACAGAATCTCACTCGAATGGGATAATATATAATATTGAACAAATATTTTTACTGCGGAAAACTTTTAAATACATATATCAGAGTCTAACCTAAATTCAGCTTAGACAATTATAAAACCTACCCTTACAAATGCTGACAAACATCAAACAAAATACACTAAGTACAGCGGATCATAGAATATGTTCACACGTCGATGAATATCTCCAGCTCTCCTCTGGAAACTCCAACTATCTTCAACTATCCTGAAACTACTCGGATCTGACCCAAGTATTGAAAATATCCGGATCAGGCTTGGTAAACCAGCATGAGAAAAACTCAATAATTAATGACAATGTCATATATCAGCATTTGAATAAAATCCTTTGAAAACAAAGAGTATCTCATAAGACCACGCCCACACATAAACACGGATGGGTTTTACCTTATGATAACTAAAAAACATTTACATCAAAACGTTTGATATTATTTCTAATGACATTCTTTGAAAACATTTGCAAATAAACTTATTAATCTTAGCCGAAATTGATACATTGATTAAATTCCAACATAATAGGTTTACAATCAAGTCCGTAGGTTCTTATTGGAGAATGGATTTCCATACAAATGACCAGGCGCAGGATCTACCTTCCGAAAGGGGTACACCTCTAGATGGATGTCCCGAGGACCATCATAAAGGATTCTTTACGTAAAGCAAGACCGACCCACCTCTATAACTAGATGGTACCGAATATGACATCCTCGAAATCATTCATCTTGGAAATTGCTTAACTTTTGGATAATACAAATCTTATTTTAATTCAAAACTTAATACAATCTTTTTATTTAAGAGCATCCGGGCTTTCCCTTCGATCTGTTCCACCCCTCGCCTAAGAAAAGAAAACATAGGCCAGGTAAGTTCAGGGCACGGGTAGCTCCATCCCTAACCTTAGTTAAACACCTTGTTTTATCTTCCCATATCTCACAGGCGGGACAAATGTACTAGTCGTTTCCGCATACTCAGATTTTTCAACTTATTTTGGAATTGCTTATAAATATTCCAAATTATCTTTCAAAACGCTTAATTATCCTTTTTTAAAATATTCACAATTGATTCTGCGAAATATCATTACATTTAAACTCATATTCGAAATGTTATACAATTCACAGCATAAAAGTGCCGTGGAAAGTGCCGTATAAGCTTATTTTATTAAAACAATTTTTAAACATTCGATAATTCATATTTTCCAATCCAAATCTCTTTTAAATCATTAAATAGATTTATCAAATGTGTTTCATATTTTTTCTTAATTAAATTTTTTCAAGTAAACAGATTTCCTGTTATGGTCACTAAACTGCACTAGCGCGATTTTTTTGGAAAATTGATTTGGACTTATTTCAAAATCTACTTATCGAAACTTTGATTATCTTTCTTCGTTTAGAAGATATGGATATAATAGTCCATAATTTTCTTGTCTCGAAGAATTTCGAGCCATATTTCACTCTATATATTCATTTTAACTTTTTGCGCGAAATCGCCAACTACCGTTGCGCGATGCGTCTAGTTTTAACTTATTTTTCAATATTTGAAATAATCTATTCAAATTGGATTTCAACACTTATAAAATCATTACAAATCATTTTAAATCGATAATTTCATTTTTTAAAGTATTTAAAATATATTTTCACAATTACCATATCATAATATTATTATATTCCCATTATTTTAATATTAAATTTTAAATTCCAATTTCAGTTCAATTTCAATTCTAACTTCAAATTAAACACATTTGAAACTTAGATTTAAATCTAATTTCAATTTAAACTTTCATTCAACCTCAAACTAAACTTCACTTTTTCAAAATCGATTTCAATTTCAATTTTACTATTCATCTTAATTTCAATTTCTAATTAACTATCATTTTCAAATCCGTTTCACTTCAAATTTCAAATTCTCTTTCATTTTAACTTTAATTTCACTTCTAAATGAAAAGAGACTTATTTTTCCACAATATCTCATATTATTAAAATATGATCTTTTTAAACAAAGGGATTACTAAATTAATAGAGATTTGATGTCCAAATTATCATCACAACCATACAACAATCATATAACATTAACATATTCAATACGGTAAATGTCATAACATTACTACGGATCATCCAACATATCCAAACAATCAACCAAACATCCATATCACCAAATAGTGATTATCTAACATAACAATTAAGCATGATAATCAATGTAATTCAAAAGGCGGTGAGAATTTCTCACCTTCATATCCACACTGTCAAACTTTAACGTAAGAATTATGTCTCTCGCTAACGTGTTATTTCCAACGTCTCGCCTTTTCGCCGTTTTCTTTCCGAACGCTTTTGTTTTCCTTTCCTTTTTCTTTTCTTCTCTCTTTTTTTTTCCATTTTTATTTTGGCCGAAAGCTTTTGGAGGGGGTAGGTGGGTGTAGGAGCTTGGTCATGGGTTTTAGGGTGAGGAGGAGGTGGGTAGGTGGCAGTTTGGCTTGGTTTTGGTAGTGTAAGGTGATGGTTTGGAGTATGGAGGTGGTAACTTGAAGGTAGAAGCGAAATAAAGAGGTGGGTAGTCATGGAAATAGAGGTGAAGAAGAAGGAGAAAGTAAAGAAGAAGGTAGTGAATGAAGTGTGAAAAATGAAAGGTATGGATGCATATTTATATTTGAGCTTTGGATGACAAATGACTAAAATACCATTCTCTACTTTTTTGACTTTTCATTTACTTTTTTACCCTTGATTGGACTTTTGCTTAATGGAGAATAAATGGCTTGATTTGAATTTGTACTTATGAAATGATGTTTGCCTTATTTTCTTAAAATTTAAAAAGAACACTTTTGCTTGATTTGATTTGCATTAAATGGATTTGTAAGTATGCATTAATGGTAAGCATATGTGCCATTAATTCCTTTAGTTACTTATCTTTTCACTTTCCATTTGCTTGAATTCTAGGTGTATAAGTTATATCATGTGTAAGAGAAAAGAAAGTTATGTAATGATGTTGTTTTATTTGTTTACTTTTACACTCTTTTGTCAAATCACGTATTAACATTATTTTTATCATTTATGTAAATATTTTCAAAAGTAAACTTCTTTTGTCTTTTAGTGCTAAATGTAAAGTGTTTAAATAGTTTGTAAAATTGTATTTATAAGTTAGAAAATGTATCAAGTTGCAACAACTTGTCGACAACTTGTTTTGGTTAAAAACGGCGTTTTTAACGACAAATTTTACAGTCAAAATTTGACCTTTTTATTAAGCTATATATTGAAGTAAACCAACTTTAAAATGAACTTTTTACTTCTTTAAATAAACTAAAACAAGTCTATTTATATTTAAAAATCATATTTAAATAATATCAAAATCTCTATTTTTACAGTGTTTGTAAAACTGACAAAATGCGACAAATTTTGGTTATTTTTGTAAAACGATTATTAACATACTTTTAAATATATAAATTTACTTTTATTATCTTTATTAAATGTTTTCAATAAGATTTAAATTTTTAAATAAATATTTAAATTCATTCATTTAAGCCTTTATTTATTATTAACAAAACTTAACTTTTGTCGATTTGTTCTAAAATCCAAATTTATACTTTTAAATTTATTAACTATGAGAATAGGTAATTATTTATTATATATAACATATTTATATTAAGATTTAAACTCCTTTTTAAATTTAAAACGAACGAAATCTCTTATTTTCGAAGTAGTGAAATCATGGGTCGTTACATTCTCCCTTACTTAAAAGCATTTCGTCCTCGAAATGAAAGTTAGACAAAAGAATCTATCTCATACTCATATCTTTAAATAATTTGACTTATTTCTATTGATGATAGAAAAGAAGAAGGTCGATATCATAACAACACTAAAACAAATGATGCCAAACATACATTTAAAGATCCCCACATTAACCTGAGTATCTATCACGTACTTACGGTTATATATACATACATTAATTCAAACTTCTATCCTACCCATCCTAGTGCATACTATACACTTAAGATGATATATGCAACAACCAAACAAGACTATGCATCCAAAACAACCACACTGATACTATATCAACAATAACGAATACCACCACATAACTTATTATCTGACCTGAGCATGTACTTTACCTGACGTCTATATATACATACCACAACATCAGTCCAACCACTATATCATAGTGCCTACTATTTAAGATAACTATCCAACTACTAAGTAGACAGGCCCAACATATCATACTATATGTGATATTTGATTCGATCTATTATTCGTATCCACAACTTTTCTTTTGAACTAGTATCGATCCCTCGATTTTCTTGTGCGTACTTTGATCAGACTTCTTGATCACAAACCCTTGCTTTCCTTGCATAACTCTCAACTATGATAGAAAACTCGTGTACATAATCATAAACTCCCATCAATGATCGCTGTCAAGAATCGAGTGGTAAATCCTTTTTTAGATTGGTGTAAATACCTCAAAGTTCTGTACTCAAATCTTAGATCAAAATTTATGTGCCAAAATGATGTACGTTTAACTTATGTACTTATTCACATTCATCTTTACCTAATACATTTCTTCAAAACTTCTGTTAATCCAAGTTTATTTCACAACCATTGCTTTCTTCTAAATATATTATTACTTAAGCATACAAGTATGACTTAAACTTATATAATATATCTTTACTTCCTAAAAGTATATATACATATCTCCAAACTTTAAATTGTTATTACTTCAACTAAGGAGTTTAACTAATATGAAACTCTACTATTATCTCAAATTAATAAGTTATAATACTCAACCCTAAATTTTCTTTACCTAAGGTTTTCATTTAGCTAATATTATTTATCCAATCCATATATTAATAAGGCAACTTTACTAAGCGTACACCTTTTTCTCACCGATTCTATGATTAAATATTTAACTTATTTACCTATCCATTTTCTAAATCAAATTTCTTAATCCTCAATCCATCAAATACCTTACAGTCAAATTTGTGAAACTTAATTCTCATGGTATTTGTTATTAACCTTTTTCGTCCAACAATCACCCTACTGACCATATTATTCAAAAATATCCACTTCTATTCTTACTTCATTTTGAATTACAAATGTTACCCTAAATGTATCGCTAATTCAAAATTTTATATTAGGATGATATTTCTTATACCTCTTATTTCTAAATTTCACTTTGATTTTAACCTATCAAAGTATCTAAATTTCAAACTAACTTAACTCCTTTATAAGTTATAGAACATACTCTTTCATATTATATTTAACCAAAATTTCAATTGTGGCTTATCTTTTTCTATTTTATTGATAACAATTTTTTTCTATGTGTACATTTTCTCTTTACTTTCTCTATTTACAACTTGTAGCTTCAATATTATCATCAAATATCTTATAGTCGAATTGTGAATTTTACTTTACAAGATATTTGTACTTAACTTTTAAATCCATCCATTATGATAATCACTTAATCATTATTATTTCTTACCAAAGGTCTAGGGGTATATGATCAAAATTCTAAATTCTAGCTTTCAATTAATTGATTCTATATGGAATATCTTATAGTCAAATTGTGCAATTCTAATCACAAGATATTCATATTTTAGTTTTGCTAAGAAAAATTACAATCAATCCTTAATTTCTAACCCAAAAATAACGATATCTCCTTTAATATTTATAATATAAACCCAAGGTAAAATTATTTCATTTACCAATTTCTTTTTAAAAACAAAACCATTTTTATAAAATTAACAAATACGCTCTCATATATATAATACTCTCATAACTCATTCTAGGGTGTTACTAACCCTATCTCTGATGAGACTTTACCCATGACAGGGCCAAGGTTCTCGCTTAGCCTTCAGCTCTGATACCAAACGTAAAGTCTCGTTTTTTCATACTATTTGAATTGACAATAAACCGCACATGTCCAACTCAAATTGCACGAAAAGACGGATCTATAAGGGTAATAAAGAAAAATAAACATAACAGAATCTCACTCGAATGGGATAACATATAATATTGAATAAATATTTTTACGGCAGAAAAACTTTTAAATACATATATTAGAGTCTAACCTAAATTCAGCTTGGACAGTTATAAGACCTGCCCTTACAAATGTTGACAAACATCAAACAAAATACACTAAGTACAGAGGATAATAGAATATGTTCATACGTCGATGAATATCTCCAGCTCTCCTCTGGAAACTCCAACCGTCTTTGATTATCCTGAAACTACTCGGATCTGACCCGAGTATTGAAAATACCCGGATCAGGCTTGATAAACCAGCGTGAGAAAAACTAAATAATTAATGACAGTGTCATATATCAGCCTTTGAATAAAATCCTTTGAAAACAAATAGTATCTCATAAGACCACGTCCACACATAAACACGGACGAGTTTTTAACTTATGATAACTAAAAAGCTTTTATATCAAAACGTTTGATATTATTTCTAATGACATTCTTTGAAAACATTTGCAAATAAACTTATTAATTTTGACCGAAATTATTACATTGATTAAATTCCAGCATAATAGGTTTACAATCAAGTCCGTAGGTTCTTATTGGAGAATGGATTTCCATACAAATGACCAGGCACGGGATCTACCTTCCAAAAGGGGTGCACCTCTAGATGGATGTCCCGAGGACCATCACAAAGGATCTCTACCAACACAAGACCGGCCCACCTCTATAACTAGATGGTACCGAATATGACATCCTCTGGTCGTTACCGACCTTTATCGAGGGCCCTCTAGCATACACCACATTAATTTACACCCCGACGTCATAGTGGGAAGAAATATATCTAGAAGAAGATGACCATATCCTAATTGGGAATGACCCACTTAACCTTTCTGCATCTAATCATGTTTCGGTCATTTTCGGTTTGATGAGGCTTGAGGCAAACGATTACCTTTTCTCACAGCACATATCACATCTTTGAATGCCACATTGCCATTTACGTTTAACTACTAATTTCCTTCCACAAAAATACAACCCTTGAGCTCGTATGTCTCAAGGAGGGTGTTAAGCTAAGAGAAGTTGTCTTCTCCGCCACCACTGATGTACGTTTGTAAAAACCAATGTACGTAATCGTTAGAAATGCAATGTCAGACAAACGTCCATACAAGTTGTCCAGGAACAGGACAAACCGAAGGCGCTTTCCTCGGCCATTACTAGGCGAGAAGCCCTTGCAATCCGCAAAATCTCCACAACGAGGAGACCACTGCTATATATAACTCGGGAGCTACCCAGAGCAAGTCAACAAGCAGTCCTCACGCTATAAAGATCCATGGTCTTCAATCATCATCATCTTCAACACGTCTTCACGTTCGAACGTATAGATTGGCTCGAAGTGGTTTTCGAATGAGATTTACCCAAATCCGACCCCGGTTCCTTCGAAATCCAATATCGATAGAAAGAGTATATGAGTATACAGGATTTATTAAGTTTCTTTTCACTTTAATTCTTTTCAGATGATTTCGAAATCTCTTTCTTTTGACTTAGGATAATTTCTAAGAAATTCATTCTTTTTCTTTGGAAAATATCTCAAATTTTCTTACTCAATTCTTGATCAAATTCTTTAACTTTTAGGCGGGTCAAAAACAATGTTATTTAAGACATCGTTTACGATAAACTCTAAATCAATCTTAGCAAGCATTTTTGAGTCAACGGGATCATCGAAATCATTCATTTTGGAAATTGCTTAACTTTTGGATAATACAAATCTTATTTTAATTCAAAACTTAATACAATCTTTTTATTTAAGAGCATCCGGGCTTTCCCTTCGATCTGTTCCACCCCTCGCCTAAGAAAAGAAAACATAGGCCAGGTAAGTTCAGGGAACTAGTTGCTCCATCCCTAACCTTATTTAAACACCTTGTTTTATCTTCCCAGATCTCACAGGTGAGACAAATGTAATAGTCGTTTTCGCATACTCAGATTTTTTCAACTTATTTTGGAATTGCTTATAAATATTCCAAATTATCTTTCAAAACGCTTAATTATCCTCTTTTAAAATATTCAAAATTGATTCTGGGAAACGTCACTGCGTTTAAACTCATATTCCAAAAGCTATATAATTCACAGCATAAAAGTGCTGCGGAAAGTGTCATGTAAGCTTATTTGATTAAAACAACTTTTAAACATTCGATAATTCATATTTTCCAATTCAAATCTCTTTTAAATCATTTAAATAGATTTATCAAATGTATTTCATATTTTTCCATAATTAAATATGTTCATTTAAACAGATTTCCTGTTATGGTCACTAAACTACACTTGGGCGATTTTTTAAAAAAATTGATTTGGACTTATTTCAAAATCTACTTACCGAAACTTTGATTATCTTTCTTCGTTTAGAAGATATGGATATAATAGTTTGGAATTTTCTTACCTCGAAGAATTCCGAGCCGTATTTCACTCTATACATTCATTTGAACTTCTTGGCGCGAAATCGCGAACTACCGTTGCGTGACGCGTCTAGTTTTAACTTATTTTTCAATATTTGAAACAATCTATTCAAATTGGATTTCAACACTTATAGAATCAATACAAATCATTTTAAATCAATAATTTCACTTTTTAAAGTATTTAAAATACATTTTCACTATTACCATATTATAATATTATTACATTCCCATTATTTTAATATTAAATTTTAAATTCCAATTTCAATTCAATTTCAATTCTAACTTCAAATTAAACACATTTAAAACTTAGATTTAAATCTAATTTCAATTTAAACTTCCATTCAACCTAAAACTAAACTTCACTTTTTCAAAATCAATTTCAATTTCACTATTCATCTTAATTTCAATTTCTAATTAACTATCCTTTTCAAATCCGTTTCATTTCAAATTCTCTTTCATTTTAACTTTAATTCCACTTCTAAATGAAAAGAGACTTATTTTTCCACAATATCTCATATTACTAAAATATGGTCTTTTTAAACAAAGGGATTAGTAAATTAATAGAAATTTGATGTCTAAATTATCATCACAACCATACAACAATCATATAACATTAACATATTCAATACGGTAAATGTCATAACATTACTACGGATTATCCAACATACCTAAACAATCAACCAAACATCCATATCACCAAATAGTGATTATCTAACATAACAATTAAGCATGATAATCAATATAATTCAAAAAGCGGTGAGAATTTCTTACCTTCATATCCATTCTGTCAAACTTTAACGCAAGAATTATGTCTCTCGCTAACGTGTTATTTCCAACGTCTCGCCTTTTTGCCGTTTCCTTTCCAAATGCTTTTGTTTTCCTTTCTTTTTTCTTTTCTTCTCTCTTTTTTCTTTTTTTTTATTTTGGCCGAAAGCTTTTGGAGGGGGTAGGTGGGTGTAGGAGCTTGGCCGTGGGTTTTAGGGTGATAAGGAGGTGGGTAGGTTGTAGTTTGGCTTGGTTTTGGAGTTGTAAGGTGATGGCTTGGAGTATGGAGGCAGTAGCTTGAAGGTAGAAGAGAAATGAAGAGGTGGGAAGCCATGGAAATGGAGGTGAAGAAGAAGGAGAAAGTAAAGAAGAAGGTAGTGAATGAAGTGTGAAAAATGAAAGGTATGGATGCATATTTATATTTGAGTTTTGGATGGCAAATGACTAAAATGTCCTTCTCTACTTTTTTGACTTTTCATTTACTTTTTTACCCTTGATTGGACCTTTGCTCAATGGAGAAGAAATGGCTTGATTTGAATTTGTACTTATGAAATGATGTTTGCCTTGTTTTCTTAAAATTTAAAAAGAAGACTTTTGTTTGATTTGATTTGCGTTAAATGGATTTGTAAGTATGCATTAATGGTAAGCATTGTGTCATTAATTCCTTTAGTTACTAATCTTTTCACTTTTCATTTGCTTGAATTCTAGGTGTATAAGTTATATCATGTGTAATAGAAAAGAAAGTTACGTAATGATGTTGTTTTATTTGTTTACTTTTACACTCTTTTGTCAAATCATGTATTAACATTATTTTTATCATTTATGTAAATATTTTCAAAAGTAAACTCCTTTTCTCTTTTAGTGCTAAATGTAAAGTGTTTAAATAGTTTTTAAACTTATATTTATAAGTTAGAAAATGTATCAAGTTGCAACAACTTGTCGACAACTTGTTTTGGTTAAAAATGGCGTTTTTGACGACAAACTTTACAATCAAAATTTGACGTTTTTATTAATCTATGTATTGAAGTAGACAAAACTTTAAAATGAACTTTTTAATTCTTTAAATAAACTAAAACAAGTCTTTTTATATTTAAAAATCATATTTAAATAATATCAAAATCTCTATTTTTACAGTGTTTGTAAAACTGACAAAATGCGACAAATTTTGGTTATTTTTGTAAAACGATTATTAACATACTTTTAAATATATAAATTTACTTTTATTATCTTTATTATATGTTTTAAATAAGATTTACCTTTTTAAATAAATATATAAATTCATTTATTTAAGACTTTATTTATTATTAACAAAACTTAACTTTTGTCGATTTGTTCTAAAATCCAAATTTATACTTTTTAATTTATTAACTATAAGAATAGATAATTATTTATTATATATAACATATTTATTTTAATATTTAAACTCCTTTATATATTTGAAACGAATGAAATTTCTTGTTTTCGAAGTAGTGAAATTACGGGTCGTTACAACGATCAAGGATTGGTTTGTGGTAGAAGGGGTTTAGTCAGGGTTTTCTTGAAGCGTTCATCATGTTGTTGCAAGGGGGACTCGGGGAATATGCATGTATTGTCTAGGGTATCTTGTTCCAGGTTTAGTGCTTGTCAGGTTTTAACTAAAATGAATTTCATAAATTTAAAGCAAAACTAAATTTTTAATACAATGTTTTAACCAGTTTAAAGATATTTGAAATGTTTGAATTGAAACATGACGTTTAAACAGCTTTTAAGTTTTTTTAAAAAGGTATAGATTTTTAAGTTAATTTTTTTTTAATTTTAGTTCGTTTTATATATATATTACTTTGGATATATCATGTATTTAGTCTATAAATGTTTTCAAATAAAATGAGATTGTTGAAATGGAGATGTAATTAAACTGAAAGGATTTAACTTTAATAAAATCAAAAGATGATGATTTTGTATAAACCAAACTTAAGCTTTTAAATTTAATATAATTTAAAATGGTAGATAAGAGTCTAATGTAATGTTTGGGTTATCTTAATTTAATCTTGTTTTACTAACAAAGGTAATTAAGGTATAATTACTTAAATTAATTAAGATATTTAATTTTGGTAATTAAATTAAGATAAAATAACTTATAATTGAGTAAGGGTGGTCGATTTCTTAAATTTGGTTTAATTAATCTAAGTAATCAAAGATTAATCAATTAAGCAATAATTAATTAACGGATGTAATTAGAGGTTAATTACTTTATATTAAAAGGATTTTTAAGAGTTATTACTTAATGAAGTAATTAAAGTTAAGAATTAATTAATTAATTAAGTAATCAGAGATGAATTGATTGGTAATTAAGAATTAATTACCTTGTAATTAATACTGGTTAATTTAAACTTTAATTACTTAGAGAAGTAATTAGAGAATTGTTAATAGTTAATGAAGATCATTAACTAGGATTATGAAATGGTTAACTGATGTGATTAATTTAAGATAATTATTTAGTGGAAGTAATTAAGGATTAATTACTTAGTGTAATTAATTAAGGATTGATTGATTAAGAAAACTAACCAAGGGTTAGTTAATTAATGAGTGTGATTAATTATAGATGTAAGTGATTTTAGGATGATTAATTTGTGTAATTAATTAAGAGTTAATTACTTATTGTAATTAAAGAATAATTAGTCAAGGGTGATTAATTAAGAAGGATAATTAAAGGATGATTGATTAATTGGTTTATAATTGATTAATATTAAGTAAAGGTAATCTAAGTGATTAAGATTAGTAATTAATTTAATTAGAGATAAATTAAATTAATTTTTGAAAGTGATCAATCTTGCTTATGAATGATTGAATGATGTTAAATGCCTTGAATTGGTTGATATCTCTGATATGAAATGTCTTGTGATATGATATGTTTGGGTGGACAGTAATAATGAGGTTATCTATCGATGATGAATTGCTGTGTAAAAAGTGACATCCTGTATTTAAAGTTGAATTGTAATTCACTTGAATAACTTGGGTTAAGATGGTATTGAATTCGAAGAGACCGAGGTCGGGTATTAGTAAATACCCGAACCCACTTCGATCTGTAACCTACAATGACTCTTTATATAATGGTATGTGAAATCAATAGGCTGAAATGAAATAATTTAAATGACTGGACCACTAAACTAAATAAAGGTACTTAGGAATGGGCTTTGTGAATATAAGTATTGACTGTAACAAGTTGTGAATTTATAGTGAAGTACGATTTACCCCAGGTATTAATTAAATTTTATGTTTTAATATTTCTTGTTAGATGGGTTTACTCACGCTGATTTCCAGCCTGACCCTGTGTTATTTTGATGTAATGCTCGGGTCAGACTGAGTATTACTAATTGCCAAGTTAGGACGTTCTGGAGCTCAGGAGGCGAGCAGGATGGTAGAAACATATGGAGCATATTCTGCTGTGATATATTGTAGTATATATGGAACATGTTGATTTTAATTGTCCAGTATTTGTGTGATGTTGTAAATCTGATGTAATAAAATGTAATTGACTGATATAGTTTTCTTTGTGTAAAGAATATTATTTGGTATTACATTTTATCCGTTGCGAATGTAAGATTTGAGTATGGTTTTCTGTTTTTCGTCTTCTATCTCTTTTCCTACTTTCCCTAACTATCTGGAATTTTCGAGATTGAAATTTTCCGGTCGTTACATTTTGGTATCAGAGCGAGGTTAAGCGAGAACCTTGGCTCTAGAGGATTTACTTATTAAGGATAGGGTAAGTAGTACCCTAGAATGAGTTGAGTGTGTGTGTGTGTATATATATGAGCGTACTTGTTATTTTTTTATGTAAAGATTTTAAATGATTTTATATAAGAATATATTTTGATATATAAAGAAATATTTCTTTCTAATAAATATTAAGGTAATTGGTTGTTAAATTATTGGAATTAAATTAAGTGGTAATAGAAATACAACGAAATTGAAATTAAATAAAGACAAGTTTGAAATGGATTCAAATTGAAATTAAAATTTTGAATTTGGTGATGAGTTTCAGAATAGATAATAATGAATTGGTTTCCAGATATGATAATCTTGGTTATTATCATAAATGATTGTTGTGTTTAATAATAAAATGTGTATTAATGAGTAAACAAAATGAAATGTTTTAGGGAAGTAAAACATTTAGGAAAATATGACTTATAAATTGGAATTGAAGATGATTTAAATTGTGAAGATTTAAATCTAGGTCCAGAAATTTGAATTTTTTTTCAAAGGTGGTAAAGAAATAATACGTATATATGAGGAATATACATAATATCAAAAATGGTTTGAAATAAACTCTTAATATTGAGTTTTAAATTTGGAATGAGATGTGATACCCAAAGTGATAGGTTTTTTTTGAAATTATAAGTGGGAAGATTATTAATGGGAAGTTTAAAATTTGAATTGGGAGTTTGTGTGATCTCAAAATAGGTTTGATATTTGGAAATTGGAAATGGATGGATATTTTAAAACAATTTGAATGATATCATCATGTTGTTATTAGTAATCTTTAAGCTGAAATTAGATTTGTTTAAATGAATGAAGAAATGGGGTGTGGTAATATATCCATTATTAAGATAAAATGGAATCATTTTGGATTTAAGATTTGAATGTTTAAGATAAAATTTCAAAGGTTTGGTTTCAAAATTGAAATTTGGTGATAAATTGAATTTCAAAGATTTAGTTATTTAAAAAGGATTTGAATTATTATTTGAACTTTGAAATAAATTAAAATATGGAATTTGGATTCAGAATTAAATGGTTTAAAGATATAAGTTGATTTGAAGGATTAAATCAACATTTAAAAATTTAACTCGAATTTATATAATTCGGGATGATTTAAATTTGAAATTTGAATTGAATTAGTTCAAATTGAATTTGATTTGAATTAACTGGAATTGTGATTGAAGATGGATAAGTTTAAAAATTCAAGTGGGAAATTTGAATTGGATTAATTTGAAATGAAATTGAAGTTAAATGAGTTCAAATTCAAATGGGAATTAGGATTAATTCAAAAGGAAACTGAAATGATTTGAAATTGAAGTGGGTTCAATTGGAATGTGATGACCCAGAATTTTGAACATTTAAAATCGAAATATTTAATTGATTTTAAATATTTGAAAGTTGATTTAACTTGAATTTCAAAAATTAACTATGATTTTGGCAATTTAATTATTGAATTTAATTTATTGAAGTTGGATAAAAATTTGAATCTTCAGTTTTAAGCTAATTAAAAATATTTTTGAAGGCTTAGATAATTTATATTGATAATACTTAAGATAATGGAAGCTTCGGAATTGAATTTGGAAATGCTTTGTTTAGTTTTAAGATTATATGATTTAAATTGATATTTAAAAATAGCCTTCCGAGGCACAGTCTCGGAATTCGACGTAACCAGTTCCATTGGATTCATAGTAGTTAGTTATTATCGGATTTTAAATTTTGTAGCATTTGGATTCACCGTTTGGCCGTTCAGTCTGGAAACATCTCGAAATAATTTAGTTGAATTTAATTTAAATAGTCGATTTAAATAACTATCTTCCACAAACGATCAAATTGGAGCCCGAGATTTGTTCCATTGGGTTCAGAGTAGGGTTATAACATTAGAAACACTAGGCAGAATGCCTCGATAGGAGTTCGGGATTTCGAGTTAGGTCATACGAGATATTTTGATTATAAAATTATAAAAATCAATTAGAAAGTCAAAACTCTACCTTCGTACGCACGCCACCCTCATCTAAGTTAAAAATTATGAGTGCCTTCTTCTTCGAGCAGAACGAAATCAATTCGTTCGTTATAATAAATAAACAAAAAAAGAAAAAAATGGCCGAAGCTCGATCGATTTGATTCGCGATTTCGTGTCGCGTTCGAAACCGAGGGTATTCGAGCTAGGGTTTCAATGTTCGCCTTGGGTTTGGGGTTCGTCAGCATCAAGAGGTGCAATTGTCGAATGCAAGCGCAAGTGCTCCAAGTCGCGATGGATGGCGGCGCAATGGCGAGGCTTCGAGGAGGTGGCCGTGGTGGCATTTGGGCTCGCGACGTTAGTTAGGGTTCACGATAGAAGATGGCCGAGTTGGGGACTTGCGCAAGCATGCGAGGCAGGTTATGGGAGTTCATTGGTAAGAGTTTGGGGGGTCACGACTGGGATGACTTCGGCGCAAGCATGGGTGGTCGTTCAAGGCGCGACCTTGCTGTGGGGTTGTTCGCGAGGCGAGTACGTCGCGACTAGATGGGCGATGCATTCTGGGGTCAAAGGAGTAGCTGCGGCAAGGTCAATTGGATCGGCTAGGGTTTTGCTGTCGTGAGGCCTTTATCAAGCGGTGAGGTAATTAAAACGGTAAGGTGATTAAGATTATATGTCGACTTAATTATAGGTTAGGAAATTTGTTTAAATTTATTTTTTAGTTGGAATCGGTAACAGAAAAAAAAACAATTTCTACAGTAAGGAATTTATAGTTCCGGTTTAATTTAATGTTAGTGAAACTTTAGTTTAATTTGTGTTTATTTTGTGAATTATCACAAATTTACAGTAAAATAAATTTGGTTATTTTTAAAGGAAATTGATTTGAAATCAAATTATTAAGTAAAATAGAATTTATCAAGTGGAAATAAATATGCATGTACATATTTTGGTTTATTAAGTTATATTAAAATTAAATTATTAGTTAAATTTAAATTATAATATGCTAGTAGATTGTTCGATTTATTTCGAATATTAATAAATTATATAATAGTTTGATACAAGGTCTAAAAAAATTGAGAAACAAGTCAAATTGGAAATGGATTGCGAAACGAAGGCGCAAAGGTGAGATCTTCTTACTCAGTTAAATATTGTTTTGATTTAAATTTTGAATAGTTAGATTTAAAATTGATTGACTGTGTGCTTGGATGATTGATTTATAATAATTTATTCACTGGATGATATTATATATATATATATATATATATATATATATATTGGAGTGATTGATTTCCCGCATTATATAGCGGATGAGACCCTATGCGCCGCATAATAGCGGATGAGACCCTATGCACCGCATAATAGTCCCATATACCGCGATATTCCATCTCGAAGTGGAATTGGTATTTAATTGTTGTGCCAATATCTGTGGATGCAGGGAAACAGGTTGGAGGGATCCAACTGGATTCCTCAAACATTTCATTTTGTTTCATATGTTGTGTGTTTATTTATTTAAAATCTGTGTGTGATTATATTGTGATTTAAATCGTTGAAGGCTAAAATTTAGCCGAATATATTTTTGGTATCATAGGATACCTTTTAAATAGATAAAATTGGATTTTTGAAATTTAGTAGAAAATTTATAGTAAATTAATTTCAGAAAATTGAATAAATTTAAAACAAGGAATTTGTTCAAAGATAATAAATTTGGTATTTGAAATAAATTTGAGAATCAATTTAAAATTTGATTTGGTGTTTTGGAAATAAATTAGAAAATCAATTTGATATTGATTTGGCAAAAATAATAAATATTTGGGAAATCGATCTAAAATTGACTTGATGTTTAAAAATAAATTTTGGGAAACCAATTCTGAAAATGGATTTGGTGTTGAAAGCGAATACTTGGGAATCGATTTGAAAATCATAAATTAGTGGATATTTAAAAATTTAAACCCAAAATGGGAATTTTATAAAGGAAAGGGAAATTTGTTTTAAAAATAAATATTGTTTTATTTTTAAGAGCGTGGAAAGGAATTTACGGATTTGGAACGTAAATTTAAAATAAATCCAAAAAAGATTTATAAATTGATTTGAATGAACCATTTTAGAATGAAAGGTGTACTTTCCCTAGAAAACCGAGTATGTTTTCAAAGTAGCTTTCGAATATAAATTAAAAGTTCTAGAAATGTTTTTTTTTTAAAATGAATATTTCGGAGAAATTATTTTCTTAAGTTATTTTGAAAATCTTTAAAGTAAAGATTTATTCAATTAATTATAGAAGTGATTATTTAAAGATTAAATTAATATTTGTTTTAGAAGATGGGTATTTAAAATAGTTATACCCTATCCACTCATTTTATTTTAAAGTTAGTTTGGACTTGAAATTTTACATGAGATATTTATATAAGATTTTCATAACTAATATTTAAATAAATGTTTTAAAATAGTTTTATCTAAGTGTTTCCAAGTATATATTTTGGATAAGTGATTTAAAGGATTTTAAATTATTTGAACTCGGCAGACTTTCAATGGAAATAAATAATATCGGGAATCTTATTCCACGAGTGAAAAATGGTTTGAAATTAGTTTTCAAATGGTTGAAGTGTTAAATATATATATATATATATATATATATCGAAGATATTTTGAAAATAATAGTTGGGAAATTACTTAAATCTTGGAGATAGTTGTGGATATTTATTGATAGTTAAATACCCGACTATCAATATTGGCCTTTAAATGGCATTTGAATTTTGATGCGACCGGGGGTCGGATTCCAAGTGGATATCCGAACACCACATTGAACCTTTGTGATTGTGATGGATCTTTTATTTAAAAGATCAACGTGGAAATTGTTGCGATTTTTTTGAAATCTGATCGAACACTTATTTTTAAAAATAGGCGCTCATTATTCGGATTAGTCGGGAGAGGACCTTGTGTCATAAACCCATTTCGAATAATGATACGACGAAATGAGATTGCATTTGAAGATGGTGTTGAAGACCGAGTATTCTTGAAAACGAAAGGATTACCCATCGAATGTCTCTGCACCGGGTTGCTCCGGTATAGAGATTTGATCACCCTTTGTGATGGGGATTCTGGACGTGATTAGTGAATATCCAGATTTGCAAGGGCTTCTTTAAAGTGCCTTCGGTTCCGTTCGATCCCGGAACGGAATTGTATGGATGTGTGTCTGACGTTATACTTTGAGATGTAAAGCTGGTTTCTATCAAATACATTTCTGTTGGTGCGGAGAATTTATTCTCTTGGCTTGACACCCTTCTCTGAGACATACGAGCTCAAAGGTTATGTAGTTGATGGTTACTAGTGATACATTCCCAATTTGGTAATGTGGCATACGAAGTGCTGCTGATCATTTGTTGATCAAAGCATGACTTTGTGAAAAGTGTAGCTTTGTGGACGAGACTTCGTCGGACCTTACACCTCGGAAATGGTCGAAACAGGAAAGATGCAGCAAGTTTATGAGGGTTGCACCCTTTAGGGTATGTCATTTCCTTCTGGAAAAGGGTGGTATCATGGTATGGATCCCAGATACTTAACCCATGTGGTGGCTGCAAATCTGTTACACTTTGTGGTTGTTGCTTTGTGGTTGAGGATCCTCGGATAAGGTCGCAAATGACCGGGGGATGGCATAGTCGAGTAGTAGTTACCTAGTTACAGAGGTAACCCGGCCTTGTGTTGGCAAAGATCCGGGTAGGTTCTCGGGACGTCCCCTCTAGAGGCGTACCCATGTGGCAGTAGGAAGTTCCTTAGCCTGACCATTTGTTGGAAATCCAAAGAAATAATACGAGCCCTGTATGATTTTAGTTGTATAACCTGCCATGGAATGTGGCGGTAACCTGCTATTCAACATGGTAGCTATAGTAGGCATAAGTGCGAAATGTCTGTGCTGGCTAATATTAATATTATACTTTCGAAATGTTTTCCACACTACGCACTAATAATAACAATATCAAAGGATTTTGCGTATCAAGCATGTTTGACTATCATAAGGAGAAATCTCCTCCAATTCTGCGTTTGCATTGTGTGTATGGCGGGAGGCCTTATGGTAGTTTCATTTTCCAAAAGCATAGCGGATTTCTTTTCCTTTTCTTTGTGAAAATAACTGTTTTTAAGATCTCACACCAGTCCCAAGACTGACCTAGAGTTTATTGTTCCCTTTCTAAACTCTGGGTGCCCATAATTTTTCCACACGGGCAGCCTAAAGTCAGGTTTCAGTTATTCTGGAGCGAAGTCGGAAAAAGAGTTGCTGTGGAGATCTGAAGGCAAATTGGATGGCGAGACTTATTATCATATTATGTTCCGCTGCATTAGGATTGCTGTAAGTCCAGTTTAAATTTGGATTAGATGTGGTAAATGCCTAGTGTTGAACCGTGTCATTGTAAACTCTGATAATGTGATGTATGTAAACTGATATAGTTCTTTGTTTTAAAGATATTCATTTATCTATTATATTTGTTCCGCCGCGATATGTGAGATTCTGTTATTGTTTTCTTTTCTTCTTCTTCTTCTACCTCTTTCTTCTTTACACTCAAAGACTCATACATTTGTTCCACTTTGGGCTGGATAGTTGTGGAATTTTGCCAGCTCAAAAGGATTACAGATTTGCGGGCCTTTACAGTGGTATCAGAGCATTTGGTTTAGCGATAACCTTGGCTCTGTTGCGTGTTACTCATTAGAGGTAGAGTCAGTAGTACTCTAGAATGAGTTTGAGAGAAATAATAGATATGAGCGCGTATTTGTTAGTGAATACAAAATTGTTTTATATTGTGATGATTGGTTTGTTGTGTGGTATATGGATTCAGGTTGATATAGTCTGTACAACTCTATCGATAGGGATCTCTAAACACTTGTACAGAACAATTCGACACGATATTGTTTCAAAATAGGGTAAATGAAATAATTTTACCCAAACTATTTTCGTATATAATGGAAATAATCTTTGTAAATTATTATAGTTTATGGCTGCTTGTTTGTTAGGAAGTGATAATATTAAATTATTATCATTGAAATTGAATATGAAATTGAAATCATAATCAAAAGTTTAGAAATAAAATTCACATACAAATGGAATTTGAGAATATAAATTGTAAATGTGATTTGTAATTTGAAATGGAATTCCAGAGAAGTATTTGGAAATGTTTTAAAAAGAATTTGAAAATTTTGGAGATTTGGAAAGTTTAAATCCCTTTTGATTTTGAAGATGATTTTCAAAGGTTTTGGAAAGTGTTTTGAAGGGATGAAAGCTCTAAACTCTTTTCAGTCGCTGGAAAATAATTCCGATGATGATCGCGACATCATCGGTGTTCATTTTCGAGTTTCCAGGGGAGGAATTGCTACCAAATTATTTTAAATGGAAGTTGTTTGCAAAATGGGTTTGGTTTTAGAAATTTAAAGGGATAATTTGAATTGATTTAAAAAATGGTTTTGAATTGTTGAAAAGACTATGGAATTTTATTAAAAATAGTTATGGAATAATAAGTTTGAAAACGAAGGAAATTCGGATTTAAACTAAAATTGACTTGAGTTAATTTGAATAAAGGTGAATTTTAGATGCCTAATAGACTAAAATGATTGGAATAAAATTATTAAGA
Source organism: Allium cepa (assembly GCA_030765085.1). NCBI lineage: Eukaryota > Viridiplantae > Streptophyta > Magnoliopsida > Asparagales > Amaryllidaceae > Allium > Allium cepa. The sequence goes on along the minus strand of CM060931.1, from coordinate 554,950,699 downwards.
TGGAAAATAAATTGTGAATGAAAGAATAAATTTACAATTGCAAGTAAATGAAAAGAAAATGAATGTTGAAATTCATTTCGAATTTGTAAGTAAATAGAACTGGAGTTGAAATTGATATTGATTTGTAAAGCAAAGTATTAAAATAAAATTAGTAAGTGAAACTAATTGAAGGAATGAAAAATTTAATATGGTTTGAAATGAATTGAATTCAATATTTATAAATGAAAGATAAATTAAATTCATATGGAATTTGAAATCCAGTTTAGATATAAGTGGTTGTAAGCAAATGGTGAATTGAAATTGAATTGTGTTTGGGGATGAACAAAAGAATAAAACTGGAATTGAAACTGGATACCAGAAACCAATTTGAATTGTGTGAAACAAAATGAAGTTGTAAAATTAGTTCGAAGTGCACTAAAGTTAATAAAGGTGGAAATAGAAAAAAAACGATTTGAGATAAAATAAATTGCAATTTGTAATGAATAAGTAAATGAAACTAATTTAAAATAGTGCAGTTGTGAATGAAAGATAATTGGTAAAAAATCAATATTCAGAAGGTAAATTAAATCCAAATAGAGTTGAAAGTGTAAATTGAATTCAAATGAAAGTGAAAATGTAAGGTAGAATGAAAGTAGATATATAACTTCAATAGTAAGGTTAAAAAAAATGGTATAAGAAGTATATATTGAAAATTTTTGTAAAGAACATGCAAAAATGATTTTTGAATGTTGAAATTGGACATTATGGATATCAGGATATACAGTTGTGTTAAAGACAGGATAAATTGGATTTTGATTCTGAAGATAATTTAAGTTGCTCGACAAAAAGGTATGTATTTAAATTTCAGTATGAAATTTGATGATTTTCTTGTCTAGCCGCTTGGCTTTTCGTTTTCTTTTTGAATCTGGGGGCCCATGGTGCCATTTTGTAGTCGTGCCTAGCTAGCCGCGCAAAGGAGACACTGGCGAAATTTTTCGAAAATTTAGAGAGTTAGAAAAATTTTGAGAAAATTTTGAAAATTTAAAGTTTGAATTTAAATTTGATTTGGTTAAGAAAACAATATTGTTTGGAGTTTATGGTTGAGGTTGGAAAGTTAGTTGAAGTGATAGATCTTTAATAAAAAGATTTATTTTGGTAAATTGATAAAACTGTTGGTTTTGCGAAAATAATGTATGGGTTGAGGATCATTCTTCTTAACTAGTAATTTCGGAATGAAATTCTTTTAAGGGGGAAGAATGTGACGACCCAGAATTTTGAACATTTAAGATCGAAATATTTAATTGATTTTAAATATTTGAAAGTTAGTTTAACTTGAATTTCAAAAATTAACTATGATTTTGGCAATTTAATTATTGAATTTAATTTATTGAAGTTGGATAAAAATTTGAATCTTCAGTTTTAAGCTGATTAAAAATATTTTTAAAGGTTAGAAAATTTATATTGATAATACTGAAGATAATGGAAGCTTCAGAATTGAATTTGGAAATGCTTTGTTCAGTTTTGAGATTATATGATTTAAATTGATATTTAAAAATAGCCTTCCGAGGCACAGTCTCGGAATTCGACGTAACCAGTTCCATTGGATCCGTAGTAGTTAGTTATTATCGGATTTTAAATTTTGTAGCATTTGGATTCACCGTTTGGTCGTTCGGTCTGGAAACATCTAGAAATAATTTAGTTGAATTTAATTTAAATAGTCGATTTAAATAGCTATCTTCCACATACGATCAAATTGGAGCCCGAGATTTGTTCCATTGGGTTCAGAGTAGGGTTATAACATTAGAAACACTAGGCAGAATGCCTCGATAGGAGTTCTGGATTTCGAGTTAGGTCATACGAGATATTTTGAATATAAAATTATAAAAATCAATTAGAAAGTCAAAACCCTACCTTCGTACGCACGCCGCCCTCATCTAAGTTAAAAATTATGAGTGCCTTCTTCTTCTAGCAGAACAAAAATTGAAAGAAAAAAAAGAAGAACGAAATCAATTCGTTCGTTATGATAAATAAACAAAAAAAAGAAAATAATGGTCGAAGCTCGATCGATTTGATTCGCGATTTCGTGTCGCGTTCGAAACCGAAGGTGTTCGAGCTAGGGTTTCGATGTTCGCTTTGGGTTTAGGGTTCGTCGGCATCGAGAGGCGCAATTGTCGAATGGAAGCACAAGTGCTCCAAGTCCCGATGGATGGCGGCGCGATGGCGAGGCTTCGAGGAGGTGGCCGCGGTGGCATTTGGGTTCGCGACGTTAGTTAGGGTTACAGTAGAAAGTGCCGAGCTGGGGACTTGTGCAAGCACGCACGGTAGGCGATGGGAGTTCATTGGTCAGAGTTTTGGGGGTCACGACTGGGTTGACTTCGGCGCGAGCATGGGTGGTCGTTCAAGCCGCGACCTTGCTGGGGGTTGTTCGCGAGGCGAGTATGTCGCGGCTGGAAGGGCGATGCATTCTGGGGTCAAATAGTAGCTACGGCAAGGTCGATTGGATTGGCTAGGGTTTTGCTGTCGCGAGGCCTTTATCAAGCAGTGAGATAATTAAAACAGTAAGGTGATTAAGATTATATGTCGACTTAATAATAAGTTAGGAAATTTGTTTATATTTATTTTTTAGTTGGAATCGGTAACAGAAAAAAACAATTTTTACAGTAAGGAATTTATAGTTCCGGTTTAATTTAATGTTAGTAAAAACTTTATTTTAATTTGTGTTTATTTTGTGAATTGTCACAAATTTACAGTAAAATAAATTTGGTTATTTTAGAAGGAAATTGATTTGAAATCAAATTATTAAGTAAAATAGAATTTATCAAGTGGAAATAAATATGCATGTATATATTTTGATTTATTAAGTTATATTTAATTAAATTATTAGTTGAATTTAACTTATAAAATGCTAGTAGATTGTTCGATTTATTTCGAATATTAATAAATTATATAATAGTTTGATACAAGGTCTAAAAAATTGAAAAACAAGTCAAATTGGAAATGGATTGCGAAACGAAGGCGCAAAGGTGAGAAATCTCCTCCAATTCTGCGTTTGCATTGTGTGCGTGGCGGGAGGCCTTATGGTAGTTTCATTTTCCAAAAGCATAGCGGATTTCTTTTCCTTTTCTTTGTGAAAATAACGGTTTTTAAGATCTCACACCAATCCCAAGATGACCTAGAGTTTATTGTTCCCTTTATAAACTCTGGGTGCCCATAGTTTTTCCACACGGGCAGCCTAGAGTCAGGTTTCAGTTATTCTGGAGCGAAGTCAGAAAAAGAGTTGCTGTGGAGATTTGAAGGCAAGTTGGATGGCGACACGTATCATCATATTATGTTCCGCTGCGTTGGGATTGCTGTAAGTCCAGTTTAAATTTGGATTAGATGTGGAGAATGCCTAGTGTTAAACGGTGTCGTTGTAAACTTGGATAATGTGATGTATGTAAAACTGATATAGTTCTTTGTTTTCAAGATATTCATTTATCTATTATATTTGTTCCGCTGCGATATATGAGATTCTGCTATTGTTTTCTTTTCTTCTTCTTCTACCTTTTTCTTCATTAAACCCGAAGACTCGTACATTTGTTCCACTTTGGGCTGGATTGTTGTGGAATTTTGCCAGCTCAAAAGGGGTACGGATTTGCTGGCCTTTACATGGAAATTAGTCCAAATTGATTTGAATAACTTGGAAATCTAATTAAAGTTGAATAGGTTTAAAATAAAATGGAATTTGATTTGAATTTGGATAGAAATTGAGGTTAATTCAACTTGAATTGGGGATAAATCAAGTTCAATGGAAATTGAAGTAATTTAAGTTGGAATTGAGTCAATTTAAATGGAAATGAAAATTTAAATTGAATTGATTGGAAATGGAGGTTGGGAATTGAACAGTTTGTCTTTGAATTATTTTCAAAATAAATTGTTTTAATATAAATCTATTTTTCCAAACTATACTATACGACTTTTCTTTGTAAATCTAAAACTATCTTATATTTGTTTTACAACTACTTTTGGAACTATTTAACTATTTTACAACTGTTTTTAAACCAATTACTATTTTTCCAACTACTTTATAACTAATTATTATCTTACAACTATTTTGCAATTATCTAACTATTTTATAACTATTTAACTACATTCCAACTATTTTATAATTACTTAACTATTTTATAGCTATTTTACAAGCTTATAATTATTTTTCAACTGCTTATCTATTTTTAAAATTTTAAGCTATTTTCTAAATTTAAACTGGACAGAGTACAAACTGTTATGATTAAATACCAATTGAGATAACAATTGAGGTGATAATCCAGATGGGATTGAAACAACTGAGAATAAGTGAATAGAATTAAAGGAAATGTGAATAGTAAGAAGAAATTGATTTAGCTAATAATCAATGGAGATAAATACATAGGAGGTATGTATATTATTCTATTCGCATAGTGATTTGATCCGGATTCGAGCACAGAATTTCGAAGATAGTGTTTCGATCTGAGTTAATATTTTTCACTCGATTTTCGACGGCGAACATGGATATGGATTATTGATTGGTTCTGGATATTCTCTATCATAGTTATGGCTATGTAAAGAGAATGACGGTTTAAGATCAATAAACCAGACCTGAGTCTGCACTAGGAAGTCGGGTGGACGATACTAATTTGGAAGTGAAATTGTATGATCGAGTGAGCGATCAGATTGGTATAGCATATGGATGATTTGCGTACATCGTACTAGTTTGAATAAAATTGATACTGGGAATTTATGGATAAGAAATGTGAAATGGTTTTTTAAATGAAAGGTACATTTTGTGAAATATGTGATGAAGTAAAGTGGAAATTGGATATTTCTATGGTAGAAATTTGCTTATGGTAGTAAGTGATTTGGTAAGTGACTAAATAGAGTAATCAAATTTGAATATTTGATTTGGAATAAACAAAGTTATATATCTTTGTTATATAAGATAAATCTCCCCTTGTTGAATCTATTGCCGGAAGTAAAGGATTTTTGAAAGTATTTAAAGTATAAAAAGAGAATTTATACAAGTATGAAGTGATCCAAAGATTTTCAAAGTTATATATATATATATATATATATATATATATATATATAAAGAATCTTGTGAGAATGATTTTAGAAAAGGTTTTGGGAACCTATGAATTTGGAAAAGGCTTTTGAATTTTGAGAAAATCAATTTTGGAATTTGAAAAGCCTAGTTTGAGAATTATCGATTTTGGGAATCAATTTTGTGTAAAGGAGATTTTGATGAAAATCATAAAGGGTATGATTTAAAAGATACTATAAGAGTATAGTATAATGTCTTTTGAGATTGGCTCTGGGGAAAAAGGCGCTCTCTTTAAATGAACTTCTCAGGAGTGCCATAGGGTGGTACTGTCTTGAACCCCAATGGGGGTTCTAAAGTTGATCCTGTGAGGAGTTCGGACAAACAAGTTCCTGAGGATATGTGTAGTGTGTAGCGAAAGTCGAGGGCGCTGATGCCTACAGAGGCATTTGGGTTATGCTGTGACAACATTTTAAATCGATGTCACTGTGATCTACTGCAGACCATAGCGAAAGTTGTGTGTGCTGCTGAGAGATAACAGTCTTCGTTTGATTTTAAATCGGTAGATTGCGGCCTATGGTGACATTGCGAAAGTAGAGAGGACGTGAGAGCCTAAGGCTACATTGAGATTTGACTGATGTAATCTGCGACCTATGTGGGAGTGGTGAAGTTTCATTTGGCAGCGGAAATTGAGGGCGTTGATGCCTACAGTTACATGGAATTTTGCTGTGATGGCAACGCAACCCTAGAATGTAACTGCGATCTATGGCTGGTTCCATGGCATAATCGAGGGCTACGGAGTGCCTATAGTTACATAGACTTTTGCTGCGATGGCAACGTAACCTAGGATGTAACTGCGACCATGGATGGTGGTGATGATTTCCAGAGAATTCTCACTAAAGATATTTCCTCCATTTTCTTAAATGTTATCGATATTTTCAATAAAATTATTTTCCAAGTATTTTCACTAGGTGTTGAAAATAGGTCTGCTAAGTACTTATAGATTTTCAGCCATACGCCTGATCAACGTATGATCGAATTTCTGTGAGAAAGAGGACGGACTTATTACAACATCGAGTTATAAAATAATATTTCTATAGAAACTATTTTGGCAATATTATATAGATTTTAAAGCATTTTAGAAATGATCAAAAAGTGATTTAACTAATATTAAGTATTTTAATAATTTCTGGCTTCGTTCCTTTTCGAGGAAGAAAAGATTCAAAGGGGGGAGGAATGTGATAATCTGGATTTTCGGGCATCGGTTAATTAGATAATTATCTGATTTTAATTATTGAAAACACTGATTTATAAGTTGAGCAAATTAAATATGTGTTTATATATATATATATATATATATATATATATTTAAATGAGTTGATTTTAAATTGAGTTTGAATTTTGAATTTGAAATTCGAAAGGTAAATATCTTAAAAATAAATAGGATTTTAAAACCCTATATTTTAAAGTTAATAAGAATTTGTTTTCTAATATGTATATATTTGGAGGTTATGATTTGATATTAATATAATAATTTTCAAAAAGCTATTTTAAGTTAAATTTTTATATACCAAACAAATGTGATTTCTTATTAATGTATAATAAATTCTAAAATCATTTTCTTTAGGCTTTTATAAATATTTATAAAAGGGGAAAGTATTCATTTACAATTGAAAATAGAATATAAATATAAGTAGGAAACTACATAAAAATATATTTAAACCATTTATACATAAAGATAAAGACAAGTGTAATCATCTCATCATGAAATTAGATATGTGTAACCATCTTAATATATGAGATAAACAAGTCTAGATAAATTAGCATGCAAATATAACAAGTGTCCATTTTTAATTATCTTTTATTTTTCTAAAAGAAAAAATAATAATAAAATAAAATAAAAAGGAAACCAGACTATATATATATATATATATATATCCTTACTTCTCCTCTTTTCATTTTCTTAGTGAATTCAAAACTAAAACAAAACATCACAAACCTGAAACAAAAACCTAAAAAAAATAAACTCAACAAAAGCCTGTAAGAAGAAAATCAAACTAGAAATTGAATCAAGCAAATCATCTCAAATCTAAGCAGGATCATTTTAACAGCTGGATCAAAGTTTCAGTTCTACTCAAAGAAAGGATCAAAATCAAACTTGGAAGCAAGTAGATAACCGTCAAAGTCAAGTATCAGATCATCTCAAACAAAACAAATCAAGTTTAAAAGTCCAGACAACTTCCAGATTTTTTTCAAATTAAGTCTGCTTCTCTGTTCAACATATACAGCTGAGTAAAACTAACCTATTTAAACTAGAATATGTTGATATCTGGATGTGTGATTATATTTGAAGTATAGTGGTGATAAGTTCTTGCATGAAGGTAAAGATTATTGTATATATGTGTGTGTAAATAGGTGTGCGTGTTTGGTCTGGTTTGATTCATCTCTGTTTCAAAATTTATGGAGTGCAAATTTAATCAAAATCCAAAATCCCCTAAACTAATCATTGATATGCTTTGAGTTTCAAACAAAAGTTGATTGATTAAACACAATCTACTTTTTAAAAATTTAAATAAGATGAAATAAGTTTGAAATTTTCTGGAAAAGGGGAAACAACAGTGAATACCTTAAATTGGGTCAAAATCAAGTATTATCATTTAGTGTTTCAATTATATAACTTGAATCAGCTCTGGATAATATGGTTTTTAAGTTGAAAATCAGAATTTTTAGTAAGATAATTATTGAGATATTCTTAGATGATCAGTTTCGACATATTTGTCGATTGTCGATGATTGGCGTCGAGTTTTGCGGTGAGTTTTGGGCTGAAAGTGGCCAACAGATTTGGGATCTCAGGAAAAATGAAGCTGGATTTTATTAATGGCCATGGTGGTCAGAGATTATCGAAGTAGGCTTTTATTCCATGGTTGTATGATCGGTTTTCAGAGGGGATTCGTGACAATGAGACGTGATCGGAGTCGATCGCGAGGCGTGTTGAAGGAGTTGGAAGACGAGGCGGAGGTGCGGTAAAGGTGGGGAGGTGTCTCGAGGCAAGGATCATTGGGGGCGAGTGGTTTTTCGGCGAAGTATGTCTCCAGGAGTGGGTTCTTTTGGATCGTTTTCGATTCTCGATCCAATCGAGAGAAATCTGGGTGGTCATATGTGAAGACGAGGTGGAAGTCAACTGGTTGGAGGCCGGACCAGGATTCATCGGCGATCAGGGACGATGTACACGTACACGTGCACGTTTCGTGCATTCTGGGTGGATTGGTTTGTGGTAGAAGGGGTTTGGTCAGGGTTTTCTTGAAGCGTTCCTCATGTTGTTGCGAGAAGGACTCGGGGAATATGCATGCATTGTTTCAGGTATCTTGTTCCAGGTTTAGTGCTTGTCAGGTTTAAACTAAAATGAATTTCAGAAATTTAAAGCAAAACTAAAATTTTGAAACAAAGTTTTAACCATTTTAAAGATATTGAAATGTTTGAATTGAAACATGACGTTTAAACAGATTTTTAGTTTTTTTAAAAAAGGTATAGATTTTTAAGTTAATTTTGTTTTAATTTTAGTTCGTTTTATATAAATATTACTTTGGATATATCATGTATTTAGTGTATAAATGTTTTCAAATAAAATGTGATTGTTGAAACTGAGATGTAATTAAAGTGAAAGGATTTAACTTAAATAAAATAAAAATATGATGATTTTGTATAAACCAAACTTAAGCTTTTGAATTTAATTTAGTTTAAAATGGTAGATAAGAGTTTAATGTAATGTTTGGGTTATCTTAATTTAAGCTTGTTTTATTAACAAAGGTAATTAAGGTAATTAAGGTATCATTACATAAATTAATTACGATGTTTAATTTGGGTAATTAAATTAAGATAAAATAACTTGTAATTGAGTAAGGGTAGTTGATTTCTTAAATTTGGTTTGATTAATCGAAGTAATCAAAGGTTAATTAATTAAGTAAGAATTACTTAATGGATGTAATTAGAGGTTAATTACTTTATATTAAAAGGATTTTTAAGAGTTATTACTTAATGAAGTAATTAAAGTTAAGAATTAATTAATTAAGTAATTAGAGATGAATCGATTTGTAATTAAGAATTAATTACCTTGTAATTAATAATGGTTAATTTAAACTTTAATTACTTAGAGAAGTAATTAGAGAATTGTTAATAGTTAATGAAGATCATTAACTAGGATTATGAAATGGTTAATTAATGTGATTAATTTAAGATAATTACTTAATGAAAGTAATTAAGGATTAATTACTTAGTGTAATTAATTAAGGATTGATTGATTAAGAAAACTAACCAAGGGTTAGTTAATTAATGATTGTGATTAATTATATGATAATTAATCAATGTAAGTGATTTTAGGATGATTAATTTGTGTAATTAATTAAGAGTTAATTACTTATTGTAATTAAAGAATAATTAGTCAAGGGTGATTAATTAAGAAGGATAATTAAAGGATGATTGATTAATTGGTTTATAATTGATTAATATTAATTAAAGGTAATCTAAGTGATTAAGATTAGTAACTAATTTAATTAGAGATAAATTAAATTAATTTTTGAAAGTGATCAATCTTGCTTAAGAATGATTGAATGATGTTAAATGTCTTGAATTTGTTGATATCTCTAATATGAAGTGTTTTGTGATGTGATATGTTTGGCTGGACAGTGATAATGAGGTTATCTATCAATGACGAATTATTGTGTAAAAAGTGACATCCTGTATTTAAAGTTGAATTGTTATTCACTTGAATAACTTGGGTTAAGATGGTATTGAATTCGAATTCGTAGAGATCGGGGTCGGGTATCAGTAATTACCCGAACCCACTTCGATCTGTAACCTACAATGATTCTTTATAGAGTGATATGTGAAATCAATAGGCTGAAATGTGAATAATTTAAATGATTAGACCATTAAACTAAGTAAAGGTACTTAGGAATGCGCTTTGTGAATATAAGTATTGACTATAACAAGTTGTGAACTTGTAGTGAAGTACGAGTTACCCCGGGTGTTAACTAAGTTTTATGTTTTAATATTTCTCGTTAGATGGGTTTACTCACGCTGGTTTCCAGCCTGACCCAGGTGTTACTTTGACATAATGCTTTAGTCAGACCGAGTATTATTGATTTCCTGGTTAGAACATTCTGGAGCTCAGGAGGCGAGCTGGATGGCAGAAACATATGGAGCGTACTCCGCTGTGATATATTGTAGTATATCTGGAACATGTTGATTTTAACTGTCCAGTATTTATGTAATGTTGTAACTCTAATGTAATAAAATGTAACTGAATGATACAGTTTTTTTTGTGTAAAGAATATTGTTTGATATTATATTTTATCCACTGCGAATGTGAGATTTTGAGTTTGGTTTTCTGTTCTTCTTCTATCTCTTTTTCTTCTTTCCCTAACTATCTAGAATTTTCGGGATCGAAATTTCCGGGTCATTACAGTTTGTGTGGATTTTGTGCTTTATGTGTTTTACCTTCTATTCCACTTTTTATTATTTTTATTTAGATTTAATTATGAGATTTAATTAAGAAATGGTGTGTAAATGTACGAATTTTATTCATAGTTGCACTGCTTATTTCTGCAAATTGAATAGAAATTCCTTTTTCTAATTTCATGTAAAAAAGTTGAACAGAGCGTAAATTTAATTAAATTGTAAGTTTCAACTATTATTTTTATCCCATTGTTTTTGGATAAAATAAGTTAGAGATGGATTTTAAGTACAAGTTTATTGATTTGATTTTGTAGTATTAAATTTCAGGAAAAAATGCAATTGTGGAAACGAGACTTTTACAATATTGGAAGATTGGACATTTGAATGTTAGTTTATGGCGTAATCTCCGCACCATAGAAATTAACAAATGCACAATAATATTTCTTGAATAGAAGACCAGAAAATCCATGTGGCACTAACGCCATAATTTTATTCGAATAGATGTTCAGAAACCTATCTAGTAATAATATCACAACTTTTCGAATAGAAGACCAGAAATCCTTCTAGCAATTATATCATACTTCTCTGAATAGAAGACCAAAAATCCTTCTAGCACTAATACCATAATCTCTAAATAGAAGATCGGAAATCCTTTTGGTAATAGTATCATAATTCTCCAATTAGAAGACCAGAAATCATTCTGGCAACAAAATCATAATTCTTTGAATAGAAGACCAGAAATCCTTATAGCAATAATATCATAATTCTCTGAATAGGAAACCTGAAAATAATCTAGTAATAATAATTTCTTAAATATAAGACCTCAAAACCATCTGGCAATAAGATAGAAGACAAAAATACCCTTTGACGATAATATAGAAGATGAAAAAACCATCCGACTATAGTACTGAAGACCAGAATACCTTCTGGCGATAATATAGAAGGCCGGAAAACCATCTAGCAATGATATAGAAGACCAAAATATCCGTTGATGATAAAGTAGAAGATCAGAAAATCATCTGGCAATAATATCACTTTCTTTTGCGCTAACGGAAAAGAAACTCCATTTTCCGATGAAGATTGCTTTAACTTTCCTTGGGAGCATAGTAGCTTATATTTGATTGTTCCTCATCTAAAAGATTTCTACAATCCATTCATTAGGATAAAATTTGTTCTTCTTATTTAATTTTTTTCACCTCTTACAACCATCTTTAGGCAGTGATGTAGCCTTTGAGTGAATCCTTTATTACCATCTTTAGATAATGATTTAGATTTTGATTGAACCCCTCATTGCCATCTCTAGGCAATGATTTAGTTTTTGACCATTATCACTCTCTTTGGTGATGAATTAAGATTTGATTCTCTTTCGCTTCTTATCACTCTCTTTAGTGGTGATTTAGGATTTGATTCTTTTTCGCTTCTTATCGCTCTTTTTAGTGATTATTTAAGCTTTGATTAACATCTTAGGCAATGATTTAGGTTTTTCCCCTTATCACTCTCTTTGGTAATGATTTAGGCTTTGATTTTCTTTTGCCCCTTATTGCCATCTTAGAGAATTATTTAGGTTGTTTGGTGCATTTAGTTAGCCATCTTACGTAGAAATAAAGATTTACCCATCCTCCCTTTGGGAAGCACTCCGGTCTCGCCTTATAGGTAGAAATAGAGGCTGGTTCGGTGCTTTGGCTAGGCCATCTTAGGCTGAACCAAATGCTTACTATATCTTTCCTCTAGAAGGCGCTCTGGCCAGGCTATGTAGGCAGGACCAAGGCTTGCAGTACTTTCGCCAGGCCATCTTAGGTGGGACCAATGGCTTACTTTGACCTCCCTCTTGGAGGTGCTTTGACTAGGCCCTTGTGGTGAGATCAAAGGCTATCATTCGCCCTAAACCACCATCTTAAGTAGTGATTTAGGCTTTTCCTTTTAGTTCCCTTCTTTCAGTTGACTATCCATTTTGTAGATATGCTTATCTCAATTTTATTTATTCATTCACTATAGGAAAGTATGGATTTAGATGTTTAGCATTCCAACTTCTCGCTATTACGTTGCCATCAGGTCCTGGTGGAACTACTTCATGAATAACAAAAGGACCTTCCCGATTTCACATAAGTGGTCTGTTTGACGGATTTTTTGTATTTGCCATGAATTTTCGGAGTACTAAGTCTTCTTTCTGAAATGATCTCCCTTTAACTTTGGATTATAATACCTCAACATCCTTTATTGACATTCGATCATTCGTATTGTTGCTTCATCCCTTAAATTGTTTATTAAATATAAGGATTCTTTCCTCAATTCTTGATTGGGATCAAATGCATATGCAATTCTTTGATGAAATGGAACCTCAACTTCAATTGGAAGCATTACTACGCATGCTTATGCTAAAGAAAAAGTGGTATATCATGTTGTAGTCTTAGTAGAAGTTCTATATGCCTAGAGTACTAGTAGTGGCTCTTCCACCCAATTTCCGTTTGCCTTGTCCAGTCATTTCTTAAGGTTAGTTTTAATAGTTTTGTTGGTAGCCTTAACGACCCCATTGGCCTTAGGATGAGCTATGGATGAAAAATCTTTGATTATTTCATTTTATTTGCAGAATCTATGATTCTTAACTTTCAAATTAAGTTCCATTATCAGACATTATCTAGTGTGATATTCCAAACCGTGTGACTATGTTTTTAATCACAAACTATAATACTTTTCCTACTATTATGTTTGATAATGGTTTTGATGCTACCCACTTGGTAAAATAATCAATGGCTACTACTGTGAACTTAGCTCCACCTTTGGATATAGGTAATGATTCCCTATGTATCAAGGGGACATGGACTAGAAATAAAGGTCAATTCAATATGGAATTGTTGAAAATTTATGACATTTCTCACACCTCCCTAGATTATTCATTGCGTCACTACTCATTTGGGGCCAATTAAAACCATGCCTCGTGACCTTCTTTGCTAATTTTGTTCCATTAGAATGATATCCACAGAATCTCTCATGTGTTTCTCTTAATAGTCTTAAGCCATTTTCCTGATAATATACCTTAGGTAAGGAAATGAATATCCTTTTTTATAGAGTGTTATGTTCATCATGGTAAAAGTTAGGACCTGATGCCTTACCTTTCTAGCTTCTCTCTTTTCCTTTGGTAGGTTTCCTTCCATGAAGAACTCAACAATGGGTGTCATCCAGTTTGTTTTGTATTAACTATTAATTTCTACATGAGAGGTTGCTTTTCGGTTTTCTTTATTGCCATTTGTCAATTCATTTTCCTCATCTGCTTGTATAAGGGTTCGAGATCTAGTCAATATAATGAATTCATTTTCAAATTTAGGGGCATTTTCCTTGATATTAGGATTTTCTTGAAAACCTATAGGCATAATTCGAGTTTCTAGTGCTCCCCATGAGCTAGCTAGTTTTGCCAAAGAGCCAGCTTGAGAAATTTTCCCTTTAGGGACTTGATGTATCGAGAAATCTTCAAATTGGGTCAGCATCTTTAACACCTTTTTACGTCAAGGACCAATTTGGCATCTTCTATTTGATACGTTCAACTGAATTACCATTAGTAAGGAATCACTTAAGATCTCTATCCTTGGAATTTTTAACTGTAAGGCCAAGGTGAGTCCTGCCACCCTCGATTCATACTCTGCTATGTTATTGGTAGCGAGAAATCCTAATTTCATGGCATAATATAATCGATGTTCATTAGAGGCAATGATCACATATCATGCACTAGATCCTTGCTCATTTGAAGCTTCATCAGTAAAAAATTGTCATATGGGTTTCAAATCCTTTTCCTTTTTTGACTATTCTTTAATGAAACATGTGTATTCATTTAAGAAGTCGGCCGAGCCTATCCTTTAATTGCTGCTCGGGGTCAGAATTCAATATCATATTAACTAAAATCTATTCCTAATTTTGCTAACCTTCCTGATGTCTTGTGTTTACTAAAAAAATTTCTTGAGCGAAAAATTGGCTAAGACTTTAATTGGATGTGCTTGGGCATACTCCCTTAGCTTTAAAGTAGTAAGCATAAACAGTATGCCAACTTTTCTATGACCGAATATCTAACTTCCACATCCTTGAGCCTTTTGCTAACATAGTATATCAGAAATTTAACTCCGTTTTCTTCCTTTATTAAGACGAAGCTTATTACATTCTCAGAAACTATCATGTAAAGATAAAGGTTCTCCCCTACAACTAGACTAGATAGGATTGAAGGCTTTTCAAGATGATCCTTCAGCTCTAGAAAACTTTTAGCAATCTTCCCCCTATTTAAATTTTTTCTTTTTCTTGATCACCTCTAAAAATGGTATGCACTTTTCAATGGAATTAGAGATAAATTTAGTTAACACTACAACTCTTCCATTTATGCTCATCACGTCCTTACTTATTTTTGGCTCTTCCATGTCCTTGATAGCTTGAATTTGGTCGGGATTAGCCTCAACTACCCGAGCGCTAAAAATGTATCTTCAGAATTTCCAAGACTGAATTCCGAAAGGGCATTTCTACAGATTGAGCTTTATTTGATATTTCCTTAGGACCCCGAATATCTTTTCAAGATCAGTAGATGACTTTCCACTTCTTGTGATTTAACTAGCATATAGTCAATATATACTTTCATGTTTTGCCTAATCTATTCTTTGAACATTCTGTTCACGAGGCTTTGACATGTTGCTTCGGCATTCTTCAGCCCAAAAAGGATTACTTTGTAGCAATATATTCCCCAATTTGTTATAAAACTCGTAGTTTCCTCATCCGGCTTAAACATAAGGATTTGGTTGTATCTAGGATATGCATCTATAAAGGACAAGTGGATTATGTCCACTTGTAGCGTCAATTAATTAATCTATTCTCAGAAGGGGCAACAATCTTTGGGACATACCTTATACATCAGTGTAATCAACGCATATTCTCCATTTTCCTTTGGATTTCTTGGCTAACACCGAATTGGCCAACCATTTTGGATAAAGCAGCTCTCTAATGTATCCATTTTCAAGTAACCTTTTGACTTCTTCATTCAAAGCATTAGCTCAGATCTTGTCAAGTTGGCCTTTTCTTCTATTGGATGGGTGTAATATTTGAATCTATGTTTGGAGCATGACTCCTGATTGTTAGATTTATTCCGACTATATCCAAATGAGTCCAAGCAAATACATCTTTATTGGATTGAAGAAACTTGACAAGCTCCCCTCTGGGTTTGCCATCTTGCTCTTTCCCAATCCTCACAGTATTTGTTGGATCAATAGATCTAAACATATCTCCTCTAGTTCTTAAGAGGGCTTTATTATCTCTTCATTGTTCTATAATCTAATTCGGTGACAATTTCCTTGCCATCTATATCTTCATCTGTCGGGTTTGCCTCTTTCCCTTCAGAAAAGTTAAATCTCTTTAGCACATTCTTAACATTTTCAGTTATACTCATCTTCTTATTTGCCTTGGATGGTTGGCATAGAGGACCACCATCCAAGGTCATATTGATTTTCATTTTGATCGATTCATCTTTCTTTGAATTGTAACAAGAAAGATTATATCTTTTGCATTGATCGAGGTAGAAAAATACAATTCTTGAGAGCTAATTTGTTCTCCCTTGATCGTTCCCCATCCACCGTGTAACAACCTAGAAATTTTAACGATTTAAATAACGTAATTAAATAATTTTTATAAAAATTAAATATTAAAATTTTGAAATGGAAATTTGATATTTAGAATACATCTATTCAAATGTAGCAAGTGTCAGATTTCCATTAGAAAATATGAAAGTTAGTTCTGTTATGTAATTTTCAATTTCAATTTAAAATCAATTAAATTGATGGAAATAAAATATTTTTAAAATCTGAATATTTTTATATAACAAAAATGTAAATCAATTTTTGAGTGAGACATCATATTTCGTTTCACCACATTTTGACTACATTAGCTTCATTTATCTTATTTTCGATGTTTTAGCAGCATTTTGGCAGCGAATATCAATTTTTGATAGGAGAGTCGTGTCACTCACATTTGTGTACCATTCTATTCATCTTCTCATGCTGATCTCCGTAGTAGATTCATTCCTGTATTTCGGCATGCGTCGAAGCATGTGAAATGATTTCCATATCGGTTCCACATTTAGGCTTTTGGGTTCCTGTGTCTATTCAACTGTCCTACGTGTAATATAAGAGCCATTAGCATTTAATATATCTCTGAATTCAACCCGTGACCTTTACTATCCCTAGCTTCAATTTATAATTTTTGGTTCGTTCATTGTTTTGGTTCTCTGTTGTCTCCCTTTATTTCTGTCACTTTATAAAGACAAAAATATAAAAATATATTATATGTTGCTTTTGAGAATCCTATAAGCTGCTCATGTCCAACCGCTACCCGCTTTCTTCTACTTTCCTTGGACCCATTCCCTTTGCGTGCCTTCCTCCTCTCCATTCCATTTTCCATCACCAAACCTACACAACTAAACCCACATCTCCCCTCATCAACAACCATCCACCATAAAGCGACAGCCGACCTCATCCGCAACCCTTCCTTTTTCCACCATCTCACAACTACATCCGAACGGCCTCTCTACCTTCCCTCCGGCCCTACCAAGATCCAAGCAGCCTCCTGCCACCTTATCCCCTCCACCGCCATACACGGTAGCCGAGCAACCAACATGCAGCCTAGATCCAAAACCCACAGTGTAACGATCCATAAATTTTCAATAAATAAATTGGCTAATTTAATTGGATCTTTGTAATTAAATTTAGAATGAAATAAAATTTTATAATTTACAATGAAATTGAATGTTAGAAATTTTATGTAGCAATTGTAAATAAAAATTTACAATGTAGAATGAAGTTGCAATTAAATGAAATAATGTACAATGTTGCACTTAGTTATAAAATATGGAATAGGTAAAAATTAATGAATTTATTAAACTGGTAAAGGTAAAAATTTATTGCATTAAATAAATTGGGAATTTAATTTCATTAAAGGTAATTAAATATTATCTTAACGTAAAATTTAGATAAATTTTGAAATTAATGCTAACTCCATTCAGAATATGACAATTGGTGAAATATTTGGTTGGTAAGCATATATTATAAGTTACCCGTTTAATTAGTTGATGGAATTTGAATTTGAAATAAATGTATATAAAATAAATAAAAGTTACATTAATGTGAGAAGCAATACAATGTTTAGAGGTTGTTAAACTAGAGTGTATTTGGAAATAAAGTTCATTTAAAGGTTAAGTAATTATAAGGTTGTTTTTGATAAAAAAACGTTACTTTAATAATTATTAATATAGTAACGGAAGTGTGAAGGAAAATTTAATAGAACAATGCGAAATTAAAGTTAATGATTTATGAACTTGCATAAAATTCCAATTATAAAAAATAATCTAAAATGTATGTTTGACTATAAATTGTACACAAGTAAATAAATGGATTGAGAAATTAAAGGAAAGTATTAAATTTATTAATGTAATCAAACATTGTTAGCAGTAATTGGAATAACTTAAGGAATTATGTTAATGCAAGTTAGTAATTTATAAACTTGAATGAACATTTCCAATTTAATACAATAATGCAAATGTTTAGTATAAATGGAATATAATAAGAAAATTTGCAATTATTGTATTAATGAGTGAAATAATAATAGATAGTAGTTGTTATGAAGGATAAACATACAAGTACTATAAAGAGATATAATGGTGACAAAGGTAGTCATTACTAGTAATTTACCAAAAATTAAATAAAAGTGATTAAATTTTACTTTAGTGACAATTTATATTATAAAGGAAAAGGATGAATGTAAATTAAAATAGTAACGAATTGATAGAATTTAAGAAATAAATTTAAAGTTATATTAACTGATGTAATAATACGCTGTAAACTATAATTTGACATAGTCAAAGTTAGGTAAGTAATTTTATTATGGGTCATTTCATAATAGAATATGAATGGGAAACAACCAGGCAATTTGTAATAATTACTAATTGTTTACCTATTTATTGAATTTAATAAATTAGATCTAAATCCATTGAAATTAAACATAATAAAATACTACACTAATATGAATTTAGTTGATTACCGGAAAACATTAGGGAAATTTGATTTACAGTAAGGTTGAATTTACCCATAAGATAATGAGTGACTGAATAAAAAGAACAGAAATCAAGATTTATTACTTTTATTTTAATAAATTGGATTTATTAAAATTAAATGAAATAAAATGTTTAAAATTTTACGTTAATTGAAATAAAGAAGGAATGTGAGGATATCCAATGTAATATATTTTGAATCCAATGCTAATTTCATCCAGTTGATAGTAATGAATTGAATAATAGAGAGAAAGTAAAATTTAATAGAATTATTGAAAGTTAATTTAAATTTCGAAATATAATGAAAACTGGAAGTTAATACTGGAATCGATAAATTAATAAACTCTAAATTGACATCTAAACTTGTTTAAATCATTGTAAATGTTTGAGAAATATAAAGGTGATAAATTTGTTGATTTTAGAATTTAAATGGGAAGTTTGATTTAATTATTCAATTATTAAATTATTTAATTAATATAAAAATAGCCATTTTGGCCACTGACTCGGATTTCAAAGAAACCAGTTTCATCGGATCTGTAACGGTGAATTATTATATGGTTTCAAGTTTTGTAGCGATCGGACTTGTCGTTGATCGTACGGACTTGAAACGCCTTGAAATCAATGAAATTAAAATCATTTTGAAATCGATATGAAAATATGTTTTTAGCATAACTTCTTCATACGATGCAATTTGAACCTAAAACCTTTTCCATTGCGTTTAGAATATTTTAAAACACCTATTTTGATATATGGGTTTACCCAGTTTCATTTCGGGGATAGAACGGCCTTTTTGGGCCACTTTGTCGTTAGCACGTACATCTATCTTACCCGATCCATCCTATTTCAACTTTGCCTATAAATATCTTGCTATAAACCCTAGCCTCCCTAATTCTCATTTGTCTGTATGTAAATTTATTCTATTCCTCCTCCTCAATGGCAGACAAACAAACCCTAGATCCGATTGCATTTCAAAATCAAAGTCAAAAATCCAAAGTCCTCAGAAAAATTCAAAAATATATATACGTTGAACCTCTCGACGAGCGCAACTCAGATCTGCAATTTGTTTCACGATTCGAGTTATTGTTTGTACTGGAATCAGTGATTAAATTCTGGCCGTTCGTACGTACTTTCACAATTTTGACAGTGGATCTTCGTTCGTAGGCCAATCGGAGGGCATGTATGTGTTGTTGTCGACGAGCCGAGCTCATCCATGAGGCTCTTTTGGATCTTAGGCGCCTAGGATCGCCTGTATTCGCCATCTAAGTGATGGCGGCCGCGAGATGGAACAAGAGGTTCCAGGAACGCGCGTGGGGTCTCTGGGGTCGGCTAGACGAGGGAAGAGGTATGGCATACTCGGATCTGGTTGAAGAGTTAAGGATTGGTGGCAAAAATTTGGAGGAAGTGGACGTTGTGGCGGCTCTGGCTTGTATCTCGTGTAGGGTTTCGAACTGGGCATGGTACTGGAGAAGACGCGTGAGTGAGGAGAGTTGATGTGGCAAATTATGAGTGGTTTATTTATTTATTTATTTATTTTATTCTTTGATTCAAATCTTCTACCTTCAATAACTTTCATATATGATATCCAATTTACGTGCGGTTTCCTTCGCTAGGTTCGTATTGGAATTCCGGACATTTTGGCGCTAGTTTGGACGGATTTGGAGACTGTCAAATTTTTGGGTTTAAATTGGATTTAAATTCAATTTAAATTAAAAAGGTGAGTGTTTTAACCCACTCACAACTTCTAAGATTTCTTATGTTTGTTAAATTCATTTATGATGTGATTTTAAATTTATTTATAGCTGT
The DNA here is from genome assembly GCA_030765085.1 of Allium cepa. NCBI lineage: Eukaryota > Viridiplantae > Streptophyta > Magnoliopsida > Asparagales > Amaryllidaceae > Allium > Allium cepa. The sequence continues at coordinate 554,930,345 of CM060931.1, read as the reverse complement.
TTGGCATATATTTCATCATTATCTCAGTTAATTTTCATTTATTTAATTAACTTGTTATTTAAATTTATTATTGCATATAAACTGCCAGTAAATGCCTGTTATTTATTACCTGTACATATTGATGTATTGTTTGAATTGGATGATTATTGTGATAAATGGGTGTATGATTTTATGATGGATGAATGGATGTTTATTTATATCATCATAATTGCAAGTTGTTATGCATTTTATTGCATTTGGGATTGCGGTTTGAAATGATACATAGCCGTAAATTGTCATTTTTAAATTGCGGATTGAAATGATAAATATCCGTATCACTTGACCATAGGGTAGAAAATTTTATACAGACACTGCGGTATATATATATATATATATATATATATATTTTATAGCGATTTCTATGGTTTTGTAAAGATATATATATATGGTTTATGGGATATTGATTTGGTTATTGATAAAGGTTATTTTATATATAGTTAAATTTTTGTTTTTAAGTTATGTATAAAATTTACTTGAAGCATAAATGAGGTTAATAATCAAGTTTGATTTTTTGAGATCAAATATGATTAAGCATTCGTTTAAATTTAATTTCTGGAGTTTAAATGACTTAAATGAGAATAAGGTTAGAAGATGAATATTAAATTAATTTGGAATCTAATAAAAATTAGAATTTGAAATGATATGATTTTTATAACTTGATTTTGTGTTGAGTGATTTAAATGAATATCAGGTTAATTTAAATGAATATATCAAGTTAAATAAATTGAAAGAATATCCAGTTATGTGAAGTTAAAGGTTTTACTTAAATTATATTGAATTTATTAAGTAAACTTTTCAAATCTAAATAATAATAAGTGAATTTTATATATATGGAATTATCAAAGAATTTGTTTTGAAATGGTGGATTATTTAAAGCTTTGAAACATAAGAATTGAAATGGTTTATTTGGAAGCTTAAATCGGTATTTGGAATTGATTTGTGAAATTAAAAGAATCTATTTTATTTTATAAGGTAATTTAATATTTAACCATTTAAGAGGTGGAAGTTTGTTTCAAAGTTATGATTTTCAAGGTATTATAATTTGAAAGTTTTATATTCAAGAGTTTTTTATTTCTAAATGTCATACTTTGAAAGCACAAGATTTTTGGAAAGGGTATATTTGAAATTAATATTGATTTATGTCTAAATGATATCAAATTTGATTTGGGTTTTTAAAGAAAATGATATCATATTTATATATAGTTTTGAAATGGATATTATATTCTGGTTTTAAAGTATAAACTATTTTGAAAGGACCGCGGTGTTATAATAATGTTGGTTGTTGAAGAGACCAGAATTGGAAGTTGTCATACTCTCTGCCAATTTCGAAAACCACTTTAACAACCGTGTACGCGGTCGACATTCCAGAATGAAGTAGGATAGAACGGGTTTTTGAACCTGAAACCTTTTCCATTACATTTAGAATATTTTAAAACGCCTATTTTGATATATGGATTTACCCAGTTTCGTTCCGGGGATAGAACGGGTTTTTTGGGCCACTTTGTCGTTAGCACATACATCTATCTTAACCGATCCATACTATTTCAACTTTGCCTATAAATATCTTGCTATAAACCCTAGCCTCCATAATTCTCATTTGTATGTACGTAAATTTGTTCTATTCCTCCTCTTTAATGGCGGACAAACAAACCCTAGATCCAATTGCAATTCAAAATCAAAGTCAAAAATCCAAAGTCCTCAGAAAAATTCAGAAAAATATATATGTTGAAGCTCTCGACGAGCGCAACTCAGATCTACGATTTGTTTCTCGATTCGAGTTATCGTTTGTCCTAGAATCAGCGATTAAATTCCGTCCGTTCGTACGTACTTTTGCGATTTTGACGGTGGATCTTTGTTCGCAGGCCAATCGGAGGGCATGTGTGTGTTGTTGTCGACGAGCCGAGCTCATCCATGTGGCTCGTTTGGATCTTGGGAGCCTAGGATCGCCTGTATTCGCCATCTAAGTGATGGCGGCCGTGAAGTGAAGGAAGAGGTTCCAGGAACGCGCGTGGGGTCTCTGGGGTCGGTTAGACGAGAGGAGAGGTATGGCATACTCGGATCTGGTTGAAGAGTTAAGGATTGGTGGCAAAATTTTAGAGGAAGTGGACGTTTTGGCGGCTCTGGTTTGTATCTCGTGTAAGGTTTTGAACTGGGCACGGTACTGGAGAAGAGCGTGAGAGGGGAGAGTTGACGTGGCAAATTATGAGTGGTTTGTTTTTTTATTTATTTATTTTATTCTTTGATTCAAATCTTCTAACTTCGATAACTTTCATATACGATATCCAATTCACGCGCGATTTTCTCCACTAGGTTCGTATTGGAATTCCGGACATTTTGGCGCTTGTTTGGATGGATTTGAAGACTGTCAAATTTTTGGGTTTAAATTGGATTTAAATTCAAAAGGTGAGTCTTTTAACCCACTCACATCTTTTAAGATTTCTTATGTTTGTTAAATTCATTTATGATGTGATTTGAAATTTATTTATAGCTGTTTGACGTATATTTCATCATTATCTCAGTTAATTTGCATTTGTTTAATTAACTTGTTATGCAAATTTATTATTGCATATAAATAGCCAGTAAATTATTATTTAATTTACTTTGCATAATAAACTGGTAGTAAATGCCTGTTATTTATTACCTGTAGATATTGATGTATTGTTTGAATTGGATGATGATTGTGATAAATGGATGTATGATATTATGATGGATGAATGGATGTTTATTTATATCATCATAATTGCAAGTTGTTATGCATTTTATTGCATTCGGGATTGCGGTTTGAAATGATACACAACCGTAAAAAATTTATTTTTAAATTGCAGATTGAAATGATAAATATCTGTATCACTTGACCATAGGGTAGAAAATTTTATACAAACACCGCGGTATATGTATATATATATATATATATATATATATATATATTTAAAGTGATTTCTATGGTTTTGTAAAGATATATATTTGGTTTATGGGATATTGATAAAGGTTATTTTATATATAGTTAAATTCTGGTTTTTAAGCTATGTATAAAATTTATTTGAAGTATAAATGAGGTTAATAATCAAGTTTGATTTTTTGAGATCAAATATGATTAAGCATTCATTTAAATTTAATTTCTGGAGCTTAAATGACTTAAATGAGAATAAGGTTGGAAGATTAATATTAAATTAATTTGGAATCTAATAAAAATTAGAATTTTAAAGGATATGAGTTTTATAACTTGATTTTGTGTTGAGTGATTTAAATGAATATCAGGTTGATTTAAATGAATATATCAAGTTAGATAAATTGAAAGAATATCCAGTTATGTGAAGTTAAAGGTTTTACTTAAATTATATTGAATTCATTAAGTAAAATTTTCAAATCTAAATAATAGTAATTGAATTTGATATATATGGAATTATCAAAGAATTTGTTTTGAAATGGTGGAATATTTAAAGCTTTGAAACATAAGAATAGAAATGGTTTATTTGGAAGCTTAAATCGGTATTTGGAATTGATTTGTGAAATTAAAAGAAGCTATTTTATTTTATAAGGTAATTTAATATTTAACCATTTAAGAGGTGGAAGTTTGTTTCAAAGTTATGATTTTCAAGGTATTATAATTTGGAAGTTATATATTCAAGAGTTTTTTATTTCTAAATGTTATACTTTGAAAGCACTATAATTTTTGGAAAGGGTATATTTGAAATTAAAATGATATTATATTGATTTGTGTCTATATGATATCAAATTTGATTTGGGTTTTCAACGAAAATGATATCATATTTATATATAATTTTGAAATGGATATTCTATTCTGGTTTTAAAGTATAAACTATTTTGAAAGGACCGCGGTGTTATAATAACGATTTGTTGTTGAAGAGACTGGGATCAAAAGTTCTCATACTCTCTTCTAACTCCGAAAACCACTTTAACAACCATCTACGAAGTGGAGATTCCAGAATGAAGTAGGATGGTGGTGGCGTTTCCTTTAAGGTAAATATGTGGACCCAACTCCTATGAGTTGGTATAAGGTGGCTAAAACAGAAGCGATTCTCGGGCCAATTGAGGTAGCACCTTTGATCGGACACATCCCTTCGATTTTATACTTTGACTTTTGGATTGATTTGGTGGCCACTTTTGATTTTTCTTTTTGGGGGTGTGGCTCGAGGTGGGCGGTAGCTACGGCTACGCGTTACTACCAGCCCGGATGCGTAATTGGTATATCTACCCTGGCATTGCCTAGTTGTGCCGTGTCACCTAACCTATCGCGCCTTGTACGAGTTTGGTTTTCTCCCGTAGCCCGTGGAATATCTAGGGTAGTCTCCCGATCTGGAGATGCGCTGATATTGGATGGACTACTGGGACTATTACCGTATTAAGGGGGAGATTGGGTAACTCCTTAACGCTATTTAAAAGTAAGTTTATTTTACAATTAGACACTATTATAATAGTGAAATATACTACATAGTAAATAGTTTAACGGATCCTTAGGAGATGTAAATTCCGAGCATCTCTTGAGTTACTGCACTCATATTTATTTCTGTTGATTTAACTTACATAAGAAATTTTAGTTCTGACTCGAATGTTTTGTCTTTTCAATTCGCTCGGGTCAGTCTGAGCATTTCAGGATCGAAGACTTTATTTCTGGAGGACGAAGATGAAGATTTCATTATTATTATTATATTATATTGTTCCACTACACACTGTATTCCGCTGCATCGATTTTATTCGTTGGTATGTGCAACTCTGATATATATTGTATAAGTAATATTAAATATTTTGTAAACAGCTTCATGAACTGTATATTTGATTATTATATTTTATCCTTCCACCGCGAGATTCTATTTTGTTTTATTTCTTTCTTGTTTTTCTTATTTACCCCATAAGGATCCGCCCTTCCGTATGGTTTGAATTGGCACGTGTGTCGATTTAAAGCATGTGAAAAGGCGGGATGTTACACACACCCTCACCTACATCTCCTAACACCCCATGTGATAGCATCTCCAACCTGCTCATCCTCCATAGCCCATAGACGAGCATCCTTCCTTTCTCCACACACGAAAACAATCCCTCCACCTTGCTCAATCTGTCCATGTCGCCGCCAACTAGCCTCGCGACTACCAGACTTCGCCCCTCACCACCGTTTGCCTATGACAACCTCTCCAAGCCCACACGAACTGCCACCTATCAGCCACCTCAGCCAGGCAACAACCATTCCCTCTCTATTCTTGCTTTAATTTGCTGTGGAAATACTATAATATATAAAGTAATGTATATATATTTCTCAAGACTTCTCTTAACAAACACCACCTGACCGAATCGTTGTTGTCTCTTCAACCTTCGAGCAGCCAAGCTTCTATTCCTTTTAGGCCTTCAACACTGTTCATTACTTTGTTTTCATATGTTTCCTATTCCACATTCCTCTTAAAAAAAGATAAGGTATATATATGTATTACACACAGATATATACATATATACACATATATATAAATATATATTGTTTTCTATTGAATTTAAGATATTTAACTTGTCGCGGCCATTTTTGCCTATCGATGTCCAGTTTCTAGCTATGATTTGCCTTGTGCTTGCTGTACGTGGATTATTTCAGTAGCAGTTTGTCTCCTGTCTAGCTATTCCGTTTGTTCCATATCTGTGTCCCTGTCCGTTTGCATCGTTCTTCGCTATCATTGTTTTTCTCTAGCCTCGGAAGGTGAGCAATCACTCATGATTAACGTTCTTATATTTAGTAAATTTAATTTATATGAAAATATGATTGAAATATGTTGTTAAATTTGAGTTAGTTAGAAATTAAATTGTTAAATAAGATATGTTATTATTTTAAATTGTTAATTGTCGTACGATACCGATAACATGTTGTGTGTGTATGTGTCCACACATACACATATATATATTGTTATTTAATTGTTAATTATGATATGTGCTCATCACTGATATGTTATTTTATATTTTTATTCTATTGCGCTCACACTGCAAGTTCTGTAACGACCCGGTATTTTCAACCATTCGCATCCATTATAAGTGTATGGGTAGACACTCATGCCGAAATTGAATTGCTCAAAATACCGCGTTGTAAATAAAAATTTGGCAAATCTCAGAATATACAGTAAATAAAATCACAGATCACAGACACAGAGTAATGATAATGCAGCGGAAGTAAAAGAGGAGATAGTAGTCCATGAAGCTACTATATAAAATACGAGATACATCAGAGTTAAATAAGATACAACAGAAGAGTAACAGGATACATCAGGTACAAATCAGATACATCACTAAACCACTGGATACTGAAACAATATAGATGACTGGATCTTCAAGGAAAGCTCTAACGCCGAAGGTGAATTTTGAATGCTAACTCAATCAATCTGACCCGAGCGTAAAGCAAAACACAAAACCCTCGAGTCAGGACATAAATACTTATAAACTGTAAATCAACTCAAGTGAACAGTAACAAAATGCATCAGTAACTTAAAGGATCCTTGGGACCGCCCATCCTCTAAGGATCCGTTAAACTATTTACTATGTAGTAATATACGCTATATACGGTAGTGTCTAATCAGTAAAGTATAATCATATAGAAAATAGCGTTAAGGGGATGGTGAACCTTAACGCGGTCGGATCTTTAAAACCAAAATCGAAGTGGGCTCGATATAAGGATATGACATGGCATGCGAGGCAATGCCAGGGTAGATACACCGTTTGCACTCCCGGACCGGTGGTGACGGCAAGCCAGCAACTTCCGCCCACCTCGAAGAATACCCCCGAATCAAAGTGGCGCAACCGAATCGAATCACAACAGTAATAGAATGGTTTCCGATGGAGCATGCTCGATGAAAGGGTGTGACCCTTTGTGTAGCCCGGTATAGCTCCTGTTTTAGTCATATATGCCAACTCACGGGAGTTGGGTCCACGTAATATATACCTCGAGAACGTCGCCACCATCCTACTTCATTCTGGAATCTCCACCGCGTACACAGTTGTTAAAGTGGTTTTCGGTATTGGCCGGCTATAAGACAATATCCAATCCCGGTCTCTTTAACAACCAATCGTTATTATAGCCCGTAGTTATAACTTTTAAAACAATATTTTATACTTCAAAATAAAATATCCTTTTCAATCCAAATCTTTATCAAAATAAAGATTAAATCATTTCCAAAACCATTTCAATATATCATCGTAAAATATCTTTCAATTCAAATATTTATCAAAATAAATATCAAGTCGTTTCTAACCATTTCAATATATTAAATTTTCATACCCTTTCAACACTACCTTTCAAATCATTTTAATATATCAAAATATCATAACCTTTCAAAGTTTCAGCTCCAAAATATCATATCTTTCAGAACTTCTTTTTAAATCATGTTAATATCAAAATGTCCTATCTTTCAAACTCCGTTTTTCAAATCATTTAATATCAAAAATATCATATCTTTCAAAACTTCATTCCAAATCATTTTAATATATCAAAATATCATATCCTTTCAAAACTTCATTTTCAAATCATTTTAATATATCAAAATATCGTATCTTTTCAAAACTTCATTCATTTCAAATCATTTTAATATATCAAAATATCGTATCTTTTCAAAACTTCATTCATTTCAAATCATTTTAATATATCGAAATATCGTATCTTTTCAAAACTTCATTCATTTCAAATCATTATTCATTTTATTCAATCTAAAATACCATTTCAATTCATAATTTAAAACAGTTTATATTCCAAAAATTCTTTTTTTTTTCCATTTCAATGAATTTATTATGCTTAATAATTAAATTATTAAATTTCCAAAAATTTCAACTTCCAAAGTTCATTTATTCACTTAAGTTTATCAAAACAGTGAAAATTCACTTTTCGCATCATTTAGAAAACTCTACGGAAAGTTACATTCAAAACAGTTCAATTTAACAAAAGACAACGTTTAAAAATGTTGTAATAGAGTTTTCTTAAATTTCAAATAAACTTAGTTAAATTCAAAAATCATAGTACTTACAACAATTTCTATAATAGTTTTTTTTCAATAGCTTTTTTTTAGTTCATTATCATCAACTACAGTATTTACAATTGCTGTAATATCATTTACATTGTAATTAATATCATTTCAAAAATGCAGTCAATTAACTTCAAATATTCAATAAAATTTCTCAACCAGTTATATTTTTATTAAAACATTTTTAACTTATAAAGTCATACATTTTCACATTTATAACATCATTTAATTTTCCTCAAGTTCATGATTTTACAGGGTTAAATTTCCATTCAAAAATCAAGATTTAATAATAATTCACTTATTAAAATGCAATGTTGAATTTTTAAAATCTATTACATTAAATTTCAACTTAACACTTAAGTTCAAATTCTCAAATATAACTTTGTTTTATTTTTATTTACTTAACTAAAAGTTCACTTTTACGTCAATTTCATAAATTTACAATTCTAGTTATATTTCAAAGTTTCAACTTAAAATATTTATTCATTTCACATTTCAACTTTATTAAAAAATCATAAATATGATAAAAATCATTTTAAATTCATTTAAATTCAAATTATCATAAATTTATCATAATTTCATATTCACTTTAATTTCCAATTATAATTAAATCAAATTTTCCAAAATAACTTACGTTCAAAATTTTCATTAATTCATTTCACTTACAATTGTTCAGAAAATCAATAATATTTTACAAAAATCATTTTTTATTAAATCTCAAATCAAAATATTATAATAATTAAATTTCTAAAATATTTTAAAAATTTTAGAAAAACATATTTTAACTACGGGCCTGTATAAAATTTTCTACGCTAGGTAAAGTGATACGGGTAATATATCATTTCAACCCGTAATTTACAAAGAAAAATCCGGGTTTTATCATTTCAAACCCACAATCCCAAGTCAAAATGAAAATTTTAAAACCATTCAGGCCTATCATTTCAGCCCATAACATTTTTTTTCTAACAGGGAACTTGCAGTGTGATCGTATGCAGAAATAATATAAACAAGGTCAATATCACTATATACAGTCATATATCAGATGTCAGGTGAAAATTAACAGTTTTAACATGGTAATAATATGGTAATAACATGGCATAGCATATCATATGATCATCATTATCTTGCATAAACATTTTATATTACTAAACACTTGTCATCAATTCACTTCTCATAAGTATAAATGTCAGAGTGAGAAAGACTCACTATTTCAAGCTGAAGACCAAAACAACAAACACAAGTGCGATTCCAAAAGCACGAAAAGCACGATGACAAGACTATGGACATGAGTGGAGAACGAATCCAATCTACAACTCTTGTGTACAACCCAAAACAAATAATCAAAACAACAAAATTCAATACGACTTTAAAATGCAATAACATTGAAATAAAAGGAGATACGACTACGCAGTCTTTTGCTTTGCCTTCTCTATTGTTTGGTATGGCTTTGGGGTCTGATGTGGTTCAGATGTGGTCAGGTTTTGGGTCAGGTTTGGGCTAACATAGCTCGGGTTCAAGGCAAGACAAGGTGGAGTTTGTACATGAGGAGGTGATGTGGTTTTGAAGGCAATTAGGTGGTTTTTGGTCAAAACAAGGGCTCAGCCTTAAGGATTGGGCTCGGCCTGTGATGTGTCATGACTGGACAGAGGTGAGGAGGGGTGTGTTGTGGTCAGGTCTGGGGAGTGGTGGCGGCTATGGTGGTGGTTTGGGTGGTGGTTGAAGTGGATGAGCATGTAGAGGTCAAATAAGCATGGATCTAGGCATCTAGGTTGTAGTTTGAGGGGTTTGACCATCAAAAGGGGTTCGGCCATGGTCAGATCTGATGGGGTAGATGGTGGTGATGGTTGGGAAGAGATGTAGGTGGTGGTGGCCGTGGCTATGGAGGAGAGGCCAAGCAATACACATGAGAAAACAAGGCAAAATATAAGAAAACAATGGAAAAAGAAGAGCAAAAAGAAGAGGAATAGATGAGCCATTATCAAACCTTTCTAGCCGTGAAAAATGAAGTGGAGAGGAATGTTTTCACGTGAAAATGAGGTGAGAAATGCACAGCTACAATAAAGAAAGGAACGGTCAAAGGAAATTAAATCTATTAATTGGAAAAGAAACGGAAGAAGAAACGTTAAAACGGTTTTACGTTTCTTTGCTTTCAAACCTTTTAAACTTCCTATATATATTCATATACATCTTAAATAACTGAAAACACTTATAAATTTCAGTTAGAATTCGAAAATATAACAGATAAACAAAATATTAATAATTAATTATTAATTAGATATGATTAAAATAAGAAAAATGGCACAGAAAATGAAAACTAGACTTAGGAATTAGAAATAACTTCAATACACTTTGGAAAAAATTTCTTAAATTTAAATACATGTAAAATGAATAAAATAAAGTAAAACACAGCAATAAAAGTGGATGTATAAAATAAATCAATAAATTGATGTATTAATTGCAAAAAGAAAACGGATAAAACGCCTTTACGTTTCAGGCTTTTAAGATCTCTTAACTTTCTAAACCTTTTGCATTTCCTTTTATTTTTAATTTTATAAAAACAAAATAAACTCAGAAATGTTATTTAAAACCGAAACTAAGTAAGAACAAAATAAAATAAATAATTTATTTTAAGTAAAATAGAAAAAGGAAATAAGAAATTGCTTAAAAATAGCAACCCTGACATAAAAATTACAAGAAAATCTCCAATGACTTTGAAAAATTTATTACTTCACAAAAAAAATATTATAACACAAAATTTGAATTAAAAATGGTTTTAAAACATTTTCAAGGTAAAATAATAATTTAATTTTTATTAAATAGAAAGTTAAATAAAGAAAAATGCAGTAAATACCAACTAGGCTTTATAAATTGAAATAAATTCAAATAAACTTTAGAAAAAATATATTATCATTTTAAAAATACTTAAAAGTCAAAATATACATAATATAACATATTATCACATATTAACATAAAATAAAACCAAGAAGAAGTAATTTATACAATTTAAAATAGTCATTGTTAAATAACCCTATATACGCACAATATTGTAAAGGGTATAACTTTCACAATTTACATCCAAATTCAACGGAACGAAAAGTGGTGTTCTTAGAATTTTATGTACTTTCATAATAAAAGAAAAAAATTAAAATTTTAAACTTTTAAAATTTTAAGTTGAAAGTCACAGTTTGACTATTTTGACCAAAATCAGCATTTTAGGCAAATATTCAACTTACACAAGTTTAGAATTATAACTCATAAAAATCAAGATTATATTTAAATAATAAATTTAATCATTTCAAATAAGTAAAATAAGTTTTTAAATCAAAATCTTACATTAAAAATAATTAAAATATACAATAAAATAATTACAAGATACATGGTTGTTACAAGTTCCATGTTAGTTTAGGAATTCCCTATGAATTGAAATGATACATACTCGAATGATATTATAGATTAGGGAAAATCATTATGGGTTAAAATGATAAATACAAGCGATTTTATTGAATTTTAATTCGGGATTGCGGGTTGAAATAATATATACCCGTAAATATTAAATTGTTGTGGATTGAAATGATAAATATCCGTATCACTTGACCATAGGATAAAGAATTATATACGGACACCGTTGGTCTATTTTGAAAAATGATTTCCAATGTTTTGAAAGGAAATATATGGTGTTTAATAAATATTTATTTTCAAATATAATATAAAGGTTTAATTTTAATATATTTATGAACATAGATTTTTAAATTAAATGTTTTGGAAAATATAAAATTATAAGATAAAGTTTTAAAATGTAATGTATAAAATTTTACTTATGAATTTATTATTTTTGAAACGTATAAAATAGGATTTAAAATAGATTTAATAATAAGGTTTAATTTAATTTAAAAAATAATTTGATTAATATATATAATATATTTTAGAATATTTATTTAAGATTCATATCATTATTTGGAAATAGTTTTTATAAAAATGTTAAGTGGTTGGAAAGATGAACTGAAATCGATTTGAAATTTTATTCGTTAAGAATTGTATTTAAATAAAATTGATTTGCAACTTTTTGATTTGAGATTTTAAAGATATGATTTTTATAACTTGATTCTGATTAAAGGGGATTAAACGAATATTTAAATAAAAATGAAATTTAATATTTATTTTAGATTCAAATTTTGAATTTGAGATTTTATTTAAATGTTTATTAAAGGTGATTAAGTGAATATTTTAGAATTAAATAAATTCAAGTTAGGTATTTAATATTTTAATTTTGATCTAAAACTGTAATATGGGATTTAATTTAAGTGGTTATTAAAGATGATTACATGGATATTTTCAAATTTAAATAAAATTAAAGTTGAATTCTGAAATATAAATGAAATTTATAAAATTGAGTTATTGCAAATGTTTAAATTGAAAATGGTTTTAATTTTGTAATTCAAACCTGGATTTAAAGTCAATATAAACTAAATGTTTTTAATGACAATTGAACTGAACCTTTAATCTTTTTAATTGAAATTATTGAACTGAGATTGATTTAAATTGAAGTTGAAACTAAATTCGATTTGAGTTAATTTTCAAAATTGGAGGAAACTATTTTAAGTATATAAACTGTTTTATTATATAAACTATTTTAATATATAAACTATTTAATCTATAACCTATTTTTAAATATAAACTACTTTTAATTTATAACTATTTCAATATATATAAACTATTTTCGATATTTAAACTGTTTAAGTTGGAACTTCTATGACTTAGATTTAATAGATTTAAATGTGAGTATTTTGATATGAAGGTTTGAACTATTTTGTGGTTATGATTTTAGAAGTGAATATGAATTCGAAAGTGAATATCATTTTGAAAGTGATATGATTTCTAAACTGATATGATTTTGAAATGAATTTGATATTTTGACAATGGACAGCTTGAAATCTAAAATGACCAAGGTGTGAAATAAGCGTTTGGTTGTTAAAGTGAACAGGATCGAATATTGTCATACACTCTGCCAATACCGAAAACCACTTTGACAACCGCGTACATAGTGGAAAATCCATAATGAAGTAGGATGGTTTGGCGACGTCTATATGAGGTAGGAACGAAGCCCGGACTCCCTCGAGTCAGCTGATGTGGCTAAAATAGGAGCTATACCTAGCGAAGTGGGGTCGCTCCACCAATCGGGCACATTTTTTATGTACCATTTTATTACTTTGTGATTTGATTGGGTGCACCTTTGATTTGGGAGTGTGTCTCGAGGTGGGCGGGAGTAGCTTATAGCGTTACCACCAGTCTGGAAGTGAAAACGCAGAATCCTACCTTGGCATTGCCTCGCGTGCCTTGTTACATGCCTTATCACATCTTCTATGAGTTTGTTTTGTACTGTACCTATGGAGTTCCCTCTGATACCTCTCCAGTTTACAGAGGAATTACAGTACTGTATAGACTACGGGAATATATAAAAATGTGTTAAGGGGAATATAGGTAACACCTCAATGCTATTTTAATATTTTACTTTACTATAGACATTATGTATGTCGCGTATTGTACTATATATGTAGATGGTTTAACGGATCCTTAAGGAATGGAATCCCAAGCATCCTTTAAGTTACTTGCATTTCACTTGAAATTTCACTTCAGTTTATTTGCTTGCATAAGAATGTTAATCCTAATTCGAGCGTTTGCATTTTGCTTTATGCTCAGGTCAGATTGAGTGTCATAACATTTGAGACTCACCTTCGGAGCTTGGAGCTTTACATGGAAATCCATCTCCATCTATTCTGCTTTGCAATTACTTTAGTTATCTCCAGTTGTCTATGTTTAGATTTGTCATTTGCTTTTGTACTAGTGACTTCTTTGTAGTTGGAATTTTCTGTTGTATTTGGTTCGGACTCTGATGTTCAGTAGAAGCTTCACGAACTACTATTTATCTATTATGTTACTTATTGTTGTATTATTGTGCTATGATTTTGTGATTGATTTATTTACTATATATGCTAAGTTCCGCCAAATACAAGTTAATAACCTGTTGTTTTGAGCAATTCAAGTCCGACGTATGTGGATGATTGTCGATTTGAATGGTTCAAAATAGTTGGTCGTTACAAACTATTGGTTAGAAATTTCACCATCAAATACATTGATGGCATGAAAGCATCTACCTTATCTAGGGCTGGTCTTCCAAAGAAAGCATTGCAGTAGGAAGGCTGGCTCATTATGACGAACAAGGTTCCAAAAGTTCTCGTACAGGAGGGAATCCCTATTTGCACTAGAAGCTTTATTTGCCTCACTCGAGTGGATCCTTTATTATTGAACCTGAAGATGGGCTCGAAGCTTTGCTCTATCTTTTCTTCTGCAATTCCTATTTGATCGAAAGCATGTTTGAAGATATTCCACTGTGCTTCCAGTATCAACTAGAATATTGGTTACTATTGAAAGTCCAATCTGTGCAGTTATCATTAGCGAGTCATTATGTAGATGGTAAACTCCACTTAACTCCTGTAGAGTTATCATCATATTTGTGCATCTGAAGCTGATATCAGTTTTTGAGCAGTAGCTCCTCCCAAATAGAAAATATTCCATCTCTAGCCACTTTTACGTACCTTCTTATAGCCCCTTGCTGCTTCTAACTAAATGTGGACCTTCGTGGATATTGTCTATTCGATTAATTGGTGGAATAAAATCTTCCTTGGAACCGTTTTCCAAAAAATTCGTGGCATTGTTTGGCCGCCTCTGATTACTTTCCTCAAGATGGACCGATTTCTTATTCTCTTTGACAAATTCCTTCAAGTGCCTTGATTGGATCATATTTTGAACGATACTAGCTAAAAATGACATTCCTTAGTTTTGTATCTTGTTCTCCTTGTGGTAGGCGCAATAATCTCCTTACCTTCTTGTCTCGGGCTTATTCCTTGCCTTGTAAGAAGTTAAGAAGTTGTCGACATCTTTAGCTGTATCGAATATATAGGAGATTGGTTTGTTTAAGGCCACATAGTTTGAGTTTGGGATCTCCTCCCATCTTCCTCTCTTGCTTTCATCCCAACTTGGCTTCTTATTAGGGTGATCAGCAAAATCTTCCTACTTCCTTTTTTGTCTGAGACTTTATTTTAGCGTGATACATCTCATCCATATGGATGAATTTGTCAGCTTGAAATTGAAAATATTGAAGGTCTTTGCACCCATGGTATAAAGTTCCTCATAGAAGGAGGTTTGCTCAATCAATCCTAAATGTACTGCCATTAACTTTTCCCTATCAGTCATGTTCTCTGCTTTCAATGCCTCCGTGTTAATTCTTTTCAAATATTCACTAAGCAACCCATCTGGTCTCTTCTTAGCATTGGCCAACACAGTAGAATCGATAGTCGGGTCCTCGCATACACAGAACTGTGCTGAAAATTGTAAGAGAACTGATTTCAAAAATAAATGGTTTTCTCCCTATAGTGTCTTTACCACTTAGCAGTCGCTCCTTGAAAAGTGGTCGGAAAGAGGCTGCAGCTTACTGCTCTATAAGCATTATGAAAGTCCAATTTGTCTCTCGAAGGCTAGAAGATGATCATGGGAACGGTGGTCCTATTATACCTTAGCGATAGAATCTTGATGCATGATGGAATTTTGACAACAAATATTCTTTCTATGCAGCGGGATTCATAAAAATTATCGTTGACTCTAGGATCAAGAGTCCTCTTTCATTTGATATCAAGCAATTCCTTTTCCATTTTATCAGCTATATCTCTCATGTAGGCTTCATCATTGTGGTAATCACCTCAAAAAGGCATGTACTCCTTACGTTAGATTAAACTTCTCGATTGTTCATTAGACCTTTTTTGCTAATTCTTCCTGACGATCTGCTTTAACCTTGTTATCTACTACCAATTTTGGAGAGAATGATACAACTTAAACCTTTTGGATTCCTCTTTTCTGTGGGTTCATAACAATTTTTCCTTTATTCTTGCTTTTGGTCATGGAAGTATCTAGATTTCTCCTTGGAGACTCGACCTCTTCTCCTTCGGTGGCCTTGTTGTTTTGGAAGACTTCTATGAAAGGACCTTCTCTAGTAGTTCTGCATTGCAGCCATTTGCTGCACAAAGTCTTTGATTTTGGATTCACTATTTATTGGTTTTCGAGTTCTAAAGGTTGACTGGTTTTACATTTTATAGATTAAAATGTGGAATGACATTGTCTTCCAATGTTGTTTGTTGTATTATCTCCTCATTCGGATCATTAATTCTTTTAGCTCTTACCATTTTCTTAAAAAAAACTTCAAGTAATTAGTTTCAAGATAAATTATAATGACTCGAAGGTTCGAGCCCTCCTTCCTATGCATAAATGTTAACCTAAAAATTAGCATATCGTCTATGATGCCATGCCAAACCCAAGTTTGGTCTAACATCCATGATATCATGATGGTGTCATTAAACCAAAGTTTGACTCAAGAACTAATACACAATGACATTATTCGAAACAATCCTATAATTCCTATGGATTTTAGAGAGGGTAATGAAGTTGTTGAAAAGTTTGAACCATACGTCCAAAGGCAAAAATAGGCAAGTCACTTAGTTGAGCAATCGTCCGTTATTTATTTCATAATGGATTAAATAGATGATTCTCATAAGTTACCATCCTTTTTTTTATATGTCATCTAGGCATGTTAGGCATTATGCAAAATAATCTAAAATTTAGACCTGGCTTAAAGGAATTTCTATAAGCTCGAATCCAAGTCAAAAATTTTGTCATATGCCTTTCCATAGTTCAATAATAGTTATGTATGCACAACTCATGAGAAATATTCCATGCAAAATTATGCAAGTCCTCATTCTCATTAAGAAGTTACAAAGAATTCTTTATTTTGCCCCAATTCAATTTAGCGTTACAACTTTTAAAATTTAAGAAAGAGGGAAAGAAAATGACCACTTTCTTGAATGGCCAAGGGGTTTATTTATAAGAGTGGTGGCAGGCGGCATGGCTACCACATGTCCTTCGACATTATTTATTTTTGGCATCCTTCATTGTGCTGATGATGTGCTACAACCTTAATTATATTGATGACTAACAACATCCTTATAAAAATTGATGATTTAGGGCACCTCCCTAAACACTGATGTTCACGGCAACCTTCTACACATTGTTGATAAGCAGCAATCTACCATGTCTCATGAAGTTTGAAATCCTTTATAACTGTTAGCATTCAGCATCCATCTTTCCATCGATTATACACGATTATTCGATATCAACTCACTTCACTAAATTTTAGCATTCTTCCTTTGCTTCATGCTCTACGACATCAGGTTGTAGAGGCCAATGTCACTTGACTTGCTTGAGATATGATAGGCATTCAATATTTCTTCAATGTTGTCATTCGGCAACATTAGCCATCTGCTTTTATAAGTCTGATATCTTCTTGCCTTATTATTAATGTTTGGTAACATTTCTTCCTGACATTCTTGTTGATGAAGCATGTTATTCTTTAGAGATTTAACACTTACTTTCAGTAGATATTCAGCGTCATTCTCTATTTGCAAAAGCTTAGTAATGTCCTCTTTTGTTGTTGCTCGACATCCCTCAACAGTCACTATTCTTTATTATTCTTTATGTTTAGACGCCTGACATTTCAAAGGGTTATAAAAATTTGATAACATCTACTTCCTTATACATTCAGTAACTTCTATAGTTGTTGCCGTTCGACATCTGTTTAGGTTCAAAACCTTGGTATGGTATCTTTCTCACTATCGAGGTTCGATAACCTCCTTTCCGTGTTTATGTATGATATCTTTCTGGGTTGGCCAATTGTTTGGAATTCGATATTCTTAGAAATTCGATACCTTGACTGACACCTTTTTTGGAGTCGCTTAAACTTTAATTGCCCTTCTTGTCATTAATTTTGATATTCTTTGTAGCACAACATCCTCTAATTGAAGTAACATTATCTTCCCTTTCTTCTATGTTTATTCCTCTTAGAAAATATGTGGATAACAGGCATACTAACTGAAGTAATGAATGAACTACATTTATTAGAAAACAAGAAGGAAAATTAAGAAATATGGACAATAGGAGAATGATATATTAGGAATGCCCATCTTAATTAAGGAACGTTAGGACCTCAACATCATTTACATCAACTTCTAGCAAAATTTACTTTTATAGTTTTTGGGTTGTAATCACTAGTTATTTCCCTTAGCTACTAGGAAGCGTAAGATTTGTTATAAGACATATCCCTGTTTTATCACCGCGTCTACTTTATGAATGAGATTAAAATGCTTGATAAATATATGAGCCATATAAATAAATGAATTTTATAAGGACACTTAACTAGCGATAAACGGTAGACAAGAATGGAAGTAAATGAGGAAATCAGGTTAGCCAAAAATAAAGAATGATTTAATCCTAAAAAAATTAGCTTATAGAACGTCACCATTCAAGAAAGATATAGAATGAATAGGGCTATAAAGAGAATTTCTATTGTTGAAGGAGGTAGCAGAATTTTCCATTAGGAGTAATAAGACAGCAATGTCTCTAGTATAGACTTATGTCAAGGAGGTGATTTGGCTTTATGGAATTTCAGTTAGCACCATTCGTGATAGGAATCCATTATTTACAAGCGAACTTTGGAGGAGATTGTAGATAGATTCAGAAATTTTGTTAAACCTTGGCATAGCTTACCATTTATAGACTAACTGATAAAATAGAAGAGCTTATAAGATTTTGGAGGATTTGTTAAGAGCTTACATCGTAGACTTTGGAGGATATTAAAAATAGCACATATCTTTACTCGAATTTGCATATAATGTTGGTCACCAATAGACTATTGGTAGCGTGCCCTTCAAAATGCTTTATAGAAGGCCATGCAAATCATCAAACTGTTGGTAGGAAACCACCAATAAAAAGTCCAACTACGATCGAATTTAATTCGCTAGACTTAGAAAAGATAGATTTGATTAGCCAACATGTGAAGGTTGTAAGATTTGAAAAGTCAGGAAAGTTGGCATCAAGATTTATTGGGTCTTTCTAAATTTTGGTAAAATAGAAAAACTTGCATATCACGTGGAGTTCCATATAAATTAGCGGGAGTCCATGACGTTTTTCAAGTTTTGCATTTGAGAAATATCTTGACAGTTCAACCATTATGGTACGGCCTAATTAATTGAGGGGCATCGAGATGGATCCAAGAGCATCTTGTGACACTACATGTATTGTGGAGCATGGAATTTGGAATCTTCGCAACAAAGACTTTGGTGTTCAAGTACTATGGAGAGAAAAATTGGTGGGAAGTATGGGGATATCTCATCATAAGCTTTTCTTTAGTAAACTTTCCTCTCCAAAATTTGGTTTTTGTTGCATTATGATTTCTAGATTGGATGGTAGAAGATGGTTGCTACATTTTTTACTCTCACTTTGCACTCATGTAGAAATTTTTATGCATGTTTAGGGTATTTTCATGCATACTTATATGTTATGGTCACACACTCATGTTATGATTGAGCTCACTTGTAGTATATTTGCAGTACATAATCACATTGCACTTTTGGTCGAGTAGATGGTTGTGTATATAACTGGATGTTTATTTCGCATTACGTTGTTCACCCCCTGAAAAAATTTCAGGGACGAAATTTTTTTAAGGGGGGAGAATGTAACACGTCGTAAAATTAGCCATAAATAAATAAATTGGATAAATAAATTTGTAAAAATAGAATATGACCACGAAAATCATGTCATTGCGTTCGTAGTGATTTTCTGATCTGCTTCCATATATAATATGTTGATAAGCGGAGCTCTAACAAAAAAATTATGGACATTTGAAGTTTTCGGGTCTAAAATAATTTAAATAGAATTAAAATTCAAATAATTAATTAATTCATAAATTTGAAATTCAAAAGTTAAGAGTAATTATACTTGGAGGTTAAGTAAATGTTAAGATTAATATTAAATTTAAATTATAATTAAGGAATTAAATTAAAATAAATCAACATCAATCAAAACATTTCCAAAATAGGGGAAGTGGTTAACCCCTTAACCACGACCGATCGACTAGTGGGAGGTGGCGGTCGACTGCTGCCTATAAGTGGCAGATAGGATTTTGGTTATTTTAATGTGCCAAATATTATTATTATTATATACAGACCTTAATCCGACGGTTCTGGTGTGTAGGAGCTTAGTTTCGTCACTTTTATTCGCTAAATATTTTGAAAACACTAGCGAAGCTCTATCAGTTCATCTCTTTATAAATTCATAAAATCCTATTACGGTTTCAAGTAAGAAATCCTATATATCTATGTTTATTTATTATTTATTTTCTCAACCTCTTCACCTTCAAACCTCTGATTTTCTGAAACTAACGTATATACAAATCTCTTGTTGTGTATATAAAAAAAAGATCTAAAAAGAGTTCATTGAAGGCATGCCAAATCCCAAAGGAGATAAAGTTAAGGAGCTTAGTGTGTGAAAATCTTAGTTTTTCTAATTTAGAAATTGAATAGTGTAGTTTGGATTGATGAATGCCTTGAGGAGTTTTGGATTACGAAAACATCATGGTAAAAATCCCTAAAGTTCCCCGAAAGTGAAATGTGAATTCTTAGATTGATATCTTAAATATTTTGTATTAAAATAATGGATTTTGTGTGGATTTTGCAGTTTATGTGTTTTACCTTCTGTTCCACTTCTTATTCTTTTTGTTTGCATTTGAATAAAAAATGGTGTGTAAAAGTATGAATTCTTATTCGTAGTTTGCACTGTATATTTCTACAAATTGAATAGAAATTCCTTGTCCAAGTGTTGAATAGAGGAAATCATCACTAATTGTACATTTCCATTATTATCGTTTCATCCCGTTATTTAATATAAAATAAATTGGAGATGTATTCCAAGTACAAGTCTACTGATTTGATTTTGGAATACTAAATTTATGGTAAAAATACTATTATGAAAATGAGACTTGAATAACATTGGAAGATTTGACATTCAACGTTAGTCTAGGGCGTAGTCTCCACACACATCGAAATTAATTATTGTGTGCGCGCGCGTTTGTAATCTAGCCTAAATAACTTACAATTTTAACGTATTAACTCTGTAGTTAGTTTGGTTAATAATTATCATTTAAAACCCCTTAGGAAAGTGATTGATTAGGTGAAGTAAAAATGATTTCTTATTAGGCCTAAATAATGAATATGGTGAGATGTGTGATACTACACTTAGGATACAACATTTAGTGAGTGTTATGAAATATGACTAAGTTCTAGGGATGCGAGTTCACTCAAAAGAACACAGAAGTCTGCCCAACTAATCTGGCTACCAGGAGTGTGACTCTGAAGCTGTTGTGAAACATCGCCTATAATAAGTAACTGCGGATGATGCGAGATTAGTCATAATTCTTTTGGGTAAATTTGCCAAATTAGTCTGGTCACCAGTATCTATGAATAGTTGTACTAATATGAGATGTCTCTGTAGGGTACGGGTCATAATACGAAGGACTTGCTTTGGGGATCAAAGGTATCTTCTTTCCCTTATATGAAGTATTAAATAGTCGAGATCGGATTTAGGCACGGTTAAGGATATCTCGGAAAGGTCTGTTTCAATGGAAGTATTAACTATCTGAAGAGACTTCCATACAATGTCAGCTAGATAGATACATATGTGGAGTCCGCCTGGAGAATATGTATTAAATGATAAGGGCCTACCTCAATTATGATCTTAAATGGTCAGAGTGTGTCTGTTTTCCATTAAAAGGTATTAAGTGGCTTGGGCACCATCTCTCGCATTGATAGACATTAATAACGATGGTTATGGGATATTGATTATGGTTGGACCTGCTTCGGGGATTGAAGGTATTAAATGGTTGTTTGAGGGCTCACATCTTTCCCTTATATGAAGTGTTAAATGGTCTTAAATGAAGTTTAAATGCAAAAAACATATCATTATTTGAATTATACCGCCCAAGTACTGATATAGAAAGACCCAAGATTTTCTACTCATTAGAAATTTTGCTTTGACTCCCTCCTCATTACAACACAGAATAAGGAAGGAGACGATGATCAAGATGGAGTTGATGATAAGAGGAGCTTGTGGTAGTAGTTTATGCTATTTTCCGATGTACCGATTTGAAGTTGACAATGTATTATTTGAAAAAATAACGTACTAGTTATTGTTGATATTATGTTATGGTTTTGTTTTTTGATATTTAGAATTTGAAATAAAATGGGTATCGTTTATGCTACTATATTTTATTCTTCCATTGTGAGTTTTAAATGAATAGATAAATAACTCTGTGTTTTTCTTTTTACCAACCAACAGTCGGCTTTGTAACGAGTCTAAGTTATGATGGGTCTTTTTGGATCGATATTTAGGTCTTTTTTGAGACTTGTTGTTATATTGACCTTCCACTTTCGATTGAAATCCGCTTGGTTAAGAACCCAGTTAACATTATGGTTGTGGTAGTGGGGAAAAATCTCATTTTGCTCCACGGCATGATCTCACTATCGTATTATTGTATTTTAAAAGTGAACTAATGTTATTAATATCAGATTATTTTCCGATCCTTGTTTTAATTGTTGTTTCTCTATGAACTTACGAATGTCCATTTGAGTAGGCCTGAGTCGAGTTTATTTTAGTAAAATAACATATTTTTTGTTTTGTCAATACAAAAGGCAGTGACGAGCAGCAGGCTTCTAGTTATTTTTATTCTGCTACGTACTCACCCAGAACATATAACTGGTTATATAAACGTGTGGTATCCTAGCAAACCAATCTCATTGTATTTGGCTCTTCAACTTACTAAAAATTGTACAGAGTTGTTCGGTTGCTTTGTTTGGCTGTGTTGTGCAAAATAAACCAATCTCATTATAAAGATTGAAAATAGTGTAGATGGTAAATGTAACAGTATTGATATTCATTTTAGACCTAGAAATTGAGAGGTTAGATCGATGTTACAACTATATCTAAACTGAATCTATCTTGTGCTATTCCTTGCCAATTGATAATGATGTTTCAACTAGTAATAACGTTTAGCAACGGAATATAAACAACGCGAAGACGGATGTTCCTATGCTCATTGAAACATGCTCCATCAAGACAAAAATTCCTTCTGTTTGATTTTAAACGACAATTCTTACACAACAAACACCATCAACAGTCAGTTCTTATTTCTTTACTGACAACTGAAGAAACAGAAAGGCAACGTGCAAGACTTGCGAAGCATAAAACAAGAAGACGACATAGTCATGTTTAAAAGGTTACATGGGAACCAACGATGACGTTTAACAAAAAGACAAAGCAAATAATAGAAGAAGAACATGATGAATTTAAATAAGCACCGTATCATTGGAAAAGCACGTACAAAGTGGGGAGGGGTCAGGCATGTACTCACATGGCGACATGTTCCCTAGCCAGCATTTAATCGAGAACAAGCATGGCCATATCACATGCGAATTACTGTTTTATATTGGTTCCTTGTCCAGCTTTTGAAGATTTTTGGTTTCAGTTGGCCATTTTGTCCTTTCGCAACCACTTATCATACGTTGATGTTTACCAAACTTAAATTGGATTTATTCCGTTGCCAAATTGATTTTCCCATTTGAAGAAACTACACGTACTTATTTAATTTTGACACGCTATTAAAACCCGAATATATCATGAATTAATTGAATATTAACTTCAGTTCCTAATCATTGTTCATGTCTGTAATTTTCTGTAAATCAAGTCTTTGCTTCTTTAACATCACATCCAATAAATATCAGTATTTGTTAACTCGTTCAATTTGACTTTTTTATAAATACTTAAAAATTAATTTTTAAAAACTATAATTTTATATTCTAATTTTAACAACGTTTATGTAATGTTGTTGTTTGTGTCACTACTTTGTGTGATTGCATTTATTTGACTACATCTATTTCGGATGATCATAATATTTATATATAGTTGTTTTAACTTTATGAAGATAATGCATTTATAATTTTTTAACCTAATAGAAAGGAATTTGTTTTTGAATTATGTGGTAATAATTGCGTTTGAATATTTTAACCGTATTTATGTGGTATAATAATAATTTTAGCTGCATTTGATAATTTTAATCAATTTCAATATAGTTATAAATTAACATTAAGTAAATGCAATAAAATTTGATAAGTTAATGTCCTTGTTGTTTTGAAAAAGATTACAAAATCAATTTTGTTAACGGGCTACAATCAAGCGTACATTAAAGGAACTAACTACATAGTAATTGTTTCACTCAACTGCTTATTACATGAACTACTTGGTGATTGGTAAGTAATCCTCGTGTTATGCCTAACATCTGAAACAACTGGCGAATCAAAGCAACATAGCATATACTACTCCACTTTTATAAACGTGAGAACTTCTCAAGCCAAGATTTTATGAATATTAGACATTAATCAGAGTGTAGTGATGGTTAAATATTACTTTGAGTGTTATCAGAATATCTACAACAGAATACGTTATACTGAAATACGATAGTTAATGCAGCTTGAAAACAAGCCATCGCAAATTTATGGAAGATAAAGGCACTAGAAAATGAAGGTCAAAGCAAGCTATCGTACAATTGATAATAAATGGATCATCACGTGTTGATCAGATGAGTTATCAAATGTTGAGATCTACAAAACCATCGCATGTTGATCAGGTGAGCTATCGAAAGTTGAGATCTACAAAACCATTGCATGTTGATTAGATGAGCTATCGAATGTTGAATTCTATAAAGTCGTCACATATTGATCAGATGAGCTATCGAAGGTTGAGATCTATAAAGTCATTGCATGCTGATCGGATGAGTTATCGAAGGTTGATATGTACAAAACCATCACATGTTGATCAGATGAGCTATCGAATGTTGAATTCTACAAAGTCATCGCATATTGATCAAATGAGGTATCAAAGGTTGGGATCTATAAAATCATCACATGTTGATTAATCGAGTTATCGAAGATTGAGATGTCCACAGCCATCACATGTTGATTAGTTGAGTTCTTGAAGATTGAGATGTACATAGCCATCACATGTTGATTAGATGAACTATTGAAAGTTGAGATGTACAAAGCCATCACTGTTAATTAGACGAACTGTTGAAAGTTGAGATATACAAAGCCATCACATGTTGATTAGATGAATTATTGAAGGTTGAGCTCTACAAAGCCATCGCATGTTGGTCAGATGAGCCGTTGAAGGTTAAAATCTGCAAAGCCGTCGCATTTGACTACTTAAGTTATCACAGGATGGTATCTCCAAAGCTATCGCACGATGATTATTTAAGCCATTCAAAGTTGACACTTTGAAGTTATCGCATGTTGACTACTTAAGTTATCATAGGATGGTATCTCCAAAGCTATCGCATGATGATTATTTAAGCCATTGAAAGTTGACACTTTAAAGTTATCGCACGTTGAAGACTTAAGAGAGCTACCGCTTAATGAAAATTAAGGAGTTATTGCATATTAGCAGCTAGAGCTATCACATGTTAAGAAACACAACACCAAAACCAATATTAACTGGCCACGTGGCATTCTACCATTGGATTAATTACGCTAAGTCATCATGAAGTAGTCAACAATGGATTGTGCCACATATCATCTTAAGTATGTACCAAACTAGCAAATCATGACGGTTGATTCCGCTACATTACACATGTCATGAATCTAAAGGTTCAAATCTACTATAAATAGGCATGTACCCACTAATAGAAAGGGATCGATTCCTAGTTTCTTTTCTTTCTCGTTTTATATTTTCTTGTATGTACAACAGAAAAGCTACAGATTGGAATTTCAATGGTCATTAGGACAAATTAGAATTTGGACTTTGCTATTGACGACTTAAATAAATTCTTCTTTGCATACTTAATTTCGTATGAACTTATGATTTTCACTTGTTTCCTTATAGGCGTATGACTTACACTTGTATCATTTGACTTACATATTAAACTCAAGAACCTGCCTCCCTTTGAACTCCAAGCACGTAGGATTAGATTAGATTTTTACCTCACATTTAGTGGTGCTTTCTTTAATAGTTGAACTCAAGGAACCAAACACTTTGAACATTAAATCGAACCCAGATTCATCCAAAACATGAAATTGACAGTTAAATCTCAAAAAAGATCCTCAAAGCCCCACTTAAACACTTCTGCTTATCCATGAAGCGCCCTAAAATGTAGCAAGGAACAAGAACTATTCTAAGGAATCCAGACCGTCAAACTTCAGAAGAAAAGTAAAGAGCTGCCTAGTATAGTCAATGAAAGTGGAGTTTAAATCCATTACATACAGGGAAGAAGCCAATTTTTTCTTTAGCCAATGAACCAAACAGAAAGGAACCAATCCATAGAAGAAATACCAAGTTAAGAGATTACCTATTTGCTCAAGCAAGACAAAGTATTCAATTTCAAGCTCGAGGGATAATATTAGAAATAGACTAGACCAAGACTTCGACAAATTTTCTCAGAAGTGGGAAGACATGTCGAATCTTAGAGGGAAAGAAAGAAGTTGTTAAATAATGAAAAGGAAATTTAATAAAAACCAAGGATAGGTTATGAACTTACAAAAAAAGTATCAAAGCAACCGAGGAAACCCTGTAGCAAAATGGCCAAGGAGTAAGATAGTTACTCTCCTTCAAGTTTCTGAAGAGAGAGTATATTTTTTTTACCAAAGAAAGACTAGACTAGTGGACTTCTAAGAAAATCGCAAGAAAGGAAGAAAAACGTAAAAAGGGTGAATACTGCTATTATCATAAGACAAATGGGCATCATGCTAATAATTATAGAGCTTTGTTAGGCATCATAGGATATTATGTGAGAAAAGAGGAGTTGCAATAGCCTGTTGAATATGAGCTTTTAAGAAACTAGATAAAAGGCAAACAAAATTTAAAATAACGACGGATGTACATTCTGAAAGATGAAACTAATGATTGGGACCATGTTTACGGAAAGGAAATACTTTGAATGAAATGAAATAGAAACCGAATAAAAGTCTTTAGTCCCGCTGGAAGGCCTGGCCAGAGCACCCATCCAAAGAATGATGGTCAACTAAGCCTTTATTCATGCCACATAGCCTGGCCAAAGCATCCATCCAAGGAAGATGGATGAAAAACCTTCGGTCTTGCCACAAGGCCTTACCGAAGCACTCATCTAAAGAATGCTAGTCAATTAAGCATTTTGGTCCTACCCTACCCTTAGGCATGTCCAAAGCATCCATCTAAGAGAGATGGATGAAAAGCCTTTACTCCCACCACAAGTTCTTAGCGAAGTACCCATAAAAAGAGCGATGATCAATTAAGCCTTTGTTTCCATTGCCAGGCTTGACCAAAACACTCCTCTAAGGGAGATGGATGAAAGGTGACCAATCTCACCTCAAAGCCTTGTCATAATGCCTATGTAAGAGAAATAGACTTCTAATTCTATCACTAGTTTCGAACAAAACATTCGGGAGAATGGAATAAGAGTTATATTGTGAAGCATAGGCAGACAACTCACCTTGAAGCATTATAAAGCAGGTACACAAAATTTTATTACATAAGAGCTATATGACAAAAATAATTTCTTTTGCGGTAAAGTTGAATTTCAAAAAATTCACAGAATTAAAGGGAGAGGAAGAGGGTGATGTTAATCAACAAGCTCTTTTCCTTTCCCTTCGACTTCTAAAATGCAACAGTAGGATTCACCAGACGAACCCACATTCTGATACAAAATAGGAGGACCCTAATTTCCTTAAGAGCATCAGAGCATCTATACTAGAAGAAATGCTAGTATCTTTGGTAGCTGGCGTAACATCCTCTACTCCGAGTCTCGAAAATTGTTACATTCCATAAAATCAATAACAAATAAATAAAATAGATAAATTAGTAAAATAAGATAAGGCTAAAAATAGAAAATTTCTAAATGTTAATTTGACCATGGAAGTTATGCCATTGCATTCATGACAATTTTCTAATCAATTTTCATGTATAATATGTTGAAAATGAAGCTCAAACAAAAAGTTACTGAGCATAGTATAAAAAGTGCCGTGGTTGTCAAAGAATTTGAAAAAGCCAAAAATGGTTCAAAAGTCATGAGCATCAATTAACAGTTTTACCAAAGCCGAAATTCAATGATGTCAAAATCGAAGTAGAAGCAGTGTCAAGGCCGAAGTCATCAAAAAATGGAAGTAAAATTCTCATCTCAATAAATTTCTTTACAAAATCAAGTTTGCAGTCGAAGACAACTGCAGAGTCAATGCAAGCCACAGTTCAAAATCAAGTCAGAGCCGTGAGTATCAAGAAACGAAAATATGTGAAATGAACAAGTCAGAACACGAAACCAAAATCAACATCGTCAAAATCATGTCAAAGCCGAGGACAATAAGAACGAGAACGAACAGATCAAAGTCAGAACCTTGGTGAGCAAGGAAAACAACGTCAGAGAAATCAAAGCCGTGACCATCAAGTAACACAAAAATATACGAATTGAAGAAGTCAGAAGTCATCACATTCATTCAAGTATAATCAAGTGGCCAAGATAAATCAATTGACAAATTCAAACAAATATATACGAACGAGAAAATAGGGATTCGAACCCTATATAAGCAATCAACATCATCGGCAAAAAGTCATCGAGTTCAAGTAAGCAAAAACAACAAATTACATACCGGAGCAAGATCGAACTCGATCATCGAAGGAGCCGTGAGCCAAGTGAAGAGACGATCGATCGGCAGAGCAAGAAAGCGAAATCCCAATTCGATCGATCAATTTAAAGTCGGCATTTCAAAGCCCTAATTACAAATCTAAGAAGAACGAACAAGGAACGACCGCCATTTTCACGAAAGAAAGGAACAGAGTAAATAAAAGAAAAACAGACTGAAGATACAAAAGGGGGTCGGCCATTATAATAATTTTATTTGTTTATAATTTGGGCTTAATTTTTAATTTAGGGTTTTAAATTTGTTTTAAATTTAAATTCTTCTTTTAAACGTTGTAATTTCTAGTTGTGTGACTAGCGGACAAACTACGTGGCGTAGTTTGAGAATTCACAACTCAGTGGCTGAGTTGTGGCAGGGTTTTGAACGTAGAGTTAAGACTAGTCGATAGCGGGTGTCACGAGTTTACGTGTGTAAGCGTCTGACTGCTTAATTTCTAGTAGAAACTTTGGGGGCAGCACGTAGGCAGGGTTTTGCCGAAGCTGGATAAATTCTGTGTCGTTCTATTTCTGCGTTTATTATTCTGCTATTATCTATGCTGTTATTATTTTGATATATCTGCGTTGAAATAATTTTATAAGCTTCCGCAATAATTTTTATAATTAATAGCATCACCATATTCACCCTCTCAAGGGTGAAATCGATCCTACAATATATCGGTTTAGACCAAGATTCTAAGTTCATGGATTCGGACGTTCAATGCATCAAATGTTTTGCTGGTATCAAATACCTTTGTTGCTCTCAAATAAGTTGAACGAAGTGCTTTTTATCTTAAATATCAATTTTATCATCATCGTTTTTTATGAATGGCTAATTACTATAAATTTCTAAATATTATAATCTTAGTTCAAAATTACACACATGTATAATTTTCTTTATTTTTATTTAACTATTTGTTTACAAGTATGTGCTACACTGAATATGAGCATATATTTTTTAATTGTATTTTTTTAACTTGTTTTTAAAGGTAAAATAACATTTCAATTTATAGATAATATAGCTTAACTTTGCATATTTAGTCATTAATTATTGTCAGTTTATCAAAAACAATTATTTCTTTATTAAAGAAAAAATATGAAAATAGAGTAAATTAGAATGTATTTTAACGTATATAGGAAAACCTTTTTAATATAATTTTTTCCGTTTGAGTTCAAATCTAAAACGTAAACATTCCTGGACTTCCCCAACCTGTGGAGCATCCTGAGTATTAATATTTAGCTATTACCCAATTAAGTATTATAATCCATATTTTAGATATTCAACAACTAAATGTTGCTATCGAATAATGAACATTTACCCTAAAATTCAAAATCTCCGATAAGCTATTTGCTTAATCCACGATCCATGTTCATCTAAAGCACATGCACTAAAGTAAGAAACAAGGGCTCTGCACCACAAGTCCTTTGTTTTTAAGGAAAATTTGGCATTTGGCCCACTTTTTAAAAAATATTAAATTTAGGTCACTTTTGAAAATATTTACAAAAATAGACCACTTTAGATTTTAACGTTGCTGAATTTTGAAAAAGCGCGAATAGGCGATTTTTCAAAAATCGTCCACGTCAAAAACAACTTTGACGATTTTTGAAAAGTCACCAACTAGGAAACTTGTTTTTTTTCCTTTCGATGATTTTCAAAAAATCGCCCGTTGGCGATTTTTGAAAAATCGCCAACGTGTTTTTCCAAAAAAACCAAAATAGTCCTATACTTGTAATTAAGTTTCAAATTGGTCTATATACGTTGTTTCTTTCCAAATGTGGTCCACATTGATAAATTTCCTATTTTCAAATAACATAAACAAAACACCAATATATAATAATTTAAGTAAATTAGGTCTCTACGCATGTATTTCTTTTGTAAGCTCCTGTTATTTTCACATTATTATTTACAATCTGCATCATATTTGTTATTAATCTTCAAAACACAATAACATTTTTTTAGAAACGTCAGACTAACAAACCATTTTTCACAATTAAATCACAAATATTATTACCTTCCTAATGATAGGTATTATGCATGTGTAGACATCAAATTTAAAAATCATTTTCGTTTTTCAAATTTGAATTTTTGAAAATTTCTAAACACAATCATATTTTTTAATTATATACTTCAAAAAATTATAACTCCCAAGGCAGATAAAATTGCATCTTACTGATGCAATTAACGTGCATCCAAGACATGCAGTTTGTAACTGTGTTTTAGTGACACGGTTAAAAATTGCTTTTAAATACACTATCTAAATGCAGTTTTTAACTACACTAACTGAAATGTAAGTAATTACTACATTTAAATACACCACTTTTTAATTGCATTGTAGTAATGCAGTTAAAAACTACATTTTAATACATCTATTCAAATGCCATTTTTAAATGTATTTTTTTAATGTAGTTAAATATTGTATTTTTGTAGTGCAGTAAAAAAATGTTTTGAATACACCATTTAAAATGCAGTTTTAATTGCATTTTTGTAAGGTAGCTAAACTGCACTATTAAAAATGCAGTTTTTAACAGCATTACTAAAATGTAGGTACACACTATTATATAACATTATGCTTTGCAAAATTTTAATTTTATATATTAACAATGAATATCATTGAAAAATTTATTAAATTTATGATATAATCGTGAAAATGATTTTTAAATTTGATTTACATACATAAATTTATCACATTTTAAAGATTGAACATAGATGAGTTGACGAACGCTAATAATCGTTGTGATGATGTTAGAGAATTAGAGACCTAATTTATATAATTAGCAACTAAAAGACCCATTTTACAATTCAATTACGAAATAAGGACCCGAGATTAATATTTTATACGGGTTTTTAGGCTCAAGGAAAAAGTTAGAGAAAAATTTAGTTTCAAGAACAAGAAGTTTTTTTTTAGGCTGAAGGACACTTTTTAGTGTAAATCACAGAATGATAATTGTAACTAATATTTTCAATTTACACTAAAAGATGTCTTTCAGACTAAAAAACAAACTTGTCGTCCCTGAGACTAATTTTTTTGCAACTTCTTCCTTGTGCCTATTTACCTGTATTTTATAACAAATATGACTTTTAATCTTTTAAAGTTTTAAATACACGAGTAATTATTATTAATTACTTCTCCGCAGGAAAAATCTAGTCAAACCCATATAGGCTTTCTTAGGTTAGGTTGATAATGTTCTTAAACCATCTCCAGCAATAGCACTGACAATTAAGAGAAAAGTCGGGATACTCGTGGATACCTCTTCTAGTAGCGTCGATATGAAGGGGGAGGAAAGTGAAGTGAGAATTCCAGAAAATTGTTGTGATACTGCACGAATACTGAAATAAATTAGCAATAAATGTAACAAACAAAAATTATTTGGTACGCTAAATGGTCATTTAAAGAGGAATCGTACCAAAACAGTTTTCTAAAACAAATTTAGTGCCTAAACGGTTGTCCCAGAAAGCATTTAGTGCTCAAACAGTTTCTAAATGGACCTTCAGCACAAAGATAATAGCTACCGTACCCGTACCCGTACCCGAATTCGCTATGTGTTGTAACGCAGATCTCAATTTTAACGGTTGGAATTCAGAGGGCTGCATCATGTTTACGGTTATAATGGTTCTTGCAGTGTTCCGGGTGTTGTTTCGTCAGGTAAAGTAGAATTACTGTAGCACAAATGGGTTTCATAAGTCCATTCGGTAGACTAAGGCGAGTATTTTAAAATTCGCGCAAAAGCGAGAGCATTTGCTCTTCTCGTGCTAAAGATATCCTCCCATAAGAACAAAAATCTACAAAATCCCAGCCACATGTTCATTTTTTCTGGAGAAATAGATATCATCCAAGTAATACATTGATTTTCTAAACAAAAGGTGGTCATCCAAACAGCCCTGGCTTAGTAAAAGCTGTACACATTCTCAGTAAAAAACAAACGGAGGGAGGACTTTCCAAAGTCAAAAGAGCAAAATGACAAACAGAACACATATAAATAACAATTGACAAAGACTTTTGACCGCACTACATATCTATCTACACTCATCATAATGGGTTCTGGACCCCCACCTTCCCACTGCAGTAATAACTATTTACAGTTTTCGTTATCCTAATCACACGTGTCGGGGCTACACAAAGTCCACGTTCATGGTCAAGCAGCCTCCTTGTGGCATCAAACGAACCATTTCTCTCCTTCCTCGTTCTCTCCTCAATCTAAGCCGTCCGCTAATTTCTCACGACTGCTGCTCGATCTAGGCTGCCTCAGCAATGCTATTAGTGCCTCTGCCTGCCCATTTTTTTTTATATCATATATCTCATCAGTTCACGAATTTACTTTTAAATCCTAGCTATCACATTCCATATCTAGATATGTTTTTACTAAAGGTCTTTCTAAGATATGAATCATAAAAGATGGGGTCATACCCATTGATCATAAGAGCATACAGTGAACTTGACCATGATATTTTTCTTACTGAGACTGATGTGTAGCTAATTTTTCTTCTTTTTTTTGTGTCATAACATAAATTAAGTCATTTCAAATAAGAAAAATACTACACTCTCACTTCATGTAAGATTTTAAGGTTACGCACTAATTTCTGAATTGTTGGAAATAATTAAATGTATAATTATGTTAGTTTGTTATTTGAAATTATTTGTTCCCAGCCAGTCATAAATTAGTATGTTGTCGCACACTCGCGTGGAATTTCCGAGCAACGTCTCTGTTTTAAATAATTATATACAGCTAACTGAGGTCAACGTGGAAAGAGATCCTTAAACTGTAGGTGACCATGACAGACACACAGTTTTACAAAAATTAGCCCTCAAAGTATGATCAAAGTGATAATGTGTAAAGTTATGATAAAAGTGGTTTCATATCCCGTGGTTCGCTAAAAATTTCCTGTTTACATTGTAAATTTGAGGTAAGGGATGCGACAATAAAACATTAATACTATTTTATATCACATAAAATCTTTATACAATAACCAATGTATAGCACATATAATAGGGTTATAGCTCAAGCAGGGGATGCTTATCCAAAATGGCTAGCTTCAACTTTTAGTGATCATGGCTAGCTTCATTTTTTTAAGCTTTCCAGTTTACACACTTAAATAATCAGGGGTTATAGCACATATAATAAGATTTAACCCAAATGGTGTTGACCAACAATACAAATTTACTTCGTTAAGCCAGCCAGGTTCACCATTGCATCAGTATCTTACTACTGTTATAACTTTATTGTAAAATTGGTAATTTGCTCTAGGTCTGGGGCTTGCCATTACACTAGTGGCCCTAGACACTGTTGTTATGACTTCTTTATTCAATTCTATGCATTTGAATTCTTCTTATATTTAATCGAGAGCACAGATCATATCTATCCCCAATTATGGCGTGCTTCCATCACCGATCAATCTATTTTCATAAAATACTGTACTTTTCATTTTCATTAACTCATGAACAAGTGGATATGATGTTATGGGTAGCATATGATCTCAAACCATTTCAATTAGCCAAATAACGAAAGATTTTTAAACTATCATCATCATTGGATATAATAACACATTGGCTGGTTCATACCTTCTGTTTCGCCCTAGCTGTCCCACTTTGCGACAGCTCCACAAGAGGTGGAATGGCCCCTTCTCTTGCCACAAGAGTCCTATAAACAGAGCTCTCCTCACAAATCAACAACAGAGTTGCTGCAGCAATCTCCTTCTGCCTCTGTGTGCCCACCTCCAGTAACTCCACCAGAACAGGAATTCCTCCCTCCTCCACTGCCATCTTCCTCCCCTCCGTCGTCCCTGCTACCATGTGCATCACATATGCCGCTTTATCCACCATCCCTGATTCCATATCTGCCATCAAATCTAACAAAATTCTAACTATTCCTGCCTCTATTGCCCTTATCTTGTTCTCCTTCATACTGCATATAGCATATAATGCTGTAGAAGCATCCTTCTTTCCCCTTGCACTGCCTATTAATATACAAACACCTCGGATAAAATTGAAATTTCAAAAAAAAAAGAAGAAGAAAAATATTTCACAGCAGCGACAGCAATAAATTAGATTATGTACAATACCTGTTTCTAATAGATGAATCAAATGAGGGATTGCGCCTGAGCGGCCAATAGAGAGTTTGCAATCATCGATCTGAGCGAGTCTGAGAAGGGCGCATGCGGCGTTTTCTCTGGCGGCACTGGTTCCGGTCTTAAGCGTCTGAATTAGAGGCTTGATTGCTCCGGAGGCGGCGATCAAACTTTTATTTTCATCCAGAAGCGAGAGGTTGAGAATTGCAGTTACGGCGTGTTCCTGCAGAACAAGATCGGTAGAAGAAAGCAAGCCGATAAGCGGTTTCACGGCTCCAGATCTGGCGATCTTCAGGCGATTGTCGGAACTGTGCTTTGCAAGGAGACGGAGCTCCATGGCGGCGCGGCGTTGGGATTCTACGTCGGAAGAAGAGAGGAGAGATATGAGGTCGGATATTTGGAGATCGTCGGAGGTGATCAGAAGGCGCTGGAAGGAAGCGGCGGCGGAGGAAGTGGTGAAATCCCCGGAGATGTCGGAGTTGCACTCGCTGAACGCGCCGGATGAGTCGTTGGTTGTGGATGAGAAGTTGCGGCCCATGTATCGGTACGTGTCGGTTTCCATTTTATATATCTATTTGGATGGAGTGGAATGGAATGGAAAACGGTGGAAAAAGAAGCTTGGTTTTGGGGAAAGAATTAAGAAATGGATTTATATAAGGGGAGACGGTGTAGGGTCTGCAGTAGAAATGGAATGTGCACGTGCGGGTAATACTTTGTTAAGTAACACGCATTTGGTTCCTTGGCCTCTCCAACACCAAAGAGTTGAACACCCAATAGATTTTAGGGTACCTGCGACCCATGTGCATATAAAAGCGGGTATAAATTTATTAATTTTAAAATTTCTATATTGTGTGTTAAATAAAGTGAAAAATATAAAGAAAAGAATATAATTTTTCTTTCGATTTGAACTTGTAACCTTATTCATGTTCAAAATTTCCATTTGAAAATAGATTTTAACTTTTGTTCACATTGGAATTCGAACTCATGAGACATTTATGGAACTTCATGGTCGGACCGAAAGATAGTGTTTCTATTCCAACTATACGTGTGTGTTGGCGTAAAAATGATCACTAACACCCAGTTGTATGTAAAAACAGCAGTATACAATCCAATCACAGGAATATGAAAATAAATAAATGAATAACAAATTTAAAATAATAAGAAAGCAAATAAAGAAAGACATGGATTTATAATGGTTCGGCTAACTCCGGCCTACGTCTACTTCAAAGTAATTCTTTATTTGTTTATAATACTATTACAGCTACAATGATATGAATTTCAGTAATCAAAGTGACAAAGTGTAGCCTAGATAGAAGAAGAAGTGAAGCAGAAATAAGATCCTTTGCTGATGTCATGCCCGCTGTATTTATAGGGGAAACCGTATACGGATCCGACTAAAATTTCGTCAAAAGAACCTCCAGGCACAAAAGACCCGTAAGGAAATTTGGATCGATCGCTCTCCATAATAGGGTTGGGGCCGATACCTATTTTGATGGAGTTAGGGGCTTCGATCCCTATGGAGTGTTACTCATGTTGTAATATGATTGTACTCCAAGTTTTATCATATAAAGATTTTGAGTTATTGACCGATCATTGCTTCAATTCAACTAAACCGATCCCTGAGTAGGGATGGAGGCCGATTCCTCCAAATTCCTCTTCTTAGGGTGCGATCCCTAGGGTGGACTACCTAGAGTCCCCTCTTCTTATTCTCAAAGTTCCATTACAATCTGCCTTGTGTTTGTTAAGTTATGGAGCGATCATCATTAAGTTGTGTTGTGTGCATCCTATTTAATTCGGTCTCTCTATTCTAATCCCTTTTCTAGGGAAAGTATTAGTTTCATACTTAGCCATTTTTTAAGTGTTGTCCTTCTATGTCCATTCAACTATAGCCCATAGTTCAAATATAATTGATCTCCAATCCTAGTAATCATCTCTTTGGGTTTTCTACATTGTTGATCATGAAGTCCATTGGGTTGAATCCACATGTGTGTTGCCTTGCCAAAAGGTGGATTGACAAAATATATACACGCGCCCCCACGTGCGCGCACTCATTGGCACGCTTATTTTACAGCATCCCTATTGCCCCTATTTTCCACTACACAATCCAAATTAAATAATATGGCTGGTGGGAAGAAAGAAAGCCATATTATTTAATTCAGATTGTGTGGTGGAAATCATGGGACTACATGGATGCTACACTTTTTGGGATACCATTAAACGCTCCTCATACACACACAAGTGTATATAGATATGTGTGTATATATATGTATGCATGTATAAACATATACTGTGGGTTGTAGAATTATGAATCTTAAAGCTAATTAAAAACTAGGGGGTTAATAGTGTTTTCTAATTTTTATGAATCTTTTTAGAATTCTTTCAAGATTGTTACTAATCAACATAGAATGAACAATCATAGATGCAAACATAGATAGGTATAAATGCAGTAAAGTAAAAAGTAGAGAACTAGAGAGATCACATTGGTGATTTTTATATTGGTTCAGAGTTACCCTACATCTATTTCCCTATAATTGCTTGTATATATTTCTTTTCATATGCCAATCTTTAAATGGGCAAAAGGCAAACCCAATGCAATCTCGATTTCAAGAGTACGAGACACACCCTATTGAATTTCCGAGCTTAAGGTACACCTACTTGATTTGGATGGGCTACAAGCACAGCCACTCAGATTTTCAGGCTACTAAGCATATCCAATTGATTTAATAGGCTATAATCACGCCCAAGTAAATGCAACTAGAGTTTGATGGTTTTTCCAAAGCCAATTTCTTGATCTTTGGTTATAATGAATCATATAGCCTCTTCGACAACACTTTGATCTTTGATTGAGAGAGAGAGATGATTGAAATCAGAGAGTAAATAGTAAAGAATCAACACAATGAAGATTGAATTGATTCTGGTTGAATCTGAAAAGATTTGAATATATTTTTCACTAGAAATTTTAGCAGAGTAAGAGGAGAAGATAATAAGAAAGTAGTTGTTAAAAATTCATTTGAAAACTCCCCGTATATAGAGAATAAACAGTCATTGTTATCCCACTTTTTGGTCAAAACTGGAATATCAACAAATTGGCAAGGGATGATGGATATTGGGATTGGAGATCGATTGAAAGCAAGGCGGCGATCGATGTCGTCAAAATTTGGTTGAACTCCGATCGGGACGAAATTGATTGGAGATGATGATAAGGGCTAGGAAAGGCTATGTTTCAAATTTCAGATTAATCGGAGTTCGTATGAAGGAAATATGATCGATTCAAGGTACGAAGGACGTGCTGTTCGAACCCATCGGTACGCATGGATGGTTCGAATCGATCAGGGGTCACGTTCGTATCGATATAGTTTGTATCGATACCACTTCGAATCGATACACTTCGTATCGATCGGCATGGTTTCAACTCGGTTACTTCGTATCGATCGGAAGAAAAGGTTAGGTGGACATCGACTCGATGATGGCAGGGGTCTCCTTCGTATCCAGAGATGTATAAGGGATGGTTCGTATCGATGCGCTTCACATCGATCGGGAAAATATTGATTCGAATCGATACAGGTCGTATCGATCAGAAGGAAATGTGGAGGATCTTCGAATCCATGTGCTTTATATCGATCAGGATGGGTGCAGATGGCTCATTTGGACTCCAGTCTCTTTCGTATCCATCAGGTGAGAGCTTCGTTCGAATCCATCAGGTGAGGCCTCGTTCGTATCCATCCTTCACGACCACTTCGTATCGATGTCCCCATACTCGTTTCGAGTCGACCATATCACGTGGGATCGATTCGAAGTGAACTCCTGGGACCGATGCGAAGAGAGACACGAGTTAATGGATACGAGCATGACCGTTGTAAAGTTATGGATAAGGACGAAGCGTGAAAAATGGATACGAACGTGTCTACAGGAAGGGAAGCATTCAACACGGCGACGAAGGTGGATCGACCCAGAGAAATAGCGCCACGTCATCGATACGCACGCGCTTTGGATGGATTCGAAGCATGGATTCGAAGCATGGGTTCGAAGCATGGATTCGAAGGCGACAGGCAACAGACAACCCCAAATTCGAATCCATCATATCTTCCGAACCGTTGATCCAAATGCAATGAAATTTTCACAGGAGCTTACATACATGTTGAAGAATTTTCACACGAAATTTCACCTCTATTGGATGCAACCTTGATCGATTCGAACCTTACTTCGAATCGATCCCAATGTGGGCCCAATCTCCAGAATTCGGCCGTATGGGCCCCTCACGTGCTAGAAGCGGTCTACCGGATTTTTAGGAGAAATACCAGCCTCCTACACCTATAAATAGAGCCCTTGGTCATTCAGAAAGGGGGTCGGAGAATTTGAAGAGAACAAGCACGCCCGGACGCTGCCATAATCATTCCATATCATCATTTCAACCATTGATTTCGAATTTGGACTTTGTAACTGCTGTAATCACTTGTAACCAGCAAGGATAATTAATAAAAAGGATAAAACTTTGGAGTGAACGTAGGCCGGAGATAGCCGAACCACTATAAAACTTGTGTCACTGTTCGTTATTTTTGATTTGCTGCTTATTATTTGCTGAGATCTGTTATTTGTGTTTGAATATTGTTGATTTGTATTCATACAATGGTGCTTTCGCGGTACCTGGGGTTTGTGACCAATTTTGGCGCAAACACTTTGGTGCTTTCATTGAGAACGACTAGCACCCGCTACGTCGGATTTGAAAGTTGGATTTGAAGATTTTAAAAATTTTGGATTCAAGGACAATGACTAGGCAAAATAGTAGAAGGCAAAGAGATGAGAGAAGCCAACAGGAAGGAAGTCAACAAGCATCCTCTAGTGCTGTGGAAGGACAGGCTTCAATCTACGTAACTTGGGATGAAATGGAAGCTATGACGAATTCTTTGCAGGAGAGATTGTTGAAGAGCCAACAGGAAATGATGCAGACTTTCTTCGAGCAAATGAGAGCTGCAGGGATGCAGAACTTAGGAACAGCTACAGCCGCTGTGGATGCAGGACAGGGGACTAGGGTCGTGGAACCCAATGGAGGACGAGATACGGAGCCAGAAGGCAATCAACAAGAGCTTGGGGGCAGGCCCGCGGGATCCAACACAGGAGGGCCTTTGGAAGGAGTTCAACAAACTAGAGCTAACGTTGCTGCTAGTGAACCACATGAGGAATATGTACCAGAGTTCCCTCGGGGGCATGGGGGGCAACCCCCAACAGACAATACCGGATTAGTAGAAATCATTAGAAGAACTGTGCGAGGTGGTTTGACCAACGGAGACTTGGAAGGAGTGAATAGGAGTCCGTTTGCTCGGGAGATAAGGATGGCTCAGAATCCACCTAAGTTTAAGCTACCTAGCGTGGAGGTATATGATGGTAAGGCAGACCCAACTGATCACTTGATGAGGTACACCAGACACATGGAGGTGCCGGGAGCATTGGAGGAAGTGATGGCCCGATGCTTCCCTTTGTATCTGACAGACTTAGCTGCAATGTGGTTTAGGTAGCTGGGAGAAGGATCTATCAGGACTTGGAGAGAATTGGTGGAAAAGTTTTTGGGACAGTTTTCGGGTTCACGTCAAGAGGCCGAAGAATGTGATGACATTAACATCAGTAAAGCAAAGGATGAATGAATCGCTTAGAGCTTTTCTAACTCGATTCAGTGCGGCGGTCGCTTCAGTGGATCGGCCTGATCCATCGATGGTTTTAATGGCAGCAGTATCAGGAGTTAGGGAGGACTCGGGTTTCAAGGTATCTCTGATACGAGATCCCCCACAGGATCTTGACGAATTCTTTCACGAGGCAGAAAGGTTCCTTCGGCAGGAAGATGAGAGTACGGATTTAAAGGTAAAAAGGGTTAATGCAACTCAGAATGTAGGACCATCCAGCAAAGGTTTGGATAAAGACAAAGGGAAAAGGAAGTTGGACGATGATTCTGGAAACGCTAGGAAGTGATGGAAGGATCCAAAGTTCTCTACATATACAGGATTGAACGAGACGCTGGAGCGGATATACCTGAATACTCGGAACCGTCTTCCCTACCGGAGGCCGGCTAGGAGAGAACCATCAGAACGGGAGAGGACATCAGGAAGGCACTGCCTCTTTCATGATTTAGATGGACATGATACCAACAACTACATGCACTTAAAGGATATAATCGAGGAGCATGTAAGGAATGGACAGTTACAGCAATATGTCGGAACTCGGAATGCAACGGTGGAGCAGGAGCAACCACCGACCACCTCACGCCGTGATGATGTGAGGCCCAGGAATGATGGTCGACTGATCATCCACTGATCAGGATAATGTGAAATAAGTAGCAAACTATTGGCAAGCAACCAAGTCATTTACACATGTATGAGGACGGAGATAGCCCCTAGGCATGCTCTGAATGATGATAAACTGCGATGCTGTGGTTTGTGAAATTTATCTTTTGCTTTTTAATTGGACACTTCTTTTCTTTTTGGATTTGGTTTTGGAGTTCGGATCGAACTCCTGGTTTTGCTTGCTTTTTGATTTGGGTTTTTCTTTGGATGGTTGTTTTTGATTTTGAATGCTGCTTTGGATTTCTGGTTTTCTGGTTTGGATTTGGATTTTGGGTTGGATTTTGATTGGATTCTCATCTGGTTTTTGATAAATGATCGTCGGGTATGGATTATGCCTGGCAAGGGGTGAGTCACTTTGCCCGAACGTGGTAAATTGACTCATTCAGGTCGTCGAGTATGGACTATGCTCGGCAAGGGTCCGGAGTGACCAGGATTCGGCCTAGGACTTAGGCCCCATATTATCGATTGTTGTATCAGGTCGTCGAGTATGGACTATGCTCGGCAAGGGTCCGGAGTGACCAGGATTCGGCTTAGGACTTAAGCCATGGCTTAGCTCAACGTCCAGGGACACTGGACCACGGTCGTTAGGTGTGGATCACGCTTGGCAAGAACCCGGAGAGGTTATGGATTCGGATATCGACCCGGAGAGGTCCTGGATCTGGTTATTGGCTATTGGATAAGGATGGATTAGGACTCGGCTGTCGAGTTGGAATGGATACGGAATTGGCTAAGGCTTTGGTTATGGGATTTGGAATTGGGCATCGGCTCGAAGCAGTCAAGGATGGCATACTCTGGCGATATGGCTATGGACTTTGGATATTGGAATCGGAACTATTCAAAACACGCCTTCTTATCAAAAGGCATGTTTTGGGGGGCAAAGTGTTATCCCATTTTTTGGTCAAAACTGGAATATCAACAAATTGGCAAGGGATGATGGATATTGGGATTGGAGATCGATTGAAAGCAAGGCGGAGATCGATGTCGTCAAAACTTGATTGAACTCCGATCGGGACGAAATTGATTGGAGATGATGATAAGGGCTAGGAAAGTCTATGTTTCAAATTTCAGGTTAATCGGAGTTCGTATGAAGGAAATATGATTGATTCAAGGTACGAAGGACGTGCTGTTCGAACCCATCGGCACGCATGGATGGTTCGAATCGATCAGGGGTCACGTTCGTATCGATACGGTTCGTATGGATACCACTTCGAATCGATACACTTCGTATCGATCGGCATGGTTTCAACTCGGTTACTTCGTATCGATCGAAAGAAAAGGTTAGGTGGACTTCGACTCGATGATGGCAGAGGTCTCCTTCGTATCCAGAGATGTATAAGGGATGGTTCGTATCGATGCGCTTCACATCGATCGGGAAAATATTGATTCGAATCGATACAGGTCATATCGATCAGAAGGAAATGTGGAGGATCTTCGAATCCATGTGCTTTATATCGATCAGGATGGGTGCAGATGGCTCATTCGGACTCCAGTCTCTTTCGTATCCATCAGGTGAGAGCTTCGTTCGAATCCATCAGGTGAGGCCTCGTTCGTATCCATCCTTCACGACCACTTCGTATCGATGTCCCCATACTCGTTTCGAGTCGACCATATCACGTGGGATCGATTCGAAGTGAACTCCTGGGACCGATGCGAAGAGAGACACGAGTTAATGGATACGAGCATGACCGTTGTAAAGTCATGGATAAGGACAAAGCGTGAAAAATGGATACGAACGCGTCTTCAGGAAGGGAAGCATTCAACACGGCGACAAAGGTGGATCGACCCAGAGAAATAGCGCCACGTCATCGATACGCACGTGCTTTGGATGGATTCGAAGCATGGATTCGAAGCATGGGTTCGAAGCATGGATTCGAAGGCGACAGGCAACGGACAACCCCAAATTCGAATCCATCATATCTTCCGAACCGTTAATCCAAATGCAATGAAATTTTCACAGGAGCTTACATACATGTTGAAGAATGTTCACACCAAATTTCACCTCTATTGGATGCAACTTTGATCGATTCGAACCTTACTTCGAATCGATCCCAATGTGGGCCCAATCTCCAGAATTCGGCCGTATGGGCCCCCTCACGTGCTAGAAGCGGTCTACCGTATTTTTAGGAGAAATATCAGCCTCCTACGCCTATAAATAGAGCCCTTGGTCATTCAGAAAGGGGGTCGGAGAATTTGAAGAGAACAAGCACGCCCGGACGCTGCCAGAATCATTCCATATCGTCATTTCAACCATTGATTTCGAATTTGGACTTTGTAACTGCTGTAATCACTTGTAACTAGCAAGGATAATTAATAAAAAGGATAAAACTTTGGAGTGGACGTAGGCCGGAGATAGCCGAACCACTATAAAACTTGTGTCACTGTTCGTTATTTTTGATTTGCTGCTTATTATTTGCTGAGATCTGTTATTTGTGTTTAAATATTTTTGATTTGTATTCATACACTGGTGCTTCCGCGGTATCTGGGGTTTGTGACCAATTTTGGCGCAAACAGTCATGTTCATTCGCGAAGAGTTACGACGAATATATACTTCATTTCAAAATTTGAAATTGAAAATTGTGGCTCATATATCGACATATCATCTGCCTATATGTCGACATAGGCTAGTGTATTTTGAAACTATGTATTTTAAAATGTTTTGAAATTCTTATGCTTTGTAAATTATTTCGATACTTCATAAAATAACTTAAACATAGTTTATAAACATTTTTAACTTTAAAAACTTTTATAATATATTTTAAAAGTATGCTTTGTTTTAAAAATGAAGAATTAGAAAATGAGAAGATAGTGATCAAAGATTGCTAGTGGGGACTTTAACAATATTCTATGAATCTATATGCTATACCATAATCTTGAGATCTTTATATCTTGATCTTTATACTCATGAGTCTTCA
This sequence comes from Allium cepa, assembly GCA_030765085.1. Lineage (NCBI taxonomy): Eukaryota > Viridiplantae > Streptophyta > Magnoliopsida > Asparagales > Amaryllidaceae > Allium > Allium cepa. The sequence goes on along the minus strand of CM060931.1, from coordinate 554,886,375 downwards.
TGTCCATTCCTTGGGTCTTTATACTGCACAGTCTTCAAACTAATAGTAATATCCTACACTATATACTATACAACTTGGCAAAACATTAGTATCCATATTTTATATGAATGTGTTACTGTTATTAAGGTTGCTATCATCAAAAACAATAACTAAGGTATTAACACATATATGTATGGGTGTGTGTGTGTGTTGCATGTACGCGTGTGTTGGGAAAGGAATAAGGTCGCTCATCTTATTTATCACTTTTTAATCACCTCCATCTGTTGCGCAAAATTATTTCGATGTAGACATCTTCTATTTATTAGCAAGATTATTTATATAACATTTTGAATCATTTTGAACCTTTAGTCCCTTCAAAATTACATTTCAAATCGTCATCTAAATGTTTTTCAATGGTTTAAAATGATTCAATTTTTTTTTTATAGATTATATTTGATCGGCAAACCTAAACATTGTTATTTTGCACAGGCAAGCCGATTTTATAGTAACTGTACCACCTTACAAAGTTATTATTGGTGCGAGGCAAAACCGCTGTAGAAACTACCAAATACACAACATGTAGCTCAAAATAATCACACTTTGCACCTCCCCAGACCCAAATAACTCTAGCACAAAGGCTGCCATGCACTTCATGCACTTAGACATATACTTAATTACCTTATGCGAAACATCACATATAAAAAAAGGCACGATGACACATACATATAAACTATGACATACTCACACTTACAAAAGGTATTACAACAATCCAAAAGGCACCAGTTAACCAACCTCAACTTAAATATTTCATTGGCAAAGCCAAAGCAGCGAGGCTCAGATTCCAGCAAACAACACATGAATCACAGCATAAAGCCAACACGATAGGACTATGATGATAACGGAAGATCTTCATAAAAGGGCACAAAATCATCACCAAGCTAAAGTAAGAAAATGCAAGCATCTAACCTAATAAGTATAAACAAGCTAGAAGCCCATGAGGAACAACAAAACATCCCATGACAGAGCTCAAACAAGTTGCACAAGGCGGTCTCCAAGGAGCTAAACGGGGAGAATGAAATGATGACATGGCTTGGGGAGATAGAAGAGTAGAACCAATAGCTTCATAAAACTGCTCAAAGAAGGAACCCAATGACAAACTCTACTCAGCAAATGCCATGCATAGCTACAAAGAAACCACATCCCAACTGCTTTCTCAACCAAGATAAAAATAAAGGACACATCTACCAATGCAATACGTTATACTTAGTGACTTCAACTAACACAGGAGGGAGCAACATTGGTTATGAATATAGCATAGAGGTGGTTGAAAGAAGCCAAAAGCCAAGGTTGATTAGAGAATGTCATATAGTAGGACGCATGACATATTTGAAGCAAAAGATAAGGCCAATGGAGATTGGAGTTGAGATAGGCGAAAGAAAAGTTTAAAGGGGAAATAGAGAAAATTTTGAAAAAAAATAGGGTGGAAGGCAAAGAAGGTTTTAGACGATACCGAGGAGATGAGGAGAGATGTGATTTATGATGAAATGAGGGAGGAAAGGAGGAAGGAAGCAGTGGTGGCTAAAACCTTAGTCCTTATAGAAGTTGCATTTTGAAGCTTTTGTAAAGATTATATTGTTAACAAATATAACATACCTACAAAAAATCACCTTGTCCAAAAATATTTTTGCACAAAAAGTAGAAGAGGGTCTAACGGGGATAAAAATGGGACCTTGATTCTTCCTTATACATACATACATGTGTATGTGTCTACACGTATGTATGTATATATATACATTTATACACACACATATATGTATATACATTTATACACACATATTCGCACGCGCGTGCCCCCCCCATATATATTTGAAAATGGGTAATTTTATTATAGGCTTATCCGACCTAAAAAAAATACTCGTCCAAATTTGGTAAGTCGGTAAAAGTTTCGATTTAAAGCAGTATAAAGAATAATCATATCTACTTTCTACTTTTATCTTCTTTCTTTGTTAGGTTAACCAAGCTGTGATTCATGGCGACTCCTGGTAAATACATCGGATTTCTTCCTGCTCAACCCTCAATCTCTATCTATATAGCACCTCCGCTTTTAATTCTGGTAAATTGATAAGCAATTTTCTTTGAATACATTTTGAAATTAGTTGCATGTCTCTATAAATTACTCATGTCAAATTTGCTTCTCTTCTTATCTTAGAATATTCTATGGTTCCACAACATCTGTATCCACTATACAATCGTTGTCAAGGCAAGTTTGACATTTCAACTATCAACTTTTGTCTTTTGGATTCACGACATGGTATTCTACTTCCTCCTTCAATTTACTAGTTGGATCTACTTGTCTAAGTTTGCACATTTTCACAAGTAATTAGTATGATTGCATTCGAAAAATAAGCAATTGTGATTTTCATCTTCAGTTTCACATAATATGCATAGGGTATTTGTTGCAATACCCCATTTCATCAATCTATCTCTCGTTGGCAATCTACTCAGTACTGCTTTGTATGTAATCAGAGCCATTTTTGGAGTATTAGCTTTACTTCATACTATTTAAGACCATATTTGTTTCAGATGTTCTTTATGAGTTCCTCCTATGCCAATTTAATTGTTATTTCATCATTTGTTGGTCTACAAGCCTATACATGTCTATCTTTGTCTGAAAATAATGGCATGTATTCTATATTCTTTTTTATGTCATCTTGAATTGATAAGATTTTACATTTATACCTTCTTTCCGGTATGATAATTTCAACTTGGTTTATGTGCATCCATTGGTTGAATATGCATCCCATTCTAGTCTATATATAAGTGATTTTCCTTCAATCAAAGGATCTTTCCATAGATCGATTGTGATAACCTACACTTTCTAACACACCGATCCAAAGCCTAATGTGACTTTCGAACTCGCGTCGGTGTCACAGCTGAAGATGGTAAAATATAAGTACTAAAAATAGATAATTCAAAAAAACAGTCTTCAAAATACTTAGTTCATTTACACTATTTCCAAAGTACAATATAAGTCTGATATACATTTAATACAATAAATAACTACAAGAGGAAAAATGAAAAATAGTAACTCCAATGCTTAACTCCTTCCTTCATGCTTTGCACCAATCTACTATATCCTGTTATCCGTGGTACCGAAAAAGAAAGGAAATAAAAGGGTCACACAAGTCTGGTTAATGAGGTTACATCATTGATATATGGTGATCACTTGCAATTGACTTTAGTAATACTCTATGTGACCTAGGATGTCCTACAAGTGTAAGTGAATTACTTGTTTAAGGGGTTTATCTCAATACATACCTACACTAACATAGATGCATGCTCATACTTAGGGTTGAACAACTAATCAAACCTCAAACAACTACTGGCCGGTTAATAGCTAATGGAACTTTTCCAACATAGGATTATCCTATAATTTCAACCATAGGACAACATTTCCCAAAACTACGACTACATGTATCCTAGTTACACATCGAGGGGAAGCCCTTAATGCTGACTCATCAAAGTGTCTCATCGTTGCTGCATCCATATCCACATCTCAATGGAAAATGACGCCTCTTATTACATCGCTTCAGGATTCATCAACAACACAACATCACGTTGCGTCACTGTGAATACCAATGAACTCCCATTAGTATCAGACTGCACACTCCATCAGGTATCATCGTTAGTGTTCCGCATCCACCGTAGAATCTCATGTGAGTGAAATTTGTAATAGAATCTATAACACCCCTAATTTTAAATAACATTATTTGGGAGATTTAATTAGATGAATTAAATAGAATAATGTAAAGATTAGAGAGATAAGGAGATTGAGATTTGAAAACTAAATAGAAGCCGTGCTTAATTAAATAAAATTAAAAGAATGATTTTATGGAAATGGTTTCATCAGTTAACTAATAAGAGAATAAGGCAAGGGTGTTATGGGGAATAGTCGTCCACCATAACCCTTGACTCCTAAATCCCTATTCTCATTTTCATTCCATATGTTTATAATTCAAAAATATAAGGAAAACGGGGAGCTCAAAGTGGACCATAACCTAGGGAAAAAGGAGATTAAAAATTTACTAAAGCTTAGGAATCAAGCAAAGGAGGATTAACAAGGTCAACTCTCAAGTTTCTTCTCCAAAGCAAGGTGAACAATAATCAAAACCATCTCATTTTCATTTTTAAAGAGTATTTGGTTTTAGGTTTTAAGTTTAAAATATTTATGATGATTTTAATGATGATATGCTTGGATTACATGATATGCTTGATTTAAACAAGTATCTTTGATAAATGTTTTATTCAATTTTAAGGCTAAAATAGTATTTATTGGATTTCGAATGCCATGAGAATTTAATGTGTTATGTAAAACATTATTATGGAGATGATTTTAAATTTACATAAGTATCCAAGCTATGGATAATTTGCTATGAATTTTTGTGGGAAGAAATAAATAATTGGGTTTAAAATTTATTTCGACTATTATACAAAGGATTTTGGATCTGAAATTTATATATGTTGGATAACGTATTAAAAGTGAATTTTGATGATTTTGGGGATTTTTCCTTAGTAATTTACTATGGAAATTAAATTAATTAAGTTGGAGAACTTAAATGTCTTAATTGTTTTGCTAAAGGGAAGGACTTCTTTGTTAAATATTTTTAATTAATTCTAGATGAATTCGGCAGTCTTTAGAAATGATTTTTGTAAAGGTTATGGCAACCAATTATTTTTTTACAAACAGGAAAGTTAGTTGAAAAACATTTACTTAAAAAGGAAACAAAACGGTTTGTAAAGATTTATTGTTTCGCCCGACCCCATACTTCCGCGTCTAACCAAGTCGAAACCAATACCAATGGTATCAATGCTTTGGTACGTAGTTGATTGGAGAAAAGCGGAAGGTAAGAGTCAAAACCATGCTTTCGAAGGGGATGAGGTCATTTTATATAGCTTTTGAAGGGATTGCCTCCCCTTTTAAAGGGTAGCCTTCGAATGAGTTACCGTATAATATGTTTTAAAGAGAAGATTTGGAAAGGGAGTTTTGAACCAAGTTGAAGCCTTGCTGTCGTTTTCATACCTTTCGAGTAGGTTGAAAGTTTTCAATGTACGAAAGCAAACTTTTGTTTTCTAAATATAAATCCGCTTCCCAATGCTTTCAAAAGGGCTCCAATAGCCACTTAAACAAAAGGTTTCGAAGGCAATGACATAAAAATGTGTTTTGAAGCTATCCTTCCAATTGTTTACTTAAAATATTAAAGCTTTTGAAAGGATGGTTCTGAAGCCATCTGTTTTCCACAAACTCATTTACTTGAAGTTAAATGGTTTCGGATGGGTTACTTTCGTTTATATATCCTTTGACCCAAAAATTATTTTAAGAATAAACCCAATGGTTTCGAAAGAGGTACTTTCAAATGGTTTTGAAGCTACACTTCTATTAGTTGGAAAATATGCTTTAATACTTACAAAAGGAAGGTTTTGATGCTTTCGAATGAGATATTTTAATTGGTTCGAGAGGCATATGCTTAAGCGTTTTGAAAAGATGATTTGAATGCCTTCAAAAGAGATATTCTGATTTTTTCGAAAGTAAAAGTCTAATATTATGAAACAAAAAACCCAATCTCGTTTTCAAAGAAAAATCCATGGCAATATAAAAGAGCTTTGAAATGGTTTTAATTTGGAGTTTTTGAAGAAGCTTTCCTTGATAAAAATAATGGCTTAAAGGTATTAACCATGCTTCATGTGGAAATGATTTCCAGGATATTAAACTATAAATGTTGGTACTGTTATTGTATGTTCTTCTTCTATAAACATATTCATTGTATAATGGACCCATTACTGTTTTTAAGGAGTAAGTGCAGAATAACCAACTAGGTTGCCCAGTGTGAATATAAATTGAGTTAACTCCTGAATGATTATAGCTGCATCCAAGAGGTCAGCTAGATCAAAACATAGGATCCCAAAGACTGGTCAAGAAACTATCAGTTTAGAGAGGTTCATAGTAAACCCATGAAAACTATGCTTGGAGAGAGTTATTGGTAAGAGGCAATAGGTTCATAATGATCCCATGAAAACTATATCCGAATAAATTTATTGACAGAGATCAATAGGTTCATAGTCAACCCATGAAAAGTATAATATAAGAGAAGTTTTTTGAGATACTAATAGGTTCATGGAGAATCCATGAATAATTGAGTGAAGTTATCGACAGGGGCCAATAGATTGTTAGTGATCCTATGAAAACTATAAGACCGGACAGATAGTCCATAAGCATTGAACAGGTTATTAGTCAGGCCATGAAAACTAATAGGTTAATAGTGAACCTAGAAACTATAACTATGACAGATAGTCAAATGAATGAGGATGGAAATCCATGATATCTTTTACTTGTTTGCATATCATCGTGATATATTTAAAATTTCTATGTTTTTAACCATGGTGGATGTAGGAGCATAATATATGGTTATTATAAATTTTTGGGGTAAGATATTGAGGGGAAAACTCGTTCTACTAAGTAGCATGGTCTCTCTAGATATCTAAATGGTTCAAGATGGTAGGTTATTATTCATACCAGGCTTTATGTCTAACTCGAAGTTTATATTTTCCCCTTAAACTCTTGTGTGCTTAATTGATTTTGAGTAGTTTGAGAGTTGAGGTTTTCAGGTTCTCCTTTAAACGAATAAGCTTCTGTATGCATGTAGGAGGCAAGCAAGCTAATAGGAGTTCTTTTCTGTTTGATTCCACTATGTTTTGATATAAGGGCAAAGTTGTTTAATTGCTTATGTTTAGACTATAAGCATCTAAGGGACATCTTCATATGTCGCTCTTGGCGTAGTTTGTAATAATTATATTTTCTTTGAACATGGTTCTCGAATTTGGAAAATGGGAAATATGATCAAGATGGAATGAGAAATTTTTTTATGGTTTTAATTTTTTTTCATATCCATGTGTTTCTGTTGTATAAATGTACCTAACATGATCACATTTGGTCATCGAGAATTAATAACTTTGGACGACTACAACATCCGTAGCCATTAGTTTTGGACATCCAAATGGGGGATGTTACAAATTCGTATCAGAGCATAGGTTTATGAAAACCTAAAAGAAATTTTAAACTTGTAGATGATTTTTCAAGACATAATCCAATGAATCAAAAAATAAGATTGAGGTTTGGGTTAAGCTATAGTAGAATAATTATATATATAAGTACATATTCCCCTCTCTTAGTTCGTACCTCTGTATCTTGGTGAGGCTCGTATGCAGATTTACGAGAAAGGAAGATAGGGAGGCAGAAAACGGAAAAGGAAATCTTGGTGGAGGAAGCACCACAACAAATGAAATGCTTGACCCAACAGGAGAAACCATGGTCGATAGGTAAATGCTAATCCAAATGCAAATGCCAACGTAGGTGCTAGAAATTCGCCAGTGAACATGGGGTTGATGTATCAATTTTTTGTTAAACTAGTGCAACAAGGAGTTGTCGTAGAAGTAGTTGGGGATAATGATGGGAATGCTGGAGGAGCTAATCCTATGGCCCTAGTTGGCAACAACTATGCCAAGCCGAGCAGGGATTATACTAATCTTGGTGGGAAGTCATTTTTGAGAACAGAGGATGCTATATACATTGAGAATTGGCTTTTGCATTATGAGAGAATCTTCGTCGACTTGGGATTGAATAATGAGCAGTTGAGGAGACTAGCATCTAAAAAATTACAAGGAGCAGCGCTCTATTGGTGGAATAGTGTTATTGTTGGAGTTCCCAAGCAAGAGTTGACTTGTGCAGAATTTCGAAGGAGGTTTGAAGAGAGGTTTTTGTCCGAAGTTGCCAAGTTAGCCTTGTTAAGGAAGTTCATGGATTTAGTGCAAAGCAAGATGTCAATGATTGAGTATGCCATAAAGTTTGATGAGCTGTCTAGATATGGGTATGCTACCATTGATACCGTCATTAAGATGAATGAGAAGTTTATTTGGGGATTGAGACCCGAGATTGCTAGGGCAACCCTGCTTCATCTCCGTGATCTTTGTAATGTTGTTGTGGAGATGGAAATCCAACATGAGGAAATGCTTGCTACCTTCGGGAAGGAGAAATAGGTTGAAACCTAGACTTTTCTTGGCAAGAGAAGGAATTTTTTTAAGAAGAAGAGAACCCAGATGGGAGAAGTTGCCAAGAAGGCAAAGGCTAATCTGGTTTTAAGTGCAATAAGAAGGGTCATTATGCTCATGAATGCCAAATTGTCTAGGGGAAGACGACTACAGACAAGAAGGGTATGAAGTGTTTTAAATGCGACCAGATTGGGCATTATAAGAATCAGTTTCCAAAACCAGTTAGGGCAGACGGGAGAAAAGTCTTTGCTGTTGAACCATCATCAGCTAGGCCAACTGCCGTTGACAAAGGAAAGACTATGACGGAAGGTACGCTTTTGATTCGAAGTACACTAGTTAGGGTACTATCTGATACCGGTGCATCACAATCATTTATATCTTAATGTTTGGTTGATAGGTTATGTTTAGAACCCACATACTTTGTTACTTCCTTAAGGGTTGTGAATCCGATAGGAAGGTATGCAACTCTGGAAACGAGATGTGACCAGTTAGAACTTGATTCGTTAGGTCATAAGTTTGCATGCAGTCTGTATGTTTTCGACTTTGTAGAATTTGGAATCATCTTAGGTATGGATTGGTTAGGTAAACATGAGGGTAGATTATTTTGCCAGGACAAGGAAATATCTCTAAGACACCCTGATAGTCATAACCGAATTATATTCTCAGTGGAGGATTCTAACCGGAGTGTTTGTACTCTATTGAGTGCTATGTAAGTAAAAGAAGAGTTAAGTCAGGTTCGAGTAGTAAGAGAATTTGCAAATGTTTTTGAGCCATTTAAAGGATTACCATCGAAACTAGTCGTTGAGTTTCGGATAGATCTTGTGCCAGGAGCTAAACCTGTAAGTTGACCACCTAGCAAGATGACACCAACCGAGATGAAGGAGTTGAATGTGCAGCTAGTGGATCTAGAAGGGAGCAATTTTATTAGACCAAGCAGTTCACCTTGAGGAGCGGCCGCAGTGTACGTGACAAAACCGTACGAGTCAATAGGGATGTGTATCGACTATTGTAAGTTAAACGAGAAGACGATTAAGAATAAGTATCATTTACCGAGAATCGATGATCTATTTGATCATTTGTATGGATCCAGAGTATTTTCCCAATTGGATTTGGCGATAAGTTTCCATCAGTTGAGAGTGGTAGAGGACAATATTCCATTGACAGCATTTCAGACCAGGTATGGTTCGTATGAGTGGTTAGTAATGCCATTTGAGTTAACGAATGCACCAACATTCTTTATGGATTTGATGAACCGAGTTTTTTGAGAATACATGGATAGGTTCGTATTGGTATTTATAAATGACTTCTAGTGTACTGTAAGGATGAAAGAGAGCATGAAGATCATCTTAGAGTAGTGCTTGAGACGTTGAGGCAGCATAGCTGAAAGCGAAGTTTCCAAGTGTCATTTCTAGAAGAAAGGGGTTAAGTTTTTTGGTCACATGGTTTCAAAGAAGGTTTTGTCAGTCGATCCAGATAAGATCGAAGCTATTAGTAACTGGAAGAGACCAGAGACGGTGATTGAGATTAGAAGTTTTCATGGATTTTTCCGGCTATCACCATAGATGCATTAAGGATTTATCGTGGATAATGTCGCCTTTGACCAAGTTAATTAGGAAGGACGTGAAGTTTACTTGGTCTGACAAATGTGAGGAAGTATTCCTTAAGTTAAAGCATTTTTTAACCAATGCGCCGGTGTTAGTAGTTCCAGACGAAAACCAATGGTTGGTGGTGTATACCAATGCATGTGGAAATGGACTAGGAGCCATGCTGATGTAGAAGTGTAAAGTCATTGCCTACGCTTCACGACAGCTTAGACCACATGAAGTGAGATGTCCTACTCCTGATTTGGAATTGGCTACAGTGATCTTCACATTAAAGATATGTAGACATTATCTCTTAGGGGAGATATTTGAGCTATACATAGATCATAAGTCCTTAAGATATTTATTTTCTCAGAAGGAGTTGAATATGAGACAACAGAGGTGGCTGGAGTTTTTAGCAGCTTATGATTTTGGTGTAGATTATACACTTAAGAAAGGAAATAAAGTAGCAATGCTTTTAGCAGAAAACATCATAATGTGGTGTTAGCCATGTTAATGGAAAGATCTTAAAGCTTTGGTCTTGTAGTGTGCAGTTAAGATCGATTGCTAGTTCTAGTCAGAGCATCGCCATATTGTCCTATTTGGAAGTTCAACCAATATTGATCGAAAGAATTGCTTCTATGTAGAAGGAGGATCCATTATTAGTCGAGAGGATTAGAGGGCTTCAGGTTGGGTTGGAGATCGATGATCTAAAGGATTTTAGTCTTGACCAGAAGGGTTGGTTAAGAAAGAAGGGACAGTTATGTATTTTGAATGTTGAGGACTTAAGGAAAGAAGTTCTTAGGGAATGCCATCGATCCAAACTTACGATTCATCCTGGAAGGGCTAAGATGTATCAGGACATGACGAGGAGCTTCTAATGGGAAGGTATGAAGAAGGACATTGGCTTGTGGTTTAGGCAGCGTACGAAGTGTCAACAAGTAAAGGCCGAACATTAGAAGCCAGTGGATTACTTCAACCTTTGGAGACACCAGTTTGGAAATGGGATTCGATATCCATGGATTTTATAGACAGGTTGCCAAGGTCAAACAGAGGAAATGAAAGTATAATGCTCATAGTTGACAAATTAACCAAGAGCGCACATTTCATTCCAGTTAAGTTGATCAGGACGGTAACTGTTTTAGCTAAGTCGTTCATGAAAAAAATAGTTAGATTACATGGAATTCTTAGTAGTTTAGTCGGTGATAGAGATGCTTTGTTTACTAGTGAATTCTAGAAGTCCCTACAAGAGAGGTTAGGTACCAAGCTCAAGATGAGTACTGCATAACCCTCAGACGGATGGGCAGACAGAGAGAGTCAATAACGTACTCGAATATTTTGTTAAGAGCTTGTATGTTGGACTTTGGTGGATCTTGGGAATATCACCTACACTTACTTGAGTTTTCTTATAATAACAGTTATCGGACTAGTATAGGAATGACGTCTTTTGAAGATTTGTGTAGATGGCTATGCAAATCACAAGTATGTTGGCTGGAGACTGGAGATAGATTAGTCTTGGGTCTAAATCTGGTTAGAGAGGCGACAGAGAAGATTGAGTTGATCCAAGAAAGGATGAAGAAAGCATAATCTAGACGGGAGAGTTATGTAGATAAGAGGCGTAAAGATTTAGAATTCTCAGTTGGAGATAGAGTCTTTATTAAAGTATCACCAATGAAGGGTGTGGTACGATTTGGAAAGTCAGGGAAACTGACACCAAGATATGCTGGACCTTTCCTACTTATAGAGAGGATCGAAAAGCTCGCATACAGAGTAGAATTGCCGAGCAGTATGGAAGGTGTTCATAATGAGATTCGTGTATCTCATCTTTGCAAGTATGTGTATGATCCAGAGACTACTATTCCTCCGACAGAGTTGATAGATTTGATAGCAGAACCAAATTTGACTTATTTAGACAACTAGTTCGGGTTGTAGCGAGAGATGAGAAGAGATTAAGAAACAAGATAGTCAAGTGGTGAAAGGTCAATGCAGCGACAACGAGAAGGACCGTACTTGGGAGACAGAAGACAGGATTAGAGATACTTATCCTGATTTGCTGTGAGGGTATGTTATTTGCTTTATATAAACAGTCGCTAGTCAGGCAGGCTAGTATGTAGTTAGGAAATGTTATAGATGATTGTTATGCTTTGTATTTAGTCCTTACTGAATTTCGAGGGTGAAATTCTTTAAGGAAGGGAGTCTGTAACACCCCTAATTTTAAATAACATTATTCAGAAGAATTAATAAGATAAATTAAATAGAATAATGTAAATATTAGAGAGATAAGGGGATTGAGATTTGGAAACTAAATAGGGGCCGTGCTTAATTAAATAGAATTAAAAAAATGAGTTTATGGAAATGGTTTTATAAGTTAACTAATAAGAGAATATTGCAAGGGTATTATAGGGAATAGCCATCCACTATAACCCTTGACCGCTAAAACCTTATTCTCATTTTCATTCCATACGTTCATAATTTAAAAACATAAGAAAAAGGGGAGCTCAAAACCGGCCATAACCTATGGGAAAAGGAGATTAAAAATTTACTAAAACTTAGGAACCAAGCAAAGGAGGATTAAGCAAGATCAAATCTCAAGTTTCTAATCCAAAGCAAGGTGAATAATAATCAAAACCATCTCATTTTTGTGTTTAAAAAGCATTTTATTTCAGCTTTTAAGTTTAAAACCTTTATGATATTTTAATGATGATATGCTTGGATTACATGATATATTTGATTCAAATAAGTATATTTGGTAAATGTTTTGTTCGATTTTAAGGCTAAAACCGCATTTATTGGGTTTTGAATGCCATGAGAATTTAATATGTTATGTAAAATATTATTTTTGAGATGAGTTTCAATTTTCATAATTATCCAAACTATGGATAACTTGCTATGGAATTTTGAGGAAAGAAATAAATAATTGGGTTTAAAATTTATTTTGGCTATTATATAAAGGATTTTGGTTTTGAAATTTATATATGTTAGATAACATATTAAAAGTGAATTTTGATGATTTTTGGAATTTTTCCTGAGTAATTTACTATAGAAATTAAATTAATTAAGTTGGAGGACTTAAATGTCTTAATTGTTTTGCTAAAGAGAATGGCTTCTTCGTTAAATATTTTTAATTAATTTTGGATGAATTTAACAGTCTTTAGAAAAGATTTTTGTAAAGGTTATGACAACCAATTATATTTTTACAAATAGGCAAGTTAGCTGAAAAACATTTACTCAAAAAGGAAACAAAACAGTTTTGCAAAGATTTATTATTTCACCACTTCTAGTAGCAACCTTTTGACCCATACTTCCGCCCCTAACCAAGTCAAAACCAATGCACATGGTATCAATGCTTTGATATTTAGTGGATTGGAGAAAAGCAGAAGGTATATAGTCAAAACCATACTTTCAAAGGGGTTGAGGTAATTTTATATAGCTTTCGAAGGGGTTACCACCACTTTTTAAAGGCTAGCTTTCGAATGAGTTGCCGTATAATATGTTTTAAAGAGAAGCTTTCAAAAGGAGAGTTTTGTACCAAGTCGAAGTCTTGCTGCCGTCTTCGTATCTTTCAAGTTGGTTGAAAGTTTTTAATGAGTTCGAAATGTAAGCTTTTGTTTTATAGGTATAAAGCTGTTTCCCAATGCTTTCGAAAGGGCTCCAATAGCCATTTAAACTAAAGGTTTCGAAGGAAATGGCTTCAAAAGGTATTTCAAAGCTATCCTTTCAATTGTTTACTTAAAAGATTAAAGCTTTCGAAAGGATGGTTCCGAAGTCATCTATTTTCCATAAACTCTTTCACTTGAAGTTTAGTGGTTTTGAAAGGGTTACTTTCGTTTATATTCACTTTGACCCAAAAGTTATTTTAAGAATAAACCCAATAGTTTGAAAAGAGGTACTTTCAAATGGTTTCGAAGCTATGCTTCTATAAGTTGGAAAATATGTTTTAATACTTTCGAAATGATGGTTTTGATGCTTTCGAAAAAGATATTTCAAGTGCTTCGAGAGGCATATGTTTAAGCATTTTGAAAAGAAGGTTGGAATGCCTCCGAAAGAGATATTCTAATGTTTTCGAAAGTAAAGGTCCAAGGTTTCGAAAGCCTTAGTTTTCAAAACAAAGGACCCAATCTCATTTTCAAAGGAAAACCTGTGACAATATAAAAGCGATTTGAGATGGTTTTAATTTTGGAATTTTTGAAGAAGCTTTCCTTGATAAAAATAATAGGTTAAAGGTTTTATCCATGCTTCATATGGAAATGATTTCAAGAATATTAAACCATAGATATTGGTATTGTTATGTTACTGTATGTGCTTCTTTTATAAACATATTCACTGTATAATGGACCCATTACCGACTTTAGCGAGTAAAGGCAGAATAACCAACTAGGTTGACCCGGCGGAGAACATAAATTGCCTTAACTCCTGAATGAATAGAGTTGCATCTAGGAGGTTAGGTAGACTAGAAAATAGGATGTCCAAAGACCGATCAAAAAGTTGTCAGTTTAGGCAGGTTTATAGTAAACCCATGAAAACTATGCTTGGAGAGAGTTATTGGTAGGAGCCAATAGGTTTGCAGTGATCCTATGAAAACTATATCCTGATAAAGTTATTGACAAAGATTAATAGGTTCATAGTCAACCCACGAACACTTTGATATAAGATAAGTTATTGGAGACACCAATAGGTTCAGGAGGGACCAATAGGTTCTTAGTGTTCCCATAAAAAATATGAGACCGGACAGATAGTCCGTAAGCATTGAACAAGTTATTAGTCAGCCTATGAAAACTAATAGGTTAATAGCGACCCTAGAAACTATAACTGTGGTAGATAGTCAAATGAATAAAGATAGGAAATCCCGGATATATTTTTCTAGTTTGCATATCATTATGATATATTTTAAATTGCTATGTTTTTAACAATTTTGGATGCAGGAGTACAGTATGTGGTTATTACAAATGTTTGGGTTAAGATATTTGTAAGGAGAAACCTATTCCGTTAAGCAACATGGTCTCACTAGATATCTAAATGGTTCGAGATGGTAGGTTATTGTTCATACCAGGCTTTATGTTTGACTCAAAGTTTATGTTTTCCTCTTAAACTCTCGGGTACTCAATTGATTTTGAGTTGTTTGAGAGTTGAGATTTTCAAGTTCTCCTTTAGACGAATAAGCTTTTGCAGACGTGCAGGAGGCAAGCTAACTAATAGGAGTTCTTTTCTATTTAATTTCACTGTGTTTTGATGTAAAAGCAAAGTTGTTTAATTGCCTATGTCTAAATGCTAATCATCCAAGGAAGCATCTTCATATGTTGCTCTTGGCGTATTTTGTAATAATTATATTTTATCTGGACGTGGTTCGTGAATTTAGGATTATGTAGTGAATTTGAAGTATAATTGAAATGGAATGAGAAATTTGTTTAATGGTCTTATTTTTTTTTTCATATTCATATGTTTCTATTGTATCAATGTACCTAACATTACCACATTTGGTCATCGAGAACTAATAACCATGGATGAATGCAGCATCCGTAGCCATTAGTTTTGGGCTCCAAGTGGGGATGTTACAGAATCGCCCCTAGTGGAATACCGACCCTGTTGGGTAAGCAGCATTTTTCCAGTCCCACAACATCCTAGTGTCGCCATACAGGGATCTAGCTTCCCTACTATAATATCATCCACACACACACACACACATATGTATGTGTGTATGTATGTATGTATGTTTGTATATATAATATACATCACTACTTTGTTTATAACCAAGGCCTTAGACCGAGATTCATACCGTGCTTAGAAAATGTTAACCGGTCGACGCTTGCTCCTAGATCAGTCAACGCTTGCTGTCGACCTGCTCTAGTGAGAGGTCGACCGGTCGAGGTGTTAATTCGTGCATTAATTTTAATTACCATTTTTGATTTTTATAATTATCATCGTTCCCTAATCGTGGATAGTAAATTTGCTGATTTTGATTTTACAGCAACTCAAATTATAGTGAACCCAGATTAGTGAATCCACATCTTATATTTATCCCAAATACTTCATATTCAATTTAGGATTAAATTGCTATATCAACTCAATTTCAATAGTCCGCTTGATATAGTTATAACATAAAAAGGGTTATAAAAATATTTTTTTTGATAAAGGGTAAACTTGAATCAATTCTTTTTTAACAAATTACATCAATCAGATCTTGATTATAATTACTGTTATAGTCCTAAGATATATAAACAACAGGTAAATAGACATAAGGAAGAAGTTGCAAAAAAATTTAGTCTCAAGGACAACAAGTTTGCTTTTTAGTCTAAAGGACACTTTTTAGTGTAAACTGAAAATGATAGTTGCGACTATCATTCTGTGATTTACACTAAAAATGTCCTTCAGCCTAAAAAACAAACTTCTTGTCCCTGAAACTAAAATTTTCCCTAACTTTTTCCTTGAGCCTAAAAACCCCTATAAACAATGTGTTCAATTTATTTTAAAAAAATCATTGATCAAACTGGGTATAATAAAATTAATTACATGTATCGTCTTACTAACAATGAACCCACTCACCTCAAACTAAAGCTACTCCCTCCTAATCTGCTCAGAATCACCTCTTGTTCGCTATAGATCTCCATTTGATTTAATCTTCTTTAACTTCTATACTTTTTATTTTTATTTAAGTTCTGAAGAAAGTTTGATTTAATGAGGAAAAAAATTTGATAGAATTTAGACATACTATAATGAAAATAGGGTTCTTACAATTTGCTCAGGGTTGTATTTATAGTGGTGGAATCTTATCTTAACCAATAGATCAAGTATTATCAAATCTGGACCGTTCGGCCGCTCAAAACATCGTCCAGAATTGATGACCAGTCGACTACTCGACCTTAGTGGTCGACTAGTCATGGTCAAGGTGTCGACTGGTGGAGCTTCTTAATTTATTTATTTTTCTTTCCTTATTTATTTATTTATTTAATTATTTCTGATTTCGATTCTTCAAACGTTAATAACTTTTTTATGTTAGCTTTGTTTTCAAAATAGTATATATGAAAGTTATATAGAAGATCGCTGCTAGTGCAATGGATATTCAGACATTTGCAAAAATATCATTTACCCCCTTATTATGTTTAAATTTAATTCCTTTATTCAAAATCCCGGTTTCAATTTTCGTGGTGTAACATTCTTCCCCTTTAAAAGCATTTCGTCTTTGAAATCTCTAAGGATGGAAAAAAGTAACTCGTACGTACATAAATTAATATCTACAACTATCTACTTGTCTATAACCCATTGGCAACTATTGGTATTAATTCAAATTCTAATGCAATATGTACTCATATAGGTATATAATGCATATGAACCTATACTAATGCAAAAATAGGCGGTCTCTTAATTTAGTCGACCTCTTTAAATACACGTGCTTATGTCATGTATCATGTGAAGGCCCAAATTTTCGTAACCTTTGAGTCGACAATAAACCACACATGTCCAACCCAAATTGAACGAAAATATGGATCTTTAAAGATAAGAAAGAAAAATAGAAAGAACAAAATCTCACTTGAATGAAATAACATATATTATTAAACAATAATCTTTGCAGCGGAAAACTATTAAAATACACATTTTAGAGTGTAACATAAATTTAGCTTGGACAGTTATAAACCCTGTCCTTACAATTGCTGAAAAAATCAAACAAATGCAGTGGAATAGAATACGTCCATACGTCGATAAAAATCTCCAGCTCTCCTCTAGAAACTCCATGCGTCTTCAGCTAATCCTGAAACAGCTCGGATCTGACTCGAGCATAAAAATATCCAGATCAGTCTGGCGAATCGGCTTGAGAAGCTCAATTCATACATGATAGTTTTATAGTTCAGAGATGGTTGATAAAAACCTTTTGAAAAGACAGAGTATCTCACAAGACCACGTCGCACATAAACATGGATGGGTTTTTACCTTATAATAACCAATATAGTTTTAAAAAACATTTGATATTATTTTTAATGACATTCTTTGAAAACATTTGCAAGTAAACATATTAATCTTAGCCGAAATTATTACATTGATTAAATTCCAGCATACTAGCCAGAAAGTGGGTTCTACAAATAAAATGGCAGGCACTTATTGGAGAATGGATTTCTATACAAATGACCAGGTGAAGGGACTACCTTTCGGCAATACATCTCTAGAGGAATGTACCGAGACTACAGAACATATGCACCTCTACCAACATAAGACCGACCTACCAATTCCTAGATTGTACCGAATATGTCATCATCCCGATCGTTGCTGACCTATCCGAGCGCTCATTTACCATACACAACATTAATTTAAACTCGAACGTCATAGCGGGTAGAATTATATTTAGAAGGGGATGATCATACCCTAATACTTATGAACCACATAGCCTTGTCGCATCTACCATGTTTTGGTCATTTTCAGGTGTGAGCCTTGAGTTAATGATTACCTTTTCACATAGCACAACATACTTCTTCTTTGAATGCCACATTGCCATTCTATAATCACACAACTAATTTCTATAACATATAAATCCTGAGCTCGTACATCTCAGGAAAGGGTATTAAGCTAGGAGAAGTTATTTTCTCTGCCATTAAGCAGATGATACGTTTATAGAGATCAATTAATGATATTTTAAAATGCAACGTCAGACATTCGTCCATATAAGTTCGTTCTAGGACTGAACGAATCAGAAGGCAATCCTCATACCGCATCATGTTTGGGGAATCACCATTAGGATCAGTAGCGTAGTCCTTGCAATTCGAATATTTTCATAACGGAGCACTACTGCCAATATATATGATATGGTGGAAAGTAGCCCTACATCATGAATATCCTCATCTTCAATGATCTTATCTTCAAATTTACTTTGAAATGTAAATTGGTTTGAAGTGATTTTCGAATAGGCATCACCCAGATCTGATCCCGATCTCCTCTTCGAAATCCAAATCATCGGTAAAAATGTGAATATATGTATACAGGATTTGTTAAGCCTATTTTTATTTTAACTTTTTACCAATAAATCAAAATCCTTTTAACTTTGGAAATCTTCACGTCATTTACTTTCTAATCTAATAAAATTCCTTTTTTCGAACACGTCTTAACCGGGTCAAAAACAATGTTATTTAAGACATCGTTTACTGTAAACCCAAAACTAGCTATATATTGAATAGAAAAAGGACATTATTTAAGACATCTTATTTCCAAAATGTTTATTTAAATTTTTAACAAAAATTTCTTATTTTCGAAATCATATCCTTTTTAATAAGTTAAAATCTTGTTATCTAACTTGGTAAATTCAAATTAGTTAGTATTCGAGTTAAATTGATTTGTAGAAATTATATCAATTTATACTCAATATAAATTTCCATATTCAAGAGTAACGATAAAATCAATTTTTAAATTTACGCGGATAGTATAATTTTCTTTCTCATAACTTAATACAGAGTTTGAGTAGATTAATCTTTATATTACTACAAAACCTTATTCAATCGTTTTTATTTTGGAAAACTTAAATATGATTTTTTCATTTATAGCATCCGGGCTTTCCCTTCGATTTGTTCCACCCCTTGCCTAGAAAGAGAAAACATAGGCCAGGTAAGTTCAAAGCATTGATTGCTCCATTCCTAACCTTAGTTACGCACCTTGTTTTATCTTTTTCAGATCCCATAGGCAGGACAAATGTACTAGTCGTTTTCGCATACTCAACATATTATTACATTTAAGGAAATAATTTTAATTATATTGTTTTAGTGTTACAAACAATTTCTCTTAACCATTCATTTAAACTTTTATTAAAACTTCCAAATAATCTTTAAAATAATAAATTGTTTATTTAAATATATTTATAAACTATTCGAAAAAGATCAATTTAGTTTAAATCTATATTTCAAAAGTTTATTAAAATTGCTGTAGAAAAGTGCTGCGAAAAGTGCTTTTGAAAGCTTATTTGATTAAAACAACTTTCTAATCATTTGAAATTCCATATTTATAATTCAAATCTACTTCAAAACATTTTAACATATTTATCAAATTTATTTCATATTTTTAACCGTTTAAAAATACTCATTTTATAGAATTTTACACTTTGGTCACTTAACTTCAAAAAGCGCGATTTTCTTAAAAACTTGATTTGGGCACATTTTAAAATCTAAAAGATGAATTCTTGGTTTTTTTTCTTTTCCATTTGAAAATTATGGTTTCAAAGATAAGTAAAATTCATATTTCAAATTTTTTAACTTAATTTGCACCCTACACATTGATTTAAAGTTACGGGTCGAAAATTACAAACTGCCGCTATACGACAAGCTCGATTTGGACAATTTGGGTGAATTGTTCCGAAATTTGTCTGAAACACTTCAAAATTGTTTTAAAAGCATATTAAAACTATTTTAACCCATTAAAAATAATATTCTACCTTTAAATCATACTTTTAGCTCTTATGACATATTTGAATATTATATTTGTTTGCAACCAAATTGGCCATAAACACCCAATAACAGATTTAAGTAGTGGAATAAATGAAGAAATTAAATGATAGCAGAGGAGAATCACAAAATATCAAAGAAAACACAACAAAAGGCAAAAAAACAAGATTTATAGTGGTTCGAAGTTGACTGCCTACATCTTCTTTAAATATTCTCTTTATTGCTTCTCAATTCACTCGATTACAATTATAAACAACAAGAAATAGCAAGAGATCAGAAAAGAATGGTGGAAGTTAGTCACAGTAATGGTAGGGTTTAACTAACAACGTAAGAGTCCTTAGAATGTCCTTCTGTGCTTGTGTTTGTGAGGGAAGCCGACCTCCAATCCGACTCAAACTTCGGCAACAAGACCTCCTCCACCATATGGGCCCACCATAGGAAGGGCTAGGCCCAACTCTCAATGGATAGGTATCGGTACCGATCCCTCCATGAGCCAAGTTTGGACTAGCGATCCCTATGGTAGCTCTCTTATGGTCTATAATGATGGTGCATCAAATATCATAACGTTTGGATTCATGGAGCTTTAGTTCTTGTCATATTTTAATTTGAACCTTAACTTGGTCAGGGTAATGCTAATCCATATTCCAAGTGCCATGCTATGCCGATCCATATCACACAGACCATTCCATACCAAACCCTCTCCCATAAATGCATCATGTCGATCTATCCACAAGTCACACCACGATCATTCTGTCGACCCATACCTCTAAACATACCATGCCGATCCTTATGTCTTCCTCACACTTTGCCGACACATTACGTCCAAACACACCATGCCGATCCCTATAGCTTCCTCATGCTATGACGAACCCAACATCACTTCATTCACATTCATTATCCACTATGTCGATCCCTCTCTTATATAGACTAAACCCTATCCTTTCGACATCCTACATTGTCCATCTATCAACTCTGTTCCATCTGGGCCAGATAAAACTACCCGGACATTATATCTTGTTCATGTAGCCGTTGTTTCATGATCATCCTTCTCATCAACAGTAAGTATGGCTTATGCGATTGGTCTAATATAGCCGGTTCATGGTACCGGGTAACACTTGCCCCCAAAATTTGCCTTATGAATAGCATGACTTGCTTTGAATTGAAAAGAACCAGTGTACTAGGGAATAAGTCTATCTAACTTTCTAATTGATCTCTATTCCTTTATCGATCATCAAAAATACAAGTATGATGTCGTATTCTGTTAGTATGCAATGATTTGGTCATGTGAAATTTACAGGTTTTCTTCTAATTTAATTTTAAACTAGACCGTTTCAAGCGAAACTGTCACTTTAGTCAATTTCTAAAGGTTGAATCCTTAATTCTTTCCCGTGTATGTTCATACACATGCTTCTATTGTCGGCACTTGGATGTGTTTGGGCATTTGTAGGTTGTTACTGAGCTTAATATTTCTCCATACATTTAAGTTTTCAATTGAACCCCCACGAAAACGATCATTTTTCATTCCCTAATCGCTTGTCACTTCTTTATTTTCATTTCCCATTTCATCCATATCTACCATTCATGCATCCCTTTTTTTCTTTTTTATTACATTATTTTATTTAAATTTTTATATAGGAGGGGTATACATTCGGTATGTCGATCCCTTGTTGAGTTTGCCTGGATAGGGATCGGCGAGTCCTGAGGCCGATCTCTTTTTAATCTCATGACCGAGTCACATGGGATGATCGGTTCCTCTTCCTCGCAAACATACCTGTATATAACCCCATTTCTCCTTCTCTTCTATTACCTTCCCTTCATACTATTGCTCTTAATCCATACTTTGACATTTTTTTGTGTCGTTTTACCTTCACACTTTTAATCTCCAATTCCACCGAACCCTTATCATCGAAAATCCCAACAACATTCTTCCAACCCGAGACCTTAGCATCAAGTACGAATTTGAACAATTTCTTCACAGCCATTCCCCCATAATCATGATTCTCAATTCCGAGCTCTCGTCCCCTTTAATTTGCCTTGGCATACATATATATAGGTAAGAATTCTCCTTTATTTGCATTATTGGGTTGCAAATCTTGAGTTTGGATGGGTTCGAGTGTTTTCTAGGTGCATGATTTAGCGAATAGTGTTGGGAGATTGGGAGAAGGAAGAGAAGAAGGGGGCTATGGAGAAAAAGATGAAGAGGAAAGAGGGTTCGGGCAAGATTGCATGGAAAGAGATTGAGCCGCAGAGGGATCGACGAGGAATTGAGTGAAATAGCAGAGGTTTAGTTCGAAGTGGTTTTGATGAGGGGTCGGTACATTGATGTGTTGGTGTGAGATTGGCGTTAGAAACTTAGAGGAGGGTTCAGTAATATTAATTGAAATTCATGGATCAGTATAGAAGTTAGGACGTAGGAGTCGGTATAGAGGCTAGAGGTAAGGGATCGCCATGGGGAGTTGAGGGATCGACATCAACTATGAAAGCTAAATTAACTCAAGTTATTTAAATACTGAACTGCACACTGCCTTGCCTGAACATAATGACTTAAGATGGTTGGACTTAGGGGGTAATGAGCATACTTCTTGACTTCTTGTGTTAAACTGAACAAATAACCCGACTAATAAACATAGATAAACTTCATAACTCAATATGACGATGAACGATCCTAACGCTGTCGTTGTTGATCAACTTCTTCGTCGATTGAGACGATCAGCGATGACGGCCTTTCTGGATGGGACTCCAAACCATAACATGTAACGACCTGATGTTTCAACCATTCGCATCCGCACATGTCGGATTTGAATTGCTCAAAATATCAGATTGTTAATTGAAATTTGGCAATTCTTAACATTTACAGTAAATAAATCAATCACAGATCACAGAGTAATATAATGCAGCGGAATAGATAAAGAATAGTAGTTCATGAAGCTACTATATACATATGAGTTAGAAATAAAATACAACCGAATAGTTCAATTGCAATGAAGTCTCCAATGCAACAGATGACTTCTCCGAACCAATCAGCTGGAAAGGCTGGAATCTGAATCGATAGTTGGATCTCCAAATGAAACTCCGAACTCCAAAGGTGAGTCTCTAATGCTGTATCACTTAGTCTGAACCGAGCGTAAAGCAAAACACAAAACGCTCGAGTCAGGATTAACATTCTTATATCAATAAATCCAACTCAAGTAAAATATCAAGTGAAATACAAATAACTTAAAGGATGTTTGGGATAACCATCCTCTAAGGGTCCATGGAACTATCTATAAGGTAGAAATATACACAATAACACCGTGGTCATTTCAGCTTAATTTATACTTCAAAACCAAATATCATTTCACTTCAAATATCTCTATATTTCCCAAAATAGTATTTTTTATATATTAAATAATTTATACAATAAAGTATTTTCAATTCCCTCAACTTAACAAATCGTTTCAACATCAACCCGACCTTCCCATTTAAATTAAATTCAATCTCAGTTTATCAATTTAAATTCAACTCAATTCCTAAAATAAACACTTTAATTTATCGATCTCAAATTCGGATTTGTAATCACAAAAATACCCCTTTATTTTTCAATATATTTCAAAACTTTAAGTATTCAACGTTTCAACTAAATTTTTATTCAATTTAGTTTTCTAAATAATAAATTCAAATTTGGTTCAACCTAAATTTCACTTTAATTCAATTTAGTTGCTAAATAACAAATTCAACTACGTTGATTTCAAATACAGATCCGAATCTCAACATAAACCATTTAAATTCCAATATAGTTCAAGGCTTTACTATTTAAATGTTCTATATAACAGTTTCATATAGATCTCGATTTAATCTCATTATTATGTAGCCTTGAAATACTCCCTTATTAGATTCAATATCATTTAAGTAACCTTAAATTACATTTTACTCAATATTTTCTTTAATTTTATTAAACGTGAAATATTCATTAAATCACTTAAATCAAAAATCGAGTTACAAAATCATACCTTTAAATTTTCCATTCAATAATTTCAAATCGATTTAATTAAATAAATCCTTATTTAAATACCATTTTTAATAAACCTAAATTTATCTCCCAATCTTAATTATTCCTTTTTACAACGGTAAATTTTGAAATATAAATCTTAAATAATACTCAAACATATTATATGGATTAAATCAATCTCAATAATAATATTATTAAATCTATATATAAAATTTCCATTTATATATATATATAATATTTTAAGAACCAATATTTATTAAATCCCATATATTTCTTTTCAACTGTAGAAATTTATTTTCAAAATATTTATGGACCAAGGATGTCTGCATATATTTCCTATCATATAGTCAAGTGCTACGAATATTTATCATTTCAAACTGTACACTAAATATATACGGGTGGATATCATTTCAACCCGTAATCCCAAATTCAATTAAATGAAAATCGCTTGGGTTTATCATTTCAACCCATAACGATTTTCTCCTATTCTAAAGTCCGTTCGGGTATGTAGCATTTCAACCCATATTGATTTCTATACTAACAGGGAACTTGCACAGTGATAACAGATATGAAAATAATAATAACAACGGGCATATATCATCAAAATAAATATAAACAATAGGATATGGTGTCATATCCCATAAGTGAACAGTTATAGATAATAGCATATATAACAATTTAAATAACTACAGCCTCATATTTCAATTGTCGTTTCAATTGAAATCAAATTTAATAGATAAAAGAACGTTAATCGTGAGTGGTTGCTCACCTTTCGAAGCTAGAGATGAACGAAAGTGGGATAAATTACGAATCCAAGCACAAGTTTCAAAGCAAAGCAGGGTTGGCACGAATTCGATGGATAGAGCTGACAATAGAATTTTACGAGAACAAATCCAAATCAGATTGACATAAATTGAAAATATAACATTATTTTTTTTTTATCAAATTAATACTTCTTTTTAAGTCAATATCAAAACAAAATACGTATGTAAGAAAAATCATTGGTTTGTATTAAACACATGTATTAAAATCAAATATAATAAAATTTGAAATAAATGCTGTAACTTTTATATAGAAATATACATAAACATATACAAGTTTAAAGAAAAATGATGAGACCACTTTTCAAAATAACTTTATATACTACTGTAACAAAGAAAGCTACAAACGCTAACATAACAATTTTATTATTTTATATAAAACAATATAACATATGTAACAGAACTGTTAAATCCCAAGACTTTGTAAACCACATACGTATATATTTTATAAGAATCAATACTATAAATCACTACAAACCAATGTATATATACTTAGAAATTTTATGGCTAAAGTATACAATTACATGTATACACAGTTGTAAACTTATGCATAAACGAATAATATAAAATCGTACGTATACTATTAAAATTTGTAAGTAAGTAGGATATAAACAATTGAATCTCAAATAAACAGTATTTTATCCATATATATCACTGCAAATGAAATACAGTAATCTATAGAATACTTAAAACAACATATAATATCAACTTATATACTATTATAATATAAAACATGTACATATATATCCTCTGTCCCATATGAAATATATATATACAAACAAAAATCAGTTTAAAACATACAAAGAAAATATATCTTTGAACATAGAAAATTATATAATACTTTCATATAGATATGCCTTGTATTAATTGTAAACAGTTGAATATATATATATATATATATATATATATATATATATATATAGTTCTAACTTATATATTACGCACCTGCTGCACTAGAAGAAGAGGAGGAGGAACAAAAGGTTGGAGATGGCATCAGGGAAGAAGGATGGTTTGCACGTCCTTCGAGTTAAAACAGGGGAAGAGGATGCAAAAATTTTCAACAACATGAATTGGATCTGGGAAGATGAAAGCTTGATTATAAATATATACTTTATTTATTTGATAACGTGTAAGTACAGAAAAGGAATAGGTAAATAAATGATTCAAAGTGGAAAATGAAAGTGACAGACGCTATGATATCTAAAAATTTATTTCAAATTAACGTACGCCACAGATCATATCAAAAGAAAATTTAAATAGGAACGGTTGTCCATTGATTCAGCAAAGTGTTTAAGGCAATAAAAAAAAGAACCGTTGCCAAATAAAGATAAGAAACGTATACCATAAATATAAAGTGATTTGAATAGTAACGGTCCCTCAGATTGAGCTGAATAATTAAGGCAATAAATTTTTGTTTGTTTGGACAGTACGTAATGAGTTTGGAAAGGCAAGGATATTAAAATGGAAAAATGAATGGACAGAGAAATTTAAGCAAAGATAAAACGTATGCATGTTTTGTACATTCATACTTCCAAAATGGCGTGGCAACGGTCGAATTTCAGTAAAATATGAAATAAATGTGAGAAATGAAATAAATAGGAATGAACCGCATTTTTACAAAACGAAACGTATGCAACAAATCAGCAAATAAATAGAAACGTGTAGGGAGATGAGTGAAATAAATAGAAAATGTTAAAATATAAATAAATATAACATACATGAAAAGGACAACAAGACGATTTAGAAATTAATAAATGAGAAACGTATATCCCTATACATTTTAGTTTCAAAAAGGACAGAAATTTTTATCAAAAGTTATAAAGAGTTAAAAGCATTAAAACGTGGTTTCCGCTGAAATTTATTTTATTCCCAACTGAGATGAGAGAGAAAGGGAAAGATTTCGAACAAATGAATATATTCCAAATGAATGTAATATAAACGGTTATGGTGTGGTTCATCAGAAAATTTAATGCAACTTATAATTGTGTGAGCTGTACGTTGATTTAAGGAAAAAAATAAAAACAATTAATGGCTTGATTTAATAGTACGTTTTAAATTTGAAAAGAAAAGAGAAGCAAGGGTTGAAATTTTGATTTCAATTAAATGATCGTGTGAATGAGCAAATAGCAATTAGCAAATAGCAGAAAGAGATAATGGAATATATGGTAGGAAAGGAATAAATGAAATGTGAACGGATATAATGTAAATTGAAACGGCAGAGAATTAAATATAAGGTGGAAAGGTGTGGCATAGCTCACCCATAGATTTAGCTAAAACCTTTAAAAGAAATTTAATATGGTATGTGTTGTACGGTTTCAAATTTGAAAAGTAGATAAATCCAAGTCACAATTTCAGCACCGATGACGCACGTTTTTATTGTTTCCGTCGCGTATCGAATCTCAAAATACAAAACCGTAGTGATCAGTACAACGAGACGATCAAAATGGTATATAGATATTGGTGGTACGATTGAATTATAAAAATTCGAATTTTCACTAGCACAAAAAATGCAGTAAAAACGCAGAAAATAAGATCGACGGAGCTATAGAAGTCCAAATTTGGGAAAACGAAAAATGACGTCTCAGTCAGAAGATGATTTAGAATTTTTCTATGTAAAAATATTCAGGTCTTGAAAGTAAATTTATTTCACCAATTATTAACTGATTTGAATTTAATAAAATTATATAATAAATAAACCTTCATATAATTAATTGAAAATTTACCATTTGCTATATTTAATTATACGTAAACCAAATATTAAAATTTTATTTCAAAATATTAATATTAAAATTTCTCAAAATCCAAATTAAATACGTTATTAAACCAATTAAAATTTTAATAAAATTTTATGGGTCGTTACACACTCCCCCACTCAAAACTTTTCGTCCTCAAATAGGAAGGAGGTAGGAGAATAGAACAACCAGAAATAAAGGTAGACCGAAAGTCAAGGGTAAATAATTAATTTAAAACTATATAAATTTTACTTGAAATATTC
Source organism: Allium cepa (assembly GCA_030765085.1). Taxonomy (NCBI): domain Eukaryota; kingdom Viridiplantae; phylum Streptophyta; class Magnoliopsida; order Asparagales; family Amaryllidaceae; genus Allium; species Allium cepa. The sequence goes on along the minus strand of CM060931.1, from coordinate 554,858,497 downwards.
ATTTGAAAACTTCATTTGCGATTCAGTTATCTTTAATACTTTAAAATTTTCAGAACTCAATGGAATTTAATATGTTTAACTAACACCTTTATACATATATGAAAGCTATTTGAAAACAATTGTTTGCATCATTAGTTATATTTACAAAGAAGCTATTGAAAACATTAAATCCATAATTCATAAATTTATAAATTTGTCTTTAGATACTTTTCAAACATTATTAATAAATCATTCACTTTAAATATGTTTTATTTAATTAATAACTTCAAAAATATTTATAACACTAAAATTTTCTGTTAAACAATGTAGTATACAAATAAGCAATATTTAAAAGATTATATTCAAAAAGGAAAGAAGGTAATTCGGAAAAACAAAATCAAGGTGAACAACTAAAGCTGAGAGGATAAGGTAGCTTTAAAGAGTAGAATCAGGCACGAATCGTAAATTTCAAACCATAAGAGTTTCAATTTCAAATATTAACACAAAATTTCTTGGTTGAAAAATACCTTTATAATAAAATACCTTTATATCGAAATAAATCTTTCTTTCAGAAATATTTTTATAACTCGATGTTTCAACAAGTTTATCCTCGTTCTTGCAGACTCTGGCCATGCGTTGATCAAGCGCAAAGCTAGAATTTTTCAAGTACTTAGTAGACTTGTTTCAACACCCAGTGAAAATACTTGAAAAACCTTTAAAACAGATATGGAAAGTACAATCCAAACAAAACAACCAAACCAAAACCTTTGTCCAACCATGGTTCGCAGATACACAATGGTTACGCCTGGATCCCCCAGGAAACAATCCGTATCCGTAAGCTTTCTCAGCCCTGCGAGTTACGCCATGATAACTAGTAGAGTGCAGGATACACAATGGTTATGCCTGGGTCCCCCAGGAAACAATCTGTACCCCTAGGCCGTCTCAGCCAGGTAGTTTCGCTACTAATCGCGACCTACACAGATTGCAGGATACACAATGGTTACGCTTGGATCCCCCAGGAAATAATCCGTACCCCTAGGCCAGACTCAGCCAGGCAATTTCGCTATGCAGTCGCGAGAGAAAAAAAAACCATGGGTTATGCCACGGTGGGAACACTCGAGTATCACATCCGGAAAACCAAAATCAGAGAGAATAATATCAATAGAATGAATCCACAATGTGGCCACAAAGCAGATATCAAGCAGAAGGCACTTTCCATATTATTGCTTCGAAAATATATATCATATAGTACCTTTTCAAATACCTTCAAATATCATACTTATATAAAGTCCATTATATATAGGATTCTTTTTTTCAAATCGAATACTTTCCAAATCAATAGTATATCAAATCATACTTATATAGACTTCGATTATATAAAATTATCTTTCCAAATTGAGTACCTTTCAAATCAAGATTTCAAATCAACTTCATACTTATACAAATCTATTTTACATAAGTTCGACCACTTCCAAATCAAGTGCTTAATAATATAAGGTTCTCAATTTCAAATCATTTCAATATCAATTCAGTTTCAAAATCATATATGATTTCACCAAATTTCCTTCCAAATTAAATATCTAAATTTCAAAGTTCCTAAAATAATAGGTTTAGAAAATTATCCCAGTTACCAAATTAAAATAATTCAAGTCAAAAAATTCATTTCCAAAATCACCATATAAGTACTGGTTTTTAATTTCAATTTAGTTTCAAAACCAAATATTTTCTCAAAATCAATTATACTCAAAACGGTCTCCAAATTTATAATTATCCCTTTAAAACTTTTAAACTATCAATTTCTATTTGAAATATCCAATTTAACTTTCTGGAAACCATTATTCAAGACTATTTTTTTGTTCAAAACATTTCAAAACTAAATTTATATTCTTTATCAAACATTTTATAGTCTTCGAAATTTCTTAGCTTTGAAAATTTAATCTTGATTTGGAAGTGTTCGAACATTCAAAATAGTTAGGGAAATCAAATTTCCAAATTCAAGAGTTGAAAATCAACATAAATCAATAAATCAATTTCAATAGATAGGATTATACTAAATCAAATCTGAAACTCGAGGACTGAACACCGGTCTCACTTTAAATTGTTTCAAATATATACATATATCTTTCGAAAATATCAAATTATACTTCGGAATTTGAAATCAAAACGGTTTTACAAAATCACTCGCATAGCGAAGCTATTAAAGAGGCCTCTCCCCCACTCTGAAACTCGAAAATCAATGTCGATTGTAAAGGAGTTTTCACCCCCCTTTACAAAACATTCAGTGGAGTTATGGGTTACTCCAGAATCAAAAGAATATAAAAAGAAAGAGACAAGAATGAATTTCGGAACCGAGGGACATTCCAAAATTCAAAGGAAATCGAGTCAGAAAGGAAGAGATTCAACTCAAACGAAAGTGATTCTGTAAATAAATTTACCATATATGCGAAGTTTTGCCTAGAGCCCTGGCTCTGATACCAACTGTAACGACCCGATGTTTCAACCATTCGCATCCGCACATGTCGGATTTGAATTGCTCAAAATATCAGATTGTTAATTGAAATTTGGCAATTCTTAACATCTACAGCAAATAAATCAATCACAGATCACATAGTAATATAATGCAGCGGAATAGATAAATAATACTAGTTCATGAAGCTACTATATACATCAGAGTTAGAAATAAAATACAACCGAATAGTTCAATTACAGTGAAGTCTCCAATGCAACAGATGACTTCTCCGAACCAATCAACTGGAAAGGATGGAATCTGAATCGATAGTTGGATCTCCAAATGAAACTCCGAACTCCAAAGGCGAGTCTCTAATGGTGTATCACTCAGTCTGACCCGAGCGTAAAGCAAAACACAAAACACTCGAGTCAGGATTAACATTCTTATATCAATAAATCCAAATCAAGTGAAATATCAATTGAAATACAAATAACTTAAAGAATGTTTGGGATAACCATCCTCTAAGGGTCCATGGAACTATCTACAAGGTAGAAATATACACTATAACACCTTGGTCATTTCAACTTAATTTATACTTAAAAACCAAATATCATTTCACTTCAAATATCTCTATATTTCCCAAAATAGTATTCATATATATTAAATAATTGATACAATAAAGTATTTTCAATTCCCTCAACTTAACAAATCGTTTCAACATTAACCCGACCTTCCCATTTAAATTAAATTCAATCTCAATTTATCAATTTAAATTCAACTCAATTCCTAAAATAAACACTTCAATTTATCGATCTCAAATTCGGATTTGTAATCACAAAAATACCCCTTTATATTTCAATATATTTCAAAACTTTAAGTATTCAACGTTTCAACTAAATTTTTATTCAATTTAGTTTTCTAAATAATAAATTCAAATTTGGTTCAACCTAAATTTCACTTTAATTCAATTTAGTAGCTAAATAACAAATTCAACTACGTTGATTTCAAATACAGATTCGAATCTCAACATAAACCATTTAAATTCCAATATAGTTCAAGGCTTTAATATTTAAATGTTCTATATAACAGTTTCATATAGATCTCGATTTAACCTCATTATTATTTAGTATTGAAATACTCCCTTATTAGATTCAATATCATTTAAGTAACCTTAAATTACATTTTACTCAATATTTTCTTTAATTTTATTAAACGTGAAATATTCATTAAATCACTTAAATCAAAAATCCAGTTACAAAATCATACCTTTAAATTTTCCATTCAATAATTTCAAATCAATTTAATTAAATAAATCCTTATTTAAATACCATTTTTAATAAACCCAAATTTATCTCCCAATCTTAATTATTCCTTTTTACAACGGTAAATTTTGAAATATAAATCTTAAATAATACTCAAACATATTATATGGATTAAATCATTCTCAATAATATTATCATTAAATCTATATATAAAATTTCCATTTATATATATATATATAATATTTTAAGAACCAATATTTATTAAATCCCATATATTTCATTTTAACTGTAGAAATTTATTTTCAAAATATTTATGGACCACCGGTGTCTGCATATATTTCCTGTCATATAGTCAAGTGCTACGGATATTTATCATTTCAACCCGTACACTAAATATATACGGGTGGATATCATTTCAACCCGTAATCCCAAATTCAATTAAATGAAAATCGCTTGGGTTTATCATTTCAACCCATAACGATTTTCTCCTATTCTAAAGTCCGTTCGGGTATGTATCATTTCATCCCATAATGATTTTTATACTAACAGGGAACTTGCACAGTGATAACAGATATGAAAATAATATTAACAATAGGCATATATCATCAAAATAAATATAAACAATAGGATATGGTGTCATATCCCATAAGTGAACAGTTATAGATAATATCATATATAACAATTTAAATAACTACAGCCTCATATTTCAATTATCGTTTCAACTGAAATCAAATTTAATAAATAAAAGAACGTTAATCGTGAGTGATTGCTCACCTTTCGAGACTAGAGATGAACGAAAGTGGGATAAATTACGAATCCAAGCACTAGTTTCAAAGCAAAGCTGGATTAACACGAATTCGATGGATAGAGCTGACAACAGAATTTTACGAGAACAAATCCAAATCAGATTGACATAAATTGAAAATATAACATTATTATTTTCTTATTAAATTAATACTTCTTTTTAAGTCAAATATCAAAACAAAATACGTATGTAAGAAAAATCATTGGTTTGTATTAAACACATGTATTAAAATCAAATATAATAAAATTTGAAATAAATGCTGTAACTTTTATATAGAAATATACATAAACATATACAAGTTTAAAGAAAAATGATGAGACCACTTTTCAAGATAACTTTATATATTACTATAACAATGAAAGCTACAAACGCTAACATAACAGTTTTATTATTTTATATAAAACAATATAACGTATGTAACAAAACTGTTAAATCCCAAGACTTTGTAAACCACGTACGTATATATTTTATAAAAATCAATACTATAAATCACTACGAACCAATGTATATATACTTAGAAATTTTATGGCTAAAGTATATAATTACACGTATACACAGTTGTAAACTTATGCATAAACAAATAATATAAAATCATACGTATACTATTAAAATTTGTAAGTAAGTAGGATATAAATAATTGAACCTCGAATAAACAGTACTTTATCCCTATATATATTACTGCAAATGAAATACAGTAATCTGTATAATACTTAAAACAACATATAATATCAACTTATATACTATTATAATACAAAATATGTACATATATATTCTCTGTCCCATATGAAATATATATATATATACACAAACAAAAATCAGTTTAAAACATACAAAGAAAATATATCTTTGAACATAGAAAATTATATAATACTTTCATATAGATATGCCTTGTATTAATTGTAAACAGTTGAAATAGATACATGCATATATATATATATATATATATATATATATATAGTTCTAACTTATATATTACTCACCTGCTGCACTAGAAGAAGAGGAGGAGGAACAAAAGGTTGGAGATGGCATCAGGGAAGAAGGATGGTTTGCACGTCCTTCGGGTTGAAACAGGGGAAGAGGATGCAAAAGTTTTCAATAACATGAATTGGATCTGAAAATATGAAAGCTTGATTATAAATATATGCTTTATTTATTTGATAGCGTGTAAGTACAGAAAAGGAATAGGTAAATAAATGATTCAAAATGGAAAATGGAAGTGACAGACGCTATGATATCTAAAAATTTATTTCAAAGTAACGTACGCCACAGATAAAATCAAAAGAAAATTTAAATAGGAACGGTTGTCCATTGATTCAATAAAGTGTTTAAGGCAATAAAAAAAGAACCGTTGCCAAATAAAGATAAGAAACGTATACCATAAATATAAAGTGATTTGAATAGTAACGGTCCCTCAGATTGAGCTGAATAATTAAAGCAATAAATTTTTGTTTGGTTGGACAGTACGTAATAAGTTTGGAAAGGCAAGGATATTAAAATGAAAAAAGGAATGGACAGAGAAATTTAAGCAAAGATAAAACGTATGCATGTTTTGTACATTCATACTTCCAAAATGGTATGACGTGGCAACGGTCGAATTTCAGTAAAAGATGAAATAAATGTGAGAAATGAAATAAATAGGAATGAACCGCATTTTTCCAAAACGAAACGTATGCAACAAATCAGCAAATAAATAGAAACGTGTAGGGAGATGAGTGAAATAAATAGAATATGTTAAAATATAAATGAATATAACATACATGAAAAGGACAACAGGACGATTTAGAAATTAATAAATGAGAAACTTATATCCCTATACGTTTTAGTTTCAAAAAGGGCAGAAATTTTTATCAAAAGTTATAAAGAGTTAAAAGCATTGAAACGTGGTTTCCGCTGAAATTTATTTTATTCCCAACTGAGATGAGAGAGAAAGGGAAAGATTTCAAACAAATGAATATATTCCAAATGAATGTAATATAAACGGTCATGGTGTGGTTCATCAGAAAATTTAATGCAATTTATAATTGTGTGAGCTGTACGTTGATTTAAGGAAAAAAATAAAAGAAATTAATGGCTTGATTTAATAGTACGTTTCAAATTTGAAAAGAAAAGAGAAGTAAGGGTTGAAATTTTTATTTCAATTAAATGATCGCGTGAATGAGCAAATAGAAATTAGCAAATAGCAGATAGAGATAATGGAATATATGGTAAAAAAGGAATAAATGAAATGTGAACGGATAGAATGCAAATTGAAACGGCAGAGAACTAAATATAAAGTGGAAAGGTGTGGCAACGCTCACCCATAGATTTAGCTAAAACCTTTAAAAGAAATTTAATATGGTATGCGTTGTACGGTTTCAAATTTGAAAAGTAGATAAATCCAAGTCACAAATTTCAGCACCGATGACGCACGTTTTTATTGTTTCCGTCGCGTATCGGATCTCAAAATACTGAAATAAATATACCATAGTGATCAGTACAACGAGACGATCAAAATGGTATATAGATATTGGTGGTACGATTGAATTATAATAATTCGAATTTTTTCTAGCAGAAAAAATGCAGTAAAAACGCAGAAAATAAGATCGACGGAGCTATAGAAGTCCAAATTTGGGAAAACGAAAAATGACGTCTCAGTCAGAAGATGATTTAGAATTTTTCTATGTAAAAATATTCAGGTCTTGAAACTAAATTTATTTTCACCAATTATTAACTGATTTGAATTTAATAGAAATATATAATAAATAAACCTTCATGTAATTCATTGAAAATTTACCATTTGCTATATTTAATTATACGTAAACCAAATATTAAAACTTTATTTCAAAATATTATTGTTAAAATTTCTCAAAATCCAAATTAAATACGTTATAAAACCAATTAAAATTTTAATAAAATTTTATGGGTCGTTACATAACATCTCGTTCTCATTTCCTCGATTTCAAACTATCTATCCTTGTTTCACACTGCACTACGGTAGTTCACACACAACACATGGGTATATGTTATTATTTCTAATATTGAGTGTCTACTTAGTATAGCTGACATAGATCTTAAGTTACACATAGTGCCCAACTGTAATGTCTTTTGAATTAGTTACAAGATCAAGCACCGCCAGCCAATCTGATAAACCTACTCCGAGTCATCAAACAGAGCAAGTTAGGGCATATGACCTGCAAACAAATCTCTTCTCCAACATTCCAATCTTTCCTACTGAAGTTATTAATCCGGCTCCCGATGTCGTTGAAGGTGCTATCATTCTAAACCACCCAGTCGACTCACAAGCATCTATAATTGGCGAAGCCACTCTCTACCGATTATGTTCCGTCCATGGAATTCTCTTCGAAGACGTTCCAGTTCCATCGAGGAAAGACAGACCTAACTTTCCCCAAGCCGGATATACTACATGCAACAATTTCTTGTGCTGGGCCGGATGTGTGCCACCCTTCAACTCCTTCGTTCGGGAAAAGTTGAGATACTTGGCGATTGCTCCTACCCAACTGCATCCGAACAGTTATGCCTTTATTCACGGTACCTTTCTTCTCTTTATGAATGTACTATTCTGTTCGCCAACTCCTGACGACGTTAAATACATGTAAAATTTCAAAAGACGGACTAGGAGTCCTTCATATGTCTTTCTTGAGCCCTTGCCTAAATGCCAAGTCTTAATGGGCGTATGGAATAAGCTCTCTCTATTCAAACATGAGTGGTTCGATGTATGGTGTCCTCCCGGCTTTGCAAGATGATGGTTGGAAGGACGTAAGTGCTACGCCTATCTCCATCTTTAGCTCAAAGATTCAAGTTGCAACTTCTTTCTTAATCGAATTAATCTCCAATTTTTTTAGGTGTCCGCCCTCGATCCGAAGGCGTCGAGTATTCCAGGGCCATTACAACCATTCATGCTACTCTTGTTGGGATCAGGACATCAAACTCCTTGTCACAGACGAGCTGCTCTCTTTATTTAAGCTGTAGGAAGAAAACCGGAAAATCGAACTTCCCGGTAGTAAATTGGTCTCGAGAATTGCTGTTGAAAGAAGGATAGAAATGAGCGACCCTATGGTGCCCCTCGTTAAGGGAACCCAGGAAGACATCAAAGAGGGATGGATTAGGAATCTCAAGATGCGGAGCCGTGAGGCGAAGATGTGGCCCTGGAAAAGTGTCGGTAGTCGAAGCGCCACAGACCAGCCAAATGCAAACTCTCCCAAAGAGGAGAAAAAGGCTTGTGTATAAGCTACTAAGAGAAAGGCTGGGGAAACTCCAAAATTCGTCGTAACCCTAATCGAAAAGAGTCATCTTCCCAACAAATGGAAAGTTTGCTGAAGGGACTCTTCGAAATTCCGATTCCGGACGATATATTAAATTATAATTCTGCTAATATTGACGTTGAAGGGCTTAAGTCTCCTACGATAAGCGACGAAGGTGTGAAACCTTCCAATAGAGGGGAGGAAGCTCTAATGAGTAAAGCCAATGTTACCGAGTTTGTTGGGGGGAAACACTAGGATACACATAAACACTTGCACTCCACCATACACTCATGATTGATTTCTTATGTTACAACTTCTAATATGCTCCTACTTGGCTCTTTTACAGGTGCAATATCGCACTCTCATGCTTTTGGCCATCTTTTGGGTTCTTCCACTTTCTATCGCTCTGGCTAAGACTCCGAATCTGGAAGACGTAGACGTGAGGCAAAGACTATTATTCTTGAGAATCTTCTTCTTCCTCTAGACGGAAATCTCAAGCACATGCTCCCTACTACGATGATCAATCAAACCTTCCCCCTGATAGCGTAGATAAGTCCTTATGCCGGGTTTCTTAAGTAGCTGCGCATCATGACCAGTGGTCCATCCTGGTCAAGGCAATTACATGAACGTCATTCTTGCAAGCATCCACTGGCTACTTCTGATCCCTTTCTGCAGATTCCCGCTCATGATCTTACCACAGCGTAAAAATTGGCTTAACTCAAAGCTACTTTTCCAAAAATCTGCTTTGATGGACTCAAGTTCCTCCCCTTCGTACATGTCATCGTTAGAAGTGCCAAAGAGAGCTCATTAGCATGTATGAATGATGTGTATGTCTAGCATGAATCGTTCATTCACTTAGCCGAGAGAATCTCTGAAGTTTCCATCGAGCACCAACGTGAAATTGATCGCCTTAAGTTGGAGGCTATTCACGATAAAGACTTCATCAAACATCAAGATGCCGAGCTGGCTGAATATAAAGCCCAACCTGCCATAGTAAAGAAGAACGCGAAAGGAACAGCGGAGGCTGTAAGTCGTTTTGAGACCTCACATAAAAAGGAACTGGATCCAGCGCTCCATTGCAGTGGCATCTGGCCTTAGAGAAGGATTTTCTACAAAAGGAGAAAGATTTCTTAAGACTCTTAACTCCTCGTGTTGAGGAGCTTGAAAAATTATTGTATAAAGAGAGGGAGGAAAAAAGTCGAGGCATAGGAAGAATCATAGAGATACTGCGAGGAGATCATTGAGGTGACAAACTTAAAATGAAACTTGATGAACAACTTGCCCAGATCGAAGCCTTTAAAGAAATAGCTTGCAAAGAGGGCAAAAAATAAGTGCTAGAAGAAGCCAACTCCCATGTGGAAGCTACCGCTAAGCCCGGTAGAGAAGAAATCAAGAACTTGTTTAATCCGCTCATCGTTGAATAAATGCCAAAGTTCTTCTTCATCATGACTTGACTTTTCTAGGCGAAGGCTATCTTGAATCGCTCACTGAAGCCTGGGAGGTTATCACCAAAATTAAGAGGGGAACGTTAGGAGTGGTAGAGCTTAATGAAGAGGCACTTATGCAAGAAGTGCTCTATGGAAATGAGCTGTCTGACCTCGCCGCCACGAAGCTTCAATCCTCTAAGGCTTCTGCTCCTGACAAAGAAGGAAAGGACATCGCTAGGTCCTCTGGAACAGATCTCAAGGGTCCTTCTCCTACTCACATAGTCGAAACATCATCTTCACTGCCTTCGAACCAACATATCGTCTACGATCCGAACGGACCTAGCCTCGGTCCACAAATGTTATCTCCCATTCTCGAAGGGAGCACTCCAATGACCATTGAGAGGCAACCAGATGCTAGTATAGCATAGAATTTCCTTAAATTCAGCCATTTGTTGCTCATGGTGCATAACGATCTTTTACTAACGCCTATGCTTTAACTAAATTTTGTAGGTCATCACGGTCTAGAGCAAACTCCTAGGAGCAATGTCGTCACAGAGCAACAAGTGAAACGGGGATCCGGCTACTGTAGATATTCGAGGCCCGATGCTCAAGCCATCGATGCATTCAAGGTGGATAAGCCTGAGGACCCATCGCTTGGCGAGGAATGGGATGATGTAGTGATCACTGGTGCCTTGGAGCACACTTCCAAAAGCAGTATGAAGGAATAGATTGAAGATGAAGAAAGATAGACGCATGAAGTTAAAACGGAGCCCATTGAGGTCGCGACCAAAGATCCTATTCCTGCACCTTTGTAGGTCATTCCACATGGAAGTAAAATTCCTATTAGAATTCCTCCTTCTTCAAGTGTCTCCACTAAGGGCGGTAAAGGACCCTGGAAAAGACGCTCGACTGATTCTACACCTAAAAAATTGAAGAAGGAGAAGAAGTCAAAAAAATAGTTAGTGTTTGGTGTCGTTGTACATAGTTTGGATAAGTTAGACGTGTTTTCTTTTCTTAGTAGTAGGTGTATGAGCATGGATTCTAAACTTTTGGATAATTTGTAACGAATTTTTGATATAGGGAATAAAAGTTTTTGGTTTTTGATTAGTCATCATGTGAATTATTATTTCAACAGTAGAGTAATTACTTCCCATTTCATGTACTTGTAATAATTTTCACAAGTCTCGTTAATAATTCACTTTCTCCATCTCAAAGCCTCTCTGTAGACGCCATCTTAAGTCGTAGGCAAAGCCAAGCCGGAACTATAATGAACGATTATGTCTTATCGCTAGCAGTTGAAGTCTCTTCCGTCGATTTGAGATCGGAATTCATGGGATCGAGAATAGTCGAAATCCATCCTTCTACATATTGTGTTTTCGAGTTAGCCTACAGTCCATTGACTCATAATTTTTCTCAGGTGATCAGCTATATTCCAATCGCTCATGCTCTAATCCGTGCTCCAAAGACTTAAAGTTTTTATCACAGGCAGTCGTGTTTCTACCCATGGCAGTCGATTTTCCGTCGAACGGTTTATACTCCAGTCCACAGTCGGCGACTTAAAGTTTTTTAGTCCGTAGTCGGGGACTTAAAATTTTCAAGTCCATAGTCGGGGACTTAGAATTTTCTAGTCCGCAGTCGAGGACTCAGAGTTTTTGTCGTCGGTAGTCGTGTTTCTGCCCAAATGGTTTATACTCTAGCTCACAGTCGGAGACTTAGAGTTTTCTAGTCCACAGTCGGGGACTTAGAATTTTTGTCATGGGTAGTCGTGCTTCCGCCCGAATGGTTTATACTCTAGTCCGTAGTCGAGACTTAGAGTTTTCTAGTATGCGGTCGGGGACATAGAATTTTTGTCATGGGCAGTCGTGTTTCCGCCCGAATGGTCCACACTCTAGTCCGTAGTCGGGGACTTAGAGTTTTCTAGTCCATAGTCGGGGACTTAGAATTTTATAGTCCACAATCAAGGACTTAGAATTTTTGTCATTGACAGTCGTGTTTTCGCCCGAATGATTTATACTCCAGTCCACGGTTAGGGAATTAGACTTTTCCAGTCCATAGTCGGGGACATATAAATTTTGTTATAGGCAGTCGTATTTCCGCCCAAATGGTTATACTCTAGTCTGTAGTAAGGTACTTAGAGTTTTCTCATCGTCAACGCCCTTAGTTCCTTATTGCAAGCTTCGCTCATTGATACGTCTACGAGAATCGCCAACCGAGCAAACTTATAAAGAACCCCTCGTTCGATCCCATTCGGGATTGGTATGATTGATCAATTTCAAATACCATGAATCTTTTCACACATCGCAAATATGGATATCAATCAGTTTCATCGCATACGTAGCATAAAATGTAATATCAGTAGCTTATATAAAGGAAGCTTCAAGATTTTATTCATTATATGAAAAGGAACATAATAACTTGTCTTATTACACACTGATAAGGTCAAACACCAAAGCAAAAAGTTGAAGGTAAAGAGTACTGAAATATAAAAGAAATGGTCTAGGTGAAGCAACGTCGTAAATGCTCGATATTCCACACTCTTGGAAGTGTCATGCCATCAACAGTCTCTATCTTGAAAGTTCCCTCCAAGACTTTTTTCAATGATGTAAGGTCCTTCCCATGTCGTATTCATGTGCGATGGGACCGAAAAAACTCGTTTTAGGACAAGATCACCAACTTTGAAGGTTCTCGATCGGAATTTCTTGTTGTGATATCGGACAATCTGATGCCGGTGTTCAACTGCTCTCAAATCGGCCTCCTCGCATTTCTCATCAATAAAGTCCAAAGATTCCAAGAGAAGATCTAGGTTCATTCTAGGGTCGTAGTAAGTCATTTGATGAGAGGGGACTTCAAATTCCATTGGAATAACTTCTCCGGCTCCATAAGCAAGAGAAAATGGAGTATGGTCGGCCGCGGACTTGTATGTGGTCTTATAGGTCCAAAGTGTCGTAGGAAGCTCATCCACCCACCCGCCTCTAGCCTTCTCCAAATGCTTTTTCAAAATAGATTTGATAATCTTGTTTACAACATCGACCTGTCCATTCGCCTAAGGGTGAGCGGCCGTCGCAAACCTCTTCTCAATACGATACCTTTGAAAAAACTATTTAAATTCAGCGCTATCGAATTGAGTCCTATTGTCAGTCACAATAGCTCATGGAAGACCAAAACCGAATATGATATTTCAGACAGCGATGTTGATAACTTTATTAATTGTAATAGTGACTAATGGCTCTGCCTCAGCCCATTTAGTGGAGTAGCCAACCACGACTCGCGTACTTCGCGCCACCATTGGAAATTGGTAAAGAGCCGATGATGTTAATACCCCATGTAGCGAATGGCCATGGACTGATCATTTGTGTGATCTTCGTCAACGGATCTCTTGGCACTTTTGCATATATTTGGCATTTGTCACGTCGCCTCACATAATCAGCAGCATCCCGGTTCATAATTGGCTAGTAGTATCCATAACGGAGTATCTTTTTCGCTAAAGTTTGCCAACAAGTGTGATCGCCACATTCCCCCTCATGGACTTTTTTCAAGACACGCTTTATCTCGTCGTGGGCGATACATTAAGAAAAGGAACGAAAAACCCCTTTCTGTACATAGTCCCTTCCCACATAATATACCATGAAGCTTTGCAAGGACTTGTCGCAATTCGTTTATCTTCTCCTAGAAGATTCAACGCAATATGTATTCTTTAAATGGAGCCATTCATGATGTTAACCCACCTTTTAGCAATGCGTATACATGCGGATTTAACTAAAATCCACAATTCATTTGTCGAGACTGGAATACGAGGGGTTTGAGCCAGCTGGATGGATAGACGGTCAGTCATGGATGGTTCGGTGTGGGTGGCTCGGTCAAGGTGGCTCGGTCATACATGGCTCGGTCAAGGAGAGGAGATATGCATTGTTCGGTCATGGTGCATAAGCCAAGATATCCCGATACGACTGGCTTGGTAAGTATGACTCGGCGAGCATGGCTCGGTACGAGAAGGACGGTGCTGTGAAGGTTTTGGATCGGCAGAAGGTGGGTCGGCTTCGAGGAGTGCTTTAGGTTGACACATTCATAGCTCTGGGTCAGCACTCCATTTTACTCAAGTTGGCATTTGGTAATTGGATCGATATTCTAGGGGATCGACATTGAAGTGGATCGGCATTGGAGTGGACGGACATTTGATTGGATCAGCATTGGAGGGGATCGACATCAAATTAGGATCGTTAAAGTGGGTCGGCATGTTGTAGCTTTACTTTGGGTCGGCCTTCATCCTAGCTTTGGGTCGGCTATGATGGCATGGGGTCGGTTATAGGAAAGAAAGGGGATCGACACTGTTTTGCTTCAAGTTAAGGATGAATCTACTTTGGGTCAAAACTCTAGTTGCTTAGGGTCATTGCACGAGTTTCTTAGGGTCGACATTTTACGTACTCCAAGAAAGCAGTGGTCGACTGTACGGACTCGACTATGGTTTTGGTGGGCCCATATCAGTGAGGGGGCCTAGTAACTCGGGTTTTTCCTATAAATGCAGCACGTGGGGCTTCAAAAAAGGGGGGCTTCGTTCTGTTTTTCTCCTTCTTCCCCATTAAGGCTACTCTGCCATTATTACTTTTAAAACTCTAGGTTGTAACTGTAATTGGTTCTCGCATCAATAAAAAAGGAAATTTCTGGAGTGGACGTAGGCCGGAGTTAGCCAACCACTATAAATCCTTTATTATTGCTGCTTTCTTTTTAATTTTCATTGTTCTTCACACTCATACACTCTATATAAACTCTATCTATGATATGTGACTATTACTTGGTGCTTTCATTTATGTTTGGGTGTTAGTGACCAATTTTGGCGCTGACATTTTGGTGTTTCACTAAGAAAGCTAACATTCAAGGATTGGAAACCTTGGATTTTGGATTCAAAGGCTAAGGAACTCAAATTCCAGAGATTATGGCAAAACAATTAATAAGGAGATAGAGGACAAAAAGGATTCATCATGTGGGAAGTCAGGAGGCTTCCTCTGGAGCTGATCAAGCCTTAATCTACATCACTAGGGACGAGATGGAAACAATAATAAAAAGGCAGAAGGACATGATATAGAACCTACTCTAGCAGATTGGTCAAGTTGTACCAAAAGGTCAAGGGAATGGACCAACTACGGCTATTGGCAATGTAGAACAAGGAACCAGAGTTGCAGAAGTTTCTGGAGGTCTAAACCAGAATTGGACTGGAGAGATTGAAGGAAATCAGCAAAGACCTGGGGTAGACCTCCAGGATTAGATACTAGAAGAGCTGTGAATGAAGCTCAATGAGTAGGGATCAACATGAACGTGAATGGCCAACATGAAGAGTACTACCTAGAGTACCCATCAGGCCATGGGAGGCAAGGTGGAGATGCGAACAGGGGACCACCCCCAGATCGAGACAAGCAGATGGCTAGATTAATAAGAAGGATTATGAGAGGAGGACTACCGAGTAGAGGCTTGGAGGAAGTCAGTCGGAGTCCGTTCACTCCGGATATCAGGAATGCAAGGACCCTCCAGAGTTCAAACTTTCAACGCTGGAGGCCTATAATAGAAAATCAGATCCAACTATGCATGTAACCAAATACATCAGACATATGGAAGTGTTGGGGGCATCTGAGGAGGTGATGGCAAGATGTTTCCCTTTATACTTGATGGATTTGGCTGCGCTTTGGTTCAGGCATCTAGAGAATGGATTGATTAGGACATGGGGCGATCTAGTGGAACGTTTCATGAGACCAGTTCAGGTTCTACATGATACAATCCAAGAATGTAATGACACTGGCATCAATGAAGCAGAGGAAAGGAGAGTCCGTGAGAGGCTTTCTAATGCGATTTAATGTAGTAGTGGCCTCAGTAGATCGCGCAGATCCATCAATGATTTTGATGGCGGTGTAGCTGGGATTGCAAAAGGCACGAAATTCAAGGATTCATTAGCATGGGATCCACCACAGTATCTTGGAGAGTTCTATCATGAGGCGGAAAGATTCATTCGGTTAGAGGATTCACGTGCCGAAAGGCAGGAGATAAATGCCGTGCAAGGCAAAAGAACATCTAATGTAGAATGAGGAATGGATAAAGGAAAGCGCAAGCTGGACGATGAACATGGTGGTTCAGATAAATGGAGGAGAGGTCGATAACTCAAATTCGTGACGTACGCGCCCTTGATGGATAGTTTGGAATGTATTTACTTGGACACTTGGGGGAAGCTCCCCTATCGGAAACCACCTAGGAGGGATCCCACCGAACAGGAATACATGAGCGGGAAGTACTGTCTATTCCATGAGCTGGAAGGGCACGCCACAGATGAATGACGCCACCTAAAGGATATGGTGGAGGAACACGTTAGAAGTGGAAGGCTGCCACAATATGTGAAGGATCGGAAGAGAGCAGTAGAACATGAGCAGCTACCGCTTGGATCAAATAGGAACGACCCTGGAATGGGGTCATGACTCGTCATCCCTTGATCATGATGGCAAGGACCAAGTTCATATTTGGACTCTGGTCATCGAATAATCTTTTTTGATTTTGTTTTGAAAAATAAGAAGCAACTATGCTGCTTACACATGATGTGGAGCCAAAGTGATCCCTAGGCATGCTCTGCAATGGTATAGGCTGCTCTGCCCGAAGAGACCGCACTTAGTTTTTCTGTTTTTCTTATTGGACATTTGGACCATGGATTTGATAAAAGGATTTTGGTTTTATGCAAAAAATACCTAACTGGAGAGTTATGGAACGTATATTGGAAGTCAGCTGGAAATTAATTGCTTTATGTTTAGGGAAACTGAACCGGAGTGCAGGGAGCGACGCCGCTTCGTCAGAGAGCGACAGGATCGGCTCACTTATGATTGTTTTCCCTTCACCGAAAAGTGATAGGATAGGATCCAACAAGAGTCTGGGGAGGCTACAATCGATCTAAGACTTAGGCCATGGCATCACTTAATGTTTAGGGATACTGAACCAGAGTGCATGGAGTGACGCTGCTTCACCGAAGAGTGACAAGATCGGCTCACTCAATGCTGTTGCCCCTTCACCAAAGAGTGACAGGATGGGATCCAGTAAGAGCTTGAAGAGGCTCACATCGGTCCAGGAGGATCAGAGCATCGCTTAATGTTCAAGGGCGCTGAACTGGAGTGCAAGGGATAGGTTGCTTTGCCGGAAAGCGGCAGGATCTACCTATTCAATCGTTAAGTTTGGATCGATCTTGGCAAGGGTCCAAAAAAATCGTCAACGATCTGGAAAAATCGTAGGATTCAATTACTGACTTCTAATGTGTGAAATGGATTTGGATAGTGGCTTTAAACAACTATAGATTTGGATAAGGACCCAACAAGGTCCCGGATATGGGTTTTAGGACCCGGTGAGGTGTCGGCTTAGGATTTGGACCTGGAAAGTTCCTCGATTTGGACTATTGGACCCGAAGAAGTCCTTGATTCGAATAAAATGATCCAGAGAGATCGTGGATTCGATTAATGGATTTAGGATGGATTTGAAATTGGATAACGACTTGGAATGGTCATGTAGTAAACTATCGGATTCGGATGGAATTGCTTGGTAATGAATGTAATATAGACTTCAAGTATCAGTTTTGAGGATGTTCAAAACACACCTTCCAAAATCAAGACGTGTTTTGGGGGGCAAATGTTGACCCGCCCTTTGGCAAGGCCGTATACAGGCGGATTTAACTAAAATCGCCTGCTCGTTTGTCGAGACTGGAATACGATGGGTTTGAGCCAGCTGGATGGATAAAGGGTTACTCATGGATGGTTCGGTATGGGATGCTTGGTCAAGGTAGATCGGTCGTACATGGCTCGGTCAAGGAAAGGAGATCATGCATGGTTCGGTCATCGTGCATAAGCCAAGATGGCCCGATACGACAGCTTGGTGAGCATGGATCGGCGAGCATGGCTTGGTACGAGCGGGTCGGTGTTGTGAAGGTTTTGGATTGGCAGAAGGTTGGTTGGCTTCGAGGAGTGCTTCAGATTGACACGTTCGTAGCTCCGGGCCAGCACTCCATTTTACTCAAGTTGGCGTTTGGTAATTGGATCGACATTCTAAGGGATCGGCATTGGAGTGGATCGGCAATGGAGTGGATCGGCATTGGAGGGGATCGACATCAAAGTGGGATCATTAAAGTGTGTCGGCATGTTGGAGCTTGACTCCTGGTCTGCCTTCGTACTAGCTTCGGGTCGGCTATGTAGGCATGGCGTTAGTAGTAGGAAACAAAAGGGGATCGACATTGTTTTTCTTCGAGTTGGGGATGAATCTACTTTGGTTCAAAACTCAAGTTGCTTTGGATCATTGCATGAGTTTCTTAGGGCCGGCATATTACGTACGTCAGGAAAGTAGTGGTCGACCATATGGACTCGACTATGGTTTTGGTGGGCCCATATCCCTAAGGAAGCCCAGTAATTCAGGTTTTTACTATTAATACAGCATGTGGGGCTTCAGAAAAGGGGATCTTCATTCTGTTTTCCTCCTTCTTCCCCATTAAGGCTACTCTACCATTATTGCTTTAAAACTTTGGAATGTAACTTTAATTGACTCTCATATCAATAAAAAAGGAAATTTCTGGAGTGGACGTAGGCCGGAGTTAGCCGAACCACTATAAATCCTGTGTTATTACTACTTTTTTTTTGATTTTCACTGTTCTTCACATTCATGCTCTCTATATATACTCTATTGGTGATCTGTGACTATTAGTTGCTGCTTTCATTTATGTTTGGGTGTTAGTGACCGATTTTGGCGCTAACACATGATTTCCTCTCGGGCTCTATTGGCAGTTCTTTGTCAACTTCCATCATATTTATACTTTGGGTATGCAATGTCTCGATTGGAACCAAGGCGATATGTTGCACATCACCAGTACTCGTGAGCTTTTCCAATGAATGGCTTCTCCATTTTGCTCCTGCGGAATATGCGAGATGTTATAGTATTTGATATCCGCCAACAGCTTCTGAACTTGGGTAAATATGAGGCAAGTCGTTGTCCCTTAGCCTGATAGTCTCCCCTTACTTGATATACCACCAGTTGTGAGTCACAAATGGTTTCAAGAACTTTGCTCCGAGCTCCCTGGAAAGATTTAGCCCAATCATCAGTGCTTCATATTCGGCTTCGTTATTTGTAGCAAGAAATCAAGCTTCTGAGCGTAGCAAATTGATCGGTTATTAAGGGTTGTGAGAAAAATCCCAGCTCCGGAACAATGATCATTAGATGCTTCGACGGTGTACAGCTTCCATTGTACAATAGGGATTACTCCATTCTCTAGGGGTCCGTCCTACATGGTGAACTCTGTTTTGAAGTATGCTAACGCTTATCCTTGAATGGCTCTTCGTGGAAAATATGTAATGTCGAATTGGCTAAGCTTGATATTCCATTTAAGTAACCTTCCAGACATCTCAGGTCATTGAAGGACCTATCGCAACGGCACGGAATACAGGTTGATTGGATGGGCCTGGAAATACAGGTGAAGCGTGCGCGATGCATCACCAGCAGTATGTTAGTTTCTCTATCTTCGGGTAGTTTTTTCTGTCCCCACTAATTGTTTACCAACGTAATACGTCAGTCTCTCAATCTGGTTCTCCTTACGAATAAATATGGCATTTGTAGCATGTGGCGATACAGCTAAGTAAATATACAACTCCTCGTGACTTACTAGCTTTTACAAGACAGGGGATTTCTCTAAATGGTCCACCAAAGCTCGGAATGTGCCTTCATAATTTTACGTCCACTCAAAATTCCTCTTTCCTTTCCTTATCAAATCGAAGAAAGGAGTGCATTTATCGATCGCCCTGGAGATAATCTGACTCAAAGCAGTGACCTTCCCGTTCAAACACTGCACTTGTTTAATGGTTCTAAGTGCTTGTATATCCCAAAAAGCTTGAATATTTTCTAGATTAACTTCAATTCCTTGAGCATTGATAACAAATCCCAAGAACTACCTCGACGCAACGCCGAATGAGCATTTCAAGGGATTGATTTTCATGTTATAGAATCGAAGGATATCGAACATTTCCACTAAGTCTCAAATGTAATTGTTTGATCTTCATGACTTCATGAGCATATCATCCACATAGATTTCCATCGTCCTCCTAATCTGATCCTTAAACATCCGGTTAACCAAATGTTGATAGGTTGCTCCAGTGTTCTTTAATACGAATGGCATCACTGCATAGTAGTATAACCCAACATTTGTTACAAAATTGGTATGTTCCAAGTCTGGGACATTCGTCAGGATTTGGTTATACCCCGAGTATGCATCAATAAATGACAATAATTTGTGCCCCATAGTGGAATCAACTAGCTAATCAATTCTAGGTAGGGGAAAATTATCTTTATGGCACGCCTTTTTGAAGTCCGAATAGTCAATACACGTTCTCCACTTCCCATTCACTTCTTTACCAGCATAAGATTGGATATCCATTCGGGATAGATGGAATCGCGAGTAAACCCATTGATTTTAAGTTTATGCACCTACTCTTTAAGAGCAATAGAACTCTCCGGATCCATGCCCTGTGCTTTGTTTCACTGGGAAATATTTCGGATCAGCGTTTAGTGCATGGATCGCTATGGCACACGAGATCCCACACATGTCAGAATGGTTCCACGTCTAGATTCGCTCAGACAAAGCATGTTCTCTCATCATCGAAGAGCTGAGTTACAATCCAATCTTCAACACCCATGATTGGTCGTCATGGCTAACTGTTATATCAATCATCAGCTTAGCCAACCTCGCCTTGGTCTCCTTTGGTTTCTCCTCGTCATCTCGTGGATCTATATCTCTATAAAACCGACTGTGGTTCGCAAGCCAAGGCTTAGGCACCGTTTCTCAATCTTTAGTAACTTGGATGCGGATAGACTTGTCCACACCCTTTCCCTTCTCTTTTCGCTGAGCTGCTCTCAACTCATCCACATAACAGGCACGTCCAATCGCCTGATCACCATACAGAACACCTACTCTACTATCGATCGGAAATTTAATTGTTAAACACCTAGAGGCCAAAGATGTCCGAAATTCAACTAGGCTGGATGGCCTGGAAAAACATTGTACGGTGAATCCATGTCCAAAACATTGAACAGTAGGATTCGCACCCTCCCACGTTCACCTTCTTCTAACTCAACTGGCAATTCAGCATAACCTACTACTTCAGTAGCCACACCGTTGAAACCGTGTATACGAGCTTTTTATGGTTTTGAGTTCTTAGCCTCCATCCTCATTTGGTCGTACGCCATCTTAAAGTTAATGTTCATAGAAATTCCATAATTAGTCAAAATTCTTCTCATCAGAGCAGGGCCAATCATGACTGAGATAACCATCGAATCAATAGTAGGGGCCTATACTTTATCGGCATCATTGCTTCTGAATATTATATCATCTGTCATTATACGCTGTTGCTTGGCTGGAGTTCCATCCTCCGTATTCGAACAACATTCAAAATCCACATGCCTCATTGAACTACCATAATGCTTCATTTCCTGCCAACTTCTATCCGTAGGATGTGGTCCACCAACTATCGTGTTTATTACCAACCTTCCATCGATCCATGCAAGCTCCTCAGCCTTGCGTGAAGCCTGCCCTTGATTGGGATCAGACGTCCTATGTCCGCCATCCTGCGGATTTTTCACAAACCATTGCAACTTTTTCTCCTGAATCAATTTCTCAATGGCATCCTGGAGATGCCTACACTCATCCGTATTGTATGCATAACATTCATGAAATTGATAGTACTTTCCGGTTTGCTTTTGTGCCTCCGTCGATTCTTTCGGACGCGGCTTCTTATGTTAGAAAGTATTACAGGTGGACAGATAAATGTTCTCCAGGTATGCATTCAAAGGTGTATAGCTTTCATACATAGGAAACTTGGGCCTCGGGCTTACAAGCTCCCTCTTCTAGTCATGATTCCCTTCTCCACTTTTTTCTGTAGATTCAGATTGTTTTGAACATTGACCTGCACCTTCCCAGAACTCTCATCAGAGTGCTTTATTGCAGTAATTCTTTGCACTAGTTCCCCACTGGACCCTAGGGCATTACTCTTCCTCGACAACCTAGCTTCCTTCTTTCTCATGAACTGGGTTTCCTTTGAATAGAAACGTTCCAGCATGACCGGTGGTTTTCCAGCTAGCCAGTCACCGAATTCGAATTTCGGGTCAATCCCTCTTGTCAAATCCATGAGTATCGCATGATCATTTGGGTTACTAACTTCAGTGGCTGCAACATGAAATCTCCATAAATAGTCATTCAGTGGTTCCCCTGGAGCCTGGATTATGCTCGACAATGACATTACATCTTTAGGACGAGTAACATGGATCTGGAACTACTCCACAAACCTTGTTGTCGGTCCGTTGAATCTTGAGATTGATTGTGGGGGCAATCTTGTGAACCACATCGTGGCTATCCCTGAGAGAGTTATAGGGAAGCATCTACATTTGGTGGCATCATTCGCCCTTGCCAAGTCCATCAACCATTTGTACCTCATGATATGCTGCCTGGGGAAAGTTTTTCCTTCATAAGCATGCATCGTAGGCATGTTAAACCTTCTATGGTTCTCTGCATGTGAAGTACTATCGGTAAGTGGGGTGTGGCTCCTAGAGACTCCTCAATCATCATTTGTCAAGCCCTGGTTCTCTCTCACCGCTGTCTGACCATTGCGGATAAGTCCAGTATCTGGATAGGTCGTGCTCCACCTTACGTGAATGTTCTGGTCGGTGTCTCTAGGCCATTTCATGCCTCCTTGGTCTATCATCCTCCTGATGTGCATTCTGAACATTCACTCCGTTATCATTCGGGAGAGGTAATTGGTCAGAATCCAAACATACCCCAACATCCGATTTCCCAGATCCAAGTTGAGCATGACCCCCTAGCTACAGTTGAGGAGCTATCCCCCTGGCCGAGGGATTGGTACCGACCCCTATGGAGGGATCGACACCGACCCACCTTGGCAGGCCATGTTGGTATACCAAGTGTTGTTTAATGTCCTTGCTCGTGCTGCTTTAACTCTACAACACCATCACCTGTGATGTTCGTCTGATGAAGTTGAACTATCTGACACCAAGTAAGAAGCGAAATCCCTTTTAGCGCTTTGGTGCTACTGTTGAGCAATCTGGTTCATCAAGTTGGCATTAACCAAGATTTTCTCATTTAGTTGCCTACGGCTTTCTATTAACTCTCTCATAAAGTCATTGAATTCAACTCTAGTTATGGAATCAGTGGAGTTCTGGACTATAGCAGGCTCCACATTCACATTAGCAGGTTGGTTGCTTGGACCCCCTTGTTAGACACTGGCAGTTTCATAGGCATTAACATTTTGGGAAGTAGATCTTATGTGCCTTACCATTTAGATATCTTTGCTTAGATCTTGATAAATCTGAATAATATCTACAAGCTTCTGAAGATGAACCTAGATCACCTTCGGGGGATTTCCTCAATCCATTAGCAGCAAATGTGATCCTAACAGTATGAGAATCAATGTTCTCAGGGAAAGCACCAAAATGTTTGCAACCAAATTGCCACAGACACCCAAGAACATATTCAAGCAGTGGAATAAATGAAGAAATTAAATGAAAACAGAGGATAATTACAAAATATCAAAGAAGACACGACAAAAAGCAAAAATAACAAGATTTATAGTGGTTCGGCGTTGATTGCCTACGTCCACTTTGAATATTCTCTTTATTGCTTCTCAATTCACTCAGTTACAATTACAAACAGCACGAAATAATTTGAGATCAAAAATGAATGGAAGAAATTAGTTACAATAATGGCAGAATTTAACTAACAATGTAAGAGTCCCCAAAATGGCCCCCTGTGCCTGTATTTATAGAGGAAGGCGGCCACTAATATGACTCAAACTTCAGCTACATGACCTCGACCATATGGGCCCATTATAGGAAGGGCTTGGTCCAACTCTCAATGGATATGGATCGGTACCGTTCCCTTCATGAGTTGAGTTTGGACCAGCGATCCCTATGGTAGCTCTCTTATGGTCTATAATGATGGTGCTTCAAATATAATAGCATTTGGATTCATGGAGCTTTAGTTCTTAACATATTTTAGTCCAAACCTTAACTTGGTCAAGGTAATGCCGATCCATATTCCACGTGCCATGCGATGCCGATCCATATCATACAGAACATTCCATACCGAACCACATTGCGTAAACCATACCATACCAAACCCACTCCCATAAATGCTTCATGTCGATCCATCCACAATCACACCATGATCACTATGCCGACCCATACCTCCAAACATACCATGCCGATCCTTATGCCTTCCTCACACTTTGTCGAACCATTACATTCAAACGTACCCTGCCGATCCCTATAGTTTCCTCATGCTATGTCGAAGCTTACATCACTTTATTCAAATTCATTACCCACTATGTCGACTCCTCTCTTATATAGACTAAACCCTATCCTTCCGATATCTAGTAGTGTCCATCTACCAACTCTGTTCCATCTGGGCCAGATATAACTGTCTGGATATTATATCTTGATCATGTAGCTGTTGTTTCATTATCATCCTTCTCATCAATAGTAAGGTTTAGCCTATGCGATCGATCCAATATAGTCGAGTCATGGCACTAGGTAACAATATTATTATAGTATTTACTTTAAACCTTTTCAAAACCATTTAGTTATTTACTTTTCCAAATTTATAACTTAAGAATATTTTTAAAGTTATTAACTTTAAAATCCAAAACATTTACTTTCATTTTTCAAAGTACTTCCAACTTTTAGCTTTAACTTTTGTTTTCAAATCAATTTCTAACTTTTTCGAAATGAATTCTTTTTTATTTATGGTTAATTCGAAAAGAGGCTTACCATATCATATGCACCATATAGGATTTAAAAAGAAGTTTGGTTGCAAATCAACTATGGATTAATATTTTCAAACATAAAATAGTCAAAGTCAACATTAACTAAGATGTCAATAATATCAACATTTACAACTAAATTATTTCACATTCAACCATACAACCTATTTCATCCAAGCATTCATATTACTAACTAAATGGTGCCGGTTTAAAATTATCATCATGAAGATATAATACATGCATATCATAGCAATCAATAAAATAGAATTTATAAATAAGCTTACTTTACTTGTCATGTTTAAATATATATTACTTCATACTTCTTAAGAAACCATTAAACATCATTAGTTTACCAACCAAAAATCTAATTTTAATATTCATGCTAACCTTTTTATAATTAATTTCAGTTTATGATAATTTTGTATTTTAATCGAGTTCTCACAATAATTTGAACCATTATTCCTACCAACATTCATATCCCACAACACTTTGCTAATATCCCGAATTTCAATTAAACTTAACTACAACATTTCCATTTTCACATAACTCTAAGCCAATACCTCCTTCCACTCCTCCATGCTTACAGCCAAGAACCAATCCCCCCTTTGCTCCGTCAATTTTCTACTTTTTAAAGGCTAAACCATGTTTAAATGATATACTATGGTCTTTGGCAAAGTTTGATGGAGTTTGGAATCAATCTGATATGTTTTTAAGAAAGTTAGTAATAGAAGAGAAGAAGCCATTAAAACTCCAAGGAAGAAGAAGAAGAAAGCTTTAGAAAAGTGAGAAGAGAAGATGTGAACAAATAAGAGAATGGATGGTGATATTTATAAAAAAAAGTTTTGGAATAAAATATTATAACTTGAATGACCAAAATTCCCTTACTTAACCTTTAAGTAAACTTACTTTTTCAACACTTAACATCACCTTTCACTTCACAACTTTATGTCCTAATCACTTAAGGTTTAAGAAATGTAAAGTAAAGATTTTTGTTGGATTTGATTTTGATATGTTTGTCGTTTTGTGCTTACTTTTTATTAATAATATTCTAGAAACATATAAACTTGTTTAGAAAAAGTAACCTTGTTTAGTGACTTTATAAATACTTACCCTATTTAAATATGTGTACATGTATATGTAAATAAAGGTGCAACAGTGTTGCGACAACTTTTGTTGAACAAAAAGCTGATTTTTGACAAAACATTTCACGGTCATATTTTGATGTTTTTGTTAAACTATTTATTTATGTAAATAAAACTTGAATATTAGTTTTTTTGTCATTTTGAAATAATGAACACAAGTTTATTTAAGTTATAAAATCTTACTAAATAATATTAAACTCTAATTGTAAAAATATGACGTTGATTTGTCAACGTGCGACAAAATTTGATAATTATTATTAAAAAAGTTTATATGTTTATAAAATCATTATAAATCAAATTTATATTATTATCATATCATTATATAACCATTAAAAAACAATTATTTAATATTTACAAAAATTATTCGAATGCATATTAAATTTTATCGAAAACCGGCTTTTGTTTATTTTCGATGAAATCCAAATTTCTTGAATTTGTAACCAAATTCTGAAAATACTTTTGTCATTATTATTTATCACATATAACATAATTATCAAGTTTGAAAATTCTATATTTAAATATTTAAAATAACTAAAATACTCCATTTTCAAAGTGGTAAAATTATGGGTCGTTACATGTATCCAAAATATATGCAACATCATATGTAAATATATTCGCAATTTTACATGTATGCGCAACCAATCAATCCATATGCAACAACCATATGCACATAACTCGGTAAATAAAACAGGTGATGGTGTGAATGTATGCTAACTCGTGAATACATTTGCCTAAGTATGCAAAGATAACTCTAAATAATGCATCCATTAGCATCCGCCATCTAAAACATGTCCTAATGACTTGCTCGCATCCATTCCTAGTATCCAATTGTAGCTACCTATGAGGTATACTAAGCTAGAACCTAAACACATAAGTAGTTTATATTTATTTAACTAATACAGAAATGCACCAGAAAATAGTTTTGGGTGGGTAGCTCGGATCTTCTCCTTAGGCTCTCATGTACTCTTATCTGGGTCCTTTCCCTACTGGACTCTATCTAGTTTAATTATTTTATTATGGGGTCACTTTGTCTCATTCCCAATAATACAGTTAGGTGCATAGTGCACAAGTGACCCACTTATCCACTTCAACTTCCCCTACTGACATGGTTCGACCATGGTTGAGGCATTGTATAAACATTTCCGCAAGTGCAACATATGAAAAACATTATGAACTCTTTTCAACCCTCCAGGAAGCTTTTTTCCGTAAACTAACTTCCTTTTTTATCTAAAATTGAAAAAGGCTCTACAACTCTCGGTGCTAAAAAAATTCAACTTCTTATCTAATAACATGTCTAAGCGGCAAGATGCTCACACAGACCATGTCATTACTATGGAACTTCAACTCTATGCATCTCCAGGTTGCATATGCTCTATGCCTATCCTATGTAGTCCCTATCCTTCTATAGATCAAGTCCACTTTCTAAGCACTTCTAACCGGATTGTTCTTCCGACTGCACTTATCATCTTTACTACTGGCATGTAACTTCAACCCAAATGTAAGTGAATAGGCAACCCTCTACAATCCTTACTACCAACTCATATAATATAATGCCAACATGCACCATACTAGATAACTTGAACATAAGTATGCCCCAACAGAACTATAGCCTTATGCAATCCCCAATGCACATACACGCTGTCTTAAATCATCCAGTAGTATATTTGATCACTTCATCTTCTAGATACCAAGTTTAGACATCCCGAATGTGGATGGTGTCCCCTCTCCTAGTATTTTATACTTAGCACTTTTTGTTATTTCTCCATTTCACCCACAGATATCCAAACCTACTGTTCTCTTAAACTATTGAAAATAGCGTAATTTCTTTTCCAATTCAATTCAACTTAAGTTATCTCATTTTACTGCTGATTTGATTTGCAATCCTTATACAATCGTGATACTATGTATCATGTTTATAGTTTATAGGGATTTATACTAAGTTCTACAATTAAGTAAATATACTAATATTGTAATAAGGTAAACTTGGTCTATTTCGAGTTCAAACCTAGCAATTAAAACCCTAAATCTAAGTGAATCCTAAATTTAATTGGTATTATAACCTAAAATCATTTAGCATTGACGGTAATTGCCTAAGCGATACATCATTCACGTGCAACTGCTATGCAACACAAACTATGTATCCTAATTCGGTCCTTTATGAATTTTCTTAAATAACCATCTTCCAATCCATGGATAATTAAAAAGAATCATATTATCATTTCCTCCAAATCTTACCAAAAATTTTCAAGTCTTTTTCTATGAAAATCGCCTTTATATTCTCAATGCGTGCAAACAACGATATCATTTCTTAACGAAACCTAAATTCTTGAAATAACCATTCCTTGCACTAATCCGACTCCAACTCCCTTTGAGATATATTTTGTATTTTGAAATTCCAAAATTTACCATCTCTAATGCCGTTCCATCAATGGGACCTTTCCCTGAACAAAATTTCTCACCATTTTATTGCAACTGTTCTTTTGTCGAGACGACTTAATACAGAATGATGCCTTACCATTTTAATCTGATAGACATAATGACCAATGCTTAACTAAAATGACCTTAAAAATCATATGATAACATCTAAAATGGATGATGTCCTAGCCTAGTAAACATCTTATGGAACTCATGTCACCTCATCCCCAATGACATACTTGTAGTTGCAACGATAACTCAAGTACCAACTACTCAATAAATATCGTCGTACAACGTACATTATAAGACGATAACCTACTTGGTTGGTTATCTGTAATTCACCAAGTTAAAAACAACATGCTCGGTGCCTATAACTTCGCAAGGCAAAAGCAATATATGTGGCATAACGTTATTTGAAATATTGGGTCAATGCCACCCATGCGTAAGTAATCATGGTCATCTTCCTTTTCCGGCATTGTGTACGCAACAAATACCTTGGGGACTTATAATATGTAACCAATTTAATTACCTCCAAGACTTGAGAGCAAAGCAATAGCCATCCTCTCAACATCATTGGTTAGATAATCCTTCTTGTGTACTTTCAACTATTGACTAGTACAACAAATAATTCTACCCTCATGTATCAAAATAGAGTCACATTCTATACCGCAAGCATTAATATTCACATCAAACTTCTTAGAACTATCAAAGGGTACTAAAATAGGTGTATTAATCAACAACTTCTTTAGTAACTAAAAACTTGCTCATTTTTCAAATTACATGAAAAACTTAATTCTTCTTATAACTGCGAACTAAATAGGGAAACTATAACGAATCCTTATTTTACGTATCAAAGGGTCGTAAAATATTATTTTTAAATTCATATAAGTACTCTATAACTTTGGGAAATTCCTATATTTAGAACTTTTATGGACGATTTTACCCTTAAAAACTTATATCATCCATAACTTTCGATATGTGATGAATTAGGATCCGAAACCACATCCATTGGAAAGATACGATGGTTTGCCTTTCCGTAAAGTGGTCATAATAGCAATTTGGACTATTTGGACATGAGATATGACTGTTTGAAGGTTATTAGTTTTTGAAGCAGTTTAGTGGGTTATTAGTGAGTTTGGGGCAAACCCACTAACCCATTTCATATTTTGAGAGTATAAAGTCTGAATCATCATTCCCAAATCACATTCAAACCTTCTTCCATATATTTAAGCCTCCATTAACCCTTTCTCTATCAAAAACATTCTCTTTTCTCCTACAAATCAAGTCTAATCATAGAAGGGCTAGATTAATAAGGAGATTCATTGGAGGTCTTTACAACTACATTTTAGGGACGTGAAAATCTCAGATTTGCTGTTCATTCTCGGATTTGGATCGATTTGCATGAAGAACTTGGCTTTTTGGTGGTTTCGTAGTGATTTATCATCCTCACCTTACTATATATGTATCTATAGGTTTTGATATGTTTTAGGCTCATTTTTGAAGTCAAATTAAGGTTTTAAAGCTATTTTCGATGTCAAACCTATAGCAAAACGAATTTTGGAATCTTTAAAGCACTTTAATCACATTGTTTTGGAGTATGGTTGCCTTTATATATGATAGGCTACATCAGAGATGTAATTACATGATGATTTACTATGGTTTAATGTGTGTTTGGATACTTGGATGATTGGATGTGATTATGTGCCAGTTGTGTTCGTGTAAATGCTTAGATGGTTGAAACACTCATTGGAGCGACCAAGAGTTTGGAACCGTGAAACTGGACTTCGACGAATAGGCTCGAGGATGTTGGGGGCTGTATCGATGCATACGGAAGGCACCCGGGTCGAAGTGCGAAGCATAGTGATGATATAAGAGCAAAATTGGAGTTTGGAGAAATCACAGCATTGCTATTCGGTGGCCAAACAAGTTCTATTATTCAGTGGTTTCTTGGAGTCTTGCTCGATATTTTGTGAGTCGGCTTGGTGAGGCACCCGAGCAAGATTTTATGTTTAGTACTTGGTGTTTGGTGTTAGTCTACTTAGAGTAAACTTGGTGTTCGGTGGTGCTCTACTCGTTGACCGAACAAGTTCTACTATTTGATGGTTGCTAGTTGTACATGGGTGTTTTCCTAGGGCCAAACCTTAGCAAGAAAACTGGTTAGGTGCTTGGAGATGACTTGGTGTTTGGGGGTTGTTTGCTTTGGGCCAGACCCAGGAGCAAGCTTCTATTCGGTTTTCTTATACCGCTTGGAGTAACAGAAGGGGTTGCTTGGGGCTTGGCTCGGGTATAGCTAGACCAAAATGAAAGTTGGAGATTTTCGTTGTGGCACAATGATACTTTGCGGATTTCTTCATGGCATGCTTCGAGGTTCTTGGGGGTGATATGGGGTGAAGTAGGCGACTCCAAATGACTCGAGATGACCTTGGACATTATATGTCGGTTAGCGAGGCGATGACATGGCGTTTCAACATGATAATGCAAATAACGATGACAACTTCAGAACCTTGCTACGATGGCTCTATAACTTACAATGGATGTTTAGAGGTGTTTTTAAAATGAAGACTTAATGATGGGAGTCGTGACATTGATCCACAAGGGAAAGTTTAACAATGGGGGCTTGCGAGTGGGATTTGTGATTGTGTCCTACTATGGAAATAGTCGTGATGGAATAAGGATGGAGTTCCATTATAGATATGCATGCAAAGGGATCATCGATAACTCAAAGGCTTCTAATGTGCTAATAAAGAAGGGATTTGTAGGTACGTCCTCCTAGATTTGCGATTGTGTCCAGATTTTGCAATGGTAGATTAGCTTAGGTTTTGCGATTGTGGGCCTGCTTCCTAGCCTTTCAAAGTGGCATGGATTCGAGCACTAAAGATGTTGGGATTACAATTAGGTACCTGGTTTGCGATTATGATATTCGATTTATCATATATCCAATGCACTCAAGTGATGGTGTGGATTGTTTAATTGATACTATGTTTGCCATGGTTGTTAATACTTAGAATGTCACACGATATAGGTATTTTCGACTGTATAGCTAGATAGTGGACATTGTACTTTGATTATAGACATTTATATGGATTTGGCAGTAAATTTTCATATATCGATTGTTATATGCTAACTCTTTAGATGCAGGGACAAGGTAGATTTTGTTCTACATACCTTATGTCCATATTTACTATATATGATTTCTATAGTATTTTTGAGATGATTTATCGCTTACACCAAACTATGGCTCGAATCAAAGTTTTATGATTTTCTTCTTATTACATTGGATGCTCTTAAATGAGTACATTAGGGATAATAGGTCTAGATATCACATGGAGTTGTACATAGTACGAGCATGAGGTATGCTTTCATATATCTCTACTTGGAGCTTAGTATCACTTATATTCCGACATGTAGCACTATAAAGCTTGTTATTACTTGTATTATTAAAGATAGTTATTGAGTTTATTTTGGAGGCTTAAGACGTATAAACTCTTTATTTCAGTTTTTGTATAGTTTTGGAACCTGATGCACTTTGATGTTCTTATTTATGGTTCATTTAATTATATCATTATCTCACCTATTTTACATCTATATTGTTATATTATAATTTATCTGTGTGTCATGAGATGTTCTACAGGTTGTGTGCTTGGATTTTTCTCTACTTTACATTCTTGGCTATCGTCCTGCATTGGCTGGGCACCTCCATGGCGCATCATACAGGTATATTGGGCACCAGAGGTATAGGACGATCGTCGTAGAAAGCTTCTTGTATCCTCAGTATTCTTAGATACCATATAAAATCTTAGATTACTCTTTCTTTACTACGAAATATGTTTCACCCAAACCATTTCCATACTTCCTTATGTGTAATGACCCAGAATTTCACTGCTTTGATTTACGAATATTTAATTAATTTTAAATATTCAAATAATATATATTATAATAAAAATAAAACTTTTTAAATAAAATTATTGATGGTGAAATCTTTTTCAAATTTTGTTTACAAAAATAATTAGTTTGAAGAAAGATTGAAAATGTGATCGGAAATCGCTTTTAGGATTTTCGACTTTTCGTTGTCTAATATATTATGAACCCTTTGCTACGAATTTACGCATCTGTAGATTAGTTAGTATATGTATATGTGACAACCCGAAATTTTTAGATATTTGAAGTTGGAATATTTAATTGATTTTAAATATTTAGAAGTTGATTTAACTTGAATTTCAAATATCATTATTATTTGGCAATTAAATTATTGAATTTAATAATTTGAGATTGGGTAAAATATTAAATCTCTAGTTTTAAACTGGTTAAAACTATTTCAATTGCATATAAAATTTATATTGAATATACTGGAGGTAGTGGAAGTGTTAAATTTGAGTTTGAGAGTGTTTTGTTTAGTTTTGAAGTTATATCGTTTAATTTGATATTTAAAAATAGCCTTTCGAGGCACAGTCTCGGAATTCAATGAAACCAGTTCCATTGGATCCATAATAGTGTATTATTACCGGGTTTCAATTTTCGTAGTGTTTGGAGTGATCGTTTGGCTATATAGTAGATAAATACGCTGAAATCTATATCGAAAATTTAATATAATAACTGGGTCCAAAAAGCTATCTTCTCCTTACGATCAAGTTATGCCTTGAAACCTTTTCCATTGAGTTTGGAATAGGGGTTTGACATTAGAAATGCCTAGTGGCATGCCTCGATTGGAGATCGAGATTGCAAGTTGCGGGAATCGAGACAATTTGAATTTAAATTAAATTAAATACACACACACACACACACATATATTTGCATGAAATAGACAAATTTAAACACATTTCCTCCTTAACAACACGTGTCTCCTAACTTTTCTCCTCACGCACCAGACGTCCACCTCATCTCTTTTTGATTTATCCGAGCATTTTTGTTTAAAAGAAAATGAAATCGCTAAAACCAAAATGAAAATCAAATAGAGGATGGCTGCCTCTTTTCTTTTCCAAATCGAACACAGGAAAAAATAAACAGACGAGAATCGTAAACCCAAATTAAAATCAATCGCTCATCAAAAAAATATTAATAATGGCGGCGACGCATTCATGGGGGGAGGGTCGAGCGAATCTGGAAGGCTCGAGCGAGCTAGTGGAGAGCGATGTCGAGGTCGACGAATTAGTGGGTTTGCCTTCGAGCACGATGGCAAGAGCATGTTCGCGCGTAGAGGCAGAGGCCGCCCTGGGCAAAGGTGAAGCACGTTTGCACTAGTGATTGGGAAGGGTAGCATCTACGTTGAGGCTTGGTCGGATCGATGTAAATGGGAATGTCGATCGAGGACATCGGAATTTTTCCACGTATTGTGCTCAGGCGAGGCTGGAAGAAGGGCGATTCGCAGGGACGGGGCGGAGATAGCTGGAGCGGGTCAGTGAGGTTATAATTTTATATTTATTTTTGAAATTTAAAATCAAATATATATATATATATATGTACTAAAAATAATTTACAGTAAAGAATAATTTTCATTTTCTGTTAAGAAGCTTTTAAATTTTTTAAGTTAATCTTATTTTAAATATATATATGTTAAACAGTAAATGTATGTATATATATGCATAAAACTTAGGAAAATATAGGAAATTTAAAAAAATAATTGAAGAGTTTATAAAGATTTGATTTTCAATATGTATATAGGTAACTTTTAGGTGTAGATAGTTACAAAATAAGAAAAAGAAAATAAATATACATATATATATATACACGTTTTAAAGTTATTATTTGTTTTAGAATAAAGTATTTTAAATGAAGTGTATAAATAGTTTAATTTTAAGTATTTTAAAGTATATATTTTTGGATAAAGTGATTTAAATTACTTAGTTAGTAAAAGAGATTTTAAAAGAAAAATTGATTTAAACTAAATTATTAGTTGATTAAATTATTAAAAAGGAAATTAATTGTTTAATTAGTTCAATATTAATAAAATCATATAATTGTTATACAAGGTCTAAAAATTATGGAGGATCAAACCCGATTAGAGATGGGTTGCATGCAAAATCAAAGGTGAGTTAATATCACTCATTTGGATTATTATTTAAATTTAAATAGTTAAATTTAAATTTTTGATTGAATGATTGAATTGATTGGATGTGGTATATTATATACAGTAGTATATATATATTAGAGTGATTGATTTCCCGCATTATATAGCGGATGAGACCCTATGCGCCCCGCATAATAGCGGATGACCCCATATACCGCTATATCCCACCTTGAAGTGGGATTGGTATTTTTATATTGTGCTGACATTTGTGGATGCTGGAAAACAGGTTGGAGGGATCCAACTGGATTCCTTAAAATTATTTAGATTGTTTTAACATTCTGTCATATGGTTTATTTGATAATCTGTAATAAATTATATTGGTAATTGAAAATATTGGATGTTATGGTTTGATTGAATATATTTGGATATATCGAGTTATCAAAAGTATATAGATTGGATTTTTGAAGAGAAATAAAAGAGAATTCTTAAGTAAATAATTATAGAGGTTTGGATAAATGAATTGAAAAAAGGATAAAGGTGGATTTTTTTGAATTCTAATAAATAAATTCCAAGTATGGGAAAGGAGATTTTTGAATAAATGCGAATAAATGAATTTTTAAACTTAAATAACATTATTTAAAGGAATAAAGGATTTATTTTTAAATTCAAGACTTAAAATGGTGGGAGAAATAAAGGGAGAATTTTAAAGTTTAGTGGTTTATTTTAAAGGTGTAGAAAAAGTGTGTTTCCCAGAAAAGTCAAGTATGTTTTCAAGCAGATTTTTTTAGTATAAGTTAAAAGTTTTAAAGTGGTTTTAAAAGAATGATTTTGAGAATATTTATTTAATTTGTTTAAAATTTTAAAGGTAAATATTTATTAAATTAGTTATAGTAGTAATTATTTTAAAACATTAATCGACATTATGATTTAAAAAGATAATTACTAATAGTTATATTTTATAAAATGGTTTTATTTTAAAGATAGTTTGGTTAAAGTTTTTATTTGAAAACTTGTATAGAATTTGTAGCCTTTATTTTAAATTTGTTTTGGCTTAAGTTTTACATGAAAAGTTATTATAAAATTTCATAACTAGAAATTTAAATAAAGTCTTTTAAATGGTTTTTATTTTAAATATTTTAAAGTTTATATATTTTTGGGTAAAGAAATTTTAAATTATTTTAAATCTAAAGTACTTAGACTTGGTAATTTTCAGTGAAAATAAACAGTATTTGGGAATTTATTCTGCGAGAGGAATGTTATTTGAAAACTGTTTTCAAAGGGTTGAAGTATAGAAAATAGCTTGTGAAGATATTTTGGAATAAATAATTTGGAAAATTAATTAAAGTCTGATGGTTGTTGTGAATGTTAATTGGTAGTTAAATAACCAAATATCAATATTGGCCAATGCGCTGATCGTTTCGAAGAGACCGAGATCGAGATTAATTTCCCAAAAACCACTTCGATCCGGTTTGAACGTTTTCATGGGGAAGACAAGAGCTTAGAGTCGAAAATGGAGCAGTGAAGTACAAGGGCTGGTCCTACTAATCCTGAGGGTGATTCCAAAATGGATGAAGTAGGAGTAGTGCCTTTGGTTCTGTTCGGACCCGGAACAAACTTGTATGGACGAATGCTTTCGGAACATCGTCAAGAGGATGGTGAGCATTCAAAGTGTATGTGTGCTAAAAGGTAACGCATAGTCTCGAGTCTCGTCAACCGGGAATGGCTAAAATAGGGGAGGTGCACACAAGGCTAAGTGGCTAGCAACCAATTAGGGTAAGGTCACCCCTATCTAGATGTCCCTTATTTCGGCTGTGTGGGCGGTTGCTGATCCTAACCACGGGGTGAACTTATTCGGACTATCTTGTAAGGGTAGCTCCGATCTTGTGATGCGTGGAACTAGGGTGAATCCTCGGTACGGTGATCTAGGCCATGTACTGTGACGGGCGGTACCCCAATAGCCCTGCCATTTAATGGAATCCAATCTCCAATAAGCGTCTATATGGTTTTGATTGTGCATAATTATGCTGAAATGCAAGATGCAAGCATTTCAGCTAAATTCTATTTTACTTTTTATAGACACTATTATAATATCAGACGGATTTGATAAAAAATGTTTTGGTTATCGTAAGGTAAAAACCCGGTATGTTTATTTGTGACATGGTCTTACGAGATACCTTTGATTTTCAAAGGGATTTTGGAAACTTTAGTAATCTAATTGAGTGTGTTTTCTCACTTTGGTATTCCTGATTGACTCGGGTGTTATTTCATTATAATGCTTGGGTCAGACCGAGTACTAAAG
This sequence comes from Allium cepa, assembly GCA_030765085.1. Classification (NCBI taxonomy): domain Eukaryota; kingdom Viridiplantae; phylum Streptophyta; class Magnoliopsida; order Asparagales; family Amaryllidaceae; genus Allium; species Allium cepa. The sequence continues at coordinate 554,821,655 of CM060931.1, read as the reverse complement.
AATACATATTCTAGATGGACTGCTATGGAGCTCAGGAGACGAGTTAGATGGGAGACGTATCACACGTATTTGATAAATATTCCGCTGTGTATGATTAACTGTATAGTCAGATTTGTGAGGATAGGATATGATAACTATCCAGTTGTGTACTATAGATGTTGTTGTACTCTGATGTTATAATGTATAAACAGATATAGTTCTTTGTTTAAAGATTAGTCATTTATCCATTATATATTATTCCACGGCGATTGTGAGATTCTGATATTGTTTCTACTTCTTCTTATACCTCCTTCTTCTTTAACCCTAACGATTCGATTTTCCGGCATTCAATTGTTCGGCATTTGATAAAGTGGACGTATTGATGTCGATTTTCGGGCATCGAAAAATCGGGTCATTACAGATTGGTATCAGAGCTGAAGGTTAAGAGTGAACCTTGGCTCTAGTGGGGATTACTCATTAGAAATAGAGTCCGAGGTACTCTAGAAATAAGTTTTAGTGTATTAATAGATATGAGCGCGTATTTGTTAGTGTACATAAAAATTGTTTATATTGTGTTGACTTATCGGTTGAGTGTTTATGGATTCTCGTCGATATGTGGGATGCCATATCATCAATAAGGGTTTCTAAACTCTTAAACAAGATAAATCGATACAATATTGTTTTAAAATATGGTAAATGAAATAATTTTACCCAAATTATTTTTATACATAAAAGAAATAATTTTTTAAATTATTATAGTATATGGTTGCTTGGTTGTTAGGAAGTGATAATATTAAATATACTATTATTGCTGTGTCAAAAATTGAATAAGAAATTGAAATCATAACTAAAAGCTAAGAAATAAATTCATATACAAATAGGATTTGTATCCTATTTGTATATGTAAATTGAAAATGTGATTTATAATTTGAAAAAGAATTCCAGAGAAATATTTAAAACTGTTTTTGAAAGGAATTGAAATTTGAAAATTTGGGATATTGAAATTCCTTTGAATTTGAAAATGTTTTTCAAAGATTTTGGAAAAATAAATGGTGATATTATTTCAAAAATATTTTCTGAATTGGATTTGAAATCTGGTGAGATTTGAAATAAAAAATTAATATATTTGAAATATTTTTAAAGAAGGTAAAAGCACTAAACTCTTTTTGATCATTGGAAAATAATTTCGGTGATGACTGTAGCATCATCGATATTCATTTTCGAGTTTCCAAGAGAGGGATTGCTGCCTGGATGTTTTGGATTGGTGTTTGTTCGTGAAGATTGGGTTTGATTTTGAAAATGCAAAAGAATATTTTGATTTAGATATATATGTTTTCAAAATTTGTTTTGAAAAGTTGAGGAATTGCTTAAAACTCTGGAAATTGATTTAAAATGTTTATGGAATTTAAATAAGTTGGAAACTTAAGGAAGTTTTAAAATTTAAATGGAAATTATAGAACTTGTTCAAGGGAATTAAAGTAGTAAAAGTTTAGAAATAAGCTTTTATTTGAGATTTGAAATTAAATTTGAAAATGAAGCGATAAATAAAGTTAGTAAGTTAAATTTGATTGAAACAAATTATGCTAGTAAACCAATTAGATAAAATAAATTAGAAAGATTAGTAAATGAATGAAATTAAGTTGGAAAACTTATATAAGTTTAAAATTTTGAATGGAAATGGAATGTATTTGAATTATGTTAAATAAAGAAAATGAAATTCATGTTATACATTGGAAATTGAATTTGAATTGTGACAACAAAGTGAAGTGGAAAATTTGTCAAGTTAAACTTAATAAAATGAAGGATTGAAAATAAAATTAGTCCGGTTGGAAAGATTAAAATAAAATTTGTAAAGAAACAAATTGATTTAAGTGGGTAAGAAAATGAATTGGAACGAGATTTGATTTGAATCGTGCTGAATAAAATAAAGTATTAAGGAATAAATGGGTGGAAGGAAGGAAAATTTAATTCAAGTGGAATTGAGAATGAAAATTTGATTTGAAGTATTGAGATTTGAAAATTTACTTGGTTGTAACTAAATGAAATTGAAAACTAAATATTAAATATAAAATTTAATTTAGTAAAATGAAGATGTAGAATTAATTTGTAGGTGGAACTGATTTAAGAGATGGTTAAATAAAAATGGTTTGAGATTAAAATGAATTGAAAGTTGAAATAAATTAGTAAATGGAACTAATTTAAAATAATGATAGTGATAAACTTCAGTGGTGAAGTGGAGAATAAATATAAGAAGTATATAAAATATTCATATTGGACATAAGAAATGAATAATGAAATTCTCAAGTAAAATTTGATATGGGAAAGATACTAGGTTGAAATTTGAAATGAGGATTTAATAGAGGCATGTGGAATGATAAATTGTGAACAAGTGATGGAATCAAAGTAATTGTGAATAAAAAGAAAATTGTTATGGCTAATAATCAATTGGGCCTAAATACGTAGGATGTACGTATATTATATTATTTGCATAATGATTTGATCCAGATTCGAGCACAGAATTCGAGATAGATATATCGATCCGAGTAGGGATTTTTCACTCGATTTTTTACGGCGAACCTTGGATATGGATTTCTGATTGATTCTGGAAATTCTCCATCATAGTTTGTGGCTGTGCAAGGAGAATGACGGTTTCTGACCAAGAAACCAGATCTGAGTCCGCACTAGGAAGTCGGGTGGACGATACTAGTTCCGAAGTGAAATTATGTGATCGAGTGATCGATTGAATTTGGTATTGTGTACGGATGATATATGTGCATCGTACGGATTTGAATAAAATAGATATTGAAACTTTTGTAAAGAAATGTGTAAAATGATTTTGAATGTTGTAATTGGACATTATTGCTTAGTAGGATACAGGTGTTTAAAATCAAAAGGAATAGGGTTTTTTTGATTTCAGAAGATAAAATGAAATTTACTTGACAAAGATACGTATTTAAATTTCCATATGAAATTTGATGATTTTCTTGTCTAGCCACTTGGCCTTTTGTTTTTCTTTTGAAATCTGGGGAACCGTAGAGCATTTTGTAGTTGTACCGATATAGCCGTACAAAAGAGACATTGGTGAAATTTTTCAAAAATTTAGGGAGTTAGAAAAATTTGGAGAAAATTTTGATAATTTAAAATTTGATTTTGAATTTAAAATTGAATTCGAATTATAATTTGAGTGGTTGAGGAAGTAATATTATTTGGAAATTATGGATGAGTTTGGAAAAGTTAGTAAGAGTGATAGTGTGTCTTTAATAAAAAGATTGTGTTGTGAAAGTTGTTAAAACGGTTTGGTTTTGGGAAAATAGAGAATGGGTATTGGACCATTCTTCTTAACTAATAATTTCAGGGACGAAATTCTTTTAAAGGGGAAGGAATGTGAAACAACCCGCAGTTCCGTTCCCCTTGAGTCAACACTATTCTCCATCACTCAACTCAAGATGAACGGAAATACGAACCATTTGGGTTAAAGAAGAAAGAGGTAGAAGAAGAAAATAGAAACAACATCAAAATCTAACCATCGCAGCGGAATAAAATATAATGGATAATAAATGATCTTTACACAAAAACAAATACATCTATTTATACATTACATCATCAAAGTACATCATCAGAGTTCAACAACATCAATAACATACAACTGGACAGTCATATAAACTTGTCCTCAAAACTGAATACACAGGGGAATAATAATCAAGTACGGAAGTACGTATCGCCATCCAGCTCGTCTCCTAAGCTCCACAGCATCATTTCCTGTATTCTATAATACTCGGTTTGACCCGATCATTATAGTTAAATAGCACCCGAGTCAGTCTGGAATACCAGCGTGAGAAAACCACACTCAAATTGATTATTAAAGTTTAAAATTCTTTTGAAAACAAAAGCATCTCGTAAGACCACGTCACAAATAAACATGTCGGGTTTTTACCTTACGATAGCCAAAACACTTTTTATCAAAATTCTCTGATATTATAGTAGTGTCTATAGAAAGTAAAATAGAATCTAGCTGAAATGCTTGCATCTCACGTTTCAACAATAGTTGGGCGCAATCAAAACGTTACAGGCGCGTGGGAGAATGGATTTCAAACTAATGACTAGGCACTGGGGTACCACCTGTCACAGTACGTGGCCTAGATCACCATACCGAGGATTACTCCCAATCCCCTGCAACACAAGACTGGGACTACCACTTACTAGATAATCCCAAGTAAGATCACCCCATGGCTAGGATTAGCAACCGCACCACAAATCCGAATAAAAGGGACATCTAGACAGGGATGACCTCACCCTAATGGGTGCTACACACTTAGCCTTACTGCATATCCTCTGATTTTCAGTCATTCCCGGTTGATGAGGCTCGAGGCTAAGAATTACCTTTTAGAACGTTTCGCTTAGAATGCTCACCGTCCACCTGACGATGTTCAAAAAGCATGCATCCATACAAGTCTGTCCCGGGTTCGAACGGAACCGAAGGCACTACTCTTACTACATCCATTTTGGAATCACCTCAGTATTAGTAGCGAATAGCCCTTGCACTTCACTGCTCCATCTTCGAATCTGAACTCTTGTTTTCCACACGAAAACGTTCAATTCGGATCGAAGTGGTTTTCAGGAAATAAATCCCGATCCCGGTCTCTACGAAACGATCAATGCATTGGCCAATATTGATAGTCGGTTATTTAACTATCAATTAACATTCACAAACAACCATCAAACAATAAATAATCTCCCAAATTATTTATTATCCTCAAAATATCTTCGTAAGATATATTTCCATTTTCAACCCTTTTTGAAAACAGTTTTTAAACCATACTCTTCTCATGGGATAAATTCCTAATTATATATTTCCATTGAAAACACCAAGTACAAAGCTTTAGATTTTTAAAATAATTTAAAAACACTTTATTATAAAATATACTTTAACATTTAAATTGAAAACTACTATAATACTTTATTAAAAATATATATTTTAGGAATATTAAAATGAGGTTACTTTATAAAATATAAAACTAGATTTTCTCTTTTTAAAACAAAATACCAAGTCACCTTAAAATAATTACTACGATAATAGATTTTAAAAATGCTTACTTTGGAATTTAAACATTTAGAAATAATAAATTTCCTAAAACTTTTTTCAAAACAATATTAAAAATTTTAACTTATATTTAAAAAATTTCTTTGAAAACGTACTTGGCTATTTAGGGAAACACGCTTCTCTTTCACATCTTTTAAAAATAAATCACTATTTATTTTTAAACGAATTTACCCTTTCCTTTAATAAATTCCCACCGTGAATTTATTCTTCCTAATATCTACTGATATATTATTTTGCTTTTATAAACCCAGTTTATAAATTCCACAGTCCCATTTCCTTTATAATTCCAATTTCAAACACTTAAATCAATTTCCAAATTACTTCATTTTGAAATAATTTCCTTTACTTACTCATTTATTTCAAAACCCATTAACTTCAGATTTTAATTCTTACTTATGATTTAAAATCTTTTTAACTGAAAATACCAATTTCATATTTCCTGAATTCTTCCTTTATCCTTTCAATTAAATTTGAACCTTGAATTTTAAAGTAAATTCTTTATTCCTTTAAATAATATCACTTAAGTTTTAAAATTCATTATTTCTCTGTTTATTCAAAATCTCCGTTTTCCATGCTCAGAATTTATTTATTAGAATTTTAATATCACTTTTATTCCAATTTATTCTTAAATTTATTCAAATTCTCTATAATTATTTTACTTAAAAATTCACTCTTTTATTTTCTTTTCAAAAATCCGATTCTTATATTTTTATAACTCAGTGTACCAAAATATATTCAACCAAACCATAGCATTCAATATTCCAATTATCAATATAATTTATCACAGAATATCAAATATTTATAACACAAAATATTAAACAATTCTAAATAATTTTGAGGAATCCAGTTGGATCCCTCCAACCTGTTTCCCTACATCCACAGACGTTAGCACAATTCCAATTCCACTTCGAGGTGGAATATCGCGGTATATGGGATTAATATAATATCATCCGCTATTATGCGGCGCATAGGGTCTCATCCGCTATGTAATGCGAGAAATCAATCACTCCAATATATACTATATATACTACTATATATAATATAACACATCAAATCAGTTCAAACATTCAACCAATTATTTAAATTTAACCGTTTAAATTTAAATTAAAACCCAGATGAGTTAGATTAATTCACCTTTGACCTTTGTTTTGGCAATCCGACCCAAACCAGCTATTTCCTTCACGGTTTGGACCTTGTACAAGCATTATACGTTTTATTAACATTTGCCATGATTTTAAACTACCATTAATATTCTTATTTTAATTTAAACTCATTGCCTTACCAAGATTTGAAAGTACTTTACTGTTAAATGAAGTAATAAATTAAATGAATTGAAGTCCAAGTTTTAAAGTTTAGTAACATTAAATCCAAGTGTTTAAAGTCAAGTTACCTACTCGAACAGGAAAACAAAAACTACTCGTTTTCTTCTTCCCTGTCTTTTTTTTATAGTTTATGCTAATTATTATTATTTGGACTAATCAATTTAGCAGTTAAAACAACAGAGTAATTAATAATTCTGCTACCTTGATTTACACTTCTTTATTGAAAAAGTAACAAAAATTAAATTACTGTGAAAACTTAGGAAATTACTATATATGATAAAAAAATCTAACTCGAATACCTCTGCCAAAGCTTCCTAAAGAGAAAACTTCCAAGCAATAGCAGCAGCAACACCAACTAACTGCTCCCACACCTACCCCTTGCTCGATTGCCACTGATGTGCGCGACAATCCACCACGCCTCGCCGCTCGATCATGCCCAGATGCCCTAGCTCAGAGTCTGCTGCTCGAACGAAATAGCGACGAGCGACTTTCCCACCTTTCTAGGCGACTCGCTACTTCCAGTCGCCAGTCGCGAATCCCCAAATTCTCGACACCATAAATCATGGCGCCATCTCCACTGTTCGAACGCGGCACGATTGCCACCTAACTTGGTCGCGACGAACCCATGCTCGCCTTAGTAATGGCTCCACGTGAAACCCTATCCTCAATGATGCGTTAATCATCCACGTGTGCAACCATCTGAAACGACCCACTCTCGAATCAAAATCGAGCCGATAGGAGCATCAAATTCGATTCGCGATTGCCAGAAGAGAAGGAAGAGAGGGGCTGGGTTTCGATTATAGTTGTTTGAATGATTTTTAGGAAAAGGATTCTCTGTTTCGAATACGAAAGGGAGTGCAGCCATTTTTTTTCATGAATTTCGTTCTACCATTTAAAAAGGTGAAGAGGAAGATTGCGTGCTTGAACAAGAAAAGGGAACGGGATTGGGTCTCGTGTCTAAAGGGAAGAAGGATAAGGAAACGTGTTTGAGAAGGCAATGGAAGCGTGTTTGAATATACTTGCTACAGTAGCCTGAAGTGAAAATAAAAACAGCTGATGTGAAATTTTGACTAGTCAAAATATCATATTCAAATTTTAAATTTTAAATCAACTTGAATTAGCAACTTAAAATCTTGACCTCCTGTCGAGGCATGCCGCTAGGCGTTTACAATGTTATACACCTATTTCGAATGCAAAGTAAAAGGTTTCGGGCCTAATTCGATTGTATGGAGAAGATAGCTTTTTGGACCCAGTTATTATATTGAATTTTCGATATAAATTTCAGTGCGTTTCTATCCAGTATGATCAAACGATAACTCCAAACACCCTGAATTTTGAAATCCGATAATAATATATTATTATATATCTAATGGAACCAGTTTCGTCGAATTCCGAGACTGTCCCTCGGTAAGCTATTTTTAAATTCAATTTGAACGATATTTTTTATAAAAAATTGAACAAATCAATGTTAAATTCAATTTTAAAACTTCTATTATCCTTAGCACTATCAATATAAATTTTACAAGCCTTCAAATTATTTTTAACAGGCTTAAAACTCCAGATTCAACATTTTACCCAACTTCAAATTATTTAATTCAATAATTTAATTACCCAATAAATGGTGATATTTGAATTCAAGTTAAAAATTAACTTTTAAATATTTAAATTCAATTAAATATTCTGATTTCAAATATCCAAAAATTCTGGGTCGTCACATTCCTCCCCTCTTAAAAGAATTTCGTCTTCGAAATTTCTGGTTAGGAAGAATGGTCCAATAACCGTTTACTTTTCTCCAAAACCAACAATTCAACATCCTACCAACTATCTTTTTATAAAAGACCCATTATCATTCTTACTAACTTCCCAAACTCTCTCATAGTTTTTAAACAACACTATTTGCTCAATCATTCAAATTTCAATTTAAAACCAAATTTTGAACTGTCAAAATTTTCTCAAAAATTTTCTAACTCCCTAAATTTCCGCAAAATTTCGCCAGCGTCTCCTTTGCGCGGCTAGCTTGGTACAAGTAAAAAATGCCTCTACGGGCTCCCAAATTCCAAAAGAAAACAAAAAGCCAAGTGGCTAGATCAAAAACCCAATTGAATTTCATACAGAAATTTAAACACATACCTTTTTGTCGAGCCACTCAAATTTATCTTCTGAAATCAAAAACAATTTTCCTTTTCCTTTATAATACCTGTATATCCTACTTAGCAAAAATATTCAATCACAATATTCAAAATCATACTATTGACTTCTTTACAAAATTTCAATATCTATTCATTCAAGCCCGTATGATATACATATATCATCCGTACGCATTATCAAATTCGATCACTCGCTTGATCACACAATTTCACTTCCGAACTAGTATCGTCCACCCGACTTCCTAGTACGGACTTAAATCTGGTTTCTTGATGAGAAACCATCATTCTCCTTGCATAGTCATAACTACGATAGAGAATTTCCAAAATCAATCAAAAATCCATATCCAGGGTTCATCGTCGAAAATAGAGTGAAAAATCCTAACTCGTATCGATATAACTATCTCGAAATTCTGTGCTCGAATCTGGATCAAATTTCTATGCGAATAAAATAATATACGTACATCTTGCGTATTTATATCCATTCTCTTTTATTCACATTCACTTTAATTTCTATTCACTTATCAACGCTTATCGTTTCACATATTTTTATTAAATCTTCACTCAAACGCTTGTTCAATATATTTTCCCGACACCCATATTACTTCAGAATTTCACCATTTCTTCTTAAGTTCAATATAAGTAATTTATATGCTTCTTATATTTATTTTCACTTCACCACTTTAGTTTATATCTACTTCTATTCAAATTGGTTCTCCCATTTTCATATGAATTCAGTTTATCTTCAACTCTGAATATTGAATTTTATCTTCCCTTTATAACTTATTCGCATCATTATTTTGAATTAGTTTCATCCACTAATTTATTTCAATTTCCAATTTGAAATCGTTTTGTCGCTTACAAAATTTTCCCAAAAATTTTCAAAAAAATTTTTAACTCCCAAATTTTTTGAATTTTTTTAGCAGAGTCTCCTTTATGTGGAGGAGCTTTTGCTATTTGACAAGAGATATAAATATATACATCGACCCACCCGGTCGAAAAAACAAAAAACAAACAATAGTTCATATTTCCTAACTTTTATTGCGTAGGCGTACCTCTATTTAGCATTTTTAAGCATGCGGCTTATTATTTAGCAATTAGCGCGACCAAAATCCTGCCAAACGGCCTTCAGGTACCTGTACTTAGTCAATTTAAACATATAAGCACTATATATAAGAAGTTTATAGCATTTCACTTATATATTTAAATAGCTAAAAAATGGATTTTATAACAATGCATGTTATATACTTTCATAAGCACGTATGTAAGGTTTCGACACTTACTTCAATTGTTTTCAATCAACTCTCAACCCATACCGTTCAACTTAAGTGATTTACAACTCACTTGCTTGCATACGATTCATTTTTAAACCAATGAACTTATATTCATTTCAATTGATTCAAAAATCAATTTTATTTACTTCTATTAATTCATAGAATTTTATTTAATCTCATTTTTGTCAAACGACAATTATTTCTGTGCAATTTCGGCGATATTTATGTGAAAAAACAATTACTTAAGCTTATAATAATTTTAAATTGATTCTAATACAATTTATATCAAATTTTATTCCATTCTAACTTATATACAAACCATTCACTTGCATTTCATTCATTTCCACGTTGGTTTCATTTAAACTCATTCCATTAAGCTTGATAACATTCCTTGCTAACATTAATAACCATTTCCCAAATTAATTTAACCAAACTTTTATTTAATAGGCTTTCACCCTTACTCGAAGCCAAGCTTCTATCATTTTTAAACTTAAGTTAATTTACTTTCTTCAAACTATTTCAACTTTATAACTTAAGTTCACTTCTATTTAATTTGATTCTCATCAAATTCAATTACCCCATTATCTTTATCCATTTTAATTTTAATGCCATTCTCAGTTTGTTAAAATAATATCCAAGCACATATTTAACTCATTTATACTCGAACTGGATTTATTTGCAACTTAAATCATTTTTATTATAATCCAATTCCATTCCATTTGACAACTTCGATTCATAATTAATCCACTTACAATATGCGATGGATATTATTTATACTCGAGTTCTATTTCTATCATTTAATTCACAAACCAATTTTATTAACTCACAATTAAAATTTTATTTAACCAATTTAAAATTCCATTAACATATTCACTTAACCAGTTTATTCAAATTAGCTCATTTCCCACTTTTAATTCAATATTTGATTTTTACTTTCCAAAAATCACTTTCACTTAATTTCTTGAGTTCAACCTATTTTATAATTCAAGTTTCTGGATTTTTTTATTCATTTCTAAAAATCCTTTGCATTTCTAAAATCAACCCAACTTTTGCAAACAATTTCAATTCAAAACAATTTGGTAGCAATTCCTCTCTTGGGAACTCGAAAATGAACATCGATGCTGCAGTTATCACCGAAGTTATTTTATAGCGACCGAAAGAGTTTAGTGCTTTTATCCTCCCAAAACATTTCAAATATCTTTAAATTCCAAATCTCACCAGATTTCATATCCAATTCAAAAATATTTCCCAAATAGTATTACTATCATTTCTCCAAAACCCTTGAAAACCATTTTCGAATTCAAAGGAATATAAATTTTCCAAATTTTCAAATTCCAAACCTTTTCAATCTATATTCAAATATTATTATGAAATCTTATTTCAATCTATAAATCACATTTACAGTTTACATTTACAAATTTCCTTTGTATATGAATTTATTCCTTAGATTTAGTTATAATTTCGATATCTTATTAAATTTTACACATTAGTGATAATAACTTAATATTCATCATCCCTAACAACCAAGCATCCATATAAAACTATAATAATTTATGAAAAATTATTTCCTTTATATACAAAAATAATTTGGGTAATATTATTTCATTTACCCTATTTAAAGAAATATTGTGTCGGCTTATCTTCTTTAAGAGTTTAGAAACCCCTATCGATAAAATGGCGTCCTACATATCGACCAGAATTCATAAACACTTAACCGATAAATCATCACAACACAAAAACAATTTTATATTCACTAACAAATACGCGCTCATATTATTAATACACTCAAACTCATTTTAGAGTACTACGAACTCTATTTAATGAGTAATCCCCAACAGAGCCAAGGTTCTCGCTTAACCTTCTGCTCTGAAACCAAATGAAACGACCCACAGTTCCGTACCCCTTGAGTCGACACAATTCTCCATCACTCAACTCAAGATGAATGGAAATACGAACCATTTGGTTTAAAGAAGAAAGAGGTAGAAGAAGAAAATAGATACAACATCAGAATCTAACCATCGCAGCGGAATAAAATATAATAGATAATAAGTGGTCTTTACAAAAAAACAAATACATCTGTTTATGCATTACATTATCAAACTACATCATCAGAGTTCAACAACATCAATAACATACAACTGGACAGTCATATAAACTTGTCCTCAAAATTGAATACACAGGGGAATAATAATCAAGTACGGAAGTACGTATCGCCATCCATCTAGTCTCTTAAGCTCCACAGCATCATTTCCTGTATTCTATAATACTCGGTCAGACCCGAGCATTATAGTTAATTAACACCCGAGTCAGTCTGGAATACCGGCGTGAGAAAACCACACTCAAATTGATTATTAAAGTTTCAAAATTCTTTTAAAAACAAAAGCATCTCGTAAGACCACGCCACAAATAAACATGTCGGGTTTTTACCTTACGATAGCCAAAACACTTTTTATCAAAATTCTCTGATATTATAATAGTGTCTATAGAAAGTAAAATAGAATCTAGCTGAAATGCTTGCATCTCACGTTTCAGCAATAGTTGGACACAATCAAAACCGTACAGGCGCGTAGGGAGAATGGATTTCCAACTAATGACTAGGCACTGGGGTACCACCTGTCACAGTATGTGGCCTAGATCACCGTACCGAGGATTACTCCCAATCCCCTACAACACAAGACTGGGACTACCCCTTATTGGATAATCCCGAGTAAGATCACCCCACGGTTGGGATCTGCAACCGCACCGCTAATCTGACTAAAAGGGACATCTAGACAGGGATAACCTCACCCTAATGGGTGCTACCCACTTAGCCTTGCTTCATATCCCCTGATTTTCAGTCATTCCCGGTTGATGAGGCTCAAGGCTAAGAATTACCTTTTAGAACGTTTCGCTTAGAATGCTCATCGTCCACCTGACGATGTTCAGAAAGCATTCATCCACACAAGTCCGTCCCGGGTTCGAAAGGAACCGAAGGCACTACCCTACTACATCCATTTTGGAATCACCTCAGGATTAGTAGCGACTATACCTTGCACTTCACTGCTCCATCTTCGAATCCAAACTCTTATTTTCCACACGAAAACATCCAAACCGGATCGAAGTGGTTTTCAGGAAATAAATCCCGATCCCGGTCTCTTCGAAACGGTCAGTGTATTGCCCAATATTGATAGTCGGTCATTTAACTATCAACTAACATTCACAAACAACATTCAAACAATAAATAATCTCCCAAATTATTTATTATCCTCAAAATATCTTCGGAAGATATATTTTCATTTTCAACCCTTTTTGAAAACAGTTTTCAAACCATACTCTTCTCATGGGATAAATTCCCAACTATATATTTCCACTGAAAACACCAAGTACAAAGCTTTAGATTTTTAAAATAATTTAAAAACACTTCATTATAAAATATACTTTAACATTTAAATTGAAAACTACTTCAATATTTTATTAAAAATATATGCTTTAGGAATATTGAAATGAGGTTACTTTACAAAATATAAAACTAGATTTTCTCTTTTTAAAACAAAATACAAAGTCACCTTAAAATAATTACTACGATAATAGTTTTGAAAAATACTTACTTTAGAATTTAAACATTTTGAAATATTAAATTTTCTAAAACATGCTTTTTTTAAAACAACATTAGAACTTTTAACTTATATTTAAAAATTTGCTTTGAAAATGTACTCGGCTATCACGGGAAATACGCTTCTCTTTCACACCTTTTAAAAATAAATCACCATTTTTTTAAACAAATTTACCCTTTCCCTTAATAAATTCCCACTGTGAATTTATTCTTCCTAATATCTGCTGATATATTACTTTACTTTCATAAACCCAGTTTATAAATTCCATCGTCTCATTTCCCTTTATAATTCCAATTTCAAACACTTAAATCAATTTTCAAATTGATTTTCAAATTACTTCATTTTGAAATAATTTCCTTTAATTACTCATTTATTTCAAAACCCATTAACTTCATATTTTAATTCTTACTTATGATTTAAAATCTTTTTAATTGAAAATACCAATTTCATATTTCCCAAATTCTTCCTTTATCCTTTCAAATAAATTTAAACCTTGAATTTTAAAGTAAATTCTTTATTCCTTTAAATAATATCACTTAAGTTCTAAAATTCATTATTTCTCTGTTTATTCAAAATCCCTTTTTTCCTTACTTGGAATTTATTTATTAGAATTTTAAAATCACTTTTATTCTTTTCCAATTCATTCTTGAATTTATTCAAATTCTCTATAATTATTTTACTTAAAAAATCACTCTTTTATTTTCTTTTCAAAAATCCAATTCTATATATTTTGATAACTCAGTGTACCGAAATATATTCAACCAAACCATAACATTCAATATTCCAATTATCAATATAATTTATCACAGAATATCAAATATTTATAACACAGAATATTAAACAATTCTAAATAATTTTGAGGAATCCAGTTGGATCCCTCCAACCTGTTTCCCTACATCCACAGACGTTAGCACAATACCAATTCCACTTCGAGGTGGAATATCACGGTATATGGGATTAATATAATATCATCCGCTATTATGCAGCGCGTAGGGTCTCATCCGCTATGTAATGCGGGAAATCAATCACTCCAATATATACTAATATATACTACTATATATAATATAGCACATCAAACCAGTTCAAATGTTCAACCAATTATTTAATTTTATCCATTTAAATTTAAATTGAAACCCAGATGAGTGAGATTAACTCACCTTTGACCTTTTATTTGGCAATTCGACCCAAACCAGCTATTTCCTTCACGATTTGGATCTTGTACAAGCATTATACGTTTTCTTAACATTTGCCATGATTTTAAACTACCATTAATATTCTTATTTTAATTTAAACTCATTGCCTTACCAAGATTTTGAAAGTACTTTACTGTTAAATGAAATGATAAATTAAATGAATTAAAGTCCAAGTTTTCAAGTTAAATAACATTAAATCCAAGTGTTTAAAGTGAAGTTACCTACTCGAACAGGAAAACAGAAACTACTCGTTTTCTTCTTCCCTGTCCTTTTTTTATAGTTTATACTAATTATTATTATTTGGACTAATCAATTTAGCAGTTAAAACCACAAAGTAATTAACAATTCTGCTACCCTAATTTACACTTCTTTATTTAAAAAGAAACAAAAATTAAATTACTGTGAAAACTTAGGAAATTACTATATATGATAAATTTTTTTTAACTCGAATACCTCTGCCAAAGCTTCCTAAAGAGAAAACTTCCAGGCAATAGCAGCAACAACACCAACTAACTGCTCCCACACCTCCCCCTTGCTCGATTGCCACTGATGTGCTCAACAATACACCACACCTCGCCGTTCGATCATGCCCAGATGCCATAGCTCAGAGTCTGCTGCTCGAACGAAATAGCGACGAGCGACTTTCCCACCTTTCCAGGCGACTTGCTACTTCTAGTCGCCAGTCGCGAATCCCCAATGTCTCGACACCATAAATCGTGGCGCCATCTCCAATGTTCGAACGCGGCACGATTGCCACCTAACTTGGTCACGACGAACCCATGCTCGCCCTAGTAACGGCTCCACGCGAAACCCTATCCTCGATGTTGCGTTAATCATCCACGCACGCAACCATTTGAATTAACCCACTCTCGGATCGAAATCGAGCCAACAGGAGCATCAAATTTGATTCGCGATTGCCAAAAGAGAAGGAAGAGAGGGGCTGGGTTTCGATTATAGTTATTTGAATGATTTTTAGGAAGAGGAAATTCCGATTCTTGGTTTTGAATACGAAAGGGAGAGCAGCCATTTTTTTCGTGAATTTCGTTCTGCCATTTAAAAGGCGAAGAGGAAGATTGTGTGCTTGAACAAGAAAAGGGAACGGGATTGGGTCTCGTGTCTAAAGGGAAGAAGGATAAGGAATCGTGTTTGAGAAGGCAATGGAAGCGTGTTTGAATATACTTGCTACAGTAGCCTGAAGTGAAAATAAAAACAGCTGATGTGAAATTTTGACTAGTCAAAATATCATATTCAAATTTTAAATTTTAAATCGACTTGAATTAGCAACTTAAAATCTTGACCTCCTATCGAGGCATGCCGCTAGGCGTTTATAATGTTATACCCCTATTTCGAATGCAAAGGAAAAGGTTTCGAGTCCTAATTCGATCGTATGGAGAAGATAGCTTTTTGGACCCAGTTATTATATTGAATTTTCGATATAAATTTCAGCGCGTTTCTATCCAGTACGACAACTCCAAACACCCTGAAATTTGAAATCTGATAATAATACACTATTACAGATCTAACGGAACCGGTTTCGTCGAATTCCGAGATTGTGCCTCGGAAAGCTATTTTTAAATTCAATTTAAACGATATACTATTAAAACTGAACAAATCACTATTAAATTCAATTTTAAAACTTCTATTATCCTCAGCACTATCAATATAAATTTTACAAGCCTTCAAATTATTTTTAGCAGGCTTAAAACTCCAGATTCAACATTTTACCTAACTTCAAATTATTTAATTCAATAATTTAATTACCCAATAAATGGTGATATTTGAATTAAAGTTAAAAATTAACTTTTAAAAATTTAAAATCAATTAAATATTCTAATTTCAAACAACCAAAAATTCCGGGTTGTCACAGAATGGACAACCCGGAATTTTTAGATATTTGAAATTGGAATATTAATTGATTTTAAATATTAGGAAGTTGGTTTAACTTGAATTTCAAATATCATTATTATTTAGCAATTATGTTATTGAATTAATAATTAGAGATTGGGTAAAATATTAAATCTTGAGTTTTAGCTAGTTAAAACTATTTCAATCGCTTATAAAATTTATATTGATTATATTGGAGATATTATAAGTGTTAAATTTGAGTTTAAGAGTGTTTTTTTTCAGTTTTGAAATTATACCGTTTAATTTGATATTTAAAAATAGCCTTCCGAGGCACAGTCTCGGAATTCGACGAAACTAGTTCCGTTAGATCCGTAATAGTGCATTATTGTCGAATTTTAATTTTCGTAGTGTTTGGAGTGATCGTTTGGCCGTACGGTAGATAAATGCACTGAAATCTATATCGAAAATTTAATATAATAACTGGGTCCAAAAAGCTATCTTCTACATACGATCGAGTAGGCCTCGAAACCTTTTTCATTGCGTTCGAAATAGGGGTTTAACATCATAAATGTCTAGCGGCATTCCTCGATTGGAGATCGAGATTGTGAGTTGTGAAAATCGAGATAATTTGAATTTGAATTTAAATTAAATATATATATATGTATATATATATATATATATATATATATATTTGCGTGAAATAGACAAATTTAAACACGTTTCCTCATTAACAACACGTGTCTCCTACCTTCTCCTCACGCACCAGATGTCCACCTCATTTCTGGTGAATCTGGAAGGCTCGAGCGAGCTAGTGGAGAGCGACGTCAAGGTCGGCGAAATGGTGGGTTCACCTTCGAGCGCGATGACAAGAGCGCGTTCGCGCATAGAGGCAGAGGCCGCCCTGGGCAAAGGTGAAGCATGTTCACACTGGTGAATGGGAAGTGTAGCATCTACATTGAGGCTTGGTCGAATAGATGTAAATGGAAATGTCGACCGAGGACATCGGAATTTTGCCACGTATTGTGCTCAGGCGAGGCTGGGAAGAAGGGCGATTCGCAGGGATGAGGCGGAGGAGGAGATAGCTGGAGCGGGTCATTGAGGTAATAATTAACTGTTTATTTTCAAAATTTAAAATCAAATATATATGTATTAAAAATAATTTACAGTAAAGAATTTTTTTTATTTTTTGTTAAGAAGCTTATAAAATGTTTAAGTTAATCTTAGTGTGTATATATATATATATGTGTGTTAAAAAGTAAATGCATGTATATATATATACATAAGACTTAGGAAAATAAAGGAATTATTTTTAAAAAAAATGTTGAAGAGTTTATAAAGATTTGATTTTTAATATGCATATAGGTTACTTTTGAGTGTAGGTAGTTTCAAAATAAGAAAAAGAAAATATACACACATATATACATTTTAAAGTAATTAGTTGTTTTAGAATAAAGTATTTTAAATAAAGTGTTTAAATAGTTTTATTTTAAGTATTTTAAAACATATTATTTTGGATAAAGTGATTTAAGTTATTTAGTTACTAAAAGAGATTTTAAAGGACAATTTGGTTTAAATTAAATTATTAGTTGATTAAATTATTAAAAAGGAAATTAATTGTTTGATTAGTTCAATATTAATAAAATCATATAGTTCTTATACAAAGTCTAAAAATCATGGAGGATCAAGCCGGATTGGAAATGGGTTGCATGTAAAATCAAAGGTGGGTTAATCTTACTCATCTGGATTATTATTTAAATTTAAATAATTAAATTTAAATTTTTGGTTTAATGATTGAATTGATTGGATGTGGTATATTATATATAGTAGTATATATATTGGAGTGATTGATTTCCCGCATTATATAGCTGATGAGACCCTATGCTCCCCACATAATAGCGGATAACCCCATATACCGCGATATTCCACCTTGAAGTGGGATTGGTATTTTTATATTGTGCTAACATGTGTGGATGTAGGGAAACAGGTTGGAGGGATCCAACTGGATTCCTCAAAATTATTTAGATTGTCTTAATATTCTGTGATATGGTTTATTTAATAATCTGTGTAAATTATATTAGTAATTGAAAATATTGGATGCTATGTGTTATCCCGCCTTTTGGCAAGGCCGTGATACCAAGGAACTGATTGAAAACTAAGGATCACTCTTCCTGGATATCAAGCCAACACAGGTACGCTATGGATATCGATGAATTTTGTCCGAGTCCATATTGGGCTACAATTGATAGGACATGATAAGCAAAGCCATGAAGGCCAGCATTCCAAATTTCAAGTCAATCCGAGTTCGTATGCTCGAGTTATGATCGATTCAATCTGGTAGAAACGGCCTCGTCTTCGTATCCATCATCAAACTCAGGTTCGAACCAATCACTTTCGTATCGATCGGGGTTCCAACAACTTCGTATCCATCGAAGTGCCTCAGTTCGTATCGATCAAGTTCGAATCCATCGGGAAGCCTCGGTTCGACTCGATCTCATTCGAATCCATCAGCTCCTCCTTATTCGAATTCATTGGCATCTCCCTACTTCGTATCCATCGGCAGATAGCCTACTTCGCATCCATCAACTAAGGCAACAGTTACTGCTTCACATCCATCATAGAAGCCTCTCTTCGTATCCATCAGGCGGCTACAATTCGTATCCATCAGATCGCCATTACTTCGTATCCATCAAAGGGCTCCAGTTCGCATCGATTGGGTTCGTATCCATTGAGACGCTACGCGGTTCATAACCATCAAAGGAAGGTTAGTTCGTATCCATCGACCATCAGTAATTCGTATCCATCAATGACTGCTATTCGAACCTATGAGTAAGGCCTTATTCGAATCCATCAAGTCAACAAACCTGGGTGACGTGTCATCCCTCGATACGAATAAGGCGAGATATATGGAGTCCATGTGGTCAACTCGGAGTAAAGACCGGATCGAGGCGAAGATTGCGCTCCACGTCATCACGAAGGCGCGTACCACCATCGATTCGAAGCAATCGATTCGAACCAAGCAGCCACCGAAAAAGTCCATTTCATATCGACTATTCCTCCCAATCCACCGATCCAAATGCTATGAAATTTTCACAGACGATTACCTACATGCCAAGGAGTGTTCCCACCAAATTTCAGCTTGATTGGACATCATCTTGATCGATACGAAATGAATTCGTATCGATCACAGATCAAGTCGAAACTTTCTGAGATTGGTCGCGTGGGCCCACTCACATGCCAGAAAAAGCCTCCCGAGATTTGAGCGAAATATCAGCCTCCCACGCTTATAAATAGAGCCCCAGAGCCTACAGAAAAAGGATCTTTTGATTCTCAAGCGCACAAACTCTGCCGGATCGATACCTACATCATATATTTTGCTGTTGAATTCGAATTTGCAGTTGTATTTTGCCATTGTTTGCTGTAACCACTTATAATCATTGAAAGAGAATCAATAAAGTTGCAAAAACTTCATAGTGGATGTAGGCAACACGCCGAACCACTCTAAATCGCTTGTCTGCGCATTTACTTTTATGTTGTTTGGAGTTTTTGTTAGATAATCCTCATTTTCAATTTATATTCTTCATTATTATCTCTTCAAAAACTTCCGAAGAGTGTTATGACCAATTTTGGTGCAAACACTTTGGTGCTTTCATTGAGAGAACCCAAATTTTCTCCTGCTCGTTGGATCTGTCATCGATACCGGACTGCATAAATCTAAGAGAGAGATCCAGATTTCAAGTCCAGATTCCTTCCATTCTATTCATATTTGCATAAAGTCTAGGAAAGGAGTTCAACCCCCAAGATGGTTAGCACAAGGATCACCTCCAACGCTATCAATCAAGAAGACCAGGATAGACAGAATCCTACGCCACTTCCTCCCTCTAACCAAGATGCTAAGGGACACTCGGAACCATCAGGTCCGGTTACCCGACAAGAGTTCCAGCTACTGCTTCAAGAGCTGACCCAAAGTCGCCAACAACTAAAAGAACAACTATGCGCAAGTGCTGAGCAAACCAACTAGCTGAATCGCCAAAAGCGTAGGAGATCTAGGAGAGATCATGCTTCTCGCTCCTCCAGCAAAAGTTCTTCCTCTTCCGATTATCATCATCGATCTCCGCGACCCCGACTAGATGGGAGTCACATGCAAACTGCTGGATACCAACCGCCAATAATCGATAGACAACTGAGAGTTGGTCCATCAGCCAGTTTCCAACCCGGACCCTCCTCCCGAAGGGGTACTGCTCCTCACTACACCATAGAATACCATGCCACTAACGTCGCGGTTGAACTAGGAGTCGATGCTCAAAATCAGTAGAACCTCGACCGTCGTCATCATGGACGTACTCCTGAACCGTACGTCCCGGAAGACTATGAGCCAAGAAGGCAAGATGTGGACTATCGGCTGCATCCGGTCCAACCTCATAACGTGGGAGCCAACCATAATCTGATTCAACACACTCAGAACGTACAAATACCGGATCTTCCGACCATGATACGTCAGATGATCCGTGAGAGCCAGGGTCTCACGAATGATGACTGGGGAATCTCCAGAAGTCACATTCCCTTTACGGATGATATACTTACTTCTGAACCCCCTCGGCGATTCAGGATGCCGACTCTACCCTTGTACGAGGGAAACTCCAACCCCAACCAACATATTCTGAAATATGAATGGTCGATGAGCGCTTCCAGAGCTGACGATGCGGTGAAGTGTCGTAGTTTTCCCATCTCCTTGGGGGGCATCACTACCATGTGGTTCACTCGACTGCCACCTCGATCCATTTCCTCCTTTGACCAGTTGGCCACAAAATTTGTTGAGCAATTCCCATGCATGTCGCAAGGCCGAAAGACGTCAACACTCTGTCCAGCGTCACCCAAGCTCCTGGAGAAACGCTCAGACACTACTTAGAGATATTCAATGCTGCAGGTACGGAAATTAGCAATTCGAATGATAACTCCATTCTTATGGCGTTGACTCTGGGGATTGACCCTAATTCTGAGTTTGGCAACTGGTTGGCAGGAAAACCACCTGCATCATTGGACCGTTTCCATGCCAAGGCGGCTCAATTCCTGTTAAGGGAAGATGCAAAATAGTCTAGGAAGCAGACTGATGCAGGGCCAAGCATGGAAGGGATCCAAAGCAATATCGCAATCAAACAGTCCGATGAGAGCTCCGGGAAAGTTCAGTTGAACGTTAAAAACAAACAAGCTCAGCGGAGAGAGAGCGTGAATCAAAATAAAGAACGAGATCAAAATCGTGGCCCACAGCGCAAGAATCCTATGTTTGACAGTTACACTCCTTTAAATACATCGCTGGAAAACTTGTATTTACAAACCTGAAATACAATTCAATACAAAAAACCTGCTCCAAAACCATCGTCAAAGAGGCAAATCCAGACGGGAAAGTTTTACAGGTTCCATGAAAGCTATGGGCATAATATGAATGAATGTCGTCACTTGCAAGATCTCGTAGAAAAATTAATCAAGGAAAGGAAGCTGGAATAGTTTGTGCGGGCGCCGCAGCCTGGAGGAGCGGCCCATCAAATCAATATAATGAACCCGATCGACCGAGATAGGAAGACTCAACCCGTCCCGGTGGGAGATTGGTGATAAACGCTGTCAGCGGTGGACCCACTTTGTCAGGAGCCTGGAACGACGAGGATTTTCGTCACTGTTACACATGACAGGCTTTATTCAGTCTATGAATACTTTGCAATTTTCTTTGCATTTTGAAGTTTGAATTTGTAATAAGGCACTGACTTTGCCATGTTTTTCCGTTCCAGTAATAAATTACTATCTCTTCAAGCTAGAGCCGTGATTCATCGAATGCGACATTCAACAATCACGACGCATGAAGAGCTAAGTTCTATCGCACGATGGAATTTATTCAAATAGCGAGTGACTATGATACGACCGGCCACTCACTAAGTGAAACCTCAGCTCGGGGGCAAGCCATCACATCAAAGGCCGAACTGGATCGACACACCACAGTCCTATTGCTAACTCCACTTTCCCAGAGTGCGAATTGGAGTATAAACATCAACTCTCAGTTCCCAGAGTGCGAACCGAAGTATAAATCCTGACTCCACTTTCCAGAGTGCGAATTGGAGTATAAACATCAACTCTAGGTTCCTAGAGTGCGTACCGGAGTATAAACACCAACTCCAAATTCCCAGAGTGCGAATTGGAGTATAAACATCAACACTAGGTTCCCAGAGCGCAAACCGGAGTATAAACACCAACTCCAAATTCCCAGAGTGCGAATCGGAGTATAAACATCAACTCTAGGTTCCCAGAGCGCGAACCGGAGTATAAACACCAACTCCAAACTCTCGGAGCGTGAGTTGGAGTATAAACATATAAATGCAGTTCCGAAGAGGGTGGACTGCCTAATGACTTCGGCTGTATCCTAACCAAGTTTGAGGAGGATGGACCCGTCCGTCTAACGACCTCGCTTGTTAACTCGAGGTGGATGTGATCCGACCATCCGCGATCCCGATAAATCCATCGTTCCCAGAGTGTGAACGAATTCCTAAAAATCCCAAACAGGTGTGACTGACCATCTGTTAGCCAACTCCAAGTTCCCAGAGCGTGAATTGGAGTATAAACATCAATTCCAGGTTCCCGGAGCACGAACCGAAACATCAATACTAACTCCAAGTTCCCAGAGTGCGAATTGGAGTATAAACATCAACTCTAAATTCCTAGAGCACGAATTGGAGTATAAACATCAATTCCAGGTTCCCGAAGCGCAAACCGAAATACAAACGCTAACTCCAAACTCGTAGAGCGTGAATTGGAGTATAAACATCAATTCCAGGTTCCCGGAATGCGAACCGAAGCATACATGCTAACTCCAAGTTTCCAGAGCGTGAATTGGAGTGCAAACATCAATTCCAGGTTCCCGGAGTACAAACCGAAGCATACATGCTAACTCCAAGTTCCCAGAGCGTGAATTGGAGTGCAAACATCAATTCCAGATTCCCGGAGTGCGAACAGAAATATACATGCTGACTCCAAATTCCCAGAGTGTGAATTAGAGTACAAATACCAAGTCAAAGTTCCTGGAGTGCGAACTGTGTTACAAACATCAATAACTCTCGAAATCCCAAAGCGCGAATCAGATTATCGATCACAGATTATCCCAAGTCCCCAGAGTGTGGACATGTGCTCAAGATTTGCAATAGGTGCGATCGACCACTGAAATACAAATACTGGTCGCCGGAACCAGGGGCAAAAGCTTAAGTGTTAATCACTAACCGAAGCAATACAATGTCCAAAATTCAACTCATTCATCAATCACGACATGTGATCAATATTTTCAGACTTGGCAAATAAAACAGACTCAACTTGAAGGTAGAAACACCACAAGTGCAATAGACTGAAAGCCAAATATTGCAATTACTTAAGCACAAAAGAAATGATAGTTGAAGCAAAGAAACTAAATGTCATTTCAATTAACTGTATGTGAAGATTCATGTACAGGTTATTCCAAAAAATTCCTACTAGCAGGGGCCCAAGCCTGCTCCTATACATAGCCTATGAAAGAAAAATAAAAGCAACTTCCTAACTGCCAAAAATGCGCCAGAGGGGGATTATCTACTTTTTCTTTTTCGGCTTTTTCTTCGACGCGGAACCACTGGAACAGCTAACAGTCTTTCGCTTCGACCCCGTACCCTTTGGCGGATCTTCCTCTGATGAAGGCATGATATCGAAATCTTCCTCGGAACTTGAACTTAAAGGAATATTCACTTCTAAAGGATTCGGAGGAGTCGGGTCTACAACCGGGGGCGGAATGGGCACGCTGGTTCCGACAAGCGTGTCCCTAGAAGATATCACCTCAAGAGGAGTGGGGCCGACCGCCGTCGTAACACTCTTTGAATTACCACCGTGTGCTGCCGCTTCCATCTCTGCGTTGATTTGCGCCAGTATCTCAGCCTCACGAGCGACACGAGATTCACGGTAGGCAGTGGTGGACTGTGACGAAACGATAGAAGCAGGTAGGAGCGCGCCAAGAACGAATGACATGTCCGCAAAAGGATCGCTGCTTTGACCTAAAAGCTCGTTCATCATATGCTCGTCCAAAGACAGTGAGCTCCCCTGTGCCGTCTCCATCGGCGCGACCGAAGTCGTGATAACCACCTCAGTAGTGATGGCCTCCTGCACTTGATGCGATTCTTGGCTTGCAGGAGGCGCTGTCGGTGTAACTTTGCTCACTGGACAAGAAAGAAATGAAGTTGTCAGAACACACTTCAAGAACAAGCCCTTCACTTCAAATACACACAAGATTTGTATAGAGTACCTTCCTCAGTTCGGCTCGTGGCTGGCTGAACAGCTTCTGAAGGATGTTCCCTTATGGGGGATAAGCGTGGCCGCTCAGGGTCATAGCCCGGAACCGGCTGCGGCACAATTGCTGGTGTCGACTCGGGTCCAGATGAAGTAATCATCCCCGAACTTGTAGCTGGGTGTGCGACGCCAGAAGCCTCACCAACTTCTAAGTGTTGGGTACCCAGTCTCTCTCTAGCATGGGAGATCATAAAGTCGTGGAGAACCTTCTTCTCATCATTATTCAATATGCGGTTCTCCAACTCGAACTCATCAAAAGCTTCACCCAGCTTTGCTGCTTTCTCTTCTTTAACTAACAAATTCCAGGCATTGAATAAGTGTGTCGGGTGGTCATCGAGCCACGCCAAGTTTCTGTGCCTCAGTACATTGGCATTATAAGTAATGAGAAGTTCTTCTATTTCTGACTCGAGCTTAGTCTCCGCCAACCGAACTTTCTCATCGACCCCGGCTTCCACTTCGCGGACCTTTTCCACGGCCGCGTCCCTCTCCCTTCGAAACTCCACTGCCTGATCACATGCCTCCTGTGCAGAAATGTTGGCGGTGTCCCTCTCCTTCATGATTTCCGAAACTTTGGCCTTAAGCTCATTTAGCTCCTTCAAGATCGCATCTCGCTCGGTGGTTACAATAGTGTTTCGGTGGCCCATGTCCTCCACCGTAACATAATGCTCTTTCTTCATCCTGTCCATCGCGGCTTGGGCTTCATCAGCTTTCTTAAGGGCCGCCATCTTTGATTTCCGAGATGACTCGACTTCAGTTTTCAGCACTTGTATAATACGGTCCTTTTGAGCTAGCTCGGCTTGTAGTTCTCAATGGTAGCTGCCCACTCAAAGGCTAATGATGATGCTTTCTCAGCCGCTTTAGCCCATATCTTATACTGAGCATAGAAATCATGTACAAAGTCATGCGCCATCTGCTCAGCTTCCGCCGGGATTCTTTTTAAGTGAAGAGAAAAAAAATGTAATTATCGAAATAGATGTTCGGAAAATCCTTCTTTAACTAAGCAACTTGATCGCCCCTTCCCCTGAAATTTCCATAGGGGCCTGTTCTGCAACTACGGAGGTTATTGCCTCCGTTCTAGGATGATGGGGCTCATACCTGAAAGACTGGGAAGCCGACTTGTGCCGCGAGGATTCAGGGGGACGAGAAACATAAACGGGAGGTTGTACAGGAGTTCTGGAAGGAGGAGTGTGAGATCGAGATCAACGTCTGTAATCCCTATCTCTATCATATCTCTCTTGGCTGGAGTATCCAGAGTATCCACGGTCGTGATCTCTGTCCCCTTCCCTTCTATGCGACTCATAGTATGCAGAAGATCTACGGGCCTGTCGAAGACTTCCCAACATTGAACCTCGTCCAGTCATGGTATCTACAAGTCAAAACGGAGACAAAAGTTAGTAATCTCTCACAGTGAGCATACTACATTCAGAAATCGTGTAGTGTGAATGTATGTGCAACCCCCCGACCAACCGGATGTGTCAACCACACTAGTGGGCAAAGACTCGCTTAAAACTAAGGCTTTTGAAAGTTCGTCCAATCCGACATCATGCTGCAAGGACACATCGTCCGGAATTGGAAGATCAGCGAGCCTTTCATAGAGATTCTCAGTTCTTGGGGGAGACATCTCCGAAATTCTAATTTCGGAGGCGGGCCGGTACGTGACAAAAGATTTCCATCTCCCCTTTTTAGATGGTTTGTCAACGGCTTCCTTGCCTTTTCTCTGCTCTTCGATATCCTGGGCTACATCCGCAGGTTCATCCAACGGTTTCTCATCGGTGTGAGTTCTTTCGGAGTCAGCCTACTCGATTATAACAACTTTAGGCTTTCTTCGTTTAACTCTTTCTTTCGAGGCAGTCCTTAAAGCAACGTCATGCATTATACTTTGTCTTCGTTCAATCAGTCCAAGAATCCTAAGATTCCTATCTGTCAAAAGCAACTCGATATTCCTCTTTTCTCTTGGGATTTCTTAAAGAACCCGAACTATCTCCTTGAAACGTTCACCTTCGGGTCGTTGGATTATGGCTGAAAATAAAAAGAGATGTGAGTTCGACTTCTTCTACATCAATTTTATCAACTACCCGAAAAGATAGCAATACTCACGTCTAAATAGCCATCGCCTAGCAAATCCTAAGGGGCACCTAACATAAAACCACTCCGTCTTGAAGTAACTCAATCTAGTCCAAGCCCCTGTGACCACTTGGCAATTTCTTACCGCCCCCAGGAATGTGAAAGATGGACTATTAGCCCGACTCTTGAAGTTAAACAAGTATCTAATCTCAATCGGGAGTGGCGGTCGATAGAGATACTCCATAAATGTAATGAACAAGCTATTGAGTGACGCATATCCGTTCAGATGTAGCTGAGATGGGGAGATCCCCAAAAACGACAATACCTCTCTTATATACTGGTTAAACGGAGGGAGTGTCCCAGCTGCGCATGCGTGGCGATTGAATGCGGTATATCCCTCTGGACGATTATGCAGTCTATCATTTGGTCCGGGCAATAATATGTCGTCCATCGACAAACCATGCCTTAAGCTTATTCTTCCTAGCATGTCTTCCGAAATGTTGGATGGAACAGAGTCTGATGGGTTACTAATGAAGGATGCTTCAGGTAACTCGTCCGGAGCTGGACCGATAACTTCAACCTCAATCTCCGATACTTCAAGCACGGGAGGGACTGAACTCTGAGTTTCCTACGGCTACGAACTTGAAGTTTCCATAACTAGCTAACTCACGAGAAATCATCGTTAGACGCTGAAGAGCCCATGTGTTCCCCACGTGTAAAGTGTATGAATGTGTCGTACAGTGCTGTGCATTACTTGAGCAAATTCTATGGAATAAACTGAAATGTGTGAATGAAAAAACTCTTAAAATTAGACTGAAAATGACCATCATCGCTGAACGTCATCACCAAACCGTCCAGATGTTAGCAATCGATCCCAGTTGAAATTACTCATTATGTTGTTAAACTATGGTTCCATCGACGAGCTTCGAAAGGCAGCCAAATATGCAGTTCTGCAGTTAAGTCCAAATATGTAGGAATAAAGCTCGCCGGAGTCAAGTGTTCACATATGCAAAAGATTCCCAAATTCATCGAACTTCATCTTGGAACCGATCACCATAGTTCAAGTTAGTGAAGGGTCAGAAGCCTCCCTTTCGTATCGATCGAGTTCGAATCGGTACATTTTGTATCGATCGATTTCGAATCGGTACATTTTGTATCGATCGAGTTCGAATCAATACATTTCGTATCGACCGAGTTCGAATCGATGCGCTTTATACTGCATCGGTTCGAAATGATACGTCTCGTATCGTTTAAGATAGAATCAATACCCCTCGTATCGATTAAGTGGCACCAACCTCATATCGATTGCGAACCGGAAAAATTCACATCGATCATATTCACAACCATCATTCTTCGACCTGAACAACATCGATGCAAACCCAACATCCAGTAATCGATACGAAGTCAAGCGCTAACTTCCTTTTCATCGGTACGAAGTGGTGGCTGAGCAACCCTCAATCGATTGTTAAAAATCCATAATTCCTTCTTCTCCGATCGGTTCGAGCATAGCCATGGCCATTCACGACTAGGTTCCATCCCAGATCTGGTTTCACCTATTGCCAAAAGGAATGATGGAAGAAGAAAAAATGGACCTGGAATAACTTCATCACTTGGATTCGTAATTATTTACTTAAGTTAAAATTGGAATGCGAAGACTAGAAAGATTGAATCGATTCGAAGGCTAGAGCAGTTCGTTCTTCCGTTCTTTCTATCGATGCGAAAGTGCAGGTAGTATAAGCAAGAGTGTAAAAGTAAAAATTGAAAAAATGGCTAAGTCCAAGGTATTTATATGGAGCCTTAAGGGTGACTGGGTCGTTTCGCTTCCCAGTCAACGTGACCGATCACAAACGGTCAAATGATGGATCGATGTGAATTCTGCGTTCGAACCCATCGGACTTTGCCTTCATCGATACGAAGTTACCATCGGACTTCATCGATTCAAAGTAAACAACGTAGGCTGCACTAAAAGCATCAAACTCCATCGATTCGAAGTGTCTATTTTGCAACCATCAACTCACGACAGTGTAGGTCCATCGATACGAACGAATACTTCGTATCCATCAAAACTCATCGATACGAGCAATCATTTCGTATCCATCAATGAAAACCGCGCCTATGTAGAAAACTGCCGTTCAACCTTTTACATCGATTCAGGGGAGGATCGATACAAGAGGATAATCATAAACAACCATCAAGCGTTGTTTCAAATCGAATTTCAAATCGGTTCAGGAGAGGATCAACACGAATTTCGATATATATAAAAAACAAAAAACAAACGCCAAACTAAATCAAGTTAACATATATGCATGTATGTCGGACTAACATTCGATTTTCAACATTCATAGGGATCGAATACTCATCTCATTACGATTACGGCGACAAACAGCTAATCACTATCACACAAAAGCCAGTTACAGCAATACAGAGTACAACATTCAACGAAAAAATTCAATGATTGTTCAGAGAGAAACTGCAGCTTTTCAAAGCACGTCATGTTTCCACAAGACGTGCTTTGGTGGGTAAATGTTATCCCGCCTTTTGGCAAGGCCGTGATACCAAGGAACTGATTGAAAACAAAGGATCACTCTTCCTGGATATCAAGCCTACATAGGTACGCTATGGATATCGATGAATTTGTCCGAGTCCAGATTGGTATATAATTGATAGGACATGACAAGCAAATCCATGAAGGCCAGCATTCCAAATTTCAAGTCAATCCGAGTTCGTATGCTCGAGTTATGATCGATTCAATCTGGAAGAAACGGCCTCGTCTTCATATCCATCATCAAACTCAAGTTCGAATCGATCACTTTCATATCGATCGGGGTTCCAGCGACTTCGTATCCATCGAAGTGCCTCAGTTCATATCGATCAAGTTCGAATATCGGGAAGCCTTGGTTCGACTCGATCTCATTCGAATCCATCAGCTCCTCCTTATTCGAATCCACTAGCATATCCCTACTTCGTATCCATTGGCAGATAGCCCACTTTGCTTCCATCAACTAAGGCAACGGTTACTGCTTCGCATCCATCATAGAAGCCTCTCTTCGTATCCATCGGGCAGCTGCAATTCGTATCCATCAGATCGCTATTACTTCGTATCCGTCAAAGGGCTCCAGTTCGCATCGATTGGCTTCGTATCCATTGAGAAGCTACGTAGTTCGTATCCATCAAAGGAAGGCTAGTTCGTATCCATCGACCATCAGTAGTTCTTGTCCATCAATGACTGCTGTTCGAACCCATGAGTAAGGCTTTATTCGAATCCATCATGTCAACAAACCTGGGTGAAGTGTCATCCCTCGATACGAACAAGGCGAGATATATGGAGTCGATGTGGTCAATCGAAGTAAAGACCGGATCGAGGCGAAGATTGCGCTCCACGTCATCACGAAGGCACGTGCCACCATCGATTCGAAGCAATCGATTCGAACAAATCGATTCGAACCAAGTAGCCACCGAAAAAGTCCATTTTGTATCGACTATTCCTCCCAATCCACTGATTCAAATGCTATGAAATTTTCACAGACGATTACCTACATGCCAAGGAGTGTTCCCACCAAATTTCAGCTTGATTGGACATCATCTTGATCGATACGAAATGAATTCGTATCGATCACAGATCAAGTCAAAACTTTTTGAGATTTGTCGCGTGGGCCCACTCATGTGCCAGAAAAAGTCTCCCAAGATTTGAGCGAAATATCAGCCTCCCACGCCTATAAATAGAGTCCTAGAGCCTACAGAAAAAGGATCTTTTGATTCTCAAGCGCCCAGACTCTGCCGGATCGAGGCCTACATCATATATTTTGCTGTTGAATTCGAATTTGCAGTTGTATTTTGCTGTTGTTTGCTGTAACCACTTGTAATCATTGAAAGAGAATCAATAAAGTTGCAAAACTTCATAGTGGACGTAGGCAACACGTCGAACCACTCTAAATCGCTTGTCTGCGCACTTACTTTTCTGTTGTTTGGAGTTTTTGTTAGATAATCCTCATTTTCAATTTATATTCTTCATTATTATCTCTTCAAAAACTTCCGAAGAGTGTTGTGACCAATTTTGGTGCAAACACCATGGTTTGATTAAATATATTTGAGTATACTGAGTTATCAAAAATATATAGATCAGATTTTTGAAGAGAAATAAAAGAGAATTCTTAAGTAAATAATTATAGAGGTTTGGATAAATGAATTAGAAAAAGGACGAAAGTGGATATTTTTTAGATTCTATTAAATAAATTCCAAGTATAGGAAAGGAGATTTTTGAATAAATGGGAATAAATGAGTTTTTAAACTTAAGTAATATTATTTAAAGGAATAAAGGATTTATTTTCAAATTTAGGATTTAAAATGGTGGGAGAAATAAAGGGAGAATTTTAAAGTTTAGTATGAACTTAATATTTCAGATTTTAAATAAGATTTTAAATCTAAATTAAGCAGTGAATATGGAATTAATGGGTTTTGGAATAAATTTGGATAAGTAAAGGATTTTAAATGGAGTAAATTTTGGTGATCGATTTGGAAATTGATTTAGTATTTGAAATTGTGTTTTAAAAGGAGAATGAGACTATGGAATTTATAAACTGGGTTTATAAAATGAAATAAATATCAGTGGATATTAGGAAGTATAAATTCATGGTGGGAATTTATAAAGAAATGGGTAATTTGTTTAAAAATAATTAGTGGTTTATTTTTAAAGGTGTGGAAGAAAAGTGTATTTCTTTGAAAAGTCAAGTACGTTTTCAGGCAGATTTTTTAAGTATAAGTTACAAGTTTTAAAGTGGTTTTAAAAGAATGATTTTGAGAATTATTATTTAAGCTATTTAAAATTTTAAAGGTAAATATTTATTAAATTTGTTATAGTAGTAATTATTTTAAAAGGTTAAATGGTATTGTAATTTAAAAAGATAACTACCAATATTTATATTTTATAAAGTAGTTTTATTTTAAAGATAGTTTGGTTAAAGTTTTTATTTGAAAACTTGTATAGAATTTGTAACCTTTATTTTAAATTTGTTTTGGCTTAAGTTTTACATGAAAAGTTATTATACAATTTCATAACTAGTAATCTAAATAAAGTCTTTTAAATGGTTTTTATTTTTAATATTTTAAAGTATATTTATTTTTGGGTAAAGCGTTTTTAAATTATTTAAATCTAAAGTATTTAGACTTGGTAATTTTCAGTGGAAATAAACAATATTTGGGAATTTATTCTGCAAGAGGAAAGTGATTTGAAAACTGTTTTCCAAGGGTTGAAGTATAGAAAATAGCTTGCGAAGATATTTTGGAATAAATAATTTGGAAAATTAATTAAAGCTTGATGGTTGTTATGAATGTTAATCGATAGTTAAATAACCAACTGTCAATATTGGCCAATGCGTTGATCGTTTCGAAGAGACCAGGATCGTGAACTCACGAAAACCACTTCGATCCGGTTTGAAGGTTTTCATGAGGAAGACAAGAGATTGGAGTCGAAAATGGAGCAGTGAAGTGCAAG
Organism: Allium cepa; assembly: GCA_030765085.1. Classification (NCBI taxonomy): domain Eukaryota; kingdom Viridiplantae; phylum Streptophyta; class Magnoliopsida; order Asparagales; family Amaryllidaceae; genus Allium; species Allium cepa. The sequence goes on along the minus strand of CM060931.1, from coordinate 554,789,306 downwards.
GCTAGTCGCTACTAATCCTTAGGGTGATTCCAAAATGGATGTAGTAGGAGTAGTGCCTTCGGTTCCGTTCGGACCCGGAATGGACTTGTATGGTTGAATGCTTTCAGAGCATCGTCCAAAGGACGGTGTGCATTGAAAGTGTATGTGTGCTAAAAAGGTAACACATAGCCTCAAGCCTCATCAACCGGGAATGGCAAAAACAGAGGAGGTGCACACTAGGCTAAGTGGCTAGCAACCAATTAGGGTAAGGTCATCCCTACTTAGATGTCCCTTATTTCGGCTGTGTGGGCGGTTGCTGATCCCAACCGCGGGGTAAACTTATTCGAACTATCCAGTAAGGGGTAGCTCCGGTCTTATGATGCAGCGCATCAGGGTGGATCCTCGGTGCGGTGATCGAGACCACGTACTGTGATGGGCGGTACTCAGTAGCCCTGCCATTGTATGGAATCCAATCTCCAATAAGCGCCTGTACGGTTTTGATTGTGCCCAACTATGCCGAAACGTAAGATGCAAGCATTTTAGCTAAATTCTATTTTACTTTTCATAGACACTATTATAATATTAGACGGATTTGATAAAAATGTTTTGGTTATCGTAAGGTAAAAACCCAGCATGCTTATTTATGGGTGGTCTTACGAGATACCTCTGATTTTAAGGGATTTTAGGAACTTTAATAATCCAATTGAGCGTGTTTTCTCACTCAGGTATTCCAGACTGACTCGGGTGTTATTTCGCTACAATGCTCGGGTCAGACCAAGTATTATAGAATACAGATTCTGGATGGACTGCTATGGAGCTCATGAGATGAGCTAGATGGCGAGACATATCACATGTATTTGATAAATATTCCACTGTGTATGATTAACTATATAGTCAAATTTGTGAGGACAGGATATGATAACTGTCCATTTGTGTGCTATAGATGTTGTTGTACTCTGATGTTGTAATATATAAACAGATATAGTTCTGTGTTTATAGATTAGTCATTTATCTATTATATATTGTTCCGCTGCGATTGTGAGATTCTGATATTGTTTCTATTTCTTCTTCTACCTCCTCCTTCTTTAACCCTAACGATTCGATTTTTCGGCATTCGATTGTTCGGGCATTTGATACAGTGGATGTATTGACGTCGATTTTCGAGCGTCGAAAAATTGGGTCGTTATAGTATATATGGATGTATTAGTGTATGTGTATATAGGTATTTATATTTAAGTATGTAAAGTTTAAAAAAATGTCACATCATAAGGGACAAAGGTACTTAAACATGTTTAAACATGTTTTATTTAACATGATGATGGGGGACAAGGTGGTGGGTGGAAATGGCATGTATGGTGGAGGGCGTTGAGGTGCCAAAACAATGTGGAGGGTAGAAGTACAAGGGTAGATAGGTCATTCTCTTTTTCCCTTGTTTTTAAATAGCTTTCCATTCCTTTATTTTCCCCCTCTTCATCCAATCATATCTTCCTCTCCTCCAATTCAAATGGAGATTTTTTTTTTAAAATGTGTAAAATTCTAGTGGCTACAACTCTATTTGTCTCGCTTCTTCAAATTTTGGCATTAACTATGTCAAAAATGCATTTCTTTCAGACCTATTTTTGGACTTGGATTTTTTAGTCCGAAAACATCTCTTCTTATTTTGACCATATCTCACTAAAAACAAATAGAAATATAGTGATTCTTTTGTTGAGGACATAGATAAAATAATTTCTAATAACTTTTCTTTTGACCACATTTCCAAATTCCGAAAGTTACATGTCCAAAAATCCAAGAGAAGATGACTAATTTTTTGATCTAGTTTTGTGAATTTAACATTATTCGAAGTCTCTCCACCTCTCCAAACAAGGCGACATTTCCCTAAAGCACCAAAGCAATGCCCTAGTAATACCATAGCCGAGCCTATTCCATGCTCCTAGGTCCAAAGATCAAGTTTTGAAAACAGGAAAAAGTTTTCAAAATGTTTCAAAGGGTTTTGCAAAATTATTGTAAATTTCTTAACTTTTTGGAAAGAATTTACTTATACATATGTGTATGTGTGTGCGTGTGTTGGTTATGTGGTCATATATGTTGTGTTTGGAATATGGTATGGTTTGGATATGTACGTATGTGTTAATTTGTAGTTTATCATCAGATTCTGAATTGATGGTTAAAGGGATGTGTTGGTTATAAAAGATGTGATTTTGGTTATGTTGGTGATGATATGATTTGGTATATATGAACTTGGATATGTTGTATGTGTATTAAGTTTGACTTGAAGTAATGCAAATTAGCATGTAAACAAGTTAGTAAGTGGAAATTATGGGTCATACAACGATAGTCGCCATAAATGCACTTTCGATAAATTCAGTTTTTTTTTGAAAAGTTTGAATCTTTTTACTTCAAAGTGTTTTGAAATGTTTTCAAAACTCAATAATGAATGCTTAAACGGATAATTAAGTTTTCCATAATTAATTCTTAATTAGTTGAAGATTAGTACTAATTAATTATTTTTTAAATGAAGATTAATATTTAAATTAATTACAGATCAAGTAACATTATTTTTAATTAATTATGAGTTAAGTTTATGGTTTAATTTTAATTATTTATTAATAAAATAAAGGGTTTAATTATTAATTAACTGCTATTCAGGTGAATTTATGTTAAATATTTTATCAAGACATGATTATGACTTAATCATTTTAAATAAAGGTTTAATTTATTATTTAAGTTTTGATGAAAAATTATTTAATTAAGAAATTGAGATTAATTAATTATTAATAAAGGATTAGTTAAGGGTTTAAATTTATAAATTATTTATTTATTAAAGTTTTAACTATTTATTAATTTATAATTAAATTGAGATCAAAATTAATGAAGATTAATTATGATTTAATTAAATTTTAACTTGTAATTGATCATTTTAAAAGTGAGTTTTAAGTTTTAAATCGTTTATTTCAAGAATTAAATTGTTTTAAAGGTACTTCTTTTCCAAAGATAGTTTTGAACACAAGGAATTCGGATATCGATAACATTAAGTATATAAACAATTGTGAATGAGTTACGTAAATGGTTTGATTGTGTGGACATGTGTTAGTAGAATAAATATGCATTCTGATATAAGTTGATTGTTTGGACATCTGGTAGCAGAATAAGTCCCCGTTTTATTATAATGTAATTGTTTATTGTATGGACATATATTTAGTAGAATAAATTCTCATTTTGCTATAAGTATTGAGATGTTTGGACATGTATTTAGCAAGATAAATCACTATCCTGCTATTATGTTATATGGACATGTATATGCTAGTTAAGTTGTATTGACATGTTATTCTCTGATATGGATATAAATTGCATTTACATATAAGTTAACTTATGTAAAATAAATGGTTTATGTGACTTGAAAGTGAAATTGATACTAAATGGTAACTTAAATTACCACCATTCGAATTGCTAAGCTCCTTTTAAAATTATAAAGTACGGTTTTGAATTAATTTCAATTCTTTAATCAATTTGGGGTTAAGATTTATAAATAGTTTTTCAAGTTATATTATTATTTTATAAAGGTATTTATAAATAATAACTTGTTTATAAAAATGGTTTTACCAAGTAAAAAGGTTTCTTTAAAGTGATTTAAAAGGATGAGTTGCATAAGGTATTTTGTAAAGGTTTTTTCTTAAAGAATATTTATCAAAGGAGTTTCAAATGGGAAAATATTTTATAAATGATTTTAGAGGGTTTTTGTAAATTGACTTTTAGACTTATAAAAGTGTTTTATAAATTGATTTTGGAAATTTATAAAGGTATTTAAATGCGAAGGAAGCTTTTAAAAGGGAACTTTTATAAATGATAAATGGATTGGTTTATAGTAAGTAATGTTTTCGAAAGGAATTTGAAAAGAGAGCATGTTCCAAATGTTTAGATAACATACTTATACCCCTAAGATAAGAATAAATATTTTTCCAGGCATAAAGGAGAAGTAAGGATTTTGGAAAGAGTGTTGTGGAAAGAGTGTTGTGTAAAGGCTTAGTGAATCCCATATGGAATTAAATTAATGTTTGAACGATTATTTATTTGATAGTAAATAACCAACTATCAAACTAGGACCAAAACATAACTTTGGAAATATCTTGAAGAAACACAAAAATTATATGGTACAGTTACCGTTGGTGGTGCTATACTATACATATAAGTTATTTCATTCTTTGAGGATAAATGATAAGAAAATTCATCCACTAACGGCTAGGAGGTTATCTCCGCTTTTATCTTTTGTCTACTTATTTCCAAAAGAATCGAGGTTGAGTTTACAGGAAACTATGAGAAGTTGGTTTGAAGAGACCGAGAACGGATATGTTATCCGAAAACCACTTCGATCCAAGTCAAGCGTTTCGACTTGAAGACATCTTGAAGAATATGGAATCGAAGATATATCTTTGAAGTGCAAGGGATATTTGCTATTAATCTTGGGAAGGAATCCCCGAAAATAATGTAATAGAAGCAGCGCCTTTGGTTTCGTTCAATCCCAAAATTTGTATGGATGAATGCCAACATTGCATTAATGCTGGAGGGCAGTGTAGCATTTCAAGTGGAATGTGCTATATAAAGGTAAAACATAGTCTCAAGCCTTATCAACTGGAAAATGACAAAAATCAGGCACGTAGTAGAGCCATGTGGGTCGCTTCCATTAGGGTATGGTCATCCAAAATCTAGATCGATTACTATCTACTTATGTATACTTCGGGGCCCAAAGTGGGGTGATTATATTTAGTACTACTAGTCAAGTGGTAGGCTAGTCCTGTGTGGTAGGGGTACAAGATGTTCTTGTCAGACCCCAGCGCATTTTATCTAGAAATGTACCATTAGAAGGTAGACCCTGAGTTTTTCATAGTATTGAATTCATTCTCTTATACGTGCCTTTACGGTTTTAGATGTACCCAACTATGTCAAATTGTGAGATGTAAGCATTCCATCTATATTCATATTCTACTTGAACCGTTAGACATTATTATAATATTAATGGATTTTCCATAAAATGTGTTTTGGTTATTGTAAAGTAAAAACCGATCCATGTTTATGTGCGGTGTGGTCTTACGAGATACCTTTGATTTTAAAAGTGTTTTAAACATAATAATTCAGTTGTTTGAGTTTACTCACACCACACCCATATCTAACTCGGAGTTTTATTTTTTTTCCCTAAAACTCTTGGGTGCCCAAATTTTTATGCGCAGCCAAGTAGTTCAGGTTTTCCCCGGATGCATCTTGGAGGAGCTTGGAGCAGGAGGCTTCATCGATAGCTGGTGATTATCTTATTTCTGCTATTTATATGTATATTGTATCATTTATGTAGGGACAAGTTATTATAACTTCCTAGGGTACAATTTGTATTAGTATGACTCTGATGTATTATTTTAGAAATGACTTTGTAAAGAATTATGTTGATTAATATATTTTATTCCATTGCATCGTGAGATTCAATTTTTTAGTTTCTTCTTATCTTCTATCTTCTTTCTTTCCAATAACGATCAGTTTTTCCAGCACTTGAATTTCGGCACGCAATACAGTGGCCGTATTAATGCCGATTTTTGAGGATTGAAAATTCCGATTTTTTACATTATGTAAATATTCTAAAAATCAAACCATATTTGGGTAGAAAACACAAATTGGTTTTCACTTTCTACTATTACAGGAAGTTTGATCTTGTAATCCACTCTTCCATTTCCAGCGTTGATTGAGAGGTCACTAAATCTCCAACTACTTCCTATTTCTACCCTCGCATATTTCAATGCTTCCAAACTCCTTAATCATTTTGGTCCTTGTAAGCTGTGTAATCTTATTTATCTAAATCAAATTTAGCTTTTTTAAGTTTAAGTGATAGTCATTACTTTAATTTTCCTTTCCATCAAAATCTTTGACTTTTAACATCATCTGCACAAAACTAGTAAGTTTTAAAACAGTAAAATCCTCCATTCATTTTTAACAAACGTATCCTTTTACAAAGATCATGATAATTCTTCAATTTAAATTACCAGAAACGGCTTAGTTTCACTGGACAAAATATACTTAAAATATCTTTCTAAAAATTTCCTTTATTAATAAGAAATTTTCACAAAACTGTATTTTAAAAGAAAATGTGATGTTTAACAAATAGTTTTTTTTTAAATATAATAGAAACATTTATAAAATACATATTCAAGTACTGACATTTCATATTTATAAAAGAGATTCAAAGGCTGGGTCATACATACTTCTCAATTTTTTTTCAAAAGTCTCATTGTTAAAGGCAAAATATTCCTTTAGGGTAAATGCAATAGTGTGCCAAAAAAACAACAGCATTAAAGTAGTAATTGAAAATTGCTTTTTGTCAAATTCATTTTATTTTACTTTTATATAAATTCCATAAAGTTTGTCTAATTATTTTTTTGAAAATCATAAACCAACTTATTTTTCTTTTCGTTTTTTGAAATATCAAACATTTATCATTTCTAAAATTTAGAAAACATTTCCACTGGTTTACCACTTATATTGGAGTAGATAAAAGCAACCAAATCACAAGCCCAATTATACCAACCAATGTTTTAAACGCATAGGGTTTCCATCCTTCTTTTTAGAGATATTTAACTTAAATTTACCTTCTAATATGATACCTAACTCCAACATAAAAACACCATATCTATTCAATTAAGTATTAAGGAGTCTTTGCAAATTCTTCATTCTAGGATTTCCAATTTAACATTGGAGATTTACACTAAGTTTATGAAGTCTTTCCTTCATGTTCCTTTTTTTTCCTTATCACTTTCCACTTTAATTTTATTGATCTCATGTTACTCACTCGTAAATCCATAATTTACTTGCTACTGCTAGCTGATATAGGTAACCTGTACTGTCATTTCTTAATTGAGTGAATCATAATAATCTAAAGTGTTTATTTTTCATCTCTACTGTTATAATCATAGCATTTGTTCAAACCCACAGTTTTTTGCTTATATGAGGGGAAAGCCAAAAAATACCTTGTAAGTCAAATTGTATATTAATATGCATATTAGAAAATTACAAATACGCTCCCCTAGTCAGATTAGGCTCATCTTGTCTCTATGCTTGTAGAAACGATGGAACTATAGGGATGTTTGTGCCAGAAATCTTAGCTGCATCACCTGAGCTATTCCCCTCAAAATTATTTATTCTCACTATATATAATTGGGAATGTTCAGCAACTTTCCCATAGATAGTATTAGCAAGAATTAATGATATCTTTTTTCTTGTTATACTTTATATATGTAAAACATTTGAAAAGCTTTTTATACATACATACATACATACATACATACATATATACATATATATCTATACTATAAAGCAAAACCTTTGGTCAACCGGTCAAAGTGAAGCCTTTTTGACACTGACCAAAATAGCCACATTGACAATTAAATCAGAAGTGTTCATCCATGGTTAGTTTTGTCATTTCAATGCATGCGACAGTTGCTATGAAATGTGCGATCGTATTTCCCAACCTCCCACGTATTCCTGCACGTACCGCATAATTTCATGCCTACAGTTACTTCCCTTTACATCCCCCTCTCTTCTCCTAAAACTCCTCCATCGTTACTGAAAACAAAACAAAAAATTACATCCCACAAAAAATTGACTATCGATTGAATCAACCTATCATCCAGAGTGTATGCACGATGCAGATCGTTGAAGAAGAGGCACCGCATGGGAAATAGGTGATGGATGGATTTAGGGTTTCAAACGCCAGTGATCGAGTTTCGACTTTGTGGTATTCTTCCAATTTAGCTTTTAATTTTTTTTATTTAAAATTTTGTTTACTGATTTGATGTTGGCTGAAACAGAATTTCCAACACCGCTAACTACGTTGTTTTTCTTGCAGACAGTGTTCAAGGACTCAGTTGAGGAAATTGAAATTGGGTTCATCGAGCTTAACAGTAAATTTGAACCTCTTTTTATGGAGTAACTTTGCTTCCATGTCCAATGTTTTTTTTACTTTAAAGTTGAATTTACATCATTATTTTAACTCAGGGCTTTTACTGTGTAGCATACCACATTTAAGATTCTATTTGACCAAAAGAAGAGCTAGAGGTTTGTACTTTCTTAACAACAAACATGGTGTGGTTGAGTTTTTTTGCCACTTTCTATGTGTATACTAAATTTTAGATCTGGAGAGTTCATCAAGGAAAAGGTCCTTTAATCGACAACACCTTTGTTATTATACTATGATTTTCGTGCACTTCTTCCCTTTTATATTTTGCTTAGATATAAGTTAGTAAATTGCCTTCAGAACCTGCAATTTAATTTTCCACTTACACCATGTATTTTTAATTTATATTTTAGTCAAATTGATGATTTCTCATGCCTAAGGTTAAATTTTGGCCATTGTTTGGGTACAACAATAATATTACATTCATTGGTCCAACATGGATTTATTGGAATGAATTTTGAAGTTCCTTCAGTGAAAGGGTATATGCCTTTATAACGTTATTGTTGTAATTTTATTTAAAAGTATATGAAATATTTGTTGACACTTCAGGTTATGCATTGCACAGAAAATTCTAAAACTACCATTCAAAAGTGATACGGTGCTGCTAATAAATAAAATATGAATTCATTGTACTGTTCCTATTATTACTTGCACTGTTTGGAAAATGAATTTGACGTTCATAGTTTATACATGCTTACCCATATCTTTACATTTGTGCATACTAAAACATGGCATTTATATAAGCCTTCAACCTACTGCAGGATGTCACTGACACATGGTATTTCTTTACATTAATATACTAACCAAAAAGCTGATGTGTGCGTCTGCCCTGCTACTGAGGTAGTATCAAGGCTTTAGCGGATTGAGTGAGATCCAAAGTTGCACCTGTATTGTAGCGAAATGTAATGTTTTTATAAGATGGGAGTAATTGTAATGATGTTCATTAAATTTAGAAAAGAAAAATGCAGGAATCTAATTTCTTTGATGAAAATCTCCACAAAGCACGTCCTTCCAAAATTTGAAGAGAATGGTTTTGCTACGAAAGCTCTTATTCCTACTTCCACTGCAACTGTTATGGCTGTAAAATTGTTTTGGGTCCGTACATTAGTTAGACTCTCCTAAAATCACCCATGTGCACTCTAATTGATTAAAGTGAATTAGTTGTTTGGTGGTGGGACTGTGATGAACAGGTGTTGTGAGTTGCAATTTGAGCGTAGAATTGGTGTACCGTGTCAAATGAAGTGGAGTTCGGTAATGATTGAGTTTGTAGGAGTGGAGTTGTCAAATGAAGTGTGCAATGGTGTTCGATCGGCTGGTGGTATATGTTGTTGCTGTCAACAGTGTTTGTTGAAGTGATGACTGTTGATAGGGTATGGCAGAAGTGGTGATAGGGGGCAGCAGCTTCGGAAGTGATGGAGTTCGAATGTTGTAGTTTGAACGTTGTAGTTAGGAGCAAATTGGAGGAGTGATGTTTGAATGCAGTCTGGTGATGGCACAGTTGAAATGGAACTATGAGTTGAAATGGTACTATGAGTTTTGAGTTGAAATGGAACAGTTGTGATGGCAGGGAGATTGTGGTGGGAAGTGTTGTGAAAGTTGAGAAGAATGCAAGAGGCAGTTGCTTTGTGTCGGGGTTTATGTGATGCAGACAGTTGTCTAGTTTGAACTAACAGTGGTTAGAGGCAGTGGGCAGAGGTGGTTTGAGTAGAAGTGGCAGTTGCAAGTTGGTTAATGGTGAAAGATTGTATTTGTTTCATGCAGTGGTTGAATATTGGGAAGGATGTAGAGAAGTAGAGGCACATGGTTGTTGTAGGCGATGGAGATGTGTGGAAGAAGCAGGCAATGGTTTGATGTTTGTATATGGTTTGATGTGTGGAAGAAAAGTTTAATGTATATGAACTGGGTGAATTTGTGTCTGAACGAAAAGTTTGATGCAGTGCGGTATAGATGATACGCTGCTATGGGGTGGTGACAGGGGTTAGCAGCCAGGTGACTTGGTGATGGGTGTATTGGGTGTGATTGAAGGCAGTGTCAGTATGTTATAGGAGAATGACAGTTTGAGATTTGTGGAGTTGAGTTTAGTAGGCAGTGATTGGGGATGGTGACGGTGAGGGTTTTGTATGGCTGCTGATGTAGGGGAAGTAGTGAGGAGTGTGGTGAGCAGAGGTGGGAAATGATTATGTGAAGTGATGGCAATGTATGGAAATGTTTATGTGAAGTGGTGGATTGTATGGTTTGAAATGGGAATGTAGCAGTGGTAAGGATGACAGGCAGTAAACTGTGCAGTGGTGAAATGATGGTATGGGTAGAATGCAGAGGTGATGATGTTTTGTTATTTGCTGTTCGATGAGGAGAAACAGTGATGACGGCTATTGGTTGAGAAGGAACTGGTGATATGCAGGAGGTTGTTGTGCAAGCTACAGGCAAGATGTGGGTTGTAAGTTGATTAGTAAGTGGATGGTTGATGTCAGATGTAGGCAATGGAATAGCAGCAAGTTGTATCAAATGCAAGAGGTCAGAAATGGTAGGGGAAATGCATTGCACAGTTGTTTGTGTATGTGGTGGTTGTGCACAGTGGTGCACTGCTGGGTGTGTGTGTGCAAGGTTTCAAATTGTACTGAAAATGAAAATGCAGACTTTCAAATTGTAAAAAAAAAAAATTGAACTGTAAATAGATGAATTGAAGATGATTTTTTTTAATGGAAACAAAAACTGGAATCAAAAACAGAAGTGACACAAAGGAATGATGACAGAGCCAATGCACACACAGTAAACATTAAACTGTACAAATGAAATGCAGACACTGTTTTCCAAACCACAATGTGACAAATGAAATGCAAATTCGAAACAGAAAGCAATGCAAATGTAAAATGTGCAATGAATTTTTTAAAAGTGTGTGTGTGTGGGGGGGGGGGAGTTTGTTGTTGTGGGAATTTGTTGATGATGGTGAAGGCAAGAGAGGTTGGTCTAAGCGGTTGGTTGAGGAAAAATGTAATAGAGAACAATGTTATTTTATTGAATATGCAATGGCACAAAAGCAGTGCGGTATATTTTTTCTTTTGCTAATGAAATGAAGTGCGGTATATTTTTTCTTTCGGCAATGAAATGGAATGCAGAGAGGGAACAAAGAAACGCACATAACAGAAATGCAAACTGAAAAATGAAATGCAATGTGATTTTTTTAATAATAAATATGCAAATGCAAAACAAACAAAAAGAACACAGTATTACCATTGTTTAACACTTTTATGCTTCCAATCAACCTGATTTTTCAAACTTTCTTAATTATAGTGCTTCAATTTTCAGAGTTTGGACATTTGATTGGTGTAAACTACTTAGCTCTTCATCGAATATTTGGTGTGGGAGTTCTATTAAGTGGAGGTCCTGGCTTAGTATGCAAGGTATGCAACTTCTAAATTAAATTTTTGTTTAGTCGGTGTATGTAACCATGATCAAAATTAATGTCATGTTCTGTCTTTTAATCTTTTCATTTTTGGGGTACTCATACCAAGGCAATAATGTTTGTTTTGTGTTAAAATAATAGTATTGGCTGTTTCATTTTTATCAAACCCGTACCAATGCGGTAAACAAGCATATAGGTTATCAGATATGCAGTAAATATGCTAGATTCCATATAGACAACCATGTCCACAAAACTTCATTTCTTTAACTATATTCCCCTTTTTGGCTGCTTACTTTTGATGCTATCTTCTTCTTCAGATCAATTAGATTATGTGTTCTTTTCTCTAGCGAACTCATTAAACTTTATAAAGGCACACTCAAACCTTTACTCCCCTTGGTTTAAGCAATGTAATCATGTGCACACAAATACTACTTCATACGTACATTCAGATAGTGATTGACATATTAGTATTTAAAGAACACGCTGTTTTTTGTAAGTATTTTATGCTTTCTACTTAATATAATTTCATTTCAGTACACGTTATTTTAACAATCTTATACTGATAACCTTTATCCTTCACTACAATAAGGTGGCGCCTGTGAACTGACCACATTACCTTTTCAATGTTTTATAGTTTTGTTTCCAATACAATGTTTTTTGATATTTACCTATTTATGGATTTGATTGTTTAAGCTATATGTATTCCACATTTTAAATTATAACTGACAATATATTTACAGTTTGAACATATACTAGAAAGCTATGTCCGATACGAGAGTTAATTAGATTGAGTTGCATCTATAGGAATGTTTTTGGGTTTTTGTTCCTCCATTTTTTGTGCACACGTACTAAAAAGAAAAAATTAGTTATTATTTGTAACTTTAAGTTATGATCATATGGTTATATTTGTTGTTATTGCTGTGCTTACTTTTGGAAAAATTGCTGAATCTGTCACTTCGATAGTAGAATCCAAAGGACATCATCATGGGCCACCTAATTTTCAAACTTTTAACATCCATTATTTCAGTCTGTTCATAATTACTGAAATTTGCGATAGTACGAAGACTGAAATGGTCAAAAGTCATCTCAACGTCTTCACGGTCTATAGATAATTAAAAGTCGCATTGGAGGCAAATAAAATTTAAGTCTCATAATATACTTTTCTCATTCAGTATTTACACAGAAACCAAATAGATGCTTGAAAATACAATAACGAGTTTTGTGCTCATTTGTTCACACTATTTCACATAAAAAAGAAATTAGTTCATGTATTTATTTGTGCCAAGCACTATTTATGCATATGAACATTATTCACAACAAACGAATTTGCTTTTGATTTTCTTTGCACACGTCTAATGAATGCTTTCAGCATATTTTTCTATCGTGCAATACGAAAATGTAATTTATACTCATTTTCATAGTCAAGGTTTATTAATTCCTTACTGTGCAAGCTAATTTAATTGTTATTATTCAGTATTGCCTCAAATTCTCTATAATATGTACGCAGCCTAACTTTTTTTTTCTACTGCTGCATGTTGCAGCAGCTTGAGCAAGTTGGGGCCGCTGCATTGCAGCAGCCTGTTGCTGCCTTACAGGCAGAACCTTTTTTCCTTTCGATTCTTTGATTTTGACATTAGATGGTCAAAAACTTGAATACCCTTTTGATACCAGTAACAATTTAGGCTTACACATTGGACCCTGCTTTCCAGGGAAAGGGAAGTTCGTTGCATGATTGAACTTAAGAGCTCCATCAATAGGTGGTTGTGGTGTAGCATTATTGTTATTATTATTTTCAACACTGATATTGCAACTAGATACCACTCATTAGCATTTTTTTAGTTGAACTCTTTGCATACACAAAAGGTTATTTTATTTCAGTAAATGCACAGAGGAAGGGTAATGTATATTTTGCACCGTGGTTTCATTAAAGGTGCGCTATTTGAATAACCAAAAAAAAATCTGGAAAGAATGTGTTCTATTATTATTTAGAGGAAAATGCTTGGAAATTACTTATATAACTCACAAAACAACTAATATTGACCTTTGTTCAAGAAGCACATGTACTGACGTCTTCTTATTCCTTCAATTCATATAATTATACTCATTTTCTTAGTCAACGTTTATTCTTTCCTTATTTTGTTATGGCTCGGGTGGAAAAGTTAAAATTCAAAGTGAAAGAGATGAGGAAGAGCAAGAAGATTGGGCTTTGTTCTGAATTTTTTCTCAATATATGTTTGGTTGGAGTTCTATTTGAAAGTAAATGAACATTCGATGCTTATTGTTTTTTACTGACTTAAATGCATATTTTCACGAAGTTACATAATTTGTTAATTTTAGTTTTTTTTCCTATCAAATGGAATGACGTGTATTTGTTTTAAGCTTTGATAGTTTTATTATTGGCTACAAAAAGACAGATGATGCTGATTTGGTAATAATGAATTGTAATAAAGTGAGATTTCTGAAAATGTAGGTTCAACCTGTATGATTTAATTGTATGCAATTTAATGAACTATGTTCAATAATGCAAGGAGTTTGATTTCAATTTATTGATGTTTTAAGACGCAAGTATTTACAGTAATATGTAATATTACAAATATTTCCGCTTTCATTGTAACAAAATTTGTGTAATCAAAGAGTGTTATTTCAGGGAAACTGATTTACTACTGAGCTGCGCCTATGTTTAGTACATATCTACAAGCAGACGTGTGTCAATGCATACCATTATGTTTGCTGTATTGGAAACATGATCTTAAAACATTTTAACCGCTTTAAACTATTTGTTCATATAATTAGAAACTCTTGACTTATTTTAGTTAGTCACTATTGTATTTTCATTTATAACACGACCCTCACATTTGTGGACAGTTTGAGTTTGAAAATTGTATTTTCATTTATAGCATTTCAGTTTCTATGCAACAAGTAATTAGATACAAAACACTTCACATAACAGGCGTCCTCACATTACAGTCATTTTGTAAGATTAAAAAAAAAATCTTTCAAACCGTGTTTTATAACACCAGTTCCTCCTTCGCAAATGCATCGCATATGCCAAAGTACTCGATATATCTGTGTACATATGCACGTATGTGTGTCTCTGTGTACATACATCACCACCATAACTCTAGCACACACAAAATTTTCACACTTCCTTCTTGACACACGTCCAACGGACGTGCCACCATACTCGTATATATATATATATGGAAACTCATTTCAAAAAAAAATTTCAAAACTTTTTTGGAAATCCCTTTTTCTTTTCAAAATATTCAAGTAAGTTCTCTCAATATGTACCTAGTTTCATAGGAATCTTAAATTTATGCTATGATAGCAAATGTGACAACCCACACTTCCCGATACACCGATCCAAAGCCAAGAGTGACTTTCGAACATATGTTGGTGCCTAGAAGTACGAGCTATTGGGTTTTTAAACAATATAGAGCTAAGAATATAGGGATATAATCTAAAGCCTTATACACTTTCAGATCTCACAGCCGGAGGCAGAAAATTTAAGTACTGAAAATAGAGATTTGAGAAAATAATCTCTAAATACTTAATTCATGTACATTGTTTCCAATTTACGATATAAATTTGGTGTACATCTAATAAAATAAATAATTACAAGAGGAATAATGAAAAATAGTAACTTCAATGATTAGCTCCTTCCTTCATACCTTTTTGTCAATCTATTACTGTATTGTCATCCTTTGGTGGGAGGAAAAGAAAGAAAAGGAGTCAGTCGGATAAAAGTCTAGAAAATGAGTTACATCATTAATATAAGGTGATCACATGCAATTGACTTTATTAATGCTCCATGTGACGTTGGATATCCTACAAGTGTCCGTGAATTACATATTTTCTTTATTTAAGGGGTTTAGCTTAATACACACCTATACTAATAACTAGTGCGGGCTCATACTTAGGGTCGAACAACTAATTGAACCTCAAATAACTAATGATCGACCAATAGCTACTGAAACTTGTCAACATAGGATTTTCCTACAATTTTAACCATGGAACTACATTTCCCTAAATTAGGACTACACTTATCCTAATTACACATCGACGGAAATCCCGAATTGTCGACTCATCGAAGTGTTTCATCATCGCTGCATCTGTGTCCACCTCTTAATGGTAACATAACACCTCTTATTGCACCGCTTCAGGATCCATCAACAGCACAACATCATGTTGCATCACCGTGAATACTAAGGAACTCCCATTAGTGCCGGGCCACACACTCAATTAGGCATCATCGTCAGTATTGTGCATCCATCATTAAACCTCATGGGAGTGAGATAGAATCACCACCAGTCAAATACCAACCTTTCTAGGTAAATAACATTTACCCAGTCCCGCAACGTCCTAGTGTCACCACATACGGAACTAGCTTTCCTATTATATTATCATATATCTCTACTACTAATAATGAAAATTCAATACATATGCTTCAACCGTGTCTTTCTGAAATTCCTAAAATGCCCTTGCATTTCCTCTCAGCCCTCACGCTTCTATCCCATTTTCATTATCCATTCATACAATCGTCTGTCTCCCCAAATTCGACTATGTTCTCGAATTCAATTCCTCAACACCATCATCCCATTCATCACCATCATCCGATCTCCAAAAATCGGTTTCTCTACGAATCACTGGTGCAAACTAAAGAGTACTTCGTTCACTGTCTCGACGCTTTTCTTCAAACATTTGTTAACGGCGGGCATGAAAATCCTTCTCTCTCCCCACCGCATCTTACTTCAAGCTCCAGTCAGCTACCAAAATATTACCAGTCAATAGATCTTTCTCTAGAGAATGCAGATTTGAGCACAAGTTTGCAATACCGATTGTTGGAAGAAGTCAATGACCAACGTGATCGAAAGATAAGTTTTCCTGAATACTAGATCTCGCCACTGGAAGTGAAGGTACTAACTATCTTGCGATATGTAGGAAAGCGGAAACCAGACACTGCCTAGACTTGAATTCCTTTTTTAGAGAGGGAACAATATTGATGTAATGAAATTATTGGTGTAATAAAAGAAAAAATGCAGGTAAAACAGGTTAATGGAATTTCCCTCTGGTGAATATCAACTGGAAAGCATCAACTGGCAATTGTGAGCAGATCTATACGACTGCATGTCAATAACAGGCTCAGGTGATTTTTTAAACGTCCCGATTTTCTGTAGATATCCTCATTTGCGGTTAATTAGCAGTGTTTAAATTTGGTTAGAATTCCTGATAGGTATAATCTCAGTAATTTGCTTTTTAATTAACTGCTCCGGTGTTCAAAATTTCTAATCAAACTGCTAACATATATTGCTGGATTTATGTATTTGACCCATAGGCCATAATTTTTTTACATGTTTAATTTGTTACAATAGTGTCAATACGACGAATTGTTCATGGAGAGGAGATAATAATGAAAGTATAGAGCCTAGGTGTACAATTCAATATGACAAGTTTTTACCATGGGCCACGGCCTCCCAATTTCCCAATTATAGCCTAAAGAGATTGAACATGAGTTACTGAAATATATGGTATTATAGGCCTGTATTGACTAGAATCTATAATTTTGAAGAACTGCAGTTTGGCTGATCCTTTAGACTCATGCTTCCTCTGTCAGCATTTACTATTTAGTCATGCAAGCAAGGTAAATAATGCTCAAAGATGGTTGGAATTTCACAATAGTAATATTATTATAAATTAGTAGAAATACATGATATTTGTCATTATTTGAGACCAGAATAAATGCAACTATTGAATAATTTAAACCTTTTTAGGTTAGAAAATATAGCTTTTTTCTATTTTACTATAACCTTACTCTATATTATTAGTAAATTAAAAATTATTAAATTTTCTTTTTCTTCATTTTGGGTTTCCTTTTCTACTTCAATTTTCTCCAAGGGATGCTAACTTGGTGCTACGTGAATTAGAAAAATGTAGTATATATTGAAGCGTATTCCTGGTCCAAAGGATGCCACTTAAACATGCAACAATGTTGTAGATTTGGTGGGTCTAGCTTGCATGTCAGTTATGAACAAGCTTGAATGGATAATTCATTGCTGAGTCTTTTAAGGTGTTAATTAGTTCAAGCTTTAGTGGACTGAGAGAGCCAAAGTTGGATATGTTTTGTAGTATAACTCTGAGTTTGAGTTTGTATGACAGGAGAGTAATTAATAGTGATGTTTGTTTGATTCAAAAAGGAGAAAAAGAAAAGCAATAATAGTATTCATTTGGTAATCTCGATTTAGCACATGAGAATGAATGCGTTGAACTTTTTACATGTGCAACTTTTACAAATATTCATCGCTTTGCTACAAATTCTTTTATTTCTACTGCTACTGAACCTATTACAACCATTAAATTATTTTAGACTGTATATACCCAGTTTAGCTTCTCATGCGCACACGCACTACTTAATTAAAATGAAGTTGTTTATTCTTTTGTAATTTACGCTCTTCTTTGTTATTGTTGATGAATTGTAGTTCAATGCTTACTGTCTCAAAATAGATATAAACCTATGATTTACATTTGAAGTGCACTAAAACCATTTATGGTATGTGATATCAATATCTGCTAATGTATCTTCACAGTAAGTTTTAATACAAATAGTATATATCTCCTTCGAAACAATTTTCCTATGAAGCAACAGATAAAAGATAAGGTAGCGACAATCCAATTTAATACCCGTTTTCAATAATAATAAATATTTATGTACGTCCATTAGACGTTCCTTTGTACTGAATGCAATTTATTTCCTTTGGTTACCAGAAAACCAATAAGTTAATACAATAATAAGATGATCTAACAATATAATTATTTTTATTTCGTTATTCGTTACCAAATTTTTGATTATTTGTGTATGTACGTTAAGTTGTTTATATTTGTTTGTAGGGATAAAAATATTCAAAAGAATTTGCAGTGGAGTTCTCCGGTGAATTAAGCAATGGCAGTCAAAAATAGAGAAGATAGTATAGGAAAGGAAATAATATGGAGATTCAGGTTAGTCATCTATTTATGTCGTTTGGTTAACAGTGACCTGGAAGTTTAATCTCTTCCCATGTCCAACAAGTAAACGAGTCAAATGCATAAGGAACATCTATGAATTTCATCCATGTCTTTATAAAGAGCAATGATACGTGAGTTCTCAGTGCCTACAATTCTCAAGGAACAAACTGACTTACTACATTAGCTATTAACCAGTGTAACATTTACCAAAGTGCATAGCCAAATAGCAACACATGTAGACTATGGAAATATCTGAAGGAAGCAATCATTAATATTTCAGTTTTGTAACCTTTATGTGCATTGGAACGGTCTCAATTTATAGCTAAATTCTCCTTTACTTTTCGTTTGATATAACTAACTTAATTCAGAGGTGTTGTCTCATTACTTCATCTATTTTTTGATTTTGTTTCATTTGTCCAAAAATGTTTGAATGACCATTTTCTTCCTAGATTATTCATGTTTACCCTTTTTAAAAAGCAGGTAGCTTAAGGGGTCTAAAAGATATTCATCCAAAAAAGTTAAAAAGATCACCGAAGGAACAAAGTAAGCTTTGTTTTCTTTTTTCCACTTTTCGTAACATTTATTTGTTACGTGTGCATGATTTTTCTCATTATATTCAGTGTTATTAAGGATTATAATGAAATAAGAATTATGTATCATAAGGTTCAAACAACGTACATTTATGAATATACGTTTAAAAGGTTATTAATGACAATATTCATCCTCTTAGAAGAAGAAAATTGTAGATCCTATTAAATATCAAAAGATTGTGCAAATGCCAGGGTGATATAAAGTAGCTAGGAATTAGAGTTTGAAATTAAAGATGTTAATATTGCAAAAATTCACTAATTCGAAGAGTCATGGGTTTATTTTTGTGGAATTGTAGATTAATTTATTCTTGCTCTTTTCCTTCACTTCTTATTCAATCTCCGTCTCTTATTTTTATTTATCTTACTATCCATTCTCCTTAATTCATGGTTTATTTTTTTGAGAAATACTACATAATTTTTTCCACTCTTTTTATCCTTCTAACTCACAACAAACAAACAACAATGCTATAATTCAAATATTTTTCTGTTATTACATCCTCCATCTAATTTTTTTATTTCATTTTATTCATCCAAAAAAAGTTAGCATAAACATTTTATTCCTTAATTATTCCTATTTCCTCTTTTTGTATATTAGGTGACTTAAAGGATGTATAGGATATTCATCTGAAGAAGTTAGTAAAAATGATGAACATAGTAGTAACAAATATTTGTTGTATTGACATGGTCCTCATTTTATTCTATGTTAATTGGGTAGTTATAATAAAAATAAATACTATATATCCCAAGGTTTTAATAAGAATATAGTACATTTATTAATATAAGGTTGAAAGGTTACTAATGACAATATTCAAATTTTCCAGAAACATTACCCAAAATGATCTGCTCAATTTGCTGGAAATAGAAAGTATGACGCTTACATGGGCATTGATGTTTTTGGGAGAAAAAAATTTGGTGGTGGGCAACGAAATGTACGTTCACGTCCAAACTCCAATCTTTTGGGTTGAATGGTTAAAATCCTACTTCGTAAATGTCCTTTAAAATTTTGAAGAATGTGCACTGATTTCACCTTTTTTGCAACTAATGTCTTATGTTAAGAACATTATATAACCTGTATGTGTGTGGGAATGGCAACAATCATGTACCCAATATTCAAGGATTTTCTGTCAATGTCATAAAAGCGATAGTTACTGGACATAGTTAGCATGGTGTGTATTTGAATACATCAACCATAGTATTTATAGAGTTGGTATGGTGTCTATTTTATTATTTAATATGTACCTATAGAGCACTTTGGGATAATTAGCTACAAGAGACAGATTAATCTGTTTGGAAATTCCTTCCATTACCATTGGATATTATGTAATAGAGAAAATAATCCAAGGAGCATTTGGTATAAAAATAACGGAAACTATTCAGATGATGTGGAAATGGACAAGATTCAAATTGAATGGAGGTAGATGAATATTGGGAGTTCACCGTGATTTATTCTAAGTAGTCTGTGGAAGGCTAAGTAAAAGTTTGAGAGTTTCTTTCAACCCTGGTTGATGTAAATGGTGCGAAGACGTGCACTATGTGTATGCTGTAAACATGATTTTGAAGAATTACTAAATGTTCGAGTAGTTATAAAAGTATATAGTATCTTGGATGTTTAATCTGCTGTGTTGCATCTGTTAGTTCACGTAGTTACTATGAGTTGACTATTCCCAACCTTTTAAGGGTGAGCTGATGATTTTGGGAATTTCTTCACGAAGTTCACATATTGATGTATGAAAAAATTCAGTCCTCTTTCTCATATATCTGGTCAGTGCTATTGTGCTAATGACCTAAAAAGTAGAATAAGCTTTTAGTTTTCATAATGGATTCGGTGTGCATATCTGATGATCAGATTGAGAACATACCTAATGCTATAGTGAGTTCCATTAATAGTATATTTTTGAAAAATATTTTAAGTATCATGTGTTATATGATATTTAAAAAATTTCTCAGCTTGAACTAGCATTCAAATGTTTTGTTTTCACAATGTAAATCTCAAATTGATACGATGATTAAGTGTAAATTTTCTTTGCTTCAACAGACAAATATTGCACTTGATATACTGAAGGAAGATGATATTTCAGCTGCCATATTTTCACCTGGATGGGTATATGAAATTTTACCAAAGTCTGATTTTGTGAGGAACCAAAATTGGTAATGTGACATGTTTTCCCTAACGGTTTTGTTATGAAGCTTCAGCATACAGATCCAAGTATATATGTTATTCTTGGCTGGCAACAAGTGTCATAAGTTCTTTATGTTAAAGTCGATAAGTTTATCAGTCATAAGATCGACACCAATGTCTTATATTTTGTAGTTTAAGAGAAATTCAGTATTTGAATTAAGCTAAAAACTCACTTTTTATGTATTATCTAAAATAAACCTCAAAACCTTTTCGTCTGACCTTTTGTATTCCATTTCTTCCATGTTTGCTAATTTGAGTTAATTTGTTTGGGAGTAAGGCAGTAAAACTCTGCGTTCACTTGCTTTTCATAGCTCCAAGCCGTCGATTCTAACAATCCATGTATACAACATATATCACATAGAACAAAATTTAAACAAATGAAGTCGATAACATCAATGGACGTCAGTATACAAAAGCATCACTTTCACAAAAGTATGTTGCTACACATAGTTGTTCCTAACACTTTGTATGATTCTGTACACGCAACACAACCACACTGGAAAAAAACTAAAACTGCATCAAAACAAGAACAAACCAATCCTACCACAACACAAACAACAACTAACTTTGTATACAACTAACCAACTAGCTATTCAGTTTGAACTGACAAGCATTCATCCCTGAGCCTCTTCTTCCCAGTACATGCAACACCAACGCTTTCACCACATCAAGAAGCAGCACCAGTCCTTCATTTTTAAGTGATGGTTTTAAATCAGTTGGTCAATCTAGCGCATAGAAGTAATTTGGTTCGAGTGTAATCTGTTGTCGGTTGACTGTGCCATCTGCGGAAAGGTTTGTTAAGGCTCTAATAAAATTTAGATGAATGGTGAAAATGGATTAGGTCCTTTGGAACATTAGTTCACATACATGTAGAGTGGAGGCAGTGCAATGATGAAATCTTTTATGAGTATGTTTTTGCAAATTAAAATACAGTGCATTTTCTAAGGACCGCAATACAATGTGTATTTTGGTGTGTGTATATATGTTATTTATACTGAATCTACTTTTATATATGTAACGCAGTGTGCAATTTTCATGTATACAAAATTTGCGTTATAGTAAAGTGAATTTGTATTTTTTTTATTTTATTTGAATTTTATTTCAAGAATTGTAGCAGAATGCGCAACTTAATATGCATATTATAAAATATACAGTTTCTAAAAGTGTCGTAAAATATTATGTTTGACCTCTAAATGCTCTAAATGTAAGACTACAATGCACTGTGCAATTTGAATTCCTTGACAATATATAATGTGCATTATTCAGAACGTGTGCATTTCTTACATTTGCAACGCATTTTTTGACAATATAACGGGGAATACAATATTTTGTTTGAATTTGTTATTGAAAATGCACTACTTTTAAGAGCGCGTAAAATAAATTTTCTTTTGTTACAAACAAGTGTTGGCAAGACCATGTATGTGCCCGTTTCGAAAGGTGGTAAAAGGGATGTTCAATCGGGATACTGGCGCATCGTAAACCTTCATTAAGGTAGCGTCATTTTAGAACAATGAAGCGCACATTTATGAGAACACGTTAGAGTGCCTAAACACAACATATGAGAACTTGCATTCATTTTGAACAGCGTTGCAATTCGATTTGCTTGAGAAAGAATTAGCCTGCCAAATAAAATTTAACTTCCTAACCATATGCAAATTATGGTATCATGAGGTTAAAGTAAAAAACATCTTTGATTCAAACTTTGAATTTTTTTTAATCATCTAACGTGTAATCTTTTCACAATCACAAATTTAACAAAAATATAAATGAGTATATTTAATAAAATGTGAATTTAAAAAAGAAAAAAGTACAACGTAAATGATATATGAGAGACTACCGACCATGGATCACTAAAAAGGACAGAGCTAGTGATCTAGCAACAAGACATTGTGATTAGACGCAGACCCACCTGGGCGTGCATATATACTCGTATATATTAATATTATACATCACTACTTTATTTATAACCTGGACCTTAGGCCGATGTTCATATTATGCTTAGGAAATATTAACTGGTTGACCACTTGCTCCTGGAGGTTGGACCACTTGTTGTCGACCAACTCCAGTGAGCGGTTGATCGATCGAGGTGTTAATTCATGCATTAATTTGAATTACCTTTTTTTGTTTTTTTGTCAATTGTCGTCTTTCCCAAACCCTGAATAATAAACTTACTGATGTTGATTTTACAGCAACACTAATTACAATGACAATAAATTGGTGAATCTACATCTCATGATTATCCCAAAAACTTTATATTCAATTTAGGGTTAAATTAACGGGCTATATCAACTCCTATTTAATTTTAGTAATATACTTGACCTAGTTATAGCACAAAAAGGGTTATAACAATTCATATTTGTCTTGTTAAAAAGGGTATAACTTGAATCAATTCATATTTAACATATTACATCAACCTGATCTAGATTATAATTACTGTTAAAGTCCCAATAAACAGTGTTTTCAATTTAATTTTTAAACACTGCTAGATTATATAGGGTATAATAAAATTAATTACATGTATCATCTTAAAATAATGAACCCACTCATCTTAAACCAAAGCTGTTCCCGCTGTAATCTTCTCGAAATCTCCTTCCATTCGCTATAGATCTCCATTTGATTTATCTTATCAATTTCTCTACTTTTTAATTTAATTTAGGTTTGTGAAGAAAGTTTGATTTGAGGAGGAAGAGAAATTTTGACAGAGTGTGAATGTACTCTAATGAAATTAGGGTTCTGACAATTAGTTGGGGTTGTATTTATATGGGTATAGTCTTATCTCAACCATTAGATTAATCATTATCAAATCTAGGCCGTTCGGCTGCCTAAAACCTCATCCATAATCGATGACCGATCAACCACTTGACCGTAAGCGGTCGATCATGAGTGGTTGACCGGTCGCGATCAGGGTGTAAACTGGTGGAACTTCTTAATTAATATATTCTCTATTACTTATTTATTTAATTATTTCTGATTCCAGTTCTTCCAACGTTAATAACTTTTTCATATTAGCTCTGTTTTAAAAATATTATATAGAAAGTTGTTCAAAAAATCGCTACGAGTGCAACGGTCCATGTTTTATAGCCAGATTAAGACATTCAAAAAAAAAAATCCCATTTTGCCCTTATTGTATTTAAATTTAGTTCTTTTATTTAAATTCCTAGTTTAAATTATGGAGTGTTACATCAGTATCTTTAGTTATTTCCCTATTGTAGCACCGTGCATATTTCTCTCTCGCTTTCAGAATAGCCTTCCAAGTTATTGAAACAATGTTATCAGTTGTCATTTGCTTGAAATCCCCTCGAATGTACCTCTGTCTTATCCTCGTAGCCTGGAAGCCTTTTGAGTTTATGATCTTCCATGATTATCTTATTGTGAAAACTTTTCTCATGTCCTTTAATCTTCAAGACCTACTTCACCCTCTTCTTTGGGACTACCTAGACTGTCGTAGCTTATCTTATGCATGCCTCCTTTACATATAAAGTCTGCACATACAAATTCAATTTTCTCTATCGAACAGTTAGAAAGTTAAATATTTAGAGCCAAAAGTTCGCTTTGCTTGAATGATAGCATGCACCAGATCAATTCTACGCACAAGTGATAAGAGTCTAGAACTCCTAACTTATAGCTTCTCTCTTATTTTTTAATCAGTTTATCGCAATATCCAGCTATAAAGGATCAAGGTACTCCAAGATACTTGACTGGAGTTTCCTCTCCTTAACATTAAGAATTTGAAAAATGTCAACTCTCCTAGTGTTGTGCATATTCAGATAGCATTTTTTATGTTCGATATGTTTGAGCCTTGTGTTCTCCTCTAGGTTGTGAAATATATTTTTGATTGTGTTTGCTATTTCTATGCTTGAATTTATACAAATGATTAGGTCATCTGCATATAAGAGTAACTAACTATAGTTGGAAGCTATGAATTATTTGAATCATCTTGTTATGGTAGACCAATTCCATTTGGAGGGTAAAATATTCCATTTCCACTTCAAACAGGTAAGGTGACAGGTGATCTCCTTGCTTAATCTCTCTATTGTTAGTGATAAAACCTTTGAGGAAACCACACTGTTATCAAAATAGGGGTAGGTATTACTACACTCATAGACTAGGATTGTGAATTTCTCAGTGAACCCTATACTTTTAAGCATATTTGTTGGGTCAAAAAGTCACACAACACCCCAAATCGACTAAAAACAAGGAAAAATAATTAAAAACGAGAATAAAGTAGCAAGAACCCAAGATTTTTATAGAGGTTCGGCCTCAAATCACAATGATGCCAATTTAATTTTATTACTTTACGATTTATCATGAGTACAAATAAATTACAATGATTTCAATTTTAGAAAATAGAGTAATCTCGGGTCTGACAGCAATTCGTGATAAGGGATGTAGTATAGAGGAAGTGAGAGTGATGAGCTAGAGCAAAAGTTCAAGAGTGTGAAAATTCCTCTTTACATTGCTCTAATTTCCATATTTATTGTCGAAATCCTCCCTATAGTCATTAGATCATGGCAGAATAGGCCAGAGTTCATATCCGCCAAGCCAGGAAGGGAGAACAATTCAAATCTACTAAAATCATGTTGGTACTGACCAAAATATGGTCAGCATTGAGCACATTTGCTTGTCATCAAGGTGCATGTTATCCCATACTTGTCTACATCTCAAGCTTCCAAACTCAAAGGCGAGCCCTATTTTGAAATCAACTCTATACTGATCGTAATTATGGTCAGTACCGACCACAATGCACTTGCTCCTGGCCTCTTCAAATTTTTTGTGTTTCTTCACTCCAATATCCCAAGCATTCCCCTAAGTTCTTGATCCATTTCATCTTTGTTTCAAAGTCCAGATTCACATAGATGTTGCTCGGTTCAAATGTTAGATAATACTTGCCCTCCAAAGTATGCTTTTGTAAATATAAAACATGCTTTGGATCAAGACAAACGGTATATTCTTAGTTGCACAAGAGTCACTGGTCAACCATTCATCATTTTCAAAGCATTTGTCCATTCCAATAAAATTGTTTATCACCTCAAGTAGTTGGTGCACAATTCTTTTCCAACAACAAGGTTGGAGTTCTTTAATTTTTGAAAGCAGTGTCGTGTTTCGATCAGGTAGTCGTTCCTTTCTAAAAAAATTGGTAATAAAAACATGTCAGTATCGAACATATCATGTGGGCATCGACATGATTCCAAACATATGATATATAAGTTCCTACACGTAGAAACATTTCATTCACTTGAATTCATTTGCCAAGAATACCACTTTCTTTTTCAGCCTTAACCTTCGATTGTTGTTACCTTCCAATCCTCGACAACAATGCCACCATAATATCTAGCATCGTCACAGTTCAATTTTTTTGTTGTGACACCATCCATGACTTTGCCCCATTTTGCCTTATTATCACCACTATCAATTCGACACCAAAATTAATTAAATCGACATTTATTTTCAAGATCCATATATTGGTGAATTATCGACAACAAACTTGGGGTCATAGGTTCTGACAGCCTTGTCGCTGCCATTATCGTGTTAAGCCATCATCATGAATCTATGGTCATCCTTGTGCCGAAGTTTCATATAGCAGGGTCAAGTTGTAATGATGGTTTTGGGTATGATTGAGATTAAGTCCAAGCAAACATCAAGCATTTTCAAGTTTTCACCCAAGCATTCTTTCCAAGGCCTTTTCTTGACTTTACATGTGCAACAAATCCTCGAACAAAAGTGGTGCAATTTCCCTTCGTCAAACCTTTGGTTGATGGTGGATCGAAGGCTCGATTCCGATGAGATGCTTTTAAGGAACGGCCGCGCCGAATTCTCTTCGACGTCTATATGGAATATACATGTCAACACTTCATGATGCTCTTCACAATCGTTTGTTACTTCAAAGAAAACTCTGCTTCACTCCGGACAATGGTTTCATTCTTGTACACTTGGTAAGATCCAACACACTGTTAGTCATGCGACAGAGCTTGCTTGTGAATACGAGCAGGCTATCTATACAGAGTGTTCACTTATACCATGCTCCGAACAAATTATACACACTGCATAGAATGACACTTCACAATGCCTCGGTATAGGTACAAAAATTGATTGGTCATGACACGTCAATATCTGTTGGATTTTGTACATCGGCTATAAGAGTTTTAATTAAAATAATTCATTAAAGTAGAGAATACCTAACCGCCTTCTCTATTAAAGTTTTCAGTTCATAATGACTAGACGATCTCCTCGCCTTAAGTCAGGACTTTCCCTTTTACCCATCCAAAGGGGGCTCTTATACTTCCTAACCTTCTGCATTTACTCCATATGGAGCCAAGAATTCAATAACTCCAGAACTCCAATTACAAGTCTTTCAATTGCACGACCCCATTATCAAGCTTCTCGATAGATGAACGACCTGTATCAATGGTCTTAGATAACCCTTAGGACAAACAACATCTAAGTTAAGAGTAGATTCGCTACATTCAATTCATTTCAAAAATAAGATTCCTAAGGACGAGGTTCTCCATCCAAAAATCAACTAACGAGCTCATCTTCCACTATCGGCTATACGTCATACAATAAATATGTGTGCTTATCTTGAGCCATGCCATCATTTAGTAACTTCATCAAATTCTTTCTTCAAGTAATCGGAATGGCATCCACCCAAGTACATCTCAATGGCTATGCCTTTCTCGATTTTTCTTACATCCTTTTCATAGTGCAGTTAAATCGTCCTCCCACTTTCGAAGAGCTCACTTTCCTTTTGAGTTTCAAGAAAAGATCAGATTTGCCTTCCCTGTTAGTAGTTGATGCCTTCAACCACTACAAGGTCATTGAGACACTTCACAACAAGCGTAGCTACTTGAAGTGTGGGTATTTCTTCTATCACTGCCCCCAATGTTTCAATTGCTTCTCATATTCTGGCTGTTGATCTCATTATTCAATGTCCTTTCCATATTTGGGTTTTCTTTAACCAAGCTTCTAACTTCCTTTTTGTATCCTTTACACATCTTCTTAAAAGAGAACTCAACGATCAGCACACTAATACTCTAGAGTTTCTATAGAGGGTTGAGTATGAAAATCATACCTTCTTATCATATGACGAATGCCCTCCATTGCTAGTATCATCTTCCATACAATGGCAGGAGCATCATTCCTAATAGAATTTCCCCAGAGAAATCTCGAGCCTCATGTGCCACTCTGCCTAGCTTGTTATTTCGACGATGAATATAAAGGGGATGTAGATGGTCAAGGTGGCAATCCATACATTGGGGATGAGGAAAGAAGAGAAGAAGATAATTTTGAAGGAGGTGAAGGAAGAAAGGAAAGAGGAGAGGAAGAAGGAGGAGACAAAAAGGAAGACAAAGATGGCGATGATGGAGATTACAGTATCAGTGGGGATGAATCATACAGGATATATCTCCCAAGGGCATCACCGTCATAGTACCTTCCTGACCGAAGCGATTAGTGTGACGACCCGCCTTTCATTCCATAGAAAGAAAGACGTATCATTATTAAGAAAGAAATAGGTAGAAAAAGGAATAGATAGAAAGAAAGAAACAACAACATCAGAGTCTCACGGCGAAAACGGAACAAAATATAATATCACATAACTATACATAGTCATTACATCAGAGTACACAGTTATACAACTTCATTACATGAGACAGTCGTGAAGACCTGTTTATTCCATTACATTCCAAAATATAACAGACAAACTACACTACACAGCGGAAAGAGATAGATAGATATGTCTAGACTCTGCTCCAAGCTTCTCCAAAATTCATCATGCCAAACCTGATCACTAGACTACTCCTAAAAATTTGAGCACCCAAGAGTTTAAGAAAACAAAATAAACTCCGGATTAGACATGGGTCTGGTGTGAGCAAATGGTTAAGTTGTTTAACTTGAAAAACCTTTGAAAATAAAAGGTATCTCGTAAGACTCTCTACAAATAAACATGGACAAGTTTTTACCTTACGATAACCAAAATATTTGATAGGAAATCCAGTTATATTATAATAGTGTCTAGGGTTTTCAAATAAATATTCACATAGCCGAAATTGTTACATTCATTAAATTCCAGCATACTAGCCGCTAAGTGGGTTATACGATCAAAACCATAAAGGAAACGCATGGATAATGGATTCCATACAATGGCAGGGCTACTAGGGTACCGCCCGTCATAGTACGTGGCCTAGATCACCGTACCGAGGATCCATCATGATCCTCTGCATCACAAAGCCGTAGCTATCCCTTACTAGATAGTCCGAATAAGATGACCCCACGGTTGTGGCCAAACAACCGCCCACACAGCCGAAATAAAAAGCGACCTCTAGACGGGGAAAATCTTATCCTACTTGGGTGCTACCCTCTTAGCCTTGCGTGCACCTCCCCCATTTTAGCCATTCTCGGTTGATGAGGCTTGAGGCTACGATTACCTTTTAAGAACACATCTTGGAATGCTCATCGTCCTCCATTGACGATGGTATGATAGCATTCATCCATAGAAGTTCGTTCCGGGTTCAAATGAAACCGAATGAATTATCTCATTATACTCATTTTTGAATCACCCTCAGAGTTAACGACAGTAACCCTTGCACTCAGAAACTCCATCTCGATCTTCACTTGAGATTTCATGACCTATTGTTTAACTTGGATCGATGTGGTTTTTGGATAATCAAATTTAATATCCAATCCCGATTTCATCGAAATCCAAGCGTAGTTTTAAAGGTCAAGTTGTTTAAGGTTTAAACAATTCAATTCAATACTTTGAATTCACACCACATTTATCACAGATAAATAACATACATTTATCACAGATATATCCAATATCGCATCACAGAATATCACAGATAATCAAACTATAGATATCAATCAATCCAGACATTCTACCCAAACAATCATCCAAGAGCAAGAATTATTAATCCATATTATAATTAATGTAATTAACTTCAAATTAAATTAATTGCTTAAGAATTAATTACTTAATCATCCATTAATTAATTACAACTATTTAAAATTAATCATTCTTAAATTACCTTATAAACCAATTAATTAATCTTTAATTACAGATTAATTAACCTTTAATTATTAATTAATAAACTTTAATTATTGATTAATATTCCTTAATAACAAATTAATTAATCCTTAATTACCAGTTAATCAATCCTTAACTACCAATTGATTGATCTCTGATTACTTAATTAATTAATGCTTAATTAATTAATGCTTAATTACAATTTAATTAATCCTTAATCACTTAATTGATTAATATTTAATTATAAATTAATTAACCTTAATTACTTAATTAATTAATTCTTAATTATCAATTAATTAATTTCTAGTTAATTAGTTATACCCCTAATTTATAATTTAATTAATCCTAAATTATTAACTAATTAAATTAATTAATTACTCTTTAATTACATTATTAATTTAATAATTTTTAAATTATGAAAACCTTAATTAACTTTTAAGATAAGCCATTATCCTTTATTAATTAACAAATTATCATTAACATATTTAAAACATTTTATCTTTATAATTAACTTACTTAACTAAACCATTTAATTTAAGTTTCAAAATATAATAAACATTTAACAAATTAATGTTAACAAATTATATAACTTCCTTAAATCAATTACATAAAAACATTCATTTTATAAAGAATAGATTTAAGAAAAAGTTTAAAACTAGATTTCATTTTAAATTTAAAACTTACTTTTATTTAAAATTTAAAACTTGTTAAACTTACTTCGGGTCCAATCCGACTTCTACCCGAGACCTACCCCGAGTACTATTCCTTCCCTTTACATTTTTTAAAAAACAAGTTAAAAACTTTAAATCTTGGACACAAGTAAACACACACGAGCTTACATGAAACTAACCTGAGACATTTGTTGAATATGCGCTTATATGATTTTTGTTTGATGATAATAAACATATATACATTCATTTAAATGTATTTGTTAATATACTATTTTATTTTCACTGATTAAATAAATATTTGTTAAATAAAATAAATAACACGGAATTTGAATTCAAACGAATATTTTATTCAAACAAATATTTATTACAATTTTGAATAGTACAAATTCAAGCTCTCATTATACATATACAATTTTGATTCTAATTACATCACAATTCAATTTACATAAATTCCTCACTACATACCACTCACACTCGTAGTATTTATCTTCAACTTCATTCCAGTTAGAATCCAGCATCCGAGCAATCTACAAAAATATTCACTAACGCAGTAAAATTGAAAAAGAAATAATTTTGCAGTATAAAATAAAATATGAATTTTTGAAAATAATATTTGCCTTAGTTATTTGGGTTGTTCGTCATGATCTATATTTGAATTCATCACACACGAACAATGTGACATGCACAGTGTATTACTGTACATGCCACAAGGCCGTGCACACCGATATACACTTGATAATGTTACAGGGATAGGTGAGCGCATAAGGTCAAACCCGAGCTATTAGCTGGATTCAACACAGGGCAGTTGTACAGGCTACGAATTCAAGCAATGCAAACTATATCAAACAGTGGCAAATGCATGTACATTGATGCACACATCCATGAACACACATAAATGGTCAAAACTCAAGAATCAAGTGTCGACTAGTCCAATATAAACAAGACCAGTATAATCACAAATGAACAAAACTATTTGCAAATTGAATCGGACTAAAATACCAGACCAAACTGTATCAAGAAACCAAAACCAGAAAAGTACACAAACATAACCACATACATGGCCAGAACCAAGGCAAAAATATGTACAGCATGAACAAGATATGTACACAAGGCATGGGGGCACTGGACTACAGCACGACCAAGTATGGAAGTGACTCAAAACAGAGAGTACAATATGAAGACGTCAAGTAGAGCAACAATGCACAGACTCAAGGCAATAAAGAATGGCCAGAACCAAAACTTGACTACAAGAACAACATGGAATCAAAGTGAAGATCAAGTAAAGCATACATATGATGCAAGACCAGAGAACTGCACAAGTAACCAAAGCAAACAGAGGTGGCAATATGAAACAGCTACAACTCAAATGCAAATACCACAAATCCGGACTGAATGATGAACCAACTACACAATTCGAAGCACAATGCACATATAGCAGTAAAGTACACAAGCCAATCCAAACAACAGCAAGCAGATGCCAGCTAACCGGCATATGAACAACTACAACAGGTCAGGGAAGCAACAATTGTACAGAGGCAAAAATCACTTCACCAAAGTACAACTGAAATCAAGATCAGCATTGAAACAAAGATGACCAGAAATTCAAGAAGCCAGAATTATAAAAATTGGAACAAGTCAAAAATCAAGTCGAAGTCAAACATTATCAGCATCAAGCCAAAGCCGTGATCAAAATTTCAATGTTGAACAAGTCAAAGTCGAAACCGTGGTAACAAAGAAAATTGACCAAGTTAAACATCACTACCGTAAAATTCAAGTAAATAGAAGAAGTAAGAATCAATCCCAAACATCCAAGTAAATACGAATGGCCGATCAAACAGGATTGAATAAATCAAATATATTTTGTGCGAACGAAAGACTAGGGGATCGAACCCTATAAATTGAAATCATCATCGGCAATTTTTGGGTATCGAATTCAAGCAAGCATAAAATCAGTAAAGCAAAAGCATATAATTACATACCGAAGCAAGGAAAGAATTCGATCAACGAAGCCGCCGAAGTAAGCAACAAGCATTCGATCGAACAAGACTTCACGCAATTTACCACTGATTCGATCAATTTAGATTCGGCGCTTCAGAAAACCCTAATTACAGATCGAAGAGAACGAAGCCCCAAAACAATTTGCAAGAGGAACGGCCACCATTATTCACGAAAAGGAAGAGAGGAAATAAAAGTCGAACGGGGCCGCTATCACAAAAACAACGGGCCGAACTCAAAAATATAAGAAGAGCAAAGGGCCGGCCATTTTATAAAAGGGGTTTTTATTTTAGGGTTATTTTAATTTAAATTGTTTTTAATTTGTATTTTCTTTTTTAAAACCATTTAATTTTCTAGTCGTGTGACTAGGGGACAAGCTACGTGGCGTAGCTTGAGAATTCGCAACTCAGTGGCTGAGTTGTGGCAGGGTTTTAAGCGTAGAGTTAGATTTAGTCGATAGAGGGTGTCGCGAGTTTACGTGTGTAAGCGAGGGACTATCTAATTTCTAGTAGAAACCTTGGGGGTAGCACGTAGGCAGGGTTTTGCCGAAGCTGGGTAAATTGTGCGTCGTTCTATTTCTGCATTTATTATTCTGCTATTATCTGTGCTGCTATTGTTCTGTGATCTGTGTTGAAATAATTTTATAAGCTTCCGCAATTAATTTTTATAATTAACACCATCACCCTATTCACCCCCCTCTAGGTTGGAATCGATCCTACAAGTGGTATCAGAGCTAGGAATAAAAGCCGTTTTTGTTTTAAAAATTTGATTTTACAAACACCAATTTTTATTTTAAAAAGTTGAATTTTTAAAATGGCTTCTTTTAATACTGCTTTTGCTGAGGGTCAATCCATAGTTAGACCACCAATGTTCAATGGTGAATATGCTTACTGGAAAAATAGGATGGAAATTTTTCTGAAAACCATTGACGCATGGAATATTGTTGAGACGGGTTATAGAATACCAACTATAATTGTAGATAATCAGGAAATAGAGAAACCAAAGGAACAATGGACAGAACTAGAAAACAAATTACAAAATACTAATGCTAAAGCTATGAATTCTATTATCTTTTCATTGGATCAATTTGAATTTAATCGTGCCTCACATTGTCTAACTGCGCAGGAAATATGGCACACACTAGAAGTGTCTCACGAAGGAACATCTCAAGTCAAAGAATCTCGCCTTGCCATGCTAAGTAGCGAATACGAGAACTTCACAATGTAGAAGGAAGAAAATGTCAAAGAGATGCATGGACGACTTTCCAATATCGTATACAAATCAAAAGCTCTCGGAAAAACATACACCGAATTGGAAATAGTCCGGAAAATCCTCAGAGTCCTTCCACGAGCTTTGAAGCAAAAGTAACTGCCATTCAAGAATCGAAAGATTTAAAACAACTCAAAGTTGAAGAACTCATCGGAAATCTCACCACATATGAGCTAGAGATAAAATTCAAAGAAGAGCGTGAAGAAGGAGATACTCGAAAGAAATTGATAGCTCTCAAAGGAACAACTAAAAGTGATGACGATGACGATGATGATGGTGCAGAAGAACTAGAGCTGTTAATAAGGAAATTCAAAAAATGGAATCAGAAACATGGAAATTCAGCTCTAAACCAAAAGTTAAAAAACAGAATAGCCAAAGCATTAGACCACTCAGAAGAACAAAAGATTATTTGTTATAATTGCAACAAACCCGGTCATATCAAGCCCGATTGTCCACAAATTAAATTCAGCCGTGGAAAGAAACAGAAAAAGAAAAGTTTTGCAGCCACTTGGGATGAAATAGACAAGGATGATCAAAGCACTGGCAGTGAAAACGAAAAGGCAGAATTGTGTCTTCGAGGTGATACAACTGACAGTGACGATGACGAGCCAAGGGAGGTATCAAAACTTACCCATTTTGAGTTGATTATTCATTTCTATGAAGTAAACGGCTGTTTTGAACGACTTAGGGAAAAATTCGCTAAACTTGAATCACAAAAGACTCTTTGATAGAATTGAATGAACAACTTGACCAATTAGTTAAAACCTATCAAAGTAGGATCACTAAGTGTGATAAGTGTCCAACATTCGAAGAAGAAATTAAAAAAATCAGAAATCAATATAAAATCACTTGAAAATGAAATTCTAATTTTAAAAGAGAATGAAAATTCTAGAAGAGAAAATTTAATTAAAAAGTGCACACAATTGTTAAATGAAAATGAATCTCTCAAAACGCAAGTCCAACAATTGTCAATGACTTTAGATAAATTTTCAAAAAGTGAAAAATCGTTGAATATGATATTAGAAAAGCAAACTGTTAATACGGTTAGAAAAGGACTTGGATATAATCAATCTAAAATTGTTGAAAACAAGATTAATCAAGAAAATTCAATGTGCACAATTTGTAGAAAATATGGACACAATCACAATAATAGTTGGTATAGACCCAAACATGTGAAAACTATACAATTTGGGTTCCAAAAGGCACAAATATAAAATCTCTCAAAGTTAAACATATTTGGGTGCCGAAGGGAACAATTATAAATAGTTTTGGGTCTTTACAAAATTGTTTTTCAAAATTTTCTGCCACTAACAACCATGGACCTATAAAAACAAATAGGTCACATAAATCTTTCATCGTGTAGGTGTGGTGGCAAGCTAAGGAACAACAACAATGTTCTCTGGATTTTGGTTGTTCCAGAAACACAACGAGCGACAAAGCCAAGTCCTTAGCCTACTAAAAAGGTGACAGAATCACAATGGAAAATGACAAAAAATATCGTAAAGGTAAAAACAGGTAAAGGTATATTTATTTGTACGATATATTAAATGTGATAATCTGCACCATATTCTGAATTAAAATCAGCCAATATTGAGATGATGAAAAGATGATGATTTTGATTCTGACTTATTCAACATAGTTGGCCAAATTATATTCTTATGCCAAAAGCACTATGAAATTTTCTAGATTCTTTGATTTACTTCATATATATCAGTTTGGATTAAAAATAGTGTTTTGTTAGATGATAATACATTTGGTTATAATATGGCTAACTCTTTATTCAAGGTTTTTGATTATTTACACGGCTTCATTTCAAATTCAAGAGAATGTCATTTAAATTGCTGTTAAAATTGAGTTTGAAATTTTTTGGTGCACACTTCATGGTTTGGTCAATCAAATTCAATTAATGATGATTTGAGTGAAAGAGAAATTCAGATGCAGATTACACTGGTAATCTAGTTGTTAGAAAAATTACTAGTTGAACGTGATTTTTGTTGAGACATTTAGTAAGTGCATCGTTTTTCAAAGAAAATATATGCATATTTTTCATTTCAAATAATTTTCAAAAAGCAGAAAATTTTCTTATAAAACCCCCTCGAGAAAATCATTTTTGATCATATTTTCAGATTAGTCATTTTGTAAAATTGATTTCATAATTATTTTTGAATTTGATTTTTAAATGACTATTTTGACTAATCTGACTCCCAAATAATTATCGAAAAGATAAATAGTGATTGAAAAAGTGATGAGTGTTGATATTTATCATATATTATGACTCGAGATGGTATAATTAGTAAATTTCTTTAGAAATTTAAACAAGAGTTATAAAACTTTTGTTGGTAAAAATTCCATGACCATTTCTATATCTATCATATTTCTAAACGACCATCACTCATCAAAATCTATATAGTTTGTCGATATGTGGTACTTTAAAACAGAAATCGTTCGTTTTTCATATTTACATTTTTTTTAAAAAAAAAGGAGAAAAGGAAAATAATAATAATAATAAATACCAAAGTATTCACTCTCATTTAAAAGTCCTCACGGTTATGCATGGGTGAATTACTTGGAATTTGTTATGTGCTTCCATGCTCATTTAAAAGTCCTCACGGTTATGCATATATGGCACGCATATCAAAAGTTGATTTTTAAAATAAGCAAGTTGATTCTAATCCCATTTAAACGTCTCACGGTTATGCATGGTTAGAAGATACTTGAATTCATTTTTTTAAAATAAAGTAAAATTGGAATACTACTAATCTCATTTAAAAGTCCTAACGGTTATGCATGGTTAGTAGATATTCAAATTCCTCATATAAATATACCACAAATAGACACAACTCTATGGTTTTGTATGATGACATCATTCCCATCACTCTAAAAGTGGAATATGCGTCTAACAAAATATTTATGATTTTTGTTTGATTTTTTATTGAAATTTAATATTTATATTCAATTGAGTTTTAATGTTGAATTAATATCGATCACCTTATCTCTATTTTCTCTAACACTATTATTCTTTTGCTGATAACAAAAGGGGGAGAGAAAAGTTAAGATTTTGTCAAATAAAATCAAGCAAAGGTCAAATAATTTTCCATTTGCATCTAGGCTCATTTGCATATTCTTATTTGTATGCATATATGTAGGGGGAGCTTTGTGTAGAGAGGAAGCATTTAAATAGGGGGAGCAATTAGAGCATATCAATGATCAAATACATTTAATATATTCAAAATATTAAATATATGTTTGTTATCATCAAAAGGGGGAGATTGTTGAATATGCGCTTATATGATTTTTGTTTGATGATAATAAACATATATACTTTCATTTAAATGTATTTGTTAATATACTATTTTATTTTCACTGATTAAATAAATATTTGTTGAATAAAATAAATAACACGGAATTTGAATTCAAACGAATATTTTATTCAAACAAATATTTATTACAATTTTGAATAGTACAAATTCAAGCTCTCATTATACATATACAATTTTGATTCTAATTACATCACAATTCAATTTACATAAATTCCTCACTACATACCACTCACACTCGTAGTATTTATCTTCAACTTCATTCCAGTTAGAATCCAGCATCCGAGCAATCTACAAAAATATTCACTAACGCAGTAAAATTGAAAAAGAAATAATTTTGCAGTATAAAATAAAATATGAATTTTTGAAAATAATATTTGCCTTAGTTATTTGGGTTGTTCGTCATGATCTATATTTGAATTCATCACACACGAACAATGTGACATGCACAGTGTATTACTGTACATGCCACAAGGCTGTGCACACCGATATACACTTGATAATGTTACAGGGACAGGTGAGCGCACGAGGTCAAACCCGAGCTATTAGCTGGATTCAACACAGGGTAGTTGTACAGGCTACGAATTCAAGCAATGCAAACTATATCAAACAGTGGCAAATGCATGTACATTGATGCACACATCCATGAACACACATAAATGGTCAAAACTCAAGAATCAAGTGTCGACTAGTCCAATATAAACAAGACCAGTATAATCACAAATGAACAAAACTATTTGCAAATTGAATCAGACTAAAATACCAGACCAAACTGTATCAAGAAACCGAAACCAGAAAAGTACACAAACATAAACACAGACATGGCCAGAACCAAGGCAAAAATATGTACAGCATGAACAAGATATGTACACAAGGCATGGGGGCACTGGACTACAACACGACCAAGTATGGAAGTGACTCAAAACAGAGAGTACAATATGAAGACGTCAAGTAGAGCAACAATGCACAGACTCAAAGCAACAAAGAATGGCCAGAACCAAAACTTGACTACAAGAACAACATGGAATCAAAGTGAAGATCAAGTAAAGCATACATATGATGCAAGACCAGAGAACTGCACAAGTAACCAAAGCAAACAGAGGTGGCAATATGAAACATCTACAACTCAAATGCAAATACCACAAATCCATACTACATGATGAACCAACTACACAACTCGAAGCACAATGCACATATAGCAGTAAAGTACACAAGCCAATCCAAACAACAGCAAGCAGATGCAAGCTAACCGGCATATGAACAACTACAACAGGTCAGGGAAGCAACAATTGTACAGAGGCAAAAATCACTTCACCAAAGTACAACTAAAATCAAGATCAGCATTGAAACAAAGATGACCAGAGCCAAATTACACAGGGGCCAGAAATTCAAGAAGCCGGAATTACAAAAATTGGAACAAGTCAAAAATCAAGTCGAAGTCAAACATTATCAGCATCAAGCCAAAGCCGTGATCAAAATTTCAATGTTGAACAAGTCAAAGTCGAAACCGTGGTAACAAAGAAAATTGACCAAGTTAAACATCACTACCGTAAGATTCAAGTAAATAGAAGGAGTCGGAATCAATCCCAAACATCCAAGTAAATACGAATGGCTGATCAAACAGGATTGAATAAATCAAATATATTTCGTGCGAACGAAAGACTAGGGGATCGAACCCTATAAATTGAAATCATCATCGGCAATTTTTGGGTATCGAATTCAAGCAAGCATAAAATCATAAAAGCAAAAGCATATAATTACATACCGAAGCAAGGAAAGAATTCGATCAACGAAGCAGCCGAAGTAAGCAACAAGCATTCGATCGA
This sequence comes from Allium cepa, assembly GCA_030765085.1. Lineage (NCBI taxonomy): Eukaryota > Viridiplantae > Streptophyta > Magnoliopsida > Asparagales > Amaryllidaceae > Allium > Allium cepa. The sequence goes on along the minus strand of CM060931.1, from coordinate 554,750,066 downwards.
ACAAGACTTCACGCAGTTAACCACTGATTCGATCAATTTAGAGTCGGCGCTTCAGAAAACCCTAATTACTGACCGAAGAGAAAGAAGCATCAAATTTGCAAGAGGAACGACCACCATTATTCACGAAAAGGAACAGAGGAAATAAAAGTCGAACGGGGCCGCTATCACAAAAACAACGGGCCGAACTCAAAAATATAAGAAGAGCAAAGGGCCGGCCATTTTATAAAAGGGGTTTTTATTTTAGGGTTATTTTAATTTAAATTGTTTTCAATTTGTATTTTCTTTTTTAAAACCGTTTAATTTTCTAGTCGTGTGACTAGGGGACAAGTTACATGGCGTAGCTTGAGAATTCGCAACTCAGTGGCTGAGTTGTGGCAGGGTTTTAAGCGTAGAGTTAGATTTAGTCGATAGCGGGTGTCGCGAGTTTACGTGTGTAAGCGAGGGACTATCTAATTTCTACTAGAAACCTTGGGGGCAGCACGTAGGCAGGGTTTTGCCGAAGCTGGGTAAATTTTGCGTCGTTCTATTTCTGCATTTATTATTCCGCTATTATCTGTGCTGCTATTGTTCTGTGATCTGTGTTGAAATAATTTTATAAGCTTCCGCAATTAATTTTTATAATTAACAACATCACCCTATTCACCCCCCCCTCTAGGGTGAAATCGATCCTACAACATTACCCTCGTTTCCTCGAGCCACACCCGAGTATGCTACCTCTTCCCAAAACACAATATCACCGACACCACCCAACCATTTGTGCACATGCACCATCAATCGCCAGAGCTCCGCCTCCAAGACCACCACCGACAAGTCCCCTTCGATCACCTCTAGCCATCTGACCACCCAGAAACTCCTGTCTAACTCGAAAACGAAATCGAGCTATCTCGATCAAACCGGCACAACAAACATCACCAGAAAACTGCCTCGAACTTCCGGCGCCGACCACCAGCGTTCCTGAAATTCCAGCCACACCCTCTCCAGCCATCCATACAACCATTCCCCCAAGTCCGATGCAACTCGATTCACTATAGACGCCGCAGCAACCCAAAACCAGACCTCAACCAAACTTAGGGCTTAAACCCTTCTCCGACCAATTCCCGCCGCCATGGTGGCTAAGAAAACCTCCACCCATTTTTGCCAAGCTCGCGTTCACCCTGACCTCCTCCGGTGAAGTTCCTGACCACCTCGAGTACCTTGATCACCAGAATTTGCTCAAAGTTCAATTTCTATCATCATCGAAATGCTCATTCGATACAATACTATAAATCCTGATTTTCTTTTTAAAAATCATATTTTTCAAAGTCGATTCAAGTTATATACTTGAATCAGCAAATCAAAATGTTAGATTTTAACATGTTTTAAAATTCTTACTGTAATATCTTGATTTCCGGAGATATTCAAACTTGTTTAACTTGAATACATTTTAAAATCTTGATTTATGTTTAAACAAACATATTTTGTTTGAAAATCAGAACTTATTAAAGAATAGATGAAGAGACTTTGAATTTTGATCAAAATTTTAAGCTTTGTAACTAAAAATAGAGATGACACAGATACATCAGACAAGCACACTTCTACACCTTCATATATATAGGAATTACACTTATATATACACATGCAAAGCATAATTCATCTCAGAAATCCACATGCAATAGATTTTTATTTACTTATGCTTTTTAAATAAAATGTTTACCCACCTGTTAATGTACAGAGAGCTTTTGAAACAGTTTTGAAATTTGAAAACTTGAATTGCTTTGATCTCAAAAATCTTATTGCTGGAAACTTGTTACTGGAAATCTTTTGTTGTTGAGATGATTAAGATATTGAAAACTAAGATGATCAAGGCTTTTGATTTTAGGTTGAAGTATTGCTGTTAGAATATTTAAGGTAGTTGAATAAGTTGTTTTTGTTTTTAATTCTCAGGTTTGTAGATTAAATTACAGGCTTGAGTTTACTTGCTTTTGAAAATGAGAAGATCGGAAAAGAAATGAAGTGAAGAGATATATGTTTATATAGACTAAATTTATGGTTATTAAAAATAAAATAAAATAAAAATAGTGACACTTGTTAAAAAATCTAACGTTTGCCATTTACATAAATTAATCACATTGAACTTGTACTAAGATGATTTCATAAATTACACTTGTAATTTTACATGAGTTTATTAATTTTTAAATATTTATATAAAGCTTTTGTATTTATTTTACTATTTAATAAAGACTTTCTTAATTTATGTAAATAAAATTCTTTAAGGAAAATAATATAAAACAAACTATATACTAATAAAAATCATACATACATATATATATTTTTAAGTCCAAAATATTTTAGGAGATATATCTTTTGAAATTTCAAATTTAAATTCAAATTCAATTTTAAAATTCAATTTAAAATAAACTTATATATATAAACAAACAAATATTTAATTTGAAAATAATAGTTCTATTTTAAAATCTATCTATAACTATATTTAGAAACAACACATTATTATTATTGTTTGAAACTAACAATTTTGCTAATTTTGAATAATTTATAAAGGGGATTATCATATTTTAAATTGCTTGAAATTCCGGATATCACGTTCCTTCCCCCTTAAAAGAATTTCGTCCCCGAAATTTTAAAAAAAAGATAATCCAAAACTTTTTATTCCAAATAATCCAAGCATACATATCAACTATACACTAATACCAAACAAACAGTTCATCCAAACGAACATTACTTGCTATCCGGATAAGCTTTCCTAAAACTATCCAGAGTTTCCCAGATATAATCTCTGGGATCCTCGCTCCACTGCACCTTGACTAGATTCACCATCTTGTTTCTGAGTTGCTTCTCATCTTGATCAACGATCTAGACAGGATGCTAGACAAAAGATAAGCCTGGTTCGATCTCCAAGTTTTCTTCCACTGCTGGCTCTACAACAAGAGATGGGTCATGCACGTATTTCCTCAGGTGAGATATGTGAAAAACATTGCGAATTCCCGCCATCTGGACTGGCAATTCAATCCTATAGGCTATAGCACCAATCCTCTTAAGCACTCGGAACGATCCAATATACCTTGGGAAAAGTTTTTCCGTTTACCGAATCTTATCGCTCCTTTATTCGAGGAAACCTTGACAAAGACCAGATCTCCAACTTCAAATTCCAATTGTCTTCGTCTCTTGTCCGCGTAACTCTTCTGGCGATCCTGCGCTGTTTTCATTCTCTTCTTGATAAGCTCTACCTTCGCAGATGCCTCACGGATCAAATCTGGACCAAGAACAAGACGATCGCCTGACTCTACCCAACAGGATGGTGATCTACAAGGTCTTCCATACAAAGCTTCATAGTGTGCCATCTTGATACTCGCCTGATAACTATTATTGTATGAGAATTCCACTAAATGTAGATGGTTGTAATATCCCCGAATTTTAGCCAAGTTTAATTTGACAATTAATTTAATTTTGGAATTAAATTGTGAGTTTATTTATGAATTAAAATTTTTGGAATAAATAAAATTTTAGATTATAAATAGAATTTTGGTTTGAAATTTAAGGATAAGCAATTTATAAATAAAAATTGGACTTAAAATAAATATATTGAAAATAAATTGGATTTGAAATTTTATTTTTAAGTTAATAAGAATTTGTTTCTAATTATATTTAAATATGCATTATAATTGGAAAATAATGTTTTGAATTTGATATAATAAATTTTTCCAAAGACTAATTAAGAATAAAATACTAATATATTTATTCATGTGCAATTAAATTTTAAAAACCATTTTGCTTTAAAGGATTATATAAATGATTAATAAAGAAATATATTTATTTAAATAAGAAATATGATATAAGGTTATCTTTAAAATATTATTTGCAGTGTTTAAAATATAGTAAAAGTTTGAAAGTTGTTTAAAAGCTAAATTTTATTATTTACATATATGTGATTATTTATTTTCAAATCATTCTCATTTAAAAATTATACGAATATAAAAGATAGGAAATGCATGAATAGAAAGTATGGAGAAATATATATATACACACTAAACTAAATTAAGATTGTGATGTGAAAAACAATTGAAATAGATTTTATTTGTGCAAATGTAAAAATATAAGAGATGAAAACAAAAACATTTTAAAATAAAAACATATGTTAAGATATGAAATTATATATGCATAAAGGGTTAAAATACAATTTATAAATTAATTAAAATTTAGGATATAAACACAAATTTGTTCGCATAGGACATTTGTAAGGAAATTAAAATATGTAATTACAAGTGTTAAAACTAAGTGTACAAGTGGTAAGACAATTTGTTTTCTTTAAAATTTAATTTAGAAAAAAACATGCATAGAAAGAAAAAAAAAAGAATAATCAGGCTATATTCATTCTTCTTTTCTCAAATCTGAAATAAGAAAAGAAAACAAAAAATCAAAACCAATACAAAAAAAAAATCATCTTAACCTGAAACAAATCAGGTTATAAAATTCAATATCAAAAACCTGACCAAGAAGAAAAAAAAAATCAGAGATCATCTCAGGAAATTCAAAATCAAAACAGTAATTTAAAATCTTCAAAGCCTGGAAAATAAAAGAGCAATGCAAAAGATCAAGGATCAAGCAATTCAGCCTATAAGTAAAGCAAAACAGGACCATATATCAAGTACAAATTCAAACATTTCAGACCTGAAACAGAAGATTTAAACCTAAAGATAAAAAAGAAAGTCAAGCACAATTGTTTTCAAAGCCTTCAAAATCAAACAAAAAGAGATCAGAGCATCAAAACAGGATTAAGCAACTCAGCAAGCAACAAAATTCAAAAATAAGGCTTAAAACATCATTCCAGTTTCTGCTTTCAAGTGAATCAGGTGATCAGACCTTTTGAAACCTCTAGTATTTAATTTGTGGTTTGAATTTGCACTTAAGATTTGTTTGAATGAGGACAGATATGTGTGTGAATGTATATATATCCACCGTGCAAGTTGATATATAGGGACATTCATCCCCGTTGCAAGTTTCAGGTTTCCAGAAACCTGTAAAAAAAATCCCAAAGCTCTGCTTCTCATTATTGTTAGATTAGAATGTCAAAATGAAATATGTTCAAATTCATAAAAAACTTAATTTTAAGAATAATTCTAAAGACAATCATCAAGTGCATGTTGTCTGGAACAAGGAGAATGTTGTAAACTCAATCTATGATAAAAGTTCAATTTCTTTAATTAATTGATTTGATTATATAACCTAAAACCTCTTAGAAAATGTTGACTTTTAAAGTTAAAATTAAGATTTTAAATAGTGTATAGATTAAGAAAATTGGGGATGAACATAAAACATATTTTGGGGTAACTCTGGTCAATGGCGAAGATTTGGAAGTCGCGGTCGGTTTTGGGGAAGGCTGGGGCATCGGGGAATCAAGGAAAAATGTTCGCACATTTTTTAGATGACCAAAATGGTTGGGGAACGGCGATATAGGGTTTTAAGTCTCGATCGGAAAGCAAGCTTTTGCGGTGCTTCTGGGGGTTCGAGTACCACCGGACCTGGTGGAATCAAGATGTTGGATGTAGAGGAAGCTTCGAGTGCAATGGCGTGACGTATGATGGTCGGAGATACGAGTTTGAGGCGATCTTTGGTGATCACAGTTGTTCCAGATTTGGGTCGAACAGCTGTAATTAGAGTTCGCCGGTATTTCACTGTTTTGGGTGGTCAAAGGAACAAGGTGATGTTCGTTGACTAGTGGAAGATGGTGAAGTCGACCAGAGCTCGTCGGAGCTCTGGTGTACGTGCACATTGATGTTGATGGTGTCAGGGATTGTTACTGGGAGAAGAAAGATGTTGCTCGAAGAAAATTTCGAAGATGATGGATTGGCTCGAGTATGGACTCGACCGTATTTGTGATGTATCGAGTCTTTTCAAAAAAAAGGCTTAATTAAATTTTCAAAGTTGAAAAGCACGGGTGAGATTGGGAGGAAACCCGAAGTGGAGGGGTTGTTGACTCGGGGGAGGTCTCGAGTGAGTCTCGGGGTGGTATAAAACACAGTCTTCTTGACTTTAAAACAAAATTTTAAATTTTCAAACATTTCATATTCATGCTTTAGATAATGGTTTTAATTTAGGTATTAGATTAAGAAAAGTTTTAAGTAAAATATTTAAAAAGGTTTTTAAGTTTAAGTTATTTAATTTGTGGCATTATTTAATTTATCATTTTAAATAAATAATGTAATTAAAAGTAAATTAAGAGGAAATATTGATTTGTAACTTTTAATTAATCTTAATCTCTTATGTTAATGTTGGTTTATCATGAGGCTAATAAATTAAAGACTTTGGTAATGATTTAATGATAAATCAAAATAAATGATTTATAATTACTTAAATAATTAATTATTAATTAATTAAAGGTTAATTAATAATTAAATGATTGATTTATAATTAAGAATTAATTAATCAATGTAATTAATTAAAGGACAATTAATTAAGGGTTAATTAATTAATGTAATTAATTGAGGATAATTAATTAAAGAATAAGTAAATAATTAAGGATTAATTATTTAATGATTAAAGATTTACTCATTTATTAATTAAGATTGATAAATTAATAATTTAAAGTTTATTAATTTATAATTGATTAATTAACTCGGGTTAATGATTAATCTGGTTTCAATTAATCAGATGATCAATTAATCTTACTTATGGATGATTGTATTCTATTGAATGCTGTGAATTGTTTGTTATCCCTACTGTATGATGCTTTGTGATTTGAATTGTTTTAATTCAAGCTGTGATGAATGTAATTTATTTTATCTATGATAAATTTTATATTATTTATCTGTGAATCTGTGTATGGAAGATAAGCGTTATGGAAATATACCACCTATCTATAATTGCTATGCTTAAATCTGTGATGATTGATGATGTTGCACTATTGGTAAAACCCCTAGACTACACTATACATACACAACTATGGATTGAATGAGGAAATTGGTTAAGTCATAGATGTTTGAAATGGTTTTAAAAGTTGAATTGAATCCAAATGGTTTTGGAAATGAAATTGGGTTGAAAAGCTTTTGAAAAGGAACTTTAGCAATAAAAGTTATTTTGAATAACTTGATAAAGTTTATGAAATTTAAATAATTTGATTTAAATTTGAATTCAAAATTTGAAATTGAATTCTATGTTTGGAAATTTTGGTTTAAAAACGTTATACAAGTTATAGATGTGTTTATATGGTTTTTAACCATTTTAGAGATATTGTTTTGAGAATTTAGAGGGCTTTAACTTGTATAAATGAAATCGGATTTTTTCGGAACGAAAACTATTTGTTTTCAAATAATAAACGCTTTCATAAAAAAAATGAATTTCCCATTTGTGTTAAAGGGATTTCAAATCTGAAATGAAAATGGTTTTCCAAGTTATGAATGAATCTTTGTAAACAGTTTTGAAAGCTATGAATTAAATCTTTGATTTAAAGATTGGATGAGTTAATTCAATTTGAAGTGAAAATTGTTTTGAAAACTGTGAATGAATCTTTATGAAAAACGGGTGAACATTGTGGAATGAATCATTTTGTGTAAAGATTTGGAAATGGTAATTTGTTTAATCCATTTGAAAAGAAAGGTTTTGGGTTTTAAAGTTGTGACTTAACTGAAATCCCATATCCATATGTTTTTAAATATTGCGCTCATTACTCGGTTTAGCCGGGAGAGGACCTTGTGTCATATAACCTATACCGAATAATGACACGACATTATAGATAGCATTTGAAGACCGATGGCGAAGACCGGGTGTTTTTGAGAACGAAAGGATAACCCATCGAATGACTCTGCACTGAGTCGCTACGGTATACAGATCTCCATATGTGATGGGGAGTCCGATCGAGATTGTGATTACCCGGATTGCAAGGGCTTCTTCGGAAGTACCTTCGGTTCTGTTCGAACCTGGAACAAACTTGTATGGATGTGTGTCTGACATTACACTTTGAGATGTAAAACCGGTTTCTATCAAATACATTTCGGTTTGGTGGCGGAGATTTATTCTCTTAGCTTAACACCCTTCTCTGAGATGTATGAGCTCAGAGGTTATGTAGTTGATGGTTACTAGTGATACATTCCTAATTTGGTAATGTGGCATACGAAGTGCTGCTGATCATTTGTTGATCGTAGCATGGCTTTGTGAAAAAGCGTAGCTTTGTGGATGAGACTGCATCAGGACCTCACTCCCCGGAAATGGTCGAAACAGGAAAGATGCGGCAATGTTGTAGGGGTCATGCTCCTAGGGTATGTCCATTCCTTCTGGAAAAGGGTGGTATCATGGTATGGAGCCCAGATACTTGACTCATGTGGACACTGTACATTTATTACTGTGTGATGTTGCTTTGTGGTTGAGGATCCTCGGATAAAGGTTGTAAACGACTGGGGGTAGCATATCTTAGGTTTTACTCCCGAGAAGGGAGTAAACCGGCCTTGTGTTGGCAGAGATCCGGGTAGGTTCTCGAGGCATCCCTCCAGAGGCGTACCCATGTGGCAATAGGAAGTTCCTTAGCCTGACCATTTGTTAGAAATCCAATCAAACAATACGAGTCCTTTACGATTGCAATTGTACAACCTGCCACCTCAGGTGGTAGCTATAGCTTGCATAATATAATGTTACCTATGCTGGTTAAGATTAATATTATACTTTTGAAATGTTTTCCACTACGCACTAAGAATAATATCAGAAAGGATTTTTGCGTAGTAAGCATTTTTGACTATCATAAGAAGAAATATCCCCCAAGTGTGCGACTGCATGGTGTGTGTGCTGGAAGGCCTTTTGGTAGTTTCATTTTCCAAAATGCATTGCGGATTTCAAGATTTTCAAATTCTTTTGTTGTTTGTTTTAAAGACAAAATATTTTTGTTTGCTCATACCAGTCTCATGACTGACTCGGAGTTTATTGTTCCGTTCCTAAACTCTGGGTGCCCACAATTTTCCACCCGAGCAATCTAGAGTTGGGTTTTTCAGATAATCCAATAATACGTATAGATTCGATAGCTTTCGCAGTCTTTGGTTCGGTAGCATTTGGAGATCTTCTTCAGCTTTTGAAACTCTAAAATTTTGGTTTGGCAATCGTGTTCGGGATCGCATTTTCCATAAGTTCAAATTGATGGTGGTTCGAGCTTGAAGTTTGGAGCTCTGGCTTTGGAGTTTTGGGTTGGAGCTGAAGTATTGGATTCTCTTGAAGACTTTGCTCATGTTATCATATTTCCGCTGTGATGTTGTGTTGTATACATTCTCTGATGGTGTTGGATATGTTGTATCATGTTTTATATGACATTTGTATTTATATTGTATATCAATGTTATCATCTTTTGTTTCCGCTGTGTTGTTTTTCATCTAATGTTGTTGCAAGCTCCGGCGATACGAATTCGATGTCATTTGTCGGGCGTCAAGTTTGGGCCGTCAAATTTGGTATCAGAGCTAAAGGTTGAGTAAGAAATTTAGCAATGAAGTGTAAGGCATTAGATGTCTCATTAGAGATAGGGTGAAGTATACCCTTGAATGAGTACAACCCGTGAAACTAAAAACCCAAAATACTCAGTCTATTTCCTTTAACTATTGTTATTCCCTAAGATATCGCATCCGAATGCCTAAATCGTTTTTCTTACTATTTACAGATAGTAAGAATGAGTAGAAGAAGAGGATGAGGTAGGGGACAGGGAAGTACCACTTCAACTGGTCAAGTCCCTGCAACAGCAGCTATTCCCATTCAGTCTTGACCAAATCTGGCCGATTTATATCGAAATTTTTCCAAACTTGGTGGAAAGCCATTCATAGGCAAGGAAACCATTGTTGAAGCACAAGCCTGGATCCGATCGTGGGAAAGGATTCTCAAAGGACTAAAATTAGAAGATAATAAGATGCGATTGATAGCTTCCTGGCAACTCCAGAAAGAGGCTTTAGCTTGGTGGGAAACAGTTGCTGTGGATGAGCCGGCGGATGAGTACACTTCGAGTCGTTTCAAGGAAGTGTTTGAGCAGCGACATATGCCATCTACTTGTATCACTAGAATGTACTAGGAGTTCACGGATTTGAAGCAAGGAAGTTTGTCATTTGATGAATACTTGAACAAATTCAACGAATTATCTCGATTTGGTCCGGAGTTGGTGAATACACCTTTGAAAAAGAATGAAAAGTTTATTCGGGGAATGCACAAGATGTTTCAGGAGAGGTTGACTACTCATGTAAAAGAATCTTTTTCTGAATTAATTGATGTGGGTTATAGATACGATACTCTGGATAAGTAGGAAGTTCTGGAGGAGAATGGGAGTACAAGTAATCTGAATTGGAGGAAAAGGAAGTTCGGCAAAAAAAATCATGGAGAGGCAAAGGAAAGAAGAATACTTAGAATAACAAGGTGAAAGATGTTACTTGTCTCAATTGCTTGGATAAAGGCCATTACTCGAACAATTGCAAGAATCCTTGGAAGCAAGGAATGAGAGAGTCATTTATGAAGCCAGAACAGGAATCTAGGGAATACTATTACTACCACAAGCCAGGACATAGGATCAAGAATTGCCCAACACGGGAACAAGCTCTAGTAGCGAAGGTGTATGCAATCAAAGATGATTCTTCAACCTCAAAGGCTGATAAAGGAAAATGGATTTTAGAAGGTAACCTTCTCGTTCATGATAAAAAAATTTGAGTTTGTTCGACATGGGAGCAACACATAGTTTATTTCTCAACAAATCATAGATTAGTTAAATCTTGAATCTGAGATTGTAATTAAATCTAATTTTGTCTCTTTTATTGGGTTTCGCTATATTCTACGAATGGTTAGTTATCCCTTTGAACTAACCAATAACCTTGTATATTTCGTAGATCTGGATAACCCGAGTATTTCGCAAAATATTGAATGAGTTTGTTCTCATATCTATTGTTGATATTCTTATTTGGTGAGCCAAATGCAGAATAGACGTCCAATTTGATCTGATAAAATATTTCTCTATCTGTTATCTGTTCTTGGTTGTCTCCTTGGTAAATTTTGAGGATGAAATTTTCTTAAGCAGGAAATCTGTAATATTCTCGAATATTAGCCAAGTTTAATTTGACAATTAATTTAATTTTGGAATTAAATTGTGAGTTTATTTGTGAGTTAATTAGAAAATTTCCAAAATAAATAAAATTTTAGATTATAAATAAAATTTTGGTTTGAAATTTACGGATAAGTATTTTATAAATAAAAATTGGATTTAAAAATAAATATATTGAAAATAAATTGGATTTGAAATTTTATTTTTAAGTTAATAAGAATTAATTTCTAATTATATTTAAATATGCATTATAATTGGAAAATAATATTTTCAATTTGATATAATAAATTTTTCCAAAGACTAATTAAGAATAAAATACTAATATATTTATTCATGTGCAATTAAATTTTTTGAAGGATTATATAAATGATTAATAAAGAAATATATTTATTTAAATAAGAAATATGATATAAGGTTATCTTTAAAATATTATTTGTAGTGTTTAGAATATAGTAAAAGTTTGAAAGTTCGTTTAAAAGCTAAATTTTATAATTTACATATGTGTGATTATTTATCTTCAAATCATTCTCTTTTAAAAATTGTGCCAATATAAAAGGTAGAAAATGTATGAATGGAAATATAAAGAAATATATATATATATATACACTAAACTAAATTAAGATTGTGATGTGAAAAACAATTCAAATAGATTTTATTTGTGCAAATGAAAAAAATATAAGAGATGGAAACAAAAACATTTTAAAATAAAAACATATGTTAAAATATGAAACTATATATGCATAAAGGGTTAAAATACAATTTATAAATTAATTAAAATTTAGGATATAAACACAAATTTATTCACATAGGACAATTCTAAGGAAATTGAAATGTATAATTACAAGTGTTAAAACTAAGTGTACAAGTGGCAAGACAATTTCTTTTCTTTTAAAATTTAATTTAGAAAAAAAAACATGCATAGAAAGAAAAAAAAAGAATAATCAGGCTATATTCATTCTTTTCTCAAATATGAAATAAGAAAGGAAAACAAAAATTCAAAATCAATACCAAAACAAAATCATCTAAACCTGAAACAAATTAGGTTATATAATTCAATATCAAAAACCTGACCAAGAAGAAAAAAATCAGAGATCATCTCAGGAAATTCAAAATCAAAACAGAAATTTAAAATCTTCAAAGCCTGGAAAATAAAAGAGCAAAGCAAAAGATCAAGCATTAAGCAATTCAACCTGTAAGCAAAGCAAAACAGGATCATATATCAAGTACAAATTCAAATAATTCAGACCTGAAACAGAAGATTTAAACTTGAAGATAAAAAAGAAAATCGAGCACAATAGTTTTCAAAGCCTTCAAAATCAAACAAAAGGAGATCAGAGCATCAAAACAGGATTAAGCAACTCAGCAAGCAACAAAATTCAAAAATCAGGCTTAAAATATGATTCCAGTTTCTGCTTTCAAGTGAATCAGGTGAGCAAACCCTTTGAAACCTCTAGTATTTAATCTGTGGTTTGAATTTGTGCTTAAGATTTGTTTGAATGAGTACAAATATGTGTATGAATGTATATATATCCACTGTGGATGTTGATATGTAGGGATATTCATCCCTGTTGCAAGTTCCAGGTTTCCAAAAACCTGTAAAAAAAATCCCAAAGCTCTGCTTCTCGTTGTTATTAGATTAGAATGTCAAAATGAAATATGTCCAAATTCATAAAAATTTAATTTTAAAAATAATTCCAAAGACAATCATCAAGTGCATGTTCTCTGGAACAAGGAGAATGCTGTAAACTCAATTTATGATAAAAGTTCGATTTCTTTAATTAATTGATTTGATTATATAACCTAAACATCTTAGAAAATGTTGATTTTTAAAATTAAAATTAGGATTTTAAATAGTGTATATAGTAAGAAAATTGGGGATGAATAGAAAATACATTTTGGGGTAACTCTGGTCAAAGGCGAAGCTTTGGAAGTCGCGGTCGGTTTCGGGGAAGGCTAGTGCATCGGGGAATCTAGGAAAAATGTTCGCACATTTTTTAGATGACCAGAATGGTCGGGGAACGGCGATATAGGGTTTTAAGTCTCGATCGAAAATCAAGCTACTGCGGTGCTTCTGGTGGTTCGAGTGCCACCGGACCTGGTGGAATCAAGACATTGATGTAAAGGAAGCTTCGAGTGCAATGGCGTGACGTATGATGGTCGGAGATAGGAGTTTAAGGGGATCTTTGGTGATCACAATTGTTCCAAATTTGGGTCGAACAGCTGGAATTAGAGTTCGACGGTGTTTCACTGTTCTGGGTGGTCAAAGGGCACAAGGTGATGGTCGTTGACTGGTGGAAGATGGTGAAGTCGACCAGTGCTCGTCGGAGCCCTGATAACTGTTGCACGTGCATATGGATGTTGATGGTGTCACGGATTGTGACGACCCGTATTTTAGCAGTATTATTTTACTACATATTTAATCTAATTTAAATAAAAAGTAAACTTATCATTTTAAAATGAATATGACTTTTGGAAATAATTGCCATTTATTTGTATTTTGAAAGGGAATTTGATTTTTAACTTAATTTAAAATCTCTTAATAATATTTATAATAAAATTTATCTTATATAATTGAATTAAAATACTTTGTCTTGTTAACATTTGGTATAAAAATATATGTAGGTAATAATGTTTCAAATAGAATCAAATTCTATCAATATAACATTTACGTATAAAATGTAAGTAAACCATATGAACATTGATGGTCAAAATATAAAATACAAACAAGAGTTAAGTGAAACACTAAGTGCAAAATGAAATAAAAACAAGTATAACAAAATAACAAAACATATATTTAAATAAATATCTTCGTATATGACAGTGTTTTCCCGCAAGTTCAAACTAGAAGTAACAAAGACAAACTATATACATGTGCTCATCAAAACCGAAACCAGGCTACACCCTTTTTGTTAAAAACAATATATAAATGAACAAGCTTCTTAAATAAGACAAGGTAATATATGAAATAATCTGGATAATAATGGTTAGACCAAAATATATCTTATCAATTTAAAACTGAAGTATAAAACAAGATATGTTTATAACCTAAATATATATATATATATATCAACACTAGAAACTATGAATTCATATGAGCATAAAAATAAATAATAAAGAAGCAATTAAATGTTTGATAGTTAAAAAAATATATGATAATAAGCATATAAAATAAACACTTAGGATAATTCTAAAATTTAAACATGAATGCTAATGGGACAACCTTGCACATGAAGGTACTAAATAAAATGAATACAAGTTGACATAATGTAAATATCTGTAAGCATGAAACAAGAAAAGCCTGCACATCCATACTTCAGTTTGGCTTCTTCAACCCATCATTTCTATGATATATATACTGCCTAGATGCCTCCTCATACACTTAAGCTCACAATAAATGAGATAAGAATAAAACTTCAAAACTAGACAAGGCTAATTAATGACCATCATCTCTAAGCTCACTTAAACATCATTTAAGCCACCATTTGGGCAAAAGAAAAGAAATCTCTCTGGTCAAAATTTTAAACAAATCAAACACAGTACAACTAAAATAAAAATAAAAGATCTTGTACCAATATATGCATCAACCTGTTCACTATATTTTATCTATACTATCTCTTGTCCCATTTCGTTCATAATCAAAATCTGAGCATTATAAAACACAAACAATAATATATATATTGTATGGGAGAAAAAAAAATCTCTCTAACCAAGCTTTCTTGTTCCTGTATACCTCAGCCTGTACAACTTTCTTTTTATATACATCACCTCTACTTCATCTCGATTCATATAACTGAGATGAAATCATCAAAGCAAAACTTAAAGGCAATAGCAATTCAGGTTTTAAAATTTCGAAAGCTTTTACAAAGGTGCTCTGTTCTTCATCATTTATTTTACAGGTGAGTAAAACTAAGACTTATGTTCTGTGATTCGTACCTGGATATGAGTGTAGTGATTTTTAGATATAGGTATGATTGAGCAAGAATATATAGATACTTGTATTAAATATGTATCAAGGTTAGAAGCATATTTGCATTTCATCTTTAACCTGTCCTATATAGTTTCAAAAATTCACATCTCTCATTCTAAGTTGTTTTAGAGTATGATGATTGAAGAGCAATGATTTTTTGTCGAGTTTGCTTTATTTTGGGAATGGTTTCAGGAAGTATCATCACGCATAAACAGCAAAAGATGAAAATTACAGTATAAAACAAAAAAAAAGTGAAATTTGAATAGTATACTTTGTGCTTTTGATTATATGGTAGTGATTGTCATCATGTAATATGATTTTTAAGGGTAGTTTCACAATTTTTAACCGTGTATGTGATGAGGTAAGGGGAGATGAACGGAATTTGGGTCTAGTGGTAAATTCTGGCGAACGGTATAAGTTTGGTGGTCAGGACTGTGCACGAAGGTGAAGGAGGATCTGGAGACCTCGGCAAAAATGACTGAAGAATTTATATATCGTCATGGAGGCGGGACTTTTATGATTTAGGGTTTTCAAGCATGGAATGTCGAAGGTTTTTACTAGGCATTACCGAGATCATCGAAGCATCGGATATGATTAGAGTTGGGGAAAAGAGTGCAAAGTTCATCGGTAAGGATGTAGGCGTGGTTGCGAGAGATCCGGTGGTCAGAATAAGGGAGTCGAGGCATTTATGTGCAACCTGTTTCGTTCCAGGTTCTGCGTAATGTGTTCGATTTTGATTGCTTAACTTGAATATTATTTTGGGTGTTTGGGATCGTTAAGTGCATCGATGGCGACCTGATGATGATGATATGGGCACCCTGATCGTCGGCGATCAGTTGTACATGTACACGGTGGGTTCGTGTATGTCAGAGCTTGGTTTGGGAAGAGGGTCTTCATCTCGAAGTCGATATTGGGGTAGTAACGTGGAGGCTCAAGTTGGGCTGCAGGTCTTTATAGGGGAGACTGTTAACAATTTGAACTTATAACATAGCTAAGTTTTAAAAGGAAAGGGAAACAGGAAGTTTTGTTTTTTTCCAAGGGGCAACTCGAGATGATTTCGGGTTGAACTCGAAGTAGGGGGTTTAACAGTTTTTATATAAATAAAGAATGTTTCAACACTTTAAGTAATTGCAACTGGTTTTAAAATTTATTTTCCTTGTATATTAATGTTATTAATATTGGTTAAGAAGTTGTATAATAGGTTTTACTAAAATTCGATTGATTCTAAAGTTATCTAAACTTAATCTAAACATGTAATTAAGAAGTTAAATTTAAAAGATATAATGTGATAAAAAATATTAAGTGAATAAATGAGGACTTTGGTGATAAAGCTTAAAGAAAATTAAGGAATTAAAGAGGAATTTAATTATTATGAATTAAGGATAATTACTATGAATGTTTAAGATGATTAATTTGTAAGATAATAAAAAGGGTATTTACTTAATGTAATTTAAAGGATGATTAATTAAATTGAAAAAAAAATTGCTTAATTAATTGACTTGTAATTAATTAATGTTAAGTAAGATAATCTAAGTGGTTAAAGTTAGTATTTAATTAGAAATTAATTAGATAAATAAAGAAGTGATAAAACTTGCTTATGAACTATTAAAAGATATTGAATGCCATGGAAATTTGATGTTCTGATATGGAATGTATGTGATACGATAAGATTTGATAGACAATAATAATGTGGTTATTTATCGATGATGCATTGCTGTGTTAAAGTGACATCCTGTAATTCAAATTGAATTGTATTCACTTGAATAATGTGGGTTAAGATGACATCGGATTCGAAGAGACCGGAGTCGGGTATTAATAAATACCCGAAACCACTTCGATTTCTTTATAAATTTATATGTAGAATAAATAGGCTGGATGGAAATGATTTAGGTAAATTGGATTATTTAATCTCAGTTTGGGTACTTAGGAATTTATGTGTGAACTAAGTGTTGTCTTCATCAAATGTGAAATTGTATATAGATACGAGTTACCTGGGTTAAAATAGATTATAGGTTTGGTATTTCTTGCTTGATGAGTTTACTCACGCTGGTTTCCAGCCTGACCCGGGTGTTACTTTGATGTAATGCTCGGGTCAGACCGAGTATTACAGATTTTTCAGGTCGGTACGTTCTGGAGCTCAGGAGACGAGCTGGATGGCAGAAGCGTATAGGGTATTTCCGCTGTATTTATATTATTATTAATCTGAGACATGATAAGTGTATATATTCAGTGACTGAATGTATGTGAAACTCTGATGTATATTAAATGTAATCGACAGGTATAGTATTCTTTTGTAAACAGTTATTATTTATTATTATATTTTATCCGCTGAGAATGTGAGGTGTTGATGTTCTTCTTCTATCTCTTTCTTCTTTTTCATAACGATCTGGAATTTTCTGGTGCGAAAATCCCGGGTCGTTACATTTGGTATCAGAGCTGAAAGGTTAAGCGAGAACCTTGGCTCTGGAGGGGATTACTCATTGAATAGGGTTCGTAGTACTCTAGAATGAGTTGAGTGTGTATATATATATATATATATATATATATGAGAGCGTACTTGTTATTTGCTTATAAAGATTTTAAATGATTTTATATAAAAATATATATTGATATATAAAGCCATATTTCCTTCTAATGAATATTTATGTGATTGGTTGTTAAATTATTGGAATTAAATTAAGAAGTAATATTATACAACCAAATTGAAATATTGAATTGGAATTAAATTAAGTGGTAATAGAACTACTACAAAATTAAAATTAAATTGATTAAAATGAAACTCTAGAATTTGAGCTCAGAAATTAAATTGTTTAAAAACTTTAAATAAAGATAAGTTTGAAATGAATTCAAACTGGAATGAAAATCTTGAGTTTGGGAAAGGGTTCCAGAATAAGATAATAATGAATTGGTTTCCTAATGTGTTAATCTTGGTTATTATCATAAATGATTGTTGCGTTTAATAATAAAATATGTGTTGATGAGTAAGAAAAATGAAATGTTTTGGGTAAGACTGACTTATAAATTGAAATTGAAGATGATCTAGGTTATGAAGTTTTAAAAGTTAAAATTGTTTCAAAGTGATAAAGAAATAATAAATAATTTAAATAAAGGGGTCATAGTTCAAACAAGGGTTGTTTGAAAATTTAAGGGAATTTGTATAAAAAAAACCAAAGGTGGGTTAAAATTTAAGGATAACTTGGTAGGTTAAGGAAATAAATTGGTATATTTGGAAATAAAACTCTTAGGTTGAGACTTGAAGTTTCCTTGAAATGTGATGTAAAACCCAAAATGATAAGTTTTTGAACTTATAAATGGAAAGATTACTAATGTGAAATTTGACATTAGAAATGGGAATACAAATTGGGGTAAAGATTGGCTGGGATAAGTAAATTGAATTTAACTCTGAGAGAGTTAAATAAATTAACAAGCAACCTAAATTGGAAATTTGTGTGATCTCAAAATGGGTTTGAGATCTAGAAATTGGAAATGGATGGATGATTTATAATAATTGGATGATATCATCCCATTGATATTAAAGATCTTTAAATTGTGAATTGGATTTGTTAAATGAATGAGAAATGAAATGTGATAATATATCCAGTATTGAAATAAAGGGGAAGATTTAATTTAATTTGAATTAAGGATAGGAAATCATTTTGAACTGGGATGTTAATAATTGAATTTGAAAATTTAAAAAAAAAAATTGTTTAAGAACTAATTTCAAAACTGGAAGATAAAATTTAGTAATAAATGAACTTTTGAGATAAAATTGTTTTGAACTCTTATTAGAACTTTGAAATAAGTTAAGTAAAGGTAATTTAAAATGGAATTCTAAGAATTGGACTCAGAGTTGAATGGTTTAAAAACGTAAAGGTTAATTTGATTTAAGGGATTAAGTCAACATTTAAAAGTGTAGCTCGAATTTATATAATTCGAGATGATTTAAAATTGAGATTTATTAGTTCAAACTGAATTGATTTGAATTAATGGGAATTGTGATTTTAAGATGGATAAGTTTAAAATTCAAATGGAAAATTTGAATTGGATCAATTAATTTCATGAGCTTAATTGGAAATTAGGAATACCTCATAGAAATTGAAATGATTTGAAATTGAAGTGGATTCAATTTGAAATTAGTCTAAATTAATTTGAATAATTTGGAATTGCAATTTAAGAGAATATGTTTAAAATCAAATGAAATTTTATTTTGAAAAGAAGTTAAGGTTAATTTAACTGGACTTGGGGTTAAATCAATTTCAATGGAAACTGAAGCTATTTAAATTTGCAATTGAGTCAATTTAAATGGAGTGGAAATTTAAATTGAAATGTTGGGGAAGTGAACAGTTTTGACTCTAGACTGTGTTCAATATAAATTGTCTTAATATAAACTTAATTTTCTAAGCTATTAAATATATACAACCTTTCTTTCTTAAAGCCAAATTATTTAATACTTGTTTTATAATTATTTCAGAGCTATTTAACCATTTTTCAGCCGTTTTCTAAACTCATTACTATATTTTAACTATGTTACAAATTAATTACTAATTTACAACTATTTTGCAATTATCTAAAATTTTTGAAACTATTTAACTATTTTACAACTATTTTGCAAACTAATCATTATTTTTCAACTACTTACGTATTTTTAAATTTCCAAGCTATTTTCTAAACTGGCCGGAGTTCAAACTGTTATTGATTAAATACCCAACTGAGATAAGAATTGAAGTGATAATCCAAATAGGGATTAAGGCAATTGTAAATAAGTGAATGAGAAATTAAAGGAAAGGTGAATAGAATGGGATTGATTTGGCTAATAATCAGTGAAAATAAATACGTAGGATGTACGTATATTATTCTATTCGCATAGTGATTTGATCCAGATTCGAGCACAGAATTTCGATATAGTTTATCGATCTGCGTCGGGGATTTTCACTCGATTTTCGACGGTGAACCTGGATATGGATTGTTGATTAGTTCTGGATATTCTCTATCATAGTGATAGTTATGCAAGGAGAATGACGGTTTCTGATCAAGAAACCAGATCCGTGTCCGCACTAGGAAGTCGGGTGGACGATACTAGTTCGGAAGTGGAATTGTGTGATCGGGTGAGCGATCAGTTTGGTATAGCGTAGGGATGACATGTGTACATCGTACGAATTTGAATGAATTTGATATTGAAAAGAGTAATCAAATTGGGATATTTGGTTTTGAATAAACAAAGTTGTATATCTTTGTTATATAAGATAAATCTTCCCTTGTTGAATCTATTGACGGAAGAAAAGGATTTTTGAAAGTGTTTGAAGTATAAAAAGGAGTTTTATATAAGTTTGAAATGATCCAAAGTTTTTGAAAATTATATATATCTGAATATATATATAAAGGATCTTATGAGGATTTCGAAAAAGGTTTTAGGAATCTTTGGATTTGAAAAGGCTTTTAATTTGAATTTGAAAAGCCTAGTTTGAGAATTATCGATTTTGGGATAATCGATTTTGTGTAAAGGAGCCTCGTATGAGATCATACTAGGTGTATGATTTGAAAGATACTATATGTGTATAATATAAAGTGTTTTGATGATGGCTCTGGGAAAGAGGCGCTTCCTTGAAATGAATTTCTCAGGAGTACCACCGGGTGGTGCTGCCTTGAGCCTCAAGGCGAGGTTCTAAAGTTGATCATGTGAGGAGTCTGGACAAAACTAGTTCCTGGGGATTATGAGTTGAGAATAACACAGCGGAAGTCGTGTGTGCCGTTGAGAGCCAACAGTCTGCGTTTGATTTTGTATCGGTAGACTGCGACCTATGTAGGAGTGGAGAAGTTTCATTTCGACAGCGAAAATCAGAGGCCGCGGAGAGCCTGCAGTTACATGGACTTTTGCTGTGACGGCAACATAACCTTGGATATAACCGTGATCTGTTGTTTGAGATCCATGGCGTAATCGAGAGGCCGCGGAAAGCCTGCAGTTACATGGACTTTTGTTGTGACTGCAACATAACCCTGGTATGTAACTGTGACCATGGATGGGGGTGATGATTTCCAGAGCATTCTCACCAAAGACATTTCCTCTCTTTCAAAATGCTTTCAATATTTTCAATAAAATTATTTTCCAAGTATTTTTACTGGGTGTTGAAAACGGGTTTACCAAGTACTTATAGATTTTCAGTCCTACGCCTGATCAACGTATGACTGAATTTCTATGAGAACAAGGATGGACTGATTGAGGCATCGAGTTATAAAAGTATTTTTATTAAAAGCTATTTTAAATAGTATTAGCCGAATTTAAAAGCATTTTTAGAATTTTAAAATAAAGATGTTGGAATTTTGGAAAGATGAAAGAAAATCCAAACTGGTATTATAATATAAATTTGAAATCGGGAAAGTTTAATGAAGTTTGGAAATGAATTCGAATTGTAAATAGAATTCGACTTGGATTCGATAATAAATTAAATAAGTGGAGATGCTATATAAATAAAAATAAAACAGAGTGGGATCGAAGTAGCGATAAAAACTAAATAAGTCCATGTAGTTTTAGTTGATATTGAGTTATTTGGATGGAAGGTATTAAATAAAAGATTTGGGTTAAATTTATTTTTGGAAAATGGATATTTTTATAAGCATTTTAATAAATCTAGCTTCGTTCCTTTTCGAGGACGAAAAGATTCAAAAGGGGGAGGAATGTGACGACCCGTATTTTAGCAGTATTATTTTACTACATATTTAATCTAATTTAAATAAAAAGTAAACTTATCATTTTAAAATGAATATGACTTATGGAAATAATTGCCATTTATTTGTATTTTGAAAAGGAATTTGATTTTTAACTTAAACTAAAATCTCTTAATAATATTTATAATAAAATTTATCTTATATAATTGAATTAAAATACTTTGTCTTGTTAACATTTGGTATAAAAATATATATAGGTAATAATGTTTCAAATAGAATCAAATTCTATCAATATAACATTTACGTATAAAATGTAAGTAAACCATATGAACATTGATAGTCAAAATATAAAATACAAACAAGAGTTAAGTGAAACACTAAGTGCAAAATGAAATAAAAACAAGTATAACTAAATAACAAACGTATATTTAAATAAATATCTTCGTATATGACAGTGTTTGCCCGCAAGTTCAAACTAGAAGTAACAAAGACAAACTATATACATGTGCTCATCAAAACCGAAACCAGGCTACACCCTTTTTGTTAAAAACAATATATAAATGAACAAGCTTCTTAAATAAGACAAGGTAATATATGAAATAATATGGATAATAATGGTTAGACTAAAATATATCTTATCAATTTAAAACTGAAGTATAAAACAAGATATGTTTATAACCTAAATATAAATATATATCAACAATAGAAACTTTGAATTCAAATGAGCATAAAAATAAATAATAAAGAAGCAATTAAATGTTTGATAGTTAAAAAAAATATGATAATAAGCATATAAAATAAACACTTAGGATAATTCTAAAATTTAAACATGAATGCTAATGGGGCAATCTTGCACATGAAGGTACTAAATAAAATGAATACAAGTTGACATAATGTAAATATCTGTAAGCATGAAACAAGAAAAGCCTGCACATCCATACTTTAGTTTGGCTTCTTCAACCCATCATTTCTATGATATATATACTGCCTAGATGCCTCCTCATACAATTAAGCTCACAATAAATGAGATAAGAATAAAACTTCAAAACCAGACAAGGCTAACTAATGACCATCATCTCTAAGCTCACTTAAACATCATTTCAGCCACCATTTGGGCAGAAGAAAAGAAAACTCTCTGGTCAAAATTTTAAACAAATCAAACACAGTACAACTAAAATAAAAATAAAAGATTTGTACCAATATATGCATCAACCTGTTCACTATCTTTTATCCATACTATCTCTTGTCCCATTTCGCTCGTAATCAAAATCTGAGCATTATAAAACACAAACAATAATATATATATTGTATGGGAGAAAAAAAATCTCTCTGACCAAGCTTTCTTGTACCTGTATACCTCAGCCTGTACAACTTTCTTTTTATATACATCACCTCTACTTCATCTCGATTCATATAACTGAGATGAAATCATCAAAGCAAAACTTAAAGGCAATAGCAATTTAGGTTTTAAAGTTTCGTAAGCTTTTACAAAGGTGCTCTGTTCTTCATCATTTATTTTACAGGTGAGTAAAACTAACACTTATGTTCTGTGATTCGTACCTGGATATGAGTGTAGTGATTTTTAGATATAGGTATGCTTGAGCAAGAATATATAGATACTTGTATTAAATATGTATCAAGGTTAGAAGCATATCTACATTTCATCTTTAACCTGTCCTATATAGTTTCAAAAATTCACATCTCCCATTCTATGTTGTTTTAGAGTATGATGATTGAAGAGCAATGATTTTTTGTCGAGTTTGCTTTATTTTGGGAATGGTTTCAGGAAGTATCATCACGCATAAACAGCAAAAGATCAAAATTACAGTATATAACAACAAAAAAAGTGAAATTTGAATAGTATGCTTTGTGCTTTTGATTATATGGTAGTGATTGTCATCATGTAATATGATTTTTAAGGGTAGTTTCACAATTTTTAACCGTGTATGTGATGAGGTAAGGGGAGATGAATGGAATTTGGGTCTAGTGGCAAATTCCGGCGAACGGTATAAGTTTGGTGGTCAGGAATGTGCACGAAGGTGAAGGAGGATCTGGAGACCTCGGCAAAAATGACTGACGAATTTATATATCGTCGTGGAGGCGGGACTTTTATGATTTAGGGTTTTCAGGCATGGAATGGTCGAAGGTTTTTACTAGGAATTATCGAGATCATCGAAGCATCGGATATGATTAGACTTGGGGAAAAGAGTGCAAAGTTCATCGGTAAGGATGTAGGCGTGGTTGCGAGAGATCCGGTGGTTAGAATAAGGGAGTCGAGGCGTTTATGTGCAACCTGTTTCGTTCCAGGTTCTACGTAATGTGCTCGATTTTGATTGCTTAACTTGAATATTATTTTGGGTGTTTGGGATCGTTAAGTGCATCGATGGCGACCTGATGATGATGATATGGGCACCCTGATCGTCGGCGATCAGTTGTACATGTACACGGTGGGTTCGTGTATGTCAGAGCTTGGTTTGGGAAGAGGGTCTTCATCTCGAAGTCGATATCGGGGTAGTAACGTGGAGGCTCAAGTTGGGCTACAGGTCTTTACGGGGGAGACTGTTAACAATTTGAACTTATAACATAGCTAAGTTTTAAAAGGAAAGGGAAACAGGAAGTTTTGTTTTTTTTCCAAGGGGCAACTCGAGATGATTTCGGGTTGAACTCGAAGTAGGGGGTTTAACAGTTTTTATATAAATAAAAAATGTTTCAACACTTTAAGTAATTGCAACTGGTTTTAAAATTTATTTTCTTTGTATATTAATGTTATTAATATTGGTTAAGAAGTTGTATAATAGGTTTTACTAAAATTCGATTGATTCTAAAGTTATCTAAACTTAATCTAAATATGTAATTAAGAAGTTAAATTTAAAAGATATAATGTGATAACAAATATTAAGTGAATAAATGAGGACTTTGGTGATAAAGCTTAAATAAAATTAAGGAATTAAAGAGGAATTTAGTTATTATGAATTAAGGATAATTACTATGAATGTTTAAGATGATTAATTTGTGAGATAATAAAAAGGGTATTTACTTAATGTAATTTAAAGGATGATTAATTAAATTGAAAAAAAATTGCTCAATTAATTGACTTGTAATTAATTAATGTTATGTAAGATAATCTAAGTGGTTAAAGTCAGTATTTAATTAGAAATTAAATAGATAAATAAAGAAGTGATAAAACTTGCTTATGAATGATTAAAAGATATTGAATGCCATGGAAATTTGATGTTCTGATATGGAATGTATGTGATATGATAAGATTTGATGGACAATAATAATGTGGTTATTTATCGATGATGCATTGCTGTGTTAAAGTGACATCCTGTAATTCAAATTGAATTGTATTCACTTGAATAATATGGGTTAAGATGACATCGGATTCGAAGAGACCGGAGTCGGGTATTAATAAATACCCGAAACCACTTCAATTTATTTATAAATTTATATGTAGAATAAATAGGCTGGATGGAAATGATTTAGGTAAATTGGACTATTTAATCTCAGTTTGGGTACTTAGAAATTTATGTGTGAACTAAGTGTTGTCTTCATCAAATGTGAAATTGTATAGAGATACGAGTTACCTGGGTTAAAATAGATTATAGGTTTGGTATTTCTTGCTTGATGAGTTTACTCACGCTGGTTTCCAGCCTAACCCGGGTGTTACTTTGATGTAATGCTCGGGTCAGACTGAGTATTACAGATTTTTCAGGTCGGTACGTTCTGGAGCTCAGGAGACAGCTGGATGGCAGGAGCGTATAGGGTATTTCTGATGTATTTATATTATTATTAATCTGAGACATGATAAGTGTATATATTCAGTGACTGAATGTATGTGAAACTCTGATGTATATTAAATGTAATCGACAGATATAGTATTCTTTTGTAAATAGTTATTATTTACTATTATATTTTATCCGCTGCGAATGTGAGGTGTTGATGTTTCTGATCTTCTTCTTCTATCTCTTTCTTCTTTTTCATAACGATCTGGAATTTTCTGGATCGAAAATCCCGGGTCGTTACAGGGATTGTTACTGGGAGAAGAAAGATGTTGCTCGAAGAAAATTTCAGGGAGATGATGGATTGGCTCGAGTATAGATTCGAGCGTATTTGCGTTGTATCGAGTCTTTTCAAAAAAAAAAGACTTAACCAAATTTTCAAAGTTGAAAAGCACGGGTGAGATTGGGAGGATACCCGAAGTGGAGGGGTTATTGACTTGGGAGAGGTCTCAAGTGAGTCTCGCGGTGGTATAAAAAAACTGTCTTATTGACTTCAAAACAAAAATTTAAATTTTTAAACATTTTAAATTCATGCTTTAGATAATGGTTTTAATTCAGGTATTGAATTAAGAAAAGTTTTAAGTAAGATATTTAAAAAGGTTTTAAGTTTAAATTATTTAATTGGTGGCATTATTTAATTTATCATTTTTAATAAATATTATAATTAAAAGTAAATTAAGAGGAAATATTGATTTGTAACTTTTAATTAAACTTAATCTCTTGTGTTAATGTTGGTTTATCACGAGGCTAATAAATTAAAGACTTTGATAATTATTTAATGATAAATCAAGATAAATGATTTAGAATTACTTAAATAAATAATTAATAATTAATTAAAGGTTAATTACTTATTAAATAATTGATTTATAATTAAGAATTAATTAGTCAAGGTAATTAATTAAGGGACAATTAATTAAGGGCTAATTAATTAGTCTAATTAATTAAGGATAATTAATTAAAGAATAATTTAATAATTAAGGATTAATTATTTAATTATTAAAGATTTACTCAATTATTAATTAAGATTGATAAATTAATAATTTAAAGTTAATTAATTTATAAGTGATTAATTAACCTGGGTTAGTGATTAATCTGGTTTCAATTAATCAGATGATCAATTAATCTTACTTATGGATGACTGTATTCTATTTAATGCTATGAATTGTTTGTTATCCCTACCGTGTGATGCTTTGTGATTTGAATTGTTTTAATTCAAGCTATGATATATGTAATTTATTTTATCTATGATAAATTTTATATTATTTATCTGTGAATCTGTGTATGGAAGATAAGCATTATGGAAATATACCGCTTATCTATAATTGATGTGCTTAAATCTGTGATGATTGATGATGTTGCACTGTTGGGTAAAACCCCTGGACTACACTATATACACACAAATATGGATTGCACGAGGAAATTAGTTAAATCATAGATTTTTGAAATGGTTTTTAAAAGTTGAATTGAATCCAAATGGTTTTGAAAATGGAATTGGGTTGAAAAGCTTTTGAAAAGGAATTTTAATAATAAAATTTATTTTGAATAACTTGATAAAGTTTTGAAATTTAAATAATTTGATTTAAATTTGAATTCAAAATTTAAAATTGAATTCTATGTTTGGAAATTTTGGTTTAAAAATGTTATACAAGTTATTAATGTGTTTATATGGATTTTAACCATTTTAGAGATATTGTTTTGAGAATTTGGAGGGATTTAACTTGTATAAATGAAATCGGATTTTTCCGAAACAAAAACTATTTATTTTCAAATAATAAAAGCTTTCATATAAGAAATGAATTTCCCATTTATGTTAAAGGGATTTCAAATTTGAAAAATGGTTTTCCAAGTTATGAATGATTCTTTGGAAATGGTTTTGAAAGCTATGAATTAAATCTTTGATTTAAAGATTGGACGAGTTAATTCAATTTGAAGTGAAATTGTTTTGAAATCTGTGAATGAATCTTTGTGAAAAACGGGTGAACTTTGTGGAATGAATCTTTTTGTTTAAAGATTTGGAAACGGTAATTTGTTTAAACCATTTGAAAAGAAAAATTTCGGGTTTTAAAGTTGTGACTTAACTGAAATCCCATATCCATATGTTTTTAAATATTGCGCTCATTATTCGGTTGAGCTGGGAGAGGACATTGTGTCATACAAGCTATTCCGAATAATGATACGACGTTATGGATAGCATTTGAAGACCGACGGTGAAGACCGGGTGTTTTCGAGAACAAAAGGATAACCCGTCGAATGACTCTGCACTGAGTAGCTACGGTATAGAGATCTCCATATGTGATGGGGAGTCCGATCGGGATTGTGAATACCCGGATTGCAAGGGCTTCTTCGAAAGTGCCTTCGGTTCTGTTCGAACCCGGAACAGACTTGTATCGATGTGTGTCTAACATTACACTTTGAGATGTAAAACCGGTTTCTATCAAATACATTTTTGTTTGGTGGCGGAGATTTATTCTCTTAGCTTAACACCCTTCTCTGAGATGTACGAGCTCAGAGGTTATGTAGTTGATGGTTATTAGTGATACATTCCCAATTCAATAATGTGGCATACGAAGTGCTGCTGATCATTTGTTGATCGAAGCATGGTTTTGCGAAAAAGTGTAGCTTTGTGGACGAGACTACATCAGGACCTCACTCCCCGGAAATGGTCGAAACAGGAAAGATGCGACAAGGTTGCAGGGGTCGCGCCCCTAGGGTATGTCCATTCCTTTTGGAAAAAGGTGGTATCATGGTATGGTGCCCAGATACTTAACTCATGTGGACAATGTATATTTATTACTGTGTGATGTTGCTTTGTGGTTGAGGATCCTCGGGTAAAGGTCGAAAACGACCGGTGGTGGCATATCTTAGGTTTTACTCCCGAGAAAGGAGTAAACCGGCCTTGTGTTGGCAGAGATCCGTGTAGGTTCTCTGGGCGTCCCTCCAGAGGCGTACCCATGTGGCAATAGGAAGTTCCTTAGCCTGACCATTTTTTGGAAATCCAATCAAACAATACGAGCCCTTCACAGTTGCAATTGTATAACCTGCCACCTCAAGTGGTAACTATAGCTGGCATAATATAATGGTACATATGATGGTTATGATTAATATTATACTTTTGAAATGTTTTCCACTATGCACTAATAATAATATCAAAAAGGATTTTTGCGTAGTAAGCATTTTTGACTATCATAAGGAGAAATCTCCCCCAAGTGTGCGATTGCATGGTGTATGTCCCGGGAGGCCTTATGGTAGTTTCATTTTCTAGAAAGCATTGCGGATTTCAAGTTTTAAAATTCTTTTGTTGTTTGTTTTAAAGAAAAAATGTTTTTGTTTGCTCATACCAGTCTCATAACTGACTCGGAGTTTATTGTTCCCTTTCTAAACTCTGGGTGCCCACAATTTTCCACACGGGCAGTCTAGAGTCGGTTTTTTCAAATAATCCAATAATAGGTATCGATTCGATAGCTTTCGAAGTCTTTGGTTCGGTAGCATTTAGAGATCTTCTTCAGCTTTTGGATCTCTGAAGTTTTGGTTTGGCAATCGCGTTCGGGATCGCATTTGCCACAAGTTCAAATTGATGGTGGCTTGAGCTTGAAGTTTGGAGCTCTAGATTTGGAGTTTTTTGGGTTAGAGTTGAAGTATTGGATTCTCATGAAGACTTTGCTCATGTTGTCATATTTCCGTTGTGGTGTTGTGTAGTATACACTTTTTGATGGTGTTGGATATGTTGTATCATGTTGTATATGACATTTGTATCTATGTTGTATATCAATGTTATCATCTTTTGTTTCCGCTGTGTTGTTTTTCATCTAATGTTTTTGCAAGCTCTGGCGATACGGATTTGATGTCATTTGTCGGGCATCGAGTTCGGGTCGTCACAATGGTCCTTCCAAGATCCATCAAAATCCAGAACACAAGCCCTAATCATATCCTCTAGAATTTGATTCAGCCTTTCTATTTTTCAATCGGTCTAGGGATGATAGGCTGTACTCAAGCTCAAACTCATACCCAAAACTGATTACAAAGCTTCCCAAAATTTGCTGGTGAAGATAGGATCACGGTCACTAACAATGCTGTTTGAAACACCATGTAGTCTAATAATCTCTCTCAAGAAAATATCTTCCAAGATGCTGTATTACGGGTTACCTTAACCGGAATAAAATGGACGCTCTTGATCAACCTGTCTATAATTACCTATATTCCTTCGTTTCCCTTCTTGGTCCTTGGCAAACCGTCGACAATATCTATAGAAATCATTTCCCACTTCCACTTAGGCTGCAACAATCCTGCTGTCTTCTACTGATCACCTTTCACTTGCTGGCAGATCATACATCCATTGACGAAAGTAGCAATATCCTTTTTCACGCCCGGCCACCAGAAGACTCTCTTCATATCCTTATAAATCTTTGAAATCCCAGGGTGGATACTCAACCTTGATTTGTGGACTTCCCGCAAAACTTCCTGCCTCAAGCCATCCACATCTGGCACACACAAACAACCGTTGATCCTCAAAACTCCTTGATCGTCAATCTTGAAATCCGAATATTGACCTTCCCTGGTTCCAAGAATCAATTCCTTAAAATATCTATCCTTCATCTGACTGCTTAAGATTCTTTCTTGTAGAGATGGAACAACTTCCAAAATAGACCGAACTGCATTCCTACTCAGAGCATCCGCCACTACATTCGTTTTCCTAGGCGTATACAGGATATCCAAATCATAAGATGCCAAAAATTCCACCCACCTCTGCCTCTCCTTCCTCTTGAACTCATGTTGGCAACCTGGGAAGGTAACCCAACAAATTTAGATAGGTATATAGTTATTTAAAAATTACAAATACGCGCTTTCAAGATAGATACCACTCTAGAGCCTAGGTATTATCTCAACCTGGCTCTGATACCAACTATGACGACCCGCCTTTCAATCCACAGAAAGAGTATCATCATTAATAAAAAAACAGGAAGAAAAAGGAATAGATAGAAAGAAAGAAACAACAACATCAGAATCTCACAGCTGAAACGGAACAAAATAAAATATCACATAACTATACATAGTCATTACATCCGAGTACACAGTTATACAACTTCATTACATGAGACAGTCGTGAAGACCTATCTATTCCATTACATCCCAAAATATAACAGACAAACTACACTACACAGTGGAAAGAGATAGATAAATACGTCTGGACTCTACTCCAAGGTTATCCAAAATTCGTCAAGCCGAACCTGATCACTTGACTACTTATAAAAATTTAAGTACCCAAGAGTATAAGAAAACAGAATAAACTCCGGATCACACATGGGTCTGGTGTGAGTAAACGGTTAAGTTGTTTAACTTGAAAAAACTTTGAAAATTAAAGGTATCTCGTAAGACTCTCCGCAAATAAACACGGACAAGGTTTCCCTTACGATAACCAAAACATTTAATAGGAAATCCAGTTATATTATAATAGTGTCTCGGTTTTCCAATAAATATTCGCATAGCCGAAATTGTTACATTCATTAAATTCCAGCATATTAGCCATATAGTGGGTTGTAAAATCAAAAATCATAAAGGGCACGTAGGGAAAATGGATTCCGTACAATGGCAGGGCTACTGGGGCACCGCGCGTCACAGTACGTGGCCTAGATCACCGTACCGAGGATCCTCTACATCACAAAGCCGAAGCTATCCCCTACTGGATAGTCCGAATAGGACAACCCCACGGTTGTGGTCAAATAACCGCCCACACAACCGAAATAAATGGGACCTCTAGACAGGGGAAAATCTTATCCTACTTGGGTGCTACCCACTTAGCCTTGCATGCACCTCCCCT
The DNA here is from genome assembly GCA_030765085.1 of Allium cepa. Lineage (NCBI taxonomy): Eukaryota > Viridiplantae > Streptophyta > Magnoliopsida > Asparagales > Amaryllidaceae > Allium > Allium cepa. The sequence continues at coordinate 554,718,798 of CM060931.1, read as the reverse complement.
ATTTTATCCATTCCCGGGTGATGAGGCTTGAGGCTACGGTTTCCTTTTAAGAACACATCTTGGAATGCTCATCGTCCTCCATTGACAATGGTCTGAATGCATTCATCCATACAATTCATTCCGGGTTCAAATGAAACCGAAGGCACTATCTCTTTATACTCATTTTGGAATCACCCTCAGAGTTAACGACAATAATCCTTGCACTCTGAAACTCCATCTCGATCTTCATTTGAGATTTCACGACCTATCGTGTTACTTGGATCGATGTGGTTTTTGGATAATCAAACTTGATATCCGATCCCGATTTCATCGAAATCCAAACGCCGTTTTAAAGGTCAAGTTGTTTAAGGTTTAAACAATTCAATTCAATACTTTGAATTCACACAGCATTTATTACAGATAAATAACATGCATTTATGACAGATATGTCCAATATCACATCATAGAATATTACAGATAATCAAACTATAGATATCAATCAATCCATATAGCCCTACTTTTATGGACATCTTCGCCCCCTTTGCAGATTCCTACCGTTTAACATGTGACCAAGCATACCCCATTGACAATAAGAGCTTCTACTTATGCTACAATCATATGCCTTATTGAGTTCCATGTTACATCCACCATGATGTGAGAATCTAGGCATGTCATCCAGTGTAGAACCGATACTGCCCACTATTCCTTCTCTATGCAGCTATGTAAACTTCTTAAAGTCAAGAAAATGGGAACAAGTTCCCATGTTGTCTTAATTGTTATGCATCGAGGTTCAACGATTATAATTTAAAGCTTCTAACCCTCTTTTTAACAGAAATATTTTTCCAATCGTCCATATCTTTGACTTCTTTGCTCAAATGTCTAACTTTGGTCCTAGACTTTTAAATTGACATTTGAGAAAAGATTCGGTCATTTCCATATTTCATAATTCTTGTTTATTTATTTTTACTTTGTCATCTTCTTCGTAGATTCGAAGATAGACTCAAGGCTAATCTTTAATCATATTTTGAGTGTACTCTCTATCATTATTTACACAAATTCAGCTAGTTAATTCCAAAAATTGTATGTACATATAACTTTTTATTTAACTACCTAAGTGATTTCAAATGAAAAGTCTACGTATATTTCAAGTTATATAACCAATTCAAGGTTAAAAAAAGGTTTTCAATTTCTTCAATTTATCCAAATCAAAACAAACTTTATAATATAATGGTTTAATCTATAGAATTTAGGGTGAACTACTCTAATCTACCTTTCCCCTTTTCTATGATTAGTTCTATTAAAATAACACTTAGGGTTATCCATCATTATAATTCTTTTCAATTTATAGCTAAAATTGTAATTCAATTAAAATCTAGGTTGAAACAACTATTCCAAACTCAACAATTATACTTTTAAATTAGTAGAATTATAAATAGATTTAGTTACTTCTCAATCATCATCATATCTTAATCAATTCACTCACCTATACAAATCTTTCCTTCTTTTAATTTTATTTGACTCTTCTCTCCTAGGCCTCCAAGCTCGATTGATTCGCCCTTCTTTCTCTCTTTCTCTTTCAATTTTGATGCTCTCTCTTCTTTGAATTATATATGTTTTATCTTACTTTTGACGTCAAAATTTTTGAGGAGAATAAAAGCATTGTTTAGATTAGAGAATATTTTGAGAAGAAGGAATAAGGATTGTACGTATAGAATAGAGAGGTGGCGGTGACGGTTTTGGGGGTAATGTAATGAGGCTTTGGATCTTATTTATAATTGAAAACTAGGTTATCCAGTCCAAACCCAAAATTGATAATTGTGAAAATGCCACGGTTGTCATTTTTGCTAATATTGACCAATTCTACCAAATTACACATGTTATATATATGTTTTCTAACTGTAAATGACATTCTAAAGGAATGGAATAGGTCCCTATGCCAAATTCCAATGTTTTTTTAAAAATTTTACAATTTTGTCCATTTTATGTAAATTATATTTTTACCCTTATTAATATTTTAATTCATTATTAAAAAAATTGGGTGTTACAAGTTATGCAAGAAGAAGTTCTCTATAGGAGAGGATTTTATACCCTATACTTAGGTGTGTCGACAAAGATAAGGGTGAGAAAATCCTTGTGGATGTATGTGAAGGAAGATATGGCGATTACATTGAGCGCTGATTGTCAATCAGAATTTGGTTGTCTCTTTAAGGAAATATGATGAGTGCTTGAGCTTTGCATAGATTCTATGAGCCTCATCCAATGAGCTTACATATATGGTTATTTGTGGCCATTTGCAATTTGGGGGGAAAATGTAATAACACGCCCCAAAACAAGCCTAAATCCCGACCTAGAAAAATACTATCAAAACTTAGAACCATTCCAAAGCTGGTTGTTGATTGATAAATGAACAATACAGAGCTATTTATCTATTCATTCATAACTCATAGCGGAACGATAAAATGTAATAGCATAAACAATACCCCTTTTTATCTCAAATTCTAAATGTTACAAAACAAAACCATAACATAATGTCAACAATAACTGCTACATCATCTTGTTCAAAAATACAATTTTTATTTCAAATGGGTATGTCTAGAAATAGATAAATAGACTAATACCACAAGCTCCTTGCACCATCATCTCCATCTTGATTATTGCCTCCTTCCCGAACCTGTATTGTAAATTGGAAGGAGTCAGGATAACAATGTCTGGTGAGTAGAAAATCTCAAGCTTTTCTATATCAGTACCGAGGTAATATAATTTAAATAAGGACATGTCTTTCCCGTTTTAAACCATATTCAAAACCATTTAATACTTTATATAAAGGAAACAAGTGGCCCTCAAACAGCCACTTAATACCTTCAATCTCCAAAGCAGTTTTCCCATAATCAATAATCCATAACTATCGTTATTAATATCTACCAATGCGAGAGATAGAACCCAAGCCATAATGGAAAATATGCAAAATATGACTATCTAAGACCTCAATTGAGGTAGACCCCCATCATTTAATACCTATTTCAAAGGCAAACTCCACATAGATCTCTATCTAGCTGATATTGCACGTAAATCTCTTTGAATACTTAATACTTCAATTGAAACAGACCATTTTGAGATATCCTTAATCATGCCTAAACCTAATCCCAACCGTTTAATACATCATATAAGGGAAAGAGGTGGTCATTTAAACAACCACTCAGTACCTTCAATCCCTAAAGAAGGTCTTTATATTTTGACTTGTACCTAACGAAGATGTCTCACATTAGCTCGACTATCCATAGAAACTGTTAGTCAGATCAGCGGGGCATATTTACCCTACAGAATGGGACTAATCTCCTATCATCCATAGTTACTTATTATTGGCGATGTCTCACATCAGCCCCAAAGCCATACTATGGTAGTCAGATTAGCTGGGCAGACTTCCATGTGCTATTAATTGATCTCACATCCCTATAAGGTAGTTAATTTCACTCTTGTGTATAACCTCAATCGAACAAGTCTGGAATTAACTGAAAAAGTAAAAGCATGTGTCCCATATCACATGTTTTACTAAATCGTTTAAATCACTTCCTCATTCGTTTGAAGACCACAATAACGTGTATTTTATGTAGAAAATAATTTGCTTTAAGAAAACTAGTTTTAAAACCCTCTTCTGAAATCGTTTAGAAAATTTTGGCTTTGAAACTCTCTTTATTATAGAGAACATACACATTTTAAATAGCTTTAAAAATAATTATAAGTAGTGTAAAATATTTATTCAAAAGCCATTTTATTAGAAAAATCTTTTCAAAATTGCTTTAGAAATCCTATGCTTGGAAACAACAGAAATCATCAAAAACGCCATAAAATCGGCATAAACAATCATCTCAAAAACATGTCAATTCGATGTATGGATCAATTACAATGTTGGCTTACCTTTCGGTAGGTTAAAGCCCTTCAAAATTAGACCAAAATATCATAAGAATTAGTTGCAAGAGTCGCTAGATCGAAGCAGGCAAAAATTGCCTGTAAGAGTCATGACCTGTAGGTCGACTTGAGCCTATTTAGTTTTGCAATCTGTTTTCTTTTGAGAATGGCATTTTTGAGATTTATGATTTCCTATTCAGGAATTGTGGTGTGATGTATGCCATTATTTTAGTTATTGATGCCGATGATATGAGGCTATTATCTGTGATTAATTGATATTGTCGTTGAACTTGCCTCTTTCGAGATACCTAAATATGATGTATTTAGTGGTATTATCTCCTATGAAGTAGTTGGTATATATATGTGACTGTTGTTCTATAATCTCTTTTATTTTGTTATTCTTATATTTTATTCTGAACTTAGCTCCGATACCAAGTTGTGATGCCCCATACCACATGTTCTCACTTAACTGTTTACTATAAGTTAGTTAATTACACTCGTGTGTATAACCTCAATCGAACAAGTCTAGAATTAACAGAAAAATTAGACGCATGTTTCCCATACCACATGTTTTACTATATTATTTAAATCGCTTCCTCATTCACTTGAAGATTGCAAAACATGTAAATTATATATATAATAATTTGCTTTGAGAAAACTAGTTTTAAAACCTACTTTTGAAATCGTTTGGAAAATTTTGGCTTTGAAACTCTCTTTATTATAGGATAAATATATAATTTTAATTGCTCTGCAAATAATTATAATTAGTGTAAATTTTTTATTTCAAAAGCTATTTTATTTGAAAAATCATTTCAAAATTGTTTTAGAAAACCCGTGCTTAGAAACAACAGAAATCATCGAAAATGCCATAAAATCAGCATAAGAAATCATCTCATAAACATGTCAATTCGATGTACTTATCAACTTTAATGTTAGCTTACCTTTTGATAGCTAAAGCCCTTCAAAATATACTAAAATGTCACAAGAATTGGTTGCAAGAGTTGCTAGATCAAGTCGAAGAACACAAGACATTGCACAGAACAAAAGAAAACAAGTTGCAAAAATCACTAGTATAAGCAAAAGAAGCAAAATAGTGCAAGAAAACAAGTTGGAAAAATGAACTATCTCATACCAATCAAGTGCATGCTCTTGAAACATACTCGATGCTATAAGAACTCGATGATGGTCGGAAAGATCCATGCAAGTAGAGGTATGCTCGCATGTACGAAGCCATGCCTGGACCTCAAAAATAGACTCTGAGCCTTTGAAAGGCTTGCCTCCAAGATGAGAGGAATCATAGCATATACGCGTAAACAAGAGTGAAATTCTAGACTTGTTCGATTGAGGTTATACACAAGAGTGAAATTAACTACCTTATAGTAAACAGTTAAGTAAAACATGTGGTATGTGACACATGCGTTTACTAAATCCTTCAAATCGCTTCCTCGTTCGCTTGAGTAGTGCAAAAACGTGTAATTTATATGGAAAATAATTTGCTTTGAGAAAACTAGTTTCAAAACCCACATTTGAAATCGTTTGGAAAATTTTGGCATTGAAACTCTCTTTATTATATAGAATATATATATATATATATTTAATAGCTTTAAAAACAATTATAGTGTAAATTATTTATTTCAAAAGCTATTTTATTAGAAAAATCATTTCAAAATTGTTTTAGAAAACCTATGCTTGGAAACAACAGAAATCATCAAAAATGCCATAAAATCGGCATAAGAAATCATCTCAAAAACATTTCAATCCGATGTATGGATCAACTATAATGTTGGCTTACCTTTTGGTAGGTTAAAGCCCTTCAAAACACAATAAAATATCACAAGAATTTGTTGCAAGATTCGCTAGATCAAGCAGAAGAACACAAAATAGTGCACAGAAAAAAAGAAAATAGGTTGCAAAAATAAATAGGCTCAGGTCGACCTGCAGGTTCTGTGACACACCACCCCAAGACTAACATTAACAAAGAGCATTAAGGAATAATGTTGTCTGTTAATGCAAAGATTAAGCCTGGTTAGGAGCGACCATCCTTAGCCTTGTCTTAAACATATACTGAATACGTCGATTGGGTGCTCTAGTTTTTTTCTTTTATCATTCTCAAGTGGATCGAAATAATCAATATATATTTAACACAAAACTATGGTGGCTGTTGGCTCGGTTTTCTAGCAAGCAAAGAGAAAAGGAATAAAGGAACCAAAAAATATATAAAGGCATGAAGACCAAGTTACTGCACTAGATGCTTGATTCGGCATTTACTAAAATGCTGAACCAAATATATGGTCCGGCATGCCAAACCAAAAATATGGTCCGGTCGGGTGCTCTCTGATATACCAGACCAAATGATTGGTCAGGCATTCTCTAATATGCCAGATCAGACATTTGGTTCCGGCATGACACATCCATCATCGGGCCAAACATTTGGTCCGGTACACAGGCATGCCGGACCAAATGTTTGGTCCGGCAAATATGAGACTCCAGAGCAGAAGCACCAAACTAGACAAGTAAGGACAATAGGCCAGACAAGATTCAAGACTCGAATGCCGATCCAAACGCTTCTGCTCGAATGCCGAACAAGATTCAGAAAGTTATAACTTCCTTCTCCAACTTCACAACCCCACTCTATAAATACCGGAGCTTCTCGACAACAATAGGGACAGATTTTTGGGAAAAAGAAGAAAAATCCGTTGAGACTCATTCACTCTGGCTACTCCAAGTTTTTACTCTTTTCAAACAAACTTGTACTTGTAATCAAATCAAAGTAAGACTAATAAGATGGACAGTGGATGTAGGCACATTCTGACCGAACCACTATAAAACTCTGTGTGATTTTCTTTCCTCAACTGCTTTCCAACTTTGAGTCTGTGAATGGTTCTATGACTGCAAAAAATTTCCTTTAATGTGTTGGAACATTAAAAACTCCAAATTAGTCAACTTACACGTGGCTTAAACTAAAATCGAATTTAGGGATGTTTGTCTAATTTTTATGCCAACTTTTTTGGTGCATTCACTGAGAGTGGCATAGAGAGCCTCACTCCTCGATCCTTTCACCTTACAAGCCTTAACTCAACACTAGAGCATGGCTTCTTCTAGGTAAAACACCGATAAGGGTAAGAACACAGCCACTAAAAGTACACTTGATCTCATCCAAGAAGATCTAGAAAACCCAGCTACCCATTCCCTACCACCTGGCTCAGTTATCACCTGAGAAGACATAGATAGGGTTTGAATGAGATGACTGACCACTTCGCTGTCCAATAAAAGCTTTGGTGTACCAAATCATGACACGCTTAAGAGGCACGAAGGAATTCACTCACAATACTGAATCTTGTGGTGAGTCTCAATCTAGAGAGTCGCGTAGAAGGAATAAATCTCTTGCAAATGATGAATTCAATCGAGAAGATGCAAGGACCCAAAGCCGAGCCAGAACTCAACTCGGAGCTGGTCTGAAAGATTGTCAAGAGCTGGGCCCAGTGAAGGGGGGACCAAGCAAGAACCGACTATGGATGATCCTATCATGCCTCGAGCCAACCATCGCCAATCTAGCCTCGATCAAGGTTCTAGACGCCACCAATATTAAAGAGAAGCCCCCACTTCCCCTATGGTTGCCCCAGAATCTGAGGAGAGGATGACAAGCCTCTTTAGGGAATATCTCAGGCGTGAACAACTCGAAAGAGGGATAGGTGCAAGAGTGTCCAGCCCCTTCGCCAGAGATATAGAAGCGACAGCCACTCCTAAGAGAGTGGAAGATGCCTACCATAGATACTTACAAAGTCATGTTCGATCCCATCATCCACTTACAACTCTATACCCAGAACATGCTCATGAATGGAGCAACAAAAGGCATGTTGTGTAAATGTTATCCGCTATTCCTGTCGAACTTAGCAACGACATCGTTTTCTCGCCTGCCTTATGGATCTATAAGCTCTTGGGAAATGTTGAAGAAAAAATTCATAAGTCAATTCCATATCCATGTAGAATAGCCTAAAGATGCTTATCCCTTGTCGGACGTGAAACAGAAAGCAGGAGAACTACTGTAGCAATATCTTACTCGGTTTAACGCTACCATGGCAGGCAGTACAAAATGGAAATGAAAGGCTTACACTGATGGCGCTGTGTGGAGGTGCCCATCAAGATTCAAAGCTTGCAAGAAGATTGATAAAGGAAAAGCCTCTAACTCTTCATGATTTCTTTCATGAGGCTGGAAAGTACATAAGATTGGAGGACGCGGCGGCTCACCGACATAGCGAGCAACCCACAAAGGTTTCTAGCGTCTAAGGAAACATTAGTGACCCACCCCGAAAGGAAGGGAATAAGCTGAATAATGAAGGAAAAAATGGCTGCCAAGGAAATTCTGGAACTGAAAAAAGCAATAAGCGATGATATAGACCTTGACCGAGATTCAATTCATACACACATTTGAATGACCCTTAGGAGAACATTTACCTGGCTACTCAAAACGAGTTGAAATAAAAATGCCATCCGTACATAAAATAGTTAGAAGCCGCAATTAGAACAGGAAAATATTACCGCTTCCACGAGTCACATGGGCATAACAACGATGAATGCCTGCATTTGCAGGATCTCATTGAGGAATACATTTGAAAAAAGAAATTAGAACGATATGTGTGGAAAGGATGCAACTCTCTCGCTTTGGTCTACGAGGGATCTGGGCAACCCTCATAAGGGAATAATAAGGAGAGGGCAGGTACGAGCCGCTCCAACCAGGAGAAGATAGTTGTCCACACCATATCCGCAGGCCCACATATAGCCGACGGAAGTTAGGCCAAAATGGAGGGGTATGATAAATCATTAAAAGAAAAGGAAGGGTATGTTTATTCCATAACTGAAAGATGCACCGAAAAACGGAGATAAAAAGCTAACATAACATCTAACAATGAAGATTTGGTTGGAAAACAGTATCTGCACACTGATGCATGGTTATCTCAGCCTGGATCGGCCCAACAGAGGTGTTTCGCATTTTAGTCGATATAGAGAGCTCGGTGAATATTTTGTTCAAAAATGCATTCAAAAAGATGAATTTATCAATGAATGATGTATCCCCATGCCACAAACCCTTATATGGGTTTATTGGGGAAGCCATGATGCCGCTTGGATAGCTAGACTTGTTCATAGAGCTAGGAAGTCACCCCGATTAGTTGTCCGAAAGAAAACATTCGTGCTAGTAGATAAACACACTGCCTACAATGCATTTTTGGAAAGGCCTGCATTGTCAGATTCTCAGATAGTCTTGGCACCATGGTGTTTAAAGATGAAATTTCCAATTGCTAACAGAATAGGAGAAGTAGAAGGTGACCAAGACGCAGCTTGTGATTGCTACATGACAGAACTCTGCCAAAACAAGAAGAAGGAAAAAGGGAAAGGCGTATGGGTCGCCCCTCTTTGCCAAAAATGCAAAAGCCTATCAATCAAAGAAGGCCCCTCCTCTCGAATATACTAATGACCCATTTAACGAGTTGCACCCCATACATATAGAGAAGGAGGTCAAAGCCGGGCCTGTGGAGGCTATAGAACATATGATGGTAGACCAGCTTGGCAAAACAAGGCTTTTAAAGGTAGGTTCTTAGTTGAGCTAGAACTTAAAAGTCCAACTGATAGGACTCCTACGCAAGAATTTGGATGTATTCGTATGGACCCACGAAGACAAGGTGGGAATATCCCCAGAAATAGCTTGCCATCCCTCAGTATTGACCCAAACAAGATCCCTATCAAAAAAAGGGAAAGAAGCATGGGGGTAGAACGATCAACCGCTCTAAACGAGGAATTTACTTGCCAAAGGTTTTATCCGCAAAGCCATTTATCCAAAATGGATCTCCAACCCGGTTATGGTGAAAAAGCCTAATGGGAAGTGGCGAACCTACATTGACTTCTCCAACCTCAATGATGCTTGACCCAAAGACTGTTTTCCTCTACCTCGAATCGACCGACTGGTAGACAGAACCGCGGGACATGAGTTGTTGTTATTTATGGAAGCATATTTGGGATACAACCAGGTCCCCATGCATGTGCCGGATCAAGAGCATAGTAGGTTCATCATGGATCTAGGCCTATATTGCTACAAGGTCATGCCCTTCGAGCTTAAGAACAACGGCTCTACCTATCAACTTCTACTTAATAAGATGTTCGAGCGGCAAATTGATCACTCCATGGAAGTCTATGTCGATGACATGATTGTCAACTCGAGAAGCGCAATAGATCATCTGAGCCATATTGCACAAATACCAAATGAAGCTGAATCCTCTGAAATGCTCTTTTGGGGCGTCTTCTGGTGAATTCTTAGGTTTCATTATGCATGCTAGAGGAATAGAGGCGAATCCTGAAAAGGAATAAGCTTTAAAAGACATCAAAATCCCAACCACACGAAGGGAAATGCAGAGCCTGAATGGGAAGGTAGCCGCTCTGAGCAGGTTTATATCAAAATCCATGGACAAGTGCATCCCGTTCTTCGAAGCCCTCAAAAAGGACAAAGGAAAATTTGAATGGACTGATGAATGCTACTCAGCTTTCAAGAATCTACTAGAGCACCTACAGAAGCTGTTAATGCTCTCCACTCTAATAGATGGATCGAGCCTCAACTAGCTATATCCTCCCACGCGCTAAGTGCTACATTAGCATGAGAAGAAGATGATCGTATCTAAAGACCTGTATACTTCATCAGCAAGAGATTCATGAGGGCAGAAGCTAGGTACCCAAAGATTGAAAAATTGGCCTACTATCTGCTCATAGCGTCCATGAAATTACGGCATTACTTTTAATCGCATTCCATTGGAGTTCTAGCAGATCAACCTTTGAGACAATTTTGCAAAAGACAGACACGTCGGGGCGCATATTAAAATGGTGCATCGAGCTGAGCCAGTACATCATTACATACCACGCGCGCATCGCGATTAAAGGACCAGCCTCGGTTGATTTCATAGCTGATCTCACAATGCGAGATGAGGGGGCAGCGATAAAATTTGAGTAAGCTATCAAATGGAATATGTTCATTGAGGGAGCATCGAACGAGCTCGGCACGGGGGCAGGTGTCATAATAGTCACACCCCGAGGAAGGAAATTAAGCTACGCACTAAGAATAGAGTTCGCTACAAAAATTAACGAAGCTGGATACAAGGCAATAATAGTCGGCTAAGAAATCATTAAAGAAATAGGAGTTACGTCGATATGTGTACACAGTGATTCGCAACTAATAGTTAACCAGATCCTTGTAGAATTCCAGACTTGCGGACAAAACCTCGCGTCCTACCTCAAAAAGGCCAAAACCCTTCTTGATTAGCTAGACTACCATGTAATAAAAAACATCCCGCGAAGGGAAAATCAAGAGGCGAACGCCCTCGCCACAGGGGCTTGCCTAAGAATGAAGCCAATGCCGGGGGCAACCCCCATCATAAGACAATCCACACCGACTTTCGAGCATCTGCAAATCACAATGATCATAAACAAGGGGTAGACATGGATGATCCCATCATCAGATACGTGCAATAAGGCCAGCAGATCGGAATGTAGTCAGGAAAATCCAAAGGAGGGCATCCTACTACACCATCCCGAACTGCATACTGTACCGTCATGGCTTTTCCAACCCACAACTAAGATGTGTCGCCGGGAATGAAGCAAAAGTTATCCTTAATAATATTCATCAAGGGAGTTGCGGCGATCACACCAGAGGGCAAACTCTTGCCAGAAGGATCCTACTCTATGGATATTTTTGGCCCACACAAATTAAAGATACAACCGAGTTTGCCAAGAAAAATGACAAAAGCCAAATATTTTCCAAAATCCTAAGGTTACCACCTATCGGTTTAATCCAGATGGTCAGCCCTTTGCCATCTGGGGAATTGATTTGATTGGGGAAATCCCCATGGGTCGAAGAGGAGAAAAATATGCAATAGTTGCAGTGGATTATTTCACCAAATGGGTGGAAGCAGAGCCTTTGAATAAAATTTCATCTACCAAAGTGATAAAATTTCGAATCCTGTGCAGGTATGGGATGCTGCAGAAGATCATATCAGATAATGGGAATCAATTCGACAGTGAAGAATTCTCCATTTGGTGCCATAAACATGGGATTGCCCGAAGCTTCTCGGTTGTGGCATATCCCTAGGCAAATGGACAAGTCAAAGTAGTAAATAAGGTATTGAAAACCTTAATCAAGAAGAAGCTAGAAAGTCCAAGGGGGCGCAGGTCGATGAACTTCCTATTACTTTATGGGTTTACTGAATTTCTTACAAGATGGCAACCGAGCACACGCCATTTGCATTGGCATACGGAGCCGAAGTCATGCTTCCCATTGAAATAGTCGTCCCCTCACGCCGTAGGATACATTACAGTTCGAAAGAAAATAAGGAGCTCTTAAACATGTCACTTGACCTGATCAAGGAAAAAGGAAACAACGTCGCCCTCAAACTTCCGCTTATAGACAGAAGGTGGCAAGGCAGTACAACTCTAAGGTGAAGCCTCGAATGCTGCAAGAAGGAGACTTGGTACTCAAGCGAGTCTTCCCACGACCACGAGTACTGGATCCTATTTGGGAAGGGTCGTTTGTTGTCCATAAGGATCTTCATAATAGACTTACATCTTATCGACGGTAGATGAAGAGGTGTTTAGGAAAGCATGAAATCTCCAACATCTTTGCCTCTATTTCTCTTGAGTTGTAAAGAGACATGTGTTGAGTCACAAGTTTTATGAAATTTTTGATTTCTGACAAATAACTAAAGGCGATCGACAAAACAAGGTCATTAGAGCTACATATGTTACTATAGATTGTAGATTGACTATTTGATATTATATTAGTGATAAACTTGTTAAAATCTATCCTCAAATAATCATGCATTTTCAAGAAAATTAATATATATATACAATTGGAATATAGTTGCACATTCAGTGTGCAACTTTACAGGGACCGGTCGACCGGTCACAATATAGGCGGTCGACCGTTCCTGCATAATTTGCACACTGAACGTGCACACATACACATAACGTATATATATTTAAATTCCTGTCTACTGGTCACTTTTTAACCCGTCGACCGTTTTTAAACAGAAAGCAATTTTTCCAAAAGACACTTCTCTTCTCCAAAGGTTGCATCTCTTACCTTTCACCAAAGATCATATCTCTTAATGGCAACTGCTCACAAAGAGTTACAACCATTCTTATCTATATAAACTCATCTAATTCGTTGATTAAAAACACATGATTTCATATTCTTTTTAATCTAATCTCTGATCTTACTTTATACATACTCCTGCATTCTAAAAGATCTCAATTATTTATTGAATCATTGAAACTATTTCATATCCTTTGATTCAATAAGTAATATACTTTCCTTAATCTTTTCAAAACAACATTTCGCATACTTTGAGGATAAGATTATAGGAAGGGTGTACTGCTAGTGACAAATCCGTGTTTTCAAGAGCACAAATTGTCAACAACAATTGTATTTGTTCTTTTGTTCAAGTCCTCTGTGTTGTAAGAGGCAACTGTTGAAGTCCTCAGTGTATTAGAGGCGTGAAATCCCGTTCGGTTGTTCGGGTGTTGTAAACCTGTTCCTCCGGGTGAAGCGAGGTAGTTAATAGTGAAAATCCAGATAGAAGTCTGGGGCTGGACGTAGGACGGTGCTCCGAACCAGTATAAAAATCTCTGGTGTGATTTTTTCTATTTTTTATTTACTATGCTATTATCATCTATTTCCGCATTTATATTGTAGTCCATATTACACGATCCGTGTATACTATATTAGCACTTATAATTGTATACACACCGCACTTTCAATTGGTATCAAAGCACGGTCATCATATAACCGTAACACAGTTATTTGATATATGATAGTAATATGGCAAATAACGTAAGTACTAGCACTCAAAACACCACTTACACGGAGGGTCAATCGACACAAAGACCTCCATTTTTCAATGGTCTTAACTATAGTTATTGGGCAACACGTATGTCATTCTTTATGCAATCAAATAGCTATGATGCTTGGAATGCCACTCAAAGAGAAATAGTGAATCCAACAACTGATTATTCAGAATGGACTGCAGCTGAGAAAACGGCAGCAGCCGTAAATGCAAGAGCAATAAATATGTTGTTCTGTGCATTAGACCAAAATGAATATAATCGTGTTAGTATCTGCACTACTGCATATCAAATTTGGCAAACACTAAAAATCACTCATGAAGGTACTAACAAGGTTAAACAAGCCAAAATAGCCATGCTGAAAAATCAATTTCAAAATTTCAAAATGAAACCAAACGAGACAATCAATGACATGCATTCACGGTTTCAAACTATTCACCATGCACTTATTGGCTTAGGACAAAAGTATTCTGATTTCGATGTTGTTTCAACAGTCCTACACTCTCTGACTAGTGAATGGGAAGGAAAAGTATTAGCAATTGAAGAAGCTAATGACCTTTCCATCATGAAGCCAGATGAATTGATAGGAAATTTAATGTCCTATGAAGCAAATCTGCAGGCTAGAAAAGAACAGAAAGAAGAAAAGAAAAATGTAGCATTTCATGTTGAGAAAGATGAAAATGAATCAGATTCTGAAGACGAAGATTTGGCATTCATTGCGAAAGGATTCAAAAAATTCTTAAAATATCGAAAAGCCATTCGTTACAATAAAAGGAAACCTGGATCAAATAAACCATCTTCATCTGCTATAGAATGTTTCAACTGTCACAAAAAGGGACACATGCAGAAAGATTGTCCAGAACAAAAGAAGAAGTCAGAAAATGACAAATTCAAATATAAGAAGGACAAATCTAAGAAACGAGCCTTCTCAGTAACATGGGATGATTCAGAATCATCTTCATCAGAAAGTGAAAGTGATTCAGAGAATGAACAAGCTAATGTGTGTTTTATGGCAACAGAAGATGAGGTCCCACTTAAGAAAAGAGGAAAGTGGATATTGGACAGTGGTTGCTCAAAGCACATGACGGGAGACAAGAGTTTATTAACAAATATTACATATTCAGATGGTGGCTCCGTCACTTTTGGAGACAATTCAAAAGGCTATATCATCGGCAAAGGCGACGTGAGCAATTGCGGTACATCTAACTTACCTCTTATTACTAATGTCATGCTAGTTAGAAATTTAAAACACAATTTGCTTAGTATTAGTCAGTTATGTGACAAGGGTTTTATAATTTCATTTTCAAATAATAAGTGTAGTATTTTAGATAAAGACCATAATTTGGTTTTCGAAGGTTATAGAGACAGAAATATCTATATTCTGAATATGAATATTAATCATAATTCAGATATGTGTCTTGTGGCTAATGACAATGATCCATGGCTATGGCACAAACGCTTCTGTCATATAAACTTCAGAACTATTGACAAGCTAGCCAAAAACAATCTAGTTAGAGGACTACCCAAAATGAGTTTTAAAGTTAACAACATTTGTGATGCATGTCAATTAGGAAAATTGACCAAATCATCTTTTAAATCCAAGAAAGTCATATCAACATTACAACCACTTGAGTTACTACACATGGATTTATTTGGACCTACTAGAGTTCAATCAATAAATCACAGTCAATATGTGCTTGTAATTGTTGATGATTTCTCTCATTATACATGGACAATTTTCTTAAAAAATAAAAGTGACACTTTCGATCATTTCAAATCTTTCGTCAAAAGAATTCAAAAATCAAAAGGGATTAAAGTTAAAAATATAAGAAGTGATCATGGCGGAGAGTTTGAAAATAATGAATTTGAACATTTTTGTACAAAGAAAGGTATATATCATAATTTTTCGTTTCCCAGAACTCCACAACAGAACGGAGTTGTAGAACGGAAGAACCGAACTTTACAAGAATGTGCAAGAACATTATTGAATGGAACCACCTTACCAAAACATTTTTGGGCAGAAGCTGTGGCAACTGCCTGTTATGTTTTAAATCGTGTATCCATAAGACCTCTTACCAAGAATACTCCTTATGAATTATTTAACAAAAGGAAGCCTAAAATCTCATACTTCAAAGTTTTTGGTTCCAAGTGCTTTATTTTAAATACGAAAGACCAGCTTGGCAAATTCGATCCAAAGGCCGATGAAGGAATATTTGTCGGTTATTCGGAACGAAGTAAGGCCTATCGGATATTTAATAAACGAACCAAAACTATTGAAGAATCACTTCATGTCTCTTTTGATGAAATCTATCAGCACCCTCACACTATATCAGATGATGACGAATCAATAGTCACTGACAATCAAATCATCACAAATATTGATTCTGACTCGGAAATAATTATTGAGAATATTCCTCAAATATGTGAGTTACAATCACCACCAAGAATATTAAGAGACCATCCGGCTCAAAATATAATCGGTGAAATAACATCACATGTCAGAACAAGGAGTCAACTCAATCAAATGGGTCATGTCGCTTTTCTCTCAAATATCGAACCTAAGAATCCAAAAGAAGCTGCTACAGATGATTACTGGATCATTGCCATGCAGGAAGAACTAAATCAGTTTGAGCGCAATGACGTTTGGGAACTTGTTCCAAGACCAACTGATCAGTCAATAATCGGTACTAAATGGGTCTATAAAAATAAGGCTGACGAACAAGGAAATATCACCAAAAATAAAGCAAGATTAGTAGCACAAGGATATAATCAGGAAGAAGGTATCGATTATGAAGAAACTTTTGCACCAGTTGCTCGACTAGAAGCTATTAGAATCCTATTATCTTTTGCTTGTCACCATAATTTCAAACTTTATCAGATGGATGTCAAAAGTGATTTTCTCAATGGATTTATCAAAGAGAATGTCTATGTCGAACAACCTCCTTTGTTCGTACATGAAAAATATCCTGACCATGTGTTCAAACTTAAGAAAGCTCTATATGGTTTAAAACAAGCACCTCGTGCTTGGTATGAACGACTACGTAGCTATCTTATTAGCTCAGGATTTCAAATAGGCAAAGTCGATCAAACTTTGTTTATTAAACATTCTCGAAAAGATATTCTAGTTATTCAGATATATGTAGACGATATCATCTTTGGTTCAACAAACGATAAACTTTGCAAAGAATTTGCAAGTATTATGACCAAAGAATTCAAAATGTCTCATATGGGAGAACTATCTTATTTTCTTGGACTTCAAATAAAGCAACTTTCAAACGGCATTTTTATCAATCAAGAAAAATACTGTGAAAACCTTATCAAATGCTTCGGATTAGAAAATACATCTGGTAAATCAACTCCTATGAGTACAACTACACATCTTGAAAAAGACGAAAATGGTAAGAATGTTGACCAGAAATTATATCGGAGCATGATTGGTTCTCTTCTTTATGTTACAGCTAGTCGTCCAGATATAATAATGAGTGTTTGTTTATGTGCTCGTTTTCAAGCCGATCCAAAGGAATCACATCTACGAGCAGTGAAACGTATAATTCGTTATCTTAATAATACAAAAGATTTCGGTCTTTTTTATCCAAAAAAATGTCCATTTGAATTAGTATCATATAGTGATGCTGATTTCGGTGGCTCACGAACGGATAGAAAAAGTACAAGTGGTACGTGCCATTTTATTGGAAAATCACTTGTCTCTTGGTTCAGTAAGAAACAGAATTGTGTTTCACTATCAACATGTGAAGCTGAATATATATCAGCAGCTCTCGCTTGTACTCAAGTACTATATATGCAACAAACACTTCAAGATTTTGATATTCATTTATCAAATTCTATTATATACTGTGATAACACTAGTGCTATAAATCTCTCTAAAAATCCAGTAAATCACTCTAGAACCAAACACATTGATATCCGTCATCATTTCCTTCGAGATAATATTGACAAAGGAAATATATGTCTTGAATATGTTCATACTGACAATCAATTAGCAGATATTTTTACTAAGCCTCTGGTCGAATCTAATTTTATTAGATTACGAAGAGAGCTTGGTTTAATTTCAAGAAAAAATCTTGACTAAGTAATTTCTAAAGAACGTCTTCTTTTTAGTTATCCTTTAGTTATTCTTTTTAGTTATCCTTTAACCATAACTTTTGCATAAACTATTTTTTTTTTACATTAAATATAAGCCACTGCTTTATTTAATGGTTAAATTCTCTTTACTCATTTTTTTCTTTTCTTTTAGTGATCGTCCTTTCCTTTCTTATTTTATAATTTCATTTTTAAAAAGAGATATATTTTTAGAGTTAAAATAAAATTTCTGCTTATGTTTTCTTGGTTAAAATTTTCCATTAACTCACATCCATAGGTTTATACATAAGAAACTTGTATATAAGCTTGCAAAATTTTTATATTTTGTTCATCTTTTTTATCTAACCATAATATTCTATACAACATACACTATGGCTCACATTTGTGATAAATGTGCTCAAGAATCATACATTTCAATTACGAGTTCCGAGTCGGAAGAATTTTATTCTCCTACAACTCCAAAACAAAAATCAAGTTGTCATCATCAATGCTCTTGTATGTCTGATAAAACTCCAAATTCAAAACGAGTGAAGAGGACATTATTCTATTCTCCTCGTACCAAAGCTCAAATCGATGAAATACACCACTACCAGAAACATCAGATAGACCTTCAGAGACAGCTCCATTACGGGCAAAGTCAACTTTATCACGAGCAACAGCGGACATCGGCACGATTATCCGTTTTAGAAAAGTTGGCAACATTTTTCTGCGGTTCCAACAAGCATGACGTGCATGAACCAATGCCGTCTAGGCCATCAACATCTAAAAGTCCTAACTCGTGGGATCGGAACTATGAGAAGAATGAAGGAGCTCAGAAACAATGGTGTCCATGGTCGAAACGTATTGAAGGAAACAACGATAATTCTAATGACGAATTTTCTCATTAGATTTATATATAGTTATTATATCTTTATCTATCTCTTGTGTAATGACGGTTATATTTTGTATTACGTATAAAATATAATATATATAGGTTGATATATGATAAAAACTTGAAAAATAAACTTAATATTCACAGCATACCAAAACCGGTCGACCGCCCCTGTTATAGCCGGTCGACCGTTTGCTCTCTGGTTGAAAACAGTCGACCGGCCAAAATTAGTAGGTCGACCGGTTGACATATTTTCAGTTTTTTATATAAACCTATGCGTCATTCTTCCCTCTCCCCTCTTTCACTTTTTACTCAAGCTGTTCTTTTACCCAAAATCACAAACCCTAGTTTCCTATTTTCAATTCCCAAATCTCAAATCCTCCAACAATGGCTCCTCCTCAAAAGAAATCCAAGAAAGGAGCAACCTCTGAAACTTCATCTCTTACCATCTCCGTCAAAAAATGGCTTCAAAGTCCAATTGCTGTAACAAGATGGAATCAGATGACAAATTACAAGTTTCATCCAGGCTCTTTCATCAAATTTGATGATTTCACGGCTTATGGATTTCGGAGGTTAGCCAATAATTCCAACATTACTCCATTAATAGATTTTTCAGAAAATAGTGTGGAGATAAATCATTTGATGATCAAATTGTTTTACGCCAATATGAATCTTGATGAGTATCAACCTGAGAATCCAAACGGCGTCATCTGGTCTGTGGTCTGTGGCAAGCAAATTTTTCTTACTCATGCTAGAATTGCCTCTATACTTGGTATACCAAATCGAGGCGAAGAGTTTTCATCTACCTTCTGCGAAGTCTTCACTCGAAATAGTACCAGTCATCAGTTCATAGAAGACAATAGTGATGGCACTAAGTCTATTGGACTTCGATCGGCAGCCAGACTACTTCATCGTGTTTTGATGCATTCTCTTTTTCCTAGACTTGGAAGTTATGATGAAGTATACAAAGAAAACTTCAAAGCACTCTATGCTATTTATGGTGAAATCCAAATCAATTGGGTACACATGCTTTTTGATGAAATTCTCAAGGTAAATAACTCAACACGGCCTCATTTCTTCTACAATGAATATATCATGCGACTTTTGTTAGCTTGTGGGGTCAATCCTCCTGATTCTGCAACCTCAAAACCAAAATGCATTGACTCCATAACCATCAAACGAATGAAGCTTCCTCCACCTTATCTTTAGATTATGCCTTTTGAAGAATGGCAACAAAGAGGACCAAGAAAACAACGAGCAACTTCCTCTCGTCCTCGTTCCGATGAAGTAAAACTATTAAAATCAAAGTCATCCACAAAAGAATCACTTGAAACGATTGCGCGTAACCAATTTTTGCTTGAATCACGTCTCAAGCGCATGGACTCTAAAATTGATAAGCGCTTCAATAGGGTCAAGTCATTCTTTGGAATGCTATGGGATGCTATATCATGTTCCACATCCACCTCTGTTCAAGCACAAGACCCAGGAAAACGTCCCGCTGCTCCTGTTTTCACCTGGACATCATCTGACGAGTCTACAGGTATGAGTGGACATGGACATGGAGAATCATCTAGAGGAAACAATGATGAGGAAGAAGAAGAAGATGATGATGACGACGAAGATGATGATGAAGAAGAGGAGATACGATCTGCTTCATCCTAGATTCTATTATGGTTTAGCACTTTAAAAACATTCATCGACACTTGTACTAAATAGTGTCGTTATTCTTGTTTTTCATTTGACATTATGATCTGTAGTATACTCTGTTATGTTTTGGATGTGTTAATGATTTATTTTGCTATGCATATCATATTCATTTTACTATTCTAGTATCTGTTACTCCTTTTTGTCGATGACAAAGGGGGAGAAAGGGCTAACAATTGCTTGCAGGAACATACATATACAAGAATTCAAGAGATCACATACTCATGGGGAGATTCAGATTTGCAGATATATATTGTCATCAATCAAAAAGGGGGAGAATGTTGAGTCACAAGTTTTATGAAAGTTTTGATTTCTGACAAATAACTAAAGGCGATCGACAAAACAAGGTCATTAGAGCTACATATGTTACTATAGATTGTAGATTGATTATTTGATATTATATTAGTGATAAACTTGTTAAAATCTATCCTCAAATAATCATGCATTTTCAAGAAAATTAATATATATACAATTGGAATATAGTTGCACATTCAGTGTGCAACTTTACAGGGACCGGTCGACCGGTCACAATATAGGCGGTCGACCGTTCCTGCATAATTTGCACACTGAACGTGCACACATACACATAACGTATATATATTTAAATTCCTGTCTACTGGTCACTTTTTAACCCGTCGACCGTTTTCAAACAGAAAGCAATTTTTCCAAAAGACACTTCTCTTCTCCAAAGGTTGCATCTCTTACCTTTCACCAAAGATCATATCTCTTAATGGCAACTGCTCACAAAGAGTTACAACCATTCTTATCTATATAAACTCATCTAATTCGTTGATTAAAAACACATGATTTCATATTCTTTTTAATCTAATCTCTGATCTTACTTTATACATACTCCTGCATTCTAAAAGCTCTCAATTATTTATTGAATCATTGAAACTATTTCATATCCTTTGATTCAGTAAGTAATATACTTTCCTTAATCTTTTCAAAACAACATTTCGCATACTTTGAGGATAAGATTATAGGAAGGGTGTACTGCTAGTGACAAATCCGTGTTTTCAAGAGCACAAGTTGTCAACAACAATTGTATTTGTTCTTTTGTTCAAGTCCTCTGTGTTGTAAGAGGCAAGTGTTGAAGTCCTCAGTGTATTAGAGGCGTGAAATCCCGTTCGGTTGTTCGGGTGTTGTAAACCTGTTCCTCCGGGTGAAGCGAGGTAGTTAATAGTGAAAATCCAGATAGAAGTCTGGGGCTGGACGTAGGACGGTGCTCCGAACCAGTATAAAAATCTCTGGTGTGATTTTTTCTATTTTTTATTTACTATGCTATTATCATCTATTTCCGCATTTATATTGTAGTCCATATTACACGATCCGTGTATACTATATTAGCACTTATAATTGTATACACACCGAACTTTCAACATGTGCTAAATGAAGCAATAAAAGAAAAATAGTGGATGTAGGCACAGTTCGACCGAACCACTATATAATTTGGTATCTCGCATTACTTGTCTTATTTAAACATTCTTTCATTTAATTATTTTATCCGATGACTATTCCTACTACGAGAAATCATAGGTGCTTGCCGACAGCAGTGAAAGTAAGATAGCCATGATAAGGGGCACGAAATAAGCCTTGGCAATTCACTACTGATGATCATCACCGTTAAGCCGGTAATGATGAACTAATCATAAGCCACGGATTAGTCATGATTTATAGCCTAGGTAGTTTATCATTGGCGTTTGGCTCATCGGCAACTATGAACCGATTATAAACCCCATGATTAAGGCATAGCTGCAGCCAAGAGCAGTTCGCACTTGACGATCGGCATTACGCATGTTGGCAAGGATGAATCGAATGATACTCATGACACGGGCAATAGCCTGAGTAGTTACCGTTCGCGATCGTCCTTGAATGTTACAGCGCTTTTATGGTTTTCTACATCTCTAAACACTATAATGATTAACTAAATCATAAACAGTTCACAAATAGATAGAGTAGACTATAAAAATCACACAACCTTAAAGTCATCCCAGATGAACATGCAAAAAAAGCAAAAGTTGAACATTACAACATTGAAATTTTTTTATGTACAAAGCTTTTCTCTCATATATACTTAGATATGAGGAACATGCATGCATCTTCCAAAAATGCATACAAAAAGGGAAAATAAAATCTCCTCAACTAAGAAGGAGGAACGTCCTTGCCACTCGACCCACTCCCTCCAACCGTGCCCTTCGAGAGCTCGAATCGCTCGAGGGACTCGCCCTCTTTCCACAACATCTCACCAGCACCCTTTAAGGTCCCAACCTGCCCCGAAGACATCCTTGCATGATGTAAGTATGAAGAATCATAAGTTTTGTAGTCCAGGATAAGTAATAGTGGAGCTAAAGTGAAAAAGATGAGATACTTGCGGTGATGTGACGTGGGTCACCCAGTCCCTCAAGATCCATGTCATCCCAATCATCCACATCCTCCGCCAGCAGCTCATACCCCTTGGTGATGGCTTTAGTCTCCTCCATTATAAACTGGTTATTCACCATCCCAATGACATATATAGCACCTTTCTCCTGCGTGACTGCACCCATAGTCTCCTCAATGAGCTGAGCATGGATTCTTGCCATCACCTGAGGATAATCATCCATCTAGTAGAGGTTTCTTTGCTACCAGAACATGTAATAAGTTTCCTTCTGCATCTGGTTGACTGTCTCACAAAAATCACTGGATTTGTCGACTTCGGTCTGGAGAGACACCACCTTATTCATGTATTGTTCCTTATTCTTTCTCAAATAGGTCTGCTCTTCCTTCGACCTGTCAATCTCAGCCTGGGATGAGTCTTTCTCCTTTTGGCACTCACCATGAGACTCCTTCAGCTCAGCTAAGGCCTCCTTCGATTTCTTCACCTTACCCTTGACAAGCGGATCTGCCCCACTTCTGCCGAGCCTCATCCTCCGAGCCGATAGCCATATCAACCTGAGTCTTGCATAGGTCGGCGGCATCTCTTGTTTCTTCTTCTTTGACTTTCCTTATCTCGGATGCATGGTGCTTCGATAGCCTCTAGCTTAGCCTCCATCTCCCTGAGCGCCTTACGAAGATTTTCTACCTCCAAACGCAACCATACGTTGATGCTCCCAATTTTTTCACTAGCCTTGGCTAAGCGATGCTGGTAACCTATAATTTTCCTGGTCTCATCCATAATCTGAACCATCCTCATTGACAATTTGGCGAAGTCGAGGGTCTTTGCCCCATCCAAGATCAGGACCAGAGGATCATGGTAGAATAAACTCGGTATCAGGATTCGCCGGATGGCGACCAACATAGTTGGGATTGATATCAGGATGACTATCAAAGGGATTCCACACTTGTTGCTAATAATCTGAGAAATAAGTAGTGACGGTGCCTTCCCTTAATCAGATAGCATTTGTTCACTTTAGGACCTATCGGATTTTGATGGTGACGACGAGAGGTATTTTGGGAACTAGGGGAAGTGGCTTCCTTATCTGGAGACCTTGCACATTTTTGAGACTACTCATGACTTTCCCCTCTATCCAAGCCTAACGAAATCTCCTTAATATTACCTTGCATGGTTTTTTCCTTCTGAAAGGTCGCCCTGGAAGAAACGGAAGCTGCTTTCATCCGTTTGAACTGCTCGAGCCACATGGACACTTCATTCCTCTTTAGATTCCTCTTTTTCCCTGTAATGGAAATAACAACATTATAATAGAGAAGTGGAGAAAGCATAGAAGCAAAATGTGCAAGACACTAGGACACTGCGAGCTACTACAAACCTTTAGGGCAGACTGGATCAAGTGGATGGGGCAGGGTCTCACTCAAGTGGGGAATACAATGGGATGGGACTCCACCCGATGGAAGAAGAACACATCGCGAACGGGCTCCATTGGACTGAGAAGCGGGTAGAGACTGGGACTCCTCAAAAAATAAAAATTTCTCAAGAAGTATCTCGAAATCCATACAATAGTCAAAAGTACTTGGAGAAAGCCCAAATGCATCGTCAACTCCAGCTCCGCCTTACATTGGGAAAATTGGCACTCCACCCAAGTCTCCTGGAGCTACACTCTCTTGGGAGGGGTCAGCATCCAAAGTTGGCCCAGGGGCCGGCTCAGACCGATCTACTGCTTGGGCTACTCCCACACAGCTTCGGAATTCTTCAAGGGAGCGGCACCCAAGTCTTCGCTACCTATAATATCTGCATCTGAAGAAGCACGAACCTCCAATTCTGTTGCCTTAGAATCTCCCTTTGATCTTCCCTCCTCTTTACTCTCTCCCTCCAAATGGGAGCCCACACCATCATTGGCAGAAGGAGCATCTCGTATACATAAAGATTTCTCTGAACGGGGAGGGCGAACCGTGCTCTTCCTACGCCTCAACTTCTTTAAGGCCCCGCCCCATCACCCTCTTCCTCATGAGCCTTGGCTTTATCCACATCTCCCCATTTTCCATTGGATACTGCCACTTTGTCGGCTGATCTTGGCCTGATCTTGTACATGGATTGTCCAGGGCCGATTAAGTCACAAAATCAAAGGGCGGTATCACGGAGTTGGAACGAGGCTTCCCTCTCAGCCTCTGGGATAGCCAATATTTCCTTGGCCATTTTTTTAAGACTTCGTCCTCCATGGCCTTCATGAAACCTGAAAAATATGAAGCAATAAGAAACCAAGTCAACAAAAACCTTAGTAAAGATATTATAATGACTTACAACCAGAAGTGAAAGTTTGTTGGGGAATAGCATCATCGCACACAAAGAAATACTCCTTCTTAAACATGATAAACTTGGAATATAGATCAATGAAGGGCTTAAACTTATGACCAAACTCTAAGCTGATGAATGGACTCCCCTTTCAATAACTCCTCACATTGTATAAGTATCTAACCTCTTTATAGGTAGGGGGTCTCTGGTAATGCTTCATGAATATCAGGTATAAGCAGGTAAAGATGGCGTAAGAATTCGGTTGAAGTTGCATGGGAGCGACCTTCATGTAAATCACAAAGTTGGCGATCCAGTTGGTAAGCAGAGGAATTGTGCCACACATACAATGGTATTTAATGAATTCCATATATTTTCCTGGGAGGAAGTAGGCTCGATCTTCTAGGCCGGGTAATATCATGTCCCTATGAGATATCCCGAACGTAGTAGCTAATAGAGTTAAGCTTTCCTATCATTAGCACGCTGGGGTAATACTCTGAAGGCCTAACCAACATTTGATTAGGAGCATAACCCTCCGCCAAAGAATAGGCGAAACTTGGTTGTCTGGGAGGATAGATAGGAACATCAAAAGAAGAAGGACTAGCCCGACAGGCTATGGAGATGCATGTTTGGAATCAAGCTCGCGACCAGAAGACATATTCCTATACAAGAAAATAAAAGTAAAGCATAAGTACAACAGAGATATCATCATGAATGGAAATTGAAACGTTCATCGTTTAGCCCAGTTGAATCCATACCCCTAACTTAGCCATCTCATAAGAACCCCACGTTGGCTCGGCATACCCCGTGAACCATGTGCTCGGCCTATGTGGTCTGGCATTACCCTATGCCAGATGCCGAACCAAACTCACCACACACTAGTTACTGGCCCAAAGCCTACCCCTCCTACGACCTTACCTAAATAGGATATGTTCAATAGGCTCGTGCTATCTTATCCTTATACCTTAAGCAGAAAAGCAAACTTGTTCGGCCTCCTGGTATGCCCATCCGATAGACGATCATTCTACATAAAATCTAGCAACATAACCCAAAGGTCTGACAATTCGCAACAAAAGGGCCGTATAAGCCTTGTACAAAACACCTAAAAAGTAGAGAAATCTAAGCCGGAAAACCTAGGCCAAGCGATTGGTTCAAAAAAGCTTACCTCGAGCGGCGAAGATGCGGGGATATTCAAATTCAAACGATATAAATAAGCTCAAAGTTGACCTAAATTGATCGAGATTAAGTGGAGAAATTTGGTTAAGAAAACATGAAGAAAGAATGAAGGGGAAGGTGGTATTTAAAGAAGAAGAAAGAAGGAAGTCGAACGGTTGCAAGTTGTCATTTGGTGGTAGGAGGTCGGTGCCGAACCAAACAAAGCATATCGTCTAATTACACGACATTCTTTGGGGGGCAAGTGTTGGCTCGGTTTTCCAGTAAGCAAAGAGAAAAGGAAGAAAGGAACCAAAAAAATAGATAAAGGCATGAAGACCAAGTTGTCCAGCCAGATGCTTAGTTCGACATTCACTAAAATGCTGAACCAAATATATGGTCCGGCATGCTAGACCAACTGTTTGGTTCGACATCTTATGATATGCCGGACCAAATATTTGGTCCACCATTCTCCAATATGTCAGACCAAATGTTTGGTCCGACATTATCTAATATGTCGGACCATCTGACATTTGGTCCGATACCCTCCGATATGCCAGACCAAATGATTGGTCCGACATTCTCAAATATGCCAGACCAAACATTTGGTCCGGCACGACACATCCATCACCGAACCAAACATTTGTTCCGATACACAGGCATGCCAGACCAAATTTTTGGTCCGGAAAATAGGAAATTCCGGAACAAAATCATCGAACTAGATAAGTAAGGACAACCAGGCCAGACGAGCTTCATGACCCGAATGTTGATCCAAACGCTCCTATTCAAACGCCGAACCAGATTCAGAAAGTTATAACTTCATCCTCCACACTTTACAACTCCACTCTATAAACACCAAAGCTTCTCGATAACAATGGGGATGGATTTTTGGGAAAAAGAGGGAAAACTCTGTTGAGACTCGGTCACTCCAGCTACTCCAAGTTTTTACTCTTTTGAAACAAACTTATACTAGCAATCGAATCAAAGTATGAATAATAAGATGGACAGTGGATGTAGGCACATTCTGGTCGAACCACTATAAAACTCTGTGTGGTTTTCTTTCCTTAACTGCTTTTCGACTTTGAGTCTATGAATGGTTATGTGACTACAAAAATTATCCTTTAACGTGTTGGAACATTATAAACTCCAAATCAATCAACTTACAAGCGACTTAACTGAAATCGAATTAAGGGGTGTTTGTCTAATTTTTGTGCAAATAGTGGCTAATGGATCTATTAAAACAAAATATAACAACAACAAATATAACAGATCATAGCACAACAGTCACATATATATACATATAAACTGATACATCATAGTACACTACATAATGATACAAAAGTGGTGGTACATGGACCACAATATATACAACGAGTCAAAATAATAAGTATCCATTTCCCAGGATCGATGACATGTTTTTAAGATTTATAATTTCCTTTCATGAATTATAGTGTTGATGGATGCCATTATTATGGTTATTGATGTCGATGATATAGGGCAATTGTTTATGATTAATTGATATTGACGTTGAACTTGCCTCTTTCGAGATACCTCCCTATGATGTATTCAGTGGTATTATCTCCTATGATGTAGTTGACATATATTTGGTGTAGTGTCTTCTCTTTTGGGAAGAAATATTATCGTTTATCCCTATAGTTCCCCAATCTTATGGTAATCAGTTTATTTAAGCTAGACCGACCCATGTATTTTATACATTGGGGTCAGACCGAGTTATTTTAGGTTAGTCACCTGTTGTAGATTTCTACTTTGCTGCTTTCGCTATGGATATTCTACTTGTCTTCTTTTGTTTAGCTTTGTAGTGTTTTGTAAACTCTGATATATATCTATTCTGTTGACTCGATGTATATATCGTGGTCCATGTACCACCACTTTCGTAGCATTATGTAGTGCACTATGATGTATCTTTTTATATGTATATATATGTGATTGTTGTTCTGTGATCTATTATATTTGTTGTTGTTATATTTTGCTCTGATAGATCCATTAGCTACCACAGTTTTGTGTTAAATATATATTGTGTATGTCGATCCACTTGAGAAAGACAAAAGAAAAAAATTAGAGCACCCAATCGATGCATTCAGTACATGTTTAAGACAAGGCTATGGATGGTCGCTCCAAATCAGCCCTATTCTCCGCATTAACAGAAAATATTACTCTATAATGCTCTTTGTTAATGTGGGTCTCGGGGTAGGGCGTCATGGCTAATAGATAAGAATGTCATCAATAAATACAAGGACGAAGATATTGAGATATTCCTGGAATACTCAATTCATTAGATCGACGAAATAAGCTGTGACGCCCCACCCCGAGACCCATATTAACAAGAGCATTATGGAGTAATACTATCTGTTAATGCAGAGAATATAGCCGGTTAGGAGCGACCATCCATAGCCTTCTCTTAAACATATATTGAGTACGTCGATTGGGTGCTCTAATTTTTTTCCTTTTATCTTTCGTAAGTGGATCGACATACTCAATATATGTTTAACACAAAACTACGGTGGCTAATGGATCTATCAGAACAAAATATAACAACAACAAATATAATAGATCACAGAACAGCAGTCACACATATGTACATATAAACAGGCTCAGGCCGGCGTAGTAATATTTCATAACATTTTCTAAGTGTACTATCACACTTCTCACTGTATTCATTATGTAGGCCTTATATGAAATCATTCTTATTTTTCCTAATTAATTACTTTTCTAAGGAAGATTCAAATGATAATTATTAACCTAATTAACTGCGTAAATAAACGCTACAATTGTACGTTCTGTATGCTAGTTTATCCATATAAGTATGCATTTATTAATTTCTAGGCATGTGAGATTACGCCTTAAACTATCGTTCGAATGTCAAATCTTCTAATTTATACAAGTCTCATTTTCACAATAACATTTTTATTATAACTTCAATATTCCAAAATCAAATCAATAGATTTGTACTTAGAATCCAACTCCAACTTATTTATATTAAAATAGTGGAATAAAACTCTAACGATGGAATATTACAATTTAAACAATTTTACACAATATTCAACCCCTTTTACATGAAAATAGGCAAAGGAATTTTTATTCAATTTATAGGAATTAGAACTGCAAATTATGAATAAGAATTTATGCTTTGCACACCATTTCTTAATTTAATCAAATCCAAATAAAAAGAATAAAAAGTAGAATAGAGGGTAAAACACATATTGTAAAATCCACACGAAATCCATTGTTTTAATACAAAGCAACTAAAATTCCATCCTAATAATTGACATCTCGGTTTAGGTGAATTATAGGGATTTTTAATATGATGTTTTCGTAATCCCAAACTGCCCAAGGCATATACCAAATCAAAACAACAATACTATTCAATTACTAAAATTGAAAAACTAACATTTCCACCATTGGAGGTCCTTAGCTTTGACTGCTCTTGGATTCGACATGCCTTTAACGAACCCTTTCAGATCTCTTCTTTTACACACACACACACACGAACAGATTTGTATACATTTTAGATTTAGAAATTAGAGGTTTGGAGGAGAGGAAATTGAGAAAATAAACCGTAAACAAAGATATATATACATATATATGATTTCTTACCTGAAAGCCAAATGGAGTCTTTTGATTCTATGAAGAGATGAACGGACAGAGCTTCGCTAATGTTTCCAAAATATTGTGTGAATAAAAGTGAGAGGGATGGGTTCTTATTTATAGTGGTTGGAATGCAACAGAACCGTCGGATGAAGGTTGGTTAAAAATAATAAACTTTGGTATGTTAAAGTATACTGAACCCTAACTGCCACTTATAAGCAGCGGTCAACCGCTGCCCTCCATCGGTCGACCTTCAGCGGTCGATTGGTCGTTATTACGGGGTTGACCGTTTGCCATATTTTGGGAGTAATCAAACTGTTGTCGTTGTTAATTTATTTTCTTCTTTAATTAATATTTACTGTTAATATTAATTTTAACATTTACTTAACATCCAAGTGTAATTATGATTAACTTTTGAATTTCAAGTTTGTGAATTAATTATTTAATTGAATTTCAAATTTGTGAAAACATCAAACTCGGATAACTTCTTGGTTTGACCTCCATTTTTAGCATATTATATATGGAAATTGATCTGAATTTCACCATGAACACAATGACATAACTTTCACGGTCAAATTCCAACTTTGAATTTTTTTTCCATTTTTACCCCTATTTTATTTAAATTAATTTATCCAATCTATTTATGGTTGATTTTACATTCTCACCTCTTAAAAAGAATTTCGTGCCCAAAATCTTCTCAAACAGCGAACAGTGTAACATGTAATAAACATTCATGTTATACGACCAAGTTATCTACGCAACCATCTACTCAAGCAAAAGTGCAATGTGATTATGTACTGTAGAGATACTATAGTGAGCTCAATCTTAGCGTGAGTAGACCATGACATATAACTATGTATGCAAACACCTTAAACATGCAAAAATTACTACATGAGTGTAAAGTAACAGTGAAAAGTGTAGCAACCATCTTATACCATCCAACCTAACAACCATGATGCAACCAATGCCTAATTTTGGAGAGGAATATTTACCAGAGAAAAGCTTAGGATTAAAAGTCCTCATGCTTTCCACTCGATTTTCTCCCCATTGTACTCGAACCAAACTATTTCCATTGTTGCGAAGCTTCCTAGTTCCATGCTCCACAATACGTGCCATGGCATGGGATCTTATTGGCTCCATCTTAATATCCCTCAATTGATTAGGCTCTACCACAATGGCTGTGTTATGAAGGCATTTCATCAAATGCGAAAAGTGAAAAATGCCATGGACTCTTGCCAACTTATCCAGCAGTTCCACACGATGTGTAAGTTTTCCTGCTTTCTCCAAAATTGGGAAGGACCAATATATCTTGGTGCCTACTTTCTCAACTTTCAAAATCTTACAATCTTCACATGATATCCAATCAACTCTATCTTTATACAAAGTCTCACGAATTAAATCTGGTCCGAGTAGGAATTTGTCTGTGGTTGTCCGGCAGCAGTTTGACGATTTGCATGGCCTCCCACAAAGCACTTTGAAGGGTTGCATACCAATATTCTATTGGTAACTATTATTATACCCAAGTTCTATTAAAGGTACGTGTTGCTCCTAATGTCCTCCAAAGTCTATGATGCAAGCTCTTCAACAAATCCTCCAAGATCCTATTCACTCTTCTAGTTTGTCAATTGGTCTGTAGATGGTAAGGGGTGCTAAGGTTCAATGAAGTTTCCAAAGATATTAGCAATATCCTTCAAAATTCAATAGTAAATAATGGATCCCTATCACTAACGATGCGACATAGAATTCCATGAAGTCAAATCAATTTCTTGATATAAATCCATGCTAGATATGTTGTAGTCTTATTACTTCTATCAAAAATGTAGCATCCCTTAAATTTAACTATAAATAAAATAATTGTATAGATTAAATAAAATAAGATAGGGGTAAGTGTGAAAATTGTGCAAAAGTTGGAATTTGACAACGAAAGTTATGCTATTGCGTTCATAATGAAATTCTGATCAATCCTCATATATAATATGTTGAAAATGGGGCTCAAATGAAGTTATAGGTGTTTGTAGTTTTCGAGTTTAAAATAATTCGAATAGAATTCGAATAAATAATAAATTATAGAATTGAAATTCAAAATAACAGTAATTATACTTGGGTTTTAAGTAAATGTTAATATTAACATTACCATTAAATTGAAATTATGGAAGGAAATAAATTAGACCACGACAACAATTAGATCAACATTCTTAAAATTGCACTGGACAACCCTAAATCATGATCAGTCCACCGCTAGTAGTCGACCGATGGTGGGGGCAGGCAAGCGATGGACAAAGAGTAGCGGCTAGCATTTTCAGCGATGAACTTTTCAGATTTTATAGTTTGAAATTGGAACAACCTGCCATTTCAGGACCTCGTATCTACACAACGAAGTCCCAAAACAATGACTCATTGGAAGATACACATATGATATACACAGAGAGAGCATAAGGTAAAACTAAAGTAAATAATTACTTTCAGAATCTCGTAGTTAATGGTCAAATAGTTACTTTGTATTACACAAACTACCAATATAAATATCGATTTGTCAATCATGATATCACTACATAAGTTTGTATAATCCGAATCCGAATCAACACCATGCACTGTCATAATAAGTCTTCATTACGCACACTATTTACAATATGGATAGTATGTACAAGCAGAGTTTCCAAAACAATATCGTCTTCGAACTCCATCAACCTGAAGTGCGTAAATAGAAAAATATAGGAGTGAGCCAGGCATACGTCAGCGTGGGTGAAAATAATCTAATACAAGTGTACTATTGATATAATATGATTTAAGTCCAAGTATAATACTTTATAGACCCACCTGTGCCACGCTACAGAACAATATTATACTATCTAAATAAACTTAACCGTAATCCGGTCTCATCTCTTACAATAAAGGATTACACGTCAATGACTATTTGGTTTCGCCACTTTTGTAAAGTATAATCATGCCTTAGACTCACGCATGGTCCCGCCTCTTGCGCTACAGGTCGACCATTGTCCACGTCAAAACCTTCCTAGACCAACCTCAATGCTATACAGGGGAACATCACATCAATACTCTAAGATCAAAGACCTCTCATGAGCGCTACATGATCTAGATTTTTGTCATGCATCCAAACAATATTCATATATTATATCAACTATGACATCAAGGTCATATACATCATTACCACATTTCATCATTTTCGAACAGAACTTACATATTCTCCCCAGTTTCCAAACTACATACTCTGAATGCCAAGCCTCGCCATCAACAAACTGCTCATTACACTTATTTAGAGAAAACAACCACCAATCCAAAGCATACAAACACAACTCCATACACCGATCTATATACTCAAATAGTGACAAACCAACCATAGAAGTGTCGCTCAGGGATCATCACACAAAAAGTTAGAACAACGCACGTCGAATTGGGCCTTCAAAAAGCATAAATTCATAAATCTAGAATGTCCATCCATGGACCACTGTGCACTGACTGGCCGGCTAGTGTACGTTCCAGATAAGAATTTTTCTTCTTAATTTGTTTTCCTTTTGTTCCATTTTTTGATTTCTACTTGTTTCTTTTTTTAAGTTCGTTTTACATCATATATATACATCATATAATAGTTTTCCAAAGTCCTAACATGTTCATATTGTCAAATTATGATTTCTATAGGTTTAAACTTAAATATATGACCAAATTGGGGATTTCTGAAGTGTCAACAGAGTGCATATTTTATATTTCTTAAGTCTAGATATTATAAAATAGGCAGATATTACAATATAGTTTAAATTCTAGATAACCCTAAAGCATCCTATATCAATATCAGAATATTATAATAAGACCGGAGAAGTCACACTCACCAATTTTACCTAAGAATCTTGAATTCCTCTATTGTGCAAAAACTCCAAAAATTATAACCTCCGAATCAGCCTCTGATTTTCACTCCATATGATAGAGATTTCTACCATGAGTCTAATGCAGTTTATCTCGTTGAATTTCGTAGAGATTGTGGTTTTTATATTTGATTGATTGAAAAAGGAAGAAGATGGTTTGGTGGTTTTAGAAAAATGAGAGTTTAGAAAATGAGAAATGGGATTGTACATATTTGTTAAATGGATTTTAGAAGGGAAATCAGAAATAATTCCTTTTAAATCAATTTCAAAAGTATAGGCTTAGCCCAAATTAGCTCAAACCATACCCACTTAACTAAAACATCAATATCTCATCCATACTTTATTTAAGTCGAATAAATGAATACTCCATCTCGATAAGAAAAATTAGTGTTACGCAATGGTGTGACTCTCATTAACTAATCCGACTGTTTATAAAATTACTGTTTTGCCTCGTATTAATAGCAAATTAACCTCCACCGAAATTCAAACTTTATTTATTACTTATTATAATCATTATTTAAGTTATATATGAAATTTCAGTGTATTACATAAACCGACTTAAATCTGATGGTTATGGTGCATTCCAACCACTATAAATAAGAGCCTAGCCCTCTCACTAGCAAAGCTTTTTTATTCGCCTCTTCATATATTCAGAAAACTCCATTAAGGTTTGAGATAAGAAATTATATATATCTATCTTTGTTTATTGTTTATTTTTTAACCTCTTCTTCTCCAAACCTCTAATGTTCTAAATCTAACGTATATACAAATCTCTTGCTTTATATATGGAAAAGAAGAGATCTAAAAGGGTTCATTGAAGGCATGTCAAATCCAAGAAAAGAAAAACAATAACCGTTAGATTATCTAGTTCAAAAATACATTTTTAAACTTCAAATGGGTCCATTAGAAAATAGCATAGAATACTTCCACAAATTTCGCTCATTGTCCTCTCCATATTGATCATCATCTCCTTCCCTAACTTGTGTTTTTATGAAGAGGTAGTCAGAACAACAATGTTTGGTGAATAGAAGATCTCGAGCCTTTCTATATCAGTACTTGGACAGTATAACTTAAATAAGGATATGTCTTTCTCATTTTAAACTATATTCAGATCCATTTAATGCGTCAGACAAGGGGAAACATCCACTTAATATCATTAGTTCCCCGAAGCAGGTTTTCTTATAACCAATCACCCATAACCATCGTCATTATTGTCTATCAATGTTGAGGTAGAACCCAAGCAACTTAATACCTTTTAATAGAAAATAGGCAGACTCTGACCATTTAAGACCTCAATTGAGTTGGGCCCTAATTATTTAATGCCTATTCCTAAGGAAGACTCCACATAAGTCTGTATCTAGCTGACATTGCACGAAAATCTCTTCGGACACTTAATACTTCCTATTGAAGCGGGCCTTTCTGAGATATCCTCTACCATACCCAAACCCTATCCTGACCATTTAATACTTCATATAAAGGAAAGAGCCAAGCCCTCAAAGAATAACTTAATACCTTCGACTCCCTAAAGCTGGTTGTTTATATTTTAACCTGTACCACACGCAGACGTCTCACATTATTTCGATTATTCGTAAAAACTGGTAGACAAATTAGCTGGCTAAAGAATTGGAACTAACCTCTCATCATATGTAGTTGCTAATTATATGCGTTGTCTCACATCAGCTCTAAAGTCACACTTCTGGTAGCCAAATTAGCTGGACAGACTTCTATGTGTTTTTGACTGACATTACGTCCCTATAACTTAGCCATATTTCATAACACCCTCAAATTGTATTATCACACATCTTAAAATATTCATTATTTAGGCCTTATAAGAAATCCTACTTATTTTGTCTAATTAATTGTTTTCTAGGAGGGATTTAAGTGACAACCAATAACCTAATTAACTACGCAACTAATATGTTACAAGTGTGCATTATTTACGTTAGTTTATATATAAGTTCGCATTTATTAATTTCCAGGCGTAAGGATATTACGCCCTAAACTAACGTACAAATGTTAGATTTTCAAATGTTATATAAGTTTCATTTTTGCAATAGCATGTTTACCATAAATTCAATATTCCGAAACCAAATCAATCGACTTGTACTTGGAATCCAAATCCAACTTATTCTATGTTAAAACAATGGAACAAATCAATAATAATGGAAACTTAATATTTAATTCATTATATATTCTATTCAACTTTTTTCACATAAAATTAGACTAGGGAATATTTATTCAACTTGTAGAAATAGGCAGTGCAAAATACGAATCAGATTTTGTACCTTACACACCATTTTTTAATCAAATCGCTTATTCAAACCCAAAGAAAATGAATAAGAAGTAAAATAGAAGGTAAAATAGATATATTGCAAAATCCACAAAAACTCCATTATTTTAATACAAAACAATTAAGAATCTAACCAAAGAATTAACGTTTTGCTTTAGGAGAAATTTGAGGATTTTTATTATGATGTTTTCGTAATCCAAAACTCCCCTAGAAATATATTGAATCCACTCACAAATGTCCTTGGTTTTTCCTTCTCTTGGATTTGACACGCCTTCAATAAACTCTTTTAGATCTCTCTATTTTGATATATACAACAAGGGATTTGTATATATGTCGGATTCAGAAAACTAGTTGTTTGAAGGAGAGGCGATTGATAAAATAAACAATAAGTAAAGATAGATATACAGGATTTCTTATATGAAACTCTAATGGAGTTTTCCGAATCTATGAATAGATGAACTGACAGAGCTTCGTTAATTTTCCCAAAATATTGTGTAAATAAAAGTATGAGGGATAGGCTCTTATTTATAGTGGCTGGAATGCACTAGAACCATCGGATTTAAGTTGGTTTAAAATTATAGAATCGAAAGTTCATCGCCGAAAACTCTAGTTGCCACCCTTTGTCCACCTGTCGTTCACGCTACCACCGGTCGACTACTAGCGGTCGACTGATAAAGGGACAGGGGTCAAGCGGTGCTGTTTTAAGAAAGTTGATTTATTTATTGTTGTTATCTAATTTATTTCCTTCCTCAATTGCAATTTAACGTTAACATTTGTTTTAATGTTTACTTAACTCCCAAGTATAATTACCGTTAACTTTGAATTTCAAATTTGAGAATTTATTATTTATTTCAATTTGAATTCTATTTAAATTATTTTAAACTCGAAAAATTCAAATGCCCATAACTTCTTCGTTTAAGCTCCATTTTGTGCATATTATATATGAAAATTGATCAGAATTTCGCCATGGATGCACCGGCAGAACTTCATGGTCAAATTTTAAATTTTGCAAAATTTCCATTTTTTACCTCTACCTTATTTAAATTAATTTATCCAATTTATTGACTTATGTTTAATTTTACGGGGTGTCACATTCTTCCCCCAAAAAGGATTTCGTCCCTAAAATCTTCCCAAGGGGCGAACAGTGAAATGCACAATAAACATCTATGTTAACAACCAAGTTATCTATGCAACCATTTACTCAGCCAAAAGTACAAGGTGATTATGTATTGCAATCTATAATGAGCTTAATCCTAATATAAGTGTGTGATCGTGATGTATAAATATGTATGCAAGCACCATAAACATGCAAAACTTTCTACATGAGTGCAAAGTGATAGTCAAAAGTGCAGCAACCATCTTCTGCCATCCAATCTTGCAGCCAAAACCAAATTTTGGAAAGGAAATTTTGCTAGAGGAAAGCTTAGGATGAGAAGTTTTCATGCTTTCCATCGAATTTTCTCCCAATTTTACTCGAATCAATCTAATTTCTTTATTGCTGAGCCTCTTAGTTCTGTGCTCCATAATGCACACAGTGGCATGAATTAGCTCCTCTCGGTATCCCTTAATTGATTAGGCTCTGCAACAGCGGCTGTGTTGTGAAGGCATTTCCTTTAGAGCGAAATGTGAAAAAGGTGTCATGGAGTCCAGGCATTCCTATTTTCCCAGAATTGGGAAAGGCACAATAAATCTTAGTACTTACTTTTCTGACTTTCCAAATCTTACAACGTTCATATGTTGCATAATCAACCTTATCTTTCAGAAGTCTCCTAAAGTAAATCTGGTCCGAATAGCATTTTGTAGGTGGTTACACACCAACAGTTTGGTAATTTGCATGGGCTCCCATAATGCACTTTGAAGGATGCCATACCAAATGTCTAATGGTGACTATTATTATACGCAAATTATACTGAAGGTGTGTTCTTCTCCCGGTGTCCTCCAACGTCCACAATGCAAGCTCTTCAACAAATCCTCCAAAACCATATTCATTCTTTCATTTTTTTCTGTCGGTATATGGGTTGAAAGCATGCTAAAATTCTACTCCTAAAGCTGTCAATAATCTCCTCCAAAATTCACTCGTAATTAATGGGTTTATATCACCAATGATGCTAATCGAAATTCCATTAAGCCGAATCACTTCCTTGGTATAAATATGAGCTAGAGACGTTGTGGTCTTATTTCTCCTAGTGGATAATTATACTACCTTCTTCTTCATCCTTGTCCAATAGAAAATTCTCTTCACATCCCTATGCATTCTATCTTTTATTTTTATTTTTATTTCGAATGGCGACATTCTGCAAGTTAGAATTTATTTTTCCCAAAATCCTAAATTTTTTGCGATTGGAGATTTTTTATTTATTTTTTATTACTAACTTAATTACCTTATTAACTTCTAGTTTTATCTATAGTTCATCACTTGTTAAGTGTTCTTATAAAATTCCGTTATTTATTTGGCTTTTGAATACAAATATATTTATTAAGCATTTTAATCACATTATAAAATCATCACAGTGGTAAAACAGGGACGCATTTTATACCACATCTTATGCTTTCCCAATAACCAAGGGACACAACTAGCGATTACAACTCAAAAACTCTAAAAGAAAGTTTTAGCTATAAGTTTCCATTTATCAGGAAATATGTAAATGGTGTTGAGGTCTTAACATCCCTTAATGAATTAAGATGGACCTTCCTAATTTGTCATTCCACTAGTGCCTATTTTCCATAATTTTCTTTCTTGGATTCTAATAAATGCGATTAATTCATTACTTAAATTAATATACCCATAAGAATTGACCGTTGTTAA
Source organism: Allium cepa (assembly GCA_030765085.1). Classification (NCBI taxonomy): domain Eukaryota; kingdom Viridiplantae; phylum Streptophyta; class Magnoliopsida; order Asparagales; family Amaryllidaceae; genus Allium; species Allium cepa. Next base: position 554,679,960 of record CM060931.1, on the reverse strand, counting down.
AATTGCACAATTCTATTCAATCCTCATTTAATCCTTTTAACCTCTTACAAATTTTAAAATCCATTTATTACTTCAATTCAATTGTTCCAAAAATGCCATGTTAAATTTCCTTAATCAGTCCCCATTTAATCCTTTTAACTCTCTTCAAACATAAATTTATTGCCCGTTAAATTTGTAATTAAATGTCCATAAATCTTAATATATTAATTACTAACTAATACATATATAATTGTAAATGTTGTTATTTTATATTTATTTTTAATTTTAGTTGGGTTATGCGTGTATGTATATTACCAATTATTAATTTCTAAACTGTAACACTTATTTCCACGTTTTTAATTTATCAGAGCTATCCTTCTAAAAAGGATTACCATTATAATTTTCCATAAATTAACCATAATTGAGATTTTTGTTTTTTTAAGGATTACAAAGGATTATTTCTTTCTTTTATTGAAATGGATGGTTTATACTATGGAAAGAATACCAATATCTTACACATCTTTTTTCCTTTTTTGGTACATCCTTTGTTAATTCCGACAATGCGCTTTTATACATATTTTGTAATATGATAATTTATGAAAATTACATGGAAACCGCTCCAAAATTAAAATATAGAAATTCACATTCTATAGGCACCATTCTACAAATAAAGGTTTAGGACTAATTTCAAATTTTCAAATCAAATTGTACATACTATTCCCATTTTATTCATATATTAAACTTTTTACTTGTCATATCTAGGTAGTGATCCATGTCTACCCCATATTAAAAATTTTCGTTTAGTTCCCACTATTTCTTTAAAACTAAAATTTCACATCCATGAAGTGCCGAATCCAAAATCTATATCTTTGAAAATATGAACTTAGAAATCTTTATCAAGAATTTAAAATTGCTTAGTTCGAAATATGAAATAAAATAATTTTCCTTCTCAAATACTTTCTACATCAAAGATTTGTTCTTTTAAAAGTTGGACTTATTATTCGAAATATTTAAAAATTGCTTAGTTTTCAAAAAGGAATCATGAATAACTTACCTTTTTACTGACTTCCTATAATAAAACACTAATCCTATCGAAAGAAGTACTTTTCACCAAAAACATTTAAAAACCCAATTATCATATCAAATAATCATTTATTCAATTTTTGCAAAAACATCTTGTATGAATTTAAACAGTAAAAGTGGAGTAAACAATGATAGCCTTCATTCTATCATTTTCCTCTTATATTATTTCTAACTACATCACTAATCGTACTTTATACTAATCCCTAATGCCATTACTATCTATCTCGGGGATTGTTCTCCGTAATTCCTTACGTGGGAATGTGTTGAATCATAGGTTTTGATTGCTGACAAGACACAATAATTCACGAATCTATGACTACGACAACATGCAGACTCAACGCTAGAACCCGGGTCACTAGTTCAGAAGGCAAGTACTCTAACCAAATGAGCTACTGCAATTTTTGCTTAACAATAGAATTCAGTCGACTGAATATAGTCAGCCAGTCGACTGGGTCTGTGCATTTTAACATATTTGTGTACGATCTTTTACATATTTTCACTATTCAGTCGACTGACCATTTTCAGCCGGTCGACTGACTTGAACCCAACTGTCATATTTTGAAAAGACATTTTCGTTCTACGAAAGGTTGTGATCCTTCTCTGAACGGAAATGGTTGCTTCTTTTGGCTAGAACTCTTCACCAATGGCAGCAATCCTCAGTCTACTATAAATACATATTCCCAAACACTTCATATTCACCGAAAATCTTTCTAACTATCTTATATTCTTCTTGTGCTCTCATACTTGAATTCAAACAGCAAACAAGCATATTATTGCTTCGAATCTCAAAATAAACTTTCATAATCTTTGATTCTTAACATTGCCTTCTTTTCATATCTTCACATACACTTCATATACTTAAGGATTTAATTATAGGAGGTTTGTACTATCAGAGACAAATTAGTGTTATCAAGAACACACAGTGTCAGATATTCTTTTGTATTTGTTGAAGTCATGTTCTGCTGCCCAGGCGTGTGAAGTCCTCTTCGGCTGCTGAGGCAAAATCCTATTCTGCTACTCAGGCCCTTGTTCGGCTGCTCAGGGGTTGTATAGACCTGTTCCTCCGGTTTAAGTGAGGCTTGTTATTTTAGTGAAATTCCAAAGGTGTCTGGGACTGGATGGAGGACGGAGCTCCGAACCAGTATAAAAATCTTTGGTGTCATTTTACTATATTGCTTTTATATTCCACACTATTTACTATATTGTTATCAGCACTATACTTTGTATTATCATATATTCATATTACACGACCCATAACACACTTTCATTTGGTATCAGAGCGAGGACATTCTATAATCGTCACACAGTTATTTGATATCTCAGTAATATGGATAGTAACACTAACACCAATTTTATTGAAGGTCAATACACTGCACGACCTCCACTATTTAATGGCATGAATTATAACTATTGGGCTACACGAATGCATTTATATATATATATATATATATATATATATATATATTGCAAGCAAATAGTTTTGATTCATGGAACATTACACAATCAGAATATCACTTACCCACAACTGAATATTCAACACGGTCAAACACACAAAAGCAAGATGCTGATTCAAATGCCAAAGCCATGAACATGTTATTTTGTGCTTTAGATAAAAATGAGTTTAATCGTGTTAGTATGTGCAACACTGCCTATGAAATATGGAGAACACTAAAAGTCACTCATGAAGGTACTAACAAGGCTAAACAAAGTATATCCGTGCTTAAGAATCAATTTCAAAATTTTAGGATGAAGCAAGATGAATCTATGAATGATATGTACTCCAAATTTCAAGATATTCATCATTCTTTATTAGGACTAGGAGAAATATATTTCAATTTTGATATTGTTTCAAAAATCCTTAACTCTTTAACGGATGAATGGGAAAGAAAAGTCTTACCTATTGAAGAAGCTAATGATCTTTCTACCATGAAACCAGAAAAGTTAATAGGAAATCTAATGTCCTGTGAAGTAAATTTGCAGGCTAAAAGAGTAAAAGCACAAGACAAGAAGAACATAGCTTTTCGTGTTAAAAAGAAGACTTGGATTCAGATGAGGAAGACCTAGCATTTATTGCAAAAACTGTAAAAAGCTTTTGAAGTACAAAAAAGGAAATCGAAATAATGGCAAAAGAAATTTCAACAATAAGCCATCATCCTCGGTACTAGAATGCTTCAATTGCTATAAGAAGGGTCATATACAACAAGATTGTCCAAAACAAAGGAAGGGAAAACAAAATAAAAAGGACAAGTTCAAGAGAAAAGCTTTTTCAGTAACATGGAATGGTTTAGATTATTCATCTTCTGAAAGCAAAAGCAACGGCGATAATGAACAAGCAAACATATACTTCATGGCAAAAGGTAATGAGGTTAGTGATCTAACTTTTGATGATATGATAGAAATAAATTCAGAACTTCTAGACACTTTAAAAAGTCTCAAAAGAAAATATAAGGAAACTCTGGAAAACCAAGCAAGCATAATTCGAAAGAGATATGCTTAGAGGCGAGAAGAAAATATTAGAAGAAGAACTTGAGAAAATTCAAGATTCACTCTCTGACAATTCTCAACTTGCTCTATTAAGTCAAGAAATAGAAGCTCAAAAAGAAAAGAATAATGCTTTAGCTTCTGAAAATCATGAGTTAAAAACTAAAATTAAAATTGTTGAGTTAGATAACGCTAGTCTCAAAACTAAGCTTGATGATATTACTAAAAATATTTCTAATTTTAACAAAGGGAGAGAAACTTTATCCAGGTTATTGAAAATTCTCAACCTGCTTCAAATAAGAAGGGACTAGGTTATGTTAAGAAATCAAAAGCTCCACCAAAAAATGAAAATAATTCAAATACTGCTATGACCAATAATGTTTATAATTTCTTTAGTAGTACAAAATCATTGACGGGAAATATGAATAAAAATTATCTAAGTATTTGGGTTCCTGTTAATTGGAAAAATAGAGAAAAATATATTATTTTGATATGGTAGTTAATAATGAAAATTATATTTATAAAGGTTCAACCACACCTAAATAGGTATGGTTTCCTAAAAATTAGGAAATTATGAGAACCTTAGGTATCACATGCTTTAAATGTTAAAAAAAATTTTCTGATACCTTACATTATAAGCAGTAGTTATTTTGTTTTATATTGTTATATGTTAATACTTATGTGACATTTAATTTATATCTTCATATAAACTCTCCTTCTTGTCGATGACAAAGGGGGAGAAAGACATTGCTCTAACACTATTTGCAGGAATAAACCTTGCAAGCACAGATTGAGGGGGAAAAAGATTATTTATTTACAGGAATATATAGCATAGATTCAGGGGGAGAAATCTACAATTATAGGAATATATTCGGTGAGAGAGATAAGATCAACAAAGCTTGTCAATGATTCGTTCGTAGCAAATGAAGTTGTCATCGTCAAAAAGGGGGAGAATGTTGAATCATAGGTTTTGATTGCTGACAAGACACAATAATTCACGAATCTACGACTACGACAACATCCAGACTCCACGACTCAAAGTATGGTTCATGTAGTTATATATTTTTACAAGATTCATCAAGTATGTATATAGAGTCTAGTTTAGTGCTTTGTTAAAATCTTTCCTCAAGAATCATCATTCACATTCAAATAAACTTGCATGCATATTTTAATCAAAATCAAGTTTTCAAAAAAGCATGGAGCGAGGCTCGAACCCGGGTCACTAGTTTGGAAGGCAAGTACTCTAACCAAATGAGCTACTATAATTTTTTCTTAACAATAGAATTCAGTCGACTGAATACAGTCTGTCAGTCGACTAAATCTGTGCATTTTAACATATTTGTGCATGATTTTTTTAACTATCTTATATTCTTCTTATGCTCTCATACTTGCATTCAAACAACAAACAAGCATATTATTGCTTTGAATCTCAAAATAAACTTTCATAATCTTCGATTCTTAGCATCGCCTTCTTTTCATATCTTCACATACACTTCGTACACTTGAGGATTTGATTATAGGGTGTTTGTACTACCAGAGACAAATTGGTATTATCAAGAACACACAGTGTCAGATATTCTTTTGTATTTGTTGAAGTCCTGTTCTGCTGCTCAGGCATGTGAAGTCCTCTTCGGCGGTTGAGGTGAAATCCTGTTCTGCTATTTAGGTCCCTATTCGGCTGCTCAGGAGTTGTATAAACATGTTCCTTCGGGTTAAGTGAGGGTTGTTGTTTTAGTGAAATTGCAGAAGGAGTCTAGGACTGGATGTAGGATGGAGCTCCGAACCAGTATAAAAATCTATGCTGTCATTTTACTATACTGCTTTTATATTCCACACTATTTACTATATTGCTATCATAACTATACTCTGTATTATCATATATCCATATTACACGATCCATAACACACTTTCAGAATGTTCCTCTTACAGACCTTATCATGCATTCTTAACCTTCCATTCTTTCTATCCTATTTTAATCAAGTGTCGTTTTCATTTATACATCCTTTAAAAAGAATTTTAAGGAAAAGAACCTCCAATTTTATAACATAGGAAAAATTGTCAAGTCTAACCTACGTACTACTTTACTTTTATTTCATAAACGAAGAGCACAGAGATTGAAAACTATTTAGCTCAACTGACTAAAATTTCAAAAATGAAAATTCCTTTTTCAACTATTCAAATCATTAGATTTATAATTTTCTTTTTATAAAGTTTATCCACTTCTTTGTTTTTAAAACGTTCCACCACTTTTAAAATTACATCCACTTTTCAAACTTTCACAAAATAATTGTTAGTATATTTCCAAACAAAAATAAAATCTCTTTCTTTCAAAAAAAATTTCAACTTATGATACATAATATTTTCATTTAATAATCCTTTGAAAAGCCCTTTCAAAACATTTAGACGAATTCTAAAAAAAATCTTTTTGTCAAATTTTTTTCTCATGGGGTTGGGTTTAGTAGTTGACTTCAATTGTTCATTCTTTCGAACTTTCCTACTCAACAAGTAAAAATCTGGTTATCTTTCCATGGTGATTAATGTATACCTACTTATAGAATTTTTTTCCACTCCTTCTTCATGTCTTTCTTATGAATGTTAACAAATATATTGCTTTATAATATTTAACTACTACCTAAAATTCTATAAATGTCAATTGTCCGTAATAAATGATTATAATTCTAGTGGCAAATTCTTAAGGCATTTATTTATTTGTTCCAATTTTACCTATTTTGCCTTCCTAATCTCTCCATAATTAGTCTATTTATGTCTCCATTAAATTCTTGTTACTCCCTATTTATACCACATTTAATGCCTCGTCGATCTCAAAGTTACAACCTTTTCCATTTACAATTTATATACCTACTGTTTATTAGGCGAATTATGTAAATGTTCTAATTACATCTAATGTAAACATCAACATATATTATGCTTATAGTGTTCATAATTATAAGGAAGTCTAAGTCAATAAAGTATTCAAGTACCATTCAGCTTTTGGGGGACTTCCATATGTGACGCTTATGCTCTTCTTAGTCCACTCCTTACGGTACGACCTCTGCCCATAGGTAATCGGAGAATGAGTATAAATTTAACTCTGCTTGTTTTCTCTTTCCAACTCATAGTTGCTTCACTTATCCTTCCAGAATATGGTCGCAACTAGCTCTATAGTAAGAATTTATAGAGTTAGACGTATCTTCAAAATATGTATATATATTTATATATAGTAGGGTCTCTAGAAAATACCTTTCAAAAATAACAAATACGTCACTCATACATATACTTTTCCCCATTGACCGGGTAACCCGGACTCTGATACCAAATGTAATAACCAAACCCGAAATAGGCCTAAACTCTAACATAAAATGAGCCCATCGAATCTTTGACCCATTCCAAAGTTGGCTGTTGTTGGTAAAAAAAACAATACAAAGCTATTTATCGATTCATTTAGAACTCACAATGGAATGATAAAATATAATAGCATAAAACATACCTATTTTATTTCAAATTCCAAATGTCATAAAATAAAACATACATAATGTCAACAATAACCGTTACGTCATCTTGTTCAAAAACACGTTTTTAAGCTTCAAATAGGTACGTCAGAAAATAACATAGATCACTGCCACAAGCTCCCCTCATCATCATCTCCATCTTGATCATCGTCTCCTTCCCTAATCTATATTGTAATGAGGAGGAAGTCAGAACAACAACGTTCGGTGAATAAAACTCTCAAGCCCTTTTATAATAGTACTTAGGCGGTATAAATTAAATAAGGAAATGTTATTCGCTTGTTAAATTATATTCAAAACCATTTAATACTTCATATAAGGGAGAAGGGCCTCAAACAACCGCTTAATACCTTCAATTCCACCAAGCACGTTATCCTGTAACAAATAACTCATAACCATTATTACTAATGTATATCAATGCGAAAGATAGAACCCATGCCACTTAATTTATTTTAATGGAAAATAGGTAGATTTTGACCATTTAAGACCTCGATTGAGGTAAGCCCTTATCATTTAATACCTATTTCCAAGGTAGACTCCACATAGGTCTCTACCTGGCTGATATTGCATGGAATTCTCTTCGGACATTTAATACTTCCTATTGAAGCAGGTATTTTTGAGATATCCTTTACCGTACCTAAACCCAATCCCGACCATTTAATACTTCATATAAGGGAAAGAGGTGGGCCCTCAAACGAGCATTTAATACCTTCAATTCCCTGGAGCAAGTCTTTCGTATTATCACCTATACCCCTTGGAGACATCTCACGTTAATCTGACTATTCGTAAGAACCGGTAGCTAGATTAGCTGTGTAGATTTACCCTATAGGATTGGGACAAACCTCGCATTATCTGTAGTTACTTATTATAGACAATGTCTCACATCGGCCCCAAAGTCATATTACTGGTAGCCAGATTAGCCGAGCAGACTTCTATGTGCTTTTGGCTGACCTCACATCCGTATAACTTAATCATATTTCATAACACTCTCTAAGTGTATTATCACACATCTCACTGTATTCATTATTTAGGCCTTATAAGAAATCCTACTTATTTCGTCTAATTATTTGCTTTTCTAAAGGGGATTTAAGTGACAACTAATAACCTAATTAACTATGCAATTAATATGTTGCAAGTTTACATTATTTACGTTAGATTATATATATATAAGTACGCATTTATTAATTTCCATGTATGCAGAGATTACGCGTTAAAATAATGTTCAAATGTCAAATCTTCCAATGTTATACAACTCTTATTTTGTGACGATCCGCAAATCCGTATCCTTCGAATCGACAATAAACCACACATATCCGACCAAAAAGGACAAACTGACGGAAAGTCGGGAGAAAGAAAAGAAGAGATAAGAAGAGAAGAGAAGAAAGAGAGAAGATAGAACCAAACAGAACAATACAGAATCTCACATCGCAATGGAAAACATGTAATATCATATCAATGATCTTTACAAAATAGAAACTATATATACATATATCAATCAGAGTATAACAATCAATTAATAGTTATCAGCCTAGATAGTTATAATAACATATCCTCACAGTTGCCGATAATATACAACAACTAAGCAATGGATAATCAAAACGGATACGCGTATATGAAAATGAAGATCTCCAGCTCTCCTGCTGAAGCTCCAAAAGCTCCAAATCAGAACCTATAAATATACTCGATCTGACCCGAGCATTGAAAGGGAAGAACGCCCGGATTAGTCTCGTAAACCATCGTGAGAAACACACTCAACTGAATTTATTAAATTACCAACTTTTCCTTTATCAAAAACAAAAGTATCTCGTAAGGCAAGTCCACACATGAATACGAACATGTTTTTACCTTACGATAACTAAAACATTTCATATCAAATCATATTATATTATACTAGTGTCTAGTATACAAATAATATTCAAAATTGCCGAAACTGTTACCGTTATTAAATTCCAGCATACTAGGCTCTACAAATAAAATGGCAGGTACGTAGTGGAGTTTGGATTTCCATACAAATGACCACGTGAAGAGACTACCTTTCGATGGGTACACCTTTAGATGGATGTCCCAAGGCACATAACATCTGCTCTTTACCAACACAAGACCGGCCTACCTCTATAACTAGATGGTATCGAGTATGTCATCCTTCGGTCGTTACCGACCTTTTTCGAGGGCCCTCGAAGCATACAAACCACAATAATCAGATACATGACGTCATAGCGCGTAAAGATATATCAAGAAGAGTATGATCATACCTTACTTGGAAGCGACCCACTTAGCCTTGTCGCATCTAACCATGTTTTGGTCATTTTCGATTGATGAGGCCCGAGGTAACGATTACCTTTCACAATCACATATCACATCACTTTCATTACCACACGGCCATTTCCATTGACTACTAATTACCTTCCATAAAAGTACAACCCTTATGCTCATACTTCTCAAGAAGGGTTTTAAGCTAAGAGAAGTTGCCTTCTCCAGCACCATTGATGTACGTTTGTGAAAACCATGTACGTAATCTTTAGAAATGCAATGTCAAACAAACATCCATACAAGTTGTCCAAGAACATGACAAACTGAAGGTACTTTCCTACTACATCCTGTCGAGAAATCCCTAGGATTAGTAGCGAATAGTCCTTGCATTGGATATTTCATAACGAAGAGTTTACTACTATTATATATATATATATTGGGATACCCCAAAGGATCAACAAGCAGCCTTCCACTATGAAAATCAATATCATCACAATCTGCACAATCGAATGCATATACGTTGGTCCGAAGTGGTTTTCAGATAAATCTAATCCTGGTCTCTTCGCACCAACAACGCAAAAGCGTTTCTTAACCTCACACAGAAACTAAGTTTCTTATATACTTATCACGTCTCCAACTTTCAACTTGTTATCCTTCGGCCAAGAAGGAAGCTCAATAGATTGGTGTAACTCTCCGCACTACAAGAATCAACATCCTCAACACAAACGATAATCATGCCTATACAGATGGCTACGTACTAAGTGTATGACTAAATAGTTCCCACATCAAGTCGAGGAAATAAAATGGCTAAATTTGATAGTCAGTTATTTAACTATCAAAGTAAATAAACAAATATTTAGCACCATAAGCAATCACTAGGACTTTTTATTCATCTTTTACAAATTAAATCACTTGCTAAATATTTACTTCGAATTATCTTTGAAAGATATATCTCAAACCATTTCAACTGCCATATTGGAAAAAAAATTCCATATACTTATTTAATAATAAGTAATTCAAAAATCTCTTTATTTTCATCACTTAGAAAATATTATATATACTTAAATCATGATTAAGTATACATTTCAATTTTTAAGGAAAACATTCTCTTTAAACATATTTATTTGGGTCAAAACGAATGTTGCATAAAACATCATTACGACAACCCAAAAGCATTAGTAAAGGGATTCGAAAATTAGATAGATATATGAATCCCATATACTATAAAAAAACATCTCCTTCGAAAATCATATACTATAACAACAGTGTTATTGTCCATCATTTCCTTATTTCTCGAGAACGTCCATTTCAATAAAGAATGTTGAAATCTATGTATTCGATACTTAACACAATTTAAAGCATCTTCAAAATTTTAAATTCATTTAAAATATCACTTCCAAAAATATCCATTTTATTTAAATTATTATTCACTATCCAAAATTGTGAATATAGTTCATTTACCAAATCCAATATTTCCACACATTTATTAAAGGATAATCCACTATCCAAAATTGTGGATATATCTCCTTTACCAAATTCATTGCTTCTATATATTTTACTAAAGGATTATCCACTGTCCCAAATCGTGGATAGAATTCCTTTAACAAACTTCCATATTTACTTATCAAATTCCATCGATTTTGGATTTATAAAGGAATGTTTATAATTCCCATTTCTACATTATAAAAACTTCCACTTATAAAATTCATTTATTCAACAGATTCCATTTACGTCATTTACGTGCTAAACTCCAATCTATAAGTTAATTACTTATAAATGTCTTATTTACAAATTCATTCCTTAATACTTCTTAAATTTTATAAATCTTATTCACTTATAGAATCCATTAATAACTTCATTTTAACATTTACAAAGCTCCTTTATAATCTCATTATTTTGATTTATAAAATATTAATTTTATAAATCTTATATATAAACCATTTATAATAATTCAAAATTCTCAACTTAAACTATTTTACCAATTGTTAACTCCTCATTCCTAAAAATTACATTCTGATTTTATTTCACAAAAATCATAATTTTATTACACAAAAATTATAACATATATTTATTTAAAATAAGTTCATTAACTTAGTAAATTCAAAATTCATAAAACATATATTTTCAAAATCACTTGAAAATTGTTTTTAATTTGAAATCATCACTTCAATATTTTTAATTTACCAAAAATAGGCCTAATGCTGCAATAGCCTAAATACATCAATCACGACATCAAAAACATCCAAAACATCCAAAACATCATATATCACATGATAACAGCATATATCACAATATCTGTAAATAAAACCAATACTCGTGTGGAATCTAGTTGGATCTCTCCATCCTATCACCTGTAGCAAATATACATATTAGAATATGTGTACAATGTCTGCTTCAAGGCAGACACGCGTATAAAGGGTCATCTGCTTATGCACGGGAACGTACAGGGTCTCATCTGCTCCAATGGGCAGGAATATATTCAAATACCAATCAATATATATAATATATCATATGTCATCCAAATAATCATCAATCAGCATAAAATAAATTTATTTTCACTCATATAAAAATATCAATGACTCAGAAAGAGTGAGTTGTACTAACATTGTTTCCAATAGCAGTTGCAGCTTTTAATTTGACTCAAAATTTACACTAGTTCCAATCACCTCCTAACTAGCTCTATAATGTAGTGCTCATCAACACGGACCCAATGCAACTTGTTTCGTCAAAAACAGACCTCGTATGAAGAAGTTATGCAACTTTAAATTTATACGTATTTAATTTATAAATTAATTTCATTTTGTTTTATATTTTTAAAACCTTTAATTGCAACCATTCTTTTTTTGTTGATGAGATATCGGCCGTTGTTCTCTTTCTTCCTCCCAGGCTATATTTCGAATGAAAGAACCCATATGCTCGGAACTTTGATCGATCGCCATGCTTGAATCCCTTAGTCATACAACGATTAACCAGCATCATCGTCTCCGCCTACCAACGCCGCACGTACTGCCAGAACCTTGAATATACGTCGAAAAACATGAACGAATGCCGGATGTTCAAGCTCGATTTGCCGTTGGTCCATAAACATCATTTTCGATCATAGCCGTCTGGATGGCATGCTCTCGCGATCCTCTTCAAGTTTGTAGTTGAAAGTATTTGCTAAAAGCTAATGGATTGAAATATAATAGAGGAGAAAGTTTCGAATGATATCGGCCTTCAAATGAAAAACGATGCTAGGGCTTTGAGATTAAGGTTTTTTAAAAAACAGAATAATGAAGTCCTTTTACATAAAATTTCATGACACTATTCATCGCCAAAAATTTCAACTCGAAACAAAGCATGCCGACTTGCATTTGTAATGTTTTACCCTTATTCCGAAGACAATGGAATACATATCGGGAGCCATTCGATTGTATTTGAAAGATTGGTTTTCGAACCGACTATTTAAATTTAAAATTTACCTAAACATATTTCTACGCGTTTTAGCTTGTCCCGGACAAACCGCAAATCTAATAGACACGAAATTTGAAATTCTAAAATAATATAACATTATGGATCCAATGAAACTAGCTTGGTCGAAATCTAAGACTGTATGAAAAATGTCTATTTTTATACGTTAATTAAATATTAAAATATTCAATTTTTATAATTTGACTTTTAATTCAATTTTAAAGTTCTCTAACATCATTCTAATTCAAATGGAATTTATATAAACTTTATAATTCATTTTTATTCATATTAAATCAAAATATCAATTATTTTCACAATTCAAATATTGAATTAACAATTTAATTATCCAATTAAATCACGATATTCGAAATATTATTTATTCAACTTATAAAATTAACTTGTGAATACTTAAAATCAATTAAATACGAGAATTTCGAATAACTGAAATTTTAGGTGGTTACATTTTCCCCTACTTAAAACAATTTTGTCCCCGAAATTACCAAGTAAGAAAAAGTTGCAGAATCCATTAACTTTTCAAATCAACTTGTTCAAACTAGATATCAAATCTATTTAAACATTTTAACTTTTCGAAAATCCATTAGTTAAACCTATTATAAAACTTTTCTAACTTTTCAAATCCATTCTTAGTTATCTTTTCAAAACCAACTAATATCGTTTAACTTTCAACTCAATATCAAAAAAATTCCCCATTTCTCAAAAAATTTCTAATGCCTCAAATTTTCAAAAAAATTCGTCAGCTTCTCCTTTGCGTGGTTCGATCGTACTAGGATCACAACATATATATCACAAATATACATTTCATCTTAGAGGATGGGGCATCCCGTAGGAAAAGGATATAAAAGTACGATATGTAATTCGAGATATGTACCTTATATATTATTAGCAAGCATATACGGCTAATATAGCACAAAAGCAAACTCCAAATGCAAAGCGTACGCCATCCGCACCTACTAAGTACTCAACAAAAAAATGAGAAATAAGTATATACAAAGTAATATCAATATACAACACATACCAGTACAACAACTACATATGTCAATTTAGGAAATGAAATCAAAAGAAACAAATTCAACCATCATACGACTATCATCCAACTAACATCCAACAAACTATATCTATCCAATCAATCAATAATCAAATCAATATATATTCATTGAATTGATTTTCAATTTAAGTCACATTTAATTCATTAACATTTGATTTTACTAACATTCATTTATTCATTCAATTAGTTTACATTCACTAATTTACATTCAAATTTGTTCACTTTCGATTCAAATCAAATTCCATTCTATTTAGATTTACTTACTTCCAATTTGAATTCAATTATTTAACTTCCACTTACATTGATTTAATTTTATATGAAATTCTATACAATCAACTAATATCCATCTAACAACTAATGTATAACACAACATAACCGAATTAATTTAATTTGCTTCGTTTATATTCAATTTGGTTTAACACATTTAATTTCAGTTGGTTGATGTTCAGTTGACTTTCATTCAATTATTCGATTTCATTAGCTTTTAACGAATTAACACCTACATCCACTATTCTGTATTTTATTTACTAATCTATTTCATTAGTTCAATTCATTTCATTCAATTGCTAATTTATTTAACTACTTCATTTCATTAATTTACTTTATTAATTCATTTTGATATCAAATTCAATCTTGATTCAACATTACTTAAATTAAATTCCTTTTTAAAAACCATTTGTTTCACTTAACTTAAATTTCCACTTATAACTCCAATTTAGATTTTTTTTTTTGCTTAACAAAATTATTTAACCATTTTAACATTTGGTTTTACTTATATTTTCTCGTTTTACAAGTTATACAACTTACTTATTTATCTAAACTTCCAAATTCATACTAGGTAATCACTTACCACTTAAGTTTAATTTCCATTTCAATAACTTATCTAATCCGGTTCAAATCCAATTTATTTAAACTTCCTTTAGTTAAATTTCAAATCATATATTTTTATCATGCTAACTCAAATTTATTTCAACTTTACTAAAGTCAAAATATTATTATATCATATTATAAGTCCACAACTCATTTCACTTACATTTATCAATTTCAACTTGGATTTTAGATTCAAATTAGTTTATCACATCAAAATTTCAATTATCAATTTACTATTAGTAGCAAATCAATCACATATAAAGTAAAAAATGATATTGATGATGCTGCAGTCATCACCCTTGTAATTTCCTGCAAAAGTAGTGAATTCAATGCTTTATATTCTTTTTTAAAAAAAATATTTTATTCATAAATCACATTTATATATCTTTTACTTATATAATTTCACTATTTCATTTTACTTATAGAAGATCCATTCCAAATTTATATTTATCTTATATGTATTTATAATAATATAACTTTTTTATTTTGAAAAGCATCTTTCAAAATAAACGGGTTCAAAATTTTCAAATTCTTAGTTTAAATTCATTTTCATTTACAACTCATATTTGTAAATATATTCATATAGTTTCATTTCTTATATATAAGATTATTTCACTTTGTAAATCATATTATTATAATTCCTTACTTATAATTCATTTGCTTATATAATTTATTCTTTTACAATGTTGTTTTCATTTAAATAATTCAACCAGCTTTTATTAACTTATACATATTTACATTTTTCAAACAACCAAACAATTCATTTACATGCACTTTAATAATTTCTGAAAAAATATTCCGTTACATATAAAATATAATCGAGGTAAAATTATTTCGTTTACCCAATTTAAAAATAATACTACGTCGACTTGTGTCGTTCAAGTGTTTTAAAATCCCTATCGATAACATGGCATTCCACATACCGACCAAAATTCACAAACAACACAACGGATAAGTAAACACAATATAAAACATTTTCATAATAACTAACAAATATGGTCTCATATATATAATACACTCAACTCAATCTAATGTGCTTCTGTCCCTATCTATACTGAGTATACATCGAAGCTTAGGAATATACAAAATCGAAGCTCTGATACCAAATGTGATGACATGCAAATCCGTGCCCTTTGAATCGACAATAAATCACAACTGTCCAACCCAAAAGCACTAGTGGATGGAAAGTCAGGAGAAAGAAAAGAAGAGCGAAGAAGAGAAGATAAGAAAGAGAGAAGAGAGTATCAAAATGAACATGTAACTACCGTAATTTCGCTACTTCGAATGTGACGACCCAATTTTTCGGCTTTCGAAAATCGACATCAATACGTCCATTGTATCAAATGTCGCGCAATCGAATGCTGAAAAACTGAACCGTTAGGGTTAAAGAAGAAGAAGATAGAAGAAGAAACAAAAATAATAACAAAATCTCACCTTTCGCAGCGGAACAAATATAATAGATAAATGAATAATCTTTAAAACAAAATCACTATATCAGTTTATACATTACATTATAAGAGTTTACAACAACACAACAGCGGAACAAACACATAATATATTAGTGATACGCCATGCCATCTAGCTTGCCCCTAGATCTCCACAGCATACTTTCCCGACTTCGCTCCAGAACAACTGATAACCCGACTCTAGGCTGCCCGTGTGGAAAATTATGGGCACCCAGAGTTTAGAAAGGGATCAATAAACTCCAGGTCAGTCATGAGACTGGTGTGAGATCTTAAAAACGGTTATTTTCACAAAGAAAATAAAAGGAAATCCGCTATGCTTTTGGTAAATGAAACTACCATAAGGCCTCCCGCCACACACACAGTGCAAACGCAGAATTGGAGTAGGTTTCTCCTTATGATAGTCAAATATGCTTGATACGCAAAATCTTTTTAATATTATCATTATTGCATAGTGTAGAAAATATTTTGAAACTATAATATTAATCTTAGTCAGCATTAAATAGCGGGTCACTTCCATAAGTAAAAGGCAGGTTATACAACTAAATCCATACAAGGCGTGTATTGGTGATCGGATTTCGAACAAATGGTCAGGCTAAGAAACTTCCTATTGCCACATGCGTACGCCTCTGGAGGGACGCCCCGAGAACCTATCCGGATCTCTGCCAACATAAGGCTGGGTTACCTCTGTAACTAGGTAACTACTACACGAGTATGTCATCCCTTGGTCGTTAGCGACCGTTATCAAAGGATCTTCAACCACAAAGCAACAACCACAAAGTAATAAATTTGCAGCAACCACATAAGTTAAGTATCTGAGCTCCATACCATGATACTACCCTTTTCTAGAAGGAAATGACATAACCTAAAGGGCACGACCCTCATAACCTTGCTGCATCCTTCCTGTTCGACCATTTCCGGGGCATGAGGTCCGACGAGGTCTCATACACAAAGCTACGCTTTACACAAAAGTCATGCTTCGTACGCCACATTACCAAATTGGGAATGTATCACTAGTAACCATCAACCACATACCTCTATGCTCATATGTCTTAGAGAAGGGTGTTAAGCTAGGAGAATAAAATCCTCGGCACCAATAGAAATGTATTTGATAGAAACCAGCTTTACATCTCAAAGTGTAACGTCAGACGTACATGCATACAAGTCCATTCCGGGATCGAACGGAACCGAAGGCACTTTAAATAAGCCCTTGCAAATCCTGATATCCACTAATCACATCCAGAATCCCCATCACAAAGGGTGATAAAATCTCTATAACGGAGCAAGTCAGTGCAGAGATATTCGACAGGCAATCCTTTTTTTTCGAAAATATGCAGTCTTGAACACCATCTTCAAATGCAACCCATTTCATCGTATCATTATTCGTAATGGGTTTTATGACACAAAGTCCTCTCCCGGCTAATCCAAATAACGAGCACTTATTTTAAAAATAAGTGTTACATACAGATTTCAAATAAACCACAATAAATTTGCACTTTGATCTTTTTAAATAAAAGATCCAACACAAAGATTCGACGTGGTTTTCGAATATCCATTTGGAATCCGACCCTCGGCCGCATCGAAATTCAAATGTCGTTTAAAGGCCAATATTGATAGTCGGTTATTAATTATCAATCAATATTCACAACAATCACTAGATTTAAATAATTTTCCCAAATTATTTATTTTCAAAATATCTTCGTAAGATATATTTTTTCATTTCAACGCTTTGAAAACAAGTTTCAAATCACTTTTCACATTTCAGTCATTTGAAAACAAATTTCAAATCACTTTTCACATTTCAATCCTTTGAAAACAAAATTTAAATCACTTTCCTCACGTGGAATAAATTTCCAAATATTATTTATTTCCACTTAAAATTTACCGAATAAATTCTTCATCTTTTGAATAATATTACTTGAAATTCACTTATTAAACCTTTTTCCATATTTTGGAATTTTATTCGATAAGATTACAAAAATCAACTTTTACACTATTAAACTCCTTCTTTTAAATTTATCCAATTTTCTAAGATAAATTTACTTAAAGTTTTCTATTTTAATTTCCAAAAATCCAATTTTTATATTTTTGGTATCCTACGATACTAAAAATACATTCAGCTAAACTCTTGCCTTCAGCGATTTCAATCACAAATATAATCATACACAGATTATAAATAAATCAACATACAACATTGAAACAAATTCAAATATTTAAGGAATCCAGTTGGATCCCTCCAATCAGTTTTCCTGCATCCACAGATGTTAGCACAATAATTAAATGCCAATTCCACTTCGAGGTGGAATATTGCGCTATATGGGATTTATATAATATCACCTGCTATTATGCGGCGCATAGGGTCTCATCCGCTATATAATGCAGGAAATCAATCACTCCAAAGATATATATATATATATATATATATATATATATCCTACTATACCTAATATCATCAATAGATAAATTATCAAATTCATCCAAAAACATCCAGAATTTAAATTTAACTATTTAAATTCAACAAACAACCAAGTGAGTGTGAAGATCTCAGCTTTGCTTTTTATTTTGCCATCCATTTCCATTCCAGCTTGTTTTCATGATTTCTAGACCTTGTATAAACATTATATAAATTTATTACTATTCGCACCAATTGAATAATTAAATTTCTGTTTGATAATTTAAATTAACCAATGATTTTATAAATTTAATTTTAAACCAAAAATTTCCCTTTTTATTATCTTAGAATAATTAAATAGATTAATTTAAACCAACTAGTAAATTTAAAGTGTATATTTACTATTTTAAAATTTAAAACGTGCATGTGAATTAATACATACAATTTTATTGATAAAGTAAACGAAACTAAATTCAGAAATTAAACTAAAATAGTCGTACCTATACTGGTGAACAACGTACGCGATCCACCATTGCTTGAAGGACAACACCCTGCGCCGATCGAAATCCCAAATCGAGACAGCGACATCGAGCTTGACATTTATCATTGAATCTCCTGACCTCCACCAGTGCTGACGCACTCGAACTTCACCCAACATCGGCAATTTGCTCGCACGCTCCATAATGATTGAAATCGGCCTCGCCGAGCTCGTGCTCGAGAACCCACGCGCCCCGCGCGCTTGCGCCACTAGCCACCAGCATCGACGATGCCGCCTGCGTATTCCCACGCGACTCGAGACCTCGATCGAAGCTCCTCGCCATGAATTTGCCATGCGCGTGTGATTTTGATTTCATGATTCCCCTATTTTTTTTCTTCGAACACAGCTTCGATTTCGATTAAATTGGAGATATGGTTCAGCATTTTTTTTGAACGAACAACGATATTTTTCCAGTGAATTGAATTTGAACGAGATATCCATTCCCATTTTTTTCTCTAAACAAAGACACGTGTTCACAAAAAAAACACGTGTTTGAAAAGGCATATACGTGTTGACAAACTAGCCAAATTATCAAATCGCAATAATATTATATTTTTAAATTTAAATTCTAAATTTAAATCGTATCAATTTTGCAACTCACAATCTCGATCTTCAATCGAGGCGTGCCGTTAGGCGTTTATAATATCGATCGTACGGAGAAGATAGCTTTTTTGGACAAGTTAAAATATCGAATTTTCGATTTAAATTTCAGCGCGTTTACCCAACGTACGTCCAAACGATCACTCCAAACATTACGAAAATTGAAATCTAATAATACACTATTACGGATTCAATGGAACTAGTTTCGTCGAATTCCGAGACTGTTCCTCGGAAGGCTATTTTTAAATATCGATTTAAACGATACAATTTCAAAACTGAACAAATCATTTTCAAAACCAATTCTGAAGCTTTCATTATCTTCAATTTTATCAATATACGTTTTCTAAGCCTTTGAAATATTTTTAATCAGCTTAAGAATCAAGATTCAATATTTTACCCAACTTCACATCATTAAATTCAACAATTTAAATGCAAAATTCATAGCAATATTTGAAATTCAAGTTAAAATAACTTCCAAATATTAAAATACAATCAAACATTTCAATTTCAACTGTCAAATTTTTCGGGTCGTCACATTCTCCCCCCTTAAAAGAATTTCATCCCGAAATTGCTAGTTAAGAAGAATGATCCTTAATCCGTTTGTTATTTTTGCAAAACCAAACAGTTTTATCGATTTGTCGTAACAAATTCTTTTTATCAACAACCCATTATCGCTTCAACTAACTTTTCAAAATCTTCCATAAATTCCAAACAACATTGTTTTCTTAACAATTCAAATTTAAATTCAAATTCAAAATTTTAAATTTTTCAAAATTTTCTTAAAATTTTTCTAACTCCCTAAAATTTCAAATTTTTTTGCCAATAACCTGTATATCTTTCTTAACCTGTATATCTTTCAAAATCCCAATTCCATTTTTCAATAACCTGTATATCTTTCTTAACCTGTATATCTTTCAAAATCCCAATTCCATTTTCCTTTATATAACCTGTATATCTTTCAAAATCCCAATTCCATTTTCATTTATATAACCTGTATATCTTTCTTAACAATAATGTCTAATCACAACATTCAAAACCATTTTATACATTCTTTACGAAATTTCAATATTCATTTCATTCAAACCGTACGATATCCGTATACCATTCATACGCAATATCAAATTCGACAGCTCACTCGATTACACAATTTCACTTCCAAACTAGTATCGTCCATCTGACTTCCTAATGCGGACTCATATCTGGTTTCTTGATCAGAAACCATCGTTCTCCTTGCTTAGCCATAAACTGTGATAAAGAATTTATAGAATCAACCAAAAATCCATATCTAGGTTCGTCATTGAAAATCGAGTGAAAAATACCAATTCGGATCGATATAAATATCTCAAAATTCTGTGCTCGAATTCTGGATCAAATTGTTATGCGAATAAAATAATATACATATATCCTATAAATAAATTCCAATTGATTATTAGCTATATTAATTTTATTTTATTTTATTCACATTCAATTTTCATTTGCTTATTCACAATTTTCATTTTACCACTGGTTTATCTAAACTTTTATTTAAACTGGATTTCAATTCCATGTGAATTCAATTCATTTCTAACCATGTTTTCTTTGTTATTCCTTCAATTAGTTTCACTTACTAATTTTATTTCAATACTTCGCTTTGTTTATCACAAATCTAATTCAACTCCAATTCTTGTTCTATTTGCTTCCAAATTCCAAACAAATTTCAACATTCAATTCCACTTTCACTTACTTGCAATCGTAAATTCATTTATTCATTCCCAATTTTAGTTTCCACCTTAATAAATCTTATTCCATAACTATTTTTATCAAATTCCAGAGTCTTTCCAACATTTCAAAATCATTTATGAAATCAATTCATATTATCTTTTGAATTCCCAAAACCAAACACAGTGTGCAAACAAATTCCGTTTAAAACAATTTGGCAGCAATTTCTCCCTTGGAAACTCGAAAATGAACATCGATGATGGTGCAATCATCACCGAAGTTATTTTCCAGCGATCGAAAAGAGTTGAGTGCTTTTATCCTTTTAAAACAATTTTCAAAACCTTTGAAAACCGTTTTCAAATCAAAGGGATTTAAACTTTTTACCAAAATTTCAAATTTTCAAATCCTTCAACTTAATTTTCAAATATTACTCTGGAATTCTATTTCAAATTGTAAATCATATTTACAATTTACATTTCCAAATCTCATTTGTATATGGATTTTATTTCTTAACCTTTGGTTATGTTTTCAGTTTTTTATTCAATAATCAATGAAATAATTTAATATTATCACTTTCTAACATCCAAGCAACAGTATATATAATAATTTACGGAAAATTGTTCCTTTCAAATACGAAAATAATTTGGGTAAAATTATTTCATTTACCCTATTTTAAAACAATACTGTGTCGGTTTATGTTGTTTAAGAGTTTAGAAACCCCTATCGATACAGTTGGCCAAACTGCACCGACCAGAATCTATAAACAATCAGCTGATAAGTCAACACAATATAAAAAAACTATATTCACTAACAAATATGCGCTTATATCTATTATTACACTCAAAATCATTCTAGAGCACTACTGACTCTATCTCTAATGAGTAATCCTCACTAGAGCCAAGGTTGTCGTTAACCAAATGCCTTGATACCACATTGTAACGACCTAATTTTTTGACTTTCGAAAATCGACATCAATACGTCCACTATATCAAATGTCGTGCAATCAAATACCCAAAAACCGAACCATTTGTGTTAAAGAAGAAGAAGAAAATAGAAGAAACAGAAACAATAACAGAATCTCACCTTTCGCAGCGGAACAAATATAATAGATAAATGAATAATCTTTAAAACAAAAGCACTATATCAGTTTATACATCACATTATTAGGGTTTACAACAACACAACAGCGGAACTGACATATAATATACTAGCGATACGCCATGCCATCCAGCTTGTCTCTAGATCTCCACAGCTTACTTTCCCGTCTTCGCTCCAGAACAACTGATAACCTGACTCCAGGCTGCCCGTGTGGAAAATTATAGGCATCTAGAGTTTAGAAAGGAAATAATAAACTCCAGGCCAGTCATGGGACTGGTGTGAGATCTTAAAAACAGTTATTTTCACAAAGAAAATAAAAAGAAATCCGCTATGCTTTTGGAAATGAAACTACCATAAGGCCTCCCGCCATACACACAATGCAAACGCAGAATTGGAGGAGGTTTCTCCTTATGATAGTCAAATATGCTTGATACGCAAAATCTTTTTAATATTATCATTAGTGCATAGTGCAGAAAAAATTTCGAAAGCATAATATTAACCTTAGCCGGCATAGACATTTCGAACTATGCCTACTATAACTACTAATTAAATAGCGCGTCACTGCCATAAGTAAAAGGCGGGTTATACAACTAAAACCGTACAAGGCACATATTGGTGATTGGATTTCCAACAAATGGTCAGGCTAAGAAACTTTCTATAGTCACAAGGGTACGCCTCTGGAGAGACACCTCGAGAACCAAACCGGATCTCTGCCAACACAAGGTCGGTTACCTCTGTAACTAGGTAACTACTACACGAGTATGCCATCCCCCGGTCGTTAGCGTCCTTTATCCGAGGATCCTCAACAACAAAGCAACAAACACAAATTAATAAATTTGCAGCAACCGTGTAAGTTAAGTATCTGGGCTCCATACCATGATATCACCCTTTTCCAGAAGGAAATGACATACCCTAAAGGGCGCGACCCTCATAACCATGATGCATCCTTCCTGTTTCAACCATATCTGGGGTGTGAGGTCCGACATGGTCTCGTCCACAAAACTACGCTTTACACAAAAGCCATACTTCGATTAACAAATGATCAGCAGCACTTCATATGCCACATCACCAAATTGGGAATGTATCACTATTAACCTTCAACTACAAAACCTCTGAGCTCGTACGTCTCAGAGAAGAGTGTTAAGCTAAGAGAATAAATTCTCCGCCACCAACAAAAATGACTTGATAGAAACCAGCTTTACATCTCAAAGTGTAGCGTCAGACATACACCCATACAAGTCCGTTCTGGGATCGAACGGAACCAAAGGCACTTCAAAGAAGCCTTTGAAAATCCGGATATCCACTAATCACGTTCTGAATCCCCATCACAAAGGGTGATAAAATCTCTATACCGGAGCAACTCAGTGTAGAGATATTCGATAGGTAATCCTTTCATTTTCGAAAATACTCGGTCTTTAACACCATCTTCAAATGCAATCCCATTTCGTCGTATCATTATTTGGAATGGGTTTTATGACATAAAGTCCTCTTCCGGTTAATCCAAATAATGAGTGCTTATTTTGAAAATAAGTGTTACATTTAGATTTCAAATAAATCACAACAAATTTCCACTTTGATCTTTTTAAATAAAAGATCCAACACAAAGATTCGATGTGGTTTTAAAATTACTTGAATCCGACCCTCATTCGCATCGAAATTCAAACGCCGTTTAAAGGCCAATATTGGTAGTCGGTTATTAACTATTAATCAATATTCACAACAATCACCAAATTTAAATAATTTTCCCAAAGTATTTATTTTCAAAATATCTTTGTAAGATTTTTTATTCATTTCAACGCTTTGAAAACAAACTTCAAATCACTTTTCACGTTTCAATCCTTTGAAAACAAATTTCAAATCACATTCCTCACATAGAATAAATTTTCAAATATTATTTATTTCCACTGAAATTTTTCCGAGTTCAAATACTTTAAAATAATTTAAAAAACTTATCCAAAATATAGTTGGAAATATTTAAAACAAAAACTATTTTTAAAACTTTATTTAAAACATTAGTTATAAAATCTAATATCAATATTTCATATAAAAACTCAAGTCCAAACTAATTTTTAAAATAAAATTAGTAGATAGGGTATAACTATTTAAATAACCATTTTCTAATCAAATCTCAATTAAATCTTTAAATAATCACTTCTTTAGTTAGCCAAATAATATTCACTTTAAAGATATAAAAACAATTTACAAAAATAATTTCTCCAATAATATTCTTTTTTAAACCAATTCTAGAAATTTTAATTTATACTTTAAAAACTATTTTGACAATATACTCACTTTCCACTTCAAAATGGTTCATTTAAATCAACCAATAAATCCTTCTTACTTTATTTTAAATTTACATTCCGAATCCTTAAATTTCTTTCCACACTTCTAAAAATAACCCAATGTTTATTTTTAAAACAAATTTCCCTTTTCCTTTATAAATTCCGATGTGAATTTAAATTTCCAAAAATCCATTAATATATGATTTTCGAATCGATTTCTAAATATTCACTTTCAAACACCCAATCAAATTCCAAATTGGTTTCCAATTTATTTTCAAACGCCGAATCAATTTCCAAATTGATTTTTCAAACATTTATTTCAAACACCAAATCAATTTCAGAATTGATTTTCCCGAATTTTTTTTCAAATACCAAATCAAATTCAAACTTGATTCTCAAATTTATTTCAAATACCAAATTTATTTCCTTTTAAAAAAATTCCTTTATTTCTTTCAAACTATTTAAAATCTGAATTTTAAATAAATTCTTCATCTTTTGAATAATATTACTTGAAGTTCACTTATTAAACATTTTTCCCAAATTTTGGAATTTTATTTGATAAGATTACAAAAATCAACTTTTATACTATTAAATTACTTCTTTTGAATTTATCCAATTTTCTAAGATAAATTTACTTAAAGTTTTCTATTTTAATTTTCAAAAATCCAATTTTTATATTTTTGGTTTCCTACGATACCAAAAATACATTCGACAAAACTCTAGCCTTCAACGATTTCAATCACAAATATAATCAAACACGGATTATAAATAAATCAACACACAACAATGAAACAAATTCAAGTATTTGAGGAATCCAGTTGGATCCCTCCAACCTGTTTTCCTACATCCACAGATATTAGCACGACAATTAAATACCAATTCCACTTCAAGGTGGAATATCGTGGAATATGGGATTTATATAATATCATCCGCTATTATACGACGCATAGGGTCTCCTCCGTTATATAATGTGGGAAATCAATCACTCCAAATATATATATGTATGTATGTATGTATGTATATCTTATTATATCTAATATCATCAATAGATAAATTATCAAATTCATCCAAACACATCCAGAATTTAAATTTAACTATATAAATTCAACAAACAAACAAGTGAGTGAGAAGATCTCACGTTTTCCTTTTATTTTGCCAACCACTTCCATTCTAGCTTGTTTTCATGATTTCTTGACCTTGTACAAACATTATAAAAATTTATTAATATTCAAACCAATCGAATAATTAAATTTCTGTTCGGTAATTAAAATTAACCAATGATTTTATTAATTTAATTTTAAACCAAAAGGTTCCCTTTTAGTATTTTAGAATAATTAAATAGACTAATTTAAACCAACTAGTAAATTTAAAACGTATACTTACTATTTTAAATTTTAGAACATGCATGTGAATTAATATGTACAATTTTATTGATAAAGTACATGAAACTATATTCTGAAATTAAACTAAAACAGTCGTACCTATACTGGTGAACGACGTACGCGATCCACCATCGCTCGAAGGACAACACCTCGCGTCGATCAAAATCCAATATCGAGACCGTGACCTCGAGCTCGACATTCGTCGCAAAATCTCCTGACCTCCTCTAGTGCCGACGCACTCGAACTTCACCCAACGTCAACGATTTGGTCGCACACTCCACAATGATCGAAATCGGCCTCGTCGAGCTCGTGCTCGAGAACCTACGCGCCTCGAGCGCTTGCGCCACTAGCCACCAGCATCGACGATGCCGCCTGCATATGCCCACGCGACTCGAGACCTCGATCGAAGCACCTCGCCTCGAATTCGCCATGCGTGCGCGATATTCCCTTTTTTCTTCGAACACAGTTTCTATTTTGATTAAATTGGAGACAAGGTTTGGCCTTTTTTTCAAACGAACAACGATATTTTGCCAGTGAATTGATTTTGAACAAGATATTCAATACCTTTTTTTCCTCTAAACGATGACACGTGTTCACAAAGAAAAACATGTGTTTGAAAAGGCATATACGTGTTGAGAAACTTGCCACATTATCAAATTGCAATAATATTATATTTTAAATTTTAAATTTAAATCGTATCAATTTTGCAACTCTTAATCTCAATCTCCAATCGAGGCGTGTCGCTAGGCGTTTACAATGTTTAACCCCTATTTCGAACGTAATGGAAAAGGTTCTAAGTCCAAATTCGATCGTACGGAGAAGATAGCTTTTTTGAACCAGTTAAAATATCGAATTTTCGATTTAAATTTCAGCGCGTTTATTAATCGTACGGCCAAACGTTCAATCCAAACACTGCAAAAATTGAATTCCAATGATAATACACTATTACGGATCTAATGAAACTCGTTTCGTCGAATTTCGAGACTGTGCCTTGGAAGGCTACTTTTAAATATCGATTTAAATGACATAATTTCAAAACTGAACAAATCATTTCCAAAACCAATTCTGAAGCTTCCATTATCTTCAGTATTATCAATATAAATTTTCTAAGCTTTTGAAATATTTTTAATCAGCTTAAAAATCAAGATTCGATACTTTATCCAACTTCACAATATTAAATTCAACAATTTAATTGCAAAATTCATAGCAATTTTTGAAATTCAAGTTAAATAACTTCCAAATATTAAAAATCAATCAAACATTTCAATTTCAAATGTCAAATTTTCCTGGTCGTCACATCGAAAATGAGAGATTTTGTTTATTTTTAAATTTAAAAGGAACTTAAAACTTAAATAAATATTTTATATAACAAATTACTGTCTATTCTTATAGTTAATAATTAAAAAATATAAATTTGGATTTTAGAACAAATTAACAAAAGTTAAGTCTTGTTAATAATAAATAAAGGCTTAAATAAATAAGTCTAATTATTTATTTGATAAGTTAAATCTTATTTAAAACAACTAATAAAGATAATAAAATTATATTTAAAGATTTAGAAGTATGTTAATAATCGTTTTACAAAAATAACCAAAATTTATCGCATTTTGTCAGTTTTACATACGCTGTAAAATTAGAGATTTTAATATTAATTAAATATGATTTTAAAATATGAAGAGATATATTTTAATTTATTTAAAGAAGTAAAAATTTCATTTTAAATTTGGTTTACATAAATGAATAGTTTAGTTAAAAGGTCAAAATGTGACCGTAAAACATTTTGTCTAAAATCAACGTCTTGACGATTAAAGGTTGTCGCAACGTTGTTGTTCCTTTATTTTCTTATATATAAACATATATTCAAATAGTATAAGTATTATTTAATTTACTAATCAAGTTTACTTTTACTAAACAAGTTTAGAAAACAATTAGCAAAAGTAAACCCAAAAGGACAAAACATGTCACATCAAATCCAGCCAAATCTTTACTTTTCTTTACTTAAATATTAAGTGATTAAGACATAAAGTAATGATGTGATTAGGTGATGGTAAGTGTTGGAAAAGTAATATAAAGTAAGTATATTTTTGTAATTTTATAAAGGGTTAGTTTTGTAATTTACCACTCCTTACTTTTCCTATAAATACCAATCAATTCTTCTCATTTTTTTCACACAAATCATTCTCTTCTTCTTCCTTTAAGCTATTTTAATGGCTTCGCTCTTTAAGAGAGGTACGAGGGTCAAAAATAGTGGAGTGATTAAGCACTAATCCACTTGTTACTCTCTAATCTCTTCTTAATACATTTCTTCTTCTCTTCTTAAAAAATGGCCTTAGGCCATAAGGAGGAAGGTATTTAAGGGCTTAGGCCGAGAGCAAGGTGGTGGAGGAGGGTTATGTCCATGTGCAAACCAAGTAGAGGTAGAGATGGGCAAGCACTTGGAAGCATGTTCATGATAAGATTTAGAAATTTTTAGTGAAGTGTTAGTTTGGATAAGAATGTTGGTAGTAAGTTAAACGTTATAGTTAATGGTGAGAAATTTTCATCGCTTTTTGAATTATATTGATTATCGAGTTTAATTGTTATGTTAGATAATCACCATTTAATGATATGGATGTTTGATTGATTGTTCGAATATGTTGATAATCCATAGTAATGTTATGAAATTTATCGTACTATACCCATGTTGAAAATGTTAATGTCATATGATTGTTTGTATGGTTGTGATGTTAATATGGACAATAAATTTTCTATCATTATTGATTAAGTAATCCCTTTGTAAATAAGACCATATTTTAGTGATATGAGATATTTTGAAAAAATAAGTCTCTTTTCGATTAGAAGTTAAATTAAAGTTAATATAAAATAAAATCTGAAATTTGAAGTGAATGGGTTCGAAAAGGATAGTTAATTGAAATTGAAATTAATAGAAAATTGAAATCGATTTTGAAAATTGAAGTTGAGACTAAGGGTGAATTGAAGTTTAAATTAAAATTAGATTTGAAATCTAAGTTTTAAATAAGTTTAATTTGAAGTTAGAACTGAAATTGGAATTTAAAATTTAATATTAAAATAATTGAAATAAAATAATATTATAGTATGTAATAGTGAAAATATATTTTAAATACTTTAAAAAGTGAAAATATTGATTTAAAATGATTTGTGATGATTTTATAAGTGATAAAATCCAATTTGAATTGATTATTTCAAGTATTGAAAAATAAGTTAAAACTAGACGCGTCGCGCAGCGATAGTTCGCGATTTCGTACTGAAAATTTCAAATGAGTCTATAAAGTGAAATATAGCTCGGAATTTTTCGAGATAATAAAATTCTGGACTATCATATCCATATCTTCTAAACGAAGAAAGAAAATCAAAATTTTGTTGAATAGATTTTGAATTAAGTCCAAATCAATTTTCTAAAAAAATCGCGCTAGTGTAGTTAAGTGACCATAGTTGGAAATCTACTTAAATGGATGTTTTTAAATATGAAAAATTATGGAATAAATTTGATAGATCTATTTAAATAGTTTAAAAGATATTTGGATTGGAAAATATGAATTATCGAATGTTGAAAAGCTGATTTAATCAAATAAGCTTATATAGCACTTTTCGTAGCACTTTTATGCTGCGAATTGTATAACATTTTGAATATGAGTTTAAACCGTGATGGTTTTTCCCAGAATCAATTGTAAATGTTTTTTTTAAAACGAAAATTAAGCATTTTGAAAGATAATTTGAAATATTTATAATCAATTCCAAAATAAAGGTTATAACTGAGAATGCGGAAACGACTAGTAGATTTGTCTCACTTGTTAGATCTGGGAAGATAAAACAAGGTGCTTAACTATGGTTAGGGATGGAGCAATCAGTGCCCTGAATTACCTAGCCTATGTTTTCTTTTCTTAAGCAAGGGGTGGAACAGATTGAAAGGAAAACCCGGATGATCTTAAATAAAAAGATCGTATTGAGTTTCCAAAATAAAAGAAGATTGATATTATCCAAAATTTAAGCAATCTCCAAAAATGAATGATTTCTATGGTTCCATTAATGTGTGCTAAGATTGATTTTAGGGTTTATCGTAAATGATGTCTTAAATAACATTGTTTTTGACGCGCCTAAAGGTTAAGAAATTTAGATCGAGAGTTAAGTGAGGAAATTTGAGATATTTTCCAAAGAAAAAGAATGAATTACTTATAATTGTCCTAAGTCAAAATAAAGAGATTTCGAAATCAGTTGAAAAGAATTAAAGTGAAAAGAGACTTAATAAATCCCATATACTCATATTCACTTTTTATCGATAATTGGATTTCGAAGGAACCGGGGTCAGATTTGGGTAATTCCTATCCGAAAACCACTTCGAACTAATGTATACATTCGAATATGAAGACTTGCTGAAGATGATGATTATTGAAGACCGTGGATCTTCATAGCATGAGGACTGCTTGTTAAACATGCTCTGGGTAACTTCCATTATAGAGTTATTTATCGTAGTGGTCTCCTCGTGATGGAGATTTTTTAGATTGCAAGGACTACTTGCTAGTGGTAGTACGAGAGTGCCTTCGGTTTGTCCTGTTCTTGGACAACTTGTATGGACGTTTGTCTGACATTGCATTTCTAAAGATTATGTACATTGGTTTTAACAGACTTACATCCGTGGTGGCAAAGAAGACAACTTCTCTTAGCTTAACACCCTCTTTGAGACATACGAGCTCAAGGGTTGTATTTTTGTGGAAGGCAATTAGTAATTAACGGAAATCGCAAAGTGGCATTCAAAGATGTGATATTCGCTATGTGAAAAGGTAATCATTATCCCAAGCTGCATCAAACTAAAAATGACCGAAACAGGATTAGATGCGGCAAGGCTAAATGGGTCATTCACAAGTAGGGTATGGTCATCCCCTTCTAGATATATTTATTCCTGCTATGATGTTCGGGACGTAGATTAATGTGGTGTATGGAAAAACAAGCGCTTAGTTAAAGGTCGGTAATGACCGGGGGATGACATATTCAGTACTATCTAGTTACAAAGGTAGGCCTATCTTGTGTTGGCAGAGGTTCCTTTGTGATGTTCCTCGAGGCATCCATCTAGAGGTGTACCCATTTCGAAAGGTAGATCCTTCACCTGGTCATTTGTATGAAAATCCATTCTCCAATAAGAACCTATAGTTTTTTTTTTGTAGAGCCTTGTATGTTCGAATTTAATAATGGTAACAGATTCGGCTAAGATTAATAATTTTATTTGCAAATGATTTCAAAGAGATGTCATTAGAAATAATAACAAATGTTTTGATATAAAAGTGTTTTAGTTGTGATAAGGTGAAAACCCGTTCGTGTTTTTGTATGGGCGTGGTCTTATGAGATACTCTTTCTTTTCAAAGGATTTTTATCCAAAGGACGAGATATGACACTGTCATTTTTTATGAGTTTTTCTCACGCTGGTTTATCAAGCCTGATTCGGGTATTTTCAATACTCGGGTTAGATCCGAGTAGTTTTAGGTTTTTCCGAAGACGGTTGGAGTTTCGAGAGGAGAGCTGGAGATATTCTTCTACTTATGGACATATTCTATTATCCGCTGTACTTAGTTTTTTTAGTTTGATGTTTCTCAGCAATTGTAAGGACAGAGGTCCATAACTATCCAGGCTAAAATTAGGTTAGACTCTGATATATGTATTTTAAAAGTTTTCCTATGATATTATGAAATTTCAAACCAAATTTAAATGTGATAATCTCCATTTTAAATTAATTAAAATTGATAAATTTTTTATTTTAAACAATAATAATAATTGTGTTGTAAATATATTGATTTTAAATAGAATTATCATATTCAAATGGAAATTGGATTGTTAAATTTATATGTACATATCAAATTGATTTTTAAATTGAATTTGAATTCTTAATTTGAATATGAATATTTAAATTGAAATTCAAAAGATAGTTATTTTATCTTAAATCATACTTTGGGTTTAAAGTGTATTTTTATGATTTTATTTAGAATATAAATTTTGTTTTATATTAATTTCTTTTAAAAGAGATTGATTTATATAAATTAAAATGTATTTATAAATTGGACAATTAATTTTAAAAGCTTTTAAAAATCTAATTTTGCATGAAAACTACATATGTTAACTTGTAATCACTCCTAAAAACATGTGTTAACTAATTCAGCAAGTTTAGTGACAAGTGTCACATTTTTATTTTATTTTCTTAATTTTAATAAATCAAAAATAAAATCTATATAGCTTTACTTCTTCATCTTCATTCATTTTTTTTACATCTAATTTTCTAAAAGAAATGGAATAAGCCATAAACTACCAAACCTGTAAACCAATTTAGTACAACTAAATCAAAACTTCAGTGAAAATTGAAGCCATCTTCAAAGTTCAAAAGTAAGATTATTTCAAAAATTCCAAATCTGCAAGTAATTTCAATGCCTGGTATCAACTAGCATTTTCTCTGATTTCAAAAGCTTCAGCATTCAGTTGCTTTTAAAGGAACCTGATCATTTCAACAAAGCACCAGAGCAAAAATCAAACCATTTAACAACTAAATCAAGTCAGGCATTCCAGTTACATCAAATTTCAAGTTTTTTTTCAAACTCTCCAGTTTTTGCATCTCTTCTAACTGTAAGGTGAGTAAACACATATATTAAAAAGGATTTAGAAAGTTAATCTTCTGCATGTGACTTTTGTGATGAATTTTAGCCTGTATGTGTATATATATGTGTGTGTGAACTTCTGTATTTATGAACGTTGAATCTGTGCATGTTGTAGTGTGTTCATTCTCCTCTGTTTTGAAAGTACAGAGTCCAAAAACCAACAAAAATTTCAAATTTCCTTATTCAATTACAATTGGACTTTAACTTTCAAACAAATCATGATTTTATAACCATAATCTAAGTTTTAAAATTGTCTTTAAGGATTAAAAATTTGAAGATTTTCTGCAAAAAAGAAAAGACAGTAAAATCTTTAAATTTGATAAAAATCAAACATTTTATTTTCTAGATTCAAGCATGCAACTTGAATCGACATTGTAAAACTTGATTTTTCAAAAAAAAAATCATGAGTTTTAGACTGGGATTGACGAGGCATTTCTGGGTTCACAAGAAATGAGTTTTTGAGCAAAATTAGGCAACGGGGTTGATTTTGGTGATCAGGGCTTTGTCTGGAGATGGCTTGGCATTCATTGAAGTTGAGAAAAATGGTGGAAGAAATGTACAGTCGCTTTGGCGTCGGCTACAAATTGGGTTTTAAACCCTAATTCTGTCGTGGTTTCGAAAATGGATCATCGGAGCTTCTGTGGTGCATCGAGTTGCACGAGATTTGGGGAAGAGATGGCGTAGAGGATAGCGAAGTCGTTGGCGAAGTACTGATAGTTCTGGTGATCGGAATTGCCTCGCTGAGGCAGTTTCAGATGGAAGTGAGTTTCCAGATATTCGACTGGTTGTTCGTTTTTGGTTTTGATGATCGATCGTGGTTGCTGAGTGGTGCGATGGTTTGGGGACTCCATGGTCGACTTGGCAAAAGGGGTCGATAGTGCTGGAGGGCCGCCGACGGCGTATGCATGTGCACCGGTCAGGCAGTGCATACGAGATCGGGTGATAGTGATGAAGTTCTTTTTCTTGTGTTGATACTCGGGTGGAATGAGTGTTTGCACAAGTCTGAACTCGTGTGCGTGAGTTAACCTTTTTTTTCCAGTTTTGTTAAAGTTTAAAACTTAACTTAAACTAAAAAAAGAAAAGAAAAGGGGAGATTAAGAATGGAACTCGAGTTGGTCTCAAGTTTGGGTCAGGTCGAACCCGAAGTTGGTTGAGTGTTTTAAACAGTTTTTTTAAAACTAATTTTAAAATTTAAATTTAAAAATAGTTTAAACTCCTTTTTTGATAATGTTTAAAACTATTTGATTAAAGAAGGTTTTATACTTTGTTAACTAAAATTTGGGAAATACTTATGTATTCCTTTAAAACTTAATTTAAAAAAAGAGTAAATTAAGATGAAATGTTTTAAACATGTACTAATGAAATTGTTTTATTTTAAAAGTTAGTTAAGTTTTTATGACTAAAGATTACTTTAATTAATAAGGTAATTAAAGTTAAATTGATTAATAATTTTGGATTAATTAATTTATAAAGGTTTAGTTAATTAATTATGGATTAGTTAATTGATAGTTAAGAATTAATTTAATTAAGTAATTAAGATTAATTTGTTTAACTAATAGTTAATTAATTAAATAATTAAAGATTAGTTAATCAATGATTAGTAATTAATTAAGTGATTAGTGGATAATTAATTAATAACTAAGAATTAATTAAGATAAATTAATTTATAATTTGAATTAATTAATTAAGTAATCAAGAATTATTTTATTGTTAATAAGATTAATTAGTTGTTAATTAAGGATTATTTAATTAATAATTAAGGAATGATTAATTTATAATCAAGTTTTATTAATTAATAATTAAGGTTAGTAATTAATAGTTAAAGGATAATTAATTAATAAATAAATTAAAGATTAACTAATTGATTATGAGGTTAATTAAGAGATGATTAATTAATTAAATGATTTTAATTAATTTATTAATGATTGGTTAAGTGGGTAAATTCTTAGGTAATTAATTTAATTTGAAATAATTAAATTAATTAGAATATGGATTAAAGATGCTTGCTTATGGATGATTGTTTTGACTAGGATATCTGGATTGGGTTGATATCTATTGGGTGGTAATCTGTGATATTCTGTGATGAGATGTTGAATATAGCTGTGATAAATTTATGTAATTATCTGTGGATAATGCTGTGTGAATTCAATGTTTAAAATTGAATTGAATTATTTAAAACTTTAAACAACTTAACCTTTAGGACACATCTGGATTTCGATAAGACCGGATCGAAAATCAATTTTGATTATCCGAAAACCACATCGATCCAAGTTGAACGTTAGGTCATGCCATCTCAAAGTGAAGATCGAGATGGAGTTCCAGATTGCAAGGGTTATTATCATAACTCTAAGGGTGATTCCAAAATAAGTGTAACGAAATAATGCCTTCGGTTTTGTTCGAACCCGGAACGAACTTGTATGGATTGAATGCTTTCAGAACATCGTCAGGTAGACGATGAGCATTCTAATATAGATGTGTTCTATAAAGGTAATCGTAGCTTCAAGCCTCATCAACCGGGAATGGCTAAAACAGGGGAGGTGCAGCAAGGTTAAGTGGGTAGCACTCAAGTAGGACGAGATCTACCCCTGTCTAGAGGTCCCTTTTATTTCAGCTGTGTGGGAAGTTGTTGGCCAAAATTGCGGGGTTGTCTTGTTCGAGACTATCCAGTAAGAGATGGTTCCGGCCTTGTGCTACAAGGGATCGGGAGTGATCCTCGGTACGGTGATCTAGGCCCCGTACTATGACGGGCGGTACCCAGTAGCCCGGCCATTGATGGAAACCCATTCTTCCTACATGCCCTTACGGTTTTGATTGTATAACCCACTTTGTGGCTAGTATGCTGGAATTTAATGAATATAATAATTTCGGCTATTTCTTATTTACTTGAAGACCCTAGACCCTATTATAATATCACTGGATTTCCTATCAAATGATTTAGTTAGCGCAAGGTAAAAACTTACCCATGTTTATGTGTGGGAAGTCTTACGTGATACCTTTTGTTTTCAAATGATTTTTGAAGTTAAAACAAATTTAACCTATTTACTCACATTAGACCCATGTCTGACTAGGAGTTTATTTTGTTTTTCTTAAATTCTTGGGTACTCAAATTTTTATGAGTAGCCAAGTGATTTGGTTAAGATTGTCAAATGTTTTGGAAGCTGGAGCTGGAGTCCAAACTGTTAGTCCGTGAGATGATGGTTTTGATGGCAACAACCTTAGAATAGATTATAAAATATAAATATTAACATTATAAGTTTAGATATATATATATATATATATATATATATATGCAGGATTTAACCATGCAGGTATTAAGAATGAAGACTGTACCATATGGAGATTCAAGATATCAAGATAGAAGACTCATGAGTATCGAGACTATCAAGAGTTCAAAGATAAGTATTTTTATTATTATTAGGAATTTTTGTTAAAACTCGTAGAAAAGCACTGGCATCTTAAAATCTAATTTATTCGTGGAATGGAATCCACTTCGAGCCCGTTAAAGGGATGGAACCCTAAGTAGGATGGAACCTATGAAAAATATAGTGGAACATTGTTTTGTATCCGCTAACTTTTATTCAAAATGATTTTTCAAAATTATATCATATTTTCAAAATGTTTTCAAAACTTTCCTTTTAAAAGATTCAAAACCCTCGATCCTGATTTTAAATAATTTTAGCCTAAAAAACATCTTTATTTTCAAAGTCAAATTACTCCTGATTTTAAACTATCTTTTTAAATAATATATTTAACTTTTAAATATTTATACTTAGATTTAAATATAATATTATAGTTAAAATCTATATATATTATTATTTATATTTACTTATGAATTTTAACTATAGTCAAGTATATTTATAAAGTTTTTATATAAGATAAAGGTTATTTTAAAGAAAATAAAAAACACCAAAAAATCCTTTGGGACGTCGACATGCCTAGCATGACCATGTCGACATGGTGACAGTTTGATTCAAAAATTCAAACTTCGAAAGAAGTGTCTATTAGCCATAACTCTTCATGAATGGTCATGGTTGTTGTTCTTCTATAAATAGAGGTCAGTTTCATAATTTTCTGGTTTTCACTCCTCTTCTTTTTTCTCATTTCTTAATACATATTCTTATCATTACTCTGTCGAAATCAACATTGAATCATACTCGATTACTTCTAGTTTGATTCTCTATCACTGTCTCTATAAGATTCTCAGTGCTATTCAGAG
This sequence comes from Allium cepa, assembly GCA_030765085.1. Lineage (NCBI taxonomy): Eukaryota > Viridiplantae > Streptophyta > Magnoliopsida > Asparagales > Amaryllidaceae > Allium > Allium cepa. Next base: position 554,642,950 of record CM060931.1, on the reverse strand, counting down.
TTATAGACTTCTTTGTAATCTATTAAGCGAAAAAAGGTGTGATTGTAGCCTTGGAAATCAATCAAAAGGGAAAAGGTGTGATTGTAGCCTTGGTAAATCAATTAGGTAAACTTGTGGCCTGGAAATCAAGTATCTCTACCCAAAGGATCGAAATTTTGAAGGGTGTACCTCGTAGCCTTGAAACCGAGGGTGTAATTGTACAATTGCTTTTGAAAGGAAATCCGTACTTGTATTGCGGGACTGGACGTAGGGTAAGTCCGAACCAGTATAAAATCCGTTGTGTTCTTTCCTTTACTGCTTTTATTTTATTTCTACATCTGTGATTGTTTCTGTGATCATATCTGTGTCTGTATATTGCATACTTTTGTGTCTAAATTAACATAAATTAAAAAGATTTAGTAATTCTTGATTAACACTATTCACCCCCCCTTTAGTGTTAACCTTAGCCTAAAGATCTGTAATCCGCATTTCTCACAATTGGTATCAGAGCAAGGTTTTCAAAGTTTCATAATCTAATTTTTGAAAAGTTTTTAAATATGGCTATATTCGTTGATGCTAATTTAGAAGTATTCAAATCATCATTGTTTCATAAGTCTGCATATAATCAATATTCAAATTCAAGTTATCTACAAAAATTGTTTGATGTGCAGGAATCATGCTTGATGGGCATTGAGGAATCAATTCGCAACGGACAAATTGTGCAGATCAGAAAGAAAAAAATGGATACTTGATAGTGGATGTTCTAGACACATGACTGGCAATCTAGATATACTGAATGATATAATATACAAAGACGGAGGATTGGTTAACTTTAGGGACAATTCAAAAGGATATGTGATTGGCATCGGCAAAGTCAGTAATTCTGAAACTCCTACCATTACTAATGTTTTGCTAGTTAAGAATCTGAAACATAATCTACTAAGTATAAGTCAACTATGTGATAAAGGTTATAAAATTAAATTTGAAAAAAATAAATGTCATATTGAAGATAATAATTCAACCATTATATTTGAGGGATTCAGGAAAAAGAATATATATATTCGTAGTATGAAAGTTTCAAATGATAACCTGTATATGTTGGCAAATACAAGTAACCCTTGGATTTGGCACAAGAGATTTGGGCATTTGAATTTCAAACTCCTATCTAGACTGTCAAAACATGATCTAGTAAGAGGTCTCCCTAAAGTGAATTTTAAAGTAGATAGTTTATGTGATGCTTGTCAATTAGGAAAACTTAGAAAAAATTCTTTTAAGTTAAAAGATATGATTTCAACTTCAAAACCTCTTGAATTACTTCATCTTGATTTATTTGGTCCATCTCAAATTTTATCAATAAATCATAGTAGATATGTCTTTGTAATTGTAGATGATTGTTCTAGATTTACATGGACGATATTTTAGAAGCATAAAATTGATACTTTTGAATGTTTTAAGACATTCTCAAAAAGAATTCAAAATCAATTTTCTCTAAAAATTATAACTATTCGAAGTGATCACCGTGGTGAATTTGAAAATGAAAGGTTTGAGGAATTCTGCAATAAAAAAGGAATAACTCACAATTTTTCATTTCCGAGAACTCCACAACAAAACAGAGTAGTAGAACGTGAAAATAGGACGATTCAAGAGTGTGCAAGAACTATGCTTACAAATAGTAATTTACCAAAGAATTTTTGGGCAGAAGCAATTGCTACCGCCTGTTATATTTTGAATAAAACTTTAATTAGACCTCTAACTGATAAGGCATCTTATGAACTTCTTTATTCAAAGAAACCTAAGGTATCTTATTTCAAAATTTTTGGGAGTAAATTCTTTATTTTAAGTACAAAAGATAATTTAGATAAATTTGATCCTAAATCCGACAAAGGTATCTTTACCAGATATTCTAATAGAAGTAAAGCGTACGGAGTGTTTAATTTAAAAACTAATACCATTGAAGAAACAATGCATGTTTTATTTGATGAAAATTTCAAAAAAATTTGAATATACAAATGATGAAGAGGATTTAATCACTCAAAATCAAGAACCTATTGAAACTAATAATGAAACTGATCATCCTAGTAAAAGGAAAAAACTTTTAAAAGATCACCCTATAGAAAATATGCTGGGAGATATGCAATCTGTTGTTAAAACTAGAAATCAACTTAGTCAAATGAGTAATGTAGCTTTTATATCAACTATTGAACCCAAAAATCCAATAGAAGCATCAACTGATGATTCATGGATTTTGGCTATGCAAGAAGAATTAAATCAATTTACTACAAATGATGTTTGGGAACTTGTTCCTAGACCAGGAAATAAAACTATAATTGGAAGTAAATGGGTTTATAAAAATAAAATGAATGAACAAGGAGAGGTAGTTAGAAATAAAGCTCGTTTAGTCGCGCAAGGTTATTGTTAAGAAGAAGGAATAGATTTTGATGAAACCTTTGCTCCCGTAGCAAGATTAGAAGCCATTAGGATTCTACTTGCTTTCGCAAATCATAATAATTTCAAATTATTTCAAATGGATGTTAAAAGCGCCTTTTTAAATGGATTTGTAAAAGAAGAAGTATATGTCGAACAACCACCATTTTTTGAAAATGTTAATTACCAAATCATGTTTACAAACTTAAAAAAGCGCTATATGGTCTAAAACAAGCTCCAAGAGCCTGGTATGATAGACTAAGATCGTATTTATTGCAATCTAATTTTGAAATTGGTAAAGTAGATAATACTCTTTTTATTAAAAGAAATAAAAATGATATTCAACTAGTACAAGTTTACGTAGATGTTATCATTTTTGGTTCAACTAATTTTGAAATGAATAAAGAATTTTCTGAAATAATGAAAAAAGAATTTGAGATGAGTCATATGGGTGAATTAAATTTCTTTTTAGGATTACAAATAAAACAATTAGATAATGGTATCTTTGTTAGTCAAGAAAAATATGCTAAAGACCTAATTAGTAAATTTGATTTGACCACTGCGAGTGGAAAACCCACTCCCATGGCAACCAATGAGTACCTTAGTACAGAAGATCTCTCGAAAGATGTAGATCAAAAATTATGTAGAGGAATGATTGGCTCATTACTCTATATTACTGCTAGTAGAACTGATATCATGCATAGTGTATGTCTCTGTGCCAGATATCAATCCCAACCTAAAGAGACTCACTTAAAAGCCGTGAAACGAATCATAAGATATGTTAAGCACACGTCTGATTATGGTTTATTCTACCCTAAAAATGACTCTTTTGACTTAATATCTTACTGTGATGCTAACTATGCTGGTTGTAAATCAGACCGAAAAAGTACAAGTGGGACTTGTCACTTTTTGGGGCATTCTCTGATTTCTTGGCTTAGTAAAAAGCAAAACACGGTTTCTTTATCATAAACTGAAGCAGAGTATATTTCTACTACTTTGGCTTGTTCTCCAGTAATATATATGCAACAAACCTTAAAAGATTTTGGTTTAAATTTCTTAAAATCTCCTTGTGACAATACAAGTGCGATAAATTTATCCAAAAATACTACTCAACATGCTCGAACTAAACATATTGATATGAGACATCATTTTCTCAGAGATAATATAAGCAAGAAAGTAGTTACTCTCGATTATATCAATTCTGAAAATCAAATTGCTCATATCTTAACAAAACCTTTAAATGAATCAATATTTACTAAATTAAGAAGAGAATTAGGAATTTGTTCTATAACCGAAATATAAAATATAAATAACAAGTATAATTAACAAGTGGTATCAAAATAAATCAAAGGGTTAAATTTCAAAAAGACCATGTCGACATCCCCTAGGTATACATGTCGACATATAACATTTTTGATTTTTAAAAAAAAATTCCCACCAAAATTCAAAATTTTTAGTTATATATTCTTCTCAATTTCGACTTTTCATTCATTCTCTCTATTTTCTGTTCATACTCTCTTCTAAAATAAATAAAATCATGGCTTCATCCTCAAAATCAAACATAAAATCAACTTTCTCATTTCTCTCTCCTACTTCTGGTCCATTCCAATGCACTACTCTTGCTCGTGTAACGAAAATAGAGGAGTCTATGATTGATGTACTTCAGATGTTATCTGAAATTCAACTAACTCAACTTCGTATGGCAAAGGAACAGGAAAGGCAAGGCAAGATACTTAGGAATTTGCAAAAATTCCTAATGAACAACTAGGCCAACCCTATCTTGATCGATGAAGACTCTTCACACAATCAAGAACAAGAGGCCAGCGACGAAGAAGTAGAAGAAGGAAAACCCATGGAAGAAGCACACGAGGAGGATGATGGCCAAGTAGTGTGTGTTGGAGAAGTGTGTTTCGACAAAAATGGGAATCTTGTCTAACAACGTGGAAATGTCTGTTTCCACTATCCAAGCCGTTCGATTCATAGATCTCCTATGTTCAGAAACACACATTAGTTTCTTCTCTTTCCTTCCGTTGTTGTTTGTGTTTTTATGTTTTCCAAACGCAAATATAAATACAACCATATACATAATAAATAACTCGTGTTCTTATATGTGTTTTTATTATAAGTATTATTGTGAATTCTTAGTTAGGATAGTTAATAATTTAGGACTATGTTTTAGTATTAGACTTAAGTGTTGATTATTTATGATAACACGATCATTATAATCACATGTCATAGAGTAGTAGTTTTAGGGGGAGTTATATAGTTTGGAGCTACCAAGTTTAAATAATGTTTTTGTTGATGACAAAGGGGGAGAAATATAAAATAGGATAGTTAGGTATAGATTAAGGGGGAGTTGTTAGTTTTAGGGGAGTTATTAGGATAGAAATAATATTTTATAAACAAATATTGTCATCATCAAAAAGGGGGAGATTGTTAGTCCGTGAGATGATGGTTTTGATGACGACAACCTTAGAATAGATTATAAAATATAAATACTAACATTATAAGTTTAGATATATATGTATATGCAGGATTTAACCATACAGGTACTAAGAATGAAGACTGTACAGTATAGAGATTCAAGATATCAAGATAGAAGACTCATGAGTATCGAGACTATCAAGAGTTCAAGATTTCAAGGATAAGTATTTTTATTATTATTAGGAATTTTTTTTAACTCGTAAAAAAGCACTGGCGTCTTAAAATCCAATTTATTCGTGGAATGGAATCCACTTTGAGCCCGTTAAAGGGATGGAACCCTAAGTAGGATGGAACCTACGAAAAATCTAGTGGAACATTGTTTTGTATCCGCTAACTTTTATTCAAAATGATTTTTCAAAATTATATCCTATTTTCAAAATGTTTTCAAAACTTTTCTTTTAAAAGATTCAAAACCCTCGATCCTAAATTTAAAAAAAATTAGCCTCAAAAACATCTTTATTTTCAATGTCAAATTACTCCTGATTTTAAACTATTTTTTAAATAATATATTTAACTTTTAAATATGTATACTTAGATTTAAATATAAAATTATAGTTAAAATCTATATATATTATTATTTATTTTTACTTATGAATTTTAACTATAGTCAAGTATATTTATAAAGTTTAAGATAGTTTTTATATAAGAAAAAAGTTATTTTCAAAGAAAATCAAAAACACCAAAAAATCATTTGAGATGTCGACATACCTAGCATGACCATGTCGACATGGTGACAGTTTGATTCAAAAATTCAAATTTCAAAAGAAGTGTCTATTAGCCATAACTCTTCATGAATGGTCATTGGCTGTTGTTCTTCTATAAATAGGGGTCAGTTTCAACGAATTTTCAATCATAATTTTCTGGTTTTCACTCCTCTTCTTCTTCCTCATTTCTTAATACATATTCTTATCATTACTCTGCCGAAATCAACATTGAATCATACTCGATTACTTCTAGTTTGATTCTCTATAACTATATCTACAAGATTTTCAGTGCTATTCGGAGTTATAGACTTTTTTGTAATCTATTAAGCAAGAAAAGGTGTGATTGTAGCCTTGGAAATCAATCAAAAGGGAAAAGGTGTGACTGTAGCTTTGGTAAATCAATCGGGTAAACTTGTGGCCCGGAAATCAAGTATCTCTACCCAGAGGATCGAAATTCTGGAGGGTGTACCTCGTAGCCTTGAAACCGAGGGTGTAATTGTACAATTGCTTTTGAAAGGAAATGCGTACTTGTGTTGCGAGACTGGATGTAGAGTAACTCCGAACCAGTATAAAAACCGGTGTGTTCTTTCCTTTACTGCTTTTATTTTATTTCTGCATCTATGATTGTTTCTGTGATCATATATGTGTCTGTATATTGCATACTTTTGTGTCTAAATTAATATAAATTAAAAAGATTTAGTAATTCTTGATTAACACTATTTACCACCCCCCCTCTAGTGTTAATCTTAGCCTTAAGATCAGTAATCCGCATTTCTCACACAAACGTATCTATCAATCTATCCACTATGTTGTGATTTTTTGATGTTGTATTTTGGATGTAATGATTAGGCAGACTCTTGTAACTGTCTAATGTAATGAAGTCGTATTATTTTTTGTACTCTGATATGTAAAACTGTGTAATGGATATATTTGTTTCCTCTGTGAGATTTTGATGTTGTTGTTCTTTCTTTCTATTTTTTCTATTTCTATCTCTTTCTTTTCTTATTGATGATACGTCTTTCTGTGAAATGAAAGTCGGGTCGTCACATTTCCGCTGTAAAAATATTTGTTCAATATTATATATTATTCCATTGTTGTGAGATTCTGTTCTGTCTTATTTTCTTTATTACCCTTCATGTTCTGCATTTTCGCTGCAATTTGAGTTGGATATGTGTGGTTTATTGTCGATTCAAAGGGTATGGAAAAATGGGTCGTGACATTTTGCATCAGAGCTAAAGATTAAGCGAGAACCTTGGCATTGTTATGGGTAAAGACTCATTAGAGATAGGATTAGTAATATCCTAGGATGAGTAACTCATTAGTCATAGGGTTAGAAACACCCTAGAATGAGTTTGAGCATATTATATATGAGTGCGAATTTGTTAATTTTATAAAAATGATTTTGTTTTAAATAAATTGGTAAATGAAATAATTTTACCTTAGATTTATATATTATAAGGGGATAATATTATTTTTGGTTATAAATTAAGGATTGTTTGTAATTTAGCTTAGCAAAACTAAAATATGAATATCTTGTGATTAGAATTGTAACTATAAGATACATATAGAATCAATTAGTTGAGAACTAGAATTTAGAACTTTAATCATATACCCTTAGTATTTATTATTAAGAAATAAAAATTATCAAGTGATTATCATAAGTGGAAATTAGGAAGGCATCCCTATCATACTTTCATATTGTAAAGCGGGTCCCTGTCAAAGTTTCATTGTAAAGCGGGTCCCTGTTTCTGCAAATGAAGAAAAATTATTGCTGAAATGTCAACAACTTTTATAAATAAGTGCTGATATTTCAGCAACTTTCCCTATCAAAGTTTCATTGTAAAGCAGGCCTCTGTTTTATGAAAACGAAGAAAAATTATTGCTGAAATGTCAGCAACTTTTATAAATAAGTGCTGATATTTCAGCAACTTTCATACACTGTGTTTACAGTGTACATAAATATTGCTGAAATGTCAGCAACTTTTATAAGTAAGTGCTGATATTTTAGCAACTTTCATACACTATGTTCACAGTGTAAGAAAAGTTGCGGAAATGTCAGCAACTTTTATGAAAAGTTGCATCAAGCTCTGCAATAATCGTGAATAAAAAACAGGGACCTAATTTACACTGAAATTTAGTGAATGACTTTTCATGAATTTTAAAACCTAATAAGGACCTGTGCCAAAAGTACCTTTATCATAATTGGTAAATTTAAAAGCAAGGTACAAATACCTTGTGAAGTAAAATTCACAATTTGACTACAAGATATTTAATGATAACATTGAAGCTAGAAGTTGTAATTGAAGAAAATAAAAAGAAAATGCACAGAAAAATTCTTATTAATAAGATAGAAAAAGTTAAGCCGAAATTGAGATTTTGGGTGAATATTATATAAAAGAGTAAGTTTTGCAACTTATGAAGGAGAGAAGTTAATTTGAAATTTAGAAACTTTGATTAGGTTGAAATCAAAGTGAAATTTTGAAATAAGAGATATAAGAAATATTATCCTAATAAAAAAATTTGAATTAGTGATACATTTAGGGTAAAATTTGTAATTCGGAGTGAAGTAAGATTAGAAGTGGAAATGTTTGAATTAAATGGTTAGTAGGTTGATTGTTGGATGAAAAAGGTAAATAGCTAATACCATGTAAATTTAGTCTCACAATTTGACTATAAGGTATTTGATAGATTTAAGGTTAAGAAATTTGATTTAGAAAATAGATGGGTAAATAAGTTAAGTAGTTAATCATAGAATTAGTAAGGAAAAGATGTACACTTAGTAAAGTTGTCTTATTGATATATGGATAAGATAAATAATATTAGTTAAATTGAAGTCTTATAACTTATTAATTTGGAAAAATATTAGTTAAATTGAGGTAGGCCACCATCATTTAACACCTATTGCCAAGGTGGACTCCTCACATGTCTCTATATAGCTGACCTTTCACAAAAATCTCTTCGAGCACTTAATACTTCCTGTGAAATGGACCTTTCCTAGATATCCTTAGTCATGCCTAAAACTAATCCCGACAATTTAATACTTCATATAAGGGAAAGAGGCAGGCCCTCAAATAACCAATTATTACCTTCAACCCCTAAAGCAGATCTTTCGTATTATGACCCGTACCTCTATGGAGATGCATCACATTAGTCCGACTACTCGTAGGAACTGGTAGCTAGATTAGCTGGGCAGATTTATTTTGTAGAACTATGACTAACCTCATGTCATCCTTAGTTACTTATTATATGCGATGTTACACAGCGGCTTCAAAGTCACACTGTTGGTACTCATATTAGTTGGGCAAATTTCTTTGTGCTTTTGACTAACCTCGCATCCCTATAACTTAGTCATATTTCATAACATTCTCTAAGTGTATTATCACACATCTCATCATATTCATTATTTAGGCCTTATAAGAAATCCTTCTTATTGTGCCAAATTATTAACTACGCAATTAATACGTTAAAATTGTATGTTATTTACGCTAGTTTATATATATATATATGTGTATGTATGTATGTATGTATGTATGTATGTATGTATGTATGTATAAGTACGCGCTTATTAATTTTTCATGTGTAGAGATTACGCCCTAATCTGACATTCAAATGTCCAATCTTCCAATATCACACAAGTCCAATTTTCACAATAGAATCTTTACATAAATTCAATGTCAAAAAATGATATCAATTAAAATGTACTTAGAATCCAACTCCAAACTTATTTTATATTAAAACGAGGGTATAAAAAATAATAAGAAAACTTGTAATTTAATCAATGTTATACTCTTCAACTCCTTTTTGCATGAAATTAGACAAGGGAATTTCTATTTAATTTATAAAATTACGCAATTCAAACTACGAAGAAGAATTCATGCCTTACACACCACTTTTTAATCAAATCCCTTAATCAAATCCAAAGAAAATGAATAAGAAGTGGAATAGTGGGTAAAATACATATATTGTAAAATCCACACAATCTCCATTATTTTAATACAAAACAATTAAGATTTTAACCTACGAAATGACATTTTTCTTTGGGGGAATTTTGGAGATTTTTAATGTGATGTTTTCATAAGTAAAAACTCCCCAATGCAAATATCAAATCTAAACTACACCATTCAATTGCCAAAATAGGAAAATTTAGATTTTTACCCACAGAGGTCCGTAGCTTTGCTTATCTAGGCTCTGACGCACCTTCAACGAATCCTTTTAGATCTCTTCTTTTTGATACATATAGCAAGTGATTTGTATACAATGTAGATTCAGAAAATTAAAGGTTTGGAGGAGAAGAGATCGAGAAAATAAACAATAAATAAAGAGAGATATATTGGATTTCTTACCTGAAAGCCTAATGGAGTTTTTTGAATATGCGAAGGGACGAACTGACAGATCTTCGCTAATTTTATAAAAATATTGTGTGAATAAAAAGTAAGAGGACTAGGCTCTTATTTATAGTAGATGGAACGCATCAGAACCATCGGATGAAGGTTGGTTAAAGATAATAAAATTAATTGTGTTAAAATCTTAGTCGCCACATACAGACAGCGGTCGACAACCACCTTCCACCCGTTGACCTCTAGCGATTAACCAGTCATGGTAAAAGGGTCAAGTGCTCCCCTTATTTTGGGAGTGATAAAATTATTGCTATTGTTAATTAATTTTCTTCCTTAATTAATATTTAACCTTAACATTAGTTTTAACATTTACTTAACCTTCAAGTATAATTACTGTTAACTATTGAATTTCACATTTGGCACCTAACTATTTATTTGAATTTGAATTCTGTTTAAATTATTTTAAATCTTAAAACTTCAAATGCCCTTAACTTCTTCGTTTGATCTCCGTTTTTAACATATTATTTATGCAAATTGATCGAAATTTTGCCATTAATGCAACTCATAACTTTCATGGTCAAATTCCAACTTTCGCAAAATTTCCATTTTTACCCAGTCTTATTTAAATTAGTTTATCCAATTTATTTATTTATGATTGATTTTATTTGGTGTTACAATTAATATCTTCGAAGTACTGCCAATGTATTTTGGAGGAGCGAAGTATGCAATTATGGCTATTGACAACTGCATAAAGTTGGTTTAAGTGAAATATCTTACGATGATTACTTCAAAAAAAATGACCGCCTTTGTGGTGAAGAACATTTTGTGCAGGTTTGGAGTTCTACAATAGATCATCATTGACAACGGGAGTCAATTTGACAGTACATAATTCCATGATTATGTGCTTCATATCAAATTTAAAAGACCATCACAACGGTGGTAGGTTTGCATGTGAATGGATAGGTGCGGGCAATGTACAAGAACGTCAAATCCATCATAAAGAAATGGTTGAAACAAGCTAAGGGAAAATGGATGGATGAGCTACTATTGATGTTGTGGGTTATCGGATTATCCAGAAGTCCACAACTAATCATAATCCGTTTGTTTGGGTTACGAAATCAAGACATGATTACGATCGAAGTTGAAGTAACTTCTCATAGAAAAATGCATTTTGACCCTAAGGTAAATGAGGAGATGTTACTATCATTACTCAATTTGGTAAAAGAGAAATGAGAAGAGGATAATGTAATAACCGTCCTACATAACCGGCACCTAATATAACTATATAATGCACCTCTAACGTGCCCGACCAATGTAGGACGATTATCAAGAGTTGAAAATGAAACAAAACATCACAAAACCTGTCGTATATCTAACTACATATGGAGTAAAATATAATATACATCATAGATATAAAACCAAGAAAGACAGTAATAACTAAGTGAACCAAATATTAGAGTAAAAATCCATCGAGTTATACAAGAAAGTAATAGAGTTTATAAAAACTGAAATAAACCCAAATAACTGTCTCATAACAATAGTAATAAGTGGACAACGTCAAGGCCCCATTGTGTTGCATAGCCGAATAAGCATAGAAATCTATATATATAATACGAGATGGCTCCATCCAGCTCATCCTCTGCACAACAAGCATCATAACTGGACCTGCTATCTAGTGTACTCGTTTAAAAGCACCTAAGATAATAAGAAGCAAAGCATGAAATCTCGGGTCAGACAATAGTCGAGTATAAGCAGCAAATGAATCTAAAAATATTTTACATGCCAATATACTAAGAAAATGGGTATACAAACCATACTTGACCTGTCCCTACAAACAAAGAGAGTTAGCACATAACGGACATAATATGCTACTCTACAAATATCAAATATTCAAAGCACATTGAATGATGGTGAGAATTTTTTGATGGATTTTATGATTGACTTGATTGTTTTCTTCCCTAGTTTATCACTCAAGGGATGTGACAGAGATATATAATTGGGTAAGGACACCTGGACACCCCTCATCATACCTAGTTTCCGTTATACATTTTTTAGAAGGGTATTTAGCATAAGGAATCTTTATATTGTCATTTTGGCAGATTTTCATTTCTCTCATTCGCTATCCACTTTAGATCTAAGGGGAGAAATCGATACTTTAGGTATTAGGTGAACGGTTCTTGACTTCTCATCATATTGTACATATTCATATAGATAAAAATGATGTTTTTAACATGATTTTGATTTTGTGTTATTTTCTAACTTTAGTCACATTTAACATATGTTTATGGTCAAAATTTAATTGATTTTTAAATGGGTTTTAAATGGTTTAGGGAGGTCATCACAGCTAAATTGAAATAGCTACTGGCCAAAAAAGGGTAACAAGATAGTTCAATGCCAAGGTTCAAACCGTACCTTCGAGATAGGTGACTTCATTTTGAATCGAGTCATTCTGAGTACAACGGCACTTTGTTCGAATTGGGAAGGACTCAATGTGATAGGATAAAAGCTCAGAGATGGCACTTTCAAGCTATCGATAGTCAATGGGATTCAATTCCATGGACATGGAATAATGAGCATCGTATGCATCGTTATTTCACCTGATTTCTTTCTGTAAGTAAGGCATCATATTCATTAAGATTTGATGTAATAAGGCACTAATTTCCATTCATTTGTTCATAAATGAAGTTATCTTTTTGAATTTATGGAACTATATTCTTAAAGTCGGAATTTGTGTTGTAGGACTAGTAACATGATCAGGCATTCTGTTTTTGGAAATCGAATGACTGAGTACTGGAAATAATTACTGACAAACTCTTTTGGTCCATGATTTGATCATGCTAGTGTAATTTGGACTGGGGTTCGATTGGATGACTCACGCCTAAACATCTAATCTTTGACCAGTGCCTAGAGATAGGGAAGGTCATAGATAGATGCCTGGAGATAGGCACTGCAGGCACCGATACCTAGGGATAAGCATCAGTATATAATTGAATTTTTTACATACAACATCAAAATATACCGATGTTCGCGTAAACCTGAGGGATAAGCCATATAATTTCAATAGCAGGGTGCAACTTTGTTTATGCATGAACAAGATATATTCGAACAATATTAAACAAGATTGATTGATAAGATATTATTTTGTTTAGTTAAACGATAGATGTTGACCGATGATAAATAAAGCTAAGTAATGGGTCAACATTGGACAATAGCACATACCTTTATATATGTAATCACAATAAATAAAGGCACTGTAACAACCCATACCTTAATGGATTCGAATTTTGAAAAAATCGAAACCCAGGTCCATTGGGGTATGGATCGTTGGTTTTGGTAACCATGATAAATTTAAGCATATCAAAGAACGATCAATATAAACTCATAGCGTAATAGAAAAATATAATAGAACATAAATACTGACTGAGGCAACTACCTTGGAATCAATGGTATTCCTTGTATATTTGGTTGCCTCATCATCGTTAAGCATGAATGAAAAGACTTCACCATCGATCGTTCTCGTCATGCACCAGTAGCTTATATGTCTAAATCTATCATGTGGGATGTAATGATGAGGGGGTCAGAATGGCATTCTGGTGACTATAAAAATTACATTCTTTATCTATAATCCAAATTTATGCTGATTGCTCCTATGTAAGTGTTATATCTATCATTTATGTCTAATCTGTTTAATCCTATTTGCATGTATGACATGCTTAACCTCCTTCGAGGTATAACTATATATATGCCTACATACATGCATGCATACAGACATATATCTAAATGCCGTACTTACCCAAGAACTCATGCCACTTAATACTACTTAAATAGGGAGGCGACAGACCCAACGGCTAATACCCCAAACCCATACCGGGCCCTCTGTAACGTTTTTGCAAGTCATTCGGTCCTAGCTACAGAGACCGGTGACCTTAGATATGGCTTGATAGTTTAATTATCATATTACTAACGCATGTTAAAGACTCAACAAATGGTTAATTAGCCCTTCCTCTGCAAATAAATAACTAACAGATTAAATTTAGGTCCATGTGTATCCCATACGTATTATGCACTAGTAGGAAGCGAAATTCATCAGGGAAAAACCCAAGTACTTACTATTGACTGCTGGTGGCCATAGCCTATATGTTATCCTTACCACTAAATATCGGTTCAACAATAATACAAAAATAGCCCTTCGACCTCACATAGGCAAAAATTTGTTTAGACTATCCTAATGTTTGTCAAGGAAAATGCCCATTCTAGTTACTTAATACCTTTTATTAGAAAGGAAACATACCACATTTCCCCAGAAAGTACTGGGACAGTTAATGCTTCAAATACAAGGCGAACCTTGAAATGTTTTCTCCTACCTATACGTAATCGAATTTCCTTTCTCATAGATCCTATAGCTGGAGATGTCCTACATCAGTAGCAAGTATACACAGCTACTGGTAGCATTTGGGTGAAGGGTAGACTTTTGTTGTGTAATTCTACTGACCTCGCATCCCAATCCACCAAACCAAACCAACCATCCTATACTTAAATGTTAGGCTAGGCCCACTAATTCATCCTCGTTCTAAATGTATAATTAAGTTTGTATAATTTCCCATTATCAAATTATACTGCATTCTAGTATAATTCCTATCTTGTACGCTTATTTACTTTATTCCATAAATATTGATTATCCGTAATAAATGGTCATTATTTTCTTATTTGGACAATCCCTAATATCATTTATTTGTTCATTCTAATTAAACTTATTATTCCTATTTCATCTTCCCATAGATGCCATGTTAAATATTTTAACCAGCCTCATTAAACACATTTATGTCCCCGTTTAATTCATGCAACTCCCCATTAATTACACATTTATTGCCATATTAATTTTGGAGTTACTATCTATTTTTCATCTACACCTCTTAAACCTATAATTTTTGAAGCTATTTATAACTAGATGTCCTAATTATAACTAATGCGAACATCGATGTATATTACGTTATATAGATATATTTTTATTTTTAATTGGTAAGCATGATTATACGTGTGTGTACGTTCCAATTTGTAGCTATTAATTCCTAAACAAGAACATTCCTTTCCATGTTTTAATTTATCAAAGCTATCCTTCCAAAATGGGTTACTATTATAACAAGTTATAAATTAACCAAAAGTGAGACTTTTGCTTCTTTTGAAATTACAAAAAATTATCTCTTTTCTTTTATTGAAATAGACAGTGCAAACTATAGGGAAGAACATCCATACATTCCACATCTCTTTCAATTTTGGTATATTCCTTATTATTCCAACGATGCACTTTTTATACATTTGTGAAATTAGATCACTTGTGAAAATTACACGGAAATAGATATAACTAAACTGTACCCATCCCCAATAAATTAAAACACATAAATTCACATTCCAAGTCAAACTAGGACAATCTAAACCAATACCAACATTTTACCTATAAGAAATAAACTTTACGACTTTATCAACATTCAATTTTTTTGGGACAGATTTCCAGTTTCCAGATTAGGGTGTACACTCTATTCAAATTACCTAACTTGTGGAGTATGTAGGCAAGGTTGCAATTGAATATGTTCGTTCTAAGCCTACAACTCAATAGATCTAACATAGGAATAGTAATTAAATAAAACTCAATGATATAAATCTAATTATTATAAATAAATCATATAATTTCCCATTCACTTTTCAAGCTTTTAAAATCTCCCGAATCTGAATTTGCCCCTTTGATTTGACTTCTTTTCAATTCTAATCCAAAGGAATATGTATAACAAGGTATATACATACTATTGGAATTATAAATTTGAGAATAGATTAGGGTTTAAGGGGAATATAGATTTAAAATTATGAAATTTACCTTTTTCCGCAATATAGATCCGCTCCTTCTCTTATCTTCTATTTTCTATCCTTTTCCCATTATATACACATGTAATATAATATTTTATAACTAATAGAAACAGTGGGGAAGGAAAAAGGCAGAGCTTCGCTGCTTTGATCAGAAAATATGAGAAGAAAAGTGAGGGGCTAGGCCAGTATTAATAGGCGCTCGAATAAATCGAATCCATTAGATTTAAAATAATAAAATCGGTTCGTTTGTCCAAGGTTCAACCGTAGCTGCCACCTTCACCACTAGTTGGCCGCCACCTATAAGTGATCAACCAGCCGAAGTAAGAGGGTCGACCAGTATGGCTTACGCTATTAATATTACTTATTTTCTTTTTCTTACACTAAATTATTTTCGCTTTGAAAACTTCAAATGCTAATATCTTCTTCATTTTTAGCTCTGATTGCAATACTTCATAGTATGAAAGTTGCTCTAAAATCACTACGAATGCTATGGTGCGAGTTTCATGGCCAAATTCTGAAGTTTTCTCAAAATCCATTTTTTTAGCCTTATTTATTATATTTGTTACCGTTAATTCTATGGTGTGTTACATTCTCATCCCCTTAAAATAATTTTGTCCCTGATATTCCTCAAGGGCCGAATCATGTAACATTATGCACAACCATTCGAAATTATCCAACCAATTGGTGTACGACCAATTTTGCAGCCAAACTTGTACTAGTGCATAATGTATCACAACATATTGGAGATGCATACTGAATAATTCTAAATCGACGTCTCATATATGAATGCATTCTTTTTAAAACATTTTGAAAATATGATGCAAAAAACCTATATATTCTGCCAGTTCTATATGTATGCATGTTTTCAAAAATCAAAATTCCTTTTTTTACCCAATAATTTCCACATTCCTATGAGTAATAGTATGGTTCAATCAATTTTGCATCTAATCCCTACCATCTAATATCTAACACAATTTTTAACGTCTAAGATTTTGACAAGTTAGTTTTCTAATTCTATATTTTTATGCCGAAAAAGGAATTTAGGTAGAGAATTTCGCATTACCCCATTCATTCAGGTACCTATTCCCTTGTAATTTGGAACCTTCTCTTTTTCTCCAAACTTTTTCAACTTTTCCAGGTACAATTTGAATAAGGAGATTTATTTTTGGGTGTTAAAACAAAATTATTCTAATGCAAGTCTTTGTTCACTATCAACAATGTAAGGTTCTAAAATTAAAACAGTTTTTCCATTATTATTCCCTATGTTTTGTATAATATCACCCTTATCAGAAAGTATATTCATATTCAATAACACGTTGACCATCCCTACGCTAACAAAGTGGCACTAGAAAACTGGAAAATTTTCATCTTTTATCAAAAATTGTTTTTCTAGTACCTTAGGTATTGGTTTTGATGACAACCACCATATGAGATCATATAAAATATAGATACTAATGTTTTATTTATATATAGCATATAGTGCAGGATATTAGACGGGCGTTGATTAAGAAGACTATACAATATAGAGAGCAAACTGATAAAGAGGCTGATATAGAGATTTAAGAGTTAGAGATTGAAGACTCATGAGTTTGAACATTCATGATGTCAAGATAAGTTATAGAGCCTTAGATTATTTTGTTAAAGCAAATGTACCATTTCTTTGTTCTCTCTTCATTTTTTCAAAAAGGTTTTTAAAATCTATTCTCCAATAATTATGATTTTCAGGAATCCTTATTTTCAAAATGATTTTTCAAACATTATTTCAAAATCGTTTTCCAATGATTCCTAGCTTTTTAATTATTTATTTACAAAATTATTATGTTAAGTTTTGAACTATTTTATATTTTAATATATACTTTAAAATTTGTTGCATTTATAGATTTTGGTTTTATGTCTTCTAAATGTTTAAAAGTATATTTTGACAGGCATACTTTAATTTTGAGTATATATTCGCTTACACTTTATATATTAATTTTAAAAGAAATTCATATTCAAATCCTTTACATATTAAAATATTTCAAAATTATTTTATAATGCTTTCTTAAGTCTTATTATGGATAAAATGTGTACGCTTAAATGATTTTAAAAAATACCAAAATATTTTACAAAACTTAATATTATTGAAGCAATTTTTATTAAATGTTTTTCAGAATTACAAAGGGTATGTCGAAATACATAGGATCTATATGTCGATTATAGTTCGACAATTTCAAAATTCAAATTTTGAATGGAAGTATCTTTTCATCGTATCTTTTTGTGAACGGACATGATTGTTGTTTCTCTATAAATATGGGTTCTCTCAATAAATTTCGATTAACTACTTTCTTATATTTTCTCTCCTTTTTCACTCACTTGATTTCTAAAAGAAATTTCTCTCAAAAACTTCTCAATTTCTATCAAAATCAAATCCAAACTCTATTTATTCGATTCTCTACTGTTTTTCCTCTGATCTCTCACATGTCTCTCACTCAAATCAAGATCAAAGTGCAATTAAAGAGGCTATAGGATTATTTGTACTCAAGATCAAGAAATTGATTTGGCAAAACTCTATCAAATGATATGCAAATACTCTTAGGTGTGCTTGGTGTCCGTGAAATCTAAGTGGGTATGCTTATGTTCCTCTTGAATCAAGTGGATGTGCATGGTGTCCCGTTTGAATCCAAATGAGGGTGCCGGTGTCCTGTCTGAATCTAGTGAGTGTATCTAGAGCTCGGAAAATCTGAAGGGAATGTCTCGTAGCCTTGAAATTAAGATTGCATAAATTTTGGTATTTGAAAAGAAATATATATAAGAAATTGTATGGGACAGATGTAGGGTAACTCAGAACCAGTATGAAAATCCTCATGTGATCTCTCTAATTCTTTAATTTTTTGCTTTCGCTGCATTTATATCTATCTTGTTTACATCTATGATTGTCTATTTGCAACGTTAAAATTATAATTTTATAAAAATTTGAAAAGATTCATAAAAGTTGGCAAACACTATTCACCCCCCTCCCCTCTAGTGTTAAATTAGCCTCAAGATTCTTACTTCTGCAAACTAATATTTGTTATCAAAGCATTGATTTTCAAAATTTCAAAATTTTATTTTTGAAAAGAGTTATTGGAAAATGTTATTAATAATATTTTGAACACTATTTTTGAGAAGTAATTTTGCGAAATCAACATGACTTTATTCATAAATTTGCATCCATTAATTATGAAAAGCCACTTGATCTTTTTAAAAGGTATAACTTGCATGAAGAGATGTGTTATATGGCTACACTACACCAAAAAAAAGTTTTAGCCACCCCTCCATCCGCCTTCTTAGATACGGCTTAAAGCCATATCAAATATGATACGGCTCCAAGCCCTACCTAATTATTTGGACACGGCTAATAGCCGTATCAAATTTGATACGGCGT
Organism: Allium cepa; assembly: GCA_030765085.1. Classification (NCBI taxonomy): domain Eukaryota; kingdom Viridiplantae; phylum Streptophyta; class Magnoliopsida; order Asparagales; family Amaryllidaceae; genus Allium; species Allium cepa. The sequence continues at coordinate 554,623,760 of CM060931.1, read as the reverse complement.
GCAGCCGTATCCAATTTCGTGCCTATTATTGGCAGAAACTTTTACACCTAAAACGCATGGTTCCCTCCAAAGTAATTCGTTTTCCCTCTTGTTTAGGTACGGGTCTTAGCCGTATCATATCTAATACGGTCTTTAGACGTATCACTTGTTGTGCCTATTTTTGGTGCGAAACTTTTACATGCAAAACACGCCCCATACTTATCATTTTCCCCAAATTCCATTTCTTCTCGTGCTCCCCAATTCATATCAATCTCCCCGTTTTACCAATTCATATCAATCTCGTGCTCTCCCATCCCATTGCAAATCGTTGCTGGCTCCCCTCAATCCATCTGTTGATAGCTTCATCTGCAGGTAAATTTTTTCCATTCAAAGTTTGTATGTCATAACAAACTTCAAAATCCCAATCTTGTTCTTTCGTAGTTTGTCCGGTGTAGAGAAAGCTTAGTTTCACTTAAACGAGAAGATGATGGCGCATAACAAGGCGAATCATCTTTATACTTTTATGTTAAAAAATAATTTACAGTCTTTTATTTCCTCAAGGATTAAAGATGATTGCAATATGTTTCATTGTTTTTTACAGGAAACCATCATGTTTGTTTCTAAGATTCAGCTGTAACTTTCTTTTACATGGCAAAGGAACTGACAATTTTTACAGTTTTGGGCTAAATGCTTCTTGTAAGGTTGTAAGGTATGGACATAAAATTATTTCATTCAACTGGCATTGTTGTTCTTTATGGACTGTTGGGTGTTCTATATGATTCAGTTTGTATGTTTGTGTTGTTTTGTTGGCTGTTGTAATTGTAGGCTGTAAAAGTTTTGACGGATTGTTGTAATATTGTTAGTCCGTAGTTCAGTTCGGTCTGTAAGTATGTAATTTTGTTCACCTTTCATGCTAATTCATACTGTTTTTTACAATTTACAAGCTAGTGAAATTAACCTTAGCACATATTTAGCACATGTAACAAAGTGTATGGTTTTAAATGTAACTGTGCTTTTAGTATGACTTTTCCTCTCTCTCTTTGTTTTTCTTAAGTTTGCAGATTGTAATTAATAAAGAAGCTGAGGTATTGTGTAGGCAATACTTTTGTGCAGGCTTGTACTCAGTGATTATGTCATGGGTAAGGGATTGAAGGACTTCCATAAAAGTTAGTTTTAAAATCTTTAAAATGGTTTGTATCACATTTCAAATGGGGAAAAGGGTACAATATAAAACACAGTTTGGATTGTAAGCTCAATTCTATTTTTACCAACAAATGGGTTGTAAGTTCTACACCCAGATTTTCGTTTTTTGGATGTTTACTTGCTAGGCCTTCATATAGCTTTCATTTTGTTCATTTAATGGTTATGTACAAGCACTTCATCCTAATATATAGTGCTACAAAATCGTTTATTTAATAGCCTTGCTCGGCCTCTTCCACGGCAATTTTAGAGAGCCTACCCTTTATCCTACCATCAACCACAATAGGCTCAACATATTCATAGTGTAATTTGACTTTCTCTGAACATGACCAGCCAGCACTTTGAACAACATCTTTATATGAAACCTTAATTGCGTTTGGGTGAATAGGGGATTTAACTTTGTTATGGTCCTGTGTTTTCGCAACTGTTGCATAATTTTAAAGAATGCATAATTTTAAAATTAAATCCTAGTATGTGACCCATGAAGTGCACATTAGTGGATATGTTATTTGATATTGAATTGGAGTTCTCTTAGCTACAAGCCTACAATCTTTCTTCTTGGCGTAAAGAATGCGTACATTCATTATCTTTTTCTGTTGCTCCTTCGGAGAGAGTAGCCCACAATATCCTATTTCCAGTTTTATTAATTTATTTTACCTCAATTTTTTTTCTCTTATAATTGTTTTATGCATTAACATGATTTCTTTCAATTCAAAAATGCTGTATTTCCACATTATAAAATTACTTGTATCGATCTATTTATATGTAAATAGTATTTATTGCAACAGATGAATAGTTAGTGTAATAAAAAGAATATACGGTAGGAGTGGTTGTTAAAAGAATTAACATCTATTGTTTCATAATAAAACATATGGGACATGTTTCCTTTTGATGCTGAGACAAACCTGCTCCTAATATGCTCATATCCTTTATTAACAAGGTTAACGTGCATGATTTGGTTTCTTCTCCTAAATTGCAACACTTTTGGAGCTCAACTAAAACGAGCTAAGTCAACAGTCATATTTAGGAAACTGAACAAACTAAGCGCTTGTATCTTCAATATCTTTTTGTTGACAATTTTTTTTCCTATATGAGTAACTTCATTTTAGCATGGCAGTAATTTTGTAACATTGTATGTGTTGTAGATGGTCAGCATGTTAATATTAGGAATAAAATTGTTGTTAGTGGCGCAAGCCAAGCAGAGGGGTAATGCATAGACATTACTCCGGTGCTACAAAATAGCATCGTTGTAATGGCAAAAATTTTGGAAACAGTTTGGTGCTAATGTTAACTTTTACAGAAATGTTCTTTATAATTAAGAGTATCATAGAAAATAGTCTATATCAATATACTTCACACATCTGAAAACATGACCCTTACCTTACAATGTGGGACTATTCTCTTCTTGTATTTTTAATAATTCATTTCAATTCAAAAAAATTCCAATAATTTCCCACTTGAATTTTTCAAAAATTTTCTTTTCGAGCAATTGGAACGAGGACCCATTGAAGGGCAAGTCTCATGTTCTGTTATATATGATATAGGAGGGCAGTATGTCTTTCAACATAGACAAACAATGGATAACTGAATCAGATCTGAGATCTACATACTATATAGACGGGGTGCAGAAGTTCATTAGTTTTGTTGAAGAAAACGGTGGTAATAAGGGAGTGTATTTATGCCCTTGCACCTGGTGCAAAAATATGAAGACGATCAAATTAGATGAAATTCATTTTCATTTGCTTAGATGGGGTATCATCCAATCATATACAATGTGGTATTTTCATGGGGGAAAAAGGGAGGAGATGGAAAAACAACAACCAGTTAGTCATGACACAACTACTGATGAGTCTGAACATATTAGGATAGAAGATCTAGTCAATGATGCAGATAGATTTCATCATTTTCAACCTACAAATTCGTTGCCTGATCATGCTAATTTTGGAGAGCAGTCTACTATTATCCAGATTGGCAGGCCAATGAAAGTAAGAAGTATAAATCACTTTTTGGTAGCGTAAAAGAGCCACTGTATCCTTCATGTTCAAAAGGGATTATGAAGCTATATGCCATTGTGAAACTGAATAGCTTGAAGACCCAATACGGCTTTTCAGATGATGGTGTGACTGCACTTCTCTAACTAATAAAGGAGTTACTCCCCGAAGGTAACATGCTGGCGACAAAATACTCCGACGTGAAGAAGATCATTAAGCAAGTTGGGATGAATTACAAAACTTATGATGCATGCACCAATGATTGCATATTGTACCGGAAAGATGATGAGAACAAAGTTTTTTGTACAAATTGCAATGAACCTAGATATATGACATCATTAAACGAAGAGAGAAAATGCACCAAAATACCTCGAAAGACATTAAGACATTTTCCTTTAATTTCTAGATTGAAGAGACTGTATATTGTACCATGGATAGCAGATGCGATGACCTGCCACGGTCATGCCAAGTCTGATCCAACCGTAATGCATCATCCATGTGACACTTCTCAATGGAAAGCCGTAGATTCTTTTGACCAAAATTTTAGCGCCGAGCCACGAAATGTCACACTTGGAATAGAAACAGATGGTTTCTGTCCACATGCTTCTCTCTCCAACCCTTACAGTTGTTGGCTAGTAATTATAGTACCATATAATGTTCCTCTGCCTATGTGCATGAAAAGGGAGTTCTCAATGTTAACATTGTTGATTTCTGGGCCAAAGCAACCAGGAAAGGATATTGATGTTTATTTACAACCGTTGATAGACGAGTTAAAGCAGTTATGGAAAGGAGTTGTTACATTTGACTCGTTACGTAAATCTGAGTTCACAATGAGAGCTAGAGTCCTGTGGGCAATCCATGATCACCCTACTTTTGGACTTTATCAGGATGTACAACTCACGATTATTTTGCATGTCCTAATTGTAGGGAAAACATTTGTTCTTATCATCTTCCTGAAAGTAAGAAGATGTGTTACATGGGACATCGAATGTTTCTTCCTAACGAACACAAGTTTCGATACGATAAGACAAATTTCAACAAAGAACAAGAACTTCGTCGTCCTAAATGGCCATTGACTGGTTTTCAAGTTGAAAAGAAAGTAGCGAATATCAAAATGAAAGTTGGTAAACAAAAAAAGATATTGGTCGAAAACGGAAAAAGTCAACCAATGAAGATGTTGACAATATTTCTGGATGGTATAGGAGGTCTATCTTTTTTGATTTACCATATTGGAAAGCAAATTTTGTCCGACATAATATTGATGTTATGCATACGGAGAAGAATGTCACGGAGCATCTCATCGGCACCATTATGGACCATAAAGATAAGTCAAAAGATGGCATTAATGCACGCAAGGATTTGAAAATCATGGGTATAAAACAAAAGTTGTGGGTGATGGAAGATCCTGAAACAATAAAATAAGCATACCAAAGGCAACTTTCACTTTGAGCAAAGAAGAAAAGATACGGTTTTGCACTGTTTTGAAAAATCTAAAAGTGCCTGACAAATTCTCTTCTAACTTCCACAACAATGTAAGCATCAATCCTCCTGAACTAAGAAATATGAAGTCACATGATTACCATGTCATAATGCAGCATTTGCTTCCGATGTTGCTTCAACATTCTTATCCACAACATAAGGATCTGCGAAATGTTGTTCATCGTATTAGTTTATTCTTTAACATTTTATGTTCAAAGGTGATCAATAGGGAACATCTTTTAAAAGAAAAGGCTAGCTTAGTAGAAGTAATGTGTGTTTTTGAAAAACAATTTCCACTTGCATTTTTGATATCAGTGTCCACCTTATGGTTCATTTAGCCGTGAAGCGTTGATTTGTGGCCCTGTCAGATATAGATGGATGTATCCATTTGAACGGTAAATTTCTAATTTCGGTTATGTACATCATTATTTCATATAAATAGCTACCGTCTACAATATATAATTGATCACATTTATAGGTTGATGAAAACATATAAAGGATATGTGTGCAACAAAAGATACATTGAAGGGTGTATTGCAGAAGGATATATCGTATAAGAAGCTATTATTTACTACATGGAATATATGCCAAACGGAGGTGATGGCAATCATAAACATACTCGCAAAGCGTTTTTAGACGAGGATGATGAGTTTCCTGGTGAGAAACCTCTGGATAATGGTAAAGATATAACGTTAACCTAAGTGCAGTTTGAACAAGTGCGTAGAAGGGTCCTTAATAAGTACGATGGATTGGATGAACGGAAGAAGTAAGTTCATGAACCTGTCCGGAATTTCAATTTTTTAATTCATTTTATATATAAATTTTGATATGTGTTTTCCGTAGGAGGTATAACTCCTATGTGAAAAATACTAGATTTCCACCTCGAGGCACGGCTACCACCATGGAATTCGTTCAAAGTTTTAATCTATGGTTACGTAATGAGGTATAACATCGTCTTAAGTATTTCATGTGTTTATAAGTATGCAATACACCTTCGTGATCATGCTTTTTTTACTTATTTTGTTTTATGTACTTGTTAAAGACCATCGATGTTGATCCAACTCTGTGGCGGCTAGTGCACGGGCCGAAGTTCATAACGCGTATTTATATGAAGTACCAAGTGAATGGATTTTCATTTTCCACGAAAAAGTACGAAGACCGTATGGTAACACAAAATAGCGGTGTATGCAAGAGAGAAACTACAAAATTTAGAGCGAGTGGTAAGGATAAAAATTATAAGGAAGCAGAAACAATGTATTACGGAGTCATTCAACAGATACTTAAGTTGGATTACACTGACTTCAAACAAACAGTTTTTCATTGTGATTGGGTAAAGGTCGAGGATAAGATCAATGGTTGCAAAATAGATCCTGTTTCAAACCTGATCATGATAAATTTAGGGAAATTGAAGGACAAAAATAATGTGAATGACGAGCCATTTATTATTGCATCAGAAGCGAGTCAAGTTTTCTACTCAAAAGATTTAAAAAATAACGGATGGTCTATGGTCTTGCATACACCAAAACGGTTGACTACAAATGTGGATGACATTGAGTTCCCTACCGTCTATCAATCATCTTTTGAAGACAATGAAAAATTAGAAGACCTTACCAAATCCATATGTTAACTTATTAGTATTCGTGCATTACAAGATTTTGTGTCTGTATATTTTTAATTGCACGATTGTGTGTATGTATGGTTTTGAATATTTTATACATGGTTTTGATTTTCCTGGTTTGAGCATAGCTAAGAGTAGACATATATCCCTCATGGTTTGTTTGCTGGTCACTCATTTCTTTTAGATTATATTTAACTCTACAATTCATATTGTTAGCCTTTGTATATTTATCTACTTTCTGTCAAGCGCCTATTTCTTTCCTCAAAAAAAAAGTTTGTTTTTTTGTTTGTTTCTCTAAAGAGGACGCCTTGACATATTAGTCAGATCTATTGAATTCTCACTATGCTCAATATAATATACAAGTTTTAGTAGGAAATGAGAAAGGGCAATCTTATATTATGTGTGAAATGAAGTATTATATTCTTATGCAACGGTCTTTGTAATAAATGCACAGTATTTAGTGAATAGTATGCAAGAGTATCTAATTTTGTTTCTATTGTGACTTTGATGAATACAGATCTTTAAGCATTGAATCATCAGTTTCTATTTTTTCGGTTTGTTTTACCCATTTGTATAACTCATGTAATATACATATGGGTCACATGATTGATACAACTTTTGTTTTTTTCCATTATAACAGGCTATTTCTTATTACTTGGTGGGATCGCCCGTGACATCAACACAAGTAGATTATCCATTGCTCTAATCCGTAAGCAATGCATACAAACTTCTTCCTTGATTATTGTTAATTGCACTGTGTTGTACCTCTTTCATGCATTATTGGATATTAAGTTAAGACTGCATTTCATTTTCAAGAATCCTTTCATAGTAAGTTTATGCAATGCTAATAGACAACATATTTTATAAAACTGTGATTATAATGCATTATGGGCTTGGACTTGATTATGTATTAGCTGCCTAAACATTTAGTCTTTCATCCGGTAAGTTTGTATGAAAACAGAACTTGAATGATATTTGTTTTTATTTAGTTGTTTTGTTTAACTGTTATATTAACTAAATACAGTGAACTGTTGTTCCGTAGTTAATTTAGTTAGTATTAGTTAATGAAATAACTAAATTTAGTTACAATTAATTGCCAATTTAGTTTGTAACTAAATATTGTGGCAGTTATTGTTAATTGTTAAATGTTTATTTAGTTTGTAACTAAACATTTAACATTAACTAAATTAAATTGGCAATTTAGTTATCATTTAACAATTTAGTTACAAGTAAATAACTCAGCTTGTTCATTGAAAGTTTATTTAGTTAGTTAGTTAATGAAATAACTAAATTGGCAATTTAATTTAGTTAATGTCATTCAGTAGTGTTTCACTTGTATTTCCTTGTGGTTTTTGCATTAAAAAATATGTCATTGCTATTAGTTTTCAGTTACATTCCACTGTCACAAATCTGAATTTCACTAAAAAAACGTTGCATTTGCATTTCATTTTTGTTCATCTTGTTTACATTTTGCTTAGTTGCTCTGTGCATGTTATCTCAGTACATTCTGTTTTCTAAGGACTGTGCATGTTATCTCGGTGCATAGCGCTTCACTACACAGCCATCCGACCAATCATCCAACAAAACTAACATATCCACTTGACAGTATCACCTCTCTCCATCACCCAAACTCTAAACCATCCATATGATATCCATTTACGACCACAGCCTACACCTGAACTCCTTGCCACAGTGCTTCAACAGTCCCCACTTCCTCCACGTTACAAAACTATTACCTCTTCATTCACAGTAGCATCCACCATAACCATACACTTTAACATCTCACTGCAATACTCACCATCACTCACTGCCCCGCACACACATCAATTTCTTTTCCTTCCTCCATTCTAGCTGCTGCTACACCCTACTGATCACCACTTATTACAACCACCAGACTCCACATTCATCCGTACAACACACCTACCAAAACTCCACCTACTAAATTGTCTGTTTTTTTGTAATTTATAACATTCAAAAACATGAATCACTTAGTTGTGAGTTCAGTAAAGCAGGATAGCCATTTTTTTGATGAATTAGCGCACTCAAACATCATTTAATATCACTGGCCCAAGCTAAGTTCAAACATGATTATCGCTTGTATACTATGAAATTAGCCATAAAATCCATAACCAAATAGTTCGAACAGTCATGATGAAACTTGTATTTACTTAGATTCATCACTTGTTGTACATCTTTACTTGCTGTGCAGGTTTGAACCAAAAGCAAAAAAGAATTTCCATGTCAGAGGATCCAACATCTTCACATTCATCATGTTCAAAGGCGAAGAAAGTTGATCAAAACTTAATTGGTATTCCGGTCTCAGATAACGCTGGAAAAATCGCTACTACATTTGGTAAACTAGTAAGAGCTCATGTGCCGATATCATATATAAGTTGGGATAAAGTACCCGGAATATATAAGGACAACGTTTGGAACGAATTGGTGGTAAGTAAATATTTTTGTTTGGAACCAATTTAAACTAGAAAATAGCTAGTGGTGTTATGATCCTGATCTTCAATGATTTTACACTATTTAAGCAGTAACTAGGCATCTTGTTTGTGAAATAATGTGAAAAGTAATATTAATGCCCTGTTTAAACTACGCGTTGCACTTTCAGTTACAAAAATATAAAATAACCACAGCTAGGATGGGTTGATTTTCCGATGCTACACTTCATTGTATTAACTGGTTATGACTAGTTGGCAACAACATTCAATCAGAAAAGATTCAATCAACATGCCAAAGTGAACGGACCATGATAATGAGTATTGAAGGCTAGCTATACCTAGAACACGGACCACTATTGAAATTATATGATGGCAAACAAAAATAATTGCTTTTTTTACAATATGTTTATTTAATTCATTTGCTTAGTTGCAGCTATCATTGGGCGTGCAAGATAATGTAGGAAAATCCAAGGTGTAAATTGTAAATTTGCATGCAGATATCATGAGGTCTGTAAGATGCATGTTGTATAAAATAACATGTCAATTTATGAAAACCCTAGCCATTCTTGTAAATGTACATAATATAATTCTATTAATTACTTCTTATATACATATACATCAATATATTTTTGATGGTCATACTCGTTTTGTTTTGTTTTAAATTTTGATCTCTGTTACTTGATTATCTAAAATTCTATTTGTACTTGAATGACACGCTTTCTTAGTTTACTTGAATATTCTTTTCACCAAGTAGTACATACCACTCTTTGCTTGAACAAGAATCTTGCCATATGTTCTCTTCACTTAATGCACTCACTGTCCCAATTTTTAACTGATTTCTTACCCCCTCCCCACCCTCCTTTTCACTTTTTTACTAAATTTTCTTTTACCTTCACTTTCTTTCGTACAAAAAAATTTGTTGTCAAACATCCTACCCAACCTATTAGTGTAATAGTGTAATGTAAGCCCCCTTTATATAAACAAACAACCACTATCACTCCAATACGCAGCCACAGACTAAAAAGAATCAGTCAATTAGTGTAATATTGTTAATTTGATATTAGATCTCAGTCAGCCAACCATGTTGTATTTTTATCAAATTTAGTTTACATCATATGTATCTACCCTATTGCGTCTTGACCAATGTGTACTTCAGCTCAGGTAGTCTATTGCACTACAGATTGTTCTACATCGCAATCCGGCATCATGCATTTGGTATAAATGTACTATATTGTAGCAACTCCATGGTTGCCTCAGATTATGTTAAATCTCAGTCAACATTTATTACTCGATCAATTTGCATTTCAGTCATCATGATGTACTTCATTTCAGCGACACTTTACAAGTAGACTGCTCACTCTATTTCATTCATCATCATTTAATATAATTATTAAACTACCTCATTTCTTTCTAATTTAATATAATTTTTGCAAAAAATTTATGAGGTCGATCCGCTTTCAAAGGAAATGTTTTTAAAGAGAATGGCCAAGGATTTTAGGAGATACAAGAAAAACCTGAGAGTAGTTTATTATGACACTTTCAAAAATGATGAAGAACGGTTGAAAATTTGTCCACCTACAGTTGCTCAAGAAGATTGGGAACAGTTCATAAAAAATGAAGCAACGCATAAAGCGAGCGGAAGAAGGGAGACAGGCAAAAAGAACAGAGCATTGCTCAGTTATGGTCACCATGCAGGACGTAAAAGTCACGCTAAAATAGAACAAGAAATGGTAATTTATATCCATTTTCATTCATATGCTTTAGTATTCACTATATCTACATTCTACATACATACATCTACATGTGTACAAACATCAACTATTTCAATCAAATTTGTACTTGTATTGCAGATCGCTGCTAGTCCATCAACAAATATCAGTCGTCGTCAAGTATAGAAGAAGACGCACAGGAAAAAAGATGGTAGCATATCAGATGCCACTTCTTCATACTTTGTAAGTTAAACAAATACTAATCATATGCTAAAATATGCGTATGCCACATCTTCATACTTATAACAAATATTAACTTGCATATTCTTTAAAATTCCTTATTATATAAGTATTATCATATTTCAGGATTGAATCGCGAAAGCGAAGGAAAAGATCACTGATAGTGATGAAGAAAAATTGACAGTGGGTGAAGACATCTTATCACAAGTGCTTGGTAAGGATGCAAGGGGTAGGTGCCGTGGTGTTGGGACCGTTATACCAAAGACTAAAGTTAAGGCATGTGCCATTGCACAGAAACGATTCAGACATGTTCATGGAGAGCATGATGAGTTGAAAATGAGGGTGGGAAGTTTGGAGGGTACAGTGGGAAATTTGTCTGGGCAAATGGAGTGTAATAACTCGGATTTCTGAAAATCTGAAATAATTGGGTTAATTAATGGAAATATAGGATTTTAGTTTGAACAAGTAAGATTCTGATAAATGTTTGAATATTCCGGGATTTTAGGCATATAAATATGAGATAATTTCTTATAATCTAAAATTCATTCTATTTCTAAAACAAATAGAATGAGTATTAATTTGATTATAAATAGGTAGATTCTAAAAAAGAATTTGGAATTGGGATTCAAATGTAAACATCTTATGGATAAATTAGATTTTTATTTATCCTTTGATTTTAAAGAGTTACATGTAAATAAATTAAAAGAAATTTTAAACATTTAAAACATATTAATACTTAAGACATTCATATATATATATATATATAAACTAAATCTATTTTGCATGAGAATTACATATGTTAATTCATGAATCACTCTAATAACATGTGTTAAGAGGATAACCATGTGTAATGACAAATGTTGAAATGAGAACAAGTGTCACCTTAAATTTTTATCCTTGCATTTTTAATAAATCACAAACAAAATAAAAAAAATTAATTAATTAACTTATATAAACATATGTTTCATAAAACTTCAGTTTTTTTTCCTATTTTCTTCTCAAAAACTAAGAGAACTCAAATTCAATTCTCAAAACAAAAGCTGTAAACATCCTCCTCAAACCCAAAATAAATTAATTACCCTGTAAAGATAAAAACCAGAAACCTGTAAGTATTTGTCAGAAGCTTGTAATCTTCTCAAAACACCAAGCAAGGCAAACCTGAAGTATAGTTTATCAACAAATGAAGCTATTTCAGCAATCTGCATTTCAGTTCAAGTTAATCAAATCTTAAAATCAGCTCAGCAATTCAAGCTTTTCAGTTTCAAATTAAAGCAGTCAATTCTTCAAGGTTCAACCCAGTTTTCAAGTTTCTCTGTTTCCTAAAACAAGCTCTGTACATTTTGTTTCAAAGGTGAGTAATTTCTTACTTGAAACTTTGTCCATACTTTGCCGGTGTGTTCATATGTTCTTGTACGTCTTGCCTGTGCATTTGTGCATTTTTTTTGTTATGAACCAACGTATTTCATTTGGTGAAAATCAAACCGACTGCCTGAGTTGATCTTGCAGTATACTTGAGTTTATTTAAATATGTTCACTGTTTTGTCCATGGTCAGCCCTGACACCGTTCATATATATCCCTGACCTAGTATGCCACCCTTCTGATCAACCTGTTGCGAAATTATGTGATAACTATCTCCGTGTATATGATGTCTTGACTGGTTATACTTGAACATGTGGGTACTAGTTTATTCTCTGGAATTTGCTGAAACACATCCCTGTTTTATCATGAAGCAGCACCTATTGCATGTTTTTCATTCCACCTGAGTGTGTTTTCAAGTTACTACTTAAAAGTAGCAGCACATATGGATATATGATTTTTTTTTATAAAAAAAAAACAATTTAGTTAGTTCACTTTATAAGGCTAGGTATATAATGTTTAGGATATCCACTGAGAGGGAGACAACAAACCATAATAGTATCATTAGGCTTTAATCTATGTTTATATAAGTAAGAAAAACTTTCAAATACTTTTAAGACTCCAGAATACTTAAATATAGAAATGCAATAGTATAAGTTATAGTGATAAATATATTTAAGTGTAGTTGTTTGCAATAATGAAATCAAGTTTAAGCATCATTCAAATCTGAAGTTCTTCTCTGTTCAATATGAAGAGTGAGTAAAACTTAACTGCTAAAAATTTATTAAATTACCTCAATAACTTGTGCATGCAAAGATTTATGATATTAATGATTTGATTTTTTGCTTGAATGGATATAGAATGTAACATATCTGGAACATATGTTTGAAACTGCTGTACATATGCAATTTCATGTCTCTGTTCTTGATAACTGACCCAAATACCACTCAAAATAAAAACTAAAATCCAAATGTTTTTCATCAAATAAGTTTTTGGAAATAATGTTTAAAAGGAAGTTATTTGTATGGGTAAAATACCTTTTGAATAAATAATTTCAAATAAATTTATGAAGCAATTCTCTGAGAAATTTAGTTATACAGTGAAAAAGCATATATAGCAGTAAAATTTGACTATTATAAATTCAAGCTTAACATCTAGGATCTGAATCGTACTTTAAAATGAGGATTTATAGTAAGAATATTAAGATTTTTAAGTTAGTAATTATGGGGAATTGGTGAGTTGATCAAAATCGAGACTTTACTCGAATTCCGGTGTTCACGTGGGTTTTGAACGGCAGGGTCATGGCTGGAGACAGTTCGTGGATCGGGAATCATAAGAAAATTGGAAGTTTGATTTTAGCATTCTCGTGGTGGCGTGGCGATGCCAGAATAGGGTTTTGGTCATGTTTTTAGTCGAGGGGGTTTCTTCGGCAATTACGACGTCATGGTGGATATTGGAGGCTGCGGTGTGAGTGGGAAGGATAGGGGAAGAGCATGGCATAATTTTGGTGAAGGGGCCTCGCTTCAGGCAGCTGGAATGGACGGCGTATGGCCGGAGAGCGATCGAGTTTCTTCTGGTGGGGGGTGAGTTTGACTCGATTTCGTTTCGGATGTTCTCATGCAAAGTTGGGTTGATGGGAGGAATGAAAAGGTCCGTGTTGACTTCATCGAAGTGTCGGCAGCGTTGGATGATCCACCGGCGAAGTGTGCACGTGCACGCAAGATTGCGTGTATCAGTGGGGAACTGGATGATCTGGGCTATTGAGGAAGAAGGGTTTGTCATCGGGTGGAATGCTGTCTTGCACGATGTAGTTCACGAGTGATTTGGGATTGTGCACGAAAACATTTTGGGTTAACTGTGAGTTTGTGTTCCAGGTTTCCAATTCAAAATTTTAATCCAAGTTTTAAATTGATAATAGAAAATAGAAGGAAGCAACAGTCTCGGGTAAAGGATCGTTATTATTTGGGTTTGAGCCGAAGTAAAACTTGTTTCAAATTTTCAAGTTTAAAATTAAATAAGTCGTAAATTCAAGAATTGAATCTAGTTTGAACCCCTACTTAAAATTTATTCCTTTATAGTATAAATGTCTTTAATGATTGTTCAAGGATAATATAATTCGTTTAACTTAAATTTGTTCGGTTAAAAGTCTTAAGTTATTTTAAAACTCTAATTAAATGGTTTAATCGAATAAGATAATTATAGGATAAATGGTTTATTTTATGATTTATTAAATTCGTGGATAATTAAGGACTAATTAAATTGATTAAGAATTTGAGAGTAACTGATTTATTTAATGAATTAATGATTTTCAGTGTATTTGTTTAATTATGAATTAAATTGATTAGAGATTTGATTAATTCATAATTAAGAATAAATTAATTAAGTAGTTAGAGTTTAATTTCTTAAATGATAATTACTTAGTGTAAGTAATTAATGATTAGTTGTTAAGGGTTAATTATTAATTAGAGGATGGTTAATAAATAAAATTAAAGGTTAATTATTGGAAATAGTTAACCAATGGGGTAATTACTTGATGAAAGTAATTAATTTAATGTAAATTACTTAAGGAAAGTAATTAAGAATTAATTACTTAGTGTAATTAATTAAGGATTGATAGATTAAGGAAACTAATCAAAGATTAGCTAATTAATAAAATGTGATTAATTAAGGGATAATTAATCAATGTAAGTAATTATAAAATAATTAATTACTCCTCGAAATTTAAGATAATTAATCTAGGATGATTAATTAAGATGGATAATTAAAGGATGATTAATTGAATGATTATAATTAATTAATGGATTGATTAAGCAGGATTAGATGAATAATTATGATATGAATTGATAATGCTTGCTTATGAAAGATTGTTTGTTGAATGTTTGAATTAAATGATATCTATTGGATGACATCTATTGGATGATATGCTGTGACATCCTGTTAATATGATATTGGTTATATCAATGAAAAATGTGTGATGTTTATATGTGATTATTGCTGTATCCAGTATTTGAATTTGATCACTTGGATAACTTGGGTTAAGATGACATTGGATTCGAAGATGACATTGGATTCGATCTTTTATAATTGGATATGTGAAACCATTAGGATGAAGTGGGATAACTTAAGTGAATGGGACCATTCAATCTAAATTTGGCGCTTAAAAATTTGATGTGTGGAATAATTGATGGTTATAACGACTTGTGAAGTTGTAATTTGATACAAGTTACCCCGGGTTCATATAAGTTGAATACTTTTTACTCCATGTTAGATGGTTTTACTCACGCTGGTTTCTAGCCTGACCCGGGTGTTACTTTGATGTAATGCTCGGGTCAGACCGAGTATTACATATTTTCAGGTAAGGACGTTTTGGAGCTCAAAAGGCGAGCAGGATGGCTGGAACGTATGGAGTATCTACCACTGTGATATATTATTGTATTATTAGGATATGTTGTTTAAAACTATCCAGTAAATAGTAGTGATTGTAACTCTGATGTATAAATATAAGTGTAATTGATACAGTTTTTCTTTTGTAAACCGTTATTATGTGATATTATATTTTGATCCGCTGCGAATGTGAGGTTTCTGTGTCTTGTTCCTATTTCTTCTTCTTTCTCTTTCTTTTCTTTCCTAACTATCTAGAAATTTCGGGATTGAAATTTCTGGGTCGTTACATGGAGGTTCTGATCAACATGGTGGGAAACATCGAACAGGGAATTCGTGCACCGGTCAATTCTTCTGATGGAGGACGCGCCAAACAATTCAATGCTCCTGAATTCGTTGCTTCGCAGTTCCAGAATTCGACCAATGTAGCAAACAATCAAAGATGTGAAATCCTCAACACTGATTTAGACATAATAGCAAAATGTATTATTACAAGATTTCTATTTTTAGTTGCTTTCGAGCAGATATTTTGTTGGATAGATCTAAACATATTTATTGCAACAAGTACTGTATGCCGAGATTCTACATCGTCCACAATCCATGGGAAATCTGTACCACCCACACATGAAAAAGTGGTGTTGGACAACATACTGCTACCAGATAAGAGAACTAGCAAAATAAATCATCAATTTGCAGAGAAATTTGCTGAAGTTGGAGTGGGTGGGTATATGTGCCATCCGAAGGGTCTTATTCAACTTCTTTAGACGTTGGAGCAGGTATATTGATTAGTTTTTTTACAAATTAGAACACATTTTCAAATTATTGGTCTTCGGTATTTCAAATTGATACTCATATGCAACTAATGTACACGTACAAATTAAGTCAAACTGATACACAAATCGAGTAACTAGATATCACTTTTTAGTTACAAAAATGAGATGGTGTAATACATAACCATGACAGGTCTTATTTCCGATAATACTTAAATGTGAAGTCTAACTGAACAAAATTTATGAACCGATATTCTCTGTTTCTGAGAAGGTTTAGGTAAATTACATGAATACTGTTAAGCAAGTGTGCTTAGAAACAAAAACAGTAAATATAGTGAGAAAATATATATCTTTCACTATTAACTTCATAATAAAAAGTATGTAACTAATAGTTACCTCTATCTTGATAGTTTGGAGTGAAGGTAAACTGAATGATGATAGAGAATAGTCTGGACCAAAGTAAATTGGTGAATTTTGTTGATCCTTGCACAAAGTCATTTCCTAAGATATTTAATACTGTAGTGTCTTGAGAGTTCTTTTTGTTTGATCACATTGAACTTTATGAGAAACAAAGGGGAAAAAATCTTTTTGAATCTGATACATATTGAGACAGGAGCTTCAAGATACATAGTAATGAATTAGTTCAATAGTAGAATAGGTGTTGCTGGTTTTGAATAATTTAGTCTACTTTTTTTGGCTGAATTCTACCCAAAAAAATCCATGCCCGAACTAAAACTATCTCCATCCACCACTGAGTTATTGGGTGTTGTTTGAAGGGTAACAGTTTTGTAGAGGAGAGGACGGTGGACTGAGTTTGGTTGTTGTTGTGAGGTTGCGGTGTGTAGTTAGTTGAAGTTCAACTGTATGGGGATATCCTGGTGAATAGAATGATGAGGCGATTAGGGGAGGAACTTGGCAATGTTGCAGGCAGTGGAGGAATTATGTTTTTGAAATGGTTTTGTAAATATGTAGTTTGACAATAAGTGAGCGGTAGAATGTGGTGTTGGTAGTGAATGTGGTTTGTTTTAAGTTCTTGGCAGTGAAGTTTGGGTGGTTGCTGGAAGTAGATCGAAGATGGTGATTAGAGTTGCGGTGCAGTGACTGTTGACGGAAGTGTTATGGGCTATTGTAGGTTGTGGCAAGAGCAAGGTAGGTGATGGTGGAGTTTGATGCAAGTTGAATGGTTGTTGTGTGTCGATGCTGTTGTTGGAGGTGAAGCATTTTGGAATGATGGGTTTGTTTGTGAAGTGGATGGCTATTGTAGTATTGTGGTGTAGTGAGGCAGAGAATGTTGGTGAAGTATTGTGATGTAGTGTTGTAGTATTGTTGATCTTTGTGAAGTGGAAGGCTTGTGATTGTGGAGTGTTGCAGCAGAGGGAAAAATGCAGCGGGTAGTTGGAGTGATTGAAGGCAGGTGGGTGAACTGTGATGATGATAAGCAGGGGAAGTACTGTTCTGATGCGGCAGTGGTGGTTGGCAAAAGTGGAAGGTGGAAGTGGGAAATGTTGAAAAGTTGCAGGAAGTGTGAAGAAGTGAAGGATGTGGTGGATGCCAAAGCAATGGATGGGGACGGTGCATGCAAGGGTAATTACAGTGGTGGGTCTGTGGCAGTTTGAAGTGGTGGAGGGAGTGTTGTACTGTATGTTTATAATCACTAATATGGTATATGTTCGTTACTCTTTTAATGCACTTTAGACTGTCAGATCTATACTTGATCATGCTTATATTTTGCAGTGAAAAAAGGATGGACTTGGTCACTTGAACCTCAGGCTCAGCTATGGAAACTTGGAAATTTCAATCTCCAAACTATTTGTATTAAGTTATTAATGTGTTATTAAACTATGAATGTAATTAAATGATTTAAGAGACTATCTAAAATCTAGAATTGTAAACTGTATGTATTAAGCTATTTGTATTAAGCTCAAGCTCAGACCGTATGCTGAAATATGGTAGAATTGTAAACTATCTAAACTATGCACTGTTGGATGAATGTTGCTAGAATTGTAAACTATCAAAACTATGTGCGAGATCTTTGTTGTGCTTAATGTGCCTATATGTGCTGAATATACGGTTAATCCCAAATGTAAAATTAGTATCAAATTAAACAGGTATGTAGGAGCAGGTCATTAGGTATGGCTTAATGCCGTATCTAACTAACAAGTTAGACATGGCCATCAGCCGTATCTAAATGACCTACAAGACGCAGTTCGAGGTTCACTTAGGTACGGCTTTGAGCTGTATCTAATTCGACTATTAGATATGGCTTTGAGCCGTATCTAATTCGACTATTGGATACGGATTTTAGTCGTACCTAAATGGAAAATTAGATACGGCTTTGAGCCATATCAAAACTATAAGCTCGCCAAATTTTGATACGGCTATATGTCGTATCTAATCTTATTAGATAGGCTAAAAGCCGAATCAAATTGCCATTTATAGTGTAGTGCTAAAGATGAACAGACACTTGATGGTCAAACTTTACAAATCAAAATGGATGTGGATATTGGATAGTGGACACTCAAGGCACATGACTGGAGATTCGGAGATCTTGAAGGATATTGTTTACAAAGATGGTGGATCCGTCAATTCTAGAGACATATCAAAAGGATATGTTATTGGCATCGGTAATATCGGTAATTCTAAAACTCCTACTATTTTTAATGTTTTGTTAGTTAGGAATTTAAAACATAACCTACTAAGTATTATTCAGTTACGTGATAGGGGCTTTAAAATTAAATTTAAAAAAGATAATTAACATATTGAAAGATAATGAGTCAAATATTATCTTTGAAGGCATTAGAAAAAGAAATATTCGTATATTGAGTTTGAAAGTGTCAAATGATAATTTATGTCTTTTGGCTGAATCAAGTTATCCTTGGATTTAGCACAAAAGATTTGGTCATTTGATTTTCAAATATCTATCTAAAATTGTTAAATATGATCTAGTTAAGGGTCTTACTAAAATTAGTTTTGATGTTAATAATCTATGTGATGCGTGTCAATTAGGAAAACTTAGAAAAACTTCCTTTAAGTCAAAAGATATGGTTTCTACATCTCAACCCCTTGAACTTCTGCATTTAGATCTTTTTGGTCCTTTGTAAATACAATCAACAAATCATAATAGATATGTCTGTAATTGTAGATGATTTTTTTATAGGTTTACGTGGATGATTTTTCTAGAACTTATAAGAAATGCTTTTGAAATGTTTAAAAGTTCTGTTAAAAGAATTCAAAATTAAATGTCTAATAAAATTAAAATAATTCGAAGTGATCAAGGTGGACAATTAGAAAATGATTTTTTTTTAAAATTTTTGTGCTAAGAAAGGTATTACACGTAATTTTTCATTTCCATGAACACCTCAACCAAAAGGGGTAGTAGAATGAAAAATATAGAATGATTCAAGAGTGCGCTAGAACTATGTTAAGTAATAGTAATTTACCTAAAAAAATTTGGGTTGAAGCAGTTGGCACAGCATGTTATGTATTAAATACAATTTTAGTAAGACCTTTGGAAGAGAAAATTTGATAGGGATTATTTTACAATAAAATGCCAAAAGGATCATATTTTGAAGTTTTTGGTAGTAAACGCTTTATATTGAATACTAAAGAAAATTTAGATAAATTTGATGTTAAAGCAGATAAAGGTGTTTTTATTGGATATTCAAACAGAAGTAAAGCTAATAGAGTTTTCAATACTTGAACTAACATAATTGAAGAGACATTACAGCTTTCATTCGATAAAAATGTCAAAGTCGATAATAACAATCATGATGAAGAAGAAAATAGGAATAATGAAGTCATAATTAACAAAAAAAATAATGATAATAAGAATAATATTGAAATTATATATCCAAATAAAAGAGCCAAAATATTAAAAGATCGTCCTAAAGAAAGCATCCTAGGAAATATATAATCAGTAGTAAAAACAAGAAATCAATTAAATAAAATGGGTAACATAGCATTCATCTCAACTAATGAACCTAAGAATCAAAAAGAAGCATCATTGTATTTTTCATGGATTCTTGCTATGCAATAAGAACTAAATCAATTCACTAGAAATGATGTTTGGGAACTTGACCCTAGACTAAAAAATAAATCTATAATTGGAACAAAATTGGTATATAGAAATAAGTTAATGAATAAGGAGAGGTCATTAAAACTAAAACCCGTTTAGTAGCTCAAGGATATAGTCAAGAAGAAAGCATAGATTTTGGTGAAACTTTGCACCCATAGCCAGATTAAAAGCAATAAGAATCTTACTTACCTTTGCAAATCATAACAATTTTGAATTATTTCAAATGGATGTTAAATGTACCATTTTAAATGGTTTTATTAAAGAAGATGTTTATGTAGAATAACCCCCTCTATTTGAAGATGAAAAATTATCAAATCATGTTTATAAATTAAAGAAATCTCTATATGATTTAAAACAAGCTCCTAGAGCATGGTATGGTAGACTTAAATCATATTATTACAATCTAATTTTGAAATTAGGAAAGTTGATAATGCACTATTTATTAAAATAAATAACAATGAATTTAACTAATATAAATATATGTAGATGGTATTATTTTTGGATCAATAAATGAACATCTAAACAAAGAATTTTCTGGTATCATGACAAAAGAATTTGAAATGAGTCATATAAGAGAACTAGCATTCCTTTTAGGATTACAGATAAGAAAATTAAAGAATGGAATCTTTATAAGTCAAGAAACATATGCTAATGAATTAGTTAATAAATTCGGCATATCTAATACCAAAGGTAAACCAATTCCTATGGCAACCAATAATAAAGAAGAAAACTCAAAACATGTTGATCAAAAACTTTGTAAAGGTGTGATAGGATCTTTACTTTATATCACTGCAAGTAGACTTGATATAATGCATAGTGTTTGTCTTATTGCAAGATATCAATCTCAACCTAAGGGACTCATTTTAAATCCATTAAATGAATATTAAGATATGTAAAACATACTAGACTATGGACTATTCTACCCAAAAGAAGATTCCTTTGATTTAATTTCATATAGTGATGCTCATTATGCTAGTTACAAATCAGACCGAAAAAGTACAAGTGGAACTTGTCACTTTTTAGGACACTCTCTAGTTTTCTAGTTTAGCAAAAAGAAAAATTCTGTAACTCTATCCACAATAGAAGCACAGTATATTTCAGTGGCATTGGCATGTTCACGAGTATATGCAACAAACATTAAAATATTTTGGTATAAATTTTACTAAATCACCAATATACCACAACAATACTAATGCTATTAATTTGTATAAAAATCCAACTCATCATGCAAGAACAAAACATATAAATGTGCGTTATCACTTCCCAAGAGACAACATAAATAAAGGAATAATCTCACTCAAGTTTATAAATAATGAAAATAAAATAGTAGATATATTACGAAAACCATTAATTCGAAGATCATTTCTTAATCTAAGAATAGAGTTAGGAGTATCTTCTTTCTCAGAAATATAAAAATAACAACATAAAAATTAAAAAGAAAACAAAAAAACAAAACTTTAAAAATATAGTAGATATGTCAACATTTCTACAGCATGTATGTCGACATATGCAGTTATTTTCAAAATCAAATTTCCCTCCTTAGTTGAAAATTTGAAATGGCTATATAACAACTATATTTCAAAAATAAACCAATTTCACTATCTTCTTCTTTCTAGAAATCATCAATAAAAATAAATTAATGGATCCTATTAATTCTAAATGTCCAAGATATGAATGCGGTTCATTTTCCTTCAATTATCCCACACTAAGCCCTCTCCAAACCTTTACAATGGCCAAAGTAACTAAGATTGAGGGTGATCTGAAGTATACTCCCGATATGTTTTCTAAAATGGAAGCGATTCAAATGAGAATGATGAAGGAATAGGAGAAACAAGGGAGTGTTCTCAAGAATCTGCAAAAATAACTATTGGATAATCCCATAAGTCGAATAGTAATTAAGGAAGATGCTCCAAATTTGGTCACTCATGATCCTATGAATAACAATGAAGAGGAAGAGGAAGAAGAGGAAGAGGGGGAAGAAGAAGAGGAGGAGAAAGAAGAGGGAGAAGAGAAAGTCGATGACGATGAGATCAAATGTGTTGGTGAAGTATTCTTCGACAAGTATGGAAATTTAGTTGACCAAAAAGGGAATTTCTGTCTCCATTACTTCTTCTGTCCTATTCATAATTATCTAATTATTAGGAAATCATGTTAGTTTAGATTAATTAGTTTAGTATATATATCTAGGTTTGTTAGATTTGTTTGAAATGGATTGTTTGAAATGTAACGCCTAAATTGATATTGCTTGGATTGGTGCATATAGACTAATATAAGGATTGATTAGATTTAACTTTGGTTTGGTTTAACTATATGTATGTATTGGATTGGGTTGATTAATAAAATTGGCTTGTGTTATAACTTATTATTTATCAGCATATCGCTCTTATATATCACATAATATTTTAGTTAGGGGGAGTTTTGGTTATATTTTTTTGATGATAAAAGGAGAAAAATATATGAAATATCCAGGCATAGAATAAGGGGAGTTTAGTAACTCAGAGGGAGTTATAACATATTTTATATATATGGTTGTCATCATCAAAGAGGAGGAGATTGTTAGTACCGCAGATATTGGTTTTGGTGAAACAACCATAAGAGATCATATAAAATATATGTACTAATGTTTAATCAAGTTATATATTATAGTGTAGGATATTAGACAGATGTTGATTAAGAAGACTGTACAATATTAAAAGCAGACTCAAGAGGATGATATAGAGATACAAGAGTTAGAGATTGAAGACTCATGAGTTTGAAGATTCAAGATATCAAGATAAGTTAGAGAGTCTTAGAATATTTTGTTAAAGCTCTTGTAACACTTCTTTGAACTCTCTTCATTTTTTCAAAAGGTTTTAAGAATCTATTCTCTAGTTTTAATGATTTTTAAGAATCCTTTATTTCAAAATGATTTTTCAAACATCCTTTCAAAACAGCTTTCAAATGATTCCTGGCCTTTTAATTATTTATTTACAAAATTATTATATTAAGTTTTTAAGTATTTGGTATTTTAATATATACTTTTAAATTTATTATTTATAGATTTTGGTTTTATGTCTTCTAAATGTTTAAAAGTATATACATTAATTTTAAATATATATATTCACTTATACTTTACATATTATTTTTCAAAAGAAATTCTTATTTAAGTCCTTTATATATTAAAATATTTCAAAATTCTTTTATAAAGACTTAAGTTTTATTATGGTTAAAATGTGTATAAACTATGCTTAAATGATTTCACAAAGTATCGTAATAATTTACAAATCGGAATATTTTCAAAATAATTTTTATTAAATGTTTTTCAAAATTACAAAGGGTATGTCGACAAACACAGGTCCCATATGTCGACATATAACCCGAGAATTTTAAAATTCTAATTTTGAATGGAAGTGTCTCTTCATCATATCTCTTTATGAATGGACATATCTATTGTTTCTCTATAAATAGGGGTTCTGTCAACAAATTTTGGTTAATTGCCTTCTTATATTTTCTCGCCTTTTCACTCTCTTGATTTCTAAAAGAAATTTCGCTCAAAATCTTTTCAAATTCAATCAGAATCAAATCCAAACTCCAATGATTTGATTCTCTACTATTTACTTTCTGATCTCTCCCATCTCTCCCACTTAAATTAAGATCAAAGTTCTATTAAAGAGGCTATAGAATTATTTGTATTCAAGATCAAGAAATTAATTTTGTAAACTCTATCAAATCTTACTCAAATACTCTTGGGTGTGCTCGACGTCCCTGAAATCCAAGTGGATGTGTTTGTGTCCTATTTTAATCAAACGGGTGTGCTTGGTGTCCCATTTGAATCCAAGTGGGTGTGCTGGTGTCCCGTTCTAATCCAGTAAGTGTACCCAGAGCTCGAAAATTTGTAGGGTGTGTCTCGTTGCCTTAAAATCGAGATTGTATAAACTTTGAGGTTTATAAAGAAATCTGTATAAGAAGTTGTACGGGACTGGTGTTGGGTAACCCATAACCAATATAAAAAACATTGTGTGATCTCTCCAACTCTGTACTTTTTACCTTTACTGCACTTATATCTGTCTGTGTTTACGTGTGTGATTGTCAATTTGCACTGTTTAAACTATAATCTTAAAAGAATTTAAAAAGATTCATAAAAAGTTAGCAAACACTATTCACCCCCTTCACTAGGGTTAAAGTAGCCTTAAGATCCTTACTTTAGCAAACAAACATTTAGTATCAGAGCATTATTTTTCAAAATTTCATATTTTGATTTTTGAAAAGAGTTGATGGCAAATATTGTTAATAATATTTTTTGCACTATCTTTTAGAAACAATTCTGCAAAATCAATGTGACATTATTTCATAAATTTGCATCCATTAATTATGAAAAGCCACTTGATTTTTTGAAAAGAAATAACCTAGAGGAAGAGATGTGTTACATGCCTATTGATGAACATACATATGTTGATCAAACTTTACAAATCAAAATGGATATGTGGACATTGGACAGTGGATGCTCAAGGCACATGACTAGAAATCCGGAGATCTTGAAGGATATTGTTTACAAAGATGGTGGATCGGTCAATTCTAGAGACAACTCTACAATATATATGATTGGCATCGGCAATGTCGGTAATTCTAAAAGTCCTACTGTTTATAATGTTTTGTTAATTTGGAATTTAAAACATAACCAACTAAGTATTAGTCAATCACGTGATAGGGGATTCAAAATTAAATTTGAAGAAGACAACTGTCATATTGAAGATAATGAGTCAAACATTATCTTTGAAGGCATTAGAAAATGAAATATCTATATATTAAGTTTGAAAGTGTCAAATGATAATTTGTGTCGTTTGGTTGAATCAAGTGATCCTTGGATTTGGCATTAAAGATTTGATAATTTGAATTTCAAACACCTATCTAAAATTGCTAAATATGATCATGTTAAGGGTCTTAGTAAAATGAGTTTTGATGTTAATAGTCTATGTGATGCATGTCAATTAGAAAAACTTAGAAAAAGTTCCTTTAAGTCAAAAGATATGATTTCTACCTATCAACCCCTTGAACTTCTTCATTTAGATCTTTTTGGTCCTTCGTAAATGCAATCTATAAATCATAATAGATATGTCATTGTAATCGTAGATGATTTTTCTAGGTTTACATGGACGATTTTTCTAGAACTTAAAAGTAATGTTTTGAAATGTTTAAAATCCTTGTTGAATGAGTTCAAAATCAAATGTCTAATAAAATTAAAACAATTCGAAGCAATCATGGTAGGGAATTCAAAAATGAAATTTTTTGTAATATGAAAGTTATTACACGTAATTTTTCATTTTCAAGAACACCTAAAAAAAATGTAGTAGAATGATAGAATAGAATGATTCAAGAGTGCACAAAGCTATGTTAAATGATAGTAATTTACCTAAAAAATTTTGGACTGAAGTAATTGCTATAGCATGTTAAATATTAAATAAAATTTCAGTAAGACCTTTGACTGAGAAAACTCGATAGGAATTATTTTATAATAAAATGCCTAAAGTACAATATTTTAAAGCTTTTGGCTATAAATGCCTTATATTGAATACTACATAAAATTTAGATAAATTTGATACAAAAGCACATAAAGGAATTTTTATTGGATATTCAAATAGAAGTAAAGCTTATAAAGTTTTCAAATTCAATCAGAATAAAATCCAAACTCTATTGATTTGATTCTTTACTATTTACTCTCTGATATCTCTCATCTCCCCCACTTAAATTAAGATCAAAGTGCTATTAAAGAGGCTATAGCATTATTCGTATTTGAGATCAAGAAATTGATCGTGTAAGCTCAATCCAATCATACTCAAATACTCTTAGGCAAGCTTGGTGTCCCTGAAATCCAAGTAGGTGTGCTTGTGTTCCGTTTGAATCAAGTGGGTATGCTTGGCGTCATCTTTGAATCCAAGTCGGTGTGCTGGTGTCCCGTTCGAATCCTGTGAGTGTACCCAGAGCTTAGATAATTTGGAGGGTGTGTCTCATTGCCTCAAAATCGAGATTGTATCTTTGATATTTAAAAAGAAATTCATACAAGAAATTATACAGGACTAAGTGTAAGGTAACTTCGAATCAGTATAAAAATCCTAGCGTAATCTCTCCAACTCTTTACTTTTTTACTTTTGCTGCATTTGATTCTATTTGTATTTATGTCTATGATTGTTAATTTGAATTGTTCAAATTAAAATCTTAAAAGAATTCAAGAAGATTCATACAAGTTGGTAAGCACTATTCACGCCCCTCTAGTGTTAAATTAGCCTTAAGATCTTTACTTTCGCAAACTAACAGTTTTCACTCTTTCAATCAAACTTGCAAAATTGTTTGAAAAACCATATTCCCAAAAGCATTTAGACACCATTTATTTTTTTCAAAGGCACTTGAACAAAATTTACTAAAAGAATTTGAACCCAACTTCTCAAAGGTATTTAAACATAAAATCTCTAAAGCATTCGAACATAATTTTTTAAAATATTTATTGTTCCATCCTTAAAAACAAATCAAGCCAGATTACACCATAATCAGGACTCAAGCAATTTGTTAATGCATATGATTGACCCTAGCAATGTGTAGTTAATCTAAGATCTGAGGAAACCTTTTCTTTTACTTCAAAACAACAAATAACACATAAGCATTCATAAATTTTAACTTTTATGCCGTATGGATAGTGATCCGTGATTTCGCAATAACCTTTCCCTATCCTTCGCTTGCTAATTTTTTTTTAATTCTAAAGTTTTTGAGAGTCAAACATTTTCTAACTTATTTTTCTAATTTGTTTTATAAACTTTCGGCCTTATCTACATTTTTTATCATTAGTTATGCACACTTATGAGATTTTTTTTATTTACACGGTTTCCTTATATATATATATATATATATATATATATATATATATATATATAGTGATCTAAGATCATCCAGAAACACGGTGATAAAATAGGAAAATACTTCATATCATATCGTACGCTTTACCAATACCCAAAGTGATACAATTAGTGACTACAACCCAAATAACCTAAAAGAAACAATTACTGGAAGCTGCACTTCATCATCAACTAGTGTTAATGATGTTGTAGTCCTATTACTCCTTACTCAATTAAGATAACCATTTCTAGTATGACATTCAACTATAATCCACATGTCTTGATACCTCCTTAGCTCTCAGTAAATAAGGTTCATCCATTACTTCAATTATTACACCCAATTAAGGGATAAATTGTGCATTTCCACATTGCAGTGAATAAGAAATATAACTATGCATATTTAAAATAGCTCATTGAAAAGTTGGCTTAGTGGAATAACTTTCCTACCACATTTCTTACCTTCTTTAAACTTGAGTCAACTAACATACTTTTTGTGATTTTTCCATCTTATTACCGTCTTCTCCTATCATACTACTATCTTCCTTCAATAAAAATCTCTTGTCGGTATTCTCAAACTTTGGTATTTGCCATCTTTACATGATTCTTCATTGTTCATACCAATATTTCTTATATTCAACTGAGCACTTCTTGTTGCTACCTTACGAGCTTTCGTAACTATTTTATTTCTAGCCTTGACCTTTACCCCGTCCTCTTTGGTAGTGATACATATCTACTCCATATTGAAAAAGTGATTTGGTTTTTCAGAATCCTTAGAAAAATAAAAATCCACTGTCACAAAGTACGTAATCCAAAACCTTTATCTTTGAAAACATAAATTCAGAAACCAATTTATTAAATTCAAAAACTTCTGGGTTTCCAAAAGAAGCCATGAAATATTTCAAATTCAAACCACCTTTCCTTTTTCAAAGACTTTCTTTAACAGAAACTAACTTCTTTAAAAATGGGATTTTTAACTCATAACTTTTATTTGCATTCAAAAACCCAATTGTAATACCAAACCATTATTTTCAAAAACATCTATGAAAATAGGAGTAGAAAGGATAACTTCCATTCTATCGTCTTCCTAGTACTCTTGCTATTTCCGCTTTCAACCTTAGGGGAGATTCTAATGGCACATTAAGGGGACTTCTATGAAATATCCGCAATTAATGCACATATTTATGGGAACGACTCATTTCTCTTATCATATCCATATTATTTATTTCCTATACTATTCCTAACTTGGTTACTAATCCTATTTAAATATAAATTTCTAACGCTGCTTCTATTCGAATTTCCTGATACTACTACTAAAGTTTCTCCTACCTTAATTGCCTTCAAGTGGATTCTCCTTACACAGCTCATTTCGCCTTTTTTTGTCTTCGACATTGACTCATTGCACTACATTCGCCTACTGCTTTAGTCAATTGGCTTTTTTTTCAATAATTGAAAAGAGATACATATAAATCTATTTCGGCTGTCTTTCTTCGAATTTTCTTTATACTGAAAACTCCTCCTATCTTCGGTATCGGGCATTCTTACATTCTATTCTCTTTACCCGATATTAATTAGGTACCATTTCCATTTATCCACCCCTTAGAAAGGATTTTATAAAAAGCAATTTCTAAACTTATCTATGAAAAATCATCTGTCAAACGCATGCTCTTTTTTCCATTCATTTCAAAAACGTAAAACCTTTTACCAACAAACTTTGAATTGAAAATTTTTAACCCAACAAATGTTAAACTTCATTAGAAATCTCAAATAGAGACTTAAAATTTCCCTATTTTTCAAATCAATAACTTTCCAGAATAAATCCTTTGAAAGACCATTCAAAACATTTCAAGAATTTCCAAAATCTTTCTGTTAATTCTTTTACATGGGGTCGGACTGAAAAACAGACTCTTGTTCATCCTTTTAATTAGACTTTCCTCCTTTTTTCTTTACTCTTAACCTTCCCTTATTAAGACTATATACTAAAAATCTAGGTATCCACTTGTGGTGATTAATACACATCTTTTTGTAGGAACTTACTCTATCCTTTTCACATCTTACTTCTGGATGCTTGAAACATATAGATACTTGCTTCCCATTTGTGTGGATGAAATATACGTCTTCAATCGATAATTCGTCAGAGTCCATAGTCATAAAGTTGCCAAACAAAGGAGTCAAGTAGCATCCATCTTTCGAGGTCCTTCTATATGTCACGCTCATGCTCTTCTTGGTCAACGCCTTACGTATGGCCTATACTCCATGGGGTAATGTGACAACTACCCTACACCTGAGATGTATAACGGTTGTCAGAGGAAAGAAAAGAAGTAAAGAAGAGTAAATAGAAGAGAAGGGAAAAGTAAAAAAAGAAACATCAAATAATCACATAACTTATAGTATATCTCACATCAAATCAGATAAAATAAAATAGCTAATACAGATATAAAACAGTTAAGATGGAAATGACTAAATGATCCAAATATCAAAGTATAGATACACAGAGTAATACATCATACAATAGAGTTTATATATGTGATAAATAAACTAAACTAACAAAACATCTCCAAAATTAATAAGTCAACACTATCAAGGCTCCACAATATCAAACAACGAAATAAACAGTAATATATCCAAATATAAATCTGAGAACGCTTCGCTTCCCATGATCTATCTAAGCAGCTCCAAGTGTTGTTTACCTACTATCTGATATACTCATTTAAGAGCACCTGAGATAATAAAAAGTAAAGCATAAAACCTCGAGTCAGAAAACAGTCTAGTGCGAGCGATAAATGATCTCAAAATACTATAAAAGTTGATATAGTATATGGAATAGAGGGTATACTAATCATACCTGACACATCCCTGCAACCAAAGAGTTAGCACATAAAATCAATAATATGCTACTCTATAAATGTCATAAAGGGTACTTCATAATCAGTAAACAGTCGGAGAATCTAGGCATTCCATCCACAATACCAACTCCATACTAAGTAATAGTCAGGGTGTCTAGGCATCCCTATGCCAAATACCTACTTCATGTGACATCCCAAGAGTGACAGGTGACTAATGAAACCATAACAAACATAGATCCATCAAACAATACTAACTGTCACTCATTGTGCTCAAGATCTATGATAACCCTAACTATGGCACATCGTGTATAATCCATCCATATCAACCAATGTGGGAAATGATGACAATAACAGCTCAAGTCTAGTAATTCCCTAACTATGGCACATCGATGGAAAATAAATGATATTATTTTTAAATCATTTTAAAATAATTTTATTTTCTTTCATAAAAATCTAATAGACATACAAGTATAGGAAAGACACATTATAAAACCAAAAATCATTCTGATGCGTCTATGTAATATATTCAACCAATCATAGTATAGTGAAAAATAATATCACTCACCTCATCCAAAGTTGAACCAACCAGCACCAAGTTGTTGATCTCTCCATCATGAGCGCAATGCAAGAAACCATGTTTAAAATGGAATTTTTATGCAAAAAATATAGTGTATATAAGATTTGAGATTAATTTAATAATCAGTTCACTTTAATTTTAATTAACTACAACCAATTACCTTATGATTCACTTAATCCTTCTTCTTCCACAAATCTGCTTTACTGTTCGTGCATATTCAACCAACCCAAACCATGTGCATCCTTCGCAGTGATACGAAGCTCCATTGCATGAAATCGAATGTCGCTTATACCATTGTGTTCCCCTTCGAATGCTCAACCTTCTAGCACCATTGCCTTGGACTCCAACACCCCAAATCAAATCGTGATGTCTAGGCTTCCGACCCGATGCCCCTATGTCACGATCACCAAATATGTGACCAGACCTCCTCGAAACTTCATCATCGACACCCCTCTTCATCCCGAAGCCAATAGCAGCCTCCTTATCCCCTATGTCCAATGATGCCGCTTGCTAAATCAAAAATGTATTTTTTAATGCCTCGACTCGCCCATCATCGAATGCGCTCAAATTCAACCGGAGATGCTTCTCTTACCCAGGAGTCTAACGAAATGAGTGGCGTGATTTATTGTTAAGTAAATTGGAGGATTAAATTTTCGAAATCAAACGAGGGAGGTAGCCCTTTTTTGGAGAAGGAGATGGAGATGGAGATGAATAGTAATCGGCCAATTGGAATTTAGGCTTTGGATAATTTACTTATATAATATATTTTTCGTTTGATTTTCTCAAATAAACGGGCATGCTTTTCGAGCTTGTATAGTCAAGCGGTGCGTCTGATCGCCCTGAAATTCGCTTGCATGCATCACCTTATTTTTTGTTCCGATGGTATAAATTTCAGCGTTATCCGTGAATGCACTCCATGACGATAATTTTGTCATTAAAAATACGTTTTGTTGACGTAATCCAGATAGAGGTATAAATTTGACTCCATACATTATTCCAGCTCATAGTTGTCTCATCCATCTTTTCATAATATGGTCATAATTACTTCTGTGGTCGGAATTTATAGAGTTTAGCGAACAATATACATATTGTTGATGCCAAATTGGCATCAACACCCAATAAAATCTTGTAGAGATTAAATGAAGAATGAAATTAAAATAAAGCAAAAATCGTAAAGAAACACACAGATTTTTATAGTCGTTCGGCCATCTTGGCCTACGTCCACATTATATATTTTTATTAATCTTCACTTGATTATGAGTACAAGAATTTTTGGATCAGCTAGGATCCATTAGTATATAGTGAAGAACAAAAATGGTAGAGCCTCGACAGAGAAAATAGGATCCCTTTTTTGACGCCAAGTGTAATGACCCGTAATTTTCGATAATTAAGATGTTCATTTAATAAGAAATTGTGAATAAATATTGGAAGATATAAGAATTTTGTAATTTATTTAACGAAATAATAACTAAAGTGAAACGCAAAAATGTTATTTATAGTTAAGTATTTACAAATTAAATGGAATTCCAATTAGTTGAAATAAGGTAAATGTATACATGGTAATAAATTTAATACAAGAAAACGAATGTAGATATTGAATTAATTAATGAATTAATAATAATCAATAGAAATTGAATAAAACCAATGTTCTGTAAGTAATTATAATATTGTTTGTAAATGATAACTTATAAAAGTATGATTAAGAGTTATTGGCGACAATTATTATAAGTTACCGATGTATTTTAATCCATTAAATTGAATTGGAATCAATTGCAATAAATCTAAATAAAATATTACGTTAATGTTAATTAGGGTAATATTTGGAAATAATGTTAATGTTATTCATAATAGGACAATTTGTTGAAATAAAAGAATAGAAATAAAGATTTATCGATTTATTGGAATTAATAATTGGACTAATTGCAATTAAATGAAATTTAATATTTAATTATTACTTTAATAGAAATTAAGATGAAATTTGAGAATATTAATGTAATAAATCATGAATGTAACAACCCGCATATTTATCGAATTTATATTTAAATATTTTATTTAAATATTTTATCATTCGTCGGATTTTGGTCCGAAAAGCTACTTTTTGCAAACAGTCGAATTGGGACTCGAGACCACACCCATTGAGTTCAAAATGACGTTTGCGACCTTTTTTAGTATAAACTTCGATATGTTTGGAGATAGTAGAATTTTGCTACTTTTCACTTAGGGCTTTGGGTTTAGGTTGGGTTCAGCCCAATGTTCTAACTTAATACTCCAAACTGAAACCCCCTCTTCATTACTTCATAATTTCCTAATACATTCAAGCTTCATCAAAAATGGGGGAAGAGAAAAAGAATTAGGAAATCCTAAGCCCTAGTTTCCATTAGCAAATCCATCTTCTTGCTCCAAACTCAAGTGAACCCATTGGTAAGCATCTCCTTCTTCTTCTCCTACTCATTCTCCTTCCAATTTCAGAAATTTCCTAAACCTAACATAGGGAATGTTCTTCTTTTGAGCTTAGATTCAAGCTCCTAGTGTTGAGATTGAAGTGTGGTTGATCTTCCCTTGTCTTAAAGCTTCTCCTTCATTGATTTGGGTTCAAAGGTGAGATTTTTATCTCACATCTTAGTCTATGTTTATCTTCTATTGTTAGGTATGAATTTCTAACACTTATTCATGTGCATTTGATTTTGAATTGGATTGTTTTTGTGAATATTCCAATTTTTGGTGTTTTGGGTTCAATTCTTTGAAAATCATAATTTTGATATTTTGATCATGTTTTTGGTGATGAACCAAAGAGCTTCTATGGCCGGGTAGTCGATTGGCGTAAACCCTTAGTGTCATTGCTCGACGGGTTGCAAATTGAAGAGGTTTGCACCTCTTTTGAAATAGGGTAGGAAGTGCAAGTATACAGGTTCGGCCGACCGAGCTCAGGGTCCGGTCGACCGACCTGCTACCCAGGCACTTCCTGCCTCTGTTTGGAAGTGCTGGTTACAGGCTTCGGCCGACCGAGCCCCTGGGCCGGTCGACCGATGTGGTGCCCGAGCACTCCCAACCCCTGGTTCGGTCAACCGGGTCAACCGACTCAGGGAGTCCGGTTGACCGACCTGCTGCTATTTGCCAACTATGCCTATTTTGCCTAGTTGTCTGAATTTCCAACTTTAATTGATTTGTGTTATTTCCCTATTTGTTGTTATCATTTGTTATTGACTTTGATGACTTATTTTCTTCGGGAATTCTTGGAATATCCATTTCGATGGATTCGGTACCGATTTCTTTGGATTCTATTCTCGTATTCAAATGTGAATTTTAGTGATTGATTATTCCTACAATCTTCTTTATGATTTGTCACTTTAAAAATATGAAGGTTTTTCTATACTAGTAGTAAATATCAAAACTCTTTCTTGTAATGATTTCAACACTATTTTATTACAAAGCTCGTTTTCTTAAACCGTTTTCCAATCTATTAGTATATACAAGCCTTCACCTCACTCGTATGAGAAATCTAATTAAACGACTTAGTAAAACGAGTGGTATGAAACGCTTGCGTTTACTTCGTTGGTTAATTCTTGGACTTGTTCGATTGAATCTCTTGTGACAATTTTCTAGTGGAGATCTGCAATTTGTTCATAAATATTTAAGTTAAGCTAGTGGTTATGGGACATGAAGCTAAGCTCATATATTTACTAGCTTACTGTAATTGACACTTCTCTTTGATCATGACGATCATTTTATGTTTTAGACTAGCATTGTGCGATGTCTTTTTGATTTGGTTCATCGGGTGGCACGTTGTACGACGTCGATGCTCCGAATTATTTGATACATTAGATGTACCGTTTGCACTACATCAATGTCTTTGCTTTTTGATACATTGGATGTACCGTTTGCACTACATCAATGTCTTTGCTTTTGATACATTGGATATACCGTTTGCACTACATCAATGTCTTTGCTTTTGATACATTGGATGTACCGTTTGCACTACATCAATGCCTTTGCTTTTGATACATTGGATGTACTGTTTGCACTACATCAATGTCTTTACTTTTGATACATTGAATGTACCATTTGCACTACATAATGTCTTTGCTTTGTGATTCATTGGATGTACCGTTTGCACTACATCAATGTCTTGGCCATCCTTTTCTTGTGATTTCTGGATTTCGTGTGTTGAATTCTGCAATTTATGTTTCACCAACTTTTACGATTGGCATTGATATATATGTCATTTATTGTGGCTTGGTGAATGAAATTAGGAGTATGACATTCCTTTTTATCTTTGAGAAAATCTTTGCGATATTGATTAATCTCTTATTGATTTTTCAATTATTTATTTATCACAGCTTGCCATTGTGATCATTATACGTTTAGTCATATTTTTATTCTATATCATTTCATCTGATATTTATAGCTAGACTGATCCGTTTATTATTTTCTTCTCAAATAATACTCGGGTCAGACTGAGATATTACAGGTGCTTCAGCTTGACTTCTCACTTGGGATTGATCTCTCTGAGTTTTGGCTAACTACTTAGATTAGTAGTTTATTTTGTTGTATACACTTGAGATATGGACTCATAGTTGTATTCTTTTGTATAGCACGTGTTGCTATTCCTTTGTATTATTGTGGATGTTTTTGACCACTACTCTGATATACACTTTCATGTGTTAGTTATATATTCATATCTTCTTCCTCCTTTGTGATATGAATTAACTGTGACTGATTTGTGTTATGCTTATTTCTATATTTGTTTCCGAAGACTATTATAGCCACTGTGTAGTAGCTTTGTGTTTGTATCGGTATGTCGGATTTCCTCTTTTGAAATAAAATGCACGTTATACTATCTGACATATCTGTGCTCGCGCAAAGCAATTACACGGATGGTCGCTCCTCAACAGCCTTATTCTCCGTGCTAGTTGACAGCATTACACCGTAGTGTTCTTGACTAGCGTGGGTATAGAGGTGGGGCGTCACAGCATGGTATCAGAGCCAAACTTCGGGACAATATGGAAAATCATAACAAGGATCATCGTCCTAAGTCTTTCTTAGGGGTCGTGCTTTAGGATTTAATTTGAGTCTTCGTACCGATTCATCCTATTTTCCTTATGATTCCTTGTTTTATCTATCAAGATTGCTTTATATTCATTTTGTAAATAATCCTTTTCTTCTTCTTCTTTCTTTCTAAGGGAAGAGAAATGGTTAGACCAGGTCGTCCCAGTGCCGGTCAATCTAGTGCTACTCCCCTGGATGGAGTATTTATGTCTGCCCAGCAGCTTCTTGATCTAGTAAAGAATGCTCAAGCTGCCGGTCCCAATTCAGAGCCTATTCATCATAGATCCGGTTTTGGACGCTTGTGCAGATACTACACCGATTTGGGTGGAAAGCTATTCACGGGATCCGAGAGTGTTATAGAAATTCAAGCTTGGCTCAAATCATGCGATCGCATCTTTTCTCGCATGAACCTTATTGATCTACATCGAGTCCAGGTGGCTTCTAGCATGCTCCAAGAAATAGCATTAGATTGGTATGAGCTTTTAATTTCTGAAATCGTTGAAGCGGATCTCACTTGGGAGCAATTTCGAGAAAGATTCGAATTGAAATTCGTGCCGGAGGCTGAAAAAGTAACTTTAGAACGGCGTTTTATTGACCTTGTTCAAGGTGGATCTTCTGTGACAGACTATATCGCATCTTTCGAATCTCTTTCCAAATACGGGGTTGAATACATTAACACCCCATTGAAGAAAAATCAGAGATTTGTCTATGTCTTGAATAAGAATCTTAAGAAGCCATTACTCCTGAAACTTGAGGTTTCATTTGATCAGCTTATTGATATCGCTCTTCGTCTTGAAGAGGCCGATAATGAAGGTGATGTTGAAGTCGTGCGTGCCCAACAAAACTTCAACAACAACATGAAGAGGCCTATTAAATTCAAAGGCCCCATTCCCAATAAGAAAGGGAGGCAAGAAACCCCGATAGCAAAAGCACCTACCTCTAGTCGGGGACAATGCTACAATTGTGGTTCCACGAACCACTATGCAAGGGAGTGTCCGAAACCCCTCTTTTGTCGCTATTGCAAAAATTCGGGTCACCATATTACTGCATGTCCCATACTTCAAAGTAAGAAGGAGGGAGAGCTTAATGCAGTGCAAGCCCCTAGTGGCACTTCTCTTGGTCAAGGTATTTCTCATTCAATCCTTGATTACATTTGTTTTATGATTTTCCTTTTCGAGTTCTTTTTGATATGGGTTTCATCTCACTATTTTATATCAAAAGAACTTGTGATTCTTTTTCTTTAAAAATATTTTGGGCTTGATGTCTTCATTGAGAATTGTGAATCCGGATGGAAGATCCGCAACACTCAATTTGCTTTTATTTGATGTCGAAAATTATTTTATGTGATTTTTCTTTCCGAGCCGATATTTTTACTTAGGCTCCGGAATTGATTTGTGCAATAGGATTGGCTTAATCATTAATGAAGCCTATATCCTATTTTCTCGAGTGGACTATTCATCTTTGACATTTTCAATCTGTTAAGCAGATTTCTATTTTTCCTTTATGATTTTGAATTAAAAATTGATGGCATCATTTTATTCTTTAAGCTCACATGTTGAGTAGAGTGTTATTTCTCTTATTTGGGTAGTTGTGAATTTTCCGGAATCTTTGAGTTTGTCTTAGGATTATCACCTAAGATATCTTTTGTGTGGTGTTAAGGTCTTTCTGGTTAGACCTTGCCACCGATTTTCATTTGGCTACGAGTTGCGGGAGTTCGCATTCCATTTACCGCATTCCGCACTCTTTACGATTTTTATGAATGACTTATTTTGTCATTCAGTTTGTCCAGCTTATTTCATCCATTTTATAAATCGAATATTCTATGAATATTTCGATGATTCCATTTTTTGCATTTATTGATTTTGGATGAAAATAGCAATTTAAAATTTTGCAAAATCTTTTTCATAAGATTTATTTAGAAGTATAACTGGATTTTTGTTTTTAAAACGAACAAAGAATATTCTTAGAAGTTTTTGAGAAACTTACTTATCCTATAGAATATGATTTTGTGATTGTATTGCCCACTTAGTGTTTTAAGAATTCTGGTCGATGCGCTTGATCAACGTTATCGATAAGAATCTCCTAAACGCTTTGATGAGACAGTCAGATACGATATATTGACTTGTAAAAATGCAAATTTTTGTAGAAAGATTATTACATAAAAATAAAAATGTAATTTTGAAAGTTTTAACTTATCGGGAAAGAGGATTATTTAAAAGAACCCTTCCTTTCGATACTCTTATTCTTGTGATTCCTGAAGGGGAACCAAGACTTTGCTATTTGTACCGATACTAGTTGTATTGGTTTGGATGCCATTCTCTTGCAAAGGAGAACGTGCTATCACTTGTGCTTCTAAATCATTATAGCTTATCGAGACTAGATATGCCACTCATGATCTAGTGCTCGCGGCTATTGTTTTTACTTTTGGAATTTGGCATCATCATATTTGGATGAGAAATTTGTTCTCTACCTCGATCATAAATCTTTGGAATATTTATTTTCTCATAAGGAACGTCATGTCGACTCGAGTTCCTGGCATCTTATGATCTTGATATTCTGGAAATCGTGTTGCCAACGCGCTTTGTCGTAGGCAACGAGTTGTTGATTCTTTGATGATGTCTGAATGGAATTATCTTTTTATCAAGTTCATCAGACGTTTTGATGCACTTTGTTTTATTGAGTTTCATCTTGTTTCTTTTAAGGGCTCGCGTCTGATGTTCTTTTATGGTGATCGGTACATCGGATGTACTGTTGTTATACTACATCGATGTTCCGTCTTATCTGGATCAATGGATGTACCATTATTATACTACATCGTTGTTCCGGTTTATCGGTTCATTGGGCGTATTGTTATTATACTACGTCGTTGCACCAGCTCAATTTTCTGCTATTCTTGACGTTCTCCACGTCTTTTATCTACGGAAATGCCTTAGGGATTTCGGTTTTTATTCTTGTGCCCGGTGATATTGTGGAAATTGAAGTTTCACCAGATTTGATTTATGAGCAACATTCCATTCGCATCATTGCTTCGGAGGTTGAGCGCCTTTGGAATAAAGATATTCTTTTTGGTAAAAGTTCAATGGTTCTCAAATCTTAGGGATTACTCTTGGGAATCTAGAGAATTCATCGAGCGATCACGTTCGTGCTAACTCTTTCGTGCTCTTTATGGTGAACTTCTTATTTCAATTTTCTTTTGTGTTGATATGCTTTTACGGTTGTTACTCTTTATTTTCTTCTTAAGTATTGTGAGGATGCAATTTCTTTAAGGAGGGGAGTCTGTAACAACCCGCATATTTATAGATTTTATATTTAAATATTTAATTTAAATATTATCGTTCGTCGGATTTTGGTCCGAAAAGCTACTTTTTGCAAACAGTCGAATTGGGACTCGAGACCACCCTAATTGAGTTCAAAATGACGTTTGCGACCTTTTTTAGTATAAACTTCGATATGTTTGGAGATAGTAGAATTTTGCTACTTTTCACTTAGGGCTTTGGGTTTAGGTTGGGTTCAGCCCAATGTTCTAACTTAATACCCCAAACTGAAACCCCCTCTTCATTACTTCATAATTTCTTAATACATTCAAGCTTCATCAAAAATGGGGGAAGAGAAAAAGAATTAGGAAATCCTAAGCCCTAGTTTCCATTAGCAAATCCATCTTCTTGCTCCAAACTCAAGTGAACCCATTGGTAAGCATCTCCTTCTTCTTCTCCAACTCATTCTCCTTCCAATTTCAGAAATTTCCTAAACCTAACTTAGGGAATATTCTTCTTTTGAGCTTAGATTCAAGCTCCTAGTGTTGAGATTGAAGTGTGGTTGATCTTCCCTTGTCTTAAAGCTTCTCCTTCATTGATTTGGGTTCAAAGGTGAGATTTTTATCTCACATCTTAGTTTATGTTTATCTTCGATTGTTAGGTATGAATTCCTAACACTTATTCATGTGCATTTGATTTTTAATTGGATTGTTTTTGTGAATATTCCAATTTTTGGTGTTTTGGGTTCAATTCTTTGAAAATCATAACTTTGATGTTTTGATCATGTTTTCGGTGATGAACCAAAGAGCTTCTATGGCCGGGTAGTCGATTGGCGTAAACCCTTAGTGTCGTTGCTCGACGGGTTGCAAATTGAAGAGGTTTGCACCTCTTTTGAAATAGGGTAGGAAGTGCAAGTATACAGGTTCGGCCGACCGAGCTCAGGATCCGGTCGACCGACCTGCTACCCAGGCACTTCCTGCCTCTGTTTGGAAGTGCTGGTTACAGGCTTCGGCCGACCGAGCCCCTGGACCGGTCGACCGACGTGGTGCCCGAGCACTTCCAACCCCTGGTTCGGTCAACCGACTCAGGGAGTCCGGTTGACCGACCTGCTGCTATTTGCCAACTATGCCTATTTTGCCTTGTTGTCTGAATTTCCAACTTTAATCGATTTGTGTTATTTCCCTATTTGTTGTTATCATTTGTTATTGACTTTGATGACTTATTTTCTTCGGGAATTCTTGGAATATCCATTTCGATGGATTCGGTATCGATTTCTTTGGATTCTATTCACGTCTTCAAATGTGAATTTTAGTGATTGATTGTTCCTACAATCTTTTTTGTGATTTGCCACTTTAAAAATATAAAGGTTTTTCTATACTAGTAGTAAATATCAAAACTCTTTCTTGTAATGATTTCAACACTATTTTATTACAAAGCTCGTTTTCTTAAACCGTTTTCCAATCTATTAGTATATACAAGCCTTTACCTCACTCGTATGAGAAATCTAATTAAACGACTTAGTAAAACGAGTGGTATGAAACGCTTGCGTTTACTTCGTTGGTTAATTCTTGGACTTGTTCGATTGAATCTCTTGTGACAATTTTCTAGTGGAGATGTGCAGTTTGTTCGTAAATATTTAAGTTAAGCTAGTGGTTATGGGACATGAAGCTAAGCTCATATATTTACTAGCTTACTGTAATTGACACTTCTCTTTGATCATGAAGATCATTTTATGTTTTAGACTAGCATTGTGCGATGTCTTTTTGATTTGGTTCATTGGGTGTCACGCTGTACGACGTCGATGCTCCGAATTATTTGATACATTGGATGTACCGTTT
Organism: Allium cepa; assembly: GCA_030765085.1. Taxonomy (NCBI): domain Eukaryota; kingdom Viridiplantae; phylum Streptophyta; class Magnoliopsida; order Asparagales; family Amaryllidaceae; genus Allium; species Allium cepa. The sequence goes on along the minus strand of CM060931.1, from coordinate 554,583,093 downwards.
GCACTACATCAATGTCTTTACTTTTTGATACATTGGATGTACCGTTTGCACTACATCAATGTCTTTGCTTTTGATACATTGGATGTACCGTTTGCACTACATCTGATACATTGGATGTACCGTTTGCACTACATCAATGTCTTTGCTTTTGATACATTGGATGTACCGTTTGTACTACATCAATGCCTTTGCTTTTGATACATTGGATGTACCGTTTGCACTACATCAATGCCTTTGCTTTTGATACATTGGATGTACCGTTTGCACTACATCAATGTCCTTGCTTTTGATACATTGGATGTACCGTTTGCACTACATCAATGTCTTTGCTTTGTGATTCATTGGATGTACCGTTTGCACTACACCAATGTCTTGGCCATCCTTTTCTTGTGATTTCTGGATTTCGTGTGTTGAATTCTGGAATTTATGTTTCACCAACTTTTACGATTGGCATTGATATATATGTCATTTATTGTGGCTTGTTGAATGAAATTAGGAGTATGACATTCCTTTTTATCTTTGAGAAGATCTTTGCGATATTGATTAATCTCTTATTGATTTTTCAATTATTTATTTATCACGGCTTGGCATTGTGATCATTATACGTTTAGTCATATTTTTTATTCTATATCATTTCATCTGATATTTATAGCTAGACTGATCCGTTTATTATTTTCTTCTCAAATAATACTCGGGTCAGACTGAGATATTACAGGTGCTTCAGCTTGACTTCTCACTTGGGATTGATCTCTCTGACTTTTGGCTAACTACTTAGATTAGTAGTTTATTTTGTTGTATACACTTGAGATATGGACTCATAGTTGTATTCTTTTGTATAGCACGTGTTTCTATTCCTTTGTATTATTGTGGATCTTTTTGACCACTACTCTGATATACACTTTAATGTGTTAGTTATATGTTCATATCTTCTTCCGCCTTTGTGATATGAATTATCTGTGACTGATTTGTGTTATGCTTATTTCTATATTTGTTTCCGAAGATTATTATAGCCACTGTGTAGTAGCTTTGTGTTGCATCGGTACGTCGGATTTCCTCTTTTGAAATAAAATGCACGTTATACTATCTGACATATCTGTGCTCGCGCAAAGCAATTACACGGATGGTCGCTCCTCAACAGCCTTATTCTCCTTGCTAGTTGACAGCATTACACCGTAGTGTTCTTGGCTAGCGTGGGTATAGAGGTGGGGCATCACAATGAACTGATGTTAATTTCATCCATTTGATAATAATTTATTGATTACAGGACTTAAAATTAAATATATGGATTTACTGGAATTTCAATTGATAATTAATGAATTCGTTAAAACTGAAATTTAATACGATAATGGGTAAATCAATTAACTTTGAATTGATATCTAAGTTGTTTAAATTATTATAATTGTTTAAGAAATCAAAAATGATGGAATTTGTGAATTATTAATTGAAACAAAAAAGTGATTTAATTAATTAAATATTAATTTAATTTAATAATGTGAAATATAGCCATTTTGTCCACTGACTCAGATTTCGACGAAACTAGTTTCATCGGATCCGTAAACGTAAATTATTGTAGGATTTCTATTTTCGTAGCGATTGGACTTGACGTTTGATCGTACGGGCTCGAAACGCCTAGAAATCAATGAAATTGCAATCAATTGAAATCAATTTGAAATAACTTGATTTTTAGCATAACTTCTTCATACGATGTAATTTGGACTTAAAATCTATTCCATTGATTTTAAAATATTTTAAAACATCTATTTTGATATATGAGTTGACCTATTTTCATTCCAGAGTCGAAACGGGCTTTTCGTGTCGTTATCGTTCAACTTTTCCAAACCAATCAAGCCCATTTGTTTCTATTGTGTTCTGCCTATATATATGTCATTATAAACTCTAGCAGCCTTTCTATTTCTCATTTCTGTACGTATAGAAATTTGTGTTGCTCCTCTTTCTCAATGGCAGACAAAACCTAAAATTCAAAACCCAGTTTCAATTCATAATTCAACTTCAAAAATTCAAACTCCTCAATATATCAAATTATATATCGATCTAAAGCTCTCGACGAGTGCATCTCCGATCATTAATTCATTTTTCAATTTGAATCACTAGTTTTTCAGAAATTGAAGAACATATTTCGGCTGTTCATCGCGTTGCGATGAACTGTGACCGATCGTCAAATCGTCTGAGGGGTTTTGTAGAGGGGATCGAGGGAAGTCGATCTAAGGTGTTTGGAGGTTCAACGGCTCGATCGCCAGTAAAAATTCAATTAGGTCATGCGTATTTAGGCAGCGGCTGTGCATTCGGCTACGTTCGAATGGCAAGAGTGGTCTTCGCGAGCGGGAGGAGGTGAGAGATGAGTCGGCGCAGCCTCGTACGTCGAGTGGCGAGGTGGCGCTCGATCTGGAATGGGCGGCGATCGGGATGGAATTTGTGGCTGCTCCATTCGTTTGTCCTAGGAAGAGTCAATGTTAGGGTTGCTTACGTTACTGTTAACGTGGCTCCATCTTTCTGGTGCATTTCCCTTTTTATTTTAATTTTGATTTCGAAATGTTCTAACTAGCACAACTTTTACATACGAGTTCCAATTTACGCGCGCTTTCTTGCGTTAGGATCGTATTGGAATTTCGGACATTTTGACTCTGGTTTGGATTGAGACAATTTGAATTTTGGATTTAAATTGGATTCAAATTCAATTTAAATCCAAAAGGTGAGTGTTTTAACCCACTCACAACTCCTAAAATTTCTTAAGTTTGTTAAATTGATTTATGATGTGATTAGAAACTTATTATGACAGTTTGGCATATTTTGAATCATTATCTCGATTTATTTGAATTTATTTGGATAAAATAGTTATTTAATTTATTATTGAATATAAAGTGATAGTAAATGCCTGTTATTTATTATCTGTTCTATATTGATGTTGTTGACTGAATTGGATAATGATTGTGATAAATGTTTGATGATTGATATTAGATGAATGGATGTTGTATTTTATATTGTTATAAACTGCAAGTTGTTACGGATTTTTATTTCATTCGAGATTGCGGTTTAAAATGATATATAATTGTATTTATATTTTTAAATTGCGGATTGAAATGATAAATATCTGTATCACTTGACCATAGGATATAAAATTATATATAGACACCGTGGTCTATATATAAAAATATTTTGAAATGATTTCTATGGCTTTGTAAAGAAATATATGGTTTTATGGAAATATTGATTTTAGATATTATATAAATATTACTTTATATATATATAGTTAAATTCTTGATTTTTAGCTATGTATAAATTTGTTTGGTATGAAACAAGTTTAAAAATAAACATTGATTTTATTAAAAATGTAATATGGTTAAGTATTTATATCAGTTATATTATATATAGAGTTTATAATGATTTTTAATAAAATTAAGGCTGAGAAGATAGATTTGAAATTGGTTTGAAATTGTATTCAATATAGAAATTTATTAAATGAAACCGATTTGGAACTTATGGAATTTGAGATCTGTAAAGGATATGATTTACAACTTGATCTTGTTTAAGGTGAATTAAATAAATATTTCAAGTATGAATAAATTGAAGGAAACATTTAGTTATTTATAATCTGGATTTTATTTAAATGATAATGGATTTATTAAGTATATATTTTGAAACTAAATAATAGAAAATTGAATTTTGATATATATATGAAATTATCAAACTTGGTTTTGAAATTGTTGAACACTTAAAGTTTGAAGTATATTGAATTTGAAATGGTCTATTTTGTTGATCAAATTTGCATTGAAATCGATATAATTTGGAATAGTTTATTTGAAAACTGAATTGAATTGAAGTTTATGATTTGGGATTTGGTTAAATATAAAATTTAGAAAGTCAAGTTGTTTTGTAATTGATTTTTGAAGTTGAAGAAGCTATTTCATTATATAAAATATTTAATATTTAGACCATTTAAGTGGTGGAAGTCATGTTTCAAAGTTATGAGTTTCAAGGTATTATGATTTGAAAGTGTTATATTTCTAGTTTCTTGATTTCGAAATGTATAAATTTGAAAGTGTTATGATTTTAGAAAAAGATATATTTGAAATGAAAATGATATCGTATTGATTTGATTTTGAAAGGCAATAATATTTGGTTTTAAAGTATAAACTATTTTGAAAATGGCCGCAGTGTTATAATATCGTTTGGTCGTTAAAGAGACCGGGATCGGAAGTTGTCATACTCTCTACCAACTTCGAAAACCACTTTAACAACCGTGTACGTAGTGGAGATTCCGGAAGGAAGTAGGAGGGTGGCGGCGTTCTTTTGAGGTATGTACGTGGACCCGACTCTCGTGAGTTAGCACCTTCGATCGGACACATCCCTTCGATAATATACTCTGATTTTTGGATTGATTCGTTGGCCACTTTTGATTTTTTTAGGGGTGTAACTCGAGGTGGGCGGTAGCTACGCGTTACCACCGGTCCGGAAGCATAGATGGTATATCTACCCTGGTATTGTCTAGTTGTGCCATGTCGCCTACCCTAGCTCGCCCTGTACGAGTTTGATTTGTGTCGTACCTATGGAGTATCCTCTAGTAGACTCCCGATCAGGAGGTATTACGGTACTGTATAGACTATTGGCACTATTTATGTGTTAAGGGGAATATTGGGTCACTCCTTAATGCTATTTAAAATTAAGTTTATTTTACTAATAGACATTATTATAATAGTGAAATATTACTACATAGTAAATAGTTTAACGGATCCTTAAGAGATGTGAATCCCGAGCATCTCTTAAGTTACTGCACTCGCGTTAGAAACTGGATACGAGATGTCAAATCCCGTAAACATCTCTGACACCGTTCCACTCATATTTATTTCTGTTGATTTAACACACATAAGATCTTTTAGTTTTGACTCGAGTGTTTTGTCCTTTCAATTCGCTCGGGTCAAAACTGAGCATTTCAGGATTTGAAGAACTTACTTATGGAGGACGAAGATGAAGATTGTATTACTATTATTTATTATATTATTCCACTACATTCATACTGTTCCGTTGCATTATTTATTATTCTCTGGTATGTGTAACTCTGATCCGTGTTGTATAAGTATTATCAATTTTTTTGTAAAACAGCTTCATGGACTATTATTTGATTATTATATTTTGTCATTCCGTTGTGAGATTTTGTTTTGTTTTATTTCTTCCTCTGCTTTTCTTATTCACGCCTATAACAATCCACTCTTTTGCATGGTTTGAGTCTGACGTTTGTGGTTTGTCATTGATTTAAAGCGTACAAAAAGGCGGGATGCTACATTTGGTATTAGAGCGAGGTTTAGCGATAAACCTTAGCTTTGTGGTGTCTGACTCTTTATTAATAGGGTAGTAGTACCCTATGATGAGTCGCTGAGTGTATTTATACGAAAGACCATATTTGTTAATGTTATAAAAAGGTTTTAATATTGTGTTAATTTGTTTCGTTTTGTATTTATAAATTCCGGTTGGTGCATAGGACGCTATGACATCAACAGGGATTTATAAACACTTAATAGGACGGACCGACAGAATATTTGTTTTGAATATAGGTGAATGAAATGATTGCCTATTATATTTTCTATATGTATAATAATTTTTTTATAAATGATATATATTTGGTTGTAATATAATAGTTGTTAGGTACTGAAATTTATGAATATAGGTTGGAAACAAGATTTGGAAAGTAAAATAAATGAGAATAAACTAGAAATTTAGAACTTAAGTTCTGGGATTTTGAAAAATCTTTTGAATGAATTTGGAATATAGTAATAATATTATTAGAAGCATTCTCTGATATAAATATTTCAGTATAAATTGAAAGAATCGTTTAAAGAAACTTTGGAAAGAAATAAGTTTTGTACTCCCCTCTCGGTCATTAGAAAATAATTTCGGTGATGAGTGCACGCATCATCGACATTCATTTTCGAGCTTCTAAGTGGGAAGGCCACTGTAATAATTTTACTATAGAATTATTTTGATAAACAAATATAAATTTTAAATTGTTTTGAATATAATTGGATATATAAATTGTAAGTGTATACATCTATCTATTATTTGAAAATGATTTGAAATTTAACCCGGTATTTAGTTCTTAAGTTTCCATTAATTAATAGTTTTAATTATTTTAGTGAAATGGGATCTAACTAATTAATAATTGGAACCTCTAAATGAAATAAGTTAAACTTGTGTAATTTTCAATTTTCATTCTTTAACTTATATATAACTTATCAAAAGATGTAAAAAGTTGAAAAGTTAATAAGAAAATGTAATGGATATTTTACTTGTAAGACTTGAAGTAATAAATAAGAATTTGATGTGTTGATGGAATGCTACTAATTTAATATAATAGAAAGGTAAGTGTTATAAATAAATGATAATAAACTTAAGTTAATAAATTGGTATGCTAAATAATTTAATTAAACATGAATACTATAGATGAAATTAAGTAATAAATGAATGATTGGAAATAGAAAAATTGTAAGAAATAAATGTAAATTAAAAATATAAATCATTATATGAATGAAAAGGAAATCAAACAAAAAATGTTATGAAATGAAATTAATAAGAATGAACTTGATCTATTGTTTGAAATTGTTGTTAGTTTGGTTTATGGTTGTTTGGGGCAAGGATACTTTAAATTTGTTTGGATGTATAAATAGTCTATTTAGTTCATCTAAGACTGTTGAGTAAATGGTGCACTTAATAGTTTATTGTCCAGGCTGTACAGTTTAAAGTTTTGAAGCCGAACTATTTGTTTTGTTTGTTATGGATGGATAATTGAATTATGTTGATTCTGTATGACGATTGTATGCTATGATTGCAAGTGATTGTTGTTGTTTGACGTTGATTTGTTTGTTAGTGGTTGAAACAACTTTAAATATTTTATTTTATATAATTATTAACTCTTTTTGGATTATATAAGTGAAATACAAGTTATAGAAGCAATTGCTACTGCTTTTGGTTTCATAATTAAGCGTTAAATGCCCGACAAATATGTACGTTCTTGGATAATGGTTTTATAGCGTTATTACATTGTATTTCCCGTTGTTGGAGATATTATTTTGAGACATTGTGATATATGTTATATTTGATATTATATTTTCTCCCGAGCCTCTCCATAAAAAGGAGACTCTACCAAAAATTTCCGTAAATTTTGGACTCAGAAAATTTTTGAAATATGTTTTCCAAACTTTATTAATTTGAGTATAAAAACATTTAATGATTATAAATTGGTGTATTTTATTTAGATTAATTAATTTTGTAAATTTATTTGTTTATAAAGTTAATATTTTTGAATAAGATGTATTGTTGACTTAATTCTTTCTTTTCCCTCCTTTTTCCTTTTCAGGGACGAAAAGCTTTGAGTGGGGGAGAGTGTAACGACCCGTAATTTTCGATAATTAGGATGTTAATTTAATAAGAAATTGTGATTAAATATTGGAAGATATAATAATTTTATAATTTATTTAACGAAATAATAACTAAAATGAAACGCAACAACGTTATTTATAGTTAAGTATTTACAACTTGAGTGGAATTCCAATTAGTTGAAATAAGGTAAATGTATATTTGGTAATAAATTTAATACAAGAAAATGAACGTAGATATTGAATTAATTAATGAATTAATAATAACTAATTGGAATTGAATAAAATAAATGTTTTGTAAGTAATTATAATATTGTTTGGAAATGGTAACTTATAAAAGTACGACTAAGAGTTAGTGGCAACAATTATTATAAGTTACCGATATATTTTAATCCATTAAATTGAATTGGAATCAATTGCATTAAATCTAAATAAAATATTATGTTAATGTTGATTAAGGTAATATTTGGAAATAATGTTAATGTTATTCAGCATAGGACAATTTGTTGAATTAAAATGATGGACATAAAGATTTATCAATTTATTGGAATTTATACTTAATAATTGGATTAATTGCAATTAAATGAAATTTAATATTTAAGTATTATGTTAATAGAAATTAAGATGAAATGTAAGTATACTAATGTAATAGATCATGAACCGATGTTAATTTCATCCAGTTGATAATTATTTATTGAATACAGCACTTAGAATCAAATATATGGATTTATTAGAATTTCAATTGATAATTAATGAATTTGTTAAAACTGAAATTTAATACGGTAATGGATAAATCAATTAACTTTGAATTGATATCTAAGTTGTTTAAATTATTGTAATTGTTAATGAAATAAAAAATGATGGAATTTGTGAATTATTAAATTTGAAATGAATTATTAAATTTGAAACGAAAAAGTGATTTAATTAATTAAATATTTATTTATTTAAATAATGTGAAATATGGCCATTTTTGCCACTGACTCGAATTTCGAAGAAACTAGTTTCATCGGATCCGTAACGGTGAATTATTGTAGGATTTCAAGTTTCGTAGCAATCAGACTTGTCGTTTGATCGTACGGGCTCGAATCGCCTAGAAATCAATGACAATGAAATCAACTGAAATCAATTTGAAATAACTTGATTTTTAGCATACATGTAATTTGGACTTGAAACCTGTTCCATTGATTTTAAAATATTTTAAAACATCTATTTTGATATATGGGTTGACCCATTTTCGTTCCGGAGTCGAAACGGGCTTTTAGGGTCGTTATCGTTCAATATTTCCAAACCAATCAAGCCGATTTGTTTCTATTGCGTTCTGCCTATATATATGTCATTATAAACCCTAGCAGCCTTTCTATTTCTCATTTCTGTACGTATAGGAATTTCTGTAGCTCCTTTTTCTCAATGGGAGACAAAACCTAAAATTCATAACCCAGTTTCAATTCAAAATTCAACTTCAAAAATTCAAATTCCTCAATATATATCAAATTATATATTGATCTGAAGCTCTCGACGAGTGCATCTCAGATCTGTAATTTGTTTTTCAATTTGAATCACCAGTTGTCCAGAAATTAAAGAACATATTTTGGTCGTTCATCCCGTTGCGATGAATTGTGACCGATCGTCAAATCGTCTGAGGGGTTTTGTAGAGGGGACCAAGGGAAGTCGATCTGAGGTGATTGTTTGGAGGTTCAACGGCTCGATCACCCGTAAGAATTCAATTAGGTCGTGCGTATTTAGGCCGCGGCTGTGCATTCGGCTACGTTGAAATGGCGAGAGTGGTCTTCGCGAGCGGGAGGAGGTGAGAGACGAGGCGGCGCAGCCTCGTGCATCAAGTGGCGAGGTGGCGCTCGATCTAGAACGGGCGGCAATCGAGATGGAATTGGTGGCTGGTCCATTCGTTTTTCCTGGAAAGAGTTGATGTTAGGGTTGCTTACATTACTTTCGACGTTGCTCCATGTTTCTGGTGCATTTCCCTTTTTATTTGATTTATTTTAATTTTGATTTCGAAATGTTCTAACTAGCACAACTTTTACATACAAGGTCCAATTTATGCGCGGTTTCTTGTGCTAGGATCGTATTGGAATTTCGGACTTTTTGACTCTTGTTTGGATGGATTCTAAGACTGTTTGAATTTTTGATTTAAATTGGATTCAAATTAAACTTAAATTCAAAAGGTGAGTGTTTTAACCCACTCACAACTTCTAAAATTTCTTATGTTTGTTAAATTGATTTATGATGTGATTAAAAACTTATTTATGACTGTTTGGAATATTTCAATCATCATCTCATTTTATTTGAATTTATTTGGATAAAATAGTTATTTAATTTATTATTGAATATAAACTGCCAGTAAATACCTGCTATTTGTTATCTGTTCTATATTGATGTTATTGATTGAATTGGATAATGATTGTGATAAATGTTTGATGATTGATATTAGATGAATGGATGTTGTATTTTATATTGTTATAAACTGCAAGTTGTTACGGATTTTTATTTCATTCGAGATTGCGGTTTAAAATGATATATAATTGTATTTATATTTTTAAATTGCGGATTGAAATGATAAATATCTGTATCACTTGACCATAGGATAGAAAATTATATACAGACACCGTGGTCTATATACAAAAATATTTTGAAATGATTTCTATGGTTTTGTAAAGAAATATATGGTTTTATAGAAATATTGATTTCAGGTGTTATATAAATGTTACTTTATATATATAGTTAAATTCTTGATTTTTAGCTATGTATAAATTTGTTTGGTATGAAACAAGTTTAAAAATAGAGATTGATTTTATTAAAAATGTAATATGGTTAAATATTTATATAAATTATATTTTATATAGAGTTTATAATATTTTTAATAAAATTAAGGCTGAGAAGGTAGATTTAAAATTGATTTGAAATTGTATTAAATGTAGAAATTTGTTAAATGAAACCGGCTTGGAACTTATGGAATTTGAGATCTGCAAAGGATATGATTTATAACTTGATCTTGTTTAAGGTTAATTAAATAAATATTTCAAGTATAAATAAATTGAAGGAAACATTCAGTTATTTGTAATCTGGGTTTTATTTAAATGATAACGGATTTATTAAGTAAATTTTTGAAACTAAATAATAGAAAATTGAATTTGATATATATATATATATATATATATGAAATTATCAAATTTGGCTTCGAAATTATTGAATACTTAAAGTTTGAAATATATTGAATTTGAAATGGTTTATTTTGTGGATCAAATCTACTTTGAAATCGATATAATTTGGAATAGTTTATTTGGAAACTGAATTGAATTGAAGTTTATGATTTGGGATTTGGTTAAATATAAAATTTAGAAATTCGAGTTGTTTTGGAATTGATTTATGAAATTGAAGAAGCTATTTTATTATATAAAGTATTTAATATTTAAACCATTTAAGTGGTGGAAGTCATGTTTCAAAGCTATGAGTTTCAATGTATTATGATTTGAAAGTGTTATATTTCAAGTGTCTTGATTTCGAAATATATAACCTTGAAAGTGTTATGATTTTAGAAAAGGGTATATTTGAAATGAAAATGATATCGTATTGATTTGTTTTTGAAAGGCAATGATATTTGGTTTCAAAGTATAAACTACTTTGAAAATGACCACGGTGTTATAATATAGTTTGGTTGTTAAAGATGCTGGGATCGAAAGTTGTCATACTCTCTGTCAACTCCGAAAACCACTTTAACAACTGTGTACGCGGTGGAGATTCCAAAATGAAGTAGGAGGGCGACGGCGTTCCTTTGAGGTACGTACGTGGACCCGACTCCCATGAGTTGGTATAAGGTGACTAAAACAGGAGTGATTGACGGGATAATGAGGTAGTACCTTTGATCAGACACATCCCTTCGATATTATACTCCGTCTTTTGGATTGATTCCATGGCCACTTTTGATTTTTTTTATTTGGGGGTGTGGCTCGGGGTGGGCAGTAGCTGCACGCTATGCATTACCACCGGACCGGAAGTGAAATTGGTATATCTAACCTAGCATTGCCTAGTTGTGTCGTGTCACCTACCCTAGCGCCATGTATGAGTTTGGTTTGTGTCATACCTATGGAGTATCCTCTGGTAGCCTCCCGATCAGAAGGTATTACGGTACTGTATAGACTATTTACACTATTTATGTGTTAAGGGAAATATTGGGTCACTCCTTAACGCTATTGAAATGTAAGTTTATTTTACTAGTAGACATTATTATAATAGCGAAATTTTACTACATAGTAAATAGTTTAATGGATCCTTAGGAGATATGAATCCGAGCATCTCTTAAGTTACTGCACTCATGTTAGACACTGGATAGGAGATGTCAATTCCCGTAAACATCTCTGACGTCGTTCCACTCATATTTATTTCTATTGATTTAACTCACATAATATCTTTTAGTTCTGACTCGAGTGTTTTGTCCTTTCAATTCGCTCGGGTCAGCCTGAGCATTTCAGGATTTGAAGAACTTACTTCTGAAGGACGAAGATAAAGATTGTATTACTATTATTTATTATATTATTCCACTACATTCATACTGTTCTGCTGCATTATTCATTATTCTCTGGTATGTGTAACTCTGATCCATGTTTTATAAGTATAATCGACTTTTTTGTAAAATAGCTTCATGAACTGTTATTTGATTATTATATTTTGTCATTCCGTTGTGAGATTCTGCTTTGTTTTATTTCCTCTGTTTTTCTTATTCACCCCAATAACAATCCGCTCTTTTGTATGGTTTGAGTCTAATGTGTGTGGTTTGTCGTCGATTTAAAGTGTACAAAAAGACGGGATGCTACACGATGCCTGCTATATATATAAGGGTAGATGTGCATGGATTGGGTCTAAAATTTTGCCAGAAGGTTTAGGAGACCAAGACGAGGCTACTCAAAAATTTGTAGGCCCATCAGGGACAACAATAAGGATCGATATCGATCCTTATTAATGTATTCAGATGGGATACACTCCCTATGAGGGATGTCCCATGACGTTTTCTACTTTGTCCCTAAATTTCATGAAATTCCGATGTATAGTTTGTGAAATATCGCATTTTCCATGAAGTTATTTTGCTTGAATTCTAATTTATGTCGATCCCTCTAAAGGGAGTTATGCCGATCCCTTTAACTTCCTTCTATTGGAATGAGATCCCTTTCTGGTGTTCCACATGTTGTAATAAGCTTGTACTCTAAGTTTCATGTTGATAGCATGTGCAGATTTTGAGTTACTGACCGATCATCGCTACAAAATTGTGTTGTGGAATCGATACGGTATGATCCACAGTATTGAATATGTATCGTACATGATCCATCAACAAGGGCACTTGAGCTTCATGTTTTTACTTCATATTACCATATATGCTTGATTTTTGGACACTACGATCACTGTTTTGGGCAACTGGCCATGATGATAGCCGAGTCTAACTTGTCTAGACAGTTCTGATATAGCCGGGTTAAAATGCCGGATAACATTTATCCCCCAAAGTGCATCTTGTTGCGTACATAACGTGCTTTGATTTGAAGCAAGTTAGAGTCACCAGAAAGAAATCCATCCAGTTTCTTGAGTAGTCGTTATCCTTCCGTTTAATCTTCCCAAAGTGTTGAATCCCTCTTTAATCGTCATGACGCTTGTTCGATTTCCAATAGTATAAATTCATGATTGTATTCTATTAGTTGCTATCTGTGTCCGGTTCTACAGGGCTAGTAAGCTTTGGTCATCTGATCTTGTCTTTCTTTAATAACTCTAGGTGATAATTCAGTTTCTGTCGATTTCAAGAAGTCGAATTTTTTGAATATACATTTGCACGTTCAGGTACGTGTTCTTTTCATTGGCTCTCGGATGCATTTGTACGCTCATGAGTCGTCACTAATTCCTTCTAATTTAATTGCAGTTGGATTGCAATTCCTTGATTATATATTATTTTATAATGAAATAGGGTTTGTAATAAGTTATTCGATGAGAGGGGACTTCAAGTTCTGTAGGGATGACGGCCTCGGAGCCATAATCAAGGGCAAATGGAGTATGGCCAGTCGTGGACTTGTAGGTGGTTCTATATGCCCATAATGCTGATGAGAGTTCATCGATCCACTTGCCACTAGCCTTTTCCAAACGCTTCTTTGGAATGGACTGTATGATTTTGTTAAAAGCTTCAACTTATCCATTAGCTCGAAGGCTGGCAATTGCTGCGAATCTCCTTTTAATATTATGCCGTCGGCAGAAGTTTTTGGATTTAACACTTTCGAATTGGGTTCCATGATCAGTTATAATTTTTCATTGAAGGCCAAATGACAGATGACATTCTAGACAATGAATTTGTTTACTCTTTTTTCATTATGATCGCAGTTAAAGGTTCAGCTTCAACCTATTGGGTGAAGTAATACAATTCTATGATGGCGTATTTTGCACCACCTTTAGAAATCGGCAAGGAGCTGATGATGTCAATACACCAAGTGAAAAATGGCTATAGAGTGACCATTTGAGTAATTTTCATTGGTGGGGGCCCTCATAATTTTTACAAACATCTTGCGCATGTTGCATTGAATAGCTTGATCAGCTGCATCTTGATTGACAGTGGGCCAGTAATACCCGTAGCGAAGTATTTTCTTTGTCAAGGTTTGCCCCCGGTGTGATCGCCACATTCTTCTTGATAGACGTCTCTCAAGACTCGCTTGATATCATCATGGGTGATACACTGAAGCAGGGTAATGGAGAAATCCCATTCTATATATGATCATTTTTCATTTCTCCATTTTGAAAGAAATCCCCATTGTAGATGGTCTTTAATAGGAGTCATCCATTACTCCTTTTCCAGCTTCATTCTAAGATCTAGTCGATCTCCATCTGCCAATGCTTGGAATGTTAAGTACTTCAACCAGGACAAAGTCTATTTGTTGCGCATGAACCGGCCAACTTGGCTAGTGACTCAGCTTTTTCATTTTATTTTTAAGGATGTGTATAATGGTGTAATACTCGAAGTGGGCCAGTAGCTCTTAGACCCAGCTGAGAAAAGGAGCAAGACGCAGCCCCTTAGCAAGATAATCTTCTCTAACATGGCATAATACTAACCAGAAATTACTAAAGATATTCAAAGTTTCCACTCCCAGTTCTCTAGCAAGTTTGTGAGTGGCGATTAATGCTTCATACTTAGCTTCGTTATTTGTTACTGCGGCGTCGAGTTTTAGGGTGTAGCATCGACCATTCCTCAGCAGTCAGTAACGGAAATCCGACGCTAGAACACCAATCATTGGAAGTTCCATCCGTGTACATTTTCCATAGATTGGTCGGTTCTCCCCTGCTCTTCGGATAGTCATTTAATGTAATGAATTCAGATATGAAGTCTACTAATGTTTGTCCATGCTCCAAGGGAGATAAGTGATATCGAAATAGCTTATCTCGATATTCCATTTGAGTAACCTTCCAGACATCTAAGGTTTATGTAGGACCTATTGTAACCGCTGGTCGGTATAGACATTAATGGAGTGAGCCTGCCAATCTCTTACTTACATCATATACTGGTCTTGGATCCATTTCTCTTCACATAACATTGCGGTGCTCATGGCGTGTACCGACATAACTAAATAGATGTATAAGTGTCCATGAACTAGTGGCTTGGATAGGATGGGGGGTCTCTCTAAGTTATCTACTAGAACTTGACATGCATCTATGCAATCCGACATCCATTCATTTTTCCTTTTCCCTCTACCGATCAATTCAAAAAAAGGAATACACTTGTCGATAGCCCTGGTGGAGAAGCAGTGTGGAAACCTTCTCATTTAAGCTCTGTACCTACTTAATCGTCTTCGGCACCTAGATTTCTCGAATTGCTTGAAGCTTTTGGGGATCAGTTTTGATTCCGCGAGAGTTAATGATGAAACCCTAAAATTTCCTTGATGTAATGTCGAAAGGGCATTTCAAGGGATTTAATTTCATTCCATATTTTTGGAGAAATTGAACATCTCCGCTAATTCATCGATGTGGTCATTTGATCGTCGTGACTCCCTAGCATATCATCCATATATACTTCTGTCGACCGCCCGACTGATCTTTGAGCATCCAGTTAACTAGCCTTTGCTAAGTAGCTTTAGCATTATTCAGTTCAAATGGCATCACAACATAATGATATAACCCTAGATCAGTAATGAAGTTGGTGTGCTTCAAGTCGAGGATGTGCATCAGGATCTGGTTGCATCCGGAGTACACATCCATAAATGAAAGCAATTAATATCATGTGGCTGAGTTTGCCAGCTGGTCAATTCTCGAAATTGAAAAGCTGTCTTTCGGGGATGCCTTGTTTGACTCAGAGTAGTCGACGTATGTCAGCCAGTTTCGATCGGATTTTTTTGCATGAACTTGATTGGATACACATTTTGGGTAGAGGACATCACGAATAAAGCCATTGTTTTTAAGTTTCCACCTCCTCTTTAAGTGCAGCAAATCTTTTTGGATCCATATCGCGTTGCTTTTGTTTCAACGGGACATGCCTCGGGTCGATATTCAATGCATGGCTCGTAATAATTGGTGAGATCACATACATGTCAGAATGGGTCCAAGCAAACACATCAAGACTTGTTCGGAGAAAGCCATCTAATTTCTTTATTATCGTTGCACTGAGATGTGATTAGATCATCAGTAGCCGTAATGGATCGCCATAGCTGATCGCATTGTTGACCATTAGCTCTGCAAGTGCAGCCATGGATTCCTTGAGTTCAAACGTAATTGTTTCATGCAACAATCAGTGTGAAATTCGATTAGGACAGTTAATGATGATGGTTACTTCAGTTGAATCCTAGAGTCTTGTCATGAGTTACCAAGTCTGATAGTGAAGGGCTCTAGATGCTTTGGGCGATTATCTGCAACTGGCCGAAGATCAGGCTTAGAAGCACATTGAATCAAGTTTCCAGTGAGGCTCGGCCTTGTGTTGCGTGCAACTACATAGATGACTCTTGCTTTGAGTTTGAATCTTCTTCTATATTTGAGTAACGCACTTTCCTCTCAATGTACTCGCAATCCGTTAATCATCGTTCGGGTTGGAGTGATGGCCAGTTGCTAATGAGCATAGGCATTGATTCAACGATTCTATCTCTAGGAATCCTTTCAATCATAGCCTCGAGTCGTTGTAAACACAAGGTATGAGTCACAATATTAAGCTATCATAGTCGGTCTTTGGATGATCACAGTTCTACCTTCAGTCTCGGGCTAATAAATGTACTGCAAGGATGGTCAAGTCTCGTCCTAGTCATGTTTGTACTCTTACTTAAGCTCTAAAGATTTAGAGTAAATCGATCAATGGTCGGTTCACATTCATCTTGTTTCTCGCTCGTGCCCCTAAGTATGGGGTATACGTCGATAAGTAGGAAGGCAAGTTATGTTCACTTTAGTTTATGTTCTTTCCCTTTGAATCGTGGGATCAAGCTAGTTGATAGAAAGCTAAGTCATGCGTATTATGGTTTTTTCTTCTGGGGGAAGACTTTGATGCTCCGTCTAACTTCAAGCATGAATTGGGCACTGGGCAACCAATCACATCTGTTTTTGGTGCAGATGTCACCATACTCTAGGCAGGACCAAAGAATAGATGGTTAAGCCACATCTAACTAGTGATTGATGCTTTCCCTGTTGGAAAAAGGGAAAGGATCAGTGTGCAGAAGGTCGAGCCATGTCCCTTTCGTATTACTCTTCTATTCGGATCTTGATAAGAGTCAATGAATGAACGGTTGTGCCACATTCATTTGAAGCTAGATGGCCAGACACGTCCATTTTGGTTCATATTCTCTAGCCAGATCTAAGGATGAATTGGCTTGGGTACAATCAGGTCATGCTCTAATTTCATATTCTTTCTGATGGATCGAAGGAAGGTAATGGAGAAGGAATGGTCGAGTCACACTCATTCGTGGTTTATTCTCCTATTCATGCTCTGGTGATCAGAGTTATTCAATGGACGTTCACATCACATCCATTTATGGTTGGTGCAGATCGATATTGGCCCTCGATCCGATGGTACGACAAATATCGGACATCTGTAACTTCGGATGTCGTTTCGATTGGTTTGGTCAAAGCCTCCCCATAATCGTTGCTTTGATTCATAAAATCACCAAGCCGGAGCTATAGTGAGCCGTCATATTCAGCTTTCAACAGTTGGTACTCCTGCCTCCATTCTTGGGTTAGTGGAGTGTAACGACCCAAAATTTTCGACCCTGAAAATTCCAAATTGTTGCAGAAAAGAAGAAAGAAGGTAGAAGAAGAATAGAACAACAACATCCCACATTCGCAGTGGATCAAAATATAATAAAAAATAATAGCATTTATACAAGAAAGCTATAATTGTTAGATTACATATAATGCATCAGAGTTACAACCATATACACATAACTGGATAGTTATATCAACCTATCCCAGACTACAATCAATATAACTCCCAAATACACAGCAGTAAACTCCATACGTTCTAGCCATCCTGCTCGCCTCCTGCGCTCTAGAACGTCCTAACCTGAAATGCTGTAATACTCGGTCTGACCCGAGCATTGCATCAAAGTAACACCCGGGTCAGGCTGGAAACCAGCGTGAGTAAACCCATCAAACATGGAATACTAATGTATAAAACTTATTTAAAAACCAGGGGTAACTCGTACCTTGTTCGAGTTCTTAACTTGCCATAGTCAAAAACACATCTTACAATCATATCTTAGCATTATTACTTGATTAAATAGTCAAGTTTACATCATTTATTCATTCCAGCCTTTTTATTCCAAACTTAGATCCATAAGGAATTATTGTAGATTACACATCAAAGTGGTTTCGGATATTTACTGATACCCGATCCCGGTCTCTTCGAATTCAATGTCATCTCAACCCAAGTTATTCAAGTGAAATACAATTCAAACTTAATTACAGGGTGTCATTTTACACAGCAATTCATCTCGATAGATGGCCATATTATCACTATTCAACCCAATCATATCACAAATCATTTCATATTAGAAATATCAAATAATCCAAGGCATTCATTATCATTTAATCATCCATAAGCAAGATTAATTTGTCACATCCTTTCTAATTAATTTAAATTAATTACTTCAATCGTCTTGAAATCCTGCTTACCCAATATTGATTAATTACAAACCAATTAATTAATCATTCTTAAATTATTATCTTAACTACATTAAGTAATTAGCCTTAATTAATTGCACAAATTAATTAACCTTCAACCATTACATTTATTACATTGATCCATAATTAATTACCCTAATTAATTATTCTTACATTGATTAATTATCCTTTAATTAATCATAATCATTAATTAACCCTTTAATTAATTTCCTTAATTGATCAATCCTTTAACCAATTACACTAAGTAGTTAATCCTTAATTCCTTCCATTAAGTAATTATCATTAAATAAATCACATTTCGTCATTACCCATTAATTACCCTCCTTAATTAATGACATTAAGCAATTATCCTTTAATTACTTTCATTATTATCACTAATTAATTTCATTAAGTAATTAGCCTTTAATAAATTAATCATCTTTTAAATTAATTACCTTAATTAATAAATCACATAAATCAATCAATCTTTTAAGTTGATTAAACAAATTAGTCAACCTTTATTAATTATCTTAATAATTAAATTAATTAATTATTTCCTTAACTGATTACATAAATCAATTTAACCATCCCTAATACATTAAATAATTAACATTTTATTAAATTTCATCATTTAATTCACCTTTGAAAACATATACGATTTTAACCCATTATATAATTACCTAATTACAATAATTTGAAACACTTAAAACTTTGGAAATTCGTTTAAACTTGCTAATGCTTTGTTTTTTTAAAAAAGAACTTGGTTTACATTTTCTTTGAACTTACACATTTTGATAAGCTTATAATATTTAATCACAACAACTCATACAGACCCGAGCCAAACACATACAAATCCCAAGACTACCCCGAGAATACTCGCGTCATACCTCTACTTCGAGTCGTACCTCGATTTGCCATGAGCCCGACCCGATAAATCCTCGTCTTCCCTAAAACAACAACCTAGACACGTTTGTGCATGCGTGAACATACGCGGCCACTCCCGTCACCACTGGACGTCGCCGAGATCACTGGCAAGTCGTAGTTGCCAAGCACGACCATCTTCTCTACCCAAAACACTCAACTACGACGGCAATCAAAAATCGAGCTACACGATGAATCCTGGAACCCAAAGCCCAATCAATAAACACCTCACCGTCGACAAAACAGACCCCGGCATCCATGCCACGATGACTACAGCTTCGTTACCGACATATGCGGCATTTCCCCCAGGACGATCATCTCTTGATCACCCCAAACCTCATTAATGACCCGTCTTCATCGAAAATCCATCAGGTTCATTAAACCCTACATCATCGATTTGCCGCCGCAACGGCGAAAGGTATTCACCCCGACCATTTTTCCCACCATCCGCAATCCACGATCCACCTTCAGCTCGAAACCCGACCTCTTCGAGTTCCGCGATCGCCTGAATTCGAATTAAAACTCAATTCCGATCATCCCTCAGATCCTCGCAAACTACAAGCTTAAAAATTTTGATTTTACCCTTAAAAATCATCGTTTTCAAAATCGATTTAGATCATATACTCAAAATTTGAGATTTAACTACTTTAAATTTCGATTTGAATCGACTTACCACTGTAAATTTCAGTTTTTGTCATAATTACTTCATGGGTACACTTGGAACTATTTTTAAAAATTGATTCTGACAATTACAAACAATTTTCTTTCAAAGATCCTAACATAAAAGTATTTATACAAGGAGATATTGATTTTTTTGATTTAGTTTTTGTCTCTACAAACTAAGAACAGAGATGTACCTATACACAGAGACATGCAGATCCATATTCACACTCATATATACATGCAATCATCTCTAACAAACATGCAAAATATACTTCTCATTATAATTTCAAAGATTATCTCATGCAAACACATATAGACAGATTAAGCTTTAGATACAAGTTCACTCACTTGTAAAAATATGTTTGAACAGAGCTTGTATCAGTTTTTAAATTTAAAAACTTGAATTGTTGTGATCTTTGAAAGCTTGTTACTGGGAAAAATACTTGAATGCTTGAAACTGAGATGATATGAGCTTTTGATTACAGGTTCAAGCTTGCCTTGTTTTGGTTATTTCAGGTTGTTGAAATGTAAACAGGCTATAGATTTTACTTGAGTTTGAAAATGGTTACAGGCTTTTGTTTTGATTTCTTGTGGTTTGAGAAATGTTTGATTACAGGTTTTGTTTTGAATTTTCTCTGATTTGTATAATGATAGGAAAAAAGAAGTAAAGAGGTGAGATATATGTTTATATAGGCTTAATTAGGATTTATTAAAAATAAAAGAAAATAAAAATAAATGGGTGACACTTGTTTATTCATCTAACATTTGTCGCTAACAAATGTTTATCATCTTGCACATGTTATTAAGATGATTTCATAAATTAACACTTGTCGTTATGCAATTATTTTAAATTATTTAAAAATGTTAATAAAATGCTTTTGTATTTAATTTCCTAATTAATAAATACTTTTATCAATTTATATAAATAAAATATTTTTAAGAAAATAATATAAAACTAATTATATTCTAAATAAAATCATATACAATATAATTTTTAAATCCAAATATTTTAAGATATTTATGTTTTGAATTTCCAATTTAAATTCGATTTAAAATCCAATTTAAAATCAACTCAAATATATATTTATATTTTAAACAAAAACGAATTTAATTTGTAAATAATATTTGAAATGACCCTATCTTTTTATACCTAAATTTGTCAGGATTTTTTTTACATGGATATATATATATGTTAAATATATATATATATATATATATATATATTTCCAAATCCTAGAGTCATTTTTCTTTTTATCAAATAAACAATTTTCATCCAGGATAATTTTTTTTTACCAATATAAATATATTAGTGTATTCACAAAGATATGCACACACATATGAAGATGTATGTGCCCCTCTTGTTTTAATCAGAGTTATGGTAAACAAGAGGATAATTTGATTGATTAAATTTAATCAATCCACCCATAGTTCAATTTAACTCATGCAATAAAATTTCATATGTATATATGTATCTGTATATATACATTTGTAAGACCTCAATTCTTGATTTCTTACCGGCTTCTCTATAAAGTGTAATTCCTAAAATCAAGGGGATTGTGTTATGGTTATACATAAATTAAAGACGTAGTGCTTAAGTTCTGAAAGTGATATGAGTTTTTTGTTATCATTTTCTATGTTTGCTTTTCTATAGAATCTACCTTAGTTACAAACTCTTTTCTGGAATATTTTTAAGTGAGTTACCTTATTCCTATGTTACAGATCCTTCCTTCATTCAAGAATAAGGTATAAAACCTTTGCATAATACAAATTGCATTATGAAAACATGCAGACACCTAATACATTTTCCTTATGCCTTTAAACTCTTGCATGCAATTGTCATAATGAAAGAATAACCATACTGTTCATTGAGACTCAACTGTCCATATTTCCAATAATTAATCCTTTTGAAAGACACAAGATTGACTAATACATTTATAAATTATATCCATCCTATTTATCATAGTGTTCTTACTCAATTTTTCTTACAAAATCATAGATTAATTTCTTCAAATTTTCAGATAGTATTCAGATTTATAACTCCTGTTACAATTCAATTCCTTAGCAAAACACTGAGCAAAACACTTAGCAAAATATCCATTCAACAGTTAGTACTTAATACAAGTTACAATTTAAAAGTATCAATACATGCAGATTTCATCATTTAAGCTCTTATCTAATTAAATTTTAGCATGTTATAATCTTCTTCTCAAAGCCTTGCTCCTACTACTTAGTTGCTGCAGTCCCCGAAAATGAATTTGAAGCTACCCCATTTTAAATGAGACACCCCAGATGCCATTAGCACTCTAGGGTCAGACACATGTCTGGTATAAGAAAATCCACTAAAACAATTTGTTAATCAAGTTAAAGTTGAAACATGTATATATGTATATAACTCTACCTTTAGAAAACAAATAAGTCATGTGTGATGTTCTGTGTTATTGTGCATGTGCACACTTAAATCTTTCTTTCCAAAACCTTATGAAGATATGATACATTCATACAGCTCAGTCATAAATCAAATAATCATCCATACAAAACAGAGAAATCACCAAAATGAATTAAATCATTTGTTCCCTACTCAGATTTCATTCCAGGAAAGCTCTAGTTCCTCTTTATACCAAGTTCCCTTACTTTGATATATTTATCTAGCTTGGTCTCATCTGCAATTAATGAATCAATGGACACACTGTAATGGACTAATTCACTCCATTACACACAGATCTCAGGACTTAAACAAGCCATGTGTCAACTTTCATTACTCAAGAACACAAGTCATTCCTGCAGTGCTCTTGACCCTCCATTTCTTAATCAGGTTTTCTTTTTTTTTAGATAGTGACACTTTTGATTTTTCATGGAAAACCCATTCAGTGAGTCATTTTCACTAAAACAAACATTCATGTCATGGCATTCCACATCACTCATAAACAAACAGAGGTAATCAGGCAATTTAACATAGGTGTCTATTAAATAGGTTCTGCACATATACATATATATATATATATATTATTGCAATTTTAAAAGGGGTATAGACAACTAACATTGGCCTATGGCTTTATGAGAGAGTTTTTTTTTCTTTTTTCTATCATCTGTCCTTCAGTTTAACTCAGAATGACTAAGTCTTACTGAATCACAAAATTTATTGGCTATGTATATGACTATTTGTATTTTCATTGAATCGGGAGCATCAGCACATAGGCAACCCTATTGCACCCCTAATTCTTTTTTTTTCAAGCCTCGGCACTTATACATAAGTATATTACAGCTCACATGTTTAAAGTTTTCTGGGTTAAGCCAAAGCCAACACTACTTGCCTATATTCAACATTTAATTCTCTAGGTATTTACTTATGTTTCTAAACATTAACATATCAGAGAAATCTGGGTTTTTAAAATATATATATACTAATAATTCTTAGAACTTTCATATAATAAAACCAGCAGAACAACCAGTTAAAAATCAAAACATTTTTAACCTCTGAAATCACAGATAGACCATCACATATGAAAATACATTTTTCTTCTTCTTCTTTTTTAAGAAAAAAAAATTAACTTATGAACTGGCTGCCTTCATTAGGACTTAGTGCCTTAGATTTTGAGTGAGTTTTCTCACCTAGCTCTCTTTCACTTCCCTAGTTGATTGGTAAGCTTCTGCCTTCAAACCCTTTTCTTCACTTGTTTATATATATATATATATATATATATATATATATATATATAATGTATATATTTTTTTCTCAAGAGCTATCCGGGGAAAGGAGGAGGTTCCTCATATCACCGCTTATTTATGCAGGGTTTTTCTTAGGGTTTAAGGCACTAGCTAAAGACATTTTTGCCCATCAGAAATCATGTCATTTGCATTTTATCTAAACCCAAAATCTTACCCTCCCCGGCTTAAGTTTGTGAAGAGAAAAGTGGTTATATTCTTTTGGTTATTTTCAGAAATTTTGCTTTTCCAGAAAATACTTTTCCTCTTGTCTACTAACATGCTAAAAGTGTGACTTGATTTCCATTGGTTATTATATATCTATATATCAAGTATCCTTCTTAATTCTGCCTATACAAAACATTTCTCTGTTTTTATCTTATTTTCTATTTTTAGCTTTCACTTAAATAGTATGTACTTCCTTTATTTATTTATAAAAGGATTACTCCTTTTATACCTTCATTTTTTCTTTCTGTTTATATTTAAAATATGTTTGTGTATTTTGAACTCTAGTACTTGGTTAGCATACCTATATGTATATATATGTCTTACAGAAATAATTAGTGTACACACACACACACACATATATATATATATATATATATATATACATTATTTTATACTGGCACACCTGCACAGGTACTCTCAAATACAATCAGTTGCATCCTTATATATATATTTGCATATAGCCTTTTAAGGATTTATTTTATTTATCTGCATAAATATATATATATATATATATATTTTTCCCATACACATCAACATATGTTCATTCATATCATTCAGGGATTTAGCTTCAATTCATGTGTATTCCCTGTGCACACATATACACCCATATAGTTACACCATATCAAGCCATATCAATTTCCCTTTTAAAATTGGTTTAAAAATTATTTTAAACTTATTTATATTTTTCAAAATAAATTCCTAAAATCTTGGGTCATTACATACACCCCACCTTTTAGAAATTGTGTCCCATAATTTTTCCTAAGCTTAAATCAATTTCAAACTTAATTCAGAGAACAAGTACATTTTCAATCAAATAGATTTTTTAGTTCTATCATAATAACTAAAAATACATGCATCCAAAAGGAAAACAATTTAAAAATTAAAATTACCTTTAATCTGAAAATAGGTTAGGGTAGTTCATCCTAACTTTGTCTTCTAATTCCCATGTGCAATCACTAGGATCATGACTCCACTATACCTTCACAAGTTTCAGTGATTTATTCCTTAATTTCTTCACATCCTTTGCAAAAATTCCTACTGGATCCTTTTCATAAATCAAATTAGGATTTATTTGCACTTGGGTTGGGGTCTCCAGAATTTCTGCCTTGTCATGGACCCACCTTCTCAATTATGATACGTGAAAAACATCATGCATCCCTTGCATGCCTTTTGGTAATTCCAACTTATATGCCAAGGAACCGATTCTTTCCAGAATTTTGTATGGCCCAATATATCTTGGGGTTAACTTGCCTTGTTTTCCAAATCTCAGTACATTTTTCATAGGTGAGATTTTGATGAAAACAAAGTTTCCTACTTCATATTCCACCTGCTTCCTTTTCATGTCTGCAAATTTCTTTTGCCTATTTTGAGCTGCTTCCATTCTTCTCCTTACCAACTCAATTTTCTCTTTAGTTTCTTGTATATATTTAGGCCCTAAAATAGCCCTTTCTCCTGCTTCTACCCAACAAACAGGTGACAAACATGGCTTGCCATATAAGGCTTCAAACGGAGCCATTCCTATGGTGCTTTGATAGCTGTTGTTGTATGTAAACTCAGCTAAATGGAGATAGTCTTCCCAGTTGCCCCCAAAATCCAGTGCACATGCCCTTAACATGTCCTCTAAAACTTTGTTTACCACCTCAGTCTGCCCATCTGATTGAGGATGGTAGGCAGTGCTTCGGCATAATTCACTTCCCAGGGCTTCTTGAAAGCTTCTCCAGAATTTTAAGGTGAAGATAGTATCCCTATCACTCACAATGGTTTTGGGAATGCCATGCAATTTTACCACCTCCTTCATAAATACTTGTGCTAATTTTGGTGCTTTCCTTTCTGATTTAACTGGGATGAAATGTGCCACTTTAGTTAGCCTATCCACTATTACCCATAAGCTTGTGTTTCCTTTCTTTAGATCTAGGCAGTCCATCTATGAAATCCATATATATATCTTCCCACTTCCACTGTGGTATACTAAGAGGTTGCAACATCCCTGATGGCTTTTGTGTTTCAGCCTTGACTTGTTGGCAAGTCATACATTTGGCAATATATTTGGCTACATCTGATTTCATTCCCTTCCACCAAAAATCTCTTTTTATATTTTGATACATCTTTGTACTGCCTGGGTGTATGGAGTACTTACTTCTATGATATTCATTCAATATCTCCTCCTTCAATTCTATGTTTTCTGGCACACACATTCTATTCTGTTTTCTCAAATAACCATTTTTATCAATATGGTGATTTGTCACCTCCTCCCCTTTCAATATGAGAATTTTCTTCTCCAATAAGTTTGTGTCTTGTTCTTGCATTTTTCCTACCTTCAAAATTAAATCTGATTGAAGTGTCATCAAGCTTAACTTCCCTCTATTTTCCTGTGCACCTTGCACCTGGACATCCATGTGTACACAGCTATTCTCCCCAATTTCTAACTCAGCCAGCAAAGATAAGTCCTTAAACTCTTCCATCATCATCATAGCCAATTTAGCATGTTGTCTACTTAGAGCATCAGCAACTTTGTTTGCTTTGCCTGGTGTATAGTGTA
The DNA here is from genome assembly GCA_030765085.1 of Allium cepa. Lineage (NCBI taxonomy): Eukaryota > Viridiplantae > Streptophyta > Magnoliopsida > Asparagales > Amaryllidaceae > Allium > Allium cepa. The sequence continues at coordinate 554,556,549 of CM060931.1, read as the reverse complement.
TGTCCAAGTCATAAGCAGCTAAGAACTCCACCTATCTATGTTGCCTCATGTTTAAATCTTTTTGTGAAAATAAATACTTTAAGGACTTGTGGTCGGTGTAAAGTTCAAACTTAGTTCCTAAAAAATAATGTCTCCAAAGTTTCAAGGCATAAATCACAGCTGCTAATTCAAGATCATGTGTGGCATACCTTACTTCATGGGGTTTGAGTTGTCTGGATGCATATGCAATGACTTGGCCTTGTTGCATCAGCACTGCACCCAAGCCAAACCCACTAGCATCAGTGTATACAACTAATTCTTCATTTCCCTGAGGTACTTTCAAAATTGGAGCATTCACCAATGCCTCCTTCAACTGTTCAAAAGACTTCTCACACTTCTCTGACCAAACAAAAGCTTGGTTTTTCCTGGTTAGGTTAGTAAGTGGTGTAGAAATTCTTGAAAAATCTTTTATAATTCTCCTATAATACCCTGCCATCCCCATAATTGATCTCACTTCACTCACAGTGCTAGGCCTCTTCCATGCTTGAATAGCCACTACTTTATTGGGGTTCACCGAAATTCCTTTGGCAGAAATGACATGGCCAAGGAAATGTACTTCCTCTTTCCAAAATGCACATTTTGAATATTTTGCCTTTAAATCTTTTTCCCTCGGTCTAGACAAAACCATATGTAATTGACTCTTATGTTCTTCCACTATTTTGGAATAAATTAAAACGTCATCTATAAAAATAAGCACAAATTTATCTAAATAATCTCTAAAGGTTTTGTTCATTAAATCTACAAAGTATGGTGGTGCATTAGTCAAGCCAAATGGCATAACCAGAAATTCATACAACCCATACCTAGTGTTAAAGGCAGTGTACTTGATATTTGACTCTTCCACCTTCATTTGATGAAAACCAGATGCTAAACCTAGTCTAGAAAACACTCTTGCCCTAGCTAATTGATCAAAAAGATCATTTATTCTTGGCAATGGATATTTATTTTTAATAGTTACTTTGTTCAATTCTCTATAATCTATACAAAGTCTCAAGGAACCATCTTGTTTTTTAACAAATACCACTTGTGCTCCCCAGCAAGAATTACTGGGTCTTATAAAACCCTTATTTTCTAATTCCTCTAACTGTTACTTTAATTCTTTTAGTTCATTTGGCCCCATTCTAGTTGGCTTTTTAATCACTGGACTTGCTCCTGGAACCAAATGGATTTTGAATTCCACTGGTCTATGGTCTGGAACACCCTTAACCTCCTCAAAAACATCCAAGTATTCATTGACTATAGGAATTTCTTCAATAGTGAGTTCACTGAAATCTTTTCCCAAGTCAATCAAATGATATAATTTCTTTCCCTTAGCCACTTCACACAAAATTGTGATCCTCTGGCCTCTAAGGTTTTGCAATGATATGGTGGATGAGTCTAAGTTAATTATGGCTTTAAATTGTCTTAACCGGTCTACTCCCAATATAACACCTATATTTGGGTAGTTTAAAACATATAAATTGGAAATAAAAGTATCTCCTCCTATGTTTAATTCCACATCCACACAAATCATATCTAAAACACTAGAACTCCCTAGTGGACTTGTATATGTAATGGGGTTTCAACCAATATACAATTTAATTTTAGCATTTTAACTAATTCATAAGAAATCAAGGAGTGAGTTGCCCCAGTATCATATACTACAGCTATGGATATAGTACAAATAAATAGTATACCTTCCACTTGACTGTGATTCTCAGCATTAATCTCCACTGTGGATTTGCCTTTTCCTTCCAAGTTTGCTAATTTTCCTTGTTGTTTATACTCAGGACAATTTCCCTTCATATGCCCCTCTTTCCCACATAGATAACACTTGGAAGCTCCTCCTTTCAATTCTGGACACCTTGGTTTGATATGTCCTTCCTTTCCATATTGATGACACTCAATTTTCTTTTTGGTTTCCTTAGCTTTAATATCTTCAGTACCTTTGTTACTGACCTCTTCTTTCCTCTTATCGTAAGGGTAATGTCTTACCTTACCCTTCTTGATGTTATTATTCTTAAAATTTCTGAACTTTTCCCTTTCCTTGTCATGCTGCTCCAATCTCAAAGCCAAGTCTATTACTTGATCAAATGTCCTGTCAGCATAAGTTAACATGGCTCTGCTAAGTCCTGGGTTCAAACTTTTAATGTATCTGTCATTTTTGGATGCTTCATCTACCACTAGCATTGATCCATATATGGAAAGCCCCTCAAACTTTTGAGTGTATTCAGTGACATTTAATGTTCCTTGCCTGAGTCTAATAAATTCTTCCAGCAAAGTGGTCTTAGCTGATGCTGGTACAAATCTTGCTTCCAATATCTCCTTGAATTGATCCCAAGTGATTTCATTCTCATTTCTCCCAGTAATGATTACTTCCCACCGGCTTAAAGCTACTCCCTTCAGCTGTCTTGAAGCCACTTGCCTCTTCCTTGATCATCAAGCTGCATGTCATTGAAAATCCTATCCAATGTTCTCAACCATGCTTGAATTTCCATAATACTCTCAGTCCCTCCAAAGCTTTTGCCTCCTAAATGGGTATAAGTCTTGAGTAATTTTTAGAGCTCTTCATGGGGATTTTCTTGCTTTTGCCCTGCCCCATCCCTAAATGCTCTCACCAAATCTTGTAGATTGACCATTGGTGGTGCATTGGAGGGTCCTGCTCCCTGAATTGGGTGTCTTCCTACCATTGTTTGCTAGTAATAATTTACACAGCTGGTTAGTTTCTCTTTTTTTTAACTATGTTTTTAGTAACATAGCTCTGATACCAAATGAAATGACCCTCTCTTTTTATACCTAAATTTGTCAGGATTTTTTTTTACATGGACATTTATATATATATTTGTTAAATATATATATATATATATATATATATATATATATATATATATATATATATATATTTCCAAATCCTAGAGTCATTTTTCTTTTTATCAAATAAACAATTTTCATCCAGGATCAAAAAAATTTACCAATATAAATATATTAGTGTATTCACAAACATATGCACACACATATGAAGATGTATGTGCCCCTCTTGTTTTAATCAGAGTTATGGTAAACAAGAGGATAATTTGATTGATTAAATTTAATCAATCCACCCATAGTTCAATTTAACTCATGGAATAAAATTTCATCTGTATATATGTATCTGTATATATACATTTGTAAGACCTACATTCTTAATTTATTACTGGCTTCTCTATAAAGTGTAATTTCTAAAATCAAGGGGATTGTGTTATGATTATACATAAATTAATGATGTAGTGCTTAAGTTCTGAAAGTGATATGAGTTTTTTTAATCATTTTCTATGTTTGCTTTTCTATAGAATCTACCTTAGTTACAAACTCTTTTCTGGAATATTTTTAAGTGAGTTACCTTATTCCTATGTTACAGATCCTTCTTTCATTCAAGAATAAGGTATAAAACCTTTTCCTAATACAAATTGCATTATGAAAACATGCAGACACCTCATACATTTTCCTTATGCCTTAAACTCTTGCATGCAATTGTCATAATGAAAGAATAACCATACTGTTCATTGAGACTCAACTGTCCATATTTCCAATACTTAATCCTTCTCAAAGACACAAGATTGACTAATACATTTATAAATTATATCCATCCTATTTATCATAGTGTTCTTACTCAATTTTTCTTACAAAATCATAGATTAATTTCTACAACTTTTCAGACAGTATTCAGATTTATAACTCCTGTTACAATTCAATTCCTTAGCAAAACACTGAGCAAAACACTTAGCAAAATATCCATTCAACGGTTAGTACTTAATACAAGTTACAATTTAAAAGTACCAATACATGCAGATTTCATCATTTAAGCTCTTATCTAATTAAATTTTAGCATGCTATAATCTTCTTCTCAAAGCCTTGCTTCTACTCCTACTTAGTTGCTGCAGTCCCTGAAAATGCATTTGAAGCTGCCCCATTTTAAATGATACACCCCAGATGCCATTAGCACACTAGGGTCAGACATATGTCTGGTATGAGAAAATCCACTAAAACAATTTGTTAATCAAGTTAAAGTTGAAACATGTATATATGTATATAACTCTACCTTTAGAAAACAAATAAGTCATGTGTGCATGTTCTGTGTTATTGTGCATGTGCACACTTAAATCTTTCTTTCCAGAACCTTATGAAGATACGATACATTCATACATTCATACAGCTCAGTCAAAAATCAAATAAGCATCTATACAAAACAGAGAAATCACCAAAATGAATTAAATCATTTGTTCCCTACTCAGATTTCATTCCAGGAAAGCTCTAGTTCCTCTTTATACCAAGTTCCCTTACTTTGATATATTTATCTAGCTTGGTCTCATCTGCAATTAATGAATCAATGGACACACTGTAATGGACTAATTCACTCCATTACACACGATCTCAGGACTTAAACAAGCCATGTGTCAACTTGCATTACTCAAGAACACAAGTCATTCCTGCAGTGCTCTTGACCCTCCATTTCTTAATTAGGTTTTCTTTTTCTTTTTTTAGATAGTGACACTTTTGATTTTTCATGGCAAACCCATTCAATGAATCATTTTCACTAAAACAAACATTCATGTCATGGCATTCCACATCACTCATAAACAAATAGAGGTAATCAGGCAATTTAACATAGGTGTCTATTAAATAGGTTCTGCACATATACATATATATATTCTTGCAATTTTAAAAGGGGTATAGACAACTAACATTGGCCTATGGCTTTATGAGAGAGTTTTTTTTCTTTTTGCTATCATCTGTGCTTCAGTTTAACTCAGAATGACTAAGTTTTACTGAATCACAAAATTTATTGGCTATGTTTATGACTATTTGTATCCTCATTGAATCGAGAGCATCAGCACATAGGCAACCCTATTGCACCTCTAATTCTTTTTTTTTCAAGCCTCGGCACTTATACATAAGTATATCACAGCTCACATGTTTATAGTTTTCTGGGTTAAGCCAAAGCCAACACTACTTGCCTATATTAAACATTTAATTCTCTGGGTATTTACTTATGTTTCTAAACATTAACATATCAGAGAAATCTGGGTTTTTAAAATATATATATACTAATAATTCTTAGAACTTTCATATAATAAAACCAGCAGAACAACCAGTTAAAAATCAAAACATTTTTAACCTCTGAAATCACAGATAGACCATCACATATGAAAATATGTTTTTCTTCTTCTTCTTTTTTAAGAAAAAAAATAACTTATGAACTGGCTGCCTTCATTAGGACTTAGTGCCTTAGGTTTTGAGTGAGTTTTCTCACCTAGCTCTCTTTCACTTCCCTAGTTGATTGGTAAGCTTATGCCTTCAAACCCTTTTCTTCACTTGTTTTTATATATATATAATGTATATATATTTTTTCTCAAGAGCTATCTGGGGAGAGGAGGTTCCTCATATCACTGCTTATTTATGCAGGGTTTTTCTTAATGTTTAAGGCACTAGCTAAAGACATTTTTGCCCATCAGAAATCATGTCATTTGCATTTTATCTAAACCCAAAATCTTACCCTCCCCGGCTTAAGTTTGTGAAGAGAAAAGTGGTTATATTCTTTTGGTTATTTTCAGAAATTTTGCTTTTCCAGAAAATACTTTTCCTCTTGTCTACTAACATGCTAAAAGTGTGACTTGATTTCCATTGGTTATTACATATCTATATATCAAGTATCCTTCATAATTCTGCCTATACAAAACATTTCTCTGTTTTTATCTTATTTTCTATTTTTAGCTTTCACTTAAATAGTATGTACTTCCTTTATTTATTTATAAAAGGATTAATCCTTTTATACCTTCATTCTTTTCTTTCTGTTTATATTTAAAATATGTTTGTGTATTTTATTTTACTGATTTGAACTCTAGTACTTGATTAGCATACCTATATGTATATATATGTCTTACAGAAATAATTAGTGTACACATATATATATACATTATTTTATACTGGCACACCTGCACATGTACTCTCAAATACAATCAGTTGCATCCTTATATATATTTGCATATAGCCTTTTAAGGATTTATTTTATTTATCTGCATAAATATGTATATATTTTCCCATACACATCAACATATGTTCATTCATATCATTCAGAAATTTAGCTTCAATTCATGTGTATTCCCTGTGCACACATGTACACCCATATAGTTACACCATATCAAGCCATATCAATTTCCCTTTTAAAATTGGTTTAAAAATTATTTCAAACTTATTTATATTTTTCAAAATAAAGTCCTAAAATCTTGGGTCATTGCAATATTTCTATTTAATATATGTTTATATTTATATATATAAACAATCGTTATTATTTGTTTTTAAAAGAATAATTTGTAATTATATTAGGAGGTTATCAAATAAATATTTATCCAGATATAAAAATTTATTATCAGATTTATTTGTTCAATCTATAAATCAGTATTTTTCAATAGCTAAATCAGATATTATCAATTATCGGATGCCCAAAAATCTGGGTTTTCACATTCCTCCCCCCTTTAGTTCTTTTCATCATTGAAAAGGAACGAGGCCGGAATTAATCCAATAACTTAAAATCGGATAATTTATTCTTTGATCATTTTAAAACATTTTTAAAATCCACATAATATTATAAAATAGTTTCTATAAAAATACTTTTTATAACTTGATGTCTTAACCAGTCCATCCTTGTTCTCACAGAAATTCGGTCATACGTTGATCAGACATAGGATTGAAAATCTATAAGTACTTAGCAGACCCATTTTCAACACTTAGTGAAAATACTTGGAAATATTTTCAAAAACTTTATGAAATAGAGAAAATAATTTTGAAATAGAGGAAACATCTTTGGTGAGAATGCTTTGGAAATCATCACCCCCTCCATGGTCGCAGTTAAGTGATGGTTATGTTGCCATCCCGGCAAAATCCATAGATAGGCACTCCGCGCCCCTCGATTACGCCATGGAACCCGTCACAGATCGCAGTTACATCTCGGGTCACGTTGCCATCATGGCAAAAGTCCATGTAACTGTAGGCATCAGCTCGCTCGATTTTCGCTGCCAAATAAAACTTCACCACTCTCACATAGGTCGTAGACTACATCAGTTAAGTCCCAATATAGCCTTAGGCTCTCATGGCCTCTCAACTTTCGCTATGTAACCATAGGTCACAGTCTATCGATGTTACGTTGCCATCGCGGCAAAATCAAACGTAGACCGTTGGCTCTCACGGCACACACAACTTCCGCTATGGTCCACAGTAGATCCCAGTGACATCGAGTTACACTGTCGTCATAGCATAACCCAAATGTCTCTTTAGGCATCAGCGCCCTCGACTTTCTCTACCCACTGTACATAATCCTCAGGAACTTCAATTTGTCTGGATTTCCTCCCAGGATTCAATTTCCAGCCTCCCCTTAGGGCTTAAGGCAGACCCACCCCGTGGATCTCCTGATGAAGTTCATTCAAATGGGAGCGTCTTTTCTCTAGAGCCAATCTATAAACACTTTATACTATACACTTATAGTATCTTTCAAATCATACCCTTTATGATTTACATCAAAATCTTCTTTAAACGAAATCGATATCTCAAATCGATAGTTCTAAACTTGGCTTTTCAAATTTCCAAAATTGATTTTTTCCAAAAATCAAAAGCCCTTTCAAAATTCATAGGTTCCAAAAACCTTTTCCCAAAATCTTCTCATAAAATCCTTCGTATATATATACATATATATATATATAACTTATCCCTTCCAACTTGAAAATAACCTTTAGATCACTTATATAGATTCCCCTTTTATACTTCAAATATTTTCCAAAAACCTTTCTTCTGGTTTAGATTCAACAAGGGGAGTTTATCATATATAACCAATATATATACACATACTTCATTTTTGCCAAATCAAATATTCAAATTTGATTTTTTTTATAAAATTATTTACCATATCTCTTACCTCTCATAGAGTGAATTTCAAAAGATATCCAACTTCCATCTTTATTCATATACATATTTCTTAAAATATACTTCTCTTTTCAAAAATCATCTTTCGTTTCTTTCAAAATTTCCAATATCAATTTTATTTAAGCACGTACGATGTACACATACCATCGGTAAATAATATCAAATCCGATCGCTCACTTGATCACACAATTTCACTTTCGAACTAGTATCCTCCATCCAACTTCCTAGTGCGGACTCAGATCGGTTTTCTTGATCAGAAACCGTCATTCTCCTTGCATAGTCATAACTATGATAGAGAATTGCCAGAATCAACCACAAATCCATATCCAGGGTTCGCCGTCGAAAATCGAACGAAAAATCCAAACTCAAATCGATATACTATCTCGAAATTATATGCTCGAATCTAGATCAAATCATTATGCGAATAGAATAATATACGTACATTCAATGTATTTATCATCATTGATTTATTAGCTAAACCAATTTTTTTCTATTCACCTTCGTTTTGATTCTATTTACTCATCCACCATTGCTCCCAATTTCCATTTGGGTTAACACTTCAATTCTTATCTCAATTGGTATTCAATTATAGACATTTTGCACTCTTACCAACTTATATTAAGAAAATAGCTTGAAAATATTAAAATAGATAAGTAGTTGTAAAATAGTTACTAGTTGTTAAATAGCAGTAGAATAGTTAAGTAATTATAAAATAGTTATAAAATAGTTAGATAATTACAAAATAGTTGGATAGTTGCAAAATAGTCGTAAAATAGTAATTAGTTTGTAAAATTGATGTAAAATAGGAATTAGTTTCCAAAATAATTGTAAAATAAGTATAAGATAGTTTAGGGTTTAAAAAGAAAGGTTATATAGTAAATAACTAGGAAAATAGATTTAAAACATTTTATATTAAAATAATTTATTTGAAAAATAGTTCAGAGCCCAACTGTCCAATTCCAAATCTCCATTTCCAATCAATTCCCAATTCCCAATTCCATTAAATTGATTTAATTGTAATTCAATTTAAATTATTTTAAAACATTCATCCATAGCATCCATTTCCAATTTCCAGATCTCAAACCCATTTTGAGATCATACGTACTTCCAATTCAAATCAACCATTTAACTTCCCAAGTTAAATCTCAATTCAATTTAATCCAGTTAACTTTACCCAACTTGAATTTCCTTTTCAATTTTTTAACTTCATATTAATTATCTTTCCACTTATAAGTTCAAAAACTTATCACTTTGGATTTTCATATCACATTCCAAGGAAAATTTAAAGTTCAACACTTAGAGTTTATTTCAGACCATCTTTGATATTATATATATATCCCTTATATATACATATTTATTTCCTTTGTACACCAAGTTATACCTTAAATTTTAAACCACCCTTGGTTTTAATTCAAAATAGATTTCTTTAAAATTTTCAAACACTCTTGTTTGAAACAGGCCCTTTTCATTCAATTACATTGCAAATAGTACTACTTATTATTTCTTTTAACATTTTAAAACAAATTCCAAGTTACAGGCATAGATTTTAAAACATCATAATTTAAATCATCTTCATTTCCAATTTATATGTCATACTCACCTAAATGTTTATTTCCCTAAAACAATTCATTTTTCATTAACAAACATTTCATTATCAAGATACAATAAACATTTTAGGATAATAACCAAGGTTATCATATCTAAAAACCAATTCACTATATATTATCTTTAACCGAAAACACTTCTATAAATTCAGGATTTTAATTTTCAGTTTGGATCCATTTATCTTATTTATATAGTTTATATTATCCAATTCCTATTTGGTTGTATTTCTATTACCACTTAATTCTTAGTATTACATTTAATTCCAACAATCAACAACCAATTACCTTAATATATTTAATAACTAGAAAAATTATTTCTTTATATATCAAAATATAAACTTATATTAAAAAATCAGTTTTACAAGAAAATAACAAATACGCTCTCATATATACTGCACTCAACTTATTTTAGGGTACTGTTGACCCTATCCTTAATGATTAAACCCACCAGAGCCAAGGTTCTCTCTTAACCTTCAGCTCTGATACCAAAATGTAATGACCTGAATTTTTCGACTTCGAAAATTCTAGATTGTAAGATAAAAGCAGAAAGAATGTAGAAGAAGAACATAATAATAACATCTCACATTCCCAGCGGATCAAAATATAATAAAAAACAATAGCATTTATTCAAGAAAGTAGTAATTGTTAGATTACATACAATACAACAGAGTTACAACCATATACACATAACTGGACAGTTATATCAACCTATCCTAGACTACAATCAATACGACTCTCAAATACATAGCGGTAAACTCCATACATTCCAGCCATCCCCTCGCCTCCTGAGCTCCAGAATGTCCTAACCTGAAATGTTGTAATACTCGGTCTGACCCGAGCATTACATCAAAGTAACACCCGAGTCAGACTGGAAACCAGAGTGAGTAAACCTATCTAACATGGAATACTAATGCATAAAACTTATTTTAAAACCATTGGTAACTCGTGCCTTGTTCTAGTTCTTAACTTGCCATAGTCAAAAACACATCTTACAATCATATCTCAGCATTATTACTTAGATTAAATAGTCAAGTTTACATCATTTACTCATTCCAGTCTTTTTATTCCAAAATCAAATCCATAAGGAATTATTGTAAGTTACACATCGAAGTGGTTTCGGGTATTTACTAATACCCGATTCCGATCTCTTCGAATTCAATGTTATCTTAACCCAAGTTATTCAAGTGAAATACAATTCAAACTTAATTACAGGGTGTAACTTTGCACAGCAATTCATCTCGATAGATAACCACATTATCACTATTCAATCCAATCATATCACAAAACATTTCATATCAGAAATATCAAATAATCCAAGGCATTCAATATCATTTAATCATCCATAAGCAAGATTAATTTGTCACACCCTTTCTAATTAATTTAAATAAATTAAATTAATTACTTCAATCATCTTGAAATCCTGCTCACCCAATATTAATTAATTACAAACCAATTAATTAATCATTCTTAAATTATTATCTTAATTACATTAAGTTATTAGCCTTAATTATTGCACAAGTAAATTAATCTTCAACCATTACATTTATTACATTGATCCTTAATTAATTACCCTAATAAATTATTCTTACATTGATCAATTATCCTTTAATTAATCATATTCATTAATTAACCCTTTAATTAATTTCCTTAATTGATCAGTCCTTTAACTAATTACACTAAGCAATTAATCCTTAATTGCTTCCATTAAGTAATTACCATTAAATAAATCACATTTAATCATTACCCATTAATTACCCTCCTTAATTAATTACATTAAGCAATTATCCTTTAATTACTTTCATTATTATCACTAATTAATTTCATTAAGTACTTAACCTTTAATAAATTAATCAACTTTTAAATTAATTACCTTAATTAATAAATCAATCTTTTAAATTGGTTACACAAATTAGTTAACCTTTATTAATTATCTTAATAATTAAATTAATTAATTATTTCCTTAACTGATTACATAAATCAATTTAACCATCCCTAGTACATTAAATAATTAACACTTTATTAAATTTCATCATTTAATTCACCTTTGAAAACATATAGGATTTTAACTCATTATATAAGTTACCTAATTACAACAATTTGAAACATTTGAAACATTTAAAACATTGGAAACTCATTTAAACTTGCTAATGCTTTTTTTTCAAAAACTTAGTTTACAGTTTCTTTGAACTTACACATATTGTTAAGCTTATAATACTTGATCACAACAACTCACACAGACCTGGGCCAGGCCCATACAACTCCCGAGACTACCCCGATAATTCTCACGTCATACCTCTACTTCGAGTCGTACCTCGATTTGCCACGAGCCCGACCCGATAAATCCTCGACTTCCCCAAAACAAAAACAACCCAGACACGTTTGTGCACGTGTGAACATGCACGGCCACTCCGGTCACCACTGGACATCGTCGAGGTCATCGACAAGTCGTCCTTGCCAAGCACGACCATCTTCTCTACCCAGAACACTCAACTACGACGGCAATCAAAAATCGAGCTACACGATGAATCCTGGAACCCAAATCCCGGTTAATAAACACCTTACCGTTGATAACCCAGACCTCCAGCATCCATGCCACCATAACTACAGCTTCATCGTCGACATATGCGGCATTTCCACCAGGACCGATCATCTCCTTATCACCCCAGACCTCGTTAATGACCCATCTTCATCGACAATCCATCAGGTTCATTAAACCCTACATCATCGATTTGTTGCCGCGATGGTGAAGGATATTCACCCCGACCATTTTTCCACCATCCTCGATCCACGATCCACCTTCAGCTCGAACCCAGACCTCTCTGAGTTCCACGATCGCCTGAATTCGAACAAAAAATCAATTCTGATCATCCCTCAGGTCCTCACTAACTACAAGCTTAAAATTTTTGATTTTACCCTTAAAAATCATCGTTTCCAAAATCGATTCAGATCATATACTCAAAATTTGAGATTTAACTACTTCAAATTTCGATTTGAATTGACTTACCACTGTAAATTTCAATTTTTTTCATAATTACTTCATGGGTATACTTGAAACAACTTTTATAAATTGAATTTGAAAATTACAAACAATTTTCTTTCAAAGATCCTAGCACAAAAGTATTTATACAAGGAGTTGTTGATTTTTTTTTATTTAGTTTTGTTTTTACAAACTAAGAACAGAGATATACCTATACATAGAGACATGCAGATCCATATTCACACTCATATATACATGCAATCATCTCTAACAAACATGCAAAATATACTACTCATCATAATTTCAAAGATTATCTCATGCAAACACATATAAACAGATTAATCTTTAGATACAAGTTTACTCACCTGTAAAAATATGTTTGAACAGAGCTTGTATCAGTTTTTAAATTTAAAAACTTGAATTGTTGTGATCTTTGAAAGCTTGTTATTGGGAAAAATACTTGAATGCTTGAAACTGAGATGATCTGGGCTTTTGATTACAAGTTGAAGCCTGCCTTGTTTTGGTGATTTCAGGTTGTTGAAATGTAAACAGGCTATAGATTTTACTTGAGTTTGAAAATGGCTTACAGGCTTTTGTTTTGATTTCTTATGGTTTGAGAAATGCTTGATTACAGGTTTTGTTTTGAATTTTCTCTAATTTGTATAATGATAGGAAAAGAGAAGTGAAGAGGTGAGATATATGTTTATATAGGCTTAATTAGGATTTATTAAAAATAAAAGAAAAAAATGGGTGACACTTGTTTATTCATCTAACATTTGTCACTAGCAAATGGTTATCATCTTACACATGTTATTAAGATGATATCATAAATTAACACTTGTCATTATGCAATTTTAAATTATTTAAAAATGTTAATAAAAAGCTTTTGTATTTAATTGCCTAATTAATAAATGCTTTTCTTAATTTATATAAATAAAATCTTTTGAAGAAAATAATATAGAACCAATTATATTCTAAATAAAATCATATATAATATAATTTTTAAATCCAAAATATTTTAAGATATTTATCTTTTGAATTTCCAATTCAAATTCAAATTCAATTTAAAATCCAATTTAAAATTAACTCAAATATATATTATATTTTAAACAAACACAAATTCAATTTGTAAATAATAATTCTATTTAAAAAACTATATATATATATATATAAATATATATATATATAAACAATCATTATTTTTTGTTTTTAAAAGAATAATTTGTAATTATATTAGGAGGTTATCAAATAAATATTTATCCAGATATAAATATTTATTATCAGATTTATTTGTTCAATCTATAAATCAGTATTTTTCAATAGCTGAATTAGATAATTATCCAATTATCTGATGCCCAAAAATCTGGGTTATCACATGGAGATAGTTCATTGTTGGTCGAATTCCATCCATAGTGAGGTTATACTCCTCATATCGAGTTCTGGTTGGACTTTATGGAATATTGAGTGGTCGAATTGCACTCATCTATTTGTTTATTCTCATATCTACACTTTGGGGATAAGAGTTTGTTAGCGGGCAGTTGAACCATGCCCAATTTGTATTTATACTTCAATCCACACTGGGGGGCCAGAGTTATTTCTCGGGCGGTCGGTTCACACCTGATTTATGTTTATACTCCAGTCCGCACTCTAGGGACTTAGAGTTGTATCGTGGGCATTCGGTCTCCATCTAATTTATGTTTATACCCCATCCCACACTCTAGGGACTTAGAGTTGTTTCAAGGGCAGTCGTTCTCCGTCCGATAAATGTTTATACTGCAGTCCACACTCTGGGGATATAGCTGTTTCACGGTTGGTCGGTCTCTACCCTATTTATGTTTATACTCCAGTCTGCACTCTGGGGACTTGGAGTTGTTTCGTGGGCAGTCGATCTCCACCCAATTTATGTTTATATTCAAGTCTGCACTCAGGGGACATAGAGTTGTTTCGCAGGCGGTCGGTCTCCACTTTCTTTACGTTTGTACTCCAGTTCGCACTATGAGGATTTAGAGTTGTTTCATGGGCGGTTGGTCTCCACCTGATTTATGTTTATACTCCATCTACCAAGTCGAGGTAAGAGTTATCGATTGAATGGTCAAATCATGTTCATTCATGTAATGAATTCTACCCCTAACTTCAAGGATAGAACTTGACAAGTGAGATGATCGATTCGTATCTGCTTGGTGGTTTTAGCTTCTTTTGTCAAGTCAAGGAAAGGAGTGATGGATTGTTGGATCACATCCATGCCTGGGTTGGACGGTTAGGTCACATCAACCTCAAGCTGCAGTCATGTCCATGTATTGAGGATGGTGTTTGATGAGTAGGCAGTTAGTCATGCCTACTATAAGTCGAGCTTTCGAACTGCCTCCTGTGTTTGAGGCAAGAGTTAATGTGTGGATGATTGAACCGCATCCACTTTAGTTGGACCTCTATCATGTTGAGCTACAGGAGAGGCATAAGTATTTTGGCGAACTTCATGTATGAGTTGGGGAGTAGATGGTTGGGTTGCATCCACTCCAAGTCTTTCTTTGGTCTACAAGTCAGGCATGGAAGTTGATGAGTGGACGATTAGCTGTGTCCACTTTTTGCTAGATCCTGACCTTTTAGGCCTTTTCCATTATGAGTCCTTGGTCCTAAGTCAGGGGCATATGGTAGCTGACGAGTGGTTGAATCACGCTTATCTTGATAAAATTCCAAAGGTCCGATCATGGTCAGTAGACATGGCTGCCGCCTAACTCTAAGTACTTGGTCATCTGCATCGTTTGAAAGTAGATTAGTTCAAGTTGTTCTTAGTTTACAACACAATTGAAATTGAAATTGAAATAATTCAAAGAAGATAGAAATAAATCTCATTGATAAATGAAGCAATTTCGTATGCTCGTTATTCCACTTTTTCCAAGCCCTTCTCAACTGGAAGTCGACCATGGGTGTCTAATTAATAATCAAAGTTCTTTATTGATAGGGGTCGGACTCACTACTCACTATTCCGTGGGGCTAGTGCATAGTGTCGAAACTTTCCTTCCCGAATCATATTTTCGATCACATCTAGGAGGTGTTTGCATTTGCTAGTGTTAGGACCTTGTGCATCTTGGAATATACAACATTCCTTAAATTTTCTCTAGGCTGGTGGACTCTCTCGAAGTTGTTTTCCAATAATGCTTCGAGTCATATGCCTCTAAGCAGATGTTTTTGATTGAATCATTCAAAGGAGTATATGAGTCAAATATTAAGATTTAGGGTTGTATCCTAAAATTTGAGTCCTCATTAAGGCATCATCATTTCTCTTGTATTGAACCCCTCCAACCATCGGGCCTGCATTATTTCCTGTCAATGTTAGTCTCACAGCCTCCTTGCATAAGCATTGATTTGCTTTATAATAGAAGTGATCCAAAGTCATAAGAGTCTTTCCAACTAACCAATCGCTGAAATTCAACTTGGGGTCTATTCCACTTATCAATGCCATTAGTTTAATATCCTCGCAAGGAGTGTTCACTTTTGTGAAGGCGTCATTGAATTCATGCAAGAAGTCTTTGAGCAGCTTGCATGGCATTTAGAATGATTTGGATAGTGACATTGCATCCTAGGATATCTTGCTCATAGAATGTCTTCAACGAAAGGGTTCTAGTGGGGGGAGATGATCTGATCATCGTCAGTCTAGTCTTGGCTATATGTAACAAGCCGTCATACCATAACTACCAAGTCAGGTGTTTGGAAGTTGGTAAGTTGAGGGCAGTCGCAATCTACCCTAGGAGCTTGACCCAGTAACTGATCCTTGTTTATGTCTCATCGTCTTAGTTCTCCTTCCTCTGGGAGTACCGTTTGAGTAGCAGTTCCTTGTCCATTCATTAGCTGCAATTCAGTAGCTGCTGCTTGATCCTCTATGCCTCGATCAGTCATAGGACGTAAGGAAAGTGGATATAATATACCATCTTTAAGTTGAGTTCAGAATCCAGAATACGGGGGCGCTACGCTGCGGCATGAGTTCGAAAACGGACTCTCGTTCATCCTTTCTATTGGACTTTCCTTCTTTTTCCTTTACTTCTAACCTTCCCTTATTAAGAGTATATACTAAAAATTCGGGTATCCACTTGTGGTAATTAATACACACCTTTTTGTGGGAACTTGCTCTATCTTTTTCACATCTTACTTCTGAATGCTTGAAACATATAGATACTTGCTTCCCGTTTGTCTGGATGAAATATATGTCTTCAATCGATAATTCGTCAGAGTCCATAGTCATAAGGTAGCCAAACAAAGGAGTCAAGTAGCATCCATCTTTCAACGTCCTTCTATATGTTGCGCTCATGCTCTTCTTGGTTAACGCCTTATGGTATGGCTTATACCCAATGAGGTAATGTGACAACCGCCCTGCACCTACGATGCAGAATGCTTGTCAAAGGAAAGAAAGGAGTAAAGAAGAAGAAATAGAAGAGAAGGGAAAAGTAGAAAAAAGAAACATCAAATAATAACATAACTTTTAGTATATATCACATCAAATCATATAAACTATAATAGCCAACATAGATATAAAATAGTCGAGACAGAATTAATTAAGTGATCCAAATATCAAAATACAGATACACAGAGTTATACATCGTATAATAGAGTTTATATAAGTGATAATCAACTCAACTAACAAACTGTCTCCAATAATAATAAATCAACACTTTCAAGGCTCTACAATATCACACAGCAGAATGAATAATAATATATCCAAATATAAATATGAGAACACTTTGCCTCCTGCGAATCTATCTGAACAACTCCAAGTGTTGTTTACCTGCTATCTAATCTACTCATTTAAGAGTACTCGAGATAGTAAGAAGCAAAACATAAAAACTCGAGTTAGACAAGTGTCTAGTGTGAGCGATAAATAATCTCAAAATTCTATAAAGTCGATATAGTATATGGAATAGAGGGTATACTAATCATACCTGACATGTCCCTACAACCAAAGAGTTAGCACATAACATCAACAATATGCTACTCCATAAATGTCATAAACGGTACTTCATAATCAATAAACTATCCAGGTGTCTGGGTATCTCCATCTGAAATACCTATTCCATACTAAGTAATAGTCAGGGGGACTAGGTATTGCTATGCCCAATACCAACTTCGTGTTACATCCCTAGAGTGATAGGTGACTAGTGAAACCATAACAAACATATAATCCATCAAACAATGCAAATTGTCACTCATTGTGCTCTAGATCTATGATAACCCGTATGGACATTCTTCCACCAAGGATTAGTGAATAAAAATCTCAATTTTTAGTTGTACTTTCTTTAGCCTAAAGCTGGTATTAGAACCAATTTTCCGATTCAGGGTATATAGATCCATTCTTCCGATCCGAGGTAGCAAATCGACATACACATGGGTATCCCCAAAAAACCCATGCTTTGAGTGCAAAAGAAAACACTTCGAGTATCAAAGATCTTTAGCATGCATCTCCATGCTCTTCTTTGCTTCATCCATTTCCACGATTGAACCATTCTATATTCCATCAACTAATCACCCTCGAAGAACCGCCCATGGGAAATCATCATGATGCCTATAGACAATAAGCCTTTAATTTCAAAACCTAACTCTATGCATCACCGAGCTACTCATCCGAAGTCATGAAAATGTCAACCTTGGAACCTAACTCTACGCACTGTCGAGCTACTCATCCCAAGTAATAGATCATCATGTCGAGAACATCAAATTGTCGGGATCATCGAAAGTACTCGTCGAAGAGCAATATCATTAAGACATAGAGTCGGCCACACAAACCATCATATCAAGCACCTTAAAGCCTCCTTACTGTCCTATCAAAGGTCGACCAAATTGACCATCATAAATAGCGATGGATACCGACCACTCTATGGTGGTCAATACCTACCATTCTGGTCCTGTACTTAGCCAAAAATGGATAAGTACTAACCAACTAAAAACATCCAACATCCATCTTGATGTCCGAAGCACGTCCAAATCCATCGTCTTCCATCCTCAGATGCGTCGGCATACGTTCCAACATTCTCTTACAACTTATCCCATTTTTTGGGATTTCGATCAATGGGACAAAACCCTAACGCATGAAATATTCCCTAATGCTGGATTGCCAATAAATCAGTGTTTTCAACCTAACAATTAAACTACCATACATGCATCCAACAAGCATATAAATGTCCATAATAATATACATATATAATATGTATAACCATCCATATCAACCAATGTGGGAAATAATGTAAGTAATAGCTTAAGCCTAGTAATTCCCTAACACATCGATGGAAAATAAGTGATATTGTCTATAAATCATTTTAAAATAATTTTATTTTCTTTCATAAAAATCTAGTAGATATATAAGTATAGGAAAATCACATTTTAAAACCAAAAATCATTCCCAAGCATCGATCTAATACTATACAACCAATCATAGTATAGCGAGAAACAATTTCACTCACCATATCCAAATTTAGACAAACTAGCGCCCCTTCTAGAGCTCTCCATCATGAGCGCAATGTAAGAAACCATGTTTAAAATGGACTTCGTATGTAAATGATATAGCGTATATAATATTTGAGATTAATTTAACAATTAATTCGCTTTAATTTTAATTAACTACAACTAAAAACCTTATGATTAACTTAATCCTTCTTCTTCAACAAATTTGCTCTACTGTTCATGCATACTCAACCAACCCAAACCGTGTGCATCCTTCGTAGTGATATGGATCTCTATCACATGAAATCGAATGTTGTTGGCGCCATTGTGTTCCCCTTCGAATGCTCGACCTTCCAACACCATCGCCTTGGACTCCAATACCTCGAATCAGATCACGATCTAGGCTTTCGACCCACTGCCCCCTCTGTCACGATCACTAATATGCTACCGAACCTCCTCGAAACATCATCGTCAACACCCCTCTCCATCTTGAAGCCAATTCCAGCCTCCTTATCCCCTATATCCGACGATGCCGCTTGCTAAATCAAAACCTAGTTTTGAATGCCTTGGCTCGACCATCACCAAATGCGCCCAAATTTAACCGTAGATGCTCCTCGTCCCAAAGACTCTAACAAATCGACTAGCATGATGTATTGTTAACTAAATTGCCCGAAATGAAATATGGAAGGCAGCCATTTTCTAGAGAAGGAGATGGAGATGAACAGTAGTTGGCCAATAGGAATTTAGGCTTTAGGTAATATATACTAATATAATAATTCTTTCATTTGATTTTCTCCAATAAACAAGCGTCCATTTCGAGCTCGTTTGGTCAACCGGTGCGTCCGATCGCTCTAAAACTCATTTGCATGCATCATCTCATTTTTCTAGTCCCGATGGTATAAACTTCATCACTATCCCTGAGTGTGCTTCGGGATGATAATTTCATCATAAGAATATGGTTTGTTACAGGTAATCGAGGTAAGGGTATAAATTTAACTCCATACATTCTTCCAACTCATAATTGCCTCATCCATCTTTTCATAATATGGTCGCAAATACTTCTTTGGTCGGAGAGTTTGGCATATAATATATATATCTATATATATATATATATTATTGATGCCAAAAGATGAACATCAACACCCAATAGAATCTAGTAGAGATTAAATGAAGAGTAAAATTAAAACAAAGCAAAAATTATAAAGGAACACATGGATATTTATAATGGTTCAGCAACTTTTGCCTACTTTCACTTCATTTATTTTTATTGATCTTCCACTTAATTATGTTATAAGAATGTTTGGATCGGCTAGGATCCGTTAGTACAAAAGTGAAGAATAATAAGGGTAGAGCCTCGGCAGAGAAAGTAGGATCCCTTTTCTGATGTGATGCCTTCTGTATTTATAGAGGAAGATGCGCATGGATCGGACTGAAATTTTGGTAGAAGGTTTGGAAGACCAAGAAGAGGCTACCCAAAAAATTTACAAACCCATCGAGGCCCACAATAGGGAATAGTACCGATCACTATTAATGCAACCAAATGGGCTGATCTCCTTATGAGTGATCCCCTATGATGTTAGCTACTTGCTCTTCAAATTTCATGCAATTATGATGTACGGTTTGTGAGATATCATATTTTCCGTAAAGCAGTGTTGCTTGAATTCTAATTTCTACAGATCCTTCTAAAGGGAGTTATGCCGATCCTTTCAGCTTCCTCCCATTAGAATGAGATCCCTGGGGTTGTTCCACATGTTGTATTAATCTTGTACTCCAAGTTTCATGTTGATAGCATGTGTAGATTTTGAATTACTGACCGATCATCACTGCAAAATTGAGTTGTGGAATCGATATAGTATGATCCATAGTATTGAATATGGATCGTAAATGATCCATTTTTGGGGAGTAGTGAGCTTTCATGCTTCTACTTCATATTACCATCTATGCTATATTTTTGAACCCCATAATAATCACTCTGGGTAGCTGGCCTTGATGAAAGTCTAGTCTAATTTGTCCAGTCAGTTCTGATATAGCCGGATCAAAATGCTGAAATAACATATATATATATTTATATTTAAATATATAAATATAGGTAAAAATACTAATATATTCTCTTAGCATATCTTAATTCCTATAATTGACTAACCTATGCTCTGATACCAAACGTAACAACTCGCACCTTTATAGGCTCGAATTTATACTAAATCAAAACCCAAGTCCATTGGGACACAAATCGTTGATTTTAGTAACCTGTAATAACATAAGTATGTCAAAGAGGGATAAAAAGAAATTCACCACGGATTTGAAATACATATGTCATAAGTACCAACTAAGGCTACTACATTGGAATCAATAATATTCCTTGGATATCTATTTGCCTTGTCAGTGCCAAGCATGAATGAGAAGACTTCACTATCTATCGTTCCCGTCTTACACTAGTTGCCTATCCGTTTAATTCTATCGTTTAAGTTATGATCAGTGCAGTTAAAGCCCGCTAAAGCCCCTTAAAATCCCTACTATAGCGCATAGCGCTCTTTCACCTCTATGCTTTTTCAATATATCGCTATTAAACAGTAAACTCGTTTTAAGACCCTCTATTTTCTGCTACACCTGCTAAATCAAGATTTTTTAGCACCCACTTTAGCAATATTAATATAAAAAAGTTGATTTGACTAGTTCTCTTTTAAACCAAATCAACAACGTTAAGGTAAAGATCTAGTTTTAAAGCATAAATATTCAATATAAGTTAGAAATCTATCGTTCTCACCAAATATGGGCTGCAAAAATCATGATATTCTTCGGTTTTGTTATATAGCATTAAACAATATTTCATTTTCCTACACAAATGATGTGATAATGAGAAAAAAGTTAACTTTAAATATTTTATTTATATCTAACAAAGCCTTTTGCACCTTGGTTATTTTCCGCTATATCCTCACTTTATCCCCGTTATAATCTTTTGCACCTTCATCGCTATAGAACTGCTAGGCGCTTTAACTGTACATGTTGCAATAAGGATGGGATCAAAACAACATTCTGGTGATTGGAAGATTTACATGCTTTATCTATAATACCAATTTATGCCGATTGGTTTTAATTTAAATGTTATGTCTATTATTTATGGCTAATCTACTCAGTCCTATGTGCAAGTGTAATGTGCCTAACCTCCTAAGAGGTATGTGGATATACATATATATCTAAATGTTGTACTACCTAATAACCCTTGCTGCTTTCTACTTCTTAAATAGGAAGGAGGTAGACCCAACAGTCATTTAATACTCCAACCTCAAAGCAATCCCTCCATAATATAATCGCTAGTCAATTGATTCTAGGTACGAAGATCGATGACCCTTTAATACGGCTTAATTATTTAATTATCGTATATCAATGCATCTTAAAGATTCATTTAAGGGTTAACAAGCCTACCTCCAACAAATAAACATCTAACTAATTAATGTTTAAAGTTTGTGCATATCTCATATGGATTCTACACTAGTAGGAAGAGAAATCCGTCCGGCATAACCTGAGTCTTTGCTACCACCCGCATGGGACCGCTGGTGGTCATAGCTTATATGCCAACCTTACTACTCAATGCCAGTTCAATAACAATACCGACGTAGCCAGCCGACCTAAAACAACCGAAATCTTTTTAAAACTTTCCTAACGTAAGTCAAGGAAAATGCCCATCTGGTTACCTAATACCTCTTTTCAAAAATGAAGCAGACCCTATTTCTCTAAAAAGTACTGGCTCTTTAGTACTTCAAATCCAAGATGAACCATTGGTATATTTTCCCTTATATATACGCAACAGCATATCCCTCTTCCATAGGTCCAATGGTTGGAGATATCCTACATCATTAGTAAGTACACACAACTTTTGATAGTCTCTAGGTAAAGAGCAAACTTCTATTATGAAGGCCAGAGTGCATCGGTCCTTTTGGCATTGGGTCCAAGACTAAACCCGAAGCAGGAAGCCATGACAATGATTGGAGTAGAGATGGCATAGAAGGTGTGAAATTAGTAGTGGGGCCTAGTGTAAAGATGACATTAAACTATGAAAGCAGCGGGTGCTAACCTGTAAGTTATGAGAGAAAGAAAAACAGGCTAGAAATGTTAATAGGCTATATCTAGAGCTTCATAAAGTCTAAGGAGGTTAAGGAAATACGTCCAGGAGAAGAATTAAAGGGTGGTGAGACTGCTATCATCTACTTCTCTTTGTGGGTTGTTGGAAGAGTTGGGAGAGTAGAAGGAGATGATGGTTGTATGAACCTAAGGTCCTCGAGATTGTGCCCTTTTGGGTTTTGAAGCAGAAGTAATAGTGGATGTTGTTGTAGTCGAGCTAGGAGCAGTAGAGCCATGCAAGGACAACCTAGATATGATAGAAGTGACAGCCTTAGAGCTGGTTATCGAAGGAGTATCATCTTTTGTTTAACATTCCTAGGAGATTGGAGCAGTGTTTTTACCAAGTCCTTATAGCTAGACTAGGTAGGAACCTCAATGGGCACCTGGACGAAGGTGGAAGCTTTGGGCATATTCTTTATGCCCCCATTCTTAGAGCCTCTAGATCATCATCATCGAGTAGATCGATCTTGAGTTTCTCTTCATCCACTTGGCCATTGAATTCTAACTCTTGTTTTAAAATTTCATCCCAAGCCCAAAGTGCTAAGGGATATTTTTCTTCAAACCACTTCAGGTCTTTAAATCTAATGATATTAATGTAGAAGCCCAACAATGTGGTCATGATGACTTCTCTAAGCTCTTCTTTTCATTGGCTATGGTGACTTCAGCTTCTATTTCTTTAATGACGCCCTAAAGGGCATTCTTTTATTCCTTGGCTTGAATGCTTGAGTTTGCATGCCTTAGTAAGGGCCAAGGCATCCTCCTTTCCTTTTCTTTCTTTGACCACCTTGGTCTGCAAGTTTGTGAGGGAGAGCGATTGAATATCAACTGTGTGTTGGAGCATGGCTTTGGCTTTGGCAAATTCATTGCTATTTACATAGGTATTCTTCGCTTGCTCTTCCATCGTATTTAATTTGTGCTTCATGACCTTAACCTCACCTTGATGTTTCTTTTCAGGCTTCTTCATTCCCTGACCTTAATCATCTTTTCAGCTTCACCAAGCTGTTTAATGTTAGTTTGAATGATTCTTTCTCCATTATTCTTTTTAGTCTTGAGTTTATGGAAAAGGACTTGATTGGCCTTGGTTGTGTTGAACATGGCATGAGCCAACCTTTTTCATATGTAGTATTGGTTGATAATGTTGTTGACAATAACCATGACTTGTGTTGTTGCATTCGAAGGAATGTTCTTTAAGAGTTAATCAAGCTTAACCTCGGTGAAGCAAAGATGTGGAAAAGCACATTGCATCTCTATAGAGCTGGACTCACAATTGTGGGTAAAGCAGAGATAGCCTATGTGGTTGGGTCTTGAGAGGTAACCATTTTTCCATGCCTTTGGAAAGAAGCAGGAGTACCATAATGGACAGGCTAGGAGGCTGATTTGGATTTATAGAAGGAGGCCATTAATGCTTATTGAGGAGGAGGTGCGTGAAAGGGGGTAGTTGGAGCTATTGACATTGGTGGAAGAGGTTCGGACCTTCTGGAATGATGGTCTTGAGATTAGAGAAAAGGAGAACGCTTACGTGAGGGAGAGCCCGAAAACCTCTTAGAGCCAAAGCAATCTCTAATGTCCCGGTTGACCCAAAAGATCTTTCCCTTTCCTCCTCTTCCCTTCTTTCTCTTTCTTTCCTCATTTCCCTCTCTTCTTCATATTCATGTCAATATTGTGAAGAACTAGAGTACCGATGAATGGAGTAGCCAAATTCCTTCCAAGACATTCATATAGAGAACATCCTTTGGTACCTGAAAAGAAAAGAACTAAATTAGAGCGTGGAATTAGATAAGAATGTGTGCAGAGTGAATGTTCTTGTGATTCTTTGTGTCGTATGGAGCGTTGATGTGTCCTATTGATTCTACGAAGCATGCTCGTGGGTTGAGCGATCATAATAACCTCCTACGTGGAAGTATAAAGCACATTGGTACCAGAAAGGAAGTCATGAGTCATGAAGTCGATAATGTCAAACTCTAGCCTTATAAAACCAGGAACATAGTCAAGATGGGATAAGCCACCGAAGATGTCCTCAATAGTCAAATGAGGGAAGAATCCTCCTGTTAGATCCAGTTGGGGCTCGGTCGTCAGCCTTGTTGTCTTGATTTTGATTTTTAGGGCCCTTGGGGCAGGTGGAGTGGCCTCTCCCTTAGGAGCAGTCTCCGTGGTCGACTCTCGCTCATTATCTTCCTCGTTGCTATCATCCTCTTCCTCATCGTCTCTCTCTTCTTTTCCCTCTCCTATGTCTTCTCCCTCTTTTTCTAGCTATCCTCTTATTTCTCCTTCTTCTTATTCCTCTCATTTTCCTAATTGAGATGCTATAGACAACCTATACCGCGTTTCATCATAAGGCACGAGGGTGGAGGGTCATCCGGTTGATTGGCTTGAGAAATTCTAGGAGTAGGAGGCACAATACCTCCTCTTTGACTGTTGTGCAGCAGCCAAAAGGTGACATGGTCGAATAATGGTAAGGAGGTTTGTTGTTTTCCTCTCTTTATTCAAGACGTCTGTTAAGAGTTTGTGCTAGAGCAGCATTCGTGACTCTTTGAAGGATATCCATAAAAAGGATATCCATAAAAGAAGGGGTAAAGGAGATTTACAAACTTTGAACAAAGTAAACTCTAATTGAATGGATTTTTTAGGCTTGGAACTCACGCCTAAAGAGCCACTTTTAGGAGAGCCCAGTTATGCATCAGACGATGAAGTATACTTCTTTGAAGCGGTTGAGTTTGTTCTAGAAATCGATTATTATTGGATAGCCATGGTATGACTTCATAAAGGTAAGGGATGGGTCACCAGACCTCCTTTTGAAATCATAGAGGTATCGAATATCTTTGAAAGTTGGCACCCTGCCTAAGTTAGGAGCAAGCCTGAGGAAATGAAGCATCAACCATATGAAGCAGTTGAATGATGGAATAACTCCAGAGAGTCATGTGTATCTGTTGCAATCTGTATATCCTTCTCAAGGATTCAGTATAAGAGAAGTAGGTATTAGTTGCACTTTATGGAAGCATTTGTTGTACAAATGCATCTATAGACCTTTCTCCTCCAAAAGAAACGCATCCAAAAGCGAATTTGATCTTAGCAAACAATGGCCATTGATTTTTTAGCTCCCGTGCTTTTTTAGTTTCACACTGTCTATTTTTCGTTTCCCTCTTCTTACTCCTTCCATAACCCTAGTTCTCATCTGCAGCCACGTCCACTACTACCCCTGTAACGACCCTGAATTTTGAACAATTTAAAAATGAAGATATTTAATTAATTTTAAATATTTGAGATAATTTTAAATTGAATTCCAATAAAACTATGAATTGACGATTAAATTTTTGAATTTAATCTATTTAAAGTTGAATAGAATTTGAATTTAACTTTGAAGTTTGAAATTGAATATGGGATTTGTATTGAAATTCAAACTAACGACTTAGAAGAAAAATAGTTTGGATTTACGAATTATTATTTATGAAAATTTATAAATGGATGGTTAGTTTAATAACATTTTTCTTTAACTTAAATAAATGAATAAAATTTTAATCAATATAAAATAAATTGAGAAACACGTTAATATAAATTTGTGCTTGATAATTGAACTTCAAAACGTTTATAAGTTTATTTAAAGAAAAAAAATTTATACAAAACAAAATTTAATTCAAAATAAAAATAAAAATAAAAATATATATATATAATAAAATAAATAAAGAATATACTAGTTAAAATTTTAACAAGATTAATCAAGCAAAATATACAAAGCAAAAATTGCATTCAAAAAGAAAAAGGAAAAAAAATATAAAAATAAACATAATAAAATAAGAAGTATACGTTACCTTACTTTCATCATGCCGATACCCATTGCTCCATACCCAAATTCACGTCGCCTTCTCCCATAAAAACACGAAGCCCCCAATTCATTTCAAAACCCTAATCAGATAATCAAACGCGAAAAGAAAAAAAAAATGGCGTCTTCGTCTTCGATTCCTCCTCTTCGAAACTAGGGCTTTCGTTCGTCTTCGATTCTTGCTTCGACTCGCGTGCTCCTCTACAAAGCTAAGGTGAGTACTTCGGTACTCACATCTAATTCAACGTTTTAATGATTGCTTGCTTGTTAAATTTCGCAACTTTGGATTTCTCGATTTATTGATCCTCACAATTTTGAAAGCTTGTGGACTTCGGTCCTTTGATTTGATAAAATTAGCTGCTGCGATGAATTTTTCTGGGTTTATAGTTCGAATTTCTGGAAATTAAATTTTGTGATTTTGTTTGCTTTGACTTCGGTCTTGATTCTTTTTACTTGGAATTTCTTTGTGAATCCATATGCTTGCTTAATAGCCCACGGTTTTGCACTGCAGTTGCTTTCGACAGTAAAACTTGATTTTTGATGATATGCTTATTCCAGTTTGTGTAGTTCCTTTTGATGGACGAGGATCTTGTCATTGGCAAGTGAGTTGAATTGTTTTGTTGGCATCGGCATTGACCTTTAACCGTTGAGTGCTGCGGTGCCATATCTACGGTGCCCTCACTCCCTATTGCCGGTTCTGTTACCTCTCAGGTTGCAATTGTGGTTTCTATGGAAGTAATTATGTGATTTCCTGAGTAATTGATGCATGTCTGTATAGATACATATATATATTCACCTTTGTTCTCTGTTAAAACCCAAAACTGTGAGTAAATATCTAAATTTAAATCTTAAGTAGGTTGATCTGGTTGCTTGAGTAATTGATGTGATAATGATGCTTGTTGTGATATTTCTGCATACATATATATGAATGAGTTAATATGTGTGCATGTTAGTTTCTTTCTAGTTTGAAACTATGGGGTATAAAATAGATTCAAAATCAGTTAGTTGCTTTCCTGGTTGGTTTAAAGTTGAGAACAGATGCTATTTGATATTTGTTTTTTTTTAAAAACTAATAAGAACAGATACTATCAAGTTGTGATTTGTTTTAACTGATGAGAGCAGATGCTACCCAATATTTGTTTTGTTTTGCTGCATGTTTTGTGATTTGAAACTGCTACCATCATTTGCACTTGTGACTGCACTTCATATATATATGCATTTATGTATGTATATATGAGATTGTTGTCATCGTGACACGATCTTCTGTCTATTGGACAATTTTGTTTTGCTTACTGTTCCATGGATTGGGCATTTATTTCATAGCTCCACTTGAAATTGCACTGCCTATGTTGCCCTATTGTATTCATATTTGTAGCTCCTGTGCTTTGTTGTTCCACGGTTGCATTTCGATTGCTTCTGTTGGTTCATGATATTTGTTTTGGGTATGACTGTCTTTGTGCACTTGTTGTTGAACTGTAAGTTGCCTTAAACTTTGAATACTTGGGGTAGTTGCAACTTCTTTTGCTGAAAATTGTACCCTTGTTATTTTATTGCACTGAGTCAAATTCTCATGTGCACTGATGCATTTATTTTGTTGCACTGTGATTTATCATCATGGATGTGATTTGGTCTTCGATTTCTTTGCATTGCTGCTAGCTCTGGGTTCTTTAACCACTCTGGTTTGAATACTTGGTTTTGATTTGGCCTGACAGTGGCATATGTAGTTGTAGTGTTTCAGTGCTTAACTTGTGTTGTTCAGTTGAGTTCGGCACTCATGTTGTCGTTGCTCGACTATTTAGTTCTGAGGCCATTTGCTTGTTTCAACTGCAGATTCTATGTGTAGTTGTTTTCTTGCTTTACGTTGATAATTGCAGTTTTCCCCTTGAAATGTTTGTGTTGGTCTGGACTTGAAGTCTTGATAGCATTGTTTGCTTTACTAGTTGTTGTTAGCTTGGGCTTGTGGTCTTTGCTTGTTAAGGCTGCTGCTCATATGTTCTAACATGAAGCATGTTGCCTGACATTCAGTTCGCATATATATTTATCATGTTCACTGTGTATATGCACAGTTTTATACATGTGCCATTTCGTTTTCTTCTATGTTCTGTAGGCACTGACTTCACCTTGTCTGCACTTTGATAAAAAAATTGGTTTGTGCACATTGTGAATCTTGAGATGTCTGCATCCATTCATGCACACATCCTTGCAGTTATATTTGCTGTGTCATTGTGATCATGTAGTGGCTGCGTTATTGTTGCAGTTACCCTTATGTCCAAGTATGTGACTGCAGTTTCATTTTTATGAAAATTTTGCACTTATTGAAATGTGCAGTAATAAGTTGTTTGGAAACTTGTTTTATTTCACAAGTGGTTGTGGCGAGGCAGCGCACGCGTGCGTGCACTGCAGCCACGTAGTATCGACATTTTGAATCGATTTTGATGATTTTGTTGTTAATTGCCGTTTAGGCAAATTTTGATTGTTTTCTAAAATTATCTTCATCAATAATCCCTTCATCTATTTCATTGATAATCTGAATCTACTGAATTGATGTTTAGCACTGTTAAGTGTTATATTTACCGCTATCCGATTACTTGTTAAAGGATCGGATAGGTAAATTTATATTTGACTGTCATCTAATTGTTGATTATTATTGCCTCTATGCACTAATAACTGAGTTTGAATTAGACTGACCTGTGTATTATTTTCTTTTGAATATAATACTCGGGTCAGACCGAGTATTTTTACAGCTTGAAGATTTTCAGGCCGCGAAGTTAGAGAGAGAGGGGAAAGCACTTCACTAAAGTTTTTCGAGAAAATTTTCTTTGTACTCTAAAAGATATATATATATATATAGATAACTGTTCCGCTGTATTAAAATCTGATTCATTGTATAAAACTCTGATGTATGTAAGAAAAATTCATTTATGAAAAATATTATGATTATTCTGTGATTCTGTGGCTGATTCTGTTTAAACTCTATAAACTGACTAACAATCCGTCATTTTGAACGTTTCTAGTTGGTTTAATTACCGACTAGAGGCGGTCAGGGCGGCGGGTCGTTATAAAGTGGTATCGGAGCTTTGGTTTACTCAAAGCTCAGTTTATGATGTTTAATATGAATAGTTACTAGAACCACTATAAAGAAAGTGCTTTTCAAATTTAAAGAAGTATAAAATTATTTTCTTTAAAATAAAAGGTATTTTGAAAATTAGAATTATTTTGAAAATTCCCCTCTCTAAATTTAAGTGCGATAGTTTATATTCGGTGAGGTCTCATTAGATTTGAGTTTCAATCGTTCGGAAGCTCATTATCGAATTATTGAGATTTATGAAAAATGAAATATGAGTTAAGTGAATTCATGAATTGGTTTAAATTGGTTTAAATCGAATAACTTGAATATTTCAAGTAATAATTGAGAAATAAAAGGATATGTTAATTTGGTTATAACCAAGAGAATTATTGAATTATAACTTGGGAATTTGATTCTGAATTCTTTTGAAATTGATTTCAAATGTTGTTAAGAACGAATTAGTAAATAAATGAATTATAAGTATTTAACTTATAATATGGATTTTGGGTATATAACTGAGTTATATAAAGTGAATTGAATTGAATTAATAAAAGATTTATAAATTGAAGTTTTATAAATAGAAAGGGAATTTGTAAAGATTGTTTATAAATTCGAAACCAATTGAATTTGATAAGTAAATTGTTGTAGCTTATTAAAGGAGATATATCCACGATTTTGGACAGTGGATAACCCTTTAAAAAATAAAAAATAGGTTGAAGAAATGATGAAATTGGTTGACAAAGTATATTCACGATTTTGGACAGTGAATACATTATTGAATAAAACAGATATGTTTTAGGTAAAATGATTGAATAATCCAACCTCTGCTAATAAGAATTGCAAATATTGATAGGAAACTTCGAAAACACCTTGTTTATTATAATGGCGAAAACCGAAGCACAAAAAGCAGCACGCCGTGAACGAAGAGCAATTGCTCGTAGAGAAGCAGAAGCGAGACGTGCGGAAATTGAAAGGAGATTCAGTGAAAGGCAAGCACCTGGTCCATATGATGAGGTTATTTTCTATCGATGTCATAAAAAGGGACATTATGCCATTAAGTGCCGAGTAAGGAGAAAGAAAAGGAATGTGGATGACCGGTTCGCTCGTCCTCAGATTGTGTGTATTAAATGTCGGGAGAAAGGGCATTTTCTTAGTCGTTGCCCTAAAGTGAAAAGGAAAAAGTGCGTACTCAATTTACCCGTCGATAGATTGACAATCTGCTACCATTGTCGTCAGACTGGACATATAGCCAGAAACTGCACCGAAAGACAACAGGGAGAGCAAGCTATAGCCCGACCAGCTAGAGCGAAAAGTGCTAAGGTGATAGATAAGGATGGAAACATCTCATATTTTTGCAATAACTGTAAGGAGTGGGGAATGTGGATTTTGAATGTGTTAATTCTCCTTTAACACAACATGAAATAGTGTCATCCGAAGATGAAAGTTTGGCAAAGATGCATACTATCGAACAAGAAGTCGTTAGTCCTTAATTATTCTGAATCTTAAACCAATCGATATATTTTGTAATACTATCCTTTGTAATCCACAATCTTTTGTGTACGTCTTTTAAAAGTATTAAGCTATGTAAAATTTTGTACGGAAGAAATATTTTAATGAAATAGCATCTTGGGAAGTGATATTATAGAAGGAAGTTTAATTGTTGATTTAACTGTATGAATCAAACTAGTTTTGATGTGAAGTTTATATTTCAAGTTTAAAACTATTGCCTAAAATAGTTAATATGGAAATATAGATCTAATGGAACCAATTCGATGAATAATTTACTAAAGAACTAGTTGATTATTTTTGAAATAGAAAGCAAATGCAAAGTTCAAATGAGATTTAGATTTCAAATTTGAAGTTGTCAACACGATAATCTATAATAGGTTTAAATAGATTCACTGATGAATTTGAATTTAAACGTGCGGAAAATTAAATTAAGTGAAAAACTTAATATTGAAAAGTTTGAAATCGGTTTAAAACTAATACTATGAAAAGTATGAAGAATTCAAACTATGAATTAAGTTGAAGTTGAAAACGTTAATAGTTTTAAAGATGTTTTAAAATGCATTAACTATCGAATACATAGATTTCAACATTCAATTGTTGAAATAGACGTTTTCGAGAAGAATAAGGAAATGGTAGACTATAACACTATTGTTATAGTAAATGGTTTCCGGAAGGAAATGTTGTTTATAGTATTGGGATTTATATATCTATCTTAAATCCGAATCCCTATACTAGTGATTTTGAGTTGTCGTAATGATGTTTTACGTAACATTCGTTTTAACTCAAATAAAAATGTTTAAAAGAACGATTTCCTTAAAGAATGAAATATATACTTAATTTTGATTCAAGTATATTGAATATTTTCAAAGTGTTGAAAATAAAAGAATTTGTGAATTACTTATTATTGAATAAGTATGGAAATGTTTTCCAATATGAAATGAAAGGTTTGAAATTTTATCTTTTAAAGATAAATTGAAAAATGAATATTTGAAATTAGTTTCAAATGGCTAAGTGTGAAAATTATATATCTTGTAAAGATATTATTTTGAGAAATTTGAACGATTAGTTCAACTTGGAAATTTTTCAAAGAATTGAATCTTGAGTTAAATTGAGTTTAACTTTGACACCAAAAACAATATAAGTTCAACTTTGAATTTTGGATAGTCGATTGGGATTGTATGTCTAACATTGTGAATTGATGACATAGCATTTGATCTCTATTAAATATATATCTGTGGTGGTGGAGAATTTATTCTTTAGCTTAACACCCTTCTCTGAGACGTACGAGCTTAGATGTTATATATCGATAGACATCAATTATGTGTTGAGAATTGACGATGTAACGTGAAATCCAAATCGAATGTGAAGTCGATAATGAATTGGATTATGAATGTGAATTAGGTTTGAGATAACCTTAAATTTTCAAATCGATTTAGAGGAAAATTTTAAACGTGATGGAAAATTTGGAATCCTCTATTTGTTGTGAATGTGAATTGAGTTTTCGTAACTTATATATGTGAATATAATCGAAAACCATCAGTTTAGAAAGTCATTATTATGAAAGTCCTGTGTAAGTTTACATAGGTATGATAAGTACGAAATGTGAAATGAAGTACTATATGTATATGACATATGTTTTCTAAAAACTGAGGATATGGAAATGTACCTTCCATTTATTATGTGTGAAAGTGATTGGAACTCGGTGGAGTGTCCATTGAAAATCGTAGCTACGTAGAATTCCATTAGTGGAATGTCCATTGGGACTGATATGATATCCCCCACGATGGATCATCGTGTTTGGGATTATGTGATTGATGCTGGCGTAATTCGTGGGGCGTGATGCCTACAGTTACAAGCGATTCCACTGAGATAGTGGCGCAACCGCCGAGTAAACTGCGATCTGGAAACCGAAGCGAAATTCGAGGGGCGTGATGCCTAAGGCCACGAGCGATTCTACTGAGATAGTAGTGTAACCGCCGTGTGGACCGCGATCTAAGGCGACAACCATGGCGAAATTCGAGAGTGATGAGAAATCTAAGATTACAAGTGATTCTACTGAGATAGTAGCGTAACCGCCGGGTAAACTGTGATCCATGGGGGAACGGGCTTTCCATATCCATTTTTAAAAGAATTTTTAAAAAGTATTTTCACTGGGAGTTGAAGCAAGTATGTTTAATACTTGGAGATTTTTAGTCTTGCGCCTGGCCAGCGTATGCCTAAAGTCTGTGAGAACGACGATGGACTTGTTAAACTTCGAGTTATCAAGTATTTTCAAACTTTAAATAGAAAATCAATAATCTGAAATTAGAATTACATAATTCTAACTTAATGAATTAAGGAAGAAGATCTTTTTGAATATTTTGAAAGCACACAGTTTTGGATAAGATATATTATGCAAATATTTAGCATGAAAGATTTTAAGTTTAAAAATCTGAGATTTGTAAGTCAAAAAATTTGGTAAAAGACTTTTGAGTCTTGATTATTGAAATTGATGAACAAAACTAGTGAAATAAAATAAATGGAATGAATCCTATATTTATTGGCGAGTTTGAAACTTAGTAAAAAAATTGTGTAGGGTATAAATATCGGTGAGATTTTAGCAATCGTTTTTCCTAACTTATAATTTCGGGATGAAATTCTTTTAAGTAGGGTAGATTGTAACGACCCTGAATTTTGAACAATTTAAAAATGAAGATATTTAATTAATTTTAAATATTTGAGATAATTTTAAATTGAATTCCAATAAAACTATGAATTGACGATTAAATTTTTGAATTTAATCTATTTAAAGTTGAATAGAATTTGAATTTAACTTTGAAGTTTGAAATTGAATATGGGATTTGTATTGAAATTCAAACTAACGACTTAGAAGAAAAATAGTTTGGATTTACGAATTATTATTTATGAAAATTTATAAATGGATGGTTAGTTTAATAACATTTTTCCTTAACTTAAATAAATGAATAAAATTTTAATCAATATAAAATAAATTGAGAAACACGTTAATATAAATTTGTGCTTGATAATTGAACTTAAAAACGTTTATAAGTTTATTTAAAGAAAAAAAATTATACAAAACAAAATTTAATTCAAAATAAAAATAAAAATATAAATATATATATATAATAAAATAAATAAAGAATATACTAGTTAAAATTTTAACAAGATTAATCAAGCAAAATATACAAAGCAAAAATTGCATTCAAAAAGAAAAAGGAAAAAAAAATATATAAAAATAAACATAATAAAATAAGAAGTATACGTTACCTTACTTTCATCATGCCGATACCCATTCCTCCATACCCAAATTCACGTCGCCTTCTCCCATAAAAACACGAAGCCCCCAATTCATTTCAAAACCCTAATCAGATAATCAAACGCGAAAAGAAAAAAAAATGGCGTCTTCGTCTTCGATTCCTCCTCTTCGAAACTAGGGCTTTCGTTCGTCTTCGATTCTTGCTTCGACTCGCGTGCTCCTCTACAAAGCTAAGGTGAGTACTTCGGTACTCACATCTAATTCAACGTTTTAATGATTGCTTGCTTGTTAAATTTCGCGACTTTGGATTTCTCGATTTATTGATCCTCACAATTTTGAAAGCTTGTGGACTTCGGTCCTTTGATTTGATAAAATTAGCTGCTGCGATGAATTTTTCTGGGTTTATAGTTCGAATTTCTGGAAATTAAATTTTGTGATTTTGTTTGCTTTGACTTCGGTCTTGATTCTTTTTACTTGGAATTTCTTTGTGAATCCATGTGCTTGCTTAATAGCCCACGGTTTTGCACTACAGTTGCTTTCGACAGTAAAACTTGATTTTTGATGATATGCTTATTCCAGTTTGTGTAGTTCCTTTTGATGGACGAGGATCTTGTCATTGGCAAGTGAGTTGAATTGTTTTGTTGGCATCGGCATTGACCTTTAACCGTTGAGTGCTGCGGTGCCATATCTATGGTGCCCTCACTCCCTATTGCCGGTTCTGTTACCTCTCAGGTTGCAATTGTGGTTTCTATGGAAGTAATTATGTGATTTCCTGAGTAATTGATGCATGTCTGTATAGATACATATATATATTCACCTCTGTTCTCTGTTAAAACCCAAAACTGTGAGTAAATATCTAAATTTAAATCTTAAGTAGGTTGATCTGGTTGCTTGAGTAATTGATGTGATAATGATGCTTGTTGTGATATTTCTGCATACATATATATATATATGAATGAGTTAATATGTGTGCATGTTAGTTTCTTTCTAGTTTGAAACTACGGGGTATAAAATAGATTCAAAATCAGTTAGTTGCTTTCCTGGTTGGTTTAAAGTTGAGAACAGATGCTATTTGATATTTTTTTTTTTTAAAACTAATAAGAACAGATACTATCAAGTTGTGATTTGTTTTAACTGATGAGAGCAGATGCTACCCAATATTTGTTTTGTTTTGCTGCATGTTTTGTGATTTGAAACTGCTACCATCATTTGCACTTGTGACTGCACTTCATATATATATGCATTTATGTATGTATATATGAGATTGTTGTCATCGTGACACGATCTTCTATCTACTGGACAATTTTGTTTTGCTTACTGTTCCATGGATTGGGCATTTATTTCATAGCTCCACTTGAAATTGCACTGCCTATGTTGCCCTATTGTATTCATATTTGTAGCTCCTGTGCTTTGTTGTTCCACGGTTGCATTTCGATTGCTTCTGTTGGTTCATGATATTTGTTTTGGGTATGACTGTCTTTGTGCACTTGTTGTTGAACTGTAAGTTGCCTTAAACTTTGAATACTTGGGGTAGTTGCAACTTCTTTTGCTGAAAATTGTACCCTTGTTATTTTATTGCACTGAGTCAAATTCTCATGTGCACTGATGCATTTATTTTGTTGCACTGTGATTTATCATCATGGATGTGATTTGGTCTTCGATTTCTTTGCATTGCTGCTAGCTCTGGGTTCTTTAACCACTCTGGTTTGAATACTTGGTTTTGATTTGGCCTGACAGTGGCATATGTAGTTGTAGTGTTTCAGTGCTTAACTTGTGTTGTTCAGTTGAGTTCGGCACTCATGTTGTCGTTGCTCGACTATTTAGTTCCGAGGCCATTTGCTTGTTTCAACTGCAGATTCTATGTGTAGTTGTTTTCTTGCTTTACGTTGATAATTGCAGTTTTCCCCTTGAAATGTTTGTGTTGGTCTGGACTTGAAGTCTTGATAGCATTGTTTGCTTTACTAGTTGTTGTTAGCTTGGGCTTGTGGTCTTTGCTTGTTAAGGCTGCTGCTCATATGTTCTAACATGAAGCATGTTGCCTGACATTCTGTTCGCATATATATTTATCATGTTCACTGTGTATATGCACAGTTTTATACATGTGCCATTTCGTTTTCTTCTATGTTCTGTAGGCACTGACTTCACCTTGTCTGCACTTTGATAAAAAAATTGGTTTGTGCACATTGTGAATCTTGAGATGTCTGCATCCATTCATGCACACATCCTTGCAGTTATATTTGCTGTGTCATTGTGATCATGTGGTGGCTGCGTTATTGTTGCAGTTACCCTTATGTCCAAGTATGTGACTGCAGTTTCATTTTTATGAAAATTTTGCACTTATTGAAATGTGCAGTAATAAGTTGTTTGGAAACTTGTTTTATTTCACAAGTGGTTGTGGCGAGGCAGCGCACGCGTGCGTGCACTGCAGCCACGTAGTATCGACATTTTGAATCGATTTTGTTGTTAATTGCCGTTTAGGCAAATTTTGATTGTTTTCTAAAATTATCTTCATCAATAATCCCTTCATCTATTTCATTGATAATCTGAATCTACTGAATTGATGTTTAGCACTGTTAAGTGTTATATTTACCGCTATTCGATTACTTGTTAAAGGATCGGATAGGTAAATTTATATGTGACTGTCATCTAATTGTTGATTATTATTGCCTCTATGAACTAATAACTGAGTTTGAATTAGACTGACCTGTGTATTATTTTCTTTTGAATATAATACTCGGGTCAGACCGAGTATTTTTACAGCTTGAAGATTTTCAGGCCGCGAAGTTAGAGAGAGAGGGGAAAGCACTTCACTAAAGTTTTTCGAGAAAATTTTCTTTGTACTCTAAAAGATATATATATATATATATATATATATATATATATATAACTGTTCCGCTGTATTAAAATCTGATTCATTGTATAAAACTCTGATGTATGTAAGAAAAATTCATTTATGAAAAATATTATGATTATTCTGTGATTCTGTGGCTGATTCTGTTTAAACTCTATAAACTGACTAACAATTCGTCATTTTGAACGTTTCTAGTTGGTTTAATTACCGACTAGAGGCGGTCAGGGCGGCGGGTCGTTATAACCCCCTTCTCCACCTTCCTCTTCTATCTCGTCTCCGCTTCCACCTTGTTACTACTTTTGCCAATATCTGCTTGTTTCCTATCTACGCTTCCTCCGCTATCAACACTTATCTAAAACCCTTTCGGTTACCTCTTCGATTACCTCTTTAGATAATTGCTCTCTTCCCATATGAATTATCAGCTTCCTATAGTTTATTTGTTATTGTATGTTGTATTGGTCCATATCATCAAAGTTATAACGATTCGGGCAGTATTCAATGACTTCCTACTCTATATGCTTTGGCTCTCGACCAAGCTTGAATATTATTTTTATATCTTCTCATAATCCTTGCAAAAAATAATTTTGAATTCATGTCTCCTTTTTGTAGCCATTAAACTTTTGATTTTTGCTAGTTTTCTTGTTGTGAATCTTGATGTATATAGGATTATGATCGCTTAAAAAATGTCAAAGCCATTGCTGTTGTAATATCCCAATATTTTCAACGATTTGCATCCGCATATGTCGGACTCGAATTGCTCAAAATATCATATTGTTAATTTATATTTGGCAAAACTCAGCATATACAGTAAATAAAATAATCACAGAACCACAGACACAGAGTAATATAGAAATAAGCAGCGGAAACAGAAGAATAGTAGTTCATGAAGCTACTATATATATAGCAGAGTTAAACAAGATACAACAGAAGTCTTAAATACATAGAAGTCTGAATACAATAGTCAAATACAAGATAAGAATATATTACAGGAGTTAACTGAATAACTACAAGCTGAATAGATAGATGGATCTCCAAGCGAAGCTCCAACTCCAAAAGTGAGTCTCAAATTTAGTAACACTCAGTCTGACCCGAGCGTAAAGCAAAACACAAAGCACTCGAGTCAGGATTAACATTCTTATATCCAGAAATCCAATTCAAATGAAATATCAAGTGAAATACAAGTAACTCAAAGGATGTGTGAGATAACCATCCTCTAAGGATCCATTAAACTATCTACTATGCAGTAATATACGCTATTATAATAATGTCTATAGTAAAGTAACTATTAAAATAACATTGAGGCATTACTATTTCCCTCTAACACGTTTTATATATTCCCATGGTCTATAAGATGTGCACGTAAGTGTGTATATTTTTACCACCATATTTAATCTATTTAAATTAAATAAATGATCATATTGGGTATATTAACTTGTTTTAACCAAAACCCACATTAATTCCAAATTATCACATATCCATCTTCATATAGGGGCAAAACGGTCGTTTGTGTGCATATATTTCTTTGAGAAAAATTAATTGAAAATTTATACATATTTGTGTAGGAATTTGATCTCAAATAGAAGTGGGTTCATGAAGATACATGCATGCGCAAAATGAATACAAATGAAAGAAAATGGAAATAATTCAAAGTGAAGAACATGGAGGACCCTACTTACCCACCTACCTTAATGTACAAATTAGACGCTAATGCACATGCTTATTGAAATAATGGCTTCATATACATTTAAATGATGATTAGTAGAAGCTAATGATTATTTGGCCTCCACACTAACCAATGGCATTTTGGATATTCCTCAAATTATGGATTAGAGTTTCATGCTTGTATAAATAACTCATTATGTTCATGTAACCTCCCTTAGACTCTTTAGTTTAGTTTAGGCTCAAAATAAAACTCAAAGCTCTCTTTCTCTTTTCATAGTTACTTAGCCATTTCTTTTATGTAATTTTTATGCAACTTTAATATATTTATCTTTTCTTTTTTTGTTTATTTCCTTTCGTGTTGTAGTGTAGATTTATCTTCATGCAAAGTAGATTAGTTTTAATTCTTGTTAATCAGCTTCTCTTTTCCATTAGCTTTCATTTTCCTTTCTTTTTTCTTTCATTTTGCTAGCTATATTTGTTAATCAAATGACAAATATGAGAGGCTAAAACCCATCAATTTAGGGGTAATGAAGCTCTCTAATTATGTAGTTTCAACCAATTGTTAATTCATGCTCTCCTTTTGTGCTTAATGATGATCAATGAAGTGTTTTATTTGTTGTTCTTGATTTGAATTTGATAGTCTATATTGTTGACACCAAATAAGCTATGCTTAAACAATCACTAACACAAATGCCTCTTCATCAAAATATGATTATGACAAAAAAAAGTGATTTGAAATTAAAATTTGATGGTCTATATTTTCAATCAATAATTAATATGCCATACTTAAAATAGATTTCATTTTCTTTGTCAAGTTTCATGAAAGTTAGTAAGTGATTTAAGGGATGTGTTATAGTTGATGGCTTATGTTGGCTAATCAATAGCACAAATATGTCATACTTATGATAAGCACATCAATTAAAGCACTAATGACCATAAAAGAGAGATCATAATTTCATATATGTTGAACTATGTGATCTAGAGAGTGGATTTATTCTCTAAATTGTCGTTTAACTCTTATATTTGCATCTCTTTTCTTTTAGTTAGTTAGCTAATTTTCTTATTCTCTAGCTTAACTTTCACTCGACTTTGGTATAATTTGATTGAATGGAATTTTTAAAATCATTAATTCCCTACGAATCGATCCGTATTCGCCACGTACTACAAGTGTACGCCGTGCGCTTGCGGTTATTTTTATTATAAAATTCGTTCGGCTATTTTATAACTCGATAGAATTTTAGCCGTCCTAACAAGTTTTTGGCATCGTTGCCGGGGAGTTGTTTTGATTTTGATTTTCTATTCTTCGAATTATTTTCGTTTGTTTTGTGTGTTTTAATTTTGTGTGTGTTGCCAATTAAAAAGAAATTTGTTGTGTAATTTTTGTTTACATTGTGTTTGTGTTTGTGTTTTGTTTACTAGTTCTAGTTGCATTTTGCATTTGATATAAAAAAACTCCACAAACATTTCACCAAATTTAAATTGCATTTCGTTTCTTATTATACGAATTTACATTGCACTCTCAGTTTTCAATTACACTCACATTCCATCAATTTCTATTTTCTATTTACATTTTACCCTTCTCTGTTACTGTTACACTGCCTCTGTTTACTGTTTTCTGCACAGTGATACAAGCAATCACCATTCCCTTCCATTGCTGACATTGCTGACAGTCATTAACTTCTTCATACTTTACTCACTGACTTGCTTCAACTCTAACCCACTGTCCATTGCGTTACTGCCCAATTTAAACTTCTCCCAACCCTGCAACCATCACTGCCCTGTTGCTCAACACACTGCTGTATAACTCCATACATCACCACTTCCAGCTGTACAACACCATTACAACAACCACTACCATACCATACCACAACCACAACATCAACCTTCATTCACTTATACTCCCACTGACAATCTCCTTTAAACCACTCCTCAAAACTTTAACCAATCACTGCACTTCATCTGCTGCCATACATAGCCTGAAGCATTTCAGTCATACAACAAGACCAATACCATCTCAGAACAGCCTCTACAACCCCTATTCATCAACTTCCCACTTGAAACACTCTACCAACTCTCCATCTCCAACTCCACAAACCACTATTCAACTCACAGCAACTCTCTCTGTCATCACATTTCACTGCCTGGTCTGCTCATCCCCTCTCTGTTCTTTGCATTTGCATTTTCAACTGATCGAAACCACAAACGTGCATATATCAGTGCACGAGCCTCCTGATATCTACTTCATACCCACCAAAAACTGCCTGACAAACCACCTTCTTCCTCTCCACTGTGCACTGCCTCACACAACTTCGACTGCCAAAAATACTAAGCTACTTCTCAACTTCTTCAATGCTGTCCTACCACCATCTCATATAACCAAACAGATACATACACCAAAACTTCCACAGAAACTCCACTGACTTTTACTGCTTCCAACCACCATCAGCTAGCAGCCATTCAAACATTTCAGTTCATACTTCAGACATCAACATCATCTGCAAACAAATTCCAACCCATCACAGCAAGTTCACTTTTCTGATCAACTACTGTCATTACTCACTTATACACACTGCCACTAAAAAAAATACCTGCTTCACTGCCTTCCATCACCATACAATCAGTCATCACCACCTGAAACAGTGCTACACCTCACTACTGCAACACTGAACCACCATCCCACAGTGCCACTACAGTTCAAAACTGCCGCTGTTACTTGCCTTCAAACACACCACACTCCCACTGTTCTACGCACAGTGCATACGAATAGCATCTTTTCCTCCAAAGTACTACCTTCGACTCTTCCTGCCATACCCACACTGCAATCACCTGCCCTTCAAATCAACTGCAATCACCTGCGACCTCCACTGCCAACAAAAGAAATTACAGCAACTCCCAAATCCAACAGCGAGCATCACCTCAACCAATCACCTCGACTTCGACACCACATCCATTTGCTCCTCCTCAAACTGAATTCCATCAGCGTCTTCCACCAAGCACCAGAGCACCACGGCAATCGACAAATCGAACTTCACCACTACATCAAATTCAGTCCAATTCGCCATCCGCAACTCTCCGACCCAGCTTCTCCCACCAGAGACCTGAAACAACTACTCCCGCACTTCACTTCCGCAATCGGCTCGCCCTATTTCGCAACGCGATTCCTCCAACTCACCTACCCAAACAAGCGATCGCCGCCTTCTATAATCCGAAGCCGCAGTTCCTCTGCAACCAAAATCGCAGCACCCTCACCCAAATTTCATCTGAATTGAACTGAACACCTCATTGGAATCGCTTCACACTGCAAATCGCCTGAAACGAATCAGCAAACTACTGTACCCGAATATGAAATTGTGGTTCGATTTCGTAAATTTTGTGAGTTTTGTGAAATTGTGAATTTTGCGAGTTCGTGCTTTTGATCTGGGTGTATTTGATTTAGTTGATTGTTTTTATTTTTATATTTTTATACGGGCTAGGCCTTGGTTGCTTTGTTTAACAAGTTTCTAATTTTTTTTAGTTTCTTTGTTTTATTTCTTTTCACTTTGTTTCTTAAAAAAAAGGTTTTCTTCCTCTTCATTTGTTCTGTTTACTTTGTTTTTAGTTTTTTCTAGAAAAAAAAAAAAGATTTAAAAATTGTTTAGTTTTGATTAGGTTTGTTTTAATCTTTAAAAAAAGAAAAACACAAGTGCATAAATTTTGTTGTTCGTTTCAGGTTGCCGAAGTAGAGACTCAAAAGAAAACCGCATGTCAAAAAATAATTGTTTCGCTTTGCTTGCTAGAAAAAAAATTGCTTGCTTTCTATATCTGTTGTTTTTATTTGCATTGTTGTTTGCTTGTATTTTATTTAAAAGAAAAAAGAAAAAAAAGAAAATCAAAAACAAAAATTCATTAATATTTGCATTGTTAATACACGTTTAATTTCTGCTTTACATTTCGTTTTAGAATTTTAGTTATTAATAACGATAATTCTTAATTGTATATTGACAATTTGCCTTCTTTGAACAATTTAATTTCTCGATATCTAGGCTACAGTAGATCAATAATCAGTTATAAATATTACAGTGATTCGTAAATATTATACCGAATTGTTTCTCTGAAGGTACTTAAACCTTCGGCTGTATTGCTACGCTGATTCGTGGTGCACCGATAAATCGTGTCTGTTGCCTGGCTGAGAACTATCTTGCTGATTTAAGGCAAAGTGTGATTATATAATTTTGGGTTAAATTAGGATAAATAATTTGTAACTAGACCATTGCATTCATATAGTTGCATTAGTTCTTGCATATTTAAAAAAACAACAAAAAAAATTCGAAATCCAAAACAAAAAAAATTGTAAATATTCCTTTTCATTTGAATTTTTTTTAAATCCTTTTCCTTTGAAATTTCAAAAATCCAAAAAAATTAGAAAACCCAAAAAAAAAAATTTATAAAACTTTTGAGAAACAAAGACAAAATTTTTAAAACAAAAAAAATCAATTTCCCTTTTGAAAAATAAATTTTATTTGTAAATATTTTTCCTTTCTTAAAAAAAACCAAAAACATTCTTGAAAATTTCCGAATTTCCATATTCATTTGAATTTTACAATAGTTGTGATTATCAATACAATCCATATAATTTCACTCCGGATTCGTATGAATATTTTAATGACAACCTTTTTATAAACAATTCGAATTTTGAACAACAAAATTTTCAAAACGATGACCAACCCTCGAATCTCGAAAATAAAATTTCATCTCTACTTGAAATCTCTACACAACAAAATTAAATGATAAATGATTTGTGTAATTCTTATTTGTGTGATAACTCAAATCAAAATTTTCAAAATAATCAAAATGTGAATTCATTTCAAAATTCAAATGATTTTGAGTATAACCCATGTCAATTCAATTTTGAACTCCAAAATGAATTTAAAAATCAAAACGAAAATGTGATCCACTTTTCAAAAAAAATTGGCAATGGGAACAATTTCGACTATGATGCGAATGAAAATTTTTGTCCTCAACAAATCCAAATCGAAAATTCTCAAATTAATCACAAAAAATTGGATTTTGTTAAACAAATGAACAAAATTTACGATGATCATACGGATTCGTTGTTTGAAACATATATGAAATAACGTGAAAAACAAAATCAAATCTCAACGTGTGACAAGTCAAATAATAATCCATCTTTTA
Organism: Allium cepa; assembly: GCA_030765085.1. NCBI lineage: Eukaryota > Viridiplantae > Streptophyta > Magnoliopsida > Asparagales > Amaryllidaceae > Allium > Allium cepa. The sequence goes on along the minus strand of CM060931.1, from coordinate 554,512,118 downwards.
CCATAATTGACGATTTTTAAATAACAACTTTTAAAGCTGAAAATAATGATCTTAATGAAGTTGTTGAAAATTCGGTAACTGAGTTGGATTTCAATTCTTTTGAGGGTGTGGAACCGAATTTGAAATTTGATCTTCCTTTTTTCGATTTCGAAAATTTGAACAGAACAACTTTCGATTTTGAACCTAACATATGTAATGAAGTTGTTGGTAATCCAACAAAGGAAGAAGAATTCAATGAACACAATTTCTTGGACTTTTCGAAAATGAGTTGTTAAATTTTGAAGAGGAAGATTTACATCACCATTTTGATTTTGAAATTGATAATTTTGAAGAAATTTTCAATGATAAGTTTGAACTTCAACTTGGTGAAAATAAACTTGAATTTCAATCAATTGTTTTATCAACCCCAAAAATCATCGAAAATAAAACAACTCGTACGATTTTTTATAAAACGACATTCATTTTTCCAAACCAACATTCAACTTCAAAATCTTTTACGGTTTGGTTTTCCGAGCTTAAGCTGTGTCTTGCGTACTTGACGAGACAAATGGATCGGTCTTTGGAAGACCGTTTCACTTACTTTTTGACGATATACATTATGATCTCCTGTAAATACCATTAATTTTCATTTAAATAAAGGTCGTGTTTTTATTTTTATTTTTCTTCTTCCACTTGGGTTGACTATGGGGACACAATCAAAATCAAGTGTGGGGGGAGACTCATCTTCATTTTTATTTTATTTTTCATGGTTTATTTTTTCTTTTTCTTTTAAAATCTCATAAAAAACCAAAAAAAAAAACAATTTTTCTTTTGATTTATTTTTAAAGAAACACTATAGGATAAATATATGGTTTTGGTTTACTAAATTGTTTTGAAATTTTATTTGTCTTAACAAAAATAAAAATGAAGTTTGATTACAAATAACAATAATTTAACTAGTATATAGGAAGATTCATACGTGATAATTATGAATATATCCTAATTGAAAATCTTTGTTTTAAAAAGTGGTTGATTTAAAGTAAAGGATATGACATTTTTTTTCTTCTAAATTAAGTGGTGCCAAGATGATTTTGCAAAACTCTCTCTTTCAAAAAATAAACAATTATATATATATATATATGTATGTATGTATGTAAATATTTTCTATTAACACTACGGTCGACAGGTGTACACACTTGTGTGTACACTCGCCATGCTATGTACCTTTCTCACGTAAGCCCGAAAGGCAGTGCACGAACGTTATATCTGGCCTTAGTTTATCTGAGCTAGGTGTATGTATAAAAAATTCCTTTTAATAACGCCTACAGTCAATAGGTTTTCACACTCGTGTGTTCACTCGCTATGCTCTGTATTCCCTTCACATAAGTCCGCAAGGCAGTGCATGGGTAATATATCTGGACTCAGTTTATTTGAGTTAGGCATATGTAAATATTGTAAATATCAATAAAATTTCCAAAAAAATAAGAGAGAGTAAGCAAATGAAATCCAAGCACTATTTTAACTTATTTGATTTGACTTGTTATTGAAAAGAAATGAATATACTGAAGGAACTGGACCAATCTACGCAGCGGTTTAAACGGTGAATTTCAAAATTTTCGTTTAGAATCTTATTGGGCCTATGAAGTCTAAAGATTATTAGATCCAATCTAAATTTTATTTTTAAATAAAATCCTATTTCATTTAAAATTAATTTGAATTTGAATTTCAAAATTTGAATTTTGAATAAGATAAGCAATATATTATATATATATATATATATATATATGTAGGAGGTGTATAAGTGTATCAAAATACACCTATACGTGTATGGGTGTGTACGTGAATATATAAGTGCCATAGTATGAAAATGTCCGTATTTAGATGTTGGTCTTTATATCGCAACGGACACCTTAGCCCCTTGTGTGTATTCATATTGTCCAGCTTTTAATTTAAAATTATATATAAATAATGTATGTAAGTCTAAACTATATATATATAACTTATAAAACATTAAACGTGTGAACATAAAACATGCAATACAAAATATTATTTATATGTACAGTGAACATTAAAACATGTAAAAGTAAGCATATAAAAGTGATCACGTTATTTTGTTTTCCACTTTAATAGTAATGTACTACAAAACTTATACAACATAAAATAATGTATTGAATAAAAACATACTGCATGATATAAAATAATGTATTAAAGAGTAATGAACACGTTATTTAATAAAACATGTAGCGTGATAAAAATGTGTCAGCATAACATAAAATGTGTCAGGGAAGGTATGTAATATATATTGTATACAAACGAAGGTAAGCTTTATTACACATGCAGCAAGTTTTTTTTTTTTATAAAAAGGAAACATACATGAACGAAACTCATCACCATTGCAAACATAATTATCGGCAAACGAAAAGTAATCATGTTAATGATTTCAAAATCTACAGTATATAAATATATGTACATAATAGAATTGAAAAAGAACAATATCTGTACACCCAAGATTGTGATAAGCATGTAATTAAGTATGATAAAAAAACAAAAACAAAATTGTACATTTGTATGATGCCAATGATTCGTACGTCAAAACGAGTTGTCCTTGAATTGCTATACAATCCAAGCTCCAAGCCACCCTTGCTTGTATTGATTTTGTTTTGATTTTGAGGCACAAAATTTGTTGTTTTCGGTTGCAGATAAGCTAAGACGAAAATAAGCCTTTTATTGGAAGTGAAATACTTTTGTATTTATTTTGTGAAAAGAATTCTACTTGAATTACGTGTAGCACTCTCTTTATATAGATGTGGTAACCTATAAATATCATGCCGCGCATACTCATTCAAACAAGGCTAAGGGGTCCTTATTGTTTTCTCCTTTTACTTTTTCACATTTTTACCAAATCAAAATCAAACATTTCTTATTAGCTGCTGCCGAACACTACTTTTGGACATTTTGGGCTTCACAAGCCTAAAGTCCAATATTTATACAACCGGATAAAAAATCGTTCCAATATCGTATATATTGGCAAGATCGTATATATAACTTTTATATATACGCATCCGATTAATTTCAATGCCTTATAAATCAAATAAAAATCTAATGATTAATATTTCATAAATATTAATTAATATAATTATTTTTATAACAATTATAAAATAATTAATTGAGTGGTTTTCCGAAGTATCATCGTTTCGGTTGTACGACTCAAAGGTGTAAATTCAATCAGCGATTAATATCGAACAATTCGAATATTGATGTTCACACGTCACTAATGCCAGTGGGGTGACAGTTTGGCCGAATTTATCGCTTACTCATATTTCGATAAAATCCAATTTTACGCGGTACCCTGTAGTAACGATTATTTACACTAGTTCTCTTTCATCTTAACTGTACCACTTTAGAACTTATGGAATTTGGCTTTGGTCAAAATTCCTATATCGTTCACATTTAACTTAGTTTGTCAAAACACAATGTCCTTGGTTCAATAATAACAATTATTATTAACCGATTTGCTCTGGCTAGAGACTTTGACTTTGAGTTGACCATAGTTGACCGTGATACTAATCTCATGTAACCGAGGAGATGAATTCTCTATTGGATAGTGTTCCACTTCAAATATTTTAACTTAGACCCAACTATAGTCATTCAATGATCATAATACCATGATTTAACTATAATCAAAGCGGAGTCTCCATATCGAAGTTCAACAGTATTCTCAAGTTCGACGAACTGTATAATATCGTCACATCGAGATTCCCTGTTTGACCTTAGTTACACTAACCACCAGAAAACTCTCAAGTGAGTCATTCCATAGTTATCCAATAACTATCAGTACGTAACCCCTTGATGCCCTCAGCAGCAATGAGAAAACACTGCCCAACATTTGGAGAGCGTTACGTACTCTAGTCTCAACAGATGTATCGATATCCTTTCTCTATACATCTTGACTAGGAATATTTAAAATGATATGTTATTTTAATGTGATAAATTTCTCATGATTACAACACATTGTAATTACTATCACTTGACATAGCATTTAAGGATTTTCTATTGAATATACTTAAATTATTTAATTAATTAACATATCACAATATGACAAGTATATAATAGAAATGAAAACACCTTTTATTTTGAACGAGATTTAATTATAGAGTTCATAATTTACAATAAATTACAGAATTGCCCCTAGGGCATACCCCTAACTCTATCAATCTCCCACTTGCACTTGGGGCCAATTATGGAATCTCAATCCCATTCCTTCGATCAGTTTGTAGAGAACTGACCGAGCTAGACCTTTTGTAAATGGATCTGCTATGCTGTCCTTGGTATCTACCCTTTCAATCATGATTTCATTGTTGGCGACAAATTCTCGAATGAGGTGGAACTTTCGCCTAATGTGCCTTGATTTCTTGTGAGCTCTTGGTTCTTTTGCAATTTGCTTTGCAGCATTGTTATCACAGAACAATGTCATTGGATTCTCAACGTTTGGAATCACTCCTAGCCCAGCTAAAAATTTGCGCATCCACACAGCTTCTTTTGCTGCTTCATTGAGGGCGATATACTCAGCCTCCATGGTTGAATCAGCCACCGTCTCTTGTTTGGAACTTTTCCAATTTACGGCTCCTCCATTTAATGTGAACACATAACCAGATATAGACTTACTATCGTTGATGTCATTCTGAAAGCTGGAGTCTGTATACCCCTTCATAAGAAGGTCTCCATTTCCATATATTAGGAATTAGTCTTGAGTATTTCTCAAATACTTAAGAATGCATTTTACGGCTGTCCAATGTTTCTCACCAGGATTAGACTGAAATCGACTCACACATCCTAATGCATAAGCTACATCTGGTCTAGTACATAGCATAGCGTACATTATGGAACCGATCGCAGATGCATACGGAATCCTGTTCATACGCTCTTTCTCCACATCAGTATGAGGAGCGTCCTTTTTAGAAAGGACGATTCCAGATTGCGTTGGAACGTTTCCACGCTTGGAATTCTCCATACTTAACCTTTTCAATACGGTGTCTATGTATAGATATTGGGACAATCCTAGCAACCTTTTGGATCTATCTCTATAGATTCTTATGCCGAGTATATAGGCTGCTTCTCCCAAATCTTTCATTGAGAAGTTCTTGGATAACCATGCTTTTACTGACTATAACATCGCTATGTCGTTTCAAATCAGTAGTAAATCATCGACATACAGGACTAAAAACGTTATTGCCTTTCCTTATTCTTTCCGATATATACACGCTTCCTCTGTGTTCTGATAAAAACCAAACTGTTTGATTACTTTATCAAAACATTTATTCCAACTTCTTGAAGCTTGTTTAAGTCCATAAATAGACTTTAATAGTTTGCAAGCTTTGCCCGCGCTCCCACTAGACTCGAAACCTTCTGGCTGTGACATATAAACAGTTTCCTCTAAATCACCATTTAGAAAAGCCGTCTTTATGTCCATCTGCCATATTTCGTAGTCATAGAACACGGCAAGTGCAAGCATGATCCGAATGGACTTAAGCATAGCAACGGGTGAAAATGTTTCATCATAATCAACGCCTTGAATTTGACGAAACCCTTTTGCAACTAGCCTTGCTTTATAGGTCTCTACCTTTCCATCTACATTTAGTTTTTTCTTAAAAATCCATTTGCAGCCAATGGGTTTAATTCCTTCGGGTATGTTGGTCAAAGTCCAAACTTTGTTTTCATACATGGAATCCATCTCGTTTTTCGTAGCTTCAAGCCAAAGTGCGGATTCTTTACTTCGCAGTGCTTGTTGAAATGAGAGTGGAGTGTCGTCTTGCAAGACACAATCCTCGGTCTCACCATCCACAAGAAGATCATAGTTTCTCTTTGGTGTGCGAGACTCCCTATTAGACCTTCTAATGGTTGCGTGTTTTCATATACTGGTGGATTTGATTCTCCTACCGGATCGGTTTCTACATTAACTTTTTGGATCTCATCCAATTCTACAACTTCGTTGTTAATTTCTTTTGCAAGAAATTCCTTTTCTAAAAAGACAACATGTCAAGAAACAATAACTTTTTGTTCCTCCGTATTGTAGAAAATATATCCTAAAGAATTTTTGGGATATCCTATAAGTTTACATAAAACCGATCTTGCCTCGAGATTATTGGGACCAATGTTCTTAACATAGGCTGGACAACCCCATACCTTCAAATAATTGAAGTGGGGTTTCTTCCCGTGCCACATCTCATATGGTGTCTTAGGTACAGATTTGGTAGGCGTCAAATTTAGCATATGTGCTACAGTTTCAAGCGCATATCCCCAGTATGAGAGAGGCAACTCAGCTTTACTCATCATGGAGCGAACCATGTCTAATAAGGTTCGATTCCTTCTTTTCGAAACACCATTGTGTTGCGGAGTATAGGATGGAGTAACCTGAGAGATAATCCCATTATCCTTTAAGTACTGTTGGAGTTCTTGGCCAACATACTCGCCTCCTCGATCGGATCAAAGATTTTTTATTTTATTGTTCGTTTGATTTTCAACCTCATTTTTGTATTCTTTGAGTTTCTCACAGACATCGGATTTGTTCTTCATAAGATATATATACAAGTCTTGAGAAGTCATCAGTGAAGGTTACAAAGTAAGAAGAGTTATTTTTGGTAACTATAGGCATTAGGCCACATACATTAGTATGCACTAGGCCTAAGAGTTCATTAACTCTTTCGAAGCTCCCACTGAATGGGTGATTGGTCATTTTTCCTTTAAGACCCGATTCACAAGTGTCAAATGATTCAAAATCAAGTGATGGGAGAAAACCTTTGGTTTTTAGTTTGTGTAGTCGTTTCTCACTTATATGACCGAGTCTACAATGCCAAAGATAATTTTGATTTATACTGTTATTTGAAGAATTATTCACAGCATAGATATAATTTGTATTGATCATATAAATGCCATTATTTAAAATACCATCAAATACTTTATTTCCATCTAAAATAACGTTCATAACATTATTTGAACAGCGAAAAACATAACCAGTCTCAGACAATCTAGACACAGAAATAATCCCACAAATAAAGTCTTTTGCATAATAGCATTTATTTAATATCAAAACAAAACCATTAGGCAAAACTAAGTGAAAATCTCCAACTGTCGGTGCATCTGCAAGAGATCCATCAGCAACTTGAAATTCCACTTCTCCTTTTGCCATGTGCCTTTTGTTCCTAAGTCCCTGTAACGTGTTACAGATATGAGTTCCAGATCAAGTATCTAAAACCCAAGATATTTTATAGATCGCAAAACTATTTTGAATCGTAAATATACCTGTAGGAGCGGCAGAACTATTCTGTTTCTTCTCTTTAACAATCTTTAAGTACTCCGGACAGTTTCGTTTCCAATGACCTTTCTTATGACAATGATGACATTCACCCTTGTCAGCAGTAGCAGTTTTTTTACCCTTTTTATTAACCCTCTTTCGCTTCTTCGAACCTTTCGAAGATGATGTCCCACTTTTGACAGCAAGTACGATCGACTGATCCTTCGATTGTGACTTGGCAGACCTCAACATATTGAGGAGCTCCACGAGACTCACATTCATATTGTTCATATTATAGTTTAGTATGAACTGTTCATACTGAGGCGTCAATGAACCAAGGATCAAGTCAACTTGTAGCTCTTTGCTTATAGTCACATCCAATGATGCTAGCTTATCAATGTAACCTTTCATCATCAGCACATAATCGTCCATTTTCTGTCCCTTTTGCATTTTGGTGTTGAACAGTTTCTTAGTAGTCTCGTACCTAACGGACCGAGACTGCTCACCAAAAAGTGCCTTGAGACTTTTGAAAATCTCATGGATTGACATTGATTCATGTTGCCTTCGTAACTGTTTGTCAAGAGTTGACAACACGAATACTTGGGCGATTTCGAGATCAGCGGCCCATTTCCTGTAAGCAACTTGTAAATTTTCATCGGCGTCATCAGCGGGTCTTGTAAGCGGAGTACAAGTTACAGACGACCAAACTCGCTCATATGTGAGTGCAATCTTTATTGCTCTCAGCCAGTCCACGTAGTTAGGTCCAGTTAGTTTGTCATTTTCGGAGAAAAGCCTTAGTGATGACATTTTCTGCAATTTTAGTTAAAAGGGGATTAGGACATATTATTCATTGCAAATGTTCTTAGATTATTAGTAAAGTTGAAATGTAATTTTTATTTTATTTTACTAATAAGCTCCCACTAGATTTGCATATTTCTCTAGACCCAAAAGAAATATGGAAGTCTTCCGACCTCTCTAGTGAGTATAAGGACTCGCATGTCTTGGAATTCTGACCTTGAGGAATATCAACAAATCATAGGCCCACGTGCGATGGACAACACTTTATCGGTTGTATCATATACAACACCTTATTCCTTTCTTCGTCCTAATCTCATTTCGACCTTGAGGAAGATCAACAAACCGAAAGAGATTATTCACTCTGACCTACCATTTCGCGACTGCCTATGTATAATGTACGTACCTTGAGGAAGATCAACAAATACGTACATGTATCTTACCAAGTCAATTTAATATATTAATAGTACAATACATAACATCTCTAGCTTGAGGATGATCAACAACTAAAAAGTATGCAAGTAATCTATTAATATATAAATGGTAGAGGACAACAGTACATTAAACATTCATAATGTTAATATACTATATCGAGTGATATTGATTTTAGGAATAATGTATTTCTAATAAAATACTCTTGTGATTCAAGTGTCGAATACATCAGAAATCACGGTATACGTACAATACGATGTATTCATTCCTTAAACCTCAGTGGGTTTTCATTAAGTTCCACCTTATTTATCAAATCAAATTTAATTCATTTTTAAATAAATCTTATTTACATAATTAGTTAATTAACAGTTTAATTAACTTTGAATTTAATTTAATTTAATTAAAACATTTTTTATTATATATATTATATATAAATTACAAAAGTCTAAATTTATGCTTATCTTAAACATTTTAAGATGGATATACATATATCTATATATATGTATCAATTTATTAATTAACACTTAATTAATTTTGATTTATCGAAAAAAGTTTATCATAAACATTAACTTTTATAAAACATATATTTATATTCCGAATTCAACAATTGAATTCAAAATATAACTTTTCAAAACAGATTTTGAAAAATTCGCACAAGGTCCAAATCAATTTGGGCCTTTACATTAGGGATAACCTTTGGGCTTACACATGTTTCAGGCCAGGTCGGAAGGTGGAGCTAAGGCTCACTTAAGTACCCCCTTTCTAGACACCTTACTTTATGAGTAGGCTTTATAGTTAGCCCTAACATTGCAAATTTCAGACCGCATAGGCTTGTTGGCTCCGATACCATTGAAGGAACTGGGCCAATGTACGTAGCGGTTTAAACGGTAAATTTCAAAAATTTCGTTTAGAATCTTATTGGGCCTATGAAGTCTAAAGATTATTAGATCCAATCTAAATTTTATTTTTAAATAAAATCCTATTTCATTTAAAATTAATTTGAATTTGAATTTTAAAATTTGAGTTTTGAATAAGATAAGCAATATTATATATATATATGGGAGGTGTATAAGTGTATCAAAATACACCTATACGTGTATGGATGTGTACGTGAATATATAAGTGTCATAGTATGAAAATGTCCGTATTTAGGTGTTGGTCTTTACATCGCAACGGACACCTTAGCCCCTTGTGTGTATTCATATTGTCCAGCTTTTAATTTAAAATTATATATAAATAATGTATGTAAGACTAAACTGTATATATATAACTTATAAAACATTAAACGTGCGAACATAAAACATGCAATACAAAATATTATTTATATGTACAGTGAACATTAAAACATGTAAAAGTAAGCATATAAAAGTGATCACGTTATTTTGTTTTCCGTTTTAATAGTAATGTACTACAAAACTTATACAACATAAAATAATGTATTGAATAAAAAAAACTACATGATATAAAATAATGTATTAAAGAGTAATGAACACGTTATTTAATAAAACATGTAGCATGATAAAAATGTGTCAGCATGACATAAAATGTGTCAGGGAAGGTATGTAATATATATTGTATACAAACGAAAGTAAGCTTTTTAAACATGCAGCAAGTGTTTTTTTTTATAAAAAGGAAACATACGTGAACAAAACTCATCACCATTGCAAACAAAATTATTGGCAAACGAAAAGTAATCATGTTAATGATTTCAAAATCTACAGTATATAAATATATGTACATAATAGAATTGAAAAAGGACAATATTTGTACACCCAAGATTGTGATAAGCATGTAATTAAGTATGATAAAAAAACAAAAACAAAATTGTACCTTGTATGATGCCAATGATTCGTACGTCAAAACGAGTTATCCTTGAATTGCTATATAATCCAAGCTCCAAGCCACCCTTGCTTGTATTGATTTTGTTTTGATTTTGAGGCACAAAATTTGTTGTTTTCGGTTGCAGGTAAGCTAAGACGAAAATAAGCCTTTTATTGGAAGTGAAATACTTTTGTATTTATTTTGTGAAAAGAATTCTACTTGAATTGCGTGTAGCACTCTCTTTATATAGATGTGGTAACCTATAAATATCATGCCGCGCATACTCATTCAAACAAGGCTAAGGGGTCCTTATTATTTGCTCCTTTTACTTTTTCACATTTTTACCAAATCAAAATCAAACATTTCTTATTAGCTGCTGCCGAAAACTACTTTTGGACATTGTGGGCTTCACAAGCCTAAAGTCCAATATTTATACAGCCGGATAAAAAATCATTCCAATATCGTATATATTGGTAGGATCGTATATATAACTTTACATATACGTATCCGATTAATTTCAGTGCCTTATAAATCAAATAAAAATCTAATAATTAATATTTCATAAATATTAATTAATATAATTATTTTTATAACAATTATAAAATAATTAATTGAGTGGTTTTCCGGAGTATCATCGTTTCGGTTGTACGACTCAAAGGTGTAAATTCAGTCAGCGATTAGTATCGAACAATTCGTATATTAATGTTCACACGTCACTAATGCTAGTGGTGTGACAGTTTGGCCGAATTTATCGCTTACTCATATTTCAGTAAAATCCAATTTTAAGCGGTACCCTGTAGTAACGATTATTTACACTAGTTCTCTTCATCTTAACTGTACCACTTTAGAACTTATGGAATTTGGTTTTGGTCAAAATTCCAATATCGTTCACATTTAACTTAGTTTGTCAAAACACAATGTCCTTGGTTCAATAATAACAATTATTATTAACCGATTTGCTCTGGCTAGAGACTTTGACTTGACCATAGTTGACCATGATACTAATCTCATGTAACTGAGGAGATGAATTCTCTATTGGATAGTGTTTCACTTCAAATATTTTAACATAGACCCAACTATAGTCATTCAATGATCATAATACCATGATTTAACTATAATCAAAGCGAAGTCTCCATATCGAAGTTCAACAGTATTCTCAAGTCCAAAGAACTGTATAATATCATCACATCGAGATTCTCTGTTTGACCTTAGTTACACTAACCACCAGAAAACTCTCAAGTGAGTCATTCCATAGTTATCCAATAACTATCGGTACGTAACCCCTTGACGCCCTAGGCAGCAATGAGAAAACACTGCCCAACATTTGGAGAGCGTTACGTACTTTAGTCTCAACAGATGTATCGATATCCTTTCTCGATACATCTTGACTAGGAATATTTAAAATGATATGTTATTTTAATGTTATAAATTTCTCATGATTACAACACATTGTAATTACTATCACTTGACATAGCATTTAAGGATTTTCTATTGAATATACTTAAATTATTTAATTAATTAACATATCACAATATGACAAGTATATAATAGAAATGAAAACACCTTTTATTTTGAACGAGATTTAATTATAGAGTTCATAATTTACAATAAATTACAGAATTGCCCCTAGGGCATACCCCTAACTCTATCATATACCACTTTGATAAACTTTGATAATCAACTAAGGATCTATTTCATAGTTACACTATATTATCGACCGAAACAACGTGTTACATTATAGTCTATTTGTTATGATAACTTAATTTTTGTTCGAAATTTTGTCGAGTAAATGACTTAAATTTTCAAGATAATGACCGAAACCTATATTTAACTTATTTATGTCAATTTAAAAATAAATCCTTCATTTGTAAATATTCTCAAAAACTTGCATTCATCTCTTTGTAAATAAATCTTGCATTTTTTAAATATTTTCATCCTGCATTTAAATTTTGTGGGTGGTATCCGCTGAAAACCCTCACGAGACAACACTCGTCCTACTGGAGATACCAAGAGGTTTAACGGCTTGTTGCATACGCTCAATGCAATCACGCTCCCTACGAAAATGGATTTATCTTGGTTTTAGTTTATTTGAGGAAGTATAAAATGGTAAGTGTAGGGGTATTTGATGTGCACGTAAGTGTGTATATTTTTACCACCATATTTAGTCTATTTAAATTAAATAAATGATCATATTGGGTATTTTAACTTGTTTTAACCACAATCCATATTAATTCCAAATTGTCACATATTCATCTTCATATAGGGGCAAAACGGTCATTTGTGTGCATATAATTCTTTGAGAAAAATTAATTGGAATTTTATACATATTTGTGTAGGAATTTGATCTCAAATAGGAGTGGGTTCATGAAGACACATGCGTGCACAAAATGAATGCAAAGTAATAAAGATGGAAATAATTCAAAGTGAAGAACATGAAGGACCTCACTTACCCACCTACCTTAATGTATAAATTAGAGGCTAATGAACATGCTTATGGAATTAATGGCTTCATGCACACTTAAATGATGATTAGTAGAAGCAAATGATTACTTGGCCTCCACACTACCCCAAGGTCATTTTGGGCATTCCTTAAATTATGGATTAGGATTTCATGCTTGTATAAATAACCTATTATGTTCATGTAACACTCCCATAGTCTCTCTTTTAGTTTCCTTTTAGTTTAGTTTAGGCTCAAAATAAAACTCAAAGCTCTCTTTCTCTTTTCATGGCTACTTAGCCATTTCTTTTATGTAATTTTTATGCAACTTTAATATATTTATCTTTTTTTCTTTTTTAGTTCCTTTCATGTTGTAGTGTAGATTTACGTTCATGCAAAGTTGATTAGTTTTAATTCTTGTTAATTAGCTTCTCTTTTACATTAGCTTTCATTTTCCTTTATTTTTGCTTTCATGTTGCTAGCTAAATTTGTTAATCAAATGAAAAATATGAGAGGCTAAACCCCTTCAATTTAGGGATAATGAAGCTCTCTAATTATGTAGCTTCAACTATTTGTTAATTCATGCTCTCCTTTTATGCTTAATGATGATCAATGAAGTGTTTTATTTGTTGTTTTTTTGCTTTGAATTTGATAGCCTATATTGTTGACACCAAATAGGCTATGCTTAAACAATCACTAACACAAATGCCTCTTCATCAAAATATGATTATGGAAAAAGAAATGATTTGAAATTAAAATTTGATGATCTATATTTCTAATCAATAGTTAATAGGCCATACTTAAAATAGATTTCGTTTTCATTTTCTTTGTCAAGTTTAATGAAAGTTAGTAAGTGCTTTAAGGGATGTGCTATAGTTTGATGGCTTATATTGGCTAATCAATAGCATAAATATGCCATACTTATGATAAGCACATCAATTAAAGCACTAATGACCATAAAATAGAGATCATGATTTCATATATGTTGAACTATGTGATCTAGAGAGAGGATTTATTCTCTAAATTGTCATTTAACTATTATATTTGCATCTTTTTTCTTTTAGTTAGCTAGCTAATTTTCTAATTCTCTAGCTTAACTTTCACTCGACTTTGGTATAATTTGATAGAACAGAATTTTTCAAATCATCAATTCCCTATGGGTCGACCCGTATTCGCCACGTACTACAAGCGTACGCCGTGCGGTTGAGGTTATTTTTATTATAAAATTTGTTAGACTATTTTCTAACTCGATAGAATTTTAGCCGTTTGAACACTATACATTATCATAGTCTCCCCCGTACTGGGCGTCGTCAGAGGACACTCCATAGGTATGGTACAAAACAAACTCGTAGTGGTCTCGCTAAGGTAGGTGACATGGCGCAACTAGACAATGCCAGGGTAGATATACCAATTACACTTTCGGGCTGGTGCTAACGCATAGCAGCAACTACTTCCTACATAGAGCCTCACTCCCAAATCAAAGGTGCGCACCAAATCAATCACAAAGTAATAGAATGGCAATCGAAGAAGTGTGTCTGGTCGGAGGAGCTACCTCACTTGGCCCGTCAATTGCTCCTGTTTTAGCCAACTTATGCCAACTCACAGGAGTCGGGTCCACGTATATACCTCATATAGGATCGTCACCACCATCATACTTCATTCTGGAATCTCCATCGCGTATACAGTTGTTAAATTGGTTTTCGGTATTGGCAAAGAGTATGACAATATCCGATCCCGGTCTCTTTAACAACTAATAATTATTAAAACACCATGGTCATTTAAAAATAGTTTATACTTCAAAACCAAAATATCATTTCCATTTCAAAAACCATAACAATACGATATCATTTCTATTTCAAAACCAAATCAATACGATATCATTTTCATTTCAAAACCAAATCAATAAGATATCACTTCCATTTCAAAACCAGATCAATACGATATCATTTCCATTCCAAAAACAAATCAATAGGATATCATTTCCATTTCAAAACCAAATCCATACGATATCATTACCATTTCAAATATATTCACTTCCAAAATCATAGTACTTTCAAAGTTATAACACTTTCGAAATTATAAAGCTTCTAAAACCATAATACTTTAGAGATCATAACTTAGAAATCATAATACTTTGAAAATCATAATTTAGAAATCATAATACTTTGGAAATCGTAACACTTTGGAAATCATTATATAGAAATCATAATGCTTTGGAAATCATAACACTTTGGATAATGCTTTGGAAATCATAACACTTTGGAAGTCATAATTTAGAAATCATAACACTTTGGAAATCATAACACTTTGGAAATCATAATTTAGAATTCATAGGACTTCGCAAAACCACAACACTTCATACTTAACCGGTTTAGATATTAAAATAGTGTATAAAATAAAATAGTTTATATAAAGTAGTTATAGGTTAAAATAGTTTAAAATAAAATAGTTAGTATATTTAAATAGCTTATATTAAAAATAGTTTATATTAAAAATGATTTATGTTAAAATAGTTTATTTAAAATAATCTGTATTAAAATATATAAACAGTTTTAAATAAAAAAATTAAAATACATTATATAATAAAATGGTTTCCTCAAATTTCACAAATCGATTCTAATCAACTCGAATTCCAAAATTCAAATTTAATTCAATCTCAATTCATCAATTTCAACTCAATTCAGTTTCTCAATAAACCATTTCAAATTATATTGATTTCAAAAACAAATTTTTAACCATAAAATAAACCATTTCAATTTGAATATACTTCAAAGCTTTAAATATTCAAACATTTCAAAAGTAGATTTGATAATTCATATACACACACACACACACACACAAATATATATATATATATATCAAATTCATCTTACTATTATTTACTTCGAAATATTTTACTTAATCATTCAAATAACATTTAAATAAAACTTAAAATTTCAAATTTAAATAAAACTAAATATACCATTTCAATCTATGTAAATTTGAAATATTCAACTTTTAATCAAAATCAAGTCATGAAATCATATCTTTAAAATCCCAAATTTAATAAATTTCAAATCAAACTTATTTGAGTATAATTCTTAAATAAATTCAATTTTAATCCAACTTCTATTTCTCTTTCCAACTTGAATTTTATTGAAATCATTATAAACTCTATATTTGAAAGTATAAATTTTAAATAAATACTTAAACATATTATATATTAATAAAATCAACTTTATTAAATCAACTTTAATAAATCAAATCTTATTATTAAACTTATTTTATGTATATTTTAAAATAGTAAAATTGTAAGTAAACTCTTAAAATTTATAATTCCAAAACTAATTTATAATTTTAAAATTTTCAAAACATATAATTTTAAAAATCAAAATTTAAACCTTTATAAAAAATAACATTTATATATGTCTTAAAATCAATATTATTGAAACCAAAATATTCATTTCAAAACCTTGGAAATCATTTCAATTGACCAACAGTGTCTATATATAATTTTTATCTTATAGTCAAGTGATACAGATATTTATCATTTTAATCCATAATTTAAATATATACGGGTATATATCATTTCGACCTGTAATCCCAAATTCAATTCAATGAAGATTGCTTGGTTTTATCATTTCAACCCATAACATTTTTCTCCTATTCTATAGATCGTTCGGGTTTGTATCATTTCAACCCATAGTGAATACTATACTAATAGGGAACTTGCAGAGTGAGAACATATATGATAATAATATAACCGGCATATATCATCAATATAAATAACAGATAATGGTGTCAGATGTCATAGGTGAACAGATATAGATAATAGCATATATATAACAATGTAAATAACTACAGCAACTTATTTCAATTGTCATTTCAATTGAAATTAAATTTAATAAATATAAGAACGTTAATCGTGAGTGATTGCTCACCTGTCGAGGCTAGGGAGGATAGACAATAAAATTGAGTTACGAATCCAAGCACGAATTCCAAAGCGAAGCAAAATTGGCATGAATTCGATGATCAAAGCTTGATGGCTAGGAATTGACAAATCAAATCAAACTGGATTGATGAAGATAGATGGTATAAGAGAATATTTACATATAACTATATATATAGTCATATTCCAAATTCAAACACATTAAAAATTAAATATATATATATATATGTGTGTGTGTGTGTGTGTGTATTTCAAAATCCGTTGCCTCAAATTAAAACACATATATTAAACTCAACGTATGTACATAATATATTTAAAATCAATACTTACATATTATATTCATTTCAACCTAACATATCATGTATGTATGTTAAAGTACCATATTTATATTGCAGCATTCAAAATTAGTATTAAAAGGAAAAAAATCAATTTTCATTATAAAATCAATATGAATAATTTATTATTATATATGTAAAACTTAAACAGTTACAAGAAAGAAACTTTAAAATCTATTAATAACCTATTGTAGGTACTATATACATCAACTTACATGCATGACTTAACAGGTGTATATACTCGCAGACTATACGAATATATGCAGACCTTGTAATCTATATACTTTTATATAGATAGAACCTATACTCATATATATACTACTCAATATATAAATACCGACCATATATATTAAAAGTATATAAATGCAAACCAATATAGAGCTTTATACCATTCTATACTAAGCCATACTATATACAACATACAAGAACTAAGATAGCTTTCATATTTCAGATCTTATACTTATACATTTCAAACTATCAATTTTATAATTCATATAATACATAACATATATTTATATGCACGCATAAAATCATTCGCAGGCCTATAGTTATTTTTACTATATGTATATAAATGTACTTCTAAATCTTTCCATAGAAACATACGAAATATATATAAAACATGTGTAAGTATAAGCTGTCGAAAATATATGTCCCTAACATACTGTTGCAACTAATATATATTACTTCTTTATACATTCTTATATAATACACAAACAAATTTATAACCTTCGTATATTATATATACATATTCACTGCAAAATATCTGCATAACTTTATACATATAATTAAAAATACTAACATGCCTTATAACATATATATATATATATATATATATATATATATATTTGAAGGTACTACATAACCATATATATTTAAACACATCGAATTTTAAACTAAAACTACAAACATATATATACACAGTAAACATACAAGTTTTTCTTCATATATATATATATATATATATATCTACGAGTATAATGTATGACTACAGCAACAACAAACAAAAAAACATAGCTTCTGACAAAAATTTCATATACCTATATATGTATATATACTGTTAATATCTGCATCTATTATATATTTAAACCAAATGCAAAAAAATTCTTACAACAAATTACTTACAAAATATACTTATATAACTTATATATATAAACTGTATAATAGTATAGCTTTATCAACTTTATAAACTAATATGTAATAAAATCTTATATAACTAAACATATATTTTATAATAAAACTGGGCCAAAGAAAATATGTATGCAACCAATACAATAGAAAAAAAAAATTTAGGAAACAACTTATATTATAGTATATACAAATGGATGTATATAAATAATAATACCTTTTATATATAAAGAAGGGGAGGTGGATTGCGAATAAAGCAGTGGTCGGGAGGCTTCAGAAACGGGGAGATGGAGGTTGATGGCAGTCCAGGCGGTGATAGGGGATGACGAGGTATCAGGTCGTGGGTTGGCTTTGGGTTTGGTTGGCTGATGCGATGGGTTATGGTATGGAGAGGAAAGTAAAGCCGAGGGGTTGGTGAAGGGTGTTTGCCGCGCTTGCTGTCGGAGGAGAAGTGGTGAAGGCGGTTGGGTTGTGTGCATGATCTTGTGGCAGTGGCCAAACTACAGGTGGAGGTTGGTGGAGGAGAAAAGAAAATGAGAGAAGGGTGAGGTTGGGAATAAAGGACGCGAGCAGGCATGCAAGAAGAAGGCAGAGCAAATATGGCAACCAAAGATTAAAATGAATATGCATTGAAATAATAAAATAAAAATGAAACGGTGTCATTACAAAAGCCAAAAGCTGAATTAATAAATGTCGATGGCTGTTGGTTAACACACGGTGAGCAACAGTTTAAAAGTGAATAGTATGATATCGAAAGTCCCGCATGTAAATATAGCAAATATCAATACAAACAGCTGGAATAATTAAAGGTAATGGTTGTTTAATTCTACAGGTAGATAATGAATGGACACAAGGAATTCAAAAGGCTCAAAATGTTACAAACGGGTACTGATACGACTAACCGTGTTGCGAGTTTCGCCATGTATCGGACTTCAAAAACCAGAATTGAATATACCATAGAGATCAGTACGACGAGGCGATCAAAACGTATACAGATATTAGTGGTACGATCATCCTATCAATAATCGATAATCAGTACCGAAAATGTTGCTAATTTTCCAGAAATAAGATAAACGGGACAATAGTAGTCCAAATTTGAAGAAATGAAATATGACATCTCACTCAGAAGATGATTTATTGTATAAAAATATTCAGCATTGGAAAACATTTTATTATCATCAAATATTAACTGATTTGAATTGAAATAAAATTACACAATAAAATTTACTTCCATATTATCAGATGAAAATTTACCATTTGCTATGTTTATAAATAGGTAATCTGAATATCAAATTTTAAATTCAAAATTTTATTATTTAAAATTTCAAAAAATTCAGTTAATTACGTAAATAAAACCATTGAAAATTACGAGTCGTTACACTCTCCCCCATTCAAAACTTTTCATCCCCGAAAAGGAACGAGATAGGAGAATAAAATCCACTAGTATAAAAATTGCATATTTCTTCGCCTCATTTGAATCGGTTGAAGTAAAAACTGATGCAAATAGAACTATTTGCATTAGTTCTGTCTTAATAACCGGTGCAATTGGTACGTGGAAAGCAATAGATAATAAAAAATCAAATTTGCATCAGTTGTCACCAACAACCGAAGAAAATACGTCAATGCAAATAGTTTGTCACATCGGTTTTAAAGTCAACCGATGCAACTACATTAATTTGCATCCAAAATAATTATTTTCGCATCGGTTCCCTAGCAAAGGCGATGCAATTTAAAATTATTTAGGTTATCAAACCACTTTCGTTGCTCACCTGTTAATTCCCGCCATTCCAATTTTTTCGCCGCTTGTTTTCCCATTCTTTTTCCCAAATATTTCGCCTGCTTCAAAACAAAAAAACCCATAAAATTGATTGTCACCGTACTTTATTTCGCGGATTATATTTGGCCTATCAAATCACCATTAAGCGATCAATTTTGAGTTTGTTGTGGAGACTGCGTTGAAAATTCTTGTGGAGCAGTGGAAGTATTTGCTTGCTGGATTGATTTTTTATATCAAATGAATATATTGTTGCCTTTGATGTTTTGAATAATGTATGATTGTAAGCTAGCGAACATCGGAAATTTGATGCTTCTAAACTTTGAAAGCAACTCGCATTTGCAATTTCCTAGATACAAATTCCGAATTAAAATTCAAATCGAAGAATGAAATTGCAATTGCGATTAGCAAATTAAAAGCAACTTTCGAAACCGTGATTAGGAGTGGCGACTGAATCGCGATTTGGGGGCGACTTGATGATTTGGGGGCGAGGTCGGTCTATCTATATGATGGTTGATTCAGGCGATGGAGTTAAGGTTGGAGTTCGAAGGTTTGGGTGATATGGATTTGGATGATGAACGGGTTTTGTTGGGTTGGAATGATGGAAGAGGGATGAAGCTAGGTTGTAGTAACAGGTAGCGGTGGAAATTGAAGTGAGTTTGGAGAATAGTTTGGCAGATTATGGTGAGTGATCGGAATTTTTCTTGCGGAAGTGGAGATAGGGTGTGTGGTAGAGGCAGAAGTAGGTGACGATGATATACTATTGTGGTTTTGGGTTTGCAGCTGTATATGGCAGAGTTGTGTAGGTAGTTGTGGGCTTTTTATAAAGGAAGGTGGTGATGTTTATGTTTAGGCAGTGAGTGTTGGTGATGATGGAGATTAGTTGTTGGTTGTGAATGAAAGTGTCCCTTATTTTTACCAAAAAAAATTATAACGAAGAACAAAAGCACCACATCGATGTGCACAAGTGTTAAATCATGTCCTCTTATTGAAAGATAGGTTTCTGGTTTATAAAAAGAATTTATTTATTCTTTTTTTCTTTTAAACAAATCCTCATTTAGGAATATAATTTCATTATTGAAAATTTCTATGAAGTAAAAGTTAGCATTTGCTCTTGTTGTCTAGATATATTTTTTATGCTGCTAAAGCAAAGTATTCATTATTTCGAAATATGCAACTTTGTGATAGAGTGCTTTTGTTAGAAGTTTTCTATTTTGAGAAGTATATTTTACTGTGTGAATCTTACAAGTCTTTATGTACAATTGCAATAGAATTACAATATTTTGTTCTGGGGTACACTTCCCAGCATGCCCTCATATGTAAGTGTGGTCATTCCATTGAATCTCACTAAAGTTAAATAATGATGTTTATTTTCAATTAAAAATCGAAACACATAAATGAGATTGTGTGTTCGAATCAGTCCTAACAAAAATGTAGTTCTAAAGTTTATATGTAGGCAATGTACAATGATGTATGATAGGTTGGTTTTATTAGTTATGTGGCAGATTGCCGTGAGTTTGGTGGTGGATATGTTTGTATTTGGGGAATAGTGTTGAATTGTAGGTTGACTGTAAACGGCAGTTTTGTGGTGGTCTAGTAGAAGAGAGACAGAGGATGTCGATGTTGATGGCTCTAACAGTTATGAATACGTAAGGCAGTGAAAAAGTGGTTTGCAGAGGGGTATTTTGTGTGAAGTATTTTGTGCATTGGAAGTTGAAGCTAGGAGGTGATATGCACAGTTTTGTTGGTGGAAGATGTTGTAGTTGTGGGTGGTGTGGAAGTTTGAAGTATGGTGTGATGATATTGGTGACTGTAGTTGTGCAAGACAGTGAGAAGTTTTGTATGGTTGTATGGTTTGAAGGAGTAATGGCAGTGTGATTTGTGATGGATTTTGTAGTGGATTTTGTATGTGATGGAGTATGCAGTTGATTTCGATTTTTTTTTTTTTGGTGGCAAGGGTGGTTTGGTGAAATGAAAACAGTGATTTTGTTGATTTAAGAAGTTAGAGTAGTGAAGTGTTGTTTGTTGTTGATGAGTTGTGATGGTATGGAAAGGTGATAGATAGGTGATGTAAGCTGGAGCAGTTAAGGTAGGCAGGATATGTGAGGAGCAAGGAATGATAGTAAGCAAGCCTTTTGTTTGTTGACAGAAATGATGGATGATGTTGGTGGTGGCAGTGTGTATGCACAAAGGTAAATGGGTAATGAGATGAGACATTAGTGTATGTATGCAGTGACACTGTATAATAGTTAAATGAATGCGGTGGAGTATGGTGGTGGCAGTCAGTTTGTTGTAGATGACGCACTGGGTTCTACAGAGGTTGTAGTTGTATTAGGTTTTGGTTGTATGGAAGTTGATGAAATGTATTGAAATGTAGGGGGTTAATGAGGAGGTTGTGAAATAGTTATATGCACAATAACTACACTGTAACTACAATATATGTCTATGCGAAGACATTATGGATTGGATGGTGATTGAAGTTGAACAGTTGAAGATGAATGCAGTTGAAGTTGCAGATGACTGCAGTTGAAGTATGGATGTGGTTAAACTTGGTGTTGAAGTTTGTAGGCTGTGGTACAGGGAAATAGTATGATGGTCAGTGTGCAGGGGTAAGAAGTTTAGGTTTCTGGTTTTTATTATGGTAGGGAGATTGTTGTGGTCATGAGGAGAAGTAATGTTCAGGTTGTTGATGAGAGTTAGATGCACTGTTAGATGTGCACACATTTGTATGTTTCAGTAGTAGGCAATGGAGGTGGTTGGCAGTTGAAATGATGGTGAGGCTGTGGGTTGTGGTGATGTTGTGATGGATATGCATAGTTGTGTTTGTGGAGTGATGTTGAAGTAGCTGGTCAATATGATAGTAAGCAGTTGTGTCGATGGAGAAGTTGTTTGCTGTCAGGGTGGGTGGTTGCTATGAAGCAGTTGCAGAAGTGGATGGTGATGGAGTTGTTCAAAGAGGAGGGTAGAGGTGGTGAAATGGTTGGTGATTGCACAGTGGTTGTGCTGACTGTTGACAGTTGTTCAAAGAGGAGGGTAGAGGTAATGATATTGTAGTGATGGAAGACTCGTATGGTGCATTCATGTGCGATCGGTTTGGGAAGAAAGAGACATGTGATGTGGTTCAGTTATCTCAACGGTTTTGGAATGGCGTTATTTTCAACTGCAAATTTGCACTAACCCTGATTTCAAAATTCAAAATAGTATGGGTGTATGATGTGGCAAATAGTCTACGAATACATGCTCACAACTATGAGAAGTTATTTGGTTCATGTGATACTTATTCAATTTGTACAAGTGCATGTACTGTTATGAATGTGTTTATCTTATTATGCTATATTAGGTCATAGTAATTAGGCTGGATTGGGTAGATTAGTGGATAAAGGAGTTAATACGTGAACTATATTTGTTAGTTATTAATAAATAAATCAATTTTCAAAAAAAAAAATATGTATGTGTGTGTTTTTTTCTTCTTAAAATCATTAATGATTATAGCAAAGCTATTTTTTGTGCTTTCTTCGTGTTACAAGAAAAAACCAGCGTTTACTTTCACATACCTTCTTATTTCCCCCATTTTGAAATAGTGACACTAGAATTTGGATGCATTAACATTAATTATCATCCTCTTCTTTTAAATTTTATTGTTGGTCGTTATGCTTTTAGGATTTGTGTTGGAAGTCTAATTTCTTTTTATTCGTTTTACAATGAATTTCATAGGAAACTTCATTGTTATAGTTTATGACTGTTTCGCACGTATATTGTCTTAACCTATTTTTTACTGATGCTTTAATATTAGTGTCGCTTTTAAGGTTAGAGTTCTTTGGACATTGATTGTTTGTGTTTGTGTATAAGGGGAGAATGTTTGAGTAAATTAAGTCACACAAGCTCGTCACTATTTAATTGATTGTACCGTTGGCTTGATGGGTTCGAATTTAAGATGGTTTTTTGCGTTTTCTTGATTAATTAAATTACTTACTTCAGGTAATTTAAAAACATTAATCATAATCATTTGAGGAATAACATGCAAAATCTTTTACTGCTTTGAATATTCCTTGATATATATACATCGAAATAACCCCTAGCATCATTATAAAAAGTGAAACACTTAGGATATGAATATTAATGATAATAAGGTGACAATTACAATTTCTCTTTATATAAACTGAGACTTCTTTCAAAGAAGTGCACCAAATATTTTAAATTATCATCTGACTTACGGAAACAGCTTCTGTCATTAAAGTGCAGCATGTTATTGAAAAAAGTCACAGTTCATCAAAATCGGATAATCATTCAGCAGCAAAGAGTTACAAGAACTGATTATCCACTCCACTCGAATTAGCTATTATTGATTTAATAATGAATACTCTTCGTAATCCAATGTTATTTTTTGCTTGTGTAGTGTGTCTCTAGCATTTGCATATGGATAGTAGTTGGATGTACCACGTAAAACGTAACGATGACGAGTTCCTAAACAAAATTGAAGAGTTCATCAATTGTGCACTGAATGATCAATTAAGAAGAGGGGAAGAAACTATTTTTTGTCCTTGTAGACACTGCGAAAATAAGAGGAGACTTTGTAACATAGATCAGATTAGAGATCACATAATCCGTTATGGGTTTAAGCAAAATTATACGCGGTGGATATGGCATGGCGAAAGTATACTCCGGTAGAGCTAGTTCTAATAATCATGAGAATGATGAGAATGACCGAGAAGATAACATGTATAATGACGCGAATGATGAGAATGATTGTGTTCGTGAGATGTTTCTTGATGCTGAAGAATATTTGATGGAAGAGCCAAAGTTGTATGAAAGAATATTAATTGATGCCGAGAAGCCTTTGTTTCCTAATTGTGCTAAGTTCACAACATTGTCTGCTGTGCTCAAGCTTTTCAATTTAAAAACAAAGCATGGGTGGAGTGATAAAAGTTTTACATCTTTGTTGGAACTTTTGAATGACATGCTTCCGGAAGGTAACGAGCTTCCAACTTCTAACTATGAGGCAAAGGAAATTATGTGCCCAATTGGTATAGGATATAAAAAGATACATGCATGTCCAAATGATTGTATATTGTATCGAAATGAATATAAGAACTTGCACGAGTGTCCCAAGTGTGGATTATCCCATTACAAGTCACGAGGGAACGTTCACAATGACCCAGATAAGAAATGGCCTCCAGCAAAAGTCTTGTGGTATTTGCCAATTATACCAAGGTTTAAACGTTTATTTGCAAATAAAGAAAATGCAAAAAAATAAAGGTGGCATGTAGATGTGAGGAAAAATGATGGATTATTGAGGCATCCAGCTGATTCTCCACAGTGGAGAAACATTGATACTATGTATCCTGATTTTGGTGAAGAAATTAGAAATCTCAGACTTGGTCTTTGCACAGATGGCATAAATCCAGTTGGCAACTTTAGTAGTCAACATAGTACTTGGCCTATTCTTTTGGTGATTTACAATCTTCCACCTCATTTGAGTATGAAGTGCAAGTATATCATGTTGTCTCTTTTAATCTCTGGACCACGACAACCAGGAAATGACAACGATGTTTACCTAACTCCTCTTATTGATGATCTAAAATTTCTATGGGATAAAGGTGTGCGTGTGTTTGATGCATATAGTCAAAGTAATTTTACATTGTGCGCCATGATTTTTTGTACCATAAATGATTTTCCTACGTATGGTAACTTGTCTGGCTATAGTACAAAAGGTGCCAAAGCATGCCCAATTTGTCAAAATGATATGGTTGTTGAGCGTTTACATCATTGCAAAAGAATTGTGTATATGCATCATCGTAGATTTCTCCCTCCTAATCATCCTTATCGTAAAAAGAAGAAGCCTTTTAATGGGGAGATAGAGAATGGAGTTGCTCGTTTGCCATTAACAGGAAATGATGTTTACGAACGGGTCAAGGATATTGAAAATGCATTTGGCAAAGTATTTCCTCTTTTAGAAGGCCCGTGGAAGAAGAAATCTATATTTTGGGAACTTTCGTATTGGAGACATTTACAGGTTAGACATTGTCTAGATATAATGCATATAGAAAAAAATGTTTGTGACAGTATCGTCGGGACACTCTTGAATATACCTGGTAAGACAAAAGATGGTGAGAAAGCTAGGCAAGATATGATGAAAATGGGTATCCGGAAGGAGTTAGCACCGGTGTAGAAAGATAAACGTACCTATTTGCCCCCCGCGTGTTGTACATTGTCCAAAAAAGAGAAAACTAGTTTATGTGAGTGTCTTCGTGATGTGTAGGTTCCAACAGGTTATTCTTCAATCATTAGCAGTCGTGTATCAGTGAAGGATTTGAAATTGACCGGTATGAAGTCTCACGATCACCATGTGTTAATGCGACATTTATTACCTGTTGCAATTAGAGGTATATTGCCTAAACATGTTAGGCATGTTATTACAAAGCTTTGTCTCTTTTTTAATATAATTTGTAGCAAGGTAATTGATCCTGATACGTTGGATGCTCAACAAGCCGATGTTATTGTTATCTTATGCCAATTTGAGATGCATTTTCCACCTTCATTTTTCGATGTTATGTTGCATTTGGTTGTTCATCTTGTAAGAGAAATCAAAATTTGTGGTCCTGTATTTATAAGACATATGTATCTATTCGAAATGCATATGGGAACTTTAAAAAGAAATTTAGACCTAAAGCCAATATCGTAGAAGCTACTGTAGCTGAGGAGGTTATTGAATTGTCACTCCATACTTAACTGGTGTTGAACCTATTGGACTTCGTAAGTCTCGACATGAAGGACGACTTGACGGCCAGGGCATAATTGGATCAAAATTGATTTCGATTGGCGATGAGATGTTTCATAAAGCTCAGCTACTTGTTTTGCAGCATCTTAGTGAGGTACATCCTTACTTGGAGGAGCACATGGCAATTCTAAAGCCCTAGAATCCTTCAAAGAACGAAAGGTGGTTGACGAATGAACATAACCGCTCTTTTGTCATATGGTTTAAACATACGGTAATGTCTCAATTGTCTCAAACAAATCATGGCATTTCAGATACAACAAAATGGTTAGCATATGGGCGTCGATTTCATGTCAATTCATGGGAATATGATATGAGCGGTTATGTCTTTTATACGAAGCGTCAGGATGAGAGGAGCAAAATGCAAAATAGTGGAGTTATCATCGTTGCATCTTCAAGAGAATTTGCTAGTGCTAAAGATAACAGACCAATAAATGCGACAATGCTATATTATGGGATAATCGAGGATATTTGGGAACTTGAGTATTAAGACTTCATAATCCCACTATTTTGATGTAGATGGGCTGACAATCATCGTGCTGTATGAGTGGATGAACATGGATTCACATTGGTTGACTATGTTCAAGTGAGTCATGATAATGATCCACTCATCTTGGCATCTCAAGCAAAACAAGTTTTTTATGTGACTGATCTTGCCGATAATAAGTGGTTGTTGTTCTTCCCAGCAGAAGACGCATTGTTGGGATTGGTGATGTGGTAGATGAAGAAGAGTATACTCAATTTGATTAGAATCCAACTTTCTCTGTCGGCTTAAGTCTACCAGAAGAAGTTGATTTAAATGCAAATTATGCACGTTCTGATCATGATGAGGGGGTTTGGATAGTTGGGTAATTTTTTTTATTCTCATCATGCTTTAGTTGCCAGTTGAAATCTTTCATTTTCTGTGATACTTTAGTTTTTTTGAGAATAATTACTAATAAGATATTTTACAGGGATTCTTGATCGCTGTTTTTGTTGCAGACTTCAGACATTGTATCACTGCTTGCTCTCAGGTAATTTATCTGTTAACTCTATAGTGTTTTTCTTCTGCTTATCTATATACTGATAATTTAGCTTATCAATAAAGCCCCTAATTATCACACAACATATTCTTACTTTGATTTGGTGTTGCACTACTATTTGTATAACTAGGACTTGAGAGTTATAACATTAGAGATTAGCGTTTTAGCTCATATTAACAGTTTGGTGCAATTTGAGAAATGAGAGTTACATCAATGAAGCCACCTCTCTGGCCACCTGGCTGGACCTGAGTCTGGCCAGGGGCTGATGCACAGCCAGATCAGGCTGGGCCATGAGCTCGGCCCACCTAAAAAGGGAAAAAAATCATGACAAGAAACGAGAAATGAATCTCCCTTGATTTCATCACGCATTATATTTTTGTTTATAGAGATATACAAATATCTTTGAACTTCTTCTTCTTTTGAAGCTGCATCAAAGCATGATATCATAACTTTTAGATGTTCATATATATTAGTTTTTTTTAAAATAAAAAGAGTAAGAAGTTTGGATTCAGCTTGTAGAAGGATTTAGAGGAAGTTCTCTATAGAAAGCGAGCTACAAATTTTGTCTATTGATCAAATACAATATGTAAGGGTATCGCTATTTTTCATACAAGTATATATGTGTGTTTATATATGATTCCCAAAACTTGTCCACCATTGAATCTGTACGTGACTACATGTGTATTTTCACAAGAGAGGGCATTGTATGTGTTGCACATTAACTAAGATGTTACGCGTATTGAAAAAACTCATATTGGAAATTTTCCTACATCTGCATAAATTACAAAATCAATAGTTCAGTTGTAGTTATGACCGTACTATATTATTTTAGTTGTACAATTTAATTAAAAAGCATGCTCCTGATATTTGAAACCACATTCTACCATCACTCAAGTCAGTCTAAATAGCTCTGACCACTACCTTGTTATGCTTGAATATATTTTTTAATAAAAACCATGAAAGTGAATTTTCTAACATATTTTTGAGAGTTTTAGGACTTGTAAGAAACGTGTGGGATGTGCTTACTGAATAAAAAGCACCGAATACACATCTAAATATTTTAACGACTATTGAACAAAACTGAAGTGATAAAAATATTTATAACTATACAGTGACTAGTTATTAAACAAAACTAAAGTGATAAAAATATTTATAGCTATACAGTGACTATTTAAAGGCTTTGACAACTGATATTGTTACAGAACTACACCAAAAAAAGTGGAAAAGAATCACAACAGAGGGAAAACAGCAGCAGAAGAAAGGAAAAATGTTGTAGTTGGAGATTGAAATGCTAATATATTTGATTAGGACTTCTCAGTTTACCAACTGAGCCACTCTAATTGCACTGAATGTTAAAACTAAGTACTTAAGTACATGCAATTCAAAATACTGAGGCTTGTTTATATCTAGGACCCAATGATAACCTTGGTCGTGCCAATGACAACCTTGGTCGTGTTGGATTACCCAAAAAGAAAGATTAAGGTCAGGCCAGGGGTTACTTCTCATCTTCTTTATTTTTGGATACGTGCTGGTGAATGCAGCAACATAAGTAATCTATGACCTTGTAGATTCAGCAGCCAATTTAATATTTGGAGCGGTTATTGATCCATCACTCAATGGTCAGGTAAGCTTTAGACTGATGATAATAGTATATTGGTTGCGTTGCTAGATTGTTAGTGGTGACTATCTACACTCTAAACAAAATCATACTGGGCTTTGTTTGGTTTTTTTAATTGCATTGTGGAGGTTCCTATATATTTTTTTAGTTGAAAGTTTAAAAAAGAAAAAGAAAAAAGAGGTGAAATGATGTGGTTGCTATCCAGCTTAGCCTAACTGCTATCTTCAGTGGTCAGCTGAGCCATCATTGATAGTACCCAACCTCTCGTTTAATTGGAAAAAAATATCAAACAAAGAGAACTGTTTTATTAATGTGATATATTAGATGTTTGAGTGCTATCAGTAGCAATCACTACTTTATCTTCTTTACTGTCTCACTGATAATTTATCTTATTTTCGAACTACGATATTTCTTCCTTTTGGTCTATCCAAAATATTATTTTGAATAAGCTTAAATGATTCATGTTCATTTGCTATTTGTACAAGCCCATTACTTCTAAATTTTCACACATTTTCTAAGAAAAAGCTACTGTATTATGATTACCATCAAACGATAAATAGACCATGCGTCAGCAAAATCTCAATTTGTATCCATGCAGATGAGTATAACTCTTATTACCAAAATGTGCAAAGATCAGACAGTATAAAATACATGACATTATATTTCAAAACTTAAGTATAAATTGTTAATATATTTCAAAACTTAAGTATAAATTGTTAATATATTTCAAAACTTAAGTATAAAATACATGGCAGTATATTTATGAAACTTATTTCATTCTTACCTTTTTAACAATATTTCAAAAGTCTGTCAAAAAACTTGTAATGAACAGTATTTTAATTAACATCACCTAAGGTTAAAAAAAATCAGTTTTTTAATTATTGATTCGTTTTCTTAAAAAGAAGGATATAACATAAGTTATTTAAGCATATGAAAATAAATTTTTGCTGTCATGAATGCGTCTTTACGTTAGTGGGCTATGACAATAAATTTTTAAGCATATGCTTCTCTTATATTTGGTGTAACGTTAGTGGGCTATGAATACTATTGTAAGTGCTTACAACCATTACCCTGTAACATTGTATTGCAGCTTGGATCCCACCAGGAACCATTGTAGAGACATCACCAGGCACAAACAAATGATGATAAAAGAAATACTCACCCATCCTAATCCTACCAGGAACCATTGCAGAGACATCACCAGGTACTGTGTTTTTATTAGCTGCAATGTGAACTGCTTCTAGAACCTTCATCAATGATATTGTCTTTTCTATTTATTTATGGTCTCCTACAAAATTGTTATAGTATCTCCAGTTATGTTCACCTTTAACCAGAATACTTCTTATTTCCAACTTCCATAATTAAATGGTCACTAAACAATTAACTACGGGAATGATGGAGATAGAACAATTTGGACAAATGAAGAACATGATCCTTCTACTTCACAGTCGTTGTCTAAGAAGAGGCGAAGAGGCCCAACAACCGGGAAGAAATATAAAACACAAGAACCAAAATTCATTGAGGGGAGTGATAATGGCAAACCCATTGGAAAGTGGGCGAAGTCTTATAAGGCGTATGTGGGCGATACTGCTAAATCTAAATTGATATCAATATTAAAAATTGGGATGGCGTTAGTAAAGGGCTTAAAGATACTATATGCGAAGATGTTAAGGTATTATAAATTCATTTGTTCACTTATTACTTATTTGGCTTTGAGACCCAATTGGACATTTGAAGTCTTATAAGGCGTGTGTAACTAAGATTTTTTTATCTCAGATCGAGTACCACATTGACGACAACATGAAAGATAACGTGTAAATATATGTCTATGGATGATAGAAAGATTTCAAAACAAAATTGGTTGGTGGTTGGATTACGAAGACAAGAAAACTTCCAGAGGATCATAAAGAGCTGTACAAGATTTATGATGGCATTACACAAGCACAGTGGGAAACGTTCAAGAAGAATTGTGAAACTGAGGAATTTAAGGTATTTTTTTGTTAATTATGTTTCATTTACTTAAACATTTACTAAATCGTCCAGGTTTCAGAATGCCTACACAAATACAGGCTTTTGTTTCATTTGGTAGATATGAACAATAACCAAGCTTCATGCACAAATACATGCATTATTTTTGACACTTTGGGTATACATTAGTATTCATTATTTTTGACAGCGATTAAGCGAGAAGGGTAGGATGAGTCAAGCATACAATGAGCATCCTCACTATTTGGGGGCAAGCTGGATAGGCAGGGAATAAAGCTAAATGGATAACCGAAGGTCATAGTTCCTCGACTACATTACCAAGTGGTTCTTTTTTGGATCGAAGTATTGACTGGGTTTTGGAAAGATCAAAAAAAGAAGTTAATGGAAGTTATGTAATCCGTAATGAGAAAACTAGGATAGTTGCAGATAAAGCGGTATGACTAATTTCAACGCATTTTATCTCATTTGGTTAATCTCTTACAAAACAATGCAATAAATTATTGAGAAAACTATTTTTTTTTTGTTGACAGAATGCTTGGAGAGAAAAATCAATCGAAGGAATATGGGTTCCAAATAGACATGATGATGTCTTAAATCGTGCTCTTGAAAAAAAACATCCAGGTCGAGTTAGAGGAACTGGTGGGACGGTCGGTATCAAAGATGTATTTGGAAAGGTGGTGAAATGTAAAGGTCCAAGTGGTGTAATATCAGCAGATGAACTACATCGTATCACCCAGGAAATAGAAACTAAAGCGAGCCAAAGATTCGAGTCTATGGTAGATACGATGGTTGAGCAAAAGATTGCAAACTTTTTCAATAGGATAGGTATGCAAATGCCCAATGATATCGTGTTTGAAAACATACCATCATTTGGTCATCGTAGCAGTTGTCAATTAGTACAATTGGACAAATTACAAACTACCAGCACAAATCAAGAGACGGATCCTTATGAAAATTTGCAGGCAACTAATTCAAAACTCTATTTTTGTAAAATTATACGATTCTAAAACGTGTAAGTCAATAATTTTAATGTTGTACTTGTCATTCTAGAGGCCAACTAAATGTCGTTTAGCTGTTAATTTGGACTCCAAAATTATCGTAGTGGGTCACGGCATGGTGCATCCTGCTTCTAGGCCTGGAGATCAATGCCATAATCGATAAATCTTAGCCAATTATTTAAAGGTTGGAATTGATGCAGTAGAGCCTATTCATGTAGGAACCCCTCTTACAGTTGCAAGTAACTATCACATCACGTTAGGAGAAGCACTTGGTAGTTTTGTACAATGGCCTAAAAATCTCGTGCTTTTAGGCGATGATGATAAGGTAAAGAAACACTTTTTGTATTTTTTTGAGCTTTGCTTGAATAAAATATGCAGATTCCATGCCGCTTATGAATTTTTTGTGTGTAGGCTACACATATTAGTAGCAAAGACAAAGTGGAAGAGTGTGTTGCTATGGACATGAATACTAACAAAAAGATGACAAATGAGCCTGCAAAGCGTAGGACGATCGTGGGTGG
This sequence comes from Allium cepa, assembly GCA_030765085.1. Classification (NCBI taxonomy): domain Eukaryota; kingdom Viridiplantae; phylum Streptophyta; class Magnoliopsida; order Asparagales; family Amaryllidaceae; genus Allium; species Allium cepa. Next base: position 554,479,281 of record CM060931.1, on the reverse strand, counting down.
AGAGATCATCAATACTTTAACGGATGAGTGCAAATATTTCCATGACCTGATAGTTCAAGTGCCATCCCATGATAATAATTTCATCAATGCAATTAATGTAAACAAGGATTTATTTACATACGATGAGGACTTTGAAATCCGTATCACTATGGATGACATTATCCAATTCCTTAGTATGGAATGGTTGAATGGAAAATGGTTGCAAATTTGCATCATGTGAGTATTATATATATATATGATGAATATTTCTATCTGTGTACCAATATAGCTACTATGTGAAATACTTAGGTTACATTTACAAAAAATAGCTTATAAATTCATTGTTTATGTTCTATTTTATATTATGTATTATACATGAAATGGTAGAATAACAATATTTGTATGTTGTACTTATTTTTAGGTGGTTAAATCATATGTGAAATGACCTCGGAGTGGAGACCATCGGGTTTATGTGTCCATATAAGTTGTCTTAAGTGCAGAAATATCCAGACGTGACAAATATATATATTTCGAACACATGGCGTGCGTCACAATCGAAGAGCTTACTCTTAGCCCCACACTACGAAGGATATGAACAATAAACTTTTAGAAACTAGTTCACATATCTAATGTTGACATTAACTTCATATAAATCTTATAATGTAGGAAACATTGTCTATTGCTTGTTTTTCGTATAGAAAAGAATGAGGTTTATGTTTTGGATCCCCAAGTCGAACGCAAATCTAAACTGGAAATTAGACCACAAGTGAATATGTACATTTTATTTATTTGCCTTCTGATATCTTTTTTGCTTGATGCAAGTGAATATGTACGTTGTATTTAAATTTTTATTTTATGTGTAGGGCCTTTAAAACTTATAAGGCATATGGTGGCAAATCTCGAGGAACTTACTTGAAATGGAAGACTGTTAAGGTGATTTATTTTGTACAAAATAAAAATAAACTTCTATGTTGAATATAAATTCAACTTAACCTAACTATTAAATTATCGTGTAATATTGTTGTAGTGTCCTCAACAATCTAGAACGACGGATTGTGTATATTATGCGATGAGGTATATGTATGATATTGTAAAAAAACCACTATCAAAGCACCGAAATACTTGAGGTACCACTTTAGTTTTTTTCCTTCATAATTTTTGTTAAGTAGTTATTTGATTAATGTTTCGAAACAATCTTGTAATTGCAGTACTTTGTACAAGATGGTTCTTATAGCCAGCAAGAGATAGATGAGGTTCATGATAATTTAGCTAGTTATATCATGCATAACTGGATGTAGCCTTCTTATATGCTACTATATGGTGAGTTTATTCGTGTCTCTTTCATACTTTCAGCATTGCATGATTTAAATTGACCTTGTTTATATCATTGTTTGCACCTGAAAACATTACAATGTTTTTGCTCCCATATGTTTAAGTTGTGTGGCCGGCTATGACTTTGACCATATTGTAAATACTTCTAATACTTAGAGGTTCTTGAATCTGTATTATAGCATGTTACATACAAGTTATAATGCAGATTCATTTATATTGTGGAATTGGTGTCAGACCAGGCACTGGTGATATGTCGAGCATCTGGTTGAATATGATAAACAATTTTGGAGCGTTCTCGTCTCTATGTAATCAATTACAACTGTAATTGTGGGTAAGAAAGCGGAGAGTTTTCAAAATATATCTAAGATAAATTACAAGGCAAATCTTTTAGCAAGAAGGAAGAATATATAAATAGTATAAACCTCTCCTTAGAAGTCGACCCAATCTATAAATTTCAATAAGGGGGATTTATTTTTATAAGAAAATTGGAAGCAAAGTAATAATTGAATATTTGGGGCATTTATTAAATCAAAGAAAACCAAAATACCAACTTATTAAATCCTACGTCTCCTTTTTGTAAATAGAAACGCGCTTCTTTTCTTTCTTTTCATTTTTAAAAAAAAATAGAACCATAAGTAATTTTGGCTCGAATTGCGGTCGCGTAATCACGTTATGCGACTCGCGATTTTATAGAGCTAACTGCTAAGTCAAGGCAATGTGGAAATTGAAGTCGTGGTTATTGTTACGGCGGAAGAGGTTCGATTAGGTATGGATTTTTTTTTGTGCTTGAATGGTTTGGAGATGGAAGGAAGTTTGTTGGAAAATGTATGTATTAGGCGAGGGTGGTTGTTGGGTTTGTAGGGATGCAGTTCGAGTTCCAATTGATTGTTTGATGTTGGATTTGGTTGAAGTTTGACATTGACGAGGGTTTGTATGGAGGTTGTGGTTTGGTGATTTGGTAGAGGAAGGTTTTGTGAAGAACGGTATGGAGAAGGAGTTTGCAGCGATGTCAATGGTGATTGAGGTGGTTGGGTGTTCAACGTTGTTGAGTTGAAGCTAAGGTTGTGGATTTGGATGAGGCGATTTGAAGTTCAATTTTGTGTGTGCTGATTGGTTGTTTGAGGGTTGTAGGAGGAAGGATCGGTTATTGCGTTGGGGTGTTGTGTTGTAGATGATTGACAATGAGTGGTTGCAGATTTTGAGTGTCGTTGGTTTTAAGTGAGAGGTGAAAGTTGCAGTGGCTTATATATGGAAGAGGATGGTGTGTTAGCAGTGAGGTTGGGAGATGCCGATGCAGGAGGGTCTTGCTTAAGGTTGTAAGAGGCTAAAACTTGGTTTATTGAATTTGTGAAAATGTGAAAGCAGTTTTTGGCTGAAGTGATGGGTGGTGAGGTGATACTGAATGGTTATTGAAAAGTTGGAGATACTTACAAAATGCATACCTAGAAGAAAAATTATTTTAACGTAACATAATTTTATAATCAAAAGACTAAAATACAAACAAAATCCAAAGTAGATAATTTGGGAATTAATCTTGCACATGATGTTTGAACGTGTTGCGTGCTTCTTCATGTTATACAAAACATTTGTTATTATATTACCATATTATTCGTTACTAGGATTGTATATAAATTACTTACTGAAAATCTTAATCGTTCACTGATTTTCCTTTCCAATCAGCATCAATTGATGTTTGTCGATAGTTATAAATTCATGCTCAAAAGTCAAAACTTGTATTGTAAGCAGTCGGTGAGGAAGTCTAACGCTTAAAACAAATTTTGGTTAGAGTAACCGAGTAGGTGTATTATGTTTCCGATTAATTACTGATATGGTACAATAATTTATTGTGAAATTATTCTTACCTGGGACAACATGGCAGTAGAATAGGAGGTTTCAATTTTCTGAGTTATTCTTCTTGTGGTACGGAAAGTGTCATTGTTATTCATTTTGTAATTGCTCGAGTGGAATTCAAACAGCGCGTCAGTTTCAGCCAACTTTCAAATATGTTTTCAATCTTCAGTGTTCCGTTTTACTGAACTATAAACCATACGTGGTAGCCATGATTGTATTTAGTTCTGCAATTCATCTCCCAACAAAACTATGAAATTAACTGATATAATACAATAAATGCATCAACGATAATATCAATGAGAAACTTCAGTATAGAAGAATGTAGTATTTCATGCAGTACATCAAATATTTATGTGGAAAAGGTTGTTAAATTCATATTATATCTTACATTTTAGCACTTGTAAACTTATCTTAACTTTATGACATATTAACTTTATGACATAGTATGATCTAATATGTCGGTGTCTAAATATTATCTGACAAAGTTGCATACATTAGGTAACTCTGGTATGGAAGTCGGTTTGAAAACATCATGTGCAATTTGTTACTACGATTTTAATTCTAATTAATCTTATTATTTGTTTTTCAAATTTGTAGTAATACTAATTTTTTATACTGTTCCAAGATTACGGTGCACACTCAAGCATAGTTCAAGTTTGACACGCATGTAGTGCATGACTAATTCACATGTTTATTTCTTGCTTTCCTAGGTTCGAGTTGACATTGCAAAAAAAGAAATGCAGCATATGGTTTTGAGCTGAAGCCTAAAAATTTGAGTTTTCAAGATTCCATGAAGTTTTTAAGGTTTTTACTATACTATTTCTTAATGGTTGTACTAAATAAAGATCTGAATTAAGACTATATCACTTAATGATTGTACTAAAGATCTAAATTATGCCGCAAAAATGAATGTATGAACCATTATTTTGTATAGATTATGTAACGACCTGCCTTTTGGACGGTTTAAACCGACGATCAAATACACATGCCGATTCCAAACCATTCAAAAGGGCAAATGGTTATTGGGGTAAATAAGAAAAGAAAAGAAAGAGAAATAAAGGAAAAGAAACAACACAGAATCTCGCAGCAGAACGATAAAATATAATAGTCAAATAAACAGTTCATGAAGCTGTTTACTATACTTTGACAATTATTTATACAACATTTATCAGAGTTATACATATACACCAGAACAATTAAAGTAATGCAGCAGATAGCATGATGCAAGGGTAATAATAGTAATAGTATACCAAATCTTCGTCTTCATCCTCCAGAATAGATCTTCAAAAATCTGAAAAACTCAGGACTGACTCGAGCGTAATGAAAAGAAAAAACACTCGAGTCAGGACTAAAATATCCTTATGAAAGTTAAATCAATCGTAAATAAATATGAGTGTAAAGGCGTCAGAGATGTTTACGGGGTTTGACATCTCATATCCAGTGTCAACGTGCATGCAATAACTCAAGAGATGTTACGGGATTTTCCATCTCTTAAGGATCCGTTAAACTATCTACTATGTAGTAATGTACGCTAAATAGATAATGCCTATCAGTAATATAAAGTATCAAAATAGCGTTAAGGCGTTACCATAATCCCCCTTAACACATTTTTATAATGCCATAGTCTATACAGCACCGTAAGCCCCACCGTAAACTGGTGGTTATCAGAGGGTACCCCATAGGTATAACACAAAACAAAAGGTAGTGGTCGCGAATAGGATAATCAGTATGACAAGGTACATGAGGCGATACCAATTAGGATACTAGTAGTTGCGTGATCCGGACTGATGTTGAGCATAGCCAGCAGCTACCCCAACACCGCGAAACAACACTCCCAAATCAAGGGGTGCACCCAAATCGAATCACAAATGTAATAGATATGGTATCGAAGAAGTGTGTCCGCTAGAGATGGCGAACCTCAATGGCCCGGCGCGGCTCCTGTTTTAGTCATGTCAGGGATCATCCAATATCGTTCTCTTTCTTCAGTCAACGCGTTCACCAAACCATCCACTTCATTCTGGATCAACACTCCGCGTATAATAGTTATTAAAGTGGTGTTCGGTATCGATAGAGAGTATGTCCATATCCGATCTTTAATAACTACGTATTATTACACCGTTGGCTCTTTTTCATTTCAAATCGATTCATAATTGATATCAAAATATCATATTCGATTCAAAATCAAATCCATTTCAAATATCGTCATAGCCATTCAAAATATAAGGTTCCTTTTCAAAAATCATTTCTCGCCTCAATATCTCATTTCGATTTCAAGATCATTTCGGATTTCAATTTAGGTTGCAACTTCATTTAACCCAATTCGTATTTAAATTCAAGATTTAAACATAAACATTTCACCTTATTGACCAGCTTGAAATTTTAGAAAAATAGTTTTAAGTAGTTTAAAAGTAGTTTAAATAATTAAAGTAGTTAAAAATACTTAAAGTCTTAAAATGGATTTAAAATAGATAAATTAGTTTAAAATAATTTGAATTGGGTTAAGTAGATTTAAAATAGATTAAAATAGTTTAAGTATTCAAAAATGGTTTATATAACTGAGTAATTTGGAAAAAAAAATAAAACAGCTTCAAAACCAAACCATTTCAATTATAACTTCCCAATTCAAAACAAGTTCAATTTCCCTTCTACCGATTCAACTTCGATTTCGATTCAATCAACGTCAACTTTGACTTCAAATTTATTCAATTTTATATTCACTTTCAATTAATTCAATTTCAATTTATATCGATTTGGAGTTTGATTTTTCAAAAATATCCATTTATAACACTTAACAAAATTATCCATCAATATTCAAGTTAAATCCAAATTTCAAATATGATTCAATTCCAAGCTCGATTTCAAAATATCATTTTATATCACTTCTACTTAGTAATATTCAAAGCTCGAATTAAGGTTAAATCTTTAAACAAATCAATTTTCGAAATTCAATCATATCCCGATTTTAAATTCCAAAGTCTCCACTTTAAATTTTTAACAATTTCTTTTAACCAAAATTTATTTCGACATTCCAAACTCAATTTTTCGATAAATTCGATTTCTATAAATTGATTTCTATTTATAACTTTTAAATCAAAACATTTAAATAAATTTCAAATCGACGATTTTTAAAATTATTAATTTAGCCAATTCGGTGTCCGTATATAATTTTGTATACTATGGCCAAGTAATTATTTATTTCAATTAAATGTCAGGGATGAATATATATCACTTAAATCAAATCACAGTTTCATATGTATGCATAACAGGACATATATATAAGCAAATAAACATCCAAACATTTAAATATCAACCAATATCATCCATCGAAATACATCATCCAATAGACAGTACAATTCATGGCAATTTCATAGTAATCAATATCAGGTAATTTAATCGCAATTCAATTTTAATTTCAATTTAACTGTCAATTTAATTTTCAACGGTTAATTCAAGTGACGATCTATATGACAATTAAATTTTATCAAACAACGACGAATAAAATTCATAACACTTCATAATATCAGATTTAACTAGCATAAAGATATTCAGTACGTTGTGAGCGTTATAAAACACTCACCTTGATTTCAATGTAGTTCCAGCGTTTTATTTCGAATAAAATTAAACGAGCGTTTAATATTACCCGAAATTTTAACTAGCTCCAAACGACTCCCACCCAATTCCATAGCGTAGTGCTCATCGATACGATTCCAACGCAAAAAGTTTTGTCCAAAACGGACCTCGTATGAAAGAGTTATGATATTCTGAAGTTAATACAAATTTAAATACAAATTAAATTCAACTTTTATTTTATTTTTTACCCAAACTCACATCGGAGCCGTCCATTTTCATCTTGCAACATCTGGGCCGTGCCCCTTATTCATCTCCCTCACGTTTCCAGGTTCCAACGTGAACCTAATGCCGCCGCCTCCTCTCCAATTATCGCGCCCCATACCATCACTTCGAAGCCGATCAACCACCACCACGTTAAAGCTCGTCACGTGCTCCACCATCACCGAGAATAGCGCGAAGCTCGGCCTCCCCTATGGCATGAAAAACGAAGCGAACGGCCGGCCATCGCGGCCCCCTTCTGGTCCTTTACGCTCCACCATATCCCATCTCCACCGTACGGATTCGAAGCTCTCTTCGAGCTCTTCGACTTTCGCGTTGAACACTTCGTGTAAATGTTTACGGATTTGAAGCAATTAAGGAAGGAAGACGAACGATTTCTGGCCTTTGGTTTTGAAAATGGAGGCCGGCTTTGTTTTAGGGTTAGGGTTTAGTTTGGTTGCAATTGTGAAGATAACAAGTCCTTTTATAGAAATTTTCCAAATTACTATTCACTCGAAATTTTCCGAACTCCAAACGAAGCGTGCCGGCTAGCGTTTCTAAGGTTTACCCCACGTTCCGAACACAATGGAACGTGTTTCGGAAGCTAATTCGATCGTATGTGCGAGTTACGGAAATAAACGATCGATTTTAAATTAAATCGAATAAACCGATTTCTATGCGTTTTGGCTTGCCCCGGACAAACGGTAAATCCTATTGACTTGAAATTTGAAACCTTACAATAATATCACGTTACAGATCCGATGAAACTAGTTTCGTCGAAATCCGAGACTGTTTGAAAAATGACTATTTTAACTCGTCAATTAAATATTAAAATATTCAATTTTCACAAATTTACTTTTAATTCGATTTTAAAAGTTCTATAACATCATTCTAACTTTAATATGATAAAATAAAATTTAACAAATCACTTTTAATCATATTAAACCCGTTATTCAATTATCCAATAAATTCCAATTTCAAAATCTTATTAACTCTATTAAAATCCCAATATAACTTACATTCACTTTGGAAACCAATTTGAATCATATTAAATCAAATTTCAATTATTCACTCTATTTTCATATATTAAATTTCAACATCAAATTAATCATATCAAATTCGGAATTTAATTATTCAAACATTTGTAATATTAAATTTAAACAATTTTTATTTTTCTTGAATCACTATCTTGAGATATTCAAAAACGAACTTAAATATTTAACTTTTGAAACGAATTAAAATTATAGAACAACCATTTCCATTATACGGTTATTCAATTCCCATTATTAAATTATTCAATAAATTCCAAATATTAAATTTAAACAATTTCGATTATCCAATAATTCATTATCTTTTGAAATATTGAAATTGAACCTTTGAGATTCAACTTTTAAAACCAATCCACAATTTAGAACACTATTTTCATTTTACAGTTATTCAATTATTCTATAAGTTTTAAATATTTAATTTAAACAATTTACCTGTTCAATATTCGATATTTGATTTGAATAGATTTTACTTATCAATCAATTACTCTATTATACCCAATGAATTCAACATTTATTATTATTCCAAATGACTTACAATTTTTTTCTAACACTAAATCACGAAATCTTATTAAATTAGCTATTTTATTTATCGAAAATTTACGGGTCGTTACACTCCCCCCCACTCAAAACTTTTCATCCCCGAAAAGGAAAAAGAAGGGAAAAGGAACTAAGTATAGAATTCAACATTAGATATATTTTATTCAAAGTTACTCACTTATAAAACAATGAAATTCCACTTATAAAGTCATAACTACGCTTCCACTAACTTACTCCGAACGGCTTTCTAACTTTAAAGTTAGTTATCAAAACAAGTTAGAATTTTTTTTTTTTTAAACTTGAAATTTTTTCTAACACCCGGATTTACGGAAAATTTCGACAGAGTCTCCTTTGCGCGGCTCGATTGGAAAAAAAATGATAGTATATATATCACAAATATACATCTCATCAAGTGATGAGGCATCCCGCAGGGAAAAAGTGTAAAAGTACGGTATGTAATCCGAGATATGTACCTTACATATTATTAGCGAGCATATACGGCTAATATAGCGCGAAAGCGAGCTCCAAATGCGAAGCAAGCGTAATCCACACATACTAACACTCAACAAACCATGAGAAACATGCATATATGAAAATAATATCAATATACACCATATAGCAACATAACAACTACATGTGCCAACATAGCAAATGCAATAAAACAACAAATGCATCCACCAAATCAATTATCATCCAACTATCATCCAACAAATTCATAATCAATCAATATAAATTCACTTCTCATTAATATTTATTCACTCGGATTTCAATTTTAATCATAGTTGATTCATTAACGTTGAATTTTACTAACATTCATTCTCAATTCAATTAGTTAACATTCACTAATTTATATTTACAATAGTTCACTTCCAATTTGAATCAAATTAAATTCTATTTAAATTCATTTAACTTCCAATTTGATTTCAATGATTTATAGCTTTCAATTTCATTAACACTTAATGAATTATATACAATCAACTAACAATCATATAACGACCAAATCATATAATTTTAAAAGAATCATTTTATATCTGGCATCATAAATTTCCAATATTAACCTTTATTAAGTCCGTAAGCTGTACATATATCATCCGTGAGCAATATCAATCTAATCGCTTATTCGATCACACAATTTCACTTCCAACTAGTATCGTTCACCCGACTCTCTAGTGCGGACTCAGATTTGGTTCCTTGATTGGAAACTGTTACTCTCCTTGCATAGCCATATACTATGATAGAGAATTCCAGAATCAAACCAAAAATCCATATCCAGGGTTCGCCGTCGAGAATCGAGTGGAAAATCCTAACTTGGATCGATATAAATCATCTCGAAATTTTGTGCTCGAATTTGGATCAAATCGTTATGCGAACAAAATAATATACGTATAACTCACGTATTACCTTCCAATGGATTTCTATCCAATTTATCTATACTAAATTATTTTATTGGCTTTTATATTTTTTTTCACTTAATTACTCACAATCCATTATTCAGTTAGTATATTCATTTCTTTACATAGCATATTCTTTAACATTATATTTTCTTAAACATCATATCAAAGAATTTGCTTACTCAAGTTTATTTTAAACATTCTATATAATTTAATTAAACTCAACTCCTTTCCCAATTGATTCTTAGCTATACCAAATTCTTTTGTTTACATTTACTTCAATTTCATAATTTCAGTTAATAACAAATATATTTATGGAACATTTTATTAATCAGCACTTTAGTTTATTAAACATCCTATAAAAGTCTAACCTCTTATAAATAACTTTTCTTGGTTTACAGTTATCTTAAAGGTTACAAATTCAAATTTTTTTTCAATCCCTTTGCAATTTATATTTATTTTCTATAACCAATTTGCAAAGATATAATACGATTCATATATCTTCTTCTTAAGTTCACTTGCTTATTCCATTTATCCATTCATCATTTCATGTTATATTTAAGTATATAACATTTTTATCACAACCAAATTTTCATTTATATACATTTTAATTCCTTTTGGAGTTCTCCTTACTTGTATATTTCAATTACTTTCAGGTTCCGTTTATTTGTACAATATCTCATTACATATCCAAACATCATCTTAACTTTTAACATTTGGTAAGTCTTGTTATATGTTACCAGAATGTAATTTTGGTATTATACAAATTTGTAGAATTTCATTTTTACTTAATTAGAATGTTCAAAAATTTAATTTGTTTAAATCCTCTTTACCTTTCAACTTTAAAGTTTTCCCAAAACATAAGCTTAGATATCTTAATCCTCTTATTTTATAAATTTTGGTTTTTCACATTTCATTCAAATAATTTGAAAATTACTAATTAACGTAACTTAGAAATTTAAATGCCCGGTTCTTTTCAAATCGTTTGAAATAAACATATACACTTATATCCCTTTTTTTACATAACAAATCATACCTTTAGAGTTTAAACCAAAACCCATTTACCCAAAATAATTTCGAAGAAAAGCAAAGCTTTTTAGAAGTCTCCCCCACTTTGAGACTCGAAGATGAATGTCGATGATGCTGCGCAGTCATCACCGAAATTATTTTCCAGCGACATAAGAGAGGAGTACTTAATTCATTCCTTCTTAAAAATCCTTTCAAAATATTTCCTATAAATATTTTCCAACTAACATCACAATATTTTTCTTCAAAGCTTTGAAATCCATTTTAAAAGTCCTCGGGTCTTGAATTCAATATTTTCCAATTTAAATCTGTTTTAATTTATAAGTCACCTTTATAAAATATTCTTATAGGATTTTACTTTCTTAAAATATTCCACTAGCTGTTTTATCACTGTTCATTTCGTAATTCATCTTATTTATTAAATTATAATATCCAATTAATGATAATAACCAATATTATCATTCCTAACAACAGGTAAGCTAGATAAGTCACAATAATTTCTAAAATTTCTTTATATATAAAATATAATTAGAGAAAAATTATTTCATTTACCCAATTTCAAAACAATACTATGTCGAATTGTTCTGTTCGAGTGTTTAGAGATCCCTATCAATGACGTTAATTACTCGTATTGACCAGAATCCATAAGCCACTCAACAAATCAACCGACACAATATAAAACATTTTATATCACTAACAAATACGCTCTCTCATATGTATACACTCAATGACTCATCATAGGGTATTACTACCCTACTTATAAAGAGTCAGACCCCACAAAGCTAAGGTTATCGCTAAACCAAAGCTCTGATACCAACTGTAACGACCCGCCTTTTTGGACAGTTTAAACCGACGATCAAATACACATGCCGATTCCAAACCATTCAAAAGGGCATATGGTTATTGGGGTAAATAAGAAAAGAAAAGAAAGATAAATAAAGGAAAAGAAACAACATAGAATCTCGCAGCGGAACGATAAAATATAATAGTCAAATAAACAGTTCATGAAGCTGTTTACTATACTTTGACAATTATTTATACAACATTTATCAGAGTTATACATATACAACAGAATAATTAAAGTAATGCCGCAGATAGCATGACGCAAGGGTAATAATAGTAATAGTATACCAAATCTTTGTCTTCATCCTCCAGAATAGATCTTCAAAAATCTGAAAAACTCAGGACTGACCCGAGCGTAATGAAAAGACAAAACACTCAAGTCAGGACTAAAATATCCTTATGAAAGTTAAATCAATCGTAAATAAATATGAGTGTAACGGCGTCAGAGATGTTTATGGGGTTTGACATCTCATATCCAGTGTCAACGTGCATGCAATAACTCAAGAGATGTTACGGGATTTTCCATCCCTTAAGGATCCGTTAAACTATCTACTATGTAGTAATGTACACGAAATAGATAATGCCTATCAGTAATATAAAGTATCAAAATAGCGTTAAGGCGTTACCATAATCCCCCTTAACACATTTTTATAATGCCATAGTCTATACAGCACCGTAAGCCCCACCGTAAACTGGTGGTTATCAGAGGGTACCCCATAGGTATAACACAAAACAAAAGGTAGTGGTCGCGAATAGGATAATCAGTATGACAAGGTATATGAGGCGATACCAACTAGGATACTAGTAGTTGCGTGATCCAGACTGATGTTGAGCACAGCCAGAAGCTACCCCAACACCGCGAAACAACACTCCCAAATCAAGGGGCGCACCCAAATCGAATCACAAATGTAATAGATATGGTATCGAAGAAGTGTGTCCGCTAGAGATGGCGAACCTCAATGGCCCGGCGCGGCTCCTGTGTTAGTCATGTCAGTGGTCATCCAATATCGTTCTCTTTCTTCAGTCAACGCGTTCACCAAACCATCCACTTCATTCTGGATCAACACTCCGCGTATAATAGTTATTAAAGTGGTGTTCGGTATCGACAGAGAGTATGTCCATATCCGATCCCGGTCTCTTTAATAACTACGTATTATTACACCGTTGGCTCTTTTTCATTTCAAATCGATTCATAATTGATATCAAAATATCATATTCGCTTCAAAATCAAATCCATTTCAAATATCGTCATAGCCATTCAAAATATAAGGTTCCTTTTCAAAAATCATTTCTCGCCTCAATATCTCATTTCGATTTCAAGATCATTTTCGATTTCAATTTAGGTTGCAACTTCATTTAACCCAATTCGTATTTAAATTCAAGATTTAAACATAAACATTTCACCTTATTGACCAGCTTGAAATTTTAGAAAAATAGTTTTAAGTAGTTTAAAAGTAGTTTAAATAATTAAAGTAGTTAAAAATACTTAAAGTCTTAAAATGGATTTAAAATAGATAAATTAGTTTAAAATAATTTGAATTGGGTTAAGTAGATTTAAAATAGTTTAAGTATTCAAAAATGGTTTATATAACTGAGTAATTTGGAAAAAAAATAAAACAGCTTCAAAACCAAACCATTTCAATTATAACTTCCCAATTCAAAACAAGTTCAATTTCCCTTCTACCGATTCAACTTCGATTTCGATTCAATCAACGTCAACTTTGACTTCAAATTTATTCAATTTTATATTCACTTTCAATTAATTCAATTTCAATTTATATCGATTTGGAGTTTGATTTTTCAAAAATATCCATTTATAACACTTAACAAAATTATCCATCAATATTCAAGTTAAATCCAAATTTCAAATATGATTCAATTCCAAGCTCGATTTCAAAATATCATTTTATATCACTTCTACTTAGTAATATTCAAAGCTCGAATTAAGGTTAAATCTTTAAACAAATCAATTTCCGAAATTCAATCATATCCCGATTTTAAATTCCAAAGTCTCCACTTTAAATTTTTAACAATTTCTTTTAACCAAAATTTATTTTGACATTCCAAACTCAATTTTTCGATAAATTCGATTTCTATAAATTGATTTCTATTTATAACTTTTAAATCAAAACATTTAAATAAATTTCAAATCGACGATTTTTAAAATTATTAATTTAGCCAATTCGGTGTCCGTGTATAATTTTCTATCCTATTGCCAAGTAATTATTTATTTCAATTAAATGTCAGGGATGAATATATATCACTTAAATCAAATCACAGTTTCATATGTATGCATAACAGGACATATATATATAAGCAAATAAACATCCAAACATTTAAAATATCAACCAATATCATCCATCGAAATACATCATCCAATAGACAGTACAATTCATGGCAATTTCATAGTTACCAATATCAGGTAATTTAATCACAATTCAATTTTAATTTCAATTTAACTGTCAATTTAATTTTCAACGGTTAATTCAAGTGACAATCTATATGACAATTAAATTTTATCAAACAACGACAAATAAAATTCATAACACTTCATAATAACAGATTTAACTAGCATAAAGATATTCAGTATGTTGTGAGCGTTATAAAACACTCACCTTGATTTCAATGTAGTTCCAGCGTTTTATTTCGAATAAAATTAAACGAGCGTTTAATATTACCCGAAATTTTCACTAGCTCCAAACGACTCCAATCCAATTCTATAGCGTAGTGCTCGTCGATATGATTCCAACGCAAAAAGTTTCGTCCAAAACGGACCTCGTATGAAAGAGTTATGATATTTTGAAGTTAATACAAATTTAAATACAAATTAAATTCAACTTTTATTTTATTTTTTACCCAAACTCACATCGGAGCCGTCCATTTTCTTCTTGCAACATCTGGGCTGTGCCCCTTATTCATCTCCCTCACGTTTCCAGGTTCCAACGTGAACCCAATGCCGCCGCCTCCTCTCCAATTATCGCGCCCCATACCATCACTTCGAAGCCGATCAACCACCACCACGTTAAAGCTCGTCACTTGCTCCACCATCATCAAGAATAGCGCGAAGCTCGGCCTCCCCTATGGCATGCAAAACGAGGCGAACGGCCGGCCATCACGGCCCCCTTCTGGTCCTCTACGCTCCACCATATCCCATCTCCACCGTACGGATTCGAAGCTCTCTTCGAGCTCTTCGACTTTCGCGTTGAACACTTCATGTGAATGTTTACGGATTTGAAGCAATTAAGGAAGGAAGACGAATGATTTTTGGCCTTTGGTTTTGAAAATGGCGGCCGTCTTTGTTTTAGGGTTAGGGTTTAGTTTGGTTGCAATTGTGAAGGTAGCAAGTCCTTTTATAGAAATTTTCCAAATTACTATTCACTCGAAATTTTCCGAACTCCAAATGAAGCGTACCGGCTGGCATTTCTAAGGTTTACCCTGCGTTCCGAACACAATGAAACGTGTTTCGGAAGCTAATTCGATCGTATGTGCAAGTTACAGAAATAAACGATCGATTTTAAATTAAATCGAATAAACCGATTTCTATGCGTTTTGGCTTGCCCCGGACAAACGGTAAATCCGATTGATTTGAAATTTGAAACCTTACAATAATATCACGTTACGGATCCGAGGAAACTGGTTTCGTCGAAATCCGAGACTGTTTGAAAAATGACTATTTTAACTCGTCAATTAAATATTAAAATATTCAATTTTCACAAATTTACTTTTAATTCGATTTTAAAAGTTCTATAACATCATTCTAACTTTAATATGATAAAATAAAATTTTACAAATCACTTTTAATCATATTAAACCCGTTATTCAATTATCCAATAAATTCCAATTTCAAAATCTTATTAACTCTATTAAAATCCCAATATAACTTACATTCACTTTGGAAACCAATTTGAATCATATTAAATCAAATTTCAATTATTCGCTCTAGTTTCATATATTAAATTTCAACATCAAATTAATCATATCAAATTCGGAATTTAATTATTCAAACATTTGTAATATTAAATTTAAACAATTTTTATTTTTCTTGAATCACTATATTGAGATATTCAAAAACGAACTTAAAAATTTAACTTTTGAAACGAATTAATATTATAGAACAATCATTTCCATTATACGGTTATTCAATTCCCCTTATTAAATTATTCAATAAATTCCAAATATTAAATTTAAACAATTTCGATTATCCAATAATTCATTATCTTTTGAAATATTGAAATTGAACCTTTAAGATTCAACTTTTAAAACCAATCCACAATTTAGAACACTATTTTCATTTTACAGTTATTCAATTATTCCATAAGTTTTAAATATTTAATTTAAACAATTTACCTATTCAATATTCGATATTTGATTTGAATAGATTTTACTTATCAATCAATTACTCTATTATACCCAATGAATTCAACATTTATTATTATTCCAAACGACTTACAATTTTTTTCTAACACTAAATCACGAAATCTTATTAAATTAGCTATTTTATTTATCGAAAATTTATGGGTCGTTACACTCTCCCCCACTCAAAACTTTTCATCCCCGAAAAGGAAAAAGAAGGGAAAAAGAACTAAGTATAGAATTCAACATTAGATATATTTTATTCAAAGTTACTCACTTATAAAACAATGAAATTCCATTTATAAAGTCATAACTACGCTTCCATTAACTTACTCCGAACGGCTTTCTAACTTTAAAGTTAGTTATCAAAACAAGTTGTAATTTTTTTTTTTAAACTTGAAATTTTTTCTAACACCCGGATTTACGGAAAATTTCGGCAGAGTCTCCTTTGCGCGGCTCGATTGGAAAAAAAATGACAGTATATATATCACAAATATACATCTCATCAAGTGATGAGGCATCCCGCAGGGAAAAAGTGTAAAGTACGGTATGTAATCCGAGATATGTACCTTATATATTATTAGCGAGCATATACGGCTAATATAGCGCGAAAGCGAGCTCCAAATGCGAAGCAAGCGCAATCCGCACCTACTAAACACTCAACAAACCATGAGAAACATGCATATATGAAAATAATATCAATATACGCCATATAGCAACATAACTACTACATGTGCCAACATAGCAATTGCAACAAAACAACAAATGCATCCACCAATTCAATTATCATCCAACTATCATCCAACAAATCCATAATCAATCAATATAAATTCACTTCTCATTAATATTTATTCACTTGGTTCTCAATTTTAATCACAGTTGATTCATTAACGTTGGATTTTACTAACATTCATTCTCAATTCAATTAGTTAACATTTACTAATTTATATTTACATTAGTTCACTTCCAATTTGAATCAAATTAAATTCTATTTTAATTCATTTAACTTCCAATTTGATTTTAATGATTTATAGCTTTCAATTTCATTAACACTTAATGAATTATATACAATCAACTAACAATCATATAACGACCAAATCATATAATTTTAAAAGAATCATTTTATATTTGGCATCATAAATTTCCAATATTAACCTTAATTAAGTCCGTAAGCCGTACATATATCATCCGTGAGCAATATCAATCTAATCGCTTATTCGATCACACAATTTCACTTCCAACTAGTATCGTTCACCCGACTCTCTAGTGCGGACTCAGATTTGGTTCCTTGATTGGAAACTGTTACTCTCCTTGCATAGCCATATACTATGATAGAGAATTCCAGAATCAAACCAAAAATCCATATCCAGGGTTCGCCGTCGAGAATCGAGTGGAAAATCCTAACTTGAATCGATATAAATCATCTCGAAATTTTATGCTCGAATTTGGATCAAATCGTTATGCGAACAAAATAATATACGTACAGCTCACGTATTACCTTCCAATGGATTTCTATCCAATTTATCTATACTAAATTATTTTATTGGCTTTTATATTTTTTTTCACGTAATTACTCACAATCCATTATTTAGTTAGTATATTCATTTTTTACATAGCATATTCTTTAACATTATCTTTTCTTAAACATCATATCAAAGAATTTGCTTACTCAAGTTTATTTTAAACATTCTACATAATTTAATTAAACTCAACTCCTTTCCCAATTGATTCTTAGCTATACCAAATTCTTTTGTTTACATTTATTTCAATTTCACAATTTTAGTTAATAACAAATTTATTTATGGAACATTTTATTAATCAGCACTTTAGTTTATTAATCATCCTATAAAAGTCTAACCTCTCATAAATAACTTTTCCTAGTTTACAGTTATCTTAAAGGTTACAAATTCAATTTTTTTTTTCAATCCCTTTGCAATTTATATTTATTTTCTATAACCAATTTACAAAGATATAATACGATTCATTTATCTTCTTCTTAAGTTCACTTGCTTATTCCATTTATCCATTCATCATTTCATGTTATATTTAAGTATATAACATTTTTATCACAGCCAAATTTTCATTTATATACATTTTAATTCCTTTTGGAGTTCTCCTTACTTGTATATTTCAATTACTTTCAGGTTCTGTTTATTTGTACAATATCTCATTACATATCCAAACATCATCTTAACTTTTAACATTTGGTAAGTCTTGTTATATGTTATCAGAATGTAATTTTGGTATTATACAAATTTATAGAATTTCATTTTTACTTAATTAGAATGCTCAAAAATTTAATTTGTTTAAATCCTCTTTACCTTTCAACTTTAAAGTTTTCCCAAAACATAAGCTTAGATATCTTAATCCTCTTATTTTATAAATTTTGGTTTTTCACATTTCATTCAAATAATTTGAAAATTACTAATTAACGTAACTTAGAAATTTAAATGCCCGGTTCTTTTCAAATCGTTTGAAATAAACATATACACTTATATCCCTTTTTTTTTACATAACAAATCATACCTTTAGAGTTTAAACAAAAACCCATTTACCCAAAATAATTTCGAAGAAAAGCAAAGCTTTTTAGAAGTCTCCCCCACTTTGAGACTCGAAGATGAATGTCGATGATGCTGCGCAGTCATCACCGAAATTATTTTCCAGCGACATAAGAGAGGAGTACTTAATTCATTCCTTCTTAAAAATCCTTTCAAAATATTTCCTATAAATATTTTCCAACTAACATCACAATATTTTTCTTCAAAGCTTTGAAATCCATTTTAAAAGTCCCCGGGTCTTGAATTCAATATTTTTCAATTTAAATCTGTTTTAATTTATAAGTCACCTTTATAAAATATTATTATAGGATTTTACTTTCTTAAAATATTCCACAAGTTGATTTATCACTGTTCATTTCGTAATTCATCTTATTTATTAAATTACAATATCCAATTAATGATAATAACCAATATTATCATTCCTAACAACAGGTAAGCTAGATAAGTCACAATAATTTCTAAAATTTCTTTATATATAAAATATAATTAGAGCAAAATTATTTCATTTACCCAATTTCAAAACAATACTATGTCGAATTGTTCTGTTCGAGTGTTTAGCGATCCCTATCAATGACGTTAATTACTCGTATTGACCAGAATCCATAAGCCACTCAACAAATCAACCGACACAATATAAAACATTTTATATCACTAACAAATACGCTCTCTCATATGTATACACTCAACGACTCATCATAGGGTATTACTACCCTATTTATAAAGAGTCAGACCCCACAAAGCTAAGGTTATCGCTAAACCAAAGCTCTGATACCAACTGTAACGACCCGCCTTTTTGGACAGTTTAAACCGACGATCAAATACACATGCCGATTCCAAACCATTCAAAAGGGCAGATGGTTATTGGGGTAAATAAGAAAAGAAAAGAAAGAGAAATAAAGAAAAAGAAACAACACAGAATCTCGCAGCGGAACGATAAAATATAATAGTCAAATAAACAGTTCATGAAGCTGTTTACTATACTTTGACAATTATTTATACAACATTTATCAGAGTTATACATATACAACAGAACAATTAAAGTAATGCTGCAGATAGCATGATGCAAGGGTAATAATAGTAATAGTATACCAAATCTTCGTCTTCATCCTCCAGAATAGATCTTCAAAAATCTGAAAAACTCAGGACTGACCCGAGCGTAATGAAAAGACAAAACACTCGAGTCAGGACTAAAATATCCTTATGAAAGTTAAATCAATCGTAAATAAATATGAGTGTAACGGCGTCAGAGATGTTTACGGGGTTTGACATCTCATATCTAGTGTCAACGTGCGTGCAATAACTCAAGAGATGTTACGGGGTTTTCCATCCCTTAAGGATCCGTTAAACTATCTACTATGTAGTAATGTACGCGAAATAGATAATGCCTATCAGTAATATAAAGTATCAAAATAGCGTTAAGGCGTTACCATAATCCCCCTTAACACATTTTTATAATGCCATAGTCTATACAGCACCGTAAGCCCCACCGTAAACTGGTGGTTATCAGAGGGTACCCCATAGGTATAACACAAAACAAAAGGTAGTGGTCGCGAATAGGATAATCAGTATGACAAGGTACATGAGGCGATACCAACTAGGATACTAGTAGTTGCGTGATCCGGACTGATGTTGAGCATAGCCAGCAGCTACCCCAACACCGCGAAACAACACTCCCAAATCAAGGGGTGCACCCAAATCGAATCACAAATGTAATAGATATGGTATCGAAGAAGTGTGTCCGCTAGAGATGGCGAACCTTAATGGCCCGGCGCGGCTCTTGTTTTAGTCATGTCAGGGATCATCCAATATCGTTCTCTTTCTTCAGTCAACGCGTTCACCAAACCATCCACTTCATTCTGGATCAACACTCCGCGTATAATAGTTATTAAAGTGGTGTTCGGTATCGACAGAGAGTATGTCCATATCCGATCCCGGTCTCTTTAATAACTACGTATTATTACACCGTTGGCTCTTTTTCATTTCAAATCGATTCATAATTGATATCAAAATATCATATTCGCTTCAAAATCAAATCCATTTCAAATATCGTCATAGCCATTCAAAATATAAGGTTCCTTTTCAAAAATCATTTCTCGCCTCAATATCTCATTTCGATTTCAAGATCATTTCGGATTTCAATTTAGGTTGCAACTTCATTTAACCCAATTCGTATTTAAATTCAAGATTTAAACATAAACATTTCACCTTATTGACCAGCTTGAAATTTTAGAAAAATAGTTTTAAGTAGTTTAAAAGTAGTTTAAATAATTAAAGTAGTTAAAAATACTTAAAGTCTTAAAATGGATTCGAAATAGATGAATTAGTTTAAAATAATTTGAATTGGGTTAAGTAGATTTAAAATAGATTAAAATAGTTTAAGTATTCAAAAATGGTTTATATAACTGAGTAATTTGGAAAACAAAATAAAACAGCTTCAAAACCAAACCATTTCAATTATAACTTCCCAATTCAAAACAAGTTCAATTTCCCTTCTACCGATTCAACTTCGATTTCGATTCAATCAACGTCAACTTTGACTTCAAATTTATTCAATTTTATATTCACTTTCAATTAATTCAATTTCAATTTATATCGATTTGGAGTTTGATTTTTCAAAAATATCCATTTATAACACTTAACAAAATTTGAATTTGCGCTTTGCGCTTATATGATTTTTGTTTGATGATAATAAACATATATACATTCATTTAAATGTATTTGTTAATATACTATTCTATTTTTCACAGTTTAAATAAATATTTGTTGAATAAAATAAATATTTGTTGAATGAAATAAATTACACAGAATTTGAATTCAAACAGATATTTTATTCAAATAAATATTTATTACATTTTTGAATAGTACAATTTCAAGCTCTCACTATAACTATACAACTTTGATTACAATTACATCACATTTCATATTTACAGTTCACCTCACTAAATATCACTCACACTCGTATTTATCTTCAACTTCCTTCCAGTTTGAATCCAGCATCTGAGCAATCTGCAAAAATATACACTAACGCAGTAAAATTGAAAAAGAAATATTTTTGCAATTCAAAAATAAAAGATAATTTTTGAAAATATGATTTGCCTCAGTTATTTGGGTTGTTCGTCATAATTTAAATTTGAATTCATCATACACGAACAACTTGTGACATACACAGTGTATCACTTTATATGCCACAAGGCCGTGCACACCGATATATACACTTTATTGATTTACAGGGACAGGTGAGCACAGGTCAAACCCAAATGAAAAGCCGGGTTCAACTCACGTGCAATATATTTAAAATCACGACACAAGCACAAGGTCAAACCCGAGCTGTAAAACTGGGTTCAACACAAGGCTACATGAAGTATGCAAGCTCGACTAACAGGTTCAACCTCTTCATTAAACAACTCCAGACCAACAGCAACAGGGCCAAATGCAAGCAAAACAAGTCACAATGTCGAGCATGCATGAAACAGTGGAATGAACCAGTGATACAAGGCAACAAGTACAACACTGTACAAACTCAAGCAAATGCAACAAAGACCAAGCTGCAGCATACCAAAAGGTGGAGACAACTCAAATGAACACAATGCCACAATGCAAGTAAATCATGCAAGCTATCAAAACTCAATTCACTTATGCAAACTGACTTGAAGATTGCCACCAACATAAGCAAACAACTCAACAGAACATGGACTGCAACATTTAAGAAAATGTAGAGAACAAGCTACATGAAAGCAAAAATGAAAGTAATGGAACTGCAACAACTCAATTGGACAATGCAAGGCTGGCACAACTGGAAGTATACATGAAGCATGGACATGTGAGGACAGTGAAAAACAAGTGACTCGAGCAAATACACATCTAATCAGGTGATGCAGTCAACATCTACTCAAGGCAACAGTGCAGTGCAACTACACAACTACAAAGCAACCCAGTGACTACATCTACAACCACAAAGGCAGTGCAACAATGGTGATGCAGTGGCACATGACTATCATGGTACATTTCAAGTTCATTAGTATATGACAGCAACCAGAGGCAACATCACACAATCAAACTACAACAAGATCAAATATAATAACCAGACAGAAGCACACTGATATGCAACACTCAGATGAAACCAAAATAATCACGGCTACAATATGCAGACTCAAAGGATGCAACATCAAAACAGTTCGAGCTATATCCCAGTGCCAACATATCCAACTAGAAGTGAAAATACAAGATACAGCAAGCACAACAAATCAATGATAACAAAGTCAAGGTTTCTAGTTAATCAAGTCATTCAATGCCGAAGACAAAGTGAAACCAGAAGTCAGGTTATAAAATTCAAGTTCCAGAGAAGTTAAAATTCACGAATGAAAAAAGAAATCAAGTGCGTACGCGTATTCTTTGAAATAGTCAAAGAAAAGTAAATGTAGAAAGTCTCTACCGTATGAATCAAGGAATCGAACAAGTCATAAATCGAAACCGTGAGTGCCAAGCATCAAATTATACGTATATGAAAAAGTCAGTGACATCTCAATCATCAAAACAAAATCGAGCGGCCAAAGCACAGTGAAGACGAATTCAAACAAAATTTATACGAACGCAAAAATAGGGTTTTGAATCCTATATAAGCCCAATCATCATTGGCAATTTATCTATTCGAGTTCGAGCATAACAAAGAACAAATCATCCAACTCGAATCACGATCGAGTTCAAGTACGAAAAGCACAAAAGCACAAACGCATAAAATTACATACCGAAGCAACAGTGAACTCGATCAAACAGAAGCGGCCAAGAGCGAACGAACGAGAACGAAGCACACGAAAAGGCGCAGCTTCAAAACCCTAGTTTGGATTGAAGAGAACGAAGCCCTAAATTTGCAAGAGCAACTGCCGACATTATTCACGAAAAGGAATGGAGCAACTAAAAGTCGAACGGGCTAGAGAAAAAGAAATTGGACCGGCCTTGTTTATAAAAGGGCTTTTTATTTTATTTCTAGGGTTTAAGTTTAAAAATGTTTTAGTTGTTATTTGTTTTTTAATTGTTGTTTTTGTTTTTACTTTACGAAACAAAACTTTGTAAATCACCACCTAGGGTTTAGGTAGTGTCAGATTGTCTGGTTAGAATTAGTTCAGTGAGCAGGGTGTGCGAGTTTGTAGAGCTCTATAGGCGGGAGCAGAGTTTGCGAGTAAGCAAAGCTCTATAGGCGGGAGCAAAGTTTGCGAGTAATCAAAGTTCTATAGGCGGGAGCAGAGTTTGCGAGTAAACGAAACTCTATAGGCTGGAGCAGGGTGTGCGAGTCTAGTAGAGTGTTTGTGAGCGGGAGCAAATGTTTGCGAGTCTAGTAGAATGTTTGTGAGCGGGAGCAAATGTTTGCGAGTCTAGTAGAGTGTTTGTGAGCGGGAGCAAAAGGGTCTGCGAGTCTAGTAGAGTGTTTGTAAGCGTGATACTGTTTAATTCTAATAGAAATCTGGGAATGCAGCAGTAGGCAGGGGTTGCCGAAGCTGGGTAAATTTTGTGTGTGATTTACTTTTCAGCATATTTATTTCTGCAGTTTATTTCTGTGTTTATATCAAGAAAATTTGCTATAACCCTATTCACCCCCCCTCTAGGGTTAATCTAGATCCTACATTAGTTTGCATCGGTTTCCAACAACAACCTATGCAACAAGTTCCTTTGTTGCAGCAGTTTTCATTACAACCGATGCAACATGAGGGTTGTGTCCAAGCAACCAACCGTATTTTGCATCAGTTGTTAGTAACAACCGATGCAAAAAGGACCATTTTGCATCATTTTTAGAACTGATGCAAAGTTGTTAAGCCTGTTGCATCAGTTGCATGTGCATCGGATGTTGAACTGATGCAAAAGGGGGGTAAACAACCGATGCAAATGGCATGTTTTATAGTAGTGAACAACCAGAAAGAAAAATAGATTGAAATACAAAATAAAACAATTAATTCAAACCATATAAATTTCAATTAAATTAATTAATATTCAATAAATTTTAAATTTAAGATATTTCATTAAGTTGATTAAATTTCATTTTAATAATTCCTAAAAATAAAATTTATTTTATTTATTATTCAATTAACTTATTATTCTACTTATCTCTATTAACATTTTTATAATTAAAATTTAAGTGTATAGACATTTATTATAACCACTCAAATTTATTTATAAATTCCTTTTATCTCATTTATATTGTATATTATTCAATTACATATCCAACTTTTGAATGATTTAGGTAAGTTTTATTGAAATGAAATTGAATATTATAAAAGTAAATTTTCCAATTCAATTATTTCAAGTTCAAATATTTATTAAAATTTTGACTTCATTTTAAAATTGAAATCATCCTTTAACATAAAATTTAAGAGTTAAATTTTCAGTTCACTTCAAACAATATATATATATATATATATATATATACATATATATGTTATATCAAATCAAATCTATGATCATATACCTATATATAAATATAAATCAAATCAAACTTAAGAGATTTCAAATCAAATTCATTTTTTTTCAAAAAAAAGTGTAACAAAGCTACTGAATGGTCTCTCTACTCTGAAACTCGAAAATGAATATCGATGATGCTGCAGTCATCACCGAAATTATTTTCCAGCTACAAAGGAAGAGAGTACAATTTTATACATTTAAAAATTCTTGGAAACGATTTCTATCCGAAAATACTTTCAAATTTTTTTAAAACCAAAGTTTGGAATTAGCGGAAATTAAATTCTGAAATTCTAAATTTAAATTCATTTAAATTTCCAAATCAATTTCTAAACCATATTTTATAATTTCATTTATTTATGTTGGAATAATTAATGGTTTACAAAATAATAAATGAAAATCAAATATTATTATTTCTAACAACCAATTCAATTAACTATTTAATTTCAGAAAATTATACTTATATATAATATAATCATACAAAATTATTAATTTTACCAAATTTGGAAACAATATTATGTCAGTTTGCTTTGCTTAAGTGTTTGGAATTCCTATCAATAGCGTTGATCAGACGAATCGATCGGAAACTCAAATCAACATCAACAACACAATATATAAAACAATTTAGTTTTAATTACAAATATACTAACTCACTCGATGATTCCAGAATGTATTCTAGAACAAGGATAGAGATTCAAATTCATGCGAACCCTAATCAAAATAGTTCTAACAAAAAGATAAGCTCGAAATGAAGATAAGATGATTAAATAAAAAAAGAGAAAAGATGGATAAACTTATATAAATCGCGGGCGATCCTAACCGAGTCAACCGAGACTTCAAAAATAAGATCGATATAGAATTCTGATGCAAATCGATATCCGGTCGCCAGAGATAGAGTTTGGGTGTAATAAAAGATAGTAGCATCAAAACCAATGATACAGAAATCTTCGGTGAATCGATGCCTATTGTAAAGGAGTTTCACCCCTTTCATAATTCATTCTAAAAGTGGCGGGACCGCCGATTCACTATAGAGATCAACAGGAGTGGAGTGAGATACTCCAGAATCAAAAGAACACGAATAGGAAAGACAAGGATGGATTTCAGAACAAGTGGGAGAGTTCCAAAATTCAAAGAAAACCGAATCAAAGAGGAAGAGATCCAAGCACGAACGAAGGTGATCCCGTAAATAAATTTACTTTATATGCTAAGTTGCCTAAAACCATAGCTCTGATACCAACTCTGACATCCCAATATTTTCAACCATTCGCATCTGCACATGTCAGACTTGAATTGCTCAAAATATTATATTGTTAATTTATATTTGAAAAAACTCAGCATATACATTTAATAAAATAATCATAGAATCACACACAGAGTAATATAATTATAAGCAGTAGAAATAAAAGAATAGCAGTTCATGAAGCTATTATATATATATATATATATATATATATATATTAGAGTTAAACAAAATACAATAGAAGTCTCGAATACATAGAAGTCTCGATACAATAGTCAAATACAAGATAAGAATATACCACAGGAGTTAACTGAATAACTGCAAGCTAAATAGATAGATGGATCTCCAAGCGAAGCTCCAACTCCAAAGGTGAATCTCCAATGCCGTGACACTCAGTCTGCCCCGAGCGTAAAACAAAACACAAGACACTCGAGTCAGTATAACATTCTTATATTAATAAATCCAACTCAAGTGAAATATCAACTGAAATACAAGTAACTCAAAGGATGTTTGGGATAACCATCCTCTAAGGATCCGTTAAACTATCTACTATGTAGTAATATACGCTATTATAATAATGTCTATAGTAAAGTAAACTATTAAAATAGCATTAAGGCATTACCCATTTCCCCCTTAATACGTTTTATATATTCCCATAGTCTATATGATGTGCACGTAAGTGTGTATATTTTTACCACCATATTTAATCTATTTAAATTAAATAAATGATCATATTGGGTATATTAACTTGTTTTAACCAAAATCCACATTAATTCCAAATTTTCACATATCCATCTTCATATAGGGGCAAAATGGTCATTTGTGTGCATATATTTCTTTGAGAAAATTTAATTGAAAATTTATACATATTTGTGTAGGAATTTGATCTCAAATAGAAGTGGGTTCATGAAGATACATGCATGCGCAAAATGAATACAAATGAAAGAAAATGGAAATAATTCAAAGTGAAGAACATGGAGGACCCTACTTACCCACCTACCTTAATGTACAAATTAGACGCTAATGCACATGCTTATTGAATTAATGGCTTCATATACATTTAAATGATGATTAGTAGAAGCTAATGATTATTTGGCATCCACATTACCCAATGGCATTTTGGGTATTCCTCAAATTATGGATTAGGGTTTCATGCTTGTATAAATAACTCATTATGTTCATGTAACCTCCCTTAGACTCTTTAGTTTAGTTTAGGCTCAAAATAAAACTCAAAGCTTTCTTTCTCTTTTCACAGCTACTTAGCCATTTCTTTTATGTAATTTTTATGCAACTTTAATATATTTATCTTTTCTTTTTTGTTTATTTCCTTTCGTGTTGTAGTGTAGATTTACCTTCATGCAAAGTAGATTAGTTTTAATTCTTGTTAATTAGCTTCTCTTTTCCATTAGCTTCCATTTTTCTTTCTTTTTTCTTTCATGTTGCTAGCTATATTTGTTAATCAAATGACAAATATGAGAGGCTAAAACCCATCAATTTAGGGGTAATGAAGCTCTCTAATTATGTAGTTTCAACCAATTGTTAATTCATGCTCTCCTTTTGTGCTTAATGATGATCAATGAAGTGTTTTATTTGTTGTTCTTGATTTGAATTTGATAGTCTATATTGTTGACACGAAATAAGCTATGCTTAAACAATCACTAACACAAATGCCTCTTCATCAAAATATGATTATGGCAAAAAAAAAAGTGATTTGAAATTAAAATTTGATGGTCTATATTTTCAATCAATAGTTAATATGCCATACTTAAAATAGATTTCATTTTCTTTGTCAAGTTTCATAAAAGTTAGTAAGTGCTTTAATGGATGTGTTATAGTTGATGGCTTATGTTGGCTAATCAATAGCACAAATATGTCATACTTATGATAAGCACATCAATTAAAGCACTAATGACCATAAAAGAGAGATCATAATTTCATATATGTTGAACTATGTGATCTAGAGAGTGGATTTATTCTCTAAATTGTCGTTTAACTCTTATATTTGCATCTCTTTTCTTTTAGTTAGTTAGCTAATTTTCTAATTCTCTAGCTTAACTTTCACTCGACTTTGGTATAATTTGATTGAATGGAATTTTTAAAATCATCAATTCCCTACGGATCGATCCGTATTCGCCACGTACTACAAGTGTACTTGGTGCGCTTGCGGTTATTTTTATTATAAAATTCGTTCGGCTATTTTATAACTCGATAGAATTTTAGCCATCCTAACAAGTTTTTAGCGTCGTTGCCGGGGAGTTGTTTTGATTTTGATTTTCTATTCTTCGAATTATTTTCGTTTGCTTTGTGTGTTTTAATTTTGTGTGTGTGTTGCCAATTAAAAAGAAATTTGTTGTGTAATTTTTGTTTACATTGTGTTTGTGTTTTGTTTACTAGTTCTAGTTGCATTTTGCATTTGATATAAAAAAACTCCACAAACATTTCACCAAATTCAAATTGCATTTCGTTTCTTATTATACGAATTTACATTGCACTCTCAGTTTTCATTTACACTCACATTCCATCAATTTCTATTTTCTATTTACATTTTACCCTTCTCTGTTACTGTTACACTGCCTCTGTTTACTGTTTTCTACACAGTGATACAAGCAATCACCATTCCCTTCCATTGCTGACATTACTGACAGTCATTAACTTCTTCATACTTCACTCACTGACTTGCTTCAACTCTAACCCACTGTCCATTGCGTTACTGCCCAATTTAAACTTCTCCCAACCCTGCAACCATCAATGCCCTGTTGCTCAACACACTGCTGCATAACTCCATACATCACCACTTCCAGTTGTACAACACCGTTACAACAACCACTACCATACCATACCACAACCACAACCACAACATCAACCTTCATTCACTTATACTCCCACTGACAATCTCCTTTAAACCACTCCTCAAAACTTTAACCAATCACTGCACTTCATCTGCTGCCATACATAGCCTGAAGCATTTCAGTCATACAACAAGACCAGTACCATCTCAGAATAGCCTCTACAACACCTATACATCAACTTCCCACTTGAAACACTCTACCAACTCTCCATCTCCAACTCCACAAACCACTATTCAACTCACAGCAACTCTCTCTGTCATCACATTTCACTGCCTGGTCTGCTCATCCCCTCTCTATTCTTTGCATTTGCATTTTCAACTGATCGAAACCACAAACGTGCATATATCAGTGCACGAGCCTACTGATATCTACTTCATACCCACCAAAAACTGTCTGACAAACCACCTTCTTCCGCTCCATTGTGCACTGCCTCACACAACTTCGACTGCTAAAAATACTAAGCTACTTCTCAACTTCTTCAATGCTGTCCTACCACCATCTCATATAACCAAACAGATACATACACCAAAACTTCCACAGAAACTCCACTGACTTTTACTGCTTCCAACCACCATCAGCTAGCAGCCATTCAAACATTTCAGTTCATACTTCAGACATCAACATCATCTGCAAACAAATTCCAACCCATCACAGCAAGTTCACTTTTCTGATCAACTACTGTCATTACTCACTTATACACACTGCCACTAAAAAAGATACCTTCTTCACTACCTTCCATCACCATACAATCAGTCATCACCACCTGAAACAGTGCTACACCTCACTACTGCAACACTGAACCACCATCCCACAGTGCCACTATAGTTCAAAACTGCCGCTGTTACTTGCCTTCAAACACACCACACTCCCACTATTCTATGCACAGTGCATACGAATAGTATCTTTTCCTCTAAAGTACTACCTTCGACTCTTCCTGCCATACCCACACTGCAATCACCTGCCCTTCAAATCAACTGCAATCACCTGCGACCTCCACTGCCAACAAAAGAAATCACAGCAACTCCCAAATCCAACAGCGAGCATCACCTCAACCAATCACTTCGACACCACATCCATTTGCTCCTCCTCAAACTGAATTCCATCAGCGTCTTCCACCAAGCACCAGAGCACCACGGCAATCGACAAATCGAACTTCACCACTACATCAAATTCAGTCCAATTCGCCATCCGCAACTCTCCTGTTGGAATTCCTTTTAGAAGGTGAATGAGATATATCCCACATCACCAAAAATATGTCCATTTTCTTGTATATATTATATTCTCTCATTCCCTATATTGGCCCTTAGGGTCAAGTATATTTTGTGCGAGGGGGAGGACCTATATGGCCATGGACTAACACACACACGCGCCGCCGCCCGCCCGTCCGACCGACCGAACCGGGCCGGGTGCGGGTCTAATATAAGCGGACCCGACCTGGTTATATTTTTGGTAAATAAAAGTGAACAGTTTTACTGTTTGAATAGATGCAGGTTTTTTGAACGATGGAGAGATGTGACGTTTTAAACAGCAACATTTCTGGACCGTTGCAAATGAACGGACGCGACTGTTGCAAACAGCAACAGTTCTGGACCGTTGCAAATGAACGGACGCGACTGTTGCAAACAGCAACAGTTCTGGAGCGTTGCAAATGAAAGGAAGTGACTGTTGCGAACAGTAACGCTTTTTTGACATTGCAAATGAAGAGATGCGGCTTTTTCCAATGGATGCAACAGTTGGGAATTCGACTATAAATAAGGAGGAAACCTGATCACTTTCCTCACTCATTTTTTTTTCAAAACCGAGTTATCTCTTCTATCCCTTCATCTCTTAAAATCATCTTCAGTCCTATCACACAGAAGATCATACACATCACAATCTCGTGCAGATTACGTTTGTTGTATCTTGGGAGAATTTTGAATAAAATTCTTAAGAAAATCTTTACGACGAGCCTCAGACATTATCCGGTTAGAATTCTCAATTCTTTCTTCTATTTTGTTATACTGTTTATTCAAAATAGTATAACGCTGTTGTTGTAATTCGTTTACAACATTCATATTGTTATAATATTTACTACAGAATTCCAGTGTAGTGGAAATCTGAGTTATAAACTTGTGCGACGAGTTTATATTTGATTATTCTCTGTTTTGGTATACTAGACGTATAACATCTTAAGAATTTTTCTGTTTTCTTACTAAAACAGAGATGGCAACCGTAGAATTTTCAAAGAATACTACTCACAACAGAACTTGTAACGACCCAGAATTTTTAATTTATTAAAATTTAATATTTAATTAATTTTGAATATTAATAAGTGAATTTATAAGTCAAATAAATTTTTATTTGAATTATTGGATTTAATTGAATAATTAAATCGATAATTTAATATGTTAAATTATGGAAATAATTGAAAATTGAGTTAAATATGATTGAAAATGATTTGTAAATTTTATTTTATCATATGGGAGTTAGAAAGATATTTTAGAACTTTTAAAATCGAATTAAAAGTTAATTTGTGAAAATTGAATATTTTAATATTTAAATCGACTAGTGAAAATAGTCAATTTTTGAACAGTCTCAGAATTGAACGAAACCAGTTCCATTGGATCCGTAATAGTTAGTTATTACCGGATTTCAATTTTCGTGTCAATCGGAGTTATCGTTTGAGCGTGGCAGCTCGAAACGCATCGATTTATTTTTAATTTTAATTTGGCGAGTCAAAATAGCCATTTTTCAAAAAGTCTCGGATTTCGACGAAACCAGTTTCATCGGATCCGTAATGTGATATTATTGTAAGGTTTCAAATTTCAAGTCAATTGGATTTACCGTTTGTCCGGTACAAATTAAACGCCTAGAAATCGACTTAAATCGGTTTAATTCAAATTGAGCGTTTACAGCCATAATTCGCACATACTTCCGAATTAGCTTCCGAAACCTGTTCCATTGTGTCCGGAATGCGGGGTAAACCCTAGAAACGCTGGTTACGGCGCGTAAATCGGAGTTCGGAATTTCCGGATGAATAGTGTTCGATTTTTCTTTATAAATAGACCACCTCTTCATAAATTTGATAAAAAAAAACACTAAACCCTAATCTATTAGACCTAGCCGCCTCTAACATAACCAATGGCCAGAAATTAGTTACATTCATCTCTTAATCTCTCTCAATCCGTAAGGAATTACGCGAAGTGCTCAACTACAAAGTCGAAGAGCTCGACGAGAGCTTCGATTCCAAACGGTGATGATCGAATTTGGAGCGACGATGGAGGAGCTATGTGGGGCCGTTTGCAGCAGGTCACGCGCGTGTTTTGGGGCTGTAGAGGTGGCCGAGCTTCAGGTGGGGGATGGTGGTGGTAGCTCTCGCGAAGAGCTTCGATTTGCAAGTGGTTTGATGAAGTTTCGTCGAGCGTGGAGGTTACAAAGTCGAACCCTAGTTGCTTGTTCATGGGTTTGTGCTTGCGGTTGTTCCCTGGAGCAAATTAACATGAATGAGGAGAGGATGGAGAGAGGTAGGGGACGGCCCAGATTGAAGGGGAGATGGATCTTGTGGCCAGAAATTGAATAGGTTATAAATTATGTTGATTTGTTTATATAAATCGTGTACAAACTTCAAAAATTCATAACTTTTTCATACGAGGTCGAAAACGCGCGAAACCAGTTGCGTTGGAATCGTATGGACGAGCACTACGCGATGGAGTTGGTTTGGAGTCGTTTGGAGTTAGTGAGAATTTTGGGTAAAATTAAACGTCCGTTTAATTTTATTCAAAATAAATCGCTAAAACGGAATTTAAAATCAAGGTGAGAATTTCTCACTCAATGGAATCAGTTTCGATTTTATTTTAAATAGTTAGATTTAAAATATTTGAATGCATGTTTGAATGTTGATTGATATCTATTGATTGTTAAAATAGACATTATACGCCGTTAGTAAGCGGATGTTATTTAATAAAAACATATACCGCGAATATTTCATAAACAGTGAAATTGGTATTATATATAATAGCAATATATATATATTGGCATATGTATATATTGGAGTTATTGATTTCCCGCATTTATTTGTTTAGCGGATGAGACCCTATTGCGCCGTTATTAAGCGGATAATATTTAATAAGAACATATACCGCGATAATTTCGTACTGGAGCGAAATTGGTATTGTGCTAATGTTTGTGGATGCAGGAAAACAGGTTGGAGGGATCCAACTGGATTCCTCAACAGTATTTATTTGATTTCAGATATTTTGATATTTGATGGACTATCATATCGATATATGATGTCGTTGTAGTCGTGATTGACTATTTGGTGTGTAGCATCATTGGACCCAAATTTTGGGATTTTAAAATGATTTTTAAAGTGATTTTTGAAAATATAAAATATTTTTGGAATTGATCCATTTTATATAAATAAACATTATAATTTTTAAAGTTATAAAAATTATGATTTTTGGGAAATATAGTTAAAAACTGATTTTTGAGAATATGATGCTAATGATTTTATAAATTAGTTTAATCGGGATTTTAGAATTTATTGTGAAAAGTCTAAATATAGGATTTATAAAATTTAATTATTTTATGAATCAAATTTTTAAATTATAAAGGAAATTAAAGACGTTTTAAAATATTAATATAAATTGATTTATATTAAGAGATTTATAAATGGATATTTATAAATTGAGATATTGAAATTATAAAACGAGTTTTTATAAGTGTTTGAATGAAGTGAAAATGAATTTCATTAAAGAATGAAATTTATAGAATTATAAACGGTGAAGTTATAAATGAAATTTATAAATAGTAAGAATTATAAATTTGTGAAGTTATTTGAAGAATAGATTTGGTTAAATAAATGAATCTTATAAGTTATAACATTTATGGTTTGGAAAGTCTTTAGAGGAACGATTTTGTAAAATAATCGTTTTATAAGTATTTAACTTATAATATGAACTTTTAGTTTATGATTGAGTTATAAACTGGAATAGGTTAATAAAAGAATTTATAAAAAAGGAAGTTTTTATAAATAAATAGAAATGGAATTTATAAACGTTGTTTTATAAATTCGCAAATGACTTATTTTGATAAGAAAATTTGTTGAAACCTATAAGTGGAGTTATATTCACATTTTTGAATAGTG
Source organism: Allium cepa (assembly GCA_030765085.1). NCBI lineage: Eukaryota > Viridiplantae > Streptophyta > Magnoliopsida > Asparagales > Amaryllidaceae > Allium > Allium cepa. The sequence goes on along the minus strand of CM060931.1, from coordinate 554,444,873 downwards.
AATAATCCTTTGAATTAAAATGTATAAAAGGATGAAATGTGTTAACGTAGTATATTCACGTTTTTGAATAGTGAATAATATGTTAAAGGAAATGTTTTGAATGAGATGTTTAAATTGAATTAAAACGATCTAACGAAGTTTTAATTGTGTTGAGATTCGAAACCATAGATTTCAACATTTATTGTTGAAATAGACGTTTTCGAGAAATGAAAAGGAAATAGTGGACTATAACACTGTTGTTATAGTAAATGATTTCCGAAAGGAAATGTTTTGTATAGTATTGGGATTTATATATCTATTTTAATTTCGAATCCCTATACTAGTGATTTTGGGTTGTCGTAACGATGTTTTACGTAACATTCGTTTTGGCCCAAATAAATATGTTTAAGAGAATGATTTCCTTAAAAGAATGAAATATAAACTTATTTTTGATTGAAGTATATTGAATATTTTCCAAGTGTTGAAAATAAATAAAATTTGTGAATTACTTATGAATGTATAAGTATGGAAATGTTTTTCCAATTTGAAATGAAACGTTTAGAGAATTTATCTTTTTGAAGATAAATTGAAATGAATAATTGAAATCGAATATTCATTGATATTTTGGAATTATAAATTCACTAAGGAATTTATAAAGGAAGTGGAATTTGTCTAAAAATAAATATTGATTTATTTTTGAAGTGTGAAATTTTATATCTTGTAAAGATATTTTGGAAAATAAATAATTTGGAAAATTATTTGGAAACTGGTGATGTGTGCATATCCAGTGATAGTTCAATAACCAACTATCGATATTTCCCTTTGAATGGGTAATTGATGTGATTTGTTTGAATGTGAATGCTACACTTATTTTTAAATAAGCGCTCACTATTGGGTTAACCGGGAAAGGACCATGGGGTCGTATAACCCATTCCGAATATGTGATACGTCGTTATGAATTGCATTGAAGATCGGTGTTGAAGACCCGGTATTTGCGAGAGCGATAGGATGACCTGTCGATTTACTCTGCACCGAGTAGCTACGGTATAGAGTTCTCCATATGTGATGGTGAATCCGATCAGGATTGTGAATATCCGGATTGCAAGGACTTCTTTGTAAGTGCCTTCGGTTTTGTTCGATCCCGGAACAGACTTGTATGGATTGTATGTCTGACGTTACAAATTGAGATATAAAGCCGATTTCTTTCAAATATATTTCTGTGGTGGCGGAGAATTTATTCTTTTAGCTTAACACCCTTCTCTGAGACGTACGAGCTCATAGGTTATGTAGTTGAAGTTATCAGCGATATATTCCCAATTTGGTAATGTGATATGCTGAGTGATGCTGAAATGATCATTGTGTTGATTATTGTGATAGGATCGTTTATTTGATCGTCTATCTTGGTGATCATTGTGTTGATCATTTGTTGACCCAAAGCATGGCTTTTGTATAAAGTATGTTTTTGTGGACGTGACTTCGTCGAACCTCACACCCCGGAAATGGTCAAAACAGGAAGGATGCGGCAAGGTTATGAGGGGTAGCACCCTTTAGGGTATGTACATTTCCTTCTGGATAGAGGTGGTATCATGGTATGGAGCCCAGATATTTAACCTATGTGGTTACTACGAATTTATTACTTTGTGGTTGTTGGTTTTCGGGATCCCGTGAGAAAGGTCGTTTACGATCGGGGAATGGCGTGCTCGTGTCAGTAGTTACCCAGTTAGGGGTAACCCGGCCTTGTGTTGGCAGAGTTCCGGTTTGGTTCTCGGGGATGTCTTTCCAGAGGCATTCTCATGTGGCAATGGGAAGTTCCTTGGCCTGACCATTTGTTGGAAATCCAATTCCCAATACGAAACTTGTACGGTTTTAGTTGTAGAACCTGCCATCTAATATGGTAGCTATTAGTAGGCATAATATAATGGTACCTATGCTGGCTAAGATTTATATCCTACTTTCGAAATGAATTTTCTACACTATGCACTAATAATAATATGAAATGTTATTTTAAATGCGTATCAAGCATGTTTGACTATCATAAGGAGAAATCTTCTCCAAGTCTGCGTTTGCATTGTGTGTGTGGCAGGAGGTCTTATGGTAGTCTCATTTTTAAAAGCATTGCGAATTTAAATAAAAATATCTCTCTGTTTTGGATTTTAAAGATAAATAAACTGTTTTGAGTTCTCACACCAGTCACATGACTGACTTGGAGTTTATTGTTTTCCTTCCTAAACTCTGGGTGCCCACCAATTTTCACACGGGCAGTCAAGAGTAAGGTTTATCAGGATATTCTGGATATTCTGGAGTTGCTGGAGGCAAGCTGGATGGCATGGTGTATTACTTATATAGTATTTCTTTTTCCGCTGCACTGTTTGTTGTTGTTGTTGTACACTCTGATGATATGATGTAATGAAATGTGATGTAATGTAATAACCGATATAGTTCTTTGTTTAAAGATTATTCATTTATTATTATATGTTGTTCCGCTGCGAATTGTGAGATTCTGATGTTGTTCTGTTTGTTTTCTGTTCCGTCCTATTTTCTTCTGTGTTCCGTTTCCTTTCTCTTCTCTTTTCTTTCTATTTTAAAATTTTCTACCTTCTATTCTGTTTTCTATTCTTTCTTCTTTCTATTTTCTATTTCCTTCTTTCCTATCTTCTTTCTTCTTTCTTCTTTTCTTTTTCTTAAAAACCCCTAAGGGTTCGTATTTTCGTTCATCTTGAATTAAACAAAGGAGATTAGTGTCTATTCAAGGAGTACGGATTTACGGGTCTTTACAGAACTGAACCGTTCAAGGGAGATGTTGATGATTTCTTGACATGGCAAAATCAGATGTTGTTTTATCTCACCACGCTCGGTCTACAAAAGTACCTCGACGAGGAGGAACCGATTCCTGCACCAGGCAAGGAAGTAGAGGTGAATATGTGGAAGCATTCCGATTTTTTATGCAGAAACTATATTCTGAATTGTCTCGACAAGGTGCTATACAAAGTATATCAGCCTTTAAAGACGTCAAAAGAACTCTGGAATGCACTTACCGCAAAATACAAGACGCAGAATATCAGTCTTAAGAAATTTATTGTAGACAAATTCATGGACTACAAGATGGATGACTCCAAACCAGTAACCGCTCAACTGCATGAACTGCAAATCATCATTCATGAACTCGAGGCGGAAGGTCATAAGGTTGGAGAATCATTTCTGGTTGAAGCCATCACGGGAAAACTGCCGCCATCGTGGAGAGATTACCGCAATTATCTAAAGCATAAAAAGAAGGAATTCTCTTTGCAGGATCTCATAGTCCGATTAAAAGTTGAGGCAGACAACCGTGCAGTTACAAAATCAAGCGAGGAGGCATTTGTCGCTGAAGGGTCGAAGACCAAAAACAAAAAGAAGAGTTTCCAGAAGAAAAGGAAAGCTCAAGACAATAAATCAAAAGACAACAAAGAACCAAGAAGTTTAATGGCGAATGTTGGGTTTGTGGAAAAGTTGGACATGCCGCTAAAGATTGCAGACACAAGAAGGAACGCAATAAATAGGCAAATATAGCGGATAACATAGAAGTAGACGAGTCCAACTTCTCGGTGGTGGTATCTGAATGCAATCTGGTTCAGAATCCTAACCAATGGTGGGTAGATACGGGCGCTACTCGTCATGTTTGTTCTGATAAAACCATGTTTTCTACATATCAGAAATTCGATCACGAAGAAAAACTCTACATGGGTAATTCTGCAGTTTCCATGATCGAAGGCAGTGGCACAGTAATCCTCAAGTTTACTTCTGGAAAAACTGTCAAGTTGAATGACGTGCTCCACGTTCCAGACATACGCAAGAATCTCATCTCTGGTGCAGTCCTATCAAAGAAGGGATTCAAGATGGTATTTGAGTCAGACAAGATGGTTCTGTCCAAAGCTAGAATATATATAGGAAGGGGATATTTATGTGATAGCCTATTTAAGGCAAATGTAGCCGTTATCGGCAATAAAACTATGTATTCTGATTGTGTATTAATAAAATTGAAGTTTCTTATTTGCTTGAGCACGAAATTTTACTTTGGCATGATAGATTGGGACACATAAATTTCCGTAAAATGAAAACATTATCAAACTTGGGATTAATTCCAAAATTCCAAGTAGATAAAAAATACAAATGTGATATATGTGTAGAAGCAAAAATGGTCAAACAACCATTTAAATCTGTTAACAGAAGCACCAAACCATTAGGTTTGGTACATACAGATTTATGTGATTTTAAGTCACTACCTACAAGAGGTGGGAAAAAGTATTTCATTACTTATATTGACGATTATACGCGATATTGCTATGTATATCTTTTAAATAGTAAAGATGAAGCAATAATGGCGTTTATAAAATACAAGGCTGAGGTAGAAAATCAGTTAAATAAAAAGATCAAGATATTGAGATCTGATCGAGGTGGAGAATATGAATCACCATTTGAACAGTTCTATGCCGAAAATGGTATAATTCATCAAACAACAGCTCCATATTCACCACAACAAAATGGTGTAGCCGAGAGAAAGAACAGAACGTTAAAAAACATGATTACTGCCATGCTTTTAACTTCTGGTCTACCGACGAACTTGGGGGGGAAGCCTTAAATATATCTAATCACATATTAAACAAAGTTCCTCACAAAAAATGGGAACAATTCCATATGAGATATGGAAAGGACACAAACCAAGCTTTAAATACCTCAAAGTGTGGGGGTGCTTGGAAAAAGTTCCCGTTCCGCCTCCCAAGAGGGTCAAACTTGGACCAAAAACAGTAGATTGTTATTATCTTGGGCCAGCCCAAAATAGTAGTGCCTACAGATTTTTGGTATTCAAGTCTGATATAAATGATATTCATGTAAATACAATCATGGAATCAAGAGATGCCTTGTTCTTTGAAGATGTGTTCCCGCATAAAAGAAACGATGGAAATCCTGTCCCAAAAAGGACAAGAGATAACAGAGATGAGACATGTAAAGATGAAACTCATCAGGACAACGAGGAGGTTGAACCAAGAAGAAGCGTAAGGGAAAGAACTTCCAAAACATTTGGTTCGGATTTTTTAACTTATATGTTAGAACACGAACCTCAAACGTACAAGGAAGCAATGTCATCTTCTGAATCCTCATGTTGGAAAGAAGCAATCCAAAGTGAGATTGATTCAATTCTAAGTAATAAGATTTGGGAAATTGTTGATATTCCACGAGGAATAAAACCAATTGGCTGCAAATGGATTTTCAAGAAGAAAATGAAAGCAGATGGCTCTATCGACAAGTATAAAGCCAGATTAGTAGCCAAAGGATATCGTCAAAAAGAAGGAGTAGACTTTTTTGATACATATTCGCCGGTAACACGAATAACCTCTATAAGAATATTAATAGCAATTGCATCCATCTATAATCTATAGATTCATCAGATGGATGTAAAAACAGCATTCTTAAATGGAAATCTCGATGAGGAGATTTACATGGAGCAACCTGAGGGACTTATTTCCAAAGGAAATGAAAACAAAGTCTGTAGATTAGTAAAATCATTATACGGACTAAAACAAGCTCCAAAACAATGGCACAAAAAATTTGATAGTGTCATGATAAGAAATGGTTTTCGTATAAATGAATGCGATAAGTGTGTTTATTATAAACAAATTGGACAATCATATGTGATGATTTGTCTATATGTAGACGGTATGTTAATATTTGGTCCAAATACTCAAGTCATAGAGACCATAAAGAAAAAGTTAACTAGCAATTTCGATATGAAAGACTTAGGAGTTGCAGACGTTATTTTGGGAATCAAAATAATAAAAACTCCTAATGGAATTGAATTGTCTCAGTCACACTATGTAGACAAAGTGATTGAAAGATTTCAAAATTTTGGAATTAAAGGAGTAAATACACCTTTTAATCCATCAAAAGTACTGCACAAAAACACTAATGAGAGTGTAATGCAACTGGAATATTCTCGTGTAATAGGATGTCTCAGTATCTCATGAATTGCACAAGACCAGATATAGCTTATGCAGTAAGTCGATTGAGCAGGTATACAAGCAATCCAGGGAAGGAACACTGGAAAGCACTAATGAGAGTGCTTGGATATTTAAAAAATACAACTAACTATTCCTTACATTATGGAAAATATCCTACCGTCTTAGAAGGATATAGTGATGCAAACTGGATTGCAGATTCAGAGGAATCAAAATCAACGAGTGGTTATGTCTTTACCCTAGCAGGGGCAGCGGTGTCATGGAAATCTACTAAACAGACACGCATAGCTCGATCCACTATGGAATCAGAGTTCATTGCATTAGATAAAGCAGGCGAAGAAGCAGAATGACTTCGTCACTTTTTAGAAGATATTCCGTTTTGGCCTAAACCTGTACCGGCCATATGCATACACTGTGATAACCAAGCAGTGCTAAGCAGAGCGCAAAACTTTGAGAATAATGGAAAGTCATGACATATTCGTCGACGCCATAATACAGTTAGGCAGTTACTCTCAAATGGAACTATTTCCATAGATTATGTGAGAACAAATGATAACCTAGCGGATCCATTTACTAAAGGTTTATCAAGAGAGAAAATTGACTGCGCATCGAGGGGAATGGGCTTAAAAGCCTAAACAATCAAGAGTTATCTTATACGGAAACCTATCCTAGCGACTGGAGATCCCACGGACTAGGATCAATAGGCAAACCAATTCTGAATAACTCAAGACGTAATGCATTTACGTGGACATAGTCCAACTCCATTCCTATGGTGCAAAATATAAATGCATGCCTACAGGGGTGTTTAAAGGTTAAAACTATGTTTTTTAATGATGACCATATCTTGACAATAACAAGTGGGGTATATGTAGGATACTCTTAATGGTTGCGATCACCTATGTTAGTGTGAGCTGGGTCGGCTCTATGAGAATATTCAAAGGCTTTTATTCTCTAAAAACACTCGCAGAACCAAAAATTGTTCAGGACCAAAATGAACACAACCAAGAGATTGGATGTGAAGGGAAATAATGCTTTGTAACGCTTATTGTCTGGTTATACAATAACGGCTGACGGTTCAAGATGAAATAATTCACCGATTAGCCAATTATATCCGATAAGTTTTAACTACGGAAAGTTCAAAGTGAAATATCTACTTATCCTCGATATAGCATTATTTTCATATGAACTGTGTGATATTACACTTTGTGTGGGGGAGAGATATATCATCATTCATGTGGGGGATTGTTGGAATTCCTTTTAGAAGGTGAATGAGATATATCCCACATCACCAAAAATATGTCCATTTTCTTGTATATATTATATACTCTCATCCCCTATATTGGCCCTTAGGGTCAAGTATATTTTGTACGAGGGGGAGGACCTATATGGCCATGGACTAACACACACGCGCGCCGCCGCCCGCCCGTCCGTCCGACCGAACCGGGCCGGGTGCGGTGCGGGTCTAATATGAGCGGACCCGACCCGGTTATATTTTTGGTAAATAAAAGTGAACAGTTTTACTGTTTGAATAGATGCAGGTTTTTTGAACGATGAAGAGATGCGACGTTTTAAACAGCAACATTTCTGGACCGTTGCAAATGAACGGACGCGACTGTTGCAAACAGCAACAGTTCTGGACCGTTGCAAATGAACGGACGCGACTGTTGCAAACAGCAACAGTTCTGGAGCGTTGCAAATGAAAGGAAGTGACTGTTGCGAACAGTAACACTTTTTTGTCATTGCAAATGAAGAGATGCGGCTTTTTCCAACGGATGCAGCAGTTGGGAATTCAACTATAAATAAGGAGGAAACCTGATCACTTTCCTCACTCATTTTTTTTTTTCAAAACCGAATTATCTCTTCTATCCCTTCATCTCTTAAAATCATCTTCAGTCCTATCACACAGAAGATCATACACATCACAATCTCGTGCAGATTACGTTTGTTGTATCTTGGGAGAATTTTGAATAAAATTCTTAAGGAAATCGTTACGACGAGCCTCAAACATTATCCGGTTAGAATTCTCAATTCTTTCTTCTATTTTGTTATACTGTTTATTCAAAATGGTATAACGCTGTTGTTGTAATTCGTTTACAACATTCATATTGTTATAATATTTACTACAGAATTCCAGTGTAGTGGAAATCTGAGTTATAAACTTGTGCGACGAGTTTATATTTGATTATTCTCTGTTTTGGTATACTAGACGTATAACGTCTCCGACCCAGCTTCTCCCACCAGAGACCTGAAACAACTACTCCCGCGCTTCACTTCCGCAATCGGCTCGCCCTATTTCGCAACTCGATTCCTCCAACCCACCTACCCAAACAAGCGATCGCCGCCTTCTATAATCCGAAGCCGCAGTTCCTCTGCAACCAAGATCGCAGCACCCACACCCAAATTTCATCTGAAGTGAACTGAACACCTCATTGGAATCGCTTTACACTGCAAATCGCCTGAAACGAATCAACAAACTACTGTACCCGAATATGAAATTGTGGTTCGATTTCGTGAATTTTGTGAGTTTTGTGAAATTGTGAATTTTGCGAGTTCGTGTTTTTGATCTGGGTGTATTTGATTTAGTTGATTGTTTTTATTTTTTATACGGGCTGGCCCTTGGTTGCTTTGTTTAAGTTTCGCATCGTTAAGATTATATATATATATATATATATATATATATATAAAACAAGTTTCTAATTTTTTTTTTCTTTGTTTTATTTCTTTCCGCTTTGTTCTTAAAAACAAAAGGCTTTTTCTCTCTTCATTTGTTCTGTTTGCTTTGTTTTTAGTTTTTTTTAGAAAAAAAAAGAGAGATTTTAAAATTGTTTTGTTTCGATTAGGTTTGTTTTAATCTTTAAAAAAAGAAAAACACAAATGTATAAATTTTGTTGTTCGTTTCAGGTTGCCGAAGTAGAGGCTTAAAAGGAAACCGCCTGTCAAAAAATAGTTGCTTCCTTTGCTTGCTAGAAAAAAATTGCTTGCTTTCTATATCTGTTGTTTTTATTTGCATTGTTGTTTGCTTGCATTTTATTTTAGAAAAAAAGAAAAAAAAATCAAAAACAAAAATTCATTAATATTTGCATTGTTAATAAACGTTTAATTTCTACTTTACATTTCATTTTAGATTTTTGATTAATAATAACGATGACTCTTAATTGTATATTGACAATTTGTCTTCTTTGAACAATTTAATTTCTCGGTATCTAGGCTACAGTAGAGCAATAATCAGTTATAAATATTGTAGTGATTCATAAATATTATACTGAATTGTTTCTCTGAAGGTACTTAAACCTTCGGCTGTATTGCTACGCTGATTCGTGGTGCACCGATAAATCCTGCCTGTTACCTGGCGAGAGCTATCTTGCTGATTTAAGGCGAAGTGTGATTATATAATTTTGGGTTAATTTAGGATAAATAATTTGTAATTAGTCCCTAGCATTCATATAGTTGCATTAGTTCATGCATATTTAAAAAAACAACAAAAAAAATTTCAAAATCCAAAACAAAAAAATTGTAAATATTCCTTTTTCTTTGAAATTTTTTTAAATCCTTTTTCTTTGAAATTTCAAAAATCCAAAAAAAAATTAGAAAAACTGAAAAAAAAATTATAAATCCTTTTGAGAAACAAAGACAAAATTTGTAATACCAAAAAAAAAAAAATCAATTTCCCTTTTGAAAAATAAATTTTATTTGTAAATATTTTTCCTTTCTTAAAAAAACCAACAACGTCCTTGAAAATGTCCGAATTTCCATATTCATTTGAGTTTTACAATAGTTGTGAATATCAATATAATCCATATAATTTCACTCCGGATTCGTGTTAATATTTTAACGACAACTTTTTTATAAACAATTCAAATTTTGAACAACAAAATTTTCAAAACGATGACCAACCCTCGAATCTCGAAAGTAACATTTCATCTTTACTTGAAATCTCTACACAACAAAATCAAATGATAAATGATTTGTGCAATTCTTATTTGTGTGATAACTCAAGTCAAAATTTTCAAAATAATCAAAATGTGAATTCATTTCAAAATTCAAATGATTTCGAGTGTAACCCATGCCAATTCAATTTTGAACTCCAAAATGAATTTAAAAATCAAAACGAAAATGTGATCCACTTTTCAAATAATTTTGGCAATGGGAACAATTTCGATTACGATGCGATTGAAAATTTTTGTCCTCAACAAATCCAAATCGAAAATTATTAAATTAATAACAAAAAATTGGATTTTGTTGAACAACTGAACAGAATTTACGATGATCACACAGATTCGTTGTTTGAAACATATATGAAACAACGTGAAAAACAAAATCAAATCCCAACGTGTGACAAGTCAAATAATAATCCATCTTTTACCAAAATTGACGATTTTCAATAACAACTTTTGAAACTGAAAATGATGATCTTAATGAAGTTGTTGAAAATTAGGTAACCCAGTTGGATTTCAATTCTTTTGAGGGTGTGGAACCGAATTTGAAATTCAATCTTCCTTTTCTCGATTTGGAAATTTGAACACAACAACTTTCGATTTTGAACCTAACGTATGTAATGAAGTTGTTGGTAATCCAACAAAGGAAGAAGAATTTAGTGGACACAATTTCTTTGGACTTTTCGAAAATGAGTTGTTAAATTCTGAAGAGGAATATTTACATCACCATTTTGATTTTGAAATTGATAATTTTGATGAAATTTTCAATGATAAGTTTGAACTTCAACTTGGTGAAAATAAACTTGAATTTCAATCAATTGTTTTATCAACCCCAAAAATCATCAAAAATAAAACAACTCGTACGATTTTTTATAAAACGACATTCATTTTTCCCAACCAACATCCAACTTCAAAATCTTTTACGGTTTGGTTTTCCGAGCTTAAGCTGTGTCTTGCGTACCTGACGAGACAAATGAATCGGTCTTTGGAAGACCGTTTCACTTACTTTTTGACGATATACATTCTCGTGTAAATACCGTTAATTTTCATTTAAATAAAGGTCATGTTTTTATTTTTATTTTTCTTCTTCCACTTGGATTAAATGTGGGGACACAGTCAAAATCAAGTGTAGGGGAGACTCATCTTCATTTTTATTTTATTTTTCATGGTTTATTTTTTCTTTTTCTTTCACAATCTCAAAAAAAAACAAAAAAAAAACAAATTTTCTTTTGATTTATTTTTAAAGAAACACTATAGCATAAATATATGGTTCTGGTTTACTAAATTGTTTTGAAAATTTATTTGTCTTAACAAAAATAAAAATGAAGTTTGATTACAAATAACAGTAATTTAACTAGTATATAGGAAGATTCATACGTGATAATTATGAAAATATCCTAATTGAAAATCTTTATTAGTGGTTGATTTAAATTAAAGGATATAACATTTTTTTTCTTCTAAATTAAGTGGTGCAAAGATGATTTTGCAAAACTCTCTCTTTCAAAAAATAAACAATTATATATATATATATATGTGTGTGTGTAAATATTTTCTATTACTACCTACGGTCAACAGGTGTGCACACTCGCCATGCTCTGTACCTTTCTCACGTAAGCCCGAAAGGCAGTGCACGAACAGTATATCTGGCCTCAGATTATCTAAGCTAGATGTATATATAATTTTTTTTTTAATAACGCCTACAGTCAATAGGTTTTCACACTCGTGTGTTCACTCGCTATGCTCTGTATTCCCTTCACATAAGTCCGCAAGGCAGTGCATGGGTAATATATCTGGCCGCAGTTTATCTGAGTTAGGCATATGTAAATATTGTAAATAGCAATAAAATTTTCAAAAAAATAAGAGAGAGTAAGCAAATGAAATCCAAGCACTATTTTAACTTATTTGATTTGACTTGTTATTGAAAAGAAATGAATATACCACTTTGATAAACTTTGATAATCAACTAAGGATCTATTTCATAGTTACACTATATTATCGACCGAAACGATGTGTTAAAATATAGTCTATTTGTTACGATAACTTAATTTTTGTTGGAAATTTTGACGAGTAAATGACTTAAATTTTTAAGATAATGATCGAAATCTATATTTAACTTATTTACGTCAATTTAAAAATAAATCCTTCATTTGTAAATATTTTCAAAAACTTGCATTCATCTCTTTGTAAATAAATCTTGCATTTTTTAAATATTTTCATCCTGCATTTAGATTTTGTGGGTGGTATCCACTGAAAACCTTCACGAGACAACACTCGTCCTAATGGAGACACCCAGAGGTTTAACGGCTTGTTGCATACGCTCAATGCAATCACGCTCCCTATGAAAATTGATTTATCTTAGTTTTAGTTTATTTGAGGAAGTATAAAAAGATAAGTGTGGGGGTATTTGATGTGCACGTAAATGTGTATATTTTTACCACCATATTTAATTGATTTAAATTAAATAAATGATCATATTGGGTATTTTAACTTGTTTTAGCCAAAATCCATATTAATTCCAAATTGTCACATATTCATCTTCGTATAGGGGCAAAATGGTCATTTGTGTGCATATAATTCTTTGAGAAAAATTAATTGGAATTTTATACATATTTGTGTAGGAATTTGATCTCAAATAGGAGTGGGTTCATGAAGACACATGCGTGCACAAAATGAATACAAAGGAATAAGGATGGAAATAATTCAAATTGAAGAACATGGAGGACCCCACTTACCCACCTACCTTAATGTATAAATTAGAGGCTAATGCACATGTTTATGTAATTAATGGCTTCATGTACACTTAAATGATGATTAGTAGAAGCTAATGATTATTTGGCCTCCACACTACCCCAAGGTCATTTTGGACATTCTCTACATTATGGATGAGGGTTTCATGCTTGTATAAATAACCCATTATGTTCATGTAACCTCCCTTAGTCTCTATTTTAGTTTCTCTTTAGTTTAGTTTAGGCTCAAAATAAAACTCAAATCTCTCTTTCTCTTTTCATGGATACTTAGTCATTTCTTTTATGTAATTTTTATACAACTTTAATATATTTATCCTTTTTTTCTTGTTTATTTCCTTTCATGTTGTAGTGTAGATTTACATTCATGAAAAGTAGATTAGTTTTTATTCTTGTTAATTAGCTTCTCTTTTCCATTAGCTTTCATTTTCCTTTCTTTTTGCTTTCATGTTGCTAGCTAAATTTGTTAATCAAGTGACAAATATGAGAGGCTAAACCCCTTCAATTTAGGGATAACGAAGCTCTTTAATTATGTAGCTTCAACTATTTGTTAATTCATGCTTTCCTTTTGTGCTTAATGATGATTAGTGAAGTGTTTTATTTATTGTTTTTTTGTTTTGAATTTGATAGCCTATATTGTTGACACCAAATAGGCTATGCTTAAACAATCACTAACACAAATGCCTCTTCATCAAAGTATGATTATGGCAAAAGAAATGATTTGAAATTAAAATTTGATGATCTATATTTCTAATCCATAGTTAATAGGACATACTTAAAATAGATTTCATTTTTATTTCCTTTGTCAAGTTTCATAAAGTTAGTAAGTTTTTTAAGGGATGTGCTATAGTTTGATGGCTTATGTTGCTAATCAATATCATAAATATCCATACTTATGATAAGCACATCTATTGACCATGAAAGAGAGATCATGATTTCATATATGTTGACTATGTGATCTGGAGAGAGGATTTATTCTCTAAATTTTCATTTAACTCTTATATTTGCATCTCTTTTCTTTTAGTTAGTTAGCTAATTTTCTAATTCTCTAGCTTAATTTTCACTCGACTTTGGTATAATTTGATTGAATAGAATTTTTCAAATCATCAATTCCATCTGGGTCGACCCGTATTCGCCACGTAATACAAGTGTACGCCGTGTGCTTGCGGTTATTTTTATTATAAAATTTGTTCGGCTATTTTATAACTCGATAGGATTTTAGCCGTCCGAACACTATACATTATCATAGTCTCCCCCATACTGGACGTCGTCAAAGGACCCTCCATAGGTATGGTACAAAACAAACTCGTAGTGGTCTCGCTAAGGTAGGTGACACGGCGCAACTAGGCAATGCCGGGGTAGATATACCAATTACACTTCCGGGCTGATGCTAACGCATAACAGCAACTACTTCCCACATCGAGCCACACTCCCAAATCAAAGGTGCGCACCAAATCAATCACAAAGTAATAGAATGGCAATCGAAAATGCGTGTACGATCGGAGGAGCTACATCACTTGGCCCGTCAATTGCTCCTGTTTTAGCCACCTTATACCAACTCACGAGAGTCGGGTCCACGTATATACCTCATATAGGATCGTCGCCACCATCCTATTTCATTCTGGAATCTCCATCGTGTACACAGTTGTTAAAGTGGTTTTCGGTACTGGCAAAGAGTATGACAATATCCGATCCCGATCTCTTTAACAGCAATAATTATTAAAACACCACGGACATTTAAAAATAGTTTATACTTCAAAACCAAAATATCATTTCCATTTCAAGAACCATAACAATACGATATCATTTCTATTTCAAAACCAAATCAATACGATATCATTTTCATTTCAAAACCAAATCAATACGATATCACTTCCATTTCAAAACCAGATCAATACGATATCATTTCCATTTCAAAATAAAATCAATAGGATATCATTTCCATTTCAAAAAAAAATCCATACGATATCATTACCATTTCAAATATATTCACTTCCAAAATCATAGCACTTTCAAAGTTATAACACTTTCGAAATTATAAAGCTTCTAAAATCATAACACTTTAGAGATCATAGCTTAGAAATCATAATACTTTGGAAATCATAATTGAGAAATCATAATACTTTGGAAATCGTAACACTTTGAAAATCATAATTTAGAAATCATAATGCTTTGGAAATCATAACAATTTGGATAATGCTTTGGAAATCATAACACTTTGGATAATGCTTTGGAAACCATAACACTTTGGAAATCATAATTTAGAAATCATAATACTTTGGAAATCATAACACTTTGGAAATCATAATTTAGAAATCATAGGGCTTTGGAAAACCGCAACACTTCATACTTAACCGGTTTAGATATTAAAATAGTGTATAAAATAAAATAGTTTATATAAAGTAGTTATAGGTTAAAATAGTTTAAAATAAAATAGTTAGTATATTTAAATAGCTTATATTAAAAATAGTTTATATTAAAAATGATTTATATTAAAATAGTTTATTTAAAATAATTAGTATTAAAATATATAAATAGTTTTAAATAAATTTTTTAAAATACTTTATATAATAAAATGGTTTCCTTAAATTTCACAAATCGATTCTAATCAACTCGAATTCCAAAATTCAAATTTAATTCGATCTCAATTCATCAATTTCAACTCAATTCAGTTTCTCAATAAACCATTTCAAATTATATCGATTTCAAAAACAAATTTTTAACCATAAAATAAACCATTTCGATTTGAATATACTTCAAAGCTTAAAATATTCAAACATTTCAAAAGTAGATTTGATAATTTCATATATATATATATATATATCAAATTCACCTTACTATTATTTTCTTCGAAATATTTACTTAATCATTCAAATAACATTTAAATAAAACTTCAAATTTCAAATTTAAATAAAACTAAATATACCATTTCAATTTATGTAAATTTGAAATATTCAACTTTTAATCAAAATCAAGTCATAAAATCATATCTTTAAAATCCCAAATTTAATAAATTTCAAATCGAACTTATTTGAGTATAATTCTTAAATAAATTCAATTTCAAACCAATTTCTATTTCTCTTTCCAACCTGAATTTTATTGAAATCATTATAAACTCTATATTTGAAAATATAAATTTTAAATAAATACTTAAACTATGATATATTAATAAAATCAACTTTAATAAATCAGATCTTATTATTAAACTTATTTTATATATATTTTAAAATAGTAAAATTGTAAGTAAAATCTTAAAATTTATAATTCCAAAACTAACTTATAATTTTAAAATTTTCAAAACATATAATTTTAAAAATCAAAATTTAAACCTGTATAAAAATAACATTTATATATATCTTAAAATCAATATTATTAAAACCAAAATATTCGTTTCAAAACCTTGGACATCATTTTAATTGACCAACTGTGTTGTATATAATTTTCTATCTTATAGTCAAGTGATACAGATATTTATCATTTTAATCCATAATTTAAATATATACGGGTATATATCATTTCGACCTGCAATCCCAAATTCAATTCAATGAAAATTGCTTGGGTTTATCATTTCAACCCATAACATTTTTCTCCTATTCTACAGATCGTTCGGGGATGTATCATTTCAACCCATAGTGAATACTATACTAATAGGGAACTTGCAGAGTGAGAACATATATGATAATAATATAACATGCATATATCATCAATATAAATAATAGATAATGGTGTCAGATGTCATAGGTGAACAGATATAGATAATAGCATATATATAGCAATGTAAATAACTACCGCAACATATTTCAATTGTCATTTCAATTGAAATTAAATTTAATAAATATAAAACATTAATCGTGAGTGATTGCTCACCTGTCGAGGCTAGGGAGGATTGACAATAAAATTGAGTTACGAATCCAAGCACGAATTCCAAAGCGAAGCAAAATTGGCATGAATTTGACGATCAAAGCTTGATGGCTAGGAATTGACGAATCAAATCAAACTGGATTGATGAAGATAAATGGTATAAGAGAATATTTATATATAACTATATATATAATCATATTCTAAATTCAAACGCATTAGAAATTATATATATATATATGTATGTATGTATGTATGTATGTATGTATGTATGTATTTCAAAATCCGTTACCTCAAATTAAAACACATATATTAAACTCAACGTATATACATAATATATTTAAAATCAATACTTACATATTATATTCATTTCAACCTAACATATCATGTATGTATGTTAAAGTACCATATTTATATTGCAGCATTCAAAATTAGTACTAGAAGGAAAAAAAAATCAATTTTCATTATAAAATCAATATGAATAATTTATTATTATATATGTAAAACTTAAACAGTAACAGGAAAGAAGCTTTAAAACTTATGAATAACCTATTGTAGGTACTATATACATCAACCTACATGCATGACTTAACAGCTGTATATACTCGTAGACTATACAAATATATGCAGACCTTTTAATCTATATACTTTTATATAGACAGAACCTATACACATATGTATACTACCAATATATAAATACCGACCATATATATATATATATATATATATATATTAAAAGTATATAAATGTAAACCAATATAGAGCTTCATACCATTCTATACTAAGCCATTCTATATACAACATACAAGAACTAAGATAGCTTTCATATTTCAGATCTTATACTTATACATTTCAAACTATCAATTGTATAATTCATATAATACATAACATATATTTATATACACACATAAAATCATTCGCAAGCCTATAGTTATTTTTCTATATATATACATATACTTCTAAATCTTTCTACAGAAACATACGAAATATATATAAAACATTCGTAAGTGTAAGCTGTCGAAAATATATGTCACTAACATACTATTGCAACTAATATATAATACTTCTTTATACATTCTTATATAATACACATAAAAAAAATCTATAACCTTCATATATTATATATACATATTCACTGCAAAATATCTGCACAACTTTATACATATAATTAAAAAATACTAACATGCCTTATAACATATATATATATATTTGAAGGTACTACATAACCACATATATTTAGACACATCGAATTTTAAACTAAAACTGCAAACATATATATATACATAGTAAATATACAATTTTTTCTTTATATATATACATATCCAAATATCTATGAGTATAAAGTATGACTACAATAACAACAAACAAAAAACATAGCTTCTGACAAAAAATTCATATACCTATATATGGACTTATATATATTGTTAATATCTACATCTATTATATATTTAAACCAAATGCAAAAAAATTCTTACAATAAATTACTTACAAAATATACTTATATAGCTTATATATATATATAAACTGTATAACAACATAGCTTTATCAACTTTATAAACTAATATGTAATAAAATCTTATATAACTAAACATATATTTTATAATAAAACTGGGCCAAAGAAAATATGTATGCAACCAATACAACAGGAAAAGAAACTCAGGCAACAACTTATATTATAGTATATACAAATGGCTGTATATAAATAATAGTACCTTTTATATATAAAGAAGGGGAGGTGGATTGCGAATAAAGCAGAGGTCGAGAGGCTTTAGCAACAGGGAGATGGAGGTTGATGGCAGCCCAGGCGGTGATAGGGGATGGCGAGGTATCAGGTCATGGGTTGGCTTTGGGTTTGGTTGGCTGATGCGATAGGTTATGGCGTGGAAAGGAAAGTAAAGCCGAGGGGTTGGTGAAGGGTGTTTGACGCGCTTGCTGTTGGAGGAGAAGTGGTGAAGGCGCTTGGGTTGTGTGCATGATCTCGTGGCAGTGGCTAAACTACAGGTGGAGGTTGGTGGAGGAGAAAAGAAAATGAGAGAAGGGTGTGGTTGGGAATAAAGGACGCGAGCAGGCATGCAAGAAGAAGGCAGAACAAATATGGCAACTGAAGATTAAAATGAATAGGCAATGAAATAATAAAATAAAAATGAAACGGTGTCATTGCAAAAGCGAAAAGCTGAATTAATAAATGTTGATAGCTGTTGGTTAACACACGGTGAGCAACAGTTTAAAAGTGAACAGTAGGATATCGAAAGTTGCGCATGTAAATATAGCAAATATAAATACAAACAGCTGGAATAATTAAAGGCAATGGCTGTTTGATTCTACGGGTAGATAATGAATGGACACAAGGAATTCAAAAGGCTCAAAATGTTACAAACGGGTACTGATACGGCTAACCGTGTTGTGGGTTTCGCCACGTATCGGACTTCAAAACATAGAATTGAATATACCATAGAGATCAACATGGCGATGCGATCAAAACGTATACGGATATTAGTGGACGATCATCCTATCAATAGTCGATAATCAATACCGAAAATGCTGCTAATTTTTCAGAAATAAGATAAACGGGGCAATAACAGTCCAAATTTGAAGAAACGAAATATGACATCTCACTCAGAAGATGATTTATTACATAGAAATATTCAGCTTTGGAAAACATTTTATTATCATCAAATATTAAATGATTTGAATTGAAATAAAATTACACAATAAAATTTACTTCCATATTATCAGATGAAAATTTACCATTTGCTATGTTTATAAATACGTAATCTGAATATCAAATTTTAAATTCAAAATTTTATTATTTAAAATTTCAAAAAATTCAGTTAATTACGTAAATAAAACCATTGAAAATTACGGGTCGTTACACTCTCCCCTACTCAAAAAATTTCGTCTCCGAAAAGGAACGAGGTAGGAGAATAAAAACCACTAGAACAAAAAAGACATATTTCTTCACGTCATTTGAATCGGTTGAAGTAAAAACTGATGCAAATAGAACTATTTGCATTAGTTATGTCTTAGTAACCAGTGCAATTGGTACGTGGAAAGCAATAGGTAATAAAAAATTAATTTTGAATCGGTTGTCACTAACAACCGAAGAAAATACGTCGATGCAAATAGTTTTAGTTGCGTCAGTTTTAAAGTCAACCGATGCAACTACGTTAATTTGCATCCAAAATAATTATTTTCGCATCGGTTCCCTAGCGAAGGCGATGCAATTTCAAATTATTTAGGTTATCAAACCAATTTCGTTGCTCACCAGTTAATTCCCGCCATTCAATTTTTTTCGCCGCTTATTTTCCCGTTCTTTTCGCCAAATATTTCGCCTGCTTCAAAACAAAAAAAATTCCTAAAATTGATTGTCACCGTACGTTATTTCATGGATTAGATTTGGCTTACCAAATACCATTAAGCGATCAATTCTGAGTTTGCTGTGGAGACTGCGTTGAAAATTCTTGTGGAAAAGTGGAAGTATTTGCTTGCTGGATTGATTTTTTAGGTATAAAATGAATATATTGTTGCCTTTGATGTTTTGAATAATGAATGATTGTAAGCTAGCGAACATCGGAATTTTGATGCTTATAAACTTTGAAAGTAACTCGCATTTGCAATTTCCTATATACAAATTTTAAATTAAAATTCAAATCGAAGAATGAAATTACAATTGCGATTAGCAAATTAAACGCAGCTTTCGAAATCGCGATTAGGAGTGGCGACTAAATCGCGATTGGGGCGATTTGATGATTTGGGGGCGAGGTCGGTCTGTCTATATGATGGTTGATTCAGGCGATGGAGTTAAGGTTGGAGTTCGAAGGTTTGGGTGATGTGGGTTTGGATGATGAACGGGTTTTGTTGGGTTAGAATGACGGAAGAGGGATGAAGCTAGGTTGTAGTAACAGGTAGCGGTGGCGATTGAAGTGAGTTTGGAGAACAGTTTGGCATATTATGGTGAGTGATTGAGTTTTTCTAGCAGAAGTGAAGATGGGGTGTGTGGTAGAGGCAGAAGTAGGTGATGATGATATGTTGTTGTGGTTTTGGGTTTGCAGCTGTATATGGCAGAGTTGTGTAGGTAGTTGTGGGTTGTTTACAAAGGAAGGTGGTGATGTTTATGTTTACGCAGTGTGTGTTGATGATGATGGAGATTAGTTGTTGGCTGTGAATGAAAGTGTCCCTTTTTTTTACAAAAAAAATTATAACGAAGAACTAAAGCACCACATCAATGTGCACAAGTGTTAAATCATGTCCTCTTATTGAAAGATAGGTTTCTAGTTTATAAAAAGAATTTATTTATTCTTTTTTTCTTTTAAACAAATCCTCATTTAGGAATATAATTTCATTATTGGAAATTTCTATGAAGTAAAAGTTAGCATGTGAACTTGTTGTCTGTATATATTTTTTATGCTACTAAAGCAAAATATTCATTATTTCAAAATACGCAACTTTGTGATAGAGTGCTTTTGTTAGAAGTTTTCTATTTTGAGAAGTATATTTTACTGTGTGAATCTTACAAGTCTTTTTATGGAAAATTGCAATAGAATTACAATATTTTGGTCTGGCATACACTTCCCAGAATGCCCTCATATGTAAGTGTGGTCATTCCACTGAATCCCACTAAAGTTAAATATTGATGTTTATTTTCAATTAAAAATCGAAACACATAAATGAGATTGTGTGTTCGAATCAGTCCTAACAAAAATGTAGTTCTGAAGTTTATATGTAGGCAGTGTACAATGACGTATGACATGTTGGTTTTATTAGTTATGTGGCAGATTGCCGTGAGTTTGGTGGTGGATTTTTTTGTATTTGGGGAATAGTGTTGAATTGTAGGTTGACTGTTAATGGTAGTTTTGTGGTGGTCTAGTAGAAGAGAGACAGAGGCTGTTGTTGTTGATTGCTCTAACAGTTATGAGTATGTAAGGCAGTGAAAAAGTGGTCTGCAGAGGGGTATTTTGTGTGAAGTATGTTGTGCATTGGAAGTTGAAGGTAGGAGGTGATATGCACAGTTTTGTTGGTGGAAGATGTAGCAGTTGTGGGTGGTGTTGAAATTTGAAGTATGGTGTGATGATACTGGTGACTGTAGTTATGCAAGACAGTGAGAAGTTTTGTATGGTTGTATGGTTTAAAGAAGGAGTAAAGGCAGTGTGATTTGTGATGGATTTTGTAGTGGATTTTGTATGTGATGGAGTATGCAGTTGATTTAAATTTTATTTATTTTTTTGATTTTTTTTGTTTTTGGTGGCAAGGATGGTTTGGTGAAATGGAAACAGTGATTTTGTTGATTTAAGAAGTTACAGTAGTGAAGTGTTGTTTATTGTTGATGAGTTGTGATGGTATGGGAAGGTGATAGATATGTGACGTAAGCTGGAGCAGTTAAGGTAGGCAGGGTATGTGAGGAGAAAGGAATGATGGTAAGCAAGCAGTTTGTTTATTGATAGAAATGATGGATGATGTTGGTGGTGGCAGTGTGTATGCACAAAGGTAAATGGGTAATGAGATGAGACATTAGTGTATGTATGCAGTGACACTGTATAATAGTTAAATGAATGCGGTGGAGTACGATGGTGGCAGTCAGTTTGTTGTAGATGACGCACTGGTTTTATGGAGGTTGTACTTGGTATTAGGTTTTGGTTGTACGGAAGTTGAAATGTATTGAAATGTAGGGGTTGACGAGGAGGTTGTGACACAGTTATATGCACAGCAACTACACTGTAATTACAATGTATGTCTATGTGAAGACATTATGGATTGGATGGTGATTGAAGTTGAAAATTTGAAGTTGAAGATGAAGATGACTGCAGTTGAAGTTGCAGTTGACTGTAGTTGAAGTATGGATGTGGTTAAACTTGGTTGAGAAGTTTGTAGGCTGTGGTACAGGGAAATGGTATGATGGTCAATGTGCAGGGGTAAGAAGTATAGGTTTCTGGTTTTAATTATGGTAGGGAGATTGCTGTGGTTATGAGGAGAAGTAATGTTCAGGTTGTTGATGAAAGTTAGATGCACTGTTAGATGTGCACACAGTTGTATGTTTCAGCAGTAGGCAGTGGAGGTGGTTGGCAGTTGAAATGATGGCGAGGCTGTGGGTTGTGGTGATGTTGTGATGGATTTGTGGAGTGATGTTGAAGTAGCTGGTCGGTATGATAGTAAGCAGTTGTGTCGACGGAGAAGTTGTTTGCAGTCAGGGTTGGTGGTTGCTATGAAGCAGTTGCAGAAGTGGATGGTGATGGAGTTGTTCAAAGAGGAGGGTAGAGGTGGTGAAATAGTTGGTGATTGCACAGTGGTTGTGCTGACTGTTGACAGTTGTTCAAAGAGGAGGGTAGAGGTAATGATATTGCAGTGATGGGAGACTAGTATGGTGCATTAATGTGCGATCGGTTTGGGAAGAAAGATACACGTGATGCGGTTCAGTTATCTCAACGGTTCTGGAGTGGCATTATTTTCAACTGCAAATTTGCACTAGACCTTGATTTCAAAATTCAAGGTAGTATGGGTGTATGATGTGGCAAATAGTCTAGGAATACATGCTCACAACTATGAGCGGTTATTTGGTTCATGTGATACTTAGTCAATTTGTACAAGTGCGTGTACTATTATGAATGTGTTTACCTTATTATGCTAGATTAGGTCTTAGTAATTAGGCTGGATTGGGTAGATTAGTGGATAAAGGAGTTAGTGATTGTAAGCGTTATGTATCTGTGTTTGCTGCATTGTATTAATGCATGAACTATATTTGTTAGTTATTAATAAATAAATCAATTTTCAAAAAAATTATATATATGTATGTATTCGTGTGTGTTTTTTCTTCTTCACATCATTAATGATAATGGCAAAGCTATTTTTTGTGCTTTCTTCGTGTTACAAGAAAAACTGGCGTTTACTTTCCCATACCTTCTTATTTCCCCCATTTTGAAATAGTGACACTAGAATTTGGATGCATTAACATTAATTATCATCCTCTTCTTTTAAATTTTATTGTTGGCCGTCATGCTTTTAGGATTTGTGTTGGAAGTCTAATTTCTTTTTATTCGTTTTACAATGAATTTCATGGGAAACTTCATTGTTATAGTTTATGACTATTTCGCACATATATCGTCTTTACCTATTTTTTACTGATACTTTAATATTAGTGTCACTTTTAAGGTTAGAGTTCTTTGGACATTGATTGTTTGTGTTTGTGTATAAGGGGAGAATGTTTGAGTAAATTAAGTCACACAAGCTCGTCACTATCTAATTGACTGTCCCACTGGCTTGATGGGTTCGAATTTAAGATGGTTTGTTGTGTTTTCTTGACTAGTTAAATTACTTCAGGTAATTTAAAAACATTAATCATAATCAATTAAGGAATAACATGCAAAATCTTTTACTACTTTGAATATTCCTTAATATATATACATCGAAATAACCCCTAACATCATCATAAAAACTGAAACATTTAGCATATGAATATTAATGATAATAAGGTGACAATTACAATTTCTCTTTATATAAACTGAGACTTCTTTCAAAGAAGTGCACCAAAAGTTTTAAATTATCATCTAACTTACGGAAATAACTTCTACCATTAAAGTGCAGCATGTTATTGAAAAAAGTCACAGTTCATCAAAATCGGATAATCATTCAGTAGCAAAGAGTTACAAGAACTGATTATCCACTCCACTCGAATTAGCTAAAAATATTGATTTAATAATGAATACTCTTCATAATCCAATGTTATTTTTTGCTTATGTACCGTGTCTCTAGCATTTGCGTATGGATCGTAGCTGGATGTATAACGTAAAACGTAATGATGACGAGTTCCTAAACAAAATTGAAGAGTTCATCAATTGTGCACTGAATGATCAATTAAGAAGAGAGGAAGAAAATATTTTTTGTCCTTGTGGACGCTGCAAAAATAAGAGGAGACTTCGTAACATAGATCAGATTAGAGATTACATAATCCGTTATGGGTTTAAGAAAAATTATACGCGGTGGATATGGCATGGTGAAAGTATACTTGGTAGAGCTAGTTCTAATAATCATGAGAATGACCGAGAAGATAACATGAATAATAATGTGAATGATGAGAATGATTGTGTTCATGATATGTTTCATGATGCTGAAGAACATTTGATGGAAGAGCCAAAGTTGTATGAAAGAATATTAATTGATGCCGAGAAGCCTTTGTTTCCTAATTGTGCTAAGTTCACAACATTGTCTGCTGTGCTGAAGCTTTTCAATTTAGAAGCAAAGCATGGGTGGAGTGATAAAAGTTTTACATCTTTGTTGGAACTTTTGAATAACATGCTTCCAAAAGGTAGTGAGCTTCCAACTTCTAACTATGAGGCAAAGAAAATTATGTGCCCAATTGGTATAGGATATAAAAAGATACATGCATGTCCAAATGATTGTATATCGTATCGAAATGAATATGAGAACTTGCACGAGTGTCCCAAGTGTGGATTATCCCATTACAAGTCGCGAGGGAACATTCACAATGACCCAGATAAGAAATGGCCTCCAGTAAAAGTCTTGTGGTATTTTCCAATTATACCAGGTTTAAACGTTCATTTGCAAATAAAGAAAATGCAAAAAACTTAAGGTGACGTGCAAATGTGAGGAAAAATGATGGATTATTGAGGCATCCAGCTGATTCTCCATAGTGGAGAAACAGTGATACAATGTATCCTGATTTTGATGAAGAAATTAGAAATCTCAGACTTGGTCTTTGCACAGATGGCATAAACCCATTTGGCAACTTTAGCAGTCAACATAGTACTTGGCCTGTTCTTTTGGTGATTTACAATCTTCCACCTCATTTGAGTATGAAGCACAAGTATATCATGTTGTCTCTTTTAATCTCTGGACCATGACAACCAAGAAACGATATCGATGTTTACCTAACTCCTCTTATTGACGATCTAAAACTTCTATGGGATAAAGGTGTGCGTGTGTTTGACGCATATAGTCAAAGTAATTTTACATTGCGCGCCATGTTTTTTTGTACCATAAATGATTTTCCTGCGTATGACAAATTGTCTGGCTATAGTACAAAAGGTGCCAAAGCATGCCCAATTTTTCAAAATGATATGGTTGTTGAGTGTTTACATTATTGCAAAAAAAATGTGTATGCATCATCGTAGATTTGTCCCTCCTAATCATCCTTATCGTCAAAAGAAGAAGCCTTTTAATGGGGAGATAGAGAATGGAGTTGCTCATTTGCCATTAACAGGAAATGATGTTTACGAACGGGTCAAGGATATTGAAAATGCATTTGGCAAAGTATTTCCTCTTTTAGAAGGCTTATGGAAGAAGAAATCTATATTTTGGGAACTTCCATATTGGAGACATTTACAGGTTAGACATTGTCTAGATGTAATGCATATAGAAAAAAATGTTTGCGACGGTATCATTGGGACACTCTTGAATATATATGGTAAGACAAAAGATGGTGAGAAAGCTAGGCAAGATATGTTGAAAATGGGTATCCGGAAGGAGTTTGCACCGGTGCAGAAAGGTAAACGTACCTATTTGCTCCCCGCATGTTATACGTTGTCCAAAAAAGAGAAAACTAGTTTATGTGAGTGTCTTCGTGGTGTGAAGGTTCCAACAGGTTATTCTTCAAACATTAGCAGTCGTGTATCAATGAAGGATTTGAAATTGACCGGTATGAAGTCTCATGATTGCCATGTGTTAATGCAACATTTATTACCTGTTGCAATTAGAGGTATATTGCCTAAACATGTTAGGCATGCTATTACAAAGCTTTGTCTCTTTTTTAATATAATTTGTAGCAAGGTAATTGATCCTGATACGTTGGATGCTCAATAAGCCGAAGTTATTGTTACCTTATGCTAATTTGAGATGTATTTTCCACCTTCATTTTTCGATGTTATGTTGCATTTCGTTCATCTTGTAAGAGAAATCAAAATTTGTGGTCCTATATTTATGAGATATATGTACCCGTTTGAAATTCATATGGGAAGTTTAAAAAGAAAAAGAAAAAACAGATATAGACCTGAAGCCAGTATCATAGAAGCTACTGTAGCTGAGGAGGTTACTGAATTTGTCACTCCATACTTAACTGGTGTTGAACGTATTGGACTTCATAAGTCTCGACATGAAGGACGACTTGACGGCCAGGGCATAATTGGATCAAAATTGATTTCAATTGGTGATGAGATGTTTCACAAAGCTCAGCTACTTGTTTTGCAGCACCTTAGTGAGGCACATCCTTACTTGGAGGAGCACATGGCAATTCTAAAGTCCCAGAATCCTTCAAAGAACGAAAGGTGGTTGTCGAACGAACATAACTGCTCTTTTGTCATATGGTTTAAACATACGGTAATGTCTCAATTGTCTCAAACAAATAATGGTATTTCAGATACAACAAAATGGTTAGCATATGGGCCTCGATTTCATGTCAATTCATGGGAAGGATATGATATAAGCGATTATGTCTTTTATACGAAGCGTCAGGATGAGAAGAGCAAAATGCAAAATAGTGGAGTTAGCATCGTTGCATCTTCAAGAGAATTTGCTAGTGCTAAAGATAACAGACCAATAAATGTGACAATGCTATATTATGGGATAATCGAGGATATTTGGGAACTTGAGTATAAAGACTTCACAACCCCGCTATTTCGATTGAGATGGGCCGACAATCGTCGTGCTGTACGAGTGGATGAACATGGATTCACATTGGTAGACTTTGGTCAAGTGAGTCATGATAATGATCCACTCATCTTGGCATCTCAAGCAAAACAAGTTTTTTACGTGACTGATGTGACGTCCCACCTCTATACCCACGCTAGCCAAGAACACTACGAAGTAATGCTGTCAACTAGCACGGAGAATAAGGCTGTTGAGGAGCGACCATCCGTGTAATTGCTTTGTGCGAGCATCAATATGTCAGATAGTATAACATGCAATTCTTTTTAAGTGGAAATCCGACATGCCGACACAAACTCAAAGATATCACACGGTGGCTATAATATCTTCGGAAACAAATATAGAAATAAACATAACATAAATCAGTCACAGACAATTCATATCACAAAGGCGGAAATAGATATGAATATTACACTAGGAAGTGTACATCAGAGTAGTGGTCTAAAAAGATCCACAATATCACAAAAGAATAGTTACATGAACTACACAAAAGAATAAGTATACATTATGGAGTCTATATCTTGAATGTATACACCAAAATAAACTACTAATCTAAGTAGTAAGCCAAAAGTCAAAGAAATCAATCCCAAGAGATAAGTCAAGCAGAAGCACCTGTAACATCTCGGTCTGACCCGAGTATTATTTAATAAGAAAATAATAAACGGATCAGTCTAACTATAGATATCAGATGAAACGATATAGAATAAGAGATATGACTAAACACATAATAATCACAATTCCAAGCTGTGATATATATATATAAGTAATTGAAAATCAACGAGAGATTAATCAATATCACCAAATCTACACAAGAATCGAAGAAATGCCATACTCCTTATTTCTTTCATCAAACCACAAATATTGACGATTATATCAATGTCAATCACAAAAGTCAATGACACACAAATTCACCAATGCACAAATATTGACAATAATATCAATGTCAATCACACAAGTCAATGACACACAAATTCACCAATGCACAAATATTGACAATAATATCAATGTCAATCACAAAAGTCAATGACACACAAATTCCAGAATTCAATACGCGAAATCCAGAAATCACAAAAGTCAATGACGCACAAATTCACCAATGCACAAATATTGATAAAACTTATCAATGGAAATCACGAAAATTGGTGAAGCACAAATTCTAGAAATCATCTCAAGAAATCCAGAAATCACAAAGGAGGGGAGGCCTATCACAAACGGGAGCATAAAGCCCACCAACACGTGTATCACAAACGGAACGCTAATTCCATGGTTGCTAACCATCACAAATTGAGCCGAAGCTCCACAAACGGCCCGAAGACCATGGGTTGCTACCCCACCAAATTGAGTCGAAACTCCACAAAACGGGGTTTAGTCTCCCTCGTAGACAAACAGACATCGCACATTGCTAGTCTAAATCACAAAGATGATCGTCATGATCAATGAGAAGTGTCGATTACAGTAAGCTAGTAAATATATGAGCTTAGCATCATGTCCCATAACCACTAGCTTAACTTAAATATTTACGAACAAATTGTAGATCTCCACTAGAAAATTGTCACAAGAGTTTCAATCGAACAAGTCCAAGAATTAACCAATAAAGTGAACGCAAGCGTTTCATACCACTTGTTTTACTAAGTCGTTTAATTAGATTTCTCATACGAGTGAGGTAAAGCTTTATATATACTAATAGATTGGAAAACGGTTTTATAAACGCATTTGGTATTAAAATAGTATTGAAATCGTTTGAGGAAAGAGTTTTGATATTTACTACTAGTATAGAAAACCTTTATATTTTTAAAGTGACAAAACACAAAGAAGATTGTAGGAACAATCAATCACTAAAATTCACATACGGAGATGTGAATAAAAATCCAACGAAACCGATAAAGAATCCATCAAAATGGATATTCAAAAATCCCTAAAAAAAAGAGTCATCAAAGTCATATTAATTGATAACAATAAATAGGAAACAACACGAATCGATTTAAGTTGGAAATTCAAGCAACTAGGCGAAGTAGGCAAAAAATCCTTAGGTCGGTCGGCCGGCTACAGAGCTCGGTCGACCGGACCTTGTTTTGAAAAACTTCTCGGGCATCAGGTCGGTCGACCGAATCAGAGGGGTCGGTCGGCCGAACCAGAAACAGAGAAGCACTTATACTAGCAGGTCGGTCGACCGGACCAGGGGGGTCGGTCGGCCGAACCTGATGCTCTGCAAATTGATGCCCATAAATTGATATGCAACCTCCACCAATTCGCAACCGAACGAGCACGGACGCTAGGGAATTATGCCTAACGGCTACCCGGCCCTATTGGCTCCTCGATGCATCACCAAAAACACATTTGAACCTCAAAGCTATGAGTTTTAAGGATTTGGCTTTCAAACACTAAAATTGGAATATTCTCAAAAACAATCCAAATCAAAAGCAATTGCACAAGAATAAGTGTTAGGAATTTATACCTAACAATCGAAGATAATTCATAGACTTAGATGTGAGATTAAAAATCTCACCTTTTCACAAAATCAAACAAGAAGAAGCTTGAAAGCAAATGGAGAATCAACCTCTCTTCAACACAACCCAAATGAGCTTGAATCTATGCTCAAAACAAGATCATTCCCAAAATTAGGTTTAGGAATTTCTGAAATTGGTAAGAGAATAAGTTGGAGAAGAAGAAGAGAATGCTTACCAATGGGTTCTCTTGAATTTGGAGCTAGGAATTTGAAGTTGCAAAAGGAACTAGGGTTTTGGAGTTTTAATTTCCAATCTCTCCCACCATTAATACTTTAAAAACTGAAAAGAGAAGAGAATGAGGGTGAATGGGGAAGAGTGGCTCAGATTTGAGCATAAGTTAAACATAGGGCTGAGCCCAAACCCAAACCCAAAGTGAAAAGTAGCAAAAATCAACTTTCTCCAAACATATCGAAGCTTATACTCAAAAAGGTCGCAAACGGCATTTTAAACTCAATGGGAGTGGTCCCGAGTCCTAATTCGACCGTATGCAAAAAGTAGCTTTTCGGACTAAAATCGGACTAACGATAAAATATTTAAATAAAATATTTAAATATAAAATCAATAAATATGCGGGTTGTTACAACTGATCCTGCCGATAATAAGTGGTATGTTGTTCTTCCCGGTAAAAGACGCATTGTTGGGATTGGTGATGTGGTGGATGAAGAAGAGTACAATCAATTTGATGAGAATCCACCTTTCTCTGTCGGCTTAAGTCTACCAGAAGAAGTTGATTTAAACGCAAATTATGCACGTTCTGATCATGATGAAGGGGTTTGGATAGCTGGGTAATTTATTTTTTATGCTCATCATGGTTTAGTTGCCAGTTGAAATCTTCCATATTCTATGATACTTTAGTTTTTTTGAGAATAATTACTAATAAGATATTTTACAGGGATACCGATCGCTATTATTTTTGCAGACTTCGAACATTGTATCACTGCTTGCTCTCAGGTAATTTATCTGTTAACTCCACAGTGTTTTTCTTCTGGTTACCTATATTGTAACGACCCAGAATTTTTATTAATTTAAAATTTGAATATTTAATTAATTTTAAATATTAATGAGTGAATTTATAAGTCAAATAAATTTTATTTTGAATTATTGGATTTAATTGAATAATTAAATCGATAATTTAATATGTTAAATTATGGAAATAATTAAAAATTGGGTTAAATATGATTGAAAATGATTTGAGGAATTTTATTTTATCATATTGAAGTTAGAACGATATTTTAGAACTTTTAAAATCGAATTAAAAGTTAATTTGTGAAAATTGAATATTTTAATATTTAATCGACTAGTGAAAATAGCCAATTTTTGAACAGTCTCAGAATTGAACGAAACCAGTTCCATTGGATCCGTAATGGTTAGTTATTATCGGATTTCAATTTTCGTGTCAATCGGAGCTATCGTTTGATCGTGGCAGCTCGAAATGCATCGAATTATTTTTAATTTTAATTTGGCGAGTTAAAATAGTCATTTTTCAAAAAGTCTCGGATTTTGATGAAACTAGTTTCATCGGATCCGTAATGTGATATTATTGTAAGGTTTCAAATTTCAAGTCAATCGGATTTACCGTTTGTCCGGTACAAATTAAAACGCCTAGAAAATCGCTTAAATCGGTTTAATTCAAATTGAACGTTTATAGCCATAACTCGCACAGATGTCCGAATTAGCTTTTGAAACCTTTTCCATTGTGTCCGGAACGCGGGATAAACCCTAGGAACGTCAGTTTCGGCGCGTAAATCGGAGTTCG
The DNA here is from genome assembly GCA_030765085.1 of Allium cepa. NCBI lineage: Eukaryota > Viridiplantae > Streptophyta > Magnoliopsida > Asparagales > Amaryllidaceae > Allium > Allium cepa. The sequence continues at coordinate 554,413,454 of CM060931.1, read as the reverse complement.
GAATTTTCGGATGAATAGTGTTTCGTCGGTTCCCTATAAATAGACCAACACCCCTCTCTCTCATTAAAAAAAATAAAAATAATAAAACCCTAATTTATAACCCTAGCCGCCAGCCCCCATGAACGGCCAGAAAGCTTCTACCTTCCTCCCTCCAAATCTTCTAATCCATGCATCGATTCAAGAAAGTTTCAACTAGAAACTCGTAGAGGATGGTGAGATCTTGGATGTCAACGGTTATGATTGAGATAGGAGTTGTATTTTGGGAGTTAAGGGGGGCCGTTTGCTTCAACTTGCGCATGACTTTTCATGCACATGATGAGGCCGAGCTCAGTGTCTTTGGGGCAGAACTTTGGGAGGATGGAGGCGAGCAAGATGGTAGTAGTTGATCGTGTAGTAGTGGTTTGTGTTGGGCACGAATTGAAACCCTAGTAATTGATAATGGGTTTAGGTGTTCGGCTTCAATACTGGTAGTTGCGTGAGCTTGGGGAAGAAACAAAAGAGCGGCTGTGATGAAGGGGAGTTGAGATCATGCGGCTGTAGATGCATGTAGGGTTTTAATTATAAAATTAATGTTATAAATATTAGTTTAAAATCGTGTGTAACTTCAAATATTCGTATCTTTGTCATACGAGGTCGAAAAATTACGAAACAGGAAGCGTTGGAATCATATGGACGAGCACTACGCGATGGAGTTGGATTGGAGACGATTGGAGTTAGTGAGAATTTTGGGTAAAATTAAACGCACGTTTAATTTTATTCGAAATAAATCGCTAAAACGGAATTTAAAATCAAGGTGAGAACTTCTCACTCAATCGAATCAGTTTCGATTTTATTTTAAATAGTTAGATTTAAAATATTTGAATGCATGTTTGAATGTTGATTAATATATATTGATTGTTAAAATAGACATTATACGCCGTTAGTAAGCGGATGTTATTTATTAAAAACATATACCGCGAATATTTCATAAACAGTGAAATTGGTATTATATATAATAGCAATATATATATATATTAGCATATGTATATATTGGAGTTATTGATTTCCCGCATTTTTTGTTTAGCGGATGAGACCCTATTGCGCCGTTATTAAGCGGATAATATTTAAATCCCATATACCGCGATAATTTCGTACTGGAGCGAAATTGGTATTGTGCTAATGTTTTTGGATGCAGGAAAACAGGTTGGAGGGATCCAACTGGATTCCTCAACAGTATTTATTTGATTTCAGATATTTTGATATTTGATGGATTATCATATCGATATATGATATCGTTGTTGTCGTGATTGACTATTTGGTATGTAGCATCATTGGACCAAATTTGGAACTTTAAAATGATTTTTAAAGTGATTTTTGAAAATATACTATATGTTTGGAATTTGATCTATTTTAAATAGATAAACGTTATAATTTTTAAAGTTATAAAAATTATGACTTTTGAGAAGAATAGTTAAAAACTGATTTTTTGAGGTTATGATGCTAATGATTTTATAAAATAGTTTAATCGGGATTTTAGAATTTATTGCGAAAAGTTTAAATATAGGATTTATAAAAATTTAATTATTTTATGAATCAAAATGGTGAAATAATAAAGGAGATTAAAGATGTTTTAAAATAATAGTATAAATTGATTTTATAAAAGATTTATAAATGGATATTTATAAATTGAAATATTGACATTATAAAACGAGTTTTTATAAGTGTTTGAATGAAGTGAAAATGAATTTTGTAAATGAATGGAATTTATAAAATTTTAAACGGTGAAATTATAGATGGAATTTTATAAACAGTAGGTTTATAAAATTTATAAAGTCATTAAAAGAACGATTTTGGATAAATAATTGAATCTTATAAGTTATAAGATTTACAATTATGAAGTTCAAAGGAACGATTTTTGTGAACAAATAAATTATAAGTATTTAACTTATAATATGAACCTTTAGTTTATAATTGAGTTATAAATCGAATAGGTTAATAAAGAAAATTTATAAAAGGAAGTTGTTATAAAATAATTAGAAATGGAATTTATAAACGTTGTTTTATAAATTCGCAAACGATTTATTTTGATAAGTTAATTGTTGAAACCTATTAATGGAGTTATATTCACATTTTTGACTGTGAATAATCCTTTGAAATGAAATGTATAGAAGTGATGAAATTTGTTAACGTAGTATATTCATGTTTTTGAATAGTGAATAATATGTTAAAGAAAATATTTAGAATGTGATATTTTAAATAGAATTAAAACGATCTAACGATGTTTTAAAATATGTTGACATTCGAAACCATAGATTTCAACATTCATTGTTGAAATAGACGTTTTCGAGAAATAAAAGGAAATGGTGGACTATAATACTATTGTTATAGTAAATGATTTCCGAAAGGAAATGTTTTGAATAGTATTGGAATTTATATATATATTTTAATTTCGAATCCCTATACTAGTGATTTTGGGTTGTCGTAACAATGTTTTACGCAACATTCGTTTTGGCCCAAATAAATATGTTTAAGAGAACGATTTCCTTAAAGAATGAAATATATACTTAATCTCGATTTAAGTATATTGAATATTTTCTAAGTGTTGAAAATAAATAAAATTTATGAATTACTTATGAATAAATAAGTATGGAAATGTTTTCCAATACAAAGTGAATACTTTGAGAATTTATCTTTTCGAAGATAAATTGAAATGAATAATTGAAATCGAATATTCATAGATATTTTGGATTATAAATTCACTAAGGAATTTATAAATGAAAAGAAGAATTTGTTTAAAAATAAATATTGATTTATTTTTGAAGTATTGAAAATAATATATCTTGTAAAGATATTTTGGAAAATAAATAATTTGGAAAATTATTTGGAAACTGGTGATGTGTGCATATCCATTGATAGTTCAATAACCGACTATCAATATTTCCCTTTGAATGGGTAATTGATGTGATTTGTTTGAATGTGAATGCCACACTTATTTTTGAATAAGCGCTCACTATTCGGGTTAACCGGGAAAAGACCATGGGGTCGTATAACCCATTCCGAATATGTGATACGTCGTTGTGAATTGCATTGAAGATCGGTGTTGAAGACCCGGTATTTGCGAGAGCGATAGGATGACCTGTCGATTGTCTCTGCACTGAGTTGCAACGGTATAGAGACTCCCTAAGTGATGGGAAATCCGATCAGGATTGTGAATATCCGGATTGCAAGGACTTCTTTGTAAGTGCCTTCGGTTTTGTTCGAGCCCGGAACAGACTTGTATGGATTGTGTGTCTGACATTACAAGTTGAGATATAAAGCCGATTTCATTCAAATATATTTCTGTTGGTGGCGGAGAATTTATTCTTTTAGCTTAACACCCTTCTCTGAGACGTACGAGCTCAGAGGTTATATAGTTGAAGTTATCAGCGATATATTCCCAATTTGGTAATGTGACATGCTGAGTGTTGCTGTAAATGATCATTGTGTTGATTATTTGTGATAGGATCATTTATTTGATCGTCTATCTTTGTGATCATTTCTATGATCATTTGTTGACCCAAAGCATGGCTTTTGTATAAAGTATGTTTTTGTGGACGTGACTTCGTCGAGCCTCACACCCCGTGAATGGTCAAAACAGGAAAGATGCAGCAAGGTTATGAGGGGTAGCGCCCTTTAGGATGTGTGCATTTCCTTCTGGAAAAGGGTGGTATCATGGTATGGAGCCCAGATACTTACTCATGTTGAAAACACTTTATGATTGTGTGAATTGATTGCGAGCGCTCGGTGAAAGGTCCCAAAGGACCGGGGGATGGCATATTCGGTCAGTTGTTACTCAGTTAGGGGTAACCCGGCCTTGTGTTGGTAGAGATCCGGTTTGGTTCTTGGGGATGTCCATCCAGAGGCATTCTCATGTGGCAATGGGAAATTCCTTGGCCTGATCATTCGTTGGAAATCCAAAGAAACAATACGTGACTTGTACGGTTTTAGTTGTAGAACCTGCCATCTAATATGGTAGCTATTAGTAGGCATAATATAATGTTACCTATGCTGGCTAAGATTTATATTCTACTTTCGAAATGAATTTTCTACACTATGCACTAGTAATAATATCAAATGTTCTTTTTAAATGCGTATCAAGCATGTTTGACTATCATAAGGAAAAATCTTCTCCAAGTCTGCGTTTTCATTGTGTGTGTGGCAGGAGGTCTTATGGTAGTCTCATTTTTAAAAGCATTGCGAATTGACTTTAAAAATATTCCTCTATTTTGATTTTAAAGATAAATAAACTGTTTTGAGTTCTCACACCAGTCACATGACTGACTTGGAGTTTATTGTTTTCCTTCCTAAACTCTGGGTGCCCACCAATTTTCACACGGGCAGTCAAGAGTAAGGTTTATCAGGATATTCTGGATATTCTGGAGTTGCTGGAGGCAAGCTGGATGGCATGGCGTATTACTAGTATATAGTATTTCTTTTCCGCTGCACTGTTTGTTGTTGTACACTCTGATGATATAATGTAATGAAATGTGATGTAATGTAATAACTGATATAGTTCTTTGTTTAAAGATTATTCATTTATTATTATATGTTGTTCCGCTGCGAATTGTGAGATTCTGATGTTGTTCTGTTGTTTTCTGTTCCGTTCTATTTCTATTTTCCATTTTCTCTTCTCTCTGTTTTCTATCTTCTTATCTCTTCTTCTTTTACCTCTTCTCTTTCCTTAAATTATTTTTCTTAAACCATAACATTTCGGGTTTTTGGCCTTCGATTGCTCGGCAGTCGATAAAGTGAGTATCGATGTTGAATTTTCGAAAGTCGAAAATTTTCGGGACGTTACATTTGGTATCGGAGCATATGGTTAAGCGACAACCATGGTTCTGTTGGGTATTACTCATTAGAGATAGAGTCAGTAGTACTCTAGAATGAGTTGAGTGTAATAATAGCTATGAGAGCGTATTTGTTAGTGAATATAAAATTGTTTTATATTGTGATGATTGGTTTATTGAGTGGCATATAAACTTTCGTCAGCGTGGTCCGCAAAACTATGCCGAAGGGGTTTCTAAACACTTGAATAGAACAATTCAACACAATATTGTTTTAAAATTGGGTAAATGGAATAATTTTACCTTGAGTATATTTTGGATATAAAGGAATAATTTTTCAGAATTATTAAAGTATATAAGTTGATTGTTTAGATGTTTGAATAATCTAAATAAAAGAATAATTGTATAAGCAAAAGAATTATAAGATTGAATTATAATTAAAGTGATTTACAATTGTGAAATAAACTTATATATATAACAAGTGAAACTATATGGATATATCTATGAATATGAGTTATAGATAAAAATGAATTTAAAGTTAAATGGAAAATTTACTTTAGAATTGAATGAGTGAATGGAATGTTAATCAATTAAATCAAATTGATATGAAATAATGAATATAAGTGTTAATTCATTAAAATCTAATGTTATTGGAAGTTGAATAATAAAATGAAAATCAATTAATTAAACCAAATTGAATGAATAGAAACAAAGGAATTTGGTTGAAATTAATATACATTGGTTGTTATATGATTGTTAGTTGATTGTATATAATTCATTAAAAGTTAATGAAATTGGAAGTTAAAGTAATTGGAATCCAATTGAAAGTTAAGTGAATCTTAAATAGAATTGAATTTGATTTGGAAGTAAACCAACTTGAATATGAATTAGTGAATATAAACTAATTGAAAATGAATGTTAGTAAGAACATCCACTGTTAATGAATCAAAAGTGATTAAATTGAAAACCATTTCATTGAATATTAATGAGAATATGAATGAATATTTATTGGTTATGAATTTGTTGGATGATAATTGGTTGATGGTTGAATATATTGCTTTAGTTTCATTTGCTAAGTTGGCATATATAGTTGTTATGTTGCTATATGATGTATATTGAGATTATTTTCATATATGCATGTTCTCATGTTGTTTGTTGAGTGATTAGTAGGTGCGGATCGCGTTTGCTTCGCATTTGGAGCTCGCTTTCGCGCTATATTAGCCGTATATGCTTGCTAATAAAATATAAGGTACATATCTCGGATTAAATATCGTACTTTTACATTTTTTCCCTGCGGGATGCCTCATTACTTGATGAGATGTATATTTGTGATATATATAATGTCATTTTTTTTTCGGATCGAGCCGCGCAAAGGAGACTATGGCGAATTTTTCCGGAAATTTAAGGCGTTAGAATTTTTTTTTGAGAAAATTGAAAATTTTTGAAAACTTTAACTTTGATTTGGAATTGAAAGTTAAACAATAGTAGTTGTTTTTGAAAAAGGTAACTAAGTATGATTTGAAACTTAGTAAGTTATTATAAGAATTTTAATTATGGATTTTGGGAAAGTTAATGAATTCTATAACTTTTCTTACTTAATAATTTCGAGGACGAAATTCTTTTAAGTGGGGAAGATTGTAACGACCCAGAATTTTTATTAATTTAAAATTTGAATACTTAATTAATTTTAAATATTAATGAGTGAATTTATAAGTCAAATAAATTTTATTTTGAATTATTGGATTTAATTGAATAATTAAATCGATAATTTAATATGTTAAATTATGGAAATAATTGAAAATTGGGTTAAATATGATTGAAAATGATTTGAGGAATTTTATTTTATCATATTGAAGTTAGAACGATATTTTAGAACTTTTAAAATCGAATTAAAAGTTAATTTGTGAAAATTGAATATTTTAATATTTAATCGACTAGTGAAAATAGCCAATTTTTGAACAGTCTCAGAATTGAACGAAACCAGTTCCATTGGATCCGTAATGGTTAGTTATTACCGGATTTCAATTTTCGTGTCAATCGGAGCTATCGTTTGATCGTGGCAGCTCGAAACGCATCGAATTATTTTTAATTTTAATTTGGCGAGTTAAAATAGCCATTTTTCAAAAAGTCTCGGATTTCGACGAAACTAGTTTCATCGGATCCGTAATGTGATATTATTGTAAGGTTTCAAATTTCAAGTCAATCGGATTTACCGTTTGTCCGGTACAAATTAAAACGCCTAGAAAATCGCTTAAATCGGTTTAATTCAAATTGAACGTTTATAGCCATAACTCGCACAGATATCCGAATTAGCTTTCGAAACCTGTTCCATTGTGTCCGGAACGCGGGATAAACCCTAGGAACGTCAGTTTCGGCGCGTAAATCGGAGTTCGGAATTTTCGGATGAATAGTGTTTCGTCGGTTCCCTATAAATAGACCAACACCCCTCTCTCTCATTAAAAAAAATAAAAATAATAAAATCCTAATTTATAACCCTAGCCGCCAGCCCCCATGAACGGCCAGAAAGCTTCTACCTTCCTCCCTCCAAATCTTCTAATCCATGCATCGATTCAAAAAAGTTTCAACTAGAAACTCGTAGAGGATGGTGAGATCTTGGATGCCAACGGTTATGATTGAGATAGGAGTTGTATTTTGGGAGTTAAGGGGGGCCGTTTGCTTCAACTTGCGCACGACTTTTCATGCACATGATGAGGCCGAGCTCAGTGTCTTTGGGGCCGAACTTTGGGAGGATGGAGGCGAGCAAGATGGTAGTAGTTGATCGTGTAGTAGTGGTTTGTGTTGGGCACGAATTGAAACCCTAGTAATTGATAATGGGTTTAGGTGTTCGGCTTCAATACTGGTAGTTGCGTGAGCTTGGGGAAGAAACAAAAGAGCGGCTGTGATGAAGGGGAGTTGAGATCATGCGGCTGTAGATGCATGTAGGGTTTTAATTATAAAATTAATGTTATAAATATTAGTTTAAAATCGTGTGTAACTTCAAATATTCGTATCTTTGTCATACGAGGTCGAAAAATTACGAAACAGGAAGCGTTGGAATCGTATGGACGAGCACTACGCGATGGAGTTCGATTGGAGACGATTGGAGTTAGTGAGAATTTTGGGTAAAATTAAACGCACGTTTAATTTTATTCGAAATAAATCGCTAAAACGGAATTTAAAATCAAGGTGAGAACTTCTCACTCAATCGAATCAGTTTCGATTTTATTTTAAATAGTTAGATTTAAAATATTTGAATGCATGTTTGAATGTTGATTAATATATATTGATTGTTAAAATAGACATTATACGCCGTTAGTAAGCGGATGTTATTTATTAAAAACATATACCGCGAATATTTCATAAACAGTGAAATTGGTATTATATATAATAGCAATATATATATATATTAGCATATGTATATATTGGAGTTATTGATTTCCCGCATTTTTTGTTTAGCGGATGAGACCCTATTGCGCCGTTATTAAGCGGATAATATTTAAATCCCATATACCGCGATAATTTCGTACTGGAGCGAAATTGGTATTGTGCTAATGTTTTTGGATGCAGGAAAACAGGTTGGAGGGATCCAACTGGATTCCTCAACAGTATTTATTTGATTTCAGATATTTTGATATTTGATGGATTATCATATCGATATATGATATCGTTGTTGTCGTGATTGACTATTTGGTATGTAGCATCATTGGACCAAATTTGGAACTTTAAAATGATTTTTAAAGTGATTTTTGAAAATATACTATATGTTTGGAATTTGATCTATTTTAAATAGATAAACGTTATAATTTTTAAAGTTATAAAAATTATGATTTTTGAGAAGAATAGTTAAAAACTGATTTTTTGAGGTTATGATGCTAATGATTTTATAAAATAGTTTAATCGGGATTTTAGAATTTATTGTGAAAAGTTTAAATATAGGATTTATAAAAATTTAATTATTTTATGAATCAAAATGGTGAAATAATAAAGGAGATTAAAGATGTTTTAAAATAATAGTATAAATTGATTTTATAAAAGATTTATAAATGGATATTTATAAATTGAAATATTGACATTATAAAACGAGTTTTTATAAGTGTTTGAATGAAGTGAAAATGAATTTTGTAAATGAATGGAATTTATAAAATTTTAAACGGTGAAATTATAAATGGAATTTTATAAACAGTAGGTTTATAAAATTTATAAAGTCATTAAAAGAATGATTTTGGATAAATAATTGAATCTTATAAGTTATAAGATTTACAATTATGAAGTTCAAAGGAACGATTTTTGTGAACAAATAAATTATAAGTATTTAACTTATAATATGAACCTTTAGTTTATAATTGAGTTATAAATCGAATAGGTTAATAAAGAAAATTTATAAAAGGAAGTTGTTATAAAATAATTAGAAATGGAATTTATAAACATTGTTTTATAAATTCGCAAACGACTTATTTTGATAAGTTAATTGTTGAAACCTATTAATGGAGTTATATTCACATTTTTGACTGTGAATAATCCTTTGAAATGAAATGTATAGAAGTGATGAAATTTGTTAACGTAGTATATTCATGTTTTTGAATAGTGAATAATATGTTAAAGAAAATATTTAGAATGTGATATTTTAAATAGAATTAAAACGATCTAACGATGTTTTAAAATATGTTGACATTCGAAACCATAGATTTCAACATTCATTGTTGAAATAGACGTTTTCGAGAAATAAAAGGAAATGGTGGACTATAACACTATTGTTATAGTAAATGATTTCCGAAAGGAAATGTTTTGAATAGTATTGGGATTTATATATATATTTTAATTTCGAATCCCTATACTAGTGATTTTGGGTTGTCGTAACAATGTTTTACGCAACATTCGTTTTGGCCCAAATAAATATGTTTAAGAGAACGATTTCCTTAAAGAATGAAATATATACTTAATCTCGATTTAAGTATATTGAATATTTTCTAAGTGTTGAAAATAAATAAAATTTGTGAATTACTTATGAATAAATAAGTATGGAAATGTTTTCCAATATAAAGTGAATACTTTGAGAATTTATCTTTTTGAAGATAAATTGAAATGAATAATTGAAATCGAATATTCATAGATATTTTGGATTATAAATTCACTAAGGAATTTATAAATGAAAAGAAGAATTTGTTTAAAAATAAATATTGATTTATTTTTGAAGTATTGAAAATAATATATCTTGTAAAGATATTTTGGAAAATAAATAATTTGGAAAATTATTTGGAAACTGGTGATGTGTGCATATCCATTGATAGTTCAATAACCGACTATCAATATTTCCCTTTGAATGGGTAATTGATGTGATTTGTTTGAATGTGAATGCCACACTTATTTTTGAATAGGCGCTCACTATTCGGGTTAACCGGGAAAAGACCATAGGGTCGTATAACCCATTCCGAATATGTGATACGTCGTTGTGAATTGCATTGAAGATCGGTGTTGAAGACCCGGTATTTGCGAGAGCGATAGGGTGACCTGTCGATTGTCTCTGCACTGAGTTGCAACGGTATAGAGACTCCCTAAGTGATGGGAAATCCGATCAGGATTGTGAATATCCGGATTGCAAGGACTTCTTTGTAAGTGCCTTCGGTTTTGTTCGAGCCCGGAACAGACTTGTATGGATTGTGTGTCTGACATTACAAGTTGAGATATAAAGCCGATTTCATTCAAATATATTTCTGTTGGTGGCGGAGAATTTATTCTTTTAGCTTAACACCCTTCTCTGAGACGTACGAGCTCAGAGGTTATATAGTTGAAGTTATCAGCGATATATTCCCAATTTGGTAATGTGACATGCTGAGTGTTGCTGTAAATGATCATTGTGTTGATTATTTGTGATAGGATCATTTATTTGATCGTCTATCTTTGTGATCATTTCTATGATCATTTGTTGACCCAAAGCATGGCTTTTGTATAAAGTATGTTTTTGTGGACGTGACTTCGTCGAGCCTCACACCCCGTGAATGGTCAAAACAGGAAAGATGCAGCAAGGTTATGAGGGGTAGCGCCCTTTAGGATGTGTGCATTTCCTTCTGGAAAAGGGTGGTATCATGGTATGGAGCCCAGATACTTACTCATGTTGAAAACACTTTATGATTGTGTGAATTGATTGCGAGCGCTCGGTGAAAGGTCCCAAAGGACCGGGGGATGGCATATTCGGTCAGTTGTTACTCAGTTAGGGGTAACCCGGCCTTGTGTTGGTAGAGATCCGGTTTGGTTCTCGGGGATGTCCATCCAGAGGCATTCTCATGTGGCAATGGGAAGTTCCTTGGCCTGATCATTCGTTGGAAATCCAAAGAAACAATACGTGACTTGTACGGTTTTAGTTGTAGAACCTGCCATCTAATATGGTAGCTATTAGTAGGCATAATATAATGGTACCTATGCTGGCTAAGATTTATATTCTACTTTCGAAATGAATTTTCTACACTATGCACTAGTAATAATATCAAATGTTCTTTTTACATGCATATCAAGCATGTTTGACTATCATAAGGAGAAATCTTCTCCAAGTCTGCGTTTGCATTGTGTGTGTGGCAGGAGGTCTTATGGTAGTCTCATTTTTAAAAGCATTGCGAATTGACTTTAAAAATATTCCTCTATTTTGATTTTAAAGATAAATAAACTGTTTTGAGTTCTCACACCAGTCACATGACTGACTTGGAGTTTATTGTTTTCCTTCCTAAACTCTGGGTGCCCACCAATTTTCACACGGGCAGTCAAGAGTAAGGTTTATCAGGATATTCTGGATATTCTGGAGTTGCTGGAGGCAAGCTGGATGGCATGGCGTATTACTAGTATATAGTATTTCTTTTCCGCTGCACTGTTTGTTGTTGTACACTCTGATGATATGATGTAATGAAATGTGATGTAATGTAATAACTGATATAGTTCTTTGTTTAAAGATTATTCATTTATTATTATATGTTGTTCCGCTGCGAATTGTGAGATTCTGATGTTGTTCTGTTGTTTTCTGTTCCGTTCTATTTCTATTTTCCATTTTCTCTTCTCTCTGTTTTCTATCTTCTTATCTCTTCTTCTTTTACCTCTTCTCTTTCCTTAAATTCTTTTTCTTAAACCATAACATTTCGGGTTTTTGGCCTTCGATTGCTCGGCAGTCGATAAAGTGAGTATCGATGTTGAATTTTCGAAAGTCGAAAATTTTCGGGACGTTACATATATACTGATAATTTAGCTTATCAATAAAGCCATAATTGTCACACAACATATTCTCACTTTGATTTAGTGTTGCACTACTGTTTGTATAACTGGGACTTGAGAGTTATAGCATTAGAGATTAGTGTTTTAGCTCATATTAATAGTTTGGTGCACAGCTAGATCAGGCTGATGCACAGCTAGATCAGGCTGGGCCATGAGCTCGGCCCACCTAAAAAAAAGAAAAAAATCATGACAAGGAATGAGAAATGAATCTCCCTTGATTTCATCAGGCATTATATTTTTTTTCACAGAGATATACAAATATCTTTGAACTTCTTCTTCTTTTGAAGCTGCATCAAAGCATGATATCATAACTTTTAGATGTTCATATATATTAGTTTTTTTTTTTGAAAATAAAAGGAGTAAGAAGTTTGGATTCAGCTTGTAGAAGGATTTAGAGGAAGTTCTCTATAGAAAGTGAGCTACAAATTTTGCCTATTGATCAAATACAATATGTAAGGGTGTCGCTGTTATTAATACAAGTATATATGTGTGTTTTATATATGATTCCCAAAACTTGTCCACCGTTGAATCTGTACATGACTACATGTGTATTTTCACCAGAGAGGGCTTTTTATGTGTTGCACATTAACTAAGATGCAACGCGTATTAAAAAAAATCATATTGGAAATTTTCCTACATCTGCATAAATTACAAAATCAATAGTTCAGTTGTAGTTATAACCGTACTATATTATTTTAGTTGTACAATTTAATTAATAAGCATGTTCCTGATATTTGAAACCACATTCTACCATCACTCAAGTCAGTCTAAATGGCTCTGACCACTACCTTGTTATGCTTGAATATATTTTTTGATCAAACCATAAAAGTGAATTTTCTAACATATTTTTGAGAGTTTTAGGACTTGTAAGAAACGTGTAGGATGTGCTTACTTAGTAAAAAGCAATGAATACTCATCTAAATATTTTAACGACTATTAAACAAAACTGAAGTGATAAAAATATTTATAGCCACACAGTGACTAGTTATTAAACAAAACTGAAGTGATAAAAATATTTATAGCTATACAGTGACTATTTAAAGACTTTGACAACTGATATTGTTACAGAACTGCACCAAAACAAGTGGAAAAGAATCACAATAGAGGGAAAACGGCAGCAGAAGAAAGGAAAAATGTTGTAGTTGGAGATTAAAATGCTAATATATTTGACTAAGACTTCTCAGTTTACCAACCGAGCCACTCTAATTGCGCTGAATGTTAAAACTAAGTACTTAAGTATATGCAATTCAAAATACCGAGGCTTGTTTATATCTGGGACCCAATGATAACCTTGGTCGTGTTGGATTACCCAAAAAGAAACACTACGCCATAGATGACCTTCTGCAACATTTTTGCAAGGTGTCGCTAACTAAAATGTTGCGACAGTTATAAAATTTTGGTCCTACTGCAACGTTGTATTTTTGGTGTTACCTTAGCCATAAAAATGTGTTGCTCTAGCTAAACAAGTGTAACACGATGCAACATTTTTATATAGTGTTGCCATAGATATATTCTAATTAAAAAAATTTAAATTTTTTTTACACCTCAGCGATCCACACCACCATTTAAAATAAAATCTCAACCGTCGATTCACACCATTGATCCACACCTTACCAATTTCCATTTCCCGCTTTACTTTTCTTTCACATTCCTCTCTCTGTGAAAATTAGGGCACGCGATTTTTCTTTCTCGTTCCTCTCTGTGAAAACTAGGGCACGCGATTCCAGTTGCTTTGATGCTCTGATTGGTCGAATCTAGGATAAGAAACGTTCCTGGTAGCTTGCTCCTTCATTCTCCTTGATTGATTGCTCGAATTGCTTTGACTTCGTCGTCAAGTGCGATGTGATATTATTTGGTATGTTTTCTGCCTTTTGGTTTACTTGATTATTCTCAATTTTGGTTACACTCGCACGCTTTTGCCGATGATGAATTGGGATTTATTTATAGGCTTTATTTCCTATAATCTCGAGTTTAATCTTTCTGTTGGACTTTGAGAAATCTGGTATGTTGGATTGCGATGATGTATTGGTATGTTGGATTTTGGTCCACTGGCTTGATTTTGCTTTGCCGATGATGAATTGCGATGTGATATTATTTGGTATGTTGGATTTTGGTTCACTAGCTTGTTTTTGATTTCTGATCTGAGCTTGTTAGCTCCTTCTGCTGCATTTGTTAAACCAGAACTTGAACCTTTGTTAAACTTGTTCACATACCTTTGTACCTTGCTGCATTTGTTAAACCAGAACTTAAAGTATTTGTATTCTGGTGTCCTCTTGAAAACTGCTTCACTTGAAAACTTCTGCATTTTTGAAAATCAGAACTTTGAAAGTGATCTTTGGTTTTATTAAACTGTTGACTAATCTGAACATTGAGTTTTGGTTTCCACGATATATACAAACATATGTGTGTTGAGCTTTGTTGGTTTTGCTTGGTCTGGACTGAACTAGTACCATGCTAACCTTGTTCTTTAACATGAACTAATGCTCCAAGTCCTCTGTATATCATATTACTGCCTATGTTTCTCTTGTACATGCCTGATGCATTCACTGTTTTTGCTTGATGGGCTGCCTATGTGTACTGCTGCGTTTCTTGCACTAGCTTGTCTACATTTTGCGGAACCTGATTCTTGTTTATTTTGTTGGTTGCTTGGCCCTGAGTTGAATCCAGTCGATGACTCGGGTTTGACCTTGTGCCGTGTCCATTTTTTTGGCTTGTCTACATATCTGGCTGCACTTGAGTATGAACTTGCACTTGAGTAGTTGCACTTGAGTAGTTTCTTGTACCAAGCCTTATGATGCATGTATGTTCATCCATGTACATGCATTTCTTGGTCATGTTATGTTGCTTGTTGTGTTAAGTACTACTTTGTGCACTTGGCTTCTCCTTTGTGCATTTTTGCCTGAACTGTTGCTTGCTGTCTTCCATACTGTCTTGTATCCATGTGTTGCATTCATGTTTGGCCTATGCACTTGTGAACAGCTGACTTGTGCATTCACAGGTTGTCCGTGCAAATATTTGGTCCCTGTCAGAAAAAAATATGAAAAGAAACAACCCAAATACCTGAGGCAAATAATATAACAAAAATATTTTCATTTTCTGTTCGAGTTAAATATTATTTTCCAGATTACTGCTTTTGAATTATATGTGACAGGTATTGAAGACTGGACAGCTGGATACAGGCTTGAAGACAGAGTCAAATCAAATGTGCTTGAGCTTGAAGACTGGACCCGCTACTCGGCTCGCCTTCGGCTCGGCACTCGGCTCGTCATATATTTGTCAGTGTCGGTGTCTGTATAAATTGAAACTGCATATGTAATGAGTGAACTGAGTGATGTAGTGAGGAATATCTGTATATGTGAATATCTGTATTATATATCATTGAATTGTAAAATAGTGGAGTCAGGAATTTGTACTATTTCAAATGTTGAAATAAAATATTTATTTAAATAAATTACTTTTTGAATATCAAATTCTGTGCAATAGCATTTTATTAAATAAATATTTATTTCTATTAAAAAAATCAAATATGCTCTACATTATGGGCCCCACAAATTCAGAAAGTTAATATCAATAGCAACATTTTGGAATGTTGCTACAGACACATATGGATGTTGCTATAGACCCAAATAGGGTTCTATTGCAACAATATTACTTATGTTGCCTTAGATAGTCAAAATGTTGCCTTTGAGGTCTAAGGCAACGGCAAAAATTGCAACACCCGAAAAGTGTTGCCATAGACCTATGGCAACATTTTTTGGGCCTGACCTAACATTTTTTTTGTGTTGCAGAAGGCCATTTATGGCGTAGTGAAAGATTAAGGTCAGGCCAGGGGTTACTTCTCATCTTCTTTATTTTTGGATACGTGCAGGTGAATGCAGCAGCAGAAGTAATCTATGACCTTGTAGATCCAGTAGCCAATTTAATATTTGGAGCGGTTATTGATCTACCACTCAATGGTCAGGTAAGCTTTAGACTGATGATAATAGTATATTGGTTGCGTTGCCAGATTGTTAGTGGTGACTATCTACACTCTGAACAAAATCATATTGGGCTTTGTTTGATTTTTTAATTGCATTATGGAGGTTCCTATATATTTTTTAGTTGAAAGTTTAAAAAAGAAAAAGAAAAAAGAGGTTAAATGATGTGGTTGCTATCCAGCTTATCCTAACTGCTATCTTCAGTGGTCAGCTGAGCCATCATTGATAGTACCCAACCTCTCGTTTAATTGGAAAAAAAAAATCAAACAAAGAGAACTGTTTTATTAATGTGATATATTGGATGTTTGAGTGCTATCAGTTGCAATCACTGCTTTATCTTCTTTACTGTCTTACTAATAATTTATCTTATTTTCACACAACGATATTTTTTCCTTTTGGTCCATCCTAAATATTATTTTAAATAAGCTTAAACGATTCATGTTCATTTCCTATTTGTACATGCCATTACTTCTAATTTTTCACAAATTTTCTAAGAAAAAGCTACTGTGTTATGATTACCATCAAACGATAAATAGACCATGCATCAGCAAAATCTCAATTTGTATCCATGCAGGTGAGTATAACTCTTATTACCAAAATGTTAAAAGATCAGACAACATAAAATACATGACAGTATATTTCAAAACTTAAGTATAAAATGTTAATATATTTCAAAACTTAAGTATAAAATACATGATAGTATATTTATGAAACTTATTTCATTCTTACCTTTTTAACAGTATTTCAAAAGTTTGTTAAAAAACTTGTAATGAACAATTATTGTTAAAAAACTTGTAATGAACAATATTTTAATTAATATCACCTCAGGTTAAAAAAATCAGTTTTTTTAATTATTGATTCGTTTTCTGAAAAAAAATGATATAACATAAGTTATTTAAGCATATGACAATAAATTTTTACTGTCATGAATGCATCTTTACGTTAGTGGGCTATGACAATAAATTTTTAAGCATATGCTTCTCTTATATTTGGTGTAACGTTAGTGGGCTATGAATACTATTGTAAGTGCTTACAACCATTACCCCGTAACATTGTATTGCAGTTTGGATCCCACTAGGAACCATTGCAGAGACATCACCGGCACAAACAAATGATGATAAAAGAAATACTCACCCATTCTAATCCCATCAGGAACCATTGCAGAGACATCACCAGGTGCTATGTTTTTATTAGCTGCAATGTGAACTGCTTCCAGAACCCTCATTCAATGATATTGTCTTCTTCTTATGTCCAACTTCCATAATTAAATGGTCACTAAACAATCAACTACAGGAATAATGGAGATAGAACAATTTGGACAAAATGAAGAACATGATCCTTCTACTTCACAGTTGTTGTCTAAGAAGAGGCGAAGAGGCCCAAAAACCGGGAAGAAACATAAAACACAAGAACCAAAATTCATTGAGTGGAGTGATAATGGCAAACCCATTGGAATGTGGGCGAAGTCTTATAAGGCATATGTGGGCGATACTGCTAGATCTAAAATTGATATTAGTATTAAAAATTGGGATGGCGTTAGTAAAGGGCTTAAAGATACTATATGGAAAGATGTTAAGGTATTACAAATTTATTTGTTCACTTATTACTTATTTGGCTTTGTTACCTAATTGGACATTTGAAGTCTTATAAGGCGTATGTAACTATGCTTTTTTTATCTCAGATCGAGTACCACATTGACGACAAAATGAAAGATAACGTGTTAAAATATATCTGTGGACGATGGAAAGATTTCAAAAAAAAATTGGTTGGTGGTTGGATTACGAAGACAAGAAAACTTCCAGAGGACCATAAAGAGCTGTACGAGCTTTATGATGGCATTACACAAGCACAGTGGGAAACGTTCAAGAAGAATTGTGAAACTGAGGAATTTAAGGTATTTTTTTGTTAATTATGTTTCATTTACTAAAACATTTACTAAAACTTCCAGGTTTCAGAATGCCTGCACAAATGTAGGCTTTTATTTCATTTGGTAGATAGGAACAATAACCAAGCTTCATGCACAAATACATGCATTATTTTTGATACTTTGGGTATACATTAATATTCATTATTTTTGACAGCGATTAAACAAGAAGGGTAGGAAGAGTCAAGCATACAATGAGCATCCTCACTATTTGGGGCAAGCTGGATATGCAAGGAAGAAAGCTAAATGGATAACCGAAGGTCATAGTTCCTCGACTACATTACCAAGTGGTTCTTTTTTGGATCGAAGTATTGACTGGGTTTTGGCAAGATCAAAAAAAGAAGTTAATGGAAGTTATGTAATCCCTAATGAGAAAACTAGGATAGTTACAGATAAAGCGGTATGACTAATTTTGATGCATTTTATCCCATTTGGTTAATCTCTTACAAAACAATGCAATAAATTATTAAGAAAGCTAATTTTGTTGTTGTTGACAGAATGCTTGGAGAGAAAAAGCCATTGAAGGAACATGGGTTCCAAATAGACATGATGATGTCTTAAATCGTGCTCTTGAAAAAAAAGAACATCCAGGTCGAGTTAGAGGAATTGATGGGACGGTCGGTATCAAAGATGTGCTTGGAAAGGTAGTGAAATGTAAAGGTCCAAGTGGTGTAATATCAACAGATGAACTACATCGTATCACCCAGGAAATAGAAAATAAAGTGAGCCAAAGATTCGAGTCTATGGTAGATAGATGGTTGAGCAAAAGTTTGTAAACTTTTTCAATAGGATGGGTATGCAAATGCCCAATGATATTGTGGTCAAAAACATACCATAATTTGGTCATCGCAGCAGCTCTCAATCAGTACAATTGGTCAAATTACAAACTACCAGCACAAATCAAGAGACGGATCCTTATGAAAACTTACAGGTAACTGATTCAAAAGTCTATTTTTGTAAAATTATACGATTCTAAAACGTGTAAGTCAATAATTTTAATGTTGTACTTGTCATTCTAGAGGCCAACTAAATGTCGTTTAACTATTAATTTGGACTCCAAAATTGTCATAGTGGGTCATGGCATGGTGCATCCTGCTTCTAGGCCTGGAGATCAATGCCATAATCAACAACTCTTAGCCAATCATGTAAAGGTTGGAATTGACGCAGTAGAGCCTATTCATTAGGAACCCCTCTTCCGGTTACAAGTAACTATCACATCACAATAGGATAAGCACTTGGTAGTTTTGTACAATGGCCTAAAAATCTTGTACTTTTAGGCGATGATAATAAGGTAAAGAAAACACTTTTTGTATTTTTTTTTGAGCTTTGCTTAAATAAAATATGCAGATTCCATGCTGCTTATGAATTTTTTGTGTGCAGGCTACACATATTTGGAGCGAAGACAAAGTGGAAGAGTGTGTTGCTATGGACATGAATAATAACAAAAAGATGACAAATGAGCCTGTAAAGCGTAGGACGATCATGGATGAAGAGATCATCAATACTTTAACGGATGAGTGTAAATATTTCCATGACCTGATAGTTCAAGTGCCATACCATGATAATAATTTCATCAATGAAATTCATGTGAACAAGCATCTATTTACATACGATGAGGACTTTGAAATCCATATCACTATGGATATCCAATTCCTTAGTATGGGATGGTTGAATAAAGAATGGTTGCAAATTTACATCATGTGAGTATAATATATATGTATGTATGTATGTATATGTATATGTATGTATGATGAATATTTCTATGTGTACCAATATAGCTGCTATGTGAAATACTTAGGTTACATTTACAACAAATAGCTTATAAATTCATTGTATATGTTCTATTTTATATTATGTATTATACATGAAATGGTAGAATAACAATATTTGTATGTTGTACTTATTTTTAGGTGGTTAAATCATATGTGCAATGACCTCAGAGTGGAGACCATCGGGTTTATGTGTCCATATAAGTTGACTCAAGTGCGGAAATATCCAGATGTGACAAATATATATATATATATATTTCGAACACATGGCGTGCGTCACAATCGAAGAGCTTACTCTTAGCCCCACACTACGAAGGGTATGAACAATAAACTTTTAGAAACTAGTTTACATATCTAAAGTTGATATTAACTTCATATAAATCTTAAAATGTAGGAAACGTTGTCTACTGCATGTTTTTCGCATAGAAAAGAATGAGGTTTATGTTTAGGATCCCCAAGTCGAACGCAAATCTAAACCGGAAATTAAACCACAAGTTAATATGTACGTTTTATTTATTTGCCTTCTGATATCTTTTTTGCTTGATGCAAGTGAATATGTACGTTGTATTTAAATTTTTATTTTATGTGTAGGGCCTTTAAAACTTATAAGGCATATGGTGGCAAATCTCGAGGAACTTACCTGAAATGGAAGACTGTTAAGGTGATTTATTTTGTACAAAATAAAAATAAACTTCTATGTTGAATATAAATTTTATGAGAAATGCGGATTACGGATCTTAAAGCTAAGGTTAACACTAGAGGGGGGTGAATAGTGTTAATAAAGAATTACTAAATCTTTTTAATTTATTTAATTTAGACACAAAAGTTTGCAATATACAGACACAAATATGATCGCAGAAACAATCACAGATGCAGAAATAAAATAAAAACAGTAAAGGAAAGAACACATCGGATTTTATACTGGTTCGGAGTTACCCTACATCCAGTCCCGCAACACAATTACGGATTTCCTTTCAAAAGAAATTTTACAATTACACCATCGGTTTTAAGGCTACGAGGTACACCCTCCAGAATTTCGATCCTCTGGGTAGAGATACTTGATTTCCGGGCCACAAGTTTACCAATTGATTTACCAAGGCTACAATCACACCTTTTCCTTTTTGATTGATTTCCAAGGCTACAATCACACCTTTTCTCGCTTAATAGATTACAAAGAAGTCTATAACCCAGAATAGCAATGAGAATCTTATAGAGATAGCGATAGAGAATCAAACTAGAAGTAATTGAGTATGATTCAATGTTGATTTCGGCAGAGTAATGATAAGAATATGTATTAAGAAATGAGGAAGAAGAAGATGAGTGAAAACCAGAAAATTATGATTGAAAATTCGTTGAAACTGACCCCTATTTAAAGAAGAACAACAACCATGACCATTCATGAAGAGTTTTGGCGAATAAACACTTCTTTTGAAATTTGAATTTTTGAATCAAACTGTCACCATGTCGACATGGTCATGCTAGGCATGTCGACATCCCAAATGATTTTTTGGTGTTTTTGATTTTCTTTGAAAATAACCTTTATCTTATATAAAAACTATTTTAAACTTTATAAATATACTTGACTATAGTTAAAATTCATAAGTAAATATAAGGAATAATATATATAGATTTTAACTATAATTTTATATTTAAATCTAAGTATAAATATTTAAAAGTTAAATATATTATTTAAAAAGATAGTTTAAAATCAGGAGTAATTTGACTTTGAAAATAAAGATGTTTTTTAGGCTAAAATTATTTAAAATCAGGATCGAGGGTTTTGAATCTTTTAGAAGGAAAGTTTTGAAAACAGGATATAATTTTGAAAAATCATTTTGAATAAAAGTTAGTGGATACAAAACAATGTTCCACGGGATTTTTCGTAGGTTCCATCCTACTTAGGGTTCCATCCCTTTAACGGGCTCGAAGTGGATTCCATTCCACGAATAAATTGGATTTTAAGATGTCAGTGCTTTTCTATGAGTTTTAACAAAAATTCCTAATAATAATAAAAAATACTTATCCTCAAAATCTTGAACTCTTGATAGTCTCGATACCCATGAATCTTCTATCTTCATATTTTATCTTGATATCTTGAATCTATATACTGTACAGTCTTCATTCTTAGTACCTGCATGGTTAAATCCTGCATATACATATATATCTAAACTTATAATGTTAGTATTTATATTTTATAATCTATTCTAAGGTTGTTGTCATCAAAACCATCATCTCACGGACTAACAATCCCCCCCTTTTTGATGATGACAACCTTTGTTTATAAAATATTATTTCTATCCTAATAACTCCCCCTAAAACTAACAACTCCCCCTTAATCTATACCTAACTATCCTATTTTATATTTCTCCCCCTTTGTCATCAACAAAAACTTTATCTATACTAGATAACTCCAAACTATATAATTCCCCCCAAAACTATTACTCTATGACATGTGATTATAATGATAGTGTTATCATAAATAATCAACACTTAAGTCTAATACTAAAATATAGTCTTAAACTATTAACTATCCTAACTAAGACAATAATATTTATAATAAAAACACATATAAGAACACAAGTTATTTATTACGTATATGGTTGTATTTACATTTGCGTTTGAAAACATAAAAACACAAACAACAATGGAAGGAAAGAGAAGAAACTAATGTGTGTTTCTGAACATAGGAGATCTATGAATCGAACAGTTTGGATAGTGGAAACATAAATTTCCACGTTGTTCGACAAGATTCCCATTTTTGTCAAAACGCACTTCTCCAACACACACTACTTGGTCATCATCCTCCTCATGTGCTTCTTCCATGGGTTCTTCTTCTTCTTCTTCGTCGCTGGCCTCTTGTTCTTGATTGAGTGAAGAGTTTTCATCGATCAAGATAGGGTTAGCCTGGTTGTTCATTAAGAATTTTTGCAAATTCCTAAGAATCTTGCCTTGCCTTTCCTGTTCCTTTGCCATACGAAGTTGAGTTACTTGAATTTCAGTTAACATCTGAAGTACATCAATCATAGACTCCTCTATTTTCGCTACACGAGCAAGAGTAGTGCATTGGAATGGACCAGAAATAGGAGAGGGAAATGAGAAAGTTGATTTTATGTTTGATTTTGAGGATGAAGACATGATTTTATTTTTTTCAGAAGAGAGAATGAAGAGAAAACAGAGAGAATGAATGAAAAGTCGAGATTGAGAAGAATACATAACTAAAATTTTGAATTTTGGTGGAAAAAAAGAAATCAAAAACATTATATGTCGACATGTATACCTAGGGGATGTCGACATGGTCTTTTTAAAATTTAACTCTTTGATTTATTTTGATACCAAGTTAATTATACTTGTTATTTATATTTTATATTTCAGTTATAGAACAAATTCCTAATTCTCTTCTTAATTTAGTAAATATTGATTCATTTAAAGGTTTTGTTAAGATATCAGCAATTTGATTTTTAGAATTGATATAATCGAGAGCAACTACTTCCTTGCTTATATTATCTCTGAGAAAATGATGTCCGATATCAATATGTTTAGTTCGAGCATGTTGAGTTGTATTTTTGGATAAATTTATCGCACTCGTATTGGCACAATAAATTGGAGATTTTAAGAAATTTAAACCAAAATCTTTTAAGGTTTGTTGCATATATATTACTTGAGAACAAGCCAAAGCAGCAGAAATATACTCTTCTTCAGTTGTTGATAAAGAAACTGTGTTTTGCTTTTTACTAAGCCAAGAAATCGGAGAATGCCCCCAAAAAGTGACAAGTCCCACTTATACTTTTTTGGTCTGATTTACAACCAGCATAGTCAGCATCACAGTAAGATATTAAGTCAAAAGAATCATTTTTAGGGTAGAATAAACCATAATCAGATGTGTGTTTAACATATCTTATGATTCGTTTCACGGCTTTTAAGCGAGTCTCTTTAGGTTGGGATTGATATCTGGCACAGAGACAGACACTATGCATGATATCAGGTCCACTAGCAATAATATAGAGTAATGAGCCAATCATTCCTCTATATAATTTTTGATCTACATCTTTCGAGAGATCTTCTTTACTAAGGTACTCATTTGTTGCCATGGGAGTGGGTTTTCCACTCGCAGTAGTCAAACCAAATTTACTAATTATGTCTTTAGCATATTTTTCATGACTAATAAAGATACCATTATCTAATTGTTTTATTTGTAATCCTAAAAAGAAATTTAATTCACCTATATGACTCATCTCAAAATCTTTTTTCATTATTTCATAAAATTCTTTATTCATTTCAAAATTAGTTGAACCAAAAATGATATCATCTACGTAAACTTGTACTAGTTGAATATCATTTTTATTTCTTTTAATAAAAAGAGTATTATCTACTTACCAATTTCAAAATTAGATTGCAATAAATAAGATCTTAGTCTATTATACCAAGCTCTAGGAGCTTGTTTTAGACCATATAGTGTTTTTTTACAAACATGATTTGGTAATTTATCATTTTCAAAAAGTGGTGGTTGTTCGACATATACTTTGTAACGACCCGCAAATCTGTACCCCTTGAGTCAACACTATTCTACAACAATCAACTCAAGTTGCACAGAAATACGAACCATTTGGGTTTAAGAAGAAGAGGTAGAAGAAGAGAAAACAAAATCAACATCAGAATCTAACCATCGCAGCGGAATAAAATATAATAGAGAATTAATAATCTTTACTCAAAATCAAATATATCAGTTTACATATATTACATCATCAGAGTTCATCAGTCACGGCTCACATCAATAACATACAATGGGTACACAACAACTCAACACAGCGGAAATATATATATATATATATATATATATATATATATATATATATATATACAAGTACGAGAATAGGTATCGTCATCCAGCTCGTCTCCTGAGCTCCACAGCATCATATCCTGTATCCTATAATACTCGATCTGACCCGAGCATTACAGTTAAATAACACTCGAGTCAGTCTGGATTACCAGCGTGAGAAAATCACACCCAATTGATTATTAAAGTTTAAAAATCTTTTGAAAACAAAAGCATCTCGTAAGACCACGCCACAAATAAACATGTCGGGTTTTTACCTTACGATAGCTAAAACATTTTTATAGAAATCCTCTGATATTATAATAGGGTCTATATACAAATACTTATAAAATAGCCGAAATTGTTACATGATTAAATTCCAGCTACTAGCCACAGAGTGGGTAATACAAACAAAACTCGTAAAAGGCTTGTAGGGAGAATGGATTTCCAACAATGACTAGGCACTGGGGTACAACCTGTCACAGTACGGGGCCTAGATCACCATACCGAGGATTACTCCCTTCATCCCCTGCAACACAAGGCCGGAACCATTCCTTACTGAACAGTCCCGAACAAGATAAACCCCGTGGTTGGCGCGACCAACCACCCACTAAGCGGAAATATATAAAAAGGGACATCTAGACAGGGGAAATATCTTGTCCTGCTTGGGCATGACCCACCTAACCTTGCTGCATATCCCCTGATTTTCAGTCATTCCCGGTTGATGAGGCTTGAGGCTAAGCGTTACCTTTAGAACGTTTTCACTTAGAATGCCCATCGTCCACCTGACGATGTTTCGCAAGCATTCGTCCATACAAGTCCGTTCCGGGTTCGAACGGAACCGAAGGCACTATTCCTACTACATCCATTTTGGAAATATCCTCAGGATTAGTAGCGACTAGCCCTTGCACTTCACTGCTCCATCTTCGAATCCAAAATCGTTTACACGAAACGTACAAACCGGATCGAAGTGGTTTTCGAGAAATAAATCTCGATCCCGGTCTCTCCGAAACGATCAACGCATTGTCCAATATTGATAGTCGGTTATTTAACTATCAGTTATATTCACAAAACAACCATCAACCAATAAATAATTTTCCAAATTATTTATTAATCTCCAAAAATATCTTCACAAGATATATTCCTATTTTCAATCCCTTGAAAGCAGTTTTCAAAACCATCTTTCTTTTGAATCAACTTATATATCTATCTCCTCTGAAATCACCAAGCACAAAACTAGATTTTTAAAATAATTTAAAACACTTTACTTTGAAATATATATACTTTAAAACATTTAAGTTAAAAACTACTTTGATAATTTGTTAAAAATACATACTATATAAATATTTGAAAATAAAGTTACTTAATAAAATATAAAACTAGATTTCCACTTTTGAAACAAAATACCAAGTCACTTTTTAAAATAATTACTACTATAATAGATTTGAGGAAATACTTACTGTAGAATTTAAATATTAGAAATATTAAATTTTCAAAACATACTTTTTAAAACAAATTTTAAAACTATTAACTTGTATTTAAAAATTTACTTGAGGTTGTACTTAGTTATCCAGGGAGAATTCCAACTTCAACCACTTAAATCAATTTTCCAAATTGATTCCCAATTTATTTCCTTTGAAATAAATTTCTTTGCTTATCAGTTCATTTCGAAATTCAATTAATTATGGACTTTATTATTATTTTCAGTTTGATTTTTAACTCCTTTAGCTGAAATATACAAGTTCAGGTTATTCCCAATTCCTTCTTTATTTTTCTTAACTAATTTAAAT
This sequence comes from Allium cepa, assembly GCA_030765085.1. Taxonomy (NCBI): domain Eukaryota; kingdom Viridiplantae; phylum Streptophyta; class Magnoliopsida; order Asparagales; family Amaryllidaceae; genus Allium; species Allium cepa. The sequence continues at coordinate 554,387,125 of CM060931.1, read as the reverse complement.
CCTAAATTTAAAATAATTATTTTATTCTTTAAAAAAAGTAACATTGAAGTTTAAGTTTTTTCTTAACTTTCTGTTTATTCATAAATTTCTTTCCACACACATAATTCATTAATTAGCGGTTTGAAAACACTAATATTCTTATCCAATTCATTTTAGTTTATTAACATTCTTTATAATTATTTTCTTAAACATTTACTCCTTTTATTATTTCTTTCCAAAAATCCAATGCTATATAATTTGATAACTCAGAGTCCAGAATATATCCAAGCAACTATAGCATTCAATATTTCAATATAATTCATCACAGAATATCCACAAAGCATAACAGAGAATAAATAAACAATATATATATGATGAGGGACCCAGTTGGATCCCTCCAACCTGTTTTTTCCTGCATCCACAAACGTCAGCACAATATAATATATCAATTCCAAAATATCATACTATCTCATCAATTCTTTCAACCATTCAAACAATTGTTTAAATTTAATCACTTTAAATTTAATTTTAAACTGAGTGAGATTAACTCACCTTTGATTTTAAATTTGCAGTCCCACCTGACCAGCTAGCTTTCCTCTAAATTTTGACCTTGAATCAATATTATATGATTTTATTAATATCCGAAACAAATCGACAATTAATTACCTTTATTAATTTAATCTACTCTAATAATTTTGGCTTTAACCTGATAATTTAATTTTTTACAAATTTCCCATTAAATAAAATACTTTAGTGGCTAAAAATAATTAAATAGTTGATTAAATAAATTAGTCACCATAATACATTATTTAAAAATAACTGGTAGATTTAAAAATGTGTATATCTATATTTATCTTGTTTCTGGAACTACACATATGCTTATACTTATAAAGTAACATGTATTGATTTAAAATATAATTCTTCATAAACTCTTAAATATTTTATTTTTAAAATTCTTATTTATTTTCAAACTTTATATTTCCAAAATCCTTATCTGAAATATATGTTTCTCTGCTTATTCAATTTCCTTCTATAATTCAAAGTCGATCATACAAAATCAGCAGCAAACCGATATGAAAACTGAAGTTGACAAGCAAACAAGAATCAATTGAGATGCTTACCAACACCGCTGTTGAAACCCTACCTATCGCGACACTGAAAGTCGCAACCAAACCCACAGTCATGCTCCCCTCTCTTCGACCCAAACCGAGACGTCGATGCTCGAAACCCCATCCCGCGACGCGACCCATCAATCCCAACCTCCTCACATGCCCAGATGACTACGCGACTCCCCCAAAAATCGCGGCGTCAAACGTGAGCGCTGTCGCCAATCCCTAGTCTTCACGCGCCACTCGACCTCTTCATCGCCAGAACGCGAGCAGCGTTTGCGTTCGCCGTCGCGACTCAACGCTGTCGTGGTTCACCAAGTACCTGCCCCAATAGCCCTTCGATCAAATCAAAAATCGATTTTGATTTCTTTTTCCCCTCCTTTTCTTTCACCGAGTGGTTTGGGGTTGTGAAAATAAGGAAAGGGTTTCGGCCCTTATTGTTCTGTCTGTTCGTTCGTTTATTATTACTTCTTTTTTTTTATAACCGCGGCAGAAAACTTCCACTCGAAGCTTCTTCTTTTATTTATCCTTTTTTTTTAAATATATATATATATATATATATATTTATTTATTTATTTATTTTGTCGTTTCGAGTTAGATGTGAACGAGAGGAGTGTCAGTTTCTACTGATGTCAATTTTGATGGGTAAGGGAAGAAAAAGGATGGGTTGCGTGATTGATAAGATTCGTATATAGTGCTTTGAAAAGCTCTGATGTGCTATGAATTTGACCAGTTATTTTATTAAATTCGTTCAAATTTCAGCGTGTTCATATATCGTACGCTCACACACTAACTCCGATCAATACGAAATTTGAAATCCGATAATAATTCAATATTACGGATCCAAGGGTACTGGTTTCGTCGAATTCCGAGATTGTGCCTCGGAGGGCTATTTTAAATTCAATTTAAACGATATAAATTTCAAACTTTACCAAACCATTTTTAAATTTGATTTCATCACTTCTATTATCTTCAATATTATCAATATAAGTTTTATAAGCCTTCAAATTATTTTTAATCGGACTAAAATTCCAGATTCAACATTTTATTCAAATTCAAGTTATTTAATTCAACAATTTAATTGTCAATTAAATTATGATATTTGTAATTTAAGTTGATAATTAACCTTTAAATAATTAAAATCAATTAAATATTTCAATTTTAAATACCTGAAAATTCCGGGTCATCACATACTTCTTCTTTTACAAATCCATTTAAAAAGGCGCTTTTAGCATCCATTTGAAATAATTTGAAATTATTATGATTTTCGAAAGCAAGTAGAATCCTAATGGCTTCTAATCTTGCTACGGGAAAAAAGGTTTCATCAAAATTTATTCCTTCTTCTTGACAATAACCTTGAGCGACTAAACGAGCTTTATTTCTAACTACCTCTCCTTGTTCATTCATTTTACTTTTATAAACCAATTTAGTTCCAATTATAGTTTTATTTTCTGGTCTAGGAACATGTTCCTAAACGTCATTTCTAGTAAATTGATTTAATTCTTCTTGCATAGTCAAAATCCATGAATCATCAGTTGATGCTTCTATTGGATTTTTGGGTTCAATAGTTGATATAAAAGCTACATTACTCATTTGACTTAGCTGACTTCTGGTTTTAATAACAGATTGCATATCTCCCAGTATATTTTCTATAGGGTGATCTTTTAAAAGTTTTATCCTAGATCAATTTCATTATTAGTTTCAATAGGTTCTTGATTTTGAGTGATTAAATCTTCTTCATCATTTGTATCTTCAAAAATTTTGAAATTTTCATCAAATGAAACATGCATTGTTTCTTCAATGGTATTAGTTTTTAAATTAAACACTTTATACGCTTTACTTCTATTAGAATATCCGATAAAGATACCTTTGTCGGATTTATGATCAAATTTATATAAATTATCTTTTGTATTTAAAATAAAGCATTTACTTTCAAAATTTTGAAATAAGATACCTTAGGTTTCTTTGAATAAAGAAGTTCATAAGATGTCTTATCAGTTAGAGATCTAATTAAAGTTCTATTAAAAATATAACAGGCGATAGCAACTGCTTCTGCCTAAAAATTCTTTGGTAAATTACTATCTGTAAGCATAGTCCTTGCACACTCTTGAATCGTTCTATTTTTACGTTCTACCACTCTGTTTTGTTGTGCAGTTCTCGGAATTGAAAAATTGCGAGTTATTCCCTTTTTATTGCAGAATTCCTCAAACCTTTCATTTTCAAATTCACCATCGTGATCACTTCGAATAGTTATAATTTTTAGAGAAAATTGATTTTGAATTCTTTTTTAGAATCACTTAAAACGTTCAAAAGTATCACTTTTATGTTTCAAAAATATTGTCCATGTAAATCTAGAATAATCATCTACAATTACAAATATATATCTACTATGATTTATTGATAAAATTTGAGATGGACCAAATAAATCAAGATGAAGTAATTTAAGAGGTTTTGAAGTTGATATCATATCTTTTAACTTAAAAGAATTTTTTCTAAGTTTTCCTAATTGACAAGCATCACATAAACTATCTACTTTAAAATTCATTTTAGGGAGACCTCTTACTAGATCATGTTTTGACAGTCTAGATAGGAGTTTGAAATTCAAATGCCCAAATCTCTTGTGCCAAATCCAATGGTCACTTGTATTTGCCAACAGACACAGGTTATCATTTGAAACTTTCATACTAAGAATATATATATTCTTTTTCCTGACACCCTCAAATATAATGGTTGAATTATTATCTTCAATGTGACATTTATCTTTTTCAAATTTAATTTTATAACCTTTATCACATAGTTGACTTATACTTAGCAGATTATGTTTCAGATTCTTAACTGGCAAAGAACTAGTTATAGTAGGAGTTTCAAATTACCGACTTTGCCGATGCCAATCACATATCCTTTTGAATTATCTCCAAAGTTAACCAATCCTCCTTCTTTGTATATTATATCATTCAGTATATCTGGATTGTCAGTCATGTGTCTAGAGAATCCACTATCAAGTATCCATTTTGTTCTTTCTGATCTGCATAATTTGTCCGTTGTGGATTGCTTCCTCAACACCCATAAAGCATGATTCCTGCACATCAAATAATTTTGGTAGATAACTTGAATTTGAATATTGATTATATGTAGACTTATGAAACAATGATGATTTGAATACTTCTAAATTAGTATTAACGAATATAGCCATTTTAAAAACTTTTCAAAAATCAGATTATGAAACTTTGAAAACCTTGCTTTGATACCAATTATGAGAAATGTGGATTACGGATCTTAAAGCTAAGATTAACACTAAAGGGGGTGAATAGTGTTAATAAAGAATTAGTAAATATTTTTAATTTATGTTAATTTAAACACAAAAGTATGCAATATACAGACACAGATATGATCACAGAAACAATCACAGATGCAGAAATAAAATAAAAGCAGTAAAGGAAAGAACACATCGAATTTTATACTGGTTCGGAGTTACCCTACATCCAGTCCCGCAACACAAGTACAGATTTCCTTTCAAAAGCAATTGTACAATTACACCCTCGGTTTCAAGGCTACGAGGTACACCCTTCAGAATTTCGATCCTCTGGGTAGAGATACTTGATTTCCGGGCCACAAGTTTGCCTAATTGATTTACCAAGGCTACAATCATACCTTTTCCCTTTTGATTGATTTCCAAGGCTACAATCACACCTTTTCTTTCTTAATAGATTACAAAGAAGTCTATAACTCTGAATAGCACTGAGAATCTTGTAGAGATACTGATAGAGAATCAAACTAGAAGTAATCGAGTATGATTTAATGTTGATTTCGACAGAGTAATGATAAGAATATGTATTAAGAAATGAGGAAGAAGAAGAGGAGTGAAAACCAGAAAATTATGATTGAAAATTCGTTAAAACTGACTCCTATTTATAGAAGAACAACAGCCATGACCATTCATGAAGAGTTATGGGGATTAGACACTTCTTTTGAAATTTGAATTTTTGAATCAAACTGTCACCATGTCGAATTGGTCATGCTAGGCATGTCGACATCCCAAAGGATTTTTTTGGTGTTTTTGATTTTCTTTGAAAATAACCTTTATCTTATATAAAAACTATTTTAAACTTTATAAATATACTTGACTATAGTTAAAATTCATAAGTAAATATAAAGAATAATATATATAGATTTGAACTATAATTTTATATTTAAATCTAAGTATAAATATTTAAAAGTTAAATATATTATTTAAAAAGATAGTTTAAAATCAGGAGTAATTTGACTTTGAAAATAAAGTTGTTTTTGAGGCTAAAATTATTTAAAATCAGGATCGAGGGTTTTGAATCTTTTAGAAGGAAAGTTTTGAAAACATTTTGAAAACAGGATATAATTTTGAAAAATCATTTTGAATAAAAGTTAGCGGATACAAAATAATGTTCTACTAGATTTTTCATAGGTTCCATCCTACTTAGGGTTCCATCCCTCTAACGGGCTCGAAGTGGATTCCATTCCACGAATAAATTGGATTTTAAGATGCTAGTGCTTTTCTACGAGTTTTAACAAAAATTCCTAATAATAATAAAAAATACTTATCCTTGAAATCTTGAACTCTTAATAGTCTCGATACTCATGAGTCTTCTATCTTGATATTTTATCTTGATATCTTGAATCTCTATACTGTACAGTCTTCATTCTTAGTACCTGCATGGTTAAATCCTGCATATACATATATATCTAAACTTATAATGTTAGTATTTATATTTTATAATCTATTCTAAGGTTGTTGTCATCAAAACAATCATCTCACGGACTAACAAATTCAACTTAACCTATCTATTAAATTATTGTATAATATTGTTGTAGTGTCCTCAACAATCTAAAATGACGGATTGTGTATATTATGCGATGAGGTATATGTATGAGATAGTAAAAAACCCACGATCAAAGCACCAAAATACTTGTGGTACCACTTTAATTTTTTTCCTTCATAATTTTTGTTAAGTAGTTATCCGATTAATGTTTTGAAACAATCTTGTAATTGCAGTACTTTGTACAAGATGGTTCTTATAGCCAGCAAGAGATAGATGAGGTTCGTGATAATTTAGCTAGTTATATCATGCATAACTGAATGTAGTCTTCTTATATGCTACTATATGGTGAGTTTATTCTTGTCTCTTTCATACTTTCAGCATTACATTATTTAAATTGACCTTGTTTATATCATTGTCTGCACCCGAAAAACATTACAATGCTTTTGCTCCCATATGTTTAAGTTTTGTGGCCGGCTATGACTTTGATCATATTGTAAATACTTCTAATACTTAGAGGTTCTTGAATCTGTGTTATAACATGTTACATGCAAGTTATAATGCAGATTCATTTATATTGTGGAATTGGTGTCAGACCAGGCATTGGTGAAATGTCGAGCGTCTGGTTGAATATGATAAATATGATAAATAATTTTGGAAGCGTTCTCGTCTCTATGTAATCGATAATAACTGTAATTGAGTAAGAAGCGGAGAGTATTCAAAATATATCTAAGATAAATTACAAGGAAAATCTTTTAGCAAGAAGGAAGAATATATAAAGATTATAAACCTCTCCTTAGAAGTCGACCCAATCTATAAATTTCAATAAGGGGGATTTATTTTTATACGAAAATTGGAAGCGAAGTAATAATTGAATATTTGGGACATTTATTAAATCAAAGGAAACCAAAATATGAACTTATTAAATCCTACGTCTCCTTTTTGTAAATAGAAATGCACTTCTTTTCTTTCTTTTCATTTTTTTTAAAATAGAACCATAAATAATTTTGGCTCGAATTGCGGTCGCGTAATCGCCTTATGCAACTCGTGATTTTGTAGAGGTAACTGCTAAGTCGAGGCGATGTGGAAATGGAAGTTGTGGTTATTGTTACGGCGGAAGAGATTCGGTTAGTGATGGATTTGTTTTTGTGCTTGAGTGGTTTGGAGATGGAAGGAAGTTTGTTGGAAAATGGATGTATTAGGCGAGGGTGGTTGTTGGGTTTGTAGGGATGCAGTTCGAGATCCAATTGATTGTTTGATGTTGGATTTGGTTGAAGTTTGACATTGACGAGGGTTTGTATGGAGGTTGTGGTTTGGCGATTTGGCAGAGGAAGGTTTTGTGAAGAACAGTATGGAAAAGTAGTTTGCAGCGATGTCAATGGTGATTGAGGTGGTTGGATGTTCAATGTTGTTGAGTTGAAGCTAAGGTTGTGGATTAGGATGAGGCGATTTGAAGTTCAATTCTGTATGTGGTGATTGGTTGTTTGAGGGTTGTAGGAGGAAGGATCGGTTATTGCGATGGGATGTGGTGTTGCAGGTGATTGACAGTGAGTGGTTGCAGATTTCTAGTGTGGTTGGTTTTAAGTGAAAGGTGAAAGTTGCAGTGGGTTATACATGGAAGATGATGTTGTGTTAGCAGCGAGGTTGGGAGATGCTGATGCAGGAGGGTCTTGCTTAAGGTTGTAAGAGGCTAAAACTTATTTTATTGAATTTGTGAAAATGTGAAAGCAGTTTTTGGCTGAAGTGATGGGTGGTGAGGTGATACTGAATGGTTATTAGAAAGTTGGAGATACTTACAAAATGCATACTTAGAAGAAAAATTATTTTAACGTAACATAATTTTATAATCAAAAGACTAAATACAAACAGAATACAAAGTAGATAATTTGGGAATTAATCTTGCACATGATGTTTGAACGTGTTGCATGCTTCTTCATGTTATACAAAACATTTGTTGTTATAGTACTATATTATTTGTTACTAGGATTGTATTTAAATTACTTATTGAAAACCTTAATGGTTCACTAATTTTCCTTTCCAATCAGCGTCAATTGATGTTTGTTGATCGTTATAAACGCATGCGCAAAAGTCAAAACTTGTATTGTAAGCAGTCGGTGAGGAAGTCTAACGCTTAAAACAAATTTTGGTTAGAGTAACCGAGTAGGTGTATTATGTTTCTGATTAATTACTGATATGGCACAATAATTTATTGTGAAATTATTCTTACCTGGGACAACATGGCAGTAGAATAGGAGGTTTCAATTTTCTGAGTTATTCTTCTTGTGGTACGGAAAGTGTCATTGTTATTCATTTTGTTATTGCTCGAGTGGAATTCAAACAGCGCGTCAGTTTCAGCCAACTTTCAAATATGTTTTCAATCTTCAGTGTTCCGTTTTACTGCACTATAAACCATACGTGGTAGCCATGATAATATTTAGTTCTGCAATTCATCTCCAAACAAAACTATGAAATTAACTGATACAATACAATAAATGCATCAATGATAACGTCAATGAGAAACTTCAGTATAGAAGAATGCAGTGTTTCATGCAGTATACCAAATATTTATGTGGAAAAAGTTGTTAAATTCAAATTATATCTTACCATTTTAGCACTTGTAAACATATCTTAACTTTATGACATAGTATGATCTAATATGTCGGTGTCCAAATATTATCTGACAAAGTTGCACACATTAGGTAACTCCGATATGGAAGTCAGTTTGAAAACATCATGTGCAATTTGTTACTACAGTTTTAATTCTAATTAATTTTATTATTTGTGTTTCAAGTTTGTAGTAATACTAATTTGTTATACTATTCCAAGATTACGGTGCAAATTCAAGCATAGTTCAGGTTTGACACGCAAGTAGTGCATGACTAATTCACATGTTTATTTCTTGTTTTCCAGGTTTAAGTTGACATTGCAAAAAAAGAAATGCAGCATATGGTTTTGAGCTGAAGCCTAAAAATTTGGGTTTTCAAGATTCCATGATGTTTTAAGATTTTTACTATACTATTTCTTAATGGTTGTACTAATTAAAGATCTGAATTAAGACTATACCACTTAATGATTGTACTAAAGATCTGAATTATGCTGCAAAAATGAATGTATGAACCATTATTTTGTATAGATTATTAACACCTTAATTGATATATGTTTATTTTGGTATTATGTTATTCTGTTTGTATTTGCCATCAAATTTAATTTTAAATGATTGTAATATTGCATGCAATAATTGTATGTTATAATCAATAATATGTATATACATATACATATATATATATTGTCTATTTGAGTACTGTAATAATGGTTTCTGAGGATGGCTTTTTTGCATCAGGTATAAATAGCTGATGCAATAGAGGGATTAGTTTGCACCGGTTGTTATAAAAAACTGATGCAATAGAGGGATTAGTTTGCATCGGTTTCCAACAACAACCAATGCAAATAGTTCCTTTGTTGCATCGGTTTTCATTACAACCGATGCAACATGAGGGCTGTGTCCAAGCAACCAACCGTATTTTGCATCAGTTGTTAGTAACAACCGATGCAAAAAGGACCATTTTGCATCGGTTTTAGAACTGATGCAAAACTATTAAGTCTGTTGCATCGGTTGCATGTGCATCAGATGTTGAACTGACGCAAAAGGGGGGGTAAACAACCAATGCAAATGGCATGTTTTGTAGTAGTAAACAACCAAAAAGAAAATTAGATTGAAATAAAAAATAAAACAATTAATTCAAACCATATAAATTTCAATTAAATTAATTAATATTTAATAAATTTTAAATTCAAGGTATTTCATTAAGTTGATTAAATTTCATTTTAATAATTCCTACAAATAAAATTTATTTTATTTATCATATTTATTATTCAATTAACTTATTATTCTACTTATCTCTATTAACATTTTTATAATTAAAAATTAAGTGTATAGACATTTATTATAACCACTGAAATTTATTTATAAATTCCTTTTATCTCATTTATATTGTATATTATTCAATTACATATCCAAGTTTTGAATGATTTAGGTAAGTTTTATTGAAATGAAATTGAATATTATAAAAGTAAATTTTCCAATTCAATTATTTCAAGTTTAAATATTTATTAAAATTTTGACTTCATTTTAAAATTGAAATCATCCTTTAACATAAAATTTAAGAGTTAAATTTTAGGTTCACTTCAAACAATATATATATATATATATATATATATTATGTCAAATCAAATCTATGATCATATACCTATATATAAATATAAATCAAGTCAAACTTTAGAGATTTCAAATCAAATTCATTTTTTTTCAAAAAAAAGTGTAACAAAGCTATTGAATGGTCTCTCTGCTCTGAAACTCGAAATGAATATCGATGATGCTGCAGTCATCGCCGAAATTATTTTCCAGCTACAATGGAAGAGAGTATAGATTTAAACATTTAAAAATTATTGGAAACGATTTCTATTCGAAAATACTTTTAAATTTTTTTAAAACCAAAATTTGGAATTACCGAAAATTAAATTCTCAAATTCTAAATTTAAATTCATTTAAATTTCCAAATCAATTTCTAAACCATATTTTATAATTTCATTTATTTATGTTGGAATAATTAATGGTTTACAAAACAATAAATGAAAATCAAATATTATTATTTCTAACAACCAATTCATTTAATTTTAGAAAATTATACTTATATATAATATAATCATACAAAATTATTAATTTTACCAAATTTGAAAACAATATTATGTCAGTTTGCTTTGCTTAAGTGTTTGGAATTCCTACCAATAGCGTTGATCAGACGAATTGATCGAAACCCCAAATCAACATCAACAACTCAAACAACACAATATAAAACAATTTAGTTTTAATTACAAATATACTAACTCACTCGATGATTCTAGAATGGATTCTAGAACAAGGATAGAAATTCAAATTCATGGGAACCCTAATCAAAATAGTTCTAACAAGAAGATAAGCTCAAAATGAAGATAAGATGATTAAATAACAAAAGAGAAATGATGGATGGACTTATATAAATCGCAGGCGATCTTAACCGGGTCAACCGAGACTTCAAGAATAAGATCGATATAGAATTCTGATGCAAATCGATATCCGATCGCCAAAGATGGAGTTCGGGTGTAATAAAAGATAGTAGCATCGAAACTGATGATACAGAAATCTTCAGTGAATCGATGCCTATTGTAAAGGAGTTTCACCCCTTTCATAATTCATTCTAAAAGTGGCGGGACGGCTGATTCAATATAGAGATCGACAGGAGTGGAGTTATGAGATACTCCAGAATCAAAAGAACACGAATAAGAAAGACAAGGATGGATTTCAGAACAAGTGGGAGAGTTTCAAAATTCAAAGGAAACCGAATCAAAGAGGAAGAGATCCAAACACGAACGAAGGTGATCCCGTAATTAAATTTACTTTATATGCTAAGTTTACCTAAAACCAAAGCTCTGATACCAACTGTAACATCTCAATATTTTCAACCATTCGCATCCAAACATGTCGGACTTGAATTGCTCAAAATATCAGATTGTTAATTTATATTTGGAAAAACTCAGCATATACAGTAAATAGAATAATCATAGAATCACACACAGAGTAATATAACAACAAGCAGCGGAAACAAAACAATAATAGTTCATGAAGCTATTATATACATATATATATATATATATATATATATATATATATATTAGAGTTAAACAAAATACAACAGAAGTCTCGAATACATAGAAGTCTCAATATAATAGTCAAATACAAGATAAGAATATACCACATGAGTTAACTGAATAACTGCAAGCTGAATAGATAGATGGATCTCCAAGCGAAGCTCCAACTCCAAAGGTGAATCTCCAATGCTGTGACACTCAGTCTGACCCGAGCGTAAAGCAAAACACAAAACACTCGAGTCAGGATGAAATTCTTATATTAATAAATCCAACTCAAGTGAAATATCAACTGAAATACAAGTAACTCAAAGGATGTTTGGGATAACCATCCTCTAAGGATCCGTTAAACTATCTACTATGTAGTAATATACGCTATTATAATAATGTCTATAGTAAAGTAAACTATTAAAATAGCGTTAAGGCATTATCCATTTCCCCCTTAACACATTTTCTATATTCCCATATTCTATACAGTACCGTAATCTCCCTCATACTGGGAGTCATCAGAGGGCCCTTCATAGGTATGGTACAAAAGAAATTTATAGTGGTCTCGCTAAGGTAGGTGACATGGTACAACCAGGCAATGACAGGGTAGTTATACCAATTACACTTCCGAGCTGGTGGTAATCATAGCAGCAACTACCTCCCACATCGAGCCACACTTCCAAATCAAAGGTGTGCATCAAATCAACCACAAAGTAATAGAATGGCAATCGAAGAAGTGTGTCCGATCAGAGGAGCTACCTCACTTGGCCCGTCAATTGCTCTTGTTTTAGCCACCTTATTCCAACCCACGGGAGTCGTGTCCACGTATATACCTCATAGGATCATTGCCACCATCCTACTTCATTTTGGAATCTCCACTGCGCACACAGTTGTTAAAGTGGTATTCGGTATTGGCAAAGAGTATGACAATATCTGATCCCGGTCTCTTTAACAACCAATTGTTATTATAACATCGCGGTCATTTAAAAATAGTTTATACTTCAAAATCAAAATATCATTTCCATTTCAAAAACCATATTAATATGATATCATTTCTATTTCAAAACCAAATCAATACGATATCATTTCTATTTCAAAACCAAATAAAGACGATATTATTTCCATTTCAAAACCAAATCAATATGATATCATTTCCATTTCAAAACCAAATTAATACGATATCATTTCCATTTCAAATATATTCACTTCCAAAGTCATAGTACTTTCAAAGTTATAACACTTTCGAAATTATAATGCTTCTAAAACCGTAACACTTTAGAGATCATAACTTAGAAATCATAATACTTTGGAAATCGTAACATTTTTGAAATCATAATTTAGAAATCATAGTTTAGAAATCATAATATTTGGAAATCATATCACTTTGGAAATCATAATTTGGAAATCATAATACTTTGGAAAACCACAACACTTCCTACTTAACCGGTTTAGATATTAAAATAGTGTATAAAATAAAATAGTTTATAAAATAAAAAAGTTTATATAAAGTAGTTATAGGTTAAAATAGTTTAAAATAAAATAGTTAGTATATTTAAATAGTTTATTTAAAAAATAGTTTATATTAAAAATGATATATATTAAAATAGTTTGTATTAAAATAATTTATATTAAAATATATAAATAGTTTCAAATAAAATTTTAAAAATACTTTATATAGTAAAATTGTTTTTTGAAATTTCACAAATCGATTCGAATCAACTCGAATTCTAAAATTCAAATTTAATTCAATCTCAATTCATCAATTTCAACTCAATTCAGTTTCTCAATAAACCATTTCAAATTATATCGATTTAAAATACAGATTTTAACCACAAAATAGACCATTTCCATTTTAATATCAATATATTTAAAAGTTTTAAATATTCAAACATTTTAAAACTAGATTTGATAATTTCACACACACACACACATATATATATATATATATATATATATATATATATCAAATTCACCCTACTATTATTTATTTCAAAATATTTAATCATTCAAATAACATTTAAATAAAACTTCAAATTTCAAATTTAAATAAAACTAAATATACTATTTCAATTTATGTAAATTTGAAATATTCATTTAAATCACTTTTAATCAAAATCAAGTTATAAAATCATATCTTTAAAACCCCAAATTTAGTAAATTTCAAATCGAACTTATTTGAGTATAATTCTTAAATAAATTCAATTTGAAACCAATTTCTATTTCTCTTTCCAACCTGAATTTTATTGAAATCGTTATAAACTCTATATTTGAAAATATAAATTAAATAAATACTTAAACATATTATATATTAATTAAATCAAATTTATTAAATCAAATTTAATAAATCAAATCTTATTATTAAACTTATTTTATATATGTTTTAAAATAGTAAAATTGTAAGTAAAATCTTAAAATTTATAATTCCAAAATTAACTTATAATTTTAAAATTTTCAAAACTTATAATTTTAAAAATCAAAATTTAAAACTTTTATAGAAATAACATATATGTATGTATATATATATATATATATATATATATATATCTTAAAATCGATAGTTATTAAAACCAAATTATTCATTTCAAAACCTTGGAAATCATTTCAAAATATATATTGACCAACAGTGTGTATATAGTTTTCCATCTCATGGTCAAGTGATACAGATATTTATCATTTCAATCGGCAATTTAATATGTACAGGTATATATCATTTCAACCAGCAATCCCAAACTCAATTCATTGAAAATCGCTTGGGTTTGTCATTTCAACCCATAGTGATTTTCTCCTATTCTACAGATCATTCGGGTATGTATCATTTCAAATCATAGTGAATTCTATACTAACAGAGAACTTGTAGAGTGAGAACATATATGGTAATAATATAACAGACATATATCATCAATATAAATAACAGATAATAGTGTCAGATGTCACAGGTGAATAGATATATAAATATATATAACATCATATATATAGCAATGTAAATAACTACAACATCATATTTCAGTTGTCGTTTCACTAAAATCATTAATAAATATAAGAACGTTAATCGTAAGTGATTGTTCACCTTTCGAGGCTAGGGAGGATAGACAATGAAATTGAGTTACGAATCCAAGCACGAATTCCAAAGAGAAGCAAAATTGGCACAAATTCAACGATCAAAGCTTGATGGCTAGGAATTGACGAGTCAAATCAAATTGGATTGATGAAGATAGATGGTATAAGTGAATATTTATATATAACTATATATATAAAATCATATTCTAAATTCAAACACATTAAAAATTAAATATATATGTATTTCAAAATCCAGTGCCTCAAATTAGAACACATATATTAAACTCAACATATATACATAATATATTTAAAATCAATACTTACATATTATATTCATTTCAACCTAACATATCATATATGTATGTTAACGTACCATATTTATACTGCAGCATTCAAAATTAGTATTAAAAAGAAAAAAAATCAATTTTCATTATAAAATAAATATAAATAATTTATTATTATATATGTAAAACTTAAGCAGTAAAAGGAAAGAAATTTTAAAATCTATGAATAACCTATTGTAGGTACTATATACATCAACCTACATGCATGACTTAACAGCTATATATACTCGCAGACTATATGAATATATGCAGACCTTGTAATCTATATACTTTATATAGGCAGAACCTATACACATATATATACTACTCGATATATAAATACAGACCATATATATATTAAAACTATATAAATGCAAACCAATATAGAGCTTTATACCATTCTATACTAAGCCATACTATATACAACATACAAGAACTAAGATAGCTTTCATATTTCAGATCTTATACTTATACATTTCAAACTATCAATTTTATGATTCATATAATACATAACATATATTTATGTACACGCATGAAATCATCGCAGGCCCATAGTTATTTTACTATATGTATATATATGCTTCTAAATCTTTCCACGACAACATACAAAATATATATAAAACATTTGTATATATAAGTATAAGCTGTCGAAAATATATGTCGCTAACATACTGTTGCAACTAATATATAATACTTCTTTATACATTCTTATATAATACACATAAACAAATCTATAACCTTCATATATTATATATACATATTCACTGCAAAAAATCGAAACAACTTTATACATCTAATCAATACTAGCATGCCTTATAACATACACACACACAGATATATATATATATATATATATATATATATATATATATATATATATTTCAAGGTACTACATAACCATAAATATTTAAACACATCGAATTTTGAACGAAAACTGTAAACATATATATACACAGTAAATATATAAGTTTTTCTTCATATATATAGATCTAAATATCTATGAGTATAAAGTATGACCATAAGAACAACAAACAAAAAAAACATAGCTTCTGACAAAAATTCACACATACACACACACACACACATATATGGACTTATATATGCTGTAAACATCTGCATCTATTAGATGTTTAAACCAAATGCAAAACAATGCTTACAAAAGGATACTTACAAAATATACTTATATAGCTTATATATAGATAAAATGTATAACAGTATAGCTTTATCAACTTTATAAACTAATATATAATAAAATCTTATACAACTAAACATATATTTTATAATAAAACTGAGCCAAAGAAAATATGTATGCAGCCAATACAACAGGAAAAAAAACACTCAGGCAACAACTTATATTATAGTATATACAAATGGATGTATATAAATAATAATACCTTTTATATATAAAGAAGGGGAGGTGGGTTGCGAACAAAGCAGAGGTCGAGAGGCTTCGGCAACAGGGAGATGGCGGTTGATGGTGGTCCAGGCGATGATAGGGGATGACATTGGTGTCAGGTCATGGGGTGGCTTTGGGTTTGGTAGGCTGATGTAATGGGTTATGGCTTGGAGAGGAAAGTAAATCCGAGGGGTTGGTGAAGGGTGTTTTCCGCACTTGCTGTCGAAGGGGAAGTGGTGAAGGCGCATGGGTTGTGTGCATGATCTCGAGGCAGCGGTCAAACTACATGTGGAGGTTGGTGGAGGAGAAAAGAAAATAAGAGAGGGGTGAGGTGGAAGTAAAGGACGCGAGCAGGCATGCAAGGAGAAGGCAGAGCAAAATATGGCAGCCGAAGATTAAAATGAATAGGCAATGAAATAATAAAAAATGAAACGGTGTCATTGCAAAAGCCAAAAGCTGAACTAATAAATGTCGATGGCTGTTGGTTAACACATGCTGAGCAACAGTTTAAAAGTGAACAGTAGGATATTAAAAGTCATGCACGCAAATATAGCAAATATAATTACATACAGAGGCTTAGAACGTTACAAACGGGTACCGATATGGCTAACCGTGTTGCAGGTTTCGCCACGCACCGGACTTCAAAACACAGAATTGAATATACCGCAGAGATCAGCACGACGAGACGATCAAAATTTATACAGATATTAGTGGTACGATCATTATATCAATAGTCGATAATCAGTACCGAAAATGCTACTAATTTGCCAGAAAAAAGATAAACGGGCAATAGCAGTCCATATTTGAAGAAATGAAATATGACGTTTCACTTAGAAGATGATTTACAAATTTATTGTATAAAAATATTTTGGTTTGGAAAATATTTTATTATCATCAAATATTAACTGATTTGAATTGAAATAAAATTACACAATAAAATATACTTGCATATTATCAGATGAAAATTTACCATTTTCTATGATTATAAAGATGTAATTCGAATATCAAATTTTAAATTCAAAATTTTATTATTTAAAATTGTAAAAAATTCAGTCAATTACGTAAACAAAACCATTAAAAATTATGGGTCGTAGAGTTCTCTAGAAAGTTGCAAGTAAAACATCTTTGACTAATACTTTGTCAGTACAGGTGGCTATCCCTTCCTTCAAGTAAATTTTTATTCTTATATATGAGCTTCTGCAAGTCCACAACTCAATACAATCTGTATGTCCCCTTAATATTTTAAAGGGTTAATAAATCATGTCTTTTTAACATCGAGTATGTATAAAATCACCATCTAGAAGCGAATTTTTATTCTTTTCACTTTCATTTATAATGTCAGCCCATGATTATTTTGTATCAGAATTATGGTTAAGTGCATATACAAAAGTAATATACATTTCAAATCTACCATGATACTATGATAAACAAGTTATATGTGTTGCAAGCTCTAATGTATCATAGTTACATGCCAAGTTTTTGAGTCCCATGCAACAGCTATTCTACCTTTTGAAGTGTTATACATATTGCAAGTGTACGTTCAATTAGTTTGAAATTTATCGGTAAAGAAACTTATTCTACTAGTTAATGGTTTATTTTCAAGCAAACCAAACATAGATGGTTTTATGCTTATAAATGAGTTTTAGCACTTAATCCATTTTTAGATTAGTGTTTTAATCCCCTAACATTACGAGCTAAACCACTGATTATTTTTGTTATTTCCCCTAGTATGTACTTTAGGTGGGACACTAGCAGAGTTTGTACTATTTTTGTTTGAGTGTTGAATTTTGAGAATGTTTTGAATTTCAGAATTGCAGTAAAGAAAGAAGTGAATAATCTTTGTATTAATCTCAGATAATTAAATGAGTACAAAGTTTCGGTCTGTATTTATATTGTACAGAGTAATAATAAGTGATATGGGCCGGGTAGATGAAATAGCCCAATATCACTAACTCTATCCTATTGATGAAATACATAAACTCTTTTAGTTATTACAGCTAACATACGAAACCCTTATTCTCATTTATCTGCTTTATTTCCCCCTTTCAAATGCATTAGGGTTTCGCTTCCTTTGACTCTCCTCTGATCCAGAGAAATAATGAAAAATTTCTTCGAAAGTTCTTCAGATATTAAGCTCCAGTAGAAAGTTATGAGTAAAATTGAAGATAAATCATGAAGTTGCTTGCTGAGATTCATGTTGATCGTAAAATTGATGATGAATTGATGTGAATCTGCAGTGAAAGGAGTAGATCTGGGAAGAAATTGCACAGCTGCATGTAAAGGCTTCTTCTTTTATCACATTGGCGATAAAATTGATGAGAAATTTGCATGAATCAGTAGCAAGCAGTGTAGATCTGAGAAATGATTGAACAGCAGCAAGAAAAAGGAACCTCCTTTTACATGTTGACGATGAAATGGATATTGAGTTGGCTTGAGCTATGGCTTTTGTTGCTGAAGCTCCTCAACTTTCAAGTCCTTTCTGAATTTTGTAAAGTTTGCAGTAGACAGAGGCTTAGTAAGGATATCGGCATGTTGGTAAGTGGCAGGTAAATGATTAATACTCAAGCTGTCTTTTAGCACTTGTTCACGAACAAAATACAAATCAATTTCTATGTGCTTAGTCCTTGAATGAAGAATAGGGTTAGCAGCTAGGGATACAGTACTTAAGTTGTCACACCACAGCACTGGTTTGTTGCTTAAGTTGATTTGTAGTTCTTTGAATAATGATTATAGCCATATTATTTCTGCTGTGGCGCTTGCCACGCTTCTATACTCTGCCTCTGTGCTAGATCTAGAAACAGTGGCTTGTTTTTTTAAACTCCAGGAAATGGGGTTGTCACTTATATAAATGCAGTATCCAGTGGTTGATCTTCGATCATCTGGGTCTGTGGCCCAATCTGCATCTTCGAATCCATTTAGATTGAAATTTTTTCCTCCTTTAAGTATTAAGCCATAGTTTAAAGTATCCTTTAAATATCTTAGAATCCTTTTGACTGCCTTCCAGTGCTCATTGAGAGGCTGATGCATAAATTGACTTACTTTGTTTACGTTGTATGAGATCTCAGGTCTTGTAATAGTTGCATATTGTAATGCTCATACTATACTCCTGTATTGTTTATCATTGCTGATTGGTTCACCTTTATACTTGGATAGTTTTAAATTGCTTGTCATGGGTGTAGGTAGAGGCTTTGCTAAGTCCATTTTTGCTTTGCATAAAATTTCAGTAATGTATTTTCTCTGACTTAGTTGTAGAACTGAGTCTGACAGTCTTTTTACCTCAATGCCTAAGAAGTAGCTTAATTCTCCCAAGTCTTTGATTGAAAACTGCCTGTCAAGATACTGAATGATATTGTTGATTGCCTTGTTGTTGTTGCCAGTGATTATGAAATCATCCACATATACAAGTATATATGTCACCTCATCCAGATCATTTTTGATGAATAATGATTTATCTGATTTTGTTGGTTGATACTGCAACATCATAAGTGTTGCTTTCAGTTTATCAAACCACACCCTTGGAGCTTGCTTTAGTCCATAGATAGCTTTATTTAACTTGCATACATGATTATTTGCCTGCTTGTATCCCTCTGGTTGAACCATATAAACTTCTTTCTTAAGTTCTCCATTAAGAAAGGCATTGTTAACATCTAGTTGCCTGATGCTCCATTTCTTATGTAGTGCAATAGTAAGAATAGCCCTTATAGTTGCTGGTTTCACTACTGGAGAGAAGGTCTCATTAAAATCAAGACCATATTGTTGAGTATACCCTTTTGCTACTAGTATAGCTTTGTATTTTGATATGGTTCCATCAGGATTCCTCTTTAATCTATATGTCCACTTGCATCCAATGGCATTTTTATTCTGGGGTAGACTGACAAGTTCCCAAGTTTTGTTTCTCATGAGTGCATTGTATTCTTCATCCATTGCAGTCTTCCATTTTCGTTAAGGATGGCTTGTTCATAGTTTTCTGGTTCATCACTGGCTAGAACAGTTGTGTATGTTTTGGGCTTAAATATTCAACTCTTTGACCTTGTTGTCACGTGATGTCCAGTTTGCATTTGTTTGGCTTGATTGTGAGATATTGCAGTAGTTTCCTGTTCATTGTATGTGCTTGATGCTTGATTATCACCATGTTCATGAAGACAGTTTTGTTATGTGTTTTCAGAACTTTAAGGAGTGCTGGTGATGTTCTTTGGCATATCTGTTTCATCATGATCTGATATGTCTTGAGATTTGCCTATGCTCTTTTGACTGTTATCTTTTGAATATGTTGGTATAGCCGGAATAGAAGTAGTTGGATTGTATATTTTCTGAGTTGGCTTTTCCTTGATATCTGCAGAAGGAAAAAAAATTTCATTAAAAACTACATGTCTTGAAATGAAAATCTTAACTTTGCTGTCAAGGCATTTATAGCCTTTTTGCTTGCTGGCATATCCCAAGAATGTGCATGGTGATGATCTAAAGCTGAGTTTATGTGCATTATAAGGTCTCAAGTATAGAAAACAAAGACATCCAAATACCTTTAAGCTTTGATAATCTGGCTTTATTTTGCACATGATTTCTATTGGACTTTTATGACTTAAGACCTTTATGGGTAATCTATTAATAAGATAAACAGCAGTATTAAATGCATCTGGCCAAAATTTAAGAGGTAGAGAAGCCTGGGCAAGAAGTGTGAGACCAGTCTCAACAATGTGCCTGTGCTTCCTCTCTACTAGGCCATTTTGCTAAGAGGTGTAAGCACATGTTGTTCTGTGCAAATGCCTTTAGACTGAAAATATGTGTTAAGTGCCTTGTATTCAGATCCTCCATCTGTTTGAAATATTTTTACAAGACAATTATTTTGGTTTTCAACTTGGGTGATGAACTGTGTTACAGCTTTGCATGCTTCTGACTTTGTCTTGAGAAAGTATACCCAGGTAAACCTGGAATATGCATCAACAAAAGATATGTAGTATTTGAAACCATAGTCAGAACTGATTGGAGCTGGACCCCACAGATCTGATGCAATTAACTCAAGAGGTTTGTGATACACAGTGACAGAGTCAGTAAAAGAAAGTCTATGATTTTTCCCTAATTGACAGTGAGTACATATGTAAGGTAGAGATACATTAGAAAATGAAATATTATTGTCTATCAGAACCTTCTTTACAATTTTCTCACTTGGGTGGCCAAGTTTATAATGCCATACATCAAAAACATCATTTCTTCTATCTGTTGCATTACAATCAGTATAATTGCATAAGTTTCCTGAGTTTTCTTGTTGCTTGCAGTTAGATAGATTGAACTTGTATAGCCCATTTTGCACATCACCCTGTAAAAAAATATTTTTAGTTAGCATGTCTCTAACTAAACATGTTTTAGGATAAAATTCAAAGTAAACATTATTATCATTGGCAAATTGTGAGATACTAATAAGATTTTTTCTTATTTGTGGGACTCTGAGTAAAATTTTCAAATACAGACATCTTTTTCCTCGAATAATGCCACTTCCAGTAAGAGTAATGCATACAGACTCACCATTTCCCATATATACTAATTTGTTACCTTTGTACTCCTTGTTGCCTATGTTCAGGTTGTGTAAATTGCTAGTGATATGGTTTGTGGTACCTGAATCAGGGTGCCAACTCTCATTCAGGATGTCTTCAGTTCTTGCCATCTCATCATTCTCCAGGTGATGATCTTTAATACTTCCCGAGTTACTTTTTGCCTCAGTTTGCATTTGAGCCATATTTGCACTTGGATTCATAGTTCTTTGATTTGCTGAATTCTTATTTTGTTGGGTCTCATATCTAAAGTAGCATTTTATTGCTGAATGTCCATTTCTTCCACATATTTGACATTTGATTCTACTGTTGCTGTTCCATCTACCACCTCTTCCTCTTCCTCTACCAAATTGGCCTCCTCTTTGAGAAGATTGATTTGGTCTGTTGTTTGTTTCATTTCTGTTGGGTTGTCTTTGATCTTGATTTTTGAAGTTTGCAGCATAATTGATAGTATAGTCAGTTTCTAATGATTTCTTTTGTTCAATTCTTCCCTCATGTGCCAGTGGAGTAGAATGAACATATTGAATAGATGGTAAATTTTTCTTTGATGAAATTACTGCTACAACGGATTCATATTCCTCATTTAATCCATTAAGAATTGATAGAACTTGTTCTGTATCTGAAACTTTATGGCCTGCTATGCATAGTAAGTCACAGAGAGTCTTTATCTTTGATAGATATTCTCTCATTGGCATATCTTCTTTCTTTAAATTTTGAAGTTGCCTTTTGTAGTGCATAATTCTTGCTGCAGACTGAGTGCTATAGACCTGTTCTATGGTAGACCATATCTCATAAGCAGTATTGCATCCCACTATTTGTGGTAATAAATTTGTACTAATCGATGATAGAAGCCAAGAACATAAGATACCGTCTTGCCTCTGATGAGTAATATACTCTTTATTTTCCATTGAGTTGCCTTCATTGTCTTTCAGGAATTCTGGTGGAGTGATGGTATTGGCAGAGATGAATTTGTTGAGGCCATATCCTCTAATTGCAGTTTGCACTTAATATTTCCAAAGGAGATAATTGTTTTCATCAAGATGGGCTGTTATCAATTGGCTGTGAGGACTGATTATAGATTTAATCAATTCTTCTGTGGCCATTTGTTGTGACGATGAAGGATTGTTAGAGGTTGCAGAACTTTCACTAGCCATGATTAAGCAATGAATTCAGATGATGAACTGACTGATTCAAACAGATCTGACACAGAAAGAACACAATATATTTCAAGATAGGAAAGAAATGCTCGAAAGCAATGACACCTGATCTTGAATTCTCAAAACAGGAAGGTAAGTGCAGCCATTAACCCATATGATGATGCTTTGATGGGTTTCTTTGGCATGACATCTTCTTTCTTGATTTTTTGATTGTGTGTTGATGATTTCTTGAATTGATTTCTTGCTTGCTTTTCTGAAAAGGAAATCAACCTTGTTGCAGCCAGGTCTTAACTGATCTTTGGCAAGGCATAAGGATATTGAAATCTCAAATGATGATGATTATCTGATGAGATCTTTTCTAATCAAATGATGATATAATATCTGATGATTATTGCAAATACTGAATGCCGTTAGGCTATTCGCTCTGATACCATGTTGAATTTTGAGAATGTTTTGAATTTCAAAATTGCAGTAAAGAAAGAAGTGAATAATCTTTGTATTAATCTCAGATAATTAAATGAGTACAGAGTTTCGGTCTGTATTTATATTGTACAGAGTAATAATAAGTGATATGGGCCGGGTAAATGAAATAGCCCAATATCACTAACTCTATCCTATTGATGAAATACATAAACTCTTTTAGTTATTACAGCTAACATACGAAACCCTTATTCTCATTTATCTGCTTTATTTTTGAGGTAATTTTAGAGTTTATTTGAGTTTTACCTCATTTATGTAGTCCTCGTTGTCTTCAACATACTTTTATATATATGGTACATCAGTAGAGTGGGTAGTTTTCTCTTTAATGTATTGAGCAATGTTTTCTATTATTGTAGGTTCATCGGGAATGGTGTCAGTTGTTGTTTTATAGTCATCTGAAGAACCTCCTTCATGGTTGCTATTTTTATCAGTTGAGAATTATGGATTCTCTTCAGTTAAGTATTGGATTCTCTTCAGTTAAGTATTGGATTCTCTTCAGTTAAGTATTCAAAAGAAACTCATACCAATTTTTTTATTACTATTGCTTATTATGATATATCCATATCATCCCCTTTTACCAATTTTTTTTATTACTATTGCTTATTGTGATATACCAGTATCATCTCCTTATACCATTTTTTCGTCGCAAACAAGCAAGAAATGGTAGCTTGTGAAAATGTTGCTTGTTCAGTTGATGTTGTGTTTTAAATTTTCTTTTCGTTTCTCTTTAACTGAAGTATTACTCATAAATTTATTTCGGTAAGTTGTGCGTGTGTAAGTGGAATAGCACACTCCTCATGTCATCATTTGTTTATGATACCCTTTTCTGCTTACTTATCAGCATTGCTTATAGTATCCATCATATTATCTTTTAGCACCCACTGTTCTATTGTATTTGAGTTACATTTTAAAGTTGGGTGACAAAATACATTGCAGGGAATGCATTTTACTGGAACATAGTCATACTTAACCGATACTTTAATAATTTCAAATATGTAGATCTCTGTTTCTACTTCGTCTTGTAGGTATGTCTACTTCAATCAAAAATTTTGAAAATGCTATTCTTTTTTTAGTTGCTGGGATGTGGTCAAGTTAGACTGGCTTACCTATAATACCTAGAGATTTTCTTGATTTTCTAGCCTCTAAAAGGTTTTCTTTGTGTACTCAACACTAAGTTGAGGTACTACGTATGCTTCCAATAAAAGATTCATACACATAATCTACAACGTAGAGTTTCAAACCTTAGCAGCGTTAATTTGTAAGCCCATCAGTAGTAAATGTCAGCGAGGAAGGTAAAATGAGATGGTGTAAAAACATATAAACAGGGGATCACATTATGCATGAGCATTGTCCTTTTCCTATGCCATGGCATATATTGGTTTATACATCATTTTATGTTCTTGATTGTCATTTCATCTGTTAGCTTGTTTCGTCCATGTTAGGTTAAGAAAACCCTGAATTTTTTTATATTAGGTATAAATGTTTGAATCAAACTATTTGTATTATTTTTGGAATTCTATCTTTTATATCAGATGGCATTTTATTATCTCCCTATAAACAATGGATGGTTCTAGATGAAATATGTATGCAAATCACTAAATCATATATTTGTTTCATGCACCTTCTGCATTTCTTTAATCATTTAATCATTGATGCTTCCAATCCTAAGATGATATTTTACTTTCACCTTAATGCATTGCTTAAAGATTTAAGTAAACTCTTTGAATAAACAACCATAATGCTCCTATGCTTATTTGCCTTAATGAATACCATAACTTTGATGTTAACATTGAATTTCATATGCTTCTTAAAATAAGGTGGAAGTGAAATGAAGTATCAAACATGATAAGAAGAGATTCAGCAAACTTTCAATTGAGGAAAGTGGAAAATTTAATGAGGAGACACTTGTTAATGTGAAAAATATCAAGTGGCAAAGAACATCAAGCCAAAGATCCAGAAGTTTCAACTATGAGTACATTGTGGTAAGTCTATCTTTATCATGTTATTGTATATATGTATTTATGTTTTATTTGAGAAATTGTGAGCTATGGCTGGTTTATTTGTATTGGATGAATGATTACATGTTAGCACTATTAAACAATAATCAAATCATGAAGTATTTTTATTCGCAATTCATATCTAAATGTATTCATATCTGTGCAAAAAATATGCTACATATTTTAGGTGCAACTTTTTTTATTTCTAGTTACTCCCATTCATGTCTATACTCATTATTACCACGATTATATTCAAGCTAACAACCAATATATTCCTACTAAACATCACAGTACAAGGATTCAAATTTGAGAGATGTCAGGGCCGGGACTAATAAATATTAAATCTGAATGTGGTGTATAGTTTTGATACTTCTACGGCTATATCCTATTTATGGACAGTTGAGGATGTGGTCTATAGTTCTGATACTTTTGTGGCTATATCCTATTTCTAGACAGTAAAGGGCTAAATTTTTACTAAATAACTTTATATGTTTTTGTCTTGAGTGGTTGTATTTGTCCTGGATGACATTAAAAAGAGAGGGCTGATGAATGATCAAAATTTTAATAGGTTTAGCTAACTACATTAACTATGAATACTATATAGTTAGATAATTTGCAGAGAAGACATGGTTGACCTCTAGGCTAGCATCACTCGAAGAAAACGTCAGTTCAACCGAAACAGGCTGCATGTCATTTTGTAAAACATAAAAGTGTTAGAGACTGAAATGTTGATGGTGTCGGGGAAGGAGTAACGTCAATTGTTGGGACTGGAGTGAGGCCAGCATGAGAGAGAAAATCCATGGCGATGGGGGATCAATGATTAGAGCGGGAAGATTGCTTCTGCAATTTGGTCGTCTAATTGGCCATAGGAGAAGGTAGAAGTGGGCCTTGAGATCGCCTGCTAGTATGCACTAGAAAAGGAACTTGATTGTATGGTGAAGGAGCTTGGACTGTTGAGTCAAACTGAGCAGCAGTTGGCTTGTTGAGTTAAACTTCCACACTTATCCACCCTTACCGTTCTTATGCATTCAAGTCAGTCACCATCTTCCTCAATTGGGCACTCGATCGGTCTATGAAAACTCTTTATTTGTTGCCCGTTACATCTAACTCTCCATTATTCCTCAACTGCATTTCTCAATGGACAGCAACAGTGGACCATACGATCCCAATCTCAATATACATCAATATGCAAATCCTAAGGAACCCGAACTTTTATCATTCACAAGTCCTCCAGTGCCTCAATACCTCCACATGTTTGGCTTGTTCCTGTTAACTCGGACTACCCTAACTTCTATGGCCCGCCCATTGACTAAAACGTTCTTTCCTGCCCGGAGTATCTCAGTCCTGCCATTTTTGAACCTGACAGTAATACCGATGATAGTTTAAACAACAACAACAACAACATTGACAACAATGCAGAAAAATGCAAATGATTATAACGATAATGCAACACAAACTGTTGGATGTGGCGGGTACTTCAGAGGGTCCAAGTGGAAGAGGTCGGATCATGTTTTACCGGTCCCGTTAGGAAGCTTTGATTGTAGATCCTATAAAGTGGCTAGTGGATTATATTTTACTGATGATCGAGATTTAAAGCGAGGATTTCTATGCATAGACTCCATGGCTTGTACCATCATATAATATTTGAATTCCAAAACGCTGATCCTGCTCTTGCTCAGGAAGTAGAAGTTTTATTTTTGACATGTATGGGCCTCCTATAGAGAAGATAAATGAAAATTTAGCATTTTCCAACATTCAAATTCATCAAAATGGCGAAATTGAGCTGCACGAAACTTTTCTGAACATCTACGTTACAATTTGCGGCTAGGAGTTTCTTTCTCAACTAGACACAGTGATGTCAAACGAACTATGTGAGGAACAAATGGAAGTATGTGATGAACAAACCATACCACCAAATTGGAATAATTTTAACCAAATAAATGGCACACCTTTATGTGATGAACAAATGGTAGTATGTGATGAACAAACGGTACCATCAGGCTGGAATGTAAATTATCAACTTAATCAAAGGTATGAAAGCAGCAGTGGTCAACAATCAATCATGTACATTCTGGAGGCTCCAGCGCCCTTACCAACCAAAACAGTATCCCATCATTTAGTGATCGGTACAGCGCCACAACCCTTAATTCTTGAAGCCCCCTTCCAAATTACAATACATATACATATACATACATACATACATACATACATATATATACACACACATACATATACATATATAAAGGCTATGGGGAAATAGTTTCAATTTTAAATAAGTTTTCTTTTCCTAATTGCTATGGTTGTCCACAGATCTACATAGTTTTGTTGAAATATGAACTTCAACTTGCTTATGCAGAGATGGAAATTTTTAAGAACAATCAATACCCAAGAGGTTTGGTTTTCATGTAGCTAAAAGTTCACATGATATTTTGCCTTAAATTACAAGCTAACTTCAGAAAATTCATTTATAACTTATGAACCTCCCATATGAATCCATATTCTGATTGTCGCTACTTGAACTAAAGAAGTTTATGTGTTATTTTGTTCTGCAGGACGATTTGAAGGAGTGGGTATGCTTTCGAATACAAATTTGTTCACACTTTTTTTGAAGTGTGAACATAACACTTTCCTCCTATTGGAGGAAGTTGGTGAGTCACATATGGAACCCCCTTGAATTCCTTCAATAGGAGCCGAGTGTTTTGTTCACACTCAGAAAAAAGTGTGAACAAAATCACTCTATGTTTCCTGGTCTAAAGTCATTGGGTAGTCCACAAGCTTCAAACCTATTTACCGATATGCAGGTGAGACTAAATGGAAATATCCAACTCAAGCTACATGATATACATTTCCGTCTCAATATTTCAGGTATCTCATCTCTTATCAGTGTATCGTGGTAAACCTTTTATGACACAAAGTATTCCATAGACATCAAATAAATCTTCATTCCTCTCATAATTGTGCAATGCTGAAAAAATACATAAATTATTGATTATTTGTGTCGTTTTTCGGATGAAATATCGATGTCTACAATTATGAAATTCTAGTGCTAGGAAGCGCTAGCGCAAATGCTACTACAATATTGTATGTTGTTTTCAGGAAGTTTAAGTGCAAGATATTTTCAACCCTGCAACGCAGATCAAAATTATATCAGATTACAACGACCATTGGCGTAAATCTACTTGATTATGCCTTCACATATCATGCACAACAAACCTGCAGCCCTTAAAGTCAGAAAGGTAACAATTTATAATGATCCAATAATATGAGTGAACAAAATGTGATTATTATGGTGATATGTCCATAAAGTGTTGTATTTTTCTAAACTGACATTTTGCTTTCTTTTACAGCTATGGTTGGTAATGTGAACATATGTTGGAATTATCCAGACAAGGTATAACAGAGATTGAGATCATGATTGCTGATCAAAAAAGGTATCAGTTTTTAGCCTTTCTGTGGAAGTATATTTTTTTCTACAAAAATTGTTTACATGATCAATTTTTATTATTTGTTGCCAATACATGAACCAACAAAGACATATTCTTCTTAGCGAATTCTAAATATGATTATACGATTTAAAAGTTAATATTATAAATATGTAATAGATTCTATGTACATAGTTAACTTTAGAAAATTACAATGAAATGTCGGAATATAAATAAACAATCAAATCAGAAATCATATTTATAGATAAGGGAATGATTAAATATTGTTCTGAGTCCTTAATAAACAACTACTCTGGCTTATTTTTGGGTTCAAAAGAATAATAAGATAATGATTACTTTATCTTTCAAAGCAACTAAGTTTCTAACAACAACAACAACAACAATAATAATATAATTGAATTAATTGAGTTTTAATAATTCACTAATTTGATACAAATTAACTAAGTTTTGTTAAAATTAACTTTTTAAGTGAACTAAATTTTATAAAAAATAATAATATAACTAATTTAACAAAGTTTATAAATAACATTAATAATAATAATAAAGATGATGAATTAACTATGTTTATAAAAATTAATTAAGTTTATATAATAATAAAAATAATATAATTAAATTAGCTGAGTTTTAATAATAGTAATAGTAACAATTATAATAAATTAACTAAGTTAACCAACTTAATAAAAATTAACTAAGTTTTGTTAAAATTAAACAAGTTTTATAAAATTAACTAAGTTTAAGTAACTAAGTTTTATAAATAATAATAATATAACTAATTTAACAAAGTTTTATAAATAACAATGAAGATGATGATGAATTAACTAAGTTTATACAAGTTAATAAAATTTATAATAATAATAATTGTATATCATGTTAATTAATGTTTATAATAATAATAATTAATTACCTAAGTTAACCAAGTTAATAAAAAGTAACTAAGTTTTGTTAAAATTAACAAGTTTTATAAAATTAACTACATTTAAATTAACTAAATTTTATAAATAATAATATAACTAATTTAAAAAAGTTTTATGAATAATGATGATGATGATGAATTAACTAAGTTTATAAAACATACTTTTGTACAGCTCCTAATTGAACTACCAGAAGCATACTCAGTTGAATCAGTTACTAGGAGCAGATTTAGTTGACTTGATACTTATGCATGGCTCTAAGGATTGGTTGGCAGGTAATATTTTCAATGTCTGATATGATGTTTTGATTTGTTGAGTACATGACACTAACTCATGCTCTGTTAAAGGTACAACAGATATTCAAGGATTACTGCAATTGTCGAACCCGAAGATCTTCTAGCTGCCACTTCCTATCATGGCAGCAACGTTAACTATGCACAGAAACCTTATGCACCATAATTTTGAAAATCAAAAGGAAAAGGGAATTAACCCTACCACCTACTAATTCAATGTTGCTATAAAGGAGAAGATGGAAGGAAAGATATTAATGAATCCAAATGACCCTGAGCAAAACCCAGAATCATTCGAGCAGGAACAACATCCAAAGCAAAAGAATATCAGTATCCATGCACAGTTCAATTATCCTCTAAGATCAAAGCCTTAATGTAATGTAAGTAGAGACAACATATAGCAAAGCAGCAGATTAGAGCACCGGTACATTCCCTATTACTACGTTATATATATGTTTTGTGAGCAAATAAAATTTTGTTTATTTTTTTTGGTTTGAAAGTGAAATTAAAGACAACCATTACATATTTGCATAAATATTTTATTGCTTTGTTGATTTTGATAAATAAAAGGAATGAGATTAGCATACCAAGAATAATACATGTTTTGGCATTTACTTGTTTAAATACTTGCATTTCATTTGATTTTTTAGAACCTGCCTTCTGTTGATATTTACATTACCTATATATAAACGCTATGTAATAATGTTTAGTCATTCTTTTTACGTAATTTGAACATCTAAATTGCATAATATATATATATATATATATATATATATAGTCAAAAAGGATTGATGATGCTAAGATTTGGATAATGGAAGAATAATCTGAGAGCAGAAGGATACACTCATCTATACTATTATATTATTATTGAGTTAGATTTCAAGAGCACACAGACCTCCTTCATATTTTGGAAAATGAACAGTCACATTTTTTAATTTCTTTCTATTCCAAACTTTGAAATGTGATAACTTTTTCTACATTAATTGGATTTAAGAATCAATTTCTCTATTAAATCTCAAATTTAATATGTTATCCAATGATATCCATTATTGATAGCTAAAAATAATTTTTTTTAAAATCATAGTTTTTCGGATTATTCATATTATTAAAGTTATTAAATCTGTTTGACTTTATTTCTTTTAACTAACTATGTCCTTAATTGTTTTGAAAATTTCCAGCCACTGATTCTACATTCACAAATTGTAGTCAAGTCTGGTAAAATCCAACATTATCAAAATACAGCAACAATGTTAGATGAAATTAATAATGGAACCAGAAAGATCAAAAGCATTAAATGCAATTATATGCTTCTTATTATATTGAATTTGCTTTGATTGTAAAAGAAATACAATGATATTCTTCACATTAAAATAATGTTGTTGAATAATGGCTGTTAATTCCAACACTTCAGACATAAAATATATATGCTTTAGATTTAGCATATTTTTCACAAGAATCGTTCAAAGTAGACATAAATCTCTTTATCCTCTAATCTTATCATTCTACAATAATATGATGCTGCATAATGTGTTCCTAGGACTAGTCAGTTATGAGATAATCATCAACACTTGCGTTCTCATGAATCATGTCAACGTTGCTTTTGGCATTTTTGGATCAATGGTCAAGTGTAAACCAAATGTTGTTACCTGCACTGCTCTTAAGACAGTTATTACCGAAACAGCAAATGGAATCAACGACATCAAGTACTAAAGGAAATGCTTGATAAAGGTATCTCGCCAAATGAAGTTACATATAATAAAGCTGATGCATGGAGCAATAGGTGATGCACATAATAAATTTATAGGTGTATAATTTATATGTGTATTGTGTGGAAATGTTATCTTTGAAATCATTTTTTGAAACGGTCCTGACTCGACCTTTGAAAATCGGCACCGAATACGACACTCGTATACAAATGCCGCAGATCCAAACATCGAATCTGGTTCGCCGGAGCTTATAACACATTAAGTATAACAACAGAGCGGAAGAAAAAGAAATGAATATAATTGATATACAACATTCGATACAACAATGATACAATATGAATCAATATCAGAGATACAAGATAACAATGCTACAACGGAATAACAATATGATATAGCAGCGGAAAACAAATAGCCAAGAGATAACTCCAATCCAATGCTCCAAAGCTATAACTCCAAACCACTAGCTTGAACCACCATCACGTTTCACCAAGCTAAGCAAGTCTGAATTCGAAGACTCCAAAGAATACCAGAGAGAAAGCTAAAAGCTACCAAATCGATATCTATCTCTACTATCTGAAAAACCCAACTCTAGACTGCCCGTGTGGAAAATTGTGGGCACCCAGAGTTTAGGAAGGGAACAATAAACTCCGGGTCAGTCATGAGACTGGTATGAGCAAACAAAAACAGTTTATCTTTAAAAACAAACAAAAGAATTTAAATTTGAAATGCGCAATGTTTTTTGGAAAATGAAACTACCATAAGGCCTTCCGCCACACACACCGTGCAAACGCAGAATTGGAGGAGATTTCTCCTTATGATAGTCAAAAATGCTTGATACGCGAAAACCATTTTGGTATTATTATTAGTGCATAGTGGAAAACATTTCGAAAGTATAATATTAATCTTAGCCAGCATACAACATTTCGTCGTATGCCTACTATAGCTACCATGTTCAATAGCAGGTTACTGCCACATCCATGACAGGTTATACAACTAAAACCGTACAAGGCGCGTATTGAAGAATGGATTTCCAACAAATGGTCAGGCTAAGTAACTTCCTGGGCCATATGGGTACACCTCTGGAGGGACGCCCCGAGAACCTAACCGGATCTCTGCCAACACAAGGCCGGATTACCTCTGTAACTAGGTAACTACTACACGAGTATGCCATTCCCCGGTCATAACCGACCTTTATCCGAGCGCTCGATACCAACAACCACAAAGTAATGTATTTGCAGTAACCACATAGGTTAAATATCTGGGCTCCATACCATGATATCACATTTATCTAGAAGGAAATGAACATACCCACAGGGGGCGCTACCACCAATAACCTTGTCGCATTCTTCTTGTTTCGACCATTCCGGGTTGTGAAGTTTGACGAAGTCTCGTCCACAAAGCTACGCTTTTTACAAAGCCATGCTTTGATCAACAAATGATCAGCAGCACTTCGTATGCCACATTACCAAATTGAGAATGTATTACTGGTAACCATCAATTACATAACCTCTAAGCTCGGACGTCTCAGAGAAGGGTGTTAAGCTAAGAGAATAAATCTCCGCTACCAAACAAAAATGTATTTGATAGAAACCGGTTTTACATCTCAAAGTGTAATGTCAGACACACATCCATACAAGTATGTTCTGGGTTCGAACAGAACCGAAGGCACTTCCGAAGGATCCCTTGCAATCCGGGCAACCTCAATCCCGATCGGACTCCCCATCACATATGGAGATCTCTATACCGGAGCAATTCGGTGCAGAGTCATTCGACAGGTTATCCTATCATTCTCAAAGACACCCGATCTTCACTGTCGTCTTCAATTGCTATCCATTTACGACGTATCACATATTCGGAATGGGTTATATGACACAAAGGTCATCTCCCGACTAAACTGAATAGTGAGCGCAATGTTTAAAAACCATGTGGATATGGGATTTCAATTAAGTCACAACTTTTAAAATCCAAACTTTCATTTCAAATGGTTTAACCAAATTACCATTCTCAATCTTTTTAAACAAAAAAATTCATTTTAAAAACCTTTAATGGTTTAAACAAATTTCACATTTAAATCTTTTAAATAAAAGATTCACTTTAACCCCTTTCAATTTTAAACAAGGTTCACCAATCTTTGACAAAGATTCATTCATAGCGTTCAAAACAATTCCCGGTTTCAAATCTTTTATATATATAAGAGATACATCATTTAAAATCCTCTTCAATTTTACAATAGGGTTCAACTGTTTTTCACAAAGATCAAATTTTAGCTTCCAAAACCATTCCATTTCAAATTTGAAATCTTTTCATCATAATTATTATTTGAAACTACTTGTTTCCGTTTCAGAAAACCCAATTCCATTTCTAAAGTTATTTGGATTCAAAATTCAAACTTTAAAACCATTTCAAAATATTAAATTCAAATATCTGTGACTTAACCGATTTCCACGTGAAATCCATATTTGTGTGTGTATGGTGTAGTCCAGGGGTTTAACACAATAGTGTAACATTATTCAATCATCACAGTTCAAAACACATAAATATCGATAAGCGGTATAATCTATAACGCTTATCTTCATTTATAGATTCACAGATAAATGTATCACAGATGAATAAATAAATTACACACAGCTCAATTCACAAAATAGAATATCACAGATCAATCAATTTAAGGCAATTCATACAAGGCAAACATTCATAAGCAAGGTCAAGCATTCAAAAATCATTTATAGGTAGTATTAATTAATTGTTTAATCCTAATTAATTCAATTAATTTCCAATTAAATTAATTACTTATGAATTAATTATTCAATCCTGATTAATTAATTACAAATCATTTGATATAAATTAATTAGTCAATCACCTTAATTAATTACATCAATTAATCACCTCATTATTAATTATTCCTTAATTAGTCCATTATAAATTACATCACTAATTATATTAATTAATGATCTTTAATTATATTTAAATTAAACTACTTTATTTAAATTAATTACATTAAGTAATTAATCGTTAATTAAACACAGTTATTAATCACCCTTGATTAATAACAAAAGTAATTACCTAAATTACTTCATTTGTAAATCATATCCACTAATTACATCCCAGTAATTATCATTTATTACTTCCCTAAGTAATTATCTCCATAAATTTCACTAAGTAATTACACTTATCTAATTACCAAATGATTTTCTTAAATTAATTAAACTAAATTAATTAATTAACTTAAATTAATCACATTACAAAAATTAATTACAATAAGGAATTAATCCCTTAGTTACTTTCATTAAGTAATTACTTTCAAAAATGTATAATTGATTGTCTAAATTAATTAATCTAATTGATTATCAAAATCAATCACATTAATTTAATCACTTAATAATCCGTAGTTAATTATCTTTATTAACTAATAACATTTTTTTAATTACTTTCTTAAAAAAATATCTTAGATGAATTCATTATTAATCATTTCTAATTATAAATTTATCTAAATTCTTTATTTATAAATTACATAAATCAATCTTTAATTAACTTATTAGTTAAATCATTTTATTACCTTAATTATCTCTAAGATAATTAATTTCTTTATTAATGATTTCATTAACATTTAAGTGTATTTTGAACATTAAACTTTAAATTTAAATTCATATTCTATTTTGAATTTAAGATTCAAAATGATTATATATTTAAACATTTACCAAATTTAAATATCCACTTATAATCCTATATAAGAAAAGTTCTAACTAATTTACTTAAATTTTTATTTAAAATTTAAGCTTTAAAATATATTACATTTTATCTTGTAAATTCAAGTTAAAACTATTTATTTAACTCTTCACTCAAAATTAAGAAAACCTTTATAAAAGAATTTTATCAAAAATCAAGTTAAACATTTGTTTGAAAACAAATATACTTTTAAAAGCTATTTAATTTAAACTTGTTTAAACACATTCAGATTTAAAACTAATTTAAATTTCCAGATTTGGATTCAAAGAGACTTGAATCCATATTTTAATTTTGATTTAAACTTCGATTTTAAACTTCGTTTTAAAATCTTGATTTAAAGCTTTAATTTAAAACCCAAATTTCATTTTAAAACTCTAAGATTTAAAAGTTTATTTGAAAACTGAACTTAACTTTGAATTTAAACCAAGTTTAAATTCTATTTTCAAATTTGAAATTAAATTTAAAAACCTGAAAACTATCAGGTTTTCATAAACCTGAAAACCAAACACTTAAATTATTTAAACTTTATTTTATTTCATATTAGGATTCAGAAGTGAATTTGAATCCACATTTCAAACTAGATTTAAACTTTACTAAATCTGGCTCACCAATTTAAATTTCATTTAAATTTACTCTTAAATTTTCAAATTACAGTCAGGTTTTCAAAAACCTGAAACTAGACAACTAACCCGAGGCAATACAAATATGCTTCGAGTCACAACCTCTTCTACTTCGAGTAAATACTCGAATCATTCAAGTAAATCCCAAGACCAACTTCACTGCACAAAACCAAAAGCCATCAGAAAATTGAAATGCACGGTGCACATGCACTGTGGCTTTGGCCAACTCCAGCCACCTTCGACAGCCTTCACACATCGTCGACCATCTCCAGGTATGATCACAATCACCCAAATCCACCACAGCAACTCGAATCAAAATCGAGTTCCCCAGCAAAACCTGGAACTCAAGACAGAAACTCTCCCCAAACCTGTCAACGCGCCGTCCACGACCCTCCGACCACCAGAATCCGTGCAACTCCGGCCAGGACCTCATCTACAACCCAGCTTCCATCTTCCACAATCTCATTACACTCGATCAAGTAGAGAGTCAATGCCGATCGAAAATACCCAATCAAACAATACTAGGGTTCTGAACTAGAATCCACCACCGCACTCTCTACCTTGAATTGATCATCCATCTAGCAATTTTCCACCATTCGTCAGTCATTCCTCCACCTCTAGGAGGAGTCCCGACCCCCATATCCAAATAGATCACTAGAAACACCCATATTTTCATTTTCTGGTGAATCTAGAACTGCACTCTAACTTCTTTACTAAAAACCATAATTTTTGTTTTAAAAATCATAAGTTTGGATGGAGTTGCAGATTTCATGCCTGAAACATTAAATCATGATGTTTGGATTTTCACTTATTTAAAGTTTGGTATGTTATTTTGATTACCAGAGATAATCCATATTTCTTTAACTTAAATATAATTTTTAAAGCTAAAATTGGTGATGAAATACACAAGTTTTACTTAAATTTAAGTTTAAATAGGGACCACATCAAGAGTTGTAGAATTTAAATCAAAAACAAGAATCCTGGAACTATGAGCAGAGAATACCCAGATGAAAACAAAACATACATATCATGCATTCATATATATACAGAGAAAAGCACTAATATATACATGCATTCAAAACATAATAATTCTAGAGATTTTATGCAACCAGATTACTACTTAAGTTTTTAAGATGTGATGTTACTCACCTATATGATTGAAAAACAGAGAACAAATTCAAGGCTAAAATTGCTCACCTGGAATTTAATGTTTGAAGGCAGAGACAAATGCTTGCCTGTACACTTTTTCTCTCTCTTTAATCTTTGATTTTTTTTCCTGCAACTTATTTTATTCGACAGAATTTGTGTTACAGCTTGATTTCAAAATTACAAATTAACCAAACTATAGAGTATAGAGTGTACCTGCTCTTTTCATTATACTTTGATGTTTTCAGGTTTTGAATTGAATCTTGCATGCCTAAGTTTTGAGATGCATTTTCATGCATCAGGTTGAAGTTTTCAGACTTGTGATGTTTTAAACTGAGATGCTTCTTGCCTTTTAATCTTTGCATTGAATCAGTGATGAATTTGTTTTGGTCAGGCATGTTGCATGCTTTCAGGTTGAAAGCTTGAAAATTGCTTGATCCTAATTTTTGTTTTTCTAATTTGTTTTCAGATGTTGAAATTTTTCCAGATTTCCTTTTTGATTTGTGCTTTGTTTCCCAGATTTTCAACTTGCTTTTCTTTGATCTGTTCTTGTTTAAATTTGCTGTTGAATTTACTTTTGAATCTGGTTTGATTCTTTTATTTCAGATTTGAATATGAAAGAAGAATTCTGATATTTACATACACAATTCAATAAAAGAACACACTTTCCACTTGTTGTTTTTATGTTTACACTTGTGATTTATTTTAACACTTGTTAATTGTACAAAGAAAAATCTTTACACTTGTTTGATTATTAAGGAAAAGGTTTACATTTATTAACATAAAGAAATTTGTGTCTAGATCCTTAATTTAAATAAATTTATGTCAAGATCTTTCCTTGAGTTTATTTGCAAATTAAAATTTAAACCTTACTTTATTTAAATTTATAAATTTAGTTCTAAATATTTACATATACAATTTTTAAATTTACAATTCATATTTTCATGTCTTCTTATTTATTTTCAAAAGATAATTTTAATTACTTATACTTATATATATCTTTCACATCAAAATGCACATTTACAAAAATTAGAAAACAAGATTAGTTTCAAATATATAGAATTTTTTAAATTTATGTTTAGTTCTTACCTTTTTTTTAAATACTTTTAAACCCTTAATTATTCATATTTTATAACCTCTATAACCTTTAACTAGCAATTCAAAATATCTATTTAAAATAAATTTGGAAAACAAATCTTTATAAATTGAAAATATAATGTTTTCAAACCCAATATATTTATAAGTTTTTTTTTAATTTTTGAATTTTAATTCCAAGATCTAATTTAACTAAATTTATAAATATAAATAAATAACAGAACCTATTTTTTTATAAATCTTAAAACTTTAAAATTCTATTTATAATCTAAAATATTTATTTATCCCAGAAATTTCTAATTAATTCATAAATAGATTCACAGTTTAATTTCAAAAATTAAATTAATTATCAAATTATCTTGGATAAAATTCAGGGATGTTACAGATTCCCCCCTTAAGAAAATTTCGTCCTCGAAATTTGTAAGGGAGACAACAAAAGATGGATACACAAAGATAGAAAATCGACTCATAAATCAAGACGATTATCTATTCTGCATTTGGCTTACCAAATCAAAATATCAATAATGGATACAAGAACGAATCAAGATACTCAGGTCACCAGAACTATGAATATACAGGAGTATTGATTAGTTTAAAAGACAACTAACCACTCGTAGAATATATCTGGACCCAACAGAATAAATAGATATATGTATACAATCCCAAAATTTGTTAGTTTAAACAACCAAAATATACCTATCGACCATAGCAACCAAAGAAAACAATTCATCCAAACAAACAATTCTGACCCATTTGGAGTTTGTGTCCCATGCAAATATATTAAAGCTTCTTCCTGGAGCTGCCAGGAATCATCAAAGAATTGAAAAGATGAATCAAAGGAGATTGATAGAGAAAGATTGTTTCCACTGTTGCAGGTTACTGACCATTTGTAGTAGTACTCCCCTGTCCCGTATCTCGTCCTCTTCTTGCACTCATACTCACTATCAGTGGATAGTAAGAGAATTTACTGAGGCGTTCGAACGGATATCTTAGGGATTACTCATTCTAGGGTATACTTCACCCTATCTCTAATGAGTTACCTAATGTGTTAAACTCCTGACCTAAAGTTTTAACCTTCAGCTCTGATACCAAAATGAAACGGTCCTGACTCGACCTTCAAAAATTAGCACCGAATACGATACTCATATTCAAATGCCGCAGATCCAAACGTCGAATCTGGTTCGCCGGAGCTTATAACACATTAAGTATAACAACACAGCGAAAGAAAAAGAAATGAATATCCTAAATATCAAACATTCGATACAACAATGATACAATATGAATCAATATCAGAGATACAAGATAACAACGCTACAGCGGAATAACAATATGATATAGCAGCGGAAAACAAATAGCCAAGAGATAACTCCAATCCAATGCTCCAAAGCTATAACTCCAAACCACTAGCTTGAACCACCATCACGTTTCACCAAGCTGAGCAAGTCCGAATCCGAAAACGAATACCAGAGAGAAAGCTAAAAGCTACCAAATCGATATCTATCTCTACTATCTGAAAAACCCAACTCTAGACTGCCCGTATGGAAAATTGTGGGCACCCAGAGTTTAGGAAGGGAACAATAAACTCCGGGTCAATCATGAGACTGGTATGAGCAAACAAAAACAGTTTATCTTTAAAAACAAACAAAAGAATTTAAATTTGAAATCCGCAATGCTTTTTGGAAAATGAAACTACCATAAGGCCTCCCGCCACACACACCATGCAAACGCAGAATTGGAGGAGATTTCTTCTTATGATAGTAAAAAATGCTTGATACGCGAAAACCATTTTGGTATTATTATTAGTGCATAGTGGAAAACATTTCGAAAGTATAATATTAATCTTAGCCAGCATACAACATTTCGTCGTATGCCTACTATAGCTACCATGTTCAATAGCAGGTTACCGCCACATTCCATGGAAGGTTATACAACTAAAACCGTACAAGGCGCATATTGAAGAATGGATTTCCAACAAATGGTCAGGCTAAGGAACTTTTTGGGCCACATGGGTACGCCTCTGGAGGGACTCCTCGAGAACCTAACCGGATCTCTGCCAACACAAGGCTGGATTACCTCTGTAACTAGGTAACTACTACACGAGTATGTCATCCCCCGGTCGTAACCAACCTTTATCCGAGTGCTCGATACATACAACCACAAAGTAATGTATTTGCAGTAACCACATAGGTTAAATATCTGGGCTCCATACCATGATATCACCTCTATCCAGAAGGAAATGAACATACCCTCAGGGGGAACTACCCTCAAATAACCTTGCCGCAATCTTCCTGTTTCGACCATTCCGGGTTGTGAAGTTTAACGAAGTCTCGTCTTCCGGGTTGTGAAGTTTGACGAAGTCTCGTCCACAAAGCTACGCTTTTTACAAAGCCATGCTTTGATCAACAAATGATCAACAACACTTCATATGCCACATTACCAAATTGGGAATGTATTACTGGTAACCATCAAGTA
Organism: Allium cepa; assembly: GCA_030765085.1. Taxonomy (NCBI): domain Eukaryota; kingdom Viridiplantae; phylum Streptophyta; class Magnoliopsida; order Asparagales; family Amaryllidaceae; genus Allium; species Allium cepa. Next base: position 554,346,212 of record CM060931.1, on the reverse strand, counting down.
CATAACCTCTGAGCTCGTATGTCTCAAAGAAGGGTGTTAAGCTAAGAGAATAAATCTCCGCCACCAAATAGAAATGTATTTGATAGAAACCGGTTTTACATCTCAAAGTGTAATGTCAGACACACATCCATACAAGTATGTTCGGGGTTCAAACAGAACCGAAGGCACTTCCGAAGAAGCCCTTGCAATCCGGGCATCCTCAATCCCGATCGGACTCCCCATCACATATGGAGATCTCTATACCGGAGCAACTAAGTTCAGAGTCATTCGACAGGTTATCCTTTCGTTCTCAAAGACACCCGGTCTTCACCACCGTCTTCAATTGCTATCCATTTACGACGTATCACATATTCATAATGGGTTATATGACACAAAGGTCCTCTCCCGGCTAAACTGAATAGTGAGCGCAATATTTAAAAACCATATGGATATGGGATTTCAGTTAAGTCACAACTCTTAAAATCCAAACTTTCTTTTCAAATGGTTTAAACCAAATTACCATTCTCAATCTTTTTAAACAAAAAGATTCATTTTAAAAACCTTCAACGGTTTAAACAAATTTCACATTTAAATCTTTTAAACAAAAGATTCACTTTAAGACCCCTTTCAATTTTAAGCAAGGTTCACCAATCTTTGACAAAGATTCATTCATAGCTTTCAAAACGATTCCCGGTTTCAAATATTTTATATATATAAAAGATACATCATTTAAAATCCTCTTCAATTTTACAATAGGGTTCAACTGTTTTTCACAAAGATCAAATTTTAGCTTCCAAAACCATTCAATTTCAAATTTGAAATCTTTTCATCATAATTATTATTTCAAACTACTTGTTTCCGTTTCAGAAAACCCAATTCCATTTCTAAAGTTATTTGGATTCGAAATTCAAACTTTAAAACCATTTGAAAATATTAAATTCAAATATCCGTGACTTAACCGATTTCCACGTGAAATCCATATTTGTGTGTATGGTGTAGTCCAGGGGTTTAACACAATAGTGTTATATTATTCAATCATCACAGATCAAAACACAGAAATATCGATAAGCGGTATAACCGATAACGCTTATCTTCATCTACAGATTCACAGATAAATGTATCATAGATGAATAAATAAATTATACACAGCTCAATTCACAAAATAGAATATCACAGATCACTCAATTCAAGGCAATTCATACAAGGCAAACATTCATAAGCAAGGTCAAGCATTCAAAAATCATTTATAGGTAGTATTAATTGTTTAATCCTAATTAATTCAATTAATTTCCAATTAAATTAATTACTTATGAATTAATTATTCAATCCTGATTAATTAATTACAAATCATTTGATATAAATTAATTAATCAATCACCTTAATTAATTACATCAATTAATCACCTCATTATTAATTATTCCTTAATTAGTCCATTATAAATTACATCATTAATTATATTAATTAATGATCTCAAATTATATTTAAATTAAACTACTTTATTTAAATTAATTACATTAAGTAATTAATCTTTAATTAAACACAGTTATTAATCACCCTTGATTAATAACAAAAGTAATTACCTAAATTACTTCATTTGTAAATCATATCCACTAATTACATCCCAGTAATTATCATTTATTACTTCCCTAAGTAATTATCTCCATAAATTTCACTAAGTAATTACACTTATCTAATTACCAAATGATTTTCTTAAATTAATTAAACTAAATTAATTAATTAACTTAAATTAATCACATTACAAAAATTAATTACAATAAGGAATTAATCCCTTAATTACTTTCATTAAGTAATTACTTTCAAAAATGTATAATTGATTATCTAAATTAATTAATCTAATTGATTATCAAAATCAATCACATTAATTTAATCACTTAATAATCCGTAGTTAATTATCTTTATTAACTAATAACATTTTTTTAATTACTTTCTTAAAAAAAATATCTTAGATTAATTCATTATTAATCATTTCTAATTATAAATTTATCTAAATTCTTTATTTATAAATTACATAAATCAATCTTTAATTAACTTATTGATTAAATCATTTTATTACCTTAATTATCTCTAAGATGATTAATTTTTTTATTAATGATTTCATTAGCATTTAAGTGTATTTTGAATATTACACTTTAAATTTAAATTCAAATTCTATTTTGAATTTAAGATTCAAAATGATTATATATTTAAACATTTACCAAATTTAAATATCCACTTATAACCCTATATAAGAAAAGTTCTAACTAATTTACTTAAATTTTTATTTAAAATTTAAGCTTTAAAATATATTACATTTTATCTTGTAAATTCAAGTTAAAACAATTTATTTAACTCTTCACTTAAAATTAAGAAAACCTTTATAAAAGAATTTTATCAAAAATCAAGTTAAACATTTGTTTGAAAACAAATATACTTTTAAAAGCTATTTAATTTAAACTTATTTAAACACGTTCAGATTTAAAACTAATTTAAATTTCCAGATTTGGATTCAAAGAGACTTGAATCCATATTTTAATTTTGATTTAAACTTTGATTTAAACATTGATTTTAAACTTTGTTTTAAAATCTTGATTTAAAGCTTTAATTTAAAACCCAAATTTCATTTTAAAACTTTAAGATTTAAAAGTTTATTTGAAAACTGAACTTAACTTTGAATTTAAACCCAGTTTAAATTCTGTTTTCAGATTTTAAATTAAATTTGAAAATTTGAAAACTGTCAGGTTTTCATAAACCTGAAAACCAAACACTTAAATTATTTAAACTTTATTTTATTTCATATTAGGATTCAAAAGTGAATTTGAATCCACATTTCAAACTAGATTTAGACTTTACTAAATCTGGCCCACCAATTTAAATTTCATTTAAATTTACTCTTAAAATTTCAAATTACAGTTAGGTTTTCAAAAACCTGAAACCAGAAAACTAACCCAAGGCAATACAAATATGTTTCGAGTCATAACCTCTTCTACTTCGAGTAAATACTTGAATCATTCGAGTAAATCCCAAGACCAACTTCACTGCACAAAACCAAAATCATCAGAAAATTGAAATGCACGGTGCACATGCACCGTGGCTCTAGCCAACTTCGGCCACCTTCGACAACCTTCACACATCGCCGACCATCTCCAGGTATGATACAAATCACCCAAATCCACCACAACAACTCGAATCAAAATCGAGTTCCCCAGCAAAACCTGGAACTCGAGACAGAAACTCACCCCAAACTTGTCAACGCGCCATCCACGACCCTCCGACCACCAGAATCCGTGCAACTCCGGCCAAGACCTCGTCTACAACCCAGCTTCCATCTTCCACAATCTCATTACACTCGATCAAGTAGAGAGTCAATGCCGATCGAAAATGCCCAATCAAACAAAACTAGGGTTCTGAACTAGAATCCACCACCGCGCTCTCTACCTTGAATTGATCATCCTAGCAATTTTCCACCATTCGCCAGTCATTCCTCCACCTCTAGGAGGAGTCTCGACCCCCATATCCAAATAGATCACCAGAAACACCCAGATTTTCATTTTCTGGTGAATCTAGAACTGCACTCTAACCTCTTTACTAAAAACCATAATTTTTGTTTTAAAAATCATAAGTTTGGATGGAGTTTCAGATTGCATGCCTGAAACATTAAATCATGATGTTTGGATTTTCACTTATTTAAAGTTTGGTCTGTTATTTTGATTACCAGAGACAATCCATATTTCTTTAACTAAATATAATTTTTAGAACTAAAATTTGTGATGAAATACACAAGATTTACTTAAAACTTAAGTTTAAATAGGGACCACATCAAGAGATATAGAATTTAAATCAAAAACAAGAATCCTGGAACTATGAGCAGAGAGTACCCAGATGAAAACAAAACATACATATCATACATTCATATATATATATATATATATATATATATATATATATATATATATATATATATATATATAGAGAGAGAGAAAAGCACTAATATATACATGCATTCAAAACATAATAATTCCAGAGATTTCATGTAACCAGATTACTACTTAAGTTTTTAAGATGTGATGTTACTCATCAATATGATTGAAAGACAGAGAACAAATTCAAGGCTAAAATTGCTCACCTGGAATTTAATGTGAAGGCAGAGACAAATGCTTGCCTGTACACATTTTTTCTCTCTTTAATCTTTGATTTTTTTTCCTGCAACTTATTTTATTTGACAGAATTTGTGTTACAACTTGATTTCAAAATTACAAATTAACCAAATTATAGAGTATAGAGTTTACCTGCTCTTTTCATTATACTTTGATGTTTTCAGGTTTTGAATTTTCTTGCATGCCTAAGTTTTGAGATGCATTTTCATGCAAAGTTTTCAGACTTGTGATGTTTTAAACTGAGATGTTTCTTGCCTTTTAATCTTTGCATTGAATCAGTGATGAAATTTTTTTGGTCAGGCATGTTGCATGCTTCCAGATTGAAAGATTGAAAATTGCTTGATCCTAATTTCTGTTTTTCTAATTTGTTTTTAGATGTTGAAATTTTTCCAGATTTCCTTTTGGTTTGTGCTTTGTTTCCCAAATTTTCAACTTGCTTTCTTTGATCTGTTCTTGTTTAAATTTGCTGTTGAATTTACTTTTGAATCTGGTTTGTTTCTTTTATTTCAGATTTGAATATGAAAGAAGAATTTTTATATTTACTTACACAATTCATTAAAAGAATACACTTGCCACTTGTTGTTTTTATGTTAATTTATTTTAACACTTGTTAATTGTATAAAGAAAAATCTTTACACTTGTCTAATTATTAAGGAAAAGGTTTACATTTGTTAACATAAAGAAATTTGTGTCTAAATCCTTAATTTAAATAAATTTATGTCGAGACCTTTCCTTGAGTTTATTTGCAAATTAAAATTTAAACCTTACTTCATTTAAATTTATAAATTTAGTTATAAATATTTACATATACAATTTTTAAATTTACAAATCATATTTTCATGTTTTCTTATTTATTTTCAAAAGATAATTTTAATTATTTATACTTATATATATCTTTCACATCAAAATGCACATTTACAAAAATTAGAAAACAAGATTAGTTTCAAATATATAGAACTTTTTTAAATTTATGTTTAGTTCTTACTTTTTTTAAATACTTTTAAACCCTTAATTATTCATATTTTATAACCTCTATAACCTTTGACTAGCAATTCAAAATATCTATTTAAAATAAATTTGGAAAACAAATCTTTATAAATTGAAAATATGATGTTTTCAAACCCAATATATTTATAAGATTTTTTTTTTAATTTTTGAATTTTAATTCCAAGATTTAATTTAAACTAAATTTATAAATATAAATAAATAACAGAACCTATTTTTTTTATAAATCTTAAAACTTAAAATTCTATTTATAATCTAAAATATTTATTTATCCCAGAAATTTCTAATTAATTCACAAATGGATTAACAATTTAATTTCAAAAATTAAATTAATTATCAAATTATCTTGAATAAAATTCAGGGATGTTACATTTTTGCTCGATATTTTGCAATTGTTTATCAAGCACAGTACTATCTGCATTACTGTTTTCAAAATTTATACACAAGTTTTAGACAAAATGCAAACTTATTTGAAAATTGATAAAAAAGATCACTATTTCTTAATCAATGAACCATATAAATCATTTAAACATGTTACGATGATAAGAGGTTGAGTGCAGTCGGTATGCGAATCACGGATTCACACAAGTATATTCCAAAAAGTAAGAGATGATAGGAAAGTTGGTGCACCATGTGGCAAAGAGTAATGGGGATTTGATATTGGAGTTACTCTTGCCATTGCATGGAGGTACCTGTTTCAACTAATGAATATGAAAAATCATATACATACATGTGTGTGTAGTGATTGTGGTATTTCTCAATACATTCCAACTCTCAGTTTCGATGCATTACAGAAAAGAGATATACAAATTATGGTTAGGTATAGAATTACCAAACAGAGTGGGGGTATCAATGCAAATACAAATATATCTGTTAAGTTATAGTAATTAAAATTTGTTATTTTTCTTATGGTGATTGGTACGTATTATATGATTGAGGATATTTTGCTTTTTGGAATCCTGGCAGGTATAATAAGAATGTAATAGTTCAATGCTTATGGTGATAATATGTGTATGCTTATACAACTATTTTCTAGCTTGATGTGGTATTTATTATTTTTCCTATTCTCACACTGGTTATTCGGTGCTTAGTAGTATTTTTGGTGCATAGATGCATATATGTTGATATATGAGTTGAACAGTGGGTCAACTCTAATTTTAGTCTAAAGCTTGACACTAGTATTAGACCAATTGTATGTATGTATGTACGTACGTATGTATAAATTAATGGCGGGAAGATTTGTGCATAAGAACACTAAATTCACTGTCATTATGCTAGTGGTCCTCTATCTGTATATTAAAAAACTAGTTAAGGGATGTCTGCCTTAAATGTATATCGGGGTAGTTTAATGGATGTTTCAAGCTGTCATTGTGGTTCTAATTCTACATCACCCTCTCTAAAACTTGATGCTCCAACAAGTTTGACATCCGCATACACACACATCCACATGCATGTACATATATAGTTATTTCTTGGACTGTAGCATGTATAAAATGCATATGCTGTTTTATGTATCATCATATTCTAAGATATTACCAAATAAAAGAATGTCTTCCTCCATAAATGTTGGGAACTCCATTACTAACCGATCTCACTTTCCAGGTTCTTTATCGTGGGGGAGAAAATAGAGCTTCTTGAGACAAAACCGAGAATTTTTGCTCTTAGATTTGTATTACGTTTTGTTTATGGCTTATAACTGAAAATAAGAAATTCAAATTTACAATCATCAGTATGAATGGAGCTTTCTATTTACTGATCTGCAGGAAATGAACTTGCATGAACGAACTCCAAAAACTATTTTGATAAAACATATTGCTTAAAGTACATGCTTGTAAAAACTCTGTGAACTTTATGTGCTGGTGCAAGATTTTAGGCGGTAGGGAATGAAAATGAGGAGAAAGATGTGGTCCTAAAATATAAAGATAAAACTCGTAGTGTTGGGCATAATCATTGCCTTAATCCTCATCATTATCGTGTCCATGTCACATCGATTCAAATGCTAGGTTCTTTGATCACCATGAGTGCTTCATTGTCCGATACATTGATTTTCTAGGTTGTGGTATATCTTTTGTTGTTAATCGTGGATTGGCTTAACCCTTCTATGATTTTGAATTTATGAAATTTTGATCAGTCCCTCTTCTTTCCCCTGTTTCTCTGTCTGTGTTTTGGACAGGATTTTATTGTTAATGACTTAATGTATAGCGTGAAAACAGTATGCGTTTTTTAACAAAATTACTCTATTTTTGATCAATTATATAGTATCGGAAAATGGTTCTTCCTCATTAAATACTTCACTTTCGATAGGATACAAGCAGTTTTTTATTTTTTATTTATCTGTAAATGAGTATACATAGCTTATGCTGACATCTGCGTTCAAGAATGTATTGATTTTTTTCTAACAGAACTTCGTTTAAAACATTAATATGCAGTTAACATTAAAATAATGAAATGCAGACAATAATATGCAGGTGGCATCAAAATGCGGGCTGAAAGAGATCAATTCAAATTATAATAAGTTACGACTGAAGTAGAAAATGACTTGAAACACATGTTGAACTTGCGATAAAGTTGAGATGATAATAGCAGTTTGTTGGTATAGATCAAGAGTGTGAGTCACGATAGCCAGGCTTATGCGGTATATGTGGGGAGTTTGTAAACTTGCAGCAGTGTGGCATTTAGTTGATGACAGACGATGTGAACATGTTGCAGTTGGATGGGGAGGTGAAATTTGTGAAGCACACAAGAGGTATGATAGATCGGATCAAGGTAATTAATCAAAATGTCCATTTATCATATGCACTTTTGGTATTTTCGCATGCGTTGAATAATAGTTATTCAACGATCATTTCCAGGGTTCCCAATAGTCATATTATACTACCAAGATTAGGTGACTTAGTTCCAATTCCTAAACAGAGTTAACTGAGTTTTTTTAAAAATTAACAAGTTTATAGTGATGATGATGATGATACCAATAAATATAGTTTGATAAAAATTAATTAAACTAATAACAACAATAATAATGAATCGAGTTTAAAAAAATTAAACAATTTAACTAAGTTATATAATGATTAACTAAGTTAACGTAGTTTCTTAAAAATTAACAATTTTATGCCAAAAGGATGCGAAAATTATTTCAAAAGCAATGTTGTGTTCTTGCACTACTGGTACTAAATCAATGTTGCTTCTAGGACTATTGAGATTCGATGAAGTGGGCAGTTTCTCTTCAGGCCATGTTGCTGATGTCACTCTAGTAGCAAAAGGATTCATGATTCTAGAACTACTGAGATTCATCTAGAGTACACTGAATCTTCACACGAGTTGCTTTTTTATATGTGCATCTCATATAGTCTAGTAAGCTTCTTTATATGTGCAGTCAAACTAAGTTTATAATAATAATAATAATAATAATAATAGTAGTAATAATAGTAATGATAAACTATAATTAGACAAAAAATAACTAAGTTTATAATAATAATAATAATAATAATAATAATAATAATAACAATAACAATAAATTAACTAAATCAACTATGTTTTATAATTAATAACAATAATAACAAAAACTAAGTATATAAAAATTAACCAAGTTAACTAAGTATTATCGAAATTAAATAAGTTATAAAAATTAACTAAGTTTATATTAGTAATAATAAATAAACTAATTTTACAATAATAATAATAAATTAACTAAATTTATGAAAAATTTATAAGTTTAAGATAATTTATAAATAACTATGTTAATTAAGTTTAATTTCGAGATAATTAATGTAACGACCCACTATTTTGTACCATTCGAATTCGACAAAACTTAAAAATTGTCGAGCTGGAATAGTTCAAAACAATAGGTTGTAAATATAGCTAAGGAACAAATGAAACCAAATACACAGAATCACAGACACAGATATCAGAATCTCACAGCGGAACATAAAATAACACAGTGGTTCATGAATCCACTGAAAACTTTTACCAAATAGAAATACGTTGTTCATAAACTTCAATACAATTTTAAGCCATAAGCAAATATAAAGTCTTCAAATGTCTTGAATTACAAAATAGATAAAGCTGAAAAAGCTTCCAATTAGCAAGAGAGATCTATGAGTGGTCCTAGCTCCGGAAAGAAAGCTGAAGCTGCAACTCAGGCTGACCCGAGCGTACAATAAAACAAAACACTCGAGTCAGGACATACATACTTATATAATGTAAGCTAAATCAAGTGTACTGTAATAAAGAGCAAGTAACTTAAAGGATGCTTGGGATCGCCCATCCTCTAAGGATCCGTTAAACTATTTACTATGTAGTATATTGCGCTATTATAATAGTGTCTATAGTAAAGTAAACATACTTTTAAATAGCGTTAAGGAGTGACCCAATATTCCCCTTAACACAAATAATGCCAATAGTCTATACAGTACCGTAATACCTCCTGATCGGGAGGCTACCAGAGGATACTCCATAGGTACGACACAAATAGAAACTCGTAGGAGGCTCGCTAGGGTAGGTGACACGGCACAACTAGGCAATGCCAGGGTAGATATACCAATTGCTATCCGGACCGGTGGAAACGCGTAGCCGCAGTTACCGCCCACCTCGAACAACACTCCCAAATCAAAGGTGCGCACCAAACAATCACAAGAGTAATAGAATGGCATACAAAGAAGTGCGTTCGATCAGAGGAGCTACCTCATTAATCCGAGAATCGCTCCTGTTTTAGCCACCTTATGCCAACTCACGGGAGTCGGGTCCACGTATATACCTTTCAAGAAACCGTCACCACCAACCTACTTCATTCTGGAATCTCCACCGCGTACACGGTTAGTCAAAGTGGTTTTCGGTATCGACAGAGAGTATGCCCATATCCGATCCCGGTCTCTTTGCCAACCAAACGTTATTATAACCCGTGGTTATAGTTTGAAAAATGGTATTTTTATATTTTTCAAATCAATATATATATTTCAAATACCTTTAATTTCAAATCCTTGATTTAAAACATTTCCTTTGAAGATATACCATTTCAATTTATTCAATTAAATCTGGAATTTATTTCTTTTATCAAAAGAATAGAAATCAATTTTCTTCTTTTAAATCTTTCCAAACTCAATTTCTTACTTTATTAGCAATTTCATATTTAAATTCCAAATCTTAACGTATTCCCAAAATAGAGATGAAATTTTAAATAAATAAATTTTAAATCAATTTCACTTCTACAGCATCTAGGAAATGCTATCTAAAGTATGGGTTTAAAATAGTCAAGTTTCAAAAGACAGCAATTAAATGCTGTAGTAGACTTTTAGCTAAACATCAAATTTCAAATATAACTTATTATTTATTATTTCTGTATTGAAATCTTTACCTTTCCAAAAATATAGAATTTCTAAACAAGTTATATTCCAAAATTTTAACTCAACATTTATTTATTTAACCCCTTTTAAATCATTGTAAATCTCATAAAAATCCTTTATATAATTTAAATTAGAATATCATCAAATTTCTAAATTTAAATAATTTAAAATAATTTCAGAAAATAATATATAAACCACGGGCCTGTATAAGATTTTCTAGCCTAGGTCAAGTGAAACGGATTTATATCATTTCAATCCGATATTTACACAACTCCGGGTTCTATCATTTCGAACCCGCAATCCCAAGACAATTTACAGCAGTTAACAGAACAAGTGAACAATAATAATCAATTAGGCCTATCATTTCAGCCCATACCATCTATAATAACAGGGAACTTGCAGTGGTGATTTAAGCAGTAAATAAACAATAACATAACTGCAGAAATAATATAACAGATAATACTGATGAGGTGTCAATTTAAATGGGGTCCATCATTCTATATTACATTACAGACAGATAATAGTGAAATACAATTTTACACATACACTTGCAATAATTTACCAAATATAAATACGTATGTCTGGTGAGAAATACTCACCTGAATTTTTGCAGAAAATTTTGAATTTCAAAAATGACAGTTCACCGGTACAGACCGACAGAGGGTAACGATAAAGATTCTCGGACGTCGCCTAGATTCAAATCTAGAAAAATTCAAATATTGAAACGCGACTTAAGAATTTATGGTCAAGGAAAATTAAGAATAGAACAAGAATATGTTTGCTTTGCTCGACCACTTCACCGTGTAACGTGACCAAAACATACCCAAAACTGTGAACCGTGCTAAAATTTTACGACCAAAATTTTTCCTAAACAACTACGGCAAAGTTGAACACGAATACACGTGCACCAAATTTTCTTCATGAACGTGATATGGATATATGCACGTACGTGCACCACTCTATATTCATGCACACGGCCAAAATTTTGTGCAGCCTTCCCTTCCCATCTTTTCAGTTTTCTTTTTCTTTTCTTCTTTTTTTTTTCTTTTTTTCTTTTTTTCTTTTTTTCTTTTTTTCTTTTTTTCTTTTTCTTTTTTCTTTTTTTTTTCAAAGCTTCGCACTTATTCAATTTCAAGTACCTCCCAACTCCTCTGTAACAGGTATCCACTAAACTCATTTACCCGAGCCAAAACCCACCTACTTCGAGTCTTCCCCACGTCTCAAGCTCACATGCTTCGAGCCAATACTGAAATTTCTTCGAAAAAATGCAAAGAAACTTCCAGCCATCTCTTTTTCAAAAATTATTGGAAACACAAATCTCACACTCACTGACCCCTATTTCCTAGTAGCATCAACATTTCACTTCAGTTATGCATCAATACTCCTGTCCAGATCTTCAATCTCAGAAAAGAAAAAAATAAAATAAAATAAAGAACATGACTCCTCTCCCCTACAAACAGACAACCCCTTTCTTATATAAAGGCAACTGAAAGACTCCCCTAAACCCAACATAAATGTATGCAGACTACTCAACACAAATGCAAGTTAACTCCCTTAAAGAATATAATATATATAATATAATATAAAAAAATGTAATTTTTTTTTCCACTACTAACTAAATCAAATCCTGGAAAATCTTAAACAAATCAACCAAAGTCCTTCCCATACATTAAATATCATATCCAGGTTCTTGGCTAAAACTCACTAGCCTACAACTACAAAATGCATGCAAAACTCAACCTATATCTACACTCATCTTTATATCAGTGTTACTTCACCCCACATCCCTCAACATGAAAAGGCCTACTGATCACTATATGCAGTTTGAAAATCAACAGGTTCAATACAAGGCTATTTCTTATATTGTCACTGAATCTAAACTTCCTAAATGCAACTTATCACTATTGTATAAAATTTCAACCATTCCTCATAACACTCAGTTTCTCCCACCAATCTACTGCTTCACCCTCTGATATGCACAAGACTAGCCTATATCTCAGCATAGGGATGAATGTACAGACATCTTATGCATGGCATAACAATGGAAATGGCCGAGCAAGGCACAGGTAGGACAAAATTTCGAGAAAGAGAAAGGGAGAAAAAATATCTGAACCGAAAGAAAAGAACAATACTATAACTATTTACCTGATAGATTCACGAGAAGGAGCAGAGAATTGGATCGATGCAGAGAACAAATGGGTAGAGGGGAATGAGTTTTATAGGCAGATGAGAAAAATAACGTGTCAGTTTCTATTGATATAAATGCTATTGATATGGACGAGAATTCTTCCCATCAGTTACAAAAGAATATTGCAAGCATTGATCTTCTGGCATGATTAATGGAAGGCAGGCATAAAGAGAAGGCCGAGAGGATTTTATTTTTTTTTGAAAACTTGTTGATGTTTATAAACTAGATTTTATTTCCTGCGTGAGTTACGTACTTGATTCAAGGATTTGAATTGATATATAACTGATGAGAACAGAGGCTAAAGGAAGAGAAATGGTGTGTATGGTTTCAAGCTTTAATTGCATGCATTTAAGTAAAAAGGAAATCATCAGAGAGAATAAGGTTTTTAATGTTACCCTATAATTAAGTTTGTGTGATGAAGGCAGGGTTAATACACACATTCTTATAAATTAAAACTTGCGTGATTATAGGTTGATAATTGATGAGATAGAGGCAGAGGAAAGGAATTGATGTGCATGTTGATTTCTTTAAAGTGACAGTTAGGTTTCACACGTCTAGCTTAAATTTTGTACGTTACTACTTGTTGAATTTATTTCAGTTTTATGTATTTTGATTTGATATTTTTCTAGTTTGATATCAAAATGAAAAGGCAAATTTATGTAGGCAGTTGAAATGGAAACGTATACAATATGTGTAAAGTCAAATTGTCAATTAAAACAAGGTAACATTTGCTTTTTAAAACACTGACTGATATTTTTCTTCAAAAATATATGAAAATATGATTTTTACACTACGTTAAACAGACGCAAACTAAAACATCAAAAATTTGTGTGAAAATATCGTTTTGAAAACACACGTTTTATTACGTCACTTATACCCTATAATTGACGCGTCTTCCAAACGCGAAATTTAACAGTTCAAAAATAGCTTAAAATTTTACAGTTATTATTTAATTTTATTGGCATACAAAATTTTATAAAATATATCTCCAAATCAAATATTTAACCATATTGTTAAACCTAATCTATAAGAATATTATTTCAAATTTGAATAATTAAAATAAAATAAATTGTTAAAACTAGGGTTGTTACACAAGCTATTAAATAAAGATGTACATAAGAAATATTTAATAGATAAAATAAGATCTAGAAAAATAAAGAAATAAATGTCAAGAGATAGACATAGGAAAATAATAAAGAGGCTAGGCAAATAAAAAGTAAGAATTAAGGAGAGAGAAAACTTATATATAATTTATTTTTAAACGCAAATGAAAATGAGAAGTGGGAAATAAATCTTTTTATTTGAATGGCGAAAAGAAATACACAGTTATAAATGAGGTGGATAAAATATTTCTCACGGTCAGGTATGTTAAGATTTCAAACTTGCCCAATTGATTGATAAAAGCAGGGAGTTTCTTACGTAAATGTTGGCAAGCATTAAATGTTGATTGAACCAAAGAACGGCAAGAAATTTGATTGAATGTTTCATAGATGCATGCTTTATTTCCAGACATACAAAACTTTTGATTTCAACATTTGTTACCACTAAACAGTTGCGTGATTTTAGGAATAACGGTAAACAAATAAATTGGCTTTGAACTGAACATGCAACAAGTATTAAATCTCTTTGGACATTTCAAAGCATGCGTTGATATCCCTTCCAGCTTCTTTATATGTGTGATTGAAGATTTAGGCAGATAAGGTTTCGTGATCAGAGGAATGGCAAAATATGAACCGTTCCAATTATATGAGAATTGATATATATATATATATTTTTTTTTAGTTTGATTAATTAAATGACGGCAAGAATTTTTCAAAGCTTTTGGAAATGGAAACGTATATACACCTTTTATTTAAAACCAAAACTGTCAGTTACAACCAAAAGTAACGTTCGTCTTAAAAATCACTAACTGATGTTTTAATCCATAAAGGTGTTTATATATGATTTTAAAAGTACGTCAAACTGACGTAATACAAAACATCAAAAATATATATATAAAATAACGTTTTAAATTTTATACGTTTTATTACATTACTTACCATAAATTTTACGCGTCCTTTTAAACGCGATATTTAACAGTTTATAAATACACTAAATTCTTCAAAATTAATACTTAACTAAAATTCAAATTGGTTTACATTCTTCATATCTTATATATATATACGGTACTTATTCCCTAAATTTACGCGCCCTTTTTAACGCGTAATTACCCAGTTCATTTATATACAAAAAAAATTAGAAATTCTGACCATGCCGAGACTCGAACTCGTGACCTGTCGTGAATAGCCCAGATGTCTTAACCACCTAAGCTATAAATGTTTTCTTAATTAAAACTTGATTTTTCCAGAGATCTTATTAGTTAATCTAAAATTTATTTTTCACTTTAAATAAACCCCAAGGTTTTTTTTAAAAAAATACAAGTGAAAAATACTTGTAAAAAAAATTGGGCTATTACACTCTCCCCCACTCAGAACTTTTCGTCCTCGAAAAGGAAGAAGGTAGGGGTATAGAAACAACCTGAAAGAAAACTAAATTGAAACCTAAATTTAGAATCATTAATCTAAACAATAAAATTCAATTTTAAATTAATCTTTGATTTCATCTATTTATACTTAAAATTTTAACATTTATTTATTTACATATTTACTTGTATAATATCCCTACACTAAAAAAAATCATTCAAAATTTTTTTTCTTCCAAATTTTTCACAAGGTATTATAACATTCTAATTTAAAATGTTTAATTTTAGTCCAAATTTGAAATGGTAATTTAACTTGATTTTTTTAAAGTACATTTACCATTTCCCAAAATAAACTAAATTCCCCATTTAATTTCTTCTTTATTCCAAACTATAATTAAATTTATTTTTCTCAATATTTTCTCATCTATGTCAAATATTTTTCTCAATATCTAAACCATATAAATTCAATTTAAATTAATTAATATTCAATAATTGATTTAATTCATTTGATTTTTTACAGAAGTTAAATCAATCTTAACTATTTCCAAATTAATTATCTTATTCAACAAATTTAATTTTCTTTATTCCAGATTATTATTAAATATATTCTGCTTAATATATCTTATCGCACATATTAAGTAGATTATATTTAATATAACTATTCCAATATATTTCTAAATTTCCTTTAACACCATTTGATATTGTATATTATTCAATTATTATTTTATTTCTATTTACCTCTATTTGTCTTGTTGTAACTGAAACTTTAAGTGTATAACATTTATTATAACCACTCAAATTTTTATTTATAAAATCCTTTTATATTATACATTTTCCAATTACATAGTTAATTTCTGAATGATTTAGGTAAGTTATATTGGCATGCAATTATACAAGTAAAAATTTTCCAATTTTATTATTCAAGTTTAAATATTCATTCAAAATTTGACTTTATTTTATCATTAGAATCACCCTTTTAACATAAATTTATGAATTAAATTTCCAATTAACTTCAAACCCGTTAGAGATAAATAAATACATACATATAGTATATGTCAAATCAAATTTAAATCATATATCTATATATATTATAAATTAAGTCATATTTAGAAATTCAAATCAATTAAATTTTTGAAACAAAACTACAACGTGGTCTTTTTACTTCGATACTCGAAAATGAATGTCGATGATGTTGTAGTCATCACCGAAATTATTTTCCAGCGACAAAGAGAAGAGCACTAATTTTTTAAAACTTTTAAAATTCTTTGGAAAAAAATTTATATTCGAAAATAATTTAAATAATAATATATCCTTTTAAGACTTTAAACACAAGGTTTGAAACTATCAGATATTAAATTCTTAAATTCTTGTTTTAAATCCATTTCTGTTTCCAAATAAATTTATAACCATGTTTTATAGTTCAATTATTCATTAAGACAAAACCAATGGTTTACAAAACTATAAATAAAATCAAACATTATTATCTCTAAACAACTAGTTAAATTCTGAAAATTATACTTATATATATAATATTAGATTTTCTTTCGAGTATAGGAATAAATTTTCAACGAGGATGTCATCAATAAAGACTAGGACAAATTTATTGAGCACACCGCGAAAAACGCGATTCATCAAGTCTATAAAGAAAGCAGGGGCATTAGTCAAGCCAAAAGGCATAACTAGCCATTCAAAGAAACCATTCTCAGTTCGGAAAGTAGTTTGGGTATGGTTTCCTTAGCAATTTCTAAGCTGATGGAAACCTGTGGCTAGATCAAGCTGAGAGAAAACCGTTGCTCCAGGGATAAGATTGATACGGAATAAATTTCCCGCTTTGGTAAAGAAGTGACTTCACCAAATATGTCGGGAAAAGTTTGACTACAGGGGTCGAATGGATATCATTCGGAAAAGTGTCGAGAGGATAGATGAAACTACTAGCGAACTCCTGAGGTAAGTCACACTGGATCTCTAATGGATTCCCTAAATCATCTTTAAGAGCAACAGTACGAGAACTACAAGAGATTTCTGCACCATGCCTATTTAACCAATCGCCTCCGAGTAGAAGATCGAAAGCGTCGAATCCCAGACATAGAGGTCAAGATATTCTAGGATAAGATACAGCTTAACTTGGACAAGCTTTTAACAAAGGCTTGAATATAACGATGGAGAGAAAGAAGAAATAGCTGGAAAATATATTTAAAAAAAACAGGAAGTTTTATTTTTATCAAAATACTTCTTAAAAACCCTTTGAAAATCATTTTATACTTTAAAATACGTTCTCTCATAAGGAAAAGATTCTGGAATTTGACTTCACTCATTCTAGAGTATTGCTACTCTATCTCTAATGAGTTTTCGTTCCTTAGGCTGTGGTTTAAACCAAAGCTCTGATACCAACTGTAACGACCCACTATTTTGTACCATTCGAATTCGACAAAACTTAAAAATTGTCGAGCTGGAATAGTTCAAAACAATAGGTTGTAAATATAGCTAAGGAACAAATGAAACCAAATACACAGAATCACAGACACAGATATCAGAATCTCACAGCGGAACATAAAATAACACAGTGGTTCATGAATCCACTGAAAACTTTTACCAAATAGAAATACGTTGTTCATAAACTTCAATACAATTTTAAGCCATAAGCAAATATAAAGTCTTCAAATGTCTTGAATTACAAAATAGATAAAGCTGAAAAAGCTTCCAATTAGCAAGAGAGATCTATGAGTGGTCCTAGCTCCGGAAAGAAAGCTGAAGCTGCAACTCAGGCTGACCCGAGCGTACAATAAAACAAAACACTCGAGTCAGGACATACATACTTATATAATGTAAGCTAAATCAAGTGTACTGTAATAAAGAGCAAGTAACTTAAAGGATGCTTGGGATCGTCCATCCTCTAAGGATCCGTTAAACTATTTACTATGTAGTATATTGCGCTATTATAATAGTGTCTATAGTAAAGTAAACATACTTTTAAATAGCGTTAAGGAGTGACCCAATATTCCCCTTAACACAAATAATGCCAATAGTCTATACAGTACCGTAATACCTCCTGATCGGGAGGCTACCAGAGGATACTCCATAGGTACGACACAAATAGAAACTCGTAGGAGGCTCGCTAGGGTAGGTGACACGGCACAACTAGGCAATGCCAGGGTAGATATACCAATTGCTATCCGGACCGGTGGAAACGCGTAGCCGCAGTTACCGCCCACCTCGAACAACACTCCCAAATCAAAGGTGCGCACCAAACAATCACAAGAGTAATAGAATGGCATACAAAGAAGTGCGTTCGATCAGAGGAGCTACCTCATTAATCCGAGAATCGCTCCTGTTTTAGCCACCTTATGCCAACTCACGGGAGTCGGGTCCACGTATATACCTTTCAAGAAACCGTCACCACCAACCTACTTCATTCTGGAATCTCCACCGCGTACACGGTTAGTCAAAGTGGTTTTCGGTATCGACAGAGAGTATGCCCATATCCGATCCCGGTCTCTTTGCCAACCAAACGTTATTATAACCCGTGGTTATAGTTTGAAAAATGGTATTTTTATATTTTTCAAATCAATATATATATTTCAAATACCTTTAATTTCAAATCCTTGATTTAAAACATTTCCTTTGAAGATATACCATTTCAATTTATTCAATTAAATCTGGAATTTATTTCTTTTATCAAAAGAATAGAAATCAATTTTCTTCTTTTAAATCTTTCCAAACTCAATTTCTTACTTTATTAGCAATTTCATATTTAAATTCCAAATCTTAACGTATTCCCAAAATAGAGATGAAATTTTAAATAAATAAATTTTAAATCAATTTCACTTCTACAGCATCTAGGAAATGCTATCTAAAGTATGGGTTTAAAATAGTCAAGTTTCAAAAGACAGCAATTAAATGCTGTAGTAGACTTTTAGCTAAACATCAAATTTCAAATATAACTTATTATTTATTATTTCTGTATTGAAATCTTTACCTTTCCAAAAATATAGAATTTCTAAACAAGTTATATTCCAAAATTTTAACTCAACATTTATTTATTTAACCCCTTTTAAATCATTGTAAATCTCATAAAAATCCTTTATATAATTTAAATTAGAATATCATCAAATTTCTAAATTTAAATAATTTAAAATAATTTCAGAAAATAATATATAAACCACGGGCCTGTATAAGATTTTCTAGCCTAGGTCAAGTGAAACGGATTTATATCATTTCAATCCGATATTTACACAACTCCGGGTTCTATCATTTCGAACCCGCAATCCCAAGACAATTTACAGCAGTTAACAGAACAAGTGAACAATAATAATCAATTAGGCCTATCATTTCAGCCCATACCATCTATAATAACAGGGAACTTGCAGTGGTGATTTAAGCAGTAAATAAACAATAACATAACTGCAGAAATAATATAACAGATAATACTGATGAGGTGTCAATTTAAATGGGGTCCATCATTCTATATTACATTACAGACAGATAATAGTGAAATACAATTTTACACATACACTTGCAATAATTTACCAAATATAAATACGTATGTCTGGTGAGAAATACTCACCTGAATTTTTGCAGAAAATTTTGAATTTCAAAAATGACAGTTCACCGGTACAGACCGACAGAGGGTAACGATAAAGATTCTCGGACGTCGCCTAGATTCAAATCTAGAAAAATTCAAATATTGAAACGCGACTTAAGAATTTATGGTCAAGGAAAATTAAGAATAGAACAAGAATATGTTTGCTTTGCTCGACCACTTCACCGTGTAACGTGACCAAAACATACCCAAAACTGTGAACCGTGCTAAAATTTTACGACCAAAATTTTTCCTAAACAACTACGGCAAAGTTGAACACGAATACACGTGCACCAAATTTTCTTCATGAACGTGATATGGATATATGCACGTACGTGCACCACTCTATATTCATGCACACGGCCAAAATTTTGTGCAGCCTTCCCTTCCCATCTTTTCAGTTTTCTTTTTCTTTTCTTCTTTTTTTTTTTCTTTTTTTTTTTTTTTCTTTTTTTCTTTTTTTTTTTTTTTTCAAAGCTTCGCACTTATTCAATTTCAAGTACCTCCCAACTCCTCTGTAACAGGTATCCACTAAACTCATTTACCCGAGCCAAAACCCACCTACTTCGAGTCTTCCCCACGTCTCAAGCTCACATGCTTCGAGCCAATACTGAAATTTCTTCGAAAAAATGCAAAGAAACTTCCAGCCATCTCTTTTTCAAAAATTATTGGAAACACAAATCTCACACTCACTGACCCCTATTTCCTAGTAGCATCAACATTTCACTTCAGTTATGCATCAATACTCCTGTCCAGATCTTCAATCTCAGAAAAGAAAATAAAATAAAAATAAAGAACATGACTCCTCTCCCCTACAAACAGACAACCCCTTTCTTATATAAAGGCAACTGAAAGACTCCCCTAAACCCAACATAAATGTATGCAGACTACTCAACACAAATGCAAGTTAACTCCCTTAAAGAATATAATATATATAATATAATATAAAAAAATGTAATTTTTTTTTCCACTACTAACTAAATCAAATCCTGGAAAATCTTAAACAAATCAACCAAAGTCCTTCCCATACATTAAATATCATATCCAGGTTCTTGGCTAAAACTCACTAGCCTACAACTACAAAATGCATGCAAAACTCAACCTATATCTACACTCATCTTTATATCAGTGTTACTTCACCCCACATCCCTCAACATGAAAAGGCCTACTGATCACTATATGCAGTTTGAAAATCAACAGGTTCAATACAAGGCTATTTCTTATATTGTCACTGAATCTAAACTTCCTAAATGCAACTTATCACTATTGTATAAAATTTCAACCATTCCTCATAACACTCAGTTTCTCCCACCAATCTACTGCTTCACCCTCTGATATGCACAAGACTAGCCTATATCTCAGCATAGGGATGAATGTACAGACATCTTATGCATGGCATAACAATGGAAATGGCCGAGCAAGGCACAGGTAGGACAAAATTTCGAGAAAGAGAAAGGGAGAAAAAATATCTAAACCGAAAGAAAAGAACAATACTATAACTATTTACCTGATAGATTCACGAGAAGGAGTAGAGAATTGGATCGATGCAGAGAACAAATGGGTAGAGGGGAATGAGTTTATAGGCAGATGAGAAAAATAACGTGTCAGTTTCTATTGATATAAATGCTATTGATATGGACGAGAATTCTTCCCATCAGTTACAAAAGAATATTGCAAGCATTGATCTTCTGGCATGATTAATGGAAGGCAGGCATAAAGAGAAGGCCGAGAGGATTTTATTTTTTTTTGAAAACTTGTTGATGTTTATAAACTAGATTTTATTTCCTGCGTGAGTTACGTACTTGATTCAAGGATTTGAATTGATATATAACTGATGAGAACAGAGGCTAAAGGAAGAGAAATGGTGTGTATGGTTTCAAGCTTTAATTGCATGCATTTAAGTAAAAAGGAAATCATCAGAGAGAATAAGGTTTTTAATGTTACCCTATAATTAAGTTTGTGTGATGAAGGCAGGGTTAATACACACATTCTTATAAATTAAAACTTGCGTGATTATAGGTTGATAATTGATGAGATAGAGGCAGAGGAAAGGAATTGATGTGCATGTTGATTTCTTTAAAGTGACAGTTAGGTTTCACACGTCTAGCTTAAATTTTGTACGTTACTACTTGTTGAATTTATTTCAGTTTTATGTATTTTGATTTGATATTTTTCTAGTTTGATATCAAAATGAAAAGGCAAATTTATGTAGGCAGTTGAAATGGAAACGTATACAATATGTGTAAAGTCAAATTGTCAATTAAAACAAGGTAACATTTGCTTTTTAAAACACTGACTGATATTTTTCTTCAAAAATATATGAAAATATGATTTTTACACTACGTTAAACAGACGCAAACTAAAACATCAAAAATTTGTGTGAAAATATCGTTTTGAAAACACACGTTTTATTACGTCACTTATACCCTATAATTGACGCGTCTTCCAAACGCGAAATTTAACAGTTCAAAAATAGCTTAAAATTTTACAGTTATTATTTAATTTTATTGGCATACAAAATTTTATAAAATATATCTCCAAATCAAATATTTAACCATATTGTTAAACCTAATCTATAAGAATATTATTTCAAATTTGAATAATTAAAATAAAATAAATTGTTAAAACTAGGGTTGTTACACAAGCTATTAAATAAAGATGTACATAAGAAATATTTAATAGATAAAATAAGATCTAGAAAAATAAAGAAATAAATGTCAAGAGATAGACATAGGAAAATAATAAAGAGGCTAGGCAAATAAAAAGTAAGAATTAAGGAGAGAGAAAACTTATATATAATTTATTTTTAAACGCAAATGAAAATGAGAAGTGGGAAATAAATCTTTTTATTTGAATGGCGAAAAGAAATACACAGTTATAAATGAGGTGGATAAAATATTTCTCACGGTCAGGTATGTTAAGATTTCAAACTTGCCCAATTGATTGATAAAAGCAGGGAGTTTCTTACGTAAATGTTGGCAAGCATTAAATGTTGATTGAACCAAAGAACGACAAGAAATTTGATTGAATGTTTCATAGATGCATGCTTTATTTCCAGACATACAAAACTTTTGATTTCAACATTTGTTACCAATAAACAGTTGCGTGATTTTAGGAATAACGGTAAACAAATAAATTGGCTTTGAACTGAACATGCAACAAGTATTAAATCTCTTTGGACATTTCAAAGCATGCGTTGATATCCCTTCCAGCTTCTTTATATGTGTGATTGAAGATTTAGGCAGATAAGGTTTCGTGATCAGAGGAATGGCAAAATATGAACCGTTCCAATTATATGAGAATTGATATATATATATATATATATTTTTTTAGTTTGATTAATTAAATGACGGCAAGAATTTTTCAAAGCTTTTGGAAATGGAAACGTATATACACCTTTTATTTAAAACCAAAACTGTCAGTTACAACCAAAAGTAACGTTCGTCTTAAAAATCACTAACTGATGTTTTAATCCATAAAGGTGTTTATATATGATTTTAAAAGTACGTCAAACTGACGTAATACAAAACATCAAAAATATATATATAAAATAACGTTTTAAATTTTATACGTTTTATTACATTACTTACCATAAATTTTACGCGTCCTTTTAAACGCGATATTTAACAGTTTATAAATACACTAAATTCTTCAAAATTAATACTTAACTAAAATTCAAATTGGTTTACATTCTTCATATCTTATATATATATATACGGTACTTATTCCCTAAATTTACGCGCCCTTTTTAACGCGTAATTACCCAGTTCATTTATATACAAAAAAATTAGAAATTCTGACCATGCCGAGACTCGAACTCATGACCTGTCGTGAATAGCCCAGATGTCTTAACCACCTAAGCTATAAATGTTTTCTTAATTAAAACTTGATTTTTCCAGAGATCTTATTAGTTAATCCTAAAATTTATTTTTCACTTTAAATAAACCCCAAGGTTTTTTTTAAAAAATACAAGTGAAAAATACTTGTAAAAAAAATTGGGCTATTACAATTAATAAGTTTAAATTAATTAAAATATAAGTTATGACATTTTAAGTTTTAGTAATTGAGATAATTTATAAGTTTAATAATAATAATAAACAATAGTTTTAATAAGTCAACTATGTTTTATAAAAAATAAATATGTTTATAATTAAGTAAGTATTATAAAAATTAACAAATTTATAATAATAGTAGTAATAATAAAACTAAGTTTGATAATAAGTTAACCCATTTTTATAATAATTAAACTAATTTTTATAAAAATTATCCAAAAGTTTAAAAATTAACCGAGCGTAATATAATTTAATTAAAAGTTTCATAAAAATTAAATAAATTTGTACGAATTAATTAAGCTTTATTAAAATTTAACTAAGTTAACAAGTTTTTAAAAATTAAATAAGTTTATTATAAAAATTAACCAAGTTATATAAAAATATAACTAAATTAAAAAAGATTTATATAAAAATTTAAATTTAATAAAAGTTTAACTAAGGATGTTTGATATATTTCAAATATGCAAAACAATTTCATAATCATTTGTTGATTGTTAAACATGTCTACATGTAATTAGCTTTAAGCGTAAAGACCAATTGCAGTAAAGAATTGTGGGTAATCAAGTAATGAATATGGCTTTAATTGTTATATATATTATAGCATTTTGTTAGTACTTGTTATGTAAACCTGATTATGAATGGTTATAGAGTTTCTGTAAATTTGCTCACATTGTCGAAAAACTATTATTGAAATGGTTATGGATATCATATTTGATTAAATGATCAGTGTATTGTTTCAATTATTTGAATATGATGATTATGTGATTGATTTATTGATTGCTGATTTGAATATGATGATTATGTGATTTATTGCTAATTTTAATAAGACTATTATGCGAGTGATGGTTCGAAATGATACAAGCCACAGACAGGAAACGGTGCAAGGACAGTATGCTGCAAAATAGTAAACAAATTTTAGTAGCATTTTAAAAACACTACTAAAATTAATGTAAATGGTTGTGATATGATTTTTGTAGCATTGAAAAAATGCTACCAGAACTTTTAGTAGCGTTTTGGTAAACCCTACGATATGACATGCTATTAATAGTTTGAAACTTTTTGTAGCAGTTTTAAAGTCCTACAAGTTTTGGCTGCGTTTTCTACAACGCTACAAAAAGTTCCAGACTTTTAGTTGCATGTTGTATCGCGGCGTTTACCAAAATGCTACTATAAGTTTTTGTAGCCTTTTTTCAACGCTACAAAATGCCTTTTCTGGTGTAGTGATTTTGTTCTCTTTGTAATGGAAATGGATCTGGAGTTTCATCCTAAGGGATGCTATGGTGATCACGGTTTCTTTTACCATTAGCCGCCACTCACCTCGAGGCTAAAAATCTAAGGTGATTATTGAGGATCATCACTATAACGACCCGTATTTTACGTATCAACGGATCGTAAAATATTTTTATTTTATTCGTATGAGGTCATATGATTCAATAATTTTAGCATATGATGCTTAGGGACATTATACATGTCTATGATTTTTTTTGAATTTTTTTGTGACCGTTTTGACCGTAAAATCATTTTTTTGGGCTATAACTTCTAATAGGAGTTGAAATAGGGTCTCAAACTAGTTCGATTGCTTCAGGATGATGGTTTGTCATTTGATGGATCGGTCATAATAGAAACACAGACCTACAGTAGGAAGTTATGCTTGTTTTAAGTTTACATAACTACTAGCCAGAATTAGTGTTTAATCAATTTAGCCCATTTTTTGACCCATTAATCTAATTGGAGATTACTACAAATAAAGGCTATAGGAGTAAAATTAGAAATTTTCCCTCTCGTTCCGATATAGGTCTAAACCCTAATTAACCCTAAATTCATTTAAATTTCTCTTTGGATCAAATAGGATTTTTGATTGGTGATTAGATCGTCAATTAAAAGATAGAGATTATCGATTTGCTTAATTTAGAGAGCTTTTCTTCACTATTCGGATTAGAACTACACATAAGTTGATTGAATTTGATAATAGGTGGGTGGTTAATGATTTCCACCATCTAAGTATGTTTATATGGTAGAATTATAGGTTTTAACATAGTTTTGATATAAAATCCTTTTCTAACTTTAAATAACATGTTAACATATGTTGGGGCCTAAATCAATGACATATAACCTTGTTCTTTATAAATTGTCTTGTGATTCATCTAATTTATACCCATATGTTCATTAATTTTGTAGAATTAGATTAGAAATTGTTTGATTACTATAATTACATGTATTTCCTATGTGATTGGATGTGAATGCATGTTATTCTATGTTTTTATGTTATGCTTTGATGTTGCTTGTTAGTGTTTTGGATGCATAGGAAGATAATTGGTGAATTGGGAAAATCGACAGCAAACTTGGAGGAGGGGCTTTGGAGCAAACTAGAAGCCTACAAGATAAGTCATGTCTCAAGTGGAGTTAAAATGAATAGTCAGCATGGCGTCATAGGGATGAGTTGGTGACGATTTATAAGGGTGAAGGCTATGAGTCGGTCTGTTCCATAGATGGATAGAGCTTGGTCCAAGGAGTTGTTCTACAGCAAGTGTTTGAAAATTTGGCTAAGTGTAAGATTAGGGGCCTAGTTATCTCTAGAACTTAGAAGTGAAGCATTGGATTACGGGCCGAGTTATCAAAGGACAAAGAGTCAGGGTTTAAAGCACCTAAAGAAGAGTACTAGAGGTATTGGAGAAAATTTAGTTACTGGGAGGCTAAGTAGATGAGTCGATACCGACTTATAGGGATGAGTCGACATCGAGTTATCAAGGCATAGGGTATGGAGTCAGAACTCTTAAGGACTTAGGTAGAGGTTCTGTAGGTCATGTTGGCGGTGGTGGCTTGTTCGTATCAGGTTTGATGACGATATAACAGCATGTTGAAAAGATAGAATCTTCGGATGTTGGCTCGTATTAGGAGTAGGTTTCGAAGATGGTGGCACGTAAAGGAGTGAGCCATTGGATCAGGGATGTGGATGGTTTCCTTATGAATAAAGGAAACTGGATTGAGCAAGAAGAGCTCAGTATCCAAAGGGAGCAAAGTAGGGCTTGGGTGTATGTGCTAAGGAATCGTTGATGCTTGTTGTGTTTTTGATTGTACTTGAAGCAGGTGTGTGGGTTGCCTATAGATTGGTAGCAAGGATCTAAATACACCATACATGTGCCTTTGGCTCTAGTGTCATGCTTTAGGCCGTGTGACACATATCTAGCTTTGGGCTACGAGATACGAGAGTAAAACAAGAACCAGGATTTCCATTAGTCCCTGGCAGTAAGGATGCCATACGAATTATCATAAAGTCAAGGCATAGGGATGAGTGAAAGTGGGTATTGTTTGATGGATGCTATGGTTGCTTTGCTTGCTTTCTTTAATGGGCTTTCACTTGAGGATATCATGGTAGTAGGTACAGGAGATAGGGATAGTGTTATGTGCTATTCTATTGTTGCAGGGACAGATCAGTTATGGTTCATATATTCTTGTTTCTTACCATACTTACATATATAGTATTTTGAGATTCATTTACCGCTCACACTATACTGTTGTTTGACCTAAGGTTTTGTGCTTTGCTTTGTATTATCTTGGGTATTCTTAAATGAGTAGTCTAGATAACAAGTCTAAGTGACACAGCTGTTTGGAGGACGAACTGGATAAAGCTATCTCATATTATATACTTATATGCATTCTGCGCTTATTCATTATGCAACATTGGAGAACCTTAGCAGTGACTGCTTATACTTGTATTTGAGACAGTTATTGAGTTTGTTTCCCTTGTATAAACTCTATGACATTTGATGTATAACTTTATGGATCTATACTCTAATGATTTATTTACATAGTTATTATTATCTCTTCTGTTATATCTATGGTAATATGTTTTATCCATGTATTATGAGATATGGTAGGTTATATGCTGTATTTGTTATTATTCGGCTAGATGATCATCCTATATCGGTCGAGCACGACTGTAGTGCACTAATACTTATGACATGTGCCGATGGTATAGGGTGGTCATCACATTTGATATCATAGTTTTGGTTACGTGATTAACCTAAGTTGATACCATGATCCAGTCGAGATAATGAAGGGGTTGTCGCCTTAAACTGGATCTATAGAGTATATATACAAGAGTGGGTACTTTCTATAAGTTTGGTTTTCAAAATTATATAATAATATATTATATAGTACAAGTTGCATGCATATAAGCACCATAGACATAGTTTTCTTTATGAGGGAATGATCATTCTTGTTATAAATAAGAATGAGCTGGCATACAAGGAATACTATAAGATTTGCTTTAGAAGTAGAGGTGGGAGCAGGATCAAAACCTATTATGCCTGATTTCCAAGTTATATTCAATGATGAGATCGCAACGATTGTGAGGAAAGCTCCTGGTATGATTGTTGGTGTAGGTGCTTCAGTGTAAGCGCCTAGGGCTAATTTCGCTAAATTAAGCAAGGATTGCTCTACTCTTAGAGGGAAGCCATTCCATGGAATGAAACCAACTATAGAACTGCAGGATTGGATTAATACTTGTCAGCGCATCTTCGGTGATATGGAAGTGGATGATGCTATGAAGAGGAAGTTGGCTTCTAGGCAACTTCAAGGGTAAGTTATGAGCTGCTGGAATGCTGTAACTATCGGTACTCTAGAGGATCAGTTCAGTTGGGATTAGTTCAAGGCAATGGATGAAGACAAGTTCATCTCGGCTGCCTAGAAGTCGATATTGTTTAGAAAGTTCGTTGAGCCAAAGCAGGGAGAGATGTTAGTCTTGGAATACGTTGCGAAGTTTGACGTATTGTCAAAGTATGGAATGTCATTCATTGATACTTGCTAAGAAAGAATGAGAAATTCATCACTGGCTTGGATGACTACTTGGGAAAGAAGCTAGTGGATCACGTTGACGAGCCTTTTTTAGTAGAGAAAGGGCTTCTCCATGAGTATCTATACCCTAAGGCGAGGAATGATACTGTTATTTATGCTGAGAAGTAGGAGACAAAGCTGCAGCAAGGTAGTGAAGGCAAGTAGAAGTGGAATGGAAAGAGAAAGCAGCCCCAAGGCAAGGGTAGTATAAAGAAGGGTAAATGGGAACGTACTTTCCGTGGATGCAGTAAGAAGGGTCATGTAATTAAAAATCGCAATGCAAGTGAGAAGAAATGCTATAATTGTGATAAGCCTAGACATTTGAAGAAGAATTGTCCAAAATCGATAAAGGATAAGCAGATGGTGGAGGCATATTCTTTGGACCCATTCCCAACTTCGTCGAGTGCTCCTTTGGAAAAGGATAAGGGGAAGGGAGTCGTAGTGTAAAGTATGCTTTCCTTTAGTGGTGCTCCTATTTGGGTTTTGTTCAATATCAGTGCTTCTCATTTATTCGTTTGTAGTGACCTAGTAGATAGATTGGGATTGGAACTTGAGATAGTTGACCGACCTTTGATTGTGACACATCCTATTGGAGGCTCCACCAACCTTTGCATGGTTTGTCGTAGTTTAGTTTTATCAAGTCATGGATGCTCTTTTGTTTGTGAGCTTTGTTCTGAATTTCATTAGGTTCGGGATTATCTTAGGAACTAAAGAGTTATGTGGCTATAGATGATTGTGAGAAGCTATTGGTGACAATCGAGGATGTGGATGGGCAAATGGTAGTGATTAGCTGCCTATATACACTAGAGGTTCCACAGATGCGATTGTCATTTGTGCCAATCACTAAGGAGTATCTGAATGTATTTGAGGAAGTGGCAGGATTGCCACTACATAGATGGATAGAGTTTCAGATAGACGTGGTAAAGGAAGCTAGACAAATAGTCATGCCTTTGAGGCGTATGGAACTCAAAGAGAAGAAGAAATTAGAAGTGCAAACGAATGACCTGTTGAGGAAAGGGTTCATTCGAAGAAGCATATCTAAGTGGGGTGCACCTGTTATGTTCGCGTCTAAGGCAGATGGCTCTTTGAATTGTGTGTGGATTATCATAAGCTGAATAAAATGATGAAGATGAACAAGTATCTACTCCTATGTACTGATGAATTGTTCAATCAGCTGCACAGTGCATACGTATTCTTCCAAATGGATTTGGCAATAGGATTTCACCAGCTTTGAGTAGCGTAGAAGAATGTGCCAATTACTGCAGTTCACATGCCATCTGGAATTTATAAGTGGTTGGTAATGTCATTCAGGTTGATCAAAAATCTGACATACTTTATGGATCTCATGAATTGGATTTTCATAGGCTAGTTGAATAATTTCGTGCTTATTTTCGTGGATGATATTCTGATCTACTCCAAAACTGAAGAGGAGCACAAGACAAACTTAAGGATTGTGGTAGATATATTGAGAAAGCACAAGTTGAGGCAAAGTTCTCTAAGTGCCACTTTTGGAGAGATGAAGTAAGGCTCTTGGGTCATGTCGTTTCAGGACAAGGTATAGTAATGGATCCTGAAAAGGTGGCAGCGGTCCAAGATTGAAATCAGCCCAAGAATGCTACAGATGTAAGGTATTTCCTAGGATTGATGGGATATTATAGACGCTTAATCAACAGAATAGCAGCGACGTTGACCAATTTGACAAAGAAGAATCAAACTTTTATTTGGGACCCAAAGCGTGGGCATACGTTTGTGAGTCCGAAAGAGAGGTTGACAAGTGCACCAGTGTTGACCGTTTCAATTGGAAATGAAGAGTTGACATATACACAGATGCTTGTGGTACTGGATTGGGTGCGGTGTTGATGTAGAAAGGGAAGGTTGTTGGCTTCGGTAGTCGATAGCTAAAAGCCACACGAAAGGAATTATCCGACTCATGATTTGGAATTGACGGCAATAGTTTTTGCTTTGAGGATATGAAGGCATTACCTATTAGGGGAAAGGTTTGAGCTATTTAAAGACCACAATACTTGAAGTACCTTTTCTCTTAGAAGGATCTTAACCTTCGTCATCAATGGTGGATGGAGTTCTTGGCCTCCTATGATTTCGATATTTCTTATGCATTGGGTAAAGGGAATGTAGTCACTAATGCATTAAGTAGAAGATGTGTGGGATTAGAGCAATGTTCTTGGAATGGAAGTAGATAAAGTATATTGCTAGATTTAATTTCAGGCCTCATTGCGAGCTTGAACCCAAATTGTTAGCAAGCTTATTGACCAGACCTACTCTAATTGAACGGATTGGTACTAGTCATAAGCGAGATGCTAGGTTAGAGAAGATCATAATAAAGATAGAGGAAGGGGTAGAATTTGAAGATATAAAGCAATACGTACTCGACCGAGAAGGTTGGTTTTGTAAAGATGGGAGATTGTTTGCTCCCAATGTTGATTGATTGCAAGATGAAGTGCTAAGAGAGTGTCATCATTTCACATTGACTATTCATCCCAGTGGTAATAAGATGTACTGAGTTATGGAGCAAACTTGCTACTAGGAAGGCATGAAGTGGGATGTTGGGGCATTCATCTCTAAGTGTATGAATTGCCAGTTGGTGAAGGAAGAGTAGAAACCTGGTGGATTGTGGCAACCGCTAGATATTCCTAAGTGGAAATAGAAGCAAGTGTCAATGGATTTTCTTGATGGACCACCAAGGACTTGTGCAGGGTACAATGGCATTTGGGCCATAGTAGATCGGTTAACCAAGAGTGGAAGATTTATACCCATCAAGTCAAGTAGAATGGCACCCAAACTAGCAGAGTTGTATGTGAAATGGATAGTATGATTTCACGACGTGCTAATGTGCATTATGGGCAATCGAGACCCACCGTTCACTAGGGAGTTCTCGAAGTGCTTACAAGACGTGTAAGAAACCAAGCTGCATCTTAGGATAGCTTACCACTCAAAAATGGATGGGCAAACCGAGAGAGTAAATCATATATTGGAAGATCTCTTGCGAACATGAATTACAGACTTTGGAGGATCATGGAATGATCATTTCCATTTGGTAAAGTTTGCATACAACAATAGTTATCAACCGAGTATTGGTATGGCAACGTATGAACCATTATATGGCTGATCATGTAACGCTCCTTTATGTTGGTGGGAAGAGGCAGAGAAACTGATATGGGCTAGATATAATTAGCAAGATATCGAAGAAGATAGAGGTCATTGGACAACGATTGATTTTTGCTCAGGATTGATAGAAAAGCTACACAGATAAGAGACAAAGAGATTTAGAATTTCTACCAGGAAATAGTATTTGTGAAGGTTCTCCTCTAAAGAATGTAGTCCAATTCGATAGAAATGGGCTGTTGGCATCGAGATTTGTATATTTGAGAGAATCAGGAAGCTAGCATACAGGGATGACTTACCTCAGAAGATGGTGGACATGAAACAACGTTTGTCATGTCTCTTATCTATGGAAGTTTGTGCATGACTCAGACATGATGATTACACCAGATCAGCTAGAAGACGTTGAGGTAGAACATGAAATTTCTAGATCTCATAGGCTGCTTCATATTGTTGGGTACAATAAGAAATAGATTAGGAAAAAGACGGTGAATCTAGTGAAGGTACGATAGAGTGAAAGTGATGACGATTTTACATAGGAGACTGAAGAGATCATAAGGACTAAGTGTCTGGAGCTCTTTGAGTGGTAAGACCCATTGTTTATTGTATCTATTTTCGCCATTATATATTATATCTGATAGGTTAGTATTTCGCATGCTAGTATAAGTTCACCTACGCTTTTGGTTGCATGGTTGCTTGTTTAATATGTATGATGGTTGCTTATGATTAGTAGGCATGGGGATAACTATGGATGCTAATGCTTTGGCTTGTTTGGGGATTTCGAGGGCCAAATTCTTAAAGGGGGGAGAATGTAACTACCTGCATTTTACGTATTGGAGGATCGTAAAGTACTTTTATTTTAGGGGCATTTCACTAGAAGGACAAACTTTGCAGTCCAATTAGTTTCTAGGACACACATTCAAAGAAATTACTTTCAAGGCCAAAGTCAGTATAATAATTACTTTTAAGGACAAAGTCAGCAGTCCAATTACTTTGAAGGGCATAATTACGTAGGTTTTTAGGCCCTAGAAACTAATTATTTTGTGTTTTGTCTTTGAAAGTAATTATTTTAGTTGTGTGTCCTAAAAACTAATTCCACTTGCTAAAGAGGCCCTTGTGGCTAATTTCCATTTTATTTTATTCGTATGACGTTGTATGATTCTATAATATTGGGATATGACTCTTAGGGATATCTTACACACCTATGACTTTTTCCAAATGTATATGTAACAATTTTAACCTTGAAAACATTGTTTGGGCTATAACTTTTGACAGGAGTTGAATTAAGGTCTCAGACAGTTCCATTGCTTTAGGATAATGGTTTCCCATTTTGCAGAGTAGTCATAATAGAAAAACAGACTTATGATTAGGAATGCCTATTTTTAGTTTACATAACTGCTGACCAGAATTAATGTGTAATTAATTAAACCCATTAGTTGGCCCACTAGTCTAATTAGAGATTGCTATAAATAAGAGCTGTCGGAGTCAAATCAGAACTTTTTTCTCTCATCACAAATCAGATCTAAACCCTAGTTAGCCCTAGATCAATCGTAATTCATCTAAATTTCTTTCTAAATCAAACTATATTATTGATTAGTTATTAGATGACAATAAGAATTTAGAGATCACCAATTTGCTTAGAGTGCTTTTCTTTGCTATTTGGATCAGATCTACACATAAATTGATTGAATTTGGTAACTGGTGAGTGGTTTATGGCTTCTCACTATCCTGTGCATGTTTATACTGTAGAGTTGTAGTTTTTAATATAAAAATCCTTTTCTAACTTTAAATAACATGTCAATATATGTTAGGCCTAAATCATTGACATATAATATGATTCTATAGAAATTGCCTCGTGATTCATCTTATTTTTACCCATATTTTCATTTATTTTGTAGAATTAGATTAGAAATTATTTGATGCTATAACTCCATGTATTTCCTATGTGATTGGATGCGAATGCATGTAATTATATGTTCGTATGTTGTGCTTTGACGTTGTTTGTTAGTGTTTTGGAGGCATTGGAACATAGGTTGGTGAATTGGGCAAATCAAAGGCAAAGTTTTCGAAATTGGAATAAATTTGGAGGAGGGCCTTTGGAGCATGCTAGGAGCCTACATGATAAGACATGTCTCAATTAGAGTAAAAGTGAAGAATCAGCATGGAGTCATAAGGATGAGTCGGCTACGAGTCATATGGGTGAAGGCTACGAGTCGATTGTTGCATGGATGGATAAAGCTAGGTCCAAGGAGTTGTTCTATAGTAAGATGTGGGAAATTTTGGCTAAGTGTGGAATTGAGGGCCGATTTATCTCTAGAACTTGTAAGTGGAGTTTTGGATTGAGGGCCGATTAATCAAGGAGCAATGAGTCGGGGTCTAAAGCACTTGAATAAGAGTTCTAGAGGAATGGGTGGAAACTTAGCTACTAGATGGTTGAATTGATGAGTTAGTACGACCCACAAGGATGAGTCAGCACCGAGATGTCATGGAATAGGATGCGGAGTTGGATCTTCTACGGACCAACGTAAAGGTTTTGTAGGTTATGCTAGAAGTGGTGGCTAGCTTGTTCATATCAGGTTGGATGACAATATAACAACATGATGAAAAGCTATAATCTTTGGATGTTGCCTCGTGTTGGGAGTAGGTTTCGAAGATGGTGGTTCGTAAAAGAGTGAGCCAAAGGATCGGAGAATGTAGAAGGGTTCCTTGTGAATAATAGAAACTGGATTGAGCAAGAAGGGCTCGATATCAAAATGGGGCTAAGGAAGGCTCATGTGTATACGCCAAGGAATTGTTGATGCTCGAAGTGTTTTCGGTTGTACTCAAAGCAGGAGTATTATAAGTGGGAACCCCATGGATTGGTAGCGAGTATCCGAGTACCCTAGGCCTGTAGCTTTAGGTCTGGTGTCCAACTTTAAGATGCATGACACCTCTCCACTTTGGGCTGCGAGATATGAGAGTACAACGAGAACTGAGATTTTCATTGGTCCCTGGCAGTATAGAGACCATACATCATCATATATTCAAGGCATAGGGATGAGTGATAGTGGGTATTGTTTGACGGATGAAATGGTTTCATCGGTTGCTTTCTTTTATGAGATATCACTCGAGGATATCATGGGAGTATGTATAGGAGATAAAGATATCTGGACATTCACTATTCCATATTGTATCGTACCTTTATGATATTATAGAGTAGAATATCATAATGTTATATGCTAACTCTTTGGTTGAAGGGACATGTCAAGTATGGTTCGTGTATTGTTGTTCCTTATCGTATTTACCTGTATAGTAATTTAAGATTCATTTGCTGCTTACACAGACTGTTGTATGGCCTAAGGTTTATGCTTTGCTTCTTATTAAATCGGGTACTCTTAAATGAGTAGATTAGATAATAGGTCTAGGTGACATAGTAGCTGTTCGAAGGATGAGATGGATGAAGCTATCTCGTATTATATACTTATATGGACTCTACGCTTATTCCACTATGCATTACTGGGAAGCCTTAGCAGTGACTGCTTATACTTTTATTTTAAACAGTCATTGAGTTTGTTTCCTTGTATAAACTCTATGACATTTGATGTATAATTTTTTTGATCTATCTGTTTACATAGTTATTATTGTCTCTTCTGTTATATCTATGATATTATATTTTATCCATGAGTTGTGAGATATGACATGTTTTATATGATGTATTTGTTATTATTCATCTAGATGATCATCTTATATCAACCGGGCATGATTACGATGCACTATTTATTTTTTATTAGTACCGGTGATATAGGGCAGCCATCAAAATCACACCTACCAAGTTGACATTTAAATCGATTTCTTCTCTGAAAGGCATATAGGGAGCTAGAGGTAATGGTTGTCGAAGCTGACATCGAGGTTGTCTTACTCTAGAAGTAATTAAGGTTGAAAGCTTAAGATACGAGCTTGGACAGATCTGAATTAAATTCAGCATTCACATTGATTAATTTCGCATAGCCGATGTAAACAATCCAACAGATGTTGATGTGTGTTGACCAATTGGGTTCTATACATCGACTGTGCGCAATGATATGTGATTTTGTTTACGTAGTGTTTATCATGTATCCATGGCATGACGAACAGATGTGCTTTGTGTGGGTAACTCGCTCTTGTTGGAAAATGGGCTCCGACACATGATGGAACTGTGTGTCAGATATTACCCATTAATATTACATTAATGAAACCATTGTCGAAAGCGATGTAAAGCTCGTTTTTGCAGAATTGCAAGAATGTTGCATCCTAGACTCCATCGACCGTTAAATTTGGCACGTGTCGAAATACGTGTGTAAAGATAGATTTTTGTGTCATATAGATCAAAACTCTAAGATGTTGACTTATACTCAAAGTGGACTAAGAAATAGTTCAAAACAGGTAGTTTTTTTATGCCCTTCATAGCTTCCACGCTGAGATTTGTCTGTGGCATGTCACGGCTAGGGCTTGATTGTAGTGGCAATGGTGAATGGTAATAAATGGATTAGTATGGATCTACGAGGGAGTGGAGGAGTCAAGGTGTGGCGTAGTCATAAGCAATCTCAAATGATAAGCGATAACCCACTTAATAGTTGGATCTGAAGTAAATAACTCGAAGGAGGAGGCAGCTCAAGGTGGTTTCATTGTTATAATAACTTGGATGTGTTAAAGTTGTCAAGAGCTGGTGTCATGTAACATCCCGAATTTTGTTGTACATTATTATAAAAATTCAGTTGAGAGATAATTAAATTAATAATTTGGGTAAGATAGATAACTGTAGGATTTGCCGATATAAATGAATCGACCATAAATGTAGTAAAAGAAATTTTTTTATTAGGCGAAAAAAGCTAAATTGAATTCATTAAAGGAAGGGAAGAAGTAAATAAAAAATTATACATTCTCTCCTCCTCTCCACATTCATTTCATTCTTAAACTAAAACAGAACAATGAAAAAGAGGCTATCCACCATTATCAATGTTCTCATCATTTAAACTTTAAAGACGAAGAGCAAACTTAGGGAAAAATGAAGCTTGAGGAAATTCTCATCACGACATCAACTTTAAGGTGAATAATTTTGTCATCACATATATTTATGTGTGTTTAAATTTGGATTTGATGTGTTAACCTAAACGGATGATGCGCATGGCTTATATAATCATTTGTGCGAATTATGGTTGTCACTTGTTATTTTTTCGAACTTTCCTAAATGGATTTCTGGTTAAAACTATGAATTTTGACCTTTGAATTCTTTGAATTTTTGATATGATGTTTGGAATATTATATTCGAGGTGGGTTTTAAATTTCATAATTTTGGGATGAAGTATGAATTTTCTAAATTAAGAAAATGGAAAATTTTGGATTCTATTTATTTGAAATATGAAAAATAATTATTTTGCTTTGAAAATTTCATATGTCATAATTTTGGCACATGAAATATTAATTTTCAGAATTTCCGGAGCTTTTGGAGATTTTTCTCATGCATTTTCGAATTACTATGAGTTAGCTAGTAAAGGAAGGACTTGATTATTAAGTATTATAATTAACTAATTATGGCATATAATTAAGGATTTGTAAAGAAAAGTGCAATTTTCTCTCTATTTTTGTTGCAAGATCTCTTAAAAGAATTTAATCAACCAATAAGAATCTAACAAAGATATTGGCTTGGTAATAAGTTATTACTTTTAAAGGAAATAAATCGTCTTTGTGGATATTTACGAAAATGTGGTTTTAACCTACGATAGATATCTCAACCTTCAATAGCTATTGTTAACATGCAATAGCTATTTATTTGTTAATACGTGAGATAAATAGTTTATAAACATGCGATAGTCATTTATTTATCAACATGTGATAGCAATCAGTTTTCTTTTTTTGACAAAGCGTTACCAATCAGTTTTCAACATGCAATAACAAGCTAATTTTCAACACGTGATAGATATTATTTTTCACCTCACGATTGCTGCATATTTTTCAACCTTTGATACTTATAAATATTTTCAAGGTGCGATAGCACCAAGATTTCAAAATGCAACGGCTTAGCATTTTTCAACATGCAATAGCTTTAAGTTTTTCAACATGCAATGGCTTTGCGTTTTCAACGACATGTGATAGTTTCATGTTTTCAACAACGATAACTTAATGTTTTCAACTTGCGACAGCTTCATGTTTTCAACTTGCGGTAGCAGTGCATTTTCAACCTATGATAGCTTTAGGATTTGGAGTTCGATAACAAAAGCTTTTGACATGCGATAGCATATGGATTCTTAAATGTGGAAGCACAAGTTTTCAAAGTTCAATAACCCAATGTTTTAAAAAGTGATATAGCTTATTTTTGGCACTGATATTTATAACTCTAAGTTAGGTTATGTTTCCTTCAAACAAAAATATAGTCTTTATTAAATTTTTGGCAAGGTTTTTAAATGGAAGGAAATGATATTTTATCCCATTTTTAAAGAATTTTGTGAAGCAATTTATACTTTAAATGCAAGTATTTTTTGTGTATAAAATGGCTATTATATGTGCATATATTTGTGTTTGACGATGTTACCGTATGTTCAATTTTGCATTTTGATTAGCTGATATTGTAAATGATTTGACATTCTCACTTATATGTTATATGTTATCACTCAATATTTATGACCTTAATAATTGGGAAGTGATGAAGGGTTGTTCCAATAGTGGGTATGGTAAGACTTAAACTCCTGAGTGAACAGAACTGTATTCAAGACTTGGTGAAGATCAATTGTGTTAGGATGTCCAAACTGATCAAAAGACATGACTCGTTCACTTTTTAAACCAAATTTAAGGGTGGAGACTAGGATAGGTCACAACCTATCTCCAACCATTAAGTCCCCGGCTGATCAGGTCTATGATTCCAATGTGTAAGACTTTATCGATATTGAGACTAAAACTTTTTTATGTATCTGAAGGAGCTTGTAGCAGAGAGGCTCACCTGTATTTGCTCCTACCATATTTAGGAGACCATTGTTGTTTTCTCCTACCGTATTTAGGAGATCGTGGTTGTCTTCTCCTACCGATTTGAGGAGCTCGTTATTAATACCTTCTAATTGGACTTGAAAACTATTGGATTGCCCGTTATATTTTTGTCCTAAGCTAACTCGATGGGTTTTTTTTGCCTATGACAACTAATAGGAACATAGTGACCCTAAGGAAAAATATGCCATGGACTATTTTTATAGGATTGGGCGATTACGGAAATGTGTGATCCGTTGACCCTAGTGAATGGAGGATGATTTATTTTAACCCATTATACATGAAAATGATATGTTGTTATGATTACATCCTAATCATTTTGAGACAACCTGATTAAAAATTATCTAATTAATAATTGATTAATAAATTCTAATTATTAATTTAAAGAGTTAAATTGTGAAGGAAATTTAATTTGGATAGTTGGTTTGGAATTTATCCATTTTAAAAGAAGATTCAATTTAAAATAGGAAAAATAAATTTATGATATAATTTGTGTTAATTTTTCCGTTGAGAGTTTTAAGAATTCTGGTCGATGTGTTTGGCCAACATTATCGATAGGGGTTCCTAAAACACTGCAACGAGACATTTCAACACTATGATTTGGAAATAATAATTAGAATTTGATGTTTATTTTATTTTTATTTAAGTTGATTTGGATTTTGGCAAAATGTAACAATATCATCTAATTTAAGATTTTTAAAATAAAGTGAAAAGGATTCTAAATTATTTTTCTTTTAGTTAAAATTCTTTATTTATAAAGTTTATTAAGTGTAAATTTAACTAAATAATGTAAAAACCTTTTCTTAAGAAACTTGGGCTTGGTATATCCAAGCCCATTAGTAAATCTTATAACTTCATTCTTTATTCGGTTTACTAATTCAACTACTGCTTATTCATTTATGTATCTTCTCTAAGAAACTAAGCACAACGAAAGAAGCAAGCAAACCCAATTTTCAACCCTAGTTTTGATTTTAGGAATTCAAGCAAAAATCAGTAAATCTCAAATTTAATAGGTATGAATTCCTTGCTTCTTCCTCTACCTATTGATACCAGCAATTTTATAATTTGATTCAGTTAGTGATTTATGAAATTTTGTTGATTAGGGGCTGTTTTGAAGTTTTGTGGAATTTAGGAGTTAGAGAAGAAGGTAGTAGTGTTCAATTTGCATCTTAATCCCAATTTGGTTCATCTCTTTTCGTTTTGAATTCAAGTTGAGATAATAATCTCACACATATATCTATGATCTGAGATTATTCACTGTTTTGAATTGATATGCAAATTGGATAATTTGATTAGTAAAAATAAAATAAAATTTTAATCAGCATAATTTAACTTTCGGGAATTGGTACTTTTTAATTGAACTGAGCAAACATGTGTTGATCAATTTGATTTCAAGTTTCGAAATTTCCCTATGAGTTTCGTACCTCCCTGCCTCCATGCTTTGTCACTAGAGCACGTCCAAGTCCTTATCTTGCATTAGCATACATTTTACTGTTAGTTTAGATTTCAATTGCAGGCTACATCAAATATTAAATTGAATATAAAAGGACATGTCTTTCATTGTCCTTGTTATGAAGAAAAGTAACATTCAAACGTTACATTTATTAGTGTAGGTGCTGTCATACATATACATACATACATACATACATACATATATATGGTTGTGGCTGTTATCAAATTTGTTCACTTTAACTTTTCCCAATGCGTGGAAATATGGAGACTCGTAGTTCAAATTGATAAAGAAATTCATGCTTTAAATTATTTTTGCCCTGGTCATATGGAGTTGGCCTTGCATTGTTTAATCAAATTGTCCAAAATAGAAATAAGGACACACGTCCTATATATATATATATATATATATATATATCTTGCTATGAAGAATAATCACACTCAACACTTTTGTTTAGAGTTATGTACGCATGTCCTGAGTACGTTTTCATATTATAACTTTGTTAATGAAAGTGGTTGTACATGCTTTATATTTGTACATGCATTTATTTATCTAACTTGACTTTGTTATCTTTTAGGAGCCTAGCTTGATCTGACATCACTTTGAATATTTATATATAAGTTTACTTTCCTATAAATACGTAGTTTAAGTTTACTAATTATCGAGGATAATACTCTTATTTTGAAATTTAGTCAATTGCATGTATATATGAGTCAACCTAGTTTTACTTTTCAATATACATATATCTAACTCACTAATGCCTATAGCTTTGAAACATGTAGACTAACTTTTCAAAACATATATATAAGTTGTCAAATTTCACTGTACATGCTTTTCTACACATGCTTTTATTTTGTAGTTTAGCTTTTATAAAACATATATACAAATTTTGAACTGTTAATGCTTTTCTTTTTTTCATACTTTGATTATATATCCTGGCACCTTTTATTTACGCTGTATTATATATATATATATATATATATATAGTTTGACTTGACCTACATGTGTTGTTCATTTATGTAACCTATACATGCATTGAAATGTCT
Organism: Allium cepa; assembly: GCA_030765085.1. Classification (NCBI taxonomy): domain Eukaryota; kingdom Viridiplantae; phylum Streptophyta; class Magnoliopsida; order Asparagales; family Amaryllidaceae; genus Allium; species Allium cepa. The sequence goes on along the minus strand of CM060931.1, from coordinate 554,305,010 downwards.
TTTTTAATGAAATCTTTAATTATAAAGTGCTTACCTAAAACAAAAACAAATAATAATAATAATTATTATTATTTTATTTCTTATGAATTTGGGGTTTTATTTAAATTTTGCGATTTTCTATTAAACAAAGAATTTTAATAAAGGATTGAATTGTCAAATTGGTGTGGTACTTTTCGTACAATTCTTTCACTTATTATTATAATTTGTTAAATAGAGTTTGAGTGGAATTTATTAGCTTTCAGTAAATACTAGCATTTCACCTTTTGGTATGGGGCATTTAGTTAGATTCTAATGATTATTAGAGTGAAAATGAGCTACGCTTTGAATTATAGTGTGGATTTCAAGCCGATAGATCCCTGAGAGACGATAGCTCATTTTTATCGACCTAAGAGTCGATACATTCTTAGATTTGGGTAGGCACACCTATTTTTTTGTAAGGTTTGTTATAGTATGACATGGCTGCCCTTTTCAAATTTTTTGGTAGGTGTTATATGTAGGCCTATCTGTTTATTTTACTGCTTGACAATGTTAAACTGTTTATATTTGCTAGGAAAATTCACATAATTTTGTCATAAACATGACTACCTACTTCTTAACGTTAGGAGTCAAGGTTTTTACCTGATAATCTATTTCTTTTTGTTGGACTATTGCGCTATGTGGCGGATTTTGTTTATTTTCGTTAGGCCCTGTGTCACACCGTATCACACTGATAGTTGACTACCATTATTGTTTCATTAGTGGTGATTATTTCTTCAAAGATTTTAGGATAGATATTTAGTATCTTTTTGGCTCAATGGAATTTTTAATTTGTTATCGCCATGTTTTTTGTGACATTCATTTCATACTTAATATGGATTTAAAGAAAGGGTCATTGGTTATTATGCCTTATGTTGGTCGTTGTTCTGGCATACTTTTATTATGGCTTATTTAATTTAAGTTGTATCTTTACGATATCATTATTTCATCTCTTTATTGGATATAGTCTGACCCTTTACTTAAAAATACTTAGGTTAGGCCAAGACTCTACAGGTATTAGGACTTGTTGACCTCTGGATCTTGGGCTAGCAATGAAGTAAACTGTTTTGACTGTTTTAGTTTACTTTATACTTGTATATATTGATATTAGGAATTTTTGTCATGTATATTATCTAGTAGTCATGGTGTACTTGATATAGTACTTTTGGATATGATGTATATATATTATGTGTGTCTAGTATAGATATTTTGCAGACTCACATTCTATTATATATATAATGTACAGTATTCCACTATGATTTTTGACTCTTGTTCTGTTTTATCTATATAATATACTATCCTGAATCTTTTAACTAGTTCGTTTATTACTTTGTAATTATATTGTACACGTCAAAAAAAAAATTCAGTTCAGATCCTCTAAATGTAATAAAGACGCTTCAGTGTAGTACAAAGATAAATTCACATTCGATCGCCCTTAACCAGCCGTATTCTCTGTGTCATTAGACGACATTACTTGTAATGTTCTTTAACAATATGGATATAAAGGAAGGGTTGTTACAATTTTTGTTGCAGGATATGTTACAATTGACATATAAGTTGTAAATATAATAATAGGGAAAACCTGTTACGCTCCTCGGTGGTGCAGTCTCACAGTTTATACATTTTGATTTGAGATTAACAAATATTATTCGCATCATACTTTTTGTTCGATCTAATTTTTTTGATTTCCCTCTAAAGTCTTGGGTGCTTAATTGAAACTAGTTAGTCTGAGAGTACAGTATCCCAGGTTTAGATGAATAAGCTTCCATATAAGCGAAGAATGCATGCTAGTTTATTTATGCTGTGCAGTTTTAACTGTTTTATTATATTGATTGAATGTAATGACAAGGTTTATAACCGTCTAGATATTTATGACTTTGATCATCTAATGGCGGATCTTCATATGTCACTCTTGGAATTATATTTGTATTGTTATATTTTATTTAAATGATGTAATCATGGAATTATGTAACTAAAATGTAATGAAATTGCAAATGAATAAATGAAAATGTTTTTGTTAAATTTTTTTAATTCATGTGCCCTTAATTTTAATGATATAATAACTGAACTTTATTATCATTGGGAGATAATGCTAAGGATGTCTACAGCATCACTGGTATTCATTTTAAAGTCTTAAAATAGCATATGTTACATATCGGTAGTGTTTGAAGCTGTGCAGTTAAAGCCCTGCTAAATCCGTGCAAAATCCCCACTATAGCATACAACTCTCTTCGACGGCTATGCTTATTCAATATAGTGCTACAAAATAGTTGATCTGCTTTAATCCCCATTATTTTCCACTAGACTACTATATCAAGGCTCTTTAGCATATGCTTTAGCAACATTAATATAAATTTTTCGATTAAACCAGTTCTCCTTTGAACCAAACCAATAAAGTTAGGGTTAAAACCTAATTTTAAGGCATAAGTGCTCAATATAAGTTGGATATCTGTGTAGCCAAATCTGGACTGCATTAATCATGGTATTCTTTGGTTTTGTTATATAAGATTATAAAATATTTATTTCTCATATACAAATGATGTGAGAATGAAAATAAATTAACTTTAAATATTTAGTTTTATAGTATCTTTGTACACTTCCGTATGTTTTCGCTACATCCCCGCTTTATCCTTACTATAACGTTTTGCACCTCCACCGCTATGAAACTGCTAAGTGCTTTAACTACATAGCTTTGAAGTGGAAGTGTTGAATCCTAAAAGGTGAAAGTAATTACAAGAGAACTTAAAGGTACAAGAAGAAGATATCTGAAAAAAGAAAGTGCGCTGAAAAATTCTGTGCCAATTTTAGATGCATAATCTCCGATCGATCGGTACGATGCATATGGATTGGTAACCATCAATATGGGGTTTTTTATAAAAAGGAGAAAAATGAAAAAATGAAAATGAATAACTGGAAAAGAAATAGAAATCTACATGGATGGTGAATCATGTAGTTTTCAAAAATCCCCAGTAATGAGTAAAGATTTTAAATGGAAGACTTCAACTTTTACATATACAGAAGATACATGATTCTAAAATCATTTGAGATAGTGTGTCGATGTTTTCAAAAGAAATGCAATGTTCCATGAGAATGGTTCAAATGATAGAAGCGTATTTATTTTTTTAGTTCCTTATTATGGTATAAAGATGCTTTGTTATAATAGAAGCATATTTTGAGGGGAAAATGTTATCCAATATTTGAACAAAGCAACATTTCGATGGATTTTGACTATGAAATGATGAAGGAATTGAAGAGCTTAGAGAGTATCAAAAATAAAGAACAGCTAAAGAATACTACCAGTCAAATCGCTCGGTATCGGTCCATATAGATTAGTACCAAACGACCAATGAAGATAATAGTCCTACCTTATTCCGGTGAAAATCAAAGCTCAAAGTTGAAAAAAGGTAAGCATATGATATGACAAGGGTCGGTATCAGACCGTAGGTTTGGTACCGAGCCATATGGGGTTCTTAAGGACAACTATTTTAAGCTAAAGGAACTTGTACTAGCCAAGGAAAGATAAAAGGAAATAGTCAAAGATATGGGTCTGTACCGATCCATGTTGATCAGTATTGAGCCATATCGACTATTGGATAACGTGTGCTTTAACATATTCTTCATGTTGGAACTTTTGATCTAGAAATATTTGCTCGTTCAAACCGGATCTAATGACTTTCGTGCTAAATAGAGAGCCTTCATCAACTAGAAAAGGACTTTATGATCTCACTTCCTATTTTGCACTGAATTTTTTCCATTTTTTAAATTTATTTCTTGATCTTAAATCATTGTAAGCTTGGTGGTAATTGCAGAAGTAATCCGAAATAAAATTGATGGTGGACAAAGGCTTAAGTTTCTTGCCGAGCAACTTTAAAAATTGTCTTTTTCTATTATCTTTGTCTTCTTGCTAGTACAATTTTTGTTTTTAATTCGGCTGGGGATTCTGACCAATTTTTTGGCCAATACTAGTACAATAACTCTTATTGACATCATTGAGCAATTGTAGTCCCCTAGTCTTACACATCCCTAATAACATGAATTGATCTTCGCTATTCTCTAATAAGCCACATAATGTTAGAATTTGCACACCTATAAAGTTTGAAATAATTTGTGTAAATTGGATTAACATTCCTCTTCAAATGATATAGAGGTAGGTTCATTGTTTTGACACGAACAACTTGTCGGATTCTTTTTGGATGAAAATCCTATTTTCTCCATTGTTAGGTATCACTTGACACGAATTTGGAAACTCGAAGGCAAAGTCGCTATGTGTTTTTAATGGTCTATTTCGCAGCAAGTGAAATAGGCAGATTTCAAATAAATTTCGTTATTTGGATCGTAGTGTGCCTATAAAGTCTAATGGGTTTTACTAGATCCAAACTTGTTTTTATTAATAAAATCATAATGTATTAATAGTGTCTTATTCTTAACTAATTAAATCTATCTTCATTTGGTTTGAAATTTGAAAAGGTTTGAATACATAAATATTTTAGAATGTGTAACAAACATGTGAAATATATAGCAAGTATAATTGTTTGTGTTTTAAGGTGGGAATAAATATGAAATTACATCTTGACATAATCACATCAAGATATAAAGGATAGGGATAAAGGGGAATCATTGATTAACTTCTTTTTCCTCTTTTGCAAAACGTTAATTAATACTCCACCTAATCAATATACAAGGATTGGTATGTTACACCAGTATGTTTAAAATGACAAAAGCAACAAACAATAACGCGATCAATATATACATGTAGAAATATTGAGGTTTAAATCTACCATGTATATTCAAGATTTATATATGTATACTATTGCCTCAATTTTGAGTTTTTTTCAATAATGAATAATTTTATGAAAAAAATCTGTTTCTAAATTACATATCTTAACAATATAAATGTAAATGTTTAAATATACGTACATGCATGCATGCATACACACACACATATATACTTACATATACATACATTCATACATACATACATATATACATACATACATACATATATATATATATATACACATACTAAGCCAAAATAATTTTCAATTGATTGAATAACAGACATCCATATTACATTGAATTTTTATATGTACTTGCAAATACACATACATATTTATAAATATTTGTAAATAAAGCACCAGCCCAAAAAAATTGTTATTTTAAATAATCAAAATATTATAGAACTAAAATTGCATGCATTAAATCAAGCCAGATATCAACTATCTCTATATTTCGACATTGATTAAAAATTCAAAAAGAAAACCCAAAGCATTAAATCGTATAATATGTCTACAATATTATTATTATATGTAACTTTAAAACATAGATTCATAACCTAAAACATTGTTTTATGCATATATAAATTTTGTATTTAATTTGTCAAGTTGTTCGAATTGTATTACTAAATATAAATTAGGGTTAGGCAAAAATATATAAATATAAAATTACGATAAGTATATTACATCGAAGAAACCAAATTAAATTTAGAATATACCTTCCAGATCTAGCCAATCAGTGACATTTTGATTTGTAGATCCCTCCATAGATTCTTGAATCTACACCCAATCTCAACGAGAGATGGATGAACCACGTATCTTTTAGTATATTTTATGTTTTCATTTATTTTGGAGTTGATGTTTTTCTGAAAAAAAGAATTTTCAACCATGAAAGACATGGAGGAGGTAGTCATAAATGCGAGAAGAAGGGGGAAAATGGATGGAGAAAACAAATGAGATGAGTTTGTTTTAAGGAAAGAATATAAACATTTCATATTCTTTTTTTAAAACTTCCTCTTTTAGTTCTAAATTAGTTTTCGATCAATCCAAACTTCCCTTTTTCCTTAGTATATGTGGTCAAGCATTTCTCCTTTAGATGGACAAATTTTCCAAAAAGTTCATTTAGTAATTAACTATAGTTAGAGCCCGTTTAAATACATAACAATATCATATATCGATACATGCATATATAACATTTATATATGCATTCAAATAATTACTAATAGTACCAAAACATGAAATAAATTTATAGTTAATATTTCTTAAATATTAGTTACTTTAATGAATTTATTATATTTTATAAACTAATTAAATTTTGTTGTATTTTGGAGAATTCACAAATGCAGTTGTGAGACTAAGAGGTGTGAACTCAATTAGTGGTTAAAATTGATCAATTAAACTATTAACGTTCGCACGTCACCTTAACTAGTGGTTTGATAGTTTGGCCAAATTTTTCGCTTGTAGGTCTTTTTGGGGAAATTAAATTTCACATTTCCTTAAGTGGTACCTTTTAATAAAGATAATACACACACATTCTCATCGTTAAAACTATATAACTTTAGGATATATAGAATTTGGTATTGGTTAAAATTCCAATTTTGTCCACATTCAACTTAATTAGTCCATACATAAAGTCATTGGTTCAATAATAGCATTTATTATTAACTGTACTACTATGGTAAGAGGTTTTGGCTTTAAGTTGACCACAATTAACTATGATACTAAACTCATACAACTATGAAGATGAATTCTCTATTGAATAGTGTTTCACTCCCAATACTTTAACTCGGACCAAACGCTAGTCGCTTGATGAATCACTATGTCATGATGTATCTGTAATAAATGTAGAGTTTTCCAACTAAAGTTCCATAGTATTCTCAATTCCGGGTAATTGTGTAACGTCGTCAAACTAAGATATCATGTCTCACCTAGTTGTTATCAACCAACAAGAAACTCTCGAACAAGTCGTTTCATGGTTATCCAATAACTACAAGTATGTAACTCCTTGGTGCCCTCAGATGCCACGAGTAACACACTGCTCAACATTTGAAGAGGGTTACACAATCTAATCTCAAAAGATGTATCGATATGCTTTCTTGAAATATTTTGACTAGGAATATTGAAAACAAAATATCATTTTATCTTATGATTACATAATCATGATTGCAACTATTTCCAACTACAATTACAATTTTTTTTAAGGATTTTCCTATTAATATATTTTAAATTAATTATTTAATTAATTATATCATAGTATAACAAAGTATATAAGAGAAAACAAATATCTCACTATAAACAAGACTGACTAAAGAGTTAATTAAATTTAACAAACTACATATATAACAACCCATATTTTTACATGTCGATGGATAATAAAAATATTATTTTTAATATCAAATTAGATTCAAATTTAATATAACCTCAGGAAATGTTAACTGATGGTATTTTTAACCAACAGATTTTTATTGGACGTTTTGACCCTAAAAAAGTCATATAAGGCCTATAACTTTTGATAGGATGTGAATTAAACCACTTCCAACTGAAAGATAGGATGGTTTTCTATTTCGTGATGTGGTCATAATTGATTTTTGAACTTGTGGTTCATGAGATATGGATTTTTGAAGTTTTGGTGGGTTTTAGACATATTAATGGATAATTAATCTGAACTGCAATTGGGCATGCTAATTAATTTAGGATTTGGGTTAGTGCAGCCATTAATCGCTATAAATACATCTCTAAACCTTCCCTAACCCTTCTTAGCCCCCATTGACCACTTCTTTCTAAATTCCATTATTCTTTCACTAAAAATTGACCTAAATCTATTTATAAAAAGGGGACTGAGCAAGAGATTTACAAGAGATTTTTTGGATATCAAAATTGTTGCATAAAAAATATGTGGTTTTTGTCCAAATTCAGATTTACCTTTGTTTTGGTAAGTCTACACTTAACTGGTGACTTTTGTCGATTTCCATGTCTCTGGTGAGTGACTTAATTCTCTCACTTTATTATAGATGTTAATACATCTTTTTAAATTGTTTTAAAACGGAAAACATGATTCTTAAATTGAGTATTTGCTATCCATTTCAGATTTTCCTCGATTTGCGCACTTTTCGTTGATTTTGGGTCGATTATTGATTGATTTATCATCTTTAGGCATACTACATATATGTATCTATGAATTTTAACATGTTTTGAATCCATTTTTATAGTTAAAAATAATTTTTGTTGCTATTTTGAAATTAAAAATGAAATAAATATGAATCTAACTTTATTTCAAATGATTTAAACATGTTATTTTAATGTAAAATTGTTCATATTTAGGTTAGGTTAGACTATGAACATGTTTTAGGATAAACTGCTAGGATTTGATACTATTTACAAGTTTGAACGATGACTGAATGTTGTGTTGTAGGTTTACATGTTATGTTTGCATGTTTGAATGTTACTTGTACATTTGAATGCTTGGAAATGTTCATTTGAGCGAACTGGGGTTTTTAATCATCCTTATGGTCTAGGTTCTCTGTGTAAATGGAGTAGTGATGTGTCCCCAAGTCGATACAAAAAGAATGGAAGATCCGTAAACGTGGAATTTAACTTTGAAAAATCAACTCTAGAATGTTTGGTTTCGTATCAACGTATTGGCGTAGAACGGGGATCAGAATGGCAAGTGCATCGATCAAATATTACGGAAGATGAAGTGTTGTAATGCTACAGGATGTTTGTTGGGAGGTGGGGTTCGACATGGGTTGTTCGGCATAAATTTTGGGTTAGGGTAAAGGAATCTTGATGGAAGCTTTAGTACAAAGGATAGAAGCTTAGGTTGACCTTAGCAAGGCTGTAGCTGAAATAAATGAACTCAAAGATCAAGCTATGATGGATAAAGAAAAGTTGAATGCTATCTTCGGTAAGTTTTTACCAATGCCATCAAAGACAAGAACTTGAAGTGATTGGAAAACAATTATCTCGTCACTCCGACGAATGCTTGGGAAGATATCAGGCATTGTGTGGCGGTATCTAGTGAAGGCCTCACCGACGATCAGATGAAAGCCAAATTCTTGGATGCAGATGACATTATATCCCTAGAGAAATTTTGAGGTAATTCTAACCGAACTGGATGTAGCTATAGTCAAGTCACCAATTGAGCCTCCTGTCGATCCTACCACATCGGTTTGAGCAGAATCAGTTACTCATCAATCAAAAGAGACTACAATAGAAAATACAATTTCCATAGAAGCCAACTCTGATGCCACCCTTACTACGAATCCTGCTTCTGCCGCTGCAACCTTTGTTGAGCCTTACATTCCACCTTTTGTCACCCGCCAATGGAGACAGTAATGGAAGAGAGTGAAATCACTGAATCCTCTACCGTAGAAACTCCAACTAGTGAAGGTATTTCAATTGTATCTCCGGAATTCGAGTAGCTTTTGTTATCACCCAAGATCATCACTAAACTATAATTTATTATTTGTGAACTTACAAATCATCCATCGCTTCCTCCTCTGCCACTAACAACTCAAGGTTTGGGCCCAAGCATCATTTTCACTAAGTCGACCTCTGTCACCATAAAACTTATTGCTCCAATTCCTCCTTTATTTCTAGCCTTGAACCTGATTCGTAGAAGATAGCGGCTCTGGAAGGATTACGGGATACCAAAGTTCTAAGGGGAAGACATTACAATTACCGGTGCTACGGGCCCAACTAATTGAATTTCCATAGAGGAGTGGACGAGGATAGACCTCGACAAGATTAAGATTAAAAAGGTCTAGGAATTAAAATATTTAAGGGCATGTAAAAAACAAACCCTACTCCAAAAATTACACTAGCCATAATTAGAACTACAAAAGGTAGCGATGTTGGCTGATCCTCCAAGTCTTCCGACGCTCCCGTTAACAAGCCTAAAGGACCCATCATCTTTTACAACTAAGGGAGTGACCACTCATTTAGAGGGCATCACTTTTGCGCAGAGGAAGTTCGAAGGCAAGAAGGTTTGAGGAGACCGCACGATGTTGAAAGTCTTGTTGATCGTATACTATCAAACTTGTGTATAATATAAAAATATATAAATCAATGCAATAGTAGATAATAAATAGTAAAATATAAATGTGTGCAAACTAGAGTTTTTATACTGGTTCGGATCTCTTATCCTACATCCAGTCCCGAAGCTCCCTTGCTGTATTTCGTTTAAAAAAATTACAACCTGGAGGAATAGGCTAATACAAAAGTATCTCTGACAATCTTATGTTCCGATAACATAGTTTTTGACTTATAGTACAAATATTCCTATGATCTCTTTTGTGTATATGAATATGAATGCTTTGAGTTGTAGGAAGTGATTTAACCAAAATTATATTTTGGTTATAAAAGATTGAGAGTATGTATAATGTATATGCAAGAGAGTTCTATGAAGTCAAGAAAGTAAAAAATAAATTAATTCAAGTTAGATTATATCTACATCTCAATCAGTGGTATTTACAGATTTAAAAAGATGTAGATGAAGAGTTATTACTATTTGAGAAAGTCTCTTCATTTTATTGGCTGCAACCTTCCATTACAAGGTGGTTTCAAAATAGAAGCGTCTCCTCATATTTGACAGTTTTATCCCATGACAGACGTTTGTGGTAAAATCCTCTGACAACTGTGATTTGTTTAAAATTTAATCCGAGACTTGTCACAGACGTCTATTGTTTTATCACAAACGTACGTGAGGTGTAAAATCATCTTTTCACCTTAATTTGATGTATATGAAATTGTATGTGCATGTGTATGCATATATACTCAAGGAGACCTTAACAATATTATATCTAGGACTCTTTTATAGTAGAATAACCTTAATATGGTCAATGAATCTTCATTTCTCTTTGAGTCTCAGTATCTTCGAGCATGGTGTCTTCTTGTAGCATATACCTGCAATCATGATAAGGTCTATACATATGATTGTATAGTTGTTATCATTTAGATATAAATTAGAGGTTCTAACAATCTTTCCTTTTTTGATGATGACAACTATACAATCAAATATCAACTATACAGTGAAATATTAACCATATGATCAAAATATCAACTATCGGATTGAAGTATTATTATGTTTATTAATGTTTATCTCCCCTTGTGTATACGCGTCTCCCCTTATGTATATGTATAAATTTCTCCCCTTTTGTTATTATCAAAATGGAGGGAAACGATATACGATACATATTTAAACGATATAAATGGTCATAGCATGTCATTATTTCAGATTATAGAAAATCAAATATGAAAATTCAAATCAAAATTTAGGAGGAATTGTAACAAAGTTATACATAGGAAAACAAACAAGCGTAGGAGTTACAAAATAAAACAAAACAAGGTTTAATTGTACTTACTTTGGGAATAAGATGGGCCTCCGTAGTTTTTGTAATACTCCCAGTAAGCGAATGGATCCTGCTCATATATACTTGCCATGGCATCTGGTCATGGTACTCCTCGTCTTCGTTAATTGAAAGGCCTTGAAATGCCATGTAAGATGGTTGTTGAAAATGTGGAGTATCAGAGACAAACATTTCATCACTGTCTTCTTCTTCTTCCTCGGCTTGTGCATGCATGGGAGTCTTCCCTCGGTCACCTCTATCATGTGACGTACCTTCGAGCGAGGCTTGAGAATGATAAATTAGTGTTTGAACCCGAGGTGGAAGTGTTGGGGAAGGCGAAGATGATGAGCATGAAGAAGATATGCCACATACTTTGCGCATCACTTTCCCTAAAGTGGAGACAACTTTGTCCAGAGTCTTCTCCATCTTTGTCAACCTAGTCGAGAAAGAGCGTTCCAATCAATTCATTTTTCCGTTTAAAGCTCGTTGATTAGCCGTGATTATTTTTTAGTTTTTGATTGCCAAATCGCAAAGAGATTCATTTGGCATTCGTTCAACCCAAGCTTCTTGTATTTTTGAGCCTGAATAATATTCGTTACCATGGTTAGAGGAAGGTGGATGTTGGCAAGGATGGAGGAAGTAGGTTTGTTGAGGACCGCTAGTTTAAGGAGGACCGTGATATTCTTGTTCTTGTTGAGTCCATTGGTCGAAGGGAATGATACAAAGTGGACTCATTGGAAGATGCGTCAGTGAAAGATATCGTGGTCCACTATCTTCGGTTGGAATTTCTTCGTATTGCGAGATGTATGAAGGAACTCTAAGATTTTGCAAGATATGCATTATATACGGAGCATAAACAATGGAACGATGATGCGTAGACCAAAATCCTTTAATTTGGTCATGAATAAATTTTGCTCAATTAACCGGTAGGCAAGAAAATATTGCATACAAAGCTCTATGGTCATTGGGATAAATTCATTCATGACTTCCTAGATGAGGAATGATGGTATTAATTATCATTCGATTTAATAGTTTAGCTCGTGGTTGATGGTATATGGATTTCTATTGTGGCATTCTATCTTCCCATATTTGATGGGTAACTTCATCCCTAGGTAGAAGACTGTGATTCGGTATATCGGTTAAATCAATCCCCTTATAAGAACATTATAAAATATAACCAATGGTACACACATCAATTTTAACTTCTTTAACATAAACATTTGGCCATAACCAACCATCATCATTCTTGGGATTCCAAATCTCCAAAATACATAGATTGGAGTAGAAGACGTAACTAGCAAAGCGATCAATGATTACTCTATTTGTATCATAGTTAGCAATAGTCGGCATCCGTAGTAATTTCTAAGATTTCATGCTCCATAACATTGCCAAGGCGATAAAAACCTGAGTGGATCTTCTTTTGTGTAAGCTCCTCGAATATTTTAATTGCATTGGGATTATTGCGGAGCGATTGGTTAATGTGAGCTTGTGTGACTTGTGCTTGAGAGCAGGACGAAGATTGGCCTTGATTTTTCTTCTTGGAGATAGTAACCTTCCTAGGAGCCATTGATTTAAGAATTTGAGTGTTTTGGGAGATAGGGTTTCTGGAAGTAAGAGTTGAAATGAAGGTAAAGTGAAGAGTAAGGTAATGTTTTTATATACGTCTATTGGAAATTTTTTGCCAGACCAACAACAGACTTCCATGAGGAAGTCACATATGTCTACAGGTTCAATGAAAATGAGGTAGAGGGATTCGGCAGATGTATATGATGGTTCCACAGATGTTTATGGATATAGAAGATTTAAATAGAGAGTCTTCACAGATGTTTGTGAGCTTTCCACAAATGTATGTGGTTACCTGGAAAAATTTTCCGTAACTGATGACAAACGTCTACGGTATATTCATAGACATCTATGATATGTAGTTTCTGTCATCTAAAGGAAATTTTTAATATGAATGAATATTTTATTAAAATTTTAATAGAATAAACCATATACATACCAAAAATAAATAAATATGATGTGCAACTTAAGTTTTAGTTTTCATCGGAGAATTCCAAATTATTGATTTGTTGTATATCCCATGAATTTGGTTCGACTTTTATATCGTCAAATACTGGCTCTAGTGGAGACCAACTTGGATGAGCTGGTGTGTCAGTCCAAGATTGGTTTGATGGTCCCTATTTGTACAAATTTCTCGAAGTAATGTCATGCACTTTAATACAAGTTTCTTATAATCGTAGACACTATTTATGTATACATTTTTTTGTTGGTGAATGACCACAAAATGTTAAAGTGCACTTTTCAAGAAAATTCAGATGAGATCCTTAACATCGTTACTCGTAATACATTTGACGTTGAAATCTGATCATTTCTTATTGTTAGTTATATATCTCATTGACTTTGTCGAAAAGAGATGATGATTTCAAATGAATTGATCGTTTAGCTTTCTTTCCTTTTGGAGAAAAGTTAGTGTGGTATGTTGGTAATGCAATAATGTTTAGAGAAGGAGTTGTATAGGTGTTGTTTTAGTTGGTGATACGTAAGTGCTATCGCACGAGGGGGATTTATAGTTGATAGCTGAATAGGTGGAGTCGTGATCGGAAAACATTGTTTTATTTTGCTTTTAAAATTTATCTGTGTTTATTTTTTAAGTAGAATATTATCTGAATTTATTGGATAAGAGTTTGCTATATTTAAAAAAAAGTTTAGAATACTGAGTTATGTCTTAGAAAATTGATAGATACTAGTTTGTTTTTAAATGGTTGTTATTAAAAAAATTATGTGGTTGTTGTAAATTCAAAGTTATAAATTAATTGTTCACTTGAAATATAAGCTATTACAACTTTAAGTGAACTAATCATTATCTCTATAACTTTAGTTATCCAATTCATTGCACAAACAAATTTCTAGATCCTATCTTTACTTAATAAAAGTTAGCTCATTTAATGGTTTTGTAATAATATCAGCTATTTGATTTCGGTATTAACAAATTCTAGAGTTACTATTTCTTTTTCAACATTATCCCTTAGAAAACGGTGATGAATATCTATATTCGTGAATGATTAACTAGATTTTTAGATAAATTTATAGCACTAGTATTATCGCAATATATTAGAGATTTGTTTATTATTTTTCCATAGTCTTTATGTGACGGCCCGGCTTTCCACTCCCGGAAAATCGCATCATCTTTAAGAATGAAAGGGATAGAAAAGAGAAAAGATAGAGAAGAAGAAAGAAACGACACATCAGAATCTAAACAGCGAAATGAATAAATTATATTAATCACTTAATACTTTACATAGTATCGTATACATCAGAGTTACACAGCATAATCAACTCATACTAGACAGTTATAAACACCTGTCTAGTTATACAACTCAATACAACAAACAATTCAGAGAACACACAGCGGAATACTCTATAGCTATACGCAGAAGCCTCCTGCTCCATTGCTCCTTCAGAATTCGTCAAGCTAACCTGAATCCTAACCTGAATTCCCTTGGCTACTCGTAAAAATTTGAGTACCCAAGAGTTTAAGAAAAACAGAATAAACTCCGGGTCAGACATGGGTCTGGTGTGAGTAAACGGTTAAAGTTGCTTAACTTTAAAAACCTTTTGAAAGAAAAGGTATCACGTAAGACTTCCCACACATAAACATGGAAAAAGTTTTTACCTTACGCTAACCAAAACATTTGATAGGAAATCCGATGATATTATAATAGTGTCTAGGGTTTTCAAATAAAATACAGAAATAGCTGGAATGCTTACATCTCACGTTCCAGCATAGTTGGGCACAACTAATACGTACGGCACTTATTGGATTCTGGATTCCATACAATGGCAGGGCTACTGGGGTACCGCCCGTCACAGTACGTGGCCTAGATCACCGTACCGAGGAGCCACCCTAACTCCCCTGCAACACAAGGCCGGACCCGTTCCTTACTGAACAGTTCCAAATAAGACAACCCCGACGGTTGTAGCTATTCAACCGTCCCACACAGCCGAAATAAAAGGAACCTCTAGACAGGGGTAAATCTTACTCTCCAGTGGGGGCTACCCACGAAGCCTTGCTGCACCTCCCCTGTTTTAGCCATTCCCGGTTGATGAGGCTTGAGGTTACGATTACCTTTAGTGAACACATCACTTAGAATGCTCATCGTCCACCTGACGATGTGCTGAAAGCATTCAATCCATACAAGTTCGTTCCGGGTTCGAACGAAACCGAAGGCATTATCTCGTTACACTCATTTTGGAATCACCCTCAGAGTTAACGACAATAACCCTTGCACTCTAAATCTCCATCTCGAATCTATAAGGTCTATTCCGTCAACTCATTACGGAATCACCCACAGAGTTATACTGACGTATAGCCCTTACACCTCGAGTCTTCACAAAGCTCCATTCTGACTCACGACCTAACGTTATTTGGAATCGATGTGGTTTTCGGATATCCAAATATGGAAACCCGATCCCGGTCTCATCGAAATCCAAAGCGTGTCTTTTAAGTCCAAGTTGTTTTAAAGGTTTTAAAACAATTAAATTCAACTATCTACATACACAGAATAGATAATTCACAGGCCACAATAGATAATCAACATCATCAAATAACAGGTAATCCACAATACCAATATCATAATAGATAATCCATATATCAACATCCAAATTGATAATCACAATTCAACCATGCATTCCTATCACACAACCATACTTATCTCATTACTGAGATCACACAGCATTCAAGACAATCAATGTCATCCAATCATTCATAAGCAATGATTAACTCAAACCATAACATAATTAATTTAAAATGAATTAAATTAACTATCTCTAATTAATTTAAAGTGAATTAAATTAATTATCTAATTACTTAATTAATTTAAAATAAATTAAATTAATTACCTCCATCCAATAAATCTTGCTTAATTAACCATTAATTAAACCAACTAATGAATCATCATTCCAATTAATCAACCTTGATTAATTAACTCTTAATAAAGTAATTAATTCCAAATTATTTTCATTAATCATGTCAATTAATGATCCTTAATTAATCATACTTAGATTATTTGCTTTTAATTAATCACTTAAATACAGTAATTAATTATTATTAATTACTTCTTAATTACTTTTAATTACTTTATAAATTCATTGATTTATTACACCAAGTAATAAACCTTTAATTACTTCAACAAGTAATTACCCATTAAAATTACTTCCCAAATCAGTAATTATCTTATCTCAATTACCTCTGTAATTAATCAATTACTTATCTTAAATAATTAACCTTATCAAAACTTATTAAGTAAACATACTTAATCTTTAAATCAAGTAACCATATTTAATTAGTAAATAAATTAACTTACTTGATTTCAATCATCTCATAAAACATAATCGAGTAATTCATCCTTCAATTACTCGTTAACCAAATTAATCTTCAGTTATCAGATTAATTATCTTCAATTATTAATTAATAAACCTTAATTATTAATCAATTCTTTAATCAAAAGTAATTAATTACTAATTACTTTTATAATTAATTAATTAAACTTAATTATCTAATTAATTAACTCTTAATCATTAATTAATAAACTTAATTATTAATTAATAATCTTAATTACAAATTAATTAATTCATAATTAAAATTAATTAATTCTTAATTACAATTAATTAACCTTAATAAAAATAGTTAATTAATTCTTAATTAACTTTCATTATAAATTAATAACCTTTAATTATTAATTAAGGAAACCATTTAAAACTTTAATAAAACCTTTATTAATTAATTACTATTTTAATTAACTCTTAATTACTTAGTTAATAAGTAATTATAATTTAATTAATCATTAATCATTAATCATCAATAAATCTTCATTTAATTAATAGTTAATTAAATAATTAATTATACTTAATTAATCACTTAATTAACCCCCTTTTTAAAATAATAATTAAATTATTTAATTAACTTAAACTTCTTGAATTAATTTACTAATTACACATTATTAATACTTAATTATTATTTAAGATAAAATAATTATCTTAAATAAATCTTAGAAATCTTTATTTAACTTAATTCCTAAATTAAATTAAATTGTAAGAAATCATTAATTACTTTTATTAATTAAAAATTCTAATTCCAAATAAATTATCTAAATCTTCATTTGTTAATTAATAAATCATTTCCACAAATTAATTTAAATAACCCTTTACTTAAAATTCTCTTTTATGTTTCAAAATAAGTTTTGGAATAATATTAACTTAACATTTAAACAAATCATATAACTTCCATTTATACAAACAACTCAATCTAAAAACAAGAATTTAACTATTCTTAAATTTTAAAAATTTAACTTACCTTATTTTAAATCAAAAATATGTTTAGGTATTTCTATTTGGATTCAACCCAAATACATAAACCCAAGAAAAACAAGTGCATCTTATTTTTAAAACTAAACTACCCTCTTTTAAAAATTAAAACTGTTTTAGTTAAAACTTCAAATTGTTTAAACTTAACAATTTAACACTGCACCTATTAACCCAGAAACACGCGAGTTCCCCGAGCCACAGCCAATTCATGCACGAGCTCCTACCCGAGTCTTCTCCCCTTTCTACCCGAGTTACAACCAGTACCCAGCTAAACAAACCCAAAAGATCAGATACTCCCCCTCCTCTCTCGTGCACCTGCACCGGCGCTATCACCACCGCCGACCATCGGCGACTTCACCAACAAGTCACTCCACCTCTCCACTGGCCTCCACGACCATCAAAACCCCTAAATTTTCCCTTAATCAAAATCGAGCATTCCTGTACACCGAACTCCAAACCCATCACCAGAAAACCCCAACACGAAACGCCTCCAATCAACTACAATGGCCACCACTCCGTCCATGTATCACAGACCCACCGCGCTTCCTTCACACCAATTTTCACCCAACTCGATGCAATTAAGAGGTCGCAGTGATAAATTTTCAGACAGCCTCTAGAACTAGGTTTAAATTTTAATTTGAGCAAAATCAAACTTCTCGGTGATTTAAAAATCCATCAACTATTTTTATTATACTCTCTGATGCAAATACTTGCTCCAGGAAGAATCTTAAGCAATCCAGATTCACATATTAACAGAAATTTGCATAAACCCAAATTTCAGTAAATACCCCATTACAAGATCAATGCCTAACTAAAAATTTGATTTTTATTTTTTAAAAATCATAACTTCCAATGTCACTCCAGATTATAAAGTTATTTCATCAAATTTCATCATTTGATTTCAACATTTGTTAATAAATTCGCTGCATAGTTTGGGTTTCCAGGAAATTTCAAAAATATCAGAGACTGTTCTATTTTTTTTTTATAGTTGTTAGTATATGATTAAATTTCTATTTTGTTTTGAATCGTTCTAATAGTTGATTGAACAAAATAGCTTGATGTTTTGATGTTAACTTAATTCTTCAGTAAGGATATCAGAGAAAATAAATGTTATCATGCACTGTAAAAAAAAAACAGAACAAACATATTGCATATCTATATCTACCCAGAAGCAACATATACACATATAAAATAAACCATATCACAATTGCAACAGAGAATTAACTACTTAGTCTTAGTAAAATGTTTACTCACCTTATTTTTCAAGTGCAGAGCTTCAAGAAGAAGGGTAGGAAATTTGCAACAGAAATTTTGAATTTTGAAGCTTTAAAAAAAACTGGAGTATCTCAGGTTGCAATTTGAAGAACAGCCAACAACTTGACCCCAAATCATTTGCATGCACACTTGGCAGAGGTGACAGTTTCAGGTAATACTCCTTAAGATTTGCATGCACTTGAAAATTGGGTGCAGACTTCAAAATGCAGAATCTGGGTAATGAATTATAGGTTTCTGTTTAAGAGGAGTAAGTGCAGATTTTTGATTTAAGAAAAAAAAAACTGCAGGCACTTGTTTGAGGAATTGATTTGTGTTTTTCTTGCATGCATTTGAAAATTATGAGGCAGGCTACTTGAGTTTTGAGGAGTGTATTTATTTTGAAAATAAACTGCAGATGTGCAGTTTGATCTGCACTTCAACAAGAATTACAGGCTTTTGTAATCAGAGAGTAAATGTCTCAGGATTTAAATGACTTTAACATTGATCTGAGAAAAATGTTTACATGCTTTGCTTTGTAAACATAATGGTTTCAGGCTACATGAAATTTTGCAAACTAGATTGAATACAGGGATCAATTGTTTTCAGGCTTGAGATTACAGATATTGATTTGAGGAAATTAATTGCAGATTTTATATTGAGAAAAATTTCTGGTTTAGATTTTGTTTTGAGGATTTTCTGGTTTCTGAAGAGTGAAAGATTTGCATGGTAGTTCTAGTTTCTTTTTAGGAATGAGTACAAAATGTTTAAAGAAAAAGAAGGTGAGGAGAATATAGTGTTTATATAAACAAATTTTCAGATTTGTAAATTAAAAAGAAAATAACATGGACACTTGTCTCAACTTTAATTAATATGCTAACACTTGTTAAAAGAAGTCCTAATATATTAACACTTGTCTAATGTATTTTTATATTATTAATAAGTGATTTTTTAAAGGCTTTTAAATTAATTTCCTAATTACTAATTTGTTTTCTTCTTAGTTTGAAAATGCTTTTCTAATTAAATATCAAATAAACAAATATATTTATACATTTATAATTGTTTTCTAAATCTATATAAAATACAATCTTTGAAAAGAATGAAACCAAATATGATCTAAATAAAATTATATATAATATCTTTAACTCATTTTTAAATGCTATTTCAAAAGCTTGTATTCATTCTTATTAAATAAATACAAATCCAAATTTATATTTAATTCAAAGTCAAACTTTTAAAAATTCCAAATCTAAAAATCAATTTAAATAAATAAATATCAATTTTAAATAAGTTCATTTATTTTTGAAAATAACAATTTTATCACTTTCAAACAATTAAATCAAGAGATTATCAACATTTTAAATTCCCTGAAATTCCGGGATATTACAATCCTCCCCCCTTAACAGAATTTCGTCCTCGAAATTTGAAACAATGATAATCCAGAATTATATTTTATTTTAACCAATTCAAACACATACAGCCATACACTATCAATCAAACAAACAATTCCATCCAAACAACCAATTCAATCAAACAACACTAGCTATCCAGACACAGATCCGGATAAATTTCCTAAATTACTCGAGTTTCCCCAGTATATACACAGGGATACTCGCTTTACTAAACTCAAACTAGCTATGCTGCTAAGTTACTGAGTTCCCACTCAGCAAGATCTATACTCAACACAAGATACCAGACCAAAGACAAGTCTGATCAACTACTACAACTTCACAGAACTACTGGTCTCAAAACCAGTGATGACCAAACACGAACTCCCTCAGAGATACGTGAAATAATTTGAATTCCAGATTTTCAAACTGGCAATTCAACTCTCCAAACCAAAGCACCGATCTCTACAAAAACTCAGAAGAATCCTATATACTACGGAGCTCACCAAATCTTATAGCTTCCTTAACCAGAGAAAACTCAACAATATCGAAGTCTCCAACTTCGAATTCCAAATTCTTGTGTTACTTAACCTCAAAACTTACCGGATAATCCGGCTGCCAACAGAACCTTCCTGATCAGCTCAACCCTTACTGATACTTCTACAAACAACTGGATCAACTCACCATCTGATCCTCACAAGATCAATCCAAAATCAAAATCAAACTCTACTATCAACAGTGGAAAACAACTTCTCCTATCCAGAAAAGACCAGAACAGAACCACTCGTCAACTAGCCTTGGATTCTGAAAAATAAATTCAGTAGAGACTCTCAAATCCAAAACACTGCAACTTCCAGTTGCTTCTACTCTAAAACAACAGCCACCTAGCTTCCGCTGCTCAACTCTGATTTGGAGCAGATGAAAATGCAGACTGAACAGTACATCCCAATAAAAAGGTTCAACATGAGTCCCAAGAAATACAGAGCCGCTTCACCCAACAATCAATCCTTGGAAACAATCTTCTATCCAACTGAATCACCGGTAGCACTCCTGACATCAAGTCGATTCAGAATTCAAACTCCAATGCGGGTAAAATCTATAACTTCCCTGAAGATATATCCAGAAAAATCTTCAGCAATCCCAAAACTCCTTCATCCTCTAGATATGCCACAAATCCAAGCAAAGACTATCTAATGTAATCACCAAACCATCGCAAGTCACTTTTGCGATCAGCCAATCCAATATCCAAGATACTGTTCTCTCTCCACTAATCAGAACAGTTTAAACTTAATTAGCCAACCCATCGAAGAAACGGGTCCACTAATCTGCTTCTGAACTCCACTTCAGAAAAACTGCTAAGCCAGAAGATCTCCCTGCTGAGACACGGAACATTTCTGAGTTGCACCGCTAGCACAGATGCCAAAGACTTCTTATCCAAAGTTCTTTGAGAAACTCGGACCTCTAACTAAACACATACACCCTACTGAACTCAGCTACAACACCGAAGCAAACACACTTCATTAAACTTGCTTCGAAAGAAAACATCTTCAGAGACATCCATAGTCACTGCATCTCATCACGCAGCTATTACTTCCTGTGGTATCAAAATACCCTCACTTACTTCTGTCCAACCAACAGATCCAATTTTCAAAAATCCGCTCACACGAGCGCAAATAAACTTACACTTCAAAGATGAACTTCGAACCTTAACAGGTTTCCTTAAGAGATCAAATGAAGTCTTACTCCAAACTACAAAGGTTACTCGAGACCAACCTAATACCGTCTCGACAAATACACTTCCAACCTCAAACATTCAAACTCCAACTAATGGTAGTCGTGTTACACACACTACTACCCCATCTACCTTTACAACTTATATTGGGAAACCTGAACAGGTAACCCAACAGATAGGTAGAAATATATATATACAATTATATAAAAAATTACAAATACGCTCTCTCAAGAAAGACACCACTACAGAGCCTAGGTATTCACTCAACCTAACGCTCTGATACCAAGTGTGACGGCCCGGCTTTCCACTCCCGGAAAATCGCATCATCTTTAAGAATGAAAGGGATAGAAAAGAGAAAAGATAGAGAAGAAGAAAGAAACGACACATCAGAATCTAAACAGCGAAATGAATAAATTATATTAATCACTTAATACTTTACATAGTATCGTATACATCAGAGTTACACAGCATAATCAACTCATACTAGACAGTTATAAACACCTGTCTAGTTATACAACTCAATACAACAAACAATTCAGAGAACACACAGCGGAATACTCTATAGCTATACGCAGAAGCCTCCTGCTCCATTGCTCCTTCAGAATTCGTCAAGCTAACCTGAATCCTAACCTGAATTCCCTTGGCTACTCGTAAAAATTTGAGTACCCAAGAGTTTAAGAAAAACAGAATAAACTCCGGGTCAGACATGGGTCTGGTGTGAGTAAACGGTTAAAGTTGCTTAACTTTAAAAACCTTTTGAAAGAAAAGGTATCACGTAAGACTTCCCACACATAAACATGGAAAAAGTTTTTACCTTACGCTAACCAAAACATTTGATAGGAAATCCGATGATATTATAATAGTGTCTAGGGTTTTCAAATAAAATACAGAAATAGCTGGAATGCTTACATCTCACGTTCCAGCATAGTTGGGCACAACTAATACGTACGGCACTTATTGGATTCTGGATTCCATACAATGGCAGGGCTACTGGGGTACCGCCCGTCACAGTACGTGGCCTAGATCACCGTACCGAGGAGCCACCCTAACTCCCCTGCAACACAAGGCCGGACCCGTTCCTTACCGAACAGTTCCAAATAAGACAACCCCGACGGTTGTAGCTATTCAACCGTCCCACACAGCCGAAATAAAAGGAACCTCTAGACAGGGGTAAATCTTACTCTCCAGTGGGGGCTACCCACGAAGCCTTGCTGCACCTCCCCTGTTTTAGCCATTCCCGGTTGATGAGGCTTGAGGTTACGATTACCTTTAGTGAACACATCACTTAGAATGCTCATCGTCCACCTGACGATGTGCTGAAAGCATTCAATCCATACAAGTTCGTTCCGGGTTCGAACGAAACCGAAGGCATTATCTCGTTACACTCATTTTGGAATCACCCTCAGAGTTAACGACAATAACCCTTGCACTCTAAATCTCCATCTCGAATCTATAAGGTCTATTCCGTCAACTCATTACGGAATCACCCACAGAGTTATACTGACGTATAGCCCTTACACCTCGAGTCTTCACAAAGCTCCATTCTGACTCACGACCTAACGTTATTTGGAATCGATGTGGTTTTCGGATATCCAAATATGGAAACCCGATCCCGGTCTCATCGAAATCCAAAGCGTGTCTTTTAAGTCCAAGTTGTTTTAAAGGTTTTAAAACAATTAAATTCAACTATCTACATACACAGAATAGATAATTCACAGGCCACAATAGATAATCAACATCATCAAATAACAGGTAATCCACAATACCAATATCATAATAGATAATCCATATATCAACATCCAAATTGATAATCACAATTCAACCATGCATTCCTATCACACAACCATACTTATCTCATTACTGAGATCACACAGCATTCAAGACAATCAATGTCATCCAATCATTCATAAGCAATGATTAACTCAAACCATAACATAATTAATTTAAAATGAATTAAATTAACTATCTCTAATTAATTTAAAGTGAATTAAATTAATTATCTAATTACTTAATTAATTTAAAATAAATTAAATTAATTACCTCCATCCAATAAATCTTGCTTAATTAACCATTAATTAAACCAACTAATGAATCATCATTCCAATTAATCAACCTTGATTAATTAACTCTTAATAAAGTAATTAATTCCAAATTATTTTCATTAATCATGTCAATTAATGATCCTTAATTAATCATACTTAGATTATTTGCTTTTAATTAATCACTTAAATACAGTAATTAATTATTATTAATTACTTCTTAATTACTTTTAATTACTTTATAAATTCATTGATTTATTACACCAAGTAATAAACCTTTAATTACTTCAACAAGTAATTACCCATTAAAATTACTTCCCAAATCAGTAATTATCTTATCTCAATTACCTCTGTAATTAATCAATTACTTATCTTAAATAATTAACCTTATCAAAACTTATTAAGTAAACATACTTAATCTTTAAATCAAGTAACCATATTTAATTAGTAAATAAATTAACTTACTTGATTTCAATCATCTCATAAAACATAATCGAGTAATTCATCCTTCAATTACTCGTTAACCAAATTAATCTTCAGTTATCAGATTAATTATCTTCAATTATTAATTAATAAACCTTAATTATTAATCAATTCTTTAATCAAAAGTAATTAATTACTAATTACTTTTATAATTAATTAATTAAACTTAATTATCTAATTAATTAACTCTTAATCATTAATTAATAAACTTAATTATTAATTAATAATCTTAATTACAAATTAATTAATTCATAATTAAAATTAATTAATTCTTAATTACAATTAATTAACCTTAATAAAAATAGTTAATTAATTCTTAATTAACTTTCATTATAAATTAATAACCTTTAATTATTAATTAAGGAAACCATTTAAAACTTTAATAAAACCTTTATTAATTAATTACTATTTTAATTAACTCTTAATTACTTAGTTAATAAGTAATTATAATTTAATTAATCATTAATCATTAATCATCAATAAATCTTCATTTAATTAATAGTTAATTAAATAATTAATTATACTTAATTAATCACTTAATTAACCCCCTTTTTAAAATAATAATTAAATTATTTAATTAACTTAAACTTCTTGAATTAATTTACTAATTACACATTATTAATACTTAATTATTATTTAAGATAAAATAATTATCTTAAATAAATCTTAGAAATCTTTATTTAACTTAATTCCTAAATTAAATTAAATTGTAAGAAATCATTAATTACTTTTATTAATTAAAAATTCTAATTCCAAATAAATTATCTAAATCTTCATTTGTTAATTAATAAATCATTTCCACAAATTAATTTAAATAACCCTTTACTTAAAATTCTCTTTTATGTTTCAAAATAAGTTTTGGAATAATATTAACTTAACATTTAAACAAATCATATAACTTCCATTTATACAAACAACTCAATCTAAAAACAAGAATTTAACTATTCTTAAATTTTAAAAATTTAACTTACCTTATTTTAAATCAAAAATATGTTTAGGTATTTCTATTTGGATTCAACCCAAATACATAAACCCAAGAAAAACAAGTGCATCTTATTTTTAAAACTAAACTACCCTCTTTTAAAAATTAAAACTGTTTTAGTTAAAACTTCAAATTGTTTAAACTTAACAATTTAACACTGCACCTATTAACCCAGAAACACGCGAGTTCCCCGAGCCACAGCCAATTCATGCACGAGCTCCTACCCGAGTCTTCTCCCCTTTCTACCCGAGTTACAACCAGTACCCAGCTAAACAAACCCAAAAGATCAGATACTCCCCCTCCTCTCTCGTGCACCTGCACCGGCGCTATCACCACCGCCGACCATCGGCGACTTCACCAACAAGTCACTCCACCTCTCCACTGGCCTCCACGACCATCAAAACCCCTAAATTTTCCCTTAATCAAAATCGAGCATTCCTGTACACCGAACTCCAAACCCATCACCAGAAAACCCCAACACGAAACGCCTCCAATCAACTACAATGGCCACCACTCCGTCCATGTATCACAGACCCACCGCGCTTCCTTCACACCAATTTTCACCCAACTCGATGCAATTAAGAGGTCGCAGTGATAAATTTTCAGACAGCCTCTAGAACTAGGTTTAAATTTTAATTTGAGCAAAATCAAACTTCTCGGTGATTTAAAAATCCATCAACTATTTTTATTATACTCTCTGATGCAAATACTTGCTCCAGGAAGAATCTTAAGCAATCCAGATTCACATATTAACAGAAATTTGCATAAACCCAAATTTCAGTAAATACCCCATTACAAGATCAATGCCTAACTAAAAATTTGATTTTTATTTTTTAAAAATCATAACTTCCAATGTCACTCCAGATTATAAAGTTATTTCATCAAATTTCATCATTTGATTTCAACATTTGTTAATAAATTCGCTGCATAGTTTGGGTTTCCAGGAAATTTCAAAAATATCAGAGACTGTTCTATTTTTTTTTTATAGTTGTTAGTATATGATTAAATTTCTATTTTGTTTTGAATCAATGTTCTAATAGTTGATTGAACAAAATAGCTTGATGTTTTGATGTTAACTTAATTCTTCAGTAAGGATATCAGAGAAAATAAATGTTATCATGCACTGTAAAAAAAAAAACAGAACAAACATATTGCATATCTATATCTACCCAGAAGCAACATATACACATATAAAATAAACCATATCACAATTGCAACAGAGAATTAACTACTTAGTCTTAGTAAAATGTTTACTCACCTTATTTTTCAAGTGCAGAGCTTCAAGAAGAAGGGTAGGAAATTTGCAACAGAAATTTTGAATTTTGAAGCTTTAAAAAAAACTGGAGTATCTCAGGTTGCAATTTGAAGAACAGCCAACAACTTGACCCCAAATCATTTGCATGCACACTTGGCAGAGGTGACAGTTTCAGGTAATACTCCTTAAGATTTGCATGCACTTGAAAATTGGGTGCAGACTTCAAAATGCAGAATCTGGGTAATGAATTATAGGTTTCTGTTTAAGAGGAGTAAGTGCAGATTTTTGATTTAAGAAAAAAAAAACTGCAGGCACTTGTTTGAGGAATTGATTTGTGTTTTTCTTGCATGCATTTGAAAATTATGAGGCAGGCTACTTGAGTTTTGAGGAGTGTATTTATTTTGAAAATAAACTGCAGATGTGCAGTTTGATCTGCACTTCAACAAGAATTACAGGCTTTTGTAATCAGAGAGTAAATGTCTCAGGATTTAAATGACTTTAACATTGATCTGAGAAAAATGTTTACATGCTTTGCTTTGTAAACATAATGGTTTCAGGCTACATGAAATTTTGCAAACTAGATTGAATACAGGGATCAATTGTTTTCAGGCTTGAGATTACAGATATTGATTTGAGGAAATTAATTGCAGATTTTATATTGAGAAAAATTTCTGGTTTAGATTTTGTTTTGAGGATTTTCTGGTTTCTGAAGAGTGAAAGATTTGCATGGTAGTTCTAGTTTCTTTTTAGGAATGAGTACAAAATGTTTAAAGAAAAAGAAGGTGAGGAGAATATAGTGTTTATATAAACAAATTTTCAGATTTGTAAATTAAAAAGAAAATAACATGGACACTTGTCTCAACTTTAATTAATATGCTAACACTTGTTAAAAGAAGTCCTAATATATTAACACTTGTCTAATGTATTTTTATATTATTAATAAGTGATTTTTTAAAGGCTTTTAAATTAATTTCCTAATTACTAATTTGTTTTCTTCTTAGTTTGAAAATGCTTTTCTAATTAAATATCAAATAAACAAATATATTTATACATTTATAATTGTTTTCTAAATCTATATAAAATACAATCTTTGAAAAGAATGAAACCAAATATGATCTAAATAAAATTATATATAATATCTTTAACTCATTTTTAAATGCTATTTCAAAAGCTTGTATTCATTCTTATTAAATAAATACAAATCCAAATTTATATTTAATTCAAAGTCAAACTTTTAAAAATTCCAAATCTAAAAATCAATTTAAATAAATAAATATCAATTTTAAATAAGTTCATTTATTTTTGAAAATAACAATTTTATCACTTTCAAACAATTAAATCAAGAGATTATCAACATTTTAAATTCCCTGAAATTCCGGGATATTACACTTTAAGTGTTTGTTGCATATATATTACTTGAGTGCAAGCTAAGGCCGCAAAAATATATTCGGCCTCACGTGTTGAAAAAGAAACACAATTTTTCTTTTTACTAAACCTTGAAACTAACGATTGATTAATAAAGTGACATGTGCCACTTGTACTTTTTCTATTTGATTTACATCCACCACAATCCGCATACTATAAGATACAAGTTCAAACGTGCTTCCTTTTGGATAAAATAGACCATAATCTTTAGTGTTGGTTAAATATCGTAAAAATTGTCTAACTTCCCGATGTTGTGATTCTTTATGTTTTGCTTGAAATCTTGCACATAAACAAACACTCATCATAATATCCGGTCTACTAGCGGTTAAGTATAGTAAGTATCCAATCATGCTTCGATGTAGTTTTTGAGCTAACTCTTTTCCATGTTCATCTTTGTCTATATAAGTAGTAGTACTCGTTGGAGTGGGTTTACTTGATGTATTGTCCATTCCAAAACATTTTAGATATTCTTTACAGTATTTTTCTTGATTTATAAAAATTCCATTATTTAATTGTTTTATTTGTAATCCTAAAATAAATTTAATTCACCCATATGAGACATTTCAAATTCGCCTGTCATTATTGTAGAAAATTCATTACATAAATTTTCATTAGCAGATCCAAATGTAATATCGTCAGCATAAATTTAAGCAAGTAATATTTCCTTCTATTCTCTTTTAATAAATAATGTTGTACCTATTTTACTAATTTGAAAATCGGAATTAATTAGATGTGACTTTAATCGATCATACCAAGCTCGATGTGCTTATTTATACCATATAATGCTTTTTTAAGTTTAAAAACATAATTTGGATATTTATCATGAACAAATAGTGGTGGTTGTTCAACACAGACATTTTCTTTTATAAAACCGTTTTAGAAAGCACTTTTAACATTTATTTGAAATAGCTTAATGCTATGATGGCATGCAAAAGCAAGTAGTACTCTAATGGCTTCAAGATGTGCCACGGGTGTAAAAGTCTCTTCATGATCAATTCCTTCTTCTTGATTGTATCCCTATGCCACTAATCTTGCTTTATTACGTATAGTATTTCCATTTTCATCAGTTTTGTTTTTAAAACCCATTTTGTTCCAATTACTGACTGATCGTTTGACCTTGGTACTAATTCCTTGACATTACTTCATTCAAATTGATTAAGTTCTTCTTGCAATGCTAAAATCCAGAAATCGTCATTTGATGCATTCTTTTAATTTTTTGGTTCAAAATTAGGTATAAATGCTACATTACTCATTTAATTTATTTGTCTTGTAGTCAAAACTTTGTTATCTAGATTTCCAATTATGTTATCAATAGGATGATCTTTTAAAATACGGGGTGGTGAGTTCAACTATTATTTGATTATCATTATTATTTTCAATTGCTTTATTTTAATTAGTGTCAAAAATTTGTTCATCATCTTTATTTATATTTTTAAGGTTTTCATCAAACAAGACATGAAGACTTTCCTTTATAACATTTGTTCATTTGTTAAAAATTCTGTAAGCTTTACTTTGATTGAAATATCCAACAAAATT
Source organism: Allium cepa (assembly GCA_030765085.1). Lineage (NCBI taxonomy): Eukaryota > Viridiplantae > Streptophyta > Magnoliopsida > Asparagales > Amaryllidaceae > Allium > Allium cepa. The sequence continues at coordinate 554,275,419 of CM060931.1, read as the reverse complement.
TCCTTCATCTACTTTTGAATTGAATTTACCAAGATTATCTTCTGTATTTAAAATAAAAAATTTCAATCCAAATATTTGAAAATAAGATACTTTTGATTTCTTTTATAGAACATTTTATAACATGTATTTTTAGTCGTTGGTCCAAGAGTTACACGATTTAATACATAACATGTAGTAGTAATTGCTTCGGCCCAAAAATTCTTTGGTAAACCACTGTCATTTAGGAGAGTTCGAGCACATTCCTTCAAGGTGCGATTTTTTCTTTTAACTACTCAATTTTGTTATGGCATTCATGGAAAAGAATTTTTCTGAGTAATTCCCTTTTTATTAAAAAGTTTGTATGTAATTCATTTTCAAATTCTCCACCATGAACACTTATGACGACCCACATTTCGAAAGGTTTAAATTGACAATAATCCACACATGTCCAATCCAAGCAATCTGGAACATAGATAATTATTGAGATAAATAAGAAAAATAAGAAAAGAAGAAAAAAAACAAAGAATCTCACAATGGAATGAAAAATAAATAATCAAATAAACAGTTCATGAAGTTGTTTATATTTTACATTTAATTATAATCTATACAACATTCATCAGAGTTATATATATAGATCAGAGATAAATAAATAATGCAGCAGATAACATGATGTAGGACTAATAATAGTAATAATATACCAAATCTTCGTCTTCGTCCTCCAGAATAAATCTTCCACAAGCTGAAAAACTCAGGGCTGACCCGAGCATAATGAAAAGACAAAACACTCGAGTAAGGACTAAAATACCCTTATATAAGTCAAATCGATATCGCATATAATAGAATGTAACGGAGTTAGAGATGTTTATAGGTATTCACATCTCCTATCCAGTGCATAACGTATGTGCAATAACTCAAGAGATGTTACCGGATTTTCCATCTCTTAAGGATCCATCAAAATATTTATATGTAGTAGAATACGCTATATATATAATGTCTAGTTAGTAAAATAAATATATTTTTTAGAGTTAAGGCTTTACATTGATCCCCCTTAACGCGTCTTTTAAGCATTGTCGTACAGTTTGCATTTGACACCACCAGTAGAACATCCGTAGTCAACGATGCACCATGATACGGCAACACTAAACCAAAATTGTATATGAGTTTCATATAAGGATAAAAGTATGACAAAGCACGTGAGCCGATGCCCAAGGTAGGATACTACCAATTTACCCTTCTCGACTGGTGGTAACGCATCATAGCCATAATCGCCTACCGTGCCCAACGCTCCCATAAAATTGGAGGGTGCGCACCAATCAATCACAATTTAAATGATGGTAATATGAAGAAGTGCATCCGCTCGGGGTAGGTAACTCACTTGGCTGGTACGGCTCATGTTTTAGTCGATTGGCACAAGTACCAAGCTAATCCATTAGCGTTCTCTTTCTTCCAATCCAGCAAACGATGCCAAATCCATCCACTTTATTCTGGATCATCATTCCACGTACACAGTTGTTAAACTACTTTCGGTATCGACAAAGAGTATGCCAATATCTAGCCCTAGTCTCTTTAAAAACCAAACGTCATTTAATACACCGGTTGGTACTTTTACATTTCGAAAATAGTTCATACTTGATATCAAAATATCATATTCGCTTCACAATCAAATCCATTTCGAAATCATCATATTTACTCAAAATATGTTTCAATTCAAAATCATTTCGGCCTTAATATCACGATTTCATTTTCAAAATTGTTTTGAATATTAATTTAGGTTATAACTTCATTTTAACCCAATTCATATTTAAATCCATGATTTAAAAATAAACATTCCACCCTTGACCAATTTGAATTTTTGAAAAATAGTTTGTATAGTTTAAAATAGTTTAAATATATAAAATAGTTAAAAATGACGTAAATGGTTAAATAGTTAAAAATAGTTTAAATGGTTAAAATAGTTTAATATAAAATAGTTTATGTATTAAAATGGTTTATATAGCGAAATAATTTGGAAAACAAAAATAATTTGTATATTTAAGAATATAGCTTTTAAATAATTTTATATTAAATAATTTATTTGAAAATAGTTTCAAATTCAAACCAGTTCAATTTCAACTTCCCGATTTAAATCAATTTCAATTTCCATTTAATTGATTCGATTTCAATTCAAATAAATTTCAACTTCGATTTCAAATTAATTCAATTCTACTTTTAGATCCAATTAATTCAATTTCAATTTCAATTTATATCAATTTCGAGCTTGATTTTCAAAATATCGATTCAAAATATTTAAATCAAATTTTCCTACAATATTCAGTTTCAAATCCCAATCTTCGAATATAATTCAATTCCGAGTTCAATTTTGAAATATCATTTTTATATCACCTTTACTTAGTAATATTCAAAGTTCGAATAAAGTTCAATCTTTTGAAACAAATCGATTTCCAAAAATTGAAATTATATTTCGATTATAACTTCAAAATCTCAACTTCGATAATTTAAACAGTTTCGATTACCAAATTTTAAATTTTAACATTCAGGGCTCAAATTTGAAAATAATTTGATTTCTATAAATTTGAATTTTATTTCTTTTAAATCAAAACCATTTAAATAATTTCAAATCAAAAATTTTAAAATAATTTCAACCTATTTCTTAATTCATTCGAAGAAATTCAATTTACAGTTTATATACTATAACAAACATACAGGGTGATAACAGGATATATCAGAATAAATAAACATCTAAATCATCCAAAATATCAACCAATAGCATCATCGCAATCAATCGTTCAAACAGTCAACATAATTCACAAAAATTTCATAGTTGTTAAAATCGGGTGTTTTATTGGCAATTAAATTCGAATTTCAAATTAACTGTCAGTTTTAATTTTTAATAGTTAATTCAATGGCAGCTTAGATGACAATTGAATTTATCAAACAATAACCAATAAATTTGTATAACTTCACAATTTCTAATTTAACTAGCATAAAAAATATTCTAGTACGTTGTGAGCGTTATAAAACATTCACCGTGAGTTTCAGTTTTAAATCAAATCGAATGATGTTCGATTTAACCTGAATTTTTAACTAGCTCCAAACACCTCCAAATCAGTCGTTAGATTTAACGTGAATTTTTAACTAGCTCCAAACACCTCCAAATCAATTCTAGAATGTGGTGTTCATCGCCACGATTCCATCGCCACTTATTTCGTCCAATTTCGACCGCGTGTGCAAGAGATATACTATTTTTAAGTTCATCAATTAATTATATAATTAAGTTAAATCATTAACTTAATTTTTTATCAAAACGCATACCCCTACAATCGGCCTAAGGTGCAAACACATCTTTTACTTCCTCCCATGTTGTCCCTTGTACAAGAGAGACCCAAAGAAGTTGTGCACATCCTTGCGTCATACTGAGCTAGGGTACTTTAATCGACGAACCGACAATGCCATGCTCTCTCTCTCGTCGAACTTGACTCAACCATACCCATTTCGCCATGCTCGAGCCACCCAAAACGAATGTGGCTAGAGCCTTCCCTCATAAATTACTGCAGCAATGCATATCCCTAACGATGACTGAACCTCCTCAAAATCCTACCCCAGATGTGCCCCACCCCCACGACCACGATTCTACCGTACAACTTCCACAACCACCTCAAAATCAAGGACAATTCCAAACCCGTGCTGCTCAAGGCCTTCACTGTACGCTGTCGACTAGGCCAAACAAGACCACACCTTCCCATAAGCATATAAAGACGAAGCTGTGGATGAATCTTAGTTTTAAAATTAGTTCCGCGATTTTTAGACAAGTAGATTTCAAGTTACAGATTTTTGAAGTTTTGATTTTTTTTCTTACTGAATTTGGCCATAATTAAAAGTTAAGGAGGGAACTTGATTTTAAAAGAGATGATGGGTATGGACTAGATTGGCTGATGGAAAAGAAAGAATGTTGGCTGATGTAATGGAATAGTTAAGTCAATGTATATATTATTCTTATTGTAAATTCAAATATCTTGATATTTATTTTTGAACTCCTATCGAGGCATGTCTCTAGGTGTTTATAATGTTATATCCCTATTCCGAAAACAATGGAACAAGTTCCGAAGCCAAATTCGATCGTATGGAGAAGATAGCTTTCTGGACCCAATTACATTGAATTTTCGATATTAGATTCAACGCGTTTTTATCCCGTATGACCAAATGATAATTCCAATTGCTACGAAATTTGAAATTCGATAATAATACATTATTATGGATCCAATGGAACTGATTTCGTAAAAGTCCGAGATTGTGCCCCGAAAGACTATTTTTAATGTCTGATTACAATATAAAATTTTCAATTTCTAGTTATACACTTTTAAATCCTATTTAAATGTTAACAGTCTTCATTGTTATTTAAATAAAATTTAAATCAACTTTCGATATCACTTTCAACCATATTAAATTTAGAACTCAATTATTCAAATAATTTTCAATATTAAATTTAAACAAATTAATTATACAATATTCAACAAATTTCAATATTAGATTTTAAATGAATTTTAGTTATTAATCAATTACTTTATTTACATCTAATGAATCGACATTGATTATTTAATCCAACTATTAATTATAAATACATTCAATATATAACATTTCCTTTTAATACTTGTTATAACTTAAATCTTCGAAATTAGTATATTTCAAAAATTTATTCAAATGCATATCCAATAACTTATATTCAAAATCATGAGTCTTTATTTTTAACCATTTTTATTCATTAATTGCATAAAATTTAATAATTAAAAATAGCTAAAAATATGGGCCGTTACGGTACTTCTTATACTTTTTATTTTTAGATCATTTAGCAAAAATTTAGACATTTTGAGTGTATCGCTTTTATGCTTTAAAAATAGCATCAAAGTATACCTTGAAAAATCATATACAATTACAAAGACATATTTTTTGTGATTTATCAAACGTACCTGAAGTGAACCAAATAAGTCCAAATGAAGTAATTCAAGAGATTGTTTAGTAGAGATTTCCTTTTTATGTTTAAACGAGCTTTTCTTTAATTTTTCAAGTTGACATGCATCACATGGATTTTTAGCTTCGAAATTTATTTTGGGTAATCCTCTTGCCAGATTATTTTAGCTAATATTTTTATATATTTGAAATTCATATGACCAAATCTTTTATGCAATATCCATGCATCATCATGATTTACAGTTAAGCATAAATCATTATTATGATTAATATTCATGTTTAGAATATAAATATTTTGATTTTTTTGTTCCTTCAAAAATTAAAGTATTATTGGATCATAGAAATTGCATTTATCTTTTTCAAAATCGATTTTAAATCTCTTATCACATAATTGGCTTGTACTAAGTAAATTATATTATAAATTCTTAACTAATAAAACATTTGAAATAATAGGAGAAGTAGATATACCGACATTGATGACATTTCCAATTCCGATAACGTATCCTTTGGAATTATCCCTAAAAGTAATCATGCCACCATCCATATAAGTGACGTTTGATAACATGTGTGCATTCCCCCTCATATGTTTGGAGCATCCACTATCGAGTATAAATTTCTCCATGTTTTTTGTTTTTGAGTACATGTAAAAGAATTAAAAAAATTAATTGGTAACCAGTTTCTTTGTTAGGATCATATATGTTAGTAAGAGAAGGTAATTTCTATTATGAACTATATCTTTTAGATATATATCTATGTGTTTTTGTCTAACAAAATTGTTATTTGTTTCAGAAATCCATATTTTAATCATTTTTATTTCCTTATTTTCATGTTTAGATTTTTCATTAAATCCTAATTCCTGATGGTTTTGGAATCTTTATCAAATTATCTAGATTTTGCTTTCCTTTATTAAATTTTTGAAACACTATTAGTAATTTTTGTTTGATTTATTTTTAAGATCAGAAATTTCAAGTTTAGCTAATTCTATATTATTTTTTGTAACGATCCTAAATTTTGAACAATTTAAATTGTGAATATTTAATTAATTTTAAATATTTGAATGATAATTTAAATTGAATTTCCAATATAACAATGAAATTGGTGATTAAATTTTAAAATTTAATCTATAAAGAGTTGAATAAAAATTTAAATTTGACTTTGGAGTTGAGATTGAATATTAAATTTATATTTAAAAATTCGGACTAATGACTTAGAAAAATAATTTGGATTTAAGGATTATTACTTACGTAAATAAAAAATTGAATTAAATTTTGATTTGAAAACTGTGAAGTAATTTGAATTGTTCGAGTTTAATATGAAAAACATAATGTAACTATATTGGAGAAATTTTAATAACATAATTTAAACAAGATTTACAAAACAAAGTAAAGAAAATAAATTACACAAAACAAATTGGATTTAAAATGAAAGAAGAAAAAAAAATATAATAGAAAAATAAACATAGAATGAAAGAAGAAAAATATATAAAAATAAAATAAAATAATAAGAATAAAATAAACATAAAATAAAGAAGAAAAGAACCACTGCCTTTACTTTCAACCCGATACCCGATTCCCTTTATTTCACTTTACCATTTCCATTTTTTAAACCCTAAGCAAAACAATCACGAAGAGAAAAAAAATGGCGGCCACGAATCCTCTTTCGTTCCTTCTTCCTCCGATCGTCTCAACTAGGGCTTGCGATCTAATTTGGGGCTTCATTCTTCGTTCGAGTGTGCTCATTCCCACCTCGGCCGTATTCGATTCGAGATATGGTGAGTTTTCTCACGATTAATTTTATTTCAAGCTTTTAGATTTGTTTGAATTGGGTGTTTGGTTGCATGTTATGATTTGGGGTGTTATTTGCTATCATTTGCTCTGATAATTCGTTTTAAACTGATAAGAACAGAAACAATTTGGAATTTATTTTTAAACTGATAAGAACAGAAACAATTTGGAATTTATTTTTAAACTGATAAGAACAGATGCTATTTAAACTTGGCCTTAAATCTGTCATGCATGAGTGCCTGCATTTACTTTCTTCTCTGATATATGTTATTTGTGCTTGCATGTGTTTATTTGTGAGCAACCCTTTAATCTTAAAGCCTTAGGTTTGTTTGAATATCTATTGTATGTGATGATCTGATTAGTATGATGTTGGGTGATGCCTGTGTGTATATATCTTCTTTATGCATAAAATCTGGAAATAGATATTAAGCCTGAATATGTTTACTTTTGTTTGTGTGCAAACTTAACCTATTACAGCTTGATGTTGGGATTGATTCAAGAAGTAATGTGGTGCAAGAATGATAATGTTGCATGTTTATATAAGTATGTGTGTGTGAAATTGTATGCATGAATGTTACAGGGATGTGTGTCTCTGTTTAAACAAGCTAAAAACAACGTCTGTAAAAATAATAAAGGGAAACCAGTGTCCATGAGTTCAACCTGAAAACAAGCTTCAAAGCATTTCTGTCTTAATGTTTTCTTAATGTTTCAAGAAATTTAAATTTCTGAAATCAAACATCAAGATGCAATTTTCAAAATTTTAAAGTTTCTGGAATAAAAAAAAAACATGAGCATGCAAATCCCTTTCCAGCTTCAAAGGGGATCTCTGCATTTTTAAATGTGAATAAACATCTTTTAAAAACAGTTTTAAATCCTTCATATTTTTGTTCTGGGGCATGAATGTTATAGTGAACAAAATATCAATGTTTGCATGCTTGATTTAAAGATTGAATGCATATTTATTTAACAGTTTGAATACCTGTAAACATGATACTCTTTTCTCATCCATGCTCCAGTTTTATAAAAAAATAAAATAAAATAAATAAATAAGTAAGTTGGAATTTGGTTTAACTTGTTTGAGTTACAGGCTCACACCAGGTTTTAAATCCTTCTCCTCCTCTTTGCTTTTGAAAAAAAAAAATTGTAAACAAGCTTAACTTTGGTTTAAGACCTGTTCTATATTTTCAGAAATAAATGAAAGCAAGTTCAAACTTTAGTCTAAACCTGTCTGTAGCTCAATCAAGTGTTGCATTGTTGATCTCTTGAGTTGTTTCACTGCCATACTTGTAGCTTGGTCATTTGTGTATGTTCATGATGCTTTGATGCATTTGCATGTACTCTGTCTTCGAGCTGCTGTGTTGATCACTGAGTTGTTTCACTGGGTTATATCATTGGTCATTTGATGCACTGCCTTGATTTACCTTGTCTCTATTTTGATTCTTGATCATTTCATGTTGGCATTTACTCCATTTTGCATTTGTGCATTGCTGTCATTTGAGTTGGACACTGTTGCATTTCTTGTGGCAGTTGCTATGTTCACATGCTTTCCCATTCACTGTCACACTGTACTTGTTTCACTTGAGTTTTTGTAACTTGTACATGCTGTGTTCATTTGAGTAGCTAGACTTAGTGTGCACTGCATAGTGCATTGTATACTTGGGTTTCACTGCATTTGGTCTGCACTTGTTCATCATGTAGCTTGTTCTCTACATTTACTTGACTGGTCTGCATACATGTGCTTAATTGCTGTTTTGTTGACACTGGTTTGAGCCCTGTTGTCTGCACTTGTATGCTCTCGTGTATTGCCTTTGACATGATTCACTTCATGTTTTTTGCTAGTTTACCTTGAATTACTGCTTCCATTCTGTTCTGATCTGTTGAAGCTTTGAATCTGCTTTGATGATGCCTGAAGTATGATGGGTTAGATGACTGCATGTTTGAATTTACACATTTTTATGGATGTAAATGTATGAGTATGTATAAATGCATATCTCTGTTGTGAGTCAGGTCCATTTTCTTAAAGAAAATTCAGAGGAAAAAAAAGAATTTAAGACAACAGTTCCTGTTTTCAAAAAAAATAAGATGATACCTCACTGTCTCTGTCTATCTGAAATCACCAAGTGAGCAAAACTTCACTTTTCTTATTTTTAGAATGCCTGTGAATAACTTCTAAATAAAAAATAATAATTATTAATTAGGTTGCATGCTAGCATGGTTGGATATAAATAAGTATTGTATGTGTATTGATAAAGCTCTGGTGTGAAATGTATTTGTGGGCATGCTGTAACTTTCTCTGTTCTGTTCTGTGGCTTTGGGTATATGAATGTAGAGGACTGTATGTGAATATACCTTGTCCCTGTTGTAACTACAGTTTAGAAACAACATAAATTCTAAAAGTATTGTCCCTGTTGTAACCCTGTTTGGTTGAAGTTCTTTGTTTGGGCTTTGTTCTGGCCCTTGTATCACTGCTTCCATTTGGACTTGTTTTTTTTTACTTGTCATCCTCACTGTGTTGCACTTTTGTGGTCTGTTCACCCATTACTGCATTTGCATTGCTGTTTGGTCATTTTGTATTTCTGAATGGAGCTGTGCACACGTGTTGGCGAGGCAGTGCACATGTGTGTAACTATACATGTGTACTGCAGCCACACAGGATTGACAGATTTTAAAATTTGAAGTTGTTAATGTGAAAATCCATAATAGATTTAAATTGATTCATGTGATTCGTCATCTCTGTTACCATTTTATTTCAATTCATTGCAAATTTATTTACTTGAATTAAGATTAATCCTGACTCGAGTGTTTTTGTGTTTTGCAATAAACGCTCGGGTCAGATCCGAGTATTTTTACAGCTTGAAGATTTTCTCGCAGCGAAGTTAAATTCGAGGGGGATTAAAGGACTCCACTAAAGTTTTTCAAGAGATTTTTCTTGTACTTAATAAAATAAATTGTTTCCGCTGTATAAATTCAAGTATAATTCATTGTGTAACTCTGATACTTGTATATAAAAGAAAAGTTTATTTATAAAATATATTGTTGTTCTGTGATTCTGTGACTGATTCTGTTTAAATGTCATAAACTAAATAACAATCTGTCATTTTGAACGTTTCTAGTTGGTTTAATTACCGACTAGAGGCGGTCAGAACGGCGGGTCGTTACATTTTTTTAATTCATTCTTTTCTTTTTCAAGTTCATTATTTCATATTTTGTTATTCTCTATATCATGTGTTAAACTAGCATTTTCAGACGATAATCTTCTACATTATTTTTGAGCTAATTCTAATCCTTCATCTAAAATAGTTTTCTCATCTATCAACAATCCAATTTCAAATTCAATCTACTTAATTTTCCCATATTTTTACTTGACTTTTTTAATTCTCTATACTTGTTATCTAATTCTATACTAATTTCAAGAATTTCATCATATCTTAATTCAGGATGTGCCTCATTTGTGCTAGCCATGAAGCAAACATTTGCTTGTTCTGAGTCATTGTCGCTATCGAATGATGAGGAAGAGTCGAAGTCATCCCAATTACTTGAAATGCTCTCCTCTTTTTCTTGAAATTTTTAATTTGTTTTTCATTTTTACCATTGTTGAGTAGTGGACAGTCTTTCTTCATATGCTAAATTTATCGCACTCGAAGCATTTCATTGATGTTTGATTTGAGGAATTTGTGTTGTTGTTGTTTTGAAGTTTCGCGACCTTTTGAAATTCTTGAACTTGTTCTAATTTTTGGCTATGAACACAATCTAATCTTTTTCCAAGTCGAAGTCATCATTACATGCCCGAAATGCGATGTTTTTCTTTTCTTGATTTTGCTCTTTTCTTGCTTGTAAATTGGCTTCATACGACATTTGATTTCCTATTACATCTTCGATTTTGAGTTGGGAAAGAACTTTAGCTTCTTCGATGGATAAAACTTTTCTTTTCCATTCATTTGTCAAAGATTTCAAAATTCGCGTGACTAAATAAAAATCAGTGAATTTAACTCCTAGTGCCATAAGATTGTTGTATAGTTTGAATCTAGCATACATGGCGATAATTGACTTGTTTGATTTCATTGTAAAGGATGAAAATTTATTCTTTAGAATAGAATTTTTGTCTTCTTTGTTTGTGCCTTCATAGGAAATTTGTAATATATGTTGTATATTTCATAAGCAGTAATGCAATGCATGACTCGTGAAAATTCATTTTTATCATGCGAGGAAAATTAAACATTCATAGCTTTGGCATTGTTAGATGCCTCTGATTTTTTGCATCAATCCATGTGCCCATATCAGTATCAGGTGATTCATATTTATTATGAGTTTCTAACCATAATTCTAATCCATTTTCTTCCATAAAAATTCGTATGCATGTTGACCAATAAGCATAATTAGAACCAGTAAATAGTGGGGGACGAGCAGTTGATTGACCTTCTTGAAATGTACTTGCCATTTTAATGATTTCAATTACGTGTTACTGTAGATTGAAATGATCAAGCTCTGCTACCAAATGAAAGTCTTGTGGATCGTATACTATCTAACTTGTGTATAATATGCATGAATATAAATCGAACCAATAGTAGACAATAAATAGTAAAATATAAAAAGCATGCAGACTAAATTTTTTATACTAATTCGGACCTCTCATCCTACGTCTAGTCCCAAAACTCCCCTTCAGTATTTCCCTTAAACAAATTACCCTCACTTCGTCTGGAGGAATAAGCTAATACAAAAGTATCTCTAACAATCTTATGTTCCAATAATACAGCTTTTGACTTACAGCACAAATCTTCCTATGAACTTCTTTGAGTATACGAATATGGGTGCTTTGAGTTGTAGGAAGTGATTTAACCAAAATTATATTTTGATTAAAGTAGATTGAGAATATATTTACAATGTATATGAAAGAGAGTGCTTAAAAGTCAAGAGATTAAAGAATAGATTAATTCAAGTGAGATTATATCTACTTTTCAACCAAAGGGATATTTATAGATTTAAAAAGGTGCGGATAAAGAGTTGTTACTATTTGAGAAACTCTCTTCATTTTAATGGCTGCAACCTTTCGTCAAAAGGTGATTTCCTTTAGTTTCAAAATAGAAGTGTCTATTCATATTTGATAGTTTAGTCCATGACAGACGTCCATGCTAAAATCCTCGGACGTCTGTGAGTTGTTTAAATTTTTATCCAAGACTTGTCGTATATGTCTTTTGTTTTATCACAAACGTCTGGGACATGTAGAAAAACAGGATTTCACCTTAATTTTGATGTACATGTAATTGTGTGTGCTTGTGTACGCATATATACTCAAGGAGACCTTAACAATATTATATTTAGGATTCTTTTATAGTAGAATAACCTTAATATGGTCAATGAATCTTCGGTTCTCTTTGAGTCTCAATATCTTCGAGCATGATGTCATCTTGTAGCATATACTTGCAATATTGACAAGGTCAATATATGTATACTATTGTATAGTTGTTATCATTGAAACATAAATTGGAGGTTCTAACAGATGTATCTAGAGTCAAAGCTGGGAAGCATTCCAGTAAGAAGACATAGACGCACGACTTGTTTCGATGTATTCCAAAGATAGTTTCTTTTGGTCTTCTTTTGTTTTACTTTATTTCCTTTTGCACATAGTTCGAGTTTGTGCGAGACCGACCCCTGCTACTTTTGTATAAAGAGTTATTGTAAATAAATATTGTTGTTTTTGAAAACCTTTGTTCATAATTACATCCACACACTTTTATTTTACTTGCCTGTATACAACTACCTGCATATAAAAAATAACTGCGTGTCATATGATTTACTTATGTTATACATGCCTATGTCCATGTAATTCTGTTACTCGTTGTAGCTTTATATATTTAAGTAAATTTCTATGATTGCTTAGTTATAATTCATTACATAGTATTGTTTACCATTCTTAAAGTTTTTCCGTTTTGTCTATACAGAACTTGTTATTCATTTGGCCATACCCGTGGCCGGTGTCGTTTATTCATGGCCAGGTTCCACGTAGCCGTAAACACATGTATAATCAAAAGGTGTTTTACTTCTTGCCATTACGTATTACCGGGAAATTACATTCTAGTGTATGTCCCTAGATACCATATTTCAATCTTACCTATCTCCGGCATTAACCAGATTAGTTCATTAACCTTTATCACTCGCCAATGTTAGGCATGTCTTGTCAGGCCATAAAATATAGATAGTCCAATTACCCATTTTTGGCATCAAAATTGACCACCAACACCAAATTATGTGAAAGCTCTAATATCCAATCCGGCCATAGAAATATGAATAGAAATTAATGAAGAACAAAATTAAAATAATTAGAAAGAAAGAAAACAGAGACATAGATTTATAGTGGTTTGGCCAACTCCAGCAAAAGTCTACTCCAAAGATTTTCTTTTTTTAGTTTATACTGCTGATTATAGTTACAAATCCATGAAATTCGAGGATAAAAATTGCGGAGTATAGCATAGGTAGAAGATGATCAGAAGCATAAAGAAGATCCCCTTTTCTAAAGCCATGCCTACTCTATTTATAGGAGAAGACGTGCACCAATCTCTCTAAAACTTCGGCAATAGGACCTTCTTATCCATATGGGCCCACTACAATAGGTTGCTAGGCCCAAATTCCGATGAAGATGGATCGGTGCTAATCCATCCATTAGTCGATTCTGGAGCATCGACCCTGATGGTGGCTCCTTCATGTGAAAACGTGCTAACCTTCCAATTCTCGAACCATTTGGGCCAAAGGAGCTCAAACTATCGCATGATCTTTGAATCAGTGTTTGCCTATGCACTTCCTTCTGCCAATCCCTCCAAATGGTTGTATGTCGATCCCTCTTTAATAAAACTTTCGGATCCTTATTGAGCGAAATTTGCTGATCCCTCTCCTATGAGCTTGAAGTATGCCGAACCAACTCCTTTTAACTATGACGATCCCTCTTCTATGAGCTGAGCGCACCGATCCCTCCTCTGTTAATAGTTTCGGTCCATCCTTAATGAAACAAGCTGATCTATCCTCAATGTAACATGTCGATCCATCATCTTCAACAGAGCACGTCGAACCCTCCAAAATACCGACCTTTTCTTTAGGAATTGATGTACAACTTTCCAAACTAATGAACCATGCCTATCCATCTACCTTCATCCATATTTCAAGCATCCTTCATTATTTATCTACCAACTCTATCCAACTATGGCTTCGTATTATTATCTACATTTGACTTTCAAGCCTCACAATCATCACTTTGTAATCATCGGCCTTGATAACCTTGAAGAATGTTGTGTTAAATCCGCTTGTATACAGCCGTGCTAGAAGGCGGTCAACACTTTGCCCCTAAAACATGCCTTGTGATTGGAAGGCGGGTTTTGAATTACCATAAATCCAAAATCTGAAGTCCATAATCCATTGATTTCCATATTATCTAATCCAGAATCCAATACATTACCAATCCAATTCCTTGATCACTAAGTATCATTAGCAAGATCCATGACTGTTCTGAGTCGATATCCAATTTTGAATACATTCCAAATTCATTATCCAAATCCACGATCTCTCCAGATCATTTTATCTAAATTTGAGACCGCTCTGGATCCATATCCAAATCCATATACCTCTTCGGGTTTTTTTATCCAAATCCGGGACCTCTCCGAGTCCATATCCAAATCCATAGACTTCTCTGGGTCACTTATCCAAATCCATGACCGCTCTGGATCCATATCCAAATCCATAAACTGCTCCTAGCCATTATATCCAAATCCGGGGATCCATATCCAAATCCATAGACCTCTACGGGTCGTTAACCTAATCCTAATCCTTGATCTCACCGGTCCTTGCAGAGCACAGTCTTTACTTGATGGCCTGAGTAGGCCGATCCTATCGCTCACCGTCGAAGCGGCCTACACCTTGCTAGGTATAGTTCATACCCAACAACCTTGATCACTTCTGTTCCTTGCCAAGCATAATCTATACTTGACGACCTGTTAGGTTTTATTCTTTGACCTCTACTCTATGCTTGAGGGCTTAGTCCATAGAGTATCCTTGTCCGGCCTCAGTTCCCAGTGAAGGACTTAATCCATGGGTATCCTTCTCCGGCCTCGTTCTCCAGTCGAGGACTTGATCCATGTACAAATATATCATATCACTCTTCGATGGAGGGTCTCATGACTCGCTGTTGTTGCCCCGTCTCTTCGGTCGGGGCCATAACCGTGACTTGTGTTATTTATTGCATTAATCCAGACTTAAGCATCCCAAAGTCCATAAAATAAAATTCTGTACAACCAATAAACTAAAGTTAGAAGCAAATAAGAAAAAAAAAATTTCACAAGCCCGAGCACTACGGTTCACCATCATCTCGGAGAATGCCTAGGGTCGTCCTCGATCCTTTATATTTGTAAGTGACTTAGCCATATTACTGCAGATTTTATTACTTATTCCATGTCATACCAATCGATTGATTATAAGTTGACGATGATGCCTTGATCCTGTGCCATTTTCGTTCAAGATGGACGGTGGTTGCTTCTGTTCCACCGTCGCAGCACGAATCCTTATGCATTGCTGTAATTGAACATTCCTCACGTGTTCCTCAATGATATCCTTCAAATGCTAACAGCCATTTTTGTTGTGCCCGTCCATCTCATGGAAAAGGCAATGCTTTCCTAATGCCCGCTCACGTTTGGAGGGTTCCCACCTTGCCGGCCTTCGATACCGAAGACGTCCTCGAGTATCAAAAGAAATCCTTTCCAAAGATTCAGTCAAATCTATATAAGAAGAGAATTTTGTATCTCCCCATTGCCTCTTTGGCACATTAATGCCATCATTCATTTCCCATTTGCCTTTATCATTCTTGTTTACATCTCCTGATGATCCCCTACTTTGCACAACATTCACCTCTGTTCTGTTTGCTCGTGCATCTTCCTGCCGTAAGAACCTTTATGCTTAATGATAAAACTCCATGAGATCCATAGGTGGATCCCGCCCCAGTGAATCCTTGAACTCCATGCAATCTGCAATTCCAGATACAGCTGCCATCTAAACCATGGATGGATCTGCATGATCTACCAATGCTGCCGCAGCATTAAACAATGTTAGGAAACTCCTCAGGGACTCTCCGGTCCTCTGTTTCAGTGTTGCCAAACTCATCACATTTTTGGGTCTTGAGATGTGAACTATAAACTACCTCATAAACCTTTCGATCAATTCCGTCCATGTGCTACTAGAGCCGCTTTCCAACTGTTTGAACCACGGTGCAGCTATATCCATTAAGTAAAAAAGGAAGCATCATGCCACGACTTCCTCCAATGCCTCCAGTACTTCCATTTGTCTCATGTATCTCGTCAAATAAACAGCGGGATTTTTTTTCTTCCATTATATGTATCAAGCGTTGTTAGTTTGAACTCTAATGGATTCCTAGCTTGGCTGATATTTGGAGCAAATGAACATCTATTTACATCTTCGAGATCCCTATTCACCAATCCTCCATGCATAGCTTGCCTTATCATCTCCGCAAACCTATCATTGTCTTCTAATGGTAGTCTCCTATCATTATGCCAAAGCTGCCCCCCGAGTCTATGAGGGAATTCTGGGACATACTCCTACGGACGAGCATCCAACTCCCGATTCGCGCCAATCTCCATGGTATCGATCGTTGGTCCTCCAACATCTCGATCAACAAGACCTAGGGGCATGTCCTCCAACCTTTGAGGATCAGTATCGATCCCTCTGAAGGGATCGGTGCCGATCTATTTAGGTTGGCAAAGGACTACCCCCGGTTGCTATGTTCAACTCCTCTATCTATTACCTCGTTTCCATGCTCTAGGTTCTGATTTTCAGCGATTCATGTTGCTTCAACTCCTTGATTCTATGCTTCAAATTGTCTAAACTTTTGGAGTAAATTCCACATCATTTCCTCCTGCCTTTTCAGCATCCTCTCCTGCATAACATCCATCATTGTTTTCATTTCATCCCTGGTGATGTAGGTAGATGCTTAACTAGCTCCAGCTCCTGAGGAAGCCTCCAGACTCCCTCCATGGTTGCTCCTTTCTGGTAGTACTCTCCATGTTGATTGCCTAGCCATTGCTTCCTATATCCAATTATCCAAGCTTCAAAGCTAAGATCCTAGCTTCAAAATTCGCAGGTGCAGGTCTTCTTAGTGAAACCTTAAAATGTTGGCGTCAAAATTGACCACCAACATTCAATTATATGTAAGCACCAATTGTAATGTCCCTTACTTGGAAGCTTAAAACAAACAACTACAGATGTTGTAGTCATCCATAGTTATTAATTTTTGGCGACCAAATACGACGGTGCTAGATATATTGATACATAGATCACAGAAATATGAAAAAATTTAACAATTCAAAAACACATTTCCATATTCAAATGAAAACATTTCTTGTTCATTACATAATCCCAATATTACGTTAACCACATTCAGCAAAATATAATTATTACAAATACGCCAAGAGCGACATATGAAGATGCCCCCTTGGTTGAACAGAATATATAGTAAGGCTAATAAATCTGCCTTTATAACAGAACATATGAAGAGCGACATATGAAGAACTCTAAATAACTATCTGCCTCCTGCATGCCTCCGGAAGCTTTAATCGTCTAAGAAGAGAACCTGAAAACCCTAAACCTCCAACTACTTAAAATAAATTGAGTACCCAAGAGTTTAAGGGAAAAACCAAAACTTCGAGTCACACATAAAGCCTGTATGAATAATAATCTAACATCTCAATCCTTTAGACAAGACCACGCCACTTAACAGAACGGATTTTACCCTCACTAGTATCCTAAAACATTATAATGCCATATACTGTGATCCTGCATCCATAATGGTTAAAACATACATTTCAAAATATTATGATGATATGTATACATGAAAATAATTAGGATTTCCCATTTCTAGTTTAATTTGACACACTGTCATAATTATAGTTTCTAGGGTCAGTATTAACCTTCTTAGTTTTCATAGCTTTACCAATAACCTTGTTAGAACTAACATACGCCCTGTCTTATTCATAGTTTTCATCGGATCACTAAGAACCTATAGGCTTCTGCCAGTTAACTTAATTAATCCATGGGTCCCTCTAAACCTATTAGTCATTCCAATAACTAATCACCTTATCCTAGTTTTTATGGGTTGACTAGGAACCTATAGACTTATCAGTAACTCACTACACATCGTAGTTTTCATGGGTCGATTAGGAACATACTGATACTTCCATTAACCACATTCTTATCCTAGTTTTCATGGGTTGACTAGGAACCAATAATTATGTTGCCATAGTTTTCATGGGTTTACTTTGAACCTCTTAGTATTCACCAATAACTACCTTATCATAGTTTTCATGGGTTTACAGTGAACCTCTTGGTATGCACCAATAACTGCCTTATCATAGTTTTCATGTGGTTACTGTGAACATTTTGGTTTATCTCCAATAACTACAAAGTTTAGGCATCCTATATTTTTGGTCATCCTAACTCCATGGATGCTACTCTACTCATTGAGGAGTTAAAGTATTTATATTCATATTTGAGTTAACCTACTATTCTTCTACCCTTTTTCCCCAAAGTACAGTTATAGGTTTCATGTGAATATACTCATATTTGAAGAAGTAAAACAGTAATTAACAATACCACTCCTGTAGGTTTAAGGTCCTTGAAATACATCTCATAAAACATTGTTAACACCTTTAACTCCTCTATATAAGCTATGGGTTTTCCTTCAAAAATAAATCTTTTGACCTTGCAGACGGTATGCTTCGAAATTTTTAAAACATTTCATTTAAAACACTAAACCTCCGCCTTTTTAAAGCAACTCCTTCAAAAGCTTGGGTTATACCTCAATTATAAAACAAAGGTAAATTATCTAACTTGAAAGCTTTGAAACCTTTCGAAAGCAATAGGAGAAGCGGCTGGTTTTTAAAACTAATAAACTTTTCGTCTTTGTCGAAAGCAACTACTTCGAAAGGTTTGGAAAAAGCTGCTATAACCTATTGACTATGTCAGAAGGCTCAAAAAATAATAATGCTAAGTGGTAGTAACATTTTGACTGTGTCGGAAGGTTTCAAAACAAAATAGAAGTAAAGAAGCAATAACCTTTCGACTTTGTCGAAAGGTTTAAAACCTTTCTTTTAAACATTTGACCTGATTGAAAGCAACCAAGTCGAAATCTCTAATTCGAAAGCAAAGCGGGTGAAAGCTTTTGGTTTATAAAGCAAACACTCTCCAACCTCTTTGGCATTCAACCTTTCGACTACGAACCCTTCGACCTTGTCCAATTCATTACGTACCAAGCAACTTGATATCATATGCATTAGTTTGACCTTGTCGAAAGCTATGAACCTCTCGACCTTGTCGAGAGGTCTAAGTAGGAAGGTTTTCTGCCATAAAAGACTGAAACATGCAAAAAGTATGATTTCTTTGTTTTTAACTTAAAAGGTTAACTTTTCAACTAAGCTGCCTTTGTTTATCAAATTCTCATTGGTTAATAATTTCTTTTCATCAAATGCCGGCACCACTTTCAGACTTAAATAATAATTTTTATTTTATAAAACGCCCCTTCTCCTTAATTAAATATATAAAACATTTAAGTCCCATACCTTAAATAATTTGATATATTCATCAAAACACTTAGGAAAAATCTAGAAAAATCCCAAAAAATCTATTTTAATATGTTTTCTAACATATAAATTTTCAAACCCAAATAATCATTATTTTAGCCGTATTTATAACCCAATAAAACATTTTCTTCACTAGAAAATTTATACAAAAACCATATAAACCTAGGAAATTATGAAAATTGAAATCATCTACAAAATCATGTTTTCTGTGACATAAAATTTTCTCATGGCATTTAAAAATCATTTCATCTCAGTTTTACCCTAAAACTATGTACATCTCTTGTTAAACAACTATGTTTAAACACACTTAAATTAAAATCAAGAATATCATCGTTCAACATATCATAAAACAGATTTATCCTAAAATCTAAAACCATATGATGTTTAAAATCAAAATAGAGATGTAGAAATTATCATTCACCTTAGATTGGATAAGAAAATTGAAGTTTGATTGAGATTGATTCCTTTGAACTCGAATCCTAGCTTTTAGATAATTTTCTCTTCTCTTCTAATAGCCAGCCTTGCTTCTCACAGTTATGAATATATATTTTTAGGTAAAATTAACATGTAGAAATAAGAAATATAGTATAAGGGTAGGAAGTGTAGGTGGCTATTTACCCTAATGCCCTTGTGTTTAATTTCTTTACTATTTATATAAGTTCATTTGATTTTAAATAAGCACGGCACCTAGTCTATTGATCGACCTCTATCTCCTTATCTACATTATTCTATTTAATTTATTCTAACTAAATCTCCTGAATAATGTCAATAAAAATCGGGGTGTTATGGGTTCCCCTCCTTAATGAATTTCATCCTTAAAATTCAGTAAGGACTACATAACAAACATAACAATAATCTATAACATCTCCTAGCAACCAATCTATGTAAATATACTATAGAAATACCATTAAAACAGATCAGTATAAGCCTCTCGAATCCTGTACTCCGTCTCCTAAGTATGGTCTTTCTCGTTGTTGCTCCACTAAACCTTTACCAACTTGACTGTCTTGGTCCTCAATCTCTTCTCATCTCTCGCTACAACCCAAACTGGTTTTCTAATAAGAGTCAAACTAGGCTCTACTACCAAGTCCTCTAACTCAATTTGGGGAATAGTAGCCTCTAGATTATGCACATACTTACGAAGATTGGACACATGCAATATATTATAGACATTCGCCAAACTGCTCGGCAACTCTGCTCTATAAACGAGCTTTCCAATCCTTTCTATAATCTGAAATGGAACAACGTACCTCAGGGACAAATTTCCCAACTTTCCGAATCACACAACACCCTTCATCGGTGATAGTTTAATGAAAACCTTGCCTCCTACTGAGAACTCTAAGTCATTACGCCTTTTATCTACGTAACTCTTTTGCCTGGATTGAGCTTCCTTCATCCATCCTCAGATTAACTCAATCTTTTCTGATGCCTCTCTAACCAAATCTGGACCTATGACCAATCTGTCTCCGGTCTCTAGCCAACATGCTGGCGATTTGCATGGTCTTCCATAAAAAGCTTCAAAATGTGCCATCTCTATACTAGTCTGATAACTATTATTATAAGAAAAATCAATCAGATGTAGGTGACCTTCCCAAGATCCACCAATGTCTAATATACAAGCCCTCAACAAATCTTCGAGTACCTTGTTGACTCTCTCTATCTACCCATCCGTCTATGGATGATAAGTTGTACTCATCTTGAGCTTGGTATCTAAAACCTCTTGCAGACTCCTCCAAAATTCGCTAGTGAACAAAGCATCTCTGTCGCTGACTATGCTACTAGAATCCCATGAAGCTATGTTCTTCACGAACAACTTGGCTAAACAGGTGCCGTCCTGGTTGACTTTACCGAAATGAAGTGGGAACTCTTGGTCAACTTGTCACTATAAACCAAATGCTTTCATTTACTCTATTTGTCCTTGGTAACCCGTCTATAAAATCCATCGATATCGAATTCTACTTCCAAACTGGAATATCTAAAGGCTGATGTGACCTAGTTGGCTTCTGATGTACATCTTTCACTTATTAACAGTTACTACACAGCTTAACCCACAAGCCAACATCCCTCTTTATGCTTTCCCAATAAAAGCTCTTTTCATGTCTTGACACGACTTGATTCCTCCAGAATGAATCGCAAACTTCGACTGATGGCACTCTTCTAGAACTTCCCTACACCTGGAACACATAACAATCCCTTCTTCTCAACCATCCTCTTTAGTCAAGATTAAAATCCTTTATGTCGTCAATCTCTAATCCGACCTCAAGCTTTCCAATCCTCTCAGCTAAAAATGGGTCTTCTCTCTGCTTAGAAGCTATCTTCTTAATCAGCACTGATTGTGCTTCTAAACAAGACAACATGGTAGTACCTTGACTAGAACAAGCAGTAGATCTCAACTGCACACCATAACTAGTTGAGCTTCTAGGTCCATCCAGTCTGCCAACATTGCTAACACTACATTCTGATGTTTTCTACTGAGAGCATCTGCTGCATTATTTCCTTTTCCCGATACCAAAATCAAAAGCAGCCAAAACTCCAGCCACCTCTGTTGTCTCATATTCAACTCCTTCTGATTTAATGATTTATGATCGACATACAACTCAAATCTCCCTCCTAAAAGATATTGCCTTCAAATCTTCAAGGCAAAAATTACCACAGCCAACTCCAAGTCATGAGTAGGATATCTAACTTTGTGCGGTCTAAGCTGCCTAGATGCGTAAGTGACAACTTTGCCCTTTTGCATCACTACTGCTCCTAATCCAGTCCCACATGCATCTGTGTATTCCACCAACCCTAGTTACCATCCGAAACTACTAACACTGGTGCATTGGTTAACAAATGTTTTAACTTAAGGAAGGCTTCCTCATATTTTTCAGACCAAACAAACCTCACGTCCTTCTGGTCAACTTAGTCAAAGGCGTTGTTATCCATGAGAAATCCTTGATGAATCTCTGGTAATAGCCAGCAAGTCCAAGAAAACTTCTGATCTCGGTTACCATCTCTGGTCCCTTCCAATTATTGACCGCCTCGATCTTAATTGGATCAACTAACAGTCCTTCCTTTGAAATCACATGACCAAGAAACATAACACATAACTTCTCTCTTCTAAAAATTACACTTGAAAAACTTCGCCTTCAGTTTATTCTGCCTTAGCGTCTCTAACACCACTCTATGATGAATCTCATGCTCTTTTTCATCTGTAGATTACACAAAATGTCATCTATGAACACCAACACAAACCTATCCAAGTGCACTTCGAAACCTGGTTCATTAAATCAATAAAGAAAGCAGGAAAATTAATGAATCCAAATAACATTACTAACCACTCATAAGAACCATACCTGGTTCAAAATGCAGTCAAAGGAATGCTATCCTCCACCACTCCCAACTAATGGAACCTTATCGCCGAATCCAATTAGGAAAATACTCTGGTTCCACTCAACCGATCAAATGGATCATCAATCCTTAGCAAAGGGTACCTATTTTTGATCGTCCTCTCGTTTAACTTACGTAGTCGATGCACATCATTAACGACCCATATGGTTTCTTCACAAACATCGCAGCTGCTTCCAAAGGCAAACTGCTTAGTCTAATAAAATTCATTCCCTCAAGATCCACTAACAGCACCTTCAATTCCTTCATCTCCGTCGATGTCATCCTGCTAATGGTCTACTAATAGTTTCAGCTCCCGGTATAAGGTCTATTCAAAACTCAACAGCTTGTTTCGGGGGTAGTCCAGTAACCGGGTCAAATACATCTGCAAACTCTCTAGCTACCCGAACATGACTAAGCTCTTCTCCAACCTCCATGGTACTCAACAAAGCACAATCACTCTTACTGGAATTCTCCACCAAGAAAATGTTTTGTTTATGACTATCTAGGTGCTTCAATGATATTTTTCAATCTTGGCAAAATATCTTAGCCTCATACTAACCCAACCAATCCATACCTAAGATGGTCCAGAAATCTACGAAATCAAAAACATACAAACTGCTTGCAAACTTATGAGCTAAGTATTCAAGTTCTAACTGGTCACATCTCATCCCAAGAGTTGCATATGTTAGTCCCTAAGGAGATGGTTTTGATGACAACAACCTTAGAATAAGATTATAAAATATAAATACTGACATCAGAGTTTAGATATATATGTATATGTAGGATTCAACCATGCAAGCATCAAAGAATGAAGACTGTACAGTATGGAGATTCAAGATATCAAGATTGAATACCCATGAGTATCAAGATTATCAAGAGTTCAATATTTCAAGATTATAATTTAGTTAGGAATTTTGTTAAAACTCTTAGAAAAGCACTGGCATCTTAAAATCCAATTTATTCGTGGAATGGAATCCACTTCGAGCCTGTTAAAGGGATGGAACCCTAGATAGGATGGAACCTATGAAAAATCTAGTGGAACATTGTTTTGTATCCACTAACTTTTATTCAAATGTTTTTTACAAAATTACATCATGTTTTGAAAATGATTTCAAAATCTTCCTTTTAAAGGAATCAAAAAAATCTATCCTGGTTTTAAATATTTTTAGCCTTAAAATAATCTTTATTTTCAAAATCAAATTATCCTTGGTTTTAGACTATCTTTTAATAATAATAATATATTTAACTTCTAATATTTATACTTAAATTTAAATATAAAATTAGAGTAAAATTTTATATATATCAAAATATTATTCTCTATACTTATTTATGTATTTTAACTATAGTTAAGTATATTTATAAAGTTTAAAATGGTTTTAATATAAGATCGAAGTTATTCTCAAAGAAAAACAAATTATCAAAAATTGCTTTGGCATGTCGACAACCTCAAGTACCCCTCGTCGACAAGGTGGCAGTTTGTTTTAAAAATTTGAATTTCAAAAGAAGTGTCTATTCGTCATATCCTTTCAGGAATGGACATGGCTGTTGTTCTACTATAAATAGGGGCAGTTGTAAACGAATTTAAATTCAATTTTTCTCTGATTTCACTCCTCTTCTTCTTCCACATTTCTTTATATACATTTTTACCATTACTCTGCCAAAATCAACATTGAATCTAACAAGATCATCTCTGGTTTGATTCTCTATCACTATCTCAACAGGATCTCAGTGCTATTCAGAGTTATAGGCTTCTTTGTAATAAACTAAACGAGAAAAGGTGTGATTGTAGCCTGTGAAATCAATCAAGCGAGAAAAGCTGTGATTGTAGCCTGTGAAATCAATTGGGTGAACTTGTTGCCTGTAAAATCAAGTATCTCTGCCCAAAGGATTGTGAATCTGGAGTGGTGTACCTCGTGGCCTTGAAATCAAGGTTTTAATTGTACAATTGCTTTTGAAAGGAAATCCGTACTTATGTGCGGGACTGGATGTAGGGTAACTCTGAACCAGTATAAAATCCGATGTGTTCTTTCCTTTATTGCTTTTACTTTATTTCTGCATCTATGTTTGATTCTGTGATCATATATGTGTCTGAATATTACATACATTTGTGTTCAAATTAACATAAACTCAAAAAGACTTAGTAATTCCAATAAACATTGTTCACCCCTCCCCTCTAGTGTTTATTCTAGCCTTAAGATCCGTTATCCGCATTTCTCACATTTGGTAACAAAGCGAGGTTTTCAAAGTTTCATAATTTGAATTTTGAATTTTTTTCAAAATGGCTACCAACACTAGTACTGTTAACACTACCAACACTGGTTCTATTATCCCTGTCATTATTTCATTTGTAGAAGGTCAGTCTACAGTCAGACTGCCACTTTTTAATGGCAGTAACTATGCATATTGAGCATGTAGGATGAAAATATATTTACAATCTATAGGAGTAGGCGCTTGGAATGTCACACAGACTGAATACTCTGAACCCACAACTGATTTTGCACAGTGGACTGCTGGGCAGAAGACCGTTGCACAAAATAACACTAAAGCAATGAATATTTTGTTTTGTTCACTTGGCAGAAATGAATTTAATAGAGTGTCAGTTTGTAAGTCTGCATATGAAATCTGGAAAACTTTGCAAGTTACTCACGAAGGAACAAGCAAAGTTAAACAGACCAAAATTTCCATGCTTACAAATCAATTTCAATTATTTAAAAGGAATTCTAATGAGTCTATTTTAGTATGTATAGTACATTTCAGAATATTGTGCATTCTCTAATATCTTTAGGAAGGGAATTTTGGAAGAAGATCAAGTCAGAAAAATCTTAAATTCTCTTACTCCAGAATAGGATCAAAAGACACTTGCGATCGAAGAGGCAAATGACATTAGTACCTTAAAGATAGAAAAATTAATTGGAAATCTAATGTCGTATGAAGTCCAAATGATTGAGAGAAAGCATCTGAAAAGAAATCAATGGCGTCCAATGCATTGACCGATGGATCAGACTCAAACAGTGATAATGATGAAGAGATAGCTCTTATGACCAAGAATTTTCGAAAATTCCTAAAATACAGAAAGATGAATAATCTCAAGAGAAACAACTATAAGAACTCTGGAAATCAGAATGTAGTGCCAAACAATATCAAATGTTTCAACGATGATGAACCAAGCCATATCAAAAGAGATTGTCCGTATCTAGATAGGCAAAATCTTCCTATAAACAATGATTTCACAAAGAAATGAAAACGTGCATTTACTGCTACTCTAGATGACTTAGACTTGTCTTTAAGCAATGATGATCAGAAGATAGATAATTCAAACATGTGTTTGACGGCAGTTCACGACTCCGAAATTCAGAGAAACGGACTCAAAAAAAGGTACACGTTTACAATACATTGGTTGAAATTGCATGCTTAGAATTGGATGCTTGATTGATTGATTTTGTATTGGTGTGTTGTTTGAATTTAAAAAAAATTGTTTTTATTATTTTTTTACTATTATTTTAATATTTTATTATTATTATTTTTTATTTTTATTTTTTATAGTATCATAATATTTTATGGAATATACTATAATTCTAGTGATATTCCAGATATATATATACACACTAAAAATAATAAATATATATAAATATATATATATATATATATTAGAATTCTTAAGAAAAATAAATCATGGAAATTTAGTGACACTTGTCGACAAGGGTCCCTCCATGTTGTCGACAAGGGTACAGAAAATTTAAAATTCAAATTTGAATTCAAATGGTTCAATTTCCCTCCATCTTTTCACTTCATTCAATTCTCTGAAAAGTCACCTTTTGACCAGAGAACATGTCCTTTGAGAATCTATTTATCCACTATCTCTTATCATAACTTTTCACTTTCATTTTCAAATTTAAACTCTTATCTCAAAATTTCAAGCTCTCTACTCTCTACTCTAATGGCTTCTTCAAGCAACCCTTCCACAATGAGAATTTTCAGAAAGATAAAAGAGCAACTCTACAATGATCCGGAGGCTATAAAAGCATACATCAACTATGCTAACTATGGAAAAGTCCATCCCGGGAAGTTTGCTTTATTTCAAGATTTCTCTTCTTATGAAATTGATTCTCTTTTTGCAAACAATCAAGTTCTTAGTTTGTTGATGCTTCACAAAATGATTTGTTTGTAATCCAAATCTTGTTAAAATTTTCTATGCAAATCTCAACCGTGGATTTTAGAATGGAAATGATGATGAAATTTGGAGTAGTGTCAAAGGCAGTAGAATCGTTTTAAATCGTGATCTTTTGGATACCGTTCTCAATTGCAATAGCATGGAAATGGATCTTTCTAGTTTTAATATCGATGAAAATGATCGTGAGACATTTCATCATATTTTTGAAGGAAATGATAACTTTGAATTCAAAAATCAAAACTTTCGACCAAAAGCTAGAATTGTTAATCTTCTTTTACAACATACTTTGACCCCAAGATCAGGGAGTTTTAACAATCCAACTTCAAAAGTTTGCAAGGCACTTTTTTCTATTTGTGGAAATTATGATATTAATTGGGAGCAAGTTATTTTGGATGAATTTCGTCCCAAAAATCTTTAAATGGGTGAAAACACTTTGTATCATGGAATCTATCTCACTCGTATTTTTAACTATTTTGGAGTAGATTTCAAAGGAGAAGAATTTGTTTCAAGAAAGGTTTTTGATCACTCAAACATTTCTCTTATGAAAATTCCATTTGTTTTTCAACCTTATGATACTCTTACCGAAAAGGAAAAGCGTTTGGCTCATGAGAAGATGGAAGAGGAGAAAGAGGAAGAAGAAGAAGAAGAAGGGGATGAAATCGAAATAGAAGAAGAAAAAGAAGGTGAAACCTCTTTGGAAAGCATTGACTATCCTCCTAATCCAACCAACAAAACCTTACTCAAAAATCAAAAGACCATTGTCGAGAATCAACGGATTCTTAAACGATCTGTTAGTAAGAAATTGGATAAAATGTCATCCAAGATGAACAAGTTTTTCTGCAAAGTCAGCAGGAAGCTTGGGTTATCTTCATCTTTGTCATTCTCTAACTAGTTCTATCTTTTCATGTCTTGTTGTAATAGTTTTAGTTTTTTTTTATTTGAATGTTCGTGTAGTTCTTAATGTTTAATTATTGTATCATTCTATTACGAAATGAAATTGAATTACTTTTCTGTTATCTAGCTTATCCTATCTCCACAATAAATGTTAGTACATTATATATATATATATATATATATATATATATATATATACATACATACACACACATAATTATTCACAAAGTCAAAATAAGTCATCAAAATTGACCAACCCCTGTCGACAACCCCCTTGACCATGTCGACATGTACTGGTCAGAAATGACTTTTCATTTTAAATTTAAAATTTGAATAACTACCTTATGTTTATTCATTTCAAACGAATTTCTACACCTATAAATACATATTTCTTCCAGAAATCATCACTCGGAATTATTTCTTATCTACTTTGTCTCTAATTCTTCTCACAAACTCAAATATGGCCAATCCAATTCATAATTTGACCGAGAATCTTGAAGAAACTCTTAATTCTTTCAAGAATATTCTTTCTTTCATTCTTCGTAACCAGCGACACTTAGAGTTGAGTCAAAAGCGGATGATCAAGGAGCAAGAAAAACATTTTGATGCGATACGATGGATGATTTCCTCCCTGCACAAAGATGATAATGAAGCACATCCTCCTGTCTCTCTCACCAATGATGAAAATTGGGATGCCATTAAAGCAGACCCTATATTTGGAGAAGAATGATGGGTTCCTCGTAATGTTTGATTTTATTGCTTTGTTTGATTTTAATTAATTGCTTGAATTGATTTAATTTGATTTGATTTGTTTTGGTGCGGATTGATATTTGGAGCGTAAAATAAGTATAAAAACACATTAATGTTTATATGATCTTTGATTAGTTATCATGTCTATCGGTATATTTATCTCTTAATCTATCTGTTATATACTCCATTGAATATTATATAAATGCAGGTATTTTAGTACAAGAATAAGGGGGAGTTATATAGTTTGGAGTTAGTTTTTTTTGTTGATGACAAAGGAGGAGAAGTATAAAATAGGATAGTTAGGCATAGATTAAGGGCGAGTTATTAGTTTTAGGGGGGGTTATTAGGATATAAGTAATATTTTATAAACAAAGGTTGTCATCATTAAAAAGGGGGAGATTGTTAGTCCCTAAGGAGATGGTTTTGATGACAACAACCTTAGAATAAGATTATAAAATATAAATACTAACATCATAGTTTAGATATATATGTATATGCAGGATTTAACCATGCAGGTATCAAAGAATCAAGACTATATAGTATAGAGATTCAAGAAATCAAGATTGAAGACTCATGAGTATCAAGATTATCGAGAGTTCAAGATTTCAAGATTATAATTTTGTTAGGATTTTTGTTAAAACTCCTAGAAAAGCACTAGCATCTTAAAATCCAATTTATTCGTGTAATGGAATCCACTTCGAGCCTGTTAAAAGGATGGAACCCTAAGTAGGATGGAACCTTCGAAAAATCTAGGGGAACATTATTTTGTATCCACTAACTTTTATTCAAATGTTTTTTACAAAATTATATCTTGTTTTCAAATGATTTTAAAATCTTCCTTTTAAAAAAATCAAAAACATCTATCCTTGTTTTAAATATTTCTAGCCTTAAAATAATCTTTATTTTCAAAATCAAATTATCCTTTGTTTTAAACTATCTTTTAATAATAATAATAATATATTTAACTTTTAATATTTATACTTAGATTTAAATATAAAATTATAGTAAAATTTTATATATATCAAAACATTATTCTCCATACTTATTTATGTATTTTAACCATAGTTAAGTATATTTATGAGGTTTAAAATAGTTTTAATATAAGATAGAAGTAATTTTCAAAGAAAAACAAATTATCAAAAATTTCATTGGCATGTCGACAACCTCAAGTAGCCCTTGTCGACAAGGTGGCAGTTTGTTTCAAAAAAATTAATTTCAAAAGAAGTGTCTATTCATCATATCCTTTCACGAATGGACATGGCTGTTGTTCTACTATAAATTGGGGCAGTTGTAAACGAATTTAAATTCAATTTTTCTCTTATTTCACTCCTCTTCTTCTTCCACGTTTCTTTATATACATTTTTACCATTACTCTGCCGAAATCAACATTGAATCTGACTAGATCATCTCTGGTTTGATTCTCTATCACTATCTCAACAAGATCTCGGTACTATTCAGAGTAATAAGCTTCTTTGTAATAAACTAAATGAGAAAAGGTGTGGCTGTAGCCTGTGAAATCAATCAAGCGAGAAAAGGTGTGATTGTAGCCTGTGAAATTAATTGGGTGAACTTATTGCCTATAAGATCAAGTATCTCTACCCATAGGATTGTGAATCTGGAGTGGTGTACCTCGTGGCCTTGAAATCGAGGGTTGTAATTAGACAATTGATTTTGAAAGGAAATCCGTACTTGTGTGCGAGACTGGATGTAGGGTAACTCCGAACAAGTATAAAATCCAGTATGTTCTTTCCTTTATTGCTTTTACTTTATTTTTGCATCTGTGTTTGATTCTGTGATCATATCTGTGTCTAAATATTGCATATATTTTTGTTCAAATTAACATAAATTCAAATAGATCTAGTAATTCCAATAAACACTATTCACCCCCTCCCCTCTAGTGTTTATTCTAGCCTTAAGATCTGTTATCCGTATTTCTCACAGCATACCCTCCTATTGGATTCACAACCCTTAAGGAAGTAATAAGGTATGTGGGTTTTATATATAACCTATCAACCAAATACTAAAATATAAATAAATGGGATGCATCGATATCAAAAAGTACTCGAACAGGTATACTCTGAATCAAAAGCGTACCTTCCATCATAATTTTCCCTTTCTCCGCTGGATTTAGAAGAAGATGATGGTCCAATAGCAAACACCTTCCCTCTTACTGCCCTGACCAACTTTGGACACTAGCCTTATAATGCCTAACTTGGTCACAGTTGAAGTAGTTCATACTCTTCTTCTCAGTAGGCTGCTTTCCTTTACGAGTTCTACGCTCGTAGGCATAATGGTCCTTCTTTTCACACTTATAACACACTAAATCTGCCTTTGCCTTCTTAGCGGTCTTCCCTTTCTGGGATCCTTTCTTCTCAAAGAATTTCCTTTTTCTTCCTTGAAAATCCTAGGACTCAACTGGCTTCTCCCTAGCTGAAACAACATGCATCTCCTCATGGCGAATGGCCATCTCCACCATCACATAATAAGGTTCCCTAATGTGAATCATAGCTATTCTGCCAAGCTCTGGCCTCAAACCATTAATGAATCTCTCACTTCTTATGACATCAGTGTCAACCAAAGCATAACCATATCAAGATAGCTCATCAAACTTAGCAGCATACACGATCACAGACAACTATCCTTGGAGAATATCCATGAACTTCCTCATCAAGCCTAAGTCAGCCTAAGTCAACTATTCCTCCGGCACTCTGGTCGTCACACTGTTCCACCAATGAAGCGCTAACCCCTGCAACCGTCTAGAGGCTAGTCTTCTCTTCTCTCCATCATTCAAGCCTAAATCTGTAAAGATCCTCTCACAGTTCAATAGCTAGTTCTCTACTTCAACAGCATTTTCCATTCTAGTAAACGGCTTTCAACCTAGACTGACATAGTCTCTACTCAGCTTATCATAGTTATATCCAGTCGGAACTACAGGATTAGTACCATCAACATTCCCAGCAGCTCCTGCTTGCAAAAGATTAGCCAATAACTAATATACCATCCTCGTATCTGCTGGTGGATTTCCAGCACTTACATTGGCCTTAACATTTTGGTTAGCATTAACCTGTCGATCTGGATTTCTCCAAGTATTAGGTCGACCATTTCCATTGGTGGAGGAGCTTCTTCCAACCATATTTCCTCTTCCGTTTTCTGACTCCATATCCTCTTTCTCGTATATCTACATACGAGCCTTAGTAAGATAAAGAAGAACGGTCTAGGAGAGAGGGGA
The DNA here is from genome assembly GCA_030765085.1 of Allium cepa. Classification (NCBI taxonomy): domain Eukaryota; kingdom Viridiplantae; phylum Streptophyta; class Magnoliopsida; order Asparagales; family Amaryllidaceae; genus Allium; species Allium cepa. The sequence goes on along the minus strand of CM060931.1, from coordinate 554,243,649 downwards.
ATGTGCACTTAGGTATATACCTATTTATCAAATACAAGTACGTTATTATAGCGTTAACCCAAACCACGATCTAAATTTTAAATTCAGTGGATTATGTTTGTAAAATCTTTTAGGTTTATCTTTTCTTTTAAAATTTCATAAACCTATGCTCTGATACCAACCTATAACATCCCCCTATTTGGAGGCCCAAAACTAATGGTTATGGATGCTGCAATCATCCATGGTTACTAATCTTCGATGACCAAATACGAAGATGTTAGATACATTAATACATAAATCATAGAAATATGGAAAAAAAATTAACAATTCAAAAACACATTTCCATATTCAAATCAAAACATTTCTTGTTCATTAAAAAATCCCAAATTACGTTAACCATGTTCAGCAAAATATATTTATTACAAATATGCCAAGAGCGACATATGAAGATGCCCCCTTGGTTGAACAGTATAAGGCTAATAAATCCGCCTTGACAACAAAAAAAACGATAGGAAAAAAACTCTAAATAACTATCTGCCTCTTGCATGCTTCTGGAAGCTTTATTCGTCTAAGAAGAGAACTTGAAAACCTAAACCTCAAACTACTCATAATCAACTGAGTACCCGAGAGTTTAAGGGAAAAACAAAACTTCGAGTCAGACATAAAGCCTGGTATGAATAATAATCTAACATCTCAATCCTTTAGATATCTAGTGAGACCACGTCACTTAGCGGAATGGGTTTTCCGCTCACTAGAATTTTAAAGCCTTTATAAAGCCCTACTGTGCTCCTGCATCCAAAATGGGTAAAACATTCATTTTCAAAATATTATGAAGATATGCATAACCGAAAATAATTAGGATTTTCCATTTCCATTTTAATTTGACACCCTATCATAATTATAGTTTCTAGGGTCATTATTAACCTTTTTTAGTTTTCATGGGTTTACTAATAACCTTTTTAGAAATAAAAGACACCCTGACATATTCATAATTTTCATAGGATCACTAAGAACCTATAGGCTCCTTCCAGTTGACTTAATTAATGCATGGGTCCCATTGAACCTATTAGTCATTCCAATAACTAATCAATTTATCCTAGTTTTCATGGGTTGACTAAGAATCTATGGACTTGTCCAGTAACTCACTGCACATCCTAGTTTTCATAGGTTTACTAGGAACTTATTAATACTTCCATTAACCATATTCTTATCCTAGTTTTCATGGGTTGACTAGAAACCTATTGACTAATGTCAATTCTTAATCCGAATATAGTTTTCATAGGTTTACTACAAACCAATTATCCCCTGCCAACTGTCCTTATGCATAGTTTTCACGGGTTAACTATGTACCATTTGGTATGCACCAATAACTACCTTATCATACTTTTTATGAGTTTACTATGAACCTCTTGGTATGCACTAATAAATGCCTTGTCATAGTTTTCATGGGTTTACAACGAATCTCTTGGTATGCACCAATAACTGCCTTATCATAGTTTTCATGGGTTTATTATGAACCTTTTGGTTTATCTCCAAGAATTACAAAGTTTAGTCATCCTATATTTTGGTCACCCTGACTCCATGGATGCAATTCTACTCATTCAGGAGTTTAAGTAATTTATACTCACTATTTGAGTTAACCTACTGGTTCTTAAACTATAAACCTTTCGAAAACTTACTTAGTTCAAGTTAAAATATGTGGAAGGTCCTCTTTTAAAACCATTCGACTACAATAGAAGCAACCTTTCAACCTTGCAGAAGGTGTGCTTCGAAAGCTTTAAAACATTTCATTTAAAACAATAGACCTCCGCCTTTTTAAAGCAACTCCTTCGAAAGCTTGGATTATAACTCAACTATAAAACAAAGGTAAATCATCTAACTCGAAAGCTTTGAAACCTTTCGAAAGAAATGAGAGAAGCGGCTGGTTTTTAAAATAATTAAACCTTTCATCTTTGTCGAAAGCAACAATTTTGAAAGGTTTGGAAAAATCAGCTATTACCTTTCGACTTTTTCGAAAGGTTTAAAACCTTTCTTTTAAACATTTGACCGGGTTAAAGGCAACCAAGTCGAAAGCTCTAATTTGAAAGCAAAGCGGATGAAAGCTTTTGGTTATAAAACAAACATAACCCAACCTCTTTGGCCATCAAACTTTCGACTATGAACCCTTCTATCTTGTCCACTTCATTACATACCAAGTAACTTGATAACATATGCATTGGTTTGATCTCGTCAAATGCTATTAACCTCTAGACCCTATCGAAAGGTCTGGGTCGAAAGGTTTTCTATCGTAAAAGGATGAAATATGCAAAAAGTAAGATTTCTTTGTTTTTAACTTAAAAGGTTAACTTTTCAACTAACCTGCCTTTTTTTATCAAATTCTCATTGGTTAATAATTTCTTTTCAGAAAATGCTGCCACTACTTTCAGATTTAAATAATAATTTTTATTTTATAAAATGTCCCTTCTCCTTAATTAAATATATAAAACATTTAAGTCCTGTTATCCCACCTTTTGGCAAGGTTGTGACACTAAGAACTTGACTAGAAACCAAGGATAGTTTATCCTAGAGATTGTTAATACATAGGTCCACTATGGATGTAAGTAAATTTTGTCCGGGTCTGGATCGAGCTGCAATTGATATGACATGAAAACCAAAGCTAAAAAAGCCAACATTCCAAATTACAAGTCAATCGGAGTTAGTATGCTCAAGATATTGATCAATCGTGGTTGAGAAATCCAAGCTTGCATCGTTCATAACTTGAGATCTACAAGTCCAAATGCCACGATGAAAGAAGTTGAATCCAAACCGAAGAGTACAGATAAAAGGCGTAAAAACCTAGAGTTCTTAAATGGAGATAGGGTTTTTATTAAGGTATAATCGGTGAAGGGTGTGGTACGGTTTAGAAGTCAGGAAAATTGGCATCGAGATTTGTTGGTCCATTCCAGATTATAGAAAGGATTGGAAAGTTCGCCTATAGAGCAGAGTTGCCGAGCAGTATGGCAGGTGTCCATAATTTATTTCATGTTTCTCATCCTTGCAAGTATGTGCATGATCTAAAGACTGCTATTCCTCCGACAGGGTTAAAAGATCTAGTAGTAGAGCTTAATTTTACTTTTGTCAAACAACCAGTTCAGGTTGTAGCCAGAGATGAGAAAAGATTAAGGAATAAGACAGTCTAGTTGGTGAAAATTCAATTGAATGACAATGAGAAGGACTATATTTGGAAGACAGGGGACATGATTCGAGATATTTATCCTGATCTGCTTTGAAGGTATGTTTATGTTAAGTTTATACAGAGTCAGGTAGGCTAGTATGCTTGTTAGGAGTCATTATAGATGATTGCTATGCTTAGTATTTAGTCCTTACTGAATTTCGAGGATGAAATTCTTTAAGGAGGGGAGCCTGTAATACCACTAATTTTTGATAACATTATTCAGGGAATTTATTTAGATAAACCGGATAAAATAATATAAATGTTAAAAGATAAGGGAGTTGAGATTTGAATAAATATAATTAAGGTCATGCTCAATTTAATTAATTAAATAGGCTTAAAGTTAATTAATCTAAATATGGGTATAATGGGAAATTGAAGCACATAACCCCTTGTCCATATATATTTTCATTCCTCATTTTCGTTTTCTCACTTACATCAAAACAAAAATAAAAACATAAGAAAAGGAGCCGACCATAATCAAAGATAAGAAATCAAAGTAAAGCTATGGATTCAAGCTTAGGGAAATTAATCTCAATCCAATCTCCTTACCTTAATCAAGGTGAATAATAATTCCATTCTATTTTGTTTTATAATCATATGTTTTTGGATTTAAGGGTAAATTCGTTTTTATGATGTACTGGATGATGATGATATGCTTGAACTATAATTTGTTTAGTGTAAACAAGATTGCTTAAATAGGAATATACACAATTTTAGGGCAAAATCGATTTATATTTATGTTTAAATGCCATAGAAAATTTTTATGTTACATAAAACAAGATTTTGAAGTTGGGTTGTAATTTTGATAATTTTATGTTACATAAAACAAGAAGGACTTAATTGCAATATTGGTTTATCTTAATGGAAGGGATTATTTGTTAACTTAACCATGCTTTAGATATGAAATTAGAGGCAGTTAATTTAGTAAAGAATTTGAAAAGTTAAGGCAATCAATCATAAGTTTACACGTGGCAGGTTAGTTAGAAAGTGTTTGCTTTTTGGTATTAAAACAGAATTACTCAAAAAAGTTGGCTCCACCTTCATAGAAGTGCCGTTCGACTCAGAGCTTTCACCTTTAATCAAGTCGAAACCTACTAAGCCGAAACCAACACACAAGGTATCACTTAGATGGTACGTAGTGGATTGGAGAAAGGTGGAAGGCTTGGTGTCGAAAGCATGGCTTACGATGGGATCGATGCCTTTGTTGTATTTAGAAAGAAAAGCGGCTGCCTTTGTTTTATTAAAGCCTTCAAAGGAATCGAAGCATATGTTTTCCAAAAGAGGTTTTTAAATGCTTTCGAAGGGGTTGCCATCAACTTATATTTTAAAGAACAAGCTTTCGAATAGGTTTCTTTACTTATAAAATAATGCTTTCGATGGAAGGGGTTCCAACCTATTCGAAGCCCTACTGTCGTTCTTTAGCCTTTCGAGTGTATTGAATTCATCAATTCTTTCGAAAGGTAGTGCTTGTTTTTAAAAATGTTTTAAGCCACTTCCTAAATGCTTTTGAAAGGGTCCAAGGATTCCGAAGGCAATGGCTTGGAAAGGGGGTTTCGATGCGATCCTTTAGTGCTTTGTTTAAATGGTTTGAGGCTTTCAAAAGGGATGGTGCCGACGCCATCATGTTTTCCCCAATATTTTTATATATTAAAAGATGGTTTCGAAAGAGATACTTTTGGTTGTATTCGCTTTGACCCAAATGATATTTTTAAACATAAACCCAATGATTTCGAAAGGGGTACATTCTATGATTTCGAAATTGGGACTTTCAATGAATTCGGAAGGGATATTTAACAAAGGTTTCAAAAGGGGTACTTTCAATGTTTTCGAAGCTATGCTTCTAAAGGATGACAAGTAATACTTTATTACATTCAAAAGGTTTCAAAAGAGATGTTTTAAAGTGTACCGAAAGGCCGGGGCCTAATGTTTTGAAAAGAGATTTATATGCTTTCGAAGGAGGTTATCCAGTGAAGTCGAAAACAAGGTTTTGAAGGTTTCCACAACCTTGGTTTTCAAAGCAAATAACCCAATCTCATTTTTAAAAGTGAACCATGGCATGATTAAATAAAGTGTTTTGAAAAGGAGTTTATGAAGAAGTTTTCTTTAATTAAAAGGTTAAAGAGATTAACCAAGTTATTATGTATGCTTCTTCATCTATGTTTATATGCACATTGTAATGGACCCATAACTGAATTTTGGAAAGGGCAGAATAACTAGCCAGGTTGACCTAGTAGTGAATATATAACTCCTGAATGAGTAGAATTGCATCTAGGAGGTCAGGATGACCAAAATATAGGATGCTAAATTATTAATGGAAAAGATATTGGCAGGGCCAATTGGTTCTCAGTAAGCCCATGAAAACTGTGCATAGGAAAAGATATTGGTAGGGGTCAATAGGTTCATAGTTAGCCTATGAAAACTATATCCGGATTAAGATATTGACAGATGTCAATAGGTTCCTAATCAGCCCATGAAAACTAGGACAAGAAGGAAAGATATTGGAGTCACCAATAGGTTCCTAGTCAGCCCATGAAAACTAGGATGGAGTAAAGATATTGGAGTTACCAATAGGTTGATAGTGATCCCACGAAAAATATGTGACTGGACATAAAGTCCTTAAATATTTTAATGGTTATTAGTCAGTCCATGAAAACTAATAGGTTAATGGTAATCCTAGAAGCTATAATTGAGACAGATAGTCGATATGAATAGGGATGGGTAATCCAGAATTGATTCACTTGTTTTTCATATCATCATATTATATCATTTTGAGATGTTTTAACCATTGTTGATGCAGGAGCATGGTATACGGTTCTATAATGTTTTTAAATACTAGTGAAGGAAAAACATGTTCCTCTAAGCGACGTGGTCTCACTAGATATCCAAATGATTTGAGACGGTAGATTATTATTCATATGAGGCTTTATGTCTGACTTGAAGTTTATGTTTTTCCCTTAAACTCGTGGGTAATAAATTGACTTTTAGTTGTTTGAAAGTTGAGGTTTTAAGGTGCCCCATTAGATGAATAAAGTTTTCAAAGACGTGCATGAGGCATGATATATATCTAGAATTCTCTTTTATTTGATTCCGCTGTGTTGGTTTTAATGGCAAAGTTGTCAAACTGCCTGTATATACTCTGATCAACTAATGGGGCATCTTCATATGCCGCTCTTGGTGTATGTTGTATTAAATATATTTTCTCTAGACGTGGTTAACGATTGTGGGATTATGTAATGAAATGGAAATGTTTTGAAATGGGTTGTGATCTTGGTTGATGTTTTAAATTTTTTCCATATTCATGTGCTTCTGTCTAACAAGGAATCTAACACCGCCGTATTTGGTCGCCGAGGATTAATAACTATGGATGACTGTATTATCAATAGCTGTTAGTTTTGGGCCTCCAAGTTAGGGATGTTACACTTACCTTGCAATTGTGATTTTCCAACCATCACCCTCATCATCAGAAATTCGACTATCGCTGTCAACTCTATCTTCATCACAACCGAATCCAATAGTCATTAATAAATTGAAACCGAACTAGTTAACCTAACCACTTCCAAGTATTGACTAAAATTAGGTGGGTTTTTCAATTCTTGGTCTTAAGGCGATGTAGCTGCCGTTATTCCATTATCATCACTATTGTCATGTTATCGCTAGTGTCATGGTTGTCGTCGTTGATATCTACTAGATTTGCACTACATGATTTTCCCCACTCGCTCCAATTCACTAACCCGAGATCTTGGCCAAGGACCGACTCAAAGTTTCCCCTAATTCCTCCCAGCTCTAAACCCTAATTCTCACTTTCGTTGACACATTTGAGGCCAGTTCGAGTTTACAAAGCCTTTGTTGGTGAATTTTTCCGTTTTCACCACACTCGAGTGGATCATAAGGCAATCTTGTGATTTTCCTTCCTTATGATTAGGAATCACAGAACTTAGGCTTAGTTAAATTCACCTTTTGGAAACTTTGTTGAAGAATGCTTACACAGCCGAGCAGTCACACTTCAACTGTTTTTTGAAATGTCGAGATGGACTAGCAAACAAAAATGCGATTAGAAGTAAACTGCAGAAATATAAAGATACGGATATTTTTTATGTGGCTTGGATTATTGTTAATCCTACGTCCACAGGTTTATCCACAATATTCGATTATTTTTGTATGAAACATTTTTATGGCCCCGAGTCATATAATATTTATTTTTAGGAAGAAGAAAAAGTAGAAAAAGAAGATTAAAAAAGCCCTCTTCTTTGTCCTTGTGCTTTTCCTTTTATAGTATGAAAAGTGCATTTTGATGGTTGCAACCGTCTTTTGCATTTTCCTTCAGTTCCGCCCTTGGATTTTATGACCCGTCGCTTATCCATGACATTTGTATTTTGTTCCTAGATTGGTGATGGATTTTCGATGGGAAATCTGAATATTGGCGGGACATTGGAATTTTGAAGTGGGATTTCTGAAAAAGTGGACGGGAAGCCCATGTTGGCATAGGTCAACCTCCTCTCTCTTCAAATAGCAAGCTACATTAAACGGAATGGTAGCAAACTGCATTGAAGCTTCATTATACCGCGAATATGGGAGATTAAATGCATTGGTGGACGTTATCTGGTGTCAACTGTTGATGCCAAAAATGGGCACCAACACCCAATAAATTCTAATTGAGATAAAATGAATAATGAAATTAAAAAAAAAGCAAAAATCATAAAGGAACACATAGATTTTTACAGTGGTTCGGCAATCTTGGCCTACATTCACTCTATATTTTTATTGATCTTCCACTTGGTTATCATACAAGAGTTTTTGGATTAGCAAGGATCCATTAGTACAAAAGTAAAGAATAAAAATGGCAGAGCCTCGGCAGAGAAAGCAGGATCCATTTTCTGATGCCATGTTGTTGTATTTATAGAGGAAGACGTGCACGGATCAGACTGAAATTCTAGCAAAGTGTTCGGGAGACAAAGATGAGGCTACCCAAAAAATTTCAGACCCATCGGAGCCAACAATAGGGGCTAGTACCGATCACTATAATGCATCCAAATGGTCTACGATCCCTATGAGGGATTCCCCATGATATTAGCACTTGCTTCCCAAATTTCATGCAATTCCGACGTACGGTTTGTGAGATATCGTATTTTTCGTAACGTAGTGTTGCTTGAATTCTGATTTTTGCCGGTCCCTCTAGGGGGATGATATCGATCCCTCTAACTTTCTCCAAATGCCAAAAGATCCCTAAACAGTGTTCCACATATCCTAATGAGCTTATACTCATACTTTCATGTTGATGGCATCTGTAGAATTTGAATTATTAACCGATCGTTCTTGCAATGTGTAGTGAAAGTTGAATATGGACGATCCCTTTTATACCGATCCATTTTGATAGGTGAAGTAATTTACCCATAAACTGAGCATACGAACTCCAAATGACTTGAAACTTTCATTGTAGCCTTATGAGGCCTTCCTTGTCACTCTATATCGATCTTACCAAGTTTGGGACATTAATTGAGGATATGTACTGATCACTTAAGAAAAGGGATAGGCATTGAACCCCCATCTAAGGAAGGCATTATTCCATACTTTGAATATTTTGGAGAGTCTATCCATTGGCCTCGATTGATCATCGCTTCATATCTTATGTTTGCTTGATCTTTGAGCCTAGTAATCATCTCTCTGGGGTGTATTCCTTGATGATCGCCTAATCTTGCTTATCCAATCAGTCTAAATATAGCCAAACCAAAAGGCCGGATAACATCAACCATACTGCCTATTGTTGCTTTTATTCTCTTTTTTCTAATTTTTCATCATGTCGGTCAAAATGGAGTAGCTCTTCCCATTCTATGCTGAAAGCTGCCCAGACAAGTTTAAGGCTTATTTGTTGTTTGAATTGTTTCCTTAGATGTTGCTGATGAGAGTTTGAGAGGGAAAGAGATACACATTTGACATTCACCTGTAGGATTGAGTTTGTGTTTGAAGCATATCTTGGGTAACCCTATATATGGTTCCAGTGGAGCGCTTTAAACTCTATGTAGCAGTGTTTAGGTTGCCCTCGGTATGTTATTGTATATATTTTTTCCTGTAGACGTTTGACAGAATGTGAGTATAGCAAGCCCAAAACCTTATTTGTTAGTCTTTATGCCTTCGTTCAATGTTCATGTTTGGCCTTTGAGTCTGGATGCAACCAATGCATTTTACTCTATCATCTTACGCATGACATATGCTTCATGTAGCCTAGATTCTGATGAAGAGGGCTCGGATCTGGTTAAATGTTGTACCCTTAAGCCTGTTCTTTGCTTAGCTCTGTTATCATTTGGAATTATCATGTGTTACTTTATGTCGTGACTCATGGTAAGAATGGGTGTAACGCTTGCCCCCAAGTCTACGATAACTATAGATCGAAGTAGACTTGTCATCTTATGCACCTGGTCTATATCATCCATTCAATCTTGTCTAATCTATTTTTTCGATGTTGGGAATAAGTCTTTTCAACTACTTGTGCATTTAATGCTCTAGTACACGTGTCAATTACTCATTGGACTATCTTTCCGCAGCTGTTCAATTTGCCTTTCCATTTCTCTATGTGGATATCGATAAGTCATTTATACTCATTATTTCTATAGCGAATCCGCATTTTATTTCATATTTGATCATTTCAATAGTGCGGTTGTAATTCAAACTCAAGTACGTATTTACCTTCTTCGTCTTCCTAAACTTTTTCTTTTCTTTTCTTGCTTATGAAAAACTAATTAATTTCGAAACTTAGGGATAATTTTGCAAACTAAAAGTGGGATAAGTCATTTTAATTCTTGCTCGATCCTTCGAAATAGTGTCTAGGATTTTAGCATGGATTCCTCCTCATTATTTCCACCTTCTAAAATTACTAGTCTAGAGGATGCTATTGGTGTCCTTAAACAATTCAAATCCTATGGATATGCACCTAGGATTACAGGCTCTCATGAATGCATGGATACTCTACCGGAGGGTTACATCGCCATTACTCCTGAGCATATCCAGTGCAGTTTGTTTCTTCTTATGCATTTGGTAATCCATGAATGGTTTGCTACATAAGGTATCGCTTAAGCTTAACTTTCCCCCAATTCTTATACCTTTGCTTTGAATACCATTATCCTTTATGCTGAAAATGATATTAGCCTTACCAGCGAAGAACTCTAATTTTTTTTAAGGTCAAAAGAAGTCCGGGGAAGGGGGAAATGGGTTTCTTTTACATTCAGGCTAAAGATTCATTTTTGACTGGCGTACCCAGTAGGAATGAACCGTAGATCTCGTTCTATTTCTTTATTTTGAATCACGATGGATTTATTTCCTTTTCCTAGCATTGTTCTGTTCACACCATCTCTTTATAGGTCAATGAGCGGTGGTATGAATCTTATAGGTGGCAGAATCAGGGTTTGCCGGTGGATGTTAGGAAAATAACAAAATTATTTGTTAATTCAAAGTTGAAAGCTCATGGTCTGTGTAACAACCCGCCATCCGCCTCCACAGTATAACGCATCATTAATAAAAAAGAAAGGGATAGAAAAGAGAAAGAAAGAGAAGAAAGAAGAAACAAACATCGGAATCTAAACAGCGAACAAATAAATTATATTAATAACATAAAATATTACATAGTACAACACAATTATCAGAGTACATAGATAATACAACACATTCTAGACAGTTATAAACACCTGTCTAGTTATTACATCTCAATACGACTCAAGGACAACACAGAACACACGGCGAAAACTATATATTCACAACGCAGAAGCCTTCTGCTCCATTGCTCCTCCAAAATTCGTCAAAGCTAAGCTGAATCCCTTGGCTACTCGTAAAAATTTGAGTACCCAAGAATTTAAGAAAACAAAGAATAAACTCCGGGTCAGACATGGGTCTGGTGTGAGTAACAGGTTAAGGTTGCTTAAGTTTCAAAAATCCTTTGAAAAGAAAGGTATCACGTAAGACTTCCCATAAATAAACATGGAAAAGTTTTTACCTTACGCTAACCAAAACATTTGATAGGAAATCCGGTGATATTATAATAGGTCTAAGGTTTTCAAGTAAATATGAAATAGTCGAAATTGTTACATGATTAAATTCCAGCTACTAGCCACAAAAGTGGGTAATACAATCAAAATCATTGGCACTTATTGGATTTTGGATGCCATACAATGGCAGGGCTACTGGGGTACCGCCCGTCACAGTACGTGGCCTAGGTCAACGTACCGAGGAGTACGCCCGCTCCCCTGCAACACAAGGCCAGAACCATTCCTTAGTGAACAGTTCCGAACAAGACAACCCCGTAGTTGGTGCGCATATCCAACCGCCCACTAAGCCGATTAAAAAGGGACCTCTAGACAGGGGAAAATCTCATCCTACTTGGAAATGACCCACTTAGCCTTGCTGCACCTCCCCTGTTTTAGCCATTCCCGGTTGATGAGGCTTGAGGCTACGATTACTTTTAGTGAACACATCACTTAGAATGCTCATCGTCCACCTGACGATGTTCTGAAAGCATTCAATCCATACAAGTTCGTTCCGGGTTCGAACGAAATCGAAGGCATTATCTCGTTACACTCATTTTGGAATCACCCTCATAGATAACGACGATAATCCTTGCACTCTGAATCTCCATCTCGAGCATATAGTACTATTTCCGTCGAACTCATCACGGAATCACCCCTAGAGTTATAGTGACTAATAGTCCTTACACCTCGAGTCTTCACTCCTCTCATAAGATACACGGCCTACCGTTAATTTGGATCGATGTGGTTTTCGGATGTCCAAATATGGAAACCCGATCCCGGTCTCATTGAAATCCAAAGCGTGTCTTTTAGGTCCAAGTTGTTTTAGAGTTTAAAACAATGCAATTACATTATCTATATACGCACAGATAGATAATTCATAGATCCACAACAGATAATTATCATTATCATAACCACAGATAATCCACATTACCATTATCAAAAGATAATCCATATCATCATCACAATGCAACCAATGCATCCATATCACTCAACATTACTAATCTCATAGCTGAGATTTAAACCATTCAAGGCAAACTATATCATCCATTCATAAGCAATGATCTATAATCATACCATCTATAACTAATTAAAATGAATTAAATTAATTACATCTTCTCTAATTAATTTTAAAATGAATTAAATTAATTGCTTACATCAATATAAATCTTGCTTACATTACCATTAATTAATTATAATTTAATTAATTAACTAACCTCTAATTTATCATCTTAATTAATCAACCCTGATTAATTATACTTTAATTTATTTCATAAAATTAATTACTCTAAACTAAATACAGTAATTAACCTTTAATTACTTCATTAATTAATTAACTATAATTAATTACATTTAACCTTAATTAATTACAATTAATTGATTATCCTCAATCATTTGTTATTGATTAATTAATCTTAATTAATCAATCTTAATTACATCATTAATTATATTAATTAATGATCCTTAATTATATTTAATTAATCATCTTATTTAAATTAATTATATTAAATAATTAATCTCAATTAAACCATAATTATTAATCACGTTTGATTAATCACATTCAGTAATTAACTTCCCTTAAATACTTATCAAATTAATTACTCCTTAATTAATTTCTTAATTAATCCCTTGATTAATTATACAAAGTGATTTAATCCAAATTACTTTCATAATCCCAACATTATCCACTAATTACATCCAGTAATTATCTTTAATTACTTCGCTGACTAATTTTACTTCATTAATTACATCAAGTGATTATTATCAAATCCAATGTTTAAAATTAATTAAACTTAATTAATTAATTTAAACCAACCTCAATAAACTCCATTGATTACATTAAGTAATTAATGTCTTAATTACTTTCCTTTAGAAACTAAACTTAAATAATTTTCGCAATCAATTATCATTAATTAATTAATCTAATTAATTATTAAAAATTAATTATATTAATTAATTACTAAACAATCCTTAGTTAATGGCCTTCATTAACTATTTATCATTCTTTAATTACTTTTCTTTAATTACTTCTTAATTATCTCAAATTTTAAATTAATCCAAATTATTAATTATAAATTAAATAAAAAAGTCATTCCTTAATTATCTTATTTATTTAATTATTTTAACACCTTAATAATTTCTAAGATAATCCATTTCTTATTAATAATTTTATTAATATTAAAGTGTACTTAGAACATTGCATTTTTAAATTTAAATTCAAATTCCATTTTGAGTCTAAATTCAAAATGATGTTTATTTAAGCATTAACAAAATTTAGATTCCATTTATAATCCTTTAAAATAAATGTAAATAACATTTATTACTTTCATTTTAAACTTATATAAAATAAGCCTTTAACCAATTTGCTTAATTTCATTTAAAATTAAGTTTAAAGTACATTACCATTTAAATTGCAAATTCAAGTTAAGAAATCATATAACTTCCTTTTATAAACCATTTTATAAATGACTTCATTCAAAAGGAAATCAAGTTTAAATATTTGTTTGAAAACAAATTTACCTCTAACAAACAATTTAAATTAAACTTGTTTGAAAACATTCAAAATTCTGAAACTTATTCAAATATCCAGATTTAAATTCAAGACACCAGAACCCATTCTTTATTTAAATCATTTGATTTAAACTTGAATTAAACTTTTAATTTAAACCTTCATTTTAAAACTCTTTATTTAGAATCCAAATTCCATTTTTTTAAAAAACCTGAAGATTCAAAGGTCTTCAGAAAAACTGAACTTAAAATTTAAATTCAAACTGCTATTTTAAATTAGGTTTCAGATTTTCAAAATGAAATTCAATTTCTAGAAGAACTGTCAGGTTTTCTTCTTTATTTAAAAAAAAACTGAAAACCACTTTCAAAATTTTAAAAACTTATAAGATTTCAAAACCCTTTGAAACTATAATACATACTGGATTTAAACTTGTTTAGATCTTATCATAACAACTTTGAAATTCATTTAAATTTTGGTTTAAATTAAAAACTTCAAACAGTTTTACAGAAAAACTGTAATAACTACAAATACCCGAGCTAACCGAATAATGCTTCGAGTCATCAGACCCATTCTTCGAGCAAAGCACAGAAAACACTCGAGTAATATTCGAGTTCAATACACTGCATTAATCAGGCAAACGTCTGAAGCCAAAAGTGCACGGTGCATGTGCACCGTGCCTCCAGCCATCATCACCCACCTCCGGTGGCTTCCCAACAACGACGATCAACCCACGACCGACCATCACCATCAGATCATCCTTCCAAAACACGAAATCGAATTCGAGTTGCATTCCAAAACCTGGAACAGAAATATAGGTATCACCCCAAACCTGGAACACGCCTCATCCTCAACCTTCTGACCACCGGAATGGCAGCGACTCCGGCCACATGTTCATCAACCATCATACTAACATCCCCCAAAATTTCATTCAACTCGATCACCACAGCAAGCCATACTGACCAAAACAAATGACCTAGTTAAAACTAGGGTTCCGGACAAGATCTCACCGCCGCAGCCACCACGATGAATTGCAATGCCACCCAATATTTTTTCAAGCTCCACTGAACACTCCTCTACCCACTTAAAGAAACACGACTTCCCAAAACAACCTGATTACTCCAGACCACCCACAAACCAATTTCTGGCCAAACCAGAAATATACATACAAACCCAAACTAAAAATCCTAATTTTTATTCTAAAATCATGTTTTGATTTTAGTTTTTAATTCATAATACTGCATCTATCTATTTCTCAGTTTGAAGTTTTCATACTACTCAACATACTCTGATATTTTGGGTTTTACAGAAATACCAGACCTTGTTTTAACAATATTAAGTTTTTAAAACTTAATCTATACTAATTCAAACATTTTAGCTTGTAAATCAAGTCCTAACAAAACTAGATCGGGTGGTAATAAATTAAAAATAAAAATCTTAAGTCAGGGAAACAATATAAGAATAGAGCAGAAAATCACAATACACACCAATACATCCATATAAGTATTCGAAGATATGCTTATAATGCATTCACAAACATATTTGTTTTCAGTGATAAAACTTGCAACATAATTATACTTTAAAACCATTTGTATTATGATGTTACTCACCTGTTATAAAAGAAGAATAGAGCCTCCATATGTTTTGAAGAGCCTGAAGACTTAAACCCCCATTTTTTTTAACTTTGCACTTTAATGATTTAGCTTTATAACTTCGAGTTGCATTTAAAAACTGAGTTGTTGGAGCTTTGAGACTTGACTTTTAAAAAGGAACTACATGCATTCTGGCTTGCATCTGAACTTGCAGTTATTTGCTTGTGAGCAGATCTCAGATTTTTGAAAAAAAATGCAGGCAGGCTTTGTATCTTTGAAAATTGTTGATAGGCTTTGATTTGGAGGTGGATTACAGGTTTAAAATGTTTCAGGTTTTTTTTAAAAAAATGAAGATGAGATTTCAACTTGTTCTTGTTTCTGATTTTGGTTCAAAGGAGGTGTGTTTTCTTTCAGATTTTCTTTGCTTTAGATTTTAGAAAAGAAAAGAAAATTGAGGAAAGAAGATTTCACATAAGCTAGCTGAAATTATTTGAAAATAAAAACAAAAGAATAAGCTGAATTAAATTTTGACACTTGTCCCTAAATATAACATTTGTCATGCACCTTGTTTATTATTTTAACACATGTTAATTTAATTTGTAAAATGCTTACATTTGTTTTTAATGTTAATAAGCTATAATTAAGTTAACTTGTATTTTAATTAGATGTTTAATATAAGATAAATGAAAATCCATGTTTAATTAAATAGTTAACATGTATTTATTTACATGTAGATAATTTTAAAATGAATAAATCCAATTTTATTTAAAAAAATGAAGCTTATACAAATATTTCAAAATCAAAACAAATTAAAAATATTTATACTTTAAAATTTAAAAGCTTTGAATTCAAGTTCAAATTAAATTTTGAAATCCAGTTTATTTACAAATATAACTACACAATTAAATTTTTGAAAAACAATTATTTTTGTATAAAAATCTATTTGTTAAAAACAATGTATTATTATATTTTTCAAAAATAACAACATTTGATAATTATAAATAATTTATAAAAGAAATTGTTTCTTTATCAATAAATTATTTATTTTATCAAACTATATCAAAATAATCCTTATTGTTATTTAAATTTAAACTTGAGTTAAACATATTTTAAATCATTTAAATTATTTACCTTGTGTATTTAAAATCATAAAGTTATTTATTTTATACTTTTAAAAACTTAATGTCAAATAAATTAATTTAAATAAATTAAATTTTTATCTTATCAATTTAAAACCATATTTATTTATTAAATAACCTTTTAAAAGTTTAACTTTTAAATAAATCAAAATTCCCAATTTTTGCTAAATATATATATTTTTATAGAAAACATGATTTATTCATTTATTAGATTAAAACAAGATCTATTAACAATATATACATATTCTATATACATTGTAAATATAAAACCATTATTAGATTTAAAAAGATAAAATCTTATCAATCAAATATTTATTTTAATTAGATTATTAAATTAATTCAAATTTTATTAATAAAATTATCAAATCAATTTAATTTTTAATTCAGATTATTAAATTGATTTTGTTTCAAAATTCCGGGTCATCACATTCCTTCCCCCTTAAAAGAATTTCACCCTCGAAATTTAAAACAAAGGTAATTTAATAATCTATTTAAAGATTTAATTTTAAAACACAAGCATATACCAATGATATGCTAACAATCATAGCAACCAATTCACCCAATCAATCAAACCTATCTATCCAGGTAAAATTCTGGATAGAGTTTCCTCGAGTTTCCCCGGTAAAAATATCGGGATACTCGCTCTATAGATTCCAAACAATCGATACTATTAAGCTGCAGAGCTTCTACTCAACTAGATCTATAGTACTAGATAGCATGTCAGACTACAGACGAGTCTGATTCAACAACCAACCTCTATAACTGCTGGTTCTAAAACCAGAGATAGACCATACACGTACTACCTCAGAGATACGTGAAACTCATCGAATCCCAGTTATCCAAACTGGCAATTCAATCCTGAAAACCAAATACTGATCCAACCAAAACATAGATGAGATCCAAAACATCTCGGAGCTAGCTTCCCAGACTTACCAAAACTTATAGCTCTTGAATCAGAAAAAACTCCAACAACAACGAAGTCTCCAACTTCAAATTTCAAATTCCTCCGTCCCTTATCCACAAAAGTCTTCAGACAAATCCTGGCTACCAACATCCAAACTGATCAGCTCAACCCTTGCTGATTCCTCTAGAAACAAACAGAACCAAAAACAACCCAACACAATGATCTCCTCAAGATCAATCCTAAACCAAAACACAATTCTACTCCATAACCAGCAGAAGACAACAAAACTTCTCCTAATCCGGAAAAGACAATCAGAAACACTTCCAAACTGCTTCCGCTACATAACTCTGATCTGAAGTAGAAGAAAATGCTGATGACGAACATAAGCACAAACTGGACATCACTTCCTAGAAATATGGTTCAACAGATCCGTAAAAGAAAAATCAGAAATTCCTCCAAAATTGAGTTGCTTCATCAAACTCCATCTCTAGGAATCATTCTCCAACTAAACAGAACCACCGGTTCCCCTCCTGAAATACTAGTTGATCAGAAAACTCAATCTCCAAATGTTGACGAACCTCTGTCTTCCCAGAAGACATCCAGAAAATCTCCAACAATCAAAGAGAACTCTCAAACAATCGCAAGTAACTTTTGCGATCAACCCAGATAAATTTCCAAAGAAAACTGTCCTCTCTTTACCAAACAGAACAGCTTACACTGGTCTAGTCAATCCATTGAAGAAACGGATTCACTCTGCAGCTTTTGAATTCCACCTCCAGAAAAACTACTCAGGTAAGACCTCTTTGTCAGCTAACAGAACATTCCTAGCTGCACTGCTAACACCAATTCCAAACTTCCTGATCCAATGCTCTTCGAGAAATTCGGACTTCAAAGCTATCCACAATATCCTGCTGAATCCATCCACAACATCGAAGCAGACACATTTCCTAAAACTTGTTCCAAAGAAATATCTTTGGACACGTCCATAGTCACTACATCTCATCATGGAGCTATACTCCTGAGGTATCAAGATACCATCACTTGCTTCCGCCCAAATGACAGATCCAAAATTCAACTCATCCAACATCAAAGATGAACTCCGAACCTTAACAGGTTTCCTTTAGAGATTTATGAAATCTCTACACTCTGCACAACTTACTCGAGACAGTATTAGGTCTACAGTCTCGATAGATACACTTCCAGCCTCAAACATACAAACTTCAACCAATGGTAGTAATCCTGTTACAAACACTACACCTCATCTACCTTTATAACCTATATTGGAAAACCTGAACAGGTAACCCAACAGATAGGTAGGAATAGATAAAATATATTTAAAATTACAAATACGCTCTCTCAAGATAGACACCACTCCAGAGCCAAGGTATTCACTCAACCTAATGCTCTGATACCACTGTAACAATCCGCCATCCGTCTCCACAGAATGACGCTTCATTAATAAGAAAGAAATGGATAGAAAACAGAAAGAAAGAGAAGAAAGAGAAGAAAGAAGAAACGAACATCAGAATCTAAACAGCGGAACGAATAAATTATATTAATAACATAAAATATTACATAGTACAACACAACTTTCAGAATACACAGATAATACAACACATTCTAGATAGTTATAAACACCTGTCTAGTTATTACATGTCAATACAACTCAAGGACAACATAGAACACACAGCGGAAACTATATATCTACAACGCAGAAGCCTTCTGCTCCGTTGCTCCTCCAAAATTCATCAAAGCTAACCTGAATCCCTTGGCTACTTGTAAAAATTTGAGTACCCAAGATTTTAAGAAAACAAAAAATAAACTCCAAGTCAGACATTGGTTTGGTGTGAGTAACAGGTTAAGGTTGCTTAACATTCAAAAATCCTTTGAAAAGAAAGGTATCACGTAAGAATTCTCATACATAAACATGGAAAAGTTTTTACCTTACGCTAATCAAAATATTTGATAGGAAATCCGGTGATATTATAATAGTTCTAAGGTTTTCAAGTAAATGTGAAATAGCCGAAATTGTTACATGATTAAATTCCAGCTACTAGCCACAAAAGTGGGTAATACAATCAAAACTGTTGGCACTTATTGGATTTCGGATTCCATACAACGGCAGAGCTACTGGGGTACCACCCGTCACAGTACGTGGCCTATATCAACGTACCGAGAAGTACGCCCGCTCCCCTGCAACCCAAGGCTGGAACCATTCCTTACTGAACAGTCTCGAACAAGACAACCCCGCAGTTGGTGCGCATATCCAACTGCCCACTAAGCCGAATAAAAAGGGACCTCTAGACAGGGGAAAATCTCGTCCTACTTGGGCATGACCCATTTAGCCTTGCTGCACCTCCCCTGTTTTAGCCATTCCCAGTTGATGAGGCTTGAGGCTACGAACCTTTAGTGAACACATCACTTAGAATGCTCATCGTCCACCTGACGATGTTCTGAAAGCATTCAATCCATACAAGTTCGTTCCGGGGTCGAACGAAACCGAAGGCATTATCTCGTTACACTCATTTTGGAATCACCCTCAAAGTTAACGACGATAACCCTTGCACTCTGAATCTCCATCTCGAGCCTGTAAGTACTATTTCCGTCAAACTCATCACGGAATCACCCCCAAAGTTATACTGACTAATAGTCCTTACACCTCGAGTCTTTACTCTTCTCATAAGATACACGGCCTATTGTTAATCTAGATCGATGTGGTTTTCGGATGTCCAAATATGGAAACCCGATCCCGGTCTCATCGAAATCCAAAGCGTGTCTTTTAGGTCCAAGTTGTTTTAGAGTTTAAAACAATGCAATTACATTATCTATATACACACAGATAGATAATTCACAGATCCACAACAGATAATTATCATTATCATAACCACAGATAATCCACATTATCATTATCAAAAGATAATCCATATCATCATCACAATGCAACCAATGCATCCATATCACTCAACATTACAAATCTCATAGCTGAGATTTAAACCATTCAAGGCAAACTATATCATCCATTCATAAGCAATGATCTATAATCAATTCAAAATAAATTAAACTAATTACATCTTCTCTAATTAATTTTAAAATAAATTAAATTAATTACTTACATCAATATAAATCTTGCTTACATCACCATTAATTAATTATAATTTAATTAATTAACTAACCTCTAATTTATCATCTTAATTAATCAACCCTAATTAATTATACTTTAATGAATTTCACAAAATTAATTACTCTAAATTAACAACAGTAATTAACCATTAATTACTTCATTAATTAATTAACTATAATTAATTATATTTAATTTTAATTAATTACAATCAATTAATTATCCTTAATCATTTATTATTGATTAACTAATCTTAATTAATCAATCTTAATTACATCATTAATTATATTAATTAATGATCCTTAATTATATTTAATTAATCGTCTTATTTAAATTAATTACATTAAATAATTAATCTCAATTAAACCATAATTATTAATCACCTTTGATTGATCACATTCAGTAATTAACTTCCCTTAATTACTTATCAAATTAATTACCCCTATTAATTTCTTAATTAATCCCTTGATTAATTATACAAAGTGATTTAATCCAAATTACTTTCATAATCCCAACATTATCCACTAATTACATCCAGTAATTATCTTTAATTACTTCAGCGAGTAATTTTACTTCATTAATTACATCAAGTAATTATTATCAAATCCAATGTTTAAAATTAATTAAACTTGATTAATTAATTTAAACCAACCTCAATAAACTCCATTAATTACATTAGGTAATTAATGTCTTAATTACTTTCCTTTAGTAATTACACTTAAATAATTTTCAGAATTGATTATCGATAATTAATTAATCTAATTAATTATGAAAAATTAATTATATTAATTAATTACTAAACAATCCTTAGTTAATGACCTTCATTAACTATTTATCATTCTTTAATTACTTTTCTTTAATTACTTCTTAATTATCTCAAATTTTAGATTAATCCAAATTATTAATTATAAATTAAATAAATAAGTCATTCCTTGATTATCTTATTTATTTAATTATTTTAACACCTTAATAATTTCTAAGATAATCCATTTCTTATTAATAATTTTATTAATATTAAAGTGTACTTAGAACATTGTATTTTTAAATTTAAATTCAAATTCCATTTTGAGTCTAAAATTCAAAATGATGTTTATTTAAGCATTAACCAAATTTATATTCCATTTATAATCCTTTAAAATATATGTAAATAACATTTATTACTTTCATTTTAAACTTATATAAGATAAGCCTTTAACTAATTTGCTTAATTTCATTTAAAATTAAGTTTAAAGTACATTACCATTTAAATTGCAAATTCAACTTAACAAATCATATAACTTCTTTTTATAAACCTTTTATAAATGACTTCATTCAAAAAGGAAATCAAGTTTAAATATTTGTTTGAAAACAAATTTACCTCTAACAAACAATTTAAATTAAACTTGTTTGAAAACATTCAAAATTTTTAAACTTATTCAAATATCCAGATTTAAATTCAAGACACCAGAACCCATTCTTTATTTAAATCATTTGATTTAAACTTGAATTAAACTTTTGATTTAAACCTTGATTTTAAAACTCTTTATTTAAAATCCAAATTCCATTTTTTTTTAAAACCTGAAGATTCAAAGGTCTTAAGAAAAACTGAACTTAAAATTTAAATTCAAACTGCTATTTTAAATTAGGTTTCAGATTTTCAAAATGAAATTCAATTTTCAGAAAAACTGTCAGGTTTTCTTCTTTTTTTTTAAACTGAAAACCACTTTCAAAATTTTAAAAACTTATAAGATTTCAAAACCCTTTGAAACTATAATACATACTGGATTTAAACTTGTTTAGATCTTATCATAACAACTTTGAAATTCATTTCAATTTTGATTTAAATTAAAAACTTCAGATAGTTTTACAGAAAAACTGTAATAACTACAAATACCCGAGCTAACCTGATAATGCTTCGAGTCATCAGACCCATTTCTTCTAGCAAAGCACAACAAGCACTAGAGTAAAACTCGAGTTCAATACACTGCATCAATCAGGCAAACTTCTTAAGCCAAAAGTGCACGATGCACGTGCACCGTGCCTCCAGCCATCATCACCCACCTCCGGTGGCTTCCCAACAATGACGATCAACCCCACGACCAACCATCACCATCAGATCCTCCTTCCAAAACACGAAATCGAATTCGAGTTGCATTCCAAAACCTGGAACAGAAATACAGGTATCACACCAAACCTGGAACACACCTCATCCTCAACCTTCTGACCACCGGAATGGCAGCGACTCCGACCACATGTTCATCAACCATCATACTAACATCCCCCAAAATTTCATTCAACTCGATCACCTCAACAAGCCATGCCAACCAAAACAAATGACCTAGTTAAAACTAGGGTTCCACACAAGATCTCACTGCCGCAGCCACCACGTTGAATTGCAACGCCACCCAATATTTTTCCAAGCTCCACTAAACACTCCTCTACCCACTGGAAGAAACACAACTTCCCAAAACAACCTGATTACCTGAGACCACCCGCAAACCAATTTCAGGCCAAACCAGAAATATACATACAAACCTAAACTAAAAATCCTAATTTTTATTCTAAAAACCATGTTTTGATTTTAGTTTTTAATTCATAATACTGAATCTATCTATTTCTCAGTTTGAAGTTTTCATACTACTCAATATACTTTGATATTCTGGGTTTTGCAGAAATACCAGACCTTGTTTTAACAATATTAAGTTTTTAAAACTTAATCTATACTAATTCAAACATCTTAGCTTGTAAATCAAGTCCTAACAAAACTAGATCGGGTGGTAAGAAATTAAAAATAAAAATCTTGAGTCTGGGAAACAATATAAGAACAGAGCAGAAAATCACAATACACACCAATACATCCATATAAGTATTCAAAGATATGCTTATAATGCATTCACAAACATATTTGTTTTCAGTGATAAAACTTGCAACATGATTATACTTTAAAACCATTTGTATTATGATGTTACTCACCTGTTATAAAGAAGAACAGAGTCTCCATATGTTTTGAAAAGCCTGAAGACTGAAACCCCCATTTTTTTAACTTTTCACTTTAATGCTTTAGCTTTTAAACTTCGAGTTGCATTTAAAAACTGAGTTGTTGGAGCTTTGAGACTTGACTTTTAAAAAGGAACTACATGTATTCTGGCTTGCATCTGAACTTGCAGTTATTTGCTTGTGAGCAGATCTCAGATTTTTGAAAAAAAATGCAGGCGGGCTTTGTATCTTTGAAAATTGTTGATATGCTTTTATTTGGAGGTGGATTACAGGTTTAAAATGTTTCAGGTTTTTAAAAAAAAATGAAGATGAGATTTCAACTTGTTCTATTTCTGATTTTGGTTCAAAGGAGGTGTGTTTTCTTTCAGATTTTCTTTGCTTTAGATTTTAGAAAAGAAAAGAAAATTGAGGAAAGAAGATTTCACATAAGCTAGCTGAAATTATTTGAAAATAAAAACAAAAGAATAAGCTAAATTAAATTTTGACACTTGTCCCTAAATACAACATTTGTCATGCACCTTGTTTATTATTTTAACACATGTTAATTTAGTTTATAAAATGCTTACATTTGTTTTTAATGTTAATAAGCTATAATTAAGTTAACTTGTATTTTAATTAGATGTTTAATATATGACAAATGAAAATCCATGTTTAATTAATTAGTTAACATGTATTTATTTACATGTAGATAATTTTAAAATGAATAAATTGAATTTTATTTAAGAAAATGAAGCTTATACAAATATTTCAAAATCAAAACAAATTAAAAATATTTATACTTTAAAATTTAAAAGCTTTGAATTCAAGTTCAAATTAAATTTTGAAATCCAGTTTATTTACAAATATAACTACACAATTAATTTTTGAAAACCAATTATTTTTATATAAAAATCTGTTTGTTAAAAATAATGTATTATTCTATTTTTTAAAAATAACAACATTTGATTACTATAAATAATTTATAAAAGAAATTGTTTCTTTATCAATAAATTATTTATTTTATCCAACTATGTCAAAATAACCCTTATTGTTATTTAAATTTAAACTTGAGTTAAACATATTTTAAACCATATAAATTATTTACCTTATGTATTTAAAATCATAAAGTTATTTATTATATACTTTTAAAAACTTAATATCAAATAAATTAATTTAAACAAATTAATTTTTTATCTTATCAATTTAAAACCATATTTATTTATTTAATAACCTTTTAAAGGTTTAACTTTTAAATAAAATCAAAATTCTCAATTTTTACTAGAGATATATATTTTTATAGAAAATAGGATTTATTTATTTATTAGATTAAAACAAGATCTATTAACAATATACACATATTCTATATACATTGTAAATATAAAACTATTACTAGATTTAAAAAGATAAAATCTTATCAATCAAATATTTATTTTAATTGGATTATTAAATTAATTCAAATTTTATTAACAAAATTATCGAATCAATTTAATTTTTAATTCAGATTATTAAATTGATTTTGTTTCAAAATTCCGGGTCATCACAGTCTGCTACATCCTGGCCATGTATTTTCTAGGAGCAAATTTAAGCCCACTCCATCCCTATCTATGATTTGGGGTATAAGTATCCAACAACAAATGTTAGGCTTGTTATACCTACGGTTTCAATTTTGTTATCTCTCTTCAGGCAGGTAACATGGATAAAAATGTTGTTGTTGTACTCCGCAAAACTTTGGGAAAGGATGAGAAGAAGAATAAAGAGAAAGCTTCAAAGAGGCATATTATCCGACATTCTAGCCTAGTTATATTAAGATGATTGCACGATCTAGATCCGATTGCCATCAAGGCCAACAACTACAGAGTAATGATTATAGGGCCCAGAAGTCAAGTACAAATTATCACATAAAGTTAGAATCGAATGGATTTAAGAGATATACGACATAGAATGCTCAAAGTATGGAAGATGACTCCTTGGATGAAAGGGATCGGTATAGTGTGGCTCGTTAAGAAAGATAGAATACTTAGCCAAGAGGAATCGACAGGCTTCATTGAAGAAGGGACGGCATCCGTCAAGGTTCAAGTGCATTCTTGCATACAATAATCAATATCATGAGTTCTACGAGTCAATTCCCTATGAAATTTGGAGAGAAAGGTATATGAACCTTAGGGATCACATATCAAAATGACAGAATGGGAGGATCAGCATACATCCCTGTAGAGGGTTCGACAGCAAGCAGTACACAATTCATATTAAATCAAAGATTGAGCAATAACTCGAGTTCCAATGGTCCAAATGACATGAAAATGGGAGATTAAACATATTTTAGCATGGAGAAGCCACCATATGGATCGCTGCCTAAAAATCGACCAATGAAATCGGTACTCATCCATCGTCATTTGGAATTGGGCCTACCTCTAGTGGGCCCATGTGGATTAGAAGGTCATTCAGCCAAAGTTTCAGAGAGATTGATGGTCACCTTTACCTATAAATACTGGCCTGATAGGGTCATTCTGAGGATCTTTACACTACTTATTACTCCAGACACTATGTAATTAAGTTTTTACTATTTCCTACAGCTGTAATCAGATTATAAGTGATTAATAAAGGATAATCTTTAAAGTGGACGTGGGCATACAATGCTGAACCACTATGAATCTTTATATCTCTGATTATCACTTTTTATCTATTATTAACTTAATCATTTCCTCAATTTAATTTGAATTTTCTTTCACTTACTTCTCTGTAAAATTCTATTCTTATGTGTTTGTGACCAATTTAGTTGCAAACATTTTGGTGCTTTCGCTGAACCTTGATTCTCAACTTACTAGGATCACGTCTTTGCTACTAGATTGGATAAATCTCCCAAAGGAGATCTGTGGTTATCTTCAAGAAGTTGCTACTCAAATTAGTAG
Source organism: Allium cepa (assembly GCA_030765085.1). Lineage (NCBI taxonomy): Eukaryota > Viridiplantae > Streptophyta > Magnoliopsida > Asparagales > Amaryllidaceae > Allium > Allium cepa. The sequence continues at coordinate 554,217,324 of CM060931.1, read as the reverse complement.
AGATCTAAGCAAGGCTAATAATAATGGTGCGATATACTAGATCTACTTCTCAAAAAGTGAAAGGAAATGAGAATACTAATATTCAACAAAGAGACCTAAGTAATCAACGAACAAACATGAATGATGATCCGGCTGAAGTTCAGAATCCCATTGATTCTACTCGAAGAGCTAAATTTCATAATTTAATGAGAGAGCTGATGGAGTGTAACATTCCTGAATTTTGAACAAGTTTAATTTAAAAATTAAATTAATTTTTAGAATCAAATTTTGAATAAATGTGAATTTTTCCAAATTTAATCAAATATTTGTATATAAATTTTATTTTAAATTGAATTGTGAAATTGAAATTCGAGAATAAATATCTTAGGAAATAAATTGGACTTAAAACTATATTTTTAAAGATAATAAGAAATTGTTTTCTGAATTTTAATATATGATATATTGGAAAGTTATATTTTTTAAATTAATATAGTAAGAGTTGTTTAAAACTAAATTTCATATTATTTAATATCCATATCTCTTGAAAATCAATAAGAATTAAATTAAGAGTTTACATACCTTCTTTTAAATTTGTTTGAACTAAATTTGTATATATATAAGAGTGTAAGAAAATAAAATAGTTAGTTTTATATGTAAATAAATACTCAAGCTTTGATAAGAATGTATATTTTAAAAGTATAAAAATTTAAAATACATGACATATATATGTAAATATAAATAGATAAACATGTTTTATAAATTGAAATCAAACAAGGTTTAAAACACAATTTGTAAATAAATTTAAAGATTAGGGGTTTAAAAATAAATTGTAAACAAATTTGAAGAAAGGATTTAAACATAAAAACACAATAGTTTAAAAATTGAATAAGGATTTGATAAAAGGATTTAATAAACATTTTTATTTTAAAAGTTACATGTGATAAAATCAAATTTGTATATATATACAATAATTAATACAAAAATACAAATGTAAAAAGAATACATTTTGAATTAACATTTGTAAACTTAAATTAATAAGAAAATATATTGCACAATTTATAATAGTCTAAAGGGTTAAAACAAAATTTGTAAATTTCGTAGCCTAAGGATTTAAAACACTTATCTTTTTATAGAATATAATTTGTATATACAATGAACATATAAAGATATAAACTTGATTTGCAAATTTAATAAAATAAGGGGATTTAAACCAAATTTATAGATAAATTCAACCAAAGGATTTAAATACAAAATTTGTATTGTTTTTAACAAGTGTACAGTAATAATCACACGCAAAATTACATGTGCTAAATTCAATCATACAAATGGCAATATAACCATTTTCTTTTAATTAGGAATTTTAAGAGGGAAGAAAACTGACTTCTCAATTCAGGAAAGAAAAAAAGAATTTTTGTTCATCCTCAAATTTAAACCTGGGAAATCAAAGTAACAAAAAAAAATCGTTTCCAGTTTTCTTAACCTGAAACAAAGATCAAATCTGAAAAATTAAAGAAAGCAAGCATAGATTCAACTGAGCCAAAGGTCAAAGCAAGAATTTAAAACCTGAGATCAAATTCATAATGCAACCCAGTACAACTCAGCATGAATCAACAAAACAAGTTTTAGTTTGAATCAAAATTTCCAAACTCCTATTCTCTGCTTTGTCAAACAGACAGGTGAGGAAACTTTAATTTTTTTTAAAAAAAACCAGTTTTCATTTGAATCGTATGATTTCTGGTGACTGGGATTAGCAAGGTGAGAAGGTTTTAGATGATCGGATGGGTACCAATTTTGAATCGAACTGCTCGATTTTGGGGTTTGGGCTTATCGATGGTTCTGGAGGATTAAGGGGACTCAAGGATGGATGGATAATCCGACGATGATCGTAGCATCGGCCGGAAGTGATCGCGTCGATCGTGCACGTGCACGATGTACCACCTGTACCTAATTGATCAAAAGAATTTAGGGTAGAAAGAAGGGTCTTGTGATGGTCTCGAAGATAAAGTCGGGAAGAAGCTCATGTTGGTGATGTGATTTCTCGAGCCTTGAATCAGGTAGGTCCATGAAACCGTATAACAGGATTTTCAATTTTAAACTAAAATAACGATTTAAAAAAAGAAAGGAAAGGAAGAAGAAAGAGGGAGCTTGGGGGAAACTCGGGGAAGAATTGAAGTTAGCTCGGAGATTTAGTTTTTGGACTCGGCTTTATTCAAATCGTATTAATCAAGTTGTAAAGTTTGAAAAAAATGGATAAGTTTCAAACGAATATTTCCAAGTTCAAAAGTAAATCATTAAACAAAATTTTAACCAAGTTCAAAGTTTAAATTTTAAAGTTAATAAATGTGACGCCCCACCTCTATGCTCACAATAAAAAAGAGTATTAAAAGAAATACTGTCTGTTATTACGAAGAATAAGGCTGGATAGGAGCGGCCATCCGTAGTTAGGCCTTATCCTAGTATTGGTTATCTCGATAGGAGTGGTGTATATTTTTAATTTTTCATCTCTTATTTACTTACTCCCATCGACATACCCAATTCCAGTATAAAACGAACTACGATGGTTCATAATAGTTTAGGACAATTAATATAATAATAACACGGATAATATAAATGCGGAACACAGATAAAACAAAAAGTTTCATATATATAATAACTGATGTCAGTTACAATACAAGTGATACAGTACATATGATACAACTACAACTGTCGACACTGGAAGTTATATACACAAGTACATTAACGTGATTAATATACATGAATACATAACATCCTATACAATTACACTAACTACTAAAATGACAACGACTACTCCAAAAGATATGAAGAGACTTCACAGCTCTAACAGCAACCCAAAGCAAGATATCTACAACCTGTAATAACTCGGTCTGACCCGAGTATTACATTCAAAAGAAAATAATACACGGGTCAGTCTAATTCAAACTCAGTTATTAATGCACAGAAGCAATAATAATAATTAGAAATTAGACGACAGTCAAAATAAATCTCGTCTATCCAATCCTTTAACAAGGAAAACGGATAACGGTAAATATAACACGTATCAGTGTTAAACAACAAATCAGCAAATCCGAATTATCAACGAAGATAAATTAAAAAGATTATCAAAGAAGATAATTTAGAAAACAACAGAATTGCCTAAACGGCAATTAACGACAAAATTCAATTATTAAGTAAATAATTAGAAACTCATAATCTAATTATATCAAATAGATAATTAGACAACAACCAAATGATCAAATCAACAAATCAAATAAAATATCAAAATATTAAATTGACAACACGAAACAATTTCATCAATTGAAATCAATCAATATAAAACGTCAGATTCTGCATTGGCTGCAGTACACGCACGCGTGCACTACCTCGCCAATACAGTGGTAAAATCCACGAAAGCTCGATAAAAGCTCACAAACGAGTACAAGGTCAAACCCAAGAAAAATCATGTTCAACCCAAATGATGTTCAAATAAAATCGCAACGCGAGCACGAGGTCAAACCCAAGCGTTTAAGCTGGATTCAACTCAAGTAAATTCGAAAACAAATCTAAGCAGGAGAAAACTGCAAACACATGCAACTGCCTCGATGCATACATATGTGTGTATATATATATAAGTAGTGACTTAATACAACAAAACCTGTTCAAATTACTGTGGCAGTAGTGAAACTGCAATTATCAAAGTAAAGCAAGAAACAACCGCACAATAGAACTGCAGGTGAAACAAGCAAATGGCCACGAAACTAAACAGTCGAGCAACGACAACATAAGTGCCGAACTCAACTGAACAGCACAAGTTAAGAACTGCACACTACAACTACACATGTCATTGTCAGGCCAAATCAAAACAAAGTATTCAAACCAGAATGGTTAGGGAAACCAAGAGCTAACAGCAATGCAAAGAAATCAAAGACCAAGTCACAGCCGTGATGATCAATCACAGTGCAACAAAAATAAATGCATCAGTGCACATGAGAATTGACTCAGTGCAATACAAAATAACAAGGGTACAATTGCAACAAAAGAAGCTGCAACTACCACAAGTATTCAAAGTTGAAGGCAACTTGCAGTTCTACAACAAGTGCACAAAGGTGGTCATACTCAAAACAATGCAACAGTGAAAAGCATCAGTGAAAATAATCCCACTCGGCAATGATCCAAGCCCAAGGCTCAGCAGTAGTTTTAAACATTTCAGAAGTCCAGCACCAAAGCTAAAGTAAAAGTGCAGTACACAAAACCAAAGTCAAGGCAACATGAAGTCTGCAAAGCCAACCTATTAACAAAGATGCAGAGGTCAAGTCACTAATAACATGATTCAACTCAACTGCAAATCAACTCAATAAAGCATGGTAAAGACCAAACTAACATAAACAAACTTGCAAACTGTCTCAATAGGCCGAGACAAATACACTGAATGATTAAGCTCGAAGTTTACTTCTGCTACAATTGCAACAACAATATATATATGCAACAGACCCAAAGTCAACAGCAATGCTACGAAGTTCAAATGATCAAACCCTGCAATATAAAGGTGGAGCAGTGCACATGTATACAAGATAACACAAATGCACCAGCGAGCACTAAATGAAATTGGACAGTACCATCAAGATGCATGAACAAAGCATGCTACAGGTGAAACAAGCATGTGTACCCAAGATAAGGCAACACAGTAACAAGCACAAAGGCTATAACTTCAAATGACTCAAATGAACACATGGCCGAGAAACAACATCAGTGCACTACAATACAATCCATATGCTCAACTGAACCTCACGTATGTAGTAATGCAAATGCAATCCAAACCAGTTAAGGGATGCAGACCAACCAGAACAGATGCGGATGCTCAAAAATGAATACAAAATGACCAGAGAATTCAAAGTAGTAATTAGCAAGAAAACCACTGCAGTTCAATGTAACTGCAACGGTGATGGCCAAAGATGGCAAAGTCATGGAATCGCAAAACCAAAGTCAAGTAGCGGTTTGAACAATGACAGAGAATACGAAGTCAACCAAAAATCGTCACAGTCAATGATGAACGAATCAACCTTCATCACCAAGTCAAAAATCGAAGCCGTGGCCAACAAAGGATACCGAAGCCAAAGGAAATTGATGCCGTGAAAATCAGAAAGCAAGCATCACAAAATATATACGAATTGGAAAAGGTCAGAGATAAATCTCAACATTTAATCAAAATCATACGGCCGAGATAAAGCAATTGACAGTTTCAAATAAATTTAGGAAACACGAAATCAACTGCAAATCAGGCCGTGACAAGCAACAAATTATACAAATTGAAGAAACCAGGAATCATTAAAATTGAACTAGATGTGAGTGATAAGAAATCACTCACCTTGCTTACAACGAGCCAGGAACCATTTGTCGCATTTTCCACCTTTTTCTCTTCCAAAATCAAAAAGCCCTAATTCAAACGAGCGAGCGGCAAAATTTTTTGAAGCCGCCTATTTTTTTTCTTCGTTTAGGTCTAGGGTTTTCGAATGAGAAAGGTAAAGGGGGACGGGTCTTAGTTTTTATCACGGCATCAAACACAATATGGGCCAAGCAAATTTTAAAGCCCACAACCCTTTATCAAATTATTAAAAGAATTTTTCAACTCGATTTAAAAATTCCAACAGCAATTAGCTAGCAGATATAATCGTCTAATGACGATGATCAATCGATATGAAACCCCGGGTTGTTACAGACTCCCCTCCTTATAAAAATTGCGTCCCCGCAATTTTCATAATTAAGGTCGTCAACAACAATTATTTTTCTAACATAAACTGGTTAAGCTAGAAAAATAAAGTCGAGAATACAAAGCCAAAGAAATCTTTTAATTTCATAAAAGAAATTCACAAATTCTCAACAAAACCTAATTATCAAATAGATAATCAAAATATAGAAATCACAAAACAGCCATATCTAATTATCGATACGATAATTAGAAGACAGTAAAATCTAATTATCAACAAAGATAATTATAAAACCCAAATCGCAAAACCGCAATTATCTAGTTACCAAAACGGTAATCAGAAAACAACAAAGGTCTAATTATCAAAAATAATAATCAGAATTCTCAAATCAACAAATATTCAATTATCAAAAACGATAATTAAATCTCAAATCAACAAATATTCAATTATCAAAAATGATAATCAAATCTCAAATATCTAATTATCACAAGCCATAATCAAAAACAACAAATATTCGATTATCAAAAACGATAATCAAATCAACAAATATTTAATTATCAAAGACGATAATCAAATCTCAAATATCTAATTATCAAAAACGATAATTAGAAACAACAAATATTCGATTATCAAAAATGATAATCAAATCAACAAATATTTAATTATCAAAGACGATAATCAAATCTCAAATATCTAATTATCAAAAACGATAATTAGAAACACAAATATTTGATTATCAAAAACGATAATCAAATCTCAAATCAACAAATATTCAATTATCAAAAACGATAATTAAATCTCAAATCAACAAATATTCAATTATCAAAAACGATAATTAAATCTCAAATCAAAAAAATATTCAATTATCAAAAACAATAATCAAATCTCAAATATCTAATTATCACAAGCGATAATCAGAAACAACAAATATTCGATTATCAAAAACGATAATCAAATCAACAAATATTTAATTATCAAAGACGATAATCAGATCTCAAATATCTAATTATCAAAAACGAGAATTAGAAACAACAAATATTCGATTATCAAAAACGATAATCAAATCAACAAATATTTAATTATCAAAGACGATAATCAAATCTCAAATATCTAATTATCAAAAACGATAATTAGAAACACAAATATTTGATTATCAAAAACGATAATTAAATCTCAAATCAACAAATATTCAATTATCAAAAATGATAATTAAATCTCAAATCAACAAATATTCAATTATCAAAAACGATAATTAAATCTCAAATCAACAAATATTCAATTATCAAAACGATAATCAAATCTCAAATATCTAATTATCACAAGCGATAATCAGAAACAACAAATATTCGATTATCAAAAACGATAATCAAATCAACAAATATTTAATTATCAAAGACGATAATCAGAACTCAAATATCTAATTATCACAAGCGATAATCAGAAGCAACAAATATTCGATTATCAAAAACGATAATCAAATCAACAAATATCCAATTACCTGCAGATAATTGGAAACAACTAATATCTAGAAATCAATTAAGATACTCTAGAAAATCAACATAAAAGGTTGGATCGATCCCATCAGATGGCGAGTTTTAGCTACGCCGCACGTGCATCTCAGATTGGCCGAAGTCTACCAAGTACTATAAATTTTGGCGCCCATCAGATTGACCCGAAGGTCCGCAGAGCGACCCGAAGGTCTAGTACTGGTATTTGACCTGAAGGTCCGTAGAGTGACCCGAAGGTCTGGTACTGGTATTTGACCCGAAGTTCCACAAAGTGACCCGAAGGTCCAACAAATGACCCGAAGGTCCAGCAGAGTGGCCCGAAAGCCCAACAAATGAACCGAAGGTCCATCATATGACCCGAAGGTCCAGCAAATGACCCGAAGGTCCATCAGAGTGGCTCGAAAACCAAATAAAATCATCAGAATCATCAAACAGCAATTATTTCTATTAACGAGTCTGGAATTAACCAAACTAGCAAACGCACATGTCCCATAACCACGAGTTTTACTAAATCGTTTAATTCTCTTCATCGTTTTCTTGAAAGTGCAAAATTGTGTATTCAAAAATAACATTTCACGTTCTCAAACGGACAAGTCCGGAATTAAGGGAATCAGTAAAAGAAAGGGGTCATAGTCCTCGATTTTGCTGAAATGTTTAAATCGCTTCCTCATTCTTTTGAAAGCGCAAACTGCAAAACTTCTGAAAACAATTTCAATTATTTTATAAAAGTAATAACTTACATTCTCAAACGAACAAGTCCGGAATTAAGCGAATCAGTAAAAGAAAGGGTTCATAGTCCTCGATTTTGCTGAATCGTTTAAATCGCTTCCTCATTCTTTTGAAAGCGTAAACTATAAAAATTTGGAAAACAAATTTTATTTTTAAAATGATTTGTAAATCTATGATAAAAAAACAGCTGCATTAATGACAATTTCGATAAGAAAATTGTACTTCTCAAAACACCGTAGAAACGGATCTCAAAATCATCATTGCGGGATAACCACTTGAAAACCCACTTTAAAATTGACGGTTACTAAAGTCAATGCGATAGTAATTTTTAAACGTCAAAATCTCATCAAAATAATTCACATCAAAATATAATACCAATGAATTTTCATTCATTATAATGTCAACAAAACACCGGGCTTCAAAAATTTAGCATTGGTGTATAAATCCCGTTATAAAATAACGGCAACAAAATACGTTTAAACCAAACATCGGTTCAACGTAAAAATAATTCAGTAACGTGCAACATAAATATGCACGTATACCGCAAAATGAACAAAGAAATCATTCAAATATATCTTCAATGAAGATAATTCAAAACAGCAGCTCATAACTGCAGTCGCTTCGAATCCTCAATCGGATTCGAAATTTTCAAAGAAAACAAATTAAACACAGTTATGTGAACAACAAATGAAATTTATTTCAATTTCATATTTTGATTTTTAAATCAAAAAGGTTACCAGTTGTACACAGCGAAGACAGTGTCACTGTTTCCGCTGCGCCACTTTGATAAACAGAACTCAAATTCACTTTTATTTTTAAATAAAGATATTTAAAAATTTCATCATAATTTCAAAACTATAGTTTTGACTTAAAACTCAATAAAACATTGACTAATAGCTGTAACACATGTTCCATCTAAGTTATGTTTTATATTATGTCCATAAACCCCAAGCTCTGATACCAACTGTGACGCCCCACCTCTATGCTCACAAATTGTAACGACCCAGAATTTTTATAATTTAAAATTTGAATATTTAATTAATTTTAAATATTAATGAGTGAATTTATAAGTCAAATAAATTTTTATTTGAATTATTGGATTTAATTGGATTTTTAAATCGATAATTTAATATGTTAAATTATGGAAATAATTGAAAATTGGGTTAAAATTGATTGAAAATGATTTGTAAAATTTTATTTTATCATATGGGAGTTAGAACGATATTTTAGAACTTTTAAAATTGAATTAAAAGTTAATTTGTGAAAATTGAATATTTTAATATTTAATAATTGACTGTAAAATAGTCAATTTTTGAACAGTCTCAGAATTGAACGAAACTAGTTCCATTGGATCCGTAATAGTTAGTTATTACCGGATTTTAATTTTCGTATCAATCGGAGCTATCGTTTGATCGTGGCAGCTCGAAACGCATCGATTTATTTTTAATTTTAATTTGGCGAGCTAAAATAGCCATTTTTCAAAAAGTCTCGGATTTCGACGAAACTGGTTTCATCGGATCCGTAATGTGATATTATTGTAAGGTTTCAAATTTCAAGTCAATTGGATTTACCGTTTGTCCGGTACAAATTAAAACGCCTAGAAATCGACTTAAATCGGTTTAATTTAAATTGAGCGTTTATAGCCATAACTCGCACATACTTCCGAATTAGCTTTCGAAACCTGTTCCATTGTGTCCGGAACGCGGGATAAACCCTAGGTACGTCAGTTTCGGCGCGTAAATCGGAGTTCGAAATTTCCGAAATGAATAGTGTTTTTCGATAATTTTCTATAAATAGAAGCCTCACTATCACAAAAACCCTAACCCTAAATTTTAATGGCCGGCCGCCATCTTCAACTTCAAAGGCCAGAAACGCACCAAATTTCTTTCTTCAATCTCTTCCCATCCACACATCGATTCGAGAAATATTTAACTACAATGTTGTAGAGCGCTGAAAGATCTTCACATCCATACGGATATGATGGAGGTTGAAGCAAAGTAGACGTCTCAATGGAGCTGCGTTCTTCACCGTTTATGCACGAGATTCGAGCATCATAAGACAGCCGAGCTTCATGTCTTTGAGGCCGTGGGTAGAGGAGGCCAGGGGCATTCACGTGATGGTAATTGATCGTCTTCAAGTCACATGAGGTAGCCGAAAAATGGAACCCTAAATTTTGATTTTGGGTTATGCGTGCGGCTATCTTCCTGTAGGAAGAAACGTGCAGATGAGGGAGACAAAGCATGGCTTAGATTTGCAAGAGACCAGATCCAACGGCCCTGTTAGTTTAGGTTAAAAAATATTAAAATTTATGTTGAATTTGTTTATATAAATTTGTGTAAAACTTGTAAAATCAATATCTTTTTCATACGAGGTCGAAAACGCGCGAAACCAGTTGCGTTGGAATCATATCGACGAGCACTACGCGAAGGAGTTGGTTTGGAGTCGTTTGGAGTTAGTGAGAATTTTGGGTAAAATTAAACGTCCGTTTAATTTTATTCGAAATAAATCGCTAAAACGGAAATAAAACCAAGGTGAGAACTTCTCACTCAATCGAATCAGTTTCGATTTTATTTTAAATAGTTAGATTTAAAATATTTGAATGCATGTTTGAATGTTGATTAATATCTATTGATTGTTAAAATAGACATTATACGCCGTTAGTAAGCGGATGTTATTTATTAAAAACATATACCGCGAATATTTCATAAACAGTGAAATTGGTATTATAAATAATATCAATATATATATATATATATATATTGGCATATGTATATATTGCAGTTGTTGATTCCCCGCATTTTTTAGCGGATGAGACCCTATTGCGCCGTTATTAAGCGGATAATATTTAATAAGAACATATACCGCGATAATTTCGTACTGGAGCGAAATTGGTATTGTGCTAATGTTGTGGATGCAGGAAAACAGGTTGGAGGGATCCAACTGAATTCCTCAACAGTATTTATTTGATTTCAGATATTTTGATAGTTGATGGACTATCATATCGATATATGATGTCGTTGTAGTCGTGATTGACTATTTGGTGTGTAGCATCATTGGACCCAAATTTTGGGATTTTAAAATGATTTTTAAAGTGATTTTTGAAAATATAAAATATTTTTGGAATTGATCCATTTTATATAAATAAACGTTATAATTTTTAATGTTATAAAAATTATGATTTTTGTGAAATACAGTAAAAAAACTGATTTTTGAGAATATGATGCTATTGATTTTATAAAATAGTTTAATCGAGATATTTTAGAATTATTGTGAAAAGTTGAAATATAGGATTTATAAAATTTAATTATTTTATGAATCAAAAGGATGAAGTTTTTAAAGGAATTTGAAGACGTTTTAAAAGAATAATATAAATTGATTTATATTAAGAGATTTATAAATGGATATTTATAAATTGAAATACTGATATTATAAAACGAGTTTTATAAGTGTTTGAATGAAGTGAAAATGAATTTCATTAAAGAATGAAATTTATAAAATTATAAATGGTAAAGTTATAAATGAAATTTATAAATAGTAAGATTTATAAATTTTGTGAAATTATTTGAAGAATAGATTTGGTTAAATAAATGAATCTTATAAGTTATAAGATTTATAATTTGGGAAGTTTAAAGGAACGATTTTGTAAAATAATCGTTTTATAAGTATTTAACTTATAATATGAACTTTTAGTTTATAATTGAGTTATAAACTGGAATAGGTTAATAAAGGAATTTATAAAAAGGAAGTTTTTATAAATAAATAGAAATGGAATTTATAAACGTTGTTTTATATATTCGCAAATGATTTATTTTGATAAGTAAATTGTTGAAACCTATTAATGGAGTTATATTCACGTTTTTGAATAGTGAATAATTCTTTTAAATAAAATGTATAAAAGGATGGAAGTTGTTAACAAAATATATTCACGTTTCTGAATAGTGAATAATATGTTAAAGAAATTGTTTTGAATGTGATATTTGAAATAGAATTAAAACGATCTAACGAAGTTTTAAAATGTGTTGAGATTCGAAACCATAGATTTCAACATTTATTGTTGAAATAGACGTTTTCGAGAAATAGAAGGAGATGATGGACTATAACACTGTTGTTATAGTAAATGATTTCCGAAAGGAAATGTTTCATATAGTATTGGGATTTATATATCTATTTTAATTTCGAATCCCTATACTAGTGATTTTGGGTTGTCGTAACGATGTTTTACGTAACATTCGTTTTGGCCCAAATAAATATGTTTAAGAGAATGATTTCTTAAAGAATGAAATGTATACTTAATTTCGATTTAAGTATATTGAATATTTTCCAAGTGTTGAAAATAAATAAAATTTGTGAATTACTTATGAATGTATAAGTATGGAAATGTTTTCCAATATAAAGTGAATACTTTGAGAATTTATCTTTTTGAAGATAAATTGAAATGAATAATTGAAAACGTATATCAATAGATATTGTGAAATATAAATTCACTATTGAATTTATAAAGGAAAGGAGAATTTGTTTAAAAGTAAATGTTGATTTATTTTTGAAGTGTGAAATAATATATCTTGTAAAGATATTTTGTGAAATAAATAATTTGGAAAATTATTTGGAAAACTGGTGATGTGTGCATATCCATTGATAGTTCAATAACCGACTATCAATATTTCCCTTTGAATGGGTAATAGATGTGATTTGTTTGAATGTGAATGCTACACTTATTTTTGAATAAGCGCTCACTATTCGGGTTAACCGGGAAAGGACCATGGGGTCGTATAACCCATTCCGAATATGTGATACGTCGTTGTGAATTGCATTGAAGATCGGTGTTGAAGACCCGGTATTTGCGAGAGCGATAGGATGACCTGTCGATTTACTCTGCACCGAGTAGCTACGGTATAGAGTTCTCCATATGTGATGGTGAATCCGATCAGGATTGTGAATATCCGGATTGCAAGGACTTCTTTGTAAGTGCCTTCGGTTTTGTTCGAGCCCGGAACAGACTTGTATGGATTGTATGTCTGACATTACAAGTTGGGATATAAAGCCGATTCCTTTCAAATATATTTCTATTGGTGGCGGAGAATTTATTCTTTTAGCTTAACACCCTTCTCTGAGACGTACGAGCTCAGAGGTTATGTAGTTGAATGCTATCAGCGATATATTCCCAATTTGGTAATGTGATATGCTGAGTGATGCTGAAATGATCATTGTGTTGATTATTGTGATAGGATCGTTTATTTGATCGTCTATCTTAGTGATCATTGTGTTGATCATTTGTTGACCCAAAGCATGACTTTTGTATAAAGTATGTTTTTGTGGACGTGAATTCGTCGAACCTCACACCCCGGAAATGGTCAAAACAGGAAAGATGCGGCAAGGTTATGAGGGGTAGCACCCTTTAGGGTATGTACATTTCCTTCTGGATAGAGGTGGTATCATGGTATGGAGCCCAGATATTTAACCTATGTGGTTACTGCGAATTTATTACTTTATGGTTGTTGGTTTTCGGGATCCCGTGAGAAAGGTCGTTTACGATCGGGGAATGGCGTGCTCGTGTCAGTAGTTACCCAGTTAGGGGTAACCCGGCCTTGTGTTGGCAGAGTTCCGGTTTGGTTCTCGGGGATGTCTTTCCAGAGGCATTCTCATGTGGCAATGGGAAGTTCCTTGGCCTGACCATTTGTTGGAAATCCAAAGAAACAATACGTGACTTGTACGGTTTTAGTTGTATAACCTGCTATGGAATGTGGCGGTAACCTGCTATTGAACATAGTTAGCTATAGTAGGCATAGTTCGAAATGTCTATGCTGGCTAAGATTTATATTCTACTTTCGAAATAAATTTTTCCTACACTATGCACTAACAATAATATGAAATGTTCTTTTAAATGCGTATCAAGCATCTTTGACTATCATAAGGAGAAATCTCCTCCGATTCTGCGTTTGCATTGTGTGTGTGTGCGGGAGGCCTTATGGTATTCTCATTTTTAAAAGCATTGCGAATTGAATTTAAAAATATTCCTCTATTTTGATTTTAAAGATAAATAAACTGTTTTGAATTCTCACACCAGTCACATGACTGACTCGGAGTTTATTGTTTTCTTTCCTAAACTCTGGGTGCCCACCAATTTTCACACGGGCAGTCAAGAGTTAAGGTTTATCAGGATATTCTGGATATTCTGGAGTTGCTGGAGGCAAGCTGGATGGCATGGCGTATTACTAGCTATATAGTATTTCTTTTTCCACTGCACTGTTTGATGTTTGTTGTTGTTGTATACTCTGATGATATGATGTAATGAAATGAAATGTATAAAATGTAATAACTGATATAGTTCTTTGTTTAAAGATTATTCATTTATTATTATATGTTGTTCCGCTGCGAATTGTGAGATTCTGATGTTGTTCTTGTTTTCTGTTCTGTTCCGCTCTATTTTCTTTCTGTTCTATTTCTCTTTTTCTTCTATTTTAAAATTTTCTATCTTCTTTTTTGTTTTCTATTCTCTCTAATTTCTATTTTCTATTTCCTTCTTTCTCTATTTTCTATCTTCTTCTCTCTTCTTTCTTCTTCCTTTTTCTTAAATTCTTCTAAAACCCATAACATTCTGTCTTTTTCTTTTCTTAAATTCTTTTTAAAAACCCTAACTATTCGGTTTTTCGGCAACGAAAAATCGCAAACGTTACATTTGGTATCAGAGCTTATGGTTAAGCGACAACCATGGTTCTGTTGGGTATAATTCATTAGAGATAGAGTCAGCAGTACTCTAGAATGAGTTTGAGAGTAATAATAGCTATGAGAGCGTATTTGTTAGTAAATATAAAATTGTTTTATATTGTGATGATTGGTTTATTGAGTGGTATATGAACCTTCGTCGGCGCAGCTTCGAAACTGAATCGAAGGGGTTTCTAAACACTTGAATAGAACAATTCGACACAGTATTGTTTTAAAATTGGGTAAATGAAATAATTTTACCTTGAGTATATTTTGTATATAAAGAAATAATTTTTCAGAATTATTAAAGTATATAAGTTGATTATTTAGTTGTTTGAATAATCTAAATAAAGGAATAATTGTATAAGCAAAAGAATTATAAGAACTAAATTATAATTAAAGTGATTTACAATTGTGAAATAAACTTATATATATATGAGAAGTGAAACTAATGAATATATTTATGAATATGAGTTATAAATAAAAATGAACTTAAAAGTTAAATGGAAGTATAACTTAAGAGTTGTTAAATTAAGTTGATATGAAATAATGAATATAAGTGTTGATTCATTAAAATCTAATGTTATTGGAAAGTTGAATAGTTGAATGAAAATCAATTTAATTAAACAAATTGTAAGCAAAGGAAATTTGGTTGTAATTTATATACATTGGTTGTTATATGATTGTTAGTTGATTGTATATAATTCATTAAGCGTTAATGAAATTGAAAGCTAAAGTGATTAAAATTCAATTGGAAGTTAAGTGAAACTTAAATAGAATTGAATTTGAATTGGAAGTGAACCAACTTGAATATGAATTAGTGAATATAAACTAATTGAGAATAAATGTTAATAAAAACATCAACTATTAATAAATCAAATGTGATTTAAATTGAAAACCATTTCATTGAATATTAATGAGAATATAAATGAATATTGATTTGGTTATGGATGATAGTTGGTTGATGTTTGCATTTGTTGTTTTGTTTCATTTGCTATGTTGACATATATAGTTATTATGTTACTATATGTTGTATATTGATACTATTGTCATATATGCATGTTCTCATGTTGTTTGTTGAGTGATTAGTAGGTGCGGATCGCGTTTGCTTCGCATTTGGAGCTCGCTTTTGCGCTATATTAGCCGTATATGCTTGCTAATAAAATATAAGGTACATATCTCGGATTAAATATCGTACTTTTACACTTTTTTCCCTTCGGGATGCCTCATTACTTGATGAGATGTATATTTGTGATATATATACTGTCATTTTTTTTTTCGGATCGAGCCGCGCAAAGGAGACTATGGCGAATTTTTCCGGAAATTTAAGGCGTTAGAAAAAATTTGAGAAAATTGGAAAGTTTTGAAAACTTTAAACTTTGATTTTAGAATTGAAAGTTAAACAATAGTAATTGTTTTTGAAAAGATAACTAAGTATGATTTGGAAAACTTAGTAAGTTATTATAAGAAGTATAATTATGGATTTATGGAAAATTAATAAATTCTATAACTTTTCTTACTAGTTAATTTCCAGGACGAAATTCTTTTAAGTGGGGAAGATTGTAACGACCCAGAATTTTTATAATTTAAAATTTGAATATTTAATTAATTTTAAATATTAATGAGTGAATTTATAAGTCAAATAAATTTTTATTTGAATTATTGGATTTAATTGGATTTTTAAATCGATAATTTAATATGTTAAATTATGGAAATAATTGAAAATTGGGTTAAAATTGATTGAAAATGATTTGTAAAATTTTATTTTATCATATGGGAGTTAGAACGATATTTTAGAACTTTTAAAATTGAATTAAAAGTTAATTTGTGAAAATTGAATATTTTAATATTTAATAATCGACTGTAAAATAGTCAATTTTTGAACAGTCTCAGAATTGAACGAAACCAGTTCCATTGGATCCGTAATAGTTAGTTATTACCGTATTTCAATTTTCGTGTCAATCGGAGCTATCGTTTGATCGTGGCAGCTCGAAACGCATCGATTTATTTTTATTTTTAATTTGGCGAGCTAAAATAGCCATTTTTCAAAAAGTCTCGGATTTCGACGAAACCAGTTTCATCGGATCCGTAATGTGATATTATTGTAAGGTTTCAAATTTCAAGTCAATTGGATTTACCGTTTGTCCGGTATAAATTAAAACGCCTAGAAGTCGACTTAAATCGGTTTAATTTAAATTGAGCGTTTATAGCCATAACTCGCACATACTTCCGAATTAGCTTTCGAAACCTGTTCCATTGTGTCCGGAACACGGGATAAACCCTAGGTACGTCAGTTTCGGCGCGTAAATCGAAGTTCGAAATTTCCGAAATGAATAGTGTATTTCGATAATTTTCTATAAATAGATGCCTCACTATCACAAAAACCCTAACCCTAAATTTTAATGGCCGGCCGCCATCTTCAACTTCAAAGGCCATAAACGCACCAAATTTCTTTCTTCAATCTCTTCCCATCCACACATCGATTCGATAAATATTTAACTACAATGTTGTAGAGCGCTGAGAGATCTTCACATCCATACGGATATGATGGAGGTTGAAGCAAAGTAGACGTCTCAATGGAGCCGCGTTCTTCACCGTTTATGCACGAGATTCATGTCTTTGAGGCCGTGGGTAGAGGAGGCCAGGGGCATTCACGTAATGGTAATTGATCGTCTTCAAGTCGCATGAGGTAGCCGAAAAATGGAACCCTAAATTTTGATTTTGGGTTATGCGTGCGGCTATCTTCCTATAGGAAGAAACGTGAAGATGAGGGAGACAAAGCATGGCTTAGATTTGCAAGAGACCAGATCCAACGGCCCTGTTAGTTTAGGTTAAAAAATATTAAAATTTATGTCGAATTTGTTTATATAAATTTGTGTAAAACTTGTAAAATCAATATCTTTTTCATACGAGGTCGAAAACGCGCGAAACCAGTTGCGTTGGAATCGTATCGACGAGCACTACGCGATGGAGTTGGTTTGGAGTCGTTTGGAGTTAGTGAGAATTTTGGGTAAAATTAAACGTCCGTTTAATTTTATTCGAAATAAATCGCTAAAACGGAAATAAAACCAAGGTGAGAACTTCTCACTCAATCGAATCAGTTTCGATTTTATTTTAAATAGTTAGATTTAAAATATTTGAATGCATGTTTGAATGTTGATTAATATCTATTGATTGTTAAAATAGACATTATACGCCGTTAGTAAGCGGATGTTATTTATTAAAAACATATACCGCGAATATTTCATAAACAGTGAAATTGGTATTATAAATAATATCAATATATATATATATATATATTGGCATATGTATATATTGCAGTTGTTGATTCCCCGCATTTTTTAGCGGATGAGACCCTATTGCGCCGTTATTAAGCGGATAATATTTAATAAGAACATATACCGCGATAATTTCGTACTGGAGCGAAATTGGTATTGTGCTAATGTTGTGGATGCAGGAAAACAGGTTGGAGGGATCCAACTGAATTCCTCAACAGTATTTATTTGATTTCAGATATTTTGATAGTTGATGGACTATCATATCGATATATGATGTCGTTGTAGTCGTGATTGACTATTTGGTGTGTAGCATCATTGGACCCAAATTTTGGGATTTTAAAATGATTTTTAAAGTGATTTTTGAAAATATAAAATATTTTTGGAATTGATCCATTTTATATAAATAAACGTTATAATTTTTAATGTTATAAAAATTATGATTTTTGTGAAATACAGTAAAAAAACTGATTTTTGAGAATATGATGCTATTGATTTTATAAAATAGTTTAATCGAGATATTTTAGAATTATTATGAAAAGTTGAAATATAGGATTTATAAAATTTAATTATTTTATGAATCAAAAGGATGAAGTTTTTAAAGGAATTTGAAGACGTTTTAAAAGAATAATATAAATTGATTTATATTAAGAGATTTATAAATGGATATTTATAAATTGAAATACTGACATTATAAAACGAGTTTTATAAGTGTTTGAATGAAGTGAAAATGAATTTCATTAAAGAATGAAATTTATAAAATTATAAATGGTGAAGTTATAAATGAAATTTATAAATAGTAAGATTTATAAATTTTGTGAAATTATTTGAAGAATAGATTTGGTTAAATAAATGAATCTTATAAGTTATAAGATTTATAATTTGGGAAGTTTAAAGGAACGATTTTGTAAAATAATCGTTTTATAAGTATTTAACTTATAATATGAACTTTTAGTTTATAATTGAGTTATAAACTGGAATAGGTTAATAAAGGAATTTATAAAAAGGAAGTTTTTATAAATAAATAGAAATGGAATTTATAAACGTTGTTTTATATATTCGCAAATGACTTATTTTGATAAGTAAATTGTTGAAACCTATTAATGGAGTTATATTCACGTTTTTGAATAGTGAATAATTCTTTTAAATAAAATGTATAAAAGGATGGAAGTTGTTAACAAAATATATTCACGTTTCTGAATAGTGAATAATATGTTAAAGAAATTGTTTTGAATGTGATATTTGAAATAGAATTAAAACGATCTAACGAAGTTTTAAAATGTGTTGAGATTCGAAACCATAGATTTCAACATTTATTGTTGAAATAGGCGTTTTCGAGAAATAGAAGGAGATGATGGACTATAACACTGTTGTTATAGTAAATGATTTCCGAAAGGAAATGTTTCGTATAGTATTGGGATTTATATATCTATTTTAATTTCGAATCCCTATACTAGTGATTTTGGGTTGTCGTAACGATGTTTTACGTAACATTCGTTTTGGCCCAAATAAATATGTTTAAGAGAATGATTTCCTTAAAGAATGAAATGTATACTTAATTTCGATTTAAGTATATTGAATATTTTCCAAGTGTTGAAAATAAATAAAATTTGTGAATTACTTATGAATGTATAAGTATGGAAATGTTTTCCAATATAAAGTGAATACTTTGAGAATTTATCTTTTTGAAGATAAATTGAAATGAATAATTGAAAACGTATATCAATAGATATTGTGAAATATAAATTCACTATTGAATTTATAAAGGAAAGGAGAATTTGTTTAAAAGTAAATGTTGATTTATTTTTGAAGTGTGAAATAATATATCTTGTAAAGATATTTTGTGAAATAAATAATTTGGAAAATTATTTGGAAAACTGGTGATGTGTGCATATCCATTGATAGTTCAATAACCGACTATCAATATTTCCCTTTGAATGGGTAATAGATGTGATTTGTTTGAATGTGAATGCTACACTTATTTTTGAATAAGCGCTCACTATTCGGGTTAACCGGGAAAGGACCATGGGGTCGTATAACCCATTCCGAATATGTGATACGTCGTTGTGAATTGCATTGAAGATCGGTGTTGAAGACCCGGTATTTGCGAGAGCGATAGGATGACCTGTCGATTTACTCTGCACCGAGTAGCTACGGTATAGAGTTCTCCATATGTGATGGTGAATCCGATCAGGATTGTGAATATCCGGATTGCAAGGACTTCTTTGTAAGTGCCTTCGGTTTTGTTCGAGCCCGGAACAGACTTGTATGGATTGTATGTCTGACATTACAAGTTGAGATATAAAGCCGATTCCTTTCAAATATATTTCTGTTGGTGGCGGAGAATTTATTCTTTTAGCTTAACACCCTTCTCTGAGACGTACGAGCTCAGAGGTTATGTAGTTGAATGCTATCAGCGATATATTCCCAATTTGGTAATGTGATATGCTGAGTGATGCTGAAATGATCATTGTGTTGATTATTGTGATAGGATCGTTTATTTGATCGTCTATCTTAGTGATCATTGTGTTGATCATTTGTTGACCCAAAGCATGGCTTTTGTATAAAGTATGTTTTTGTGGACGTGAATTCGTCGAACCTCACACCCCGGAAATGGTCAAAACAGGAAAGATGCGGCAAGGTTATGAGGGGTAGCACCCTGTAGGGTATGTACATTTCCTTCTGGATAGAGGTGGTATCATGGTATGGAGCCCAGATATTTAACCTATGTGGTTACTGCGAATTTATTACTTTGTGGTTGTTGGTTTTTGGGATCCCGTGAGAAAGGTCGTTTACGATCGGGGAATGGCGTGCTCGTGTCAGTAGTTACCCAGTTAGGGGTAACCCGGCCTTGTGTTAGCAGAGTTCCGGTTTGGTTCTCGGGGATGTCTTTCCAGAGGCATTCTCATGTGGCAATGGGAAGTTCCTTGGCCTGACCATTTGTTGGAAATCCAAAGAAACAATACGTGACTTGTACGGTTTTAGTTGTATAACCTGCTATGGAATGTGGCGGTAACCTGCTATTGAACATAGTTAGCTATAGTAGGCATAGTTCGAAATGTCTATGCTGGCTAAGATTTATATTCTACTTTCGAAATAAATTTTTCCTACACTATGCACTAATAATAATATGAAATGTTCTTTTAAATGCGTATCAAGCATCTTTGACTATCATAAGGAGAAATCTCCTCCGATTCTGCGTTTGCATTGTGTGTGTGTGCGGGAGGCCTTATGGTAGTCTCATTTTTAAAAGCATTGCGAATTGAATTTAAAAATATTCCTCTATTTTGATTTTAAAGATAAATAAACTGTTTTGAGTTCTCACACCAGTCACATGACTGACTCGGAGTTTATTGTTTTCTTTCCTAAACTCTGGGTGCCCACCAATTTTCACACGGGCAGTCAAGAGTTAAGGTTTATCAGGATATTCTGGATATTCTGGAGTTGCTGGAGGCAAGCTGGATGGCATGGCGTATTACTAGCTATATAGTATTTCTTTTTCCGCTGCACTGTTTGATGTTTGTTGTTGTTGTATACTCTGATGATATGATGTAATGAAATGAAATGTATAAAATGTAATAACTGATATAGTTCTTTGTTTAAAGATTATTCATTTATTATTATATGTTGTTCGGCTGCGAACTGTGAGATTCTGATGTTGTTCTTGTTTTCTGTTCTGTTCCGCTCTATTTTCTTTCTGTTCTATTTCTCTTTTTCTTCTATTTTAAAATTTTCTATCTTCTTTTCTGTTTTCTATTCTCTCTAATTTCTATTTTCTATTTCCTTCTTTCTCTATTTTCTATCTTCTTCTCTCTTCTTTCTTCTTCCTTTTTCTTAAATTCTTCGAAAACCCATAACATTCTGTCTTTTTCTTTTCTTAAATTCTTTTTAAAAACCCTAACTATTCGGTTTTTCGGCAACGAAAAATCGCAAACGTTACACAATAACAAAGAGTATTAAAAAAAATACTGTCTGTTATTATGAAGTTTAAGGCTGGATAAGAGCGGCCATCCGTAGTTAGGCCTTACCCTAATATTGGTTATCTCGATAGGAGTGGTGTATATTTTTAATTTTTCATCTCTTATTTACTTACTCCCATCGACATACCCAATTCCAGTATAAAACGAACTACGATGGTTCACAATAGTTTAGGACAATTAATATAATAATAACACAGATAATATAAATGCGAAACACAGATAAAATAAAAAGTTTCATATATATAATAACTGATGTCAGTTACAATACATGTGATACGGTACATATGATACAACTACAACTGTCGACACTGGAAGTTATATACACAAGTACATTAACGTGATTAATATACATGAATACAAAACATCCTATACAATTAAACTAACTACTAAAATGACAACGATTACTCCAAAAGATATGAAGAGACTTCACAGCTCTAACAGCAACCCAAAGCAAGATATCTACAACCTGTAATAACTCGGTCTGGCCCGAGTATTACATTCAAAAGAAAATAATACACGGGTCAGTCTAATTCAAACTCAGTTATTAATGCACGGAAGCAATAATAATAATTAGCAATTAGACGACAGTCAAAATAAATCTCGTCTATCCAATCCTTTAACAAGGAAATCAGATAAAGGTAAATATAACATGTATCAATGTTAAACAACAAATCAGCAAATCCGAATTATCAACGAAGATAAATTAAAAAAATTATCAAAGAAGATAATTTAGAAAACAACAGAATTGCCTAAACGGCAATTAACGACAAAATTCAATTATTAAGTAAATAATTAGAAACTCATAATCTAATTATATCAAATTGATAATTAGACAACAACCAAATGATCAAATCAACAAATCAAATACAATGTCAAAATATTAAATTGACAACATGAAACAATTTCATCAATTGAAATCAATCAATATAAAACGTCAGATTCTATATTGGCTGCAGTACACGCACGCATGCACTGCCTCGCCAATACAGTGGTACAATCCACGAAAGCTCGATAAAAGCTCACAAACGAGCACAAGGTCAAACCCAAGAAAAATCAGGTTCAACCCAAATGATATTCAAATAAAATCGCAATGCGAGCACGAGGTCAAACCTGAGCGTTTAAGCTAGATTCAACTCAAGTAAATTCGAAAACAAATCCAAACAGGGGAAAACTGCAAATACATGCAACTGCCTCGATGCATACATATGTGTGTGTGTATATATATATATATATATATATATATATATATAAGTAGTGACTTAATACAACAAAACCTGTTCAAGTTACTGTGGCAGTAGTGAAACTGCAATTATCAAAGAAAAGCAAGAAACAACTGCACAATAGAACTGCAGGTGAAACAAGCAAATGGCCAAGAAACTAAACAGTCGAGCAACGACAACATAAGTGTTGAACTCAACTGAACAACACAAGTTAAGAACTGCACACTACAACTACACATGTCATTGTCAGGCCAAATCAAAACAAAGTATTCAAACCAGAGTGGTTAGGGAAACCCAGAGCTAACAGCAATGCAAAGAAATCAAAGATCAAGTCACAGCCGTGATGATCAATCACAGTGCAACAAAAATAAATGCATCAGTGCACATGAGAATTGACTCAGTGCAATACAAAATAACAAGGGTACAATTGCAACAAAAGAAGCTGCAACTACCACAAGTATTCAAAGTTGAAGGCAACTTGCAGTTCTACAACAAGTGCACAAAGGTGGTCATACTCAAAACAATGCAACAGTGAAAAGCATCAGTGAAAATAATCCCACCCGGCAATGATCCAAGCCCAAGGCTCAGCAGTAGTTTTAAACATTTCAGAAGTCAAGCACCAAAGCTAAAGTAAAAGTGCAGTACACAAAACCAAAGTCAAGGCAACATGAAGTCTACAAAGCCAACCCATTAACAAAGATGCAGAGGTCAAGTAACTAATAACATGACTCAACTCAACTGCAAAACAACTCAATAAAGCATGGTAAAGACCAAACTAACTTAAACAAACTTGCAAACTGTCTCAATTGGCTGAGACAACTACACTGAATGATTAAGCTCGAAGTTTACTTCTGCTATAATTGCAACAGCAATATATATATGCAATAGACCCAAAGTCAACAACAATGCTACGAAGTTCAAATGATCAAACCCTGTATTATAAAGGTGGAGCAGTGCACATGTATACAAGATAACACAAATGCACCAGCGAACACTAAATGAAATTGGACAGTACCATCAAGATGCATGAACAAAGCATGCTACAGGTGAAACAAGCATGTGTACCCAAGATAAGGCAACACAGTAACAAGCACAAAGGCGATAACTTCAAATGACTCAGATGAACAGATGACTGAGAAACAACATCAGTGCACTACAATACAACCCATATGCTCAACTGAACCTCACGTATGCAGTAATGCAAATGCAATCCAAACCAGTTAAGGAATGCATACCAACCAGAACAAATGCAGATGCTCAAAAATGAATACAAAATGACCAGAAAATTCAAAGTAGTAATTAGCAAGAAAACCACTGCAGTTCAATGTAACTGCAACGGTGATGGCCAAAGATGGCGAAGTCATGGAATCGCATAACCAAAGTCAAGTAGCGGTTTGAACAATGACAGAGAATACGAAGTCAACCAAAAATCGTCACAGTCAATGATGAACGAATCAACCTTCATCACCAAGTCAAAAATCGAAGCCGTGGCCAACAAAGGATAGCGAAGTCAAAGTAAATTGATGCCATGAAAATCAGAAAGCAAGCATCACAAAATATATACGAATTGGGAAAGGTCAGAGATAAATCTCAACATTTAATCAAAATCATACGGCCGAGATAAAGCAATTGACAGTTTCAAATAAATTTAGGAAACACGAAATCAACTGCAAATCAGGCCGTGACAAGCAACAAATTATACAAATCGAAGAAATCAGGAATCATTAAAATTGAACTAGATGTGAGTGATAAGAAATCACTCACCTTGCTTATGACGAGCCAGGAACCATTTGCCGCATTTTCCCCCTTTTTCTCTTCCAAAATCAAAAAGCCCTAATTCAAACGAGCGAGCGATGAAAATTTTTGAAGCCGCCTATTTTTTTTTCTTCGTTTAGGTCTAGGGTTTTTGAATGAGAAAGGTAAAGGGGGACGGGTATTAATTTTTATCACGGCATCAAACACAATATGGGCCAAGCAAATTTTAAAGCCCACAACCCTTTATCAAATTATTAAAAGAATTTTTCAACTCGATTTAAAAATTCCAACAGCAATTAGCTAGCAGATATAATCGTCTAATGACGATGATCAATCGATATGAAACCCCGGATTGTTACAGACTCCCCTCCTTATAAAAATTGCGTCCCCGCAATTTTCATAATTAAGGTTGTCAATAACAATTATTTTTCTAACACAAACTGGTTAAGCTAGAAAAATAAAGTCGAGAATACAAACGCCAAAGAAATCTTTTAATTTCATAAAAGAAATTCACAAATTCTCAACAAAATCTAATTATCAAATAGATAATCAGAATATAGAAATCACAAAACAGCCATATTTAATTATCGATACGATAATTAGAAGACGGTAAAATCTAATTATCAACAAAGATAATTATAAAACCCAAATCGCAAAACCGCAATTTCTAGTTACCAAAACGGTAATCAGAAAACAACAAAGGTCTAATTATCAAAAACGATAATCAGAATTCTCAAATCAACAAATATTCAATTATCAAAAACGATAATTAAATCTCAAATCAACAAATATTCAATTATCAAAAATGATAATCAAATCTCAAATATCTAATTATCACAAGCGATAATCAGAAACAACAAATATTCGATTATCAAAAACGATAATCAAATCAACAAATATTTAATTATCAAAGACGATAATCAAATCTCAAATATCTAATTATCAAAAACGATAATTAGAAACAACAAATATTCGATTATCAAAAACGATAATCAAATCAACAAATATTTAATTATCAAAGACGATAATCAAATCTCAAATATCTAATTATCAAAAACGATAATTAGAAACACAAATATTCGATTATCAAAAACGATAATGAAATCTCAAATCAACAAATATTCAATTATCAAAAACGAGAATTAAATCTCAAATCAACAAATATTCAATTATCAAAAATGATAATTAAATCTCAAATCAACAAATATTCAATTATCAAAAACGGTAATCAAATCTCAAATATCTAATTATCACAAGCGATAATCAGAAACAACAAATATTCGATTATCAAAAACGATAGTCAAATCAACAAGTATTAATTATCAAAGACGATAATCAAATCTCAAATATCTAATTATCAAAAACGATAATTAGAAACAACAAATATTCGATTATCAAAAACGATAATCAAATCAACAAATATTTAATTATCAAAGCCGATAATCAAATCTCAAATATCTAATTATCAAAAACGATAATTAGAAACACAAATATTCGATTATCAAAAACGATAATTAAATCTCAAATCAACAAATATTCAATTATCAAAAACGATAATTAAATCTCAAATCAACAAATATTCAATTATCAAAAACGATAATCAAATCTCAAATATCTAATTATCACAAGCGATAATTAGAAACAACAAATATTCGATTATCAAAAACGATAATCAAATCAACAAATATTTAATTATCAAAGACGATAATCAAATCTCAAATATCTAATTATCACAAGCGATAATCAGAAGCGACAAATATTCGATTATCAAAAATGATAATCAAATCAACAATTATCCAATTACCTGTAGATAATTGGAAACAACAAATATCTAGAAATCAATTAAGATACTCTAGAAAATCAACATAAAAGGTTGGCTCGATCCCATCAGATGGCGAGTTTTAGCTACGCCGCACGTGCATCTCAGAGTGGCCGAAGCCTACCAAATACTATAAATTTTGGCGCCCATCAGATTGACCCGAAGGTCCACATAGTGACCCGAAGGTCTAGTACTGGTATTTGACCCGAAGGTCCGTAGAGTGACCCGAAGGTCTAGTACTGGTATTTGACCCGAAGGTCCGCAGAGTGGCCCGAAAGCCCAACAAATGACCCGAAGGTGCCGCAGAGTGGCCCAAAAGCCCAACAAATGACCCGAAGGTTCATCATATGACCCGAAGGTCCAGAAAATGACCCGAAGGTCCATCAGAGTGGCTCGAAAACCAAATAAAATCATCAGAATCATCAAACAGCAATTATTTCAATTAACGAGTCTGGAATTAACCAAAATAGCAAACGCACATGTCCCATAACCACGAGTTTTACCAAA
Source organism: Allium cepa (assembly GCA_030765085.1). NCBI lineage: Eukaryota > Viridiplantae > Streptophyta > Magnoliopsida > Asparagales > Amaryllidaceae > Allium > Allium cepa. Next base: position 554,190,148 of record CM060931.1, on the reverse strand, counting down.
TCATTTAATTCTCTTCATCGTTTTCTTGAAAATGCAAAATTGTTTATTCAAAAATAACATTTCACATTCTCAAACGGACAAGTCCAGAATTAAGTGAATCGGTAAAAGAAAGGGGTCATAGTCCTCGATTTTGCTGAAATGTTTAAATCGCTTCCTTATTCCTTTGAAAGCGCAAAATGCAAAACTTCTGAAAACAATTTCATTTATTTTATAATTGTAATAACTTACATTCTCAAACGAACAAGTCCGGAATTAAGCGAATCAGTAAAAGAAAGGGTTCATAGTCCTCCATTTTGCTAAATCGTTTAAATCGCTTCCTCATTCTTTTGAAAGCGTAAAATATAAAAATTTGGAAATTTTTTTTTATTTCTAAAACGATTTGTAAATCTGTGATAAAAAACAGCAGCATTAATGACAATTTCGATAAGAAAATTGTACTTCTCAAAACACCGTAGAAACGGATCTCAAAATCAGCATTGCGGGATAACCGCTTGAAAACCCACTTTAAAAGTGACGGTTACTGAAGTCAATGCGACAGTAACTTTTCAACGTCAAAATCTCATCAAAATAATTTGCATCAAAATATAATACCAATGAATTTTCATTCATTAAAATGTCAACAAAACACCGGGCTTCAAAAATTTAGCATCGGTGTATAAATCCCGTTATAAAATAACGGCAACAAAATACGTTTAAAACTAAACATCGGTTCATTGTAAAAATAATGCAGTAACGTGCAACATAAATTTGCACGTATACCGCAAAATGAACAAGGAAATCATTCAAATATATCTTAAATGAAGATAATTCAAAACAGCAGAAATCTCATAATTGCAGTCGCTTCGAATCCTCAATCGGATTCGAAATTTTCAAAGAAAACAGATTAAAAACAGCTATGTGAACAACAAATGAAATTTATTTCAATTTCATATTTTGATTTTTAAATCAAAAAAGGTTACCAGTTGTACACAGTGAAGACAGTGTCACTGTTTCCGCTGCGCCACTTTGATAAACAGAACTCAAATTCACTTTTATTTTTAAATAAAGATATTTAAAAATTTCATCATAATTTCAAAACTATAGTTTTGACTCAAAACACAATAAAACATTGACTAATAGCTGTAACACATGTTCCATCTAAGTTATGTTTTATATTATGTCCATAAACCCCAAGCTCTGATACCAGCTGTGACGCCCCACCTCTATGCTCACAATAACAAAGAGTATTAAAAGAAATACTATCTGTTATTACGAAGAATAAGGCTGGATAGGAGCGGCCATCCGTAGTTAGGCCTTACCCTAGTATTGGTTATCTCGATAGTAGTGGTGTATATTTTTAATTTTTCATCTCTTATTTACTTACTCCCATCGACATACCCAATTCCAGTATAAAACGAACTACAATGGTTCATAATAGTTTAAGACAATTAATATAATGATAACACAGATAATATAAATACGAAACACGGATAAAACAAAAAGTTTCATATATATAATAACTGAAGTCAGTTACAATACATGTGATACGGTACATATGATACAACTACAACTGTCGACACTGGAAGTTATATACACAAGTACATTAACGTGATTAATATAAATGAATACAAAACATCCTATACAATTAAACTAACTACTAAAATGACAACGACTACTCCAAAAGATATGAAGAGACTTCACAGCTCTAACAGCAACCCAAAGCAAGATATCTACAACCTATAATAACTCGGTCTGACCCGAGTATTACATTCAAAAGAAAATAATACACGGGGCAGTCTAATTCAAACTCAGTTATTAATGCACGGAAGCAATAATAATAATTAGCAATTAGATGAAAGTCAAAATAAACCTCGTCTATCCAATCCTTTAACAAGGAAATCGGATAATGATAAATATAACACGTATCAGTGTTAAACAACAAATCAGCAAATCCGAATTATTAACGAAGATAAATTAAAAAGATTATCAAAGAAGATAATTTAGAAAACAACAGAATTGCCTAAACGGCAATTAACAACAAAATTCAACTATTAAGTAAATAATTAGAAACTCATAATCTAATTATATCAAATAGATAATTAGACAACAACCAAGTGATCAAATCAACAAATCAAATACAATATCAAAATATTAAATTGACAACACGAAACAATTTCATCAATTGAAATCAATCAATATAAAACGTCAGATTCTGCATTGGCTGCGTACACGCACGCGTGCACTGCCTCGCCAATACAATGGTAAAATCCACGAAACCTCGATAAAAGCTCACAAACGAGCACAAGGTCAAACCCAAGAAAAATCAGGTTCAACCCAAATGATATTCAAATAAAATCGCAACGCGAGCACGAGGTCAAACCCGAGCGTTTAAGATGGATTCAACTCAAGTGAATTTGAAAACAAATCCAAACAATGGAAAACTGCAAACACATGCAACTGCCTCGATGCATACATATGTCTATATATATATATATATATATATATAAGTAGTGTCTTAATACAACAAAACCTGTTCAAGTTACTGTGGCAGTAGTGAAACTGCAATTATCAAAGTAAAGCAAGAAACAACTGCACAATAGAACTGCAGGTGAAACAAGCAAATGGCCACGAAACTAAATAGTCGAGCAATGACAACATAAGTGTCGAACTCAACTGAACAGCACAAGTTAAGAACTGCACACTACAACTACACATGTCATTGTCAGGCCAAATCAAAACAAAGTATTCAAACCAGAGTGGTTAGGGAAACCAAGAGCTAACAGCAATGCAAAGAAATCAAAGACCAAGTCACAGCTGTGATGATCAATCACAGTGCAACAAAAATAAATGCATCAGTGCACATGAGAATTGACTCAGTGCAATACAAAATAACAAGGGTACAATTGCAACAAAAGAAGCTGCAACTACCACAAATATTCAAAGTTGAAGGCAACTTGCAGTTCTACAACAAGTGCACAAAGGTAGTCATACTCAAAACAATGCAACAGTGAAAAGCATCAGTGAAAATAATCCCACTCCGCAACGAACCAAGCCCAAGGCTCAGCAGTAGTTTTAAACATTTCAGAAGTCAAGCACCAAAGCTAAAGTAAAAGTGCAGTACACAAAACCAAAGTCAAGGCAACATGAAGTCTGCAAAGCCAACCCATTAACAAAGATGCAGAGGTCAAGTCACTAATAACATGACTCAACTCAACTGCAAAACAACTCAATAAAGCATGGTAAATACCAAACTAACATAAAAAAAACTTGCAAACTGTCTCAATAGGCCGAGACAACAACACTGAATGATTAAGCTCGAAGTTTACTTCTGCTACAATTGCAACAGCAATATATATATATGCAACAGACCCAAAGTCAACAGCAATGCTACGAAGTTCAAATGATCAAACCCTGTAATATAAAGGTGGAGCAGTGCACATGTATACAAGATAACACAAATGCACCAGCGAACACTAAATGAAATTGGGCAGTACCATCAAGATGCATGAACAAAGCATGCTACAGGTGAAACAAGCATGTGTACCCAAGATAAGGCAACACAGTAACAAGCACAAAGGCTGTAACTTCAAATGACTTAGATGAACACATGGCCGAGAAACAACATCAATGCAGTACAATACAACCCATATGCTCAACTGAACCTCACGTATGCAGTAATGCAAATGCAATCCAAACCAGTTAAGGGATGCAGACCAACCAGAATAGATGCAGATGCTCAAAAATGAATACAAAATGACCAGAGAATTCAAAGTAGTAATTAGCAAGAAAACCACTGCATTTCAATGTAACTGCAACAGTGATGGCCAAAGATGGCAAAGTCATAGAGTCGCATAACCAAAGTCAAGTAACGGTTTGAACAATGACAGAGAATACGAAGTCAACCAAAAATCGTCACAGTCAATGATGAACGAATCAACCTTCATCACCAAGTCAAAAATCGAAGCCGTGGCCAACAAAGGATACCGAAGTCAAAGTAAATTGATGCCGTGAAAATCAGAAAGCAAGCATCACAAAATATATACGAATTGGGAAAGGTCAGAGATAAATCTCAACATTTAGTCAAAATCATACGGCTGAGATAAAGCAATTGACAGTTTTAAATAAATTTAGGAAACACGAAATCAACTGCAAATCAGGCCGTGACAAGCAACAAAGTATACAAGTCGAAGAAATTAGGAATCATTAAAATTGTACTAGATGTGAGTGAGAAGAAATCACTCACCTTGCTTACGACGAGCCAGGAACCATTTGCCGCTTTTTTCCCCTTTTTCTCTTCCAAAATCAAAAAGCCCTAATTCAAACGAGCGAGCAACGAAATTTTTTGAAGCCGCCTATTTTTTTCTTCCTTCGTTTAGGTCTAGGGTTTTCGAATGAGAAAGGTAAAGGGGGACGGGTCTTAATTTTTATCACGGCATCAAACACAATATGGGCCAAGCAAATTTTAAAGCCCACAACCCTTTATCAAATTATTAAAAGAATTTTTCAACTCGATTTAAAAATTCCAACAACAATTAGCTAGCAGATATAATCGTCTAATGACGATGATCAATCGATATGAAACCCCGGGTTGTTACAATAAATTGTTTTGGTGATGAACAAATATGTATTCGTTAATTAATGTAATTAATTAACAAGAGTTTTTGAAATATAACTAAAGCAAATAAAAAAAAGATAATCGCTCAATGTAAGTTAATTTATGTGGTTAATTAGAGATGATCATTTATTATAATTAATTAAATTCTTAATCAAGGATTAAAGTTAATTAATTACTTAAAAATAATTACTTAATTAAAAATAATTGATTTATGATTAATCAAGTAATTTAAAGAATAATTACTCAGTGTAATTAATATATGATATAAGTGATTAAGGATAATTACATAGTTTAATCTTAATTAATTTAATGTAATTAATTAAGGGTTTATTTAATTAATGTAAGTAATTAAGGTAATTCATTACTTAAGGATAATTAATTAATTAAAAGTAATTAATTGATTATTAAAGTTGATAATTCAATTAATTAAAGTAACAATTACTCAACCTAATAAATTAGTAATTATAAATATGTAAGTGATTAAGGGTAATTACTTATTAATTAAGGATAATCAATTAAATAGTAACTGATTAAGGATTAATTTATTGAGGTGATTAAGAATAATTAATTAAAGGATAATTAAATAATTAAGGGTTAATTATTGAATGATTAAAGATTGATTAATTAATTAATTGAAGATGATTATTTAATAATTAAAGGTTAATTAATAAATGATTAAGGGTTAATTAATGATTAAGGTTTGTAATTAATTAATATCAATTAACCAGATTTAGTCAATTTATTTATAAGAAATTAATCTGATTTTAATTAATCAGATGATTAATTAACTTTACTTATGGATGGTTGGATTGCATTAAATGCTTTGAATTATTTGATATTTTTGTTGTGTGATGCTTTCTATGAATTGAGCTATGATGAATGTAATTAATTTATTTATTTGTCATAAGTGTACATCATTTATCTGTGAATCTATGAATAAAGATAAGCGTTATAGATTATACCGCTTATCGATGTTGATAGGATTGAATCTATGATGATTGATGTTGTTGCACTATTGTGTGTAAAACCCCTGGACCGCACTATACACACACAAATATGGATTTCACGAGGAAATTGTTTAAGTCACAGATTTTTAAAATAGTTTTGAATTTGAAATTTAAATCCAAAATGGTTTTGGAAATGGATTGGGTTTAAGGTGAAAAACTTTTGAAAAGGTATTTTAAAAATGAAAGTTATCTTGAATAACTTAACAAAGATTTGAAATTTGAATAATTTGATTTAAATTGGAATTCAATATCTGAAATTGAATTCTATATCTGATATTTATGACGTAAAAAGGTTATTCAAACTATAAATGTTTTTATATGGGTTTTTAAACCATTTTAAAAGTATGGTTTTGAGAATTTGAATTTAACCCAAGTTCATATTTGAAAGGCCATAACTCGTGCAAATAAAATCAGGTTTCCCGAAATGGAAACTAGTGATTTCAAATAATAATAGCTTTTATATAAGGAAAGAATTTCCAAAATTATGATGAAAATATCTCAAGTTTGGAAAAGAATGGCTTTGAAAGTTTTGAATGAATCTTTGTTAAAGATTGGTGAAGTTTGTTTTCAAATTGAAAAGGGATCTGAAAAGCGTATCTTTTGGATAAAGGATTTGAATTGGAAAGATATTAATGAATCTTTGTGAAAGATTGGTAAACTTTGTAAACTTTGTGAAGTGAATCTTTTGTTCAAAAGATTTATAAATGGTAATTTGTTTAACCATTTGAAAGAAAAGTTTTGGGTAATAAGTTGTGACTTAACTGAGATCCCATGTCCATATGTTTTTTTTAATATTGCGCTCATTATTCGGTTTAGCCGGGAGAGGACCTTGTGTCGTATAACCCATTCCGTATAATGATACGACGATATGGATAGCATTTGAAGACCGGATACTTTCGAAAGAGAAAGGATTTCTTGTCGAATGTCTCTACATCGGGTGATCCTCGGTATAGAGATTTGAGCACCCTTTGTGACGGGAAGTCCGGACGTGATTAGAGATTATCCGGATGTGCAAGGGATTCTTTGGAAGTGCATTCGGTTCTGTTCGAACCCGGAACGGACTTGTATGGATGTGTGTCTGACATTACACTTTGAGATGCACCCTTCTCTAAGACGTACGAGCTCAGAGGTTATGTAGTTGATGGTTACTAGTGATACATTCCCAATTTGGTAATGTGGTATACGAAGTGCTGCTGATCATTTGTTGATCAAAGCAAGGCCTTGTGAAAAGCGTAGCTTTGTGGACGAGACTGCATCAGGACCTCATACCTCGGAAATGGTCGAACAAGAAAGATGCAGCAAGGTTTCAGGGGTCGCACCCCTAGGGTATGTCCATTTCTTCTGGATAGAGGTGATATCATGGTATGGAGCCCAGATATTTAACCTATGTGGTTACTGCAAATACATTACTTTGCGGTTGTTGGTATCGAGCGCTCGGATAAAGGTTGGTTACGACCGGGGATGGAATATCTTAAGTGATATTCCTGGGAAGGGGGTACACCGGCCTTGTATTGGTAGAGAACTAAGGGATGGTTCTCGGGGCGTCCCTTCAGAGGCGTTCTCATGTGGCAATAGGAAGTTCCTTAGCCTGACCATTTGTTGGAAATCCATTCATCCAATATGCGCCTTGTACGGTTTTAGTTGTATTACATGCCATCTACTTATGGTGGCACCCTACTGTTTAGATGGTAGCTATAGTAGGCATACGACGAAATGTTGTATGCTGGTTAAGATTAATATTATACTTTCGAAATGTTTCCTGCACTATGCACTAAAAATAATATCAAAATGGATTTCGTGTATCAAGCATTTTTGACTATCATAAGGAGAAATCTCCTCCAATTCTGCGTTTGCATGGTGTGTGAGGCGGGAGGCCTTATGGTTGTTTCATTTTTCAAAAATGCATTGCAGATTTCAATTTTAAAATCTTTTGTTTGTTTTAAGGATAAACTGTTTTTGTTTGCTCATACCAGTCCCATGACTGACCCGGAGTTTATTGTTCCCTTCCTAAACTCTGGATGCCCATAATTTTCCACACGGGCAGTTTAGAGTTGGGTTTTTCAAATAGTAGATATCGATTCGATAGATTTCAGCTTTCTCTTTGGTATTCTTTGGAGACTTTGGATATTGAAGTCTTCGGTGGACGGGACTTGCTTATCTAGGTGAAACGTGATGGTGGTTCGAGCTTGTGGTTTGGAGTTTTAGCTTTGGAGCATTGGATTGGAGTTATCTCTTGGCTATTTTTTTCCGCTGCTGTTTAGGGTCCCTGATATTCTTGTATCATATTGTATCATTGTTGTATATTTGGATATTGTATCATTGGAGTTGTATATGTTTTCATTTCATTTCTTCCGCTGTGTTGTACTTAATGTGTTATAAGCTCTAGCTAACCAGATTCGACGTTTGGATCTGCGGCATTGGAAACGAGTGTCATATTCGGTGCCGATTTTCGAAGGTCGAGTCAGGGTCGTTACATTTGGTATCAGAGCTGAAGTTTAAAACTTTAGAGCAGGAGTATAACATATTAGGTAACTCATTAGAGATAGGGTGAAGTATACCCTAGAATGAGTATCCCTAAGATATCTGTTCGTATGCCTCAGTAAATTCTCTTACTATCCACTGATAGTGAGTATGAGTGCAAGAAGAGGACGAGATAGGGGACAAGTAAGTACAACTACAAATGCTCAGTACCCTGCAATAGCGGAAACAACTTTCTCTATCTATCTCCTTTGGTTCGTTTTTTCAATTCTCCTTTGGTTCGTTTTTTCAATTCTTTAATGATTCCTGGCAGCTCCAGGAAGATGCTTTGATATATTTGCATGGGACACAAACTCCAGATGGGTCAGAATTGTTTGTTTGGATGAGTTGTTTGCTTTGGTTGCTATGGTTGATAGGTATATTTTGGTTGTTTAAACTAAATTTTTTGGATTGCATCCATATATATGTCTATTCTTTGGGGTATTCCGACTTGAGCTTGGAATCCATATCCAGTGTTTGAGAATTATGAAAGATTAAATTCATTTATTTGTTCTTTTGGGTCTCAATATATTCTACGAGGGGTTAGTTATTTTTCGAACTAACCAATGCCCATGCATACTTCGTAGATCTAAATGACCCGAGTATCTTGTGAAGTGCGAAATAGATTCGTTCTTGTATCTATTATTGATGTTCTGATTTGGGAAGCCAAATGCGGAATTGATATTCAGTTTGATCTAGTAATTCATCTCTCTATCTCTCTATATTCTTTTGTGGTCTCCCCGTCTTTCAAATTTCAAGGACGAAATTTTCTAAGGGGGGAATCTGTAACATTCCCGAATTTTGAACAAGTTTAATTTGACGATTAAATTAATTTTTAGAATCAAATTTTGAATAAATGTGAATTTTTCCAAATTTAATCAGATATTTGTATATAAAATTTATTTTAAATTGAATTGTGAGGCTGAAATTTGAGAATAAATATCTTAGGAAATAAATTGGACTTAAAACTATATTTTTAAAGATAATAAGAAATTGTTCTCTAAATTTTAATATATGATATATTGGAAAGTTATATTTTTAAATTAATATAGTAAGAGTTGTTTAATACTAAATTTCTTATTATTTAATATCTATATCTCTTGAAAATCAATAAGAATTAAATTAAGAGTTTACATACCTTCTTTTAAATTTGTTTGAACTAAATTTGTGTATATATAAGAGTGTAAGAAAATAAAATAGTTAGTTTTATATGTAAATAAATACTCAAGCTTTGATAAGAATGTATATTTTGAAAGCATAAAAATTTAAAATACATGACATATATATGTAAATATAAAATAGATAAACATGTTTTATAAATTGAAATCAAACAAGGTTTAAAAACACAATTTGTAAATAATTTAAAGATTAGGGGTTTAAAAATAAATTATAAAACAAATTTGAAGAAAGGATTTAAACATAAAAACACAATAGTTTAAAAATTGAATAAGGATTTGATAAAAGGATTTAATAAACATTTTTCTTTTAAAATTTACACGTGATAATATCAAATTTGTATATATATATATATACAATAATTAATACAAAAATACAAATGTAAAAAAAATACATTTTGAATTAACATTTGTAAACTTAAATTAATAAGAAAATATATTGCATAATTTATAATAGTCTAAAGGGTTAAACAAATTTTTTAAATTTAGTAGCCTAAGGATTTAAAACACTTATCTTTTTATAGAATATAATTTGTATATACATTGAACATATAAGGGTATAAACTTGATTTGAAAATTTAATAAAATATGGGGATTTAAACCAAATTTAAAGATAAATTCAACCAAAGGAATTAAATACAAAATTTGTATAACAAGTGTACATTAATAATCACATGCAAAATTACATGTGTTAAATTCAATCATACAAATGGCAATATAACCATTTTCTTTTAGTTAAGAATTGTAAAAGGGAAGAAAACTGACTTCTCAATTCAGTAAAGAAAAAAAAGAATTTTTGTTCATCCTCAAATTTAAACCTGGGAAATCAAAGTAACAAAAAAAATCATTTCCAGTTTTCTTAACCTGAAACAAAGATCAAATCTGGAAAATTAAAGAAAGCAAGCACAGATTCAACTGAGCTAAAGGTCAAAGCAAGAATTTAAAACTTGAGATCAAATTCATAATGCAACCCAGCACAACTCAGCATGAATCAACAAAACAAGTTGCAGTTTGAATCAAAATTTCCAAATTCCTGTTCTCTGCTTTGTCAAAACAGACAGGTGAGCAAACTTTAATTTTTTTTAAAAACCAGTTTGCATTTGAATCTTATGCCTGTGATTATGGTGTTGAGGGATGTGAATATATCTGTTATATATAGATATACCTGACTGTGCATGTCTGGGGATAGACATAATTTTGCCTCTGTTCAAATTTGCAGGTTATAAAAACCTGTTTAAAAGCTTAAACTCTTCCACTAATCTTTGGTAGGCTTCTAGCCATGAATAAGACATATTTGTAAAATCATGATCCAAGTTTTAAATTTTTTTTTTTTTAGTGGACTTTGAAAGAAAACTCGCTGGAACAGAAATATACAATGGAACTTAAAATTTTGTCAAAAATTCGAGTATTTTAAAATCTTGATTCAATTACATAATGTGATTTGTTTTCGAAGACCGTGATTTATAAAAATAAAATCAAGATTTTTAACATGATAAATCAAGTGACATTGAGAGTTGAGTAGAAATTCAATTTGCGTCCAATTCTGGAGATCAAATGGTTTGGGAACTTCGGGGTTGAGGATGAAGCATGATTGTAGGTGGGCAATTTCAGGAAAAATATTGGATGAATTTACTAATCGTCGTGGTTGCCAGGTGATGATGAATTATGGTTTTGGGTCTAGTTCTGTTCGACATTGTTCAAGGGGTAATCTCGTGGCCGTAGTAGGACCAGAATTGTTCGCATTGGAGGGGAAAGGTTCATGGGTCAATGGCGCAGCTTTGGTCGAAATCGTATGATTTCTGGTGACTGGGATTGGCAAGGCGAGAAGGTTTTAGATGATCGGCTGGGTATCAATTTTGAATCGAACTGCTCGATTTTGGAGTTTGGGCTTATCGTTGGATCTGGAGGGTTGAGGGGACTCAGGGATGGATGGATGATCTGACGATGATCGAAGCATCGGCCGGAAGTGATCGCGTCGATCGTGCACGTGCACGATGTACCACCTGTACATGATTGATCAAAAGAATTTGGGGAAGAAGGAAGGGTCTCGTGATGGTCTCAAAGTTGAAGTCGGGTAAAAGCTCGTGTTGGTGATGTGATTACTCGAGCCTTGAATCGGGTAGTTCCATGAAACTGCATAACGGGATTTTCAATTTTTAAACTAAAATAACGATTTAAAAAAAGAAAGGAAAGGAAGAATAAAGAGGGAGCTTGGGGGAAACTCAGTGAAGAATTGAAGTTAGCTCGGAGATTTAGTTTTTGGACTCGGCTTTATTCGAATCGTATTAACCAAGTTGTAAAGTTTAAAAAAAATGGATAAGTTTCAAACGAATATTTCCAAGTTCAAAAGTAAATCATTAAACAAAATTTTAACCAAGTTCAAAGTTTAAATTTTAATGTTAATAAATTGTTTTGGTAATGAATAAATAAGTATTCATTAATTAATGTAATTAATTAACAAGAGTTTTTGAAATATAATGAAAGCAAATAAAAAAAAGATAATCGCTTAATGTGAGTTAATTTATGTGGTCAATTAGAGATGATCATTTATTATAATTAATTAAATTCTTAATCAAGAATTAAAGGTAATTAATTACTTAAAAATAATTACTTAATTAAAAATAATTGATTTATGATTAATCAAGTAATTTAAAGAATAATTACTTAGTGTAATTAATATATGATATAAGTGATTAAGGATAATCACATAGTTTAATCTTAACTAATTTAATGTAATTAATTAAGGGTTTATTTAATTAATGTAAGTAATTAAGTTAATTCATTACTTAAGGATAATTACTTAATTAAAAGTAATTAATTGATTATTAAAGTTGATAATTCAATTAATTAAAGTAACAATTACTCAACCTAATTAATTAGTAATTATAAATATGTAAGTGATTAAGGGTAATTACTTATTAATTAAGGATAATCAATTACGTAATAATTGATTAAGGATTAATTTATTGAGGTGATTAAGAATAAATAATTAACGGATAACTAAATAATTAAGGGTTAATTATTAAATGATTAAAGGTTGATTAATTAATTAATTAAAGTTGATTATTTAATAATTAAAGGTTGATTAATAAATGATTAAGGGTTAATTAATGATTAAGGTTTGTAATTAATTAATATCAATTAACCAGAATTAGTAAATTTATTTATAAGAAATTAATCTGATTTCAATTAATCAGATGATTAATTAACTTTACTTATGGATGGTTGGATTGCATTAAATGCTTTGAATTATTTTATATCTTTGATGTGTGATGCTTGTATGAATTGAGCTGTGATGAACGTAATTTATTTATTTATTTGTCATGAATGTATATCATTTATCTGTGAATCTATGAATAAAGATAAGCGTTATAGATTATACCACTTATTGATGTTGATAGGATTGAATCTGTGATGATTGATGTCGTTGCACTATTGTGTGTAAAACCCCTGGACCACACTATGCACACACAAATATGGATTTCACGAGGAAATTGGTTTAGTCACAGATTTTTAAAATAGTTTTGAATTTGAAATTTAAATCCAAAATGGTTTTGGAAATGGATTGGGTTTAAAGTGAAAAACTTTTGAAAAGGTATTTTAAAAATGAAAGTTATTTTGGATAAATTAATAAAGATTTGAAATTTGAATAATTTGATTTAAATTGGAATTCAATATCTGAAATTGAATTCTATATCTTGTGTTTATGACGTAAAAAGGTTATTCAAACTATAAATGTGTTTATATGGGTTTTTAAACCATTTTAAAAGTATGGTTTTGAGAATTTGAATTTAACCCAAGTTTATATTTGAAAGGCCTTAACTCGTGCAAATAAAATCGAGTTTTCCGAAATGGAAACTAGTGATTTCAAATAATAATAGCTTTTATATAAGGAAAGAATTTCCAAAATTATGATGAAAAGATCTCAAGTTTGGAAAAGAATGGCTTTGAAAGTTTTGAATGAATCTTTGTTAAAGATTGGTGAAGTTTGTTTTCAAATTGAAAAGGGATCTGAAAAGCGTATCTTTTGGATAAAGGATTTGAATTGGAAAGGTATTAATGAATTTTTGTGAAAGATTGGTAAACTTTGCAAACTTTGTGAAGTGAATCTTTTGTTCAAAAAGATTTGTAAATGGTAATTTGTTTAACCATTTGAAAGAAAAGTTTTGGGTAATAAGTTGTGACTTAACTGAGATCCCATGTCCATATGTTTTTTTAATATTGCGCTCATTATTCGGTTTAGCCGGGAGAGGACCTTGTGTCGTATAACCCATTCCGTATAATGATACGACGATATGGATAGCATTTGAAGACCGGTGGTGAAGACCGGATACTTTCGAAAGAGAAAGGATTTCTTGTCGAATGTCTCTACATCGGGTGATCCCCGGTATAGAGATTTGAGCACCCTTTGTGACGGGAAGTCCGGACGTGATTAGAGATTATCCGGATGTGCAGGGGCTTCTTTGGAAGTGCATTCAGTTCTGTTCGAACCCGGAACGGACTTGTATGGATGTGTGTCTGACATTACACTTTGAGATGTAAAACCGGTTTCTATCAAATACATTTCTGGTTAGTGGCGGAGATTTATTCTCTTAGCTTAACACCCTTCTCTGAGACGTACGAGCTCAAAGGTTATGTAGTTGATGGTTACTAGTGATACATTCCCAATTTGGTAATGTGGCATACGAAGTGCTGCTGATCATTTGTTGATCAAAGCAAGGCTTTGTGAAAAGCGTAGCTTTATGGACGAGACTGCATCAGGACCTCGCACCCTGGAAATGGTCGAAACAAGAAAGATGCAGCGAGGTTTCAGGGGTCGCACCCCTAGGGTATGTCCATTTCTTTTGGATAGAGGTGATATCATGGTATGGAGCCTAGATATTTAACCTATGTGGTTACTGCAAATACATTACTTTGTGGTTGTTGGTATCGAGCGCTCGGATAAAGGTTGGTTACGACCGGGGATGGAATATCTTAGGTGATACTCCTGGGAAAGGGGTACATCGGCCTTGTGTTGGTAGAGAACTGAGGGATGGTTCTCGGGGCGTCCCTCCAGAGGCATTCCCATGTGGCAATAAGAAGTTCCTTAGCCTGACCATTTGTTGGAAATCCATTCATCCAATACGCGCCTTGTACGGTTTTAGTTGTATTACCTGTCATCTACTTATGGTGGCGCCCCACTGTTTAAATGGTAGCTATAGTAGGCATACGACGAAATGTTGTATGCTGGCTAAGATTAATATTATACTTTCGAAATGTTTCCTGCACTATGCACTAATAATAATATCAAAATGGTTTTCGCATTTCAAGCTATTTTGACTATCATAAGGAGAAATCTCCTCCAATTCTGCGTTTGCATGGTGTGCGAGGCGGGAGGCCTTATGGTAGTTTCATATTTCAAAAAAGCATTACGGATTTCAATTTTAAATTCTTTTGTTTGTTTTAAAGATAAACTATTTTTGTTTGCTCATACCAGTCCCATGACTGACCCGGAGTTTATTGTTCCCTTTCTAAACTCTGGATGCCCACAATTTTCTACACGGGCAGTCTAGAGTTGGGTTTTTCAGATAGTATATATCGATTAGGTAGATTTCAGCTTTCTCTTTGGTATTCTTTGGAGACTTTGGATATTGAAGTCTTCGATGGATGAGACTTGCTTTTCTAGGTGACACGTGATGGTGGTTCGAGCTTGTGGTTTGGAGTTTTAGCTTTGGAGCATTGGATTGGAATTATCTCTTGGCTATTTGTTTTCCGCTGTTGTTTATGGTCTCTGATATTCTTGTATCATATTGTATCATTGTTGTATATTTGGATATTGTATCATTGGAGTTGTATATGATTTTCATTTCATTTCTTCCATTGTGTTGTACTTAATGTGTTATAAGCTCCGACGAACCAGATTCGACGTTTGGATCTACGACATTGGAATACGAGTGTCGTATTCGGTGTCGATTTTTGAAGGTCGAGTTAGGGTTGTTACATGGAGAGCCATCGACTGTTAAATCAACAAATTCAGACTAATATCAACTTGATGAACCAAATCAATCAGCAGTGGTGGGAGAAAGCTAGGGGCGCACTCCTTACTTAGCATCAGAGAGTTCTAGCTCACCAAACGAGTATTATAGGTATAGGAGTCGAAGAACAAACGAATATTGCACAGAAACTTTGAGGCGTCAACAGGCAGACCATCATGGTCTACGAGGATCGATCGGTGCTGAACCCTCCATAGGGATCTGTACCGATCCCTCCAGCATAAAGGGGAATTCATCCATGCTTTGTGGCAATCAAGTTGGAGCTGCTATGGTTGGTTTGGATGCTGGAGTTCAATTAAATCTTAACGAAGTTCTTCCCCGAAATGATAATAAAGTGAATTTACAAAATACTCATTAGGAATGGTGAACCAAGAAGGCATGAAGAGGCCCGCATACATCGACTGAACCATTCACATGAGGTGGAGCATGACCACCGCTTGGCACTAACCATCCTAACACTGGATTTATTGGCAACGGTCAGACAGTTGATGAGAAAGAGTCAGGGCTTGCGTAACGATGATTAGGGAATTTCGAGAAGCCATACCCCATTTACTGATAATGTTATACATGTGGAATATCCAAGAGGTTCAACATGCCATCAGTGACCGCCTAAGAGGGAAAACCCGACCGAAGGTAGCATATCATGAGATACGAATGGTTGACTGATATTTCATGTGCGGATGATGTGGCCAAGTATGGATGCTTTCCTATAACACTCTCTAGAATAGCGACGATGTGGTTTACAAGGCTACCCCCCACGATCAATTTCCAGATTCGATGATTTGGCAACCAAATTTGTGGAGTAGTTTCGAATTCAAGCGACTCATCCCAAGGATGTGATGTCCCTTTCTAGCGTGATTCAGGATCAAGAGCGTCATAGAAAGAATATTTGGAGAGATTTCATACAATTGTTACAGAGATCATTTATCCAAATGATAATGCGATACTCATGGCCGTCGTGAAAGAGTTGATCCAGAGTCTACGTTGGCGATTGGTTAGTCGATAAGCTACCCACAACGTTGGAGCGCTTTTACGCAAAGGTGACTCGGTGTTTGAGGAAAGTGAAAGCTAAGTCCTCCAGAAAGAAGAATGTTGTGGGACCAAGTGGAGAAGGAGTGTAGAGTAACATTGCAGTAAAACAGTCGGATGATAGTCTTGGAAAATTTCAAGTGAATGTCCAGAATAAACCAACTCAACAAAAGAGAGGCAGAGGTAGGAATCGTGAACGAAAGAGGGATTGTGGACTATGAAAGCTAGGACGCCAATGTATAATACTTACATGCCATTGAATACGTCCTTAGAGAATACCTATCTGTCTACTTGCAATATTATGCAGTATAGGAAGCTGCCTCTAAAATAATCAATAGAGAATCAAAAACAGACCAAGAAATATTGTCAGTTTCACAAGTGCTATGGGCACAATACAAATGAGTATAGGCATCTCTAGGATGTTATAAATAAGCTGATTCAAGAAAGGAAACTATGATAGTTTTTGAAATCCCCGTAGGACAGTGGGCAGGGGACATCTGACCCTAACCGAAGACAAGCACCGCGTCGGGCTGAGGGGCCTGCATGGACTGGTGGAAGACTAGTGAGAAATACTATAGTCGGAGGACTGCACCCAGCAGATAAGAATTGGCAAGAGATGGAGTGTTATGCTAGCACAATTAGGCATGTGGATTTTGAATGTTGTTCGAATGTGGAAGATGAAGCACCGGCAAAATAGCAATGCATGATGGTGGATGATATTGTGTTTAGGAACAGAGATGCAGATAAGGTAAAGGCTTCGACAATCGACCCAATGGTCATTTCAGCCATGATTGGACCCGCTTTGGTGAGAGGGATATTGATTGATTTTGGAATTTGGTAAATATAATCTTCAAAAAAGTTTAAGATAAGATGAGGATGGAAGCCAAAGATTCAAAACCGCTATAAACTCGTAGACAGGGTTTTAATGGCATTGCAACTGAAGATGTTGGTTATGTGGAATTACCTATAGAGTTGGGATAAGGTGAACGAAGGAGAGTGCGGATCTTGTCGTTTGTTGTTTATGATGTTGACTCTCCATACAACATTTTTCTAGGTCGATTAGCCCTAGCTAAATTCTGGTTAGCTCTTGCCCTATGGTGTTTGACTTTGAAATTTTCGACAGATGATGATGTTGGAGTTGTTTATGGTGATCAAGTAACTGGACGTGCCTGTTATGTTGTTGAGTTGAGGATGCTCGGCATAAAAAAAAGTAAGCGTATGGATAAGACTGTCTGCATACAAGCTATCGAAGATTGACAACTAGCACCCGAAACTTGGCTTGGGCACCACGGTAAGTTTTATAGAGACATAGATTTGATAGATGATGAAGAGGAGCCCAAAGAGACCAAGGTTGCACTGGCTGAGCGGACAATTGATATCATGTTCAGGCACGACAACCCATCACGAGTCTTAAAGACTGGATCACCTCCACCCTCAGATGATAAAAGGACTTGCGAGTTTTTCTTCGAGCAAATCTAGACATGTTCGCCCGTACTTTGACATGTGTGGAATCTCGCCTGCCATTGCAAGCCATGCATTGAATATCGACTCGAGGCATGTCCCAGTGAAGCAAAATAGACGCGGCTTAGATTTAGAGAGATCCAACGCTCTCAAAGAGGAGGTGGATAGACTAAAAGACAACGATTTTATCTACGATGCCCTTTACCCTTAATGGGTATCTAATCTTGTACTTGTGAAAAAAGCGAATGGGAAGTTGAGAACATGCATTGATTATTCAGATTTGAACAAGCATGTCAAAAAGAAAGTTTTCCCCTTTTGAGGATCGACCAGCTAGTGGTTTCAACTAGGGGACACGAACTACCATCACTCATGGATGCATATTCAGAATATAACCAAATCCCGATGCATATTACTGATCAAGAGCACATCAATTTCATTACCGATGTGGGATTGTACTGCTACGTAGTAATGTCGTTTGGATTAAATAATGCAGAGCTACTGTAACGACCCGTAATTTCGCTATTTCGAAAATGAGAGATTTCATTTGTTTTAAATTCAAAAAGGTTTAAAAACTTAAATAAATGAGTTAGATATAATAGATAATAATAGAGAAATTATTTATTCTTATAGTTGATAATTTAAGAAGCGTAAATTTGGATTTTAGAAAAAATGAACAAAAGTTTAGTTTTGTTAAAAATAAATAAATGCTTAAATAAATAGGTTTAAATGTTTATTTAAAAAGATAAATATGATTGAAAACATCTAATATTGTCGCATTCTGTAAGTTTTATATACACCGTAAATTAGAGATTTTGGTATTATTTAAATATGATTTTAAAATATAAAGAGACATGTTTTAATTTATTTAAAGAAGTAAAAAGTTTATTTAAAGAAGTAAAAAGTTCATTTTTAAATTTGTTTTACATAAATAAATAGTTTAACTAAAACATCAAAACATGACCGTAAAACATTTTGTCGAAAAACGACATTTTGTCAATTAAAAGTTGCCGCAACTTCATCGCACCTTTATTTTCTTATATAGGAATATATATTCAAATAGCGCAAGTATTAAATAATTCACTAATCAAGATTACTTTTACAAAATAAGGCTAGAAACTTCTAAAAAGCAATTAAAAAAAGTAAGCACAAAAAGACAAAAATGTCATTTCAAAGAAAAAGTAAAAGATCAAATCAAAGAAACATAATCGTTACTTATTTTACTTAATATCTAAGTGAAAATGACATAAAGTAATGATTTGAAATGTGGTGTTAAGTGTTGAAAAAAAAGATTACTTTAGAAGTAAGTAAGGTTATTTTGGTAATTTGGTAAAGGGATATTTTGGTAATTTACCACTTCATTTCTTTTTCTATAAATAAGACCACCATTCTTCCACTTTCTTTTACACCATTTTCATTCTTCTTCTTCTTCCTTTTTCAAGCTTTTCTCTACCTTTTTAATGGCTTCTTCTTCTCTTCGAAATGCTTACTAACTTTTTCAAGACCATATTAAATCAACCCAAACACCACCAAACTTTTCCAAACACCTAATAATAGCATTAGAACATGGTTTAGCATCTAAGAAGTGAAGAAATGTTGGAGGAAGGAGTGGAATAGGGCAAGGCCGAACTTATGGAAGAAGGAAAGCAAATCGTGAAGCCTTGGAGCAAGAAAAAGAGAAGAAAGTGCTACCGGGATCGAAAGGAAAGTCTAGGAAAAAGATTTGATGAAGATAAAAGGATTAAGTGAAGTGTTGTTAGAAAGAATGTTGGTAGGAAGTTAATCTTTTAGTAAAAGGTGAGTACTCTAATTTACTAATTAATCCATAAATTATTTCAAGTATAATGATTTGAAAGTTTAAATATATTGAATGAATGTTTGATAACTTGGTTGCAAATTGTTTGATTATGTGGTTGATAACTTGTTTGATAAATGATAAGACAAAAGATTAGTAATTGACCATAATTAATTGAATAAGAATTAAATCCACACAAATATGTCTATGGAAGTTATTTAGCCTCTTAATGATTTTTAAATAAGAAAAATAGTTTAAATAAGGTTTAAAACAAATTTAAAGTGTTTCGGACAAGTTCCGAAGCAATTCACAAAATTGGTCAAAATCGAGCTTGTCGCGTAGCGGTAGTTCGTAAATTTCGACCCGTCACTTCAAATTGACGTAGAGAATGATTTATAAGTCAGACTTCTCCGAAATAAAAAATTCTTTGGTTGACAATGACAACATTTTTCCAATGAAAAAAGAAAATCAAGATTTCATCTAGTAGATTTTGAAATATATCCAAAACAATTTTCTAAAAACATCGTGGTTTTGCAGTTCGAAATCTAAAAGGGGATTTATTCAAAATTGATATTTTTTAAATGATTAAAAATATGAAATAAATTTGATAAATCTATTAAAATGGTTTAAAAGAGATTTGGAATGGAAAATATGAATTCTCAAATATTAAAAAGTTGTTTAAATTAAATAAGCTTATAAAGTACTTTCAGCAGCACTTTTCTACTGTCGTTGCTACGACTTTTTAAAAGAAGGTTCAAACTTAATGATTCTTTCCTAAATCTTTTGTGAATGATTTTAAAGGAATAATTAAGTAATTTAAAAGATGATTTGGAAGTTTTAATAAGAGCTTGAATAAATTGTTAAGATGAATTGTTTATACCACTTAAATAAAAAAAGTGAAGAATATTGAATGTAGTAACAAATTGTGTATGCGGAAACAACTAGTATATTTGTCCCGCCCGTGAGATCTGAAAAGGTAAAACAAGGTGTTTAATTACGGTTGGGGATGGAGTAACCAGTGCCCTGAACTTACCTGGCCTATGTTTTCTCTTTTTAGGCGAGGGGTGGAATAGATCGAAAGGAATGCCCGGATGCTCTAAAAAGATCATATTTAAGTTTTTCCAAAATAAAAGAAATAAATTCTTTGAATGTTAAATAACCACTTAACATCTTTTTATCAATGATTAGTACAAAGGAACCAAGATCGGATTTGGGTGACTCATATTCGAAAATCCCTTCAAACTAATTTTAGAAATAAAATATATTGAAGACAATGATCGTTAAAGACAAAGATATTCATAATGTAGGATTACTCGTCATCAGTCACTGGAGGTGAAATTTGTCATTAGTCCCTGGAGGTGAAAGTTTCCATTAGTCCCTGAGGTGAAATTTACCATATCTAAGATGGCATTAGTGCTCTATTATGGAAATCTTCGATTTATAAGAATATGATTTGAAGTTGAGAAAGAAATCTTTGATTAAGATTTAATAAATGATTTGGGAATATTTTCCCTAAGTTAAAAGTTATAACTTGAATATAAGAAATCTTTGATTAAGATTTAATGAATGATTTGGAAAGTTTTTCCTAAGTAAAAGAGAAAAATGATTTGGAATAATTCCAAGATCGAAAGAAGTTTAACATATCAAATGATTAGATAAATGAGGCTTAATGATTCCATATACACTTGAAAAGAAAATGGAATAAATTGAAAAGAATATATCTAAGAAAGATATTTGATTTAAATAAAAGATAAGTAATTGATTGATAATTGATATCCAAATATGAACTTAACATACTTTAAATCGATGATTGGCTTCGAAGGAACCAGAGTCGGATTTGGGTAATTCCTATCCGAAAACCACTTCGAACTAATGTATACGTTCGAAAGTAAAGACATGTTTAAGATGATGATTATTGAAGTCCGTGGATCTTTAAAGCGTGAAGACTGCTTGTTGAACATGCTCTGGTTGTCCCCCATTATAGAGTTATTTATAGCAGTGGTCTCCATGTGATAGAGATTTTTCGGATTGCAAGGGCTTCTCGCCTAGTAATGGCCGAGGAAAGTGCCTTCGGTTTTGTTTAGTCCCAGAATGAACTTGTGTGGATGTTTGTCTGAAATTGTATTCTAAATCACATTTGAGGGGTTTCTATAAACGTATATCAGTTGGTGGCGGAGAAGGCAACTTCTTTTAGCTTAATACCCTTTCCTAAGACATATGAGCTCAGGAAGTTACACTTTTCTAGAAATCAGTCATGTGACATGGAATGACAATGTTACATTCAAAGTGGAACCTGTTATGATCAAAGCATGGTTTTTTATGAAAAACATGGCTTTGAAGAAATCGATCGTAGCTTCGCGAGCCTCACACCTCGGTTATGATGGGATTCTATGTGGTTATATGTATGCTTGCATTTTGGATAGTAGTGATTTGGGTTATCAGATGTTCTGAGCCCTAGGTACAAGATACGTCCGGGCCTCATGGCATGGGTGCGCGAAGTCCGAGTTCTTGGATGTTATTCGCAGATTGCATCCACTTTTAGCCATTTGTGTTATTGTATAACGACGTATCATGGACATAAGCCTTCGATACAGATTGATCTTTCCGCTAGTTTCCTATCATGTTGGAAATCCGACCCCAATACAAGATTTATGATTTTTATTGTGTTCCCAAAATCGTTGTAATGACTGGCAAACATTTTAGCTACCCCTTTTGGTATTATATATTTCGTTCGGTATATTTCGTTGACCTAGTCCAGATATATTACCTTTGACTTAGTCCAAATATTGGTACCTTATTTGAATAAGTTTATTTGAAAAGTGTTTTCAAAAGAATGTCATTAAAAATAATATCAAGTGTATTTTGGTATGAAGTGTTTTGGTTATCATAAGGTAAAAAGCCGTCCGTGTTTATGTGTGGGCATGGTCTTATGAGATACCCTTCTTTTCAAAGGTTTTGATAACATAGTCATTTTAAGGTTTGAATATCTTACGCTGGTTTATCAAGCCTGATCCGGGTATTTTCAATACACAGGTCAGATCCGAGTATTTTCAGGTTGAGTTGAAGACGGTTGGAGTTTCCAAAGGAGAGTTGGAGACCTTCATCATCGTATGGACATTTTCTATTATCCGCGGTACTTAGTGTATTTTGTTTGATGTTTGTCGGCATTTGTAAGGGTAGATGTTATAACTGTCCAAGCTGAATTTTGGTTAGACTCTGATATTGTATTTAAAATTTTCCGTTATAAAGATTATTATTGAAATAATATATGTTATCCCTTTCGTGTGAGATTATGTTCTGTCTTTATTTTCATTCTACCCTTAATGATCCACTTATTCGTACAATTTGAGTTGGACATGTGGGGTTTATTGTCGATTCAAATGGTATGGAAAAACGGGCCATTACAGCTACTTCTCAGTGCTTAGTCAATAGGATGTTTAAAAATCAGATTGGAAAAACGATGGAAGTGTATGTGGATGATGTGCTCGTGAAGTCACGACGATCAAGTGACCGCATTAGAGACTTGGAAGAAATCATCGACTTCCTTCGATATTACAAGATGAAAATTAATCCCGTGAAGTGTTCTTTTAGCGTTGCATCAGGAAAATTCTGGGGTTTTTTTGTTAATGCCCGTGGATTAGAATCTAATCCCATGAAAATTCAGGTTATCTATGATATCCAAACGCCATGGACTATTAAATAAGTACGTAGTCTCGAATGGGAAAGTTACTGCCTTAAGGCAATTCATTTCCAGAGCTAACGACAAATGCATTCGCTTCTTTAACTTGATTAGGAAAGGGAAAAGAAACTTCAAATTGTTAAAGGGTTGTAAAGATGCATTCCAAGCTTTGGTAAATCATTAAGAGAGATCCCCCATCTTGTTAAAGCTGGTGCATCACGAAGATTTGTACATTTATTAGGCCGCATTGGCACATGCTATAAGTGGTGCATTGCTACGTGAGGAGGATCGAATACAGAGGCCGGTGTGTTACGTCAGGAAACGATTGACGGGAGCTGAAAGGAACTATCTGAATATAGGGAAATTGGCATACTGTTTGTTGATTACATCAAGAAAGCTTCATCCATACTTCTAGGCACACCCGATCATTGTTTACACCGACCAACCATTACGATAGCTTCTACAGTAGCCTGAGACGTCTGGAAGGTTACTCAAGTGGAATATTGAGCTCGGTCAATTCGAAATATCTCCCTTGGAGAGCTATCCAGATCAGGCACTGGTAGATTTTAAGCAGAGTTTACTGTGCAGGATAATTCTCTGGAAGCAGCAAAATCCCTACCATACAGTGGAAATTGTATACTGACAGAGCGCCTAATGATCATTGTTCTGGAGCTAGAATTGTGCTTATAACTCTTAAACGTTGGTCAATTTGCTATGCTATAAATCTTGATTTCCCAGTGGCAAACAATGAAGCTGAGTATGAAGCTCTAATTGCTGGAATTAAACTCGCTAGAGAAATCAGAATAAAATCTCTTGAAATCTTTTGCAATTCGCCGTTGGTAATGTACCAAGTCAAGGGAGACTATTAAGCTAAGGGACAACGGCTTGCCCTTTACTTTACCCAATTCTAAGAGTTGTTGGCAGAATTTGAGTGCTATGACATTTCTCATATTCCACGGGATCGAAACAGAGAAGTTGATTCATTGGCGAAGTTTGCCAGCACAGGTGACACACATCAGATGGGCTTGGTTCCGGTCGAAATATTAAATGCTCCAAGTACAAACATGATAGAAATCGATCGAATACTGGAAGAGGAGCCTGAGAGGGAAACATGGATGACTCCAATAAAAGACTATTTGTTACATGGAGTCCTACCAAATGAAAGAAATGAAAAGCGACAAGTCCACCGTAAAGCTTTGCTATATATCATGCAAGAAGGAACTATGTATATAAAAGGTTTTTCAGTCCCTCTACTCCGGTGTGTCGCTCATGATGAGATATGTCCTAAAAGAAGTTCACGAAAGGGAATGTAGCGACCACATTGGGGGGGGGGGGGGGACAGACTATGGTAAAGAAAATACTCCTTTACGGATATTGTTAGCTAAGTATCAATCGAGACGTCGCTGAATACATAAGACGATACGATACATGCCAGATATATGCAAAAGTTCCAAGAGCTCCGCCAACAAAAAATCACGCTAATTGTCAGCCCATGGACGTTTTCCATGCGGAGTATAGACATAATCGTTCCTTAACGATCTCTAAAGGTGGCACAAATTTCGCTATCATTGCATTTGATTACTTCACCAAATGGGCCAAAACAAAGCCTTTATCCATGATCACAACCAAGTAATTAATCAACTTTATTGACTGAAACATCATATGTCATTTTGGTCTACCATGAACAATTGTAACAGGTAATGGAACTCAATTTGACAGTATTGAATTCAAAGACTTTTGCCAAAAGTATTGTATTGAAAAGAGATTTGTAGCGGTCGCTCATCCTTAGAAAAATGTATAGGTTAAATCTATAAACAAAATAATAAAGTCTATTCTCAAAAAGCATTTGGAGAGGGCTAGAGGCAGGTGGATGAACTCCCCACAGCACTGTGGGCTTACAGGACGATACTCCATTGC
Source organism: Allium cepa (assembly GCA_030765085.1). Taxonomy (NCBI): domain Eukaryota; kingdom Viridiplantae; phylum Streptophyta; class Magnoliopsida; order Asparagales; family Amaryllidaceae; genus Allium; species Allium cepa. The sequence goes on along the minus strand of CM060931.1, from coordinate 554,164,945 downwards.
CATTTCTTATGGTTCTGAAGCCGTCATTCCTATTGAGCTCGAAGTTCCTTCTCATCGAGTGACTTACTACGATCTCAAAACATATAAAGATCTCCTCTTGGAATCTCTCGATTTTATAGATAAGAAACGCGAGGAAGCCGATCTGAGGGCAGCTGCACATCGACATCGAGTCGCCCGATATTACAACATTAAAGTCCGACTTATAACCTTCAAAATCGGTGATCTCCTCCTGAAATGGGTTTTTCCTCCACCATCACACATGAATCCAATCTGGGAAGGACCCTATGTCATTGAACAGAGGCTTGGAGAGGGAACTTTGAAGCTAGCAACTATCGATAGCATCACACTTCCAAGGGCGTGGAATAGCGAGCATCCATGATGCTATTTCACTTAGTTTATTTATTTTTTATTTCAGTTGTATTTGCTTTTAGAATTTGCTTTAGCATTTGAGTTTCCAGATGTGTAATAAGGCAGTCTATGTTATTCCTTTCCATTTAACAATTAAAGTTTCGGACTTCCTTTATGTTTATGTTTAGCAATATGTATTGCTTACTTGATGAAACTGATTGATGTCGATATGTATGAACAGGCTCCTGGAGTTTGAAATTAATCAATTACGCTAGTTTCCAATAGGACTAAACAAGATGACCTTGGTCCATTTTTTCATTTGGTAACTTGCATTCATGATCCAACGGACGGTATAATGAGGAATAAATGTGGCTCAACCATCTGATGATCGAATAAATCCTGCCAAACTGTGGAACTAAGTAAAATGAGAGAGACCGTGACACGGCTGATCGCTCGCCACATCAAACCCCAGAACCTAAGGGCAAATCAATCAATTAAGGAGAGTACGATCTGATTGCTCTCCGAAATAACCCTAAGTACCCAGAGTATGGACCGGAGTATAAACATAAATCGAGTGTGAATCAACCATCCACGAAATAACTCTAAGTCCCTAGAGTGCGGACGTAAACGTAAATCAGGTGTGAATCGACTACCCACGAAATAACTCTAAGTCCCTAAAGTGCAGAATAGAGTATAAACACAAACTGGGTGCAACTTGACCTCCCATCAACTAACTCGTTTCCCAAGAGTGAGGATATAAGCATAAACTGATAGCTGAATGAGGTTCGACCATTCACTATTCCATGAACTCTGTCCTGAAACCAACAGGAGAAGTATAAATTCACTAAGGATGGAGTTCAACGATCCAACGTCTAACCTCGCTAACCTAAGAACAGGGCTGGAGTATAGTAACTCAAAAATTGTTGAATTCGTTAGCGTAACACTAAGGCTCGAGCCTAGCATTTGATACAACTTAAGGCCACGACCGCATACAGGCTTTGGGATAGAGCTAGTGGATTGTTACTAGAATTAATGAACAATGAATTATAAGTACATTGAATGGAAAGTAATAGTTCAACAACTTAGAAAGCAATTCACATAAAAGCTCAATAGAAAACAAAAACTTTTATTCATATGATAGGATTCAAGATTACGGTACAAGTTATTTCAAAAAACTGGGAATCATACCCGTACAACCACAACTAATAAAAGAAATGATGATCAAACAGTTATGCAAACTATGTGCACACCGAGCGTAGTGATGGCTATTTCTTCGACCTCCTCTCATTTTTGGATTTTTTGGGAGTTATGCCACTTAAGCCCCTGATGTTTCCCTCACTGGATCCTTTGCCACCTTTTGCAAGAGAGCTTATTGAAGTAGAAGGGGGTTCATCGAGAATTGACCCGCCAGGTGGAATAACTTGTAGTGGCACAAGGTGTGGATCATCGATGGCCACCTCGATGGGTTCAGCTTTAGCCTTTTTCTTTAGCAACTCCTCCTTCTCCATACGCTCTTTCAAGCTAATATCATCGGTGCGTATGGAAACATTGTTAATCACAACATCGTCGGATTCATCTACGAGCGAATATACGACTTTATCATTGTCAAGAGCTCCGATGATTTGAGCATTGAGCCTTGGTACATCAGTGGTCATTGGAATCTCTACTAGTTTCTCTTGTTGCTCCACAGTAGCATCTCTTATGGGAGTTTGACCGGGACCTGGAAGACCTGCAAAATTTGTTAAAACTAGGAGATCAACCTAAAACCATTGGTTGCAAAGAACAAAACTCTCATAAATTGGAGAGTAAAGTGGAATGCCCATATCCAGCTGGCTCTTGGTGGTAGCTGGAGTGCCCCTTCCAAAGTAGGGAACAACATTTTGGATCAACAACCAGGCTTATCTGGATCATAGCCCAAAACCTGCTCCGGCCCAAAAGGAAACTAATGCTTTAACTGCTTGAGAAGAAGAGGGCCCTTAGGATTCGCCTTCGATCAAGCAATATGTTCCCCTTTGTCAAAAGGCACAGAAATGTCAAAGTATCGGAGTTTTGCGGCAGCAAGGACTAAGGGTTCGTTTCCATGGAGGATCTCCTATACTAATATTTCTTCATCAAACTCATCTCCGCCAATCTTCCTCTTTTTTATCTCAATGGTATGCTCCCAGGTTTCAACAAGTGACTTGAGATAACTTGCGCCAAGAAAATTCAAGTCGCGGTGGAGGAGGACTTTGGCGTTGTATTCGACGATCAATGGATCAAACAAGACCTTGATTTCATTCCGACCGAACTCCTTAGCATCTTCTACTCGGGTTTCAATTTTTTTCCATCGTCTCCTTATGACCTTCCTCTCATGCCTCCTCTTTAAGGGCTTCTATTTTTGCAAATTTCTCATCAAGTTTAATTTTAAGTCTCCTTGCTTCGATAGCCTCTCCGCAGTACCTTTGTGATTCTTCCTAAGCCTCGATTTTCTCTTCCTTTTTTTCATGAGAAGCTCCTCGAGTTCCTTGAAGTGGTGGGAAAAGACATCTTTTTCCTTTCGCAAGGAATCTTTTACCAGAGCGAGTGCCCTACTACAATTATGGACATTATTGAGTTCTTTTTTATGGGAAGCTTCTAAATGGCTCACTACCTTCGGCGTTTCCTTGGCACTTTTCTTTGCCTCAACAAGTTTTGTTGTCAATTCCTATAGTTCGGCATATTGGTGTTTGTTTGTGTCTTTACCATGCTTCTAGCTTGAGATGATATATTTGATATTATCATTCGATTGACACTTTAGAGATTTTTGAAATGATTCAAGCTGCACGAACACATCATTAACACATGCGAGAAAACTTGCTTTGGCATGCCTTAGGATCATATGTATCGTAAGAAGGAATTTAAGCCCATCGAAACAAATTTTCGAAAAAGTAGCATTAAGCTCGGCTAATTTCTCTGCTATAAAAGTGTCAGAAGTAGCACCCAGCAAGAATGGATCGAAGGCAGCAATTGCATGCTTGTTAGATCTAGGTCCTGAGATTTCTTAGAGCTTGAAGAACCAGAGTGTTGCTCATGTGATGCGGCAATTTGAGGGTCATAGAAGGGAGGGTGGTCTCCACTATAAACATGAAAATTAGGCTGATCTCCCAGGCGAGATGTCTGAGATTGGGACTTGTGCTTGGAAGAGATGGATTCCCTTGAATGATAGCTTTTTTCCCATCCATCATCTTTCTCCCTTTGCCTGCTAGAATCTAAGTCGCGGCTAGATCGGTAATGCATTGAAGAACCTCTTAAGAGATCGAAGGCCCGGGACTGAGTCATTGCACCTGCAAAGACCAAATGAGAACATATAAGTAACTATTGTGCAAAGGATTAATAAAGAGTGTGTAGTGAAGTGAAAGTGGTCGTGAGTGTCCTAGTGTTCCACCCCTGACAGACCGGTGGTTGTATCCTTGCTTATGGACATTCTCCCTCCTTTATCAGTAGAATGAATGCCTTCACCGCTCCTAGTAGGAGAATTGAGCCCTTCGATATTGACATTTGGAAAGTCATAGGTCATTATTGTTTGATGGTGGAAATTCTATTGAGTTAGAAAACCGTCGATAAATTTGGAATTAAATTTATACCGCAAGCGCACGTCGTACACTTGTACTACGTGACGAATACGAATCGATCCTGTGACGGCCCGGAATTTTCGAGCATTTAAAACCGGAATATTTGATTGATTTTAAATATTCAATAGAGCAATCTTAACTTGAATTACGAATATCACAATTTATTTAGTAATTGAATTATTAGATTAAATAATTTGAAGTTGGGAAAAGTTATTGAATTTAAAATTTTAAGCCGATTAAAAATAATTAGAAGACTTATAAAATTTATGTTGATAATGTTGAAGATAATAGGAATTTTAAACTTTAATTTAATAGTGATTTGTTTAGTTTTAAAACTTTATAGTTTAAAATAGAAATTCAAAATAGCCTTCCGAGGCATAGTCTCGGAATTCGATAAAATCAGTTCCATTGGATCCGTCATATTGTATTATTAGCGGATTTCAAATTTCGTTTTGATCGGAATTAGTGTGTGAGTATACGAAATATTAACGTGCTAGGGATTTAATTGATAATAACCTAATAAAATTTAATTTAATTAATTAGGCTTCCTCTATACGCCATCCTTATCCATTCCTCAGCACGCTTCTCTTATCTTCCAGCATACACCATCGTTCATCACTTTTTATCAAAACCCTTCTTCCTTAAAAAAAAATAGTTCGTTTATTAATTAATGGCCGAAGCCTAGACTTCTCAATTAAAAATCGAGATAGCCGCACTTCCCTCCCTCCTCTCGTTCATTTCCTCTTCTAATCGATTTAAAAAACAAAAGGGATCGAGCGAATCCAATTGTTCGATGGGATAAGGGGGAAACTCGACTTTGAATCGCGGTTTTAGGGCTTGGATGTCGCGAGTCAACTCGCGATTTGAGTCGTGTCTTCGTCTGGGTTGGAGGGGTTTGGTCGCTGGAAGAGGCGACGAGGCAGTTGACCACTTGAGATGGAGGCTGCGACGCAGTGGGATGAGCTCGGCAAAGCAGGATGGTCGGTAGGGTTTTGGAATCGCGTCTTTGAGCTGGGTTCGTAGATTTGGGAGCCAACGGTCGCTCGTGCAATTGGGGATGCGTCGTTGTGTCAGAGAGAGGGAGGGCAACAGTCGCGATTCTCGAACGACGTGATGTTGGTAATGGGGTTGACAGTGGATGGCTCGAGTTCACTGTGAGGTATAGTTTAAATTTTTTTGTTTTAATCAAAATTGATTTATATGTATATATTTGTATGTACTCAATACAGAGAAAAAAAAGAGATTTACAGTAAAATTAATTTTGATTTGTAATAATAATTATCATTTTGTTTCACCGGAAAGAAATTAATTTAGCAGATAGAGTTCGATAATAAATTTTGGTTACTAAAATTAATCATTAAAGAGAAAATAATATATTTAGGATGATTAATTAATTTAAGTTACCAAAAATATTTGTTATAGGAAAATTAGTTTAAGATTAAATTATTAGTTAACCCAAATTAATAATGGTAATTAATTAGTTTGATTATTTAAAAATATTAATGAATCGTATAACTGTTATACAAGGTTTTAAATCACGGAAGCAAGCCAGTTGGGAAATAGACTGCAAATCTTAGGCCAAAGGTGAGTTAATCTCACTCAGTTGAAATTTAAATTTAAATGATTAAATTTAAATAATGGTTTCAATGGTTGAATTGGTTGTTGTGTTATATAGTAGTATATACTACACCTTGAAATGATTGATTCCCCTCATTTTATAGTGAAAATATTTATATTTTGCTAACGTCTGTGGATGCAGGGAAAAGCAGGTTGGAGGGATCCAACTGGATCCCTCAACATTTATTTAAAATATTTAAATTACCCTGTTACGATGATTTGATATTTTATGATGGATTATGTGAAATATGGAATGCTATGGTTTGATTGGATAATTGGGTATAATGAATTTCCAGGAAAATATATAACTTGGGTGTTGGAAAGAAAAATAAGGGAAGTAAAATTTCAAGTAAAATAAATATAGGGAAAGTTGAATAAATTTAAGAATGAATTGGAAAGAAATAATCTGATTTAAATTTATATAAATAAACTGTGAGTATAGAAAGGAAAATTTGAATAAATAGGAAGCTAAAGAAATTTTAAAATTCAGTGTTATTCTTTAAAAGAACAAAACATTTATTTACAAGTTAAGATTTAAACTAGTGAAGGATAAGACGAAATTGGGGGAAATCTGGAATTTGTATATTTCAGTTAAAAATTTTAGAATCAAATGAAGAATAATAATAATAACAATAATTAAGTCCATACTTAATTAATTTTGAAATGAATTAAGTAAAGAATTATTTCAAATGGGATAAATTTGAAATCAATTTGGAAAAAATGATTTAAGTGATTTAAGTTGGATCTTCTTCCTGGATAACCAAGTACGTTTTCAAAGTAAGTTTTTAAATATAAGTTAAAAGTTTTAAAATTGATTTAAAAAGCAAGTTTTGGAAAATTTCCTACTTCTAATATTTAAATTCTAAAGTAAGTATTTTCTCTTAATTTATTATATTAGTAATTGTTTAAAGAATGACTTAATATTATGTCTTTAAAAGTATAAATCTAGTTTTATATTTATTAAGTAACCTTATTTTTAAATATTCATATAGTATGGTATTTCAAATAAAATATTGATTTAGTTTTAACTTAAATGTTTTAAAGTATTTTTCAAAGTAAAGTGTTTTAAATTATTTTAGAAATCTAGTTTTGTGCTTGGTGATTTCAGGGGAGATAGAAAATATTTGGGAAAGTTGATTCTGGAAAGAAATGGTTTAGAAACTGTTTTTTTAAAAGGATTGAAAATAGAAATATATCTTGTGAAGATATTTTTGAGGTTAATAAATAATTTGGAAAAAAAATATTTATTGTGTGAGGGATGTTGTGAATATTAATTGATAGTTAAATAACCGACTATCAATATTGGACAATGCGTTGATCGTTTCGAAGAGACCGGGATCGAGATTTATTTCTCGAAAACCACTTCGATCCGGTTTGTACGTTTCGTGTAAACGATTTTGGATGCGAAGATGGAGCAGTGAAGTGCAAGGGCTAGTCGCTACTAATCCTGAGGATATTTCCAAAATGGATGTAGTAGGAATAGTGCCTTCGGTTCCGTTCGAACCCAGGACGGACTTGTATGGATGAATGCTTGCGAAACATCGTCAGGTGGACGATGGGCATTCTAAGTGAAAACGTTCTAAAGGTAACACTTAGCCTCAATCCTCATCAACCGGGAATGACTGAAAATCAGGGGATATGCAGCAAGGTTAGGTGGGTCATGCCCAAGCAGGACAAGATAATTCCCCTGTCTAAATGTCCCTTATATATTTCGGCTTAGTGGGTGGTTGGTCGCGCCAACCACGGGGTTTATCTTGTTCGGGACTGTTCAGTAAGGAATGGTTCCGGCCTTGTGTTGCAGGGGATGAAGGGAGTAATCCTCGGTACGGTGATCTAGGCCCCGTACTGTGACAGGTGGTACCCCAGTGCCTAGTCATTAGTTGGAAATCCATTCTCCCTACGAGCCTTATACGAGTTTTGTTTGTATTACCCACTTTGTGGCTAGTAGCTGGAATTTAATGAATGTAACAATTTCGGCTATTTTCTAAGTATTTGTATATAGACCCTATTATAATATCAGAGGATTTCTATAAAAATTGTTTTAGCTATCGTAAGGTAAAAACCCGACATGTTTATTTGTGGCGTGGTCTTACGAGATGCTTTTGTTTTCAAAGGATTTTTGAAACTTTAATAATCAATTGGGTGTGATTTTCTCACGCTGGTATTCCAGACTGACTCGGGGTATTATTTAACTGTAATGCTCGGGTCAGACCGAGTATTATAGGATACAGGATATGATGCTATGGAGCTCAGGAGACGAGCTGGATGACGATACGTATTCTCGTACTTGTATGTATATATTTCCGCTGTGTCAAGTTGTTGTGTACCCATTGTATGTTATTGATGTGAGCTGTGACTGATGTACTCTGATGATGTAATATATGTAAACTGATATATTTGATTTTGAGTAAAGATTATTTATACTCTATTATATTTTATTCCGCTGCGATGGTTAGATTCTGATGTTGATTTTGTTTTCTCTTCTTCTACCTCTTCTTCTTAAACCCAAATGATTCGTATTTCTGTGCAACTTTAGTTGATTGTTGTAGAATAGCGTTGACTCAAGGGGTACGGATTTGCGGGTCGTTACACTTGGTATCAGAGCATAGGTTGGTGATAACCTTGGCTCTGGTGGGAATTAATCATAAAATAGAGTCTATAGTTCTCTAGAATGAGTTTGAGCGTATTAATAAATATGAGCGCGTATTTGTTAGTGAATATAAATTGTTTTAATATTTGTTTTAATATTGTGTTGATCGGTTTATTAAGTGGCATAGAACCTTCGTCGGCACAGTCTGGACAACTGTATCGAAAGGGTTTCTAAACACTTGAATAGAACAATCGACACGGTATTGTTTTAAATATGGGTGAATGAAATAATTTTACCCAAAAATATATTTTGATATAAAGAAAGTTTTTGCTAAACTATATAGCTATTATATGGTTGCTTGGATGTTAGAGTTAGAAATGATAATATTAAAATATTATCATTGTTAAGTGAAATATTTATTTAGAAATTGTAAATATAATCAAAGATTGAGAAGATAAATCCAATTATGAAATGAAATTTATAAATATGAATTGTAAATGTAATTTATAAATTAAATTAAAATAAAATGGGAATTTGTATAAGCATAAACTATGCAAATGCATTTTTAGTTAAAATTTGAATTAAAATAGAATTTGAAAACTTTAAAACCCCAGAGATTTTGGAAGTATTTTGGAGGTAAATAGTATTATTGTTGTTTTGGGTTATTTCTCAAAGGAAATTTGTTTAAAAATGGATTTTGGAAGGGAGATAGCATTAAATTCACTTCAGTCACTGGAAAATAACTTCGGTGATGACTGCAGCATCATCGATGTTCATTTTCGAGTTCCTAAGTGATGAAGTGCTACCAAATTGATTTGTTCAGGAAAACCTATTTATTTTTGAAAATCTCAAAGGAAATTTGTTGGGAATAAAACCAGGATTGGTTTAATTACTGAGAAATATGATTTGAGATGTTGGAGATTTCAAAACAATTTGAAACCAAAGCTGGGTGTTTTAAAATCCGAATAAGATAAGTTGTAAGCTTATAAATGGAAATGATTTGTAAATCAGGAAGAAATTTAAGCTTTGGATAATGGAATATAAATCTAAAGTGAAAAGTTAAAATGAAATTAACTTGGATTGGAGAACAAAATTTAACTGGATTAAAATAAATTGAATAAGCTGAAAATAATATCCAATTATATTCAAATTAAGTTGGAATCGAATTGAGTTGAATAAATCAGAGTTAAAATAAAATTGAATTGGAAAATGAAAAGAAAATCCAAACTTGAATTATAAACTAAATTGAACTCAGAAAATTTAATGGAGTGATATTTGGAGTTAAAATTCAAGTATTGGATTATAAATAAAGGAAGAACAAATTTGTTAATAAATTAGTTAATGAAATTGAATTGTGAGTATATGATGAGGTTTGAAAATAAAACTCAAGTTATAATTAAATTCGACTTACATTGTCGATGAAGAAAATATAATTGAAAGTGGCCTTGCAATTAATTAATTGATTTGTGAACCAAATTGCAATGTAAGTTAATAAATTGGATGGTAAATTAAAATGTGAATGGTGAAATCAGAACTTGATTCATTAATTAAAATTTAACTTGAAGTGTTATCTAATTAAATATAATTGGGAATGTATTGAAAAAAAATGGAAATGGATTTAAAATAGTAATGGTATAAATTGCAAATAAAATCTAAATCGGTGGAAATAAGTTGGAAATGGCTTTGTGATAAATTGAATGAGTTGAATCTGGGAAGTTAAATTCTATGATAACCAATCAAATGAAATTGCAAATTTAAAATGAGACTGGATTGAAATAGAATCAAGTTAAATTGAAAGGAGAAATTGTTTGCAAAATGAAAATGAGCTTAAGTATAAAATTTGAATAAATTGAAGGAAATTGACTTAAGCTAAATGAATGAAGGAGAGTTGAATTGAATTCAACTTAAAAAAAGTTAAATAATATTGGATTGGTTTTAAATCAAGTGAAAATAAATTTTTAAATCGAAATAAAATTCAATGAGTTATAAATAATATTAATGGAATGAAATTCTAGAATAAATAATTGTAAACCATTGGAAATCATTAAGGAATTGAAATAACTTGAGACAATAAGGAAAATAGAATGTTTCGAGTTTATTAGAATGGTTTAAGTAAATGTGGATAAACTAACTATATTGAATAAATAAATGGATGGAATAAATAAATGTAGTTTAAATAAGTTGAGAAATGGTTATTGAATGATATAGCTTGGTTTGTTTTCGAGCTAAATAAAATAGTTCGGATTAAACAAATATGGAATGGAATGTAAATATATGGATTGTGAATAAAGTGAAAATGGAATAAAGTTAAGTATAAACTGAGTTGAAATCAATTTAAATTGGTTATAAACATAAATACTTATTTATTCACATAAATCTCGTCGAATTGCATAAAATAAATTGTCGTTGGATGTAAATGGAAGTAATTTAAATTCTATGTGCTGATAAGGGTAAAATAAATTGAGTTTGAGAGAAATTGAATTAAATATGAGTTCAGTTTGCTTAAAAATAAATTAAATGTAAATTTGTGAATTGTTAACCATTCGGATTAAGTGAAGCGATATGTGGTTGGTTGTAAGCAATTAAAATTAATGTTGCAATATTTAAATTGCTTATAAAAAGTGTTTAATGGGCATTTCTTTTAGAACTCTTTGGGTATGAAAGAAATGCAATGAGAGTTTGTGAATAAATTAAAAATGGGATGGAATCAAGTATAAATTGAGTGGGAATCAATTTAAATGGTTATAAAGCTTAAGTAATTATTTATTCATACTAATATTGTCGAATTACATAAGGAAATGGATCGTTGATGCAAACGAGATTGGATAAAATTCTATGAATTATTAGAAGTGAAATAAATTGATTTTGGAATCAATTGGAATGAATGTGAGGTTGTTTTGCTTAAAATGAATTAAATATGAGAGTATAAGTTGTAAATCACTTCAACTAAATGGAATGGTTTGAGAATTGATTATACGCAATTGTAATAAGTGTTGGAACCTTTTATATGCTTATGGAAATTGATTAACGTGCATTTTATGTGAAATTTATATGTTTATGCCCGTATATCACATGCATTGTTTCATAATCGATGTTTTAGCAATTTAAATTTAAGTGTAATGCTATAAACCTTATATATATAGTAGCTACAGGTTTAAATTGAGTAAGTACAGGTACCTGGAAGTCGTGTGGCTGGATTTGGTTATGCTATTTGCTAAAATAATAAGCCGCTTGCTTAAAATGCTAAATACGGTATGCCAACGCAATAAAAATAGGAAATATGAATTGTTTTTTATTTTTCCGACCGTGTGGGTCGATGTATATATATTTATCTCTTTTGTCAAATTGCAAAAGCTCCTCCGTACAAAGGGGACTCTGCCAAAGTTTTCCAGAAATTTTGGGAGTTAGAAATTTTTTGAAAATTTCGAAAAATTTTGTTAACGACAAAGCGATTTCAAACTAGAAAATTGAAATGAGTTGGTGAATGAAACTAATTAAAATAATGACATGAATTAGCTATAAATGAAAAATAAAATTTAAAGTTAGAATTGAAAATAAATTGAATTCGTATGGAAATGAAAGAATCAATGTGAATAAAAATGGGTATAAACTAAGTGATAGGATGAAAATAAATATAAGAAACACATAAATGCTTATACTAGCTTAAGTAAGGAATGAGACATTCTCAATTGCAATTTGATATGTCAAATATAATCTAAGTAAGTATTTGAGTTAATGGATATTGACATCTGTAGGTGAGTCGATAAAATGTTTTGGGATTTTGTGATTGGATATTAGTATTAAGCAGGATATGCAGGTAATCTAAAGGAAAAATAGAATTGGATTGATTTCAAGAGATAAATATGAAATGCTCGACAAAAAGGTATGTATTTACAATTTGGTATGAAATTGATTGGGATTTTGGATTGAGCCACTTGGCCTTTTGTTTTCTTCTTAGATTTGGGAGGCCGTAGAGCCATTTTGTAGTTGTACCGAGCTAGCCGCGCAAAGGAGACGCTGACGAAATTTTTCGGGAATTTAGGGAGTTAGAAAAAATTTTAGAAAATTTTGAAAATTCGAAATTTGGTTTTAAATTGAAACTTGAATGGTTAAACAAATGGAATAGTCAGAAACTAGGGAAAGGTTTGGAAAGTTAATAAGAGTGATAATGGATTTTATAAAAAAAAAAAAGAGATAGCTGGTAAGATGTTGAATTGTTAGACACTGTTGGTTTTGGAGAGAAAGGTAGATGGGTTTTGGACCATTCTTCCTAGTTAGTAATTTCGGGGACGAAATTCTTTTAAGGGGGAAGGAATGTGACGGCCCGGAATTTTTGAGCATTTAAAACCCGAATATTTGATTGATTTTAAATATTCAATAGAGAAATCTTAACTTGAATTACGAATATCACAATTTATTTGGTAATTGAATTATTAGTTTAAATAATTTGAATTGGGAAAAATTATTGAATTTAAAATTTTAAGCCGATTGAAAATAATTAGAAGACTTATAAAATTTATATTGATAATGTTGAAGATAATAGGAATTTTAAACTTTAATTTAATAGTGATTTGTTCAGTTTTAAAACTTTATAGTTTAAAATAGAAATTCAAAATAGCCTTCCGAGGCATAGTCTCGGAATTCGATGAAATCAGTTCCATTGGATCCGTCATATTGTATTATTAGCGGATTTCAAATTTCGTTTTGATCGGAATTAGCGTGTGAGTATACGAAATATTAACGTGCTAGGGATTTAATTGATAATAACGTAATAAAATTTAATTTAATTAATTAGGCTTCCTCTATACGCCATCCTTATCCATTCCTCAGCACACTTCTCTTATCTTCCAGCATACACCATCGTTCATCACTTTTTATCAAAACCCTTCTTCCTTAAAAAAAAATAGTTCGTTTATTAATTAATGGCCGAAGCCCAGACTTCTCAATTAAAAATCGAGATAGCCGCACTTCCCTCCCTCCTCTCGTTCATTTCCTCTTCTAATCGATTTAAAAAAAACAAAAGGGATCGAGCGAATCCAATTGTTCGATGGGATAAGGGGGAAACTCGACTTCGAATCGCGGTTTTAGGGCTTGGATGTCGCGAGTCAACTCGCGATTTGAGTCGCGTCTTCGTCTGGGTTGGAGGGGTTTGGTCGCTAGAAGAGGCGACGAGGCAGTTGACTACTTGAGATGGAGGCTGCGACGCAGTGGGATGAGCTCGGCAAAGCACGATGGTCGGTAGGGTTTTGGAATCGCGTCTTTGAGCTGGGTTCGTAGATTTGGGAGCCAACGGTCGCTCGTGCAATTAGGGGTGCGTCGTTGTGTCAGAGAGAGGAAGGGCAACAGTCGCGATTCTCGAATGACGTGATGTCGGTAATGGGGTTGACAGTGGATGGCTCGAGTTCACTGTGAGGTATAATTTAATTTTTTTTGTTTTAATCAAAATTGATTTATATGTATATATTTGTATGTACTCAGTACAGAGAAAAAAAAAAGATTTACAGTAAAATTAATTTTGATTTGTCATAATAATTATCATTTTGTTTTACCGGAAAGAAATTAATTTAGCAGATAGAGTTCGATAATAAATTTTGGTTACTAAAATTAATCATTAAAGAGAAAATAATATATTTAGGATGATTAATTAATTTAAGTTACCAAAAATATTTGTTATAGGAAAATTAGTTTAAGATTAAATTATTAGTTAACCCAAATTAATAATGGTAATTAATTAGTTTGATTATTTAAAAATATTAATGAATCGTATAACTGTTATACAAGGTTTTAAATCATGGAAGCAAGCCAGTTGGGAAATAGACTGCAAATCTTAGGCCAAAGGTGAGTTAATCTCACTCAGTTGAAATTTAAATTTAAATGATTAAATTTAAATAATGGTTGAATTGGTTGTTGTTTTATATAGTAGTATATACTACACCTTGAAATGATTGATTCCCCTCATTTTATAGTGAAAATATTTATATTTTGCTAACGTCTGTGGATGCAGGGAAAAGCAGGTTGGAGGGATCCAACTGGATCCCTCAACATTAATTTAAAATATTTAAATTACCCTGTTACGATGATTTGATATTTTATGACGGTTTATGTGAAATATGGAATGCTATGCTTTGATTGGATAATTTGGTATAATGAATTTCCAGGAAAATATATAACTTGGGTGTTGGAAAGAAAAATAAGGGAAGTAAAATTTCAAGTAAAATAAATGTAGGGAAAGTTGAATAAATTTAAGAATGGATTGGAAAGAAATAATCTGATTTAAATTTATATAAATAAACTGTGAGTATAGAAAGGAAAATTTGAATAAATAGGAAGTTAATGAAATTTTAAAATTCAGTGTTATTCTTTAAAAGAACAAAACATTTATTTACAAGTTAAGATTTAAACTAGTGAAGGATAAGAAGAAATTGGGGGAAATCTGGAATTTGTATATTTCAGTTAAAAATTTTAGAATCAAATGAAGAATAATAATAACAACAATAATTAAGTCCATACTAATGAATTTTGAAATGAATTAAGTAAAGAATTATTTCAAATGGGATAAATTTGAAATCAATTTGGAAAATTTGATTTAAGTGATATAAGTTGGATCTTCTTCCTGGATAACCAAGTACGTTTTCAAAGTAAGTTTTTAAATATAAGTTAAAAGTTTTAAAATTGATTTAAAAAGCAAGTTTTGGAAAATTTCCTACTTCTAGTATTTAAATTCTAAAGTGAGTATTTTCTCTTAATTTATTATATTAGTAATTGTTTAAAGAATGACTTAATATTATGTCTTTAAAAGTATAAATCTAGTTTTATATTTATTAAGTAACCTTATTTTTAAATATTCATATAGTATGGTATTTCAAATAAAATATTGATGTAGTTTTAACTTAAATGTTTTAAAGTATTTTTCAAAGTAAAGTGTTTTAAATTATTTTAGAAATCTAGTTTTGTGCTTGGTGATTTCGGGGGAGATAGAAAATATTTGGTAAAGTTGATTCTGGTAAGAAATGGTTTAGAAACTGTTTTTTTTAAAAGGATTGAAAATAGAAATATATCTTGTGAAGATATTTTTGAGGTTAATAAATAATTTGGAAAAAAAAATTATTTATTGTGTGAGGATGTTGTGAATATTAATTGATAGTTAAATAACCGACTATCAATATTGGACAATGCGTTGATCGTTTCGAAGAGATCGGGATCGAGATTTATTTCTCGAAAACCACTTCGATCCGGTTTGTACGTTTCGTGTAAACGATTTTGGATGCGAAGATGGAGCAGTGAAGTGCAAGGGCTAGTCGCTACTAATCTTGAGGATATTTTCAAAATGGATGTAGTAGGAATAGTGCCTTCCGTTCCGTTCGAACCCGGGACGGACTTGTATGGATGAATGCTTGCGAAACATCGTCAGGTGGACGATGGGCATTCTAAGTGAAAACGTTCTAAAGGTAACACTTAGCCTCAAGCCTCATCAACCGGGAATGACTGAAAATTAGGGGATATGCAGCAAGGTTAGGTGGGTCATTCCCAAGCAGGACAAGATAATTCCCCTGTCTAGATGTCTCTTATATATTTCGGCTTAGTGGGTGGTTGGTCGCGCCAACCACGGGGTTTATCTTGTTCGGGGCTGTTCAGTTAGGAATGGTTCTGGCCTTGTGTTGCAGGGGATGAAGGGAGTAATCCTCGGTACGGTGATCTAGGCCCCGTACTGTGACAGGTGGTACCCCAGTGCCTAGTCATTAGTTGGAAATCCATTCTCCCTACGAGCCTTATACGAGTTTTGTTTGTATTACCCACTTTGTGGCTAGTAGCTGGAATTTAATGAATGTAACAATTTCGGCTATTTTCTAAGTATTTGTATATAGACCCTATTATAATATCAGAGGATTTCTATAAAAATTGTTTTAGCTATCGTAAGGTAAAAACCCGACATGTTTATTTGTGGCGTGGTCTTACGAGATGCTTTTGTTTTCAAAGGATTTTTGAAACTTTAATAATCAATTAGGTGTGATTTTCTCACGCTGGTATTCCAGACTGACTCGGGTATTATTTAACTGTAATGCTTGGGTCAGACCGAGTATTATAGGATACAGGATATGATGCTGTGGAGCTCAGGAGACGAGCTGGATGACGTTACGTATTCTCGTACTTGTATGTATATATTTCCGCTGTGTCGAGTTGTTGTGTACCCATTGTATGTTATTGATGTGAGTTGTGACTGATGTACTCTGATGATGTAATATATGTAAACTTATATTTGATTTTGAGTAAAGATTATTTATTCTCTATTATATTTTATTCCGCTGCGATGGTTAGATTCTGATGTTGATTTTGTTTTCTCTTCTTCTACCTCTTCTTCTTAAACCCAAATGGTTCGTATTTCTGTGCAACTTGAGTTGATTGTTGTAGAATAGCGTTGACTCAAGGGGTACGGATTTGCGGGTCGTTACAGATCCGTAAGGAATTGTTTAATTTTAAAATCAATTCAATCAAATTAAACCAAAGTCTATGGATTGTTAACTAACTAAAAGAAAGTAAAAACAAGTTAAAACAAAGGAGAATAAAAATATGAGATTAAAGAGCAATTTAGAGAATAAATCCACTCTCTAGATCATGTGGCTCAACACATATGAAATCATGATCTCTCTTTTGTGGCATTAGTGCTTTAATTGATGTGTTTGTCATAAGTATGGCATATTTGTGCTATTGATTAGCCACATAAGCCATCAAACTATAACACACCTCTTAAACCACTTACCAACTTTCATTAAACTTGACAATGAAAATGAAAGTGAAATCTATTTTAAGTTTGGCCTATCAACCATTGATTAGAAATAGAGACCATCAAATTTGAATTTCAACTGACTTTCTTTTGCCATAATCATATGAAGAGGCAATTAGTGTTAGTGATTATTTAAGCATAGCCTATTTGGTGTCAACAATATAGGCTATCAAATTCAAAGCAAAAACAACTAGTAAACCATTTCTATCATCATCATTAAGCACAAAACGAGAGCATGAATAAACAAATAGTTTAAGCTACATAATTAGAGAGCTTCATTACCCCTAAAGTGAAGGGGTTTAGCCTCTCATATATATCATTTGATTAACAAATGTAGCTAATAACATGAAAGCAAAATGAAAGAAAAATGAAAGCTAATGGAAAAGAGAACTAATTAACAAGAATTAACACTAATCTAATTTGCATGAAAGTAAACACTACAAGAAATTTGATTTTTAGTAGCGCTCAAAAAACGCTACAAAAAGTTTGGTGGCGTTTTGATAAACACCGCTAGAAAATATGCGACTAAAAATCCATGATTTTTTGTTGCATTTATTTTAACGCCACTATAAATGAATTTTTGGCATCGTTTTTTAAACGTTACTAAAGACCTTTTTTACAGCATTTAAGAAACGCCACCGAAAAGGTGTCGTTTACTATCTAATTTTTTTGTTGCACTTATTATTATTTTTTGCAGCGTTTTTTAAACGCCACGGAAATTATCTGAGTGACTATAATTGCTGATTCTGTAGCGCTTTTTAAACACTACAAAATATTTTTGGTGCCGTTTTTTCTCCGCCACCGTATGTTTCGATTTTATTGCCTGCTGTTGCACGATTACATCTGATTTCGGCTCCAATTCAAGTACTTTAAAACTTATACAATAACGTAATATATAAACATGTACACATTCAAAAATAACACATTCAATGAACCACAATAACACAAACAAAAGCAATTACATATCCACCGCTATATCATAACATTAGTGTCAAGACAAAAGGTTAACCATACGTTTACACAACCAAGCTACCATAGATAGTTTCATGATATGTTCAACATATCCATGCAGCTAAAGTAGTGCTGCTACCATACATACTAGTTTCATAATAATTTCATAACAGTTTTAATCAACCTAACTACATACATGTGCTGCTACCATACCAAAAACCAGTGCCGCTGCTTGAATTCTTTACAAACGTTTATCTACCTATAAACAATAATAATCATGTTACTAAATATTTGTGAGGTGAAGGTATCAAAAATAAAAAATGGACAAATATAGAAGTCCTTAGACTATAATACTTCAAACAAATATGCCTCTGCGTATTAACCACTGATGTGTGCACATTGTAATCGTCCAACAACTTTTACATCATGTTTGTGAAGTCAGTGCACTAGACATTCCATACGACAACCATCCTCTTCAACCATGCACTCCATTCAAAACACCAATTCAATCACTTTCTAGCTCTACACCAATATTTATTGAGTAATATAACTAATTTTTATAGTCGATTATCTAGGAATATTATCAGGGTGTTAGAATCAAAGTTTGAAAACATTTATGATGAACAAGTTATATACCTTTCAGTTTGTTTTCAGAATGACTGGTGATGGTGGTATCATCTTTGCTTGGGGACATTTTACTAAAGGTGAGTGATACCGTATCGTCCATTGAGATTGCTTAGTTTGCTATAATAATACCTGTTATTTTACAGGAATAAAAAATTATGATTACATGGAGAAACCAATGAAAATGAAAATACAAAATGGTTTCTTGGGACCAATTTATTCACATCTGCTGCAGTGATATCTCTCCATGGAGTTAATGCATCAACCCTCTGTGGCATTTTAAGTGAACATAGACTTATGGGTAACATTTTTTAGGAAGCTAAGGAACTAGTTATTAACCTACTTCTGTGTTCACTACAATCATATTTCAAATAATTCAGCAATTACCAAATATGGCACAGATATCTTCCCTCCATCTGTAGACTCTTAACCATGTTTTGTGCCTTCGAGCTATCCGATGATCCCTAATGAAATTCAAGTTTGACACAGGAGTGGTCGACACTAGTAGGTAAAAAGAAAAACTTTTTTCAACTTGTTTTCTTCTTTTTCTAACAAAGTTTTAGCGATAACAAGCATATAAATCAAGAAAAAAAATGTTAGGTACATGTTCCTGAGCTATAGTATGAAGAGTTCTGTTGACATCCCTAGCCATTCGTTTAGCATCACCACATACATAAATGCATCCATCATTTGAAATTATATCCCTCAGCTCTGAAGCCTGTTTGTTATTTGGTATGTTCAGACAAAATTTTTTCTGAAATGTGTCAAAATATAATTCAGTAACATACCTTTTGAGCCATCTTATGTTGCACATTCAGACAGTTTATATTATTGGATCATTTTCTAGCTACAAAGATGATATATAGAGAATATTATAAAGCTCAATTTGAAAATATGCACATGTATACTCAACTATCAATTAGATAGCTATATACCTGGTTCAACATATTCAGCTGTTTTAGAAGTACTTTCCTTTAAATGTTTTGTGACCAGTTGCTTGAAGACAATCAATCGGGTTTTTAAGTGAATATTGTAGTAGAACCTGGAATGAAAACCCAATAAATTAATCATTATTGAGGAATGTATAATTAATCGAACTTTGTCTTATTCGAACATTACATTCATCAATTTTGACGGCTCTATACATCCAGTCCATGCATGCATTTGCTGCCCGGTTATGGGATCGATGATAAGAACAGTAGGGAACGAGGACACAAGATAGTATGTGCAAATCTTCTTGCTCTCATACTCGTGGTTATATATCTGCAAATGAATGAGAACATGGATTGAATAAGACATTAAGCAAGCATTTGTGAGTACAATTATATGTAACACAAAAAACAACATAGGCCATTTTTAAACAATGTCATCAAATATTTTTCTTTTCACAAGCGCATCAAAACCAGCGATGCAATATATTATATATTTATGTTTTTGATGTGAACATTGATCCAGAAGATTAGATATGGAATGTCGAAATACGATAATTGTGGATGAACATAAAACTGGAGATATGTTATCACATCTACAAAAATTAACGGATTTTTGATAAAAATATGACATTAAAAATGAATCACATCAAGAACCACTGCATTACGTCAAGAACCACTGCTAAGTAACAAGCGGTATTATAATATTTACTATGTTTCCAACGTCATGTATTCAAAACGTTAAACAATCATCACTTCTTCATACTTCCACCACAACCAAGTTCTCAAACTCCATCGTCCTATACAACAAAACTGCAAACAGACCAACTACTGTCATCAAAATCCACTTCTGGTGCCTCAACACTATTTGCAAACAAATTGCAGTGCACAGTGATCTCCACTGACATCACCCCAGCCAATCTCCATAACCATCAAATTGTCATCAACACTGCCTATAACAACCAAACACAGTTCACCCTCTAACAAACAATTCACCACTCTACTACCTGCCTTGTCACAAACCTCACATAGACATTGTCCAGTCCACCACTTCTTCGTCCAAGCCTGCCACTTCATACATACTCCACCGACATCTATCCAAAATTCACTACCTAAAAAAAATCCTCTGCCTTCAAAAAATCACTGTCACAGTTCCGGACCCCATCATCTTACCATCCTCCAACAACCGCCAGTACTCACTGCACACTCAACCACTATCTCCATTAACTTTTGCCAAGCCTTCATCATCCTATCACTTACAACCATATCATCAAGTTATTGCCACCCATCATCACTGTCCTCACTACTTTATTTATCAATTCCATAGCAATTCCCCTATTTCATTTATCATCTCTGTCTTAGCTACTTACTGCAACACTCACCCAATAAAATCAACATTCATATACCATAAACCATACTTCGGATATCTACAAGCAATCACAACTTACCTCTGCATATCAACTGCAAGCATTTCTTCATAGCAGCACATTCAACTAATCACTGCACTGCCTCAAATCGTTCACAACCATAACAATTTCTGAAACCACCTCTCTTCAAGCCCAACCATTTGCCTATAGTTCATACATTAGTCTGCATCTCACAACATTCTTCTAACCACCTCTTCTGATCATCACAACTGCACTGCCCAGTCCTCGAATCAACAACCACCTCACTGCTACTGATCAATCCACCCCACAATCAACTTCAAAAACTCCATCCAACAACACAATCTCAACTGCCTATTGCAATTCACCATTTTGAGAAAAGGTTTGTCTTTTTTTAAAAAAGAAAAGAAAAAAAATAGAAAAACACATGGCTCTAATGCTTGAAAAATGTTTCACTAGTTCATCAATTCTGGGATTGGAACTGTTTAGTAAATAAATAGATAATTTGACATAAAATAAAATAATGAAGACATAAATAGCTAAAATAAACCTGAATACTTTAGTTATAACACTGCGCAAAAACAATTTCCATGTAAACCAATTTGTGACATGTTTGACATAGTTGTGACGTGTTATCAAATTAAGTTACCTTGATGATCCCATATGTGACATGTTTGACACAATTGTGCTCCTCTAACCGTCTTCTCTTCAGCCATCTTATTTGATTCAGGATATACATGAACAAATGCCCAATTTCTCCCTCTTCTTGCTTTGTTTATTTCATTTAATGCCTTTTCATATTTATAGTCACCAGGAAATAGCCGATTACTCCATAATACAAGCGGAAGAGAATCCCCTGCAACAATAAACTTCTTAGTTTTATTTCTTATCAAATAAATAAATGATAATACAAATACACAGAAACCTATTAGATATAAATAATGAATGGATTCAGATCGAAGGAGACTGCTTGAGCCTTTGCCTGCTTTCATGCTTTGTAAAATCAGAAAAGCCTATTTTGTTGTTACCAAATCATTGTCATGCCACCAAACTTCCCGAACACCGCCTTTTGCTCATGGGTTCATGGATGCATTACGATTCGTGATGCCTAATTTTTATTTACGTAGGGGCTTTCATTACTAACATAGTAAGTGCGATTTGGTTCCCTAAGTTATTTTGCGGCCTAAAGCAGTTGCTTTTTTGCTTTTGGCAAAGGCCGGCCTGTGAAGATGGGAGGTGGAAAGCGGTGGTTAGGATGAAGGCAGAAGAAGATTTTATAAGAGGTGATTTTGGTGGACGAAGATGAGGAATTTTAGGGATGAAGATGAGGGTTTTGAGGGTTTGGAAATAAGATTTTTTTTCCATCGTACTTTTTGAAAGGCGGATGGGAAAAATGTTAGTGTTAAAATAACCTATGAGCGGTCACGGAAAAATTTAGCCAAATTTTCATGAATTGTTGGCGAGAACCCATTTGCAGCGTTCAATTGTTTATTGTTATATTAAAAAAGGTCCAACGGTTGCATATGGTTTTAAACGCTACCAATTAATGCAACTAAAAGCAAATTTTCTTGTAGTGAAATCTACACTACAAACATTAAAGTAAATGAGCAAGGAAAGTAAAGTGAACAAATAATTAAATTGCATAAGAAAAAGAAAGTTACATGAAAATAAAAACATATGGCTAAGTAGCCAAGAAAAGAAAGAAGAGAGCTAAGCTAAACTAAGAGAGAGATGGCCTCTATAAGACGGGTTAAAAGAAGGTAGAAGAGGTTATATGAACATAATGGGTTATTCATACAAGCATGAAACCCTAATCCATAATTTTGGGAATACATGAACTACCCTTGAGAAAGTGTGGATGCCAACTAATCATTTGCTTCTGCTAATCATCATTTAAATGTACACAAAGCCATTAATTCCATAAGCATATGCATAAGCATCTAATTGAAAATCAAGGTAAGTGGGTAGGTGGGGTCCTCCATGTTCTTCACTTTGAATTATTTCCATCTTCATTCCTTTGTATTCATTTTGTACATGCATGTGTCTTTATGAAACCACTCCTATTTGCGATCAAATTCCTACACAAATATATATAAATTTCCAACTAATTTTTCTCAAAGAAATATATGCACACAAATGACCGTTTTTCCCCCAATATGATTATGAATATGTGACAATTTCAAATAATTTGAATTTTAGTTTAAGCAAGTTAAAATACCCAATATGATCATTTATTTAATTTAAATAGATTAAATATGGTGGTAAAAATATGCACATTTACATGCACATCAAATACCCCCACACTTATCTTTTTATTCGTTCTCGAATAAACTAAAACTAAGATAAATCCGATTTCGTAGGAAGCACGATTGCATTGAGTGTACACAATAAGCCGTTAAACCTCGGGGTGTCCCTAGTAAGACGAGTGTTGTCCCGTGAGGTGTTGAATATGCGAGTATATGATTTTTGTTTGATGATAATAAACATACATATATTCATTTAAATGTATTTGTTAATGTATTATTATATTTCTCACATAATTAAATAATTGGTGAATAAAATAAATAACACGGAATTTAAATTCAAACAGAGATATTTTATTCAAACAAATATTTATTACAATTTTGAATAGTACAAATTCAAGCTCTCACTATATATATACAATTTTGATTACAATATAATTCAATTACATCACAATCTTTAATTTACAAATGCACCTCACTACAATTCACTCATTCACTCGTATTTTATCTTCAACTTCACTTCAGGTTGAATCCAGCATTTGAGAAATCTGCAAAAATACACAATAACGCGGTAAAATTGAAAAGAAAATATTTTTGCAGTGTAAAATAAAATGTATTTTGAAAATATTATTTGCCTCGATTATTTGGGTTGTTCTCATCATTTACATTTGAATTCATCATACACGAACAGCTTCTGACATGCATAGTGTATCACTGTACATGTCACAAGGTCGTGCACACCGATATACACTCGATAAAATTACAAGGACAGGTGAGCATAGGTCAAACCCAAAGGAAAAGCCGGTTTCAACTCAAGTGCAATACAAATAAAGTCACGACACGAGCACAAGGTCAAACCCGAGCTGCAAGCTAGATTCAACATAGGTGCAGTCCAAAAATACAAGCCTCGACAATAATTCAGTGAGAAAAAACAAATGAACTTAATATCAAAATGAAACTCAAAGAAAGTAGCAAGACTACATGAATCAAAGGACCGGAGCACCTAAAGAAGGCCACACAAGTGACAAGACTTGAACATGAAGTGATAAACAATATACATATGTACATGAACAAACAAAGAAACCAAACTCAAGTGGATATATAAATGGAGCATATCACATATACATGAACCAGATCAAAAAAAAACAACGAAGTTCACAAAGAATACATGAACATGTACACAATGGCAATCAGGGCAGTAGCTCTGCACAACTTCATGTACAGATTCAAATGAAACTGGTCTTCAACAAGATCACATGCAAACAGAACCAAGGCAATGGTACAAACTACAGAAGTCAATGCACAAACATATATATACATATGTATATACACATGTATACATACATGTAGTGATAGCAAAACCAAAATGAACAAAATATACATGTGCATCTAACCAAAGCAATAGTGCAGCAGCCTCAAAATCAAAGACCAGACCCAAATCAACATTCAAACTGCAACAGATGACAATAATGGTGCAACAAAACCCAATACAGTAAACTACATGATGAACAAGTATGCAAATGAAGACAACAATGTTTGGGCTAAATGTGTGTGAATTCTAAGCAAGACAGTGACCGAATATACAAACCAGAAATGCTCAAATTAAATGAATACAAGTTGAAATGCCCAGATCAAATGAATCAGACTCGAGCACACATGTGCAGACACACAAGGACAATAAGGCAATGTCAAATACAAAGCAACGCAAAACTTCCAGATGAATACAAGCATCATGTAGCAGTTCCAAACTAATGATATACAGCAAGTTCGAACTAATCATGGATCCATAGCTTCATCCTAAAAATATCAAGAGCCGGTGCCGAAAGAGAAAATAACAGACAAGCTAAAGTCACAGTGAAATTCACATAGCAGCATCATGTAACCAAAATCAGATATATCACAATTCGAATGGTACAAGTAAAATGACCAGAAGCAATATCAGTGCAACGGTGATGGCCGAAGACATTATCAAGTCAGAGCAGAGTTCGATAATGTCAAGTGCCAAAGTCAATTTGAGAATTCAAGTCAAGGCCGTAAGACCGAAGTCAAATAAAATGAAGAACGAAAAATTAAATCAAGTGTCAAAGAATTCAACACCGTGATGACCAAGCAAAATCAAAACAAGCCGTGGGAATCAAGTAATCATCTATACGAAAATCAGTGACCGAAACGAATTCAAGCTAAATTATTTGACGAATTCATATAAATATACAAATGAAAATATAGGGGTTCGAACCCTATATAAACACTAACATCATCGTCAGTTTTAATCATTGAGTTCAAGTATTAAAACCAGAAAGCAAAAAGCATAAATTACATACCGGATTAAAAGTCGAACTCAATCAAATAGAAGCAGCCGAAAGCATCACAAGAGACGATCAATCGACAGAGCAAGTAAATCGAAATCAATTACTCGATCGATCTAATTAAAGTCGGCGTCTTCGAAGATTTATTCAAAGCCCTAATTTCAGAGCAAAGAGGAATGAAGAAGCCATTGTCACAAACGAGAAAAGCAACCGGCCGAATAAAGGAAAAGAAAATGGGATACATTTTTAACAATATAATTGGGCCGGCCTATTTTAGTAAGGCTTTAATTTTTAAATTAGGGTTTTGATTTAATTTGTGTTTAATTTTATTTTTCTCTTTTAAACAATTGTAATTTCTAGTCGTGTGACTAGGGGACAGACTACGTGGTGTAGTTTGAGAATTCGCAACTCAGTATTGAGTTGTGGCAGAGTTTTGAGCGTAGAGTTAAGGCTAGTCGATAGCGGGTGTTGCGAGTTTACGTGTGTAAGCGTATGATTCCTTAATTTCTAGTAGAAACCTTAGGGGCAGCACATAGGCAGGGTTTTGCCGAAGCTGGGTAAATTCTGAGTCGTTCTATTTCTGCATTTATTATTCTGCTATTATCTATGCTATTATTATTCTGATATATCTATGTTGAAATAATTTAATATAAACTTCTGCAATAATTTTTATCATTGATAGTATCACCCTATTCACCCCCCTCTAAGGTGAAATCGATCCTACAAGTGGTATCAGAGCTAGGTACAAAAGCCATTTTTGTTTTAAAAAGTTTGATTTTTCAAAGACCAATTTTTTACAATTTTGATTTTTTTTTAAAATGGTTACTTTTGTTGAGGGTCGGTCTAATATTATCCCTCCTATTTTTGACGGAACAGCTTTTTTAAATTGAAAATTAAAAATGGAATTTTATTTAAAATCGGTTAATATGAAATGTTGGGATATTATTGAAAATGGGTGGTATATAACTGATGAGAAAATTATCACGATTAATGCTCTTGCTATGCATATATTGTATTCTCATATTAATCAAGATAATTTTAACCTTATCTCTCATTGTGAAAATGCACAGAAAATCTGGAATGCTTTTGATGCAATATATGGTGCAAAAGTCTATAACAATGAGAAATCATCCTCAATCGACTCAATTAAAGAAACGTGCTTAATAGGATTGGCAAAAAGCAGTAGTGATGAGGATGATGATGATGAAGCAGCTGAGCTAGCGCTACTAATAAAGAGATTCAAAAAGTGGAACCACAAATACGGAAATCCTGCTCTAAATCAACAATTGAAAAGCGGAATAATCAAAGCACTAGACAACTCAGAAGAACACGAGATCATTCGTCACAAGTGCAACAAACCCAGACACATCAAGCCCAATTGTCCTCAAAATCGACACGACTTAGAAAAAAAGTCAAAAAGGAAAAGTTTTGCAGCCACGTGGAATAAAAGTGATGAAGATAATAAAAGTCAGGCAGTAAGAGTGAGAAAGGAGATATGTGCCTTCAAGGTAATATAACTGATAGCGACGATGACGAGCCAAGCGAGGTATCAAAACTCACTCACTCAGAATTACTTATATATTTTCACGAAGTAAATGGCTGTTTTGAACGACTTAGGGAGAAGTATGCCAAACTTGAATCAAAAATAGATAGTTTGATAGAAGTAAATGAACAGCTTAAACAACTAGTTAAAAACTATCAAAACAAGTGCCCTAAGTGTGATAAGTGTCTAACATTCGAAGAAGAGATTAAAAAATCAGAAATCAAGATTAAATCGCTTGAAAATGAAATTCTGATTTTGAAAGAGAGTGAAAATACAAGAAGATAAAATTCTATTAAAAGGTGCACACGATTGTTAAACAAAAATGAATCTCTCAAAGCACAAGTCCAACAACTGTCAACGACTTTATATAAATTTTCAAAAAGTGAGAAATCGTTGAATATGCTATTAGGAAAACAAACTGTTAATACAGTTAAACAAGGGCTTGGATATAAATAATCTAAAATTGTTAGAAATGAAATTAATCAAGTCGATTCGATGTGCACGATTTGTAGAAAATTTGGACGCAATCAAAACAATTGTTGGTATAGACCCAAACACGTGAAAACTATACCAATTTGGGTTCCTAAAGGCACAAATATAAAATCTCTCAAAATTAAACAAATTTGGGTACCGAAAGGAACATATATAAATAGTTTTGGGTCTCCACAAAATTATTTTTCAAACTATTCTGCCACTAACAATCGTGGACATATAAAAACAAATAGGTCACAAAAATCTTTTAACGTGTAGATGTGGTAGCAGGCTAAGGAACAACAACAGTGTTACTTGGATTCTGGCTGTTCTAGAAACACAACGGACGACAAAGTAAAGTTCCTTAGCCTAGTATAAAGGTGACAGAATCACAACAGGCGAAAATGAAAAATTATCGTACAGGTAAAATAGGTAATGGTATATTGAACGATATATTAGATGTGATAATCTGCACTGTAATCTAAATTAAATTAGCCAGGAATGTGATGATGAAATAACCGATGATTTTGATTCTGACTTATTCAAAATCATTGGCCAATTATATTCTCATGCCAAAAACACTATAAAATTCTCTAGAATCTTTGAACTACTTCATATACATTAGTTTGGATTGATAATAGTGTTTTATTGGTTGATGATAATACATTTGATTATTTTACGGCTGACTCTATATTCACGGTTTTGGATTAATTACACGGCTTCAATTCAAATTCAAGAGAATGTCATTTAAAAAGTTGTTAAAATATGATTTTGAGATATTTTGTTGCACAACTCAAGATCTGGTCTGTAACATTCAACTAATAATAAGTTTGAGTGAAAAAGAAATTCAGATGCAGATTACACTGATAATCTAGTTGATAGAAAAATTACTAGTGGAACGTGATTTATGATGAGACATTTAGTAACTGCATCGTTTTTCAAAGAAAATATCTGCATATTTTTCACCTCAAATAATTTTCAAATTACAGACATTTTTTAAACCCCTTTTAGAAAATCATTTTTGACCTTGTTTCGGATTAGTCATTTTTGGAAATTTATTTGATAATTATTTTTGAATTTGAGCTTAAATGACTACATTGACTAATCTGACTCCCTACTAATTATCAAAAGATAAATAGTGATTGAAAACGTGATGAGTGTTAATATTAATCATATATTATAACTTGAGACGGTATATTTAGTAAATTGCTTTAGAAATTTGAACAAGAATTATAAAAACTTTTTGTTGGTAAAAAATCCATGACCATCTCTATTTCTATCATATTTCTTACGACCATCACTCATCAATATTCAATATAGTTTGTCAATATGTGGTGATTTAAACAGGAATCATTCGTTTTTCATTTTATATATTTTTTAAAAAAATTAAAAGAAAAAACCAAAGTATTCACTCTCATTTAAAAGTTCTCACGGTTATGCATGGGTGAATTACTTGGAATTTGTTATGTGTTTCCATGTTCATTTAAAAGTCCTCACGGTTATGCATGTATGGAACGCATATCAAAATTAATTAATTAAATAAACAAGTTGATTCTAATCCCATTTAAAAGTCCTCACGGTTATGCATGGTTAGAAGATACTTGAATTCATTTTAAAAAAATGAAATACTACTAATCTCATTTAAAAGTCCTAACGGTTATGCATGGTTGGTAGATATTCAAATTCCTGATATAAATATACCATAAATAGACGCAACTGTATGGATTTATATGATGACATCATTCGCATCATTCTAAAAGTGGAATATGCGCCTAACAGAGTATTTATGATTTTTGTTTGATTTTTTATTGAAATTTAATATTTATATTCGATTGAGTTTTAATGTTGTATTAATATATATCACTTTATCTCTATTTTTCTAACACTATTACTCTTTTGCTGATAACAACAGGGGGAGAGAAAATTTAAGATTTTGACAAATAAAGGTCAAATATTTTCTATTTGCATCTAGGCTTATTTGCGTATTTTTATTTACATGCACATATGAAGGGGGAGCTTTGTGTAGAGAGGGAGCATTCAAATATGGGGAGCAAACTGAATCATCAAATACATTTAACAAATTCAAAATCTTAAATATATGTTTGTTATCATCAAAAGGGGGAGATTGTTTAATATGCGAGTATATGATTTTTGTTTGATAGTAGTAAACATATATATATTCATTTAAACGCATTTTTAATGTACTATTATATTTTTCACATAATTAAATAAATATTTGGTGAATAAAATAAATAACACGGAATTTAAATTCAAACGGATATTTCATTCAAACAAATATTTATTACAATTTTGAATAGTACAAATTCAAGCTCTCACTGTATATATACAATTTTGATTACAATATGAATTCAATTACATCACAATCTTTCATTTACAAATGCACCTCACTACAATTCACTCAAATCACTCATATTTTATCTTCAACTTCACTCCAGATTGAATCCAGCATCTGAGAAATCTGCAAAAATACACACTAACGCGGTAAAATTGAAAAGAAAATATTTTTGCGATGTAAAATAAAATGTATTATGAAAATATTATTTGCCTCAGTTACTTAGGTTGTTCGTCATCATTTCAATTTGAATTCATCATACAGGAACAGCTTGTGACATGCACGGTGTATCACCGTACATGCCACAAGGCCGTGCACACCGATACTTGATAAAATTATAGGGACAGGTGAGCACAGGTCAAACCCAAAGGAAAAGCCGGGTTCAACTCAAGTGCAATACAAATAATGTCACGACACGAGCACAAGGTCAAACCCGAGTTGCAAGCCGGATTCAACACAGGTGCAGTCCAAAAATACAAGCCTCGACTAAAATTCAGTGGGAAAAAACAAATTAACTTAACATCAAAATGAAACTCAAAGCAAGTAGCAAGACTACATGAATCAAAGGACCAGAGCACCTAAAGAAGGCCACACAAGTGAAAAGACTTCAACATGAAGTGATAATACATATGTACATGAACAAACAAAGAAACCAAACTCAAGTGGATATACAAATGGAGCATATCACATATACATGAACTACACCAAAACAAAACAATGAAGTTCACAAAGAATACATGAACATGTACACAATGGCAATCAGGACAGTAGCTCTGCACAACTTCATGTACAGATTCAAATGAAACTGGTCTTCAACAAGATCACATGCAAACAGAACCAAGGCAGTGGTACAAACTACATGAAGTCAATGCACAAACATATATATAAATATGTATATACACATGTATACATACATGTAGTGACAGCAAAACCAAAAGGAACAAAATATACATGTGCATCTAACCAAAGCAATAGTGCAGCAGCCTTAAAGCCAAAGACCAGACCCAAATCAACATTCAAACTGCAACAGATGACAACAGTGGTGCAACAAAACCCAATACAGTGAACTATATGATGCACAAGTATGCAAGTGAAGACAACAATGTTTGGACTAAATACGTGTGAATTCTAAGCAAGACAGTGATCGAATATACAAACCAGAAATGCTCAAATTAAATGAATACAAGTTGAAATGCCCAGATCAAATGAATCAGACTTGAGCACACATGTGCAGACACACAAGGACAATAAGGCAATGTCAAAGACAAAGCAACGCAAAACTTCCAGATGAATACAAGCATAATGTAGCAGTTCCAAACAAATGATATACAGCAAGTTCAAACTAATCATGGATCCGTAGTTTCATCCCAAAAATATCAAGAGCCGATGCCAACAGAGAAAATAACAGACAAGCCAAAGTCACAGTAAAATTCACATAGCAGCATTATGTAACCAAAATCGGATATATCACAATTCGAATGGTACAAGTAAAATGACTAGAAGAAATATCAGTGCAACAGTGATGGCCAAAGACGTTATCAAGTCAGAGCAGAGTTCGACAATGTCAAGTATCGAAGTTAGTTTGCAAATTCAAGTCAAGGCTGTGAGACCGAAGTCAAAGAAAACGAAGAACGAAAATTAAAATCAAGTGTCAAAGAATTCAACACCGTGATGACCAATCAAAATCAAAACAAGCCGTGGGAATCAAGTAACAAATATATGAAATTGACAAAGTCAGAAATCATCACCATCATCTATACGAAAATCAGTGGCCCAGACGAATTCAAGCTAAATTATTTGACGAATTCGTATAAAATATACAAACGAAAATATAGGGGTTCGAACCCTATATAAACACTAACACATCGGCAGTTTTAATCATTGATTTCAAGTATTAAAACCAGAAAGAAAAAAGCATAAATTACATTGCCATATTAAAAGTCGAACTCAATCAAATAAAAGCAACCGAAAGCATCACAAGAGACGATCAATCGACAGAGCAAGGAAATCGAAATCAATTACTCGATCGATCTAATTAAAGTCGGCGTCTTCGAAGATTTATTCAAAGCCCTAATTTCAGAGCAAAGAGGAACGAAGAAGCCATTGTCACAAATGAGAAAAGCAACCGACCGAATAAAGGAAAAGAAAAGGGGATACATTTTTAATAATATAATTGGGCCGGCCTGTTTTAATAATGCTTTAATTTTTAAATTAGGGTTTTGATTTAATTTGTGTTTAATTTGTATTTTTCTCTTTTAGACAATTGTAATTTCTAATCATGTGACTAGAGGACAAACTACGTGGCGTAGTTTGAGAATTCGCAACTCAGTGGTTGAGTTGTGGCAGGATTTTGAGCGTAGAGTTAAGGTAAGTCGATAGTGGGTGTCGCGAGTTTACGTGTGTAAGCGTCTGGCTGCTTAATTTCTAGTAGAAACCTTGGAAGCAGCATGTAGGCAGGGTTTTGCCGAAGCTGAGTAAATTCTGTGTCGTTCTATTTCTGCATTTATTATTCTGCTATTATCTGTGCCGTTATTATTCTGATATATCTGTGTTGAAATAATTTTATATAAACTTCCGCAATAATTTTTATAATTGATAGTATCACCCTATTCACCCCCTCTCTAGGGTGAAATCGATTCTACATGAGGGTTTTCAGCGGATACTATCCACAAAATCCAAACGCAAGATGAAAATATTTACAAAATGCAAAATTTATTTACAAAGAGATGAATGCGAGTTTTTGAAATTATTTACAAATGAAGGATTTATTTTTAAATGGACACGAATAAGTTAAATATAGGTTTTGGTCATTATCTTGAAAATTTATATCATTTACTCGACAAAATTTCCAACAAAAATCTTGTTATCATAACAAATAGACAATAGTTTATCTCATTGTTCCAGTTGGTAACAAAGTGTAATCATGAAATACATCCTTGGTTGATTCTCAAAGTTTATCAAAGTGGTATTTTCATTTCTATTCAATAAAAAGTGAAATTAAACAAGTTAAATAGTGCTTTAATTGCATTTGCTTACCTTCTCTATTTTTTCTTTTGAAAATTTTATTGATATTAACAATATTTACATATGCCTAACTCTGATAAACTGAGACCGGATATTTTACCCATGCACTGCCTTTCGGGCTTATGTGAGGGGAATACAGAGCGTGGCGAGTGAGCACATGAATGCGAACACCTATCGACTATAGGCATTATTAATAAAAGAATTTATATATACATATACCTAGCTGAGATAAACTGAGGCCAGATATACTGATCATGCACCGCCTTTCGGGCTTACGTAAGAAAGGTACAGAGCAGGCAAGTGTACACACAAATGTGTACACCTGTCGACCGTAGGAGTTAGTAGAAAATATTTATATATATACAAATGTTTTGTTGTTTTTTATTTTTATTTTTTGTATATTTTTTCTTTGATAAATGGGAGTTTTGCAAAATCATCTTAGCACCACTTAACTTAGAAGACAAAAAAATGTTATATCCTTTACTTTAAATCAACCACTTTTTAAAACAAAGATTTTTAGTGAGGATATTTCGTAATTAACACGTATGAATCTTCTTATATACTAGGTAAACCATCATTATTTGTAATCAAACTTCATTTTTACTTTTGTTAAGATAAATAAATTTTCAAAAATTTCAATTTAATAAACC
The DNA here is from genome assembly GCA_030765085.1 of Allium cepa. Lineage (NCBI taxonomy): Eukaryota > Viridiplantae > Streptophyta > Magnoliopsida > Asparagales > Amaryllidaceae > Allium > Allium cepa. The sequence continues at coordinate 554,131,539 of CM060931.1, read as the reverse complement.
AAAACCATATATTTATCCTATAGTGTTTCTTTAAAAATAAATCAAAAATACTTTTAAAAAATTGTTTTTTTGAGATTTTTTTAAATTTTGGAAAGAAAAATTAAAAATAAACCATGAAAAATCAAAAATAATGATAAGTCTCCCCCCACACTTGATTTTGACTGTGTCCCCACAATCAACCCAAGTGGAAGGAGAAAAATAAAAACATAACCTTTATTTAAATGAAAATGAAAAGTATGTCGTTAAAGAGTAAATGAACCAGTCTTCCAAAAACCGATTTATTTGTTTCGCCAAGTATGCGAGACACAGCTTGAGCTCGAAAAATCAAACCATAAAAGATTTAAAAGTTGAATGTGGATTCGGAAAAACGAATGTCGTTTTGTTGAAAATCATACGAGTTGTTTTATTTTTGATGTTTTTCGGGGTCGATAAAACAATTGGTTGAAGTTCAAGTTTATTTTCACCAAATTGAAATTCAAGCTCTTCATTGAAAAATTCTTTAGAACTATTGATTTCAAAATCAAAGTGATGATTTAAATCTTCCCCATCGGAATTTAATAACTCGTCATTGAAAAGTCCAAAAAATTCATGTTCATTAAATTCGTCTTCCTTTGTTGGACTATCAATAACTTCATTGCGTATCTCAAGTTCAAAATATAAAATTATTATATTCAAATTTTTGAAATCGGGAAAAGGAAGATCGAATTTTAAATTTGGTTCCACACCCTCAAAAGAATAGAAATCCAACTCAATTACCGTGCTTTTAACAACTTCATTAAGATTATTATTTTCAATTTCAAAAGTTGTTATTTGAAAATCGTCAATTTGGGTAAAAGATGGACTATTACTTAACTTGTCACACGCTCGAATTTGGTTTTGTTGTTCACGTTATTTCATATAAGTTTCAAACAACGAACCCGTGTGATCATCGTAAATTTCGTTCATTTGTTCAACAAAATCCAATTTATACTTATTAGCTTGAGGATTTTCGATTTGGATTTATTGAGAACAAAAATTTTCACTTGCATCATAGTCGAGATTATTCTCAATTGCCAAAATTATTTGAAAAGTGGATCACATTTTCATTTTGTGTTTGAAATTCATTTTGGAGTTCGAAATTGAATTGGCATGGGCAATAATCGTACTCGTTTGAATTTTGAAATGAGTTCAAATTTTGAAGTCCTTGGCTTGAGTTATTACACAAATATGAATTAAATAATTCATTTATACTTTGATTTTGTTGTGCAGAGAATTCAAGTAAAGATGAAATACTATTTCAAGAGTCGAGGGTTGGTTATTGTTTTGAAAATTTTGTTGTTCGATATTTGAATTGTTTATACAAAGTTGTCGTTAAAATATCCATACAAATTTGGAGTGAAATCATATGGATTTTCACAACTATTGTAAAATTCAAGTGAGTAGGGAAAAGGAAACTCGGACATTTTCAAGATTTTTTTTTTTGGTTTTTTCTATAAAGGAAAAATATTTAAAAATAAGATTTATTTTTCAAAACGGAATTGATTTTTGTTTTGCTTTTATTTGGTTTTTCAAATTTTTTTCTTTGTTTTTGAAAAGATTTTACAATTTTTTCTGGATTTTGGTTTTCTTTAGTTTTTTTTGGATTTTTGAAATTTCAAAGAAAAAGGATTTAAAAATTTCAAAGGAAAAGGAATATTTATAATTTTTTAGTTTTGGATTTTAATTTTTTTAAATATGCATGAACTAATGCGACTATATGGATGCAAGGGTCTAATTACAAATTATTTATCCAAGATAACTTAAAATTGTATAATCACACTTTATCCTAAATCAATAAGATAGGCCTCAGCCAAGTAACGGACAGGATTCATCGGTGCACCACGAATCACCTTAGCAATGCAACCGAAAGTTTAAGTACTTTCAGAGGAACAACCACCATAATATTTACGAATCAGCATAATATTTATAAATGGTTATTACTCTGCCGTAGCCTACACACCAAGAAATTAAATTGTTCAAAGAATGCAACTTATTAATATACAATTAAGAGTTATCAATGTCTAACCGTTATTATTAATCAAATTCTAAGATGAAATGTATAGTAGAAAATAAACGTGTATTAACAATGCTACCAATGGATTTTTTATTTTATTTTTTTGAAATTTTTTTCTAAAACGCAAGCAAATAAGAATGCAAGATAAATAAAAACAATAGATATAGCAAACAAGCAGTTTATTTTTTTTTTTATTTTTTTTTTTGGCAAGCAAAGAAAAACAATTATTTTTGGTAACCCAAGCGAAGCAAGCGACTCTTCCAATCTCCTTTGGCAACCTGAAATAAAAAATAAAAATAAGATAGATATACAGTTATTTTTTCTAAAAAAAAAATAGGGAGTGACTAAAACAAAGGAAAAATCAAAATAAAATCCAAAGAAATAAAACAAAACCAAAGGTATTTTATTTTAAAAACAAAATCAAAAGAAATAAAATAAAGGAAAATAAAACATATGAAATCAAAAGCAATTATTTAGTGAAACCAATGATAAGTTTCAAACTTCTTTGTTTATATTTTTTTTAGTGAACCCAAACCAGCCCGGCCCAACTAAACAAAAATTAAACTTAACTTCTCTGTACAAACAATTTAATACTTAGTTAAAGGAAAATAAATCCAAACGTGAACTCGAAATCAATTAGAGAATTTGCGATTCACAGAAATCAAAATCAAACGCGATCTATACTTCACAAATTCATGAATTCATAAATTCAAAACAATATTTGAACTCCAATAGCAGTTTGGTGAGGCGACTCTTGAATGTAAGAGGTGGGGAGATGTTCGATTGTCGATGAAGTGGGTAATCGTGGTTCTAGTCTGCGGTTGAAGTCGTGGAGGTTGCAGGAGGGGTCGAGTCGATTTTGAGCTAATTTGGATGTCGAATTGTGGAGATTTGTAGCTGCGATGTGATTTGCGAGGTCGAAGGTCGCAGCGGTTCAGGGAGGCTTCGCAGTGGTTCAGCTATTTGGGGTCAATCGATTGGTTCGATGATGGTTGTTGGAGGTTGCTATGGGTTGCGATTGGCGAATGGTAATTTTGGGTGATATGCTGAAGGTCGCGATGAGTTTCGGTGAGGTTTAGCTGAAGGTCGGAGGCAAACACGCAGTTCTTGAAGAGGTTTCCAGTCTCTGGTTTTGTTCAAGTATGAGGTTGGTTATCTCTTCTTCTTTTTTGTGGCACGTCGCTGTGGGAAGTTGGAAGGTTGTTGACTTGAATGTGGTCAGGGAGTAAGATGGTTGGTGGTTCTGTTGTTCGGGGTAGATGAAGTTTGGGTGAGTGCGCAGCAGGAGGCAGTTGAATGGTGAAGTGTTGTTGTATAGTGTTCGCCGAAGATATGGGTGAAGTGCAGTGGACTATTTTCTGGTGGTGGTGGAGAAGTAGTGTTTCTGGTGGTGGAGTGATGGTTTGTATTATTTTTTTTGATTTGGGTAGAAGTTGTTGTAACGGAAAAGTGGGTTGAGAATGTGTTGTCAGATGGTGATGGTTGAAGTGGTTGGACTGTGGAGTTGTAGTGCTGTGGGTGTTTGATGATGGTTGTGTTGTAGTAGTGTATTAGCAGAAGTGTTGTATTGATGGTTGAAGCAAGGCAATGATGTGGTTTGATATGCCAGTGGAGGAAGAAGGCAAGTCAGTGGGTTGCTATCAGTGTTGTAGTTGGTATGTGGGTGAAATGGTTGAAATGTTGTGGTGACAAGGCAGTGAAGATTAGTGGGGGAGGAAGAAAAGGGCAGCAGCTGTGAAGTATGTGTGGTGTGGCTATTGCCGGAATGTTGTTGTAGTTGCTTGCTGTTGTGGAGTTGTGATTGGCAAGCAGTTTGGTGAGTTACTATGTGCAGCAGTTAGATGGTATGCTTCGAGGCAGAGGTATTTGTATGAAGTGGATGAAGTGCTGGCAGATACGGTTTCATGTGGTTATACAGTGGTTAGAACAGTGAGTATGCAGTGGTTAGAACAGTGGGATGTTTTGGTGAAATGTTTGGTAAAATGTGGAGTAGCTGCAGAGGACTATTGGAGGTGGGCAGTGGCAATGCTTTGGTTCGTGGTTTCCGGTGGTGTGTACCGGTTAGGGTGATGGTGTTTGAATGTATGATGTTGCTGCTGTGTTTGTTGTTTGGAGAATGGTGGTGGATGTTGAAGGTGGTGATAGAGCGGGGTGATGGTTATTGTTTGATGGGGGATGTGGTTTGGTTTAAATGGCACAGTTTGTAAGTTACAGGAATGTATTTGTTTGTGCAGGTCGATATTGAGGCAGTGGCCGATGGCAATGAGATGTAGCAATCGAGGGTGGTGTTGAAGGTTATTTGTGGGGCAGCAGGCAGGCAGACAGTTATGCAAGGTTGAGGAGTGAGTGCACAAGTGTCATAGGATATGCACAGTCAATGTGTGCACCGTTTAACGGTAATTGTAAAAAAAATGAAATGTTTGGTTGAGAATGAACGGTAATTGTAAAATCAAATCAGAATTGTAAATGAAAATGAAAATGGAATAAAATATTTTTTTTAATTGTTTGTTTTTTCATAGAAAATGCAAATGCTAATGAAAAAGAAACTAGCAAACTATAAACAAAATCAAAATACACACAAAAACACAATTTTTTTTAATGTACAAACATACAAAACAAACACATGAAAATCAAACAAAAATAATTCAAAGAATAGAAAATCAAAATAAAAAAAATTCGACGGCATCAGAAACTTGTTTAATGGTGGAAATTCTATTGAGTTAGAAAACCGCCGATAAATTTTGAATTAAATTTATACCGCAAGCGCACGGCGTACACTTGTAGTACGTGGCAAATACGGGTCGATCCGCAGAGAATTATTTAATTCTAAAATCTATTCAATCAAATTAAACCAAAGTCGATGGATTGTTAACTAACTAAAAGAAAGTAAAACAAGCTAAAACTAAGGAGAATAAAAATATGAGATTATAGAGCAATTTAGAGAATAAATTCACTCTCTAGATCATGTAGTTAACACATATGAAATCATGATCTCTCTTTTATGGTCATTAGCGCTTTAATTGATGTGTTTATCATAAGTATGACATATTTGTGCTATTGATTAGCTAAAATAAGCCATCAAACTATAACGCACTCCTTAAACCACTTACCAATTTTCATGAAACTTGACGATGAAAATGGAAGTGATATATATTTTAAATATGGCATGTTAATTATTGATTGGAAATGTAGACCATCAAATTTGAACTTCAATCACTTTCTTTTGCCAAAATCATATTTTGATGAAGAGGCAATTAGTGTTAGTGATTATTTAAGCATAGCCTATTTGGTGTCAACAATATATCAAATTCAAAGCAAAAACAACTAGTAAATTATTTTTACCATCATCATTAAGCACAAAAAGAGAGCATGAATTAACAAATAGTTGAAGTTACATAATTAGAGAGCCTCATTACCCCTAAATTGAAGGGGTTTAGTCTCTCATATTTGTCATTTGATTAACAAATGTAGCTGGCAACATGAAAGCAAAACGAAAGGAAAATGAAAGCTAATGGAAAAGAGAACTAATTAACAAGAATTAACACTAATCTAATTTTCATGAAAGTAAATCTACATTACAAACATTAGAGTAAATGAGCAAGGAAAGTAAAATGAACAAGTAATTAAATTGCATAAGAAAAGAAAGTTATATGAAAATAAAAACAAATGGCTATGTAGCCATGAAAAGAAAGAAGAGGGAAAAGCTAAACTAAGAGAAGATATGGCCTCCATAAGAGGGCTTAAGAGAAGGTAGAAGAGCTTACATGAACATAATGGGTTATTGATACAAGCATGAAACTCTAATCCATAATTTGGGAAATGTCCAAACTACACTTGAGAAGGTGTGGAGGCCAAGTAATCATTAGCTTCTACTAATCATCATTTAAGTATACATGAAGCCATTAATTCCATTAGCACATGCATTAGCCTCTGATTGAAAATCAAGGTAAGTGGGTACGTGGGGTCCTCCATGTTATTCACATTGAATTATTTCCATCTTCATTCCTTTGTATTCATTTTATGCATGCATGTGTCTTCATGAAACTATTCCTATTTAAGATCAAATTCCTACACAAATATATATAAATTTTCAATTAATTTTTCTCAAAGAAATATATGCACAAAAATTACCATTTTCCCCCTATATGAAGATGAATATGTGACAATTTCAAATAATTTGAATTTTGGTTTAAACAAGTTAAAATATCCAATATGATCATTTATTTAATTTAAATAGATTAAATATGGTGGTAAAAATATGCACATTTACGTGCACGTCAATTATATCATCAGGAATTTGGAGATTTGAAAACCCCTTCAGTGAACTTTCCAAGTGTTAGGAAAATGATTCTTCTTCAATAGGAGTGATGATGAATTCGGGATCTACAGCAGTTTTCTTCTACGAAGTTTATATGCTAGCGTTTTCTTTCTCTTGGTCGATGTTTAAGATTGCACGCCGTGTGGCGATTCAGCCACAAGCACCATGCCTGGGCCTACATCAACATCACCAGGTTTGTTGGCCTGGGAATCCCTAATCTTACCTTCTTAAATGTCATCCCGAGTCCCCTCGGCTGGGGGCACGATAGGATTGATGGCATCCTTTCTTGTTTTTATGTTTCTCGACAATGCTACACTTTCAGGGAGCCTAATGCTACGACCCTCTTCCAACAACTTGAATAAAGATAGTAACTCGTTGGTTTTAAGAAGTTTGATGTCCCTATCTTCGACACGGGTAGTGAAAATAGCAAAGACCGCTCTTGAAAAACTAATGTCTTCTGGGCGTGGTTGGACGCATGTAGAATCCCTGATGTTAATAGATTCAAAAATGTAACTTGGGTTAACGGACTTAAGAATAAAATGAAAGCAACACTTACGTCTTTCCAACCATCGCCTTGCGAAGCCAGGTATACATCGAACATAGAACCACTCATGCTTGAACAGAGAGAGTTTATTCCAAGTGCCTGTTAAGACTTGGCAATTAGGTGAGGGTTCAAGAAAAACATATGAACCGTTTAAAGTTGTAAATGAATCTTATGTCCTCAAGAGCTGGTGGACGAAATAAAACGCTCATGAATAGCAGAAAGTTTCCATGTAGAAAGGCGTAACTGTTCGAATGGAGTTGAGTGAGAGCTATTCCAAGATATCTCAACTTCTCTCGAATAAATGAATTAAAGGGACGTACGCATACGGCCCAGCACATAAATTTATTACATGCCATGTACTCCTCCTAGGCTAAATGAGGCTTGTCTTCTATTAAAGGAACCGGGATGTCGACAAATGAAATTCCTTGTATTGAACACAGCCTGCGAAGGGCAACCTCACCGATATGGGAGGCTTGAGAATCTTTCGGGTTATCTAGAAGATTAGCACCCTCTACAGCATCGAGAGCATGACTTATACCTTCCTTCGGGAGGACTAGGACATCTGAGATAAGGTTGATCGCCAAGCTAGAAACTTCCGTCTGTTCTACTTGATGACTAGGAGGGAGTCTGCCGGATATAGTTGTAGATCTTAATTTTACTTTAGGATCGATATGATGCATGGCCAGTACGAAAGACATAGCAGCTAAATGTTCTGGGCGTCTAGAGTCCATATTGGCTATACTTAGTAGATAGTCGAGGTTAGAAAGGTTTACATGTGCCCATCCGTGTTAAATGTAAGCTAGTGCAGTGTAGTTGAGTGTATAACAGAAATAAACAGCTTAAAATCTGAAAAGGAAGTTGAATGACGGAACTTTGGATATTGACCAGAGTGACCGTCATCGCTGACCATAACAGTTGGAAAAAGATTGGCCTGTTGCGAAAGCTTTGGGATCGGCTGTCGGCATGTTAAAGTGTAAAGTTTGTCGTTCAAGTCCATATGCAAGTTTTTAGTTTATGTTGAAAGTTCCAAGGATTTATTGTTCAATCTCAAGTTTAATAGTGAGTATGAAAGTTTCATTGTTCATCATCATCATATATCCAAGTTCGCTAAGGTGAAATATTAATGATTGTCCGAGCAAGTCGGAGGATTAGATTGCAAGTTTAAAAAAAGGTTCCTTATGCTGATCCCTACTTTAATGTTGATCCCTATGTTTATGTCGATCCCTATGGTTATATCGATCCCATTCCCAAAGCCCCACAACTGATGTCTCTCCGCAACCTAAAAACCACCGATGCCTTTCTTTTTGCCAATCCCACCGATCCCTTTATTTCCACATACTCCGTCGATCCCTTTCTTACAGCAAACATTGCCAAACCAAACCATACCAACTCCTTCTACTTCATCCTCAATTCATCTAGTCTCTACGCCGAGGGATTGGCATAGAACCAAACATCCAACACCGATCCCTCCTCCATTCTATCTTCTTCCTTCTTTATACTCTTATCACCCCTTCTCCTTATTTATTTAGTCGAACCCTAAACACCAATGATTCATCTTCTCCAAGCCACTTCAATCGTTATGCCATCACAGCCTCGAGCAGCATCGAAATCATTAAAGACTCCCTTATCTCACCATGAAACAAAAAAAATAAGTCAAGAAGGCTTACCTTCGTTTGATTATATTGAGGAAGTTGGCGAGTATTTTGAAGGCAATGAAAATAGAAAGTATAGGAAGTTAATTTGTTCATTCAAGTTGAATCATATAAAAACTTTGTTTAGGGAAGAGAAGAGAAGTAAAGTTCGTTTAATGAAGGAGCGAGAGGGTTCGGTGCTTAAGAAGGGAATGATTAAATGAAATAAATGAGAGTAACGGGATGGAAAGTTGTTTTTATACATATTGATGGAGGATCGGCCCAAGCGCTTGGCACATAGTGTGCAAATAGGGATCGGCATGAAATCCCGTCGATCCCTGTTAGCATGGACCTAAAAAATGGATCGGTATGCATATATACCGATCCCTACAAAAGCTTTTGACAAAAAGAAGAAAGATAAAGAGGAGGTCGGTTAAACTCATGTCGATCCCTACAAATAAAAAAATGATGATGAATGAACAATGTAAAAAAAGAATTAATGAACGATGGGGATCGGCTACAAGTATGTAGGCATAAAAATTATTGAAAGCATGTACATGCAAAATGCTATGAAAATTGGCAATGACTCGGGAGTGCTCGAACGCATCCGAGAGCCAACAACAAAAACGTATATATATGCACATGTATGATCCAAAATTTCAACTTTTAAAATCAATAGAAATTAAAGTTAAACCTAGAATCTTCTTATTCGGTGGTGGATCAGATAACAAAAGCTTATTAGTCTCGCAGAACCTGACTTATATATATATATATATATATATATATATATATCAATTGGTGGAATATAGCACTAAATTTATACGAGGCAAATCAACCTAGCGCCAAGGCAGCCAATAAGACATTCATCACCTTGAGAAAACGATTTGATAATAGCAACCCTTCAGGAAGCTAATTGGGTCTCTTTTCGACAATTCAAATTTGTTTCGATTCAAAACATGTCATGTTAATCACAAAACGTACTTTGGAGGGCAAGTATTATCCAGCATTCTAGCCTAGCTATATTAAGCTGATTGCATGAGTTAGATCCGACTTTCATCAAGGCCGACAACTCCTGAGTGGTGATTGTAGGGCCTAGAAGTCAGGTACAAATGATTGTATAAAGTCAGAATTGAATGCATTCTATAGATATGTGACGTAGAATGCTCAAAGTATGGAATATGGATCCTTCAATGGAAGGGATCGGTATAGCATGGCTCGTTAAGAGGTATCGGCATACTTAATCGGGAGGGATCAGTAGGCTTCACTGAAGAGGGGTTGGCATCCATCAAGGTTCAAGTGCATTCATGCATACAATGATCAATACCATGAGATCTACAAGTCAAATCCCTATGAAATTTGGAGTGCAAGGTATATGAACCCTAGGGAGCCTACCCTAGGGATCGCATATCAAAATGACAGAATGGGAGGGATAAACATACATCCCTTTGGAGGGTTCGGCAACAAACAGTACATAAGTCATATCAAATCAAAGATCGAGCAATTACTCAAGTTCCAATAGTCCAAATGACATGAAAATTGGAGGCTAAATGTATTTTAGCATGGAGAAGCCACCATAAGTATAACTGACCAAAAATCGACTAATGAAGGGGTCGGTACTGATCCCTCCTCAGTGGGATTTGGGCCTAGTGATCCCTCTAGTGGGCCCAGGTAGATTAGAAGGTCCTTCAGCCGAAGTTTCAGACAGATTGGTGGTCATCTTCACCTATAAATACTGGCGTAATGGATCATTCTGAGGATCTTTGCACTGCGTATTACTCTAGACTCTATTGTAATCAAGTTTTTGCTATTTTCCACAGTTGTAATCTGATTTATAAGTGATTAATAAAGGATAATCTTCAAAGTGGACGTAGGAAAACAACGCCGAACCACTATAAATCTCTATCTCTTATTATTGCTTTTTATCTTTTATTAGCTTAATCATTTCCTCAAATAAATTTGATTTTTCTTCAGTTACTTCTCTACAAAAATCTATTCTTGGGTGTTTGTGATCAATTTACTTGCAAACAAGGCTGCTTGGAGGATTTGATGATTCTTCTACTCCTTTAAAGAAACTGGCTGCTTTCCCATCATTCGAGGTACCTACGCCTTCTAGATTGACTGGCTCTTCCTCTAAGGGTGAATCTGCCTCTAATGTTGGTGGCTTTGTTGTGTCCGAAGATGACGTTCTTGTTTTGATGGAAAAGGCTGGGAGGTCGACGTAGGGCCCTGTTGTGTCCACCAAAATTGGTCACAAACACCCAATTGTCGTTGAAAGAGCCTGTTTAAAATCACAGATCACAGGTAATAAGTATGTAGATAATTAAAAATGAAGAACACTCAGAAGATTAAGAAGAAAGCAGTAAAGAACACAGAGTTTATAGTGGTTCAGCAATCCGGCCTACGTCCACTTTGAATTTGATGATTTTATTGATGTATCCTTGATGATTACAATGAGTTACATCTGATTACAATAGCAAAACTCGAGTACAACGATGAATCCGGTGGAGTATAGACATAGAAGAACCAAAAGTCCCTTTTTTGTAGGCTTTAGGATGCTATTTATAGGCGTAGAATGCAAATATCCCGCTCATATCTTGGGAGACCTCTTTTGGCATGTGTGCGGGCCCACACGATCGATCCCATGTGATTTCGACTCCATCCATGATCGATGCGAACGAAGTTCATACCAATCAAGATTTTTTCCAATAGAGTTGGAATGGAGCATGAACATTCTTTAGGTTGTACGTAAGCTCCAGTGAAAATTTTGTAGCATTTGGACTTGTAGATTATGAGATATGATCGATGCAGATTCGTGTTTTTCGAAGGCTGTCTCCTTCGTATTGATCGTTGTTGCACTGTTCGTACTCGATCGATGTTGCACTGTTCGTACTCGATCGATGTTGCACTGTTGTGCTCGATCGATGTTGCACTGTTCGTACTCAATCTATGTTGCACTGTTCGTATCAATCGATGTTGCACTGTTCGTACCGGTCGATGTTGCACTGGTCGTACTCGATCGATGTTGCACTGTTTGTATCGATCGATGTTGCACTGTTAGTATTGATCGCTGTTGCACTATTCGTATTGATCACAATTATGTTGATGGATACGAACAGTGGAGGCTTGATGAATACGAACAGTAGAGGATTGATGGATACGAACAGTGGAGACTTGCTGGATACGAATAGTGGAGGCTTGCTGGATATGAGTAGTAGGGGATTGATGGATACGAACAATGGAGGCTTGATGGATACAAACAGTGGAGGCTTGATGGATACGAACAAGATCCTACACTTGATGGATACAAACAAGTCCCTTCACTTGATGGATACGAACAAGACCTTCACTTGATGGATATAAACGTTTGATTGTTTGAATTGCATCGATCATATCTTGAGCATACAAACTCCGATTGACTTGAAATTTGAAACGTTGGCTTTCATAGTTTGGCTTGTCATGTCTTGTGAATTGTAACCGGATCCGGACTCAGACAAAATTCATCGATATCCATAGCGAAACAGTGTATAACCAATCTTTGGGATGAACTGTTCTTGATTTTCAGTCAACTTTTTGGTGTCACGACCTTGCCAAAAGGCGGGATAACACTTGCCCCCCAAAACATGCCTTGCGGTAGAAAGGTGTGTTTTGTAGTTCGATAAGCTAGATGTTCGTATCCTGCTAATGATCAGAAAAGAAATTGATAATCTTGTCTGACTGTGAAAAGTGATCGTTCGCGATCGGATGTCATTTGAGGCGAATGATGACCGTTCAAGGTCGGGTGCCATTGGCGGCGAATGGTGACCGTTCATGGTCTAGGTGCCATTCGAGGCAATTTGTGACCGTTCATGGTCGGGTATTGTTCAGACGAATTGTGACTAATCTGGATCGAGTGTCGTTCTAGACAAATTGTGACCGTATCGCGGTCGAGTGTCGTACGAGGCGAATTGTGATCATTCATGATCAAGTGCCATTCGAGGCGAGTTATGTGTGCCCAGGGGGACTTAGTATCATTATTGTCAGATTTCACGTTCGAGTGAGTTTCTGAGTAGTTGGTTATGGCGGTTTATCGCCATCTTAGAGCATGCCTGAGGACCGTTCACGATCCCTTACATATGTAAGTGGCTTATCCGTTATGGAATCACAAATAGCATATTTACATTCAAAATAAGTCTTTTAATAGAAATCAACTCCAAACATTAGAAATAGAAAACTAAAGCAAAACAGGGACGTCAAAGTGCAAACACCTCTACTGATGTGACTTATAGTCATACCAGAGCATGCCTAAGGATCGTTTTGTGATCCTGTACATGTGTAAAATGACTTTATCATGTCAGTGTGGAGTTTGCCACTCATTCGTCATTATTTCAATCGGTTGATGATAAACTGACGCCCTGATCCAGAGTCGTCCCCAGTCGGTGCAGGTGGTGGTCGTTCTTTTTCGACTGTCGTGGCTCCCTTTCTCACATACCACGAAAGCATACCATTCCGGATATGCCCCTCAACCTCATCCTTCAAGTGCCTGCAATCATTCATGTTATGACCATTCAGCCCGTGGAATAAGCAATACTTGTCAGATCTTCTTTCATTGCTGGTCGGATCCCTTCTCATTGGCTTTCGATAAGGAATCTGCCTCCGGTATCCTGGTAGATTCGCTCCAAACTCTCATTCAACTCTGAATAAGTGGTGAAACGCGGCTCCCTCCACTATCACTTTGACCTATTGTCATTATCTTCCGTTTTCCGCTTCCCTTTATGCTTGCCAGAATCCTTACTGGGTGGGTCTCCACCTTTTACTGCATAAGCATCAACTCCTTCTCCTTCCTCTCTTTCAGCGCTAGCATCCTCCAACCGTAGAAACTTTTTGGTTTCATGATAAAATTCTCCTAGATCCACAAGCGGATCTCTAATCAATGAATTCTTGAACTCTGTCCCATCAGCTATTCCAGATACAGCTGCCATCATAACGATGGATGGATCTGGTCGATCCACTGATGCTGCCGCTGCGTTGAATCGTATCAGGAAACTTCTTAAAGATTATCCTGCCTTCTGCTTCAATGTTGTCAAACTCATCACATTCTTAGGCCTTGAAATATGAATTCTGAACTATCTCATAAAATTTTCAATCAACTCGGTCCATGTTCCAATGGAACCGCTCTTTAATTGCCTGAACCATAGTGCCGCTATGTCTGTCAAATATAATGGGAAACACCGAGCCATGACCTCCTCCGACGCCCCCATTACCTCCATATGCCTCATGTATCTGTCAGATGAACTGTAGGATCTGTGCTCTCATTGTACGTTTCCATTATTGGTGGTTTGAATTTTGGTGGATTTCTAGCCATTCTAATCACAGGAGAGAAAGGGCTCATATTCACATCTTCTAGATCTCTGTTTACCAATCCGCCTCTCATGGCTCGTCTGACCATTTCTGCCAAGCTATCACTATGTCCAAGCTGTAATCCTTGTACATTACCTCCAACCTACCCCCCGAGTTCGCGAGGGTTTGCTGGAAGCTGCTCTTCTGGACGAGCATCTGCTCCTCTGTTAGTTCCATGTGGTCTAATCTCAGCCGTTATCCTGCCTAAGGTTGAATCAACATGCTTCTGGGGGTGCCCCCTAATTCAGGGGCTGCCTTTGATGGTCTTGCTCTATCTGGTTCCCGGTTTGGTCCTTTCGGTCTTGCTTCATTGGTCTGAATTCCAATGGCTCCAGCTGATCCCACTTGCTCAATTTCTCTGAGAATGTTCTCCATCATCTCTTCTTGCCTTTTGAATAGCTCCTCATGCATGGATCCCATCATCATCTCCATCTCATCCCAGGTGATGAAGACTGAGGCTTGATTCGCCCCTGAAGAAGCCTTCTGATTCCCTTCATGTTGGCTCCTTTCAGTCCTTTGTCTTCTTGCTGATTTCCTCGTCATAATTGTTCAAATCTAAGTCTTCAAGCCTTTAAATTTGATGTCTAAGTGGTAGAATTCATAAATGCTAGACTTCTCAGTGAAAGCACCAAAATGGTTATGCCAAAATATGTCACAAACACCCAATTGTCGATGAAAGCACCGGTTTAAAATCACAGATCACAAGTAATAAATATGTAGAGAATTGAAAATGAAAAACACTCAGAAGATTAAGAAGAAAGCAGTAAAGAACACAGAGTTTATAGTGGTTCGGCAATCCGGCCTACGTCCACTTTGAATTTGATGATTTTATTGATGTATCCTTGCCGATTACAAAGAGTTACAGCTAATTACAATAGCAAAATTCGAGTATAATGATGAATCCGGCGGAGTATGGACGTAGAAGAATCAAAAGTCTCTTTTCTATAGGCTCTAAAATGATATTTATAAGTCTAGGCTGCAAATATCTCGCTCAGATCTCAAGAGACCTCTTCTGGCATGTGTGCGGGCCCATGCGATCAATCCCATGAGATTTTGACTCGATCCGTGATCGATATGAACGAATTTCATATCGATCAAGATTTTTCCCAATTGAGTCGAAATTGAGCATGAACATTCTTTAGGATGTACGTAAGCTCCAGTGAAAATTTCATAGCATTTGGACTTGTAGATTGTGAGATATGATCGATGCAAGTTTGTATTTTTTCAAAGGCTGTCTCCTTCGTATTGATTGTTTTTGCACCGTTTGTACTCGATCGCTGTTGCGTTGTTCGTACACAATCGATGTTGCACTGTTCGTACTTGATCGATGTTGCACTGTTCGCATCGATCGATGTTGCACTGTTCGTATTGATCAATGTTGCACTTTTCGTACTAGATTGATGTTGAACTGTTCGTACTCGATCCATGTTGCACTGTTCGTATCAATCACTATTGCGTTGATGGATACGAACAGTGGAGGCTTGATGGATATGAAGAGAAGAGGATTGACGGATACGAACAGTGAAGGCTTGATGGATATGAACAGTGGAGGCTTGCTGAATACGAACAGTGGAGGATTGATGGATACGAATAGTAGGAGATTGATGGATATGAACAATGGAGGTTTAACGGATACGAATAGTGAAGGCTTGATGGATACGAACAAGACCCTTCACATGATGGATATGAACAAGACACTTCACTTGATGGATACGAACAGTTGATTGTTTGAATTGCATCGATCATATCATGAGCATACGAACTTCGATTGACCTGAAATTTGGATTGTTGGCTTTCATAGTTTGGCTTGTCATGTCTTGTCAATCGTAGCCCGATCTGGACTCGGAAAAAATTCGTCAATATCCATAGCGAAACAGTGTATAACCAATCTTTGGGATGAACTGTTCTTAATTTGCAGTCAACTTTTTGGTGTCACGGCCTTGCCCAAAGGCGGATAACACCTATTTTTATTTCTACCTTGGCTTTTGAGATGTCTTCTGCTGCCATTTTGTTAGAGTTTGGGAAACTCTAATCTTGTGTATGTGATCATGTTTTCTTTTCCTTTTCTTCTTTGCATTGGTTTTCGACCAAGCTGATTTGCAATTTCTATTCTTGTATTCGACGGCCTTGATGATGAGAGCGTGTGAGTCAAAGAGTGTGTAGGCCTTGCTTTTAGGTTGGGTGGCTAAGCTTGAGGCTAATCTTGCTTCGGTCAATATTGCATTGGTCTCTGCTAAAGCTAAGCTAGAGAAAGATGCCAAAATGTTCCATGAGTAGGTTGAGGAAGCTGTTAAGGAAGTTAAAGAAGCTTGAGCTGCGAAGAAGCGTAAGCTATAAAAAAGGGATGAAGATCTGGCCATGGTCAAAGAGGAGCTGAAGAAATCTAAGAAGGAACTTAACACCATTACCTCAAAATTAACCTATGGTTTTTATGCTGCAGCTAGGCGTCAATACCACGTGGAAGATAAGCTTGAATTTTCGACAATGAATCTGTAGTAGATTCAATTTTTGCTTACTGTTAGAAAAAGTGGAGTAAGGAGCAAGCTATGGAATAAGATGTTGACCCGAGCCGTTCTGTGTGTCTTTCTTAGGAAGAGAGGAAAATAGCTGATGTGGATCAAAGGAACCTACAACCTGAAGAGCAAGTCCAACTTGCAAACAAGGTTAATTCACCTCCTCTGGTAGATTTAAATATTTAATTCCAAGCACCCTTTTGTGTTTTGTTGTACTTAAATTCATGGAGCTTATTTGGTTATTTGTACCGTGAAATGGTATTTTTTATTTCGAATGATTGTATTCTCTTTATGGTTTTGTTTAGTATTCGGGAGTGAATGTGCTCATAAAATTGTTGAAGGAGACTGAAGCTAGGCTTGAAGAAAACACATTAAATCATCTTGAGTTAAGTACAGCTGTCGTGACTATACATAAAATGGAATTGGACCAGACTCGCATATATCTTAGTAATGAGATTGCAGAGTTATTAACTCGAATAGACCAAGTAGTTCGAGAAAAGGGGCCCTTAGTGATTTCGTTTTGCTGCGTTAGTGTCATACGTTAGAAAGTGGTTCTTTTCCACCTAATAGCACCGATCTAAAATGGTTTAGGGTTAGGTCTAAAGCCTTAATGAATAATCTCTCTATATCTTCATTAATTTTTATGTTATTTTTTATCGTGCAATTAATTTAGATGCAATGTAACAAATGTTTCAATATTGTGATTTAGTCTGCCATGTTTTGATTACTTTACTAAGTTTTACTTCAATTATGGTTTGAATCGGTTTCATTAGCTCTGCTCGACACTAATAGTTCCTGTTAATAGGATGCTTCTACCTCCATTGTTATTCTAATCCGAAGGGATTTTGATATAAATGAGGCAGATGATGCTCCTGAAGATGATGTTGCTCAACTCAGGTATGATTTTGAGAGGCTCGAAACATGAAGATCTCGTGAAAGCCTAAAGTGTGTTAGTACGTCAGTATGATTGTAACAAAAATGGCATGCATGGTATGAAGATGTGGCGTTAACGCTGGATGGGATAAATGAAACAATAAAGACAAGAGAAGAACTTTACGGCATTGTCGTAGGGAAGAAATTCTTAAATATGAGAAACAAGTGGAGGACATGTCAGTTGAGATTGCCATACTACTTGGCAAGCAGGAGGCTATCGAGCATAGGAGGTTGACTGAAATGTCACAGTCAAACATTGATTTTGCTCCTTTAATGAGTTTTGAGTCTTTTTTTTAAGGTGACAGTTGGAAGGTTATTGCTAGGAGATTGTTTGGTGGCTTCTCAACTGAGAATAGGAAGACAAAGGCTCAGCAAATAGAGACCTTAAATGACATTAGAAGAATGGTAGCAATAGAGATGCACAAGCTTGAAAGTATATTGATATCCTTTAGAGATAGGGTTACTTCTTGCTCGGATAAGCTTGAATAAAAGAAAGCCAAGAATAAGAATGTTGAAGCATTTTTGCAATGTTCCCAAGATGTTTTGGAATTTTTCCACCCTTCATTGAACTAAAGTTTTCTAAGTGAAAAGGATGACTTTGAGGCAACAACTAATCTAGGTAAGGACCCTGGGCTAGAGCTCGTTATGACCCCCATTAGTCTATCGCTCAAACTTAGTGTGGTAGTATTATGATCATTGTAGTATTTCACTTGATTTTGGACAAGGGGAGAACATTTTTCGCAATTTGACAATGTTTTCTTTTATAATACTACAATTTGATGGCTAATATTATTATGTAGAAACCTTTGAGTCCTTTAGTAAAAAAAATTCGTTTATTTTCCATTGTTATTTAATTACAAGCTTATTCGACATTTTTTGGTTGACTTGTTTTACTTAGGGATTCAGAGGTAGATGCTCTGGAAGAAATTAGACTTCGCTCAGCTCAGAATACTAGAGCTGGAAGATTTATTGAAGAATGCTAAGAGCATATATACAGCTGCGTATACGAATGAGATTAAAAATTTAAGAGGAAATATTATGGAGATGGATAGAGAGATGGCATTGTGTATGAATGCAGAGGAGAATTCTCCAGCAGCTACCCCAGCTTCACACGTCCCTCTTAGTTTGGATGCAGTGCCTGTGCATCCATGTGGAACTGATCCAATTGAGATCCTTTAGTGGAAGAATGATGCGAAGGCTTATTATGAGTCCAAGATTAAAGAGTTGGAGAATCACTTCAAAGGAGAGTTGGGGATGCTAAAAACTCGTGTTTCCATGTTCTTGTCTATGGAGGATGAATTCTTTGGTCCCTTTTCGAGGTTGCTAAAAAGTCAAAGGAACAACTCTTTCGTGAGATTGATAAAAATAGAAAAATGGCTATGAGGCGCATAAATTTTTCAGAAAACAAAATATATGGTTTGGAATGCGAGGCCGGACTAGATTTCATTACAATTTACCAAGGTGGGATGGATAGGGCATCCCTTTTGAATGAGCTTCATAAAGAGAAAGTGAGAACCAAAATAATAGAATCGGCCACCGATGTGCGATTGACGTTTTCAAATGCTTTTGGCCTGGACTTAACTTATCCTTTATGTATAATCGGGCTGACTACAAATACAAATCTGTAGATTATGAAAATATTTGGGCCGGTGCAAACTATGAACCACGCGTGGTAAATCATTGATTGCCTCATGACCGAGTCTCTCATTCTTAATCATCAGTGGCGATTACCGAGCTGGAGAGCTAATTTTCATCTTAGCCTATTATGATGCATTTTACAGATCAGAATGATATGGTGTGTCACAGTCAGCTCGTTTTTGGAGCTTAAGCTAAATTTGTAGTTTAACTTTTTTAAATGGAGTATTTCCTTTGTGATACGACTTTGGTCGTAATTCTTATAAATTACGCATAAGTGTAAAGCAAGTAAAATTATTGTAAGATTCATGGCTAAGTATTGATGACTCAGTTCTTGATGTAATCCTAGAGAGACTAGTATCATTCGGGTTTGCACCTGATTAGTAGTACGTTCCCTATAATGTACTCATTTTCTTTTACCTAAGATATGCTTTGGGGAGTAGCATATGCGTTCTTGATCATGGCTTGATAGGTTATAACTTCCCTATATTGCAATGGCCTGATGTTTTGCTAGTAGTTGCGGTTGGGTGTAAGTTGATCCCATTTCTGACGTTGTGCGTGCTAAGACTTGCCTATTATAATAGGAACGGAGTTTCTATAGCTGGATGCTGGATGGTCCACCCCCTATTTTGGCCTGCCCCTTTTCTGGAGGTAAAACGCCTGTTTTGACCTAAACCTGTTCTAGGGCAAAATGTCCTTAGCCATATATTTGGTCGAATTTTAGACCTACCCCTGTTCTAGGGTGAAATGTAGGTTTTAACCTACACCATGTTCTGGGGAGAAATGTCCTTATCTAGATGCATGGCCGAATTCTTGACCTATCTTAGTTCTAAGATGAAATGTCCTTAGCTACGAGCTTAGTATGACCTATCTCTAGGATGATATGTCAATACATATGTTGAGCTGCATTCTTCTCTAGCATCACCGTTCCCATTTCTAATATTGTTGTTATTGTTCATGGGTGAAGTTGCACCTTTTGGAACAATGGAAATGGTTCGGGTCGTCTAATATCCATACGTCCAGTGTCGTATGTCCAATTAACTAACATAAGTGTTTTTTATACTAGTTTAGACAGTCTAAATATCCCTATGACCAGTCTTTATGATTATTAATCATAGAAAAATTCATGCCGGAGCAGGGAAATTTGTCATCCTGTCCAGCGAAGTGTTTTGGCTGAAGAGCCATACTCGCGTTAATACAAGTCCAAGTGCGTAGGAGCAGTATCACTGTTCTTAGTGTTGAGATTGTCATATTTGCCTACTGACATAGCATTTTTTGAACCTATAACTATTGGCGGTGAACCATGAAGGTGCATATATATAACACTTTTTTTACAGAGAAATAATGCAAAGACTTTTTTATATTGGTTCGGGTTGTCTATCCCTACATCCAACTTACACATTGGTCTTTTTTTCTACAGAGCTGACCTTCTGCAGAGCTGTCCTATGGCTCAGTACACTCGGCTTGGGCCCTTCAATGAAGTATAGGGTGTTCGTTTTTGTAGTTGCTGGCCGATGCTCCAATTTTAATTCCTCAATCAGATCCTGAACTCGTCATTTTCTAGATTTCCGCTAATGAAGGCAACTTGCCCCGTAGATGAGAAGTATAAATATAGCTCCATTGTTCTTAGTTGATCCTGATGATGAGGAGTGATCTTTCGGATCAGCGTATATCTCAATCCCTAGTCGATGGGAGCATCAACTGAATCCTCCAATTTTAGCGTAGAATATGCAAAGGTACTTTCCCTTACTGCTGTTGTATGAGATATTTTTTCATGCCTCTTCCGACTGGGCACATTGGGGTTTCAGATTTCATTCTTAGGTTTTCTACCATCATCGGAATCGCTGTTTAAGCCAAAGATTACCCATTTGTTTTGGTTGAAAGTTGGATATTGGCCGACGTTTGAGAGTCATACTTGAAGTGTGGTATCTCTTCGACTGAATTTTATGAAGCACCGGTTGTTCAGTCTTTCTATCAAATAGCTTATAATTGGTCTCCCCCACTTCGTTTTTGAAGGCATTGTAACTACTTATCTGCTGCATGAAACATGCAACAGACAAGCAAGGACAGTGAGCTGTGGGTGATGGTGAAATAGGAGACAGAATTGGAGGGTTGCGGAAGTATGAGGGGATGGAGGTTAAGGCCCTCCTTCTAGCGCCAAAAAAGTTGGTGAATTTTGTCGTCTTCACCACACTCGACTGGATCATGAGGCAATCTTGTGATTTTTCATTCTCATGATTAGGAATCAGTGAATTTAAGCTTAGTTAAATTTTCATTTAGGTATCGATTGTGTTGTCGAATGCTTACACGGCCGAGTAGTCGCACTTCAACTGTTTGTTGAAATGACGAGATGGCTTAGCATACAAAAATGCGATTGAAAGTAAATTGCATAAATATAAAAACAGAGAATTTTTATCTCGTTCGGATTGTTGTTAATCCTACGTCCATGGGGTAATCCACTATATTTGACTATTTTTGTACAAAATATTTTTATGGTCCTAAGACGTACAATATTTATCTTTAGGAAGAAGAAGAAGTTGAAAAGGAAGATAAAAAAAAGGTCCATTTCTTTATCCACTTGCTTTTCCTTTTATAGTATGAAAAGTGCATTGTTGATGGTTGCAATCGTCTTTTGCATTTTCCTTCAGTTTCACCCTTGGATTTTGCCAACTATCTCTTATCCAAGACATTTGTATTTTGTGCCTAGACTGGTGACAGATTTTTGGTCGAAAACCCGAATATTGGCAGGAAATTGGAATTTTGAAGTGGAATGCCTGAAAAAGTTAGCAGAAAGCCTAGGTCGGCATAGGTCAGCCTCCTCTCTTGTAATGGTAAGTTGCTCTAAGAGAAATGGTAGGAAACTGCTCTGAAACTTTATTGTACTACAGAAACGCGAGATTAAGTGTAGTGGAGGACGTTATTTGGTGTTCAGACCATACTGCTTCGTTGTTTCTTTTATTCTCTTCGTTTAATTTATCATTATGTCGGGTCATAATGGAGTAGCTCTTCTTATTCTATGCTAAAAGCTGCCAAAACAAGGGGCTTGTTTGGTATTTTAATTGTTTCCTTGGCCATTGCTGAGGAGATATTGAGAGGGGGGAGCTTTACATTTGTCATTCACCTATAGGATTGAGTCTTTGTTTGAAGCATGTCTTGGATGACCCTATATACAGCTCAAGTGGAGTGCTTTCAGTTCTGTATAGCACCATCTAGGTTGCCCACATTGTGTGCTTGTACAGATCTATTCCTATAGACGTTTGACAGAATGTGAGTATAGCTAGATAAAAACCTCATTTGTTAGTCTTTATGCCTTAGTTTAGTATTCTTGTCTGGCATTTGCGTATGGATACAACTAATGCATTCTGCTCTGTCTTCTTACATACAACATCTACTTCATGTAGCCTTGAATCCGATGGAGACAGCTCGGATCTAGTTAAATGTTATTACCTTAAGCCTGTACTTTGCTTAGCTCTGTTGTCGTTAAGAAGTATCATGTGCTTCTTTCTGTCGCGACTCATGGTAAGAACGGTATAACAGCCATGGATTTGGGTTTATTGAGCATAGGCTTCACATGTGAGAGGGGCAATTTTCCTTTGTCAAATTTCGATCAAATAGGAATTGACAACATAACATTGGTGGGATGATTTCATGGAACATTCTTACCGAAGGCATTCCGACGCTTGATTAGATCACTTGCTAACACTTCTGGTTAAACGTCAGAACCCTGCATTTTAATAAAGAAAGCTCTTTGTTGCTCTAAAAAATTGTTCCATTATTGTATACTCTGCGGTAACAGTTAAAATCCAACAAAAAATTCCATAGTATGACGGAGCTCGTTTGCCAGCATAAGTGGGCACCTACACAGAGTGTTTGTGTACACCTTGCTCTTGATACATGACACACACTACCTAAATTGACACTTTATGCTACCCTAGTCAATGTGCAGAATCTAATTGATCAACACAAATCGACATTAATTGGATTCTGTACATCATCTACCAGGGTTTTGATTAAAGTAATTAATTAAGATAAAAGATACATGGTCGAGTTCGCGATCAGGCTTTTAAGTTCAAAATAATTGATACTAGACGATCTTCTCATCTTAGACCTATACTAGCCCTTCCACCCTTCGGCAGAAGCGGGCTCTTCTACTGCTCAAGCATCTACTTCCACACTATCTGATGTTAAACTTTCAATTGCATGAGAAATTCAACTCCAGTCCATTCCAACAGTTTAGCCTTGTGGCCCTTCTCCTCCAAGGGAGGATCTACCTATTCTTAATCTCTAGGATAATACTCTTGATTAAACACCATCAAAACATTTTGCAAGGGACCTATAGATAATTTTTATTAGATAAGGACTCCATAAAGACGAGGTACTCTATCCTATAGTCGATAAAAGGGCTCATCCTTCACCTCCTAGATATACGGCATATAATAGGTACATCTACCTATTTGAGGCTGTCTTTCCTTTTAGCTAATTCCTCGAATTCTTCCTCTAAGAGCTCGGGATGGATCTTACCTAAGTGCATCCCAATGGTTATGCCTTACTTGGCTCCCTTTATATACTATTCATGATGCAACTAGCTCATTGGCTCATATTCCTACAGCTCACTTATCTACTAAGCTTTAAAAGGAGAAAGGAAATAACTTCTATATTGATTATTGAAGAATACAATCGTTGAAAAGTTATTGAGTTTCTCTATAACTAGCGCAACTATTTAAAAAGTGAATATATGTTTATTCGTTGTCCTGAAGGCTTCAACCATCCATGTTTGTCTGGTCGTAGGTTCAATATCCAATGTCCCTCCATAGTTAGGTTTTCTTCACCTATGCATGTAAAATTCTCTCTACATCCTTCATGGATCTCCCCAAATGAGACGTTTTCTATGCTCATCCCAACACCTTGGTGTTCTTGAAGGGATTGAGTTTGACCTTCGTAAAACTTTCTACCTTCTCATGAATGCTCGGATGCTCCTGTATCACCTTCTATACAATGGTAGGAGAATTGTCCCTGTTCCAGTTCCCACCAAAAGAACTCGAGCCATATCCTTCTTCCCTATCTCATGATCGTGATGATAAGGATTAAGGGAGAAAAGGACACTAAAGAAGTAAGCCAAATCATGAGGAAGAAGGAAGAGGAGAAGAAAATATAGTTAAAGAAGTAGACAGATAGGAGATGAAGAAGAAGCCGAGGAACGATGATGAAGGTTATTGTCTCATTGCGAATGAATCATAGAGAGACGTCTCCTAAGGGCACTATAGTCACAACACCACATCTACTCAGGTGACTGGTCATAAATTCTTCACAACTTGCACTCGAACCATGCCTTGAACCAATTGAAGAATCAAATTCTTATATAGGTTCCTCCAATGGCATCTTTGCCTCCTTGGGCGATCTTAGAAGCATGTCTGCTTTTGGTTCTACGGGAATAAACATCAAAGATATTCCCAACACCAGTCCCCGTGAATTTAACTTCCCTGGGGGATATTTTTGAGGCCTCCGAGGGTTATGAAACTCCATCACTTCGAACATAGTCCGTAAGTTACTTAGGAAAATTCCAACACTTCATATACATCTTGGATCACTAGCAAAATAAGTTAACACTCTTTCTTTACAATATGCCTAGTTTTGATATATCCTTTCTTTTTACCATGTATAATCAGGAGACAATGCTTTTGCCGATTCCATTCAAGTGTAGACCAACGCTGCTATTCAATTCGCGAAGTCTATTATCAATGCCCCAACTCTTACCAAGAATCTTATTCTGAGATAAGGAGAAGAAAGGACAAAAAGTGACGAGATGTGGAAGAAAGGCAACGCCATTATGATGAAAATATGTGTCGTAACACAGAGAGAAAATGGTGCTGCCAAGAAAAACAACGGGGACCATGCAACCATGATAGATGTGACTTCAATCCCTAATAACATCCACATTGCCACTCTTTACAGCAAAAATCATAATATAATCAGAAGCTTCCTCCATCATCTTAACCTCTCACTACTTATATTTTTGTCTCCTAGCAATTCAAAGCTGTCAGCCCCACTCAATTGTAGTAATCTTATTGGGCCAGTATAGGATCTTCACATCACTCTGCTCCTCCTCCGCCCCTCGAAGGCCAATCTTCTGCTATTACCACAAAGATGCAAGTAGCTTTGCCTGGCTTTTCCTAGAAGGGGTGATGTTTAATTACAATGCCAAGGACACTTCTCGGAAGGAAGTTAACGAAGGCCTAATTAAACTAAAGGAGGTCATCGAGTAGCTATTTGTAACATCCCCTACTAAAGACGTGAAGATTAACGTCGATAACGCAGTAGTCATCATCGAAATTATCTTCTAGCGATGAAAGTAGGTTCAGTTATTAATTAAACATAGAACAATAAAATAGAGTAGCAAAATATTTTCTTAACATCAAAATTTTCGTAAGTATTCTTTACATATACTTTATCATAACTAAATCCAAAGACGTCCCCATGAAGGGGTCAAATATGTAGAAAATAACATGGTAAAGAACCAGGTTAACATAAAATGATGCGGCGCATACTTCTTATTATAGCGGGCATAAAAATCTTTGTTAGCTACAAGTCTCATGCTCCGTCTTCAATCTTCATACTGCGGCCCTTATATCACAGTTGTCTAATCCCATAAAATCAACCTACTCAAATGAGAACCCATGAGTTTATGGAAAAAAACAATAATAAAAACATGGGCTAGGCATAAAGTTTAGTGTGAATAATACTTACCCAAAACAATCATATAGTGAGACCAAACTATACCATATAGGTTGGGGTTTCCCCTAAATATTCAAACATCAAGAATGGAACATTCAAAATATGGACGCAATTGGTCCTTATCCCCGTCTACATCTTACGCTTCCCTAAGAGGTCCCTAATTACTTCTACACCCTCAGCGCAGCGTTACTCAATACCCAATTTAGTTTATTATTTTATTTCATTACAATACTTTACTACTGTGCATTTGCTTAGTCCCCACTTGGTTCCCACCATAGATTATTGTTTAATATGCTATAATATCGTGCCCCATGCGTCTTTTTACTTCTCCTATAACTATTTAACGCTGCACACGCAGTTCTTACCTATTCTTCTTTAGCCACCTAGTATTGTGCCTCGTGCACATTTTATTATTCTTCTTTAAAGTATATAGTTCTCTGGCCCACGGAATTCTTACTTATTATTAGCATTTCATTTGAAATGTTCAATGTTGTGTCCCATGCAGTTCTTACTTATTTAATACTGCGCCCCACGCAGTTGAATGCCTTTCTTTACCTTCCCTAGGTATGCATTCATGAATGCCTCTCCTTACCCTCTCAAGGCGTGGATCAACTTTAAACATTTGTTTAACTTATGGAACTTCCCCGCAGTCCCTGAAAGTTCAATGCCTCTCCACACCTTCCTAAGGTGTGCATTCGAGTGAGCGTCTCCACCCGATGTCAATAACCCTTCCAACCTTATTTCTAGAGATGGATCCCTTCTTGTACTGACTTGCCTGTCCCCGAGCCCTACCTGCTTATCTTTTATTATGTTTCGCTTACTACTTTTCTTGGCACAGTACCACCCTACTCCAACTCTTAGTGCTTTCCACTTTTCTTGGCACAGTACCACCCTACTCCAACTCTTAGTGCTTTCCACTTTTCTTATTAAGTGTTCCCTTCTAATTATGACGTAGTATGATCCCTTCATATTACATGTAGTTATTACTTATAAATGTTGAGCCGCCACCCTACACCGTTTCAAACAAACCCCTACATCTCTGACGATGTCTTTACATACATGGTTATTTCATTTTTCCTATTTTTCTTTCAGTTATTACAGTGTCCTTTTTCTTTCTTTTCAACAAATGATTTGGATCTGGTTACCCATTTATCCGGCACCTATTAATATATTTTTCCCATATAATTTTATTTTCGCGCCTCCTCTTAGTTCCTTCTTGTCCTAGTGCAGTCCTTAGCCTATTTTGGTTTACTTTCCTTATAGAAAATCCTAATAAATTTTCAGAAAATTTGTGAACACTTGTTCTAACATACTTAATCTTTATTTGGAGTTTTAAGAGTGCTTTCTTTATATATTTTCTAGTTGTGCACCTTCAATAAATCATATCAAATCATATAAGCTTAAGAAAGTTCTCAAACTAAAAACCGATCGCTAGAATCATGATTAGAACATCATATAAAATTTTCACTATATTTTGAAATTTCGAAAGTAGGGAAAACACATCTAAACATTCCATTTTACCTATTCCTCCCCAAATCATTCATTAAGCTTTTAAATTTACTAATAGAAACCCGTATAAACCCTTACATACTTAAAAGCGTACAAATCTAAACCAAGGCCATAAATTAAAGATCGGTATAGAAAGGTTAAGCATTAACCACTAGACCTTTAAGATGTCTGGCTTTAATATTCTTAATTCCATTTAACTTGCATTTTTCTTTTCTTCTTTCTCCTTGCCCTTTTTAAGCTACCACCATTAAAGTTCTTCTCTAGCTTTTATTTTATTTTAGGTAGGATAAAGTGAACGAATATAAAAAAGTAATGCTTATTGTCCCAAAATAATTTGGGCCTGGGCCCTCATTCCCCATTTCTATTAATTCATTTCTCCTTACTTCTCTTATTTGGGCCACCTTGGCCTTTTAATTAATTTATCCAATTAATTTAAATTTTGGATCATTATAGTATTCTCTCCTTAAAGGAATTTCACCCTTGAAATTCAATTAAGGTACAGTAGAGATTTTTCCTTTAGTCAATGTTTACCCTAAGCATACCCATGAATTCCCAATCCATGACAAAACGTACTCATGTTATCTACTAATACGGTAAATAACCATAATATCCATGCATACATATATTTGGTCTACAACGATATAAGTTAATACATAGTTCGTGCGTTAATTTAAAACAAATAACTCCAGATAGGTCTTCTTAATCTTATCCTCTGTTTCCCATGTAGAGTCCTCCATATCCGCACTCCACTGGACACACACAAACTTCACTACCTTGTTCCGAAGCTGCTTCTCATTCCGATCCATTATTCAAATCGGTTTGCGCACATATGTCATATTTGGCTTATGACCAGGTCTTCTACTATGCTTTGATTTACTACTGTGTTCGGATCTCTAATGCATTTCCGCGAACATGATACGTGAAACACATTATTATTCCTTGCAAAAACTCTAGGCAGATCCATCTTATACGCCACCTTTCGATCTTATTTAAGTTCGAAAATGGTTCTACATATCTAGATGCTAACTTTCCAGCGCATTATCCCCCTCATCGAAGAAACCTTCACGAGCACTTAATTGCCTACTTCGAACTCTAGTTCCTTCCTTCTTGTGTCTTCATAACTCTTCTGCATAAACTACGCTGCCCTCATGCTAGCTCAGATCAGTTTTATCTTCTCAGTAGCATGCTTCATTACATCTAGTCCCAGCACAATCTTATCCCCTACCTCCAAAAAACATGCTGGAAACTTACATGGCCTTCCATATAATGCCTCAAATGGAGCCATCCCAATACTGGTCTGATAGCTGTTGTTACATGTGAAATCTACCATCTGTAAGTGATCCTCCCAAGCTCCACCAAAGTCTAAAATGCATGCTCTTAGCAAGTCTTTCAAGACCCTGTTAATCCTCTCGATCTGCCCATTTGTCTATATACTCATGCGCAGTTCTGTACCCAATATTTCTGCAAAGTTGGCTAAAAAGCAGTAGTGAATAGAAAATCCTAGTCATCAATAATAGTAATAGGCACCATGCGCAATCTCATTATTACCTTCACATATACTTCTTCTAATTTCGGCCTAGTCCTCTTAGCCTTCGAGGGAATGAAATAGGCACACTTAGTTAATCTATCAATTATGATCCATACATTATTCCCTGCCCTTGTACTCGATAACCTATCTATGAAGTCCATAGATACTGAATCTCATTTCCATACTAGAACCTCTAAAGGCTGCAGAAGCCTACTTGACTTTTGATGCTCTGCCTTCACCTGCTAGCATGTAAGACATCTTCTCACATACTCTTCCGCATCTTTCTTCATTCCTTCCTAGAAGAAACTCCTCTTCATATATTGGTACATGTTTGTACCTCCATGGTATATGGTAACCTTTGAATGATGACATTCGTCCAATACCCCCTTTTGTTGTTCATTTGTATTTGGAACAAACAACCTACCATTCTTCCGTCATTTGCCTACTTTATCAACATTGAAACCCTTCAGCTCCAACGCTCTAACTCCCAAGTCCAAATTCTTTACTATGTCTAAGAAGAACTTGTCTCCCTTCTGTGGTTCAGCTATTCTTTCTACCAGCGGAGGCCTGGTTTCTAAGCATGACAGCATTCCGGATGCACTGCTCGAATGTGCACTAGACCAAAACTGCACATCACAAGTAGACAATGTTTCTAAAAAGGTCCATTATCTATCATTGCCAAGATACAATTTTGTTAGTTTCGGCTCAAGGCATTAGTTGCTTTGTTGCCTTTTCCTGGGGTATACTCTATCCTAAAATCATATGATGCAAGAAACTCTAATGACCTCTTCTGCCTCATGTTCATCTCCTTCTGAGAGTACAAATATCTCAAGGACTTGTGGTCCATATATAACTTTGAGCTCTCCCCAAGAGATAATGTCTCTCAATCTTTAAATCAAAGACAATCGCCGCCAACTCCAAATCATGCGTTGGGTACCAAACTTCATGGGATTGTAGCTGCCTAGATGCATAAGCAATTACCCTACCCTTGTACATCAATAATGCACCTGACCCAAACCTGATGCATCAGTATATACAGTCATACCATCATTCCTTTTAGGTATTACCAACACAAGTGCATTTGTCAGTCTACATTTTAGTTCCTAAAATGCATTTTCACACTCCTATGCCTAAATAAACTACTTACCCTTCCTGGTTAGCCTCGTTATTGGCGCAGCTATATAGGGGAAGTCTTTAATAAATAATCAGCAATAGCCAGGCAATCCTAAGAAACTTTGTCCCTAGGTAACGGGCTTAAGTCCATTCCATACATTTATTGTGTATTCCTTTGAAGGATCTACAGACAACCCATATTCGAGATCACATGGCCTAGGAACTTCACTTCTCTTCAAAAATGACACTTAGAAAATTTAGGCTTTAATTTATGCTGTCTCAACGCCTCTACCACAAGCCTTAGGTGAACCGTGTTTTCCTTCTTATCCTTAGAGTACACCAAGATGTCATTTATGAACATCAACATATGTCTATCCAACATATCTTGGAAGACCTTGTTCATCAAGTCTACAATGAATGCAGACTCATTGATCAGTAAAAACGGTACAAGCAATAACTCATGTGAACCACACCTCATTTTAGACATAGTCAAAGGAATGCTTTCCTTCGCAACTCTCAGTTGATGGAATCCTGTAGTCATGCCCAACTTCAAAAAAAACCTAAGCTCCACTTAGCTAATCAAACATAGCATCAATTCTTGACAAAGGATATATATTCTACACTGTCCTTTCATTTAGCTTCCGATAGTTTATGCATAGTCTCAATGACCCACCGATCTTCCTTAATAACACTGTTGCTACTCGTCAATACAAACTGCCTAGTCTTATGAAACCCTTTCCTTCTAATCTTCCAACTGCTTCCTTAACTCCTACATCTCCCTTGGAGGCATTCTACTTAGGGGTCGACAAACCGATTTAGTTTCGATAGTAAATCTATTTGAAACTCTACTGTTCTCGAGGGTGATAACCCCGAAACTGGTTCAGACACATCTCGGAACACCTTCACTACACATACTGTTCCAAGATCTTTTTCTTTTGAAGTAAAGCAAATAAAATGCCTCCATTCTCCTTCAATCATTCCTCTAAGACCACATACATTCTAACTCTAAGGTATGGACGACTCAGAGTAATTAACTTTTTTGTGCAGTCTCCCTTGCACTATACTTATCCAACCAATCCATCCCTAAAATAAATTCCAATGTCTATGAAGTCAAACACGTAGGGGTCATAAGAAAACTTACACTCATCACAATATATAGGTCAGTGCATCTCAATCTGAGAATGACAAATCCTCCTATCGGATTTGCTACGCATATGGAAGTGACTAAATAGGTAACTCCTAACCCAAATCTATTAACAAACTCTTTAACTATAAATGAATGTGTAGCTCCAGTATCAAACAGTGACCAATTGAAATACGAGAAATCAAAGCCTTACCTTTGAAGAATTTCCCTTGCCTCTTTCCTTGGTGGACGGTCCTTCCCTTAGTATATTCAAGACATAAACCTACACTTAAACTCTAAGCAGCTCCTCTTCAAATGACCTTCTTTGTCACACTTGAAGCACTTCATCTTCCCAGATTCTTTGGGCATTGAGCTCTCCAAACCATAATGCCCCTTCTGTCCGTAGATAAAACATAAAACCTCTATGTTAATAATTGCACCCTCTTATCCCTTCTGTGCTCCTTTCTTGCCTTTCGTATATGGGGCAAACTTCTTCTTCTGCTCTGCTTTGGGTCTCGCCTCCACTCTTCTTTGCTCCTGGTACATCCCATCGTACTTTCTAGCCATGTCAAGTATAAACTCAAAAGGAGATGCTAGATGAGCCATCACCTTATAATCAAGACCTTGCTTCAAGCCCCAGATAAACTTCTCATTATTCTTCATCAATGTATTGATGTTCTCCCTACCATACTTAGCCAACAAGCTAAACTTCTGGATGTACCCCTCCACTGTAAGGTCTCCCTGCTTCAGATCAATAAACTCCCTTAGTAGGACACTATATTGAGATTCTGATATAAACTACGTCTCAAACCTCTCTTTAAACTGCTCCCAGGTAATCTCTCCCTCTGGGGTCTCAACAAGCATTGTCTTCCACAAATCTAGTGTGTCTTCCTACAACTGTCTTGATGCCAACCTTCTTTTCTATGCATCATTCAATCCTAAGTCTTTAAATATGTGCTTACAACTTCTTAGCCAATTTAGTACTTCTACTACAGACTCCTTCCCTATAAATTTCTTCCCTCCCAGATTTCCATAGTCTTTATTCATCTTTGGAGATCCTCCTCATCACTATAAGTCTTCTTTAAACTACCTCCGATGTGTCTTCCCTCATTATCTTAGCAATGAACTGCATAAATAAAATATTCACATCCATGCCCGCCTCATTTGTTGAGTGTGCAACTTCATATTCCACTACTCTTGGGATTCTTTCCTCATCCCCTTCATTAATCTGCATACTTTTAGCATTCCTTCTTACACTTGCTCCTTCTGTCGTAACTTTCCCACTTCTCAAATCCATTTTGATTTTCTGTTATGCAAGTCTTCATCAGAAACAAAAAGGTATGGAGTGAAACAACAATAGAAGGATAGATATATCTTTCTATATATATATAGCAAGATGCAAATCCTTTTATAGCTCTGTGTTACTTAAGGGTCCCAAATATATACTCTAATACCAAACTGTAACATCCCCCACTTGATAATTGAAGGTGAATGCCGATGATGCTGTATTCATCATCAAAATTATCTTCCGACGATGAAACAGAGTTTACTATATTAATTAAAAACAGATAAAGTAAATAGAGTAGCTAAATAACTTTTTTACATCAAAATTTTCTTAAGCATTCATTATATATACTTTTTCATTATTAAACCCTAAGGAATGCCCACATATGGATGAAATATAATAGAAAATTACATGGTAAAGAGCCTAGTAAACATATGATGATGTGGCTCGCACTCTTTATTGCGGCGGAAATGAAAATCTTTATTAGCTATAAACTCCTGCTCCGTCTTCTATCGTCGGAATGCGGCCCTTATACAATACCTGTCTAATCCCTTAAACTCAACCTACTCAAATGAGCATCCGTAGTCTATGGAGATAAAAATAATAAAAGAACAGGTCAGACATTAAGTCTGGTGTGAATAATACTTACCCAAAAACAATCTTATAGTGAGACCAAACCGTACTACACTAATTGGCCTTCCCCACACCATTCAAAAATCATGAATGGAACATTCAACATACTAACAAAATTGGTTCTTACATACGTCTGCATATTATGCTTCCCTACGTGGTCTCTAATTACTTATGCACCCCCAGCGCAGTCCTCATCCAATACCCAATTTAGTTCATTCTTTTATTTCATTACAATACTTTTCTACTACTTACCCTGCTCAGTCCCCACTTGGCTCCAACCTTAGTATATTATTAAGTCTACTATAATACTATGCCCATGCATCTTTTTACTTCTCCTTTAACCGTTTAACACTGCGCCCTACATAGGTCTTACTTATTCTTTTTTAGCTACTTAATACTGCGCAAGTTTGCTTAGTACTCACCTGGCTTCCCCTCAGCCCCACCTACTTATTTATTATTAGTTTTTGTTTACTGTTATCTGGTTTTTTAATCCAGCAGAATCCGAAGGAAGTATAAACAGCTTCGTCGAGTCAGAACAGCTCAAGAACCAAGCACAATAGAAGAACTAACCAAGAAGGATCAGGGGAAAAGAAAGCGAGAACAAACTAAGGTGATGGATCGCTAGCGATCCATCATCTTTGGATCGCTAGAAATCTATAGTGTTCGCTCGTAGATCTGCGATTCCTCTTGCATCATGGTCCAAGAGGTATTCTAAGGACAATGGCCAAGTTTAATGGAATCCTAGACTAGTAAAATCGAGGAGCAAGCATTCGCGCAATTCAATCAGCGGTCTAATACAACCAGTGTGTGGATCATCATCAAAATAGGGCAATGTGCTACAAAATTATATAAAGAGCATTAACACGAGATAACAAATGCGACCCAAAAAACAAAGTTAAAAAATTCAAAAAGTACATGGATCATTGACGATCCATACCATTTCGCCAGATCACCATGAACTTCAAAGTAGAAGGTGAGCGGAAGCATCTCACGCGATCCATAGCCTATGATCACTAGCAATCCATCAAATTAGCTCGGTTCACGATGAAACTTACATTGCACCTTCATACAATTATTTACAAGCATCTAGCAAGAAGGCCTAGCCTAATAACTCTCCAACGCCTATAAATACGATCCTACTTGCAATATAAATAGGATCTTCTTGGGGACTGACTATTGGAACTCTACAGAGATTCTCCTTCACTCTTCTCCTCTCACAAAAAAATAATATAGGGGTACACTGTGATTCTCCAGTGAACTTTGGTACTTGTGACTTGATCTAACTTAGAAGATTCAATCATATTGTAATTCAATTATACTTGTATAGAGGTCGGTTAATAGAAAGTTGTAAGTGAACGTAGGCTGCATTAACAATCGAACCATTATAAAAATCTTCTTGTCTTTTTACTATTTCTACTCTTGTTACTTTTATCCCCTATATTATTACTTTGTAAGAACAGGGCTGGTGCTTTCACACTCAATGCAGGGTGTTGATCCATTTTTTAGGTTAACATTTTGGCGCTTTCATTAAGAGTCCAACTCAGGCCTAGACCTAGCTAACTACTTTGGATTAGATAGGTTCAAAAGTTAGATCCTTAATCTCTGTTCAAAAGATTTGCTGCTATGAATCAATGACTTTGGGAAGAAAAATAACTACTTTTGGAAGATCCATAGGGGCAATAATAGCCGGAGAAGAGTTGAATCATCAACAAATTGAAGTAAATGGCACCAACGAAAGAGATCGGAGGCCAGGATCCTCCAATCCACGTGAAGTCGTTACAAGAGATGAATTAAGAATATGATTAATGAAATCAATCAAAAAATGGAAAGCAGTTAGAGAGCTCTTATGGTTAAGTTTAATGCCCACTTGCTCTTACAGCCACATTCTGCTCCAAGAACTATGGCAGAACCCACGGTTGCCATAGAACAGGATATTTTTCTGTTTCTAGTCTAACAAAAGAAACAGGAAGCAACTACAAAGAGGAGGGATAGCAGGAACCGTGGGAATCAAGACAGAAGGAAACACAAGTACTCCACCGACCGTGAGGCAACCAGCTATGAAATTGAACCAAGGAGCGAAGACCCCATAAGAGGATATAGCCATGGACCTCTTCAACTCTGAAGATGAAGAGCAATTTAACGATGGAAAGTTGAAAGAAAATGCCAATGCATTGGATAACTCTAGGAATGTCCAAATTGCCCCCAATCAGGCCAACCACAAGCCAACGGGATCCTAAGGGAGTGGCCTTTTCGAAGTGAGGAGAGCTCAGGCTTCATCCCACTCACCAAGACCATTTGCAATGCCAAACACTTGGTGCAGTGACTAATAGCTGACCCTCGGACTGCCATACATCTGAGGCATATATCGCGGATATGGTCAAGCGATTGTTGAATGATAATAAAAATAGAAGAGATGGTGAGTAGGGATCCGCTCCAGGTTGGACTCCCTTCACTGATAAGATCTTGACTGAGCAGTACCTAGAAAAGTTCACTATGTCAACTACTCCATCCTATAATAGAATAAAAGACCCAAAACCCCATCTTTAAAAGTACAGTTGGTACATGGAAGGAGCGAATGCTTCGAACGCCGTTCGATGTAGATGTTTCCTAATTTTTCTGGAAGGAATTGCTTCCATGTGGTTCACTAGTCTTCCGCCAAGATCCATCTCCACTTTCAACCAACAAGCAACAAGATTCCTTGATCGGTTCAAACTTCACACAGCTCAGCCTAAAGATGTGATATCCTTGTCCGCCCTATTCCAGGGACGAAATGAATCTTTGAAGTCTTCCATGAATCAGTTCGATACCATAATGGCAAAGGTAAGAAATCCGAACGAGAATACGGTTTTTATGGCTTTGATCCATGCCATCCACCGAGAAATCAAAATAAAACAACCTACCACTAGGAAGGAGTATAATCGCAAGGCGAGTCGATACTTGAGATTGCAAGAGGCGCATGAGTTA
The DNA here is from genome assembly GCA_030765085.1 of Allium cepa. Taxonomy (NCBI): domain Eukaryota; kingdom Viridiplantae; phylum Streptophyta; class Magnoliopsida; order Asparagales; family Amaryllidaceae; genus Allium; species Allium cepa. The sequence continues at coordinate 554,095,670 of CM060931.1, read as the reverse complement.
GAAAGGAAGTCGACTAACTGCAATCGATGAACGTTAGGCAGAGTGACATGGAAATGAACTAGAACATAAGCGCCTCCAAGACCGCTGAAGGAAGTGCAGGGAAAGATGGAAACCAAAAAAGAAAAAAAATCAAAATTCCAATAAAAAAAATGGTAACAATAAATGACTTAAAGGCTTCAGGCTCGAGGATTACACCCTGCTCAATGATACTCTAGAAAACATCTATTTCGCAACACAGGGGACCAAGGAGTATCAGAAACAACCTAAGAAGGAAGCAACCGAACAACAAAAGCGCCAGGGGAAGTTCCGTCACTTCCATGAGATGCATGGTCATAACACAAACGAGTGTCGTCATATAAAGAACTTGATTGAAGGGCTGATCTGGGAAAACAAACTTCAGCAATACATGAGAAAATCGCAAAATCTTGACTAACCCGTAGCTCCCCAAGCTCCTAGGGATCGAAGAAACTAAGTCGGAACCAACGAAGAGGGATCTAAGTGAACTAACTAAAGACTCATCATTGGAATGATATCTGGAGGACCAAATCCCGCACAAAGAAGTTAGAGAGAAATAGAAGCAGTATGCGAGTTCGTTAAAGCACTCTCTGAAGGATTCGTGCCTTGCAATCAAAAATGGAGCTCTAGCCAAGCAATAGAAAACTTTGAATGATAATATAGTATTCCGAAATTAGGACACCGAAGGGATCAAAGCTCCAACTCTCGATACCATGGTAGTGATAGTAGGGATCGGGCCCGTTATGGTTCGACGAGTATTGGTTGACAGCAGAAGTTCCATGAATTTTTTTTCAAACATACCTTTGGCCAGATGAACATCAAAAAGAAAGATGTATCTACGTGCCAAACCAAAATCCAAGGATTCACTGGCAAACCCAAATAACCGTCAAGACGATTGACTTGCCTGTAGAACTTAAGGAGGGATACCGAAGAGTCACACTCATCCAAACTATCGTAATTATAAATGAAACTTCCACATACAATGCCTTCTTGGGACAGCCCGTGCTGGCGGATTTCAGAATCGCTTTAGCCAAGTGGTGCCTTACTATGAAATTTCCAATGGCAAACAGAACCGGGGTGGCAAAGGAGACAATTGCGCCACCAGAGAATGTTTCGTTACAGAACTACGCAAATCCAAAAGAAAAGAAAAAGGGAAAAATATGGGGAGAAATCTCCACATTCGCGAACCTACTGAATAGAAATTACAGAGATGTCGTTGGCTTGGGGACCATAGCCGATTCGACAAGGCTTTGGACCCTAGAAAGAAAAGTTCAAGGAAGGATCGGGCAGCACTAGCAGAATTGATGGTGCCTGTTCCTGTCGATATGGATGACATGGGTCTTGAAAATTGGTTACACCTTGGAAACAAGATAAGATTATAACTCACCATATTTCTTCATGCCCATTTGGATGTGTTCGCTTGGACACATTCCGATATGTGTAGTGCGTCTCCAGAAATCGCATGTCACGCCCTCAACATTCACCCTAGGTTTACATCGGTAAAGCAGAAAAGGTGCAGCTTGGGCCCTGAGCGGTCCAAGGTGTTGAGAGAAGAAGTGGACAAGCTGATGGCCAATGGTTTTATCCATGATGCAACCTACCACGAATGGGTATATAACCCGGTTTTGGTCAAGAAGTCCAATGGGAAATGGAGAACTTGCATCAACTACTTGGACTTAAGCGAAGCTTGCCTGAAGGATAATTTTCCACTACATAGAATCGACTAGCTTATGGATAGGTCGTTGGGCATGAACTGCTATCATTTATGGATACATACTCGAGATACAATCAAATCCTGATGCACGAGCCCGACCAGGAATACACCAGCTTTATCATCGACCTAGGATTATATTGCTATAGGGTAATGCCATTCGGTTTAAAGAATGTAGAGGCAACCTACCAGAGATTAGTAAAAACCATGTTTAGAATAACCATGGAGGTCTATATGGATAACATGTTGATGAAATCACGTGTAGTGACCAATCACCTATATAATCTCCCTGAAATGTTCGAAATACTTTGAAAATATGGAATAAACTCAATCTACTCAAATGTCACTTCGAGGTAGCCTTCGAAAAGTTCTTGGGATTCATAGTGAGCGTTAGAGGCATTGAAGCAAACATATAGTGAATAACTGGCCTATAAGAAGTCCAAGCCCCAAGAACAAGGAGTTACAAAGCTTGAATGGGAAAGTCGCAGCGCTAAGCCGGTTCATCTCGGAAGCCACTGACAAATGCTTACTGTTCTTTTATGCATTAAAGAAAGGAAACAAGAACTTCGAATGGAATAAAGCTTGTCAAACTACATTTGAAGAATTTTTGCGTCATATGGAGACTCTTTCAATCATATCAAAACCAGTGGACAGAGAGGACTTGGTCATCTACTTAGCAGCCTCACCTTACGCGCTGAGTTCTGCCTTTATGCATGAAGAAACTAGGATTCAGTGACTCATAGATTACATTAGCAAGCGGTTAACTGGAGCTAAGAAAAATTATCCAAAATTGGAAAATCTAGCGTATTGCCTCTTGATCATGTCTAGGAAGTTGCGACTGTATTTCTAGGTGCACCCGATTAAAGTACGGACTGATCAGCCTTCAATGCAAGTATTGTACTGACCCGAGACTTACGGGTTACTCCTCAAATGGAATATCGAATTGAGCCAGTATGATATCACTTACCATTCGAGAAGGGCAATCGATGGGCAAGTGTTGGCGGATTTCATCACCGAATTCACCATGCGGGATGATGAAGAAGTAAAACTACTGGAAGCGAAAAAACATGATGGAAACTCTTCGTCAATGGCGCATCTAATAACCTCTGCTCGGGGCAGAGGTAGTGCTTGAAACCCCTAAAGGACGAGCCATTTGTTACGCCCTTCTCTTGGAATTCCCTATGAAAAACAATGAAGCAGAATACGAAGCGTTGATAGCAGGGTTGAAAGTCGTAAAGGAACTCAAAATAAAGTCCATTCACATCTACATCGACTCTCAACTAGTCGTCTGCCAGGTGAAATGTGAATACCAGACTCGAAGGGAGAACCTTGCACCATATTTGTCTAAAGTACAAGAGTTGATAAACGATATCGAGCACTACACCATAACTCACATCCTGAGAAAAGAAAAACACAAAGGCTGGTTACTTAGCTAAAATATCCAACTCCGGAGAAGCTCAATCATTGGCACTACCCCCGGTTGAGACCCTGACCGCTCCGGATGGAAACTAGCAGAAAAAGCTTCTCTGAAAGGCACCGTGATTCATAATACAGGATGGTATACTCTACCGAAGGGTATTCTCTACCCCCTTGCTCAAATGTGTGACTGAGGACGAAGCGCGGTAGATCCTGAAGGAAGTTCATGAAGTTGACTACAGAGACCATACTAGAGGCAAACCCTACCAAAGCAAATCCTCTGGTACGGATATTTCTATCCAACGGTATATTGCCATGCAGCAAATTATACTAGACAGTGTGATCAATGCCAAAGATTCAGCAAAATTAAAAGAACTCCTTCAACAGAGCTAACGCAGATGGTCAGCCCATAACCGTTAGCAATATGGGGAACTGACCTGATTGGCGTATTGCTAATGGCTAAAGGAGGGGCCAAATATGCTATAGTTGCCATTGACAACTTCACAAAATAGGCCGAAGCGGACCCGCTGGCCACCATTACCACAAAGAAAGTTATTGATTTTTTTACTAAAAACATCATTTGCAGTTTTAGCATGCCATAGAAAATCGTCACAGATAATGGGACCCAATTCGAAAGCGTCGAGTTCAAAGCCTTTTGCAAACGCTTCCAGATTAAGAAAAGCTTTTACGCAATTTCTCATCTGCAAGAAAGCGGGTAAGTAGAAACAATAAAAAAGATCGTCAAGTCCACTATCAAAAAACGGCTGAGTAAAGCTAAAGCGAATTAGGTTGATGAACTTCTAGTCGCACTATGGGCCTATAGAACAACACACAAAGCAGCAATCGGGCATACCCCGTTCGCTTTGGCACATGCTTTAGAAACAATGATCCTAATAGAAATAGAAGTCCCCTCCCATCGAAGATAGAATTTCAATCGAAGGCAAGACGAGCAGCTCCTACTCGAGTCAGTTGATATGATTGACAAAACGAGGGAAGAAGCCGAAATGAGGACCGCTGCTCACCAAAAAAAGGTTGCACTGTACTTTAACTCCAGAGTTCACTACCAAACCTTCGAAGTAGGATACCTCATCCTCAAAAGAGTCTATCCCGTACCGGGAGCCTTCGGACCAAACTAGGAAGGGCCATATGTGATCAGTCAAAAGCTGGGGGACGGAATTTTCAAACTGACAACCGTGGAAAGAATCCAAATTTCCCAAGCATGGAACAATGATTTGTTGTGTCCTTACTTTATCTAAAACTATCTTATCTATTTCCTATTTTTAGAAAATAAGCCGTCCCGGGATGTCGGGGGCATTTGCCCAACCTTTCTTAATAAAATTGCTTTACTTTCTGACTTAATAAATCTGCGTTCATAAAAGTAACCTATTGGGTTGACGTGGTCAAACTGGCTCAAAACTATTTAATTACTACTTGAGATAGCGGTATCATGCTTAAGTACGCCTCACTCACCCGTCGCGTTGATGGAAGCAAATCGACTCGAACCGTTGGATCGGCAGAACCCGATCCCCGCCTTCTAAGAACCAGTGTTGCTCTAGCAGCACTAGGAAGGCTCAAATTAAAGTCGCACTTCTCATAACCGCACACCACCTTTACAGGCCGTGGAATAATGCTCTTAAAAGCATAAACTCCTTACGTTTCCTGAAGATTGGTAATGCGGAGAAGTTTTGAAACCGCTTTGGATCAACGGGTCGTATCAGTCCCGAAAGCCGCGCATCCTATAAGCCGCGCCCACATCTAAAAACCATGCATTTCATAAGCCGCGCATACTTTTAAGTACCGATATTACCCCAGCAATACTGGTAAAGCTCGTCCATTGCAGGAATAACAAGAATCAACCCACTCTCATTGTCGGGAGCAATGGGCATGAATCCAAAAAAAATCAAAATGCTACAAGTCGACAGAAAATTCCAATTGTTGACTAATAATAAATCTAAAATTAAGTCGTTTAAATCATAAGTTCCCAAGGTTAGGAACTATAAAGCAAGTCCGGTGATAAAATAATAATAACAAACAAACACTTGGATCAACCGGTCGTTTGTCAAGTGTTCAAAGTAAATAGCCTCATGCATTAGGGGCGCACGCCAATAATCAAATAAGAATACTAAAATAAACATTTCTCGGTTTTGTTACTCCGAGCAAAGAATTTTGGCAGTAATCACTGGACTAGATGAAATAAAATAGCAGTAAATGAAATCGACATAAGTGCACAAAACATAGATAAGTAGACAGGTGAAGTTACAATCAAAATGCCAGCTTTGTATTACTTATAACGCTTTTTGCACAAAGTCAAAATGTGGGGGTTATACCCACACAATATCGGCAGACAAAAGGAAAACTATAGATGCTACAATAATAGCAGTAAGTGCAGACTCTGCACTTAAACAAAATAAAACAAATGTCCCAAAAACCGGCTCCACTACCATCCGGATCTCTCAATGCCTCTTTTTGCCACTCCCTTTCCCGCTTTAAGTTGAAAGTTTTTGCTTCCCCTCAGAATCTCGGTCGAAGGTAGTGTCACTGCCGATGATATTAACTATCTCCTCGGCATCGGCATCTCCTCTCTGCTCTCCAACCTTCTCTAAAGACTACCCTTTCGTCTTACGCTTTTGGGATTTGCGAGGACTCTTCAAGGATTTTAACACTTCAACCTTTTCTTTCTTAATGGCAGTCAGTTGCTGTTCGTATTTACGTGGCCGCTCAATCTGAACCTCCTGCTCTTGAGCTTCGATTGTCATAAAGTTGCCCTTCAAAGATACGAAGGGTCATCCAAACCATGCAATGCAACGATCTTTTCAGACTATGGCCCTAGCTGCAAAGTAGACGCGGACACAACAATCGGAGCAGCTATGGAGATAAGTATTGAGGCAGTCGAAATAGCAGCGGCTCCGGGGATTGAGCGGTCGAAAGTATTAAGCTCGTCTTGTTCGTGCAGTGTGAGTTGAAAATTCTCAAACTCGAGAGAGATAAGAGGATTACCTACATCAGAGGGGTGGCCAAGAATGTCGATTTCATATTCCCCACCTTCCTTCTTTTGATGGTTGCACAATTTTTGGAGAAGCTACGGTACCAGAACTCACTGATTCATTGCAGGACTGTCCTGACGATTCGCCAGGGCCAGAAACAAGGTGCTCTAACAACGTTTAGGCAGTAGCAGTTGTAGCGACATTGGTGGCTTCCTGTTCCCACTCATTTCGTAGGATCTCTCGGCCCTCTATCAATGCTTTCTTTGATTCCTCCTTAAGGCAAGCATCCTCCAACTCTCGCTCAGTATAGACATCCCCGCTATCTCGGAAATGGGCCAAAATTTCCTCCCAAATTACAGCGAGAGTGCATGGGAACTTGGGGCCCAAATAGCTAAGACTCCACTGATGCAATGGGGAGTTGATATAAAGGTTTAAGATGGTATTGTCTATCTTCTCCATCTTCTTTTCAAAAGTGTTTTGTAGCTCCAAATAATCCACGATAACGACGGCCTTCTTAACTTCAACACGAGTTTTGTCGACGCTAAGTTGCACAACTCTTTCTTGGAGCAGGGCAATCATCGGGCTTGATCGGAGAAGGTCTTATCACGGGACTTCATGATCTCCTCATATTCCGTAATTATTTTGTTGTGCACTTCGAAAATCTTATCGTGATTAGTAATAGTCTTCTTCTGGCTTCAATGGTCACATTGCAAGCTTCGAGCTCCTCTTCCAGCTTAACCTCATCCGCATGGGCCTTCTTAATTTCATATCGGAAGACAGTCTTTTTTTCCATACAAGCCACTTTCAACAAGTTGACATTATTCTTAATCTCCCAGGGTGCCGTGTCCCTATCTTATACCAGTAGAAAATTTCGGCCTTTGATTCAGTCGACTGAACAGAACATTCAGTCGACTGAACGCCACTTCCCAGGCAAAATTTTCCCTTTTAACCACCAGATTTTACCCTACCAATTCACTTTTTACCTCCCACAAACTTTCTTCCCCAAATCAATTTCGAAACCCTAGCCCCCAAATTCCTCAAAATTAACTAAATTCTCACCCAAATGGCACCAAAAAGATCACGAGCTTCATCTTCTTCATCCTCCGAGCCAATTGATGCTCAAATAGCACAATGGCTTTACGATGGAACCGCTGTCACTCGATGGAACAAGATGAAGAATTCCCGAATTTTTGAGCATTCTTTCGTTGATTTTCAAAGTTTTCAAACCTATAACATCCAAGCATTAACAGATCCGGTAGGTTTAACTTCTCTTTTAGATTTAAAAAGAAATGACCATGCCATTAATCATGTAATGGTAAAATTATTTTATGCTAATCTTAATCTTGGACACCAAACTCCAAGAAATCCAAACAATAGTGTTTGGAGTATGGTGTGTGGAAAGAAAGTTTGGTTTTCCTTGGATAGAATAGCACACATTTTAGAATCTCCAAATGTCGGGAGAAAGCTAGAGGAAATAGAATTCAATCCACACATTCGCGACAACATCAACCATCGATTTATGGATGATAATATCAACTTTAGGGATTTTAAGTCCACCTCCCTTCGACCTATGGCGAGAATCCTCCATAAAGCCCTAATGAGAACGATTACTCCTCGCACGGGCTCGTACAAAATTGTCTACCCAAATAACTATCGAGCTCTATATGCTATTTTTGGCAATATACAAGTTAATTGGGTCAATTCTGGCATCGCCCTTCGCTAACGCCTTCTCGAAATCGTCCTTCTCCAATTCAGAGGAGAGGATCTCTTAGTATTTATTGCGGTTCGTATTAGGCAGTTGCTTGCATAAATTTTTCCATATCTTGGCTTGCTCTAGATCGCTTTAAATCGCCTGAATGCGGTGTATATAAGAATCTTTGCGGACTAGATGAAGGTCATGGTCAAACATAACTCCCTTTAAAAATCACCCGGGGAGCGCAGCTTCAAGTCTAGAGGGAGCAGACGGAAGAATGTAAGCCGGCCTCCACTGAGGGTGCAAGGAACAGAAGCGGTCACCACGTGGGTCGATGGGACTTGAGATGGAGATGGAGCCTGAAAGGAAGAAATTAGAATTTCAGGACCGATAGAAATGAGAGCTTGGGTAAAGGCTTGTTGCTTGGAAGGATGAGAACAACAATCAACCTTTGACATCTTGGACGGTTCCTCTTGGTAATCGGTGGTTTTCCTCTTCTCATAGCCACTCTTATACGTCTGACCCTGTTCCCTGTCATCCCGACAACGAGCTTCAGCCTCCAAGTCTTTTCACAATCTCCATTCCTCCTCGGTCTCACGGGGCTGATGACAGCTTGTGGACCATTTTGACCAACGCTGCAAATCGATGAATTGCTCGAGATCATCGTAAAGACCACATGTGACATCCCCTATCTTGAGGCTTGGAGCTAAGCGCTACAGATATTGCAGTCATCCATAGTATTAACTTCCGGTGACAAAATATGGTAATGTTAATGGTATTCTCAATATTAGAAGCAATTAAATATGAAACAAAAACGACACAGATTAAAACAACTTTTCCGATTACATTTCAAGGATATATTTCATATTCAAATTACATGGTCCTATATTCGATTTCCAAGTTTTGATCAAATATAATTATTACAAACTACGCCAGGAACGACATATGAAGATGCCCTTTTGGATGATCGGAGTACTAAATAGGCATAACAGTCTTAATACATAACAGTAGAAATAAAACTAAGTAGCTTATATATACTAGTATGGGCCCGTGCTTCGCACACGGGCAAGGACATTTTTGGAATTTCAAAAAGACACCGAGTAGATTAGTTCAATGAATTTTCTTTATTAGTAGTAGAGATATAGCTAGCATTGCCTCCTGCACTTCTTCGCAAGCTTTATTCATCCAACCTACAAAACAGGTAAAACCTCAACTCTCAATCTACTTAAATCATATTTTGAGCACCTAAGAGTTTAAGGGGAAAACAAAAACTTAGAGTCAAACATAAATCTTGGTGTGAATAATATTATACATCTCGGTTATTTGATATTAAGTGAGACCATACCGCTTAGAGGAACGGGTTTCCCCTCACTAATATCCTTCTTCAAAAATATCTTTTGCAAATCAAAAATCATACAATCAAACCGATTAAAGCAATCATAGCAATATCATATATGCATATAAATCAGGTAATAAATGGACTATCTATTTGAATAATATAGTTTTGTTTAGCTAACTACTAACCTTTGGCTGACTCGGGCCTACCAGACATAACAAATAATCTAACTTCTGTTAGACACACTTTTGGACGGTTTGTCCCTAGCTTACTTCTCCCAGGGTCAACTAATCCTAATGGTTTTGTAGGCCTACCAATAACCTATCCTTCTCTATATATTCCTTTCTATATGTAACATCATTTTAGTCTTACCTATGACAAAGCCTTACAGACTAGAATTTTGGACTTACATTAGCTAGGGGCTACTAGCTAAAGTATAAGGCGCGACCCTATACCAGTTCCATATGGTATTCTAATATCTGAGTCATTTACCTAGGGTCAACCATCCCATCAAAATTTTCCTTCAAAACATTTCTTGCAAATTGATTTAACCCTATAAATCATACTTAAACAAGGAAAATATACTCTTTGCTTTATTCAAATCTCTTTGCCATGTTATATATATACACACACACACACACAATGAAATACATTAAGGGCTATCTATCCCTCCAAATTAAGTTAAAACCCTTTTTAACCCAAAAGATCTTAGCCATAATGCCAAGGTAAACCATTCGAAACCTTTGTTTAAAAACTTTAAACAACCCTTTCGAAACCGTTGAAACCCTTTCAAAATATATTAACTACTGCACCTTGAAACACTAGGTCGAAAGGCCAAAACATACCTTTCGAAATCATTGAAGGTATCCCTTCAAAACCTTTACAAATCTTAGACATCCTCTTTTCAAAACTCTTTAAACTTGCCTTTCGAAATCATTGAAAACCTTCCATTTAAGATACTATAAGTACCTTTTTGGGAACTTCCCCCTTGAAACATTAGTTTAAAACTTTCGAAAGCGTTAAAGTCCTTTACTATAAACAAACCTTTCGAAAGCATTGGGTTCAAGTAAAAGCTTGCGGAACACAGTTTCGAAACCATTTAAAACCATTTCATTCAAAACCTAAGGGTTTATCTTTCAATAGAACAAAGGGTCTTAAAATAACTAGGTCAAAAGTAATACTTTCGAAAGCAATTTTCTAAGTAAAAGAAAGTAGGTGGTTTCGACACCAACCCTTTCGAAAGCATAGAGAAACGGATTCTTGTTTAAAAGAGAAAGCACCCTTTCGAAATCAATATTTACAACTAGGTCGAGAGGTGGAATGCGGCAACGAGCGCTTTGAACATGTCGAAAAAAAATTAAAACAAAAAGCGGCAACCTCTATCGAAAGCCGAATTAAAACCCTTTCAAAAATAATTTTTGGAAAGCAAAGCAAGCGGCTTTTCTTTTGAAAGAAAAACAGGGTCTCGACCCCTTCGAAAGCCTATTTCGACCTTATACCTTTCGCCTAACTCTAATCCACAACATATGAGCATTAAAACCATGTGTATTGATTTCGACTATAATGGAGGTGGTAGTATGAAGTCGAAAGGTAGTTTCCAATAGTGGCGAAAGAGAAAACCTTGACAAAAACTATTTTCTTTCTACTAAAATAATATCTTTCTAACTAACTTACTTATTTATCATTATATATTTGGTTGCCAATTTCTTTTTCTAAAATCTTTTCTAAATTGCTGCCGAATTTAGCATTTATAATTTAAAATATTTAGTAAATTCCCCCTTCTCCTCTTTTAAACATATAAAACATCTAAGTCCCACACCTTAAATAATTTTGTATACTTAATAAAATACTTTGGAAAATTCTCATAAATTACTTTTAGTATGTTTTCTCATATATTTAAATTTCTAACCCAAAGATGACATATAATAGCCAAAATTAATTTAAATCCAATTTAACCATTTTCTTTACTAGAAAATTCATAATAAATCCACAATAATACAAAGAATTATGAAACTTGAAATCCATCTCTAAAATAATATTTCTTACCTTACCGCAAAAATGCAAGCCATTTGGATATCATCTAATAGGTTTTCCAAATCAAATCTTATTATAAAATCTATATGAAATAACCTAAATCATCAAAAAGTATATATGTCCTTTTAAACAATAGAAAAATGGAAAAATTATTTGCAAAATAACACCGGTCTTATCTAGAAACTGAAAACTATAAAAATGAGATAAATATATTATTCACCTTTAGCTTGTGTTAAAGAGGTTGATATTTGCTTTGGAAATAATTTGATTGAGCTTCCTTCTTGAAATCTTGCTTATCTTCTCTTTGTTATCTTCTAATATTGGCCAGCCAAGCTTGGTAGTTAATTTTGTTTGTGAATGTTGCAAATGAGAGTGGGTTAGGGGTTTAGGTATATGAAATTAAACTATTCCTAATTTTCCCTTATCTTATTACCTTTATTTTTCATTTGCTTATTCATTAAGGCACGACTACCTTATAACTTTACAAATCTCAATCTCTTAATCACTTACATTATTATATTAGTTTATCTAATTCAATATCCTGAATAATTTTATTTAAAATTAGGGGTGTTGCAGACTCCCCTCCTTAAATAATTTCGTCCTCAAAATTACGATAAGGTACTCACAACAATCAATCATAAAGGTAAAACATACCATGAAACATATCAGGATAAGCATCTCTAATCCTGTTCTTGGTTTTCCAAGAACGATCTCTCTCGTCGTCGCTCCACTGGACTTTAACTAATCTGACTGTCTTATTCCTTAGCCTCTTCTCATTTCTTGCAACTATACAAACATGCTTTCTAAATAGTCAAAATTCGCCTCCACTACTAAGTCATCTAACACAGTTGGTGCTATAGTAGGCTCTGGATCTCGAATACATTTCCTTAGATGATAAAACATTATGGGCTCCTGCCAAACTACTTGGTAACTTCATTCTGGATGCAAGTTTCCCAATTCTTCTATAATCGAAAATGGTCCTACAAATCTCGATGCTAATTTTCCTAATTTTTCGAATCTAATTACACCTATTATCGGTGATATCTTGACGAAAACATGATCTCCAACTGAGAACTCTAAGTCTTTCCATCTTCTATTAGCATAGATCTTCTGCCTAGACTGAGCTTCCTTCGTTCTGGCTCTAATTAACTCAATCTTTTCTGCAGCTTCTCTAACTAAATCTGGACTAAGAACCAACCTATCCTCAGTCTCTAAACAACAAACAGGATATTTTCATGGCCTTCCATACAAAGCTTCAAACAGTGTCATCCCTATACTAGCCTAATAACTATTGTTATATGAAAACTTGACTAAGTGTAGATGGTCTTTCCATGATCCCCAAAGTCTAGTACACAAGCTCTTAACAAATCTTTTAAGATTTTGTTAACTTTTTCTGTTTTCCCATATGTCTGCATATGGTAAGCAGTACTCATCTTGAGCTTGGTACCTAAAGTCTCCTGTAGACTCTTCCAGAAATCGTTAATGAATAAGGAATCTCCATCGCTTAATACACTACTAGGAATTCCATGAAGTCTAACTATATTCTTCATGAATAACTTAGCTAAAATAGGTGACATCCTGGTTGACTTAACTAGAATGAAATGGACACTCTTGGTCAACCTGTCCACTATAACCCATATACTTTCATTTCGTCTATTTGACCTTGACAATCCATTTATAAAATCCATCAAGATAGAATCGCATTTCCATATTGTAACATATAAAGGCTAAAGTAACCCACTTGGTTTCTGATGTTCGGCTTTTACCTATTGACAGTTCAAACACTAGTGCACCTATAAACCTACATCTCTTTTCGTACCTTCATAGCAAAAACTTCTCTTCATATCCTGATACATCTTAGTTCCTCCCAAATAAAAGGTGAACTTCGAACGATGGCTTATTCAAGCACTTAATGTTTCCCACATTAGGAACGCAGATTCGTCCTTTCTTTCTCAACCACCCATCCTGGTCAAGGACGAAAATTTTCAAGTCATCGCTCTCTATGCCATTTCCTAATTTATCGACCCGCTCAGCTAATACTGTATCATATCCTTGCTTAGAGGCAATCCTTTCGATCATCATTGGTAGAAATTCTAAAATGACAACATTGCAGTTTCTGTACTATAACTACTCTTAAATCTCCACTATACTCTGCATGCAGTCAACGCTTCTAAATCTTTCCACTCAGCTATCATTACCAACATTGCATTCTGATGCTTTTTGCTAAGTGCATCTGCAACCTTATCGCCCTTTCCCGGTATGTATTGAATACCAAAGTCATAAGCAGCTAAAAATTCTAACTACCTCTGCTGTCTCATATTCAATTCCTTCTGAGAGAATAAATACCTGAAGACTTATGATCTATATGCAACTCGAACCTTTCTCCTAATAGATAATGTCTCCATACCTTCAATGCAAAAATCACTGCAGCCAATTCCAAATCGTGAGTCAGGGACCTAACCTCAAATGGTCGGAACTGTCAAGAAGCGTAGGCAATCTCCTTACCTCTTTGCATTAACGTAGCTCCTAACCGTATTCAACATGCATCTGTATACACCATTAAGTCCTGATTCCCCACTGGAACAACTAACACAGGTACATTTTTCAATAAGTGTTTCAGCTTTTGGAATGCTTACTTACACTTATCAGTCCAAACGAACTTCATATCCTTTTGTGTTAGCTTAGTCATCGGTGTTGCTATCCATGAAAAATCCTTAATGAATCTTCGATAGTAACTAGTTAATCCAAGAAAATTATTTATCTAAGTCACTGTCTTGGGTCTCTTCCAATCACTTACTGCCTTGATCTTAGCCGGATCAACAGATATCCCTTTTTCTTGGACTACATGACCAAGAAACTCACTTCTCTCTTTCAGAAATAACACTTCAAAATTTTCGCCTTCGGTTAATGCTGTCTCATCGCTCAATCACCACTATAAGATGAATTTCGTGCTCTCTTTCATCCTTAGAGTATAAAAAAATGTCATCTACGAATACCAACATGAAACTATCCAAGTGCTTTCGAAAAATTCGATTCATCAAATCTACAAAGAATGTTGGTGCATTAGTCAGTCCGAATGGCATCACTAACCATTCATATGATCCATATCTGGTCCTAAACGCCGTCAATAGAATACTATCCTCTGCCACTCCAAGTTGATGGAATCCTGTCGCCAAATCCAATTGAGAAAATACTTTGGCTCTACTCAACTGGTCGAACAAATCGACAATTCTTGGTAACGGATGTCGATTCTTCATCGTCTTCTCATTCAACTTACGATAATTGATATATAACCTTAATGATCCGTCTGGCTTCTTTACAAACCCTGTGGTTGCGCCCCAAGGGAACTGCTTGGTCTGATAAAACTCTTTCCTTCTAAATACACCAACTGCACCCTCGGTAGGTGTCATTCTGCTTAACGGTCTACTCATCTGTTCTACTTGAGGCACTAAATCTATCTGAAACTCAATAGCTCATTTCGGTGGTATTCCTACTACTGGTTCAATGACATCTGCAAATTACCTTACAATGAAAACACGAATTAACTCGTCTTCTCCCTCCATAATACCCAACAAAGCATTAACCTTGAAACAAGGGTTTTCGATGGAACATATAATCCGATCACTACAATCGAGGTGACTAAGTGATATTTTCCTATCATGGAAAAATATCCTAGCGTCGTATTTACTTAACCAATCCATACCTGAAATAATTCCAATCTCGATAAAATCAAATACATGCAAACTTCAAGCAAACACATGACCTAACAATTCAAACTCTAAGTGGTCACATCTCATCCCAAGTGTCTCATAACCTCCTGTCGGGTTTGCAACCCTTAAGGAAGTAACTAGGTATGAGGGTTCTAGAATAAGCTTATCTACCAGAAACCGAGATATTAAAGAATGCAATGCACTAGTATCAAATAGAACTCTTTCCGACAAACCACGAATCAAAAGCATACCTCCTAACATAGCTTTTCCTTTACCCTATATTGATGATCTCGAGGTTGCTGGTTCCAATGCAAATACTTTGCATTTTCCATCCTTGGATGGTTACTTACACTAGTTCTTGCAGTGTCCTATTTGATCGCAGTTGAAGCATTTGATTTTCTTCTTTTCATCTCCTAAGTGACATTCATTTATGAATTGCTCTTTTTTGTCACATTTATAGCAGATAATCTCTGCCTTTCCCTTCTTGGCAGCTCCACTCTTTTTAGCTTCTTTCTTATGGAAAAACTTCCTCTTTTGGGTTTGTCCTCCCCGAGCTCCACCTAACTTGTCACCTTTTAGAAAAGCTAGCATCTCTTCCTGTCTTAGAGCCATTTCGACAACTACATAACACAGATCCCTAATGTGTGGCAATATAGCCTTAGCAAGTTCAGGCTTCAATCCACAAATAAACTTCTCATTCCTCTTAATAAAAGTATCAACCATAGCATACCTATATCTTGATAACTCTTCAAATCTAGTTGCATACTCAAGCACTGTCATATCTCCCTGCTCCAAGAGCAAACTTCCTGAGCAGTGTAGACTGAGCAATCTCCGACATAAATCTTTCTTCAAACCTTCTCCTGAACTCAGCCCATGTCATAGCCTCCTCATTGACTTCGGCCGTAACACTGTTTCACCAGTACAGTGTTGCTCCTTGTAACTGACTAGAAGCAAGCCTCCTCTTCTACTCGTCATTGAGCCCCACATCGGCAAATATTCTCTTGCAATAAAGTACCAATTCTCCAATTCAATTGCATCTTCAGTCCCGATAAATAGTTTTCCTCCCAATCTGGCATAATCCCTACTCAGCACAGTATAATTATTGATCACTGGAGCTTTCTATTTTCCTCCAACTAATCCTACAGTAGCTCCTGCTTGCATCATGTTAACAATGAACTGATATATAGCTCCGACATCAGCTTGTGGCATTCAAGCACCCACATTTGTAGCTTGTGCCTGACTTTGGTTCCTTTTGCTATTTGGCCTGGAAATTCCATTAGTTATGGTGCTTCCTCCACCCAGGTTAACTCTTCTACCATCCATATCTTACGTCCTTAAAATATGCATTCGAGCCTTTGTAAGATACGAAAGAATAGCCTAAGAGAGATTGGAGAATAGAGACAAAGCGTATACTTATATATAGCAAATACAAGTACGTTACTATAGTCTTCTCCCATACCCCATTCTTTTCTCTAATTCCTTTGGATTATGTTTTCAAAAAATTTATGTTTGAAATTTCCTTTAAGATTTTCATAAACCTATGCTCTGATACCAAGTTGTAACATCCCATATCTTGAGGCCCTAAGCTAAGCGCTACAAATGCCGCAGTCATCCATTGTATTAACTTCTGTGAAAAAATATGGTAATGTTAATGGTATCCATAATTCAGAAGCATTTGAATATAAAATAAACATAGCACAGTTTAAAACAACTTTTATGATTACATTTCAAGGCAATATTTCATATTCAAATTATATAATCCCATAATCGATTCCTAGGTTTTGACCAAATATAATTATTACATACTATGCTAAGAGCGACAATGAAGAAGCCCTCTTGGATGATCTGAATAACAAATAGACATAACTGCCTTAGTACATAACAGTAGAAAATAAATCTAAGTAGCTTCTATATATATAGCTAGCATTGCCTCCTACACATCCATGGAAGCTTTATTTATCCAACCTTCTAAACCTGTAAACACTCAACTCTTAATCTACTCAAATCATATTTTGAGCACTCGAGAGTTTATGGGGAAAACATAAACTTCGAGTCAGACATAAAGCCCAGTGTGAATAATACCATACATCTCGGTTATTTGATATTAAGTAAGACCACACCGCTTAGCGGAATGGGTATCCCCTCACTAATCTCTTTTCAAAACATATCACTTTCAAATCAAAATCCTATAATCAAACTGATTAAAGCAATCATAGAAATATCATATATGCATATAAATCAGGTAATAAATGGACTTTCTGTCTGAATAATATAGTTTTGTTTAGCTAACTACTTATCTTTGGTTGACTCGGGACTACCAGACATAACAAATAATCTAACTTCTGTTAGACACAATTCTGGATGGTCTGTCCCTAACTTACTTCTCCTAGGGTCAACTGATCCTAATGTTTTGCAGGCTCACCAATAACCTATCCTTCTTTGTATATTCCTTTCTATGTGTAATATCATTTTAGTTTTACCTATGACAAAGCTCTACACACTGGAATTTTGGACTTACATTAGCCAGGGGTTACTAGCTAAAGTATAGGGTGCGACCTTATACCAGTCTCATCTGGTATTTTAATATCTGAGTCATTTACTTAGGGTCAACTATCCCATCAAAATTTTCCTTGAACACATTTCTTGCAAATTGATTTAACTCTTTAAATTATACTTAAACAAGGAAAACATTCTTTGCTTTTCTCAAATCTCTTTGCTATATTATATATATACTTTAATCAAAACAACGGTGATGAAATATATTGAGAGTTATCAATCCCTCCAAAGTAAGTTAAAACCCTTTTTAACCTAAAAGTTCTTAAGCCATAAAGCTAAGGTAAACCATTTGAAACCTTTTTTAAAAAAATTAAACAACCCTTTCGAAATCATTGAAAGTACCACTTTTAAAATATATTAACTACTATACCTTGTAACACTAGGCCGAAAGGCCAATACACACCTTTTGAAATCATTAAAGGTGTCCTTTCGAAACCTATACAAACCTTAGACAATCTCTTTTCAAAACTCTTTAAACTTGCTTTTCGAAAGCATTGAAAACCTTCCATTTAAAATAATGTAAGTACCTTTTGAAACCATTGGGAATATCCCCTTCGAGACCTTAGTTTAAATCTTTCAAAAGCATTAAAGTCCTTTACTATAAACAAAGCTTTTGAATGCATCGGGTTCAAGGAAAAGCTTGTGGAACACAGTTTCGGAATCTTTCAAAACCATTCCATTGGAAACCTATGGGTTTATCTTTCAATAGAATAAAGGGTTTTAAAATAACTAGTCAAAAGCAACACTTTTGAAAGCAATTTCCTAAACATTAGAAAGTAGGTGGTTTCGACACCTACCCTTTCGAAAGCATGGAGAAGCGGCTTCTTGTTTAAAAGCAAAAGCAACCTTTCAAAACCAATGTTTACAACTGGGTCGAAAGGTGGAATGCGACAACGAGCGTTTCGACCCTGTCAAAAGCTTGTTTAAAACAAAAGGCGACAACCTCTATCAAAAGCTATATTAAAACTCTTTCGAAACCAATCTTTGGAAAGCAAAGCAAGAGGCTTTTCTTTTGAAAGCAAAAAAAGGTCTCAACCCCGTCGAAAACACATTTCGGCCTTTACCTTTCGTCTAACTCCCACCCATTACGCACCAAGGCATACCATGTTTATTGGTTTCGACTATGATGGAGGCGGTAGTATAAAGTCGAAGGGTAGCTACTAATAATGGCGAAACAGCAAACCTTGAAAAAAAACTGTTTTCTTTCTTTTAAAGTGATATCTTTCTAACTAACTTGCTTATTTGTCATTATATAATTGGTTGCCATTTTTTTTCCAACAATCTTTTCTAAAGTGTTGTTAAATTCAGCATTTTATAATTTGAAACATTTAGCAAATTTCCCCTTCTCTTATTTTAAACATATAAAACGTTTAAGTCCCAAACCTTAAATAATTTTATATACTTAATAAAATTGTAACGACCCAGAATTTTAATTTATTAAAATTTGAATATTTAATTAATTTTAAATATTAAGAAGTGAATTTATAAGTCAAATAAATTTTAATTTTAATTATTGGATTTAATTGAATAATTAAATCGATAATTTAATATGTTAAATTATGGAAATAATTGAAAATTGAGTTAAATATGATTGTAAATGATTTGTAAAATTTTATTTTATCATATTGAAGTTAGAACGATATTTTAGAACTTTTAAAATCGAATTAAAAGTTAATTTGTGAAAATTGAATATTTTAATAATTAAATCGACTAGTGAAAATAGTCAATTTTTGAACAGTCTCAGAATTGAACGAAACTAGTTCCATTGGATCCGTAATGGTTAGTTATTACCGGATTTCAAATTTCGTGTCAATCGGAGCTATCGTTTGATCGTAGCAGCTCGAAACGCATCGAATTATTTTTAATTTTAATTTGGCGAGTTAAAATAGCCATTTTTTAAAAAGTCTCGGATTTTGACGAAACCAGTTTCATCAGATCCGTAATGTGATATTATTGTAAGGTTTCAAATTTCGTGTCAATCGGATTTACCGTTTGTCCGGTACAAATTAAAACGCCTAGAAATCGATTTAAATCGGTTTAATTTAAATTGAACGTTTGTTGCCATAACTCGCACAGATGTCCGAATTAGCTTTCGAAACCTGTTCCATTGTGTCCGGAACGCGGGGTAAACCCTAGAAACGCTGGTTACGACGCGTGAATCGGAGTTCGGAATTTCCGGATGAATAGTGTCGATCGATTTTCCTATAAATAGCCCTACCCTTCATTAAAAAAAAAAATAATAAAACAAAACCCTAATCTAAATATGCAGCCGCCACTTTAATAACCAAAGGCTGAGAATGCTTCTCCTTCCTCCCTCGATTACTCCAAATCCATCAAGAATTAGCAAGAATGTTCAACATCAAAGTTGGAGAGCTCATCGAGCACTACGATTTCAACGGTGGAGATGTGGTTTGGCGCAACGCGGAAGGAGATAGGGAGGGCCGACCGTGGCCAGTTGTGCACGAAATTCAAAGCTCATCAGGTGGCCGAGCTTGCTCTTCTTGATAAGAAAATTGTTGAAACCTATTAATGGAGTTATATTCACGTTTTTGAACTGTGAATAATCATTTGAAATAAAATGAATAAAAGGATAAAATTTGTTAACGTAGTATATTCACGTTTTTGAATAGTGAATAATATGTTAAAGAAATTGTTTTGAATGTGATGTTTAAATGGAATTTAAAACGATCTAACGATGTTTTAAATGCATTAAGATTCGAAACCATAGATTTCAACATTTATTGTTGAAATAGACGTTTTCGAGAAATAAAAGGAAATAGTGGACTATAACACTGTTGTTATAGTAAATGATTTCCGAAAGGAAATGTTTTGTATAGTATTGGGATTTATATATCTATCTTAATTTCGAATCCCTATACTAGTGATTTTGGGTTGTCGTAACGATGTTTTACGCAACATTCGTTTTGGCCCAAATAAATATGTTTAAGAGAATGATTTCCTTAAAGAATGAAATATGTACTTAATTTCGATTGAAGTATATTGAATATTTTCTAAGTGTTGAAAATAAATAAAATTTGTGAATTACTTATGAATAAGTAAGTATGGAAATGTTTTCCAATATAAAGTGAATATTTTGAATTTATCTTTTTGAAGATAAATTGAAAATGAATATTAGAAATCGAATTGAAGTCGTATATTCATGAATATTTTGGAATGTAAATTCACTATTGAATTTATAAAAGAAAGGAGAATTGGTTTAAAAATAAATATTGATTTATTTTTGAAGTGTTGAAAACTATATATCTTGTAAAGATATTTGGTGAAATAAATAATTTGGAAAATTATTTGGAAACTGGTGATGTGTGCATATCCATTGATAGTTCAATAACCGACTATCAATATTTCCCTTTGAATGGGTAATTGACGTGATTTGTTTGAATTTGAATGCCACACTTATTTTTGAATAAGCGCTCACTATTCGGGTTAACCGGGAAAGGACCATGGAGTCGTATAACCCATTCCGAATATGTGATACGTCGTTGTGAATTGCATTGAAGATCGGTGTTGAAGACCCGGTATTTGCGAGAGCGATAGGATGACCTATCGATTGTCTCTGCACTGAGTTGCAACGGTATAGAGACTCCCTAAGTGATGGGAAATCCGATCAGGATTGTGAATATCCGGATTGCAAGGACTTCTTTGTAAGTGCCTTCGGTTTTGTTCGATCCCGGAACAGACTTGTATGGATAGTATGCCTGACATTACAAGTTGAGATATAAAGCCGATTTCTTTCAAATATATTTCTGTTGGTGGCGGAGAATTTATTCTTTTAGCTTAACACCCTTCTTTGAGACGTACGAGCTTAGAGGTTATGTAGTTGAATGTTATCAGCGATATATTCCCAATTTGGTAATGTGACATGCTGAGTGTTGCTGTAAATGATCATTGTGTTGATTATTTGTGATAGGATCATTTATTTGATCGTCTATCTTGGTGATCATTTCTATGATCATTTGTTGACCCAAAGCATGGCTTTTGTATAAAGTATGTTTTTGTGGACGTGACTTCGTCGAACCTCACACCCCGTGAATGGTCAAAACAGGAAAGATGCGGCAAGGTTATGAGGGGTAGCGCCCTTTAGGATGTGTGCATTTCCTTCTGGAAAAGGGTGGTATCATGGTATGGAGCCCAGATACTTACTCATGTTGAAAACACTTTGTTATGATTGTGTGAATTGATTGCGAGCGCTCGGTGAAAGGTCCCAAAGGACCGGGGGATGGCATATTCGGTCAGTTGTTACTCAGTTAGGGGTAACCCGGCCTTGTGTTGGTAGAGATCCGGTTTGGTTCTCGGGGATGTCCATCCAGAGGCATTCTCATGTGGCAATGGGAAGTTCCTTGGCCTGATCATTCGTTGGAAATCCAAAGAAACAATACGAGACTTGTACGGTTTTAGTTGTATAACCTGCTATGGAATGTGGCGGTAACCTGCTATTGAACATAGTTAGCTATAGTAGGCATAGTTCGAAATGTCTATGCTGGCTAAGATTTATATTCTACTTTCGAAATGAATTTTTCTCTACACTATGCACTAGTAATAATATCAAATTGTTCTTTTAAATGCGTATCAAGCATCTTTGACTATCATAAGGAGAAATCTCCTCCGATTCTGCGTTTGCAATGTGTGTGTGTGTGCGGGAGGCCTTATGGTAGTCTCATTTTTAAAAGCAATGCGAATTGGCTTTAAAAATATTCCTCTATTTTGATTTTAAAGATAAATAAACTGTTTTGAGTTCTCACACCAGTCTTGTTAAGCTTTTTGGGCTATGTGATGGGGGGTTCTCGCTTCGCGGTTAGGTGGCGAACGGGAGACTCTTACTCCCACACATCCTCTTTTAGGGGGTTGGTTAGGTGTAACCCGAGACAGTCGAGAGGCTGGCCGTAAAAGCAAGGTCTGGGGTACCAGTGTAAGCCACGGTGGGGCTGGGATGGTTGAAAAGCCTACCGGTTGTGACCGCTACTTTCGGGGCGTTACATTTGGTATCAGAGCTTATGGTTAAGCGACAACCATGGTTCTGTTGGGTATTACTCATTAGAGATAGAGTCAGTAGTACTCTAGAATGATTTTGAGTGTAATAATAGCTATGAGAGCGTATGTGTTAGTGAATATAAAATTGTTTTATATTGTGATGATTGGTTTATTGAGTGGCATATGAACCTTCATCAGCGTGGTCCGCAAGACTATGCCGAAGGGGTTTCTAAACACTTGAATAGAACAATTCGACATAATATTGTTTTAAAATTGGGTAAATGAAATAATTTTACCTTGAGTATATTTTATATATAAAGAAATAATTTTTCAGAATTATTAAAGTGTATATAAGTGGATTGTTTAGTTGTTTGAATAATCTAAGTAAAAGAATAATTGTATAAGCAAAAGAATTATAAGAATTGAATTATAATTAAAGTGATTTACAATTGTGAAATAAACTTATATATATATAAGTAGTGAAACTATATGGATATATTTAGGAATTTAAGTTATGTAAAAACAAGTGATGTTATTAAATGGAATATAACTTAAGAAATGTTGAATGTAGTTGATATGAAATAATGAATGTAAGTGTAAGTGTTAATTCATTTAAAATCTAATGTTATTGTATATAATTCATTAAGTGTTAATGAAATTGGAAGCTAAAGTAATTGGAATTCGATTGGAAGTTAAGTGAATCTTAAATAGAATTGAATTTGATTTGGAAGTGAACCAACTTGAATATAAATTAGTGAATATAAACTAATTGAAAATGAATGTTAGTAAAAACATCCACTGTTAATAAATCAAATATGATTAAATTGAAAACCTATTTCATTGAATATTATTGAGAATATGAATGAATATTTATTGGTTATGGATGTTAGTTGGATGATAGTTGGTTGATGTTTGCATTTGTTGCCTTTACTACATTTGCTATGTTAACATATATAGTTATTATGTTGCTATATGTTGTATATTGATACTATTGTCTATATGCATGATTCTCATGTTGTTTGTTGAGTGATTAGTAGGTGCGGATCGCGTTTGCTTCGCATTTGGAGCTCGCTTTCGCGCTATATTAGCCGTATATGCTCGCTAATAAAATATAAGGTACATATCTCGGATTACATACCGTACTTTTACACTTTTTCCCTTCGGGATGCCTCATTACTTGATGAGATGTATATTTGTGATATATATACTGTCATTTTTTTTGGATCGAGCCGCGCAAAGGAGACTATGGCGAATTTTTCCGGAAATTTAAGGCGTTAGAAAAAATTTGAGAAAATTGGAATTTTTTTTGAAAACTTTAACTTTGATTTAGAATTGAAAGTTAAACAATAGTAGTTGTTTTTGAAAAAAGATAACTAAGTATGATTTGAAAACTTAGTAAAGTTTTGTAAGAAGTTTAATTATGAATTTTGGAAAGTTGATAGATTCTGTAACTTTCTTACTTGATAATTTCGAGGACGAAATTCTTTTAAAGGGGGAAGATTGTAACGACCCAGAATTTTAATTTATTAAAATTTGAATATTTAATTAATTTTAAATATTAAGAAGTGAATTTATAAGTCAAATAAATTTTAATTTTAATTATTGGATTTAATTGAATAATTAAATCGATAATTTAATATGTTAAATTATGGAAATAATTGAAAATTGAGTTAAATATGATTGTAAATGATTTGTAAAATTTTATTTTATCATATTGAAGTTAGAATGATATTTTAGAACTTTTAAAATCGAATTAAAAGTTAATTTGTGAAAATTGAATATTTTAATAATTAAATCGACTAGTGAAAATAGTCAATTTTTGAATAGTCTCAGAATTGAACGAAACTAGTTCCATTGGATCCGTAATGGTTAGTTATTACCGGATTTCAAATTTCGTGTCAATCGGAGCTATCGTTTGATCGTAGCAGCTCGAAACGCATCGAATTATTTTTAATTTTAATTTGGCGAGTTAAAATAGCCATTTTTTAAAAAGTCTCGGATTTTGACGAAACCAGTTTCATCGGATCCATAATGTGATATTATTGTAAGGTTTCAAATTTCGTGTCAATCGGATTTACCGTTTGTCCGGTACAAATTAAAACGCCTAGAAATCGATTTAAATCGGTTTAATTTAAATTGAACGTTTGTTGCCATAACTCGCACAGATGTCCGAATTAGCTTTCGAAACCTGTTCCATTGTGTCCGGAACGCAGGGTAAACCCTAGAAACGCTGGTTACGACGCGTGAATCGGAGTTCGGAATTTCCGGATGAATAGTGTCGATCGATTTTCCTATAAATAGCCCCACCCTTCATTAAAAAATAATAATAATAAAACAAAACCCTAATCTAAATATGCAGCCGCCACTTTAATAACCAAAGGCTGAGAATGCTTCTCCTTCCTCCCTCGATTACTCCAAATCCATCAAGAATTAGCAAGAATGTTCAACATCAAAGTTGGAGAGCTAATCGAGCACTACGATTTCAATGGTGGAGATGTGGTTTGGCGCAACGTGGAAGGAGATAGGGAGGGCCGACCGTGGCCAGTTGTGCACGAAATTCAAAGCTCATCAGGTGGCCGAGCTTGCTCTTCTTGGGGCTGAGTGTAGCTTGTGGTGAGGGCTTCGACATGGAGCAAGTTGATCGAGTTCAAGTTCAACATGGAAGGTGAAAAATCAAAACCTAAATTTGATTCATGGGTTCGGCTTCTTCAGGAGATGCACGCGTGAAGAAGAAAGGTTGGGGGGAGTTGCGTTCAAGGGCCCTGATGCAAGCACGTTGGATCCAGTGGCTATGGTTTAGAGTAGGTTATAAAAATTATAATTATGTTGAAAATAGTTTATTTAAATCGTGTACAAACTTATAAAAATCATACCTTTTTCATACGAGGTCGAAAACGCGCGAAACCAGTTGCGTTGGAATCGTATGGACGAGCACTACGCGATGGAGTTGATTTGGAGTCGTTTGGAGTTAGTGAGAATTTTGGGTAAAATTAAACGTGCGTTTAATTTTATTCGAAATAAATCGCTAAAACGGAATTTAAAATCAAGGTGAGAACTTCTCACTCAATCGAATCAGTTTCGATTTTATTTTAAATAGTTAGATTTAAAATATTTGAATGCATGTTTGAATGATGATTAATATTTATTGATTGTTAAAATATACATTATGCGCCGTTAGTAAGCGGATGTTATTTATTAAAAACATATACCGCGAATATTTCATAAACAGTGAAATTGGTATTATATATAATAGCAATATATATATATATATTGGCATATGTATATATTGGAGTTATTGATTTCCCGCATTTTTTGTTTAGTGGATGAGACCCTATTGCGCCGTTATTAAGCGGATAATATTTAAATCCCATATACCGCGATAATTTCGTACTGGAGCGAAATTGGTATTGTGCTAATATTTGTGGATGCAGGAAAACAGGTTGGAGGGATCCAACTGGATTCCTCAACAGTATTTATTTGATTTTGAATATTTTGATATTCGTTGATTATCATATCGATATATGATATCGTTGTAGTCGTGATTGACTATACTGGTGTGTAGCATCATTGGACCAAATTTTGAAATTTTAAAATGAATTTAAAGTGATTTTTGAAAGTATAAGTTATAAAATAATTTTTGGAATTGATCCATGTTAAATAAATAAACGTTATAATTTTTAAAGTTATAAAAATTTTGATTTTTGAGAAAAAAAGTTAAAAACTGATTTTTGAGAATATGATGCTAATGATTTTAGAAAATAGTTTAAATTGGATTTTTGAATTTATTATAAAAGTGAAAATATAGGATATATAAAATTTAATTATTTTATAAATCAAAATGGTGAAATTATAAAGGAGATTAAATATGTTTTAAAGAATAATATAAATTGATTTATATTAAGAGATTTATAAATGGATATTTATAAATTGAAATATTGAATTATAAAACGAGTTTTTATAAGTGTTTGAATGAAGGGAAAATAGATTGCATAAGTGAATGGAATTTATAGAATTATAAACGGTGAAGTTATAAATGGAATTTTATAAGCAGTAGTTTTATAAAATTTATAAAGTCATTAAAAGAATGGTTTTGGATAAATAATCGAATCTTATAAGTTATAAGATTTATAATTATGAAGTTCAAAGGAACGATTTTTGCAAAAAAATAAATTATAAGTATTTGACTTATAATATGAACCTTTGTTTTATAATCGAGTTATAAATCGAATAGGTTAATAAAGGAATTTATAAAAGGAAGTTGTTATAAATAATTAGAAATGGAATTTATAAACGTTGTTTTATAAATTCGCAAACGACTTATTTTGATAAGAAAATTGTTGAAACCTATTAATGGAGTTATATTCACGTTTTTGAACTGTGAATAATCATTTGAAATAAAATGAATAAAAGGATAAAATTTGTTAACGTAGTATATTCACGTTTTTGAATAGTGAATAATATGTTAAAGAAATTGTTTTGAATGTGATGTTTAAATGGAATTTAAAACGATCTAACGATGTTTTAAATGCATTAAGATTCGAAACCATAGATTTCAACATTTATTGTTGAAATAGACGTTTTCGAGAAATAAAAGGAAATAGTGGACTATAACACTGTTGTTATAGTAAATGATTTCCGAAAGGAAATGTTTTGTATAGTATTGGGATTTATATATCTATCTTAATTTCGAATCCCTATACTAGTGATTTTGGGTTGTCGTAACGATGTTTTACGCAACATTCGTTTTGGCCCAAATAAATATGTTTAAGAGAATGATTTCCTTAAAGAATGAAATATGTACTTAATTTCGATTGAAGTATATTGAATATTTTCTAAGTGTTGAAAATAAATAAAATTTGTGAATTACTTATGAATAAGTAAGTATGGAAATGTTTTCCAATATAAAGTGAATATTTTGAATTTATCTTTTTGAAGATAAATTGAAAATGAATATTAGAAATCGAATTGAAGTCGTATATTCATGAATATTTTGGAATGTAAATTCACTATTGAATTTATAAAAGAAAGGAGAATTGGTTTAAAAATAAATATTGATTTATTTTTGAAGTGTTGAAAACTATATATCTTGTAAAGATATTTGGTGAAATAAATAATTTGGAAAATTATTTGGAAACTGGTGATGTGTGCATATCCATTGATAGTTCAATAACCGACTATCAATATTTCCCTTTGAATGGGTAATTGATGTGATTTGTTTGAATTTGAATGCCACACTTATTTTTGAATAAGCGCTCACTATTCGGGTTAACCGGGAAAGGACCATGGAGTCGTATAACCCATTCCGAATATGTGATACGTCGTTGTGAATTGCATTGAAGATCGGTGTTGAAGACCCGGTATTTGCAAGAGCGATAGGATGACCTATCGATTGTCTCTGCACTGAGTTGCAACGGTATAGAGACTCCCTAAGTGATGGGAAATCCAATCAGGATTGTGAATATCCGGATTGCAAGGACTTCTTTGTAAGTGCCTTCGGTTTTGTTCGATCCCGAAACAGACTTGTATGGATAGTATGCCTGACATTACAAGTTGAGATATAAAGCCGATTTCTTTCAAATATATTTCTGTTGGTGGCGGAGAATTTATTCTTTTAGCTTAACACCCTTCTCTGAGACGTACGAGCTTAGAGGTTATGTAGTTGAATGTTATCAGCGATATATTCCCAATTTGGTAATGTGACATGCTGAGTGTTGCTGTAAATGATCATTGTGTTGATTATTTGTGATAGGATCATTTATTTGATCGTCTATCTTGGTGATCATTTCTATGATCATTTGTTGACCCAAAGCATGGCTTTTGTATAAAGTATGTTTTTGTGGACGTGACTTCGTCGAACCTCACACCCCGTGAATGGTCAAAACAGGAAAGATGCGGCAAGGTTATGAGGGGTAGCGCCCTTTAGGATGTGTGCATTTCCTTCTGGAAAAGGGTGGTATCATGGTATGGAGCCCAGATACTTACTCATGTTGAAAACACTTTGTTATGATTGTGTGAATTGATTGCGAGCGCTCGGTGAAAGGTCCCAAAGGACCGGGGGATGGCATATTCGGTCAGTTGTTACTCAGTTAGGGGTAACCCGGCCTTGTGTTGGTAGAGATCCGGTTTGGTTCTCGGGGATGTCCATCCAGAGGCATTCTCATGTGGCAATGGGAAGTTCCTTGGCCTGATCATTCGTTGGAAATCCAAAGAAACAATACGAGACTTGTACGGTTTTAGTTGTATAACCTGCTATGGAATGTGGCGGTAACCTGCTATTGAACATAGTTAGCTATAATAGGCATAGTTCGAAATGTCTATGCTGGCTAAGATTTATATTCTACTTTCGAAATGAATTTTTCTCTACACTATGCACTAGTAATAATATCAAATGTTCTTTTAAATGCGTATCAAGCATCTTTGACTATCATAAGGAGAAATCTCCTCCGATTCTGCGTTTGCATTGTGTGTGTGTGCGGGAGGCCTTATGGTAGTCTCATTTTTAAAAGCAATGCGAATTGACTTTAAAAATATTCCTCTATTTTGATTTTAAAGATAAATAAACTGTTTTGAGTTCTCACACCAGTCTTGTTAAGCTTTTTGGGCTATGTGATGGGGGGTTCTCGCTTCGCGGTTAGGTGGCGAACGGGAGACTCTTACTCCCACACATCCTCTTTTAGGGGGTTGGTTAGGTGTAACCCGAGACAGTCGAGAGGCTGGCCGTAAAAGCAAGGTCTGGGGTACCAGTGTAAGCCACGGTGGGGCTGGGATGGTTGAAAAGCCTACCGGTTGTGACCGCTACTTTCGGGGCGTTACATTTGGTATCAGAGCTTATGGTTAAGCGACAACCATGGTTCTGTTGGGTATTACTCATTAGAGATAGAGTCAGTAGTACTCTAGAATGATTTTGAGTGTAATAATAGCTATGAGAGCGTATGTGTTAGTGAATATAAAATTGTTTTATATTGTGATGATTGGTTTATTGAGTGGCATATGAACCTTCATCAGCGTGGTCCGCAAGACTATGCCGAAGGGGTTTCTAAACACTTGAATAGAACAATTCGACATAATATTGTTTTAAAATTGGGTAAATGAAATAATTTTACCTTGAGTATATTTTATATATAAAGAAATAATTTTTCAGAATTATTAAAGTGTATATAAGTGGATTGTTTAGTTGTTTGAATAATCTAAGTAAAAGAATAATTGTATAAGCAAAAGAATTATAAGAATTGAATTATAATTAAAGTGATTTACAATTGTGAAATAAACTTATATATATAAGAAGTGAAACTATATGGATATATTTAGGAATTTAAGTTATGTAAAAACAAGTGATGTTATTAAATGGAATATAACTTAAGAAATGTTGAATGTAGTTGATATGAAATAATGAATGTAAGTGTAAGTGTTAATTCATTTAAAATCTAATGTTATTGTATATAATTCATTAAGTGTTAATGAAATTGGAAGCTAAAGTAATTGGAATTCGATTGGAAGTTAAGTGAATCTTAAATAGAATTGAATTTGATTTGGAAGTGAACCAACTTGAATATAAATTAGTGAATATAAACTAATTGAAAATGAATGTTAGTAAAAACATCCACTGTTAATAAATCAAATATGATTAAATTGAAAACCTATTTCATTGAATATTATTGAGAATATGAATGAATATTTATTGGTTATGGATGTTAGTTGGATGATAGTTGGTTGATGTTTGCATTTGTTGCCTTTACTACATTTGCTATGTTAACATATATAGTTATTATGTTGCTATATGTTGTATATTGATACTATTGTCTATATGCATGATTCTCATGTTGTTTGTTGAGTGATTAGTAGGTGCGGATCGCGTTTGCTTCGCATTTGGAGCTCGCTTTCGCGCTATATTAGCCGTATATGCTCGCTAATAAAATATAAGGTACATATCTCGGATTACATACCGTACTTTTACACTTTTTCCCTTCGGGATGCCTCATTACTTGATGAGATGTATATTTGTGATATATATACTGTCATTTTTTTTTGGACCGAGCCGCGCAAAGGAGACTATGGCGAATTTTTCCGGAAATTTAAGGCGTTAGAAAAAATTTGAGAAAATTGGAATTTTTTTTGAAAACTTTAACTTTGATTTAGAATTGAAAGTTAAACAATAGTAGTTGTTTTTGAAAAAAGATAACTAAGTATGATTTGAAAACTTAGTAAAGTTTTGTAAGAAGTTTAATTATGAATTTTGGAAAGTTGATAGATTCTGTAACTTTCTTACTTGATAATTTCGAGGACGAAATTCTTTTAAGGGGGGAAGATTGTAACGACCCAGAATTTTAATTTATTAAAATTTGAATATTTAATTAATTTTAAATATTAAGAAGTTAATTTATAAGTCAAATAAATTTTAATTTGAATTATTGGATTTAATTGAATAATTAAATCGATAATTTAATATGTTAAATTAGGGAAATAATTGAAAATTGAGTTAAATATGATTGTAAATGATTTGTAAAATTTTATTTTATCATATTGAAGTTAGAACGATATTTTAGAACTTTTAAAATCGAATTAAAAGTTAATTTGTGAAAATTGAATATTTTAATAATTAAATCGACTAGTGAAAATAGTCAATTTTTGAATAGTCTCAGAATTGAACGAAACCAGTTCCATTGGATCCGTAATGGTTAGTTATTACCGAATTTCAAATTTCGTGTCAATCGGAGCTATCGTTTGATCGTAGCAGCTCGAAACGCATCGAATTATTTTTAATTTTAATTTGGCGAGTTAAAATAGCCATTTTTCAAAAAGTCTCGGATTTCGACAAAACCAGTTTAATCGGATCCGTAATGTGATATTATTGTAAGGTTTCAAATTTCGTGTCAATCGGATTTACAGTTTGTCCGGTACAAATTAAAACGCCTAGAAATCGATTTAAATCGGTTTAATTTAAATTGAACGTTTGTTGCCATAACTCGCACAGATGTCCGAATTAGCTTTCGAAACCTGTTCCATTGTGTCCGGAACGCGGGGTAAACCCTAGAAACGCTGGTTACGACGCGTGAATCGGAGTTCGGAATTTCCGGATGAATAGTGTCGATCGATTTTCCTATAAATAGCCCTACCCTTCATTAAAAAAAATAATAATAAAACAAAACCCTAATCTAAATATGCAGCCGCCACTTTAATAACCAAAGGCTGAGAATGCTTCTCCTTACTCCCTCGATTACTCCAAATCCATCAAGAATTAGCAAGAATGTTCAACATCAAAGTTGGAGAGCTCTTCGAGCACTACGATTTCAACGGTGGAGATGTGGTTTGGCGCAACGTGGAAGGAGATAGGGAGGGCCGACCGTGGCCAGTTGTGCACGAAATTCAAAGCTCATCAGGTGGCCGAGCTTGCTCTTCTTGGGGCCGAGTGTAGCTTGTGGTGAGGGCTTCGACATGGAGCAAGTTGATCGAGTTCAAGTTCAACATGGAAGGTGAAAAATCAAAACCTAAATTTGATTCATGGGTTCGGCTTCTTCAGGAGATGCACGCGTGAAGAAGAAAGGTTGGGGGGAGTTGCGTTCAAGGGCCCTGATGCAAGCACGTTGGATCCAGTGACTATGGTTTAGAGTAGGTTATAAAAATTATAATTATGTTGAAAATAGTTTATTTAAATCGTGTACAAACTTATAAAAATCATAACTTTTTCATACGAGGTCGAAAACACGCGAAACCAGTTGCGTTGGAATCGTATGGACGAGCATTACGCGATGGAGTTGATTTGGAGTCGTTTGGAGTTAGTGAGAATTTTGGGTAAAATTAAACGTGCGTTTAATTTTATTCGAAATAAATCGCTAAAACGGAATTTAAAATCAAGGTGAGAACTTCTCACTCAATCGAATCAGTTTCGATTTTATTTTAAATAGTTAGATTTAAAATATTTGAATGCATGTTTGAATGATGATTAATATTTATTGATTGTTAAAATAGACATTATGCGCCGTTAGTAAGCGGATGTTATTTATTAAAAACATATACCGCGAATATTTCATAAACAGTGAAATTGGTATTGTATATAATAGCAATATATATATATTGGCATATGTATATATTGGAGTTATTGATTTCCCGCATTTTTTGTTTAGCGGATGAGACCCTATTGCGCCGTTATTAAGCGGATAATATTTAAATCCCATATACCGCGATAATTTCGTACTGGAGCGAAATTGGTATTGTGCTAATATTTGTGGATGCAGGAAAACAGGTTGGAGGGATCCAACTGGATTCCTCAACAGTATTTATTTGATTTTGAATATTTTGATATTCGTTGATTATCATATCGATATATGATATCGTTGTAGTCGTGATTGACTATAATGGTGTGTAGCATCATTGGACCAAATTTTGAAATTTTAAAATGAATTTAAAGTGATTTTTGAAAGTATAAGTTATAAAATAATTTTTGGAATTGATCCATGTTAAATAAATAAACGTTATAATTTTTAAAGTTATAAAAATTTTGATTTTTGAGAAAAATAGTTAAAAACTGATTTTTGAGAATATGATGCTAATGATTTTATAAAATAGTTTAAATTGGATTTTTGAATCTATTATAAAAGTGAAAATATAGGATTTATAAAATTTAATTATTTTATAAATCAAAATGGTGAAATTATAAAGGAGATTAAATATGTTTTAAAGAATAATATAAATTGATTTATATTAAGAGATTTATAAATGGATATTTATAAATTGAAATATAGAATTATAAAACGAGTTTTTATAAGTGTTTGAATGAAGTGAAAATAGATTGCATAAGTGAATGGAATTTGTAGAATTATAAACGGTGAAGTTATAAATGGAATTTTATAAGCAGTAGTTTTATAAAATTTATAAAGTCATTAAAAGAATGGTTTTGGATAAATAATCGAATCTTATAAGTTATAAGATTTATAATTATGAAGTTCAAAGGAACGATTTTTGCAAACAAATAAATTATAAGTATTTGACTTATAATATGAACCTTTGTTTTATAATCGAGTTATAAATCGAATAGGTTAATAAAGGAATTTATAAAAGGAAGTTGTTATAAATAATTAGAAATGGAATTTATAAACGTTGTTTTATAAATTCGCAAACGACTTATTTTGATAAGAAAATTGTTGAAACCTATTAATGGAGTTATATTCACGTTTTTGAACTGTGAATAATCATTTGAAATAAAATGAATAAAAGGATAAAATTTGTTAACGTAGTATATTCACGTTTTTGAATAGTGAATAATATGTTAAAGAAATTGTTTTGAATGTGATGTTTAAATGGAATTTAAAACGATCTAACGATGTTTTAAATGCATTAAGATTCGAAACCATAGATTTCAACATTTATTGTTGAAATAGACGTTTTCGAGAAATAAAAGGAAATAGTGGACTATAACACTGTTGTTATAGTAAATGATTTCCGAAAGGAAATGTTTTGTATAGTATTGGGATTTATATATCTATCTTAATTTCGAATCCCTATACTAGTGATTTTGGGTTGTCGTAACGATGTTTTACGCAACATTCGTTTTGGCCCAAATAAATATGTTTAAGAGAATGATTTCCTTAAAGAATGAAATATGTACTTAATTTCGATTGAAGTATATTGAATATTTTCTAAGTGTTGAAAATAAATAAAATTTGTGAATTACTTATGAATAAGTAAGTATGGAAATGTTTTCCAATATAAAGTGAATATTTTGAATTTATCTTTTTGAAGATAAAATGAATATTAGAAATCGAATTGAAGTCGTATATTCATGAATATTTTGGAATGTAAATTCACTATTGAATTTATAAAAGAAAGGAGAATTGGTTTAAAAATAAATATTGATTTATTTTTGAAGTGTTGAAAACTATATATCTTGTAAAGATATTTGGTGAAATAAATAATTTGGAAAATTATTTGGAAACTGGTGATGTGTGCATATCCATTGATAGTTCAATAACCGACTATCAATATTTCCCTTTGAATGGGTAATTGATGTGATTTGTTTGAATTTGAATGCCACACTTATTTTTGAATAAGCGCTCACTATTCGGGTTAACCGGGAAAGGACCATGGAGTCGTATAACCCATTCCGAATATGTGATACGTCGTTGTGAATTGCATTGAAGATCGGTGTTGAAGACCCGGTATTTGCGAGAGCGATAGGATGACCTATCGATTGTCTCTGCACTGAGTTGCAACGGTATAGAGACTCCCTAAGTGATGGGAAATCCGATCAGGATTGTGAATATCCGGATTGCGAGGACTTCTTTGTAAGTGCCTTCGGTTTTGTTCGATCCCGGAACAGACTTGTATGGATAGTATGCCTGACATTACAAGTTGAGATATAAAGCCGATTTCTTTCAAATATATTTCTGTTGGTGGCGGAGAATTTATTCTTTTAGCTTAACACCCTTCTCTGAGACGTACGAGCTTAGAGGTTATGTAGTTGAATGTTATCAGCGATATATTCCCAATTTGGTAATGTGACATGCTGAGTGTTGCTGTAAATGATCATTGTGTTGATTATTTGTGATAGGATCATTTATTTGATCGTCTATCTTGGTGATCATTTCTATGATCATTTGTTGACCCAAAGCATGGCTTTTGTATAAAGTATGTTTTTGTGGACGTGACTTCGTCGAACCTCACACCCCGTGAATGGTCAAAACAGGAAAGATGCGGCAAGGTTATGAGGGGTAGCGCCCTTTAGGATGTGTGCATTTCCTTCTGGAAAAGGGTGGTATCATGGTATGGAGCCCAGATACTTACTCATGTTGAAAACACTTTGTTATGATTGTGTGAATTGATTGCGAGCGCTCGGTGAAAGGTCCCAAAGGACCGGGGGATGGCATATTCGGTCAGTTGTTACTCAGTTAGGGGTAACCCGGCCTTGTGTTGGTAGAGATCCGGTTTGGTTCTCGGGGATGTCCATCCAGAGGCATTCTCATGTGGCAATGGGAAGTTCCTTGGCCTGATCATTCGTTGGAAATCCAAAGAAACAATACGAGACTTGTACGGTTTTAGTTGTATAACCTGCTATGGAATGTGGCGGTAACCTGCTATTGAACATAGTTAGCTATAGTAGGCATAGTTCGAAATGTCTATGCTGGCTAAGATTTATATTCTACTTTCGAAATGAATTTTTCTCTACACTATGCACTAGTAATAATATCAAATGTTCTTTTAAATGCGTATCAAGCATCTTTGACTATCATAAGGAGAAATCATCTCCGATTCTGCGTTTGCATTGTGTGTGTGTGCGGGAGGCCTTATGTTAGTCTCATTTTTAAAAGCAATGCGAATTGACTTTAAAAATATTCCTCTATTTTGATTTTAAAGATAAATAAACTGTTTTGAGTTCTCACACCAGTCACATGACTGACTCGGAGTTTATTGTTTTCCTTCCTAAACTCTGGGTGCCCACCAATTTCTACACGGGCAGTCAAGAGTTAGGTTTATCAGGATATTCTGGATATTCAGGAGTTGCTGGAGGCAAGATGGATGGCATGGCGTATTATTAGTTTATATAGTATTTCTTTTTCCGCTGCACTGTTTGTTGTTGTTGTTGTATACTCTGATGATATGATGAAATGTAATGTAATGTAATAACTGATATAGTTCTTTGTTTAAGATTATTCATTTATTATTATATGTTGTTCCGCTGCGAATTATGAGATTCTGATGTTGTTCTGTTGTTTTCTGTTCTATCTCTGTTCTATTTTTTTTCTATTCTCTTTTCTCTCTATCTTCTATCTTTTTCTCTTCTCTTTTCTTAAATTCTTTTTCTTAAACCCATAACATTTCGGGTTTTCGGCCTTCGATTTCTCGACAGTCGATAAAGTGAGTATCGATGTTGAATTTTCGAAAGTCGAAAATTTCCGGGGCGTTACAAAAATAATTAGAAAAAGCCTCCAAAAAATCCCATAAATCAGTTTTAATATGTTTTCTAACATATTTAAATTGCTGACCCAAAGCTAATATATAATAGCCAAAATTAATTTAAACTCAATTTAACCATTTCCGTTACTAGAAAATTCATAATAAATCCACAATAATTCGGAAAATTATGAAACTTGAAACTCATCTCTAAAATAATATTTTTGACTTTTCACAAAAATGCTAGTCATTTGGATGTCTTCTAATAGGTTTCTAGGTAAGACCCGTGTTATTTTGCAAATGATTTTGCCATGTTTTGATTGTTTAAATGGACATATATGCTTGTTGATAATTTAAGTTATTTGATTATAAGAATTAGATTATTCTATTATTCACCTTTAGCTTGTGTTAAAGAGGTTGAGATTTGCTTTGGAACTAATTTGATTAAGCTTCCTTCTTGGAACCGTGCTTATATTCTCCTTGTTGTCTTCTAATGGTGGCCAGCCAAGCTTGGTATTTAATTTTGTTTGCGTATATTGCAAATAAGAGTGGGTTAAGGGTTTAGGGTATATTTAATTCTATTGCGGGAAGGAGACGGAACTTCAATTGCTATGGTGAATCTCCATGGATGCAACAACCCATACGGAGCAAATTTTCGTCCGTTAGAAGAAATTTAACCGATCACTTCCCAGAATCTACAGCCTTCAAAGTATGAAAATTTTGGTCAAGTAATAAGTCTTTATTTGGCCTTGGAATAATCGCGGGAAGCATTTGACTTATTGGAAACTCCATAGCGACTTTTTGAAATTCAATGAGTAAAGAAGAGAACTACCCCCCGTTGTCCAAAGGCGATTAAACCCTTCAAGACATCTAACGAAGAATTACCGAGTCATGAATTGGTACAAGTTGCTTTGAAGCTGTAGCACAACCTTGCAATTCCTCTAGGCCTCAATGACGACAAGGGATGGGCAATTGTCTCTCCTCTTAAACAAGAGAAAATATCTCAACTCGTCGAAACTCGAAGCACGGTTAAATGTCCGCATAAATAGAATGTGCAGGAAAGTCAAGTTCGCATACCCATTAGAATGAATTTGGAACGGGGCAATTCCCAAGTTCGAAATATTTTCTCCCAAGAAGTCATTGAAGGGGGGTATTGCTCTATTTAGGCACATATATTGATAGCAAGCAGTGTATCCCGAAGGCGCCACATATTGCATGAAAATGTTATGCAAAACTTTAGCGGAGAATACGGAGGAGGCCCTCTCTCATGGATTAAGAAGAACTCTGAAATTCAGAGGAGTTCAGTCCATAACCGAACCAACTAGGACTAGTTAACCATATTTAGTCCACGGAGCAGAAGAGGAAGGGGCAATAGATGACGACAACTTCTCAAAGTGCTGGAGTTCCTCCATCGGACTTGTGGCAGAAAGACGGATACTTCATACTATACAACATAACTTGCATCCGACGCGGTCAGATAATTCTATCTTTAACTAAAAATTCTCCTGCAACACTTGAATTCCAAATGAATATCAATTTACACCGACACGTCAGATTTCAACTATATACTGGGATAAATGCGGTATGTTTTCTATGGGGGGAGTGCCTGGTGTCCTGAACACTACGAACTCTCTATCCCATGTAGATAGCTTGATCATGGCAAAAAAATGAAAAAGGCTATTCGTATATTTTTTGAAATTATTCCTTCTACACTTACACATTATCGACCAACAATCGATAACGGTTCCGTTGTCTGAAGTGACGCCGAAAGCTCTTCCAAGTTCAAGGACACCGAATGTGCAAGAACAAGACCAATCCGAACTCTCTGGAAGGCAATAACAGCATAAGCTGCTTATGAGACGCTATCCTAAGCCGTTTTTCCCCTCCAAAAGAATTCAAACCAATTCGCGATAAGTCGTGTTATATCGGTAATGTAACTTAGTACAAGTCAATTTTGATTCTATGGATGAAGACAGCAAAATAGGTCTGGCGCCGGGGCAAGGCCCAAGTGTCATTCTGTGGAGAACTCAAGACTCAATTTACTATCTTCTTCCATAAAATGACAATCAACTCGGATTTTCTACTATAATCATCACCAATACAACCCCATCATCAAATTGCTAAATGAACGTCAGAATCGGCATCACCCACCCTGAATCAAGAATCAAATGGCAAGGATGATTGGAGTTTTTGATAGCACTGATCCAGCGGCCCAGCAATCTAGCGATCTACAAAGGTAGGGTTAGTGGCTATCCAAGAAATTGGGTTTCAAGAGCTAGGGTCGAAGTCAAAGCGACGACGAGCTTCAAGTTGATTAACGGCAAGAGGCTTTAGCAGCAGGTGGTCGGCGATGATGGTAGAGTGGAAGGATTTAGAGTTCGATTGAGGTTTGGGTCAAATTGCAAGAAGTAGCTCGGATTGCAAGAGGAAGATAGAAATGAAGGGATGGGTCAGCTTGAGAAGGCTATATAGGATATTGCATGAGAAAAAACGTCCAAATCATTGGATCGCTAGCGATCCATCGAATGCTTTAGATCAATTTCAAATTTAGCCAGTATGGTCCACATGATATTTAAAGGCATTTTAAAAGTTGTGGGGTCAAAATTGGCCTTCTATAACAAGCAACGATAATTCAGGTTGAAACTTAACGAGCTGTTTAATAGCCAAAGTCAAATTCGTGTGGCCTTAACACAATTACTTGAACCTCGCCAAGCAGAAACTAAAAAGCAATTACTTCCAAAGCACGCTCTTTTTCCAACGAAGGCATACTCTGGGGGGAAAATATTATCCGGGTTTTTAACCCATCAAAATTCGAAGGAAGTCGAACAGCTCCGTTGAGTCAGATCATCTCAAGAGCTAACCAAGAAGACTAGAAGAACCAACAAAGAAGGATCAGGCGAAAAGAAAGCTAGAACAAACTAAGTGATGAATCGCTAGCGATCCATAGTGTTTGCTCATAGATCCGCGATTCCTCTTGCATCATGGTCCAAGAGGTATTCTAAGGACAATATCCAAGTTTGGTGGATTTCGAACTAGTTAAATCAAGGAGAAAGCATTCATCCAATTCAATCAGCAGTCTAATACAACTAGTGTATAAATCGTCATCAAAACAAGGCACGTGCTATGAAATTACATGAAGAGCACCAACATGAGATAATAAACTCGATCCAAAAGACAAAGTTAGAAATTCATAGAGTACATGGATCAGTAGCGATCAATGCACTATGGATCGTTGGCGATCCATACCATTTCGTCAAATCGCCATAAACTTCAATGTAGAAGGTTAAGGGAAGCATCTCAAGCTATTGGATCGCCAGCAAGCCAGAAGCCATGGATCGCTAGTGATCCATCAAATTGGCTCTATTTGCGATGAAACTTACAGTGCACCTTCGTACAGTCATTTGCAAGCATCTGACAAGAAAGCATAGCCTAGTAACTCTCCAACCCCTATAAATACGATCCTACCTGCAACATAAACAGGATCTTCTCAGGGACTAGCTATTGGAACTCTGTAGAGAATCTTCTTCACTCTTCTCCTCCCACACAATAGTCATATAGGGGTACACTGTGATTTTGTAGTGAACTATGGTACTTGTGACTTGATCTAACTAAGAAGATTCAATCAAACTGCAATCCGATTCAACTTGTAAAAGCAGTGGTTAATAGAAAGTTATAAATGGACGTAGGCTTCATCAACAGCTGAATCACTATAAAAATCTTCTTTTCTTTTACCTATTTCTGATCCTATTACATTTATCCCATATATTATTTCTCTGTAAGAACATGGCTGGTGCTTGCACACTCAATCTAGGGTGTTGATCCATTTTTTGGTTTAACATTTACCACTTTTCTTGGCATAGCATTATCCTGCCGCAACGCAGAGTGCTTTCCACATTTCTTGTTAAGTGTTCCTTTCCAATTATGGTGCAGTATGACCCCTTCATGTTGTGTGCAATTCTTACTTATAAATGCAAAGCCACCACCCCTATGTCGTTTCAGAAAAACCTTAAACATCTTTGACGATGTCTTTACATGTGTTGTCATCTCAATCGTCCTTATTTTTCTTTCTGTTATTTGCAATGCCATTTTTCTTTCTTTCAGCAAATGATTTGGATCTGGTTTCCTAATTAGCTGACACCTATTAATATATTTTCCTATATAGTTTTATTTCCAAGCATCTTCGTAGTTCCTCCCTACTCCGACAGAGTTCTTAACCTGTTTTTGTTTATTTTCCTTAGAGAAAATCCTAATAAACTCCTAAAAAATTTGTGAACACTTGTTCTAACATACTTAATTTTTATTTGGACTTTTAAAAGTAATTTCTTTATATATTTTCTAGTTATGCACCTTCAATAAATCATATCAAATTATATAAGCTTAAGAAATTTCTCGAACTAAAAACCCATCTCTACAATCATGATTAGAACATCATATTAAATTTTCACTGTCTTCCAAAATTGTTAAAGTTGGGGAAACATATTTAAACATCCCATGTTTATCTATTCCTCCCTAAATTTTAAGCTTTTGTGTTTACTAATAGAAACTCATATGAACCCTTTCATACTTAAAAACATACAGATCTAAACCGGGATGATACTTTAGGAATCGATATAGAAAGGTTAAGTATTGCTCACCTAGATCTTTAAGATATCTAGCTTTAGTCTTCTTAATCCCCTTTAACTTGCATTTTCCTTATCTTTTTTCTTTGCCTTC
Source organism: Allium cepa (assembly GCA_030765085.1). Lineage (NCBI taxonomy): Eukaryota > Viridiplantae > Streptophyta > Magnoliopsida > Asparagales > Amaryllidaceae > Allium > Allium cepa. The sequence goes on along the minus strand of CM060931.1, from coordinate 554,054,629 downwards.
TTTAAGCCACTAAATAGAAAAGAGTAATGCTTATTATCCCATAATAATATATGATCGGGCCCTCTTACCCCTTATTTATTTATTTATTTATTTATTTCCTCATACTTCTCTTATGTAGGCCACTCTGACCTTTTAATTAATTTATTTGATTAATTTAAATTAAGTGTCGTTACATTATTTGAATAGAAAAAGCTTGCCAAAGTTTTTTCCCATGTCAACCAGGTAACCAGTTGATTGGCCGTTCTTTTAAATCAGAGAGGGTCAATCACTACAAAATATGTGAGTCTTACGAGAAAGAGCTGGTTAAAATCATAAAGGAAATTGATGAAAAATGAAAATCAGTCAAGGATTCCCAAAGTAGAATATCTACATGTCCATGATTAACACGTAAGTGACCCTAATTATGAATGATCAACTAAAGACCACACACGCTGCTAATGCTAATCTTGAGGCGAGGCTCAAAGAGAAAAAATTACAATCTGCATTAATTAAATCCAAAGTAAAATACTTAAAGCCCAATTGAAAGTTGGGACAATCCAAAGTAAAAAAAATCCAATTCGAGCCCATCGGTGTCGAATGAGGAAATTATATAGCTCAAAGCAAATGCTATCCAAACAGATGAGGGGGTGGAAGCTATTCTTCTTCGATTCTTTTCCAATATGATAGAAATGGAAAATCCAAAGTATCTTAAAGATAGGTGTCCAGAAATGCTTTGTCGATGCTTAGGAGCAAATCCCATGTAAGGCCAACAGCAAATGCTTTGATGTCAATGAGGAGCATTTGAAATCACAGTTCCTGGATGAAGAAAACTTAGTGACCTGTGAAAAGGGATATAAAATCTTAGCATCAAAAATGCTGCTAAAAGGAAGGCAGGCCCGACCCTTCCCCAAAGCGGGGGAAGCGGCCGCTTAGGGCACGAATTTTTTTGGGGCACCAAAATTACGCGACGAGTGTAGTAGCAGCATACGGCAAAAAAAAAGGCAGATCTCAAATTCTCAATCGACGATCGTGATTCGTGATTCATCCAAGCAGAGAAGATCGGCTCCTCCAATCCAAGCTCCAGCGGCCGGCGCGCGATTCAATGTTAAAGAATTAGGGGCTAGCCGGCTAGGGTTTCTCGATTTGACAAGTTGGTCGTCGATCTCGAGTAAGGAAAGGCTGCTGCGGCTCCACCCTCCAGCGGCGGCGGCAGTACGACGTCGAGAGGCTGTCGTCGACAGCGGCAGCGGCAGCACGGCGGGCGGCGGCTCCAGTCCAGCGACGACCATTCTCTGACTCTCATTCAGTCACTCTCAGACTCTGTGCTTTCAAGTTTCAACCTTTCATTGCTGTGCTCACATATTACCATTTTGAAGCTTCAAAAGAAAAGGTGCTATTTTGATTTTACAATTTTGACAGCATTATACTTCTTTACGTACTTACCATAGGTTTTGATTATTTGATAATTCAATTTAATAATTTACAGTACAAATTCAGTTCAATTTACAATACCATAATTCAATTTGATAACTCAATTCAAGTTGATAATTGTTTGATAATTTGATAATTCAGTTTAATAATTTACAATACAAATTCAATTTAATTTACAGTACCATAATTCAATTTGATAATTTAATAATTCAATTTAATTTGATAATTGTTTGATAATTCGATAATTCAATTTAATAATTTATAGTACAAATTCAATTTAATTTAATTTATTAATTGAATTTACAGTATGATCTTGAAGGTTGAAATGATGAGAAATAAAACAGGTGTTGGATATCATAATATTTCCATGATTCTAAGGCTTAAATCGGTCATTTGTATTGTCATATTCAATTGAATTGTATTGTCGTGTTTAATTACAATGAAATGTAAAATCAAAATTCAATTACTAAAATCAATTGTATAACAGCTATTTATTTGAACTTTTATAGTGTTTAGAAATGCGTAAACAAGAATCTGGACACGCTAAAAGGGCTAGAAAAAGAAGGCTAGAGGAACTCATTAATTCGCAAAAAGGCGCTCTTAATAAATTTTTCATCAAAAGTAGTCCAGTAGAAAGTTCGAGTTTGAATGTGGATAATGTTCCCGTTATTGATGAGAATGATGATAATGTTGATGATGATATTCTAATGAACGAACATGACAATGAAAATATGAGCGAGGAGGAAGCAAATATTGATTCATCATCACATATGGAGAATGTTAGTTTAGTATCAAATGATCCCGGTACGTGGAAACAAATTGATCAAAAAATTGAGAGACTTGCTAGTTGAAAGAGGTCCTTCTAGAATACTAAAAGATAATGACTCTGATTTTCCAAAAGATGCTATTAATAGACATTTTTCTTCCATATTATATGTCAGACATTTGCCTAATGGGGATAAGCAAGATATAAAATGGTTGGTATATTCAAATTCACTTGATAAAGTATTTTGTTTCTATTGCAAATTATTCACAAATCAAACAACGGCTAGTCATCTTGCTGATGAAGGAATTAATGATTGGCGCAACCTTAGTACTAAGCTGAAACAACATGAAAGTAGTAAAGACCATCTTCTGAATATGAGCAGTTGGATTGAGTTGGAAACAAGGTTGAAAGTCAAAGCAACTATAGATCAAAGTGTAATAGATCAAATACAGAAGGAAAAAGAACGTTGGAAGAAAGTGTTGATAAGAATAATTGCTGTTGTGAAAATACTTGCTTCCAATAATTTAGCATTTCGTGGAACGAACGAAAGGCTTTATGAACAAAATAATGGTCTTTTTTGTAAATTAATTGAAATGATAGCAGAATTTGATCCAGTAATGCAGGAACATGTTCGACGGGTTGAACAAAAAGAAATTCATATACATTACCTTGGACACAAAATTCAAAATGAGTTAATACTCACATTGGCGAATGAAATTAAAAATAAAATTCTTATAAAAATAAAAAAGGCCAAGTATTTTTCAGTTATATTAGACTGCACTCCAGATATTAGTCGTGTTGAACAGATGTCTCTTGTAATAAGATGTGTTAATGTTTCAACTAATCCCGTAAAGGTGGAAGAGTTTTTTATTGAATTTCTAAAAGTGGATGATACTACTGGACTTGGAATTTTTAACAAGCTTAAAGAAGCATTAGAGGATATTAAGCTTGATATTTATGATATCAGAGGACAAGGTTATGATAATGGATCAAATATGAAAGGAAAACACCAAGGGGTGCAACAAAGACTGTTAGAAATTAATCCAAGAGCTTTCTACACACCTTGTGGTTGTCATAGTCTTAATCTTGTGCTGTGTGATATGGCTAAATCGTGTCCTAAAGCATCAAACTTTTTTGGGGTGATCCAACGGATATTTAATGTATTTTCTTCATCCACACAGAGATGGAAAGTTTTTAAAAATCATGTATCAGGTTGTACTGTTAAACCATTATCAGACACACGTTGGGAAAGTCACATTGAAGCAGTAAAATCTATAAGATATCAAAGCGTGGAGATAAGAGACGCTCTAATTTCCTTGTCAAATAGCACCAAGGATTCTATGGCGAAGAGTGAAGCTAGAAGTCTTGTAACAAATGAGATTGAAAATTTTGAATTCTTATTCGGATTGTGCATTTGGTATGAAATGTTGAAAAATGTAAACACTGTTAGCAAGATTCTTTAAACTGAAGATATGCAAATTGATGTTGCTATCGCTAGATTGCAAGAGCTTATTGATTTTTTTGAAGATTTCAGAAATAGAGGATTTAATTCTACGATGGCTGATGCTAAAGAGATAGCTCATATGTTGGATATTGAACCCATTTTTCCTCAAAAAAGAATTATTCGTAGAAAGAAACAGTTTGATGAAGATGCGAATGTTGAAGAACCGATGCAATCATCAGAAGAATCATTTCGAATCAATTACTTTCTGCAGATTGTGGATAAAGCACGTGTTTCGTTAGTGACTCGATTTGAGCAATTCAAAGAATATGATGATAAGTTTGGCTTTTTATTTGATTTAAAAAAATTCACTTCTATAGATGATGAGAAACTGAAAAGTCATTGTTTAAAACTTGAGGAATATTTGACACATGATTTCCACTCTGATATTGATGGAAGAGAGTTATTTTCAGAGTTAAAAGTATTGAAAGTTATCTTGCCAAAGGAAAAAACAAAAGCAATTGAGCTGTTGAATTTCATAAATTTTTGTTCGAGAGAGTTAAATTTTCCTAATGCTTGGATAGCATATAGAATAATTTTGACCATACCAGTCACAGTTGCCTCAGCCGAAAGAAGTTTTTCAAAGCTAAAGTTGATAAAGTCTTATCTTCGCTCCACTATGTCACAAGAAAGATTAAACGGTTTGACACTTTTGTTGATTGAACAAGATATGGTCAATGAACTTGAATATGATAATATTATAAGTAATTTTGCAAGTCAGAAGGCTAGAAAAATGTTCATCGATAGTTGATTAATTTTGGTGTACAACTTGAATTATTATCACGGATAAAGTTATTTTCTTTTATTATTTTCTCATTATTTATGAACAATATAAATTTTAATGATTTAATTAATGGTCATAATATCAGTTTCTGTATAGGGGCCTTGTTTTCACTTTTGGCTTTAGGTACCAAAACTCATAGGACCGGCCCTGAAGGCAGGCGACTATTAAGGCTCACGCTGGTCCATAGTGCATTGGGTCATGCAAAAACTTCCATTCTAACTCCCACAAATCCCACAGTAGATGTTGGTACCTCTGTGGTGGCCACCTTTGAGGCTATCACAACCTAGATGTCTATCTTTGCTGCATCTAGCACTGATATTTCACCCTAGCTCCTCCGATTATTTAATCAATCCAACATACTCTTGAGCAGGGAGAAGTGTCAAGTCCCCACCAAAGGACTCCCCAACTAGCCATGGTATATCTCTAGTTACTCTGATCTTGGACAAACTTTAGTTCTTGCTTGAGGACGTCACTAATTTATACCTTTCTCTTTGTCAAGTTATTGGTCATCCATCTCTGTCCTCCACTCCCAACAACTCATGCTTCAGGCCTAAGTGATGTCACAACAATGTCCACCTTCGTTGTCACAACATATGTTCCTCAAATTCCTCCTTCTGGCTATAGCTATAGTATAAACCCAGAAAAAATAGGGGCATTGAAAGGGATGGATGACGGTGATGCATCTCTTAAGAAGGAGGTGACAATCATCGGGCAAAGGACTTTCGCTCAATTTCATTAGAGGATAGGATGTGGATAAAATCAAAGTTAATATGGAGATGAGTATAGAGAATCGCCCAGTCGGTTCTGGCAAATCTAAAACTATTCCCTAGATCCCTCCCATAAAAATCAAGATGCCTTGAGGTCGTGGTACTAGTGTCTTAAAAACCCTCGACCCTACCTTCGAAAAATCCAAAGACCCTACCTATTCGATGATTGAGGAGGAAGCTTTATCTTTTTAACAACGTTCTGTAGAGAAAGAAGAGGAGGAAGAGGAAAAGGCTATCGCTAGGAAATAATCTGCCAATCAGATCACATGGGGTGATAAGAGAGGAAGAGGAAAGTAGACAGTGTCCATATTTTTTAATGACATTTTCTTTTTTCCTTTTTATTTTGCATTTAGTTTCTTTCTAGCATTTCATGCATATAAGCCATCTTTGTGCAAGAACGACCCTTGCAATTTCTGTACAAGATATATGTGAATAAAATATTATTTTGGAATTCGATATCTGTCGTACTTACATTACTTTCACTTTTGTTCCATTTGTATGTATACTAGCCTATGTATATAATATAATCATATATAATTCAATTACATTTATATTATAGTAACACCGCGTTAAATTAAGGTGAATTAATAAATAAGCATAAAACCCAAAAATAGAATATTTGAACAGAATTTAGCTATGAAACTTGCACCGTTATGTTTGTGGTGATTTTCTGATCGATTTTCAATATAAAGTTTCACGATCGGAGTTCAAATTAAAACATTATGAACGTTTGAATATTTTAAGTCGTAAATAATTATATATATATATATAACTAAGGAAATAAATAAAATTAGTTAACACTAGTTAACGTTAACAGTTAATCAAGATTAATGTTAATCAGAGCAAAAGGAAATTATCTTGATCAAGTCACATAAGGAATTAAATTAACTAAAACCAATTAAGCGTTCAAAGATTAAGTAACATAAACAAAGCGACCAGTCGACCACCACCGGTCGACCGGTGGAATGGTAGTCAAACAGTGGTAGATGGCAGTTGAAGATTGAACCTCGGTCAAATGGTCCGCATTCAAAAGAATATAATCTAACGATTGGCATTAATTCAAACCCCTATAAATATGGGTCTAACCCTTACTTTTATTCTCATATTTTCTGAAGCATGACGAGATCTATCATTTTATTTTCTCCACAAAATCTTAAATCTAAATAAAACTATAATTTATATACATATATACAAGTGGAGAATAGCGGAGAATAATAAAGAAGAATAGGACTGAATCGAATCATCAAAGCCAAGGTACCATAAATCCAAATTTAAATTAAATTTAAATCGCTTTTCGTATTTAAATTTATAAAATGTATGTAAATGCTTGCAGTACATATTCCATTAGGGAGAAAAAGGGAGTCAGACAGAAATAACAGGGTTTATACCTAAAGATTTGGAGAGAAGGTGAGTGGAAAATTGTATATTTTTATGTAATATTGGATGTATATCGTTGTAAATCTGTTTTTGTATGCCTGCAAATAATTTTGAAGTTGTGCGCTTAAATATATACATGTAATGAGTTGATAAATCATGCCTACATATTCTATGAACGATTAACATTGTTTCAGTACTGCATATTTTTTAATCTAAAAAGTAAGGGTTAAAGTAGTCACTAAATCAATGAAATTGTGTGGTAATTCTAGGTATATTGGTTAAATGATATATGTGAGTAAACATGAATTTGATGTTATTATAAATTGGATTATGATTTAAGTTGTATTTTAATTCATTAGAATGAAGTGTGTTACAATGTAAGTTTCTATAAATTATCCAGTTTATAAATAAATGAATGTGTAACATCTGAAATATTAAGTAATATGCCTAAAAGAAAGAGATATACAAAATATAGATGTTTACCATATTTTGTACCGTCTATTTCATTAATGGCAGAAAATATAATTCTTCGTAATTTCAAACATAACACAAGTCCTCATTTAGGTAAGTCATGAAAATTTACAGTGTCAACACTTCCTTTTAGAGGATGTAATTCCAACGAATTGAAATGCAGAAATCTCTAAGTATAACGAAAGTATTGTAAATAGAAATAATAACAATAATGCAATTATTAGTCAAACATATGCGATCAGTTAGAAAATTAATCAAAGGCAATAAAGTTTATGCAAGACAATGAAATGATTATGTAAGAAGATTATAGTAATCAAAGAATGTAGTAACAGATAGAAGGGACGGTAGAATATGCTTAATAATATTAAATACAAGTTAAGTAACAAGGCGATTTATCTATTAAATTAAAAGTAAGCGGTGAATGACATTAAATTTACGTTAAGGAAACAAAGAGTCGGTTATACAAAAATAACTCAATATTAATAGTTGAACATTGAAAGCATAGTAAATAAACCAATATGGAAGAATTTACTATAAAAGATTGAGAAAACTATATAAATAATATATTTAAAATAATTTTCAAAGGAATTATTTAAAGGTAGAAAAACCCTATTTCTGACAAGTAAATATTAAATTTTCAAAAATAAAATATCTACATTTTATTTAAATAAAAAGTTCTAGTAGAAATTAAAATTAGTTAAATTGAAATTTCAGTAAATGGGTTTTTATAAAAAGTTATTTGGTTTGAAAAAAATAATAGAACGTATATAGCCTGTTGATTTTTCCAAAATGAAAATTTTAGATTGTTAAATTCTTTTTAGGGGTCGACAATAGGAAAGTTCAACATGGGATAAATAGAATGGGGAAAGAAGATTAAAACCCGAAAATAAATCAACAGGCAAACGCACTGTGATGGTTCTGTGAAGGAAACAGTAAATCGAGAGAAAAGTGATATAAAGGGAAGTAATTTAAATTAGAGCAGTTTAGGTAGAAGAAAGCAAAATAGTAGCAACATTATGAAATATAAATAGAAATAATGTTATAAAATTATAAAACAATGTAAGTGGTTAGAAACAATATAGGAAATTAAAAGAAAATAAATGGATAGTTTGCGCAAATATATGCAGTAATTGTACATATCTTTTTAGAAGTCCCCCTTGTATGCTATTAGAACCTATGCTAAGGTTTAAAGTGGAAGTAGCATGAGTACTAGGAAAATAATAAAATGGAAGTTGTCCTTGTCCACTCTAGTTTTTAGAAAATGTTATACAAGATATTTTATAAACATTGTAAAGTGCATTTTTGGAGAAAATGATTTGGTATAAAAATTGAGTTTTTGGAATACAGAACTTAATAAATAGTTCGAGTTAAAATCTCACTTTAAAGAAGGAGAATCTTAATTGTTAAAAGGTTTTTAAAAAAAAGTTGATCTGAATGACCATTCATGTAACAAAATTTGACCCTTATTTGAAAAGAAAGAAATGATCTTTTAAAAATTTAATTGCTAACATTCTCTTTTAAATTTAAAAAATAAAATTAATTGATAAATTCCAAATTATGGTTTAAAAGTTAAGACGCCTATAATTAACATTGGTTAAAATAACGAGATTTTCACGGTTCCTTTTTGAAACCAAATTATTGAAGGATTTAAATAAAAAGTTTCCAAGTTTATATTTTTAAGGATAAATAGTTTGGGATTAAGTACTATATAATTGTGAATTTTTAATTTTAGAAAAAGGGGTGGAAACCAAACAATTTTTTTAATATGGAGTAGATAGAGATGATTGCCTAGGTAAGACAGAGTAAAAGTTAAGGCTATGAATAAAATAGCGATGAATGCTCGTAGAATAGAAATTGTGGACCTACGAAGAATAAAAGGAATATTGGTATGAGCCGAGGAATATTTCATTAAACATGTGTGAAGACCATAAACTAGAGCTCATAAGGAAATGGGAAATTGTGTTAAAATATATTTATGCGAGTTCTAGACTATACCTGCATGAAAGATTAAAAATAAAGGAAGCATATATAAAGATTCAAGAATACTATCAAGAAATTTGGATTAAAAAAGTGATAGTAATATAATTGGTTTTGATAGAGGAAGTAACCTTATTTATTAGTAGCCAAAAAAAATTAATTTAACAACCTGCCTTTTCGATCCTCAGAATTCGGCGTTAATACATTCACGGTATTCACACGCTGAACATTCAATTGCCGGAAAGACAAAATATTTGAGGAAAGAAAAGGAAAAGACAGAAATCTCACAACGTAACGATTGATCTATAATATATCAATCAACTTTACAAATAAAGAGAATTTTTTTTATATACATACATTAATCAGAATACAATTATCTTATCATCAGACCTTGGATATTTATAACAACTCATCCTTACAATTTCTGATAAATGCAACAAGAACAAAACAGCAGATGACAAAAAAAATATGACAGTATGCCTTGGAGGATCCATCTCATCTCCTAAAACTCCAAAGTGTCTAGCCAAATTTGGAAATTATGCTCGGGCTGACCCAAGCAGTATAAGAAAAATAATGTCTAGATCAGTCTGGTAAAACTAACATGAGAAATATAATCAAATGGATTATTTAACGTTATAAAAACCTTTAAGGTAATTATAAGACCATGCTGCACATAAACACAGATGGATTCTTACCTTAGTATAATCAAAACATTTCTATTAGAAAATCTGTGGACATTATAATAATCTAGAGAAGAAATAAATATATAAAATAACATATCACATTTCAACATAGTTGGATATAACTAAGTCTGTAAAGGCACGTATTGGAGATTGGATCTCCATCAATGATAAGGCTACTGGGGTACCGCCAACCACAATATACCTCTAGAAAAATGTACCAAGAGCCACACATGGACCCCACCAAAACAAAGAGTCGGCTGCCTCTTTAACAGGCAGGCCATATTACATTATTTTCCGGGACAAAGGCTCCCAAACAATGTGCACCAGCCATGGCCCTACTCTTCGCGTGCATACCAAATCCATAAATATTGATTCTAGATCGAGGAATGACTGTTTCTAATGGTAGCAAACCACATAGCTCTGCTGCATATCCCATGTTTTAGTCATTATCGAGTTGTGAGGCTTGAGAGGTCACGATTACGTTTTCCTCTCTTAGCAAATCCCACTCGGAATCTAACACTACCTTCCAAGCACCAATGCAATGCTAGCATGCGTCCATACAAGTTGCTCATGATATGAACAAACTGAAGGCACTACTTCTACTACATCCATTTTGGAATCACCCTCAGGATTAGTAGCAAGTAGCCCTTGCACTTCAAATAACTCCATCTTTAATTCCATCATCTTCAAGATGTCTTCAATACGATGTTTGAGTTGGTTCGAAGTAATTTTTGGATAATTCATACTTATCCAATTCCTGTCTCTTCATACCAACATTCAATTGTTACCCGTAAACTCAACTTCGGTTGTTTTGGAAATAATCAAACAATACTTAAGAGCGGAGATCATATCCTAATCGTTTAAGTGGATGGATTTCCTTATAATTTGTCCTAGGAAAACAAAACGAGATTTATAAGTATAGTGCAACATCATCGAATATGACCGTGCCATATAACCCTTGTATTTCTCCTAGATATTTCCAAAGTTATATTTTAACCAAGATTTGATAGTCGGTTATTTAACTATCAAAGAAACAAACAATCACGTAGATTTAGTATTATGTGGAATCCACTAAACCTCTATTAATTAATCCTCATTAATTAAAACATTTCAATTACTTGATTCAAAACTTTCTTCACAAAGGATCTATCCACAAACCCCTTATACTCTTTACAATACTTGGAAAACACACATATACTTTTCTCACCAATATAAGTATATTACAAACATTTTTTTTCAATACTTAAAGAATATATCTATATACTTATCTCAACGGTATAAGTATACTCACAAAACTTTAAAGATGATTATCTCATTCCCAAATCTATATTTTTAAATGGGCCAAAACTAATATCATTAAAACATTTTTTGTTATAAACCAAACCACTGTCCTTCAGTGTTATATATGAAAATAATGTTTCCATACCAACCTAATTAAGAAGGATGAATTGTCAAAAACAAATCGCATCCTTTTTTATAAAATTCCCTTTTTATAAGCCTATTTCATATTCCAAATCCTTTATAAATCTCCAAATAAATTTATCAAACCTCTTTTTATAAACCTTTAAATTCTTTATGAAATTCCTTTTTATTATAAGTTTCCCGTTTTAAACTCCTTTACACAAATCTTTTATACATTCCTAAATAAAAATCCTTTTATAAATCCAAAACCCATTTTTAGTACAATCTATTTTATCTTTAAAATATCACTTATTCTTTTATTTAAAACTTACCATTTATAAATCTCTTTCAAAATATCACTTATAAAACTCTTTTTCAAAATATCGTTTATAATTCCCCTTTTCGAAATATCATTCGTAAATCCCCTTTATAAAATATCATTTGTAGATTTCTTTTGAAAAATCCTTTTATGTAATAGAATCCCTTTTATAAATCAATTTATCATTTATAATCTCCTTTTATTTAATAAATTAGTTATCTTAAAACATCATAAATGAAGAATTAATTTACCTTGAAATAGTATTAATGAAATAAATTTATTTAATTAAACATCCTTAATAAAGTAATTAATTACTTAACCCATCATTTAATTAACTCAAACAACGTTAGTAATTTAATTAAATCTATTTAAACAAAATAATTAATAAAATTAAATATTTAAACAATATTAATATTACAGTTAAACAACTATAAACAACATTAGTAAAATAATTAATTAACTTGCTTTAAATTATGATTAATACAATAGTTAAAATCATTTATAATTATATAAACACTTACTTAAATTTGATATCAAATTGAAGATATTTTAAATCCATAGCTTTACAAGTTCTGAAAGAGGCTTAGCGACCACAATAACACTTAATCAAGTTATCATTAAATTCAATTTAACATCCATGTCACAACTGGTATTTACATAAGCATCATATATGTAAATAAATTCATCAATTCATGATCACTGGTCAATCCATCACTTATTCAATATTAACTAATTCATGTTTTATTAATTAGTATATGAATAATTGTCCAAATTAATATAATAGCAGAACGGGGATTTATTCTGCTAAACAGATGTCATCAATAATCTACACATTTTATTTACACTAGAACGGTGTTTTATACTGCTAAACAGCTATCCAAAATAATCTATCCAATTAAATTTATCAAATCAATGTTTTTATTTGGCCAAATAGATGTCACCAATAAGGTATAATTAATTTAATGACGCTATTATTTAAAATAATATAATTAAATTCAGTCTCTATTATTTTATCAATATTTTAAACGTCAACATATTTATTAACAAGTTATGCTATAATGTTGTACCCGTCCATACGAGTCCAATGCAATAATCCACGGGTCATACAAATTTAGGATGAGCAAGTTATCACATTTTACAAGATAAGCTATAATGTTGTACCCGTCCATACGAGTCCAATGCAATAATCCATGGGTCAAACAAATTTAGGATGAGCAAGTTATCACATTTTACAAGTTAACATATTTACTTAATATAAACAAAGCAAATTGTATTTGTTCCTCAACCCCATCTATTCAAGCCCGGCCCACCAAGCTACCATACCCGACCCGAAAACTCCATCTTCCCCAAGCTCCCTCCCTCGCATTTCAACACTCCTGAAGCCTAATAACATGCACAGCATGCACGTGATACGCCGTTTCAATCGCTGAAACCCGAATCTGATCGAGCCAACGCCTCTCTCTTCGAAATCTCCATCTACACGACCTACCTGTCACGCACCCGCACCACCCTGTCAAAAGCCGACCCAAACAATCCTTCCTTATTCCTACAGGTCGCAGTTTCCCTCAGGGCATCACACACTACGAAACTCAACAATAAGCCGCTCCTGGATGCGAATATCACCAATCCACCCTCCGCTTCGCCTATCGACGCCTTAATCGCTTCAAAACACAAACCCTAATTTAAGACGCTTACTGTAATGTACAAAATTCTTAAAATATACTCAATTAAAAATCCGATAGCTATTTTTATAAATAAATATGGATTATAACGATCAACTCTGTAGTTCGTGCCATTAACTGATTACTTACGGTTTTGGATATATTGATTTTTGAATGAGAGTGAGCTTAAGGATACAACTTAAACAGAGATGGTATGTTTATATTTTTGTTTACGGTAATCATGTTTTATCCATTTCAAAGCAATCTAACCGAATTATATGATTTTAATCCTACTAGTCAAACATGGAAATTCACATACAAATTACAACCAAGCTAACGCCTAGATTTACACAATATATATATATATATATATATATATAAGTTTTTGAGTAGCTCACTTTTTCTCCATGCTTTTAAAAGTGATTTGATCTCAAGTAAATCAGCCATTTTGAAGCTTTTAAAAAGGTGAGAATTTTATTTTAAGAATTTGGAAAGAAGAGAAAGTGAGAAATGAAGCTGAGAGGGAAAGGTGGAATGAGATATAAAGTCAAAAATGAGAATATAAGAACAATACGATAAACAAAATAAAGTAAAGAAGGTAAAACCCCCAAAATGCCCTTGCATCTTAATTTTTAACTTAACATCGCCTCATAAGCCACCAAGAGGACAAGCATTTGTAGATATATTGGATATATACCTTAAGTTGATTTTACACTTAAGATATCAATTCACGTCACATCTTTCCACGCTTTCAAATTAAACATATTTTTACATTTTAAATAATTACTTTTATTATATTTTCATTTCAAAATAAAAGTATGTTAACATTTTATATGTTGTTTAAACCTTAACTAAAATATTACAACTTCTAATAACTTGTTGCTCGATAAAAATCGGAAAATCCGATAAGTGTTTTTCCGTCACATTTTCTGTTTTCCGTCGAACTATCTAAAATTTAAAAATAATTTTTTTATTATCAGTTATAAATTAAAAGAGGGTTATTAGATTAATAAAAACCATTGACTGAATATTTAAATTAAATATTTACAAATTAAAACGATAAAATTACAGGTTGTTACAGTTAAGATATGCGGGTTAAGGTAGAATGACATGCTAGAAAGGTCCATTTAATTCAAGTAAGAAATGATAGGGACACAACATCGTTAATGTCAATAGATGTTGAAGAGAAGCTTCCAGAAATTATTTCTTTTAGGTTTGGAATGTAAGCATTAGTTGTTTCTCCTCTATAAAATGCATACTATATTATGGGAGAAGTTCTTTTTAAACTGGTTTTCTGGATTGATCGCTATTGTTAACACTAAAATTTGAACGCTAACACCCCGGTGTATGAAGTGAGATTGTGAAAGCACCACCCGATAGCTCGGGAGCAGATTATAAGCAGATAATAGTGAAAAAGCAGTAAACAACAGCAATTTTATAGTGGTTCGGCTTAAAAGAGAGCCTACGTGCACTTTGAATATCTTTATTGACGATTTGATTACAAGTCAATGCAGTTACACTTTGATTACAACACACTTTGAGTTTCAAGTGACTTAGAACAAGTAGCCTAAACTTTAATGTCGATCCAAATCTTTGAACACATGTTAGACATGTTTGATTTCTTCGTGAAGTTCCTTGAAGGTGTTGAAGTGGTTCAGAACGCAGCAGAGTAACGGCGCTCGAAATGAATGAGCCAAAAGTCCCTTGAATGTTGGGGGTGGCCATGTATTTATAGGCAAATCTGGATAGGAATTTTTCGCCCAAGTCCTGAGTCATGACCGACTCAGGCTAAGCCGTGGCCGAGTCAAGTTGAGTCGTGGCTGGCTTATCTGATTAAGCATTTGGTCTTCTCACTAGCCCATTCTTTTGCTGGATTCTAAGCCAAGTCCTGAGTCGTTGGCGAGTCAATTCTCATTGGGACAGGCATTGTGGCAATGGAATACGACTCAGTGGCTTTAAGTCGCGGACGAGTCATCCTGAGTTATGAGTCGTTAAGTCATTTCTTAGGTCGTCAATCCTCTTGAGTCGTTTCTTACGCTGAGTCGTGGACTTGTTGAGTCACTGAGGCGATAGCTTTGATGAGTCGGTAATGCATTGAGTCGGTCTGCCTTGTGAGCCGTTAACTAGTTAAGCCACTCTGCTCCTTTAAGTTGTTAACTCGTTGAGTCGTTGATCCACTGAGTCGTTGTCTACTCTGAGTCGCTGCTTACCTTGTGAACCGTTAACCCCTTGAGTCGTCCTATCCCTCTAAGTAGATGAGTCGGTCCAGTCCTTGGGTAGATAAGTCGGTCCAGTCCTTGAGTAGATAAGTCGGTCCAGTCCTTAAGTAGATGAGTCGTTGGGTAAAACGAGGTTAACACTTGCCCTCGAAGTACACGCCTAAGTCGTAGGTCGTGTGCTTCGACTCATCCTGTCTCGTGTGCCGATTCGACTTTCACTGCTCACAGCTATAAAAGACTTGGGTCGTCACTCTTACCTCCTTCTTCTCAATACCTATCTCTTAAGTCGCATCTGCCATTAATACTTCTCTGAACCTTCGAAGGCGTCTCCGAGCTAATCAGTTGACAACTTATCCTTGCTATTACATTGCGTAAGTGAATTCAATATTTGTCCAACCATGTTTGCCGTTAAATTGTGAATCCCCATCCTCTGATTCTAATCCAACGTCATGCGTCGCGTTGTATCCTCGAGCCAAGCTGTGATTGATTTCCAATCGTCATTAGCTATGTTGTTGCGGCTTACGAGAGCTCAGCTACGTGTTGGATGTACGATGGACCTGAGGCGATTCGAATCTGTCTTGGGCGATTTGTTGGTGCAGAGAAATAATAGGTTTTACTGAGAAAGTGGTGGATTTGGAAGAGACGAAATGACCCTTAACGGGTTAATGGGTTGGAGAGTGGACGTCCGGTTGAGGAAATGATTTTGGATTCATACGGCCTAATTGGTTTTTTGATTGCACGAGCGACTCAGCCCCTTAGATTTTCACCACGACTCATCCTTTGAACCGCGAACGACTCAAATCATCTGCCGTGAACGACTTAAGCCATAGGCCATGAACGACTCAAGTCATAAGTCGTGAACGACTCAGCACTTGAACTATTTTTCACACCGAGTTGCTCCTTGTGGTTTGAACCTATGACCGGCTTAATTAGATGTAACCTAGGATTTGAGTCGCAGCCGAGACAGGACTTGGAGAATTTCACACTGCCTCGAACTAAAATCTTTCCCATTACTATGCCTTACGACTTAGAGAACCAGTGACTCAATGTCTTGGAGCATAAATAACCTAGCTTAACTTGCTTCATAATCTTTAAAATGTGGACGAGTTATCACATTATACTGCTTTGAAGCATAATTCTGACTCGATCTTTGTCTTGAATTGCTGAAATAAACTGCCTTAATATTGAATTGTTTGGACTTTAACCTGCTAAACTTTGTTAAGTATTTTAGTTTTACAGATTGCTTCAATTTGCAAGTATACAACCTGTTTAATACAACAATCACAGAAAATCGGGACGAATATACTGCCATTGATTGCCCACATCCAATGACAGATTAGTCAATAGAGGATAAATGTTAAATAGATTGCGTGAATGAAGTACTTTAAACCAACGAATCCAAGTAGAGTGCTAAAGCAATGTTGAAATAGTCAACTGAAATTGACCAGTTTGCAATAACACTATACCTGAAACTTTAAATTAACAAGTCCTGAAATTTAGTAATTGATCAATTGCCAACTAGCTTAACTTCAGTTATATTTACTTGTTTATTTTCATTAGTTCTGCACAACACTTCACACTTTTAGGAAACGTGCACCTTCGCATTCGAACATCCAATTGCTTGTGTAGAATGACATCTCAACAAGAAGAACCGATGGGCCAGGCTGAAGATGTCTTCCCAGTAGCCAACCTATTGGATAACCCTCCGGAGAGAACTTCCACAACTCTGAACCAGCGGGTGTTTAACCAATTGCTCATCCAGTTTGGCATTGCCGAAGCTGATGCCTTACTGCCGGGGCCAAATGATACTGCAGATAGGCCCCCTTCTGGCTTTATTGCTGTCAATCGCCAAATGTGCTTGAGCGGTGCCATACCACCTTTTAATGACTTCCTTCAGCAGTTCCTGCTTCGATTATCTATCTCTCCATTCCAATTGCACCCCAATGGCCATGCCATTCTGATGGGGTTATGTGTGCTATTTAGTAGAGTTCTGAACCGATTACCGAGCTTTGAGGAAATCTGCTACTTCTGCTCATTCACAAAAATTAAAGATCATCCCTCTATCGTAGTTATAAGGAGTGCTCGAAATCGCAAACTCATCACCGATCTTCCTGAAAGCGTTCATGGATTTCTAAATCAGTATTTCTTTGTTCGCTGCCCTCTAGGGTTTTATGCCATATGGAGAGTAGGAAGTAAGATTTTCCTGTTTTTATTTCTCCATTCTTGGGCTTTTCGAAATCTGAGTTGCTAAATGCTAACTTCGCTTCTTTTTTCCTGTTTTAGCACTTCCTCCTCCCTCTAGAGACCCATGCTATAAGCAAATTTTTGAGAGATTGAACACCGTGGCGGCAGAAGAGAGGAGTATAAAGTTTTTGTTAAATGATGGATTTTTACATCAATATGGGCTTCTTCATTCCTCTCGCTTCACTCAGCCTCATGAAGTCCCCACTGAAATTCCCGATTCTCCGACGGAAACTCCTGATGCCCAGGTCTCTACTAAAGAGCACATGCAGGGAGGAACCTCTATAGAAACTCCACTAGTGAAGTGTTCAATTCCGAAGGATGCTGCGGGGCCGTCTGACAAGTCTGTGCTTGCCCCAGTTATCGAAGAGGAAGAACCTCCACGATCTTCCGGAAGATCTGCTGACGAAGGAGTTGAGAAAGCCAGTCCCAAAAAACATGATGGTGATGATGTTTTCGAGGGGTTGAGCGATTTAATTGTGACTTCTCAAGAACTTTTCAAAGATGATGTTTCCAAAACTATCTCTTCTGTAATTGAGGCGACATCTTCTCTACAACAAATGTCAACTCCTTCTACTCAAGTTATCACTACCTCTACTCCACAGAGTGGTCTGTAACTTGATGAGTGTAGTTTACACGTTACACAACACTTAGGATTTTTCAGCACTTCTACGCATTCATCTTCTTATACTTTAAAGATTTCTAAAGCTTATTGTTTTTATTCCAGATTCTCCAATGGGGCGCAGCAGCTCATACTACGATGATTTCCAGCGCTACGGGAGGCGTAGCCAATATGATTATAGGCGTCACCTCCCCTCTTACAGAGAATCCGATGAAGAGAGGGCCATCAGGAAAGCAGACGAGAGACGAGCATATGAAGAACGTCACTGAAGAGAACAAGAAAGACATGACCCTCCCTACAGAGATGATGATACCCAAAAAAGAAAGGCTCACGATGAGAGAGGTAAAGGTCACATGGACGATTCTTCTAGCAAGCGGGCTAAACTTACTGAAGAAACAATGCCGACAGTTTCTGAAAATGTTCCTGCTCAATCTCCTGCCCCCGTTCGTTCCGACATTCAAACAATCATTAACCGGCCCGCATACCAAGTTGGGCAAGGTCCTCCCACTCTTCAAAGTCGATTCCCTCAGTGGTGCCTGAGAGGGGTTCGATTTGATCTCGACTTGGTTCCTCTCGACAAATCAGCTATGCTGCAAAATCTTGATACTGTCAGGACCGATATTGAAAGAATGTCGAACTGGCAAAAACTTGTCGACGAGCTTTAGAGGGTTAACCGAGCCAATCTCGAGGCCATGCTCACAATGGAGAACGATAAGGCTGAGTGGCAGAAGACTCTCGAACAGCATGACGCCGAAATGAGAAGTATTGCTTCCTATAATGAAAAGCTGGAAGCGGAAGTAGAAAAGCTTAAGGAAGAATTAGCTACTTCATCTACTTTCTATTCTCAAAAGGAGAGCATGCTTCAGCAACAAGTACGAGATGCGCATGCTAGTCAAAGGGCAGTCGAAGATAAGCTTACACACAAGGAGAAGGTCATAGAAGAATATCGCGCTGAAACTTTACAGCTGCGAGAACAGACCAGCTCTCAAAGCTTGGAGATAGAGTTGTTAAAAGCTCGACTTGCTATGGCCGAAAAGGAGCGTGATGAGGCTGTTGCTGGTAAACTTGCGGCCGAAGAGGCCCATCAAGCAACCAAAGCTGACATTGGCTCTACATTATTTGATTTTTATCTGCACAGCATTTTGGGGCGTGGCAGCCTTGCCTTTCTAGGCCCTAAGTATGAAATTACACTAGCTGAAGTTTGGGAGGCAGCACTCGATATGCTCGGTGGTAAAGGTGCTGGCTACGCTGAGTCAGCTCTTGAAGAGCATTATCTTGATGATGATGCCCACGCCGCTCTTGCCAAGGGAAAAGAGCAACTCGCCAGAGTGCGGACTGGAATGGCGGAAGGGGAACGTTCTGAAAAAGAAATACCACCTACTACCTCTGAACGTCCTTTAGTTTCTTCTGAAGTTGACATCACAGGTTCCAGTGCTCATTCGCTGCCTCCTACAAGAACCGGGGTAATTACCCCTACTGATGATGAGGCTTTGGAGGATATCGAGGCTCAAAATTATGAGACTGAACTAACGAAGCAAACATCTTCAGGTAATTTTGACATTGGTCCGATTCAGGTGGATCGCCTGCTTGCTCCTCAAAAGTTTGATGAGCTTCTCGATTACTTCTTGAATCTCGACGAACCCATATCTCCCTTCTTTTGGGGAGATACTAATATTTTTAATTTCTCTTCTTCTGTAGTTGAAACACCAAGTGCTGTGCAGACTTCACCTCCTCCGGTTATCCCTCCTCCGTCTCTTCAGGTGACTCCTCCTTCTGCTTCACAGCCCGGGTCACAAGAGGAGCAAATTGAGGCTCTTCATGGCTTGGATGACCCTATCGCTTCGCAAGAGCAGAAAGACGAGGGACTTGAAGGAGGCGAGATCTCTCCGGAGCGGACTCCTTCTGATGACGTAGTTTTGTCCGCTCTTGTTAGTCCAGGGAGTGAGTGTTCTTCGAAGAGAAGAAAGAAGCACGGAACATCGAAGAGGAGGGGGAAGAAAATCATTGCTACTGAAGAGGAACCGGAAGTTGCACCGGTTGCACCTCCCTCTCCTTCTTCCCTTATGCCTATAGATAGACCTGAAAAGCTAATCATTCTGCCGGGCAAAGGGTCCAAAGGTGGTAAGAAGAAGTGAAGAGTCGGGCTTCGGGCTTTTTGATTCCTTTTTTGTGTAATGGTCGGATGTTGTGCAGGCACCGGCCCCTGCTTTTTTATTTTGAAACCTGTATCTGCAATTGAATAAAATGATCCTTTATTTGTACAGACTCTTGTTTGAATTTGAGAATGCATTTATTATTCATTTTTGCACAAGTTTATTTATATGATATTGCGGTGAGCTTGTGGTATGTTGTTTGAGCGTACTTTACCGATGTAGCTATACTATTTTGTATGTAACTATACCATGTTGCCCCCATACCATAAGCTTGCTGCAAAATTTTATACTTTGAGGGGACTTGCATTCTTATTTTCTGAAGAATAATTACTTCATTCTTGAAGAAATTTCTCGTAGAGTACAACTTCCTTCATATAAGTTTTTACGCTTTGTCCTTCGAAGAAATCACTTTTTTTTTTCTTTTGCTTATGTACGCATTTTGCCAAGTGAATTCTTCTATGTGGTAGAGCGGGCCTCTGAAGGGTACTTTAACTTTCCTCCTTTTTTTTTTTTTTGAGGAAGGTTATTTTCTAGAATAGGTAAATCACTCTTCCTTTGAAAGTTAAAGTATGCTCTTGATGAGGATTTTTTTTTTAAAATAGAAATTTGTACCTCTGAGGAGGGATTTTTCACGTTTCAACACTTGGAAGTTTTATTTCAATCTTGGTGAAACGTGTACCTCCAAAGAGTTGTGCCTTTGAAGAAAGCCTTTTCACGTTTCAACACTTGGAATTTTTATTTCAATCTCGGTGAAACGTGGGCTTCCGAAGAGGTCTTTCTTTTTGATTGTGTCCCCGGGAGGGGGTTGTACCTCTGAAGAGGGATTTTTCACGTTTCAACACTTGGAAGTTTTATTTCAATCTTGGTGAAACGTGTACCTCCAAAGAGTTGTGCCTTCGAAGAAAGCCTTTTCACGTTTCAACACTTGGAGGTTTTATTTCAATCTCGGTGAAACGTGGACTTCTAGAAAGGTCTTTAGTTTGTTTTGCATTTCAACTTCGGTGAAGTGAAATTCCGAAGAGCGGCTGTTACACTTCAACTCCTGGTGAAATGTGCCTCCGAAGAGGTCTTTATTTTGTTTGCATTTCAACTCTGGTGAAGTGAAATTCTGAAGAGCGGTCGTAACACTTCAACTCCTGGTGAAATGGGCCTCCGAAGAGGGCTTTTATTTTGTTTGCATTTCAACTCTGGTGAAGTGAAATTCCGAAGAGCGGTTGTTACACTTCAACTCCTGGTGAAATGGGCCTCCGAAGAGGGCTTTTATTTTGTTTGCATTTCAACTCTGGTGAAGTGAAATTCCGAAGAGCGGTCGTTACACTTCAACTCCTGGTGAAATGTGCCTCAGAGAGGGTTTTCATCGCCTGGAAGTTACTCTCTCATGGTTGGAGGGTCATGACTCCTCCAATCTTTTTTGTTGAGCAGAGAACTTTCTTTTTTGTGGCGTATGACCCGTTAGAGGTCTTTATCCTCTGAAGAGTTGTGCCTCTGAAGAGGACTTGTGCTGCCGGTGATGGCTTTGGTTGTTCCCTTGTCCACTTGCTTATGCCTTTTCAGCGATCCTTTTTTTTTAAAGCTTTCATTCCCTTTTCTTACAAGTAACTTGTTTAATCCAAGGAAGTGTACTTCATTGTCAGGCAAGTTCGTGAGAACGAGCATTAGCTTCTTAATTGGATGTTTGTTTGTTCAAACGATCTCAATTTATTAGCAAAGGCCCGTTTCTGTCGAAATCATAGGCCGTTCAATTGAAGTACTTCCTATCTAGGATTTGAATTCGGAGCTTTTGTGACTTGAAATTTGGCGAGAATCACTTGGTCTTATTATGTGCAAGTTTCACTTCCATTGTCTGCAAAAATTTAAATCGACATTTCAGCAATACATTCTATGTACTTTTTATTATTGAAAATAAAGCAAACATGTAATAATAATAAGGAACACAAGATTTATAGTGGTTCGGCCAGGAAATTGGGCCTACATCCACTTTATATTTTTTCATTATTTACTTGCATCAGTTTTACAATTGCCTTCAATTACAAGAATCATACATTCATAATTCTTTTTACAATATTTCAACAAAAATTTTCAAGTAAAGTATGGACGCAAATGATTGCTGTTCCATGCCCTTGGAATTTGATCTCCTTCAACAGTAGTGAGTTTGAATGTGCCGTCAAGAAGCTTCTGACCTATGACATATGGTCCTTCCCAATTTGGCCCAAACACACATGTCGCTGTCATAATTCTCTTCAGGACTAGGTCTCCAATCTCAAAGCTACGTTGGCGAACTTTGAAATTGAAATATCTGGCTATCCTTTGCTGATGAGCTGCAATTCTGAGATTAGCCTCATCTCTTTTTTCATCAAGGAGATCTAGCGCTTCAAGCTGTAGCTTTTCGTTTTCTACTTGATTGAAATGGATTCTTCTATGTGAAGGGACCTCTATTTCTACCGGAATCATTGCTTCTGACCCGTATGCTAATGAATACGGGGTGTGCCCAGTCGCAGTTTTGTGAGTGGTTCTGTATGCCCACAGTGCCAGTGGTAGCTTATCGACCCAACCACCTTTTGCTCTTTCAAGTTGCTTTTTGATGGTTGACTTAATAATTTTATTCACGGCTTCCACTTGCCCGTTTTCCTGCGGATGAGCCACTGCTGAGAAGCTTTTTCGGATTTTGAATCGCTTGCAAAAATCTTGGAATTCTTCACTTTCAAACTAAGTACCATTGTCTGTAATTATTTTTTGAGGCACACCGTATCTGCAAATGATGTTTTTAGTCACAAAACTTATCATCTTCTTTGAGGTGATAGTAGCCAGTGGTTCAGCTTCTGCCCACTTAGTAAAATAATCTACAGCAACAATGGCATATTTAATTCCAGATTTGGCAGTTGGTAACGGTCCTACAAGGTCTATCCCCCATATTGCAAACGGCCATAGACTGACCATCTGTGTGAGTTCAGTGGAAGGAGCTCTAGGAATTTTGGCGAATCTTTGGCATCTGTCACATTTTCGGGAATACTTTGCTGCATCTCGATTAATTTCTGGCCAAAAATATCCGTATCGGAGAATTTTCTTTGCTAATGTTTGGCCACCTGAATGATCACCACATTCTCCTCCATGTACCTCTGCTAGGATTGTTTTGGACTCTTCCCTGGATACACATCGAAGTAATGGCATTGAGAACCCCCGTTTGTATAATCGGCCATCTTGGATTATATATCGAGAGGCTTTTCTCAGTAGCTTTTGTCGTTCTTTTGAGTTCCCTGGTAAAGATCCATTGAGCAGATATTCTGTTATCGGAGTCATCCATGATTCTTGCTCTTGAGACGTGCTCATGATCCAATCAATATCCATCTCATCAATGCTCGGAGACGACAGGACCTCCACTGGAGTTAACCCCAGAAATTGAGCTTCGCCTGTGCTAGAGTACTTTACGAGAGAATCTGCTTTCATGTTTTCTTCTCGAGGAATGTGACTTATCATGTAATGATCGAAATCACTCAGGAGTTTCCAAGCCTTTGACAAGTAGGCGGGCAGATTCCCCCATTTTGCTTGGAATTCCTTTTTGACTTGGCATACAATAAGCTGAGAATCACTGAATATCTGTAACGCTCGGATGTTTAATTCTTTAGCAATCCTTAAGCCAGCGATAAGGGCTTCATATTCTGCTTCATTGTTTGTTGAAGGAAATTCAAATCTTAGTGCATAGCATAATGATCGGCCTTCAGGGGTCTCAAGTACAACTCCGGCTCCAAAACAGTAGTCGTTTCTCGCACCATCGACATATAACTTCCATTGGATTGGGGAATCATCGACCGTTTCCTCCTCACTGTTACCCTTATCTGTGAATTCTGCGATGAAATCCGCTAAAGCTTGTCCATTGATTGCTTTTCGGGGATGATAAGTGATGTCATATTGACTGAGTTCAATATTCCACTTTAGAAGACGACCCGAAGTCTCAGGGCGAAACAGGACTTGCTTTAAAGGTTGATCAGTGAGGACTCTGATAGGATGAGCTTGAAAATATTGCCTCAACTTCCTAGATGCAATTAGTAGGCAATATGCGAGTTTTTCCAACTTAGAGTAATTCATCTCTGCCCCAGTGAGTCTTTTGCTGATATAGTAAACTGGATGTTGAATCCTCTTGTCTTCTCGTATCAGTGCTGCACTTAAAGCATGAGATGATACTGCCAAGTATATAAGAAGATCCTCGCCATCGCCAGGCCTAGAAAGTATTGGAGGCGTTTCCATATGGCGAATCAATTCATCAAAGGCTTTTTGGCATTCGGGACTCCAATCGAAGTTTTTCTTTCCTTTCTTTAGGGCGTCAAAGAATGGGATGCATTTATCTGTGGCTTTGGAAATGAACCGACTCAAGGCGGCGACTTTTCCATTGAGACTTTGCAATTCCTTCTTTGTTCTAGGAGCTTTGACTTCCTTTAATGCAGTAATTTGAGCTGGACTAGCCTCAATGCCCCTAGCGCTCACGATAAAACCTAAAAACTTGTCGGATTCCACTCCAAATGAACATTTTAAAGGATTGAGCTTCATTCTGTATTTTCGGAGGACTGCGAACATGTCTGCTAAGTGTTCTATGTGATCCACTGCTTTCTTAGACTTTACTAACATGTCATCGACGTAGACTTCCATAGTCTTGCCCAATTGCGGTTTGAACATAGCATTAACAAGTCTTTGGTATGTTGCCCCTGCATTCTTCAGCCCGAAGGGCATAACTCTGTAGCAGTAAAGACCAGTGTCGGTGATAAAGCTCGTGTCCTCCTGATCTGGCTCATGCATCATGATCTGGTTATATCCGGAGTAAGCATCCATAAAAGATAACAATTCGTGTCCCGCTGTTCCGTCTACCAGTTGATCGATCCTGGGTAATGGGGCAGGCCTTATTTAGATCTGAAAAATCGATGCATACTCTCCATTTTCCGTTGGCTTTCTTAACCAGCACTGGATTTGAAACCCAATTCGGATAGATAGATTCTTTGATAAAGTTATTCTCCATGAGCCGATCAACTTCTTCTTTTAATGCTGCCGATCTTTCTGGACCTTGGGTTCTCCTTTTCTGCTTCACAGGTGTAATTTTTGGATCAATATTTAGAGCGTGTACTGCGACTTCTGGGGATATTCCGCACATATCGGCATGAGTCCAAGCAAAAACATCCAAATTTGCCTTTAAAAAAGATATTAAGATATTCTGAATTGACGCATTAAGTTGTGAACCCACATTCAACACCTTGTTTGGGTCCTTTGGGTCAACAGGTATTGGTATTGTCGTTTCCACTGGTACCACTCTATTTTCCCCTGCACTGACTTTTCTAGGATCCATCTCTTTCCTTGCTTCGTTGTGCTCGCCAGTGCAGGGTCCGCCCTGTAATTGCTACAAGGCTGGTTCTTTGATGCGGACTGGAGCTGCCGCATTCTTTCCCATTTCTCTTTTTCTGGTTTCTCGTAGCTCTGTTAGATAACATTCTCGCCCAGCATTTTGATCCCCTTTTATAACTCCTACTCCATTGTTTGTAGGGAATTTAATAGTGAGGCACCACGGGGCAAGAACAGCTTTGAACGCTGCCAGAGTCGGACGACCAAGGAAATCATTGTAAGCAGAAAATTCGTCGACAATCACAAAAGTTTGCTTCTGGACCACTTTTCTCTCTCCTTCTCCAAGTTCCACAAACAAATCAATGGTTCCTACCGGCTGCTTCGGCTCCCCAGTGAAACCAGCAATTTTCTGCGATGAGGCTTGCACATCAGCCATAGGGATCTTCATTTGGTCGAATGTTTTCTTGAAGAGGATATTGCAAGATGCACCACAATCAATGAGAACTCTTCTGACAATAGCTGGCCCGATACCAGCCGAGATGACTAAGGGATCCAAGGTAGGAGCTTCAATACCTGCGGAATCCCTAGCTTTGAACACAATATCATCATCGGAAGTTCTTTGTTGCTTCAGGGGCATAGCACCTTCCAAAACGAATACATCTTCCTCAGTCGGTACATACTTCAAAGCTCGGGTATACCTTTCCATCTCACCCCAGCTTCTGCCTACTGGGTGAGGTCCTCCTGTAATGACATTGATAATGGGCCTTCCAGATTCATGCCCTGCAGCCTTCTCACTTGTCCTAGGCTGATGAGCCGGAGCTTGTTGCCCCTGACTAGATGAAGCAGGATTGTTGCTATTCTTTTTCACAAATTGCTGCAGCTTGTTTTCCCTTAATAACTCTTCAATCAAATTTTTCAACTGGCGGCATTCGTCGGTCTCGTGACTAGGTTGATTATGGAAGCGGCAGAACTTCCCACTCTGTATAGCCTTTTTCCCGGTCCTTAGAGGAGGAGGTTTAGGAAAGTCAACAGAATCTTTGGTGGCAAGGTAGATACGCTCCGGCGTATCTGATAAAGGAGTATACTCTGATGGCTTGAAGGATCGGGGCTTCTTCAGATTACTCTGCTTCTTCCCATTGTTATTTTCCCTTTTTTGCCCTACCGATTCATTCTTGCGTGGAGCAATAGTGTTGTCTTCAGCTTTTTCCAATACTGCCTTTACCGATACGGGACGGCTTTCCAAGCGTATGAATTCATCTGCTTTTTTATAGAATTTTTCAAGGGAATTTGGTTCCTTCATGTTCAGCCATTTCCCAAATTCGCTCGACTTGTCGATGGCCCTCATCAGATAAGTCAAGATCATCCGTGGTTCTGCATTGTCTACCTCGGCCAGCGCTATATTAAAGCGATTCAAGAAAGATCTGATAGTTTCACCCGGATTCTGTTCTAAACTTGACAACGACATAATATCTTTAGCTTTTGAAGCGTATAGTCTGAACTGCTCCTTGAACTTCCGGGTTAAGTCAGAAAACTGATCGATAGATCGGACCAGCAGCTTGGTGAACCAAAGCACAGCTACACCTTCCAGGTATACAGGAAAATATCAGCACTTTATTTCATCAGAAGCCCTGGCACCTGTCATGTGCCAATCATACTTATACAAAAATTCGTTCGGATCACTTGTTCCTTTGTAAGCTGGAATGGTTGGAGGGACAAACTTCCTTGAGAATTCAGCCTTTAAGATTTTCTCAGTAAATGGAGTTTTACTTGGGGCAAAACCCCATTCTTTCTCGTCCTCAACCCTCTGCATACTCTCTTTCATGATTTGTCGGACCATCCCAGAAAGATACTCCTCATCATGTCGAGTTCTAGATCCACCAACTTCAGGAAGTGTTTGTTCAAAGGGGCTAGCAGCCCTTTCAGGAGCATTCCTTTCTTCAGCATCATGAATGTTGCCAACAAAGTTCCTTTCATTACCTGCCGGTTGGCGGTTTGCCCCAAGCAAATCGTTCAACCTATTCAGAATTAGGGCATTTTGGGCATTCTGAGCCTCGAATTGTGCATTTTGGGCATTTATCTGTTGGTTCAGCCCTAAGATTGCAGCATCCAGCTCTGCCTTTGTAACTCCGACAGCTGGAGTGGCTTGATTCGATATAGGGGAAGCGGAGATTCCCTCTTGAATATTCCCAGATCTGACAGATCTACTTTTCCTTCCAGGAGCCATAATCTCGGATAGACTTCTGGTTTTCAAGGAAATTCTCTCTACAAACCTCTGTGAAGCAATGATGATAACTCACCTGAGTTCAATTCTCAGTGAAAGCACCAAAAATGTTAACACTAAAATTTGAATGCTAACACCCCGGTGTATGAAGTGAGATTGTGAAAGCACCACCCGATAGCTCGGGAGCAGATTATAAGCAGATAATAGTGAAAAAGCAGTAAACAACAGCAATTTTATAGTGGTTCGGCTTAAGAGAGAGCCTACGTGCACTTTGAATATCTTTATTGACGATTTGATTACAAGTCAATGCAGTTACACTTTGATTACAACACACTTTGAGTTTCAAGTGACTTAGAACAAGTAGCCTAAACTTCAATGTCGATCCAAATCTTTGAACACATGTTAGACATGTTTGATTTCTTCGTGAAGTTCCTTGAAGGTGTTGAAGTGGTTCAGAACGCAGCAGAGTAACGGCGCTCGAAATGAATGAGCCAAAAGTCCCTTGAATGTTGGGGGTGGCCATGTATTTATAGACAAATCTGGATAGGAATTTTTCGCCCAAGTCCTGAGTCGTGACCGACTCAGGCTAAGCCGTGGCCGAGTCAAGTTGAGTCGTGGCTGGCTTATCTGATTAAGCATTTGGTCTTCTCACTAGCCCATTCTTTTGCTGGATTCTAAGCCAAGTCCTGAGTCGTTGGCGAGTCAATTCTCATTGGGACAGGCATTGTGGCAATGGAATACGACTCAGTGGCTTTAAGTCGCGGACGAGTCATCATGAGTTATGAGTCGTTAAGTCATTTCTTAGGTCGTCAATCCTCTTGAGTCGTTTCTTACGCTGAGTCGTGGACTTGTTGAGTCACTGAGGCGATAGCTTTGATGAGTCGGTAATGCATTGAGTCGGTCTGCCTTGTGAGCCGTTAACTAGTTAAGCCACTCTGCTCCTTTAAGTTGTTAACTCGTTGAGTCGTTGATCCACTGAGTCGTTGTCAACTCTGAGTCGCTGCTTACCTTGTGAACCGTTAACCCCTTGAGTCGTCCTATCCCTCTAAGTAGATGAGTCGGTCCAGTCCTTGGGTAGATAAGTCGGTCCAGTCCTTGAGTAGATAAGTCGGTCCAGTCCTTAAGTAGATGAGTCGTTGGGTAAAACGAGGTTAACAGCTATATTTGTTGGAAACTGTATATGTAAAGAAACTCATGTAGACACTTAACTATGAAAAGTAAGCCTGAAGTTTATAAAACAAATTAAGAAATTTATTTGCAACTAAAATTAAAATAATGTTAAATCCCAAAAATCTTAAAATTTTAGGAAGATAAGCTTTGACGAGCGAAGACCATGAAAATATTATTGCGAACCAACGGATCACTACCCCTACTCCTTAAAAGCTGAAATTTATAAATGAACTTATATGGTGCTTGTTATTTTAAGATAAAAGAAAAGTTTTTGAAATTTGAAAATTTACGGTGCAATAGGACAAAGTCGATCATGGACGTTAAACCAATGATTAAATCCCGACTGCATATGATGCGATTAAATTTGTTTTTAAAAATAAAACAAATACTTTCGAAAAAGGATTTCAAAAATCTTTGATTTTAAATATAAAATACTTTTGAAAAAAAGAGTATTGAAAAAGCAAAGTTTTATTTTAATTTTTTTTTATTATTTAAAAATTTAATTGAAAACGATTTTGAACGGAAAAGGATGGAATTTTTTATTTTTGAAATGTCACATGCTTAGCATAAGAAAAGTTGATGGGTTAGCAATTATTAATTTTACCGTGCAGCATAAGTGGCAGTAAAGTAAAAGGTAATTACTGATAAAGGGAAAACGCTACTTTAGCCTTAGGAATTCATTTTCCATACCTTATTGATAGGTAAACCAAACTTGTTTTAAAATAACTCTATTTTAAAATTTTAAGTGTAAATTTCGATATATAGATTGTACTTGGAAAAGTTGAAAAATAATTGGGAGTAGAAGAGAAAGTTCCAAGACATGGGGCAATGAGTATATAGGAGAATGACGAAAATATGGAATTCTCCATCTAAACCCTTTTCCAGCACAAGAATATAGATTCAGAAAACTGAATTTTTCTAAATTTTGAATGTTAGAAATGGTGTGTTGGGATTTTGGAGGTAGGAATTGGATGCAAAATTGATTGAGTTATACTTCAGTTCGTAGAAATGTGGGAAAATTTGGATGAGAAAATGATGATTTGGTTTTCAAAATTTGCATACATATAGAATTTCCAGTATATATGTTATTTACGCCATATTTTCTAAAATTGTTTTAAAAGAATGCATTCATATAGGAGGCGCCGGCTAAGTATTATTCAGCGTACATATCATATATACTGTGATATACCATCCACTTATACACTATTGGCTGCAAAATTGATTAAATGGTATTGATTAGATAGTTTAGATTGGTTGCAAGCTATGTTACATAATTCAATCCTTGAGGAATTTTGGGGATGAAATTCTTTTAAGAGGGAAAATGTAACATCCAGCATAAATAAAGAGAACTAATAAATAAGCGGTAAAACCCAAAAGTAGAATTTTTGAAAACGTTGGAATTTGGCTACAAAACATGCACTATTATGTTCGTGGCAATTTTCTGATCGATTTTCATATATAAAGTTTCACGATCGGAATTCGAACTAAAAAGTTATTAACGTTTGAATATTTCGAATCGTAAATAATTATATATCTAATTAAAAAATAAATTAAATTAGTTAACATTAGTTATCATTATGGTTACTTAATGTTTAAGAAAGTTTAATGCTAATCGGAGCAGAATGAAATTACCTCGATCGGATCGCATATGGAATAAAATTAACCAAAAACCAATTAACTGTAACAGCAGAGTTTGATTAACACAAAAAAGCGACAGATTGACCAATTGATTGAGACCGGTTGACTGCTAGCGGTCGACCGGTGATATAATAGCGATCGACTAGTTGTAGACGACAGTTAAGATTGAACCTAGACCGAACAGCCCGGATTTAAAAGAATATAATCCAACGGTTGCATTGATTCAAACCCCTATAAATATGGGTCTATCCCCTCACTTTTCTTCTCATATTTTCTGAAGCACAACAAGACTATATCATTTTCGTTTCTCCACAAATTATTAAATCTAAATAAAATTATAATTTATATACTTATATAGCGGAGAATATTATAGAAGAAGAACTCGATTGAATTGAATCGCCAAAGCCAAAGTAAACCATAAACTCAAATCTACATTAAATTAAATTCACTTTCCAGATCTAAATTTCTAATAGGTATGTACATGCTTGCGGTACATATTCTGTTAGGGAAAAAATAAGAGGCTAACGAAAAAACAGGGTTTTGATCTAGAGATTTGGAAAGTTCAAAGGTGGGTGAGAAATTATATATTTTTATATAATATTGAATTTATATCATTGTAAATCTATTTCAGCATGCTTGAAAGCAATTTTGGAGTTATAGTGTTACAACCCAAAATTTTGGTCATCTGACTTTAAATGTTTAATTAATTTCAAATATTAAAATAATTAGAATTTTGAAATTAACAATTTGTAATTCAAATATTGTAATCATTTAAATATTTGAATTGTGAACCAAATATTAATTAAATGGATTCAATAATTTTATTTAACTTCTTTTAATTAATAAATGGATGAATTCAATATGTAGATTTATTTACAAAAATAAATAGATCAGATAAATATCGATAATTGGACCAAAAATATAAAATGATATTTAAATTGGTAAAATTAACATTCTGGGGCACTATGTAGAATTTTAACGAAACCAGTGCCATTAGATCCAGAATAATAAATTATTATGCATCGTCAAGTTTTGCAACGAATAGACGTATCGTTTAGGCGTGCGAGATCGAAACGCATAGAAATAAATTTTTGAAATTTATATTATAACTGGATTTGAAAAGGCTATCTTCTGTATACGATCGAATTAAATCTCGAGACTAGTTCCATTGTGTTCGAAATATGAGTATAATATATAAAACGCCAGACAGCATGCCTCTTTTGCGGTTTGAAATTTTTGAGTGCGTTGAATCGGCCATTTTTGAATATGTGTGTGTGTTCACCGTAATTTAGGCCATTCCCTTATTGTTGAGACCATACCACCCACGTTCTCACTTCCATACCCCTTCACTCTACTTAAACTTGCCTGGAAACAAGAAAATAAAGTTTTTCAAAACTTTAAAATCAAAATCTAAGTAATTACTCAATCCTAGTTCTTCATTCGTGAGCTTCATATGCTCGAGAGCAACATCTCCATATGCTCCAAATTTCGTGCGTCGTCATTTGGGGTAGTCGATTTCGAGCAGTGGAGCTAGGGTTTGTTTTAGTTGGAGTTTTAGCCATCGTTTGATGAGTTGATGTGCGGATTCGGGTTTGTCAATGGTTTGTGCATCATTGGACGCATTTTGGTGTTGGGCGGTTCGTGTATATGGGTCACGATAGTAGCAAAGATGATGGTCGGTTTGGAGTAGGTTGTGTAATGACCTGGAAATTTTAACGATCTTTATAGCATAATTAAATAATTTTTTCATGAAATTTAAACTATAAAATTTGGTAATGAAAATTTGATATTTGGAATACGTTTATTTAAACATAGCAAATGACAAGTTTTCATCAAGATATTTGAAAGTTGGTTTTGTCGTGTAATTTTCAATTTTAATTTAAAATCGGTTAATTTGATGGAAATAAAATATTTTTGAAATATGGATATTTTTATGCAATAAAAATGCAGACTATTTTCTGAGTAAGACGTCACAATTTGATTCGTCCAATCTGGACTTCTCTAACCCCGTTTATCTTATTTTCGGCGAATTTGCAGCAGTGTTTGGCAGCGAAATATTAATTTTTGATAGGACGATCGTATTACTGATATCTGTGTAAAATTATGTTCATCTCGTCGTGTGAACTCCACAGTATATTCATTTCTATATTTCAACGTCCCGTGTACGAGTGAAATCTACGAAAACGACCACCCTTACCGGTTTCGCGTTCGAGGCTTTATAGTTTCCTAAGTCCATTCATATATCCACCCGGTGAAATTGAATGGCCGCTTCTTTAATATTCCTAGAATTTAATTATTGATTTTGGTTTTCCCACTATTCCATTATTATCTATTGGTTCGTCCATTTCTTTATTTTCCTTTTCTCTTTTCTGAGTTTTCTCTATTGTTCTGTCCTCTTCATTTTGTTATAAAAATATATAAATAAAGCAATGTTTCTTTATATTCTGGTTGCTTTCATATTTCTGAGAATCTGATCGTGCTCCTCTTGTTTTGCCCGATGCAAACTTGTCTCTGGATGACCTCCAGATTGCTTTGTGAAATTTTTTATATTTACAAACTTGCTTTTAGACAACCTGCTTGTCACCACTGTTGTTCGTCTTCTTCCTTTGTTTATCTTCCCATGGCCGCCTATCTCCTCCTCTGCTCTCCGATCCACCATGCTACAGACCTGTCATCTATTCTACCTTCAATAGCGTCCGCCTTCCCTTCCATTGCATCCTTGTCCGCCTTCAACCTCCAAGACAATACAAGCTCGTTCACTCACAACCAACACATCTCCACCTCCATGCCTCAGTCACCGGCCACCATCTCCAGATCATCCGTCCGCAACCAAAGATCCCTCGCAGCGTGCCGCGTCTCTTCCCAAAGACCTTCAGCCTTGCATTGTGTAAAAAAATGAATATACTGATGCATATATATTAGAACCACCACTCTCTTCCATGCCGTGTCAGCCTGCCACACGCTTCCACTCACCCGAGCAGCCGATCACCCAAGCAATAGAAGCCTTTACTCCGCAACAACCCGAGCATCCCATGAACCACTACCGAGACAGCCCATCAGAGCCGAAGCCGGAACTAAAATGCGCATCCCCTTGCTTTGCATCAGCTCTCCGCAGGCTCAGCCACCTCTTCCACTGAGCGGCCTTCCATCACCAGGCCCATCAACCACCGACCCGCCTTGAATTCCATTCGCCTCGGCTACCTTGCTCCGCTGCATGGTGCTCAGCCACAGCATGGTGCCTGGCATGGTGCTCTTCTTATGTTATATATATGTTATATTTTATCTTATATTATATAAGCGGTAATACACACACACATAAGTGTTTATATATTTTCAATATCAATCTATGTTTTTAAAGTATTTGTTTTGAAGTATGTACGTGTATATATGTTCTGAAGTATGCAGGTATATATATGTTTTATAATAACTTTAATATAATTTGGGTATAAAGATTTATTTGCGAATTTTTGAAAGGAAATATGTATTTAAAAAAAATTAATAATGAGTTTGAAATATAATAAGTATATAAGGATTTTATTTATGTGTTTTGACTTAAATGTTAATTTTAAATTATATATATATATATATATATATATATATATATATATTTATTTTAATATGTGTTTTAGATCGTTTGTTGATTTTTGATATATATATATATATATATATATATTTCAAGCTAGCTTCGATTTGTTTTCACCAATTCAAGCTTCTAGCTTCGTCGATGTCCGCACTCGAATCCGAATGTCGTTTCCGTATCTGGGTGCATGTCCGTGCCACTATCTTCAACATCTTTGTCTCCATAGCCTCGAAAAATGAGCGATCACTTACAATTAACATTCTTATATTTAGTAAATTTAATTCTCATGAAATAATGATTGAAGTATGTTGTAAAATTTTAATTGTTAAGTTATTTAATTGTTAAATATGATATGTCATTATCTACAATTGTTTACTTATGACATATGACACCATACCGGTTGTTATATATTTAATTTGTTACTGATGATATATGCATGTTGTTAACATATTATATTATTATCATATTTGTTCTCACTCTGCAAGTTCTTTGTTAGTTTAGAAATTCCCTATGGGTTGAAATGATATATACCCCAAAGATTTTATAGATTAAGGGAAAATCGTTGTGGGTTGAAATGATAAACCTAAATAATTTTCATTGAATTTGAATTTTGGAATTGCGGGTTGAAATGATATATACCCGTAAAATATTTGAATTACGGATTGAAATGATAAACATCCATATCACTTAACCATAGGATAGAAAATTATATACGGACACCGTTGGTCTATTTTTGAAAATGATTTCCAAGGTTTTGAAAGAAAATTTATGAGTTTTAATAAATATTGGTTTTAAATATAATATAAAGATATTTTGTTCTGTAAAATTTAGATTCTAAATTATATGTTTGGAAATTTTAAATTTATAAGTTAGTTTGAAAATATAAAATTTAAGATTTTACTTATAATTTTATTATTTTTAAATATATAAAATAAGATTTAATATAAATATATTTAATAATAAGATTTTATTTAATAGAATTTAATTTAACTAATACATAATATGTTTTAAATATTTGTTTACACTTTATATTAATATTTTTAAAGTAGATTTGGTAATAACTTAAGTAAATAAAGATTAGAAAGACAAATTAAGTAAGAATTGATTTGTAATCTAATGGGTTAATAATTGAATTTGAATAAGAAATGATTTTTAATTTAATTTAAATAAGAGTCGATTTGAAACTTAAAGATTTAAGATTTCAAAAATACGATTTTTACAACTTAATAGCTTGATTTAATTAAAGGTGATTAAGTGAATAGTTCAAATTTAAATAATTTTTTTTAAGAAACGGGTGTGTAGCGCATTGCTACACAGCCGATTAGATAAATTATAATATAGCTAGTAGGGGTCATAGCCGATCAACAAGCCTGATCGGTGGCTAATAAGGGTAACCATCTATAGAACCAAACCCAAAAAGGACTATTATAGCAAGTTATATATACAGCACTAGAAATAGAGTTGTAGTCAAAACAAATAAAGTAAGAGTCTAGCTAATCACGGCCTGGATGGAAGGCTTTAAGAATGTAGCGAAAGGAACCACCAAGTGGAGAAAAAGGAACTTTGAACTCTAGCAGTCAATCCGAGGTGTTGTCTTCTTGGGAGGAAGGCGCCAGGTGAAGGGATGCATATGCACCGATCTCCTGTCCAAAGAGCAAACAAGTATGATATTTTGTTACAAATACCAAGAGCACTGTTTTTAGGTTTACTGAAGACAAAAGCATTTCTTTCTTTCCAGATGCACCAACTAAAGATACCAATGAAAGAGTCAAGAGTTTCATTCGAGTTGTTGGATTGCCAATGATCAAAGAACGAGTGGGTTGTCGGAATGAAGCCAATAAGGTTGGCGCTGGTTGAGGCAAAGATGTAGTAAGAGAAATCACATTCAAAAAAAAGGCGAGCAATGGATTCATCATGCATGGAGCACAAGACACAACGAGGGTCAATCTGAGAGTTCCATCGTCCGAGCCTATCCTTATTGTTGATACGGCCGTGGATAAGACACCATTGAAAGAAAAGGATGCAGGGAGGTAGTACGCATTTCCAAAGTCTTGCAAAAGCAAATGACCTACCAGGATGATTGAGGTATGAATAGCAAGCAGCAACCGAAA
Organism: Allium cepa; assembly: GCA_030765085.1. Lineage (NCBI taxonomy): Eukaryota > Viridiplantae > Streptophyta > Magnoliopsida > Asparagales > Amaryllidaceae > Allium > Allium cepa. The sequence goes on along the minus strand of CM060931.1, from coordinate 554,018,235 downwards.
AGGCTTTCCTTGGATTTAGAGCCCAGGTATAGAGATCAAGGGAATAAGAGAGTTGAGTAGAGAGGGGTATGTTAGAGGCCGAGTTAAGGTTGGATAGTGTGTTAAGGTCAAAGAGAGAAGGAGGGCAGATGCTGGATAGGCCGTGTGGAAAGATCAACAACCGATCTGAGTGGGTAAGAGATGTGGGGAAATAAATGAGTGAGAGGGTGCGCAAGGGGGAGCTAGTCCAGCCAGATATCAAGCCTGAAAAGGCAATGATGTCCATTACCAATAGACACATGGAATAGCGATTTGACTCGGGGAATGATTTTAGTGATGCCTCCCCATAATGGAGACGTTGAAAGGCATGGAGTAGTATGGAGAACCAAATGAGGGTTGGAGATGTAATGATGTTGCAGAATCCAAGCCTTCCAGATGAAGTGCCCAGGAGTGATGATACGCCATAGCCATTTGGATAAGAGAGCTTGGTTGAAGAAGCGAAGATTAACTAGTCCTAGTCCACCGTGGTCTACGTGTAGGCAGATTGACTTCCAATTACTTAAGCATTTACCTTTAGAACCATTCTAGAGGAAAGCACGCCTACAAGAATCCATTTTATTAATAACCCATTTCGGTAGCACGTGAAATGACATCCAGTATGTAGGAAGGGCAGATAGCACCGATTTGACGAGAATTAAGTGGCCAGCAGAAGAAATGGAGTTTGCTTTCCAAGATGATAGGCGAGATTCGATCTTGGAGATAAGCGGGTACCAGTCTTGTCTGGCAAGTTTGGTGGGATGGAGAGGGATACCAAGATAGGTGATGGGGAAATGACCATGTTTACAGTTGAGCAGAGATGCAGTATAGGGGCTAAGCTGATAAGCACCACCGAGCATGATGACAGAACTTTTATGGAAGTTGATAGAGAGACCATAAATGAGTTAGAAACTATATAAGAGGACTCTGAGGCAGTGGAGGTGGTTTGGATTAGGGGAAATGAGTAATACGGTGTCGTCGGCAAAGTGTAAGTTGGAGAATGATAGTTCAGAATTGGTAGGTTGATGCCTGCTAGGAGGTTATTGGATTTGGCGAGTTGAACCATCCGATTGAAGACATCTGAGATAAGCACAAACAGGAGTAGCGAGAGGGGATCACCTTGTCTAAGACCTCTGGCAGATTTAATATGACCACCTACAGTACCGTTGATAGAGATTGCTGAAAAGCTTGTATCAAGGATACATTTTATCCAATTGCACCAAGTATCTGAAAAGCCTCTATGTTTCATAAACTCAATCAAGAAATACCAGTTGACAGAATCGAAAGCTTTGGAGAAGTCTAATTTGAGGAGGACCCCTGGAGTGGAGGAATGGTGACAGAATGAGATAACCTCTTGGGTGGCAGCTACACAATCGAGGATATTTTGGCCTAGAATAAACGTCGATTGTTCAATAACTACCAGAGAACCAATAACCTGTTGAAGACACTTAGCAAGGAGTTTGGTGATAATTTTGAAGGTTGTGTTGAGAAGACTGATTGGGCGAAATGCAGGAAGGGTGGTGGAGCCCGGGGATTTGGGAATGAGGATGATGTTGGCATAGTTTAGCCTAGCGATCAGGGTGGGGTTAGATTGAAATTCCAAACACATATCAATAATATCGGATTTGACTGTTTCCCAAAAGTGTTTGAAAAAAAGAGGTCCAAAGCCATCTGGACTAGAGGATTTATCCTCTGCCATATCGTTTAGTGCCGCCTAGATTTCATCCTCGGTAAAGGAAGAATCGAGAGGGATAGGATCTGGGTTGGGATAGAGGAGGTTTCAGTCAATATTGGGAAGCCGAGGAGAGGTTTTGCCAAGGATATTGCGATAGTATTCTGTGAAGAGATTAAGGATATCAGATTGGTTGGTGTAGATGGAATTATTGTGGCTGATTTCCATGATGAAAGACGATCTGCGTCGGCTATTGGCTATACGATGGAAATAAGCGGTGTCCTTGTCCCCGTCCTCAATCCATTTGGATTTTGACCGTTGCTTCCAGCCTATTTCTTCTTGTTTGATAAGCCTTTCAAGATCTATTTCTAACTCTTTGAGGCGAGAAGCTTCTGAAACAGATAAGGAACGAGATTCCTCTAGGATATTGAAGTGCAAGATTTTATCCTGGGTGTCCGCAATCCGGTTGCAGAGCGATCCCGATATAGATTTGGCCCAAGGTCTAATGAGCTTACGGAGCGAGCGAAGTTTGGAGACTACTTTGGCAGTGGCAGATCGACACTGAGATGGTTGAGACCAAGCGAATCTGACGAAGTCATCAAAAGAAGGTTCAAGGAGCCATAAGCATTCAAATCTGAATTGTTTATGTGGGGTTGGAGTAGATCCAGAATCTAGGAGAAGAGGACAGTGGTCAGATAGGGTCGAGGCAAGGCCCGTGATAAGCATTAATGGGTGAAGATCATCCCAGGCTGGATTGAATAGGAAGCGATCTAACTTAGCCAGAGATGGAATGGATCGGCGATTCGACCAGGTGAAGAGGCGGCTACTGATGGGTGGGTCAATGAGCGCGCAGGAGTTGATATAGGCATTGAAAGCGACTGAGTCATTCAAATAGGAATCTAAGTTTCTATCAGAAGGGGATCTGGTTGTGTTGAAGTCTCCTCCAATAATCCAAGGACCGTTGAAAAGGGAGGCAATTTCCAGACAGTTAGACCAAAGAGCTTCTCGCTCAATAGGGCTTTGAGGGCCATAGACGTTAGAGATGAGATATAATACGTCGGAATGAGTGTGGCGAAGGATTATATGTAAAGGTGCAGAGTGTTGGATGACTTGACACATGTTCCAATTGGATTCGTTCCTCATAGTGATTATGCCACCACTTGAGCCAATGGAACCAATATGAGCTGACCCCGATAGATAGGGCCCACCTAAAACTCTAATTAGTGAAGGGGACAGATCTGTTAGTTTAGTTTCTTGCAGAAGAAGGATGTCAATTCTTTGGGGGGGCTAGAAGAAGATTGATTGCGTGGCATTTAGAGGGGTCACCCAAACCCCTAACATTTCATGGACAATTTTCATTGGGACAAAATATACGCTCAGACTCTAGTCTTTGCATGGCTATATGGTGTTCGTTAGTTAAATTAATTCCCATGCAATGACACATTTTTTTAATTTAATTTTGTGTTAGCTGATGAAAAGACGACCGGTTTAAGAAAACTACCGGAGCTCCCTGAAGCGGCCGCGCCGTGGTTAAGCCTGTTGCTCCGTCGAACAAGGGTAGGAGAGAGCAAGTCCAGATGTGGCCGAGCTAAAGTGGAGACATGGGGCGGCTATGACATAGCTGAAGGAGGCGATTCATCTTGTGGTTGTGGAAGCTGTTAGTGAATAGGGGTGGATAGATCGAGGTCAGCCAGGGGGTCCCAGCGAGGTTCAGGATTTGGCATATTACCAGCATTGGGTGGACTCATCACCTCTGGAGTGTCATCTTGGATATTGGATATGTAACTGTGGGGCTGGGGGGAAGTTAGGCGGAGACATGACGGCCTCGAAATTCATGGCATCAAAAGGGGCTTCAGAGTCTGATTGATCAGAGGAAATTACGAGGGGTTCATTGAAGCATTGCCAATCCTTTTCAAAGTCAGTGCCTAAGATGAAAGTTTTCGGGCGCCTATTAGGATGTTCGTGATTACAGCGGACGACAGGGTGGAAATGGTCTGAGTTGTTGAGGCGAGTAACAAACTGCATGGGTGGTTATTCCTTCAAAGAACTGAATTCGGATGTATAGAAATCTGTGGTCAAAGTGCGCCCAGTCACATTCGGCGAGCGATACAGTTCTGCCAATGGAGTTCAAGGCGGAACTTACTGCCTCAAAATTTTTGCGCAATAGTTCAGGAAATCCCTGCACCCGAGCCCATGATGGGGGTTCTAGGCTTGAAGCAGATGGCGGTATGAAATTCGAACATGGTTTAATAAGGTCCGATCCAGCACTATTAATTTTGTTGATCAACCTGAGCCTCAATGCTTGATCTCTGACAATGACCGAAGGGAAAAAGGCAAGAAAACGGTTGTCTGACAGCAGCCATATCGGCCATTCTTGTATGTGGAGGTGGACCGTAAGGGTGATTGAAAGAATTTCCACGGTCCAAAAACCATCTATAATTGTGGTTGTGAAGTAGTTTGAGGGGTTATCCATGGGAAAGAAAGGAAGAGGAGAGAAGTTTGTGGGAGTATTTTAGGAAGAAAGTTGATCAGGGTGAGGAGTGCAATTGTGATTGATAATTGGCTTAGATGGTAGGGTCCGCTTAGGCTACGCAAATTGAAAATTATATTATCCAATTGGATCAGCGGATGGGGCCCTATTAGGCTGCACATTAATTCGTTTGGCAGAAGAATAGAGAGTGGGGTCCCAACAGACTGAGCGATTTGGCGATTTGGTATGATACGCGCGGTTCTCGATGTGTTGCAATTAATTACTTTTTTCTTGGGACACAGCAGTTGCGAGTGGCCGAAAAAACCACAGAAAAAGCAAATCTTTGCTTCTCTGCACTTTTTGGCCACGTGATCATTTCCAGCGCAACGGAAACACTGCCGTTTTGACTTCAGGAATTCAATTGTCAAATGGGTAGATTTGAAGATGGGAAGAAATTTGTAGCGCTTAATGATCGGAGGGTTGGGTAGCAGGGGAGGCAGAGATGGAGTGGCGGCTGCCTGTTAGGGATTGACTTGGAGACCGTAGGGACCAGGTAGGGTGTGTTTGATGAATCGTATAGTGTCATGATTGGAACAGAAGATGGCGGGGGGTTGTGGGCAGAGGTCGACGAAGAAGGGACGGGTTGTTGATCGGTAGTGTAGCCTGGTTTAGCAGATGGATGGCCAAAAGGAGGGGCGAGTGGGGTGGAAGGAATAGGAGGAACGGAAGCCATGATTGACCTTAAATTTAAATTTGTTACTAATAAATTTAAATAAAATTATAATTGAATATGAAATTTTGATTTAAATTTGTAGTTTGAGATTTTATTGAGATATTATAAAAAGGGTGATTAAGCGAATAACTTCAAATTTAATATAATTTAAGTTAGATGTTTAATTTTGATTTAAATTTGTAACTTGAAATTTTATTTAAATGTAATTAAAAATGATTTAGCGAATAGTTTCAAATTTAAATAAAAATTCTAAGTTGAATTTGGAAATATAAATGAAATATATCAAATTGAGTTATTGTAAATTGTTTGAATATCTGGACTTTGAAATCTATTGAATTAAAGGGGTTTAAATTGTGGTTCAAACCTGAGTTTGAAATCGATATAAGTTAAGTGGTTTGAAAGACAATTTGAATTGATTTGTTAAATTGGAAGAAACAATTCTAATTTGAAACTATTTTAATATATTATTTTAAATTTATAAACGAATTTAAATTATTATTATTTTAAAATATAAATTATTTTAATATATAAACTATTTTAAATTATAATTATTTCAATATATAAACTATTTTCAATATCTAAACTGTTTAAGTTGGAACTGTTATGATTTAGATTTAATGGATTTAAATGTGAATGTTTTGATTTGATGGTTTAAACTATTTTGTGGCCATGATTTCGAAAGTGAATATGATTTTCGATATGAAGTACGAACTGTTTGAAATTAAAATGACCACGTTGTGAAATAAGCATTTAGTTGTTAAAGAGACCGACATCGAATATTGTCATACTCTCTGCCATTACCAAAAACCATTTTAACAATTGTGTACGTGGTGGATATTTCAGAACGAAGTAGAATGGATTGGTGGCGATTCTATATGTGGTACTAACGCAGCCCTGACTCTCGCGAGTCAGTTTGATGTTGCTAAAACAGGAGTCACGCCGGGCCAAGTGAGGTCGCCTCCCCTATTGGGCACATTTTTTCGATATCATTATATTACTTTGTGATTTGATTGGGTGCACCTTCGATTTTTGAAAATGTGTCTCGAGGTAGGCGGTAGTAGCTACTATGCGTTACCACCAGTTAGGATCCGCAAAACGGTAGAATCCTACCCTGGGCTTTGCCTTGTCACATGCCTTATCCGTCTTCTATGAGTTTGGTTTGTACCATATTTTCCTCTGATAGCCCTTCAGTTTACTGAGGAATTATGATGCTGTATAGACTATGGGAAAATATAAAATGTGTTAAGGGGGATATGGGTAATTCCTTAACGCTATTTTAATAGTTTACTTTACTATGGACATTATCTGTGTAGCGTATTGTACTATGTATGTAGATAGTTTAACGGATCCTTAGAGGATGAGAATCCTAAACATCCTTAAGTTATTTTGTATTTCACTTGACATTTCACTTGAGTTGAATCTACTAGTATAAGAATGTTAATCCTAACTCGAGTGTTTTGTATTTTGCTTTATGTTTGGGTCAGACCGAGTGTCACATCATTTGACTCACCTTTGGAGTTTGGAGCTTTGCTTGAAGATATGTCTTCGCCTGTTCAGCTTTCCAGTACTTCATTTTGTTTCAGTAGTTTTGTTCAGACCTATCATTGGCATTTGTATTAGTAACTTCTATATATTCGAGATATCTGTTGTATCTTACTTTAAACTCTATTGTTATATAGTAGCTTCATGAATTACTATTTCTCTATTTCGCTGCTTAATGTTATATTAATCCGTGTCTGTGATTCTGTGATTGATTTATTTACTATATATGCTAATTTTTGCCAAATATAAAATTAATAATCTGTTGTTTTAAGCAATTCAAGTCTGACATGTGTGGATGATTGTCAGTTTGAATGGCATAAAATAGCCGGTCGTTACAGGTCGCTTTTATTTGGGTGCCTTTGGGCATGTATTTTGGTATGGGCTAATTGAGTTTGTTGAAAGCGACGCGATGGCACGAACGACATTGAATGTATTTTGCTCTGTATCACTTCGTCTTCATGCACGCTACAGATGGGTTCACTTCATCCGTGCATGTTCGGGCAAGAGGAAGAAGCAATTAAATGGGATTAGTTTGAATAATATTGTAACTAGTAATTATTAATTATAATTCCAAAATCTAAAAACATATAAACTAAATATCTTTTAATACGAGGTCAGAATTGAACACCGTCATTTGCGTTGGACTCATGCCGTTGAGATATTTGCAATAGAGTTAGTTTGGGGGAATTTTGAGCTAGTGGAATTTTTGGCCAAAATCAAACGTCCGTTCGATTTTAGACCAAACCGGAACGCTTCTGCGAAAAACCGAAATCAATGTGTGTTTAACTCATATTCAATTTTACTATATCATGTGATGCTATGAACTCTTATTGATTGCTTAGATGTTAGTAAATTATTTGATTGATTGTTTGGTCGAATTTCCGATTGGAAAATAGATGACATATTAATTTGGTTCTTATGAACCCATATGATTATATATATTATCTGTAACCATTGTTTTGCAGGGAAAAATTTATAGAGAGGCCCTGAAGGGTTTCTCATGGATAATTATTATTTACATCATTATGCTGTTATATCTATGTTTAATAGAAATAAATCTGGATATTCCATTTAAATTGTTTAAATGTCATTATTGCGATTTTCCCTACACCGTCGTTTATTGGCTTTCATCCCCAAAACCCAGTCGTATGTTTTTTGAACTTGAGTCTGTGTTTTCACTAAAAAGAATTTTAAAATTTATTAATCATTTTTATTAATGATAATTTAATGTAAATATCATTTTAACTAATGATTTTGAAATTAATTAACAATTTAATTAATGATGTCTAATTTTTTTTATCTTTTGATTTAAATGAGATTGGAATTAACTAATCATTTTAACAAATGATTATTTAAGTTTAATTAATTATTTTAATTAATGATATTTGAAATTAATAATAATTTTAATTAAAGATATATAAAAGTAATTAATCATTTTAATTAATGATATTTGATTTTAGTTAATAATCCTCATTTTTGATATTTGAATGTAATTAATAATTTTAATTAATGACGTTTGATTTATTAATCTATTTGATAAATGAGATTTGAATTTAATTAAGTCATTTTAATTAATGATTTTGAACCTTAATTAATCATTTAATTAATGATTATTTTAATTGTAACTAGTTGTTTTACTTAATGATTTTTGAAGTTTAGTTAATCATTTTAATTAATAATGGTTTATAGATAATCAATCATTTTAACAAATGATGTTTCAATTTATCATTTTAGCCAATAATGTCTGAACTCAATTAATTAGATTAATTAACGATTATTGGAACTTAATTAATTATCTTAATTAATGATAATTTTAATCATTTTAATTAATGATGGTTAAGATTAATCTTTCGTTCCAATTAAAGATTCTTGGTTTAATAAATATTTTTGATTAATGATATTTAAAGTTAATTAATTGATTTTATAAAAGTGATCGAAGTAGATTAACTAATAGATTTTGAAGTTAATTTACTAAAGATACAAAAGTATTTGAAAATAATTAACTATTTTTATCAAAGAATAATTGCTGTTGTGAAAACACTTGCTTCCAATAATTTAGCATTTCGTGGAACGAACGAAAGGCTTTATGAACAAAATAATGGTCTTTTTTGTAAATTAATTGAAATGATAGCAGAATTTGATCCAGTAATGCAGGAACATGTTCGACGGGTTGAACAAAAAGAAATTCATATACATTACCTTGGACACAAAATTCAAAATGAGTTAATACTCACATTGGCGAATGAAATTAAAAATAAAATTCTTATAAAAATAAAAAAGGCCAAGTATTTTTCAGTTATATTAGACTGCACTCCAGATATTAGTCGTGTTGAACAGATGTCTCTTGTAATAAGATGTGTTAATGTTTCAACTAATCCCATAAAGGTGGAAGAGTTTTTTATTGAATTTCTAAAAGTGGATGATACTACTGGACTTGGAATTTTTAACAAGCTTAAAGAAGCATTAGAGGATATTAAGCTTGATATTTATGATATCAGAGGACAAGGTTATGATAATGGATCAAATATGAAAGGAAAACACAAGGGGTGCAACAAAGACTGTTAGAAATTAATCCAAGAGCTTTCTACACACCTTGTGGTTGTCATAGTCTTAATCTTGTGCTGTGTGATATGGCTAAATCGTGTCCTAAAGCATCAAACTTTTTTGGGGTGATCCAACGGATATTTAATGTATTTTCTTCATCCACACAGAGATGGAAAGTTTTTAAAAATCATGTATCAGGTTGTACTGTTAAACCATTATCAGACACACATTGGGAAAGTCACATTGAAGCAGTAAAATCTACAAGATATCAAAGCGTGGAGATAAGAGACGCTCTATTTTCCTTGTCAAATAGCACCAAGGATTCTATGGCGAAGAGTGAAGCTAGAAGTCTTGTAACAAATGAGATTGAAAATTTTGAATTCTTATTCGGATTGTGCATTTGGTATGAAATGTTGAAAAATGTAAACACTGTTAGCAGGATTCTTTAAACTGAAGATATGCAAATTGATGTTGCTATCGCTAGATTGCAAGAGCTTATTGATTTTTTTGAAGATTTCAGAAATAGAGGATTTAATTCTACGATGGCTGATGCTAAAGAGATAGCTCATATATTGGATATTGAACCCATTTTTCCTCAAAAAAGAATTATTCGTAGAAAGAAACAGTTTGATGAAGATGCGAATGTTGAAGAACCGATGCAATCATCAGAAGAATCATTTCGAATCAATTACTTTCTGCAGATTGTGGATAAAGCACGTGTTTCGTTAGTGACTCGATTTGAGCAATTCAAAGAATATGATGATAAGTTTGGCTTTTTATTTGATTTAAAAAAATTCACTTCTATAGATGATGAGAAACTGAAAAGTCATTGTTTAAAACTTGAGGAATATTTGACACATGATTTCCACTCTGATACTGATGGAAGAGAGTTATTTTCAGAGTTAAAAGTATTGAAAGTTATCTTGCCAAAGGAAAAAACAAAAGCAATTGAGCTGTTGAATTTCATAAATTCTTGTTCGAGAGAGTTAAATTTTCCTAATGCTTGGATAGCATATAGAATAATTTTGACCATACCAGGCACAGTTGCCTCAGCCGAAAGAAGTTTTTCAAAGCTAAAGTTGATAAAGTCTTATCTTCGCTCCACTATGTCACAAGAAAGATTAAACGGTTTGACACTTTTGTTGATTGAACAAGATATGGTCAATGAACTTGAATATGATAATATTATAAGTAATTTTGCAAGTCAGAAGGCTAGAAAAATGTTCATCGATAGTTGATTAATTTTGGTGTACAACTTGAATTATTATCACGGATAAAGTTATTTTCTTTTATTCTTTTCTCATTATTTATGAACAATATAAATTTTAATGATTTAATTAATGGTCATAATATCAGTTTCTGTATAGGGGCCTTGTTTTCACTTTTGGCTTTAGGTACCAAAACTCATAGGACCGGCCCTGAAGGCAGGCGACTATTAAGGCTCACGCTGGTCCATAGTGCATTGGGTCATGCAAAAACTTCCATTCTAACTCCCACAAATCCCACAGTAGATGTTGGTACCTCTATGGTGGCCACCTTTGAGGCTATCACAAACTAGATGTCTATCTTTGCTGCATCTAGCACTGGTATTTCACCCTAGCTCCTCCGATTATTTAATCAATCCAACATACTCTTGAGCAGGGAGAAGTGTCAAGTCCCCACCAAAGGACTCCCCAACTAGCCATGGTATATCTCTAGTTACTCTGATTTTGGACAAACTTTAGTTCTTGCTTGAGGACGTCACTAATTTATACCTTTCTCTTTGTCAAGTTATAGGTCATCCATCTCTGTCCTCCACTCCCAACAACTCATGCTTCAGGCCTAAGTGATGTCACAACAATGTCCACCTTCGTTGTCACAACATATGTTCCTCAAATTCCTCCTTCTGGCTATAGCTATAGTATAAACCCAAAAAAAATAGGGGCATTGAAAGGGATGGATGACGGTGATGCATCTCTTAAGAAGGAGGTGACAATCATCGGGCAAAGGACTTTCGCTCAATTTCATTAGAGGATAGGATTTGGATAAAATCAAAGTTAATATGGAGATGAGTATAGAGAATCGCCCAGTCGGTTCTGGCAAATCTAAAACTATTCCCTAGATCCCTCCCATAAAAATCAAGTTGCCTTGAGGTCGTGGTACTAGTGTCTTAAAAACCCTCGGCCCTACCTTCGAAAAATCCAAAGACCCTACCTATTCGATGATTGAGGAGGAAGCTTTATCTTTTTAACAACGTTCTGTAGAGAAAGAAGAGGAGGAAGAGGAAAAGGCTATCGCTAGGAAATAATATGCCAATCAGATCACATGGGGTGATAAGAGAGGAAGAGGAAAGTAGACTGTCCATATTTTTTAATGACATTTTCTTTTTTCCTTTTTATTTTGCATTTAGTTTCTTTCTAGCATTTCATGCATATAAGCCATCTTTGTGCAAGAACGACCCTTGCAATTTCTGTACAAGATATATGTGAATAAAATATTATTTTGGAATTCGATATCTGTCGTACTTACATTACTTTCACTTTTGTTCCATTTGTATGTATGCTAGCCTATGTATATAATATAATCATATATAATTCAATTACATTTATATTATAGTAACACCGCGTTAAATTAAGGTGAATTAATAAATAAGCATAAAACCCAAAAATAGAATATTTGAACAGAATTTAGCTATGAAACTTGCACCGTTATGTTTGTGGTGATTTTCTGATCGATTTTCAATATAAAGTTTCACGATCGGAGTTCAAATGAAAACATTATGAACGTTTGAATATTTTAAGTCGTAAATAATTATATATATATATATATATATAACTAAGGAAATAAATAAAATTAGTTAACACTAGTTAACGTTAACAGTTAATCAAGATTAATGTTAATCAGAGCAAAAGGAAATTATCTTGATCAAGTCACATAAGGAATTAAATTAACTTAAACCAATTAAGCGTTCAAAGATTAAGTAACATAAACAAAGCGACCAGTCGACCACCACCGGTCGACCGGTGGAATGGTAGTCAAACAGTGGTAGGTGGCAGTTGAAGATTGAACCTCGGTCAAACGGTCCGCATTCAAAAGAATATAATCTAACGATTGGCATTAATTCAAACCCCTATAAATATGGGTCTAACCCTTACTTTTATTCTCATATTTTCTGAAGCATGACGAGATCTATCATTTTATTTTCTCCACAAAATCCTAAATCTAAATAAAACTATAATTTATATACATATATACAAGTGGAGAATAGCGGAGAATAATAAAGAAGAATAGGACTGAATCGAATCATCAAAGCCAAGGAACCATAAATCCAAATTTAAATTAAATTTAAATCGCTTTTCGTATTTAAATTTATAAAATGTATGTAAATGCTTGCAGTACATATTCCATTAGGGAGAAAAAGGGAGTCAGACAGAAATAACAGGGTTTATACCTAAAGATTTGGAGAGAAGGTGAGTGGAAAATTGTATATTTTTATGTAATATTGGATGTATATCGTTGTAAATCTGTTTTTGTATGCCTGCAAATAATTTTGAAGTTGTGCGCTTAAATATATACATGTAACGAGTTGACAAATCATGCCTACATATTCTATGAACGATTAGCATTGTTTTAGTACTGCATATTTTTTAATCTAAAAAGTAAGGGTTAAAGTAGTCACTAAATCAATGAAATTGTGTGGTAATTCTAGGTATATTGGTTAAATGATATATGTGAGTAAACATGAATTTGATGTTATTATAAATTGGATTATGATTTAAGTTGTATTTTAATTCATTAGAATGAAGTGTGTTACAATGTAAGTTTCTATAAATTATCCAGTTTATAAATAAATGAATGTGTAACATCTGAAATATTAAGTAATATGCCTATAAGAAAGAGATATACAAAATATGGATGTTTACCATATTTTGTACCGTCTATTTCATTAATGGCAGAAAATATAATTCTTCGTAATTTCAAACATAACACAAGTCCTCATTTAGGTAAGTCATGAAAATTTACAGTATCAACACTTCCTTTTAGAGGATGTAATTCCAACGAATTGTAATGCAGAAATCTCTAAGTATAACGAAAGTATTGTAAATAGAAATAATAACAATAATGCAATTATTAGTCAAACATATGCGATCAGTTAGAAAATTAATCAAAGGCAATAAAGTTTATGCAAGACAATGAAATGATTATGTAAGAAGATTATAGTAATCAAAGAATGTAGTAACAGATAGAAGGGACGGTAGAATATGCTTAATAATATTAAATACAAGTTAAGTAACAAGGCGATTTATCTATTAAATTAAAAGTAAGCGGTGAATGACATTAAATTTACATTAAGGAAACAAAGAGTCGGTTATACAAAAATAACTCAATATTAATAGTTGAACATTGAAAGCATAGTAAATAAACCAATATGGAAGAATTTACTATAAAAGATTGAGAAAACTATATAAATAATATATTTAAAATAATTTTCAAAGGAATTATTTAAAGGTAGAAAAACCCTATTTCCGACAAGTAAATATTAAATTTTCAAAAATAAAATATCTACATTTTATTTAAATAAAAAGTTCTAGTAGAAATTAAAATTAGTTAAATTGAAATTTCAGTAAACGGGTTTTTATAAAAAGTTATTTGGTTTGAAAAAAAAAAATAGAACGTATATAGCCTGTTGATTTTTCCAAAATGAAAATTTTAGATTGTTAAATTCTTTTTAGGGGTCGACAATAGGAAAGTTCAACATGGGATAAATAGAATGGGGAAAGAAGATTAAAACCCGAAAATAAATCAACAGGCAAACGCACTGTGATGGTTCTGTGAAGGAAACATTTAATCGAGAGAAAAGTGATATAAAGGGAAGTAATTTAAATTAGATCAGTTTAGGTAGAAGAAAGCAAAATAGTAGCAACATTATGAAATATAAATAGAAATAATGTTAGAAAATTATAAAACAATGTAAGTGGTTAGAAACAATATAGGAAATTAAAAGAAAATAAATGGATAGTTTGCGCAAATATATGCAGTAATTGTACATATCTTTTTAGAAGTCCCCCTTATATGCTATTAGAACCTATGCTAAGGTTTAAAGTGGAAGTAGCATGAGTACTAGGAAAATAATAAAATGGAAGTTGTCCTTGTCCACTCTAGTTTTTAGAAAATGTTATACAAGATATTTTATAAACATTGTAAAGTGCATTTTTGGAGAAAATGATTTGGTATAAAAATTGAGTTTTTGGAATACAGAACTTAATAAATAGTTCGAGTTAAAATCTCACTTTAAAGAAGGAGAATCTTAACTGTTAAAAGGTTTTTAAAAAAAGTTGATTTGAATGACCATTCATGTAACAAAATTTGACCCTTATTTGAAAAGAAAGAAATGATCTTTTAAAAATTTAATTGCTAACATTCTCTTTTAAATTTAAAAAATAAAATTAATTGATAAATTCCAAATTATGGTTTAAAAGTTAAGACGCCTATAATTAACATTGGTTAAAATAACGAGATTTTCGCGGTTCCTTTTTGAAACCAAATTATTGAAGGATTTAAATAAAAAGTTTCCAAGTTTATATTTTTAAGGATAAATAGTTTGGGATTAAGTACTATATAATTGTGAATTTTTAATTTTAGAAAAAGGGGTGGAAACCAAACAATTTTTTTAATATGGAGTAGATAGAGATGATTGCCTAGGTAAGACAGAGTAAAAGTTAAGGCTATGAATAAAATAGCGATGAATGCTCGTAGAATAGAAATTGTGGACCTACGAAGAATAAAAGGAATATTGGTATGAGCCGAGGAATATTTCATTAAACATGTGTGAAGACCATAAACTAGAGCTCATAAGGAAATGGGAAATTGTGTTAAAGTATATTTATGCGAGTTCTAGACTATACCTGCATGAAAGATTAAAAATAAAGGAAGCATATATAAAGATTCAAGAATACTATCAAGAAATTTGGATTAAAAAAGTGATAGTAATATTATTGGTTTTGATAGAGGAAGTAACCTTATTTATTAGTAGCCAAAAAAAATTAATTTAACAACCTGCCTTTTCGATCCTCAGAAGTCGGCGTTAATACATTCACGGTATTCACACGCTGAACATTCAATTGCCGGAAAGACAAAATATTTGAGGAAAGAAAAGGAAAAGACAGAAATCTCACAAGGTAACGATTGATCTATAATATATCAATGAACTTTACAAATAAAGAGAATTTTTTTATATACATACATTAATCAGAATACAATTATCTTATCATCAGACCTTGGATTTTTATAACAACTCATCCTTACAATTTCTGATAAATGCAACAAGAACAAAACAGCAGATGACAAAAAAAATATGACAGTATGCCTTGGAGGATCCAGCTCATCTCCTAAAACTCCAAAGTGTCTAGCCAAATTTGGAAATTATGCTCGGGCTGACCCAAGCAGTATAAGAAAAATAATGTCTAGATCAGTCTGGTAAAACTAACATGAGAAATATAATCAAATGGATTATTTAACGTTATAAAAACCTTTAAGGTAATTATAAGACCATGCTGCACATAAACACAGATGGATTCTTACCTTAGTATAATCAAAACATTTCTATTAGAAAATCTGTGGATATTATAATAATCTAGAGAAGAAATAAATATATAAAATAACATATCACATTTCAACATAGTTGGATATAACTAAGTCTGTAAAGGCACGTATTGGAGATTGGATCTCCATCAATGATAAGGCTACTGGGGTACCGCCAACCACAATATACCTCTAGAAAAATGTACCAAGAGCCACACATGGACCCCACCAAAACACAGAGTCGGCTGCCTCTTTAACAGGCAGGCCATGTTACATTATTTTCCGGGACAAAGGCTCCCAAACAATGTGCACCAGCCATGGCCCTACTCTTCGCGTGCATACCAAATCCATAAATATTGATTCTAGATCGAGGAATGACTGTTTCTAATGGTAGCAAACCACATAGCTCTGCTGCATATCCCATGTTTTAGTCATTATCGAGTTGTGAGGCTTGAGAGGTCACGATTACGTTTTCCTCTCTTAGCAAATCCCACTTGGAATCTAACACTACCTTCCAAGCACCAATGCAATGCTAGCATGCGTCCATACAAGTTGCTCATGATATGAACAAACTGAAGGCACTACTTCTACTACATTCATTTTGGAATCACCCTCAGGATTAGTAGCAAGTAGCCCTTGCACTTCAAATAACTCCATCTTTAATTCCATCATCTTCAAGATGTCTTCAATACGATGTTTGAGTTGGTTCGAAGTAATTTTTGGATAATTCATACTTATCCAATTCCTGTCTCTTCATACCAACATTTAATTGTTACCCGTAAACTCAACTTCGGTTGTTTTGGAAATAATCAAACAATACTTAAGAGCGGAGATCATATCCTAATCGTTTAAGTGGATGGATTTCCTTATAATTTGTCCTAGGAGAACAAAATGAGATTTATAAGTATAGTGCAACATCATCGAATATGACCGTGCCATATAACCCTTGTATTTCTCCTAGATATTTCCAAAGTTATATTTTAACCAAGATTTGATAGTCGGTTATTTAACTATCAAAGAAACAAACAATCACGTAGATTTAGTATTATGTGGAATCCACTAAACCTCTATTAATTAATCCTCATTAATTAAAACATTTCAATTACTTGATTCAAAACTTTCTTCACAAAGGATCTATCCACAAACCCCTTATACTCTTTACAATACTTGGAAAACACACATATACTTTTCTCACCAGTATAAGTATATTACAAACTTTTTTTTTCAATACTTAAAGAATATATCTATATACGTATCTCAACGGTATAAGTATACTCACGAAACTTTAAAGATGATTATCTCATTCCCAAATCTATATTTTTAAATGGGCCAAAACTAATATCATTAAAACATTTTTTGTTATAAACCAAACCACTGTCCTTCAGTGTTATATATGAAAATAATGTTTCCATACCAACCTAATTAAGAAGGATGAATTGTCAAAAACAAATCGCATCCTTTTTTATAAAATTCCCTTTTTATAAGCCTATTTCATATTCCAAATCCTTTATAAATCTCCAAATAAATTTATCAAACCTCTTTTTATAAACCTTTAAATTCTTTATGAAATTCCTTTTTATTATAAGTTTCCCGTTTTAAACTTCTTTACACAAATCTTTTATACATTCCTAAATAAAAATCCTTTTATAAATCCAAAACCCATTTTTAGTACAATCTATGTTATCTTTAAAATATCACTTATTCTTTTATTTAAAACTTACCATTTATAAATCTCTTTCAAAATATCACTTATAAAACTCTTTTTCAAAATATCGTTTATAATTCCCCTTTTCGAAATATCATTCGTAAATCCCCTTTATAAAATATCATTTGTAGATTTCTTTTGAAAAATCCTTTTATGTAATAGAATCCCTTTTATAAATCAATTTATCATTTATAATCTCCTTTTATTTAATAAATTAGTTATCTTAAAACATCATAAATGAAAGAATTAATTTACCTTGAAATAGTATTAATGAAATAAATTTATTTAATTAAACATCCTTAATAAAGTAATTAATTACTTAACCCATCATTTAATTAACTCAAACAACGTTAGTAATTTAATTAAATCTATTTAAACAAAATAATTAATAAAATTAAATATTTAAACAATATTAATATTACAGTTAAACAACTATAAACAACATTAGTAAAATTAATTAACTTGCTTTAAATTATGATTAATACAATAGTTAAAATCATTTATAATTATATAAACACTTACTTAAATTTGATATCAAATTGAAGATATTCTAAATCCATAGCTTTACAAGTTCTGAAAGAGGCTTAGCGACCACAATAACACTTAATCAAGTTATCATTAAATTCAATTTAACATCCATGTCACAACTGGTATTTACATAAGCATCATATATGTAAATAAATTCATCAATTCATGATCACTGGTCAATCCATCACTTATTCAATATTAACTAATTCATGTTTTATTAATTAGTATATGAATAATTGTCCAAATTAATATAATAGCAGAACGGGGATTTATTCTGCTAAACAGATGTCATCAATAATCTACACATTTTATTTACACTAGAACGGTGTTTTATACTGCTAAACAGCTATCCAAAATAATCTATCCAATTAAATTTATCAAATCAATGTTTTTATTTGGCCAAATAGATGTCACCAATAAGGTATAATTAATTTAATGACGCTATTATTTAAAATAATATAATTAAATTCAGTCTCTATTATTTTATCAATATTTTAAACGTCAACATATTTATTAACAAGTTATGCTATAATGTTGTACCCGTCCATACGAGTCCAATGCAATAATCCACGGGTCATACAAATTTAGGATGAGCAAGTTATCACATTTTACAAGATAAGCTATAATGTTGTACCCGTCCATACGAGTCCAATACAATAATCCATGGGTCAAACAAATTTAGGATGAGCAAGTTATCACATTTTACAAGTTAACATATTTACTTAATATAAACAAAGCAAATTGTATTTGTTCCTCAACCCCATCTATTCAAGCCCGGCCCACCAAGCTACCATACCCGACCCGAAAACTCCATCTTCCCCAAGCTCCCTCCCTCGCATTTCAACACTCCTGAAGCCTAATAACATGCACAGCATGCACGTGATACGACGTTTCAATCGCTGAAACCCGAATCTGATCGAGCCAACGCCTCTCTCTTCGAAATCTCCATCTACACGACCTACCTGTCACGCACCCGCACCACCCTGTCAAAAGCCGACCCAAACAATCCTTCCTTATGCCTACAGGTCGCAGTTTCCCTCAGGGCATCACACACTACGAAACTCAACAATAAGCCGCTCCTGGATGCGAATATCACCAATCCACCCTCCGCTTCGCCTATCGACGCCTTAATCGCTTCAAAACACAAACCCTAATTTAAGACGCTTACTGTAATGTACAAAATTCTTAAAATATACTCAATTAAAAATCCGATAGCTATTTTTATAAATAAATATGGATTATAACGATCAACTCTGTAGTTCGTGCCATTAACTGATTACTTACGGTTTTGGATATATTGATTTTTGAATGAGAGTGAGCTTAAGGATACAACTTAAACAGAGATGGTATGTTTATATTTTTGTTTACGGTAATAATGTTTTATCCATTTCAAAGCAATCTAACCGAATTATATGATTTTAACCCTACTAGTCAAACATGGAAATTCACATACAAATTACAACCAAGCTAACGCCTAGATTTACACAATCTATATATATATATATATATATATATATATATAAGTTTTTGAGTAGCTCACTTTTTCTCCATGCTTTTAAAAGTGATTTGATCTCAAGTAAATCAGCCATTTTGAAGCTTTTAAAAAGGTGAGAATTTTATTTTAAGAATTTGGAAAGAAGAGAAAGTGAGAAATGAAGCTGAGAGGGAAAGGTGGAATGAGATATAAAGTCAAAAATGAGAATATAAGAACAATACGATAAACAAAATAAAGTAAAGAAGGTAAAACCCCCAAAATGCCCTTGCATCTTAATTTTTAACTTAACATCGCCTCATAAGCCACCAAGAGGACAAGCATTTGTAGATATATTGGATATATACCTTAAGTTGATTTTACACTTAAGATATCAATTCATGTCACATCTTTCCACGCTTTCAAATTAAACATATTTTTACATTTTAAATAATTACTTTTATTATATTTTCATTTCAAAATAAAAGTATGTTAACATTTTATATGTTGTTTAAACCTTAACTAAAATATTACAACTTCTAATAACTTGTTGCTCGATAAAAATCGGAAAATCCGATAAGTGTTTTTCCGTCACATTTTCTGTTTTCCGTCGAACTATCTAAAATTTAAAAATAATTTTTTTATTATCAGTTATAAATTAAAAGAGGGTTATTAGATTAATAAAAACCATTGACTGAATATTTAAATTAAATATTTACAAATTAAAACGATAAAATTACAGGTTGTTACAGTTAAGATATGCGGGTTAAGGTAGAATGACATGCTAGAAAGGTCCATTTAATTCAAGTAAGAAATGATAGGGACACAACATCGTTAATGTCAATAGATGTTGAAGAGAAGCTTCCAGAAATTATTTCTTTTAGGTTTGGAATGTAAGCATTAGTTGTTTCTCCTCTATAAAATGCATACTATATTATGGGAGAAGTTCTTTTTAAATTGGTTTTCTGGATTGATCGCTATATTTGTTGGAAACTGTATATGTAAAAAAACTCATGTAGACACTTAACTATGTAAAGTAAGCCTGAAGTTTATAAAACAAATTAAGAAATTTATTTGCAACTAAAATTAAAATAATGTTAAATCCCAAAAATCTTAAAATTTTAGGAAGATAAGCTTTGACGAGCGAAGAACATGAAAATATTATTGCGAACCAACAGATCACTACCCCTACTCCTTAAAAGCTGAAATTTATAAATGAACTTATATGGTGCTTGTTATTTTAAGATAAAAGAAAAGATTTTGAAATTTGAAAATTTACGGTGCAATAGGACAAAGTCGATCATGGACGTTAAACCAATGATTAAATCCCGACTGCATATGATGTGATTAAATTTGTTTTTAAAAATAAAACAAATACTTTCGAAAAAAGATTTCAAAATCTTTGATTTTAAGTATAAAATACTTTTGAAAAAAAGAGTTTTGAAAAAGCAAAGTTTTATTTTAATTTTTTTTTATTATTTAAAATTTTAATTGAAAACGATTTTGAACGGAAAAGGATGGAATTTTTTATTTTTGAAATGTCACATGCTTAGCATAAGAAAAGTTGATGGGTTAGCAATTATTAATTTTACCGTGCAGCATAAGTGGCAGTAAAGTAAAAGGTAATTACTGATAAAGGGAAAACGCTACTTTAGCCTTAGGAATTCATTTTCCATACCTTATTGATAGGTAAACCAAACTTGTTTTAAAATAACTCTATTTTAAAATTTTAAGTGTAAATTTCGATATATAGATTGTACTTGGAAAAGTAGAAAAATAATTGGGAGTAGAAGAGAAAGTTCCAAGACATGGGGCAATGAGTATATGGGAGAATGACGAAAATATGGAATTCTCCATCTAAACCCTTTTCTAGCACAAGAATATAGATTCAGAAAACTGAATTTTTCTAAATTTTGAATGTTAGAAATGGTGTGTTGGGATTTTGGAGGTAGGAATTGGATGCAAAATTGATTGAGTTATACTTCAGTTCGTAGAAATGTGGGAAAATTTGGATGAGAAAATGATGATTTGGTTTTCAAAATTTGCATACATATAGAATTTCCAGTATATATGTTATTTACGCCATATTTTCTAAAATTGTTTTAAAAGAATGCATTCATATAGGAGGCGCCGGCTAAGTATTATTCAGCGTACATATCATATATACTGTGATATACCATCCACTTATACACTATTGGCTGCAAAATTGATTAAATGGTACTGATTAGATAGTTTAGATTGGTTGCAAGCTATGTTACATAATTCAATCCTTGAGGAATTTTGGGGATGAAATTCTTTTAAGAGGGAAAATGTAACATCCAGCATAAATAAAGAGAACTAATAAATAAGCGGTAAAACCCAAAAGTAGAATTTTTGAAAACGTTGGAATTTGGCTACAAAACATGCACTATTATGTTCGTGGCAATTTTCTGATCGATTTTCATATATAAAGTTTCACGAAAGGAGTTCGAACTAAAAGGTTATTAACGTTTGAATATTTCGAATCGTAAATAATTATATATCTAATTAAAAAATAAATTAAATTAGTTAACATTAGTTATCATTACGGTTACTTAATGTTTAAGAAAGTTTAATGCTAATCGGAGCAGAATGAAATTACCTCGATCAGATCGCATATGGAATAAAATTAACCAAAAACCAATTAACTGTAACAGCAGAGTTTGATTAACACAAAAAAGCGACAGATTGACCAATTGATTGAGACCGGTTGACTGCTAGCGGTCGACCGGTGATATAATAGCGATCGACTAGTTGTAGACGACAGTTAAGATTGAACCTAGACCGAACAGCCCGGATTTAAAAGAATATAATCCAACGGTTGCATTGATTCAAACCCCTATAAATATGGGTCTATCCCCTCACTTTTCTTCTCATATTTTCTGAAGCACAACAAGACTATATCATTTTCGTTTCTCCACAAATTATTAAATCTAAATAAAATTATAATTTATATACTTATATAGCGGAGAATATTATAGAAGAAGAACTCGATTGAATTGAATCGCCAAAGCCAAAGTAAACCATAAACTCAAATCTACATTAAATTAAATTCACTTTCCAGATCTAAATTTCTAATAGGTATGTACATGGTTGCGGTACATATTCTGTTAGGGAAAAAATAAGAGGCTAACGAAAAAACAGGGTTTTGATCTAGAGATTTGGAAAGTTCAAAGGTGGGTGAGAAATTATATATTTTTATATAATATTGAATTTATATCATTGTAAATCTATTTCAGCATGCTTGAAAGCAATTTTGGAGTTATAGTGTTACAACCCAAAATTTTGGTCATCTGACTTTAAATGTTTAATTAATTTCAAATATTAAAATAATTAGAATTTTGAAATTAACAATTTGTAATTCAAATATTGTAATCATTTAAATATTTGAATTGTGAACCAAATATTAATTAAATGGATTCAATAATTTTATTTAACTTCTTTTAATTAATAAATGGATGAATTCAATATGTAGATTTATTTACAAAAATAAATAGATCAGATAAATATCGATAATTGGACCAAAAATATAAAATGATATTTAAATTGGTAAAATTAACATTCTGGGGCACTATGTAGAATTTTAACGAAACCAGTGCCATTAGATCCAGAATAATAAATTATTATGCATCGTCAAGTTTTGCAACGAATAGACGTATCGTTTAGGCGTGCGAGATCGAAACGCATAGAAATAAATTTTTGAAATTTATATTATAACTGGATTTGAAAAGGCTATCTTCTGTATACGATCGAATTAAATCTCGAGACTAGTTCCATTGTGTTCGAAATATGAGTATAATATATAAAACGCCAGACAGCATGCCTCTTTTGCGGTTTGAAATTTTTGAGTGCGTTGAATCGGCCATTTTTGAATATGTGTGTGTGTTCACCGTAATTTAGGCCATTCCCTTATTGTTGAGACCATACCACCCACGTTCTCACTTCCATACCCCTTCACTCTACTTAAACTTGCCTGGAAACAAGAAAATAAAGTTTTTCAAAACTTTAAAATCAAAATCTAAGTAATTACTCAATCCTAGTTCTTCATTCGTGAGCTTCATATGCTCGAGAGCAACATCTCCATATGCTCCAAATTTCGTGCGTCGTCATTTGGGGTAGTCGATTTCGAGCAGTGGAGCTAGGGTTTGTTTTAGTTGGAGTTTTAGCCATCGTTTGATGAGTTGATGTGCGGATTCGGGTTTGTCAATGGTTTGTGCATCATTGGACGCATTTTGGTGTTGGGCGGTTCGTGTATATGGGTCACGATAGTAGCAAAGATGATGGTCGGTTTGGAGTAGGTTGTGTAATGACCTGGAAATTTTAACGATCTTTATAGCATAATTAAATAATTTTTTCATGAAATTTAAACTATAAAATTTGGTAATGAAAATTTGATATTTGGAATACGTTTATTTAAACATAGCAAATGACAAGTTTTCATCAAGATATTTGAAAGTTGGTTTTGTCGTGTAATTTTCAATTTTAATTTAAAATCGGTTAATTTGATGGAAATAAAATATTTTTGAAATATGGATATTTTTATGCAATAAAAATGCAGACTATTTTCTGAGTAAGACGTCACAATTTGATTCGTCCAATCTGGACTTCTCTAACCCCGTTTATCTTATTTTCGGCGAATTTGCAGCAGTGTTTGGCAGCGAAATATTAATTTTTGATAGGACGATCGTATTACTGATATCTGTGTAAAATTATGTTCATCTCGTCGTGTGAACTCCACAGTATATTCATTTCTATATTTCAACGTCCCGTGTACGAGTGAAATCTACGAAAACGACCACCCTTACCGGTTTCGCGTTCGAGGCTTTATAGTTTCCTAAGTCCATTCATATATCCACCCGGTGAAATTGAATGGCCGCTTCTTTAATATTCCTAGAATTTAATTATTGATTTTGGTTTTCCCACTATTCCATTATTATCTATTGGTTCGTCCATTTCTTTATTTTCCTTTTCTCTTTTCTGAGTTTTCTCTATTGTTCTGTCCTCTTCGTTTTGTTATAAAAATATATAAATAAAGCAATGTTTCTTTATATTCTGGTTGCTTTCATATTTCTGAGAATCTGATCGTGCTCCTCTTGTTTTGCCCGATGCAAACTTGTCTCTGGATGACCTCCAGATTGCTTTGTGAAATTTTTTATATTTACAAACTTGCTTTTAGACAACCTGCTTGTCACCACTGTTGTTCGTCTTCTTCCTTTGTTTATCTTCCCATGGCCGCCTATCTCCTCCTCTGCTCTCCGATCCACCATGCTACAGACCTGTCATCTATTCTACCTTCAATAGCGTCCGCCTTCCCTTCCATTGCATCCTTGTCCGCCTTCAACCTCCAAGACAATACAAGCTCGTTCACTCACAACCAACACATCTCCACCTCCATGCCTCAGTCACCGGCCACCATCTCCAGATCATCCGTCCGCAACCAAAGATCCCTCGCAGCGTGCCGCGTCTCTTCCCAAAGACCTTCAGCCTTGCATTGTGTAAAAAAATGAATATACTGATGCATATATATTAGAACCACCACTCTCTTCCATGCCGTGTCAGCCTGCCACACGCTTCCACTCACCCGAGCAGCCGATCACCCAAGCAATAGAAGCCTTTACTCCGCAACAACCCGAGCATCCCATGAACCACTACCGAGACAGCCCATCAGAGCCGAAGCCGGAACTAAAATGCGCATCCCCTTGCTTTGCATCAGCTCTCCGCAGGCTCAGCCACCTCTTCCACTGAGCGGCCTTCCATCACCAGGCCCATCAACCACCGACCCGCCTTGAATTCCATTCGCCTCGGCTACCTTGCTCCGCTGCATGGTGCTCAGCCACAGCATGGTGCCTGGCATGGTGCTCTTCTTATGTTATATATATGTTATATTTTATGTTATATTATATAAGCGGTAACACACACACATAATAAGTGTTTATATATTTTCAATATCAATCTATGTTTTTAAAGTATTTGTTTTGAAGTATGTACGTGTATATATGTTCTGAAGTATGTAGGTATATATATGTTTTATAATAACTTTAATATAATTTGGGCATAAAGATTTATTTGAGAATTTTTGAAAGGAAATATGTATTTAAAAAAAATTAATAATGAGTTTGAAATATAATATGTATATAAGGATTTTATTTATGTGTTTTGAGTTAAATGTAAATTTTAAATTATATATATAAATATTTTTATTTTAATATGTGTTTTAGATTGTTTGTTGATTTTTGATATGTGTGTGTGTGTGTGTGTATCAAGCTAGCTTCGATTTGTTTTCACCAATTCAAGTTTCTAGCTTCGTCGATGTCCGCACTCGAATCCGAATGTCGTTTCCGTATCTGGGTGCATGTCCGTGTCACTATCTTCAACATCTTTGTCTTCATAGCCTCGAAAAATGAGCGATCGCTTACAATTAACATTCTTATATTTAGTAAATTTAATTCTCATGAAATAATGATTGAAGTATGTTGTAAAATTTTAATTGTTGTTACAGAATAAAGAGAATGAAGGCTATTAGAGAGAGAACAATTTTATCGAATTGAGAGATAGATTTTACAATACAATCAAGCTCCATATTTATAGACTACTTATGCAGTGCAGATTACAATAATGCCCTTTCTTATCTAACATATTCATCTCTATTATTAATGTATATTACAACACTCCCCCTTGAATATGCGTATGTAAAGATGATAAGAGTAATTGCTTCATTAAAAACCTTGTTATGAAAAACCCAATGGGAAAAAATCATAAATAAGGAAAGAGTACAACATGATTTCATCTTTAAGTAACATATATTTTATAATGTTACTACGAGGGTTGATTCTTCTGGATCAAGATAATGCCTCATTAAAATCTTACTAATAAAAACCAGTGGGAAAAAATATTAGTGAAGGAAAAAGAGTACATTATAGCGTATTTCATACGCTCCCCCTGGATTATAACGCATTATTCAATTAGTTTGTTGATGCAGCCGACACATACCAATTTTGTACACCATCTTCTGAAATGATGATTTTGGAAGCGCCTTTGTGAATAAGTCCGTTGGATTTTCTTGGGATCGGATTTGTTTCACTTCTATCTTATTATCCTTTTGTAGCTCATGTGTGAAGAAAAATTTAGGAGAAATGTGTTTCGTCCTATCACGCTTAATGTAACCCGCTTGAATTTGAGCTACACAAGCTGCATTGTCTTCATAAATAATAGTTGACCTTTCCGTTACTGATGGAAGTTGGCAGCTTTTTCGAATATGCTCAATCAGTGATCTTAGCCAAATACATTCTTTACTTGCTTCATGTAGTGCTAGTATTTCAAAGTGATTGGATGATGTTGCTACCAATGTTTGTTTTGTAGATCGCCATGAAATTGCTGCATTGTTGTTATTAAATACATATCCAGCTTGCGATCTTGCTTTATGTGGGTCAGAAAGATAACCTGCATCAGCATAGCCAACTAGATTTGGATTACTGCCTGTGTTAGAGTAAAATAAACTCAAATTTGTCGTTCCACGAAGATATCTCATGATATGTTTTATACCATTCCAGTGACTTTTTGTTGGTTCTGAACTGTATCTTGCTAGAAGATTTACTGAAAATGCAATATCTGGTCTTGTGCATTGGGCCAAATATAATAATGCACCAATGACACTAAGATATGGCACTTCCGGGCCAAGCACATTCTCATCTTCTTCTTTTAGACGGTAAGAGTCATTTTTAATATCTAAAGATCTAACAACCATTGGCGTACAAAGTGGATAAATCATTATTTAAAAATCAAATAATTAAGTGAAATCCTTAATTATTCAACTAATTTAATTACTTATTAATTGACCCATTTAAATTCAAAATGTATTAAAACAATACATTTCTAAATTTAAATTCAATTTAAAAGTAATTAAATTAGTTGAATAATTAAGGATTTCACTTAATTATTTGATTTTTAAATAATGATTTAGATTATGCTTTGTCCATTTGAAAACGCTTTAGAATTTTCTCAATGTAGTTTGATTAATGGATTAATATGCCATTAGCACTATGCTCAATCTGTAGACCGAGACAGTGCTTAGTTTTGCCAAGATCTTTAATTTCAAATTCCTTCTTTAAATAATTTATTGTTTCATCAATATCTTCTGGAGTCCCAATCAAATTTATGTCATCAACATAAATTGCTAAAATAGCAAATCCCTTTACCGATTTCTTTATAAAGACACATGGACAAATTAGATTGTTTTCGTATCTTTCTTTTACCAAATATTTACTAAGACGGTTATACAACATCCTTCCAGATTGTTTCAATCCATATAGTGATCGTCTTAGTCTTAATGAGTACATGGACGTTGATTTTGCTTCAAGCAATTTATATCCATCTGGAATTTTCATGTAAATGTTGGTACCTAATTCACCATAAAGATAAGATGTCATAACATCCGTTAATCTTATATCGAGTTTTTTAGAAACTACAAGGCTTATCAAATATCGGAATGTTATGACATCCATGACAGGGGAGTAAGTTTCCTTAAAGTCAAAACCTGGTCTCTGTAGGAAACCTTGTGCGACAAGTCGTGCCTTGTACCTCACGACTTCATTTTTATCATTTCGTTTTCTAACGAATACCCATTTATAACCTACTGGTTTAACATTTTCTGGTGTTTTCTCTATTGGTCCAAATACACCATGTTTTTGAAGTGAATCTAGTTCCACTTGGATAGCATCTTTCCATTTTGGCCAATCGTGTCTTTTTCGACATTCATTTATGCTATTTGGTTCATTATCATCATTCTCATTATGGTCATGACTTTCAATTATTTCAGTAGCTACTGCGAATGAGAATACATCATCAATTATTATTTTACTTCGATCTCATATTTCTCCGTAGTTCGTATAAAATATTGAGATCTCATTATTATTAGGTACCATTTTATCATTGGAATCTTCTTTTATCTCTTCTGAGATAATATTTCCTTCCGCGCTTCTACGAGAATTGGGATTTTCATTTGAGTGATCTTTTTGATCATTTATAACCTCTTAAGGAGGTTCCTTAATTGATAATTTTTCATTAGACTTTCTTTTTCTAGGCGCCAAGTCTTTTGAACCAATTGGCCTTTCACATTTTTGTCTTGCTTTAGATTCATTTACTGCTATATTTACTTTTGATCCTTCAGGGACATCAGTTTTTGCTGGTGCATTTGCTGCTGGAATGTGAGATTTAGTTATTTTTGCAGTGTCACTAAATACATCCGGCAGTTGATTTGCAATATTTTGAATATGCAAAATTCTTTGTACCTCATATTGGCATTGTTTAGTACGTGGATCCAAATAAGACATAGATGGATTATTCCATGATATTTCATGCTGTTCTACTGGAACGGTCTTTTCTCCCCCTAACGGCGGGAAGATTGTCTCATCAAATTTACAGTCTGAAAATCTTGCAGTGAAGACATCACCTGTAAGAGGTTCAAGGTAACGAATTATCGATGGAGAATCAAATCCCACATAAATTCCCAACCGTCGTTGAGGACCCATTTTAGTACGAAGTGGGGGATTAATAGGCATATGCACAGCACAATCAAATTTTCGTAAATGTGAAATATTTGGTTGAAATCCAGTTAAGAGCTGTGATGGTGAAAGCTGATGATAAGCTGTTGGTCTAGTTTTAACCAATTTCGATGCATGCAAAATTGCATGCCTCCAAGCTGAAACGGGTAGTTTTGATTGCATAAGCAATGGTCTTGCAATAAGTTGCAAGCGCTTAATTAATGATTCTGCTAGACCATTTTGAGTATGAGCATGAGCTACTGGATGTTCAATTTCAATCCTCAATGATAGACAATAATCATCAAATACTTGAGAAGTAAATTCTCCAGCATTATCTAGTCGAATCGATTTAATTTGATGATCAGGGAAGTGTGCTCTCAATTTTATTATTTGAGCAAGTAGCTTGGCAAATGCCAAATTTCTTGTAGAAAGTAAACAGACATGTGACCAACGAGTTGATGCACCAATCAATACCATAAAATATTTGAATGGTCCACATTCAGGGTGGATTGGGCCACATATATCACCTTGAATTCTTTGTAAAAATGTTGGAGATTCAGAAGTGATTTTACTATATGAAGGTCGAGTGATTAATTTTCCTTATGCATATGGGGCACATAAGTAATCACTTGGTAAATTCAATTGGTTTGACAAATCATGTCCGTTTGAGTTTTTGGCAATTTACGCATCATAGTTGATCCAGGATGACCCAAGCGATCATGCCAAAGAATCAATGTCTTTGTATTTGTGAGCTTTTGGCTCATGTTTATAGAGTGAGATTCAACTATGCCAATTTTTGTAAAATACAAACCAGTTGAAATTGTACCACATTTTTCTAGGATAAGCTTCTGGCTTTCAATTCTAGAAATAACACAAAGATATTCTTTGTTATTTTCATTTATAGTTTCAGTATGGTATCCATTCATTCTTATATCTTTGAAACTCAGCAAATTTCTTTTAGAGTTGCTTGAGTATAATGCATTCTGAATAAAGATATGCGTACCATTTGGTAATATTATATGGGATCTTCCGGACTCGTCAATTATATTAGCAGATCCAGCTATAGTGGAGACTTTAGCTGAGAAATTTTCAGACAGTTCATAGAAAAACTTCTGGTTTTTCAAAATTGTATGAGTAGCTGCACTATCTAGTAAGCATATATCATCACCCAAATGGCGTTCCATACCTTAAGAATTAAAGACAATGATTAGTTAATCATTAAAAATTTCTATGCATAAATAAATGTAATGTAAACAAACAAAGTCATATGATTAAAATAGGCTATTGATTAAAAGCAACATCCACATTACACATTACTAGTACTGCAAAGGGAAATACAATTAAACGAACACAAACTTCAAACTGATTTATTGATGCAAGCTAATGAAATAAAACGAAAGTCATATAACAAACTTCAAGACATTTCTAATTGATCAACTCGGGCATATCATTGATCATTGCACTTAGATTTTCATCATTAATGAAATTTCCATTGTCATCTTCGAAGAAATCATCTAACTTCAGGTTAGTGTTTTCAGGTAACTTTTCGGCATTATTTGCCTCAATATTCTTCGAGCGATAATATTCTTCAACTGTTTTCTTTGATGATCTTCATGTACGTGACCAGTGACCAGATCGTCCACATCTATAACAAACTTCCTCATAATGCCTTTTATTTTTTGAAGCTGAATCATTGTTCTTTATAGGCTCAATTTTCTTTTGTTGCTTTTTAAAGTTGGTGGTTTTGTTACCTTTAAAACCACCATAACTACCTTTGCTAGAGTTATATCCACGTCCACGACCATGTCCTCTACCTCGACCTCGACCCCTACCTCTTCCAGAGTGGGCAAAAATAGCATTAACTTCAGGTAATGCAGTTGAACCAGTTGGCCTTGAGGAATGATTTTTTATAAGCAATTCATTATTTTGTTCAGCAATTAGTAATCATTCTATGAGTTCAGAATATTTTTTAAAATGATGCTCTCGATATTTCTGCTGCAGGAGTATATTCGAGACATGAAATGTTGAGAAAGTCTTTTCAAGCATTTGTGCGTCATCCACCTTTTCTCCACATAATTTCAGTTAAGAAGTGATTCTAAACATTGCAGAATTATATTCTCTTACGGACTTAAAGTCCTGAAACCTCAGGTTCAACCACTCTTGCCTAGTGTTTGGAAGTATGACCATCTTCTGGTGGTCATAACGCTCCTTCAGGGAGTTCCATAAGTGAGAGGGTCTTTTTCAGTCAAATATTCTGTTTTTAGATCGTCATGGATATGACGTCTTATCTTTGCCGTCCTGCTGGGACATGGTATTGCCATTTTTAATGGCATTTTCTAAGCATTGAGATTGCAAATGAATCTCAGCATCCAGTATCCATGATAAGTAGTTGTCTTCAGGTATATCCAAAGCTTTAAATTCAAGCTTGGCGATGTTTGTCATTTTGTGAACTGTTCATAAAATAAATTGCATAAGATGAAAATATTCGCCACAACAGCATTCACTATTTGTTTGTTCCCAGCTAAAAAGAAGAAAAAAAATGGAAAGTCTTCATTCATGGTATCAAACAACTATACCAAAAAAAATTGTATCAACAAAACCAAACATTTGGATTTTGAAACTTTCATGTATTTATCAAATAAGAAAGGAAAGTCAGCTTTTGCATATATTCCATTCCAAACTTTTGAATTTTATTTGGCAATAGATCCGCAAAGGGAAAAAAATAATAATATTGAATTTAGAAGCCAAAGAATAAAAATAAGAGTGATACAAGAAAAGACATGAAAAATATAGAAGCGAACCTCAAACTAGCATGTGCTGACTTGATAGCTTTATCAAAAAAAATATGATATTGACAATTATCTTTTTGGAGAGAGGAAAAGTAACGAGTTTATAAAGATATGCAAGAACAATTCATTTACCTGCTGTTTTAAAGGAAATAAGAAATAGAATGTATGTAGATATATTCTAAAAGACTCGTCTCCACTAATATATATAATAGGATTTTGAATATAAATAGCCTTAGAGTTGGAATGGTCAGAAGAGAAACAGTCAGAGTAACTAATATTTAATTACTTGCTGAGAAGTTGGAAAGTTTGAAGGTGAACAGGTTGAGGTCAATAATTAATTCGTATTCCTTCGTGCTGATAACGTGTTACAGAATAAAGAGAATGAAGGCCACTAGAGAGAGAACAATTTTATTGAATTGAGAGATAGATTTTACAGTACAATCAAGCTCCATATTTATAGACTACTTATGCAGTGCAGATTACAATAATGCCCTTTCTTATTTAGCATATTCATCCCTATTATTAATGTATATTACAATATGTAATTATCTACAATTGTTTACTATGACATATGACACCATAACGGTTGTTATATATTTAATTTGTTACTGGTGATATATGCATGTTGTTAACATATTATATTATTATCATATGTGTTCTCACTCTGCAAGTTCTTTGTTAGTTTAGAAATTCACTATGGGTTGAAATGTTATATACCCGAAAGATTTTATAGATTAAGGGAAAATTGTTATGAGTTGAAATGATAAAACCAAATGATTTTCATTGAATTTGAATTTTGGGATTGCGGGTTGAAATGATATATACCCGTAAAATATTTGAATTACGGATCGAAATGATAAACATCCATATCACTTGACCATAGGATAGAAAATTATATACGGACACCGTTGGTCTATTTTTGAAAATGATTTCCAAGGTTTTGAAAGAAAATAAACGAGTTTTAATAAATATTGGTTTTAAATATAATATAAAGATATTTTGTTTTGTAAAATTTAGATTCTAAATTATATGTTTGGAAATTTTAAATTTATAAGTTAGTTTTGAAAATATAAAATTTAAGATTTTACTTATAATTTTATTATTTTTAAATATATAAAATAAGATTTAATATAAATATATTTAATAATAAGATTTTATTTAATAGAATTTAATTTAACTAATACATAATATGTTTTAAATATTTGTTTACAATTTATATTAATATTTTTAAAGTAGATTTGGTAATAAGTTAAGTAAATAAAGAATAGAAAGAGAAATTAAGTAAGAATTGATTTGTAATCTAATGGGTTAATAATTGAATTTGAATAAGAAATAATTTTTAATTTAATTTAAATAAGAGTCGGTTTGAAACTTAAAGATTTAAGATTTCAAAGATACGATTTTTACAACTTAATAGCTTGATTAAATTAAAGGCGATTAAGTGAATAGTTCAAAATTAAATATTTTTTTTTGAAGAAACGGGTGTGTAGCGCATTGCCGATCAACAAGCCTGATCGGTGGCTAATAAGAGTAACCATCTATAGAACCAAACCCAAAAAGGACTATTGTAGCAAGTTATATATACAACACTAGAAATAGAGTTGTAGTCAAAACAAATAAAGTAAGAGTCTAGCTAATCACGGTCTGGATGGAAGGCTTTAAGAATGTAGCAAAAGGAACCACCAAGTGGAGCAAAAGGAACTTCGAACTCTAGCAGTCAATCCGAGGTATCGTCTTGTTGGGAGGAAGGCGCCAGGTGAAGGGGCGCATATGCACCGATCTCCTGTCCAAAGAGCAAACAAGTATGATATTTTGTTACAAATACCAAGAGCACTGTTTTTAGGTTTATTGAAGACAAAAGCATTTCTTTCTTTCCAGATGCACCAACTGAAGATACCAATGAAAGAGTCAAGAGTTTCATTCGGGTTGTTGGATTGCCAATGATCAAAGAACGAGTGGGTTGTCGGAATGAAGCCAATAAGGTTGGCGTTGGTTGAGGCAAAGATGTAGTAAGAGAAATCACATTCAAAAAAAAGGTGAGCAATGGATTCATCATGCATGGAGCACAAGACACAACAAGGGTCAATCTGAGAGTTCCATCGTCTGAGCCTATCCTTAGTGTTGATACGGCCATGGATAAGACACTATTGGAAGAAAAGGATGCGGGGAGGTAGTCTGCATTTACAAAGTCTTGCAAAAGCAAATGACTTACCAGGATGATTGAGGTATGAATAGCAAGCAGCAACCGAAAAGGCTTTCCTTGGATTTAGAGCCCATGTATAGAGATCAAGGGAATAAGTGAGTTGAGTGGAGAGGAGTATGTTAGAGGCCGAGTTAAGGTCGGATAGTGTGTTAAGCTCAAAGAGAGAAGGAGAGCAGATGCTGGATAGGCCGCGTGGAAAGATCAGCAACCGATCTGAGTGGGTGAGAGATGTGGGGAAATAAATGAGTGAGAGAGTGCGCAAGGGGGCGTTGGTCCTGCCAGATATCAAGCCAGAAAAGGCAATGATGTCCATTACCAATAGATACATGGAATAGCGATTTGACTCGGGGAATGATTTTAGTAATGCCTTCCCAGAATGGAGACGTTGAAAGGCATGGAGTAGTATGGAGAACCAAATGAGGGTTGGAGAAGTAATGATGTTGCAGAATCCAAGCCTTCCAGATGAAGTGCCCAGGAGTGATAATATGCCATAGCCGAGCTTGGTTGAAGGAGCGAAGATTAACTAGTCCTAGTCCACCTTGGTCTACGTGTAGGCAGATTGACTTCCAATTAATTAAGCATTTACCTTTAGAGCCATTCCAAAGGAAAGCACGCCTACAAGAATCCATTTTATTAATAACCCATTTCGGTAGCATGTGAAATGACATCCAGTATATGGGAAGGGCAGATAGCACCGATTTGACGAGAATTAAGCTGCCAGCAGAAGAAAGGGAGTTTGCTTTCCAAGATGATAGGCGAGATTCGATCTTGGAGATAAGCGGGTACCAGTCTTGTCTGGCAAGTTTGGTGGGATGGAGAGGGATACCAAGATAGGTGATGGGGAAATGACCATGTTTACAGTTGAGCAGAGATGCAGTATAGGGGCCAAGCTGATAAGCACCACCGAGCACGATGACAGAACTTTTATGGAAGTTGATAGAGAGACCATAAATGAGTTTGAAACTATATAAGAGGACTTTGAGGCAGTGGAGGTGGTCTGGATTAGGGGAAATGAGTAATATGGTGTCATCGGCAAAGTGTAAGTTGGAGACCGATAGTTCAGAATTGGTAGGTTGATGCCTGCTAGGAGGTTATTGGATTTGGCGAGTTGAACCATGCGATTGAAGACATCTGAGATAAGGACAAACAGGAGTAGCGAGAGGGGATTGCCTTGTCTAAGACCTCTGGCAGATTTAATATGACCACCTATAGTACCGTTGATAGAGATTGCTGAAAAGCTTGTGTCAAGGATACATTTTATCCAATTGCACCAAGTATCTGAAAAGCCTCTATGTTTCATAAGCTCAATCAAGAAATACCAGTTGGCAGAATCGAAAGCTTTGAAGAAGTCTAATTTGAGGAGGACCCCTAGAGTGGAGGAATGGTGACAGAATGAGATAACCTCTTGGGTGGCAGCTACTCAATCGAGAACATTTAGGCCTAGAATAAACGTCGATTGTTCAATAACTACTAGAGAACCAATAACCTTTTGAAGATACTTAGCAAGGATTTTGGTGATAATTTTAAAGGTTGTGTTGAGAAGACTGATTGGGCGAAACGCAGGAAGGGTGGTGGAGCCCGGGGATTTGGGAATGAGGATGATGTTGGCATAGTTTAGCCTAGCGATCAGGGTTGGGTTAGATTGAAATTCCAAACACATATCAATATATCGGATTTGACTGTTTCCCAAAAGTGTTTGAAAAAAAGAGGTCCAAAGCCATCTGGGCCAGAGGATTTATCCTCTGTGATATTGTTCAGTGCTGCCTAGATTTCATCCTCGGTAAAGGGAGAATCGAGAGGGATAGGATCCGGGTTAGGATAGAGGAGGTTTCAGTCAATAATGGGAAGCCGAGGAGAGGTTTTGCCAAGGATATTGCGATAGTATTCTGTAAAGAGATTAAGGATATTAGATTGGTTGGTGTAGATGGAATTATTTTGGCTGATTTCCGTGATGAAAGACGATCTGCGTCGGCTATTGGCGATACGATGGAAATAAGCGGTGTCCTTGTCTGTCCTCAATCCATTTGGATTTTGACCGTTGCTTCCAGCCTATTTCTTCTTATTTGATAAGCCTTTCAAGATCTATTTCTAACTCTTTGAGGCGAGCAGCTTCTGAAACAGTTAAGGAACGGGATTCCTCTAGGATATTGAAGTGCAAGATTTTATCCTGGGTGTCCGCAATCTAGTTGCAGAGCGAGCCCCATATAGATTTGGCCCAAGGTCTAATGATCTTACGGAGTGAGCGAAGTTTGGAGACTACTTTGGTAGTGGAAGATCGATACTGAGATGGTTGAGACCAAGCGAATCTGACGAAGTCATCAAAAGAAGGTTCAAGGAGCCATAAGCATTCAAATCTGAATTGTTTATGTGCGGTTGGCGTGGATCCAGAGTCTCGGAGAAGAGGACAGTGGTCAGATAGGGTCGAGGCAAGGCCCGTGATAAGCGTTAATGGGTGAAGATCATCCCAGGCTGGATTGAATAGGAAGCGATATAACTTAGCTAGAGAAGGAATGGATCAGCGATTCGACCAGGTGAAGAGGCGGCTACTGATGGGTGGGTCAATGAGCGCGCAGGAGTTGATATAGGCCTTGAAAGCAACTGAGTCATTCAAATAGGAATATGAGTTCTATCAGAAGGGGATCTGGTTGTGTTGAAATCTCCTCCAATAATCTAAGGACCATTGAAAAGGGAGGCAGTTTCCAGACAGTTAGACCAAAGAGCTTCTCGCTCAATAGGGCTTTGAGGGCCATAGACGTTAGAGATGAGATATAATATGTCGGAATGAGTGTGGCGAAGGATTATATGTAAAGGTGCAGAGTGTTGGATGACATGACACATGTTCCAATTGGATTCGTTCCACATAGTGATTGTGCCACCACTTGAGCCTGTGGAACCAATATGAGCCGACCCCGATAGATAGGGCCCACCTAAAAGTCTAATTGGTGAAGGGGACAGATCTGTTAGTTTAGTTTCTTGCAGAAGAAGGATGTCAATTCTTTGGGGGTGCACCAGAAGATTGATTGCATGGCATTTAGAGGGGTCACCCAAACCCCTAACATTTCATGGACAATTTTCATTGGGATAAAAATATACGCTCAGATTCTAGTCTTTGCATGGCTATGTGGTGTTCGTTAGTTAAATTAATTCCCATGCAACGAATCATTTTTTATTTAATTTAGTGTTAGCTGATGAAAAGACGACCGGTTTAAGAAAACTACCGGAGCTCCCTGAAGCGGTCGCGCCGTGGTTAAGCCTGTTGCTCCGTCGAACAAGGGTAGGAGAGAGCAGGTACAGATGTGGCGGAGCTGAAGTGGAGACATAGGGCGGCTATGACATAGCTGGAGGAGGCGATTCATCTTGTGGTTGTGGAAGCTGTAAGTGAATACGGGTGGATAGATCGAGGTCAGCCAGGGGGTCCCAACGAGGTTCAGGATTTGGCATATTACCAACATTGGGTGGACTCATCACCTCTGGGAGTCATCTTGGATATTGGATATGTAACTGTGGGGCTGGGGGGAAGTTAGGCGAAGTCATGACGGCGTCGAAGTTTATGGCATCAAAAGGGGCTTTAGAGTCTGATTGATTAGAGGAAATTACGAGGGGTTCGTTGAAGCATTGCCAATCCCTTTCAAAGTCAGTGCCTAAGATGAAAGTCTCCGGGCGCCTATTAGGATGTTCGTGATTACAACGGACGACGGTGAGGAAATGGTATGAGTTGTTGAGGCGAGTAACAAACTGCATGGGGTGGTTATTCCTTCAAAGAACTGAATCCGGATGTATAGAAATCTGTGGTCAAAGTGCGCCCAGTCGCATTCGTCGAGCGATATAGTTCTGCCAATGGAGTTCAAGGCGGAACTTACCGCCTCAAAATTGTTGCGCAATAGTTTAGGAAATCCCTGCACCCGAGCCCATGATGGGGGTTCTAGGCTTGGAGCAGATGGCAGTATGAAATACGATCATGGTTCAATAAGGACCGATCCAGCACTATTAATTTTGTTGATCAACCTGAGCCTTAATGCTTGATCTCTGACAATGATCGAAGGGAAAAAGGCAAGAAACGGTTGTCTGACAGCAGCCATATCGGCCATTCTTGTATGTGGAGGTGGGCCGTAAGGGTGATTGAAAGAGTTTTCACGGTCCAAAAACCATCTATAATTGTGGCTGTGAAGTAGTTTGAGGGGTTATCCATGGGAAAGAAAGGAAGAGGGGAGAAGTCTGTGGGAGTATTTTAGGAAGAAAGTTGATCAGGGCGAGGAGTGCAATTGCGATTGATAATTGGCTTAGATGGTAGGGTTCGCTTAGGCTACGCAAATCGAAAATTATATTTGCCAATTGGATCAGCGGATGGGGCCCTATTAGACTACACATTAATTCGTTTGGCAGGAGGATAGAGAGTGGGGTCCCAACAGACTGAGCGATTTGGCGATTTGGTATGATACGCGCGGTTCTCGATGTGTTGCAATTAATTACTTTTTTCTTGGGACGCAACAGTTGCGAGTGGCCGAAAAAACCACAGAAAAAGCAAATCTTTGCTTCTCTGCACTTTTTGGCCACGTGATCGTTTCTAGCGCAACGGAAACACTACCGTTTTGACTTCAATTGTCAAATGGGTAGATTTGAAGATGGGAAGAAATTTGTAGCGCTTAATGATCGGAGGGTTAGGTAGCAGGGGAGGCAGAGATGGAGTGGCGGCTGCCTGGGCATACGTTTTTTTGGGGATTGACTTGGAGACCATAGGGACCAGGTGGGGTGTGTTTGATGAATCGCATAGTGCCATGATTGGAACAGAAGATGGCAGGGGGTTATGGGCAGAAGTCGACGAAGAAGGGACGGGTTGTTGATCGGTAGTGTAGCCAGGTTTAGCAGATGGATGGCCAAGAGGAGGGGCGAGTGGGGTGGAAGGAAGAGGAGGAACGGGAGGAACGGAAGCCATGATTGACCTTAAATTTAAATTTGTTACTAATAATTTTAAATAAAATTATAATTGAATATGAAATTTTGATTTAAATTTGTAATTTGAGATTTTATCGAGATATTATAAAAAGGGTGATTAAGTGAATAATTTCAAATTTAATATAATTTAAGTTAGATGTTTAA
Organism: Allium cepa; assembly: GCA_030765085.1. Classification (NCBI taxonomy): domain Eukaryota; kingdom Viridiplantae; phylum Streptophyta; class Magnoliopsida; order Asparagales; family Amaryllidaceae; genus Allium; species Allium cepa. The sequence continues at coordinate 553,979,348 of CM060931.1, read as the reverse complement.
TTTTGATTTAAATTTGTAACTTGAGATTTTATTTAAATGTAATTAAAAATGATTTAGCGAATAGTTTCAAATTTAAATAAAAATTCTAAGTTGAATTTGGAAATATAAATGAAATATATCAAATTGAGTTATTGTAAATTGTTTGAATATCTGGACTTTGAAATCTATTGAATTAAAGGGGTCTAAATTGTGGTTCAAAACTGAATTTGAAATCGATATAAGTTAAGTGGTATGAATGAGAATTTAAATTGATTTGTGAAATTGGAAGAAACAATTCTAATTTGAAACTATTTTAATATATTATTTTATATTTATAAACGAATTTAAATTATAATTATTTGAAAATATAAATTATTTTAATATATAAACTATTTTAAATTATAAGTATTTCAATATATAAACTATTTTCAATATCTAAACTGTTTAAGTTGGAACTGTTATGATTTAGATTTAATGGATTTAAATGTGAATGTTTTGATTTGATGGTTTAAACTATTTTGTGGCTATGATTTCGGAAGTGAATATGATTTTTGATATGAAGTACGAACTGTTTGAAATTAAAATGACCACGCTGTGAAATAAGCATTTGGTTGTTAAAGAGACCGACATCGAATATTGTCATACTCTCTGCCATTACCAAAAATCATTTTAACAATTGTGTATGTGATGGAGATTCCAGAACGAAGTAGAATGGATTGGTGGCGATTCTATATGTGGTATTAACGCAGCCCTGACTCCCGCGAGTCAGTTTGATGTTGCTAAAACAGGAATCACGTCGGGCCAAGTGAGGTCACCTCTCCTATTGGGCACATTTCTTCGATATCATTATATTACTTTGTGATTTGATTGGGTGCACCTTCGATTTTTGGAAATGTGTCTCGAGGTGGGCGGTAGTAGCTGCTATGCGTTACCACCAGTTAGGATCCGCAAAACGGTAGAATCCTACCCTGGGCTTTGCCTCGCATGCCTTGTCACATGCCTTATCGCGTCTTCTATGAGTTTGGTTTGTACCATATTGTCCTCTGATAGCCCTTAAGTTTACTGAGGAATTATGATGTTGTATAGAATATGGGAAAATATAAAATGTGTTAAGGGGGATATGGGTAATTCCTTAACGCTATTTTAATAGTTCACTTTACTATGGACATTATCTGTGTAGCGTATTGTACTATGTATGTAGATAGTTTAATGGATCCTTAGAGGATGAGAATCCTGAACATCCTTAAGTTATTTTGTATTTCATTTGACATTTCACTTGAGTTGAATCTACTAGTATAAGAATGTTAATCCTGACTCGAGTGTTTTGTATTTTGCTTTATGCTTGGGTCAGATCGAGTGTCACATCATTTGACTCACCTTTGGAGTTTGAAGCTTTGCTTGAAGATATGTCTTTGCCTGTTCAGCTTTCCAGTACTTCATTTTGTTTCAATAGTTTTGTTCAGACCTATCATTGGCATTTGTATTGGTAACATCTATATATTCGAGATATCTGTTGTATCTTACTTTAAACTCTATTATTATATAGTAGCTTCATGAACTACTATTTCTCTATTTCGCTGCTTATTGTTATATTACTCCGTGTCTGTGATTCTGTGATTGATTTATTTACTATATATGCTAATTTTTGTCAAATATAAAATTAATAATCTGTTGTTTTAAGCAATTCAAGTCTGATATGTGTGGATGATTGTCAGTTTGAATGGCACAAAATAGCCGGTCGTTACAGGTCACTTTTATTTGGGTGCCTTTGGGCATGTATTTTGGTATGGGCTAATCGAGTTTGTCGAAAGCGACGCGAAGGCACGAACGACATTGAATTTTTTTTGCTCCGTATCACTTCATCTTCATGCACGCTACAGATGGGTTCACTTCAGCTATGCATGTTTGGGCAAAAGGAAGAAGCAATTAAGTAGGATTAGTTTGAATAATATTGTAACTAGTAATTATTAGTTATAATTTCAAAATCTAAAAACATATAAATTAAATATCGTTTAATACGAGGTCAGAGTCGAACGCCGTCATTTGCATTGGACTCATGCCATTGAGATATTTTCAATAGATTTAGTTTGGGGGAATTCTGAGCTAGTGGAATTTTTGGCTAAAATCAAACGTCCGTTCGGTTTTAGACCAAACCGGAACGCTTCTGCGAAAAACCGAAATCAATGTGTGTTTAACTCACATTCAATTTTACTATATCATATGATGCTATAAACTCTTATTGATTGCTTAGATGTTAGTAAATTATTTGATTGATTGTTTGGTCGAATTTCCGATTGGAAAATAGATGACATATTAACTTGGTTCTTATGAACCCATATGATTATATATATTATCTGTAACCATTGTTTTGCAGGGAAAATTTTATAGAGAGGCCCTGAAGGGTTTCCCATGGATAATTATTATTTACAACATTATGCTGTTATATCTATGTTTAATTGAAATAAATCTGGATATTCCATTTAAATTGTTTAAATGTCATTATTGCGATTTTCCCTCTACCGTCGTTTATTGGCTTTCATCCCCAAAACCCATCGTATGTTTTTTGAACTTGAGTCTCTGTTTTCACTAAAAAGAATTTTAAAATTTATTAATCATTTTTATTAATGATAATTTAAAGTAAATATCATTTTAACTAATGATTTTGAAATTAATTAACAATTTAATTAATGATGTTTAATTTATTTTTATCTTTTGATTTAAATGAGATTGGAATTAATTAATCATTTTAACAAATGATTATTTAAGTTTAATTAATTATTTTAATTAACGATATTTGAAATTAATAATCATTTTAATTAAAGATATACAAAGTAATTAATCATTTTAATTAATGATATTTGATTTTAGTTAATAATCCTCATTTTTGATATTTGAATGTAATTAATCATTTTAATTAATGACGTTTGATTTATTAATCTATTTGATAAATGAGATTTGAATTTAATTAAGTCATTTTAATTAATGATTTTGAACTTTAATTAATCATTTAATTAGTGATTATTTTAATTGTAACTAGTTGTTTTACTTAATGATTTTTGAAGTTTAGTTAATCATTTTAATTAATAATGGTTTATAGATAATCAATCATTTTAACAAATGATGTTTCAATTTATCATTTTAGCTAATGATGTTTGAACTTAATTAATTAGATTAATTAACGATTATTGGAACTTAATTAATTATCTTAATTAATGACATTTTTAATCATTTTAATTAATGATGGTTAAGATTAATCTTTCATTCCAATTAAAGATTCTTGGTTTAATAAATATTTTTAATTAATGATATTTAAAGTTAATTAATTGATTTTATAAAAGTGATCAAAGTAGATTAACTAATAGATTTTGAAGTTAATTTACTGAAGATACAAAAGTATTTGAAAATAATTAACTATTTTATCAAAGATAACTGATTTGTTTATTTAAAAGGGATTATAAATGTGATTAATTTTTTCGAAATAATTAATATTGTTATTATTTATAAAAGTATTTAAATCATTTTATTTTCTTTAAGGTAATAAATGTTTTAAATTTTGCAAATGATGGTTTTAAATGAGAAAATCCTTCAAAAAGGAATTATTTATAAATAAAGCTAAGTGTAAATTGTTTTGGTTTATAGTAAACAATATTTTAATGACATTTGTTTTTGACCCTTGTTCTAATACTGTGGTATTATAAATTTTGTCTTATAAAAGAACATTTTAAAGTAGTCTTCCCGAATTTTTTTTATACCAATATTGTAATATGGAAATCAAGCACAAGTTCGGTTTTTTTAAAGAGTAAAGTGCGATTTCGGTTATGGAAAAGTAATTCCGTAAAAGATATCGATTATATGGAAAGGATCTAGTCAAACTTTTAATTCTAAAAGTTGAGGCTTGGACTTGTTTCTATCTCAAAAGTTAAAAATATTGTCAAGGCGATGTATCGAGGTTAACCTATCCCAACTTTCCTGGCTTCATTTTCAATCGAGGGATGGCACTTGTTTGGAATTAACGAGTAGTGGTAAAACTATGAAATTAATTTCCATATACGATCATTTAAATTTTTTAATTATCCTTGATTGTTGTTTTATTAATTATCAGATTCAGCTTTCTTCATGGTGTATCTTCACCTTAAAAACGATTTACTCCTCTTTGAACTTTGTTATACTTTGCTAGAAATGACTAAATCCAAAGTGTGAAGAGGGCCAAGCTATGTGGGGTTGCTCCCATTATGGTATTTTAACATCTTATCTAGATTGGATTCGGTTGTGCACTTAGATGTGAAAATATTCGTATTCTCGGTAAGATTTGGTAGGGTCCAGCTTGGAGGGTCTCAAGAAGTGTCACAGAGTATATGAGCTTCTCAGATGTATATTATTAGAGGTATACTTCAAAGAGGGTGCAGATTTCTAGTCATTTGTTGGAAATTTTCCTTTCCTTATTTTATTCGAACCTTCGAATCTGTTTACCTTTAAATTGCAACGAGAAGAGTCAACCACTCTTCACGGTGTTTTAGTATTGATTTTGTCCATTCTATCAAGTTTGGACTGTTACTTTATTTTGTCCATTCATCAAGTTTAAACGGATACTTTATTTTTTTTCATTCTATCAAGTATGGACTGTTACCTTGTTTATCCATTCTGTCCAGTTTGATTTTGCTCAGATTATTTTCGTTCTTTTAAGATTGGGTTTTAATACTTATTAATGCTCATCCATGTGTGTATTTGTTTCTTACTGTTTATCTCGACTCTTGCCTATATGAATTTTATTCTTATGAGGTAAAAATCCATTCCGCGTTAGCGGCGTGGTCTAACAGAACTTTAATATATTCTCCATTATTTAAGTTATTTCACGCTGGTTTTTCCAAACCGACCTAGGTATTATTTTGTTTAATGCTTGGCTCAGACCGTGTATTTTTCCAGGTTGTCCTTGGTGTTATGGAGATCTCAGAGAAGCTCTAAAGGTTCACCTATCATGCTATTTTATTTTCCACTGTATTATATGATATCCATATCAGCAGTTGTAAGGCCAGGATTCCATAACTATCTGGCTGATAAGGTTTTGTTTTTAACTCCGATATACTTTGTATTTTTGGAGTGATATTTTTACCGTCCTTATTATATTATATGTTATCGATTCCACCATGAGATTCTAATTGCCTTCGTTTTCTGTTCTTTTCTTTTTATTTACCCTAACAGTCTGGTCTTTTGTCAATTGGATGTTCGACATTTGAACGCAGTGGTAGTGTTCGGTGTTAATTTACGATGGTCAAAAGGCAGGTCCTTATAGCATGGTATCTGAGTGCGAGGTTAAGCAAGAACCTTGGCTTTGATAGGGTCTAGCTCATTAGAGATAGGGTAAGCGACACCCTTGAATGAGTTTGGCAGTATTATATATTTGAAAGCGTATTTGTTAATGTTATAAAAACATATTATGTTAATAAGTCTGTTGACTTTTTAGAATTTTGATCGAGATTTGGGACACCATAGTATCGATAGGGATTTATGAACACTCGAAAAGCCAAGGGACATGGTATTGATTTTTGAAAATTTGGCAAATGAAATACTTTGTTTAGGATTATATTTTATATATATAAAGGAATAATTTTCAAAATTTTATATAGGTATAGAGAGTGTTTGTTTGAATGTGATAATATTTATTTATTATATCACTATTGTTGTACCATTCATGCTCATTTAAATTAGGAGCGTTGCTTGCTGTTAGTTGATTATTGATTATTTATGTTTGGCTTATTTATAAGCATTTGCTGTTTGAGATTATAAACGAACCCTTATGAATTAATTTTCACAGTTGACTATAAGATGTTCGAAGAATATGCTTAGTTAAATCTTACCTTTTAATAATTGTGAGTTAAAAATAAAATTCTAACAATTTTTTTTATATAATCTAAATGGTAGGATAAGAGACCTTTAGGGAATATATATTTGAGAAAATTCTATTGTAATAAAGAAGGATTATTATAATAAGACATGATTTTTATAAAAAGGAAATTTTACATAAATTTAGTATGTAAATGTTTAAAAAGGATTTTTTGAATCTAAATCCTGAAAATTTTGAAAATAATTTCAAAAGAATTTTGTGAAATAGAATAGTAGTATTTTTGGAAGTAATTGAAAGCAAAATATTTTGGGAAGTAAAATTTTAAATGGAATTCATTTTCTCTAGGATAATTAGGAGGAAATTATTTCAATTAGTTTTGTGGTAATCAAAATAATCTTCTAAGCGACAATAAGATGTTCGCTTAGACGAACATGGCGAGGTACTTAGTAAATTACTCTCTTTATCATTGTGCGATCGAAATGAGTTCAAATCCCAATGAAGCCAAAGTAATTTTTGGTAAATAAACCGTTTGAATTTATTATACATAAATATATATGCAGTATGCTTTCAAAGATGAGTTCTGAAATTAGAAATCGAGTACTTAATTTTTAACTCCCCTAAAAAGGAATTGATTCCAAAATAAAAAAGTATTTCTGATAAGTGGTTGTTTTAATAAATGAGATTTTACCCTTAGATAAGATATGGGATAACTTAACGCAGGTTTTAAATGAGTTAAATTAGATGGGAAAGTTTTGATAAACAATGTTTTATTAAAACCATATATTTGTTTAAAATAGCTAAGCAGTTTAAACTATTTATTGATTGGGTTAACCCATTAATATCTTTCATTTTAACATTCTAAATCAAAGAAGTCTAGAAGTAGACTCAGTTTTAAAAGACTCAAATTTTGATTAAATCTTCACCTAAATCGTGGAAAGTAAAATAAATTTTGTATGTACTCTTAGGATATAGAAGAGTATTATACAAGTAAATAAAGTGGAATAAGTTATTATTCGATGTTTTATAAAGAAATGACTTTATAAAATATTTTTAAAAATTATGTCAAATTTGTGAAATAACTCATAAATAATTTTAGTATTGAATAAAATGCTAAATGCGAATTTAAGTGATTCGGAAAATTTTGTATAATTAAGAAACCAATAATTTTAGAGTATAACTTTCAATTTTGTTTGATAAGTTTGGATAGTCTTCTAAGCAATAACCAAAGGATAATGTGCAAAACGATACGCTTATATAACTATCTATATTTCTGGACAATCGAGAAAGTTTTGAATTTTTTTTAAGATTTGTTTGTTAATCATTTGACATTTTGAACTATTTTAACTTATAAGTTTTCCTTTATGGAATTTGCTCGATTGACTGGTAATATTAGTTTATTCCTTTATGGAATTTGATTTATTTGATTGAATTTGATTAACTGATTTTGTGATTTTACATACCATAGTTTACAAGTTAAAATTTATAAACCAAGGTTTTGAGTTGTTGTAACTAGACCTAAATCCCGACGATTTTGAAGATTTTGGGAAAGAAATAATATTTATTTACTCTAGTTGATGTTTTTGGAGGAACCGAAATACCACTGGATGCTCCATGTTATTTTGATTCTAGAGTTTCACCATACTTTATTAGAAGGAATTCCCTCCTTGTCATTTCGATTTTTGATTTTTGATTTCTTCTGTTTAAGGGATTTGGAAATAATTTTTTCAATTAAAAAACCCAAGCATTTAGATCTAAATTTATCAACTGAAATTAGTGGATGCATAACATCTACTATAGAATATTCTCTATGTTTTGTTGCATATGATTGAGATATGGTTGTTGGTTGCAAGTAGAGTTACACCATATTGTTTTTTTCAGCCTGATTTTCTTTAGACTTCAAAAGTACAAATATGCAAGAGACTACTATTTTGATTCTTATGCACCTGCATATGCATAGAGATAACAAAATAACTGCCAAAATATGTAATAAACACAGAAAGGTATGTAATAGAGTTAGAAATTTAAACCGGATGATGATTTTATGCCCCGATTATGGATAGCCACTTGGCTTTTGTTTTCTTTGGTTGGTTTAGATCTCATAGAGGCAATTTGTAGTTGTTCCGATCGAGCCGCACAAAGGAGACACTGCTGAAATTTTTCGTAAGTTTTGAAATTTAATTAATTAGTTTGATAACCCATTTTAATTAATAGTTTTCAAATTAAAGGTTTGAAAACATTTTCTTCCTTAGGAATTCCGGGGACGAAATTCATTTAAGGGGGGAGGGAAAGTGGAGAACGTAACAGCCCAAAGTTTGGTCATTTGATTTTAATTTTTAATTAATTTTAATTATTTAAATATTTGGATTTTAATAACTTACAATTGAAATATTGTAATCATTTAAATATTTGAATTGTGAAATAAATATTAATTAAATGGATTTAATAATTTTATTTAACTCCTTTTGATTAATAAATAATGTTGATTATGTAGATTTATTTACAAAAATTAATAGATCGGATAAATATCGATAATTGGAACGAAAATATAAAATGATATTTAAATTGGTAAGATTAACTTTCTTGGGCATTGTCTCGGATTTTAATGAAACCAGTGCCACTAGATCCAGAATAATAAAATATTGTACGCCGTCAAGTTTCGTAACGACTGGACGTATCGTTTAGGCATGCGAGATCGAAACGCGTAGAAATTAATTTCTGAAATTTATATTATAAAAGGGTTTGAAAAGCTATCATATGTATATAATCGAATTAAGTCTCGAGACTAGTTTCATTGTGTTTGGAATATGGGTATAACGTATAAAACGCCAAGCGGCACGCCTCGTTAGGGTTTCAAGATTTTTAAGTGCGTCGAGCTGGATATTTTTTAATATATATATATATATTCACCATAATTTAGGCCATACCCTTAACGTTGAGACCATATTATCCACGTTCTCATTTACATACCCCTTCACTCTACTTAAACTTGCTTGGAAATAAGAAAATGAAGTTTTTCAAAACTTTAAAAATCAAAATCAAAGTAATTACTCAACCTAAAATCATTATTCCTGATTCGTTAACTTCGTATGCTTGAGAACTACATCTCCATATGCTCAAAATCTCATTCGTCCTCGTTTGGGGTAGTGGAGATAGGGATTGATTTAGTTAGAGTTTTAGGCATCGTTGGGTGAATTAATGTGTGGATTCAGATTTGTCAAAGGTTTGTGCATCATTGGCAGCGGTTTTGGTGTGTGTGGTTTGTGTATGGGGGTCGCGACAGTAGCAGCGATGATGGTTGATTTGAAGCAGGTCATTTTTGGGTGCCTTTGGGCGTTGATATTTGTACGAGCTAGTCGAGTTTGTCGAGAGCGATGTGATGGCATGAACGACGTTGAATTTCATCGTGTTTGGCTGCATATCACTTCATCTTCGTGCACGCCATGAATGGGTTCACTTCGACCATGCACGTTTGGGCAAGAGGAAGGAGCGGTTAAGTGGGATTAGTTTGAATAATATTGTAATTAGTAATTATTAATTATAAATTAAAAATATGAAAACTTATAAATCGAATATCTTTTATGTACGAGGTCGCATTCGAACGCCATCTTTTCCATTGGACTCGTGTCTTCGAGATCTTTCTTGAATTTGGTTTAGAGGAATTTGAAGCTAGTGGAGTTTTTGGCTAAAATCAAACGTCCGTTCGATTTTTGTCCAAGCCAGAATGCTTCGACGAAAAACAGAAATCAATGTGAGTTTAACTCACATTCAATTTTATTATATCGTACCTATGATGCTATTAACTATTGTTGATTGCTTGGATGTTACTAAATTGTTTGATTGACTGTTTGATCGAATTTCCGATTGGAAAATGGTTGACTTATTAACTTGATTGTCATGAACCCATATGATTATATACATTATCTATTGATTTGCAGGGAAAAATTTATAGAGAGGCCCTAAGGGGTTTCTCGCCAATAATTATTATTTACATCATTATGTTGTTATATTAATGTTTAATTGAAATAAATCTGGATATTCCATTTAAATTGTTTAAATGTCGCTATAGCGGTTTTCGCTATACCGTCGTTTATTGACTTTCGTCCCCAAAACTCCATCGTATGTTTTTTTGAACTTCAGCTTGCGTTTTCACTAAACGAAATCTTAAAATTCATTAATCATTTTTTAGTAACGATAATTCAAAGTAACTATCATTTTAACTAATGATTTGAAATTAATAAATCAATTTAATTAATAATGTTTAAAATTGGTTTATCTTTTGATTTAAATTAGATTGGATTTAATAATCATTTTAACAAATGATTATTTGAGTTTAATTAATTATTTTAATTAATGATATTTAAAATTAATAATAATTTTAATTGATTATATTTAAAAGTAATTAATCGTTTTAATTAATGATATTTGATTTTAATTAATCATCCTCATTTTTGATATTTGAATGTAATAATCATTTTAATTGATGATGTTTGAAATTTATTGATCTATTTGATAAATGAGATTTGAATTTAATTAAGTCATTTTAATTAATGCTTTTAAATTTAATTAATCATTTTAATTAATTATTATTTTTAAATGTAATTAATTGTTTTAGCTAATGATTTCTAGAGTTTAGTTAATCATTTTAATTAATAATGGTTTATAGTTAATCAATCATTTTAACAAATGGTGTTTTAATTTATCATTTTAGCTAATGATGTTTGAACTTAATTAATCCGATTAACGATTATTGGAATTTAATTAATTTTCTTTAACTAATGGCATTTAAAAATTATTTTATTATTTTATTTATTGATGGTTGAGATTAAACTTTTATTCTAATTAAAGATTCTTTTGATTTGATAAATCTTTTTAATTAATGATATTTAAAGTTAAGCAATTGATTTATAAAGTTGATTAAAGTAGATTAACTAATACATTTAAAGTTAATTTACTAAAGATATAAAAGTATTTGAAAATATTAACTATTTTATCAAAGATAACAGATTTGTTTATTTAAAAAGGATTTAAATGTGATTAATTATCTTTCGGGACAATTAATATTGTTTTAAATTTGTAAAGGTATTTAAATCATTTTATTTTATTTGAGGTGATAAAAGTTGTTTTAAAATTACAAATGATGGTTTTAAATGAGAAAATCCTTTGAAAAGGAATTACTTATAAATAAAGCTAAGTGTAAATTACTTTGGATTTATACTAAACAACGTTTTAATGACATTTATTTTTGATCCTTATTCTAATATACTTAGTATTATAAATTTTGTCTTATAGAAGAATATTTTAAAAGAGTATTTCCAAAGTGTTTTTACCAATATTGTAATACGAAAATCAAGGACAAGTTCATTTTTTTAAAGAGTAAAGTTCGATTTCGTTTATGGAAAAGTGGTTCCGTAAACGGTATCACTTATATGGAAAGGATTTAGTCATACTTCTAAGGCTAAACGTTTAGGCTTGGACTCGTTTCTATCTCGAAGATTAAAAATATTATCAAGGCGATGCCTAGAGTAACCTTATCTCAACTTGTTTGGCTTCATTTTCAATTGAGAGATAACTCTTGTTTGGAATGATGAGTAGTGGTACAAATATGAAATTTAATTTCCATATACGATCATTTTAATTATCCCCGATAGTTGATTTATTAATTATCGGATTCATCTTTCTTCATGGTGTATCGTCGCCTTAAAAATGATTTGCTACTCTTTAAGCTTTGTTATCCTTTATCGAAAATGACTAAATCCAAAGCGCGAAAGGGGGCCAAGCTAAACGGGGTTGCTCCAATTAGGGTATTTTCACATCTTATTTAGATTGAAATCGGTTGTGCACTTAGATGTGAAAATATTTGAATTCTCGGTAAGGTTTGGCCGGGTTCGGCTTGGAGGGTCTCGAGAAGTGTCACGGAGTATATGAGCTTGTATACTTCAAGAGGGGTGCACCTTCCTGGTCATTTGTTGGAAATATTCCTTTCCTTATTTGATTCAAACCTTTGAACTTGCTTACTTTTAAATTTCAGGAAGAAGAGTCAACCACTCTTGGCGGTGTTAAGTATTGGTTTTGTCCATTCTATCAAGTTTGGACTGTTACTTTATTTTGTCCATTATATCAAGTTTGGACTGTTGCCTTGTTTATTCATTCTGTCGAGTTTGGATTTTGCTCGGATTATTTTGGTTCTTTCAAGATTGGTTTTTAATATTATTTAACGCTCATCGATGTTTGGGTTTGTTTCCCGTTGTTTATCTCTACTCTTGCCTAATGGATGTTATTCTTATGAGGAAAAAACTCGTTCCACATTAGCGATGTGGTCTCACATCACTTTAATATATTTCCCATTATTTGTGTTATCTCAAACTGGTATTTCCAGACCGACCCAGGTGTTATTTTATTATAATGCTCGGGTACGATCGAGTATTTTCCAAGGCCATCCTTGGCATTACATAGATCTTAGAGAGGAGCTGGAGGTTCACCTATCTTAGTGTTTTTATTTTCTACTGTATTATAAAAATATCCATATCAGCAGTTGTAAAGTCAGGATTTTATAATTGTCCCGCGGATAAGGTTTGTTTAGACTTTGATATACTCTGTACTTTCGGAGTGACAGTTTTACTGTCCTAATTATATTATATATTGTCGATTCCACTGTGAGATTTTGGTTTCCTCTGTTCTCTGTTCTTTCCTTTTTATTTACCCTAACAATCTATCCTTCTGTCGACTGGATGTTCAACACTTAAACGCATTGGTAGTGTTCGGTATTGATTTTCGATGGTCAAAAAGACGAGTCATTATATATAGGCTTAAATATATACATGTAATCAATTGATAAATCATGCCTAAATATTCCATAAATGATTAACATTGTTTTAGTACTGCATATATTTGAATCCGAAAAGTAAGGGAAAAAGTAGTCCCTAAATTAACTAAATTGTGTAGTAATTCTAGGTTTATTGATTAAATGATATACACATGTAAACATGAATTTGACATTATTATAAATTAGATTGGGGTTTAAGTAGTATTTTAATACTTTAGAATGAATATTGGTTACTAATAACAGTACTAGGCACCCCGTGCAGTCTCACAATTACCTTCACATACATTTACGCTCATTTCGACCCAGTCCTCTTAGCCTTCAGTGGATTGAAACGGGCGCACTTAGTTAGTTTGTCAACTGCAACTCATATGTCTTTATTCCTTGCCCTTGTTCTGGACAACTCATTTACGAAGTCCATGGATTTGAATCCCATTTCCATACTAGAATCTCTAAAGGCTACAGAAGCCCACTTGACTTTTGATGTTCTGCCTTCACCTGTTGGCATGCAAGACATCTTCTCACATACTCTCCCACTTCTTTCTTCATTCTTTCCCAGAAGAAACTCATCTTCATATCTCGATACGTATTTGTACCTCCATGGTGTATGGTAAGCTTTGAACGATGACATTTGTCCAATACTTCCTTTCGCAGTTCATTTGTACTTAGAACAAACAACCTACCATTCTTCTGTGGTTTGCCTACTTTATCAACATCAAATCCCTTTGGCACTAATGCTCTGACTCCTGAGTCCAAATTATTTACTATTTCTATGCAGAACCTGTCTGTCATCTGCAGTTCGGCTATTCTTTCTACCAGCACATGCCCGATTTCTAAGCATGACAGCATTCCAGATGCACTGCTCGAACATGCGCTAGACCGAAACTGCATATCACAAGCAGACAATGATTCTAAAACGGTCAGTTCCTCTATAATTGCCAAAACACAACTTTTCTATTTTCGGTTTAAGGCAATAGCTACTTTGTTGCCTTTTCCTGGGGTGTACTATCCCAAAATCATATGATGCAAGAAACTCCAACAACCTCTACTGCCTCATGTTCAGCTCCTTCTGAGAGAACGAATATCTCAAGGACTTGTGGTCCATATACAACTCAGACCTCTTCCTAAAGAGATAATGTCTCTCAATCTTCAACTCAAAGATAACTGCAACCAACTCCAAATCATGCGTTGGATACCGAACTTCATGGGATCGCAACTGCCTAGATGCATAAGCAATTACCCTACCCTTCTTCATCAATACCCTTTTGCCAATTGCTTTTTCAACTCCTCCATCTCCTTTGGAGGCATTCTACATGGGGGTCGACTAAATGGTTCAGTCCCTAGTAGTAAATCTATTCGAAACTCCACCGTTCTCGAGGGTGGTAACCCCAAAACCGGTTCAAACACATCTCGGAACTCCTTCACTACGCATACTGCTTCAAGATCTTTTTCTTTCGAAGTTAAAGTGAATAAAATGCCTCCACGCTCCTTCCTACATTCCTCCAAGACCACATACACTCTATCTCCGTGGTGTGGATGACTTAGAGTAATTATCCTTTTGGTGCAGTGCACCCTTGCACTATACTTCTCCAACCAATCCATCGCTAAAATAACTTCGAAGCCTAAAAAGTCAAACATGTAGAGTTCACAAGAAAATTTACACTCACTTAACACAATATATAGGTCAGTTGTAACGACCCTAATTTTCAGTAACATCATTTAGGATATTTAATTAGTTAAATAGAATAAAACAATGTAAGATGATTAATGGATTGAGATTTGATTATAATCAGGGATAGCTGTGCCATGTTAATATACAAATCAAAATGAGATAGCATGAATAAAATGTGTTAGGAAATAACTGAGGGGTAAAATAGAAAAATAGGCATTTTAATACCCTAAACCCCTAGCTGTGAATCCTCACTTCATTTTATTTACAAAAATTAAAATTAAGGTGAGGTCGGCCACCATTTTCAAGAGAAAGAAAAAGAAAGATAAAAGGAAAGCTTAATCAACATCAAATTCAATTCAAATCTCACATCTTTAATCACAAAGCTAAGATGAATAATTACTACATCCCACTTTTCTTATGATTTTTCAGTTTTAAGGATAATCCGAAGTGTTTTTGCATGATAATGCCATGTTTTGATTGATTAAAAGTTTATATGTGCTTGATGATTTATGCATATTCATATAGATTTTTATGATATATCTTAATATGAAAACCCTATTAAATGGCATCCAAATGCCTTACAAATTTAAATACAGATCAGAAATGATATTTAGTAACGTGTTTCAATTTTCGTAATTTTCTGAATTAATGTGGATTTTATATTAATGTTCTAGTAAAGAAAATGGTTATTTGGGTTTTAAATTATTTACGGCTAAATAATTAAATATTTGGATCTGAAATTAATATATGTTAGAATACATATTAAATTATATCTCCTAGAATATTCCTAAATGTTTAGATGAATATATAAAATTATTTAAGGTATGAGACTTAAATGTTTTATATATTTATTTAATGAGAAGGGGTATTTTGTATATTAAAATTATTGTTTATTTCTAAAATATTGACAACACTATTGAAAAAGATATTTAGCAACCAATGAAAAATTTGACAAACATGGCAGGTTAGTTAAAAGTATTTCTCTTTTAAGTTAAAAACAAATTTTACATGTTTTAAGCATGCTCCACCACTTTTGGCACCGAGGGTTCCGACTAGAACGCTTCGCCACCATGCTTCCGAAACCAATGCACATGGTATCAAGTTACTTGGTACGTAGCATATTGGATAAAGGCGGAAGGTACATGTCGAAACACAAGGTTCCGATGGGGTTGAAGCATGCCATGGTTTTAAAAGAAGTAGTGCCTGCTTTGCTTTCGAAGGGATAACTTTCGACTTGGTGGGCTTTCGACCGAGCCAAATGTTTTTAAAGAAAAGGTTTCAAATGGGTTGCACTCTTTTGTTTTAAGTAATGATTTCGAAAGGGTCGAAACCCCTAGCTGCTGCCAACTACCTTTCGAAGTCAATGCTTTCGAAAGGTATACTTAGCTTTTAAAATTAATCATTTTTCCAATGCTTTCGGAAGGGTGGTTTCGACACCATCACTTCTTACTTAGGAATAGGTTTCAAAAGGATGGATTTCGACTTAAATGTTTTAAATGACCATTTTCTTTATTGAAGGTAGAACCCAATGGTTTCGGAAGAGATGGTTTAAAAGGTTTCAAAAGTTTTTTTCCACATATTTAAATTGAACCCAAGTGTTTTCGAAATGTTTGTGTTTATAAAAGTTTGATGCTTTCGAAAGGTTTTAAAGAAATGTTTCGAAGGGGTGGTTCCCCGATAGATGCAAATGAGTCGAAAGGTAAGGTTTTTCTGATTGTTTCGAAATGGTTGCAAGGAAATTTTTTTCCAAGGGTGTCTAAAGGCAAAGTTTAAAGGTTTTAAAAGAAACGTCTAAGGTTTCTAAAGCTTTCGAAAGGAAGGTTTTCAATGGTTTCGAAAGGATTTGATAATAGTTTCAAAAGGACGATTTTAGCCTTTTGGTCTGGGTTAAATAAAGGGATTTACTTGGTTTCGAAAGGTGTACTTTCAATAGATTCGGAAGCGGCATTTTCAAGTGTTTAAATGTTTTCATCAACAATGGTTGAGTAAAGTGTGTGTATACGTAACATGGCATAGTAAAGCATAGAGTATATGTATTTTTCTTGCGTGAGTTTGGTTTAAAGGTTTTAAATCATTTTGAAAAAAGGTTTTCAAGGAAAATTATGGAAAGGGATCCCTAAGTAAAATGACTCAGATATTAGAATATCAGATGAGACTAGTATAGGGTCATGCCCTATACATTAGCTATTAGCTCCGATTAATTTTTGTTCGAAATTCCAGTATGTAGGGCTTTGTCGCAGGTAAGATTAAAATTATGAATACACACAGAAAAGAATATATATTGCATACAGATAGGTTATTGGTGAGCTTGCAAAACCATTAGGATCAAGTGACCCTGTGAGATGTTAAGTTAGGGACAGACCGTCCAAAAGAGAAGTATTTAACGGATAGTTAAAGACAGCCCGTCTAGAAGAGGAGTATCTAACAGAAGTTGGATTATTTGTTTATACTGTTTGGTAGGCCCAAGTCAGCCAAAGGTTAATAGTTAACTAAACAAAAACTAAAATGTTCAAACAGATTGTTCATTTATTATCTAATATGTATATTTGCATAATGATGCTTTACAGTTTTAACCAGTTTTGGTTGTAGGAAAAAGGTTTGTAAAAGAAAGATACATTTTAAATGGAAGATATATTTTACAAGGATGTTAGTGAGAGGAAACCCGTTTCGCTAAGCGGCGTGGTCTCACTTAATATCAAATAACCGAGGTGTATAATATTATTCACACCAGGCTTTATGTATGACAAAGTTTATATTTTCCCTTTAAACTTTTAGATGCTCAAAATTGATTTGAGTAGGCCGAGGGTTTTTGAGGTATATAGGTTCTTAGTAGGATGACGAATAAAGCTACCGGAGGCGAGCAGGAGGCTTGATGGATAGCTATTTAGGAGTTGCGGTTCTTGTTTTTGTTATTTATCTCCACTGTGTGTATTAAGTCGATTATGACTATGTTACTCTGATCATACAAAGGGGCATTTTTATACGTCGTTCTAGGCGTATTTTGTAATAAGTATATTTGATCGTTGCTTGGAAAATGTTTTGGGATTGTGTAATTTAAATATGGAATATGTGTTTTGAAATGTAATGGAAAATGCTATTTTGAAATCTATGATTTGTTTCATATTAAAGTGCTTCTGATACTATAGATGCCATTAAAATAGCCGTATTTATTCGCCGGAAGTTAATACTATAGATGACCGCAGCATCTACAACGCTTAGCTTTGAGCCTCTAGATAGGGGATGTTACAACTTGGTATCAGAACATAGGTTTATGAAAAACTTTAACTAAAATGGTTTTTGAAAAACATAATCCATAGGAATTAGAGTAAGATCAGGGTATGGGATAATGCTATGGTAACGTACTTGTATTTGCTACATATAAGTATACATTTTATCTCTAGTCTCCTATCTTTATTTGGTTGTTCTTCCATTTCTCATGAGGTTTGAATACAGATATGGATTCAAGAAGAGTGAATCTTGGAGGAAGCACCACCATAAATTGAAATGCTAGACCGAATATTAGAAGGAACCAAGGTCAGGCACACATTGAAAATGTTGGTGCAGAGTCCCACAAGTGGATATATAAGCCATGTATTAGTTTTTCGTGAATACGATGCAAGCTGGAAACACAGCTGAACTTATTGGAGGGAATGCTGCTAGAGGAGTTCAGGAAGCTTTGATAATCAACTATTATGCTAACTTGAGCATAGATTATGCTAGGCTTGGAGGGAAGCCGTTTATTGAAACTGAGGATGCCATCGAGGTGGAAAACTGGCTGCTACACTGTGAAAGAATTTTTGCTGATTTAGGGATCAATGACAGGCAGAAAAAAAGACTTGCTTCGGGACAGCTTCAGGAAGCTGCTTTGTTTTGGTGGAATACTGCGACAGCTGGTGTGGATGAGGAGACAATGGCGTGGGCAGTGTTAGGTTCATGTCAGTAATGGCGCAGTCTGTTTTGATTTGAAAGTTCGCTGAAATAGAGTAAGGGGAGATGTCTGTTCTAGAGTATGCTAATAGGTTTGAAGAGTTAACCAGATATGGTTATGCCACTGTTGACATGGTGATGAAAAGGAATGAAAAGTTTATCATTGGATTGAAGCCAAAGTTGGCAAGGGCCACCTTACTGCATATTAGAGATCCTTGTGATGTGGTAGTAGAGATGGCGTTAAGACACAAAGAGATGCCAAAGTTTTTTCAGAAGAAGGGTGCTTAGAAAGAAGGAGCAGTGAAGAAGGGGAAGTCTGAAGTGGTCTGTTTTAAGTGCGAAAAGAAAGCACATTATGCTCATGAGTGTCGTACTGGAAAGGAAAAGGAGGTGATCAAAAAAAAAGAACAACAGGTGCTTCAACTGCGATCAGATAGGTCACTATAAGAATCAATGCAACGAGCTTGCAAAGGATGGAAAGAGCAAGGTTTATCCATTGGAGCCTGCTACTTCAAAGCCAACAGTGCAGGAGAAGGGAAAGGAAGTTTTGGGAGGTACGTTGTAGATTCACGGTATGACAGTTAGCGTTTTATTTGATACTGGTGTATCTCAATCTTTTATATCTCATTGTTTGGTAGACAAACTTAACCTAGAACCCACATATATAGTTAATTCCTTAAAATCATACAAATCCGATAGAAGGTTATGCAACACTTAGGATGAAGTATGACCACCCAGAGTTTGACTTGTTAGGCTACACTTTTGTTTGTTGTTTGCACATGTTTGACTTTGTAGGGCTTAGAATTATATTGGGCATGGATTGGTTAAGTAAATACAATGCCGGGATATTTTTCCACGATAGAAAAATATCACTTAAACACCCTAATTGTAGTGATCGGATTGTATATACCGTAGAAAACCCTAGCTCTGAGGTGAATGCTTTGTTGGGAGTTATGGAGTTAGAAGATGAGTTGAATCGTGTTTTTATGGTTAGATAATTTATGGATATCTTTGAGCTGGTAGTCGGATTGCCACTGAAACGAGCCATTGAGTTTCAGATAGTTTGGTGCCTGGAGTAGAACCGGTGGGTAGACCACCAAGCAGGATGATGCCAACAGAAATGAGGGAGTTAAAGGCGCATCTGGTGGATTTAGAAGGCACGAGTTTTATCAGACCGAGTAGTTCACGTTGCGGAGCAGCCATGATATTTGCCAAGAAGTCGGATGGATCGTTAAGGTTATGTATCGAGTATCATAAGTTGAATGAGAAAACAATAAAGAATCGATATTTGTTGCCTAGGATTGACGATTTATTTGATCAGCTGAGTGAAGCCAAGGTATTTTCTCAGTTAGACTTAGCAATAGGTTTCCATCAGCTTAGAGTAGCAGAAGATAGTATACCTTTGACGTCATTTAGAACAAGGTATAGGTCATACAAATGGTTATTAATGCCATTCAGACTCACTAATGCGCCGTCATTCTTTGTAGATTTGATGAACCGAGTTTTCATAGAACACTTGGATAGGTTCATGTCGGTATTCATAAAGATGTTTTGATATACTCTAAGGACAAGGAAGAGCATGAGGTTCATCTTAGAGTGGTTCTTGAGACTTTGAGAGAACACCGGCTGAAGGCGAAGTTTTCGAAGTGGCATTTCTAGAAGAGAGAAGTGAAGTTCTTGATCATGTAGTTTCAGAAAGATGATTGGCAGTAGGTCCAACTAAGATCGAAGTAGTGAATATTGGAAGAGACCAGAAACAACGACTGAGATAAGAAGTTTTCTTGGATTGGCTGGATATTATCGGAGATTCATAAAGGATTTTTCGCGGATAGCAGCACCGATGACCAAGATAACGAGAAAGGATGTGAATTTTATGTGGACCGATAAGTGTGAGGAAGCATTCTAGAGTTTGAAACACTTATTGACCCATGCACCTGTGTTAGTTGTTCCGGAGGGGAATCAAGATTTGGTAGTTTATACAGATGCGTGTCGAACTGGATTGGGAGCTGTGTTAATGCAGAAGGTAAGATGATTGCCTATGCTTCAAGATAGCTTAGACCGCATGTGGTTAGATACCCGACTCATGACTTGGAGTTAGCTGCGGTCATTTTTTCTTTGAAGGTGTGGAGACATTACCTTTTGAGAGAAAGGTTTGAACTTTATACGGATCATAAGTCGTTGAAGAATTTCTTCTCTCAAAAGGAGCTGAACATGAGACAACAAAGGTGGTTAGAGTTTATTGTTGCTTATGATTTGAGATTGAGTATACCTAGTGAAAGGCAACAAGGTTGCCGATGCCTTAGTAGGAAGCATCAGAATGCAGTGTTAGTTATGATAGCAGAATGGAAAGACTTAGAAGCATTGTCGACCTGCAAAGTGCAGTGGAGATCTGAGGCTAGGTCTAGTGGAGAATCTGCTATGTTGTCTTGTTTAGAAGTCCTAGCAGTAATAATTAAGAAGATTGCTTCTAAATAGGAGGAGGATCCAGTGTTAGCTGAAAGAATTAGGAAGTTAAGAGAAGGAACCGAGAACGATGACTTAAAGTATTTCAGTCTTGACCAGAATGGGTGGCTGAGAAAGAAAGGGAACTTATGTGTTTCGAGTGTAGGAAACATAAGAAAAGAAGTTTTGGAGGAATGCCACCGTTTGAAGTTCACTATTCATGCAGGAGGAATGAATATGCATCGGGATATAAAGAGAAGTTTCTTCTGGGAATGAATAAAGAGGGATGTCTGCTTATGGGTGAAGCAGTGTTTAAACTATCAACAAGTGAAAGCCGAGCATCAGATGCCAAGTGGGTTGCTTCAACCATTGGATATCACAGTATGGAAATGGGATTCTATTTCTGTAGATTTCATAAACGGTTTTCCAAGATCTAATAGAGAAAATGAAAGTATATGGGTCATAGTGGACAGGTTGACCAAGAGTGTCTATTTCGTTCCAGTTAAGTCAACTAGGACGACGCATGTTTTAGCGAAGTTATTTATGAAGAATGTAGTTAGACTTCACGAAATTCCTAGCAGTGTAGTTAGTGATAGAGATTCTTTATTCACTAGCGAATTCTGGAAGAGCTAATTGGAAATTTTAGTAACCAAGATTGAGATGAGTACCGCTTACCATCCGCAGACCGATGGGAAAACAGAAAGAGTTAACAAGATCTTGGAAGACTTTTTACGAGCTTGCGTATTAGACTTCGGGTGATCATAGGAAGACCACCTACGCCTAGTCGAGTTCTCATATAACAATAGTTATCGGATTAGTATAGGGATGACACCGTTTGAAGCTTTGTATGCGAGACCATGCAAATCCCCTGCATGTTGGTTGGAGACCGGAGATAGATTAGTCCTTGGTCCCGATTTGGTAAGAGAAGTAGCAGAAAAGATTGAGTTGATAAGGGCTAGAATGATGGAATCCCAGTCTAGACAGAAAAGCTATGCAGATAGAAGATGGAAATGTTTAGAATTCTTTGTTGGAGATCATGGTTTCGTCAAAGTATTGCAGATGAAAGGTGTTATCAAGTTCGAGAAGACATGGAAGTTAGCACTAAGATTTGTAGGATCATTTCCTGTTTTAAAAGGGATCGGGAAACTCGCGTATAAAGTAGAGCTACCGAGTAGTTTGGTAGGAGTCTATGATATTTTTCATGTATCTCATCTGAGGAAGTGTGTTAGGGATCTAGATACAACTATAGCACCGACTGTGTTAGAGGATTTAGTAGTGGAACCATACTTGACTATAGTTAGGAGGCCTATCTGGATAGTCGAGGGAGATGAGAAGAAGTTGAGGAACAAGATAGTCAGATTAGCGAAAGTCCAGTGGAGCGATGATGAGAGAGACTGTACTTGGAAGATTGAGAGCAGGATTAGAGACGCTTATCCTGATTGGTTTTGATAGTATGTTTTACCTTGTTGATTGATTTGTTGTGTACTTTATCGTAATTTCGAGGACGAAATTCTCTAAAGATGGGAGTCTGTAACGAACCTTATTTTTAGTAACATTATTTACGATATTTAATTAGTTAAATAAAATAAAATAATGTATGATTGAGTAATGGATTGAGATTTGGTTATAATCAGGGGTAGCCATGCCATGTTAATATGTAAACCAAAACGAGAGAGCATGAATAAAATGTGTTAGGAAATATGTAAGGGGTAAAATAGGAAAATAGGCATTTTAATACCCTAAGCCCATAGCCGTAAATCCTCACTTCATTTCATTTACAAAATTTAAAACTTAGGAAAGGCCGCCCACCATTTTCAAGAGTAAGAAAAAGAAAGATAAAGGGGAAAACATCAAATTCAATTCAAATATCACATCTTTAATCACAAAGCTAAGGTGAATAATTACTACATATCACTTTTCGTATGATTTTTCGATTTTAAGGATAATCCGAAGTGTTTTTGCATGATAATTCCATGTTTTGACTGATTAAAAGTCTATATATACTTATTGATGATTTGTGCATGTTCATATTGATTTTTATTATATGTTTTGATATGAAAACCCTATTAAATGACATCCAAATGCCTTGCGAATTTAAATACAAATCAAAAATGATGTTTTAGAAATGATTTTCAATTTTCATAATTTTATGAATTAATGTGGATTTTATATTAATTTTCTAGTGAAAAAAATGGTTATTTGGGTTTTAAATTATTAGCTAGATAATTAATTATTTGGATTTGAAATTAATATATGTTAGAAAAATATTAAAGTGGATCTCCTGGAATTTTTATATAATTTTCCCAAGTGTTTAGATGAATATATAAAATTATTTAAAGTATGGGACTTAAATGTTTTATATATTTATTTAAAGCGAAGGGTATTTTGTAAATTAAAATTATTGTTTATTTCTGAAATATGAACAACACTATTGAAAAAGATATTTAACAACCAATGAAAAATTTGACAAACATAGCATGTTAGTTGAAAAGTGTTTCTCGTTTAAGTTAAAAACAAAATTTACATGTTTTAAGTATGTTCCGCCACTTTCGACACCAGGGGTTCCGACTAGGACGTTTCATCACCGCGCTTTCGAAACCAATGCGCATGGTATCAAATTACTTGGTACATAGCGTATTGGATAAAGGCGGAAGGTACATAGTCGAAACACGGGGTTCTGATGGGGTTGAAACATGCCATGGTTTTAAAAGAAGTAGCGCCTACTTTGCTTTCGAAGAGACAGCTTTCGACTCGCTGGGCTTTCGACCGAGTCAAATATTTTTGAAGAAAAACTTCCAAATGGGTTGCACTCTTTTGTTTTAAGTAATGCTTTCGAAGGGGTCGAAACCCCTAGCCGCCGCCTTTCTACCTTTCGAAGCCAATGCTTTCGAAAGGTATACTTAGCTTTTAAAATTAGCACTTCTCCAATACTTTAGGAAGGGTGGTTTCGACACCATCACTTCTTTACTTAGGAATAGGTTTCGAAAGGATGACATCGACTTAAATGTTTTAAATGGCCCTTTTGCTCCATTGAAGGTAGAACCCAATGGTTTCGAAAGAGACGGTTTAAATGGTTTCGAAAGATGTTTTTCCACATATTTTAAATTGTACCCAAGTGCTTTTGAAAGGTTTGTGTTTATAAAGGTTTGATGCTTTCGAAAGGTATTAAAGAAAGGTTTCGAAGGGGTGGTTTCCCAGTGGTTTCAAATGAGTCGAAAGGTAAGGTTTTTTTGATAGTTTCGAAAGGGTTGAAAGGAAAGGTTTTTCCAAGGGTTTCTAAGGGCAAAGTTTAAAGGTTTTAAGAGAAAGATGTCTAAGATTTTTAAAGCTTTTGAAAGGAAGTTTTTCAATGGTTTTGAAAGGAAGATTTTGGCCTTTTGGCCTAGATTTAAAGGGTTTTACTTGGTTTTGGAAGGGGTACTTTCAATAGATTCGAAATGGGTACTTTCAAGTGTTTAAATGTTTTCATCAATAATGGTTTGGGTAAAGTGTGTATATATATAACATGGCATAGTAAAGCATAGAGTATATGTATTTTCCTTGTGCGAGTTTGATTTAAAGGTTTTAAATCATTTTGAAAAAAGTTTTCAAGGAAAATTATGAGAAGGGATCCCTAAGTAAAATTACTCAAATATTAGAATGTCTGATGTGACTGGTATATGGTCGTGCCCTATACATTAGCTATTATCCCCAGCTAATTTTTGTCCAAAATTCCAGTGTGTAAGTTTTGTCACAGGTAAGACTAAAATTATGAATACACACAGAAATGAATATATATTGTATAAAGGTAGGTTATTGGTGAGCCCGCAAAACCATTAGGATTAGTTGACCCCGTAAGATGTTAAGTTAGAAACATACCATTCAAAAAAGAAATATTTAAAAGATAGTTAAGGAAAGACCGTCCAGAAGAGGAGTATCTAACAGAAGTTAGATTATTTTGCTTATATTGTCTGGTAGGCCCGAGTCAGCCAAACGTTAATAGTTAGCCAAACAAAAACTAAAGTGTTCAAACCGATAGTTCATTTATTACCTGATATGTAAGTTTATATAATGATGCTTACAGTTTTAACCAGTTTTGGTTGCAGGAAAAAGGTTTGCAAAAGAAAGATATATTTTGAAAGGATGTTAGTGAGGGGAAACTCATTCCACTAAGCGGTGTGGTCTCACTTAATATCAAATAACCGAGATGTATAGTATTATTTACACCAAGCTTTATGTCCGACTCGAAATTTACGTTTTCCCCTTAAACTCTCAGGTGCTCAAAAGTGATTCGAGTAGGTTGAGGGTTGAGGTATACAGGTTCTTAATAGGATGACGAATAAAGTCACCGGAGGCGAGTAGGAGGCTAATGGATAGCTATTTAGGAGCTGCAGTTCTTATTTTTGTTATCTATTTCTGCTGTGTATATTAAGTCGATTATGACTATATTACTCTGATCATCCAAGGGGGCATCATCATGTGTCGCTCTTAGCGTATTTTGTAATAGGTATATTTGATCATTGCCTGTGAAACGTTTTGGGATTGTGTAATTTGAATATGGAATTTGTGTCTTGAAATGTAATGGAAAATGCTATTTTTAAATCTACGATTTGTTTCATATTCAAGTGTTTCTGATATTATAGATACCATTAACATAGCTGTATTTAGTCGCCGTAATTAATATTATAGATCACTACAACATTTATAGCGCTTAGCTTTGGGCCTCTGGATAAGGGATGTTACATCAATGCATCTCAATTCGAGAGTGGTAAACCCTCCATCGTATTTGCTACACGTATGGAAATGACTAAATAGGTAACTTCTAACCCAAGTCTATTAACCAACTCTTCAACTATAAACGAATATGTAGTTCTAGTATCAAACAGTACACTAACTGAAATACCAGAAATCAAAGCGTCACCTTCCAAGAATTTCCCCTTGCCTCTTTCCTCGGTGGACAGTCCTTCCCTTGGTCTATCCAAAGCGTAAACCTGAACCTTAAGCTCTACGCAGTCCTTCTTTAATTGTCCTCTTTTGTCACACTTGAAGCACTTCATCTTCCCAGATTCCTTGGGCATTGGGCATCTCGAACCATAATGCCCCTTCTTTCTATAGTTAAAGCATATAACCTCGGTGTTAGTAATTGCACCCCATTTCCCCTTTGTGCCCCTTTCTTGCCTTTCGTATATGAGGTAAACTTCTTCTTCTGCTCTGCTTTGGCTCTCGCCTTCACCGTTCTCTGCTATTTGTATATCACACCATACCTTCTAGACATGTCAACTACAAACTCAAAAGGAGATGCTAGACGAGCCATCACTTTATGATCAAGACCTTGCTTCAAGCCCCTAATAAACTTCTTGTTATTCTTTATCAATGTATTGATGTTCTCTCTGCCATACTTAGTCAACGAGCTGAACTTGTGGATGTACCCCTCCACTGTAAGGTCGCCCTGCTTCGGATCAATAAACTCCCTCAGTAGCACACTCTGTTGAGATTCTGATGTAAACTACGTCTCAAACCTCTCTTTAAACTACTCCCAGGTAATTTCCCCTCCTGGGGTCTCAGCAAGCACCGTCTTCCACCAATCTAATGCGTTTTCCCAGCAAGCACCGTCTTCCACCAATCTAATGCGTTTTCCTACAACTGTCTTGATGCCAACCTTTTCTTCTACGCATCGTCCAATTCTAAGTCTTCAAATATGCGCTCACAACTTTTTAGCCAATTTAGTACTTCTACCACAGGCTCCGTCCCTGTAAATGTCTTCCGTTTCAAATTTCTATAATCTTTATTCATCTTTGGAAAATCCTTTCTCGCCGCTGTAGGTCTTGTCTAAACTGCCTTTAATGTAGCTTCCATCATCATATGAGCAATGAACTGTCTGAATAAAATATTCACATCACACTTGCCTCATTTTTTGGGTGTACAACTTCCTCTCCTACTGCTCTTGAGATTCTTTTCTCATTCCCTTCATTAATCTGCGTACTTTCAGCCTTTTTTCTTGCGCTTGCACCTCCTGTCAGAACTCCCCACTTACCAAATCCATTTTAATTTTTCCGTTAAGCGAGTCTTCATCAAAGATAGGGAGTGAAACGCTGACACATCCAGGTGTCTTGTTCCATTTATTGATATCGTAGTAATGAAACACGTGAAGGACTGATGCCGCTGTAGTTGTATTTGAATGTTTTAAGGCCCATGTTCTTATTTCTTTTCCAACCGACAACCTAAAGACACAGCTAATGCTATTAATTTACTTAATATGGTTAAATAAAGTTTAGGAACATGCATATGAATAAAGAAATACGCTGCTTTTTTCAGTTCATAACCTCATACTCACTAGTTTGTAATACTTACGATTTGTTAAGATTCTTCTCCTTACTAACTCCTGGATCACATCAGACTTTTGACTATTGCTAGTGTTAATTTATATAATACCAACTATTTTGGCTTTTATGGAAAAATATAAATTGCCAAGGATCTGGTTCTTTTCTTCTCCTTTTCCTTTTGAATATACGTACACACACATGGTGTAGATGAGCTAATTAATCTCATTGATTAAGACATGAAACAGATGAACAGATGCAAACGTAAATGCATCCAAGTTTTAATCATTGCTGTCACGTCTTTCAAAAATTTTAGTGTTCGTAGCTGCGTTTCACAAGAAGTTCCCTCTGTGTTCTTTGTCAACATCGTCATCCTTTAACAACACCCACCTGCATTTATTTGTGTCGTGTTATAACATTATATTTTTGAAGAAATAACACTGCTACATGTGAAATAAATAAATAATGCATACCCAAACCGACTGCCAGAATGTCCGGTGAATTTAGACATGGTAAACAACATGATATCATAATCAGCTTTAAACTTGATTGGTGTGTAAAATTGACTTGAATGGGAGTAAGGATTATAGTGAACAAAGAGTGTGACTATCAAATTCCTGATGTGCTTGCTTTGTTTGAGGACAAAAGTAAGTTACTTCTTCAGTTTTAGGAAAGAAAAAAAATTAACTCGATACTTAGAGAGTTAAAGAAACATGAAGATTGCAAGGTGGAAAAAGAGGTGTAACTTCATAGGATGCTCAAATGTGGACATTTCATTGTATTTACATGTTGTTTATCTAATTTATATACGTTTTCTATGGTACTATAAAGAGTTCATGGTTAAGGGCGTCATATTAGCCAATACATCTTATGAATGCTGTTGTGAGTTTAATTTTCTATGCTACTGTAAAGAGCTCATGGTTGAAGATGTCCATAAACGGCAACTGACAAATCACAAGAGAATCATAAGTAGTCCCTTTCTCCAAGATGACATCGTGATAGGCTGCCAACCGATTAGACTGTAGTACCACGAACAATACTAAGAGCATTTCCAATCGAGTGTCGGTCAGAAAGCAACCGACCCTCAACTGTGATCAGTTGAGCTCTTCTGAGTTGCTCTGACAAGCCGGAAGGTTGCCAAAGCAACCCGGGGGTTGGTTCTTAGCTAGTCATAATAAAGCGGCTAAGCTTAACCAGCTTTATTATGGCCGGCTAAGCAATGATTTTGGTAACGGCCATCTACGTGTCCGTTGCCACTTAGCCGACTAAGTTCCAACGGTCATGTAGATGGTCGTTGCCTATAACTCTCCATCCCCATCTATATAACTTACCAATTTCAAAATTTTATTTACACCATTTATTTTATATTTCTTACTCTCATCAAAAAAATTTCTTCAAATAATCTCAGAAATGTCGAAAAATCCAAAAGAAAAATCTCAAAAATCTTCATCTTCTAAATTTCTATCTCAACAAAGATCAGATAATCAGAATCTGACTCAATTCAATCAGAATACGTTTAATTCTCAACATGGTCAAATCAGTATCATTCTGAACAAGCTCCAAATTCGTATCAGCCACAACAAAATCAAAATTTCTTTCATTCTCAACAAGATTTGAATCATTACCAAAATTCTCAAAATTCGAATTATTCGCAGAATAGTTCGTTTCAACAAAACTATAACTATGATCAAAATTTGCTATTTTTCAATAGCCAACAATGATTAGTATTACCTTATCGTTCACAAAATTAATCAAGAAATCTCAATAAGCAATTTGCAGACAACAGATGTGAAAACCAAGAAACCAAATTTGATGGCAATGAAATTGCCGAAGATGATTATAGGAATTCTAATTGTCTTTTACTCAAACTTGGGAAAATCAAACAACGATAATCAACATTATTGAATATGCAAATGTGGAACCAAAAGCCGGAAAAATGGTTGTCGGACGTGCAAGCTGAATTAGCATTCTGTAGGGTTGAATGTTCTAGAGACAATAAAAAAAGCACGAGCCAAAGTGAAACTTCTTTTTGAAATTCTGTATGCAATTTGTTCAACCTTCGAAGTCCACATAGCCTTTCAAGAACGGTTGGTTCTTTGAAGCAGTCGTGGAAAAGAATAAATGCCGCTTGTCAATGTTGGAAAGAAATAATGAACAACCTGCATTCAAGACAACAAAGTGGGGCAAACGACATGGGCCTAGTAATGATTTTAATTTTGTAGCTCAAATTATCAAGTTCTATGTTTTATTCCCTTTTGTAATACTTCATCGTTCACAGCTCAATCAAGCAAATGCAGTGTGTATGTCTGAACAAAATAATCAACCATTCAACATGCACCATTACTATGACATACTCGCAAAAGAGGAAAAATGCAGTCGAGTGTGATAAGAACATTCAGTAATGCGCTTTCTTCCTAGAAGGATGAGCGTTGAATCTAGCCTTGGTAGTTCCGATCCATATGAAGACATCCCCTTCACAACTAGTACAAGTGGTAGACCTTCGGGGAAGTTAAAGGGTAAGAAATAAATCGCTCCCGATTACAACGCAAATTATGAACATGTTGATGAGTGAATGACGACTACTGAAGATGCAAATAAATTATACATGAAAACAAAAGAAACGAAGAGACTTGAAAGGGCAAATGAAAAACAATGACGTTACGATGAAAAACAAAAGTTAAGAAATGACGAGCTAGAGTTAAGAAAACAAGAATTAGCTCGACAACAAAGAGCTGATGATATGACTCTTTTAACTTGCAACTTAAACGAACTCAATCCAGTGCAAATGTTGTATATGGAGAAAACAACTTAAGGATTACCATAATGTCTAGAGGGTTTGTAGGAAATTATGTTTCTACAATGTATCTTAGCATTGCATCTATTATTTGATCTCCTAAGTGTTAATTGTAGTGTCATTATTAGTGTTGTTGTTAATGTGATTGTCGCTGTACTAGTTGGAGTTATTGGTAATGCTATTGTTGTTAATTTTTTTGTTATTGCTATTGTTATAGTTTCAAGCTCATCTTGGCTTGGCATTCTCGCTGTTGTTATTACTATTAACACGTCAACAACAACTTAGTACAATAGATATAACAAATTCAAATACAATATTAGTACAAAACGTCAACAACTTATTACAATGGATAAGTGAAACACAAACACTATCTAAACATCACTTCTATTAATGGTTTTCTATATGTTCATAGTAGTGTTCCACTAGTTCTTTTAGATCAAGATGAGCTTGTGGATCTCGAATGTCTTGTATTCATTGCAAGTATTCGAAAAAAGTATTTGGGTCCTTAAAAGCTTTTTTTGGAAATACTACAACAATGTATGGATAGTTTCTCAGTTGAAGCTCGTATCTACCATGTTTTTCTTCGTCAATCATATTATGTAAAATTATACAACAATATATGATATCAGATGATACCACCGGATCGTGGTAGTATCCCTCTTTTCTTAATATATGAAATCAACCTTGAAGCACTCCAAATGCTTGTTCGACATTTTTCCTCAAACTCTCTTGTTGTTTGGTGAACCTAGCTTCTTTTGCATTATTTGATCCTTTGTATGCTTGCATAAGTGTTTTCCATTTTGGGTAGATTCCATCTACCAAATAATAATTCATGGAATGATTTTTGTCTCTTATTTTGTAATTGCATGAAGGTGATATATCATTACATAAGTCATTAAATAAATATGACTGTCGTAGAACGTTAATATCATTCAGTGAACCTGGTGTTCCAAAAAATGAATGCCACATATACAAATCGAACGAAACAACAGCTTCCAAGACCAGAGTTGCCTTGCAATGCCCTGTGTATTGGCCCTGCAATACAACTGGATAGTTTTCCACCTCCAATGCATACAATCTAAGCTACATAACATATCTGGATATCCACGTTGAGATCCCATTGTTAACAATCTGTCAATGTCTTGAGGGCTATGAGACCGAAGATATTCTTCACCAAACATACAAATAACGATTTTGTAAAAAAATTTCGTACATAATATTGCCGTTGAGCCTCCAATCTGCACTTTGTCATCTTGCGAATCACCAGAAATTCCCTATTATATCATGCGAAGTGCAACACCTTTTGTAGTGGTGAAATTCCAAGTTCGTTGATTCCATTTCTTCTGTGGGTGAAAAATATATTTGTTTTGGTTAATTTGTCGAGAACCCGATTAAAGTTATTCTTCGACATACAAAATCTTCGTCTAAAATCCATGTTCTCATACATGGGTTTGGCGTTAAATAATCCTTGATCAATTGATTATGACCGCCAATATAGTCGCGTCCATAACACAAGTCTTTTCTTCCAACAACGCTACCTCCTTGGGATGACATAGAGCTTTCAACAATTTCATGGGTCGTTAAATCCTTCATTTCAATAGCAAACATTCTTTATTGAGTAATACAATTTTCAATAAAATCGTCGAAAGATGATGAAGACGGGGATGAGAAGCACCACAAACTTTTTAGAGAACTCATTTACTATAGGTAAAAAGAACGGCGGTGATTAGTTTGGAAATTTGAACGAGTATGTTATTCGACATCCTTAATTCTATTTATAAGCTATTGATGTTTAACGTGTACGAAAATTCACTTGATCTAATCTTATGGATTAAAGAATGGTAATGTGTTGGATCACATCAAAAACTGTAGTGAAGATGCATTGTTTTATATGCATTAAAGTTTTGTCAAGTGGCTACAAAATGTTGGGAGGTCGGGTCTTATCTGACATAGAATTAGAAGTCGGTCTTGTCTGAAGCAGAATTAAAGCTAGTGGATGCACTAGTTTATACGCATTAAAGATTTGTCAAGATGCTGTAGACGTACTAAAGCTTTGTCCCGTGGAGTCAGAATGACACAGTGTCGGCTTACATCGGACAATGTAGACACTATGCATTGCTTTACATGTATTAAAGCTAATGGATGTGGAGTGAAAATGACAGCAATGTCAGGTCAAAGTGGCCACTGTATCCATGCTGCACTGCTTTACACAGGCAATGTATTTGCTTTATAAATATTGTTTTTGCTTGCTAAACTTTTCTTCATAATTATCGTAGCATTAGTATATTAAAATGGTCGATTACAATCATATATCTTTGCCCTCCTCGTACTCATATGAAGGGCCATTACAACACAATAGTCTAACAAATACATCCCGCCCTCAACTATTAACCGAGTGGTATATTGAAATGGAGAAAAAACACAATGTTGTTGTAAGAGAGCATGAGTTGGAAGCGCGAGAGCGATTGTAGCTGGAAAATGGTAGACGTCAAAGAGAAGATCAGCGTAGCCTTAACGAAATAAGAGAATGAAGGAATGAAATACGACACTAAGTACCTAGCACAAATCAAGAGGCTGATTCTTAGGATTTCTACTGTTACTGTGGAGTTTCTGTTGTATATGCTGTTGTAAGTAACAGAACCGACATCGGTCGGCGCCACTATAGATGCCGTAATTCTCCTGATGGTTGTGGACTTTGGCAATGAATTGACGATCCTCTTGCTCATCGAGCAGTTGTGTATGCTAACGAACTTGGAAATCAAATTCAGATGCTTCAAAGGACCTTGAGTTCAACTAACTTATCGGATGGACGAAGACAGTTTTTGTAATCATCGGTTGTCTTATTCGTTTTCCATGATGTTGTCGTGTTTTAATGTTTTTTGTCTTGTTTGTTTTCTAAGAAGTTGTGTGCGTATATTATTTGTTGTCTTCACAAGTTAAGTGTTGGTTGTTAATGTTTTCCATTGGTTAAATGTTGTTATTATGTTAAGTGCGTGGTAGATTTTGAAAACACATACTTTAATTGAATTTGAAAGTACATAAAACTCACTGATAGTGCAAAGAACCAGTTGAAGGTAATTAATTTAAAAAACTTACTTAACTAGCCTAAATGTAATTCAAATTGACTAATATATCCAATCCAAAGATTATATGCAACATGACCAACAAAATCAACGTGATACTCCCATAAATAACGGAAATCAAACGTAGCTCGTGTTAGCTGAAATAGTTCTTCTTCCTTCACTGTATTTATAATGACTATATCTTGGACAAGCTCTAGTAAACGTGACAAAAGTACTTCGAGTTTTCAAAATCCTTCGAATTAATTTACAATCAGGATGACTGTTAAAAGTCTTGTTTAGAGTGACCAAAAAATCTTGCTTCAACTCCTTTTCCATGCGTGTACGGTCGGTTTCTATGTACGATTTGATTAGTACTAAATAATCATCGGGAGTTCAACTTTCAGATGACATTGAAGATTATTGACGATGTTGGGAATAATTGAAGATGTTGTGAATTTTTAATACAAAACTTTGGTTTAAATAGAAAGTTCATGATTCGCGTCTCGTGAATCAAGTGCCTTCTAATCAACCACGTGGCAAGCATCCACAACTGTGTTTGTTCCTTCACATAGTGATGTATACATAGTCAAACAAAATAGGAAATCCAAAGTGATACAGTTATGCAAACACTTCTAGTAAGTACACACACGGATAATACACTGATAAAAAACAATGCTAGTAAATATAAAACAATGATATTACACTGATCCAAACACTGCTATACAAATCACTGCTATACAAATCACTGAAAATACACATATAAACTCTACTAGTAAATACAGAACACCGATAATACACTGACACACGCACTGATAGGACATACAAATTCTAATAGTACATACAACCACTATGGCTTATCAAACTAGTACTCATCATCAAAAAGACCAATACCATCACCATCATCATTATCTACTCTGCGTGTAGTATGATATCGATGCTCATCAGCCGTAGTAAGCTCGTTAATACGAGCAGTCAACTCATCTATGCTCCGTCGATACTCGACGTATATGACTCGGCGGAGTCCCATCTGCATTTGAAACAAATCCTCATATGAAATGCAGCTGGATCTGGATACTACGAAATCTCAAGTCGAGGAATATCAACATATCTATCAACTCTTGACGTTATCGGGATACCGACTGTCCAACCATAACCTTTTATCCAAGATGGTTGTGGAGCATGATATATCTAAATACTCTGTGTAAGGTCCTATAAAACATGGAGGACAACACCACTCCGGATGCCTGAATGTTCTACCAAATCGACGGATACAGCATGAACAAAAGTAGCCGTATGCGGTGGAGTGTAAAACTGTCGCCAAAAAGATGCATAATCTAAATTCACGATGATGAAGTAATTAGCGGACCACTACTCTCCTGCATACTCCTGTAAAGCAGCGCTGTCATACACCTTCAAAAAAGGTGTATCCGGACGTGGATCGTCAGGAACAAATCACCATTTAACGTATGTCTCCAACTACGCTCGTCGAGGAACCAATGACATCCTAAACTGGATGGAGATGATACTAATGGAAAACGTGTCTAACAGATGGAAATGCAACGTGCACTATGATATGGCGGTCATAGAGGCGAACCATCATAAGGATGCCAACAACACTCCCTCGTGTGGTCCGTAACTCGATCTGATTTCGGGCCACAACAAATATATGACGTTCCTCCCCTCTTGGTACTATTCTACGGTTATCTCGGGTCTATGCTCTAACTCGGGGGAAGAAAATGGGTAACGTGGAGTCCAATGTCGGATAAGTCATGTTGCGAATGTACTCATAGTACCGGTACTGTAAAATCTTTCAAAAACTTGTAATGGACGTGCATCTACCCCTAACGACGTATTGATGATCCAAAGAGCGATACAAATATGCTAATATCGCAGTCCTCAAATCATATACGGTTGGATTATCAAACGACAACTCCGCTACAGCTGCAACATATTCGGCCGGCAACGATTTGATGCATTTGTAAAGAATAAGTTCTTCATCATGTACAATATAAACAGTCGAGCAATCTTCAAATGGTTGTTTGTGCTACGACCATGTGTCAATTCATATATTGCTTGTCTAATGTAAGTGCATTTAATCTGCAATCCGAATGACGTTCCATCTTGTAAGTCAAGACGTGGAAGTACACTGGATAAATAGTAAAAGTGCTGGCACTTCCCGTCATATAGTAAGGTCGCTCCTCTTTCAATGCCTAAACCGGTAAGCATAATAAAGCCTACTGGGGTGAAACCTAGCTCTCTAAAACTAAAGTGGAATGTATGAGTGGTCTTCCACCAACATACGGCTAAAGCACCACATAACTGAACATTCGAATTTAAAAGATTATCGATAACTATTAAAGTAATTTACGATTATTGAAAGCGCTACAAAGTATTAAATAAATAAACAGTAATATGTAAATACGTACTCAAGAAATTTTCAAATCCTACATCTTGAAGAAAAACATGAATAATGTCGTCGGCATCATAAGATCAGATCATTCTATAAAGACGGATTACACTAACTCAAGAGCCACATGTGCGCTCACGATGAGCCTAATTTTAAACATGTTGCATGTTCAATTTTTATTGTACAATTTTAACTAAAAACATAATTTGAAGATAGATAACATACAGAATTTACAACACACATGATGACGTGTATTTCATCGTCTGCGAGTATACGAAAATTGATCAAATCCTTGTCAGGCCTCAAGTTTTGGTCGATGTGGCGATTCAGAACCATATTTGCTGTATTTCTATCCGCTCGTCTCTGCCTAACCACTGTGCTTCCTAACCACTGTGCTTCGTCAACCTTCAATACCTGTCGTCGGTACGTCCGTGCTTTCTTCAGTAGGGGGGTTTTCTACGGTCGGTGGAACATTTTCACCACTGCCACCGTCGCTTTCTCGGATTCTCTTCAAAGCTCTTATCATTTTTTTAATTTTTTGGAATTTTTTTCTTTCAAAATCCCCGGTTACTGTAAGCAATGGCAGTTGGGAAGAAGGGAAGGATAATGGATAATGGAAAGAAATGAGATAACCTGCTAATTTATAACCGGTCACCCAGCGTATGTTTAGCTGGTCAAATTAAAGCCGACTGTGTATACGTAGTGAATTGCAATTCACAGCTCTCGTGGATTGCAATACACAACCACGCCCTTAGCCGGCTAAAGTAAGGAGAAGAACTATGTGCTTCTTCTCCTACGCGTTGGGATAAGTTTTCATTCGACCCCCTCGAATCGACGCGACCCACCCCACACGTTGGGAATGCTTTAAAAGCATTCCTAACCGAGTGTTGGTTGGGAAGCATGTTGGGGGCCAGTTGTGCTCTTTCAAAAGGTTGTCAAAGCAATTTTGGAGGTTGTTGCTAGACCTGTCAAATGGGTTGAGTTGGGTCAAAATGGGTTGGGTTGAGTTTGACCCAACCCATTTATGATCCATTCTTTTTTACCCACTTATGACCCTAGCCATATATGATCCAACCCGTTTAATAAGCGGGTTACCCATTTAACCCATTTAAAGATTTAGGTGCCGTTTGGATTACAATAAATAAGTTGTTTTTTGCTTATAAATTCAAATTTAAATAAATTCAAATATCAAATTTTCAAAATTCAAATTTCAAAATTTCGAATTTTGAATTTTAAAATTTGAAATTTCAAAATTTTGAAATTGAAAAATTCCAATTTTCAAATTCCAATTTTCCAATTAAAATTTCAAAATTCGAATTTTGAAATTTGTTAAAATTTGAAATTTTGAATTTTGAAATTTCGAATTTTGAATATTTGAATTTTAAAATTCGAAATTTTCAATTTTCAATTTTGAATTTCAAAATTGAAAATTTTAAAATTTAAAATTTGAAATTCGAAATTTGAAATTTCGAAATTTAATTTGGAAATTTCGAATTTTGAAAATTTTTTAAATTTGAAATTTTGAAATTTTTGGAAATTTCGAATTTTGAAGTTCGAAATTTTTATATTTGAAATTTAAATTTTGAACTTTTTGGAAATTTTGGATTTTGAAAATTTTTTAAATTTGAAATTTTGAAATTTTTGGAAATTTCGAATTTTGAAGTTCGAAATTTTTAAATTTGAAATTTAAATTTTGAACTTTTTGGAAATTTTGGATTTTGAAATTTTTGGAAATTTCGAATTTTGAAATTTTTAATTTTGAAATTTTTGGAAATCTCGAATTTTGAAATTTTGATATTTAAATTTTCAAATTTTTGATTTTGAATTTTGAAATTTCGAATTTTGAAATTTTGAATTTTAAAATTCAAAATTTTAAAATTTCAATTTTGAATTTAAAAATTGAAAATTTTAAATTTTGAATTTTGAAATTTCGAAATTTAAATTTGGAAATTTCGAATTTTGAAAATTTTAAATTTGAAATTTTTGGAAATTTCGAATTTTGAAATTCGGAAATTTTAAATTTTTAAATTTGAAATTTAAATTTTGAAATTTTTGGAAATTTTGGATTATGAAAATTTTGGAAATTTTTGGAAATTTCGAATTTTGATATTTAAATTTTCAAATTTTTGGAAATATCGAATTTGAAATTTGGAATATGAAAATTTGAAATTTGAAATTTAAATTTTGAAATTTTTGAAATTTTCGAATTTATAACTTGGAATTAGAAATTTTAATTGCAGTCTGAACAGAAAAAATAGCGGCTTCTACAGTCGATGAAGTTCAAATATGAAGACGCGGTGGCCTGTTATTTTTTAAGTACAACTGTCAATTTTCATGAAAAATACATTGTAGGTTTAAAATTCTTATTTTTCAAATTTATATTAAAATTTAATGTTTTTAATAAATGGGTAAATGGGTTACCCACTTATAACCCTTTTAAAAATGGGTCAACCCAACCCATAACCCATTTAATAAAATTCATAAATGGGTTGACCCAACCCACTTAAAAGTAGGGTAAATGGGTTGGGTCATATTTTGACAGGTCTAGTTGTTGCCTTGGTTGGCTATCTACTAAATTTATATTGCCTTGGCATGCCAAAAGAAAGCCAACTAAAATTATTATTTTTTGCCCGTCGGGGAGAATGGTTTTTCTGCGTTGGGGGTTGGCGGGTGTCGGAAGAAGGAGAATTGATGTTTGAGAATTGTATTGGTTGGGAATGCTCTTGTAAATACAGTGAAACTGCGAAAAGATCCCTGTTGATTTACTTACAACAAGTACAAGAAGAAACCGCCTCTAAAGACAAAATTTTGCTAGTCATCACTGTAGAGTGCTTTGTCTCCTTTGCTAGAAAGATTTGTTTGCTCAGGACAGTTAAGCACTTGCTATTACCACTGCTGTTGCAGTTTTCAGCAGAACTTTGTGCTTGTTTTTGAAACTCTTTCGTTTTTACAAAGCAACCATCTGCTCCTCAAAAAACTACTCCTTCCTTAATTGTACTTGTACTAATGAGATTAAAACACAACTTTTGATTCTTTTAGTTCCTTTAAAGACCTATATAGGCAGCCTAACTGCCTTCTTAGTTGTACTTACAGGTTTTGTATTTGACTTTTAAACATTAATGGTCTTTCTAGATTTTTTTCTTTTCTTTTAGAGCTTCAATAACTTTACATGCTTCTTCACTGTGTGTATCAGGCATCTTGCTTGTGGATCCAACAATTTGCATGCTTCAAGCATCATTCATTCTGCTGACATCGTGTGTACTTCAAACACCTTTTTTTTCTTCTTGTTATGGACATCACTGAATTTCATACAAACTAAGAAACAAGCGATTAGGTACCATTAGACTACCTTTCGAGGTAAGCATTTATTTCTTTTAGTATCGCATTCTTCCACTATGACTGGTAATATCCACTTTATATTTGCTTTAAATATGATTTCGAGATTGTATGTTCCTGTAAACAACATGAATATTATATCCAAATTATCAATCAAAGAACGTACATCAAGCTAGATTTGATCACTTCATATGTCAAGGCAACATATTATATTGAATTTTACTCAAAATAGCAATGCAAATATTATCAATTGAAATATTAAATAAGACAGTAGCTTGTTCTCAAAACTCTATTCAAGCACTCCTAATACCTTGTTCCTTAATGTTTCAATCTGTTGGACATTGAAAAGTGGCACTGGAACAACTAATGTTAATTTTATAAGGATTTGAACCAAATACCTGACTAAGAGAATTGTTAGCTTTATAGAAGTGAAATCGCATGTTGATGTGTTGAAGAGAAAATAAAAACATACACCTACTGGAGGCTACCACGCGATCCTTATTTCATAGATTGTCAAGTGTGCAACTTGCCTAGAACATTAACAACTAGTGCAACCTTCTATGTTTGCTTCGATTCATTTCAACAATCATGTACTTGTTTATATTTTGATTCCTAAATTATTAACTTTTAACTACGTGGGTATTTAAAATCATAGTACCTGATAATTAACAACTATTCTTAAATTTTATGAATAAATATATTCTTTTATCCACTTTTATGATAAAAATGATGAATCTGTGGGAATAAAAATGTAACAACCCATAAATTTTAAACGGTTTTTAATAACGTATTTAATTAAATTTTGGAGAAATTTTAAATAATAATATTTTGAAATAAAAATTTAATGTTTGGATTACGTATAATTAATTATAAGTAGTCAATAAATAAGAAAACATACAAATTTAGATAACGTTACTGGTTAATTAATTTGGATGTACGTTCGTTTTCATTATTGCATCTATTGTACGCACTCTTTTATTTCATATCTTAGCTGTTAAAAATCCAATCAGCACGTGCATTAAAAAAAAAAGAATTAAAACGCTGCCTCCAATTCACGTGTAAAACTTTCCACTTTCATTTGCGTCTCCATATTTAATAGGAATAAAAATCTTTGATTTCCTAACCGTTTCAAAATCTCTTCCCATCTTCATTTTTGCAACGCAGTTCAGATCTGGAGAAAAAAAGTGTAATGGGTAACGATTCGAAATTTTAGACCAATTTAAAATTCTAATTTTATTAAAATATTGAATAAAATTTGGTAGAAACAAAAATGATGGGAATAATAGTTTATATGAGATTTACAATCTGAATTAAAACAACAAATGTTAAGAATTTAATAATAATTGTTAATTGTAAATATTGAACCATTGAATAAAATTTAAGAGGAAACAATAGTTTAATTGTATTGTTGTAATTCAAATAAGTTAACCTCTAACAAATGAACTAAAATTGGTAACTAATGGATATGTTGAGTTATGTGAAATTGTTAAATAATGTTTGATTTATTGTTAATAAAAAGAAGAAGAAAAAGGAAAATATTATGTTCTATTTATACATCAAATGGTGGTTTTGAAATTTAGTTTTGAAAGCAAGTATGGATTTTTGATTCAAAGAAAATTTGGTCTTAATATACATATATACACGAAAAGTTTAGT
This sequence comes from Allium cepa, assembly GCA_030765085.1. Taxonomy (NCBI): domain Eukaryota; kingdom Viridiplantae; phylum Streptophyta; class Magnoliopsida; order Asparagales; family Amaryllidaceae; genus Allium; species Allium cepa. The sequence goes on along the minus strand of CM060931.1, from coordinate 553,939,113 downwards.
TTGGCTATAGGGTCCATTAATTATTGTGTGAATTCTAGTAGGTATGTATATATAGGTTATGTTAGTATTTTCAAATATATTACCCATTTCCTTGAAGTTTTGAAACACACTGTCCAATCAACCCATCAATTGCTCTAATAATTTATTTTGGAAAATTCAACGCACAATTGTTTTATTTGCCATCGTTTCTTTTATCAAACGGTTCATTTTGCCTTTATAATGTATCCTTCCATTCCATACTTATCTGTTTCCTTTACGTTTCAAATATGGAACGTGTTGTCCAATCAGCAATTAATTGCTTTAATTTCTCAACTAAATCTAGGGTGACTGTTGTCATCCTATAATTATTTTAAATATCAAAACATATAAATTGTATACATTTACGTTCATTTTTGGTAACTTCTTCTGTTTTAAAGTAATATATTTATTTCTTAAAAACGGTTGCATTGTGAAACACGTCTCTTCCAAATCTTCACCGTGCAGCCCAAGCAATATAATAAATTGCTTTAATAACGTTGCTGAATCAACGGTCATTTCAATTTATTATTTTTGTACGTATCCTTTTAGCTTAAAAATTGGCTATGTAAAAATTAATTCAAAAATAGGAAGAAATCATTCGTTTCCTGTAGCCACTTCATTTACTTTAATTATTTCACATGATTCAAGCAGGTGACCGTGTCCATTCACTCAACCTTTATCTATATTTTTGTTTTAAATTTCTTTCCTCTGTTCACTAGGGTAATTATGGTATGATTCTCAGCCTATTGGTCTGCCTTTCCTTCTTTCCTTCGACAATAAAAAAAACCTTTAATTGTTATCTCATTTCTTGCTTGCATGGTTACAGACAGTTAATTAATTAATTGCATGTTGTAGTCTGTTCATGCCTATTTGGTTCATAAAAATTATTAAGCATTTTTACCCAGAGCAGCCAACTCACATACATATTATAATTACGTAAATACTGATTTTATATAAACAGTTATATGATCTATTTTTATATATTATAGAAATTGGAAAATCTGGTTCGACAATGAATATATATTATATTGTTTATATATTTACAGTAATATATATTGATTACGTAAATATATGTTATACTGTTTATATATTTACAGTAATATATATTGATTTTGTTTAAGTATGATATAGACAGTGTTTATAAGTTTTTTTAAATAAAATAAGTTATATTAGTTTGGATTTTACCTGTTGGGTTAGATATGGTCACTGAGTATACATACATACATATACATACATACATATATATATATATTTATACCTTATATACGTTTGTGTGTATATATATATATTTGTTAATTATATTTTAAGTTATATGTTAGTTATAATATATTATGGTTTGTAGTATTCCTAATATTTTAAAACGGAAAATATATATTGTTGGAAACTTGTAATACAATCGCGTTTGTATATTTTCTATTTAAGTTTATATAACTTTATAAATACGTGTGTATATATAATATAAAATTTTGTTCGCAAATGTCTATATGAGTATACATTAATTGGTTTTAAAAGATATAAATATATGGACACTTTGTTCGAAGTGTTGAATTCAATTTTAATTTGAGATATATGATTTTATTGATTTTAATAATAAATAATAAAATTATATACATCATTTTCTGTCATATCAAGATGGTTCTAATTCGTTTTCACCAAATTCTTATCTTTCAGCTTTGTTGAATTCGTGCCAATCTAGCGTTGCTTTGAAATTCGTAGCTTATTGTGTTGTAAATCTTCTCTAGCCTCTAGCCTCGAAAGGTGAGCAATCACTCACGATTAATGTTCTTTTATTTACTAAATTTGGTTTCAATTGAAACGACAATTGAAATATACTGCTGAAGTTAGTAAATCTGTTATATATGCTATTATCTGTAAACTGTTCACCTATGGGATATGACACAATATCCTATTGTTTATACTTTATTTAATTACTGTTGGTATATGCCTGTTGTTATATTATTATCATATCCTGTAATATTATTATTATCTGTTATCACTCTGCAAGTTCTCTGTAGTTTAGAATTCACTATGGGTTGAAATGATACATACCCGAACGGGCTTTAGAATAGGAGAATTTCGTTATGGGTTGAAATGATAGACCCAAGCGATTTTCATTAAATTGAATTTGGGATTACGGATGGAAATGCTATCCACCCGTATATATTTAGTGTACGGATTGAAATGATAAATATCCATATCACTTGACCATATGATAAGAAATATATACAGACACCGTTGGTCCATATATAAATATTTTGAAAATAATTTCTATTGTTTGGGAAAGAAAAATATAGTTTTAATAAAGACCGATTCTTAGAATATTATATGTATAAAAATGAAAATTTTATGCATGGACCTAATAATAATATTTAATCTAATTGAGATTGATTTAATATATATAGTATGTCTAAGGATTCGTTTAAATTTATATTTCAAATTAGATTTGGTAAATTTTAAATAAGCTAGAGTTGAGAAGATAAAGTCGAATTAATTGGAAATGGTATTTAATTAAGAATTATATTCAATTAAATTGATTTGAAACTATTGAATTCGGGATTTAAGATATGATTTTATAACTTGGTTTTGGTAAAAGAGATTAAATGGATATTTTAAGTTCAAATAAATATAAGAAAATATTCTGTAAAATGAAATCTAAGGCTATTTAAATGATATTGAACTTGTTAAGTGGATATTTCCTGACTAAATAATAATGATGAAGCTAAATCAAGATTTATATGAAACTGTTAGATTTAACTTTAAAATATTGAATATTAAAGCTTTGAATATAAAGAAAGTTTAAATGGTTAGTGGGAGCTGAATTGAATTAATGAATTGAGCTTTGAATAAATGGGAATTTGGAGCTTGAGTTGATTAGAATCAATTTGTGTAGTTGAGGAAATTTCAAATACTTTACTTTATAAATTATTTAATATATACGATGTTTTGATTTTGAAGTCTAAATAAAATTGAATGACCACGGTGTTATAGTGTATATTTCTACATTGTAGATAGTTCCACAGATCCTTAGAGAATGGTTATCTCATACATCCTCTAAGTTACTTATATTTCAGTTGATATTTCACTTGAGTTGGATTTATTGGTATAAGAATGTAAATCCTGACTCGAGTGTTTTGCTTTACGCTCGGGTCAGACTGAGTAATACAGCATTTGAGACTCACCTTCGAAGTTGGAGCTTTGCTTGAAGATCCAGCTATCTATCCTTTCAGTCATCCAGTCGATTGGTTCAGAGAAGTCATCTGCCCGTACTGGAGACTTCACTGCATCTGGGATATTCTGATGTATTTTATTTCTAAATTTGTTTATATAGTAACTTCATGAACTACTATTCATTTATTCCGCTACGTATTATTGTACTACTATGTATCTGTGATTCTGTGATTGATTTATTTACTGTATATGTTTTGCCAAATTTAAATTAACAATTCGGTATTTTGAATTATTCAAGTCGGACATGTATGGTTTTATTGTCGATTTGAATGGTCCAAAATAGCGGGTCGTTACAGTTGGTGTCAGAGCGAGGCTCTAGGCAAAACTTAGCATATATGGTAAATTTATTTACAGAATCACTTTCGTTCGAGTTGAATCTCTTCCTTTTTGACTCGATTTCCTTTGAATTTTGGAATGTCCCTCGGTTTCGAAATTCATTCTTGTCTCTTCTATTTATATTCGTTTGATTCTGGAGTATTCCATAACTCCACTGAATGTTTTGTAAAGGGAGTGAAAACTCCTTTACAATCGGCATTGATTCACCGAAGATTTATATATCCTCGGTTTAGATGCTGCTACCTTTGGTTATGCTGAATTCTATATCTGACGATTGAATGTCGATTTGCCTTGGAATTCCGCATCGATCATATTCATGAAGTTACGGTTGACCCGGTTAAGGTCGCCCGCGATTTATATCCATAATCTATTTTGTAATTCAATTATCTCATCTTAGATCGAGTCGATCTTCGAATCAGGGTTCTATTGATTAGAGTTCCTCTAATTCAAAATCTCCATCTTTGTTTCAAAGTCCATTCTTGAATCATCCTTTGTAAATCGGGTTTTGTTTGTATTTTGAAATTGTTTTATATACCGAAACTTTTATTTGGGTAACTATGATTTTATTCTATATATAAAAGTGAAAATATTTTCGATAAGGATTATATATCTTTTATAAACGAAAGTCTGAAATTTTGAAAGGATTTGAAATTTTGAAAATTTATAAGGAATTCGATTATATAAAGGATTTATAACTGAAGGATTTTGAATTTTAATTTCAAGGAATTGAACTCCGGTATTTTGAAATTTGGTTTTGAGATTTCTAAAATATATAATAATAATACGATTTAAAAGTATTTTCTGGATAAGAAATATTTCAAAAGAGTTCAAAAGAATTAAAACGATTTAGAAGAAATTTCAATAAAGTTTTCAAGAAAATAGAAGTCCAGAACTCACTTATGTCGCTGGAGAATAATTTCGGTGATGAGTGTACGCATCATCGACATTGATTTTCGAGTTTCAGAGTAGGGGAGAGGCCACTCTAATAGCTTTGCTATGCGAGTGATTTTGTGAAACCAAATTTTGATTTCAAGTGCCGAAGTACGATTTGATATTCGAAAGATATATGTATTTATAATTGAAATGATTTGAAGTGAATCGGTGTTCAGTCCTCGAGTTTCAGATTTGATTTGGTATAATCCTATCTATTGAATTTGTTGACTTGAATTATGTTAATTTGGAAACTGGGATTATTTTCTAAACCTATTATTTTGGGAACTTTGAAATTGAGATATTTAATTTGGAAGAAAATTTGGTGAAATCATATATGATTTTGAAACTGAATTGATATTGAAATAATTTGAAATTGAGAACCTTATATTATTAAGTACTTGATTTGGGAGTGGTCGAACTTATATAAAATGGATTTGTATAAGTATGAAGTTGATTTGAAATCTATTGATTTGAAAGGTACTCATTTTGGAAAGAGAATTTTATATAATCAAGGTCTATATAAGTGTGATTTGATATACTATTGATTTGGAAAGTATTCGATTTGAAAATGGAATCCTATATATAATGGACTTTATATAAGTATGATATTTGAAAGTATTTGGAAAGGTACTATATGATATATATTTTCGAAGTAAAGATATGGAAAGTGCCTTCTACTTGATATCAGCTTTGTGGCCACATTGTGGATTCATTCTATCGATATTATTCTCTCTGATTTTTGGTTTTCCAGATGTGATACTCGAATGTCCCACCGTGGCGTAACCCATGGTTTTTTTTATCGCGACTGCATAGCGCAACTGCCTGGCTGAGACGGCCTAGGGGTACGGATTGTTTCATGGGGGATCCAGGCATAACCATTGTGTATCCTGCAATCTATATAGGTCGCATTAGTAGCGCAACTGCCTAGCTGAGACGGCCTAGGGGTACGGATTGTTTCCTGGGGGATCCAGGCGTAACCATTGTGTATCCTACACCCTACTAGTCATCATGGCGTAATTCGCAGGGCTGGAAAAGCTTACGGATACGGATTGTTTCCTGGGGAATCCAGGCGTAACCATTGTGTATCTGCGAACTATGGTTAGACAAAGGTTTTGGTTTGGTTATTTTGTTTGGATTGTACTTTCCATATCTGTTTTTTTAAAGGTTTTTCATGTATTTTCACTGGTTGTTGAAACAGGTCTACTAAGTACTTGAAGAATTCTAGCTTTGCGCCTGATCAACGCATGGCCAGAGTCTGCAAGAACGAGGATAAACTTGTTGAAACATCGAGTTATAGAAGTATTTTCGAAAGGAAAATTGGTTTCAATATAACGGTATTTTATATAAAAGTATTTTATTATAAAAGTATTTCTAACAAAGAAATTATGTATTAATATTCGAAATTGAAATTCTTGTGGTTCTAGATTAATTATTCGTGCCCGATATTATTCCTTGAATCTACCTTATCTGCTCAGTTTAGTTATTCACCTTGATTCTGTTTTCCGAATCTACCTTCTTTCCTTGTTGGATATATCCTTTTTAAATATTGTTTGTTTATATACTACATGGTATAATAGACAATTTTTAGTGTTTCAGAGGTTATTAATTTATCTATAATGTTGGAAGTATCTTGAGATTTTTTTTATAAATTTTGGATTTAATATTTTCAGTAGCTTCTTTGTAAATATAAGTAATAATGTAAATAATTGTTTTCAAAGGAGTTTTGAAAAGTATTAAAGTATTAAAGAAAATTAAATTTCAAATGAAGTTTTTAAATTAACATTTCAAGGAAAATTTGTATAGTTTTGAATTAATTGTTTATCTTGTACTTCAATCTATTTTTTTTTTATTGCTATTCCCCTACCTCCTTCCTTTCCGGGAACGAAAAGTTTTGAGGGGGAGAGTGTAACAACCCATAAATTTTAAACGGTTTTTAATAACGTATTTAATTAAATTTTGGAGAAATTTTAAATAAAAATATTTTGTAATAAAAATTTAATGTTTGGATTGCGTATAATTAAATATAAGTAGTCAATAAATAAGAAAACATACAAATTTAGATTACGTTACTGGTTAATTAATTTGGACGTACGTTCTTTTTAATTATTGCATCTATTATACACACTCTTTTATTTCGTATCTTAGCTATTAAAAATCAAATCAGCGCGTGCATTAAAAAAAAGGAATTAAAACCCTGCCTCCAATTCACGTGTAAAATTTTCCACTTTCATTTGCGTCTCCATATTTAATAGGAATAAAAATCTTTGATTTCCTAACCGTTTCAAAATCTCTTCCCTTCTTCATTTTTGCAACGCATTTCAGATCTGGAAAAAAAAGTGTAACGGGTAACGATCCGAAATTTTAGACCAATTTAAAATTCTAATTTTATTAAAATATTGAATAAAATTTGATAGAAACAAAAATGATGGGAATAATAATAGTTTATATGAGATTTACAATTTGAATTAAAACAACAAATGTTAAGAATTTAATAATAATTGTTAATTGTAAATATTGATCTATTGAATAAAATTTAAGAGGAAACAATAGTTTAATTGTGTTATTGTAATTCAAATAAGTTAACCTCTAACAAATGAACTAAAATTGGTAACTAATAGATATGTTGAGTTATGTGAAATTATTAAATAATGTTCGACTTATTGTTAATAAAAATAAGAAAAAAGGAAAATATTATGTTATGTTTATACATCAAATGGTGGTTTTGAAATTTAGTTTGAAAGCAAGTATGAATTTTTGGTTCAAAGAAAAATTTGGTCTTAATATACATAAATACACGGAAAGTTTAGTTTGGGTGTAGGGTCCATTAATTATTGTGTGAATTCTAGTAGGTGTGTATATATAGGTATGTTAATATTTTCAAATATATTACTAATTTCCTTGAAGTTTTGAAACACACTGTCCAATCAACCCATCAATTGCTCTAATAATTTATTTTGGGAAATTCAAGGCACAGCTGTTTTATTTGCCATCATTTCTTTTATTTTTTCCCAAACGGTTCATTTTGCCTTTATAACGTATCCTTTCATTCCATACTTATCTTTTTCCTTTACGTTTCAAATATGGAACGTGCTGTCCAATCAACAATTAATTGCTTTAATTTCACAACTAAATCTAGGGTGACTGTTGCCATCCTATAATTATTTTGAATATCAAAACATATAAATTGTATACATTTACGTTCATTACTGGTCAGTTCTTCTGTTTTAAAGTAATATATTTATTTCTTAAAAACGGTTGCATTGTGAAACACGTCTCTTCCAAATCTTCACCGTGCAGCCCAAGCAATATAATAAATTGCTTTAATAATGTTGCTGAATCAATGGTCATTTCAATTTATTATTTGTTGTACGTTTCCTTTTTGCTTTAAAATTGGCTACGTAAACATTAATTCAAAAATAGGGAGAAATCATTCGTTTCCTGTAGGCACTTCATTTGCTTTAGTTATTTCACGTAATTCAAGCAGGTGACCGTGTCCATTCACTCAACCTTTATCTATATTTTTGTTTTAAATTTCTTTCCTCTGTTCACTATGGTAATTATGGTATGATTCTCAGCCTACTGGTCTGCGTTTCCTTCTTTCCTTCGGCAATAAAAAAACCTTTAATTATTATCTCATTTCTTGCTTGCACGGTTACAGACAATTAATTAATTAATTGCATGTTGTAGTCTGTTCATGCCTATTTGGTTCATAAAAATTATTAAGCATTTTTACCCAGAGCAGTCAACTCGCCTACATCGTTCTATATCTACTTATTTTCGTACAAGTTCAAACTTTTCCATTTTCTTTGATTGATAGATTTGTGCCTTTATCTATTCTTTTTCTCCCTGTCTTTATTGCTTAAAGGAAAGCAATCCATCAAAACGTGAATATTTAATTATAGCCAGCCGTTACCTATACCCAAATTTCCATTTTTATGACCGTCATTCGAATATCAAACTTATATACTTTTTGCATTCATTTCGCTCATTCAATTTTACGTTTCTTATTCCAACTTTTAAATATTGAGCTCCTCCCTTATATTTCTCTATGCCCTTTACTTATCTTCTTATTCCCCCCCCCCAATCTGTTAGCTTCTCAAAACCATCACTCTGCAACTCCTCCCTAATCTTCCACCCATCGTGCTCCTCCGTAGCCACTTAGACTGTGTACTCCTTCTTTTGCGTAAGTATATTTTTTTTATAAACCTATGGTATATTATAATATATAATGTGTACGTTAGTTTATATGCTTATATATATACACGTTGCTGTATGTTTATGAAAGAAAATATGTATATATTACACACTATATTCTCTATTTTGTTTTAAAATATATAAGTGTTATATGGTATAAGGTACACATATATAAAGTTATTTGTTGTATAAGAATATAAGTGGATTTGTATAGATAAAGCATGGGTTTATTGATATTATAATTACGTAAATACTGATTTTATATAAACAGTTATATGATCTATTTTTATATATCATAGAAATTGGAAAATCTGGTTCGACAATGAATATATGTTATACGTTTATATATTTACAGTAATATATATTGATTTTGTTTAAGTATGATATAGACAGTGTTTATAAGTTTTTTATAAAAAAATAAGTTATATTAGTTTGGATTTTACCTGTTGGGTTAGATAGGGTCACTGAGTATACATATGTATATATTTATACCTTATGTACGTTTGTGTGTATATATATATATATATATATTTGTTAATTATATTTTAAGTTATATGTTAGTTATAATATATTATGGTTTGTAGTATTCCTAATATTTTAAAACGAAAAATATATATTGTTGGAAACTTGTAATACAATCGCATTTGTATATTTTCTATTTAAGTTTATATAACTTTATATATATGTGTGTGTATATAATATAAAATTTTGTTCGCAAATGTCTATATGAGTATACATTAATTGGTTTTAAAAGATATAAATATATGGTGACTTTGTTCGAAGTGTTGAATTAAATTTTAATTTGAGATATATGATTTAATTGATTTTAATAAAAAATAATAAAATTATATACATCATTTTCTGTCATATCAAGATGGTTCTAATTCATTTTCACCAAATTCTTATCTCTCAGCTTTGTTGAATTCGTGTCAATCTAGCGTTGCTTTGAAATTCGTAGCTTATTGTGTTGTCTATCTTCTCTAGCCTCTAGCTTCGAAAGGTGAGCAATCACTCACGATTAATGTTCTTTTATTTATTAAATTTGGTTTCAATTGAAACGACAATTTAAATATACTGCTGAAGTTAGTAAATCTGTTATATATGCTATTATCTGTAAACTGTTCACCTATGGGATATGGCACCATATCCTATTGTTTATACTTTATTTAATTACCGTTGATATATGCCTGTTGTTATATTATTATCATATCCTGTTATATTATAATTATCTGTTATCACTCTGCAAGTTCCCGGTACTTTAGAATTCACTATGGGTTGAAATGATACATACCCGAACAGATTTTAGAATAGGAGAATTTCGTTATGGGTTGAAATGATAGACCCAAGCGATTTTCATTAAATTGAATTTGGGATTACGGGTTGAAATGCTATCCACCCGTATATATTTAGTGTACGGATTGAAATGATAAATATCCATATCACTTGACCATATGATAAGAAATATATACAGACACCGTTGGTCCATATATAAATATTTTGAAAATAATTTCTATGGTTTGGGAAAGAAAAATATAGTTTAATTAAAGACTGATTCTTAGAATATTATATGTATAAAAATGAAAATTTTATGTATGGACCTAATAATAATATTTAATCTAATTGAGATTGATTTAATACATATAATATGTTTAAGGATTCGTTTAAATTTATATTTCAAATTAGATTTGGTAAAATTTTGAATAAGCTAGAGTTGAGAAGATAAAGTCGAATTAATTGGAAATGGTATTTAATTAAGAATTATATTCAATTAAATTGATTTGAAACTATTGAATTCGAGATTTAAGATATGATTTTATAACTTGGTTTTGGTAAAAGGGATTAAATGGATATTTTAAGTTTAAATAAATTTAAGGAAATATTCTGTAAAATGAAATCTAAGGCTATTTAAATGATATTGAACTTGTTAAGTGGATATTCCTAACTAAATAATAATGATGAAGCTAAATCAAGATCTATATGAAACTGTTAGATTTAACTTTAAAATATTGAATATTAAAGCTTTGAATATAACGAAAGTTTAATTGGTTAGTGGGAGCTGAATTGAATTGAGCTTTGAATAAATGGGAATTTGGAACTTGAGTTGATTAGAATCAATTTGTGTAGGTGAGGAAATTTCAAATACTTTACTTTATAAATTATTTAATATATATATACTATCTTGGAAAATAGATATATTTGAAAGGGAAATGATGTTTAGATTTTGAAGTCTAAATAAAATTGAATGACCATGGTATTATAGTGTATATTTCTATATTGTAGATAGTTCCACGGATCCTTAGAGAATGGTTATCCCATACATCCTCTAAGTTACTTGTATTTCAGTTGATATTTCACTTGAGTTGGATTTATTGGTATAAGAATGTTAATTCTGACTCGAGTGTTTTGTGTTTTGCTTTACGCTCGGGTCAGACTGAGTGATACAGCATTTGAGACTCACCATTGAAGTTGAAGCTTTGCTTGAAGATCCAGCTATCTATCCTTTCAGTCATCCAGTCGATTGGTTCAGAGAAGTCATCTGCCCGTACAGGAGACTTCACTGTATCTGGGATATTCTGATGTATTTTATTTCTAAATTTGTTTATATAGTAGCTTCGTGAACTACTATTCATTTATTCCGCTGTGTATTATTGTACTACTCTCTATCTGTGATTGATTTATTTACTGTATATGTTTTGCCAAATTTAAATCAACAATTCGGTATTTTGAATTATTCAAGTCGGACATGTATGGTTTTATTGTCGATTTGAATGGTCCAAAATAGCGGGTCGTTACAGAAAATTTACAGTGATATTTATCTAGTAAACCCATGATACACGTTTCTCTCAATCTAGAGCGTCATATGATACTGATATATCTATGAGGACCGATACTTAATTCATCAAGTTTGACATGATGTTATTTGATGCTAATATATACGTGAGTTAATATGAATTTAATGTTATTATAAATTAGATTGGGATTTATGTTGTATTTCAACTCATTAGAATGAAGTGTATTGTAATGTAAATTCTATAAATTATTCAATTTTATAAATAAACAAATGTGTAACATTTGAAATAATAAAAAATATGCCTAAAAAAAGAGATGTACCATATTTTGTACTGTCTGTTTTAACAATGAATGAAAAGATAATTCTTCATAATCTAAAATGCAATACAAGTCCTCTAGGTAAGTTATGGAAATTTACATTGTCAACATTTTCGTTTGGAAGATGTAATTCCAATGCATTGAAATACAGAAATTCGTATGTATAACCAAAGAATTGTAAGTAAAAATAATAATGATAATTCAATTAATCAAACATATGCGATAAGTAAGAAAATTAATCAATGACGATGAAGTAAATGCAAGACAATGAAATGATTAAGTAAGAAGATTATAGTAATCACAGAATGGTAGTAACAAGTAAAAAGGGACAATAGAATATGCATAATAATATTAAATACAATATATTAAATTAAATTGACATTAAGGAACAAGGAGTCAGTTGTGTAAAAATTACTATATATTAACAGTTGAACATTGGAGACATAGTAGATAAATAAGTATGAATATATATCTAGCCTCAAGTACGCATTTATGATGGGTTTGAACTGTTGAATTCAACCAATAGTTTAGATTGAATGAGAATGACAGTCATTAAAATGAGTTGGAATGCGAGTTAGGTCGTGTTACATAACAGAAGTCTGCCTACCGCAAAGGGTTTCCAGCAGTTTATATATATTATACTAATGTAGGGCATATCGAACTGTAGCTCATGCGGAATTATATGTTTGCTATATGTGAAGGGAATGTAACAAAGTAGAAGGGTTCCCCTCGATCGAAGTGTCAAAGAGCAAATAGAGACGTCTTTAAACTTTTAAGGGGTACGTTTTAACTAACCAGATGGGCATTTCTTGCATTAGGCAATCTAAATGGGATGATGAGCTAGGCTTGGTGCTATGATAGTGAGATTGGTACAGCACATTCGAGGAGAAGCTGTTTACGTAGGTCGAGATTGTTATTGATCCTGAGGGGTCGGCGGAAAGACAGGGTTGCAACTAATTGGACTACACCTCCTATTAGTGTAAATCACGTTTAGGACATGCAATGCCTTACAATCATTTGTTACTTTGTTTGTCATTAGGAGGCAAGGCTAGATAACTTTTAATTGGGTTTTTCAGAAACGAGATAGAATACGACTATATATTTGAAATGTCTTTATTAGGCACTATGGGGAGTTCCTTTGTATGCACGACAACGATAATGTGATACTGCATTGTCGATGGATCCTAACGAGGTGTTGTGTTATGAATACTAGTGGGGAAAGTATCCTGGTCTAAAGGGGGACTGTGGTACATATACGTATATATACATATGTATGTACTTATCGTTGCGTCGATTTGATTTTGATGGGGAGTATCGTACGTGTATGTGAAGTCAAGACGACTAAGTAAAAAAATGAACATAACATGTAATGGAAAGCAATCGGTATAAACTAGTGTTATGTACAAACGATGTAATTCACCGGTTACCAGAACGTTGTTTTGACCTCCGCCTCATTACAACCCACATGATAGCTTTAGAAGAATAACAACTGGTACGAGGCAGGAACGGTGGAAGGACAGATCATGCCCTCTTGGAGAAGGTCAAGATCCCTTTCGGAGAAGAGACACTCCAATAATATGGAATCACCGAACAACTCGAACTCCTCTTCGAATAGATAATGCCTCCAAATCCCCAAAGCGAATTCTATGGGCGTCAACTCCGAACCAAAAGTCGTATATTTCTCTTCGTGTGGCTTCAGCTGTCGATTAATATGTGACAACTGAAAGGGAGTGCGGATTAAGGATCTTAAGGCTAATTTAACATTAGAGGGGGGTGGTGAATAGTGTTTAATGGATCCAAAGATTTATATCGGTTAAATTAAAATTATGACACAAGAAAATGCAGAACTTAATCACAGAACAATCATAGAATCAAACACAGATGCAGAAAGTAAATAAAAAACAATAAAAGGAAATAACACACCGGATTTTATACTGGTTCGGAGTTACCCTACATCCAGTCCTACACCAAGGCAAACACCTCTACAGAGTTTTATTATACCAATGTCGAGATTACAATCCTCAATTTCTAAAGGCCTTGAGGTACCCTCCTGTCTTCGAGTCCGGGGCAAACTCTCTTGATTTACGGGACACAAGATCACCCAATTGATTTCCAGGCACAACCATACCTTATAGAGAGACTCGATAAACTTTTGATTACAAATTGATCCTATAACTCTGAATAGCATTTTGATCTTCGAGAGAGGGCAGAGAATCAAACAAGAATGAGATTCTAATTTGAATCACTTGAGAATTCGGCAGAATTTCAGCACGATCTTGAAAATATGAAAATTTTAGAATATGGATTTGTGGAGGAGTGAAAAAATAGTTAGTTAAAAAATTCGTTTGTGAAGGTTATTTATAGACCAGTAACGGTCATAACCATTTATGAAGAGATTTAAACGAATAGACACTTCTTTTGAAAATTGAAACTTTTGAATTTAACGGTCACCATGTCGACATGGGGTATCCCATTATGTCGACATCCCTTAGTTCAAAACAATGTAAAATTTGTTTTGAAAATGGTATTTAAAGGAAGACAAGATAAAATGATTCTGGAGTAAAATAAACTAATTCTCCTATGTTTTAAAATAAAGAAGCGTAGAAAAATATAACTTTAGAATGTGTGTGTGTGTATATATATTACTAGTGAACCCATGCTCCGCATACGGTCGTAATGAAATTGTGGCAGTGAAAATCAAATAGTTATCTGTAGTTAAAGATTTTAAATTTAACAGACGTGCGTTGATAGACCCATGTTGAAATTAGAAAATTTTGTTGATTTATGTAAAAAAAAAATTGTTCTAATTAGGATACGGTTCTATGCCTATGAATGAACCGAGCAAAAGGAAAATAAAGGTTGGAGAAAGTTATATACCTTTGGACAGTATATTGGAAAACCAAAAAAGTAGTAGGATATAGTCGGTGAAGTATAAAACAGTGGTCAGTATGCACCGAGTGGAAAGAAACGAAAGTAAGAAAAAAAGTTTAATAAAAGTGGTCAATATATACATGCGGAAAAACTGTTTGCATACATTGCAACAGGTAAGAAAAAGTAAGAGGTATGATGTTGCAACACCAAGTAGCTGCAGTTTCAGGAAGAAAAAAGACAAAAGTGGAGGCTGGAAAAAAAACACAGCATAGAAAGTGGAAAATGACCCAAGTTTAATCTGTTTGCAATTATAATTGTTTACAGTAGTCAGGCCATAAACAGCAGCTTTTAATATGTAAAAATACTGGAATAAGATTTAGTATTAATAAATCTTCCTGCACACAGGTAGAAACGACGAGAAGTAAAAAATATAGTATAAACAACAATGGAGGCTAGTAAAATGCAGCTCAGGTCAACTTGTTGATCATATTTCTTTCTTCAACGTGTTTCTGTTCTAGAATTGTGGACCTGCAGAAGAAAATCTGACCTTGTATATGAGTGTTTAAAGTGAACAATGTGTGTGTACTTGTGCTTGGATGACGGAAGAGAATGACATTGTGCCAGTAAAGTAAAGCCGAATAATGTACGAAAATGAGTGCTTTTTTAAGTCAGTTAAGTCTGCAGTCGATGGGACGAAGGTGTGGGTAACCTTCACATTGTAGTCAGCAGTCGTTAGTTGTATGGATTTTGGAACCTTTTGAACTCTAGAATGGAGATCTTACCATTTTCGACTTCTATCTTTTTGGATCCGAAATCAATTTTACTTTGGCTGCTCCTGTTAAAGTTTAGCAAAATAAAGTTCATAGTGAATGTAGTCTTAAAATATCAGCTAAATCAGTTTAAGCCCTTTGTGCCTTTCTTTTCATTTTTGAATTTGTTACATTTAATTTTCCTTTTAATCGAATGGGGGATTTGCGATATTTTGTTTAACAAATGTTCTGTTAAAGTTAAACTTGGCAGTGCAAAGAGTTAGCTTTTAGCTTGTAAATTAGAATGTTATACTCATTTTTAGTATCATGTTATGATTTTTTGTAAAGATAAAAAAAATTATTTGATACAATTTAAGTAATTTCTTTTAGTTCTGAAATAAACCTTACTGGCAATTTTCTATTTAGTATTTATTAAATTAAATATTTGTTATCCAAATTTTGTTTACATATCAAAATTAATTTTCTTAAAAAATTATCATAACAACCTTTTTCGTTGTATTTTGATTTTTATAATACTGTAATGTTTTTTATTATAGTTTAGTATGTAGGAGAATAGGTTTAGTCTTTATTGGTGAAATAATACACTTATTTTTCAGCTTTACTGCTGTTAAATTGCATTTTCACAATGAAATAGATTATTATGTAGGCCATTATACATAAGTTTGAATTGAATATGTTAAATTAAATAAATGTATTAAGACTTATGTTCGTTAAATTAAGTAAATATTTTGAGATTGATGTTTTGTTAAATTAAATAAATATCTTAAGGCTGATGTTCTGTTAAATGAAAAAAATACTTTCAGAATGATGATTATTTATCTTATATATATATATATATATATATATATAGAGAGAGAGAGAGAGAGAGACCATTGTTTGTGTGTGTATAACATGGGAGGATGTGTGTATTATATTACATGTATCTTTCACAGTGCTGCAAAACATTCTACAACATATGATGTTATTTTTAGAAACAATCAGTGGAACTAACGTTATTAAGTTATCGAATGTATTAATATGAAGCATCATTTTCTGGTCCAATTGGATGGCGTGCTGGATAATTAAGCAAAATTCCATGCGGTTGGAGCAACCATGGTTGAAAAGTCCTTATGAAGAAAAAGATGAATAAAGTATAAGCAACAAAGTGGTTGGTATGGACTAAATAAAAATTAAATGAAGGGAAAATGGTTTAGCAATTTACCATTGATGTATTTTGGACGCTGGAGATAGTTTAATGACTTATTTAGATATCAACTAAATTCTTGGTGAATGGTGGAAAAATAAGGTGAATATACGACTTGTGCTAATGTTATGAAATATTATGAATTTAAAAAAGGGGGAAGAAATTTATACGTGTTGAACATAATTGTATCTGAAAATGTACCTATGAGGGAAATTGGTTGCATGTGTATTTTTCCTGCTGGAGGAAGGTTCGTTGTTGAAGTGGTGAGCGCCGAGGACATTCAGCAAATCGGTGCTGGTGATGTCTACACCACTAATTGAGTTTTTTATTCAAACTGTAACCCATGAAGAGATGAAGAAATGAAACGTAGTTAGATTGCTGCGCCAGGTAGGTGTTACTTTGTTAGAGGCATTATCTTGTTTGCGCAGCTGTCCGATGCATTGGTGTGCAAAGGAATATACTTTTCAAGAACATTAATTTTCTGGTTCAATTCAGTTTTGAAGCATCAGGAGCTGCATAATGTATTGTTTTAAACATTATTCGCTAGACATGAAGTTTTTAGGCATAAATATCCACAAAATATCCATGAAGGATTCACTTGTATTTTAGAGTGGAAGCAGAAAATGTTAGACATTATTTGCGAATCAGTTTTTTGGGCATAAATATCCATGAAAATTATGTTTTTTAGGCATAAATATCCACAAAATAATGAAGGATTCATGTGTATTTTAGACTGGAAGTAGAAAATGTTACCAAATATGGGTGCAACTTCATAACCGCTACCACAAATATATGAGAATGATAACAATATTTAAATTAAAATACCATTGTTCCAAGATGTCCCGTTGACCACGGCAGGTAAAAGCTTTCAAGCACAATATTTTTTGCACTGTCCTTAACAAATGAATGTCTAATATATTTAGGCTTAGTTCATGTCGTACAGATCACAACTTCTGCTACCTGCACAACAAATGGACCACATTAAATAAGTTGTAGAGTCATACAGATTCGCACACGATATTTATCAAAAGATGAAAAATATAAAATATAATAGTATATACATTACATGCCTCCAAAATGTTGGATTTGCTCATTTGATATCCATAGCCATCAATGTAATTAAACTGTAGATTTCAATGCAATTAGAAACCTCAAAAAGCATAGCATAGGAGAAAAATACACGATAGGTTTATTTGAATCTATAATATAATTCACTAAGGACAAACTAACGGTTGGGTGCTAAGATGAATTAACGATGCGTAATTCCTATCTTACTTAAAAACATAAAATAGGAAAAAGCATATTTAATGTATAGGATCTTGATGGGGTAAAGGGAGAATTTATAATGATTAATTATAAAGTACATCTAATGCACCAATATACCAATGCGTATAATGTTTCTTATAAAGGACATATGAAATGTAAATTCTATTAAAGGAAACATATGAATACAAATCAAAAAAAAAATTAAATTGGATGATAAAATAGCAGATCGAAGGGGATTACAGATAATTTTCCAAAGTAACAGATGAGCTGAAAAGAAAAAGCAAGTTTCTTCATAGAGGCCATAAGGAAAAAGTATATCTTGTTTAAGGTAGTTAGTAAAATTTGTTATGATGAACTTATAACATAAATAAAGGAACAAAAAATGAATATAGTGATACCAATTTTCAATCTAGCAAATTCTTACAGAACACAACTTTAGAGTTCATAAAATATGTCCCAATTTTCTCAAACATAGGGACTATGCTTACATAATCATTAGGGAAAAATTCAAATTCGACATAGCTAATGAGAAAATATACAATTATGGACCTCATAGATACCGGCGATAATAATTGGACATGGGATTTGTTGAGGTATGACATGTGACAGCTCAAAGAAACTGTAAATAACATATATATATTGCATTTCTAAAGCATTTTCTATGAATCAAAATAAGAGAATGCACCAAACACAATATAGAGTTTATTTGCTAAAATGTCTAATTTCTATACATATTAATAATACCTTCGTACTGACACTACAAATTCAACATTCGCGGATGGATATGTTGAAATGCTGATGTAGAGCCCATCAAAGATTATAGTTTGGGCCCAAATATACCCATTTGAGTGGTTTTCCACTGAAAAAGGGACCAAAAAACTACAAATATGTGTTTCCACTCTCAAAATCGTGTGCTAGGTAAACCTGAAATTTTATACAGTTAGAAGAGATTGTCATTTTGTAATTGAAACTTGAACGCCATAAATAATTTAGGGGAATACTTGTTCCAAGCACATCTCTTAACTAAACTGTGAAGGTTTGAATCATAGAAGCTTTGTAATGTCATTATGGAAAATTAGAAGAATATTCTATAAGATAATCATATAAATTTTGTTATTGTATTTTCATTTGGAAACACTATTTCTGAGTTATTATATATGTCACAATTATTTTGAGGCTTATATTAATTTATTTTATTTTTGATAATTATATTTTATTTCATTCGCTGTGAGATCTGAAGTGTAGAATATTTAAAAATTTACGTTTTTCTAGATTTTCCATTATGCCATCTATGATTCAAAATATGTAACCTGCTATTTTACACTATATGAAACTTTTCACGATCCTAAATCAACTTATATGATCATAAAAGAATCAAAAGTCAATAATGATATTTCCATATACATAACTATGTAATGTTATTATATATTAAATATGAGTAATATACATATAGTCATCGTGGTAAATTGGTATAAGATTTCAAATACAATAATTCTACTGATGCAGAAGTCTTGAAAATGATTTATCAATTGCAGATCATAAAGAACTATCAATTATAGTGTTGTACTAATAAAGAAATCGTGTTAAACAAGAGAAATCCAAGAAAAAAAGAAGGGTTGACATTGAGTGTACCCAAAAAGTAGATAATTCAATATGCTGAAAAAACGTAATATAAAACCTATAGAACTTGAATCGATTTGATAGAAGTATAATTCTAATGGGTTCGTAGAGTGTATATGAAGATGTAGTTAAAGATAATCAAAAACCTGATAAACAACCAAGAATTATATATACAGATTTTTGAGTGGTCACCAAAATATTTAATTATTTAACAGAAAGGCATACATTGAACTTAAAATATGAGGCAGGTTAATGGAGGGAAAAAAACTCGTGCAAAGGAAAAATAACTAAGTACTAAGTCTAAGCGTTTTATTGCATGGTTTGCGCTAAAGCCTTGTGATAACCGGGTTTTGGACATCTGATAAATGGGTAAAACTGCTTTAATCAATTGAACAGATAAAATTCTGATAATAAAAGATATCTGGATATGTAAATGAATTTGGAAATGTAATAAAAATTGAATTATAAATAATTGGATAAGTATTTATTTGATAATCTCCTAATTTAATTAATTTTAAATTGGCAAATTGTAAAGTCAAACAAAAATAATAATGTGCTGTTTATATATATAGATATAAATAGATTTTAAATAGACTTATTATTTTCAAATTTAATAAGTGTTATTTAAATGCATATATATATGTATTTAAATTGTTTTTTTAATAGCATAATTATTTAAAAATTTAATAATGTGTTAGTTTTTTGGAATTGTCAACATAATCCAATGGTATGGCTAGATTCGAACAGTCTTTTTATATTCTGATTGTATAAGATTTGAATTTGAATTAAACGTTTTTTCTCTCTTCAATTTTGCAAATTTGGATTTGGATTTGGATTTGGATTTGGATTTGAATTTAAAGGATATATCTTAAAAATATTTTGGATATAAATATACGGATAAGATTTTTAATAGAATAAGATTTGTTTTATAATATTTTCTTAAATCAATTTATTTATATAAATTACGAAAGTATTTATTAATAGAAAAATAAATATAAAAGATTTATTTTGAATTTAATCTAATAATTTTCAAAAAGTATTTAAAATTAAATAGAGCAAAATAGGATTTAATTAAGGTTTATATTTTATTTAAAAATATATATGTTGTGTGTGTATGTATATATATAAAGGTATTAAGCATAAAAGAAAATATAATATAAAAAGATATATATAAGTATAAAAGTAATATAAATAAGGAGTCTTTGACATTTGTAAGGTAATAGAAAACATGTATTTACATGTGTAAGTTTAAAGTTGCATGCAAAATACAAATGGCAACCACATTTCTTTAAATTTTTTGATAAAATATAAAAAAGAAAAGGGAAGAAAACTAAATTGAATCAAAACTACATCAAGCTTTTGCAATATTAAACCTGAAGCTCAACACAGTTCAATTTCAACCGAATCAAGCAACAAATTAAAGTTCAATTCAACAAATCAAGTTATAGTTCAAAATCCAATTTGAATCAGAATAGGTTTCAGACATTCTGTTTTCAAATCAAGGAAGCTCGTTCCTCTACATCTTCAAAATGGTGAGTAAACCTCTTTCTTTAAAAATTAAGAATAAGAACCTGATGCATGTGAATATCCTGGAAATGTTTGATATATGATGTGATTTGCATTGTAGTAAATGTGATTTCCTGTTTATATTGTATGAGGATGTTTGTATGAATGTCTGGGAAGATGATGTATGCTCTATCTTAGTTTTACAGTTTTAAATTTATGTTCAAAATCAAATTGCTCTTCCTTTAATTTTTTTAGGGATTTATGTCTAAACAAAACTCATTTGAAATGGCAAGATATTTAATCTAAATATAATTTCAGATAATAATTAAGAGTAGTTTTAAAATAAAAGGAAAAAAACAGCAGGACTGTAAATTCTATCAAATAATCGACTAGAATGATTTCTAGTTTCAGGTTCATAATTGATTTTATTTTCGAAATTTAGGATTTTCAAAGGTAAATTCACGATTTTTAAGTTTATAATTTGAGAGAAATCGTGAGTTGAACGACATCTGGGTTTTTAGCAATTGCTGATGATCGGGTTGGTGTGGAAGTTCTGAATAAATGTCGGAGGAAGCTGGGATGTTAGCGAACCAGGCAAAATTGCTCGGTGGATTTATCGATCACCGAGGCGTTGGCGTGGGTTGGATTTAGGGTTTTTTGGCTTGTTGGTCGACGATGGTCTTTGGGTTCGTTCGACGACCATGGTGCATCAGACATTGTCAGAGTGGGTGGAGTGGAAGCGTTAGACTTCGACAAGGGTCTGGCCAGGGTAGCGGGGTTTCCGGTGGCCAGAACGTGGTGGTGCAAGGCAAGTTTTGGACGAGCTTGATGGTGTCTGGGTGCCTCTCTTGCTCGTTTTCGTTTCTGGTGTTCATTGTGAATTCTGGAGGAGTATATGCGTCGTGGTGTTTGGAGGCGACTTGGTGGAGCCATCGAAGTTGGTCGGAGTTGCTCCGATTGTTAGTGCATGGCATTGAGGAGCATCAGTGTGCAGGGTTGCTGTTGGAAGATGGAAGCTCGAGTTTGGTCTCGGGGAGGTGGAGTTTGCGCTCGAGAGTGTGTTCGGCTTGCGCATGTTACCAGGAATAGTTTAAATATTATCAAAAAGGAAAATTGGCTTGGGTTGAACTCGAGGCTTGACTCGAGAATCTTGAATATGGCTCGGGTAATTTGGTCCTTTGACTCGGGTAAGGTTAAGTGTTAACCATGTTTTGAAATTTAATAAAAACCAGTTTGCAGATTTGAATTAAACAAAGTTTTAAAAAATTTCTTGGAATAAATTCTTTTAAAGAAATATGTTATACAATATTTTGATAAATGGAAGTTGTGTATAGTTTTAACTTGAATGAAATTAAGTTAATACTTAAATCTATTTGAAAGAATTTAAAAAAAAGTGTATTTAAGGAATTAAAATTAAAATGGTAAGATGTTTTTAAATTATTAATCTAAGATAACCTATAAGTAAAGGTGAATCAAATTTTCAAGGTTATTTAAATGAGGTCTTAAAGATAAATAGTTATCTTAAATAATGTTTTGATTTACTTAAAGGTTTTAAGTTTAATTTTATGATTATGATAATTCAGTAAGTTAAAGGAAATAAATAGGTTATCTAGAACTTAATTAAGATTTGGGTAATTATAGATTAATTAGATTTATGAAGAAATTAAAGAGAAGATTAATTAATTAATAAATGGGGTTATCAGTTAATTAATTAATTAATTGGTAATTTGGGATTAATTGGTTATTAAGTGGAGATTAATTACTTAAATGATAATTACTTAATATAAGTAATTAAAGGTTTAATTGATCAATGATTAAAGGTTAATTAATTGAAGATAATTAACCAAAGGGATAATTACTTGAAGAAAGTAATTAATTAAAAAGGAAATTACTTAATGGAAGAAATTAAGGGATTAATTACTTAGTTTAAGTAATTTAGGAATTGATTTATTTACGGTTGATTAATTAAGGTTAATTAATCAATGTAAGTGATTATAGGATAATTAATTTGGGTAATTAATTATGGATAAATGTGATTAATGTGAATTAATTTGGGTTATTAGTTAAAGGCTAATTACGTAATGTAATTAAAAAGGATAATTAATCAAGGGTGATTGATTAAGATAGATACTTAAAGGATGATTAATTAATTGGTTTGTACTTAATTAATGTTGAGTAAAGGTAATCTAAGTGATTAAAGATTAGTAATTAATCTTGCTTATGAATGATTGATTGATATTTGTGATATGAAATGTTTGTGATATTGTATGTTTGTCTTGAACATAGATAATGTGGTTATCTATCGATGATGAATTGCTGTGTAAAAATGACATCTTGTATCTATAGATTGAATTGTATTTTGCTTGAATAACGTGAGTTAAGATGGTATTGAATATTAAAAGACCGGAGTCGGGTATTAGTAAATACCCGAAACCACTTTGATTTGTAATCTATGATAATTCTATACAGATCTGATATGTGAAATCAATAGACTGGAATGATTTAAGTGGATTGGATCATTTAATCTAACTTTTGGTACTTAGAATTGATGCGTGTAATAAGTGTTGTCAAAACCAAATTTGTGAATATATAAAATTGATACGAGTTACCCCGGGTTTTTAAATAAGTTTTATGCTTCGGTATTCCTTGTTAGATGGGTTTACTTACGCTGGTTTCCATCCTAACCCGGGTGTTACTTTGATGTAATGCTCGGGTCAGACCGAGTATTACAGATTTTCATGTAAGGACGTTCTGGAGCTCAGGAGGCGAGCTGGATGGCAGGAACGTATGGAGTGTATTCCGCTGTGTTATATTGTTGTTTTATCTGGAACATTTTGTTTTTAACTGTCCATGATTGTAAGATGTTGTAATTTTGATGTATTAAAATTTAATTGACAGATACAACTTTCTTTGTGTAAAAAATATTATTTGATATTATACTTTATCTGCTGCGAATGTGAGATTCTTAGTTTGGTTTTCTATTTTTTCTTCTTCTATCTCTTTTCTTCTTTTCCCAACTATTAGGAATTTTCTGGAATGAAATTCCGGGTCGTTACTTTTGGTATCAGAGCCGAAGGTTAAGCGAGAACCTTGGATCTGATGGGTTTACTCATTAGGGAGTGTTAATGATACCCTAGAATGAGTTGAGTGTATATATAAGAGAGCGTACTTGTTATTTTCTTATATAAAGGTTTTAAAATGGTTTCAAAAGCAAATGAATCTTATATAAGTTTATTAAGCACTAGATTTTCTATTATATTAAGGAAATTGGTTGTTGTATTAATTGAATTAAAAGTAACAATAAGAATTAAGTAGAAATATAACCAAATTTAAATTGAATAAAGAATGGAATTAAAAACCAAAGGTGGTCTAAAATTTAAGGACAACTTGGTGTGTAAAGGAAAATAATATGTATATATGAGGAATATACATAATATCAAAGATGGTTTGAAATAAAATCTAATTGTTGAGTTTTAAATTTGGAATGAGATGTGATACACAAAGTGATAAGTTTTTGAACTTATAAGTGGGAAGATTTTTAATGTGAAGTTTAAAATTTGAAATGGGAATTCAAATTGTGTAAAGTTGACTGGATTAAGTAAATTTAATTTAACTTGATGGAAGTTAAATAAGTTTGAATGAACAACCTGATTTGAAAATTTCAAGATGAAAATTGAGATTTAACTTGGAAAGTTAAATGGTTAATTTGAATTGGAAGTTTGTGTGATCTCAAAATGGGTTTGAGATCTGGAAATTTGAAATGGATGGTTGTGTTAAAATGATATCATCCTGTTGTTATCTTTAAACCGTGAATTAGATTTGTTTAAATGAATAAAGAAGTGGGGTGTGGTAATATATCGATTATTAAGACTAAATTGAATCATTTTGGATTTAAGATTTGAACATTTAAGATAGAACTTTAAAGGTTTGGTTTCAAAACTAAAATTTGGTGATAAATTAAAGTTCATAGATTGAGCTGTTTTAAAAAAAGATTTGAAAACTTTGAAATAGGTTAAAAATGGAAATTGGATTCAGAATTAAATGGTTTAAAGATATAAGTTGATATGATTTAAAGGATTAAATCAACATTTAAAAAAAATTAACTCGAATTTATACAATTCAGGATGGTTTAAATTTGAGATTTGAATTGAATTAGTTCAATTTGAATTTGATTTGAATTAATTGGAATTGTGATTGAAGATGGATAAGTTTAAAAATTCAAATGGAAAATTTGAATTGGATTAATTTGAAATGAAACTGAAGTTGAATGAGTTCAAATTCAAATAGGGAATTGAGGATTAATTCAACCTGAATTGGGGTTAAATCAATTTCAATGGAAATTGAAGTTATTTAAGTTGGAATTGAGTCAATTTAAATGGAAGTGAAAATAATTAAATTGAGTTGATGAAAATGGAGATTGGAAAGTTGAACAGCTTGGCTCTGGACTATTTTCAAAATCAATTGTTTTAATATAAATCTATTTTTCCAAGCTATTTACTATACAATCTTTCTTTTAAAAGCCCAAACTATTTTATACTTATTTCACAATTATTTTGGAACTATTTACTGTTTTATAAATTAATTACTATCTTTCAACTATTTTATAACTAATTACTATTTTACAACTATTTTGCAATTATTTAAGAATTTCTATAACTATTTGACTATTTTCCCACTATTTTACAATTACTTAGCTGTTTTACAGCTATTTTTCAAATTAATATTATTTTTCAACTACTTATCTATTTTAAAAAATATCAAGCTTTTTTCTAAATTTAAACTGGACAGAGTTCGAACTGTTTATGATTAAATATCCATTTGAGATAAAAATTGAAGTGATAATCCAAATGAGGATTTAAGAATTATGAGTAAGTGAATGAAAATTTAAGTGAATGTGAATGGAAAAGGAAATTGATTTGGCTAATAATCAATGGAGATAAATACGTAGGACGAGTGTATATTATTCTATTCGCATAATGATTTGATCCAGATTCGAGCATATAATTTCAAGATAGTATATCGATCCGAATTGGGATTTTTCACTCGATTTTCGACAGCGAACCTGGATATAGGTTGTTGATTGATTCTGCATACTCTCTATCATAGTTATGACTATGCAAGGAGAATGACGATTTCTGATCAAGAAACCGGATCTGAGTCCGCACTAGGAAGTCGGGTAGACGATACTAGTTCGGAAAAGAAATTGTGTGATGGAATGAGCGATCAGATTGATATAGCGTACGGATGATATGTGTGCATCGTATACGTTTGAATGAAATTGATATTGAAATTTATGGATAAAAACTGTAAAATGATTTTGAAATGAAAAGTATATTTTATGAGATATATGATAAAATAAAGGGGTAATTGGATATTTCTATAATAGAAATTTACTTTATGGGAGTAAGTGATGTGGTAAGTGGTTTTGTAAAGAGTAATCAAATTTGAATATTTGATTTGGCATAAAAAAAGTTATGTATCTTTGTTATATACATGATAAACTCCTCTTGTTGAATCTTTTGCTGGAAAGAAAGGATTTTTGAAAGGATCTGAAGTATAAAAAGGGGTTTTATACAAGTTTGAAATGATCCAAAGATTTTTCAAGGTTATATATATATATATATATATATATAAAGGATCTTATGAGAATTATTTTGGAGGAAAGGTTTTTGGAACCTATGGATTTTGGAAAGGCTGATTTTTGGGTAAAATCAATATTGGGATTTGGAAAGCCTACTTTGAGAATTATCGATTTTGGAATAATCGATTTTGAGAAAAAGAAATTTATATGGGATTCATACTAGGTGTATGATTTGGAAGATACTATATGAGTATAGTATAAAATGTTTTGAAAATGGCTCTGGAGAAAAAGGCGCTCCCTTGAAATGAACTTCTCAGGAGTACCATAGGTTGGTACTGCCTTGAGCCTCAAAGAGGGGGAGGCTCTAAAGTTGATCCTGTGACGAGTCCGGACAAACTAGTTCCTGAGGGTTATTGATAGCGAAAGTCGAGGGCGCTGATGCCTACAGAGGCATTTAAGTTATGCTGTGACGACAGTGTAACTCGATGTCGCTGCGATCTACTGTGGACCATAGCAGAAATCGTGTGGAGGTGAGTGTCAATGGTCTACGCTTGATTTTGCCGGAAGGGCAACGTAACACCGGTAGACTGCGATCTATGGTCAAGTGGAGTTGAGAAGTTTCATTCTTTTGGCAGCAAAATTCGAGGGAGCTGAGGCCTACAGTTATATGGGTTTTTGCCGTGACAGCAACGTAACGCCGGTTGTAGCCGCGATTTGTAGTAAGTTCCATGGCGTAATCGAGGGGCGCGGAGTGCCTACAGTTATCTATGGATTTTGCCGGGAAGGCAACGTAACCATTGGGTTAACTGCGACCGTGGATGGGGGTGATGATTTCCAAAGCATTCTCACCAAAGATATTTCCTCTATTTTCAAAATGTTTTCTATATTTTCATAAGGTTTTCAATAAAATTATTTTTCAAATATTTTCACTGGGTATTGAAAATGGGTTTACCTAGTACTTATAGATTTTCAATCTTACGCCTGATCAACGTATGACCGAATTTCTGTGAGAACGAAGATGGACTTGTTGAGGCATCGAGTTATAAAAAGTATTTTTTTATAAAAACTATTTTGTAATATTGTATAGATTTTTAAAGTGTTTTAAAAATGATCAAAGAAAATTTATTTGGTTTTAAGTATTAAATAAATTCTGACTTCGTTCCTTTTCGAGGACGAAAAGGTTCAAAGGGGGAGGAATGTGATAACCGGGGTTTTGGACATCTGATAAATGGGTAATTAACTGTCTTAATCAATTGAACAGATAAAATTCTGATAATAAAAGATATTTGGATATGTAAATGAATTTGGAAATGTAATAAAAATTGAATTATAAATATTTGGATAAGCATTTATTTGATAATCCCCTAATTTAATTAATTTTAAATTAGCAAAATTGTTGTTTCAAACAAAAATAATAATGTGTTGTTTATATATATATATATATATATATATATATATATTTTAAATAGACTTATTATTTTCAAATTAAATAAGTGTTGTTTAATTGCATAAGCATATATATACATACATATAGACACACACACACACATGCATATATATATATATATAAGTTGTTTTTAAATAGCATAATTATTTACAAAGTTAATAATGAGTTTATTTAATTATATATATATATATATATATATATATTTGAGTTGATTTTTAAGTTGAATGTTAAATTAAATTTGAATTTGAATTTGGATTTATATGTGAATTTAAAGGATATATATATCTCAAAAATATTTTGGATATAAATATATGGATAAGGTTTTTATTAGAATAAGATTTGTTTTACAATATTTTCTTAAAAGAATTTATTTATATAAATTAAGACAGTATTTATTAATAGAAAAATAAATATAAAAGCTTTATTTTGAATTTAATCTAATAATTTTCAAAAAGTATTTAAAATTAAATAGAGCAAAATAGGATTTAATTAAGGTTCATATTTTCTTTAAAAACATATATGTTGTATATATATAAAAAGGTATTAAGCATAAAAGAAAATATAATATAAAAAGATATATATATATATATATATATATATACATACATATAAGTATAAAAGTAATATAAATATAAGGAGTCTTTGACATTTGTAAGGTAATAGAAAACATGTATTTACATGTGTAAGTTTAAAGGTGCATGCAAAATACAAATAGCAACCACATTTCTTTTAAATTTTGGATAAAAAAGAAAAAAAGAAAACTAAATTGAATCAAAACTACATCAAGCTTTTGCAATATTAAACCTGAAACTCAACACAGTTCAATTTCAATTGAATCAAGCAACAAATTAAAGTTTGATTCAACAAATCAAGTTATAGTTCAAAATCCAGTTTAAATCAGAACAGGTTTCAGACATTCTATTTTCAAATAAAGGAAGCCTGTTCCTCTGCATCTTCAAAATGGTGAGTAAACTTCTTTCTTTAAAAATTAAGAATAAGAACCTGATGCATGTGAATATCCTGAAAATGTTTGATATATGATGTGATTTGCATGGTAGTAAATGTGATTTCCTGTTTATATTGTATGAGGATGTTTGTATGAATGTCTGGGAAGATGATATATGCTCTATCTTAGTTTTACAGTTTTAAATTTATGCTCAAAATCAAATTGCACTTCCTTTAAATTTTTTTAGGGATTTATGTCTAAACAAAACTCGTTCGAAATGGCAAGATATTTAATCTAAAAATAATTTCAGATAATAATTAAGAGTAGTTATAAAATAAAAGGAAAAGAACAGTAGGACTGTAATTCTATCAAATATTCGACTAGAATGATTTCTAGTTTCAGGTTCATAATTGATTTTATTTTCGAAATTTAGGATTTTTAAAGATAAATTCACGATTTAAGTTTATAATTTGAGAGAAATCGTGAGTTGAACAACATCTGGGTTTTTAGCAATTGCTGATGATCGGCTTGGTGTGGAAGTTCTGAATCAATGTCAGAGGAAGCTGGGATGTTAGCGAACCAGGAAAAATTGATCGGTTGATTTATTAATTACCAAGGCGTTAGCGTGGGTTGGATTTAGGGTTTTTTTGGCTTTGTTGGTCGACGATGGTGTTTGGGTTCGTTCGACGACCATGGTGCATCGGACATTGTCAGAGTGGGTGGGGTGGAAGCGTTAGACTTCGACAAGGGTCTGACCAGGGTAGCGGGGTTTCCGGTGGCCAAAACGTGGTGGTGCGAGGCAAGTTTTGTACGAACTTGATGGTTTCTGGGTGCCTCTCTTGCTCGTTTTCATTTCTGGTGTTCATCATGAATTCCGGAGGAGTATATGTGTCGTGGTGTTTGGAAACGACATGGTGGAGCCATCGAAGTTGGTCGGAGTTGCTCCGATTGTCAGTGCTTGTGCACGACGTTGGGGAGTATCAGTGTGCAGGGTTGCTGTTGGAAGATGGAAGCTCAAGTTTGGTCTCGGGGAGGTGGAGTTTGAGCTCGAGAGTGTGTTCGGGTTGCGCGTGCTACCAGGAATAGTTTAAATATTATCAGAAATGAAAATTGGCTTGGGTTGAACTCGAGGCTTGACTCGAGAATCTTGAATTATGGCGCGAGTAATTTGGTTCTTTGACTCGGGTAAGGTTAAGTGTTAACCATGTTTTGAAATTTAATAAAACCAGTTTGCAGATTTGAACTAAACCAAGTTTTTAATTTTTTCTTGGAACAAATTCTTTTAAATAAATATGTTATATAGTATTTTGATAAATGGAAGTTGTATATAGTTTTAACTTGAATGAAATTAAATTAATACTTAAGTCTATTTGAAAGAATTAAAAAAAAAGTGTATTTAAGGAATTAAAATTAAAAGGAAAGACGTATTTAAATTATTAATCTAAGATAACCTATAAGTAAAGGTGAATCAAATTTTCAAGTTTATTTGAATGTGGTCTTAAAGATAAATGGTTATCTTAAATAATGTTTTGATTTACTTAAAGATTTTAAGTTTAATTTTATGATTATGATAATTAAGTAAGTTAAAGGAAATAAATAGGTTATCTAGAACTTAATTAAGATTTGGGTAATTATAGATTAATTAGATTTATGAAGAAATTAAAGGGAAGATTAATTAATTTATAATTGGGGTTATCAGTTAATTAATTAATTGGATTTGAGATTAATTGGTTAGTAAGTGGAGATTAATTACTTAAATGATAATTACTTAATATAAGTAATTAAAAGTTTAATTAATCAATGATTAAAGGTTAATTAATTGAGGATAATTAACCAAAGGGATAATTACTTGAAGAAAGTAATTAATTAAAAAGGAAATTACTTAATGGAAGAAATTAAGGGATTAATTACTTAGTTTAAGTAATTTAGGAATTGATTTACTTAGGGTTGATTAATTAAGGTTAATTAATCAATGTAAGTGATTATAGGATAACTAATTTGAGTAATTAATTATGGGTAAATGTGATTAGTGTGAATTAATTTGGGTTATTAATTAAAGGCTAATTACGTATTGTATTTAATAAGGATAATTAATCAAGGTGATTGATTAAGATAGATACTTAAAGGATGATTAATTAATTGGTTTGTAATTAATTAATGTTGAGTAAAGGTAATCTAAGGGATTAAAGATTAGTACCTAATCTTGCTTATGAATGATTGATTAATATTTCTGATATGAAATGTTTGTGATATGGTATGTTTGTCTCGAACAGAGATAATGTGGTTATCTATCGATGATGAATTGCTGTGTAAAAGTGACATCTTGTATTTAATGATTGAATTGTATTTCACTTAAACGTGGGTTAAGATGGTATTGAATTTGAAGAGAACGCAGTCGGGTATTAGTAAATACCCGAAACCACTTCGATTTGTAATCTATGATAATTCTATACAGATCTGATATGTGAAATCAATAGACTGGAATGATTTTTTTGGATTGGATCATTTAATCTAAGTTTTGGTACTTAGAATTGATGTGTGCAATAAGTGTGTCAATAGCAAATTTGTGAATTTGTAAAATTGATACGAGTTACCCCGGGTTTTTAAATAAGTTTTATGCTTTGGGTTTACTCACGCTGGTTTCCAGCATGACCCGGGTGTTACTTTGATGTAAAGCTCAGGTCAGACCGAGTATTACAGATTTTCAGGTAAGGACGTTCTGGAGCTCAGGAGGCGAGCTGGATGGCAGGAACGTATGGAGTATATTCCGTTGTGTTATATTGTAGTTTTTACTAGAATGTATTGTTTTTAAAAGTCTAGTGACTGTAAGATGTTGTAACTCTAATGTATTAAAATGTTATTGACTGATACAACTTTCTTTGTGTAAAGAATACTATTTGATATTATGCTTTATAAGCTGTGAATGTGAGATTCCGAGTTTG
Source organism: Allium cepa (assembly GCA_030765085.1). NCBI lineage: Eukaryota > Viridiplantae > Streptophyta > Magnoliopsida > Asparagales > Amaryllidaceae > Allium > Allium cepa. Next base: position 553,907,164 of record CM060931.1, on the reverse strand, counting down.
GTTTTCTGTTTCTTCTTCTTCTATCTCTTTTCTTATTTTCCTAACTGTTTGGAATTTTCTGGATCGAAAATTCTGGGTCGTAACTTTTGGTATCAGAGCCGAAGGTTAAGCAAGAACCTTGGCTCTGATGGGTTTACTCATTAGAGAGGGTCAATGATATCCTAGAATGAGTTCAGTGTATATATAAGAGAGCGTACTTGTTATTTTCTTATATAAAGGTTTTAAAATAGTTTCAAAAGTAAATGAATCTTATATATGTTTATTAAGCAATAGATTTTCTATTATGTTAAGGAAATTGGTTGTTGTATTAATTGAATTAAAAGTAATAATAAGAATTAAGTGGTAATAGAAATATAACCAAATTTAAATTGAACAAAGGCAAGTTTGAAATGGATTCGAACTGAAATTAAAATCTTGATTTTGGAGATACAGATATTTATCATTTCAATCCATAAATTTTCTAACCTATGGTCAAGTGATACGGATATTTATCATTTCAATCCGTAAATAAAAATAAAAATACGGTTATATATCATTTCGAACCGCAATGCCGAATGAAATAAAAATGCATAAAAACTTGCAGTTTATACCAATATAAAATACAACATCCGTTTATCCAATATCAATCTTCAACCATTTATCACAATCATTATCCAATTTAAACAATAACATCAATATAGAACAGATAATAAATAACAGGTATTTACTGGTAGTTTATATTCTATAATAAACTAAATAACAATTTAACTGGCAGTTTATATGCAATAATAAATTAAATAACAATTTAATTCAGTAAATTCAATTTATCTGGAATGATGATAAAAATATACCAAACAGTCATAAATAAATTTCTAGTCGCATCATAATTCAATTTAATAAACACAAGAAATTTTAGAAGTTGTGAGTGGGTTAAAACACTCACCTTTTGAATTTAAATCCAATTTAAACCCAAAATTTGAACAGTCTTAGAATCCGTCCAAACAAGCGTCAAAATGTCCGGAATTTTATTATGGTCCCAACGGAGAAAACCGCGCATAAATCGGACATCGTATGCAGAAGTTACACACATTAGAACATTCAATAACTAAAATAAAACAAAATAAAATGAACAAAACATAAAAGGGAAGAGAGAGTTATAGATCTCGGCCACGTCCCCATACCGAGATGAAACCCTACAGGCCAATCCTCGTTCGAACACGGCTACTGTAGCCGCCACCCCTACCTTCGCTCGCCCCGTCAATCCCTACGCCGCCTTCCAAAACCAAAGTCTCCACTACGTCCCACATCCAACGCCGCACCCCACCGGCCAGCCGCGCATGACTCCGGTCCCCTAAATCCACCTCGGCCGCCGCTCACGTTCGACCCTAATCGAATTAATTCATCACATCAGACCGTTGATCAACCAAAAGAATGACACATATGCTATCCACTTGACCTCCTCTACAAGACAGTACCCTCCAATCGGCGACCCGTCAAAGTTGATCGACGATCAATGAACGAACGAGAGTAGTTCATCAATTTCTGGATAGAGGGAGGTTCAAATTGGAAAAGAATTACAGATCTCGGATGCGTTCATCAGGAGCTTCAAATCGATATATAATTCGATATATATTGAGGGGTTTAAATTTTGAAGTTGAATTTGATTTGACATTGCATTCTGTGGTTTGGGGTTCTGTCTGCCATTGAAAGAGGAGAAGCAAATAGAATTGTACGTATAGAAATGAGGAATAAGAAATAGGTTAGGGTTTATGACGAGGTATATATATGCAAAGCTGAAATTAGAATGGACCGGATTGATTTGGATCAAAAGTTGAACGATAATTGTTCCAAAAGCCCGTTCTGACTCCGGAACGAAATTGGGTCAACCATATATCAAAATTGATGTTTTTGGATATTTTAAAATCAATGGACCATGTTTCAAGCCAAATTCGATCGTATGAAGAAGTTATGCTAAAATCAAGTTATTTCAAATTGATTTCAGTTGATTTCAATTAAATTGATTTTAAGGGCATTTCGCGTCCGTACGATCAAACAACAAGTCAAATCGCTACAAAACTTGAAATTCTACTATAATTCACCATTGCGGATCCGATGAAATTGGTTTCATCGAAATCCGAGTCAGTGGCCAAAATAGCTATTTTTACATTGATTAAATAAATTTATAATTAATTAATTAAATCAAATTTTAAATTTCAATTCTATAATTAACAATTTTTATCATTTTTGATTTCTTAAATAATTATAGTAATTTAAATAAATTTAGATGTCAATTAATGTTGATTCAATCATCAATTTCAGCGTTAAATTACAATTTCATTAAATTCAGAAATTATAAATTAAATTTTCAATAATTCCATTGAATTTACTTTCATTCTTATTATTCAATTCATCATGGTCAAATGGATGAAATTAACATTGGGCCCATGACCTATTTCATTATATTCTCAAATTCCATCTTGATTTCAATTAACGTAATAATTAAATATTAAATTTCATTTAATTGCAATTAATCCAATTATTATAGTTCAAATTCCATTAAATTAATAAATCTTGATTTCCATTCTTCTTATCCAACCAATTGTTTCAATTAATTGGGATTGCACTAATTAGTTATTCATCAACCTGCATTAACATTATTACCTAAATTTACATTCAATTTCATTATTAAATTACAGATTTTTTTTATTTTCTTTCCGAATTAAATTAACAAAACTTATTAAATTAACAAAATTAATTATCGAAAATTACGTGTCATTAAAGTATTCCTTTTTTATTATATACAACACAGACTGCTGTACAGTTCTTTCTATAATCTCCTTTGAGTGATAGTGAGTGCTTGGATTTATAGGAAATAATTTAACCAAAATATAGATTTTGGAAAGTGATTGGGAATATGAAATTAATGATAGCACAAGAGAATACGAATATAGAAGTTAGAGAGTAGTAGATCAAGTTAAGTTAAATCAATCGATTGAAGTATTTGTAAAATCGAAGAGTTGTATTTGAAAAGTTGTGATTTAAAAGATCTATCTTTGATTAGTGGTTGCAATTGTTGAAGGTAGATGATGTTTGTTCAAAGAAAAGAGAAGCGTCCTTAAAAATCTAACAGTTGTAGTTTAAAATATGCAGGCTGAAACATCCCTCAGACATTTATCATTTTATGTTAGATGTTTGTGGCATTTTATAAAACAGAAACACGAAACATGTCGCAGATGTTTGTGTCATATTGACAGACGTCTGTCACTTTTGAATTTGTAAACATGGGGCAATTTGTTATAGAAATTTGTCAATATGAAATCGTGTATGTTACGATCACTCAAGGAGATTGTACAACGTTTATCTATGACTAGAATATAATAATATGACCTTATTTTTAAATAGTATGATCCATCTTTCTTCAATTATCTTTGAGCCATGATTTTTTTGAGCGTACTGATCTTCTTCTATTGTATACCTGTAATATGAAAAGATATATCTCGTATATGTGATTGTATAGTTGTTGTCATTGAAATCATAGAATGGAGGTTCTAGCATTCTCCCACTTTTTGATGATGGCAACAATACAATCATTAGTAATGACATATTATAAAAATAGCTCCCCCTGAATGTTATCTCCCACTATACACACACATTTATCTCTCCTTTGTCATTATCAAAAAATAATAATGCAACTGTAGAATGGTTTGAGATAACATAAGTAAAACACATCCATAAGAAACATGACAGAATTGTAATTGAGATATGAAAACTAGAAATATTTCGAGTAGAAACATCACTAATAGTTGCTGAGATACTTAACAATAGACATCACAAGTAGGCATGGGAACAGTAAACATTAATTAGTATAGAAAGTCACATTGAAACAATCACGATAGTACTTGTACGAATATGATGAAAGAAAACAATAAAAGAAAACATGAGTCTTAGAAACATAAATAAAAACCGAAAGAAAAAGTAAAAAAATACAAAGAAGGATTACCGATAGTCTTGATAGTTATAAGTGGAGAAATCATCATATTTCTCATAATACTTATAGTAGGCGAAAGAATCAGATTGGTAGTTTCCCGACCATCGAGTATATTCTTCCTTTTCATAAATAAATAGCCTTTGAAACGTAGTAAGATGCATTCGACGAACCATTGAAGGATCGGGCCAAGGTATATTGTCGCTATCTTCTTGCTCTTGTCCCGTTTGTTCCTGCACAATATTCTTTTCTCTATCTTGGTGTGAACTTCCTTCATAAGAAGATGATCTATGAGGATAGTAAACAAGAGTTTGTGCTGAAGGAGGTGGTGTAGGAGAAGGAGAGGAGGATGATCTAAATGATGATATACCACAAACTTTCCTTATGGCATTGCCCAGAGTGGAAACAAGTTTTTCTCAAGTCTTCTCTATCTTAGTCATTTGTGTAGAAAAAGATCTTTCCAAGCCAAGCATTTTGTTTTGCAATGATTTTTCTCTAATGCTTTTTTATTCACTTTTTTTAATCTTTTATTTCAAAGCATTAAATCTCGTATGAATTCATTTTGGTCAGTTTTAGCGCAAGCTTCGTAAATCTCCAAATCGGAATGATACTAGGTAACATGGTGAGTAGCAAATGGTTCTGAAGGAGGATGTGCTTAAGCCTGTTGCGGATGTAACATCCCGCCTTTTCGCACGCTTTAAATCGACACACGTGCCAATTCAAACCGTTCGGAAGGGCGGATTATTATGGGGTAAATAAGAAAAACGAGAAAGAAAAAACAAAATAGAATCTCACAGCGGAAGGATTAAATAAAATAATCAAATATAAAGTTTATAAAGCTGTTTTACAAAATATTCGATTATACTTACACATTTATCAAAGTTACACATACTTATAACAATGCAGTGGAACAGTAAGAGTATAGTGGACTAATAATAATAATAATATAAATCTTCGTCTTTGTCCCCTAGAGCCAAGGTCTTCGAAATCCTGAAACGCTCGGACTGACCCGAGCGAATTGAAAAGACAAAAACACTCGAGTCAGAACTAAAATATCTTATGTAAGTTAAATCAACAGGAATAAATATGAGTGCAATAACTCAAGAGATGCTCGGGATTTATATCTCCTAATGATCCGTTAAACTATTTAATATGTAGTATATTGCGCTATTATAATAGTGTCTAATTGTAAAATAAACTTACTTTTTTCTTAGCATTAAGGAGTGACCCAATATTCCCCTCAACACCCAGTAGTCCATCCAATATCATAGTCCCTCCTGATCGGGAAGCCACCAGAGGATACCACACGGGCTATGGGAGAAATCCAAACTCGTACAAGGCGCAATAGGGCAGGTGACACGACACAAGTAGGCAATGCCATGGTAGATATACCAATTACGCTTCTGGGTCGGTGGTAACGTGTAGCCGCAGCTACTGCCCACCTCGAGCCACACCCCCAAATAAAAAAAATCAAAAGTGGCCACCGAATCAATCCAAAAGTCAGAGTGTAATATCAAATGGATGTGTCCGATCAAAGGTGCTACCTCAATTAACCCGTCAATCGCTCCTGTTTTAGCCACCTTATGCCAACTCACGGGAGTTGGGTCCATGTATTTACCTTAAAGGAAACGCCGCCACCATACTACTTCATTCTGGAATCTCCACCGCGTACACGGTTGTTAAAGTGGTTTTCGGAGTTGGCAGAGAGTATGACAACTTTCGATCCCGGTCTCTTCAACAACCAATCGTTATTATAACACCGAGGTCTTTTTAAAATAGTTTATACTTTAAAACCAGAATAAAATATTCATTTCAAAACCATATAAATACGATATCATTTCTATATTAAAACCCAAATTAAAATGATGCATTTTTATTTCAAATATATCCTCTTCCAAAATTATAGCATTTTTAAATCTATATACCTTGAAATCCATAGCTTTGGATCATAACTCTTAATACTTAAATGGTTTAAATATTAAAAATACTATATAAATAAATATAGTTTCTTTAATATTCCAAATACTGATTTGAATCTCCAAATAAACCATTTTAATTTTCCATACATTTCAAATCTTTAAATATTCCACCATTCCAAAACAATTCTTTGATAATTCCATATATATCAAATTCAATTATCATTATTTACATTTGAAATGCTTACTTAATAAATCAAATATCATTTAAGTAAAACCTTTAACTTCAAATAACCGGATGTTCTTTAAATTTTATTAACTTGATATATTCATTTAATCAACTCGATATTTATTTAAATCACTTTAACCCAAAATCAAGTTAAAATCATACCCTTTAAAATCTCCATTTTATTTAAATTCCAAGTCAAATTTATTCAAGTTCAATTCTTAAATAATTCAACTAACCCAATTTCATATTTATTTTCCAACTTAAATTTCTTTTAAGTCAATTAAAACTCTATATATACAATATCTTAAATAGGTACTAACCATAGAATATAATACAATCAAACTCCATTATTAACTCATTTTTATTTATCAATTTTATACATAGCTTAAATTCAAGAATTTAACTATATATATAAAATAATATTTATATAACATCAAAAATTAACAGTTATTAAACCGTATATTCTTTTCCAAAAACATAGAAAACATTTCAACACATTTTATATATATATCGCGGTGCCTGTATAAAATTTTCTATCCTATGGTCAAGTATACGGATATTTATCATTTCAATCCCCAATTTAAAATAAAATGCGGTTGTATATCATTTCAAACCGCAATCCCGAATGAAATGAAAATGCATAATAACTTGCAGTTTATAACAATGTAAAATACAACATTCATTTATCCAACATCAACCATCAACCATTTATCACAATCGTCATCCAATTAAATCAATAGCATTAATATATGACGGAAAACAAACAACATGTATAAATAGCAGTTAAATTCAATAAATATTTTAAATAATTGTTAAATTGGAAGTTTATATGCAATGAATAATTAATTTACAAATTTAACTGGCAGTTTAAATGCAATGAATAAATTAAATAGCAAGTTAATTAAATAAATGCAAATTAACTGAGATAATGATGAGATATATGCAAGCAGTTATAAATAAATTTCAAATCACATCATAAATGAATTTAACAAACATAAGAAATCTTAGAAATTGTGAGTGAGTTAAAACACTCACCTTTTGAATTTAAATTGAATTAAAATCCAATTTAAATTCAAAAATTGACCAGTCTTAGAGTTCGTCCAAACCAGCGTCATCAAGTCCGAAATTTCAATACGATCCTAACAAAAAAAAACCGCGCGTGAATTGGTGCTCGTATGTAAAAGTTATATCGATAAATGCATTAGAATTTTAATTATAAAAATTAAAGAAAAAAGAACACATTGACCTCCATTCAACAACCACATCATCAACACAAATCCTGCACCAGAGCCGATACGCGACCTGCACGATGCGAACTTAACGACAGTACGCATGAAACTAACCAAGATCGGCACCGCCTCTGCTCGCCTACAGGCACCCGCACCTCACCCACGTGGCGCCTCCACCCACTCGACCTCCGTTGCCGCCCCGGATAGACGCATGCTCCCAAAACAAACACCGGCCGCCAAAGATTTCTAAACCCTAATCAAATTTTGGCGACGATCCGACCGTCGAAACTCTGAACGAACCCCATAGATGCAAATCACTCGTTCATCTCCACCAAACCCAGAAACGGTTTCTCGATCCGACGAATTCCGTCACTGCATAACGAACGGTTGTGGCTGTTTGATCGATTTCGGACCAAACCGTCATTCAATTAGGAAAACAAACCACAGATCTGGGCTACGCTCCTCGAGAGCTTCAAATCCATATATAATTTGCTATGGTTTGAGGAGATTGAAATTTAGCATTGATTTTAATCTGTGTTTGGATCTAGAAATTTGTTTGTTTGCCATTGAGGAAGAGGAGGAATAGAATGAATTTACGTACAAACAAATGAGAATTAGAAAGGCTAGGGTTTATAGCAGGATATTTATAGAGACGGTTGGAATAGAATAAATGGATCGGGTTGAATACGCGTTAACGACAAAGTGGCCCAAAAAGCCCGTTCTGACCCCGAAATAAACCCATATATCAAAATAGACGTTTAAGAATATTTTAAATATGATGGAAAATGTTTCAGGTTCAAATTGCATCGTATGGAGAAATTATGCTAAAATTAATATTTTCAAATTGATTTCAATTTATCGATTTCATGGCATTTCAAGCCCATACGATCAAACGACAAATCCGATCGATACGAAAGTTGAAATCCTACAATAATTCACTGTTATGAATCCGATGAAACTGGTTTTGTCGAAATCCGAGTCCGTGGCCAAAATGGCTATTTTTCAATTAATTAAATAAATTTATTATTAATCGATTAAAATCCAAATTTAAATTTCAATTCAAAATTGACAAATTTTATCACCCTTATATTTCTCAAACATTTACAACGATTTAAACAAATTTAATTGTAAATTTTGAGTTGATTAATTCATAAATTCAAATGTTAACCTTAATTTCAATATTTATTAAATTTTGAAATTATAAAATAAAATTCCAAACATCACTCTATTAAATTCTTAACCCTTGTTATTCGAGTCTTATTACAATAAAAATGCAGCTAACATTGCTTTTAAGTCTTGGTTCCTAATATCCACCCATTTTGACTTAATTTCAATTAACGTACAAATTAAATTACCTTTAATTGCAATTAATCCTATTATCACAATTTAAATTCAAAATAAATTAAGAAATAAACAAATAAAAAGTTAATTAAATCAAATTTACAACTCAACCTTAATTATTTGCAAATTTTGTCAGTTTGGATTACTTGGTAAATTTAGAATCCTTTAACAACTTTCTGCATCAATTTATCATTGAATAATTCACAATTTACAATATTAAATTACATTTTCAATTTATCCAGAAATTAAAACTTAAATTCCCAAGGAATTTATTTATTTATTTTTTAAATCCTGTTATTCACTAGATTGTCATCTCATAGTTACAATTCACATGGGTTTGTATTTATTACATTCACACCTTTAGTTATAGCGTAAATTCTCATTAATATACATTAAAGTTCATTTAATTCCAATTGATTCCTATTTAAATGTTATTAATTAAAATTTGAAACCTCAATAAATTCGTTTATTGATTAGAATCTTGCTATTTCATAAATAAACATTTTATGGTTATAACTAACATTGAATCAAACTACATTTCATAATGCATGCTTCATTTCATATAAATTCCCATTATTATTATTCAACAATCATTATCCTATAAACCTATTTAACATTTGCTTACGTTCTCTTACCTTGATACTCCTATATACATCTTAGGCTTGTATAAATGTCTTTATTTCAAAATGTGAAATCTTGTTTATTACCCATATTAATTTAGGTTTAAAATTAATAAATAAAATTCCCTTACATGTAATCATATATTCATTCATACACCATTAGAGATATGTTATCACCCATTTCTACCCTAATTTATACTAATATAACCTTTAATTAGATTAATTTCTATTGATTTCCCATTTAATTTATTTGCCTCCATTACCCTTAAATTACCTTTAAGCTTATTTCAATTATTCTCATTTATTCCTTACCAATATTCGTTATCATTTATAAATGTCATGTCAGTTTCTCCTTCTATTGCAATATGTTTATTCATTCATTCATTTGCATAACTTCATTTATTTTCATTTATTTATTTATAGTATTTGTGCTTAATCTAGATTCTTAGCATCTCAATTGTTTATACCCAGTTTTTTTATACTTTCCTTTATTTTATTTTATTGGAAACAATCTCAATTATACCTAAGTTTATAATACTAGAACAACAAGTTCTCATTTATTAAAGAATTTCATCAAATACCTCCCATTACTTCAAGTTCATTCTTGTATAACACCCATCACATTTCTTATTAACATTAATTTTATCAAAATTCATTTTATCCCATATTGTTACATCAATTAATGTAACTTTGAAATTTATTACCCAACATACTATTTCATACCTTAATCCAATAATTTCATTTGTTTTCTCAAATTCCATTTAAACATCCAATCATAGTATTTAAATTATTTTATTGAATTAGAATTTCATTCAAGTCATTAATTATTAACTCGCATTAACCCGTTTCCTAGTTTTACAATCAATTACTGTAACAACGTGTTCTTACATTAACTAATTCAATGCCTACCCTATACTCTTCATTCAATTATATCCAGATATAATACTTACGCTATTTCATTAAATTGAATTTTATTCAATTTACTAATAAATAAGTTTTAATTACGCTTGCTATATTTTAATTTAGCGTTCATTCCGATACTAATTTATCACCTTTATTATTTCTACAAAAATTTAATTACAAAATCCTATTTAATTAACAAATTTAATCGTCGAAATTTACGGGTCGTTACACTCTCCACCACTCGAAACTTTTCGTCCCTGAAAAGGAAAAGAAGGGAAAAGAAGAATTAAGAAATCAATATATCTTATTCAAATTTTTTTTTATAAACAATTAAATTTACAACATTGTTACTTTAAACAAAATATACAAATTTTCAATCATTATATCGTTTTATACTTAAATCAATATAGTTGGGAAAATATTTTCAAAATTTTCTAAGTCCAAAATTTTAGGAAAATTTCGGCAGAGTCTCCTTTGTATGGGGAGGCTCGGGAGAAAATATAATATCGATTATAATAATATACAACATATATTTTCCAAAATAATATAAAATCCCAACACGGGAAAAATAATATAATAGCGTTATACCGTAATCCGAAAACGTACCTATTTATCGGGCAATTTACGCTTAATTATGAAACCAAAAGTAGTAGCAATTGCTTCCATAACCTGTATTTCACTTATATAATCCAAGAGAGTTGATAATTATATAAAATGAAATATTTAGCGTTGTTTTGAAGTACCATCAAACAATCAATACCTATAACAATCACCTGCAACCAGGTATACAACCATCACAATGAAACAACATAGATCAACCATTCATTCATCAAACAAAATAAATAGTTGTTTGGGTTCAAACTTTAAATTGTACGGAATGAAGAATAACTACTAAGTGTATCCTTCACTCAACAGTCTTAGGTGAAATTAAATAGATTATTCATTCATCCAAACAATTGTAAAGTATCCTTACTCAACAATCATAAACCAAAACAACAACAACGATTAGTTTATTCCTATTAATTCTATTCATTTTCATTTATTCAGGTCATGTAAGTTTCTTTTATTGCATTCCATTTATGCATTTCTCACTTATATTCATTTATTTCCTACAGTTTCAATTATTTATTTATTTATTTTTCTCTATTTCTATTCATTGCATTACATTCATTTCTCAAATTTCATTTACTTATTTAGCGCTTACATTTCTATTATATTAAATTTTAGAAATACTTCATTACATACTTTTACTTGTAAAATTTTCATTACATTTCTTTTTAAACATTTCAACTTTTTATATTTTGTAAGTTATATATGTTAAAGAAAATGCAAACGAACTTATACAAGTTTTATCTCATCCTTTAATTAAATTTAATGTTCAATAATATTATTCTTTGTTTCATATGTTAGAAATTTCAAGTTTCCTTTAATACCATTAATAACCTAGCATTAAATCTCTTATTTTATTTAGGGTTTCAATTATCAGTTAAATTCCGTTTCACTACATTAATTAAACTATTAATAAATGGAAACTTAAGGATTAAATACCGGTTTTAATTTCAAATTATTTTAAAATAATAGATAAATATACTTACAACTTATCTATATCCAAGTATATTTAAAACAAATTAAAAATTTACTTCTGTTTATTACGAATAAATCTGTAGTAAAACTACTACAGTGGCCTTCCCACTTCGAAACTCGAAAATGAAAGTCGATGATGCGTGCACTCATCACCGAAATTATTTTCCAGCGACAGAGAGGGGAGTACAACTTAATCTTTCCAGAATTTCTTTAAAACCATACTTTCAAATTATATTGAAATATTTATATTAGAAAATACTTCTAACGATATTATTATTATATTTTCAAAATCACTCAAAGAAATATTTAAACCCCAGAATTTATGTTCTAAATTCCCAATTTCCTTTTTATTTTATTTTAAATTTTATTTCAACTATTATTCAAAAATTTCATCACCTAACAACCAATATATTACAACCAAATATAATCTTTATAAAATTTATTTTATGTATAGAAAATATAATAGGCAAAATTATTTCATTCACCTATATTCAAAACAAATATTGTGTCGGTCTGTCCTATTAAGTGCTTATAAATCCCTATTGATATCATAGCGTCTCATGCACCAACCATAATTTATAAATACAAAACGGAACAAATTAACACAATAATAAAACCTTTTTATAACACTAACAAGTACGCTCTCTCATATATACACTCAGTGACTCCCATAGGGTATTTCTACACTATTAATAAAGAGTCAGAGCCCACAAAGATAACGTTTATTGCTAAACCAAAGCTCTGATACCGGATTGTAACATCCCGCCTTTTCACACGCTTTAAATCGACACGCGTGCCAATTCAAACCGTTCGGAAGGACGGATTGTTATGGGGTAAATAAGAAAAACGAGAAAGAAATAAAACAAAATAGAATCTTACAGCGGAAGGATAAAATATAATAATCAAATATACAGTTTATAAAGCTGTTTTACAAAATATTTGATTATAGTTACACATTTATCAGAGTTACACATACTTATAACAATGCAATGGAACCGTATGAGTATAGTGGACTAATAATAATAATAATATAAATCTCCGTCTTCGTCCTCTAGAGCTAAGGTCTTCGAAATCCTGAAACGCTCGGACTGACCCGAGCGAATTGAAAAGACAAAAACACTCGAGTCAGAACTAAAATATCTTATGTAAGTTAAATCAACAGGAATAAATATGAGTGCAATAACTCAAGAGATGCTCGGGATTTACATCTCTTAAGGATCCGTTAAACTATTTACTATGTAGTATATTGCGCTATTATAATAGTGTCTAATTGTAAAATAATCTTACTTTTTTCTTAGCATTAAGGAGTGACCCAATATTCCCCTCAACACCCAGTAGTCCATCCAATATCATAGTCCCTCCTGATCGGGAAGCCACCAGAGGATACCACACGGGCTACTGGAGAAATCCAAATTCGTACAAGGCGCGATAGGGTAGGTGACACGGCACAACTAGGCAATGCCAGGCTAGATATACCAATTACACTTCTGGATCGGTGGTAACGCGTAGCCGCAGCTACCGCCCACCTCGAGCCACACCCCCAAATAAAAAAAAATCAAAAGTGGCCACCGAATCTATCCAAAAGTCATAGTGTAATATCGAAGGGATGTGTCCGACCAAAGGTGCTACCTCAATTAACCCGTCAATCGCTCCTGTTTTAGCCACCTTATGCCAACTCACGGGAGTTGGGTCCGTGTATTTACCTTAAAGGAAACGCCTCCACCATCCTACTTCATTCTGGAATCTCCACCGCGTACACTGTTGTTAAAGTGGTTTTTGGAGTTGGCAGAGAGTATGACAACTTCTGATCCCGGTCTCTTCAACAACCAATCGTTATTATAAACCATGGTCTTTTTAAAATAGTTTATACTTTAAACCAGAATAAAATATTCTTTTCGAAACCATATAAATACGATATCATCTCTATTTTACAACCCAAATTAAAATGATATCATTTTTATTTCAAATATATGCTCTTCCAAAATTATAGCATTTTTAAATCTTTATACCTTGAAACCCATAGCTTTGGATCATAACTCTTAATACTTAAATGGTTTAAATATTAAAAATACTATATAAATAAATATAGTTTCTTTAATATCCCAAATAAATTCCAAATACCGATTTGAATCTCCAAATAAACCATTTTAATTTTCCATATATTTCAAATCTTTAAATATTCCACAATTCCAAAACAAATCTTTGATAATTCCATATATCACAAATTCAATTATCATTATTTAGATTTTAAATGCTTACTTAATAAATCAAATATCATTTAAGTAAAACCTTTAACTTCAAATATCCGGATGTTCTTTAAATTTTATTAACTTGATATATTCATTTAATCAACTCCATATTTATTTAAATCACTTTAACCCAAAATCAAGTTAAAATCATACCCTTCAAAATCTCCATTTTATTTAAATTCCAAGTCAAATTTATTCAAGTACAATTCTTAAATAATTCAACTTATCCAATTTCATATTTATTTTCCAACTTAAATTTCTTTTACGTCAATTAAAACTCTACATATACAATATCTTAAATAGGTACTAACCATAGAATATAAAACAATCAAACTCCATTATTAACTCATTTTTATTTATCAATTTTATACATAGCTTAAATTCAAGAATTTAACTACATATATAAAATAATATTTATATAACATCAAAAATTAACATTTATTAAACCGTTTATTCTTTTCCAAAACCATAGAAAATATTTCAAAATATTATATATATACATACATATATATATATATACCGCGGTGCCTGTATAAAATTTTCTATCTTATGGTCAAGTGATACGGATATTTATCATTTCAATCCGTAATTTAAAATAAAATGCGGTTCTATATCATTTCAAACCGCAATCCCGAATGAAATGAAAATGCATAATAACTTGCAGTATATAACAATGTAAAATACAACATTCATTAATCCAATATCAACCATCAACCATTTACCACAATCGTCATCCAATTAAATCAATAGCATTAATATATGACGGAAAATAAACAACATGTGTAGATAGCAGTTAAATTCAATAATATTTTAAATAATTGTTAAACTGGCAGTTTATATGCAATGAATAATTAATTTACAAATTTAACTAGCAGTTTAAATGCAATGAATAAATTAAATAGCAAGTTAATTAAATAAATGCAAATTAACTGAGATAACGATGAGATATATGCCAAGCAGTTATAAATAAATTTCAAATCACATCATAAATGAATTTAACAAACATAAGAAATCTTAGAAATTGTGAGTTAAAACACTCACCTTTTGAATTTAAATTGAATTAAAATCCAATTTAAATTCAAAAATTGACCAGTCTTAGAGTTCGTCCAAACCAGCGTCATCAAGTCCGAAATTTCAATACGATCCTAACAAAAAAAACGCGCGTGAATTGGTGCTCGTATGTAAAAGTTATATCGATAAATGCATTAGAATTTTAATTATAAAAATTAAAGAAAAAAGAACACATTGACCTCCATTCAACAACCACATCATCAACACAAATCCTGCACCAGAGCCGAAACGCGACCTGCATGATGCGAACTCAACGACAGTATGCATGAAACTAACCACGATCGGCACCGCCTCTGCTCGCCTACAGGCACCCGCAACCTCACCCACGTGGCGCCTCCACCCATTCGACCTCCGTTGCCGCCCCGGATAGACGCATGCTCCCAAAACAAACACCGGCCGCCAAAGATTTCTAAACCCTAATCAAATTTTGGCGACGATCCGACCGTCGAAACTCTGAACGAACCCCATGGATGAAAATCACTCGTTCATCTCCACCAAACCCAGAAACGGTTTCTCGATCCGACGAATTCCATCACTGCATAACGAACGGCCGTGGCTGTTTGATTGATTTCTGACCAAACCGTCATTCAATTAGGAAAACAAACCACAGATCTGGGCTACGCTCCTCGAGAGCTTCAAATCCATATATAATTTGCTATGGTTTGAGGAGATTGAAATTTAACTTTGATTTTAATCTGTGTTTGGATCTAGAAATTTGTTTGTCTGCCATTGAGGAAGAGGAGAAATAGAATGAATTTACGTACAAACAAATGAGAATTAGGAAGGCTAGGGTTTATAGCAGGATATTTATAGAGACAGTTGGAATTGAATAAATGGATCGGGTTGAATACGCGTTAACGACAAAGTGGCCTAAAAAGCCCGTTCTGACCCCGAAATAAACCTATATATCAAAATAGACGTTTAAGAATATTTTAAACACGATGGAAAAGGTTTCAGGTTCAAATTGCATCGTATGGAGAAATTATGCTAAAATTAATATTTTCAAATTGATTTCAATTTATCGATTTCATGGCGTTTCAAGCCCATACGATCAAACGACAAATCTGATCGATACGATCAAATCACATCATAAATGAATTTAACAAACATAAGAAATCTTAGAAATTGTGAGTGGGTTAAAACACTCACCTTTTGAATTTAAATTGAATTAAAATCCAAATTAAATTCAAAAATTGACCACTTTCAGAATTCGTCCAAACCAGCGTCATCAAGTCCGGAATTTCAATACGATCCTAACAAAAAAAACCGCGCGTGAATTGGTGTTCGTATGTAAAAGTTATATCGATAAATGCATTAGAATTTTAATTATAAAAATTAAAGAAAAAAGAACACATTGACCTCCATTCGACAACCACGTCATCAAAACAAATCCTACACCAGAGCCGAAACGCGATCTGCACGATGCGAACTCAACGACAGTACGCATGCAACAAACCACGATCGGCACCCCTCTGCTCGCCTACAGGCACCCGCAACCTCACCTACATGGCGCCTCCACCCACTCGACCTCCGTTGCCGCCCCAGACCGGCGCATGCTCCCAAAACAAACACTGGCCGCCAAAGATTTCTAAACCCTAATCAAATTTTGGCGACGGTCCGACTGTCGAAACTCTGAACGAACCCCATGGATGCAAATCACTCGTCCATCTCCACCAAACCCAAAAACGGTTTCTCGATCCGACGAAGTCCATCACTGCATAACGAACGGCCGTGGCTGTTTGATCGATTTCTGACCAAACCATCGTTCAATTAGGAAAACAAACATCAGATCTGGGTTACGCTCCTCGAGAGCTTCAAATCCATATATAATTTGCCATGTTTTGAGGAGATTGAAATTTGGCTTTGATTTTAATTTTTGTTTGGATCTAGAAATTTGTTTGTCTGCCATTGAGGAAGAGGACGAATAGAATGAATTTACGTACAGACATTTGAGAATTAGGGAGGCTAGGGTTTATAGCAGGATATTTATAGAGACAGTTGGAATAGAATAAATGGATCGGGTTGAATACGCGTTAACGACAAAGTGGCCCAAAAAGCCCGTTCTGACCCCGGAACGAAATTGGGTAAACCCATATATCAAAATAGTTGTTTAGGAATATTAAACACGATGGAAAAGGTTTCAGGTTCAAATTGCATCGTATGGAGAAGTTATGCTGAAATCAGTATTTTCAAATTGATTTCAATTGATTTCAATTTATCGATTTCAAGGCGTTTCAAGCCCATACGATCAAACGACAAATCCGATCGATACGAAACTTGAAATCCTACAATAATTCACCATTACGGATCCGATGAAACTGGTTTCGTCGAAATCCGAGTCAGTGGGCAAAATGGTTATTTTTCAATTAATTAAATAAATTTATTATTAATTGATTAAAATCCAAATTTAAATTTCAATTCAAAATTGACAAATTTTATCACCCTTATATTTCTCCAACATTTACAACAATTTAAAAAAAATGTAAATTTTGAGTTGATTAATTCATAAATTCAAATGTTAACCTTAATTTCAATATTTATTAAATTTTGAAATTATAAAATAAAATTCCAAAAATCAATTTATTAAATTCTTAACCCTTATTATTCGAGTCTTATTAAAATAAAAATGTAGCTCACATTGCTTTTAAGTCTTGGTTCCTAATATTCACCCATTTTGACTTAATTTCAATTAACGTACAAATTAAATTACCTTTAATTGCAATTAATCCTATTATCACAATTTAAATTCCAAATAAATTAAGAAATAAATAAATAAAAGGTTAATTAAATCAAATTTACAATTCAACCTTAATTATTTGTAAATTTTGTCAGTTTGGATTACTTGGTAAATTTAGAATCCTTTAACAACTTTCTGCATCAATTTATCATTGAATAATTCACAATTTAAAATATTAAATTACATTTTCAATTTATCCAGAAATTAAAACTTAAATTCCCAAGGAATTTATTTATTTAGTTTTTAAATCCAGTTATTTACTAGATTGTCATCTCATAGTTACAACTCACAAAGGTTTGTATTTATTACATTCACACCTTTAGTTATAGCGTAAATTCTCATTAATATACATTAAAGTTCATTTAATTCCAATTGATTCCTATTTAAATGTTATTAATTAAAATTTGAAACCTCAATAAATTCGTTTATTGATTAAAATCTAGCTATTTCATAAATAGACATTTTATGGTTATAAATAACATTGAATCAAAATACATTTCATAATGCATGCTTCATTTCATATAAATACCCATTATTATTATTCAACAATTATTATCCTATAAACCTATTTAACATTTTTTTACGTTCCCTTACCTTGATACTCCTATATACATCTTAGGCTTGTATAAATGTATTTATTTCAAAATGTGAAATCTTGTTTATTACCCATATTAATTTAGGTTTTAAAATTAATAAATAAAATTCCCTTACATGTAATCATATATTCATTCATACACCATTAGAGATACGTTATCACCCATTCCTACCCTAATTTATACTAATATAACCTTTAATTAGACTAATTTCTATTGATTTCCCATATAATTTATTTGCCTCCATTACCGTTAAATTACCTTTAAGCTTATTTCAATTATTCTCATTTATTCCTTACCAATATTCGTTATCACTTATAAATGTCATGTCAGTTTCTCCTTCTTTTGCAATATATTTATTCATTCATTCATTTGCATAACTTCATTTATTTTTATTTATTTATTTATAGTATTTGTGCTTAGTCCAATTTCTTAGCGTCTCAATTGTTTATACCCAGTTTTTTTATACTTTCCTTTATTTTATTTTATTGGAAACAATCTCAAATATACCTAAGTTTATAATATATGAACAACAGGTTCTCATTTATTAAAGAATTTCATCAAATACCTCCCATTACTTCAAGTTCATTCTTGTATAACACCCATCATGTTTCTTATTAACATTAATTTTATCAAAATTCAGTTCATCCCAAATTATTACATCAATTAATGTAACTTTGAAATTTATTACCCAACTTACTATTTCATACCTTAATCCAATAATTTCATTTTTTTTTCTCAAATTCCATTTAAACATCCAATCATAATATTTAAATTATTTTATTGAATTAGAATTTCATTCAAGTCAATAATTATTAACTTGCATTAACCCGTTTCCTAGTTTTACAATCAATTACTGTAACAACGTGTTCTTACATTAACTGATTCAATGCTTACCCTATACTCTTCATTCAATTATATCCAGATATAATACTTACGCTATTTCATTAAATTGAATTTTATTCAATTTACTAATAAATAAGTTTTAATTACGCTTGCTATATTTTAATTTAGCGTTCATTCCAATACTAATTTATCACCTTTATTATTTCTACAAAAATTTAATTACAAAATCCTATTTAATTAACAAATTTAATCGTCGAATTTTACGGGTCGTTGCACTCTCCACCACTCGAAACTTTTCGTCCCCGAAAAGGAAAAGAAGGGAAAAGAAGAATTAAGAAATCAATATATCTTATTCAAAACAAAATTTTATAAACAATTAAATTTACAACATTTGTTACTTTAAACAAAATATACAAATTTTCAATCATTATATCATTTTATACTTAAATCAATAAAGTTGGGAAAATATTTTCAAAATTTTCTAAGTCCAAAATTTTACGGAAAATTTCAGTAGAGTCTCCTTTGTATGGGGAGGCTCGGGAGAAAATATAATATCGATTATAATAATATACAACATATATTTTCCAAAATAATATAAAATCCCAACATGGGAAAAATAATATAATAGCGCTATACCGTAATCCGAAAACGTACCTATTTGTTGGGCAATTTACGCTTAATTATAAAACCAAAAGTAGTAGCAATTACTTCCATAACCTGTATTTCACTTATATAATCCAAGAGAGTTGATAACTATATAAAATGAAATATTTAGCGTTGTTTTCAAGTACCATCAAACAATCAATACCTATAACAATCACCTGCAACCAAGTTGTTTGTGCCAAAATTGGTCACAAACCCCGAATACCGTGAAACCACCAGTGTATGAATACAAATCAATAATATTCAAACACAAACCACAGATCTCGACAAATATTAGACAGTAATCTCAAAGTAAAGAACAGAGACACAAGTTCTATAGTGGTTCGGCTATCTCCGGCCTACGACCACTCCAAAGTTTTTATCCTTTTATTGATTATCCTTGATGATTACAGATGATTACAGTAGTTACAAAGTCCAAAACTTGAAATAAATAGCAGCAATGATGATATGGAATGATTCTGGCAGCGTCCGAGCGTGCTTTCTCTCTCTAAAATCTCCGACCCCTTTTCTGAATGACCAGGGGCTCTATTTATAAGCGTAGGAGGCTAATATTTCTCCTAAAATCCAGGAAGACCGCTTCAGGCACGTGAGGGGGCCCACTCGCCCGAAATCTGGAGGTCCGGGCCCACATCAGGATCGATTCGACCCTTGGTTCGAATTGATCAAGGAAATGTCCAATCGAGGTGAAATTTGGTGAGAACATTCTTCAACATGTATGTAAGCTTCTGTGAAAATTTCATAGCTTTTGGATCAACGGTTTGGAAGATATGATCGATTCAAGTACAAAGTTTCGTGTGTTCTGCCTGGTTCGAACCCGTGCTTCGAACCCACCTCCTTCGAATCCATCTCGTTCGAATCCCTCTTCTTCGAATCCATTGCTTCGAATCCCCCTTCGAATCCATTGCTTCGAATCCTCCTTCGAATCCATTGCTTCGAATCCTCCTTCGAATCCATTGCTTCGAATCCTCCATCGAATCCATTGCTTCGAATCCTTCTTCGAATCCTTCTTCGAATCCATTGGTACGAGCTAACCCGTGTACACCATATGGATACGAAGGAGATCCATGCTGTGATCGAGTCGAAGCCCATCGAGTTGAACCAACATCTAGCGCGAACTTCTCAGAGCCGAATCCATACCAATAGCTACGAAGTGTATCGATTCGAACCATCCCTGTGCCTTGCCTTTGATCGATGTGAAGTAGCCGAGTCGAACCCAGGCCGATCGATACGAAGTGCATCGATTCTAAGTGAGCGTTACCCCTGATCGATTCGAACCATCCATGCATGCCGATGGGTTCGAACAGCATGACTATCCTATCTTGAATCGATCATAACTCCTCCATACGAACTCCGATTATCCTAAAATTTGAAACATAGCCTTTCCCAGTCCTTATCATCATTTACAATCAATTTCGTCCCGATCGGAGTTCAACCAAATTTTGACGATATTGATCGTTGCCTTGATTCCAACCAATCTCCAATCCTGATATCCATAATTCCCTGCCAATTTGTTGATATTCCAGTTTTGACCAAAAAGTGGGATAACACAAGTATACAACCATCACAATGAAACAACACAAATCAACCATTCATTCATCAAACAAAATAAATAGTTATTTGGGTTCAAACTTTGAATTGTACGGAATGAAGAATAACTACTAAGTGTACCCTTCACTCGGTCTTAGGTGAAACTAAATAGATTATCCATTCATCCAAACAATTGTAAAGTATCCTTACTCAACAGCCATGAACCAAAACAACAACAATGATTAGTTTATTCTTATTAATTCTATTCATTTTCATTTATTCAGGTCATGTAAGTTTCTTTTATTGCATTCCATTTATGCATTTCTCACTTATATTCATTTATTTCCTACAGTTTCATTTATTTATTTATTTATTTTGCTCTATTTCTATTCATTGCATTACATTCGTTTCTCAAATTTCATTTACTTATTTAGCGCTTACATTTCTATTATATTAAATTTTAGAAATACTTCATTACACACTTTACTTGTAAAATTTTCATTACATTTCTTATTAAACATTTCAACTTTTTATATTTGGTAAGTTATATATGTTAAAGAAAATGCAAACGAACTTATACAAGTTTTATCTCATCCTTTAATTAAATTTAATGTTCAATAATATTATTCTTTGTTTCATATGTTAGAATTTCAAGTTTCCTTTAATACCATTAATAACCTAGCATTAAATCTCTTATTTTATTTAGGGTTTCAATTATTAGTTAAATTCCGTTTCACTACATTAATTAAACTATTAATAAATGGAAACTTAAGAATTAAATACTGGGTTTAATTTCAAATTATTTTAAAATAATAGATAAATATACTTACAACTTATCTATATCCAAGTATATTTAAAACAAATTAAAAATTTACTTCTGTTTATTACGAATAAATCTGTAGTAAAACTACTATAGTGGCCTTCCCACTTCGAAACTCGAAAATGAAAGTCGATGATGCGTGCACTCATCACCGAAATTATTTTCCAGCGACAGAGAGGGGAGTACAACTTAATCTTTCCAGAATTTCTTTAAAACCATACTTTCAAATTATATTGAAATATTTATATTAGAAAATACTTCTAACAATATTATTATTATATTTTCAAAATCACTCAAAGAAATATTTAAACCCCAGAATTTATGTTCTAAATTCCCAATTTCCTTTTTATTTTATTTTAAATTTTATTTCAACTATTATTCAAAAATTTCATCACCTAACAACCAATATATTACAACCAAATATAATCTTTATAAAATTTATTTTATGTATAGAAAATATAATAGGCAAAATTATTTCATTCACCTATATTCAAAAAAAATATTGTATCGGTCTGTCCTATTAAGTGTTTATAAATCCCTATTGATGTCATAGCGTCCCATGCACCAACCAGAATTTATAAATACAAAACGGAACGAATTAACACAATAATAAAACCTTTTTATAACACTAACAAGTACGCTCTCTCATATATACACTTAGTGACTCCCATAGGGTATTTTTACCCTATTAATAAAGAGTCAGAGCCCACAAAGCTAAGGTTTATTGCTAAACCAAAGCTCTGATACCAGATTGTAACATCCCGCCTTTTCGCATGCTTTAAATCGACACACGTGCCAATTCAAACCGTTCAGAAGGGCGGATTGTTATTGGGAAAATAAGAAAAACGAGAAAGAAATAAAACAAAATAGAATCTCACGGCGGAAGGATAAAATATAATAATCAAATATACTGTTTATAAAGTTGTTTTACAAAATATTCGATTATACTTACACATTTATCAGAGTTACACATACTTATAACAATGCAGCGGAGCAGTATGAGTATATTATAATATAAATCTTCGTCTTCGTCCTACAGAGCTAAGGTCTTCGAATCCTGAAACGCTCGGACTGACCCGAGCGAATTGAAAAGACAAAAACACTGGAGTCAGAATTAAAATATCTTATATAAGTTAAATCAACAGGAATAAATATGAGTGCAATAACTCAAGAGATGCTCGGGATTTACATCTCCTAAGGATCCGTTAAACTATTTACTATGTAGTATATTGCGCTGTTATAATAGTGTCTAATTGTAAAATAAACTTACTTTTTTCTTAGCATTAAGGAGTGACCCAATATTCCCCTTAACACGTAATAGTCCCAGTAGTCCATCTAATATCATAGTCCCTCCTGATCGGAAAGCCACCAGAGGATACCACACGGCCTACTGGAGAAGTCCAAACTCGTACAAGGTGCGATAGGGTAGGTGACACGACACAACTAGGCAATGCCAGGGTAGATATACCAATTACACTTCCGGGTCGGTGGTAACGCGTAGCCGCAGCTACCGCCCACCTCGAGCCACACCCCCAAATAAAAAAAATCAAAAGTGGCCATCGAATCTATCCAAAAGTCAGAGTGTAATATCGAAGGGATGTGTCCGATCAAAGGTGCTACCTCAATTAACCCGTCAATCGCTCCTTTTTTAGCCACCTTATGCCAACTCATGGGAGTTGGGTCCACGTATTTACCATAAAGGAAACACCGCCACCATCCAACTTCATTCTGGAATCTCCACCGCGTACACGGTTGTTAAAGTGGTTTTCGGAGTTGGCAGAGAGTATGACAACTTCCAATCCCGGTCTCTTCAATAACCAATCGTTATTATAACACCGCGGTCTTTTTAAAATAGTTTATACTTTAAAAACAGAATAAAATATTCATTTCAAAACCATATAAATACGATATCATTTCTATTTTAAAACCCAAGTTAAAATGATATCATTTTTATTTCAAATATATCCTCTTCCAAAATTATAGCACTTTTAAATCTATATACCTTGAAACCCATAGCTTTGGATCATAACTCTTAATACTTAAATGGTTTAAATTTTAAAATACTATATAAATAAATATAGTTTCTTTAATATCCCAAATAAATTCCAAATACTGATTTGAATCTCTAAATAAACCATTTTAATTTTCCATATATTTCAAATCTTAAAATATTCCACCATTCCAAAACAATTCTTTGATAATTCCATATATCTCAAATTCAATTATCATTATTTAGATTTGAAATGCTTACTTAATAAATCAAATATCATTTAAATAAAACCTTTAACTTCAAATAACCGGATGTTCTTTAAATTTTATTAACTTGATATATTCATTTAATCAACTCGATATTTATTTAAATCACTTTAACCCAAAATCAAGTTAAAATCATACCCTTCAAAATCTCCATTTTATTTAAATTCCAAGTCAAATTTATTCAAGTACAATTCTTAAATAATTCAACTTACCCAATTTCATATTTATTTTCCAATTTAAATTTCTTTTAAGTCAACTAAAACTCTATATATACAATATCTTAAATAGGTACTAACCATAGAATATAAAACAATCAAACTCCATTATTAACTCATTTTTATTTATCAATTTTATACATAGCTTTAATTCAAGAATTTAACTATATATATAAAATAATATTTATATAACATCAAAAATTAACATTTATTAAACCGTATATTCTTTTCCAAAACCATAGAAAACATTTCAAAATATTATATATATACACACACACACACCGCGGTGCGTGTATAAAATTTTCTATCATATGGTCAAGTGATACAGATATTTATCATTTCAATCCGCAATTTAAAATAAAATACAGTTGTATATCATTTCAAACCGCAATACCGAATGAAATAAAAATGCATAATAACTTGCAATTTATAACATTGTAGTATACAACATTCATTCATCCAATATCAACCATCAGCCATTTATCACAATCATCATCCAATTAAATCAATAGCATCAATATATGATGGAAAATAAACAACATGTATAAATAGCAGTTAAATTCAATAATATTTTAAATAATTGTTAAACTGGCAGTTTATATGCAATGAATAATTAATTTACAAATATATTAAATAAATTTACAATGGCTATTTTTCAATTAATTAAATAAATTTATTATTAATTGATTAAAATCTAAATTTAAATTTCAATTCTAAAATTGACAAATTTTATTACCCTTATATTTCTCAAACATTTACAATGATTTAAAAAGAATTAAATGTAAATTTTGAGTTGATTAATTCATAAATTCACAATTTAACCTTAATTTCAGTATTTATAAAATTTTGAAATTATAAAATAAAATTCCAAAAATCTATTTATTAAATTCTTAACCCTTGTTATTCGAGTCTTATTACAATAAAAATGTAGCTAACATTGCTTTTAAGTCTTGGTTCCTAATATCCACCCATTTTGACTTAATTTCAATTAACGTACCTACCTTTAATTGCAATTAATCCTATTATCACAATTTAAATTCCAAATAAATTTTTAATAAATAAATAATAAGTTAATTAAATCAAATTTAAAATCCAACCTTAATTATTTGCAAATTTTGTCAATTTGGATTGCTTGGTAAATTTAGAATCCTTTAACAACTTTCTACATCAATTTATCATTGAGTAATTCACAATTTACAATATTAAATTACATTTTCAATTTATCCAGAAATTAAAACTTAAATTCCCAAGGAATTTATTTATTTAGTTTTTAAATCCTGTTATTCACTAGATTGTTATCTCATAGTTACAATACACATGGGTTTGTATTTATTACATTCACACCTTTAGTTATAGCGTAAATTCTCATTAATATACATTAAAGTTCATTTAATTCCAATTGATTCCTATTTAAATGTTATTAATAAAATTTTGAAACCTCAATAAATTCGTTTATTGATTAAAATCTTGCTATTTCATAAATATACATTTTATGGTTATAAATAACATTGAATCAAAATACGTTTCATAATGCATGCTTTATTTCATATAAATTCCCATTATTATTATTCAACAATCATTATCCTATAAACCTATTTAACATTTGTTTACATTCCCTTACCTTGATACTCCTATATACATCTTAGGCTTGTATAAATGTCTTTATTTCAAAACGTGAAATCTTGTTTATTACCCATATTAACTTAGGTGTTAAAATTAATAAATAAAATTCCCTTACATGTAATCATATATTCATTCATACACCATTAGAGATACATTATTACCTATTTCTAGCCTAATTTATACTAATATAACCTTTAATTGGATTAATTTCCATAGATTTCCCATTTAATTTATTAGCCTCCATTACCGTTAAATTACCTTTAAGCTTATTTCAATTATTCTCATTTATTCCTTACCAATATTCGTTATCATTTATAAATGTGATGTCAGTTTCTCCTTCTATTGCAATATATTTATTCATTCATTCATTTGCATAACTTCATTTATTTATTTATAGTATTTGTGCTTAATCCAATTTCTTAGCATCTCAATTGTTTATACCCAGTTTTTTTTATGCTTTCCTTTATTTTATTTTATTGGAAACAATCTCAATTATACCTAAGTTTATAATACTAGAACAACAAGTTCTCATTTATTAAAGAATTTCATCAAATACCTCCCATCACTTCAATTTCATTCCTGTATAACACCCATCATATTTCTTATTAACATTAATTTTATCAAATTTTAGTTTTTCCCATATTATTACATCAATTAATGTAACTTTAAAATTTATTACCCAACTTACTATTTCATACCTTAATCCAATAATTTCATTTGTTTTCTCAAATTCCATTTAAACATCCAATCATAACATTTAAATTATTTTACTGAATTAGAATTTCATTCAAGTCATTAATTATTAACTTGCATTAACTCGTTTCCTAGTTTTACAATCAATTACTGTAACAACGTGTTCTTACATTAACTAATTCAATGCCTACCCTATAATCTTCATTCAATTATATCCAGATATAATACTTACGCTATTTCATTAAATTGAATTTTGTTCAATTTACTAATAAATAAGTTTTAATTACGCTTGCTATATTTTAACTTAGCATTCATTCCAATACTAATTTATCACCTTTATTATTTCTACAAAAATTTAATTAAAAAATCCTATATAATTAACAAATTTAATCGTCGAAATTTACGGGTCGTGGCAGCGGACGAACGTATGCATTTGTTATTCTTGTTGTTGCTACTGTGCAGTCCATTGAGCAAGAGAAATGATTAGAGGTTGTCTTTCGGGAAGATGCATTAAGGATAAATATATCATACTACTGTCTTTGATAAGAATTTCTTCAAAATGAGATATATATGAAGGTATTCCGAGAGTTTATAAGAGACACATGATGCATAGGGCATATATAATGGTTCATCAGTGGTGACTCCAAAACCTTAAATTTTGTCATGAATAAATTTTGCCCAGTTGACTTGAATTCCACCATATATAGCATATAGGGCTTTGTGGTAATTTTCATTAAATTGCTCATGACTTCCTAATAAGGGAATTATTGTGTTAATTATCATATGATTTGACAATCTAGCATTTGGTCGTAGATGAACCGATTTTCATTGTGGCATTCTACCTTTCCATATTTGGAGTGTAACTTCGTCATATGGCAAATTTCTATGATCGAAAATTTCCTTTAAACTAATTCCAATAGAGGAACAATCGAGTAATCGACCAACCATGTTTATAGTAATTTTCAATACCCATCTATACACACTAGTCCGTAACCATCGTTCTTTATTTCCGGGTGTCCAAATATCACTACTGCGTAAGTTTGCACAAAAAAGAAAGATGGACAGTCAATTGATGTATACCTCGTTTTCATCGAAGTTAATCAGCTCACGACATCCGGAGGCGATAATGAATTGTGGAAGACCATATTCTCCAAAATTGCATAGTCGATGGAAGGGACTAGAATGAAGTCTTTTTTTTCAGATCATCAAATGTTTTCTTAGTAATTGTATTACTGCGAAGCCATTCTTGGATTGGATGTGTGTATCGATGACAAGATTGGTTTGAGAAGATGAAGATTTCTCTTTGATCTCTTATCGACTGGATTCTTTGCTTTGGGTGTCATTTTTAAAGATTGGGATTTGAGGAAGCTAGGGTTTTTGATTTGGATAAAAAGTGAAGTGGTGGGTAAAAAATCAATATAAAAAGATGTTGTGTGTAGCAGGCCGAGAGTCATCTCAGACGTCTGAGGATAGGTGATTGATGTCTTGGAACAGAGGAGGAAATTTTTTCGAGAATTGTGACACAAGTCTGCCATACTTCCACCGACCTCTATGGGATGCCGATTTCTATTTTTAATTCTGATGTCTATATTTTTTGTTTTAATTTCATATTTTCATAACAACAGAATGCTAAATGATCATTATATTCAAGCAGCATGCAAACTTACAAAAAAAATATATTGTATTGTTTACATTTATTTATATATATATAATTATTTTTCCTCTGAATATTATGAGTTTTTGAATTCAGTTTGATCCCAAGAGTTTGTGTTATTTTTGGATTGCTCGTCTTGAGGTTTAAGTGGAGACCAACTTGGACGAGCCGGAATGTTATTCCAGTCTTGGTTTGTTGCCCTATCTCCCATAAGTTTCTTGGAGAAATTTTGCAAGTTTTTATAGGAGTCTTGATTAAAGTGAGAAGATTTTTATGTAAACAATTTTTTGTTGGTGAATGATCACAGATTGCTAGAATACATTTTTCGAGAATATTAAAATGAGATCTTTGACGACGTTGCTTGTAATACATTTCTTGTTGAACTCCCATCATTTCTTATTGATAGTGATATATTTCATCCACTTTAGTATTAAGAGACGACGATTCGAGATCAATCGCTCGTTTAACCTTCTTTCCCTTCGAAGAACAGCCGGTATAATACGTTGGTGATGCCATAATATTTAGTGAGGCTGATTGATTCGTTAGAGGTGTGGTTTTTGTTGGTGAAACGTAGGCACTAGTGGATGAAGGTGAGCTAAAGTTGATAGTTGAGTAAGTGGAGTCGTGATCAGAAGACATGTTTAAATTTTCTAAGTTAGTGAATAATATTTCTGTTTTATTTTTCATTAACCAATTTTTAATGTATAAGTAGAACAAGATAATCTATTTTAGGAAGAATCTTTAAAAGGTCAGAATTTATTTAACTATAGATTTATAAGGTTTTTTTTATTATCTCCTAAAAATAGCAATATTTAAAATCATGTAAAAATATAGTTTGAGCTTAATGACAAATATTCGATGACACATAATAAACCAATTTATTAAATGAACATATACCAAGATCTCGTCTTGGCTTTATAAAAGTTGATTCACATAACAGTTTAGGGAAAATATCGGCAATTTGATTTTCAGTCTTAACAAATTCAAAAGAAACATTTCCTTTTTCTACATTATCTCTTAAAAAATGGTGATGAATATCGATATGTTTTTCTCGAGAATGATTAATTGAATTTTTTGACAAATTTATCGCACTAGTATTACCATAATATATAGGAGATTTAGTGATAATTTTTCCATACTCTTGAAGTGTTTGTTGCATATAAAGTACTTGTGTACAAACTAAGGCCGTAGAGAAATACTCGGCTTCACATGTCGAGAGAGAAACATAATTTTGCTTTTTACTAAACCACGAAGTCAGAGATAGACCAATAAAGTGACATGTGCCACTTGTACTATTTCTGTGCGTTTTGCATCCATCGAAATCCACATTGCTATATGATACGAGTTTGAAAGAGTAGCCTTTTGGGTAAAAAATACCATAATATTTTGTGTTGGTTAAGTATCGCAAAATTCTTTTAACCACTTGATGATGTGACCCTTTATATTGTGCTTGAAATCTTACACATAAACAAACACTAATCATTATATCCCGTCTACTAACCATTAAGTATAATAAAGATTCTATCATACTCTGCTATAATTTTTGATTGAAATCCTTTACATTTTCATCTTTATCTAAATGTAAACTCGTGCTCATAGGAGCCGGTTTACTTGAAGTACTACCTATCCAAAACGTTTTAATAAATCTTGACAATATTTTTATTGATTTGTAAAGATTCCATTATTTTATTTGTAGACATAAGAAAATGTTTAATTCTCCCATATGTGGCATTTCAAACTCATTTTTCATTATATTCAATAGCTCATTACATAACTTCTCATTACTGGAACCGAATATGATATCATCACTATATATTTGTACAATTAATATATATATATTTATCTTCTCTTTTTATAAAAAGCGTTGCATCAATTTTTCCAATTTGAAAGCCAGAATTAAGTAAATGTATTTTTAGTCGCTCATATTCCGTATAATGCTTTTTTTAATTTGAAAACATGATCCGGGTACTTTTCATGAGAATAGAGGTAGTTGTTCAACATTAACTTTTTATTTTATAAAAACCATTTAAAAAATGCTTTTAACATCCATTTGAAAAAATTTAAAATTATAATAACATGCAAACGCTAGTAATATTCTTATAGCTTCAACACGAGCGATAGGGTAAAACGTTTCTTCGTAATCAGTTCCTTCTTCTTAATTGTATCCCTAAGCAAGTAATCTTCCTTTATTACGAATAACGTTTCTATTTTCATCTGCTTCATTTTTGAAAACCTATTTTGTTCCTATTATGAGTTGATCATCTGGTCTTGGTACGAGTTCCCTAATATCATTTTTTTCAAATTGGTTAAGTTCCTCTTATTTTGCTTAAATCCAAAAATCATCTTTTGATGCTTTTTTTCAATTTTTAATTTCGAAGTTGGATATGAATGCTACATGACTTATTTGATTTTGTTGATTTCTAGTTGAAAGTTTAGTGTTTAAGTCGCCAATTACATTATTAATTGGATGGTCTTTTGAAATTCGAGGTGGTGACCTTAAAATATTATCGTTATTATTATTGATATCATTATCACTGTTTTTAGTAACATTATTCGTACTATAATTATCTGGAACTTCTTCATTATCCTTATTATTTTAATTTTTAAAACCTTCATTAAAGGAAACATTGAAGATTTTCTTCTATAATATTGTCTGTTTATTAAAAAATTTATATGCTTTATTTTGATTTGAATAACCAACAAAAGTTCCTTTATCGGCTTTTAAATCGAATTTTCCAAGATTATCTTTATATTTAAAATAAAAAATTTAGAACCAAATACATGAAAATAAGATACTTTAGGTTTCTTTTTGAAAAATATTTCACAGCATGTGTTCTTCGTCATTGGTTTAAATGTTACACGATTTAATACATAACATGTTGTAGCAAAAGCTTCGACCCAAAACTTCTTTGGTAAGTTGCTGCTGTTAAGTAGTGTTCGTGCACATTCTTGTAGTGTGTAATGTTTTTTCTACTACACCATTTTTCTATGGTGCTCGTGAAAATGAAAAATTATGACTAATTCCCTTTTTATAGCAAAAAAATTGTAAAAAGTTCATTTACAAATTCTCCTCCATGATCACTTCGTATACTTTTAATTTTTAATATCATTAAATTGTTAATTCTTTTAGCAAAAAATTTAAACATTTCAAACTTCACTTTTATGTTTCAAAAACAATGTCTAAGCTATCTAGAAAAATAATCAACAATTAGAAAAACATATTTGTTATGATTTATTGAACTTACTTGAGTTTGTCTTAATAAATCTTGATGAAGTAGTTCTAGTGGTTGTTTTATAGAAATTTTCTTTTCAGAATTAAAAGAACTTTTCTTTAATTTTCCGAGTTGACATGCATCACATAAATTCTTGACTTTGTAACTGATTTTGGATAATGCTCTAACTAATTAATTTTTTGCTAGCTTGTTAATATATTTAAAATTTATGTACAAAACGTTTGTGCATAGTCATGAATCATTATGATTTGCAGCTAAGCATAAACCATTATGATGTTTGATATTCATGTTCAAAACATATATATTTCGGTTTCTTAATCCTTTAAATATTATATTTTCATTTTTTATAGAAAATATTACATTTATCTTTTTCAAAATCGACTTTAAATCCTTTATCACATAGTTGACTTATACTTAATAGATCATGTTTTAAATTATCTGCAAGTAAAACATTAGTAATTATAGGAGAAGTAAATATACCGACGTTGATGACTTCTCCCATGCCAATAAGGAAACCTTTTGAATTATCTTCGAACGTCACGGTGCCGCCATCAATATATGTTATGTTGGAGAGCATGTGTGCATTTCCTGTCATGTGCTTGGAGCATCTGCCATTGGGTATCCATTTCTCCTTGCTTTTAGTTTGGATTTTCAGTACCTGCAAAGTAACAAAGATTTAACTGGTACCCACTTCGTTCATTAGGGTCATATGTGTTAGTAGGAGAAGGTAGCCATATCTAAGTGGATTTAGGACCTTTAGGAGTATAATTTTCATTAAACATTTTTTAAAATATGCATCTATGTGTTTATGTCAAATTAACTTTCTATTTGTTTTAGGAATCCATATCTTGACCGTTTTTGAGTTTGAAGCCTTAATTTTAGTCTTAGATTTTGGCTTTTTGATCTTAGTACATAGTGTACTATAATTCTTAGGTTTTTGGTTATTATTAAAACCTAATCCATTTTTTTTTTCCAAATTGCTTTGATATTTTAAGTAAATTTTCAAAATTTTGTTTTCCCTTATTAGATTTAACACATTGTTGGTTATTTTATGTAACATGTTCTGAAGATCAAATTTTTCAATATTGTTGGAATCTAAACTTGTCTTTAGTTTTAGATTTTCTTTTTTAAGTTTGGCATTTTTTCAATTTACTATTTTTTAAATCATGTATTGAAGTAGTATTTTGAGAAGTTTACATTCTTTTTGACCTATTTCTAATTCTTCTTCTAAGGTTATTTTCTCATATTTTAATAAACCAATATCTAGCTCTTCTCTATTTAACTTTCTTACACATCCCTTGTTTAATTTCTTAGATTCTCTATATTTATCATCCAATTTTATGCCAATGTCCAAATTTCATCATATGTTAGTCCAGCACGTACCTCATCTATGCCAGTCATAAAACTGACATTTGCTTGTTCTGAATCACTCCCACTATTCGATGAGGAGGACGAGTCAGAATCATCCCAAGTTACTTGAAAGACTCTTCTCTTTTTCTCAAACTTCTTGAAGTTGTTTTTCTTTTGTTCATTATTCAGCTGTGGACATTATATGGCCGAATTTGTTATATCCATAACATTTGATTGGTGTTTGATTTGAAGAGTTCAAATTCCCACCATTTTGAAATTTCGTCATCTTCTTGAATTTTCTAAATCAGTTATAGTTATTGGAGATAGACACAATTTCACCTCTTTCTAAATCGGAACTGTTGTCATTAACTTCAAAAGCAATATTTGCAAGTTAGCTACGTACGACATCAAATTTCCTATTAACTCATCAACTTTGATTTAAAAGAGATCGTTAGCCTCGTCGATGACTAAAACTTTTCTTTTCTATTCATTATTCAAAGAGTTTAAAATTCATGTGACTAAATCAAAATCAATGAATTCGACTGCAAGTGCCATGACATCGTGTTGAATAGTTTGGATTCTACATACATATTAATAATCGATTCATTTGCTTTCAATTTAAAAAATGAAAATTAGTTTTGCAAAATAGATATTTTTTGTTTGCTTGACTTTATTCCTGCCTTCATGTGTAATTTATAAAGTGCGTCATATATCATACACAATGGTGCAAAGCATAACTCATGAAAGTTTGTTTTTATCAAGCGAGAAAAATAGTGAATCATAGTTTGGCCTTATTAGATGTCACGGCCTTTTGTGCATCGGTCCAAGTGCTAATTTCAGTGGCAGGTGCTTTATATTTAGTTTGTGTAGCTAGTCAAATTTCTAAACCAATTGCTTCCATAAAAATTCTCATAGGCGTTGATCAATAAGCATAATTAGAACAGATAATTAGTAGATGACGAGCAGTTGATTGACCTTCTCGAAATATACTTGCCATACTAAAAAAAAATTACAATCATGTGTTACTGTAAATTTAAATGACCATGCTCTGATACCAAATGAAGGTGCAACAGATCGTATAATATAGCTTGTGTGAATATATGCTAATACGTGTGATAATCAACCAGCAATTCAGAGTATGAAAACTAAAAGTAAAATGATCACACTAGAGTTTTTATACTGGTTCAGACCTCCATCCTATGTTCAATCTCGAATCTTCCTTTGGTATTTCACTAACCAATAACCCTTGCTTTACCCGGAGGAACTGGTTAATACAAAAGTATTTCTTTGACAATCTTGTTCTACACAACACAGATATTGACTGTTGGTACGATTCTTCCTATAATCTTTTTCATGTGATAGTGAGTGTGAGTGCTTTGATTTGTAGGAAATAATTTAACCAAAATATAGATTTTGGTTGTAAGTGATTGAGTATATGACATCAATGATAGTACAAGAGAATTGAATACAGAAGTTGGAGAGTAGTAAATCAAGTTAAGTTAAATCTCAATCGATTGAAGTATTTATAGAATCAAAGAGTTGTATTTGAAAAGTTGTAACTTTTTGAAAGATTGCTCTTCGATTAATGGTTGCAACCATTTAAGGAGGCGGATGTTCATTCAAAGCAAAGAGAAGTGTCCATTCAAAAATTGAAAGTTCCAGTTTAAAATATAAAGGCCAAAACTTCCCTCAGGCGTATGTCATTATATATCGGGTGTCCGTGGAATTTCTAAAAACAAAAACCCAAAACATATCATGGACGTATGTAGCATATTGACAGACGTCTGTCGTTGTTGAATTTGTAAACTTTGGATAGTTTATTATAGAAATTTATCGACATGACACCGAGTGTGTTATGATCACTCAAAGAGATTGTACAACATTCATTTGTGACTATAGTATGATAATATTACCTTACTTTAAGTAGTATGATCCATCTTTCTTCAATTGTCTTTGAGCCATGATTTTGTTGAGCATAGCGATCTTCTTCTAGTTTATACCCATAATATGATAAGATATATCTTGTATATGTGATTGTAAATCGTTGTTGTTGAAATCCTAGAATAGAGGTTCTAACATGGATGTTAAGCAATCCTGTAGTGCATATGGAAAGCCTATGAGGCGAGTCCATTTTTGTATTCGAGGCATGGACAACAGGTAACTATATAGCGCATGAGGTGAGTCCACAGAAGCGAGTCTACCACAAGACTGACTTGTGGTACGATCCTTCACCGCTAACCGGGAGGGATGGGAGGGACTTGGTGTATATGATCTATTAAGTAGGATATGATTGGCAGTGTGCAGGGTAGGTTCACGACATGTTAGATACTTATTATGTTATAGTATTGTCTCTGTAGTGTATGTTGAGTAGGTAGGATTTACTCACTTAGACTTATGTCTGACCCACACATATCCTACTTTTTTTACTTTTGTCATTATGTTGATGGACCTTGAAGGCATGATAGAAAAAAAACGTGGACTTTGATGTCTATATTATTGTAAATAAGTGCTAGACTTGATCATGGCACAGATGTATGGATAGGCTTGATTAGTATTGAAAAGTCATATTGTATAAGACATTATTGATGCACTATAGAGTTATGAAACGATGATAGTCATCTATCTATTACCTAAAATTAAAAAGAGGGCCCTACCTTGCTATTACGTACATTATACTGCTTGTCATTTCAAAATACTCAACTCCTGTGCCTCACCATAATGACCCGTATTTTTAAAGATTTTGAATTATTAAATTTAATATAGTTATTTAATAAAAATGGTTAGAAATTTTATTTAACGATTATTAATGTAGTTATTTAATATGGATTCGAATAAAATCTTGAAATAACAAAATTTGAAGGTTTAGATAATAATAACTATTAAAATGAAATTCTATATATAGTATTTATAATCAATAAGTGGAAGGGAATAATAAATGTTGAACTATTTAGATGAAAATAAAATAATTGTTGACAACTAAAAATTATTTGAAATGTAATGATTTATTAATATCGATTAATTGGATAATTATATTGTTGATTTAATATTGAAAATTATTTGAATATTTGAATTCCAAATTTAATATGACTGAAAATGATGTTCAAAGTTGATTTAAATTTTATTTAAATATTAATGAAGATTTTTAACTTCTAAAATGGAATTTCAAGTGATTAAATTAAAATTTGAAAATTGCTAGTTTTATGTGACGAGTAAAAATAGCCATTTTGGCCACTGTCTTGTGTTTCGACGAAATCAGTTTCGTCAGATCCGTAATAGTGAATTATTATAGGAATTTAAGTTTTGTAGTGATCGGACTTGTCGTTTGGCCATGCAAGCTTGAAACGCATAGAAATTAATTTCAGAATTTAATTAAAATATATGGATTTTGATAAGCTATCTTCTACATACGATTGAATTGGCTGCTGAAACTAGTTCCATTGTATCCAAAATAGGGGTAAAACATTATGAACGTCAGGCGGCACGTTTCTTTGGAGTTGGGAAATTTCATGGATCATTTGAGTCGGAGCTTATAAAAGGACACATATCCTAGATTCCAAGTCAAAACCCTAATTTTAGAGCAGCCGCCTCTACTCCAACCAATGGTCGAAAATTCGCAACCTTCTCTCCTTGATATCTTCCAATTCATTCATCGAATTTAAAATCTTCTAAAAGAAAAGTTGTAGAGCTCGACGTGCTCTACACATTGTCGAATCGTCTCGGATTCGCCAAGATCTGGCCTTGAAATCATCCGCATTTTTCTTAGTTTTCACGCGAATGGAGGCGGCAAGGTGGTCCGCACTTAGGGCAGAGGCATGAGGCGACGTGGCGCAAATGATGACGATGGTGGATCAATGTTCGGTCGAGCAAAGGTGGGGCGTGCATGAAATGTTGTTCGTGTGGGGATAGGTTCGATTTCCTCAAGCGGGATGATGCATGGGAACGAGAGGAGCAGGTAGCGTTTCCTTTATTTATTTATTTTTATTTTTTTTCAATTTTTTTAATTAAAGTTTTAAATTTATATCGTAATAAATTGCATAACTTCTCCATACTAGGTTTGTTTTGAACAAATGAATTGTGTTGGGATCGTATCAATGAAGGCTACATCCTGGAGTTGGTTTGGGATTTATTTGGCTGAGAAAATTTTTAGTTTCAAATAGAAGGTGAGTGTTTTATACACTTAAGAATACTAAAATAATTTTTATGTTAGTTAGATTAATATCATGAAGTAATTTAATTTCATTGGCTAATGTTTGGTAAATTAATTGACATTAGAGTGATATATGAATTGAATTGACAAGGATCTAAATAGACAATTAAATTTGAAATTAAATTGCCAGTTAGACGCTCGATATTTTTAACTAATTAACTGTTGTGTAAATATTGACTGTTTGGATGATTGATTGTGATGGATGCTATTGGTTGATATTTTGAATGATTTGGATATTTATTTATTTTCTATGTGTCCTATTATCATCCTGTATATTATTCAAAGTATATGATTGTAAATAGAGTTATTTCGAATAAATTAAGAAATAGGTTGAAATGATATATACCCGCAACATTTATTTTGGATAGAAATGATATATACCCATCCCTGAATTAAATGGAAATAACTAATTCACTTAGCCATCGGGTAGAAAATTATACATGGACACTGGATTTGGTTAAATAAAAAGATTTAAAAATATTTGATTTACAATTATTTAAATGACTTGATTTAATAAGTAAAAATCGATTTTATGGAAATCAAAATATTGTCGAACTTGAGCTCAAAATGTTGAAAATACTCCCTTTTAATGTCCGCTGACCCTGACTTTCCCTCCCGACACTTACCATCAATCATACCTTCCGTCCCATCAACCATACCTCCCCCTGTTCAACCTACCCCCCTGTACCACCCAAACCACCCCCGCCTGATCCACCACAGTCTACCATCCCTCTTCTGCAACACCATCCCCCATTCGGTCCCTCTTCTTCCACGTCAACCTCTCACATCCCTGCTCCAGCCAAATGGAATTCACTGTTCAAAGCAAAGCCGCGTAATGCTGGTAAACATTCACCTGTTTGTGTCCCTCTGATTTTTGATGGTCACGTCTTGGTTCCGCCTGACAATGTCATTAAGGCAGGTAATGAAGTATGGGGAGAATACCTAGTTGGATTCTTTCTTGACAAACCTTTATCTTATATGACTGTGATCTCGCACCTCAAAAAAATTTGGAAACTTAAAGGTTCGATCAGTGTCAAATCGGATGGATTTCTGTTCCTATTCAATCTATCTTGCGATGAAGATAGAAGGAAAATAATTGAATCAGACCCAATTATCATGAGGAACAAACTTTTCATTGTAAAGCAGTGGGATCAAACAGTCGGGAACAGTTGTAGCTCTATTAGATCTGTTCCTGTTTGGGTTAAACTCCACAATTTACCACTTTATGCGTGGTCCCACCTCGGAATTAACTGGCTCGCTTCACGTCTTGGTTCATTTATGTGTATGGATGCACAAACTGAAAAGTTGGAGAGGATAGGATATGCAAAATGTATGGTTGAGGTTACACCAAATGATGAACTACTAAATGAATTCCCTGTAAGATTAATGGATGGATCAGAACAATTAGTCACTGTTGAATACCTTTGGAGACCTGAAATATGTACTAGTTGTAAAGTTTTTGGTCACAACACAGTGGATTGTCTGAAAGTGGAAATGATCAAGAAAGGAAAGGCAGATGCAAGACAAAAAGCAAGTAATGAAGGCTTGGGGAAGGAAATTATGACTGGCAAAGGATTAAAGAATGTTAAACAAAAGCAAGAATGGAAAAAAGTGGAGAATAAAGGGGCTAAGATAATAATGGTGGCAGGAAATAACAAAATAGCAGATGAAAACCAAAAAAAAACAGTGAATGAAGGACATGGGGTTGGCAATAAATTATTGAATATCACAACTACCAGCAATATGAATGATGTTAATACTATAGAAACATTGTTGGGGGGAGTCTCTGTCACTAACAGTTTCAATGTATTAATGAATGAGAATCTAGCTGAAGATAGCTATGTTGACTGCAACAATATTATAGGAAATGAAATATGTGAAAACAATAGTCTGTTGGAAGAGGGAGAAATACAAGGTGACAAGCACTTTACTTTTCAAGTCAGTGATATAGATCCAATAACAAGAAATAATCAAGCTGAAAGACAGAAACTTGAACGCAGCAAACCAAATACACAATCTATTCAACCACCTCATAGTCTGGAACCAAATACAAACATGCCTTTAATACTCATCAATTCTTCTCAAGGAATTACCACCCATGAAAAAACCAGAGACTCACCTGATATATCCATGTTTGATGAAGCAATGTACAGGCATGCACTGGAAACTGACATTCTGTCCTTATGCATGCAAGAACCACTTGATAAAAACAACAGTCAATACACATTCTCTGGTGAACTACCAGGATGGAAATCTATCCCAACATCCCCCACCAAAACACAATCCCCCAAATTATCCAATCTGGACAGAGACAAAACAACAAAATTTAAAAAACAAGTCAAGGTAAAAAGATCCACTGAACACAGAGACTCTCCTGCAACCAGGAGCATGAAAAACATCATCCACCAAGCCTTAAGTTATTCCAAATGATGCACAATTTTGCCATTTGGAACATAAGAGGGGCTCATTCCCCTAATAAGTTGGATCAAGTAAAGTACCTCATATCTCAGCACAAACTCTCTTTATTTGCCATTCTGGAAACCAAATTGAATGAAACTCTTACAGTGAAAGCTGCTAAGCACATTGAACCATCTTGGACTCTTCACCACAACCTGGCTCATGCTTCTTATGGTCGCATCATGGTGATTCATAATCCCACTGTCATAACCCTTACCTCAATTCTTAACACTGACCAAGTCATGCACTTTCAAGCTAAAATAAATAATACCCAACTTTCTTTCTACCTAACCATTGTGTATGCTCATAACTCTCTCAACTCAAGACAAAATTTCTTTAATCTTCTTCCTGCTTTCAGGCAATCCTCCCACCCTTGGCTTGTCTTCGGGGATTTCAACTGTTGTTACAATTTATATGACAAGCATGGTGGATCTCCTCTATTACCCAAAGACATATTCCCCATCAACAAAGCCATTGATGCTTCCAATCTACTGCCTATTGCCTCCTTTGGAGCAGAGTTCTCTTGGAATAATAGAAGTAGGTCTGGTACTAGGATATTCTCTAACATTGACCACTCATTTGCCAATCTCAATGCCTTAACCACATGGCCTACCATGTCAACCCTAATCCCAAACCCTGTCCTTTCAGACCACTCCCCTCTAATCTTTTCCACCGGTCAGAGGATATTAAAAGGAAAAAAAAGTTTCAAATTTTATAATGCTTGGGTCAATGATCCTGAGTATGCTAATATTATTAATAAATCTTGGTCTGCGAAGTTTTATGGTAACCCTATGTTCATTTTTTGCAGAAAAACCAAAGCAACCAAACAAGCACTAAGACTATGGGCAAAAGAAAAATTTGGCAATGGGTCTCTTGCTTCTTCTCAACTAAGGCAGAAACTTATTGATGCTCAAGACTATATGCTGAAAAACCCAGATGATGCAACAGCTGCAGAGAATGAGAGAATCCTCTTTGATCAGCTAAATGTAGCTTTATCAACTGAAGGCAAAATGAGGAGACAACAATTAAGGCAAAAATGGGCTCAGGAAGGGGATTACAACACAGCTTACTTTCACGCTGCAATCAAAATCAAACATGCCAGTGAGCAAATCAATCACATTCATGATGAGTTTGGTGTCCTGCATTCTAGTCCCTCAGATATTGACCATGCCATTCTACAATATTTCAAATCCATGCTGGGTAACAAAGATGACTTCATTCCTTTTTTTGATGAACTTGACCTTGTGCAGCTGCCCAAACTGAATCATGATGAAGCAAATTCCCTAACAACAAAGGTCACTGATAAAGAAATAAAGGCCACCCTTTTTTCTATGAACAAACATTCTTGTGGGGGACCTGATGGTTTCAACTTACATTTTTACATTCATAGTTGGGAAATCATCAAGGATGACTTTCTTAAGGCAGTCCACAATTTTTTCAATAAATCCAAAATGTTATTGGAAGTCAATGCAACAGATTTAGTGCTCATTCCTAAAATGAAACCTCCTACGGCAGTTGATTCCTTTAGACCCATATCATGTTGTAATGTGATTTATAAATGCATATCCAAGATTCTGGCCTCAAGAATTGTTCCTGTTCTTTCCAGAATCATCTCCAAGAATCAAACTGCCTTCCTTCCCAAGAGAAATATAATTGATAATATTTTACTTACACATGAGCTTCTGAAAGGGTATGGTCGTGCTCAAGCTTCCAATAATGCGATGTTGCAGCTGGACCTAAAGAAAGCTTTTGATAGTTTACAATGGAGTTCTATAGTGAGAATTATGGCGCTGATGGGTTTTCCAAAAGTTTATGTTGCATGGATCTATATCTGCATTTCTTCCCCAACTTTCTCCATCAAACATAATGGCTCTAATTCTGGTTACTTCAAGAGTAAGCAGGGGATCAGGCAAGGGGATCCCATCTCCTCGTATTTGTTCATTCTGGTTATGGAAGTTCTGACTGTCTTGTTAAATAGAAACTATGATAACAAGGATATTTTGTTTCACTCTAAGTGTAAATCTCTGAGAATCTCTTCACTGCTTTTTGCTGATGATATCTTGATTTTCACTAAACCTGACAAACGATCTTTGGAGAATATCAAAGCCACTCTTCACAGTTTCTACCGTATGACTGGCCTTCAGCTCAATTTCAATAAATCCCACATTCTTATTTCTGGCTTATCTCCTGAACATGTAACTTCTCTCTCTGCATCCTCTGGCATCCAAGCTATGAACAATAATATGATTTATTTAGGTATCCCTCTATGCTCCTCAAGAATCACAACTGCCAACTGCTTGCCTTTGTATGATAAAATCTGCAGCAAGATGAAATGTTGGGCCAATCGATTTCTCTCTCAAGCTGGAAGACTCGTCCTCATC
Organism: Allium cepa; assembly: GCA_030765085.1. Classification (NCBI taxonomy): domain Eukaryota; kingdom Viridiplantae; phylum Streptophyta; class Magnoliopsida; order Asparagales; family Amaryllidaceae; genus Allium; species Allium cepa. Next base: position 553,864,803 of record CM060931.1, on the reverse strand, counting down.
AAATCTGTTATATCATCCATGATGGTGTATTGGAGCAGAGTTTTCATGCTACCAAATAAACTTGTGAATATGGTGAGAAATGCCATGCTAAGATTGTTCTGGACTGGTTCTCTGCAATCAAAGAAAATCATTCCCTGCTCCTTTTCCATCATGGAGCAGCAGAAACACAATGGTGGCCTTGGAGTTCTCAATATGCACTCTTGGAATAGAGCAGCCATTAGCTCCACACTCAATAATTTGATTGCTGATAAAGATTCTTTATGGGTTAAGTGGACTAAAATTCATAATTTGGGGAATAAGCATTTCTGGACCATGTCTGTCCCACCAAACTGCAGTTGGACATGGAAGAGCTTACTGAATTTAAGGCCCCATTTTTCCCCGTATATTAGAGTGTTGATATCTCCTACTAGCACTGCTAACTTCTGGTCAGTTCCTTGGATGGCAAATGGCCTTATACTTGCCAACATGTTTACCCCACAGCAAATAGTTCAATCTGGTATTAGTGCTAATGCTAAAGCCTCTGATTACATTCATGATGGTAAACTTCAGCTGCCCTATACAAGCAATCAGGTAATCAGAGCTGTTTGGAACAGTTTCCAGAATAATTTTTACCAATCAAGTGACTTGGATGAAATTCATTGGAATGGCAAGCAACATTCAATATCTTCTGTTTACAAGATGCTTGATACAGCTCCAGTTGCCTCTACTATTAAATGGCATAAAGTGATTTGGACTGATTTATCAAATGCCAGAGACAACTTAATGTTGTGGAAAGTCATAAACAATGCTCTCCTAACTAAAGATAAGTTAGTGACATATGGGATGGCAGTTGATCACATCTGTGTCATATGCAACATGCATGCTGAAACTGTGGAGCATCTGTTCTTTGATTGCAGTGAATTAAGGGGATTGTGGACTAGGCTTCTCAGTTTTACCAATCAAAACTATAATCAGGGGCCTACTAGTCTTGACTGGGATTTGATTGGTAAAGCAACCAAATGGAGAAAGAAGGATAGATTTGTGCACTTTTTCATGATCAAAAAATACTTGTCTCTAGTATGGGAAGAAAGAAATCAGAGAATATTTGAGAACAAACATAGAAATAGCCACCAGCTATGGAATGCATTGAAGGCCAGCATCATGATTGGTATGCGGGAGAGTAAATTTGATTTCAGTGGTTTCTACCCTTCTGACTGGCTATAGCTCCTTTTTTTTTTCTGTTTCATTGTGTTCTTCCTTTTTTTCCTGTGCTGTCTGTTGTATGTTCTTTCTTCTTGTGTTGTTTTACTCTGTGGCTTGTGTGTTTTTTTTTTTTTGTGACATGAGCTAGTTCATGTCTCCACTTTGTTTGTACCATCTCTCTTTTTTCAATTTATCAATAATCTGGTAGGGGACCAGTTAACCCCGCTTGCCCTGCAAAAAAAAAATGTTGAAATTTAAATTTGGTAACAGGAATTGTTTAAATAATCGAAGTTGAGATTGTGAAATTATAATCGAAATATGATTTGAATTTCGAAAATTGATTTGTTTTTAAAAGGTTGGACTTTTGTTCGAAATTTGAATATTGCTAAGTAAATTTAATTTAAATCGATATTTCAAACTTTGGCTCGAAATCGATTTTTTTAAAGGATTTGAACATTAAATTGAAGATCGAAGTTAAATTTGGTTTAAATGATTTAAATCAATACCTTGAAATCGAACTCAAACTCGATATAGATTGAAATGGTTTGAAATTGAGAATTGAATTGAAATCTGTTCAAGTTTAAATTAAAATTGAAATCAATTGGAATTGAAAGCGAAATTTAATTGATTCGAAATTAAAATTGAATTTATTTGAATTGAAATTGGAATCGAAGTAAAATTCGACTTGAAATCAGAATTGAATCGATTAAATTGGAATGGAAATTAAAGTGATTTGAATTAGAAAATTTGGAATTGAGTCGGTTTGACTTGGAAACTGCTTTCAAATAAATTATTTTAATATAAACTATTTAAAGTCTATTTTTAAATATTCAAATTATTTTGATTTTTACAAACTATTTTATTTTATAAAACATTTTTGAATACTTGAATCATTTTATATCAAAGTATTTAACTATTTAAACTATTTTAAACAATTTAAAAATTTTTCGAACTATTCTCTAAAGTTTGAACTTGTCAATGGCCGGAATGTTGATATCTAAGTTGTTGATTTAAATATGAATTGGGTTAAAATGAAGTTATAACCTAAACTTAAATTCAAAACAATTCTGGAAGCGAAATCGAGATAGTAAGGCAAAATGATTTTGAACTGAAACTGTGTATTTTGAGTAAATATAATAATTTCGAAATGAATTTAATTTTTGAAGCGAATATGATATCAAGTACGAATTGTTTTTGAAGTATAAAAATATCAACCAGTATGTAAAATGACGTTTGATTGTTAAAGAGACCAGGACATCTTATTGGCCTACTCTCTATCAATATTGGAACCACTTTAATAACTCTGTACGCGAAGGAGACTCTAAAACGAAGTGGTTGGTTTTGGCATCGTTGTTGGATTTGAAGAAAGAGAACATTGATGGATAGACCCCGGCACTTGTGTCAATTTGAAATGACTAAAACTGGACGGCATAATAGAGCCAAGTGAGCTAGTTACCCCTAGCGAACATCCATCCTTCGATTTTCTTGGACTCGGTCCACATTATTACTCTTGCTGTTTGTTTCGATTGGTGCACCTTGATTGTAGGATAGCTTCCCTTGACTCGATATGGGATGGATGGACGCGGTAGGCGATCGTGGCTTGGATGCGTTACTATCAGCCCTACGACTCGAACTGGTAGTATCCTACATTGGGCATTGCCTCACGTGCCTTGTCATACGTTTATCCCTATACGAGACCACTACGATTTTGATTTGGTGTTGTCGTATCACGGCGCATCCCTATCCTCCGACATTCTAGTGGGGCGTATATGCAAACTGTACGATAATGCTTTAAAACGCGTTAAAGGGGATCAATGTAAAGCCTTAACGCTAAGAAAAATATTTATTTTAACGATTAGACATTAAATATGCTACGGATGCTACTACATATAAATATTTTGATCGATTCTTAAGAGATGGATAATCTCGTAACATCTCTTGAGGTATTGCATGCACGTTATACAATAGATGGAAGATATGAAATCCCATAAACATCTTTGACGCTGTTACACTCATGTTATATGATATCAATTTAACTCACATAAGGATATTTTAGTCCTAACTTTGTTGTTTTGTCTTTTCAATTTGCTCGGATCAGCCCTGAGTTTTTCAACGCATTGAAGATCATTTTCTAGATGACGAAGATAATGATTTGGTATATTATTACTATTATTATTCCCTGCATCATGTTGTTCTGCTGCATTATTCTATTGATCTGATGTTTATATAACTCTGATAATTGTTGTATAAATTATAATCAAATGTATAGTATAAACAGCTTCGTGAATTGTTTATTTGATCATTATATTTTGTCATTCCGCTGCTGATTCTGTGTTTGTTTTCTTCTTCTTTTCTTATTTTTCTTAATTAACCCAATTGATTATCTATATTCCGGATTGTTTGAGTTGGACATGTGTGGATTATTGTCAATTTAGACCTTTTCGTCACATTCACACCCATTTTCTTTTAACTTACAAATAAAAAGTACCAGACATCATCTTCGCAATGGCAAAACAAAACTTAATCCCTAATTCACTTGTGTTCAACCATGCAAACTGCATAGATTTCGTGTTATGCCAAATACTACATTAGGAGAATTGGTTTCCATTTAACGCTGCATCTTGATTTAAGGATCCACGCATCGTTGTCCTATTTTCCGTGCGATCTTACCCATAGTTGGCAGGTGGACTGTTTGCCAACCAAGCCACCGCGAAGGGAGTATTATGTATTTTCGTAATCCTTCAATAATACTTTTTCCCTGATCATGTTGTTTAATTGTTCCTGATGTACAGCATGTTATATACTTTTCCTCCACTTCCTGTGTAACGACCCGGAATTTTCGATCCCGAAAATTCCATATAGTTAGGAAAAAAGAGATAGAAGAATAAGAAGAACAGAAACGCCAACATCTCACATTCACAGCGGATAAAATATAATAAAAAATAATAACAAGTATACAAAAGAATTGTGTATCTGTCAAATACATTTATAATACATAAGAGTTCACATATATAGACACTGGATATACACAATCATCATATCTCAGATATACAACAATATAATACAGCGGAGACACTCCATACGTTCTTGCCATCCAGCTCACCTCCTGAGCTCCAGAACGTTCCTACCTGAAAATCTGTAATACTCGGTCTGACCCGAGCATTACATCAAAATAACATCCGGGTCAGGCTGGAAACCAGCGTGAGTAAACTCATCCAACATGAAATTCCAATGCATAGAACTTGTTTAAAACCCGGGGTAACTCGTATCAATTTACAAATCCACAAATTGTTATAGACATCACTTATTTCACACATCAATTTTCTAAGTACCAAACTTAGAATTAATAGTCCAATTCGCTTAAATCATCTCATTCCAGCCTATTGATTTTGTATATCAATCTATAAAAATTCGAAGTGGCTTCGGGTATTTCCTAATACCCGACCCCGGTCTCTTCGAGTCTAATTCAAGGCATCCAATACCATTCAATCGTCCATAAGCAAACTTGATCACTTCCAAATTAATTTAATCAATTCTAATTGAATTACTAACCTCAATCACTTAGATTCCTTCATTTAACATTAATTAATTTCCAATCAATTAATCAACCATCCCTTAATTATCCATCTTAATTAATCACCCTAGATTAATTATCCTTCAATTACATTCATGTAATTATCTTTAATTAATTATTCTTAACAAAAAATAGTAATTAATCTTTAATTACTTCACAAATTAATCGACGATAATTAATTACATTAATCATTAATTACTTATATTAATTAATTTCCCATAAATCACTTATTATTGATTAATTAATCTTAATTAATCAACCTTTAATTACATCATTAATTATATAAATAAATGATTTCTAATTACATTTTAATTTATCCTAATCTAAATTAATTACATTAAATAATTAATCATTAATTAAACCATAAATATTAATCACTCTTGATTAATCTCAACCAGTAATTAACTACCTTTATATTTACTTCATTAAATTAATTAATTACTCATTTTATAAAAGAAGTTTAAAGGAATTTAAAACCCAATTCATTTTTAAATTCAAATCAATTTAAAAATGCACTTTAACATTCAAGTTGTTAAAACAATTTAAATTTTAAAAAAACTTTATTTGTTAAAACACTGAGGTTCACTAACTTGAATTCCAGATTTTACTTTGATATAAAACTTGTTTTAAATCTCTACTTTACAATTTAACTTAGTTTTTAAAATTCACTTTTATTTCTTTCTAATTCATTCTTATTTTTATTCTGTAATTATTTCACTTCCAAAATTTACTCTTATATTTCTTTTCAAAAATCCAATTCTATATATATTGATAACTCAGTGTACCTGAATATCCAATCAAACCATGGTAACCAATATTCCAATTATCAATATAATTCATCACAGCATATCAAACATTCATAATACGGAATATTAAATAATCTAAATAATTTTGAGGAATCCTGTTGGATCCCTCCAACCTGTTTCCCTGCATCCACAGATGTTAGCACAATACCAATTCCACTTCGAGGTGGAATATCGTGGTATATAGGATTAATATAATATCATCCGCTATTATGCGGCGCATAGGGTCTCATCCGCTATATAATACGGGAAATCAATCACTCCAATATATACTATATATTACTATATAATATGCCACATCAAATCAATTCAATCATTCAACCAATTATTTAAATTTAACCATTTAAATTAAAATTAAAATCCAGATGAGTGAGATTAACTCACCTTCGCCTTTTGTTTTGCAAGTCCGATCCAAACCGGCTTGTCTCTCCCCGATTTAAGACCTTGTATAAACATTATACGATACATTAACATTTTAAATAATCGGACAGTTAATTACCATTTCATAATTTAATTAACTTATAATTTAATCTAAACTGATAATTTCCCTTTTAAAATCTTTTAGTAACTATAATAAATTATATAAGTTAATCGAACAAATTTAATCACTAAATCTATTATTTTAAAATAAAGTAGTAAATTTAAAATGTACATACGTATTATTTATTTTTTCTTTTGAAACTAAGTATATATATACTTATATAGATTTCATAAAAATCTAATTTACATAAATTATTTCAACCTTTAAAATTCCTGTTTTTTCTATATATATGTTTTAAACTTAGTTAGTATCTGAAATAATATACCTTGTTGTCCTATATATACATACATAAATGCATACATACATACACACACACACAGATATATATATATGCATATATATGTGGTTGATTCAATTCTTAAACAACCGTTTAAACCTTGTTGTTTTATATACCGATTAAATTTAAAACAACTATTTTATAACTTGTAGTTAACTTCTGATATGTTAAATAAAAATTACTTTACAAGTTTAAACTTAAGTGACGAAAAATTTAAATTACCTTAAACTCGTTCACGAAAATCAAACCAATGAGTTCTGCACTCAAGCCATACACGAGATTTCCTGACCTCGACGAACCATCTCCACTTGCTCGAACCCCCAAATCGCCGTGACTCCACCTTCGTAGCTCGCGCGCAAGAACGCCAAAGACAAGCCAATCACCGGCATCGCGACACTGTCGCCCTAAGCCACTGCGTTCCTTCCTCTCGCCGTTGCTTACACAAAAACTCGCCAATGACAAGCCTCGCCATACAACAGGCCTCGCCGCCCTCGCGAGCTTCCTCCTCTATCCCCCTCATTCTTTCTTTTTTTCGAGAATGACGATGAGATTAGGGATTCGATTCGAATAGGAATGGAAGGTAAATGGGGTGCGATTTAACTATTTTTTTATATATATAATGAATTCAATTTGAATTCGTTTCGCTTTCGCCATTTTTTTTAATGATTCGATTTTTTTCTTTCTCGGCTCGAATTGAAGACACCGAGGACAAATGGTGAGTGCGATTTAAAGTTGAAGAAGGGAGGCTCATATCAGGGTATAGGGTAGCTGAGGTGAACAATTAGGTTGGCTGATGGGATGTAATAGGGTTTGACTTAGGAATTTTATAATATTATTCAATTCCAAAATATCACGTTGAACATATCACAAAATTCCGAACCCCTATTGAGGCATGCCGCCTGACGTTTATAATGTTATACCCATATTCCGAACGCAATGGAAAATGTTTCGAGTCCTAATTCGACCGTATGGAGAAGATAGCTTTTTGAACCCAGTTATTATATTAAATTTTCGATATAAAATTCAGCGCGTTTATAAGTCGTACGCTCACACAACAACTCCAAACACAACGAAAATTGAAATCCGATAATAATACAATATTACGGACCCAATGGAGCTGATTTCGTTGAAATCCGAGACTGTGCCTTGGAAGGCTATTTTTAAATATCGATTTAAACGATAAAATTTCAAAACTTAACAAGACACTTCCTGTAACAACCCGCATATTCAGCGATTTTATATCTAAATATCTTATTTAAATATTTTATCGTTAGTCGGATTTTAGTCCGAAAAGCTACTTTTTGCAAACAGCCGAATTAGGACTCGAGACCACCCCCATTGAGTTCAAAATGCCGTTTGCGACCTTTTTGAGTATAAGTTTCGATATGTTTGGAGAAAGTTGATTTTTGCTACTTTTTGCTTTGGGCTTTGGTTTGGGCTGAGCCAATTAACCACTTACTAACTCAGTCCCAATCCCCCTCTCCTCTTCATTACTTCATTTCTAATTCCTAACTCTTCAAGCTTTAGCAACAATGGTAGAAGAGAGTGGAAATTAAAACTCCAAGCCCTAGTTCCATAGCAAAATCCAAGTTCTTGCTCCAAAATCTATGAGAACTCATTGGTAAGCTTCCTCTTCTTCTTCTCCAACTCATTCTCTCTTTGATTTCAGAAATTTCCTAAACCTAATTTAGGGAATGTTTCTCTTTTGAGCTTAGATTCAAGCTTGTTGAGTTGGAATTGAAGAGTGCTTGTTCTTGCCATTGCTTCATAGCATCTTCTTCATTCGTTTGGGTTCAAAGGTGAGATTTTTATCTCACATCTTAGTCTATAATTATCTTCGATTGTTAGGTATGAATTCCTAACGCTTATTCTTATGCAATTGATTTTGATTTGGATTGATTTGGTGTATATTCCAATTTTTGGTGTTTTGGTCTAATTTATGAAAATCCTTCAATGGATATTTGGACATTGATATTTGAGGCGTATCGAAGAGCCGTTTAGGCTGGGTTGTCGTCCGACGTAATTCCTTAGTCATCGCCATTTGCTCGTTCGATCGTTTCCGATATTCGTTTGGACATTTTTGGCCTAGGTTCAGGGAATGCCCTGAACCCTTCATTCAGACGTCTGAAACGTAATATTCAAACGTCTGAATATTGTTCTGGGAAGATTTCTATTCCCAGATTCAGACGTCTGAATATATGGTTTCAGACGTCTGAATTGGTTCATTTGGAACCAGAAAGGAAATAGGCTAAAAAGTGCCTATTTCAGACGTCTGAAACACTTGATTCAGACGTCTGAATTATGTTCTGGAAATTTTTATATTTCCAGATTCAAACGTCTGAACCACTTATTTCAGACGTTTGAATCAGCAGTGTTTTGCCTGCTTGCCTTTTCGCTTGAGAATTCCAATTTAAATCGATTCGTGATGATCCTATTTGTTGTTATCATTTATTATGCCTTTGATGACTCCTATTTAGGGATTTTTGAATATCCATTTCGATGGATTCTTTCTCGGTTTCTTTGGATTTTATTCACGTCTTCGAAGGTAAATTTTAGTGATTGATTGTTCTTACAATCTTCTTTGTGATTTGTCACTTTAAAAATATAAAGGCTTTCTATACTAGTAGTAATTATCAAAACTCTTTCTTCAAATGATTTCAACACTAATTTATAACAAAGCTCGTTTTCTCAAACCGTTTTCCAACCTATTAGTATATACAAGCCTTTACCGCACTCGTATGAGAAATCTAATTAAACGACTTAGTAAAACGAGTGGTATGAAACGCTTGCGTTTACTTCGTCGGTTAATTTTTGGACTTGTTCGATTGAACCACTTGTGACATTTTTCTAGTGGAGATTTACAGTTTGTTCGTAAATGTTTAAGTTAAGCAAGTGGTTATGGGACATGAAGCTAAACTTTTATATTTACTAGCTTAGTGTAATTGACACTTCTCTTTGATCATGACGATCATCTTTGTGGTTTAGACTAGCAATGTGCGATGTCTCTTTGTCTATGTGGAGGACTATTCCTCATTTTATTGAGCTTCGTCTCATTTCTTTGTGGGCTAACGACCCATGCACTTTCAAACTGATTTGATTCATTGGATGTACCATTTGTACTACATCAGTGTATTTGATTCATTGGATGTACCGTTTGTACTACATCAATGTCTTGGCCATCCTTCTTATTGTGATTTCTGGATTTCGTGTGTTGATTTCTGGAATTTATGTTTCACCAACTTTTACGATGGGCATTGATATATATGTCATTTATTGTGGCTTGGTGAATGAAATTAGGAGTATGACATTCCTTTTTATCTTGTGTAGATTATTGTGATATTGATTAATCTCTTGTTGATTTTCAATTACTTATTTATCACAGCTTGGCATTGTGATTATTATATGTTTATGTCATATCTCTTATTATATATCACTTCATCTGATATTTATAGCTAGACTGATCCGTTTATTATTTTCTTCTTAAATAATACTCGGGTCAGACTGAGATTTTACAGATGCTTCTGCTTGACTCCTTATCGGACTTTCATCTGATCTTTTGGCTAACTACTCTAGATTAGTAGTTTTTGTTGTATACATTTGAGATACAGACTCTATGATGTATACTTATTCTTTTGTCTAGCACTTGTATCTATTCCTTTGTATTATTGTGGAACCTTTTGACCGCTACTCTGATGAACACTTTCATGTGTTATATTCATATCTATTTCCGCCTTTGTGATATGAATTGTCTGTGACTGATTTGTGTTATGTTTATTTCTATATCTGTTTCCGAAGATTTTATATAGCCACTGTGTGATAGTTTTGAGTTTGTATCTGTATGTCGGATTTCCTCTTGAGATGAAAACTTATATTATTACTATCTGACATATCGGTACTCGCACAAAGCAATTATACAAATGGTCGCTCCTCAACAGCCTTATTCTCCGTGCTAGTCGACAGCATTACTCCGTAGTGTTCTTGTCTAGCGTGGGTATAGAGGTGGGGCGTCACACTTCCGAATCAATTTTTAACACTTTTACTATCTTCAGTATTATCAATATAAATTTTACAAACCTTTAAATTATTTTTAACGTGCTTAAAACTTCATATTCAATATTATACCCAACTTCAAATTATTTAATTCAATAATTTACTTATCAAATAAATTGTGATATTTGAATTCAAGTTAAAAATTAACCTTTAAATATTTGAAATCAATTAAATATTCCGATTTCAAACATGCAAAAATTCAGGGTCGTCACATTCCTCCTCCTTAAAAGAATTTCGTCCCCGAAATTGCTGGTTAAGAAAAATGGTCCAATACCCATTCACTTTTTCCCAAAACCAAATAATTCCAAACAATTCTCAAACAATATTTTTATTAAAGACACACTAAACCTTTTCTAGCTTTCCAAACTTATCTATAAATCCCAATAATATTATTTACTTAACAATTCAAATTTGAATTTAAAACCAAATTTTGAATTATCAAAATTTTCTCAAATTTTTTTCTAAATCCCTAAATTTCCGAAAAATTTCGCCCGCGTTTCCTTTGCACGGCTAGCTCGGTACTGCTACAAAATGCCTCTATGGGCCCCCAAATTCCAGAAGAAAACAAAAGCCAAATGGCTAGATCGAAAACCTAATCAAATTTCATACAGAAATTTAAACACATACCTATTCGTCGAGCAATTCAAATTTATCTTCTGAAATCAAAACTATTTTTCCTTTCCCTTTATAATACCTACATATCCTACTTAGCAATAATATCAAATCATATCTTTTAAAATCATTTTATACATTTCCCTTCAGAAGCTTTCATATCTACTTCTATTCAAATTAGTTTTCCTCATTTCCAAATGAATTCAATTTATCTTCAACTCTTAATAGCGAATTTTATCTTCCATTTATAACTGATTCATATCATTATTTTAAATTAGTTTTATCCATTAATTTATTTCAATTTCAAATTTGAAATTGTCTTATCGCTAACAAAAAATTTCAAAAATTTTCTATCTCCCAAAATTTTCAAAATTTTTGGCAGAGTCTCCTTTGTACGGAGGAGCTTCTGCAATTTGACAAGAGATATAAATATATAAACATCGACCCACCCGGTCGGAAAAACAAAAACAGTTCATATTTCCTATTTTTATTGCATAGGCGTACTTTTATTTAGCATTTTTAAGCAAGCGGCTTATTATTTTAGCAATTAGCGCGTCCAAATCCAGCCAAACAGCTCCCCAGTACCTATACTTACTCAATTTAAATATGTAAATGCCAAAATAATGTAACTTAACAACATTTTTCATATTTAACTAGTAAACATACGAGTTTTTATAAGCAATGCAGGTAAAACGATTTTTATAAGCAGCTTATAGGGTTCCGACATTAATTTTAATTGTTACAACCAACTCGTACACAACTTCATACAATTTAAATGTTTACAACTCAATTTCTTACATTCAATTCATTTTTAAGCAAAAAAACTCATATTCACTTCAGTTGATCTTAAAATCAATTTATTTAATCTTTATCAACTCATAGAAATTTAATTACCTTTGTTACGTCAAACGACAATTCCTTCTATGCAATTTGAAGATATCCATGTGAATAAATAATTACTTAAGTTTTATAACCAATTTAAATTGATTTCGACTCAATTTATATTTAATTCCTTCCATTTTAATTCATTCACAACCATTTTATTTAGCTCGACATATTCCATGTTTGTATACTACTAGCCATTCACAAATCAATTCAACCCAAGCTTTTATTTAATGTCTACCCTTCCTACTTGAAGTCGAGCTTCTATAAATTTTAAACTTATGTTAATTTTCTTTAATCTAGTCCAACTTCAAAACTTAAGCTCACTTTATTTGCAAAATAAATTTTCCTTTTCAATTTTAAGTGGTTCTATTTCAATCCAATCTCATTTCAATCTACAAATTTATTTGATTATTTATTATAAATTTAATTTCCAAATTCAATTCATTCATTTAATAGAATATCCATTTTAGTTTTTAGCTGCATCCAATTGATTCCAACTCGTTTTATACTCGACTAGGATTTTATTTGTACCTCAAATCATTTCTATTATAATCCAATTCCATTTTATTTTTACTACATCTCCACTTATTTTAATTCATTATCAATCCAAAATGAATTCTATTTATAATTCGAATTTATTTCCAAACTTTAATATTAACTTACAATCCATTTTATTTAACGGAGTTAAATTTTATTAACATGCTCTATCAAATACTTTATTTAGTTAATTAGCTTACTTTCAACTTTTATATCAATATTCGATTTTATTACAAAAATCACTTCATTAAATTTTCCTGAGTTCAAATATTTTTTCTTCTTCATAATTCTAGTTTGGAATTTCTTCCATTTTTCAAAATTCCAACACTTTTATTTTAAAAATTTAGAAATACTTTTAAATTCACGTAATATTATTAAAATAGCTTTTTATAAAAATACTTCTTATAACTCGATGTCTCAACCAGTCCATCCTTGTTCCCACAGAAATTTGGTCATACGATGATCAGGCGTAGGACTGAAAATCTATAAGTACTTGGTAAACCCGTTTCAACACCCAGTGAAAATACTTGGGAAAATAATTTTATTGAAAATATAGAAAACAGTTTTTGAAAATAGAGGAAATATCTCGGTGAGAATGCTCTGAAAATCATCACCCCATCCATGGTCGCAGTTACATCCTGGGTTACGTTGCCATCACAGCAAAAGTCCATGTAACTGTAGACACTCTGCGCCCCTCGATTACGTCATGGAACCCACAACAGATCACAGTTACACTCTAGGGTTATGTTGCCATCGCAGCAAAAGTCCATGTAACTGTAGGCATCAGCGCCCTCGATTTTCGCTGTCAAAAATGCAACTTCTCCACTTCCACATAGGTCGCAGTCTACCGATGTAAAATCAAACGCAGACTGTTGGCTCTCAGCGGCACACACAAATTTTGCTACATTACCATACGTCGCAGTCTACCGATATAAAATCAAACGTAGACTATTGGCTCTCAGCGGCACACACGACTTTCGCTATGGTCTGCAGTAGATCGCAGTGACATTGAGTTACACTGTCGTCACGACATAACCCAAATGCCTCTGTAGGCATCAGCGCCCTCGACTTTCGCTACAAACTACACATAATCCTTAGGAACTAGTTTCGTCCGGACTCCTCACAGGATCAACTTTAGAACCCCCCTTAGGGTTCAAGGCAGTACCAACCTATGGCACTCCTGTGAAGTTCATTTCAAGGGAGCGCCTTTTTTCTCAGCGCCATTTTCAAACACTTTATACTATACACATATAGTATCTTTCAAATCATACACCTAGTATGAATCTCATATAAATCTCCTTTTCTCAAAATCGATTATCCCAAAATCGATAATTCTCAAACTAGGCTTTCCAAATTCCAATATTGATTTTACTCAAAAGTCAAAAGCCTTTCAAAATCCAAAGGTTCCCAAAACCATTTTCCAAAATCCTCATAAGATCCTTTATATATATAGATATATATAATTTTAAAAAAAAACTTTGGATCATTTCAAACTTGTATAGAACTCCTTTTATACTTCAAACACCTACAAAATCCTTTTCTTCCGGTAATAGATTCAACAAGGGGAGATTTATCTTATATAACAAAGATATATAACTTTGTTTATTCAAAATCAAATATTTATATTTGATTACTCTTTTTTTTATAAAGTTGTTTCCATCTTACTTATCATCATAAAAATATCCAACTTCCACTTTTATCCATTGTATATTTCACAAAATATACTTTCATTTCAAAAGAAATCATTTCACATTTCTTATTCACGAATTTTCAATATCAATTTCATTTAAACCCTTACGATGTACACATATCATCCGTGCGCTATACCAATCTGATCGCTTACTTGATCACACAATTTCACTTCTGAAATAGCATCGTTCATCCGACTTCCTAGTGCGGACACAGATCTGGTTTCTTGATGAGAAACCATCATTCTCCTTCCATAGCCATAACTATGATAGAGAACATCCAGAACCAATCAACAATCCATATCCAGGTTCGCCGTCGAAAATCGAGTGAGGCATCCTAACTCGGTCGATAACTATATCGAAATTCTGTGCTCAAATCTGTATCAAATCACTATGCGAATAGAGTACATCCTATGTATTTATCTTTATTGATTATCAACTAAATCAATTTCTCTTTCTATTCACATTTCCTTTAATTTCTATCCATGTAACAACCCGAAATTTTTGACAGCATATTTAATAAATATTTAATTTAAATTAAATACAAGCTTTTAAATTTTTAAACTGATGAGATCCTTGATATTTAACAGTTATTTGTGTTATAAAAGAAATTTTTTGATTTGAAAATTTTAATGTTTCAAAATCAATCAAAACAAAGTCTGTCTCATTCACTAAAATCAAAGATTTTATATTGTTGATATGTAATCTAGTATACCTATAAAATGAAATTGAAATAATAATGTTTAAAATAGACAAATATAGCAATATTAAACATAAACATTTATAAACATAAGTATAAAACCATAATCATAAATTATAAAATGTAACTAAGAATATAAATGTACAAATATAAATTATAACTTGAAGTATAAAAATGCAAGTATATGATATAAATCAATGTTTGATAGGTGAACTACAAATAGGATAAATTTAGAAAGCATAAACATGGAAATCATACATGAACAACATAAATTTTGATAAAAATCATGCTAAGTTGCTGTGCAAATAAGAGTGTAAAGAAGTCAAACATTTATACAGCAATCAAGTGTTTTGTCCATAGAAAAAATATATAAACTAAAAATGTAACTTAGGTGCTGGAAATTTATGTGTATAAGAAAACAAAGGCTTCCACTACAATATAATAAAACAAAGTTTTCACTTTAAATATAATAAAAACAAAATCTGTATCTTACACAAAATGCTAGCCGAAATAAAACAAATATCTTTGTATAACACAAAGTAAGTATCAGTAAACATTACATACTTGTTATCATAATTAAGAGCATGAACATTAATTAGCACAACATCTTGTATAAGTAAAGTACATGCAGCCGAAATCCCTCTATCACTTCATACTGCAGTGTATAATTCTTAACCAATTAAAAGAAAAAATGGCAATACAAACAAATAAACTGTCCAGTTATCACCTGTATTGTTCAAAGCATCTATATATATCCACCTATATACTTTGCTCTTTTATAAAAACTAAACTGAACTTAAACTAAAAGCAAACCTGAGAACCATTGCTATTTTGCAAACTCAGATTTAATTCAACAGCAAAACAACAGGGAGGCTTCGGGAAATTCAACTGCGGTTTCTTCAAAACATCATTTCTGTTCAAAGTTGTTCTTGTGAGTAAACCTATTTTTGTCAAATTTTATCCTCAATAATTGGTTCATGACAACTATTATGTTGATATATACTATTATGTGATGTTTGGATGCTCTGTCTTATGATGTTCTTCAAGCTCTTCATGTTTCTGAGGGAAAAGAAGCAAGAATGGTTTATACTCTTCGTATAAAAACATTTAACTTAGAAATTTAATTAAATAAATTTGTTTTATAACTAAAGATCGGAGCTTGGAAACTGTTTGATGGTTGGCAGTGGAATATAAGTCCTGTAATTCCAATTTACAATAGAAACAAATAAATATGTAAAATTTGAATATCATAAATTGTTGATTTGATTTCATTTCTTGAATATACAAATAAAAGTAGGAATTTTAAACCAAATATAATAATTTTTAGGCATGGATTTAAAGAGCAATTCATTTAAGAACCGAATACACTTTCTCATCAATTCCTGTCGAATTAATCAATAGTAAATGCTGAAATTTGTTGTGAAGTTAGGTTATTGATTCAGGAACATGGGAAAAATGCTAACTGTTTTTTTTAATGCAAGAAATTTTCGAATGGATCGAATATAGGGTTTAAGATTTCGTTTTACTATGCACTGTTTAAATCGTGATTTGGGCAACTTGGATGGATCGAGTATCACGGAATTTTGGGTGAAGGTAGAGGAGTGTGTGGTTGAGCTATAGCCGGAGACCCAACGCTTCCAGTGATCGCCGTTGATGGGTCGAACGTTTTTTTTTCTGGTGCATTCTTATGATTGTTCGAGCTTCAGGTGGGATTTTGCTCTTCGGCTAGTTCGAGGAAATGGGGGTTTGATGTTGGATATGTGGGTGATTTGGGGTTTGCTGGTGGCAGCGCAAGTCGCAGGAGGCGAGGCGAACCACCGTGCACGTGCACGGTGGCGAAGCAGTGTTCGTTGGTCTGTGAATAGTCGCGTGCTCGTACTCGTGTAAATTGGGGTGCTGCTTCGGGTTTTGTCTTCAGGCCGTTGAGAGTGTGGCTACAGCAGTTTGTTTAAATTTAAAGATAATGAGAATAAGAAAAGTTACAGAAAACAAAAAGAGTGGAAAGAAGATGGAGTGAGAGTGAGAGACGCGGTAAGCACGGGAGGAAACTCGAGACTTTCTCGAGTGAAGGAGGAGCTGTCTCGGGTTCACTTGATGTTTGCTTCGGGTTCGTTGGGTGTTGTACTCGTGTGAGTTATGGATGTGCTTTATTTTTAGTTTAAAGCTTAACTTACTGTAAATAAATAAAAGAATCAGTAAAGGGAAGAAGAAGGAGCTTCAGGGGGGGAACTCGGGGAATGTTTGCGTGAACCCGGAGTTATGCTCGGGTTTACTAGGGGAGCCTTGGGGTTAGTCTGTCTGCAGTATTTAAAAAAAAATGAGGTAAAGAAATTTTAAGTTATATCAGAATCTCAACATTTTAAATTTTATAAACGTTTGACAATTTAAGTAAACTTTATACAAGTTCTATTGCCTAGTTAATGAATAACAAACATTGAAACTCTTAACTAATGTTTTGATTAAGTGTTTAATTTAAGTTAACATAAAATTAGTTATTGTCTGAGATTATAGTTAATAATCAGTTAGTTTCCAAATTTAAAGCAGAGTTTTAGGTGTTACATTAAGTCGAACAATTAATATAAATTAATTATTTTAGAAAGAAATTCAGAATAATTATAATTAGAGATTCGTTCATAGATTTTGTTAATTAAGTAATTTAAGCTAGAATTCATAAATGATTAATTAACTAATTAGCAGTTAACAAATAAGGAATTAAGTTTCTCTAATTAACGATTAAGGTTATTAATTAATGTATAAGGAATATTTAATTAAATAATTAAATAAATAAGACTTAATAATTTGGTTAGGTTGAGATTCATTAAATTAAATAATTTGAAAGGAAATAAGTAATTAACTGATAACCAACGGTCAGGCAAACATGATTAAGTGATATATTCTCAAGTAATTGATTTTAAATCAAATTAATTTCAATGAGAATTTAAAATGATTTCTCATGGATTGTTGTGTATGTAAAATGTCTTGTTGTGATGTTAAATTGATGATATTCTGTGATGCTCTCTGATATGCTGTGATATATCTATGATGCTTGTATATGTTTTATCTATGATAAATGCTATGTTAATTCAATTGTTGAATTTAAATTATTTAAACTGTTAAGTTAATTAGACAACTTGGCCCTTAAAATGGCGTTTGGATTCGATGAGACCGGTATCGGAGGAATCAATTTTGATTCTCCGAAAACCACATCGATCCAATTTAAACGTTAGGTCGTGAATTCTGAAATGAAGGTCGAGACGGTGTTTTCAGAATGCAAGGGTTATCGTCATTGACTCTGAGGGTGATTCCAAAAGGAGTGTGACGAGATAATGCCTTCGGTTTCGTTCGAACCCGGAATGAACTTGTATGGATTGAATGCTTTCAGCACATCGTCAGGGGGACGATGAGCATTCTAAGTGATATGTTCTTTTAAGGTAATCGCAGCCTCAAGCCTCATCAACCGGGAATGGCTAAAACAGGGGAGATGCAGCAAGGTTAGGTGGGTCATGCCCAAGCAGGACAAGATATTTCCTCTCTCTTGATGTCCCTTTTTATTTCGACTTAGTGGGTGGTTGGTCGCGCCAACCACGGGGTTTATCTTGTTCGGGACTGTTCAGTAAGGAATGGTTCCGGCCTTGTGTTGCAGGGGGTCGGGAGTGATCCTCGGTACGATGATCTAGGCCTCGTACTATGACGGGCGGTACCCCAGTAGCCCTGCCATTTTTGGAAATCCATTTTCCCTACGAGACCCTACGGTTTTGTTTTGTATTACCCACTATTGTGGCTAGTAGCTGGAATTTAATGAATGTAACAATTTCGGCTATTTTCTATTTACTTGAAAATCCTAGACACTATTATAATATCACATGATTTCCTATAAATGTTTTGGTTAGCGTAAGGTAAAAACTTACCCGTATTTATTTGTGGGGAGTCTTACGTGATACCTTTATTTTCAAATGTTTTCAAAGTTAGACAACTTTAAACCGTTTACTCATACCAGACCCATGTCTGACCCGGAGTTTATATTTCATGTTTTCATAAACTCTTGGGTACTCAAATTTTTATGAGTAGCCAAGTGGTAGGTTTTGGACCTTGATTTCTGGAGAAGCTTGGAGCAGGAGATTCCAGACGTATGTAGTTATCTATCTAGTTCCGCTGTGTCAGTAGTTGATGTGTACTGTACCTCTGATGTATATAGTGATAGTTGTATGTATAACTATCATATGTATTGATATTGTATAAGTCTGATATATGTAAAAACTATGTAATATTTATGTGATGTATTATATTTTATTCCGTTCCGCTGGGAGATTTCTGATGTTGTTCTTCTTTCTTTCTCTTACTTTCCTATTTTCTATCCCTTTCTTTCTTAATGATGATACGTCTTTCTGGTGGTAGAAGGGCGGGTCGTCACAGTTGGTATCAGAGCATAGGTTGGTGATAACCTTGGCTCTGGTAGGAATTACTCATAGAATAGAATTTGTAGAACTCTGGGATGAGTTTGAGAGTATTAATAGATATGAGGGCGTATTTGTTAGTGAATATAAAATTGTTTTTATATTGTGTTGATTTATCTGTTGAGTGTTTATGGATTCTGGTCAGTGTGTGGGACGCCATTTCATCGATAGGGATTTCTAAACTTTTAAACAAGATAGACCGACACAGTATTGTTTTTAAAAGGTAGGGTAAATGAAATAATTTTACCCAAAATTATATTTTGATATAAAAAAAATTCTGAAATAAACTATATATACTTGGATGTTTGATTGTTAATAGTACAATCAAATAAAAATTTAAATGTGAGTGGTTTATAACCAAATAAAATTATTTAAGAATGATTTTAAATAAAAAGGAATATAACAAAAATTTAATTAAAACAGAATTGAAGTCCTGGAAATTTAAAGGTGTTTAAATGAATTTAAACAAAAGGGATTTGGGGATTTGAAATCTTGGAAATGTTTGAAATGTTTATCCAAAGATTTGAAGGTAATAATAGAATATTGTTTTGGAAAATATTATTGAATGGAAATTATTTTGGGAAAATTTGTGAAAGTAAGGAAGCACTGAATTCAATTCAGTCGCTGGAAAATAATCCTGATAATGATGGCCACATCATCAGTATTCATTTTCGAGTTTCTAAAGTGATGAATTGCTATCAGGGTTGGTTGGTTATGATAGGGGTTGGGGTTGTTGGGTATACAAGTTGTTTTGGAAATTTTCAAAAAGAGAAAATTTGTTTTGATGAAAACAAGTGTTTGGAATTTGAAAATTTTATTTGATTTACCAGGTGGGTATGTGTAGTTATCATTTCAAAATAATTTTGGAAATGAAAACCGGGCATTTGAATTCTAAGAATTCTAATTAATAATGTGAAAGGTTTGAATAAATCAACAGTCGGATTTATGAAGTAAAGTTGATATTAATAAGAAGAAATCGGGGATTGTAATCCCGAAATTTAAATTTAACTTAAGTAAATGAAGATAAGAAACATATTGGAGGTTAACCTGTTAAATTGAAGTTCAAAATGAACTTAATTGGATACAAAAACTGAAGATAATTGTAATGACAGAATGAAATTTATCTTTAAGTGTTATATATATATAATCTGAAATTGTGATTATAGGATGAAATGACCCAAATGAGTAATGTAAACTTTTAAGTAAACAAATAATTTTTGAGCTCATATATCGAGAAATAAATTTAAAGAATGGTAAGTAACTAAAAGTTAACTGAAGTTGAGGTAGAATAAAACTGAATTTGAATGAATTCAGTCGAGTTATAGATAAAATTGAATGAAATAAAATTCTTATGTAAATAAGTAAATGTAAACCGAAGTAAGTATTGAACTGATTTAGAATAGAATTGGTGTGAGTTGTAAACAAATCTAATTCAAGCATCAATTAAATGACTTTATTATAAACTCAATAATAAATTGTTCATGTAAATTTAAGAGTAGATAAAAGAATAAACTAATTAGTAAATAATTGGGATTTAATTAAAGGGAAATCAAATCAAAGATATAAATGAAAAATTGGTGAAATAGAATAAACTTAAGTTATTGGGTAGAACAGTTTGAAGA
Organism: Allium cepa; assembly: GCA_030765085.1. Classification (NCBI taxonomy): domain Eukaryota; kingdom Viridiplantae; phylum Streptophyta; class Magnoliopsida; order Asparagales; family Amaryllidaceae; genus Allium; species Allium cepa. The sequence goes on along the minus strand of CM060931.1, from coordinate 553,843,878 downwards.
AAATAAATGACTTAAGAAAATTGTGAGATGATTATTTAAAATATTGGTTGTCAAGTTTAATAAAATGGTTTGGAATCAAACCTGATTGAAATGAAAGAAAATGCAATGAAAGGTGTTATCCTGCTTTTTGGCAAAGCCACGATACCAAAAGATCGGTCAGAAACGGAGAACAGTTCGTCTCAGAGGCTGGTCATACTTCGTTTCGCCATGAATATCACTGAATTTTATCCGAGTCCAGATTGAGCTACAATTGATAGGACACGGCAAGAAAGACTATAGGAGTCAGCATTTCAAGTTTCAAGTCAATCCGAGTTCATACGCTAAAGTTATGATCGGTTCAACTTGTAGGAAACACCCTGGTTTCGAACCCATCATGATGGGTGTCTTCGAACCCATCATCAGGCACCATTCGAAACCATCACCCTCGAATCGAAGGACATCGAACCCATCGGTTTCGAAACCATCAAAGCGCCTCACCTTCAGCTCCATCCACTTTGAATCCATCTCCTTGTTCGAACCCATCACGGAGTCATTGTTCGAACCCATCACGGAGTCCTTGTTCGAACCCATCACGGAGTCCTTGTTCGAACCCAACTGTGCAGCTTCATTCGAAACCACTGGGTCAACCAACCATGATGACGTGTCTTCCATCGGTTCGAATACGCCGAGATATATGGAGTCGAAGCGGTCAACACGGAGTGAAGACCGGATCGATTCGAAGTTTGCGCTCCACGTCAACGCGAAGCCATGTGCCTCCATGGATTCGAAAGGATCGGTTCGAAACCTTGGTTTCGAACCAAACAGCCGAGCAATAAACCCAATTTCGAACCCATCATATCTCCTAACCTACTGATCCAAGTGCCATGAAATTTTCACAGAAGCTTGCATGCATGTTGAAGAATGTCTACGCCAAATTTCACCTCGATTGGATGGATTCTTGATCGGTTCGAATGGAGTTCGAACTGATGCCAAAGTGGGCCCAAACTTCCTGAGACCGTGCGAGTGGGCCCCCTCACATGCCAGGAGTGGTCTCCCGAGTTTTCAGCGAGGTACCAGCAGCCTACGCCTATAAATAGAGCCCCAGGGCCAACAGAAAAGGGATCTTCTGACTCTGAAGCGCCCAGACTCTGCCGGATCAAGATCTCCATCATTTAATATCAAAAACTTGCTGTTAAATTCGAATTCCTTGCTGTAATTCACTGTTGATTACTGTAACAACTTATAATCATTGAAAGAAAAGCAATAAAACATCAAAACACTTCACAGTGGACGTAGGCAACACACCGAACCACTATAAATCGATTGTCTACGCATTTTCTTTACTGTTGATTGGAGTTTTTGTTAGATAATATCTGTTTTGAATTTGCATTCACGACTATTATCTCTTCAACGACTCCCGAAGAGTGTTGTGCCCAATTTTGACGCAAACACTTTGGTGCTTTCACTGAGAAAACCCAGATTTTCTCCTGCTCGTTGGATCTGTCATCGATACCGGATTGAATAAATCTAAGAGAGAGATCCAGATCGTTAAATCCAACTTCCTTCCCTTCTATTCAGATTTGCATAAAGTCTAGGAAAGGAACTCAACTCTAAAGATGGTTAGCACAAGAACCACCTCAAACGCCGTCAATCAAGAAGAACAGACAGAATCCTGCCCCTCTACCTCCATCTAATCAAGATGCCGCTGGGCACTCAGAGCCGTCGGGTCCGGTTACCCGACAAGAATTGCAGTTGTTACTCCAAGAGCTGACCCAGAGTCGGCGACAACTAGAAGAACAGCTACGCGCTAACGCTGAACTAATCAACAAGCTGGATCGCCAAAAACGAAAGAGATCCATGAGAGATCGTGCTTCTCGCTCTTCCAGCGAAAGTTCTTCATCTTCTGATTATCATAATCGACCTCCACGACCCTAGTTAGATGGGAGTCGTATGCCATCCGCTGGAAACCAACCGACATTGACCGTTGGACAAATAAGAGTTGGTCCATCAGCCAGTTTCCAAACCGGAACCTCCTCCCGAGGGGGTGCCGTTCCTCACCACGCCGCTGAATACCGCACCGCAAGCGTTGCGGCTGAACCAGGGGTCGACGCTCAAGATCAGTCGGACCTAGACCGTCGTCATAGCGGTCATACTCCTGAACCGTACGTCCCAGAGGACTATGAGCCAAGAAGGCGAGACTTGGACCGTCGACGATATCCGGTTCAAGCCCGAAGTACGGAACGTGATCATACTCCGGCACAAATGCCGGATCTTTCAACTATGATACGTCAGATGATCCGTGAGAGTCAGGGATTCACAAACGACGATTGGGGAGTTTCCCGAAGTCACACTCCCTTTACGGACGATATTCTTAATGCTGAACCCCCACGGCGATTCCGAATGCCCACTCTACCCATGTATGAGGGAAACTCCGACCCCAACCAACATATTCTAAAATATGAATGGTCGATGACTGCTACCAGAGCCGACGACGCTGTGAAGTGTCGTAGTTTCCCCATATCCTTGGGGGGGCTTCGCCACAATGTGGTTCACCCGATTGCCTCCTCGATCCATCTCCGCATTCGACCAGTTGGCCACAAAATTCGTTGAGCAATTCCGCATGCACGTCGCAAGGCCGAAAGATGTCAACACTCTATCTAGTGTCACACAAGCTCCCGGAGAGACAATCAGACACTACTTAGAAAGATTCCATACTGCATGTGCAGAGATTAGTAATCCAAACGATAACTCCATCCTTATGGCGTTAACTAAGGGGATCGACCCCGATTCTGAATTTGGCAATTGGCTAGCTGGGAAACCACCTGCGTCATTGGACCGTTTCCATGCCAAAGCTGCTCAATTCCTGAGACGGGAAGACGCGAAACAGTCTAGGAAGCAAACTGACGCAAGGCCAAATGCGGAAGGAACCCAAAGCAATGTTGCAATAAAACAGTCCGGTGAGAGCTCCGGAAAAGTTCAGTTGAACATTAAGAATAAACAAGCTCGGCGAAGAGAGAGCGTGAATCAACTTAAAAAACAAGATCAATTTGCAACGCAGAAATCCGATGTTCGCCAGTTATACTCCTTTGAATACTTCACTGGAGGACGTGTATTTGCAGACCCGTAATACAATTCAGTATGAAAAACCTGCTCCAAGACCGTCGTCGGAGAGACAAATCCAGACGGGAAAATTTTGCAGGTTCCATGAAGGCTACGGGCACAATACGAACGAGTGTCGTCACTTACAAGATCTTGTTGAAAAACTAGTCAGAGAAAGGAAGCTGGAACAGTTTGTGCGGACACCGCAGCCCAGAGAAGCGGGCCCATCCAATCCAATCAATGAACCCAATCGACCGAGGCAGGAGGACTCGACTTGTCCCCGTGGGAGATTGGTGATAAACGCCATCAGTGGCGGGCCTACTTACTCAGGAGCCTGGAACGGCGAAGAACCTCATCACTGTCACACATGACAGGCTCCTTCAGTCAATGAATGCTTTGTAGCTTCCTTTACATTCTGAATTTTGAATTTGTAATAAGGCACTGACTTTGCCACATTTTCTCATTTCAGCAAATAAAATGCTATCTCTTCAAGCTAAAGCTGTGATTCACCGAATACAACGTTCAACAATCACGACACACGAAGAGCTAAGTTCCATCGAACAATGGAATTTATTCAAATAGCGAGTGACTGCGTTACAACCGGCCACTCACTAAGTGAAACCCCAGCTCGGGGGCAAGCCAACACATCGAAGGCTGAACTGGACCAACACACGACAGTCCATTCCACAATTCGTTCCCGGAGCGCGAACGGACTCCAACTTCCCACAGCGTGAGTTGGAGTATAAACATTCCATAATTCGCTCCCGGAGCGCGAGCGGACTCCAACTTCCAATAGCGTGAATTGGAGTATAAACATTCCATAATTCGCTCCCAGAGCGCGAGCGTACTCCAACTTCCCACAGCGTGAATTGGAGTATAAACATTCAACAATTCGTTCCCAGAGTGCGAGCGGACTCCAACTTCCACAGCGCGAATTGGAGTATAAATATTCAACAATTCGTTCCCAGAGTGCGAACGGACTCCAAATTCCCAGAGTGCGAATTGGAGTATAAACATTTAACAATTCGTTCTCAGAGTGCGAACGGACTCCAACTTCCCACAGCGCGAATTGGAGTATAAATATTTAACAATTCGTTCCCACAGCGTGAACGGACTCCAAATTCCCAGAGTCCGAATTGGAGTATAAGCATCAAGCCCATCGTTCCCAGAATATGAACAAATTCCTGAAAGCCCAAGTAGATGCAACTGACCATCCAGCGGCTAACTCCGACTTCCCAAAGTGTGAATCGGTGCATAAGTGCGGATTACGGGTTCCCGGAGCGCGAACCGAAGCATCCGTGCTAACTCCAAGTTCCCAAAGCATGAGTTGGAGTATAAACATCAATTCCATGTTCCTGAAGTGCGAACCTAAACATACATGTTTTACTCCAAGTTCCCGGCGTATGAATCGGAGCACAAACACCAAGTTAGAGTTCCCGTAGTGCGAACTGAAATGTTAGTACTAACTCTGAGTTCGTAGAGTGTGAGTTGGAATGTGAACATCAATTCCAAGTTCCCGGATCGCGAACCGTGTTACAAGCATCGATAACTCTCGAATTTCTGGAATGCAAACCAGGTTATCAATCTCAAATTATTCTAAGTCCCCGGAATGCAGACGTGTGCTCAAGACTTGCAACAAGTGCGATCAACCACCAAAAATACAAGTGATGTTCCCCAAAACTGGGGGCACGAAAGCTAAATATTAATCACTAACCGAAGTGATACAACGTCCGAAGTTCAACTCATTCATCAATCACAACTTGTGACCAAGATTTTCAGGCTTGGCAAATGAAACGAACTCTACTTAAACGGTAAAAACACCACAAGTACACCGGACCGAAAACAAGACACTGCAAGTACTTAAGCACAAATAAAACAAGAGTTGAAACAAAGAAATAAAATTTTATTTCAACTAACTTAAAACAAGGACTTACACGCAAATAAGTTCTTCCAAAAAAGAATGCCTACTAGCAGGGGTCGAACCTGCATCTATACACGACCTACTGACAAAAAACGAAGACAAGTACCTATCTACCAAAACATCTACTTGAGAAGCTGATTTATTTCTTCTTTTTCGTCCTTCTTACTAGTGGTACATCATCAGTGTCGCTGGGGACAGAAATTCTTCGTTTTGAATGCCTCCTCTCCGGTGGTGGCTCTTCGACTGGAGGCATGATGTCAATATCCTCCTCGGAGGTTGAATCTACACGGGGCTTCTCGCCGAAGGAGTAGGGGGGACTGGATCCGCAACGGAAATTGAGATAGTGCCACCCGATGGTGCTACCATAGCAGGTGCTGGACTCTGCGCCGCCGTGCTGCCACCGACGCTACCACTCTGCCCCACAGCCTCTATTTCGGCGTTGATCTCAGCCAAAATTTCCTCATCTCGAGTCGCTTGGGCCTGGCTGGGGGCATCCGCAGTTTGCATCGAAGAACTTGAGGACGGCGGGAGGCTACTAACGATGATAAATGGCAAGTCAGAGAAAGAACCACCCTGCTCACCGAGCAGCTCGCTCACCATTTGTTCGTCAGCAGATAAGGATCCCCCCTGCGCCGCCTCGGCAGATACCGCAGCTACAACAGTAGTCTCGGTGGCGATGGCCTTATCTCCTCTGCTTGGTTCTTGAGCCGCGACAGTCGGTGCAACTCCAGTCGCTAGGCAAAAAAATAAGAAGTTATTAGTAACTGCTACAAAACAAACACTCTATTTAGAAAGCGCTTGAGATAACTTCGGAATACCTTCCCCAGTTTGGCTCGCAGACGGCTGAACGGCCTCGGAAGTACGCTCATGAATAGGAGATAAGTGCGGCCGTTCCGGGTCGTAGGCAGGAACAGGCTGCAAACCGACTGCAGATACAGGCACCGACGAAGATGGTGTGGTGACTTCAGTGACAGCAGAATGGTGCTCAACACCTGATCCCTCTCCGACTTCCAGGGAACGACCACCGATCATCTCCTTCTCATGAGCGATGATAGCGTCATGAAGAACCTTCTTCTCATCGTTTGTGAGCAGCCGGTTCTCAAGTTCGAATCGATCGACCGCCTCACCTGGATGCGCTTCCTCTTCCTCCTCAACCAATCGGTCCCAAGCGCTACGAAGGTGGACTGGATAATCTTGAAGCCAGGCCAAGTTTCTGTGCTTTAACACATTGGCGTTGTAAGTTATGAGCAAATCTTCGATATCGGCCTCTAGCCTGGCCTCTGCCTGTTGAACCTTCTCCTCCACCTCTGCTTCGACCGCCTGAACTTTGGCCACGGCCACATCTCTTTCAGTGCGAAGCACTACGGCTTGCTCGTAGGCTTCTTGCGCCGTGTTATGCGCGTCGTCTCTATCTTTAATAATTTCGGAAAACTTAGCCTTGAGCTCATTAAGTTCTTTTAACGCCGCATCCCGCTCAGCAGTGACGACAATGTTCCGGTGGCCCATGTCTTCCACCGTAACGTAGTGCTCCTTTTTCATTCTATCCATGGCTACTTGAGCTTCATCGGCCTTTGTAAGAGCCTCCATCTCTGATTTTCGAGACGATTCAGCCTCGGTATTCAGCACTTGTATGATACGGTCTTTTTGAGCCAGCTCGATTTGAAGCTTTTCAATGGTAGCCGCTCGTTCGAAGGCCAACACCGATGCCTTATCGGCCGCCCTATACCACGCCTTATATTGGGTGTAAAAGTCATGCACATAGTCGAGCGCTAACCGCTCGGCCTCCGGCGGGACTCTTTTCAGGTTCGGGGGAAAGACGTAGTTATCGAAGCAAATATTCGGGAACTCCCTCTTTAATTGCGCAAGTCTAATTGCCCCTTCCCCCGAGATTTCAGTAGGAGGCTGCTCTGCGACTATCGGGGTCATCGCCTTAGATCGGGAAGATTAAGAAACCGACGTATATCGAGAAGACTCGAAAGGATGAGGGACATGAACAGGAGGTTGTACGGGATCTCTGGAAGGAGGAGGGGTACGCGATCGCGATCGACGCTTATAGCCTCTGTCCGTGTCATATCTCATGACTAGAATACCCAGAGCGACCCTGGTCATAATGCCCAGAGCGCCCCTGATCATAACCTCTATCCCCTTCTCATCTGCGCGAATCGTAATATGAAGGCTTGCGGGCATGTCGAAGACTCCCAAGCATTGAACCTCGCTTAGACATGATATATGCGAAGCAAAATAAAATAGAATTAATCACCTTTCAAAACAGGTAGTTTTCAGTCAAAGGTTATGCAGTGTCATGAAATGTGTATGAATATGCATTCCTCCCGACCAACCAGAAGTGTCGACCTCGCTAGTAATAAGAGGCTCGTTCAATTCTAGAGTGCGATGGAATTCCTCCAATCCGGCATCATGTTGAAAAGACACATCGTCCGGGATTGGAAGATCGGCAAGCCCTTCAAAGAGATTTTCGGTTCTCGGAGGAGACATCTCCGAGATTCTAACTCCGGGAGCAGAACGGGCCGTGACAACCGATTTCCATCTCCCCTTCTTACTTGACTTAAACATGGCAGCCTTGCCTTTTCTCTGCTCCGCGACATCCGGAACTGCGTCCGTAGGCCCGGTCAGCGGCTCATCATCGGTGTGGGTTCTTTCAGAGTCAGCTTCCTCAGCTGTAGTAACTCCGGGTTTCTTGTGCTTGACTCGTTTTTTCGAGACGACCCTTAGTGCCACCTCAAAGCTTATGCTCTGCCCTTGTTCGATCAAACAGCAGGCCTGGAGATTCCTATCCGTCAATAACACGTCGATATCCCTATCTCCACTCGGGACTTCTCGAAGCACTCGCACCATCTCCCTAAAGTGCTCGCCCTCAGGTCGTTGAATCACTGCTGTAAAAAAGGATAAAATATAAGTTCCACTTCGGCTGCAATTACCGTAGTAATTATTTACAAACTCAGCTATACTCACGTCTGAATAGCCATCGTCGGGCAAATCCAGGAGGACATCTGACATAAAACCATTTTGTCCTATAATAGCTCAACCTGGTCCAAGACCCGGTAACTACTTGGCAATTTCTCACCGCTTCCAGGAATGTGAAGGATGGATAGTCACCCCGAGTTTTGAAATTGAACAAGTATCTGATCTCAATTGGGAGCGGTGGTCGATGGAGATATTCCATAAATGCAATGAACAAGCTATTGATCGACGCATATCCGTTCGGGTGCAGCTGAGATGGGGCGATCCTCAAAAATAATAATACTTCCCTTATATACTCGTTGAATGGAGGAAGTGTCCCGGCCGCGCACGCGTGGTTAAATGCTGTATATCCCTCCGGGGGATTATGCGGTCTATCATTCAGCCCCGGCAGTAGCACATCATCCAGCGACAGGCCGTGCCTCAAACATATTCTCCCCAACATGTCTTCAGAGATATTGGATGGAACGGAATCTGATGGATTGGCAATGAACGACGCATCGGGAAGTTCATCCGGGGCTGGACCAATAATCTCAGGATCAATATCCGGAATCTCTAGCCTCGGAGAGACTGTAACTTGAGTCTCCTGCTGCTGTGAACTTGACGGTTCCATAACTAGCTAACTCACGAGAAACCATCGTCAGACGACAAAAAACCGTGCGTTCCCCAGTGTAGCGTGTATGAGTGTATGTTGTGCAGTGACATGCATTACTTGAATAAATGTTGCAGAGTTAAAGAAATATGCAAACGACAAAGCTACGGAGTCCAGCTATAATGACCGTCATCGCTGACCGTCATCACTAATCCGTTTCCATGATGGAAATTGATCCGGATAAAAGTTGTTATGGTCCCATCGACGAGCTTCGAAAGGCGGTCAAGTATGCAGTTTAATATTCAAGTCCAAATGTGCAAGAGTGAAACTCGTCGGAGTTATGCCTAGAAAATATCAAACTTTGGTATCCATCATAGAGGGTTCGAAACCATCACAAGGACTTCGTTCGAACCCAACCGAACACCCCTTCGTTCGAACCCATCCTGACGTCGCTTCGAACCCATGCAGTTAGACGCGCTTCGAATCGATAACCAGATGCCAAACTCGAACCGATCGATAAGGGATGACTTCGAATCGATCATTGCTTGACAAGTTCGAAACGACAAGGGAACCCTCAACTTAACGTCATCCACGTTCGCATCGATACTCTTCATATCGATGCGAAGTTGTGGACTTCGAAACCAAAGCCGATGGGTTCGAATCCATCGATTCGAATGAACCCATCGAATCCATCAATAGGTACAAACTGCGTCACCCCCATAGGGTCGTCCAAGAAATTGATTCGAGCACGAGTCCCCATATGGCTTCGAAGCCCTCTGCCAGACCAGATCTAACTTTACCCATCGATAGAAAGGCGCGGGTTCGAAGTAACTTTGTCGTTCGCCGTTTGAATTCAAGGCTGATTACCTAGTTTGAACAATGAATTCGAGAGATTGAAGACTTGAATCTTGGTCGATTCGATGATGCAGCACAGTGTTTTCTCTTTTGGAGCTCCGAAACGATGAAGAACACAGTAAAAGCAAGCAAGAGTAAAAGTAAAAAATGAAAAAAGTGAAAACCACTGCTATTTATATGGAGCCTAGGATGTGACCGAGACGATTGCTCTCCCAGTCAACCCAACCGGCCACAACCGGTCAAGTACCAGATCGGTTCGAAGTTAGCTTTCGAAACCATCTGCTTAAAGCCCTATCGATTCGAAGTTCAACTCATGCTTCAACGGTACGAAACGCACTACAGAGGAACAGGCCGCATCGATGCGAAACGAACTGTGGGCACATCGGTTCGAAGACCTTGTTCACATCAACCACTTCGAATCCATCCATGGCCTATCGATACGACAGATGACTTCGTATCCATCTGCTTCCAATTCGAATCGACTCGAACAATTATTTCGTATCCATCCCCTAAAACCGGTTCGAATGTTAACTTCGAACCCATCATAGCACAAGCGTACCGCGTCCATACAAACGTAAATTTCGAACCCATCGATGCTCGAATGCATCGGTTCGAAACATTACACTCACGCAATACAGAATTCAATTCCTTCAACCTTCAATATCAATTCAGGAGAGGATCAATACGAAGGGACTTTTCTAAACAACCATCAAGCGTTGTCTCAACTCAAGTTTCCAAATCGGTTCAGGAGAGAATCGATACGAAATTCGATAGCCAATCAAGCTGGCAACGACTCGTGAACGCACAACGTTTGCAAGGGTCACACTAACATATATGCATAAGAGTCAAACTAACAATCGATCTTAAACATTTACAGGGGTCAAACACTCATCCTGTTATAAATGCAACAACCAACGGCTAAGCGCTTCTATACAGCAACACAGCATACGAGTTTCAGCAAAAAAGAGAGCAATGATTGTTCAGAGAGAGATTGCAGCTATTCAAAGCACGTCATGTTCCCACAAGACGTACTTTGGGGGGAAAAATGTTATCCTGCTTTTTGGCAAAGCCGCGATACCAAAAGATCGGTCAGAAACGGAGAACAGTTCGTCTCAGAGGCTGGTCATACTTCGTTTCGCCATGGATATCACTGAATTTTATCCGAGTCCAGATTGAGCTACAATTGATAGGACACGGCAAGAAAGACTATAGGAGTCAGCATTTCAAGTTTCAAGTCAATCCGAGTTCATACGCTAAAGTTATGATCGGTTCAACTTGTAGGAAACACCCTGGTTTCGAACCCATCATGATGGGTGTCTTCGAACCCATCATCAGGCACCATTCGAAACCATCACCCTCGAATCGAAGGACATCGAACCCATTGGTTTCGAAACCATCAAAGCGCCTCACCTTCAGCTCCATCCACTTCGAATCCATCTCCTTGTTCGAACCCATCACGGAGTCCTTGTTCGAACCCATCACGGAGTCCTTGTTCGAACCCATCACGGAGTCCTTGTTCGAACCCAACTGTGCAGCTTCATTCGAAACCACTGGGTCAACCAACCATGATGACGTGTCTTCCATCGGTTCGAATACGCCGAGATATATGGAGTCGAAGCGGTCAACACGGAGTGAAGACCGGATCGATTCGAAGTTTGCGCTCCACGTCAACGCGAAGCCACGTGCCTCCATGGATTCGAAAGGATCGGTTCGAAACCTTGGTTTCGAACCAAACAGCCGAGCAATAAACCCAATTTCGAACCCATCATATCTCCTAACCTACTGATCCAAGTGCCATGAAATTTTCACAGAAGCTTGCATGCATGTTGAAGAATGTCTACGCCAAATTTCACCTCGATTGGATGGATTCTTGATCGGTTCGAATGGAGTTCGAACCGATGCCAAAGTGGGCCCAAACTTCCTGAGACCATGCGTGTGGGCCCCCTCACGTGCCAGGAGTGGTCTCCCGAGTTTTCAGCGAGGTACCAGCAGCCTACGCCTATAAATAGAGCCCCAGGGCCAACAGAAAAGGGATCTTCTGACTCTGACGCGCCCAGACTCTGCCGGATCAAGATCTCCATCATTTAATATCAAAAACTTGCTGTTAAATTCGAATTCCTTGCTGTAATTCACTGTTGATTACTGTAACAACTTGTAATCATTGAAAGAAAAGCAATAAAACATCAAAACACTTCACAGTGGACGTAGGCAACACACCGAACCACTATAAATCGATTGTCTACGCATTTTCTTTACTGTTGATTGGAGTTTTTGTTAGATAATATCTGTTTTGAATTTGCATTCACGACTATTATCTCTTCAACGACTCCCGAAGAGTGTTGTGCCCAATTTTGACGCAAACAAAAGGATTGTGAATGAATTATTTGGGATGGAATCAAGTGTAAATTGAGATGGAATCAATTTAAAATGGTCATAAAGCTTAAGTGATTATTTATTCACAATGATATTGTTAAATTGCATAAGGAAATGGGTTGTTATATTAAATGGGTTGTTTGAAGTAAATGAGAATTAGATAAAATTCTATGAATTATTAGAAGCAAAATAAGATGATTTTGAATATGAGTTTGTTTTGCTCAAATGGATTTTATGTTTAAGCAAGTAAGTTGTAAATCACTTAAACTAAAGAGAATAATTTGAGAATTGGTTAAAATTAATTGTGATAAAGATTGAAACCATACATATGTGCTTCTAAAAATATGTAATGGAGACTCTGTCAAAACTTTTCAGAATTTGAAAACTATAAAAAAAAATTAACAACAAAACAATTTCAAATTGGAAATTGAAAATAAATTAGTGGATGAAATTAATTTACAATAATGATAGAAATCAGTTATAAATGAAAAATAGTCAATAAAATTAAATATTCAGAGTTAAAGAAAATTTGAATTCACATGGAATTAGAAATTCAAATTGGAAATAAGTAAAATAAGAAGATATAAAGCTTAAAGTGGTAGGGTAATAATGTGAGAGATATATAATGCTTAAAATTAAACTTAAGAAATGAAGAGTGAAATCTTAAGTAAAATTTGATATTGAGAAAATTTATTCCAAGTAGATAGAATCAAAATAATGTGAATAAAAGAAAATTGATATGGTTGATAATCAATGGATATTAATACGTAGAATGAACGTATATTATTTTATTCGCATGACAATTTGATCTAGTTTCGAGCACAGAATTTCGAGATAGTTATATCGATCCGAATTAGGATTTTCACTCGATTTTCGACGACGAACTATGGATTTGGATTTTGATTGATTCTGAGAAATTCTCTATCATAGTTGTGACTATGCAAGGAGAATGACAGTTTCTGATCAAGAAACCAGTTCTGAGTCCGTACTAGGAAGTCGGGTGAACGATACTAGTTCGGAAGTGAGATTGTGTGATCGAGTGAGCGATCGGATTTGGTATTGCGTACGAGTAGTATATATACATCGTACGGACTTGATCTAATAGATATTGAGATTCTGTAAAGAAGTCAATTAAATTTGGAAAGAGTTAATACTGTAGCTTTTAGAATTGAATTGCTGGAATGGATGTCTGGAATTTATTGTATATTCCATATATCTCAGGAAATTTGTTCATGATTCATCATTAGTTGTTAAACTAGTAATTCAGAAATTTGGAAGTTGAATCCAATTTAACTGTGGTCAGGAATCCAGTTTGGATTGTTGATCATCGAGAAACAAACTCTCGACAATTTTAGGGAAGGTTATCCGGATTTGTGTTCAGATAACTAGTGATGTTTGTTAGGATAGACTGTTTGGTTGTTTGTTAATATATGAATGATATGTATGTTTGGATTGTGAATATAAAAGCTTTTGAATTAACTGTTGTTTTAAATTTCGGGGACGAAATTCTTTTAAGGGGGAAGGAATGTAACAACTCGGAATTTTTGACAGCATATTTAATAAATATTTAATTTAAATTAAATTAAATACAAGCTTTTAAAATTTTAAACTGATGAGATCCTTGATATTTAACAGTTATTTGTGTTATAAAAGAAAATTTTTGATTTGAAAATTTTAATGTTTCAAAATCAATCAAAACAAAGTCTGTCTTATTCACTAAAATCAAAGATTTTATATTGTTGATATTTAATCTAGTATACCTATAAAATGAAATTGAAATAATAATGTTTAAAATAGAAAAATATAGCAATATTAAACATAAACATTTATAAACATAAGTATAAAACCATAATCATAAATTATAAAATGTAACTAAGAATATAAATGTACAAATATAAATTATAACTTGAAGTTTAAAAATGCAAGTATATGATATAAATCAATGTTTGATAGGTGAACTACAAATAGGATAAATTTAGAAAGCATAAACATGGAAATCATACATGAACAACATAAATTTTGATAAAAATCATGCTAAGTTGTTGTGCAAATAAGAGTGTAAAGAAGTCAAACATTTGTACAGTAATCAAGTGTTTTGTCCATAGAAAAAATATATAAACTAAAAATGTAACTTAGGTGCTGGAAATTTATGTGTATAAGAAAACAAAGGCTTCCACTACAATATAATAAAACAAAGTTTTCACTTTAAATATAATAACAACAAAATCTGTATCTTACACAAAATGCTAGCCGAAATAAAACAAATATCTTTGTACAACACAAAGTAAGTATCAGTAAACATTACATACTTGTTATCATAATTAAGAGCATGAAAATTAATTAGCAACATCTTGTATAAGTGAAGTACATGTAGCCGAAATCCCTATATCACTTCATACTGCAGTGTATAATTCTTAACCAATTAAAAGAAAAAATGGCAATACAAACAAATGAACTGTCCAGTTATCACCTGTATTGTTCAAAGCATCTATATATATCCACCTATATACTTTGCTCCTTTATAAAAACTAAACTGAACTTAAACTAAAAGCAAACCTGAGAACCATTGCTATTTTGCAAACTCAGATTTAATTCAACAGCAAAACAACAGGGAGGCTTCAGGAAATTCAACTGCGGTTTCTTCAACACATCATTTCTGTTCAAAGTTTCTTGTGAGTAAACCTATTTTTGTCAAATTTTATCCTCAATAATTGGTTCATGATAACTATTATGTTGATATATATTATTATGTGATGTTTGGATGCTCTGTCTTATGATGTTCTTCAAGCTCTTCATGTTTCTGAGGGAAAAGAAGCAAGAATGGTTTATACTCTTTATATAAAAACATTTAACTTAGAAATCTAATTAAATAAATTTGTTTTAAAACTAAAGATCGGAGCTTGGAAACTGTTTGATGGTTGGCAGTGGAATATAAGTCCTGTAATTCCAATTTACAGTAGAAACAAATAAATATGTGAAATTTGAATATCATAAATTGTTGATTTGATTTCATTTCTTGAATATACATATAAAAGTAGGAATTTTAAACCAAATATAATAATTTTTAGGCATGGATTTAAAGAGCAATTCATTTAAGAACCGAGTACACTTTCTCATCAATTCCTGTCGAATTAATTAATAGTAAATGTTGAAATTTTTTGTGAAGTTAGGTTATTGATTCAGGAACATGGGAAAAATGCTAACTTTTTTTTATTGCAAGAAATTTTCGAATGGATCGAATATAGGGTTTAGATTTCGTTTTACGGTGCGTTGTTTAAATCGTGATTTCGGCAACTTGGATGGATCGAGTATCACGGAATTTTGGGTGAAGGTAGAGGAGTGTGTGGTTGAGCTATAGCCGGAGACCCAACGCTTCCAGTGATCGTCGTTGATGGGTCGAACGTTTTTTTTCCGGTGCGTTCGTATGATTGTTCGAGCTTTAGGTGGGATTTTGCTCTTCGGCTAGTTCGAGGAAATTAGGGTTTGCTGTTGGATATGTGGGTGATTTGGGGTTTGCTGGTGGTAGCGCAAGTCGCAGTAGGCGAGGCGAACCACCATGCACGTGCACGGTGGCGAAGCGGTGTTCGTTGGTCTGTGAATAGTCGCGTGCTCCTACTCGTGTAAATTGGGGTGCTGCTTCGGGTTTTGTCTTCAGGCCGTTGAGAGTGTGGCTATAGCAGTTTGTTTAAATTTAAAGATAATGAGAATAAGAAAAGTTACAGAAAACAAAAAAAGTGGAAAGAAGATGGAGTGAGAGTGAGAGACGCGGGAAGCACGGGAGGAAACTCGAGACTTTCTCGAGTGAAGGAGGAGCTGTCTCGGGTCCACTTGATGTTTGCTTCGGGTTCGTTGGGTGCTATACTCGTGTGAGTTATGGATGTGCTTTATTTTTAGTTTAAAGCTTAACTTACTATAAATAAATAAAAGAATCAGTAAAGGGAAGAAGAAGGAGCTTCAGGGGGGAACTCGGGGTATGTTTGCGTGAACCCGGAGTTATGCTCGAGTTTACCAGGGGGCCTTGGGGTTAGTCTGTCCGCAGTATTTAAAAAAAATGAGGTAAAGAAATTTTAAGTTATATCAGAATCTCAACATTTTAAATTTTGTAAACGTTTGACGATTTAAGTAAACTTTATACAAGTTCTATTGCCTAGTTAATGAATAACAAACATTGAAACTCTTAACTAATGTTTTGATTAAGTGTCTAATTTAACTTAACATAAAATTAGTTATTGTCTGAGGTTATAGTTAATAATCAGTTAGTTTCCAAATTTAAAGCAGAGTTTTAGGTGTTACATTAAGTCGAACAATTAATATAAATTAATTATTTTAGAAAGAAATTCAGAATAATTATAATTAGAGATTCGTTCATAGATTTTGTTAATTAAGTAATTTAAGCTAGAATTCATAAATGTCTAATTAACTAATTAGCAGTTAACAAATAAGGAATTAAGTTTCTCTAATTAACGATTAAGGTTATTAATTAATGTATAAGGAATATTTAATTAAAGAATTAAATAAATAAGACTTAATAATTTGGTTAGGTTGAGATTCATTAAATTAAATAATTTGAAAGGAAATAAGTAATTAACTGATAACCAATGGTCAGGCAAACATGATTAAGTGATATATTCTCAAGTAATTGATTTTAAATCAAATTAATTTCAATGAGAATTTAAAATGATTTCTCATGGATTGTTGTGTATGTAAAATGTCTGGTTGTGATGTTAAATTGATGATCTTCTGTGATGCTCTCTGATATGCTGTGATATATCTATGATGCTTGTATATGTTTTATCTGTGATAAATGCTATGTTAATTCAATTGTTGAATTTAAATTATTTAAACTGTTAAGTTAATTAGACAACTTGGCCCTTAAAATGGCGTTTGGATTCGATGAGACCGGTATCGGAAGAATCAATTTTGATTCTCCGAAAACCACATCGATCCAATTTAAACGTTAGGTCGTGAATTCTGAAATGAAGGTCGAGATGGTGTTTTCAGAATGCAAGGGTTATCGTCGTTGACTCTGAGGGTGATTCCAAAAGGAGTGTGACGAGATAATGCCTTCGGTTTCGTTCGAACCCGGAACGAACTTGTATGGATTGAATGCTTTCAGCACATCGTCAGGCGGATGATGAGCATTCTAAGTGATATGTTCTTTTAAGGTAATCGCAGCCTCAAGCCTCATCAACCGGGAATGGCTAAAACAGGGGAGATGCAGCAAGGTTAGGTGGGTCATGCCCAAGCAGGACAAGATATTTCCCATGTTTAGATGTCCCTTTTTATTTCGGCTTAGTAGGTGGCTGGTCACGCCAACCACGGGGTTTATCTTGTTCGGGACTGTTCAGTAAGGAATGGTTCCGGCCTTGTGTTGCAGGGGGTCGGGAGTGATCCTGGTACGGTGATCTAGGCCCCGTACTGTGACGGGCGGTACCCCAGTAGCCCTGCCATTGTTGGAAATCCATTTTCCCTACGAGACCCTACGGTTTTGTTTTGTATTACCCACTGTTGTGGCTAGTAGCTGGAATTTAATGAATGTAACAATTTCGGCTATTTTCTATTTACTTGAAAATCCTAGACACTATTATAATATCACATGGTTTCCTATAAAATGTTTTGGTTAGCGTAAGGTAAAAACTTACCCGTATTTATTTGTGGGGAGTCTTACGTGATACCTTTATTTTCAAATGTTTTCAAAGTTAAACAACTTTAAACCGTTTACTCATACCAGACCCATGTCTGACCCGGAGTTTATATTTCGTGTTTTCATAAACTCTTGGGTACTCAAATTTTTATGAGTAGCCAAGTGGTAGGTTTGGACCTTGATTTCTGGAGAAGCTTGGAGCAGGAGATTCCAGACGTATGTAGTTATCTATCTAGTTCCGCTGTGTCAGTAGTTGATGTGTACTGTACCTCTGATGTATATAGTGATAGTTGTATGTATAACTGTCATATGTACTGATATTGTATAACTCTGATATATGTAAAAAATATGTAATATTTATGTGATATATTATATTTTATTCCGTTCCGCTGGGAGAATTCTGATGTTGCTGTTCTTTCTTTCTCTTACTTTCCTATTTTCTATCCCTTTCTTTCTTAATGATGATACGTCTTTCTGGTGGTAGAAGGGTGGGTCGTCACAATCCAAATATCACAATTGTTTCAATTCCATTAGGATTATCACTCAAGTTATAAACAGTTTGAACTCTGTCCAGCTTCAATTTAGAAAAAAGCTTGAAATTTTTTAAAATAGACAAGTAGTTGAAAAATAATTATTAGTTTGTAAAATAGATGTAAAATAGTTAAGCAATTGTAAAATAGTTGAAAAATATTAGTTAGTTTATAAAACAGTTGAAAAATTGTTAAATAGTTTCAAAAATAATTATTGAATAAGTATAAAATAGTTTTGGGTTTAAAAAGAAAGGTTATATATAGTAAATAGATAGGAAAATAGATTAAAAACAGCTTATTTTAAAACAATTTATATTGAAATTAGTCCGGAGTCAAAACTGTTCACTTCCCCATTAATTCAATTTAAATTTCCACTTCCATTTAAATCGACTAAATTCCAATTTGAATAACTTCAATTTCCATTGAAATCGATTTAAACCCAATTCAAGTTGAATCAATCCTGATTTCTTACCAAATTCAAATCAAATTCCATTTGATTTTAAACCTATTCAACTTTAATTACAATTCCAAATTATTCCAATCAATTTGGACTAATATCAATTGAACCCACTTCGGTTTCAAATCATTTCAATTCAATCCGATTCAAATTTTCCATTTAAAATTTTAAACTTATACATCTTCAATCACAAGTCCAATTAATTCAAATCAGATTCAATTTGAACGAATTCAATTCAAATTTCAAATTTAAACCATCCTGAATTATATAAATTCGAGTTAAATTTTTGTAATGTTGATTTAATCCTTTAAATCAAATCAACTTATCTCTTTAAACCATTTAATTCTGAATCCATTTCAAACTTATCTTCATTTAATTTTAATTTGTTTGTATTTCTATACCACTTAATTTAATCCCAATTCAAGATTTCAATTTGGTTGTATTATATTACATCTTAATTTAATTCCAATAATTTAACAACCAATCGCCTAAATATTTATTAGAAGGAAATATTGCTTTATATATCAAAATATATTCTTATATAAAATCATTTAAAATCTTTGTATAAGAAAATAACAAGTACGCTCTCATTTATATATACACTCAACTCATTCTAGGGTACCATTGGCCCTATCCTTGATGAGTAATCCCAACAGAGCCAAGGTTCTCGCTTAACCTTTCAGCTCTGATACCAACTGTAACGAACCGGAAATTTCGATACCGAAAATTCCACATAGTTGGGGAAAAAAAGAAAGAGATAGAAGAATAAGAAGAACATAAACACAAACATCTCACATTCGCAGCAGATAAAATATAATAACAAATAATAACAATTATACAAAAGAATTCTGTATCTGTCAAATACATTATAATACATCAGAGTTCACATATATAGACACTGGATATACACAATCATCATATCTCAGATATACAACAATATAATACAACGGAGACACTCCATACGTTCTTGCCATCTAGCTCACATCCTGAGCTCCAGAACGTCCTTACCTGAAAATCTGTAATACTCGGTCTGACTCGAGCATTACATCAAAGTAATACCCGTGTCAGGCTGGAAACCAGCGTGTGTAAACTCATCCAACTTGAAATTCCAATGCATAGAACTTATTTAAAACCCAGGGTAACTCGTATCAATTTACAAATCCACAAATTGTTATAGACATCACTTATTTCACACATCAATTTTCTAACTACCAAGCTTAGATTTAATAGTCCAATTCACTTAAATCATTTCATTTCAGCCTATTGATTCCATATATCAATCTATAAAAATTCGAAGTGGCTTCGGGTATTTCCTAATACCCGACCCCGGTCTCTTCGAGTCTCATTCAAGGCATCCAATACCATTCAATCGTCCATAAGCAAACTTGATCACTTCCAAATTAATTTAATCAATTCTAATTGAATTACCAACCTCAATCACTTAGATTCCTTCATTTAACATTAATTAATTTCCAATCAATTAATCAATCATCCCTTAATTATCCATCTTAATTAATCACCCTGGATTAATTATCCTTCAATTACATTCATGTAATTATCTTTAATTAATTATATAAATTAATTATTCTCAACAAAAAATAGTAATTAATCTTTAATTACTTCACAAATTAATTGACGATAATTAATTACTTTAATCCTTAATTACTTATATTAATTAATTTCCCATAAATCACTTATTATTGATTAATCAATCTTAATTAATCAACCTTTAATTACATCATTAATTATATAAATTAATGATTTCTAATTACATTTTAATTTATCCTAATCTAAATTAATTACATTAAATAATTAATCATTAATTAAACCACAAATATTAATCACTCTTGATTAATCTCAACCAGTAATTAACTACCTTTATATTTACTTCATTAAATAAATTAATTACTCATTTTATAAAAGAAGTTTAAAGGAATTTAAAACCCAATTCATTTTTAAATTCAAATCAATTTAAATATGCACTTTAACATTCAAGGTGTTAAAACAATTTAAATTTAAAAAAAACTTTATTTGTTTAAACATTGAGATTCACTAACTTGAATTTCAAATTTTACTTTGATTTAAAACTTGTTTTAAATCTCTACTTTACAATTTAACTTAGTTTTTAAAAATCACTTTTATTTCTTTCTAATTCATTCTTATTTTTATTCTATAATTATTTCACTTCCAAAATTTACTCTTATATTTCTTTTCAAAAATCCAATTCTATATATTTTTATAACTCAGTGTGCCAGAATATCCAATCAAACCATGGTAACCAATATTCCAATTATCAATAAAATTCATCACAGCATATCAAACATTCATAATACAGAATATTAAACAATCTAAATAATTTTGAGGAATCATGTTGGATCCCTCCAACCTGTTTCCCTGCATCCACAGATGTTAGCACAATACCAATTCCACTTCGATGTGGAATATCACGGTATATGGGATTAATATAATATCATCCGCTATTATGCGGCGCATATGGTCTCATCCGCTATATAATGCGGGAAATCAATCACTGCAATATATACTATATATTACTATGTAATATACACATCAAATCAATTCAATCATTCAACCAATTATTTAAATTTAACCATTTAAATTTAAATTAAAATCCAGATGAGTGAGATTCACCCACCTTCGCTTTTTGTTTTGAAAGTCCAATCCAAACCGGCTTGTCTCTTCCCGATTTAAGACCTTGTATAAACATTATACGATATATTATCATTTTAAATAATCGGACAGTTAATTACCATTTCATAATTTAATTAGCTAATAGTTTAATCTAAACTGATAATTTCCCTTATAAAAATCTTTTAGTAACTATAATAAATTATATAAGTTAATCGAACAAATTTAATCACTAAATCTATTATTTCAAAATAAACTAGTAAATTTAAAATGTATATACGTATTATTTATTTTTTCTTTTGAAACTACGTACATATATATACACACACACACATACTTATATAGACTTCATAAAAATCTAATTTATATAAATTATTTCAACCTTTAAAATACCTGTTTTTTTTCTATATATGTGTTTTAAACTTAGTTAGTATCTGAAATAATATACCTTGTTGTCCTATATATACATAGATACATATATATATATA
Source organism: Allium cepa (assembly GCA_030765085.1). Taxonomy (NCBI): domain Eukaryota; kingdom Viridiplantae; phylum Streptophyta; class Magnoliopsida; order Asparagales; family Amaryllidaceae; genus Allium; species Allium cepa. The sequence goes on along the minus strand of CM060931.1, from coordinate 553,822,318 downwards.
TATGGCTGATTCAATTCTTAAACAACTGTTTAAACCTTGTTATTTATATACCGATTAAATTTAAAACAACAATTTTATAACTTGTAGTTAACTTCTGATAAGTGAAATATTAATTACTTTACAAGTTTAAACTTAAGTGACGAAAAATTTAAAATATTAAAGATTTAAATTACCTTAAACTCGTTCATGAAAATCAAACCAACGAGTTCTGCACCCAAGCCATACGCGAGATTTTCTGATCTCGACGAACCATCTCCACTTGCTCGAATCCCCAAATCGTCGCGACTCCACCTTCGTAGCTCACGCGCACGAGCGCCAAAGACGAGCCAAACACCGGCATCACGACACTGTCTGCCCTAAGCCGCCGCGTTTTACCTCTCGCCGTTGCTTACATAAAAACTCGCAGACGGCAAGCCTCGCCGGACAACCGGCCTTGCCGCCCTCATGAAGTTCCTCCTCTATCCCCCTCTTTCTTTCTTTTTTTCGAAGATAAAGACGAGATTAGGGATTCGGTTCGAATAGGAATGGAAGGTAGATAGGCTGCGATTAAACTATTTTTTTATATATATAACGAATTCAGTTTGAATTCGTTTCGTTTTCGCCACTTTTTTTAATGATTCGATTTTTTTCTTTCTCGGCTCGAATTGAAGGCACCGAGGACAAAAGGTGAGTGCGATTTAAAGTTGAAGAAGGGAGGCTCATATCAGGGTATATGGTAGCTGAGGTGAAGGATTAGGTTGGTTGATGGGATGTAATAGGGTTTGACTTAGGAATTTTATAATATTATTTAATTCCAAAATATCACGTTTAACATATCACAAAATTATGAACCCCTAATGAGGCATGTCGTCTGACGTTTATATGTTATACCCCTATTCCGAGCGCAATGGAAAATATTTCGGGTCCTAATTCGATCGTATGAAGAAGATAGCTTTTTGAACCCAGTTATTATATTAAATTTTCGATATAAAATTCAACGCGTTTATAAGTCGTACGCTCAAACAACAACTCCAAACACTACAAAAATTGAAATCCTGTAATAATACAATATTACGGACCCAATGGAACTGATTTCGTCGAAATCCGAGACTGTGCCTCGGAAGGCTATTTTTAAATATCGATTTAAATGATAAAATTTCAAAACAAAACACTTCCAAATCAATTTTTAACACTTTTACTATCTTCAGTATTATCAATATAAATTTTACAAGCCTTTAACTTATTTTTAACACGCTTAAAACTTTAGATTTAACATTTTACCCAACTTCAAATTATTTAATTCAATAATTTACTTATCAAATAAATTGTGATATTTGAATTCAAGTTAAAAATTAACCTTTAAATATTTAAAATCAATCAAATATTCTGATTTCAAACATTCAAAAATTCTGGGTCGTCACATCCTGCTACTTTTGTCATATTTTAACTTCAATCTGAATTCCACTTCTGTATACTTTGTGCTGGTTTTCGATCTACCATGGATTATAATTTTTTATAGTGTAATGTTCTGTTTAGATGGTGAGATGGTTTTTAATGTAGTTGTAACATCATTGGTTATTGCAGGTAGTTCGTATAATATTTATCACATGAAAGACTATTGTAGGTCAGTATCAAAGGTAAGACTGTTGTTGGCATGAAATCCCGACCGACTCTCTATCCACTCTCGTGAATGTTAGCTTCGATAATCTTTATGCCGTACAGAATGTACTTGTACATTTGTATTTACAACATAGGGATAAAATGATTGCATCCAAACAGAGTGTAGGTATTTTTAATATTTTCTTCGCCACCCTGTTAGGTAGTTGAAATGTACAAATGGTAAATCTCCTTTTTTTAATGGTATGAATATGGGTTGGAATTTGATTAACTACACTTAATAGTGGTAATGTTTGACAAAGGGTTTTATTGGATAAAATTGCAAGTATTTTTGTTTACTTGATTTTTTCTATATCTTGTAAGCCCACAGTTCTTAGCTCTGATCCTAAATTTACATGATGCATTTTTATTAAAAATAATATGGTGTACTGTCATCTACTTGAGATCCCAATAATATATTTGATTGTATAGTTCACTTAAGTTATAAGTGACTTTTGTTTGATATAGATGGATCATACAAATATATGGATCATACAAATATATTTTGGTAGGAAGAAGGTTGCTTATCATCACACCAGTGTTAGTTTTAGTTACAACTTAGAATTAGTTTTGGTATAAACTTAAATAATATACTAAAATGTTCAAAAATAATTTTTTTAAAATTGATTAAAAAAATGAGGCCTAAGGCCCATTGTATATAGGTATAACCACCTGATATAACATAACAAAGGAATACCAATCAAAAACTCTTTAACCCTAACCTTAATTCACTTCGACTTCATCTTTTCTACAAAAATAGTGATTCTTCATTAGTGAAGAATTCTCCTTCTACCTCTTAACTTTAAACTGCTTTCTCATACCACTATCGTCTCCTCTTTCCTAATACAATAAACAGTTGTTTAATCCGCTCCTCATACCACCATTCTTCATACTAGGGTTTGTAGCACCTTTAAAGTTGCTTCAGATCAAAAATAATTGTCAAATCTATTGTCATCGCAACCTAGATCTGAAAATTTTAGGTTATTTCGAACTTTGCCTAGACAATTCTTCTGATCAAAAGAATTGATATCCGTTGTTTCGGCTTCATTAAATACTACCTGGTTTGGTATTCATATGCATCCAACTCTTTTGCATTTACTCACTACACCAGAAAAGATCTTTATTGGCGTTGAAAAAATGCTACTAAAACTTTTAGTCGTTTTAAAGAGCACTACTACCGGTCACGCAACTAAAAGTTTGATTTTTTTTGGTTACGTTTTAATATACGCTATAAAATGTTTCCGTATAACTGCGGTTTTTTAACGCTGCTAAAGGTTTTCTACAGCGTTTACAAAACTCTACCAAAACTAACATTTTTAGTTGCGTTTGTACTTGGATCATTCTTTGATTTTCTGTAGCCTTTATTTTGTGCAACTAAAAAATTTTCGTTGCATTTATTTTTTGCCCGTGATATTTTACATTTGTTTCTGTTGTAGTTTAAAAACGCTACTAGAAGGTATTAATTGTTTTGAGCATATTTTAATTGCTACTATATACTATTAATGGCGTATATTATTTCTAGAAACTAGTTATATAATAGTCATACTAAAATCAACAACGTATAATTACCATATTCAAACCAACAATCAATCAACCATATAATCATCATATTCAAATAAATGAGAACACGTTAATCACATAAGTATAGTATCCATAACCATTTAGATAATAGTTGTTTGACAAAATGAGAAAATTCATATACTACAAGCATTCAAAAAAAAGTTTACACAAGTAGTACTAACAAATATTATAATGCATATAACAATTGAAGTCATGTCCATTGTTGCTAATGGTCTTCACTTTAGAAAAGCTAATTACCTATAAACAAGGTTGATAATCAACAATAAAAAATTTCCGTGAACTATCAAGTAACTATTGTAATCATATTATCCTAAAAACAACAAAAAGAAAATGCAAGTGTTAACAATACACGTGCACACCATTTTGTAGCCGCTTCAACAGATGGACAATTAAGATTTGAAATAAATCTCACTGTGCATGCAAGTAAAAATGTATTAATCATCTTGATGCTGACCTGAAACAACATCAGAATAGCACGTTGCTTCAACATGAAAGATCAATGAAATGATATGTACAGAGAACGGGGACATTATACATTGCTTCAACATGACAGATCAGCGTTATAGTTGCTAGAGCATGATAGATCAATGAAAAGATATGTACCAATATAACAGGTCAATGAAATGATATGTACAGAGAATGGGGACATCAAACACTGCTTCAATATGACAGATCAACATTACAGCTGCTTGAATATGATGGTAAATGAAATGATATGTTACAGCATAAGTGATCAATGGGACCTGCCATTTATTATTTTTTTCCAAAACCTAAAATAGAATGAAATGACTTTACATAATATTTTATGAAATATTATCATTTAAAGATAACAATTTATCTCAGAATATATCATATTTCACAGAAATGATAATTTATGATTTTATCATATTTTACACAATATATCATATTATCAAAATAATTTTATAGAAATGATTTTATGACATATTATCATATTTTACAGAATATATCTATATGCTGGTAGGATGGAAACGAAAACAAACTTAAATGACTATTAACTAAAATAATTTGTGGTGTACATTCACACTTCAGAATTTAAACAAATAAAATTGGACCTACCATCGTATATATCAACATAAATGGAAATAAATATGGGAGATTTTCTTGTGAATCATATAAACAGAGGAAAGCTGTCCTTTTGATATTTTTAAATTGTTGAAAAACAGAAAATGAAATGTTGGATTTCTAAAGATGATATAAAAAAGGGGACTAGATGATCAGCCTCAATAAATATGGCATATCATACTCCAATAATTCATGGACGTGTTAAGCTAATCTATCTATCAATATCGTTCCCCTTTAAGAAGTCCATAATAAATTATCATGGTATTTTATTGTTTTTGTGGTCATAGAAAGTAACGAGATTATTACCAAGATATCGAATGATAAACGGTTTTCTTATCTATACGATGCTAACGTTCGTTGGTGATCTGAGTTAAATGCGTTAACTGGCTTTTCTTTTCCTGGTAATAGAAAAGAGACAGGTCAATATGACAATTATGTGAGAACCTGATACTGCAACATGAAACAATTCAGGGGCACTCATATTCATCCCTCCACATACATATTGAATCTAACATCCAAACTTGTCTGTGCCTCTTAATGATAAGACAGAGAATATGATTAATATCTAAACCCACTATCATGCTTACATATCAACATTCTACCAAACTGCTTTGCATATATCATAAACTGGATGCAATTTCATAGTTTATATAGACACCAATATGAGTAAGTAAATCACCTTTCAATGATTATCACCAATTAATTACTCTTGTTTCTCTTTCTCCTTGCACTCCTACTTACTGGCAGTTTTTTTCCAGTGCACTAATTAATAGACTAAAGTAAGGTTTTCCTTCTATTAAATGAAGTGGATACATGCCAGGAATCTCTCTTGAATTTTTTTAATTTTTATCAATTTATTAGATTTGTTTTGAAATTTTGAAGTGAGAAGACGAAAAGGATTTTGTAAGAAAATTTTCATCCACGCCTCTTTTTTTAAGTAACCTACAATATAAACTAGCATTACTAATGAATTATCACTCCAACAACCCTCATCGACAATCTTGACCTTCCTGAAGCCAATCCAACTACCGTCTCCCACCAAAAAATCTCAAAACCACCATCAGTTTCAACTCCAGCCTCTGCCAAACCATTAACTAATATCACTCGATTCCAGCCTCTACCAAACCCAGAAGCACCACCATCATCAGCACATACAGAATCATCAACTTCTCCTTTCACAACAACCATCATATTTACCTTAAAATCTTCCACACTCCAAACATTTTCTCCAAAGAAACACCTCACCAACAGTCACCCCACGAACAAAACTTTCACCTACAATTGTCACTGCCTGCATCTCGACCATATGCAAGCATTCTCCGCCTAAAAACAACTATCTCATTCAAGCACTACTCTCCACCAATACACACTGCAACCAATCTCTACATAGACTACACATCACGATAATGCCAAAGCTAAAGTATATAAGGTGACTAAACAGCTAGAAGAGTAGGTATCGAACTCAACTACATGCCAAATCCACATACACTGAGAGAAGCAAAAATTTAATAGGCATCAAACAAGTTCATTTGCCCACTTAATATCCTGACATTTCTATATATCAGTATTGCCTGGTCTTGTACGTTTTAAAATTTAACACTAGGTCATGACACTTTTATTTCAACTAAAACAATCGTATTATAAATTAAAAACTAGGTTAGATTCCTTTATGTACATTTTATTTTTCTACATCCCAATTTGATCTCAGCCCTTCAAATTTTACCTATTCAATTATTTTGACATTCAACTATATATGTGTTTGTTTATGTGCAGTCTGATAGGCAAAGTTCATATAATATTATTGTTAAACTGAAAAATAATACTTACTAGAACTTGTTTCCTCAATGACATATGCCGTCGGCCAAGATGCGGTAGTCCCAAAAGCATCTTCCATGTATGTACACTCCGATGTAGGTCTCTATAGTAATGCATCATTAACTCTCACAAAGTGTACCCAAACTTTTACCGCATATTTTCCTAATGGAACACAGTGAACCATTGTTGTTGGATCAATTGAAGCGATAGTTCCTTCAGCCACTACTTGTCCCGTTTTACCCACATCAATCAACTTGCATCTATTCTTTGCTACTAGATTTGAGCTTTGTTGTGTAAGTGAACCAAAATAACATTTTTTTACAGGATAATACATTAATTGTATCAGATATTGTATCATAAATAAGATATGTTTTTGAACAAAATATTTATCACAAACACACTGGAAACCTTTAACAATATAAAATTTGTTGATACAACTTCCAAATTTTTTCTAAAATCATTTCAGCTCCTATCTATATATTTTTTCTAAAAAATATTTTTCAGTTTTATAATGTTTGATTTTTTATTAGTAAATAAAATGCAAATTTAAGTAGAATTCACTCTATCTATGAGAAAAATCTTTTTTTAAAACATTTTATAAAAAAGTCGATTTCTTCTACACTTTTCTCAAGCTGAAACCACCAATAAAATAGTTTATATAATTTCATGAGTATTTCTCCTAAATGGAATTGGATTCAGGTTGCACAAATTCAGAAATTTGAATTGATATAATGACTTTAATTTTTTGAGAAACCAGACATTTCAACTATTAATCAAGATTTTTTTTAAAGAATCTCGTTTGGTTAATCATATTTTAAAAAGTTTGGTAATTGATGTCTAAGAATCTCAAACTCTATTGAATCTTGTTATAGCTAATTTATTGTTGTTATTCTAAACTTAGTTATTTTTTTATCGTATTATAGTTTATTATTACTTTGACATGATTATATTAAGTTAAATTACTTATTCAACATCACTCGTTCTTTTTTGACATTAGCTCGTCCATGGCATCTAGCCAGATATGCTGCTCATGAAAATGTTTGGTCTTCGGCCTGCATAATATTATAAAGTACCATCATTTTAATTCAATAATCTTTATCATTCAAGTTACAGGGTTTCATAAGGTAACACACTTGGTGAGCGTAGGTGTATATGATGTATATGTCTATTTCTGCATGGAAACAAAGTAATCATTTGTAATATAGGTGTATACCTAACTAGGCAACGATTGGATGTATAAAACCCAACGGTGTATTGATAGAAATAAAGACATAAATATAGGAACCGATCTGATCGTAGCCTTTACCGTTGAATGACGCACCATAGCAATAACGAATTTTGCCTCTATTCCCATTATAGAAATCTTCTCATAATCCACCAGATAATAGTTAAATAGAAAATATGTATATTAAGTTTCAACGTCTATACCAGGATTTTCTTCAAGTTTGTTGCTCATTATCCCAATAAATGGAATCTGTTTCTCCATAAAATTTGATGAACCACGAAAAGTTTTCTTACGATATATGCATGAACTTGCGATGACAGAAAAGATGCATTTTTTACACAAAAATCAAACTTGTAATCTTGCATATCTTGCTAAGGGAAGTCATTGATTGATTGGGATCTTCTTAGGTGGTGCAGATGGTGGTTTAAGATTTTTAGCAAAAGATTATTCACACCATGACACTAAAAAGTTAACTATATTCTCATAGGTTGTGATGCATACTTCTATCAATTGTTATTAACTTTATTGACATTAATTCTCTAATGCAAAGTTGGCTACTTAGGGTGAATACATCAATTTTTCATGGTGATCTTGAGAAAGAGATTTGTACAGATCAATCTGACAAGACTAAGCTAGATTATGTGTGAAAGATTGAAAATCTACGAAAAAACTAAAGCAATCCACAAGGTAGTGGTACAAAATGATTTGTCAAGTTTTACTATTTTTGAATTCTTTAGAAGATCAAAGTAAATGTGTATTTCGAAAGGTGCACTGAATAGTTAACATATTCGTTGTTATATGTTGATTGTATTGGTTAGTATGGCTAGAGACTAGCGTGAATATGTTGAAAACAAAACTTAGTAAGAGTCTGACATGAAAGATTTGAAAGAAAAAATGTGATGGAGATATGTAGAGACAGACAAGCGAGCGAGCTAAGTTACTCGCAGAAACAATACATCTAGAACATTCTCATTTGATATAAAATCAAGAAGCCACCAAGTACTTGGTTTATTCTTTATGAGGATACATCTCACATATATATAAAGAAAGAATTTGTGATGGTGTGACATACGCAAATGTTATTGGAATTCTTATTTATGCAAAGATATGTACATGGCCGAACTTGACTTTGGTAGTTGGTGTTGTAGGCTTACCACTTGCGTATGTCTAATTCAAGCAAGTAAACTGGGAAATGATAAAGTGAATTCTTAGATATTTGAGAGGTACTTCATAGATAAATAATCAATAACAAATTTGGTCATATATTGTTCAAGTACCGATATCTGATACACAAAACTATTGGAATCATGTTTGAATAATATTAATTAATTAATTATGTATACACTTTAAATTAGAAATGATACCACAAAGGCATTGCTTTGTTAGTTTATATTGCTTTGTTAGCTAAACATTCAAGAATTTTTCTATGGATAAATAATGCATCTTTTGAAATTTAAACAATAGAAAATGTAACATACCTTTATTATAAGTGTCTCTTAACTAATTTCATCCTTGTAAACACTCTTAATATCTTTGACTTTAAAATGATATTTGACTTCAAGATGATCATCTCAGACTTACATATTATATTCACTATAATCTTACACTACTTAACTCATTAAGTGCACAATAGAGGCAAAAGGTATTTTAAATATGAAAATCGAAAATCGAAATTTCTCACCTCTAAATTGACTAACCAACTATTTGCACCACATCCAAAGCCATGATCTAGGTGGTAACCAGGTAGAGTTCCATCTAAACAAATTGCCCAAGTCAAGAACTAGAATTAGCAATAATTCATGTATCGAAAAATCTTTGTTTAATAGGAGAAAAAATTAGATGATACCAGAACATGTAAAACAAGTAATTAATGTTTTGATTGGTTCCTAATATTTTAGAATATAAAAGCTATTTGAAATTTTGATTAGAATATGTAAATTATATGGAAATGACTTATTATTATTACTTATTTCTGATAGAGATGACACTTGAGTATGCATTCGGCTTCTTTTTTTCTCAACAAGAAGCAGTTGTACAAATACAGATAAAACATAATTTCAGACACGAGTCTACACAACATAACAGGAATTAGGTAGATCAAAACTAATCATCGGTGATATATTTAATCATTTATGAGAATATGTAAAGCAGATTACATAAAACATAATCATGTATGATGATTATATACTAAACATTACAAATAATAGCTTTTCATAAGACACAATCTTCAGATCTAAGTTTTGGTTTAAAAGGGACTAAAATTTGTTTCACTTTTATAAAAGAAAAATCAGTGCCATCTTATCTTTTTTTAGACAAGGTGGGAATGACATTTTAAAAATCATTAGGTTTATTAAATTTAATTTTAAATATCACCAGAGATATATTCAAACTGTATGAATTTTTTTAAATTTGTTTACAAATTATGCGATTTGTTTTCGTATACCCATATTTGCAAAGCATTGACAAATAAATTTTGCTGATACCTTCACCCGCTGTTGATATGAAATTATAGGGTCATCTTTATATATATTAAAGATAGTGCAACCTATCCTGATTTCCTATAATATGCACCATGTATTACGCACTGAGCTGTAAATGGAGTGTATTTTTTCTCATTCATTCATGTTTGTTCAATACGTTATATAAGTTTTGTTATGAGTGCGTTGCGTAATTAAGGGACATGTAGATGTTGTGTAATTTCTGATCCTCTCAATGATTAGACACACAGTTCAAAAGGCTTACTAGTTTTCAAATTGCCTTTAACAGTGCCACTAGAATAAAAACGAGCTCCTATTATCTCAAGATACAATGTGCCTCGTTAAATTGTACTCCAACTTGATATTTTCCTTTTTCAATGCTTTTGTATTAGACGGCATCCTGCATCATCAATTTTTTTAATTTTGACCATATTTGTAATTCTTAATATTGTGACTAGAACGGCTACTCCTATTTAGAGGCAGGCGATATTTGTATGTGTGTAACTGAATCAATGACTCCTATCGTCTTAGTATTTTGCACATATGACAGTTATGAATTCTTCTTATTGGAAATTGATTCACATAAATTTAGTACAGTTTGCTTGTGATTCTCCACTCTTTGCTGCAAAGACTTCGAATCCATGTCTAAAGCTGTAGGTCATTAAATTAAGAGCATCTTCTTTGCTGAACACGATATTTTAATAAATGCGAAATTAAAATATGATGAACATAATTTTTAGTTTGTTCATGTGCATGTATTGTAACCTAAAGTTTTATTTATAAGGGTAATAGTACATTACTAGCATTCAATGTTATAAACAATTCCATACCTTTCATGTATATTGATGAGAATTTCATGGTGCAATGCCTTGATAACATTTGAGTCCTCATGGTGTTTCTCTCCCAGTTAAAAAATATCTACTTGAGATTCAACATAATCATCTTCAAATTCTTGCATACAAAACTATTTAGACAATACATTATATATTTTGAAGTCCTTTGCTATGTTCTTGGAATCTTGAAGACCAAATGCCACAAAAATAAAGCACTATACTGTGTATAGTGTCATCTATAATAATATCGCTGCTAAAATAGTACTGGACCTTAGCTAATATGTTGGCAAATCAAACTTCGAATTTAGCTAACAAAGGCATTCTTAAAGTACTGGACCTAAAACCAAGATCGATGAATATGAGTCCAGGAGTGAACGTAAACTAGTCACAAAACATTGGTAAACCAACATTCAATTATGTTCCAAGATTAGATGTGCATTGTCAACAAACTTTGCATATTAGAATTTATATTTTAGGCACAATATTTTCTGTGTCACATATGTCTGACGATGAGGTTATATTGCATAAATTATCTTTAAGTGAAAAATGACATAAGGCCAAATGCATGGTTGAGTAAATCACAAAGGATTAATTGGTAGACTCTCAAGTAAATAACTAATTTTTTTTAAGGGAAAACATATACGTAATCTAGTACTTGCCATATGCCAATACCAACTTTATGAATCTTTCATTTCTTCTACAAATTAACATTTCAAAACTCAACCAAACCCAAAAACCTAATTTGCTTAGGAATTATTTAACCAATAATGTCACTAGTCATTTTTAAATCTAGGATAGATTTAAATTCATTAACTCAAACTTAACCTATATAAACTCTTTGTCAAATTATCGAGGGGCAATGACATCCACTGGCCAGCAGTCAGCAACATGGCATTGTTTTCAAAAACCAACTACAATCATCTGTTTCTGCTTTAATGTAAGTGTTAGTTAACTAGAAATTTGTATATACAAATGTTCACTATAAATAGTTATTGTTATTGGGATAGTCGGGATTTTCGCTATCCTAAATATAAATGAAAATATATCTTGTTCAACTACTTTTTTTCAGATCGGCAATTCTAGAAATTGAACCTAGCAATGAAATTAAATTTCATGTTAGACCATCAATTATAAGAATCGAGATTTGTGATCAGTAGCCTATATATAATGTTTATATCGTTCGGCATCTCATATGAATTAAAATCTGACTTGAAAAATAGTATTTTTTTTTTAAACATTCAATTTATATTCTAACTACAAGTGAGAAAATACCTTAAATGCTACAACTTTATGATAAAGATGCATTGAACACTTGAAATGAATAATCAAGATAAAAATTGTTATCCCGCTTTTTGGCAAAACCGTGATACCAAAAGATCGGTCAAAAACAAAAGACAGTTCGTCTCAGAGATTGGTTGTACTTCACTTCGCTATGGATATCGATGAATTTTGTCCAAGTCCGGATTGTGCCAGAATTGACAAGACATGATGAGCAAAGCTGTAGAAGCCTGCGTTTCAAGTTTCAAGCCAATCCGAGTTCGTATGCTCAAAATATGATGGATTCAGTTTGAGAAAGATGGCCCTTGTTCGGTTCGAGTCCATAGGATACCCCATAGTTCGAATCGATGGCCATAAATTATGTTTGAATCCATTGATTCGACTCCACCTACTTCGAATCCATCACTTTGGAATACTTCGAATCCATGAAGTTCGTACCCATCTTCATGTCTCAGCTCGACTCCATCTAGTTCGACTCCATGCTACTTCGTGTCCATTGCGTTCGCACCGGTTAGAAAGGAATTAGCCTCGCGTCTACCTAGTTCGAATCCATCATCCTCGCATTAGTTCGAACCCATGAGATATGGCCGTGCCTCGAATCCATCAAGATAGCAATAGTTCGAATCCACCCTCGTATGCCTTAGTTCGAATCCATCAGGTATATATTGCTTCGAATCCATGAGAAGTTCCTCTGCTTCGACTCCATCGGGCAAGCCCTCACTTCAAATCCATCCTCGCATGTCTATGTTCAAATCCATCCAAAACCCTCCCTAGTTCGAATCCATCAGAGTATTCCTATCTTCGAGTCCGTCAAGCTGAAACCCTTCGAATCCATGCAGTTCTAGGGACTTCGACTCCATCTAATAACTGTCTTCGAATCCACCCTGTTGAGGCAAATTCGAATCGATCAATAGTGACTTGCCCTGATCGATTCGAAGGAGCATTGGTTCAATTAATACGAAGAAGGCACGTCTTCGAATCGATCACCTCGAATCCACCAAGTCCATGCAGCTAAAACCAAGGATTAGACCCAGTAAACTCGGAGGAAAAGGAGGATTGACCCGAAGCACACGGACCACATCATCATCTTCACATGCAGAAGCATGGATTCGAACCTATGGATTCGAACCATATCGATTCGAACGAATCCATAGGACGAGGAGCACCATCTTGAATCGATCATAACTCGAGATCTACAAGTCCAAATGCTATGAAATTTTCATAGGAGCTTGCGTATACATAGAAGAATGTCCACGCCAAGTTTCATCACGGTTGGACACTTTCTCAATCGATTCGAACCAAGGGTCGAATCGATCCCAAAGCGGGCCCGGATCTCCAGAATTCGGCCATATGGGCCCCCTCACGTGCCAGAAGTGGTCCTCCCGGATTTTAGGCGAAATATCAGCCTTCTGCAGCTATAAATAGAACCTCAGGTCATTCAGAAAAGGGGATCGGAATTCTGAAGTGCCAAGACTCTACCAGATTCAATTCTACACCCTATCATCATTGTTGCATTCGAGTTTCAGAGCTATAATCCATTGTAACTTGCTGTAACCACTGTAATCACCAAGAGAATAATCAATAAAGATAGAAAACTTCAAAGCGGACGTAGGCAAGATCGCCGAACCACTATAAATCCTGAGTCATTTACTTGTTTTCTGATGTTTCTGTTGAATGTTCATCATTTTTGTTATCTACAAATTTGTTATTTGTGACTGCGAATGGGTGCTTTCACGACTATTGGGTGTTTGTGGTCAATTTTGACGCAAACAAAAATAGTATTCAAATCTTTCTCGATCGCTAAGAAATATCTAAGACAATACCACTTCTTCAGATAAAAATTATATATTTATCACCAAAATTTACGAAACCAAGAGTAAAATAATAAAGTAAGATATTTGTTACAAACTTTATTTCCTACACACCTAACCTCGACTAAAGAAAATATAATTAACTTATCTCCAAAATCTCATGGAAACAAGCAAAATATTACCATCATGCTTTGATTTTCGAAAATCTACTAGACAAAACAATTATATCTTCTATCCAAAATAAGAAACTATACGCGAATTAAATAAATAATAATGACTCTTAACATTACAAGTGCAATTCTACATCTCTTTATCAAATTTTTGTACGTTGTGTATAAAATTTCATACATATTTATTACAAGTAAATAGCATAAGACATAAGATTACACATTTATTGTGCAAATTATAGTCCCTTGATTAATAAGCTCATCAATTTGTAGGCAATTGCTCAAACATGACATTGTGTACTGAATGAAAACAATAAAACGAGATATTTCAGATAAGTTTGAAATCTCGTATCTTTGCTTATCAAAGAAATATTTTTAGAATATTTACTAATATCCAAACACTATATGGTAATGCTTTTTTAGGTAAGGACGCTTGAGCTGATAGATTTAATTAAAAAGTTTACGGATATATAAAAAATAATACATACTTAAAACCATTTCTATCTACAGGTTTGACAGCCTTAGCTTCATGCCAAACATTCTCTTCTCTCTGGTTTCGACAATCTCAACTTTAAATTCGACATGCTTAAAATTACAGGACCGACATGATTTAGCAATAGGCTCAGTATGCCTAAACTACAGACCCAACATGCTCCATATCTACTAATTTGACATGTCATAATTTATAGGCTTGGCCTGCTTTATCTTATATGCTAAGCATGCTTCAATTTACGGGTTTCATTAATTATGTTCAACTGTGCTTATTTAAACTGATAATGAGGAGCATGCGACTATGAACTATAAGGTAAAGTTGGCGTGTACTTAAAAGCAAGGAGCTTTTATACATGACTTATCAGTGTGCTCAAAAACCAAGTGTTGTATCTATGCTTATAACTATTTTCAGAAGCAACAATCGATATAAGAACATGAAAAAAAGTTTATCAGTTAATCTACCAATGAATTTACAGAACAAAAATCATTGCATAAACTCGTTCAAATTATATTGTGGATGAAGTAATAAAACTTGTCGATTATAACAAGCATAAGCCATTTCTCTTAATCGATCTTTCCAATATAGCTAAAATTAAATATGAATTATTATGGCAAACTCAAAATTTAAATCATCATCAACATAACAAATGCAAATTTTATCAATAGACAACAACTGATAATCAATAAAAATGTTCAGCACTTACATTCAAATCAAAATAACCAGTGCAATACAATTGGAAGAACAAATTATACATCATAATTCTTATAGATTTATGATTAGATTGGAAAAAATTAACCTTTTTTTCCGAATATATCTTCCTCTTGTATATCTCGGAGGCTTAAATTTTTTATTTTTTTCACTTATTTCTGTTTGGCAACAAGAGGATCGGCTAGGGTTTCAATTAATTGTGGAGGAATACTGCATTGTGGATAAATACAACGACTCATAGATTCATAGATTATGGTGCAGAAAATAAAACCCCTTAGCCAAATTAGGGTTTTGTGTTACCTCGATTCATAGATTCAAGCTCATGGAAGCAAATGGCAACAAATCGAAGGAATATTTGATAGACGAAGTGGAGGGGAGAAAATCTATGAAGTGGCGTGATGGAATTAGAAGTGAGAGGATGGTTGAAATGTAACGGCGGAGGAAATTATGCTGAAATATAGAGAAACGTAATTATGGAGGGAAAGGGATGGAACATGACGACCTTTTACCAATGGGCAGGGAAGGCAGCAAAATTTGGAAGCCTTAACATAAAAAATGTGATATCCCGGAATTTTGGGCAATATAAATTCAATAATCTATGTTAAAAATTAAATTGACTTAATAATTTTTGTTTATAAAATTTGAATTGATTTATTAATCTTCTTTTAATAAATATTTAAATTGGTAAATTATATCTTTTTAAAGCTAATAAATTGTTTTCTATTTATAATATATATAATTGTATATATTGTAAATAAAAAAGCTTTGGTTTGGGATTTAGTAAATAAAGTAATTGTCTAATTCTAATTTATTTTTGGTAAACTGGAAATTTTGATTTAAATTTAACATTTAGCTTTTTAAAGTAATTCAATAAATAACTATATGGTTTATACTTAAGGTAAATCTTAATTGTTTAAAATTATATTTAATTAGCTTAAATATGAATTTAAATTAGATTAACATAAAAGCTTTTTTTAATTTTCTTTTAAAAATATTGCTTGAAATTATATATGTAAGAGTTTAAAATACAATTTACATATGATCTTAATTTTCTGAGTAATGGAAGTAATTTGTAATTTCTTTTATAAATTATTTAAAATTGTTAAATATATTATTTTCAAATAATAATTATAATACTTAGTTCTTAAAAACATAAATAGATTTTATAGAAATAGGATTTGTTATTTTTTAAATTTAATAAGAGTTATATATGCATAAATATATATATATAACTTGGTTTTTAAAATTAGATTTTATAATTTAATTTGAATTTGCATTTAATGTTTTGAAATTAAAAAGAATAGATACTTAAAAATATTTGAATAAGCTTTTATTTATAATTTGTTTTGTTTTTTTTCTATAAAAGAAAAAAAGGGAGAAATTTATTTATATATACATAAAAAGTAATAAATTAAGATTTAAAGCTTTTATAAACAATTTTAAATTAAAATAAAATATTTAAGAGACATGTGTAAATTCCTTAAGACATCTAATGGCATGTGTTAAGTCATAAATTAAACAATGTGACAAATGTTAAAATTAAGAACAAGTGTCCTATTAAATTTTCGTTTTTCTTTTATTTTAATTAAATCATTTTATGCTTATATAAACATTGCCTCTCAATCTCATTTTCTTTTTCTATTCTTTTTCATAACTTAAGAAATCTTCAGCTGAAAGATCTGTAATCAAAATTCAAACCAAGATCTAAAATTTGTGATCAATCTTTTTCAAAATAGAAAATTTTATTCAAAACAAAATCCTGTAAATCCCCCTCGAAAATAAATCTAAAATCAGTAATAAAATCCCTCCACATACGAGAAATCAATCACCTGTAGCCACTTCAAATCATTAACCTGATCATCAATTTGCAACTCAAAGGCCTGCAGTTCCTTCACTTCTGTTTTAAAACAACAAACAGGCCTACAATTCATCTTCAACTTGAAGTTTTTAAGAAGTAAACTAAAGTTTTAAGATCATAAGAACTACAGCAACTCAAAGTTTTGAAATCAAAGCACATTCCAGCTTCAAGCTTTTCAAAAACAAGGTTGCTCTGTTCATCATGATTGCTAAGTGAGTAACATTTTTTTAAATAATTTAAGTAAATATGGTTGCCTAATTTATTCCTGTGATAATCATGATTTGCGTGGATGAATATAATGGAATTTTCTGTATATATGTATGGGTTTCTGAATGCATGCTGTTGTTATAAATTTGTTCTTGCCTGTTCTAGATTCCAGGCTTAAGTTCTGTTCAAAAAAAATTCATGATCTCATAATCTAATCCATGTTAAGGTTCAAATTACAAACAAAACATGTTAGTTGTATCATAGATTAAAGTCTTAAGTTTTATTTAGGTCAAATAATTGGTTATTGTCACTGGAAATTCAAAAATAACCGAACAAACTGTATGTAAGTAAAAAAATTAATCATCCAGATTCATTGATCCAAGATTATAAAACGATTACTTAAACTAAAACTTGAATTTTAAAACTAAAATCAGAATTTTTAGTTTGAAAATGATTGAGCATTTATGGTTTGACTAGAAATGATGTTTTGGTATGGAATTGTTGATCTAGATGATCGGGGTGGCCAGCGGCTTCTTTGGTGATGAAGTGGTGATAGGAGAATCAGGGAAAAATATTGGAAAGTGGATCGATGCACTGTGGCGATGGTGGTTAATCATTGAAATTTTTAACCCTGGTTTTCCTGTTGATTAGAAATTTGATCGATGCGACTTCTAGAGGTGGCCGAGCTTTCTCGGATTCAGGGGGATAATAGATGGAGTGTGGTTGAAGTCATGGCAGGAGGTGAAGGCACTCTGGTGGTCGGAGTCTTGAGTTTGAGGCGATTTCCAGGTTTCGACATTGGTTCCAGTTTTGAGCTCATATGCTCGATTTTGATTTTGTGCTTCTGCTATTGTTTTGAGGGTCGGAATTGAGTTGGGGATGACCGTCGACTTGCGTAAGTTGTCGCGAGAGGTCGGAGTTGGCGGCGGTGTTGGTGCAGGTGCACTGAGGACTTGGTGTATCAGTTGTTGATTGGGGAAGATGGATACTGGAGAGTTATTCAAGCAGATACGTGTTTTGCTCGAAGCATTGGGGTGTTAGTCTCGAAGAATTTATCGTATGGGCTCGGGTGTGTTGTTGTTACAGGTTTGTGTAAAACCTGTCAGTACTTAAGTTTTAATGAATTCAAAATGGAAATGTTACTCGAGTTTTACTCGGGTTATTTAGTGTTTTGCTCGGGCTAGGTTAGGTTAAGCTCGAGTGATTTATGTGTAGCTCGGGTTAGTTTTGGTACAGGTTAGAAACCCTGTTCTGTTTTCAAAATTTAAACTGAAAATTTAAAGTATTAAGCAAGGATTTAAATAAGTTTTAAATCTATTTAAATAATGGATTCAAGTTTAATTTGAATCTTAGCTGGAAATGAATAAAGTTTTTAAATTCAAATTTGTTTAAATAACCTTAAAGGGGTTAAGTGTTTAAAAGTGTTTTTAAAGGAATTTGAATTTAAATTGGAGTATGAAATGTAAAGGAATGTTTTAAACAAAGTTTAAATCTGATTCAAATCTAAATTTGAATCTTTATTTTAAAATAAATTTAAGATTTATAAATTTAAGTGTTTTAACAATTTTGAATGATAAATAAAAATTTAAATGTTTTGAATTTAAAAAGGGATTTGGTTTAAACTTTTGTAAAATTCCTTTTATAAGAGAAAGTATTCTTTATCATGTAAAGTTAAAGGGTTTTTAAATTGATGTTAAATTTTGTTGAAGATAAATTGGTTTTCATTTTAAAACTTGAATTTAAAATGAAATTTGGAAATGAATGTTTTCAAAATATATTCGTGAATGATAATTTAACCATAGATAAGAAAAAAGTTTTATCTTAAAGTTAAATTAGAATTTAATGATTTGTTATTCATTTAATTATTAGGGTAATTAAATGGATAATTAATTTATTTAATAAATTAATGAAATGGATAATTACTTAAAGTAATTAAGGGTTTTAAACTTAAAGTTTAAGATTAATTATTCTTAAAATAATTAACTTGTAATTTAAGAATCATTTATTAAATAAGATTAGATTTTAATTAATGATTAGTAATTAATCAAGTAACAAAGGATTAGTTAAGTTACAGTTAACACTTAATTAATTAAATAATTAGGGTTAATTAATGGGCTATCAATGGTTAATTAATTTGTAATCAATAATGATTATAGGTCAATTACTTTAGAAAAATAATTGATGAATTGTTATTAACTAAGGATTATTTAATAATTAATCAATGTGATTAATTTTTAATAATTAATTAGATTAATTAATTTAAAGATAATTTTGTGTAAATTGTTAAGTATAATTACTTATGGAAGTAATTAAGGAATTAATTACTCATTGTAATTAATTGAGTTTAATTTGATTAGATTAAGTTAATTAATTCAGTTTAATTAATTTAGAATAATCACTTGATGATTTGTAAAGTATAATTACTTAATGTAATTTAATGAAGAGAAATTACTTAGGAAAGTAATTAATGGGTAATTACTGGATGTAATTAATTGAAGGTGGTTTGATGATGAAAGTAATTTGAGTATAATTACTTTGTAAAATTAATCAAGGGATTAATTAGAGATAATTAATTAATGAGTAATTTATTTATTTGGTGAAGTAATTAAGGGTAGTTAATTACTGAACGGGGTTAATCAAGGGTGATTAACAATTATGGTTTAATTGAAAATTAATTGCTTAATGTAATTAATTTAAAATAGAAAATGTAATTAGAGTCATTAATTATTATAATTAATGATGTAATTTAGAATGGATTAATTTGGAAATAACTAATAAATAGAGGGATTTATTAATGTAATCAATTAAGAAGTAATGTAATTAATTTTAGTTAATTAATAAATAAAGTAATTTAAAGGTTAATTACTGTATTTGGTTAAGTATAATTAATTTGTAAAATTAATTAAAGGATAATTACTTGAATGTAATTAAGGAATAATTAATCAAGGGTGATTAATTAAGGTAATTATTTAGAGAACAATTAATTAATTAATTGGTAATTAACTAATGGTTATGTAAGTAAGATTTATATTGATGAAGTAATTAATTTAATTCACTTTAAATTAACTAGAAATGATGTAATTAATTTAATTCATTTTAAATTAATTATATTTGGTGTGATTATTAATCATTGCTTATATATGAATGGATGATATTGGTTGCCTTGAATGGTTTAAGATCTCAGTTATGAGATAAATAATGTTATGTGATATGGATGCTTTGGTTCCATTGGGATGATAATATGAATTATCTATTGTGATGATATTATGGATTATCTGTTGAGATGATAATAATGATTATCTATCTGTGTGTATATAGATAATTGAATTGAATTGTTTTAAAACTTTAAAACAACTTGGCCTTAAAAGATACGCTTTGGATTTCTGTGAGACCGGGATCGGATTTCCATATTTGGATATCCAAAAACCACATCGATCCAAATTTACGATAGGTCGTGAATCTCAAGTGAAGAGTGAAGACTCGAGGTGTAAGGACTATTTGTCGTTAAAACTCTGAGGGTGATTCCAATACGAGTTTAACGGGGTAGTACTTTCAGATTCGAGATGAAGATTCAGAGTGCAAGGGTTATCGTCGTTAACTCTGAGGGTGATTCCAAAATGAGTGTAATGAGATAATGCCATCGGTTTCGTTCGAACCCGAAACGAACTTGTATGGATTGAAAGCTTTCATAACATCGTCAGGTGGACGATGAGCATTCTAAGAGAGGCGTTCTCTAAAGGTAATCGTAGCCTCAAGCCTCGTCAACCGGGAATGGCTAAAACAGCGGAGGTGCAGCAAGGCTAAGTGGGTCATACCCAAGTAGGACGAGATTTTCCCTGTCTAGAAGTCCCTTTTTATTTCGGTTGTGTTGGCGGTTCGAACGTACGCCAACTGTGGGGTTGTCTTGTTCGAGACTATTTAGTGAGGAATGGTTCCGGCCTTGTGTTGCAGGGGATTGGGAGTGATCCTCGGTACAGTGATCTAGGCCACGTACTGTGACGGGAGGTGCCCCAGTAGCCTTGCCATTGTATGGAATCCAAAATCCAATAAGTGCCAACGGTTTTGATTGTATTACCCAGTTTTATAGCTAGTAGTTGGAATTTAATAATGTAACAATTTCGGCTATTTCATATTTACTTGAAAACCCTGGACCTATTATGATATCACTGGATTTCCTATCAAATGTTTTGGTTAGCGTAAGGTAAAAACTTTCCCATGTTTATGAGTGGGAAGTTTTACGTGATACCTTTCTTTTCAAAGGTTTTTCAAAGTTAAGCAACCTTAACATGTTACTCACACCAGACCCATGTCTGACCCGGAGTTTATCTTCTATTTTCTTAAACTCTTGGGTACTCAAATTTTTACGAGTAGCCAAGGTATTCGGGTTAGCTTTGACGAATTGTGGATGAGCAATGGAGCAGGAGGCTTCTGTGTGTAGATATATAGTGTTCCGCTGTGTTGGTTTCTCTGAGTAGTTTCCTTGTATTGTACTGAGTTGTATAACTAGACAGGTGTTTATAACTGTCTAGTATGTGATGTATATGCTGCGTAACTCTGATTAGTGTTGTATACTATGTAATATTTATGTTATTAATATAATTTATTCGTTCCGCTGTTAAGATTCTGTGTTGTTTCTTCTTTCTCTTCTTTCTTTTCTCTTTTCTATCCCTTTCTTTCTTCAAGATGATACGATTTTCTGTAGTGAGAAAGTCGGGTCGTCGCAAAAAAATAAGTAAAAATAATGGTAAAAATAATTTTGCTTGCGTTTGCACTACCAACGCTACCAATATGTGCATCTAAAGATTGTTTTCCTGTAGTGACTGTATTCAAGTGGCTTTCCATGTTTGAAGTAGTTTTGGCTAGGTGGAGATATTTTATGACATATTTGTCTCCAACTTTTGCTGACTATTTTTCAAATAAGTGGCCGAATCTAATTTGCTTCTTTCGTCTCTTTATCACTTTATTCATCCTTATATTTGCCTCTATTTCGATTGTTATCCATTGGTGCTCTTTGCTGGTTATCCTGTTATGCACTTTATTATTTCTTTTCTTCCATATATAGTATGTTAATGTTGCTATTAAAATGCTTGCATAGTTTCTCTCATTTGATTTTGGACCAAAATCGCTATCAACATATCTCGCTGCATCTTTTATAGCAATTATGTTGCTATGATGCAGACCCAACTTGCTCTTTGCTGCATTCCATGGAAAATAAGAGTACTCATATTCATAAGATAAGTGTTCTCTGGTTTCTGCCACTTTGTCACATAAAAGACACATTGTATTTTTTTGCTTTTTTCCACTTACTTATTCTATATCTGGTAGGTAACTTGTAGTTGATTGCAAAATAAGCACAGAAAGCCATTTTAGGATGGTTTGCCTTATCCATTTGCATTTGTACCATTCAACTGTCTGCTATTTATTTCTAATATACTCCTATGTTTTTCTGAATGGAAAATCTCTCATTTCTTCTAGTAACCCATTCCCAGTAATAAGAATCTCCACTATTGTCTATTGGTATTTTACTAATCTCCTATTTGTATGGAATAATAATTGGGTTTAGATGAGGTTGCCATTTTTCTTCTTTTATGATTACTGAAACTATAGCTTTAGTGCACTCTAAAATCAATAGATTATTCCACCCCAACTTGTTAATAAAAGATTCTTCTTTAAACCATGGATCAAACCATAGACTTGTTGATTACCATTCTTGAAGTGTCTTACCAAAAGTTGCTTTCCTTTCTCTCTGCAATTAAGAATTTGTTTCCGGGCATTTGATTGATTATTTTTTGATATAGTATTCTAAAAATTTCCCTTTTTAAGATATTTACACCTTATCCATTTTGCCCACATAGAGTCATTGTCCGAAAATCTCCAAAATAATTTAAATGACAAGTTTGATTGAATCTGCTATATTTCTTAATCCAATTCCTCCCTTCTTCTCTAGCCTACACAACTTTTCCCAATTGATTTTGTGATGCCCTCCTCTTCAAATAAAGTGTGAACATATCCTTTCAATTTTTTAACTAATGCTACAAAAATATGATAAGTTCAAAGCCAAGAAGGATAATTACATATTCTACTATTTCAAATATTTCCACTCTTCATGTAATGGGTAATAATTTGCTTAACCATATTTCCACATTTTTTCCTAAATTTTCTATAGAAGCACTACACAATCACTGTTTTTAATCCGATTCACTGACAATGGCATTCCAAAACCTATGCTCTGATACCAATTGAAAGGGAGTGCGGATTAAGGATCTTAAGGCAATTTAACACTAGAGGGGGTTGAATAATATTTAATGGATTCTAAGACTTATATGAAATAATTTAAAAATTATGATATAAAAAAATGCAGAACTTAAGTACAGAGCACTCTCAGAATCAAACACAAATGTAGAAAGTAAATAAAAAGCAGTAAAGGAAAAGAACATACCGGATTTTATACTGGTTCAGAATTACCCTACATCCAGTCCTGTACCAAGGCAAACCACCTCATACAGATTTTTATTATACCAATGTTGAGATCACAATATTCAATTTCTAAAGGCCTTGAGGTACCCTCCTGTCTCATGAGTCCGGGGCAAACTCACTTGACTTACGGGACTCGAGATCGCCCAATTGATTTACATGTACAACCACACATTAAAGAGAGAATCGATAGACTTTTGATTACAATTTGATCATATAACTCTAAATAGCACTTTGATCTTCGAGAGAGGGCATAAAATCAAACAAGAATGAGATTCTAACTTGATTCACTTGAGAATTCGGCAGAATTTCGGCACAATGTTAAAAATACTAAAATTTTAGAATATGGATTTGTGGAGAAGAAGAAGTGAAGAAAATAAGAAAACAGTTAGTTAAAAAATTCATTTGTGAAGGCTATTTATAAAGCACCAATGGTCATAACCAATCACGAAGAGATTTAAACGAATGACACTTCTTTTGAAAATTGAAACTTTTGGATTCAACGGCCACCATGTCGACATGGGGTATCCTATGATATCGACATACCTAGTTAAAAAACAATGTAAAATTTATTTTGAAAATGAAGTTTAAAACAAGAATTTATTTTAAAACAAAAACAAAAAATATTTTTAAGGATAAAACATCCTTTTGAAAATCATTTGAAAGATAATTTTAAGGCTAAAATATTTTGAAAAACAGTTTTGAAAACCATTTTGAAAAATCATTTTGAAGTAGTTTTGCATGCTTCTTCCTGTAGAATATCTCATCACATCGGGACTCGAGAACTTGTACAAAACCAGGATGTTCGTGGGTTTGTAAGCCACTTGTTGTAGGTTTGTAAGCTACTTGTCGTGGGTTTGTAAGCCACTAAGAAGGTAGAAATGAGTTCCATCCCAAATTAAATTCGGAATGAAGATTTCCGTGCTATTATGAAGTTTTAACAAAAACTAGACACTAATCTTGAAATCTTGATCTCGATACTCATGAACCTTCAAACTTGATTTCTTCATTCTTGAACTTTATACTGTACAGTCTTTAATAATCAGTACCTGCCTTATATATATCCTACATAATAACATTCATATATATCTAGACAATAGTGTTAGTATATAAGTTATAATAAAATAGGTTACAAAGGTTGTTTTCATCAAAACCACTATCTCCAGTTCCTAACAATCTCCCCCATTTTGATGATGAAAACCTTATAAAATATACTTACCACTTCAATCATACCATAACTCCCCCTTACACCAACAACTCCACCTTACTCCAAGCTTATTATTTTATATAACTTCTCCCCCTTTGTCATCAATAAAAATAACCTATAAATCTTGAACTTAATAGAAAACTAGATAAACAAACATATGATATAAGAATAGTAACATATGAACTATAGCATCCTAACTGGAATTCATGTTTCTATTCACCAAAGATTGTTTTTAGAAGAACATCAATTAAGATAACACTTATATATAAATTAACAAACCAATATATAATCAAGAAAGGGAAAAACGAAAAATGCTTTAACGAGGACCCTTAACTATTGGTGATTTATAGACTGAACAATTTGGACAGTGGAGATAAAAGTTTCCACATTGTTTGACCAAGTTCCCATCAACGTCAAAAAGGATCTCTCCAACGCAAATAACGCCATCGTCTTCGTCCATATGAACATCTGGATTCGGCAAAGGATGTTCTTCTTCTTGATCTTCTTGAGGTTCTTCTAGAGGCTCTTCTTCTTCAAAATCCATGGCTTGTGATGAGTCTTCGATGACAATGGGATTGGCATGGTTATCCATAAGGTAGTTTTGTAAATTCCTAAGGATTATGCCTTGCCTATCTTGTTCTCTTGCCAATCGCAATTGACCCACTTGAATCTCCATCATTATTAGAAGCAAATCTTTCATCTTCTTTTGCAATTTGATGACTTGTACGTGTGTGGGACGTTGAAAAGGACCAGAATGAGGAGAAGTGGGTGAAGAAGGTTCGTTATTAGAAGAGGAAGCCATTAATTTACTATTTTAGAAGTTTATTGCAGAGAATAGAGCAGAGAAAAGGAGTAAAAGTTGAAATATATAAACATATAACTTAATAACTAATTTTTAGAGGGAAATTTAAATTTGAAATTTTTGGCCTGTATGTCGGCATAGGGGGACGGGTCATGTTGACATGCCCAGTTCAATTTTTGAGAAATTTTTAATTATATTAATTATTAACTATACTTGTATTATTTATAGTTTATATTTCAGTTAATGAACGTATACTTAGTTCTCTTCTAAATTTAGTAAAGTTTTGTTCATTTAATGGTTTGGTTAATATATCAGCAATTTGTTTTTCAGAATTAATATATTCAAGAGTTATGACTTCTTTACTTATATTATCTTTAAGAAAATGATGTCTAATATCAATATGTTTTGTTCTAGCATGATGAGTTGGATTCTTAGATAGATTTATTGCACTAGTATTATCACAATAAATTGATGATTTAGTTACGGTTAATGCAAAAAAATTAAAGTTTGTTGCATACATATAACTTGAGAACAAACAAAAGCAGCATATATATTCTGCTTCACTGTTGACAAGGATACTATGTTTTTGCTTCTTACTAAACCAGGAAACCAGAGAATGTCCTAGGAAGTGACAAGTTCCACTTATACCTTTTGGTCTGATTTACAACCAGCATAATCAGCATCACAATATGAAATTAAATCAAATACATCGTTATTAGGGTAAAATAAACCATAATCTAAAGTATGTTTTATATACCTTAAAATTCTTTTAACAGATTTTAAGTGAGTTTCTTTAGTTTGAGATTGGTATCTTGCACAGAGTCAAACACTATGCATGATGAGACGACTTGCTGTTATAAAAAGCAGCGAACCAATCATTCCCCTATATAATTTTTGATCAACATCTTTTGACTTATCTTCTTTACTTAAAAAGCTACATTAGTTGTCATTGGAGTTGGTTTTCCACCAGAAGTGGTCAATCCAAATATATTAATTAAATCCTTAGCATATTTTTCTTGACTAATAAAAATTCCTTTATCTAATTGTTTGATTTGAAGTCCTAAGAAGAAACTTAGTTCTCCCATATAACTCATTTCAAATTCTTTAGTCATTATATCTGAAAATTCTTTGTTCATTATGTTATTAGTTGACCCAAATATTATATCATCTACATATATTTGTACTAATTGAATATCATTTTTGTTTCTTTTAATAAAAAGAGTTGTATCTACTTTACCAATTTCAAAACCAGATTGTAGTAAATAAGATCTTAGTCTTTCATATCAGGCTCTAGGAGCTTATTTCAGACCAAACAAAGCTTTCCTAATTTATATACATGATTTGGAAATTTATTATCTTCAAAAAGTGGAGGTTGTTCAACATAAACATCTTCTTTTACAAAACCATTTAGAAAAGAACTTTTAACATCCATTTGATATAATTTGAAATTATTGTAGTCTGCAAAAGCAAGTAGAATTCTTATAGCTTCTAGTCGTGCTACGGTTGCAAAGGTTTCGTCATAATCAATCCATTCTTCTTGACAATAACCTTGCACAACTAAACGAGCTTTATTTCTCACGACCTCACCAAGTTCATTCATTTTATTTTTATAAACCCATTTTGTTCAAATTATACTTTTATTCTTAGGTCTAGGAACAAGTTCCCAAATATCATTTCTGATGAACTGATTCAATTCTTCTTGCATAGCAAGAATCCGTGAATCATTAGATGATGCTTCGTTTTGGATTTTTAGGTTCAATAGTTGATATAAAAGCTACATTACTCATACTATTTAGTTGATTTCTTGTTTTAACTACAGGTTCAATATTTCCTAATATATTTTCTATAGGATGATCTTTTAATAGCCTAATTCTTTTATTAGGTTGAATAACTTCACAATTACTTTCATTAGGTTCATTATTTAATGTTACAAAATCTTCTTCATCTTCTATTTGTACAGTCTTTCATCAAAAGATACATGCATTGTTTCTTCAATAGTGTTAGTTCTTAAATTATAAACTCTAAATGCTTTATTTCTGTTAGAATATCCGATGAAGATTTGTCGGATTTAGGTTCAAATTTATCTAAATTATCTTTTGTATTAAAACACTTAATACCAAAAAAATTAAAATAAGCTACTATGGGTTTCTTATTGTAAAGTAATTCATATGGTGTTTTATTAGGGAATGGTGTAACTATATCTTATTTAATATATAACAAGTTGTAGGGACTGCTTCATCCCAAAAGTTTTTAGGTAAGTTACTATCAGAAAGCATTGTCCCGACACACTCTTGAATCGTTCTATTCTTATGTTCTACCACTCCGTTTTGTTGTGGAGTTCTTGGAAAAGAGAAATTATGAGTAATTCCTTTTTGATTATAGAAATTCTAAGAATTTTCATTTTTAAATTCTCCACCGTAATCACTATGAATATTTTTTATTTTTAAAGAAAGTTGATTTTGAATTCATTTAGCGAAATTCTTAAATAATTCAAAAGCATCACTTTTAAGTTTAAGAAAAATTGTCGAAGTATGTCTAGAATAATCATCTACAATTACAAAAACATATTTATTGTGATTAATTAATTGAACTTGAGATGGACCAAATAAATCTAAACGAAGTAATTCTGGAGGTTTAGAAGTATAAATCATATCTTTTAATTTAAATGAACTTTTCTTAAGTTTTCTTAATTGGTAAGCATGACATATACTATCTACTTTAAAGTTTAACTTGGGAAGACCTCTAACTAAGTCAAGTTTTGATAACCTAGATAACAGTTTGAAATTTAGATGACCAAATCTTTTATGCCAAATCCAATGGTCAATTTTATTAGCCAAAAGACATAAGTTATCATTTGAAACTTTCATACTAAGGATGTAAATGTTTTTCTTCCTAATTCCTTCAAAGATAATATTTGACTTGTTATCTTCGATGTGACACTTATCTTTTTCAAAATTAATTTTAAATCCTTTATCACATAGTTTGACTTATACTAAGCAGATTATGTCTTAAATTCCTAACTAGCAAAATATCAAAAGTAAGAGGAGTTTTAGAACTACCGACATTGCCGATGCCAATCACATATCCTTTTGAGTTATCTACAAAGTTGACCAATCCACATCTTGATATATAATGTCACTGAGTATCACAGGATTTCCAGTCATATGCCTTGAACGGCCACTATCAAGTATCCATTTATCTTTCTCAATTTGCACACCATTGGTTGTTGATTCTTCAAAAGCCAAGTAACATGTCTGTTCCTGCACAACAAACCAATTCGGTAGATAACTTGATTTTCATAAAAACTATATGCAGACTTACGATACTTTGATGAAATGCACAAATTCAAACTAGTATTAACAAAATTTCCTAAAATGCCATTTTTAACTTTCCAAGTTTTAGATTATGAAAACTATGAAAACCTATGCTCTGATACCAATTGAAAGGGAGTGCGGATTAAGGATCTTAAGGCTAATTTAACACTAGAGAGAGGGGGAGATGAATATTGTTTAATGAATTCTAAGACTAATATAAACTAATTTAAAAATTATGAAATAAACAAATGCAGAACTTAATTACAGAACAGTCACAGAATCAAATATGGATGCAGAAATCAAATGAAAAGCAGTAAAGGAAAGAACACATGGGATTTTATACTGGTTCGGAGTTACCCTAGATCCAGTCTTGTACCAAGGCAAATCACCTCATACAGATTTTTATTATACCAATGTTGAGATTACAATCCTCAATTTCTAATGGCCTTGAGGTACCCTCCTGTCTCACGAGTCCGGGGGAAACTCTCTTGATTTACGGGACTCAAGATCACCCAATCGATTTCCAGGCACAACCACACCTTATAGAGTGACTCGATAAACTTTTGATTACAAATTGATCTTATAACCCTGAATAGCACTTTGATCTTCGAGAGAGGGCAGAGAATCAAACAAGAATGAGATTCTAATTTGATTCACTTGAGAATTCGACAGAATTTCGACGCGAACTTAAAAATATGAAAATTTTAGAATATGGATTTGTGGAGAAGAAGTGAAGAAAATAGCTAGTTAAAAAATTCGTTTGTGAAGGCTATTTATAAAGCACCAACGGTCATAACCATTAGTGATGAGTTTTAAACGAATAGACACTTCTTTTGAAAATTAAAACTTTTGAATTCAATAGTCTCCATGTTGACATAGGGTATCCCATGAAGTCGACATCCCTAGTTAAAAAACAATGTAAAATTTGTTTTCAAAATGAAGTTTAAAACAAGAGTTTATTTTAAAACAAAAACAAATAATATTTTTAAAGCTAAAACATCTTTTTGAAAATCATTTAAAAAGATAATTTTAAGGCTAAAATATTTTGAAAAATAGTTTTGAAAATCATTTTGAAAAATAATTTTGAAGTAGTTTTGCAACCTTCTTCCTGCAAAATATCTCATCACATCAGGACTTGAGAACGTGTACAAAAGCAGGATGTTTGTGGATTTGTAAGCCACTTGTCGTAGGTTTGTAGGCTACCTGTCGTGGGTTTGTAAGCCACTAAGAAGGTAGAAATGGTTCCACCCCAAATGAAATTCGGTATGAAGATTTCTGTGCTATTATGAAGTTTTAACAAAAACTAGACACTAACCTTGAAATCTTGATCTTGATACTCATGAGTCTTCAAACTTGATTTCTTCATTCTTGATCTTTATACTGTACAGTCTTCAATAATCAGTACCTGCCTTATATATAACCTGCATGATAACATTCATATATATATATATATATGTAGACAATAGTGTTAGTATATAAGTTGTAATAAAATAAGTTACAAAGGTTGTTGTCATCAAAACCACTATCTCTGGTTTCTAACAAAATGTTCGTTAAGCTGTAAACTTAGATAATGGTGATTGAATTTTATAAATTTGAAAACCTAGGAGATTATGGATTGTTTAATTGAGGATCAGTTGTTAGTACCAGTTTTAGTTGTCGGTAGCAGTTTTTAGGTATAAGTTTTTAGATAGTAGTTTTTAGGCATTAGTTTTTAGTTACGGTAGAAGTTTTTAGGTATCAGTTTTTTAAGTTAAGAGTTATTAGTAGCATGTGATGACAGCGGGTGGTGTTGGGTGCAGCGGCGAGGCTGGTGGTGGTAGTCGGTAGTGGTGCCATGGGCGGTGGCTGATAATTTTAATGGTTTATCCTTATGGCTAATTTTGAAAGAATATTTGTCCTTAGCACTAATTTCGGGAGAATTTTTGTCTCTGTGGCTAAAATATTGAGATTGTGTCCTTGAGGCTAAAAAAGTACAAATTTTTGTCCTTTATACTAAAAACCCCAATATTTTATTGGTATTGTGTCTTCAACAATTAATTTTTCCAAAACCTCTTTCTTGAAACTACTTTGTTTGCTGAAATATGCCTTGTTTTATATTCATTGATCTTTAAATCTGATGCTTACTCAAACGTTCAAAAATACCTTTAGTAGCAAGAGCGTTAGATAAAATTTCTTTGAAAAATAATGTTAAATCATCTACATATATTAAAGGAGATTTTTCACTCGAAAGACTTCTTTGTGCAGGGTAATAATTTTTAAGGACGACAATTCTGAAAAATTAGTTTTAATGACAAATTATAGGAAAAAGATAAATGAAGTCATCATTTTCAGTTGGACAAAAGAATGATAAAAGAATTTATTTTTTTCTGTATAATTTAATAAGATAAATGAATTTATTATTTTCCTTTATATTGTCCTTAAAACTATTACCCTACAGTAAGAAGCTCTTCAACCTAATTTCCACTATATTAATTGTGTTATGCATGGTTGTACCTTATTTATAGGGTTAATACTATTTTTCAACACTTGTATTTCCATTAGAATTGAAAAGTTCTCCATTACCAATGTAAATAAATAAGGTGATAAAGGATCCTTCTGCCTAATTCCGCTATTAGTTTTGAAGAAACCTACGGGTTTTCCTTGAATTAGTATTGAAAAGGAAGGTGTATTGATACTCTCAAATATTAGCTCACAAAACTTTTAAACAAAACCCATACTTTGCATCATATGTATTATAAATTTTATATTAACCCTGTCATATGCTTTCTATAAATCTATCTTTGAGCACATGTTATCTCCTAACTTACTGTTAAAATTCCTAACCCCTCACCATGTAATGTGATAGTAATGAATTTTCGTATGTAAGTCTTCCTAGAATAAAAGCACTTTGGTTTTCAGAAATTAAAAATGATAGGAAATCTTTCACTCTATTACTTAATGCTACTGCTATAATTTTATAGATGAAGTTGCTGTAGGATGTTGGCCTGTAGTCTCCTTACCTAGATGAATTTTTATTCTTTGGACTTAAAGTGGTAAAAGTATGATTCAAGCTTTAAGCGTTTTCCTTCATTGAAAAATTCATATACTACTATCATCACTTTGTCTTTTAATTTTTCCTAATGAGCTTTATAAAATTTTTGCATTAAAACCATCTGGTCTTGGACTTTTATTATCCCAGCATTAAACATAATATATTTAACTTCATTTTCTTTTATAGGAGCTAAACATTTCCTCAACATTACTGCTTAATTTTGTTTTACAAATTATTCTAGGAATTTCAACTTCATTTCCCTCTGAATTATGTAACTCAGCAAAATATCTTGTAGCCTCTTTAGCGATTTCATTACAGTTATTTGTAGAATTGCCTTCGTTATCAAAAATATTTCCTATACTATTAATATATTTTCTACACTTCAGCTTAGCATAAAAAACTTAGTACACTCATCCCTTTAAGTTAACTAATCTACCTTGGCTTGCTATTTAACATTTGTAGTCTTTATATATAATTTTTTGGATAAATTATTTTTGGTTATTTATAAATTTCCGTATATTATCTAAATCATTAGGATTTGTGTTAATTAAATCCTATAATTTTTCCCCCATTTTCTAAGCGCTTCAATATGCTCTCTTGCTACATTCCCTCCCTTATCCCAATTTTTCAAATTCATTATAGTATTCTTCAAAAATTTATTAAATTTAAACTGCTCTGTACCTTGACAAACAAATTCAAAACATTTTTGTAAAAGATTATTATATTCCTTACTCAAAACCCACCCATTTTTATGTTCTTGCTATCATTTCATTCATTATGGAAAAGATTAGTTAAGATGGGTGTAAAGTCACTTGTATTTTGTTCTAAAGTACAATACATAAATTTAGGGAACCCTGAGATGAACTTTTAATTTATTAATATTCTATCAAGTTTACAGTGGGAATTTTTACCTAAACCTGACCACCATGTATACTTATTTCCATTGATTTTTGGTTCAAAAAGACCAATTTCAATTAAGAATTTATTTACTTTATCTAATTTATTTTGTGGTATTTTATTGCCTCCAATTTTCTCATATGTACGCACAATAGTATTAAAGAAACTCATAATTAACCATGGAATTTTAACATTTTTGCTTTTATTTTTGAGTTGATTCCAGAGATTATTCCTTTCAGTTTCAAAGTTACTATGATATATGCTAGTTATTTGTATAGATAACCCCCCAACGTTTTTAAAAATACTATCTATAAATTGTAAATTCATTTCTATATAATTATTTATTCAAATATAAGAGTCCTATAGTAATAAAATTCTACCTTTACTGCCATATTCATTATTATGTATAAATTTCCAATATTTAGGTTGGTTTAGACAAAATTTCTCTATATTATTATCATTTATTTTATTTTCAAATAATGTCATAATATCATGTTTATAACCTCTTAACATGTCTAAAATATCAGTTTATCTTGAGGGGAAATTCATTCCCTAACATCCCATGCAATGATTAACATTTAATATATAATATAATATCAAAATGTATTTCTATTTTTCATACCTGGCCTTAAAGCACTTCTGCCCTTTTCTTACATGGTGTTCCCTTAGTTTTTAGCTTTTCTGCCGGTTTATCCCATTCTGGATTTGCTGCAACATTCTTTTGCTTAAAACTCACTTTCTATTTAGCAGACCTCTAACCCTTTTGCTTTTTGTACCATGCAACAACTTTTGCTCTTTCTAGTTTGAAGTGCGAGGCAAATTAGAGTTAATGACCAGTCTGTCCTTAGATTTTGTAGCTTTAACCCGAGGGATGACTTCTATTACATCTTCTATGTAATTACCACCAATTGTACAATCTTCAACTCCATTCATATCTATATTAACATAATCTGGAACTTGGGGGTCTCCAGATTTAAAGACTTGTATTATATTTTTTACCCTCTTTACTGTGCTATTTTCTTGATGGTTTTCTTCAACATTCTGTATTTCTTCTTCAACAATGACCCGAGAAGTCTTAGCGAGTTTCTACAGTTCAAAATTGCCTTGTTTACCTTTATTATTTGACTAATTATTTGAACTGTCATTAGTGATATCTTCTTGATTGCAGTGACAGTTGCTTTTCTCAACATTCTGATTATGGCGATTTTCTTGATTCGATTGAGACATGAATGGTTTCACTCTGCCTTTTTCTTGAGTTTTATTTACAGTTTCTTGACTTCTTTGGTTGCCATTCTTTGGTTCTAAGCCTTTTTCGTATTGCACCGCTCCTTTGTGTGTACAAAACACACAGATATTTCATTTAGAAGGGATCCATTCGTATTCCACTTTTTGAATAATGTTTTCTCAATTGTACAGTGTTATGTAAATCTCCTCAGATAGTTTCGACTTTGTAGTCACCTTTACAAGAATTTGAGCATAATTCAATCTCGTTTTCGATGCAATGGCTACATTCACTTTATGGATTTTTCAATGATGCTTTTCATTACACTAGAAACCTCACTGTCCCACGGTTTCAGATTCACAATGCTTAGTTTTATCCATATCGACATAATAGTTAACAAACCTCTATCAAGTTTCAAGCATGTAGATAACCTCCTCATAATGATGGGCCTGTCGTCGTAGAAATATGGTCCATTTTTTTATTATATTATCAACATCTTTGGGCTCTTTAAATTTGATAAGAAAGAATCCATTTTCTCTTGTATACATTTCAATTCACCGATTAAGATAAGTGTTACGTTTCAAAAAAAATAGAAGTTAACAGTAGAATACATCAAGAAAACTAATTAGTGTTCAGCTATGCCATCTTGATTACAGTCACGTGTCATTAGCCTAAGAGTTTTATGTAATGTGAAATTAGTTTTTAGCTATGCAGTACAATATATTTAATCTATTACTGATGCGTACACTCTAGTGCTTACCATTTCAAAATACTCGATTCCTGTGCCTCACCCCCATTTCTTTTAACTAACAAATAAAAAGTACCCGACGTCGCTTTAGCAGCTGCAAAACAAAACCTAATTCCCACTTCATTTGTATTCAACTGCGCAAAATAATGAAAAATTCACTTAAGTGAATTCCACCAGAGTACTTCTTGCAAAAATTTGAATAAAACTTTTCTAGCATCAAATGCATAGAAATTTAAGTATATATAAATTTGGAGTATACACAAAACTACAACATATACAACATTAAAAATTGCACCATAGAATGCATTGAGTTGGATAAAATGGTGGATATCGGATAAAATGCTTGATATCGGTGTGCGTATGTATATATGTATATACGTAACATTAGCTACAAGTTTGCTGGGTCTAATCACTACAAGGAGAAGGCTGCTTAGCGGCGGCATATAGCCGACTCTGGCCGATTCGAGCCGACGCTAAATAGATCGTTGCCACGTGAAATGGTAAGGGAATGAGGACGGGTTCGTCACATAGTTTAGACCGACACAAGTCGACTCCAGCCGTCGCTAATCTGGGTAAATTTTTCTGCATTTTCAGCAGCCATTTCTACCTTCCATCCACACAATCATATATATTCCTTAAATACAATTTACCAAACAGCAATATACATCACATACATGACTAACTAAGAACCACAAAACATCAATATACATCTCCTAACGTCC
This sequence comes from Allium cepa, assembly GCA_030765085.1. Lineage (NCBI taxonomy): Eukaryota > Viridiplantae > Streptophyta > Magnoliopsida > Asparagales > Amaryllidaceae > Allium > Allium cepa. The sequence goes on along the minus strand of CM060931.1, from coordinate 553,786,730 downwards.
ATCATCACAAACATCCATAATATTTACAAAATTCAACCAAAAATTAATTAAATATACAAGACATTCAAAGTTCATCAAAAAACATATTACCACTCGCCCTAATCATCAACAGCGCTAGATCTCTGTGATGGCGGCATATTTGTCCCGTGCTCTGCCAAGTAAGCAGCAATCACCTCGTCTAGTTGCTGCTTCAATCCAGTCTTACTCCAATCGTTCAACTCGGCGACTTGTGCTTGCAGGGCCGCTATTGTTTCTTCAGCCTGTTGTTTATTTTAAGCGGTTTGCGTCGCGGCATGTATATTAATAAATTCATAGTTATAGTTTATACGTAATATTCAATAAAATTTATAAACGGTTAATGAACTAATTAAATTCAATAAATATTACTGTTTGATTGTCATATCCATACTGTCTATTTCTGATCGGCGGGTTGTTAATACGAGCGAATATCATGTGCGGCTCCTCAACGGTCAACTGCTTCTTGCCAGACTCTGCAAGCACGCAAGCAATCTTCTGATCCCATCTCTCCTGTGTTTATAAATATAATTTTGAGAAGATGAATATTCAATTTATTGTATTGTTAAATAAGAGAAAAAATTTATAGTCTTTATACCCGGATATTCGCTGATTTGGCATCTGACCATTCATATGTTACCACGCCATCTTCATCTGTATGCTCGACGGCGTGTGTTCGGGTGAAGACGTCCAAATGATCATCTTGATCAGCATGATCATTAGTTAATATTAATTCATTATTTGGCTCAAGATCTGCTTGATAAGTTGTTTCGTCTGGAATATTATTTCCGTCAAGTGTAAATCTTGCCTTTGTTTTAAAAACAGCTGACCAGTCTGCTTTATCTCGTTTTAGTGATGGATATGGAGCAAAATAAACTTGTAATGCTTGTTTGGCTGACATGAAAGGATCGTACTTTGAGTAACGTGAGTTATGATTTATTTCAATAAGTTTATAGTCTTTGTGCACGTTGATACCAGCCCGGAATATTGCTAAACCAACTGCAACTGAATAAAAATACTTTTCCTGCAGATTGGACAGAATACGTCAATTCCAAAACTTGTGTTAACACGCTGTAAAAATCTTTTATATGTTAATCTGGATCATCAGTCCCTTTGAAAAATACACCGCTGTTATAAGTCATTTTTTCAGCACCGTATTTTTTGGTGTTGAATTTAAATTCATTCACGAAGAATATTGGATAAGTGGTGACATTACTTTTTGGTCCTATCGCAAGACGTTTCAATCCTTCATCACGGACACAATTTCTTTGATCATAAACGTATTTCGTAAACCAGTTAGCAAATTCTTTGCTGAGATCGCCAAGTGGATGTTCAGATTCGTAAATACTGCAAATATATGTATATGTATATTAAGTGAAAAATCAATTTAAATTGGTAGCTTATAAATAATGCAAATATGTACTATTATCGAGAATTATCATTCAATATTTACCTAATAAATGGTGCAATTTCAGCACAATTAAGAAGAATGTATGTGTATACTATATGATAATCTCTATCGTCTAACTGTATTTCCACACATTTTCTAGCAGCTCGGCCATTCTGTCTAAAAATAGCAGAACAATCTTGTTCAACGGCTTCATCATTACGCAAAACACTTGCAAATGATAAGTTCACATGGTCACTGAAATAGTGAGAGAAAAAGAATGATGTTTTTTCTTCGATATATGATTTGCAAATCGAACCTTCAATTCATGCTTTTTGTCTAACTTTTTTCTTGAGATGATTCAAGTTCCTATTACAAAATTTATTTGATTAAAATTTACTTACATCAAATTCAAATTTAAATTATTGTTTCAAATATTCAAAATTACCTCTTAAATGGATACATCCATCCATATTGCATAGAATCTCGAATAAGTGCTTTATATGGAAGATGAACAGGTAAATGGTCCATTACACTAAATAATCCCAGAGGAAATATTTTATAAGTTTGAGAGGAGTACAGGATGTCATTTTCAAGTTTTCCCGTTTGGCCGAAAGAAAACCCTTAGCAAATATATAATTACTCTCGTATAAATATAAAGTAAGACACCTACATTGGTAGTCAAATAATTTGCGCATAACTAATTATTCATGGTTATGAAATATGATTATGCATTTCTTTTGAAAATCAGCTTAGGCCTATGAATTGATGAGTCCGATTTAATTAGTTAGATGAAAAGTGTTACATTTCAAAAAAATAGAAGTTAACAGTAGAATACATTAAGAAAACTAATTAGTGTTCAGCCATGCCATCTTGATTACAGTCACGTGTCATTAGCCTAAGAGTTTTATATAATGTGAAATTAGTTTGTAGCTATGCAGTACAATATATTTAATCTATTGCTGATGCGTGCACTCTACTGCTTATCGTTTCAAAATACTTGACTCCTGTGCCTCACCCCCATTTCTTTTAACTTACAAATAAAAAGTACCCTACATCGCTTTAGCAGCTGCAAAACAAAACCTAATTCCCAGTTCATTTGTATTCCACCGTGCAAAACAATGAAAAATTCACTTTAGTGAATTCCACCGGAGTACTTCTTGCAAAATTTTGAATAAAACTTTTCTAGCATCAAATGCATAGAAATTAAAGTATATATAGAATTTGGTGTATACACAGAACTACAACATATACAACATTAAAATTTGCGCCATGGAATGCATTGAGTTGGATAAAATGGTGGATATCGGGTAAAATGCTTCATAATGGTGTGTGTATGCATGTACGTATGTATGTATATATGTAACATGGATAGCTACAAGTTTGCATGGATTCATGGGTCTGGGCTAATGGTCAGTTTAATTCGGTGCATGTTTTCCAAGCTGCAATGGTCACTTCATCCTAAATGGTATGTATCATGATGCCTCCATGTTCTGCAAATCCTATTTCAATACTTTAGCAAGTTCTAGTAGTTTCACTTTTTTTTAAATTCAAAAAATGTTATCATTTTATGCGTGCTACTTACTGTGGTTTTACGCAGGGACGTAACCAGGAATTTATTTTGCGGTGGACGAATAATGGAAGAAAATTAAATAATAAAAAAACTGAACTGTTTTGATATAATTAATTCCATCGCATTCATAATAATCAAAATAATTTGGTTCGATTGATTCCATTAACATAGAATTTTCACAAAAATCCTTAAACAAAAAAAACATAAATGACTAAATATCCTACTTAAGTCGTGCTCTACGAACTTCACGAAAATCAAATTCATCTATAATCGTCTCAACATCAATGTTTTTAGCAATTTCACTTTCAATGTATATTATCATGTGATTTCCAAGTAGAATGTCGCCCATCTTATTGCGAAATGGTGTTTTGATTAACTTCATAGCTGAAAATGCTCGTTCGGTAGTTGCAGTCGATACTGGAAGAGTTATAACAAGGCAAATCAATCTATGAACTAAGTGATATCTTTCAGCCTTTTTTGTTTTAACTAACTCCACATATAACTCCGATAATGTGGCAATATTACAAAAGTGAGGATCATGACGTACATCTTGCTCATAATATTGCAACTGGTGTCTCAATTGAAAATCAATATCCAACTCACTAAAATCTCCAGAGTAGTAGTTTTTTGCTAGCAAACATACGTCTTCAACTATTGATGCTTCAAAGTTATTTTTTGGCTCTAAAACTGAACTCAGACTTAAAAGTCCAATTGCTGTGTCCGAGAATCTTGTGTTTAACTCCATTATTTGTGTGTCAATAGTTTCATTCAATATATCATAACGGTAGTGATGTTCTACAGTTATTTCATCGCATTGTTGACAAGATCGTCTAGTACCTTCCAAATAACGAGAATTCATATCAGGTACTACAACTAAATTGCTAACACAAAAGGATGTCACACTATTCAAAAGTGTTTGCCATTTATCATCATTTTTTAAATTAGAAAGAAGAATCTTTGTGATCGAGAGTGAATGAATCCTGTTCAAGATATCTTGAGATTTTTTTTGAAATGCTTGACAAAGGATTTCAGTAATTCCCATTACTTCAACCACCAGGTGCAATATGAAGACAAACTGAAAAGTATTCATTGCATGTAAAGCACCACTCGCTTCAGCACGCATTTTCCCATTCAAACCTTCTTTTTTTATGATTTCGAGGACCTCATGAATAGGTTTATACAAGCTAAGCAAGCTGCATGTCGAAAAATAGTGCGAGCTCGAACGAGTAGAACCTGGACGTTGTAAAGTGGTTTTTTGATTTGCCCCCGTACCTGTTTGTAACGTTCCACTCAACATCAAGTCTTCAACTTCTTTTCTTATAGCAGCCTTTAGTTGTTGATTTCTTTTGACAGATGTACTTACTAAATTCACAATACAATTAAGCATTTGAAAGAATAGTTCTATGTCAGATAATTCACCAGAAGCACCAACTAGTGCAAGTTGTAATCGATGAGCAAAGCAATGCACATAATATGCATATGGACATTCTTCTAAAAATAGTGCTTGTAATCCACCCCAAGCATCTCTCATGTTACTCGCACCATCATAACCTTGACCTCGCATGTTTTGAACAAGCAAACCATTTCGATCGAGCACATTCGAGCAAGCATTTTTTAGAGTTTGTGCGGTGGTGTCTTCAACTCCAACAACATCAAAGAACCGTTCACGTATGCAACCTTCATCAACAACAAATCTAATAACTATTTCCATTTGCTCAGTATTTGACTCATCTCGTGATTCATCTACAAGAATGCAAAATTTGGATTCACTAATTTCTTCGCAAATTTTTTTTCTCACTAAATCACCAATAATTTCCATAATATCTTTCTGAATTTTTGATGAAACATAAGAAGCATTTCCGGGAGCATTTTCTAATACCACTTCTGCAACTTCAGATGAAAGTGAAGCGGAATACTTAATTAGTTCAAGAAAATTTTCATAGTTAAATGAATGAACCGATTCATCATTTTCTCTAAGAGCACAACCTTGACATGCTAACCATAATATAGCTTTCACTGAAGTGATGATTCGCAATCGATTCTTTTTTATTTCAATTTCAGATTGTAAAATCAATTGTTTTTCAATACTTTGTGAAGGATTGCTAAAGCAATCTAATAACGTGACATTATTTGAATGTAGTGAATTTGGACATCCTTCATGTTTTTTGAGACAACAATCTTTTCCACCAATTCTTTTCCAACTATTAAATCCACTAGAAATCCATGTATCTTGCTTATGCTGCTGAGAGATATTTTTGTCAAAAAGAAAACAAGGAAAACAATAAGCTTTTTGAGTTGTTTCGGAATATTCAAGCCATTTATGATCTTTAAACCATTCAAATCGCATACGTCGTCCGTTTTCATTTCGTTCGAATTTTTCTTTCAAATCAAGTTGACACGGACCCATTCCGGTATAGCGACGACGAATTGCATCTTGATCTTTGTGATGGTACATCCATATAGCTTGACATAATACTGGATCATGTTTCACAGTATCCTCGGTATTTTGAATTTTAGTGGGATGATGCACTTCATTTGTTGGATCTTTGTTATTTAAATCCAAATTCAAAGAAGGATTCGGAGATGATGTTCCACCAACATCAGATTTTTTGTGTAGAAAGAAAACAAAGTTTTTGTTGGCCTTTTGGACATTTTCAACATCTTGATGCGACGGAGCCTAGGTATATCAAAAGAAGATGTGGATAAATAAATTCATTCACTAAAATTTATTCACTAAAAATAAATTCAATCACTAAAAAAAAGCATAGATGGTTGCATCATGAGCTAGTTATGAAGAGTAAGTTTGATAAAGGAGGTGATATACGCACATCATGAGCTGGTTATGCAAAAATGAATTGATAATTAGGGAGGATAAACTTAAAAGTTAAAGTGTAATGTGATAAAGGATCCAAACTAATACTTTTCTTTCACTATAGCTACCTGATATTATGAATTGAAGCATGTAAAATGTTTGTGAACCTTTTTTAGCAAGCGAGCCTGCACAGAATTCACCTGCACACTGAATTCGCCTTACTCAAAAATTGCCTATTTCGTCTTCTAGAATTCGCATATACTCAGAAATTTCCCAACACCCACTTTTGATATTTTAGCAAGCGAGCCTGCACAAAGTTCAACACCCAATTCATTTCTCATAAAATCAAATAAAATATAGATACAAAATATCCTTTCCTTAAATTTATCTAGTTTATATGTAGTACTTGGTCGTTTCCAACTTCATTATTATTGTTGACAATTTGGTTTTCATGCTTGTCAATGGATCTTTCGTCTCTATCGGCCTTTTATTCTGAGAATACAGTACATACATACAACTTAGGCCTAGAGAAAGAACAAGAGAAACTAAATAAAATGTTGAATACTACATTTGTAGAACATATGCATAAATTAAGAATCAAACTAAAATAAAAAGTAATTCATAGGTACTGAAAGTCAAGCCATATGCATGAATATATAATATGCATAAATTATGAAATAATTGTTAATGAAAGTAATATTAAATTAATTAACAACAAAAAATTGAAGATATGTATTTTCATCTGTATGATAATTAGATATTTGTCAAGCCTCACTGATTAGTTTACCATTTCACCCAACAAATAAATAAAAGAAGAATTTTTTTCACCTACATCAAACATATATGTACAATAATGAGTTAAGCCTCTACCAAAGTTTATAACGATGATCTCAATTTAGAAAGTTGATATTACCAAATGTTTAAATATATTACTACCAAATGTTTGAAAGTTGCAAATGTATTAATTATAAGCATTGACCAAAAGGTCAACCAAAACATTTATTGTATTTACTGGAACAAATATGTCAAGTACTGTAAATAACTCAATTGAAGGTACACTAAGTCAGTAGCAGATTGGTCATTTTCCCGAATAATATATGCGCATACAAATATAGTGAAAAGCTAAAACCAAACAAAACAATGGACGTCAAAGCATACAAACTTATTAGTACTAAAACACTGTAATATGAAAAGCTTGAACATAAATAAACCACATCAACTTATAAAAACTCATTACCACAAATAATCACAGGTCAAAAATTATACACGGTCGGTAGAAGCAAAAATTATAACTTCTAAGGAACCACATAAAAAGAAAAGAGAGAATTTGATTTCGAAGTGTGAACTTGCCTCTGAAAAGATAATGAGCAATCATCGTGGAGGAGGAATTGCTGAAGCCGGATGGGAATGAGAGAAGAATAGAATACGCGTCCACTCTCTCTCTTCTTTTTTTTTACGTTGTTTTTTTTTGTGGGGTGGGCAGCCACCCACCCCAAAGGTTAAATAGATCCGTCCCTGGTTTTGAGTACCCATTAAGTATGCTAAAATTTTCAATTACTTAAGAGCCTATGCATCTTAGAATTTCCTCACACTTGTAAGAGAGTGCTAGATCAGTTCATAGTACCAATGTTTATTTTGGACAACAACTAATTTTATTTTCCGTTTTTTGATGGATTCAAATTGAAATATAACTTTCTTTTGGTGAATGTATATACTGGGTTGGTTGTCGGTTGCTTGGCACTGTAGGAGAAATTTTTTATGTACGCGAACCTATATTGGATTTCACTTGGTTGTTATTAATTTCCTGTTAGTAATAGTCTTCTATGTTTCTTCTCGGATGAGATGTTCAACCGCAGTTGTGGCGTCATGCGAGCGCCAAATGTAGATTGTTGCTGAGGGTTTAAAGAATTAAAGGGAATGCTTAAATCAAATGTTCGCACCCTTTTTTCCATCGTTCTCACCCTGTCACTTCGTCAATTTTCAGATTTTTCAAAATTTCCCCTACCTTCGAACTATACCAGATTACTTCGGAAGAAATAATTAAGAGCGATGTTTTTATAAGAACCTCGCTCGGCCCAAGCGAGTTTCGTTTAACAACCTAGTTCAACGAGGTTTGTGTGACAATCTAGTTCGGATCGAGTGAAGTTTGTATAACAATCTAGTTCATATCGAACGTGGTTCGTAAATAAACAACGTCAAAGCTGAACTGGTTTAAAAAATATGAGGACATTTTTGAAAAGAAATGATGGACGAAAGGAAAAAATGGAGCGTGGTTGTTATTTATATCCCGATAGGATGAAAAAGGAGCAAAGAGGGGTGAGAATAAAACTAGCCAACTATTATCATGATTTTGTTGATCTATCACTTCAAAATGTTTTAACCTTTTTGTGTGTACAACAAGAGCGTGAGGCTAATGACATACGTTTGTCTATGTAGATACAACTGAGTGATTTGGCACGTTACTTCATGCTCAGAGTTTTACACTTAACATTACATGTCTAATTGGCATTCGTTTTGACCAAAAAAACACATAAGTAATCATTTGACCATTTAGATATTGACGTAAATGTACCTTCCAAAGCATGAATTTTATTTTATTACCAATTGTGTCGTTTGATTTGTGTAGTGGACCTTAGTTGTTGGTCCTTTATGCTCAGGCTTGAAATTTGGAAAATATGTGAATATAAATAAGTAACAGTTCATAAAATGAAAATCTTTATTCTCTGATCAATGCTGTGGTCGAATGTCAGTCTAACATGGTCTATGAATTTATGTAGATTAAATTGGTTCAAAACAGAATGCAACAGTTTTTCTGCGTCACTACACAACGCAATGTAACAATGGTATTCTGTAACAGATTTGGCGTATCAGTAATTGAAAGCAAGAAGAATACCAAAGTTCGTAGAGGCTTGTCGTGACAATCGCCTTAAGACTTTATTTGAAGTCCCGCAGGGTACAACCGACGAAACTGTGCGAGAATGTAAGGAGTATGTCAGTCTGAGATGATGATGACATCATAAATGAATTGACCGAAGAAAGTATGTCAGGGAAGAAGAAGAACCGTAAATTAGTGAGTAATTTGATCAGGATCCGTCACTAATTTATAGTTGCTGAACGATCACGGTTGCGTCCGTTCAAAATATATCCGCTCTGGAAAACGGCATCCCTTCATTCTTCCAACGGGTCGCACCCGTATTCAATTCAAATTCAAACAGGCTGCGTCCGTATCTGGTTGTTACTGTAGCCAAATAAAAACCCGCCGAAAGTTGTAGTGTTTTCTGTAGCAAAAATAAGATTTCATAGTAGACCCAAACCCGAGCCCGGTTCGGTACGGGACGGGCGGGCGGCGCGCGCGCGCGTGCGTTCATCAGATTTGGGTCCTCCCTCTCGCACAAAATTAGCTGACCCTAATGGCCAATATAGGGAATGAGGATCCTGCATATATACACAATTTAATCTTTCATTTTGCCAATGTGGGATTAAAGCATATTTCATTCATCTCTTTAGAATTGTCAACAATCCCCCACATGAATGACAATATACTTTTCCCCCATACAAAGTGGAATATCTCAGACTACGTATGGAATAATGCTTTCTGAAGGATAAGTAGATGTTTCACTTTGAACTTTCCCTTGTTAACACTCATCGGATATACTTGGCTAATCGGCGAATTATTTCATCTTGGACCGTCTGCCGTTATTGTATAACCAGACAATAAGGTGAACAAGGCATTGTTTTCCTTCTCATCCAATCTCTTGGTTGTGTTCTTTTCGATCCTGAACAAATTTGGTTCTGCGAGTGTATTTAGAGAATTTAAGTTTTTAATATTCTCATAGAGCCGACCCAGCTCACACTAACATAGGTGATCGCAACCATAAGGAGTATTCTACATATACCCCACTTGTTATTTTACAAGATATGGTCATCATTAAAAAAGCATAGCTTTAATACTTCTGTAGACATGCATTTATGTTTTGCAACATAGGAATGGAATGGACTATGTCCAGAAAAATGCATTACGTCTTGAGTTATTCAGAACTTGTTTGCCTATTGATCCTACTCCGTGGGATCTCCAGTCGCTAGGATGGGTTTCCGTATAAGATAACTCTTGTTGGTTTAGCCTTTTAAACCCATTCCCCTCGATGCGCGGTCTATTTTCTCTCTTGATAACCCTTTTGTAAATGAATCCGCTAGGTTATCATTTGTTCTTACATAATCAATGGAGATAGTTCTATTAGAGAGTAACTGCCTAACTGTGTTATGGCGTCGATGAATGTGTCGTGATTTGCCATTATACACAAAGTTTTTCGCTCTACTTAGCGCAGCTTGATTGTCGCAGTGAATACATATGGTCGTTACAGGTTTAGGCCATAAAGGAATATCTTCTAAGAAATGACGAAGCCATTCTGCTTCTTCTCCTGCTTTGTCTAATGCAGTGAACTCTGATTGCATAGTGGATCGAGCTATGCATGTTTGCTTCGTTGATTTCCATGACACTGCTGCTCCTACAAGAATGAAGACATAACCACTTATGGATTTTGATTCCTCTGAATTTGCAATCCAGTTTGCATCACTGTATCCTTCTAGAACAGCTGGATATTTTCCGTAATGCAAGGAATAATTTGTGGTATTCTTTAAGTATCTCAGCACTCTCATTAGTGCTTTCCAGTGTTCCTTCCCTATATTACTTGTATACCTGCTTAGTCGACTTACTACATAAGCTATATCTGGTCTCGTGCAATTCATGAGATACATTAGACATCCTATTACACGAGAATATTCCAGTTGCATTACACTTTCACTAGAGTTTTTATGCAGTACTTCCGATGGATTAAAAGGTGTTCTTACTCCTTTAATTCCATAATGTTGGAATTTCTCAATTATTTTGTCTACATAATGTGACTGAGATAATTGTATTCCATTAGGCGTTCTTATTATTTTGATTTCCAAAATAATGTCAGCAACTCCTAAATCTTTCATATCAAAATTATTGATAAGAATTTTCTTTATGGTCTCTATAACTTTAATGTTAGGACCAATGATTAGCATATCGTCCACATATAAACAAACAAACACGTATGATTGTCCAACTTGTTTACAATAAACACATTTGTCACACTCATTTATACGAAAACCATTTCTCATCATAACACTGTCAAATTTTGTGTGCCATTGTTTTGGAGCTTGTTTGAGTCCGTATAGTGATTTTACCAATTTACAGACTTTGTTTTCATTCCCCTTGGATACAAATCCTTCGGGTTGCTCCATGTAGATTTTCTCATCGAGATCTCCATTTAAGAATGCTGTCGTTACATCCATTTGATGAATTTCTAGATTGTAGATGGATGCAATTGATATTAGCATTCTTATTGATTCGTGTAACTGGTGAATATGTGTCAAAAAAGTCTATACCTTCTTTTTGACGATATACTTTGGCTACTAATCTGGTTTTATATCAATAGAGCCATCTAGTTTCATTTTCTTCTTGAAAATCCATTTGCAGCCAATAGGTTTTATTCCAGGTGGAATATCAAAAATTTCTCAAATTTTATTACTTAGGATTGAATCGATCTCACTTTGTATTGCTTCTTTTCAACATGAAGACTCAGAAGATGACATTGCTTCCTTGTATGTTTGAAGTTCGTATTCTAACACATATGTGAAAAAAATCCGAACCAAATGATTTGGAAGTTCTAGCCCTTACACTTCTTTTTGGTTCTATTTCATCACTTTCACGATGAGTTTCATCTTCATGTGGGCTATTTGGTTCTTCTCGTGTCCTTTTAGGGACATTATTCCCTTCATTCTTTTTGTATGGAAACACTTCTTCAAAGAATGAGGCATCTCTTGATTCCACGATTGTATTTACATGAATATCAGGTATATCAGACTTGAATACCAAAAATTTATATGCACTACTATTTTGGGCTGGTCCTAAATAGTAACAATCTACAGTTTTTGGTCCAAGTTTGACCTTCTTTGGAGGCGGGATATGAACTTTTGCTTAGCACCCCCACACTTTGAGGTATTTGAAGCTTGGTAGATGTCCTTTCCATAATTTATATGGAATTTTTCCCGTTTTATTATGAGAAACCTTATTTAATATGTGATTAGACATATTTAAAGCTTCCCCCCACAAGTAAGTTGGTAGGACAGAGGTTAAGAGCATGGAATTAATCATATCTTTGAATGTTCTATTCTTTCTCTCGGCTATACCATTTTGTTGTGGAGAATATGGTGCTATGGTTTGATGAATTATTCCATTTTCTGCATAGAATTGTTCAAACGGCGACTCATAATCTCCACCTCGATCAGATCTCAATATCTTGATTTTTTTTATTTAGCTGATTTTCTATTTCAGCCTTATATTTTATAAACGATGTAATTGCTTCATCTTTACTATTTAATAGATATACGTAGACATATCGTGTATAATCATCAATAAATGTGATAAAATACTTTTTCCCACCTGTTGTAGGTAGGTTTTGAAATCACATAAGTCAGTATGAATCATTTGTAATGGTTCCGTACTTCTATCAACAGTATGAAATGGTTTCTTAACCATTTTTGCTTCTACACATGTCTCACATTTGTATTTTTTATCTTCTTGAAATTTTGGAATTAAATCCAGATTTGCAAGTTTTTTCATCTTTCGAAAGTTTATATGTCCTAATCTTTCGTGCCATAATAGAGCATCATACTCGACAACATAAGAAACTTCTTTTTATTCATTTCAGAATTACAATATACATCATTATTGCCAATTACGACTACAATTAAATAGGCCATCATACAAGTATTCTCTCCCTATATAGATTCCAACCTTACACAGAACAACTTTATTTGATTCGAAGACAATTCGGAAGCCTTTCTTCGAGAGTACAGTTCCAGAGATCAAGTTCTTGCGAATGTCTGGAACATGAAGCACATCATTCAGCATAATAGTCTTACCAGATGTGAACTTGAGAATCACTTTCCCGCTTCCCTCTATCATTGACACTGCAGAGTTGCCCATGTACAACTTTTCTTCATGAACGAGTTTGTTGTAAGTGGAGAACATGGACTTTTCAGAACACACGTGTCGTATAGCACCTGTGTCAAACCACCACTGAGAAGGATTCTGAACTAGATTGCATTTCGACAAAACTACAGAAAAGTTAGACCCATCGATGTCCATGTTTTCCACCACATTTGCTTCAAAATTATTCTGTTTCTTGTGCCTGCAATCCTTTGCTTGATGTCCAGTCTTGCCACAAACCCAACACTGCCCATTGAACTTCTTGGACGGTTTTTGATCATTTTGTTTGGTTTCTGGCGCCTTTCCTTTTGTTTTTGTTGGGGTTTTCTTTTTTCTTTGCCCCTTCTGCAACAAAATCCTCTTCGTTTTTTGGTTTAGTGACTCCGTGATTATCTGCCTCGATCTTCAATCTGACGATGAGGTCTTGTAAGGATATCTCCTTCTTCTTGTGCTTCAAATAATTGCGGTAGTCCTTCCAAGATGGTGGTAACTTTCCAGTGATTGCTTCAACCAGGAAAGATTCACCAACTTCGTGGCCTTCTGCTTGCAATTCATGGATAATAATATGAAGTTCATGCAATTGCGTAATTATAGATTTTGAATCTACCATCTTGTAGTCCATGAACTTGTCAACTATGAACTTCTTCAGGCTCACGTTTTGCTTTTCGTACTTTGCATTAAGCGCATTCCAGAGAGCTTTTGCAGTATTCGGTGGCTGATACACTTTGTACAAAACCTTATCCAAACAGTTTAGGATGTAATTCCTGCACAAGAAATCCGAGTGTCTCCATGCATCAATTGCAGAAATCCCATTTTCTGAATTGGTTTTGCCTGGCATAGGAGGCACTGGTTCATCTTCATCAAGATACTTCTGCAGACCAAGGGTTGTGAGATAAAAGAGTATCTGACTCTGCCATGTCAGAAAATCGTCTCCGTCTCCCTTGAGTGGGTCTGCTTTGTTTAAATTCGCTATCTGGATCGACATTTGTTCTGCTGCCATCTCTGTTTTAACCAAATCAAATAAAGTCTTAAGATGTAGATTAAATTGGTTCAAAACAGAATGCAACAGTTTGTCTACGTCACTACACAATGCAATATAACAATGGTATTCTGTAACAGATTTGGCGTATCAGTAATTGAAAGCAAGAAGAATACCAAAGTTCGTAGAGGCTTGTCGTGACAATCGCCTTAAGACTTTATTTGAAATCTCCCAAGGTACAACCGACGAAACTACGCGAGACTGTAAGGAGTATGTCAGTCTGAGATGATGATGGCAACAGAAATGAATTGACCGAAGAAAGTATGTCGGGGAAGAAGAAGAACCGTAAATTAGTGAGTAATTTGATCAGGATCCGTCACTAATTTATAGTTTCTGAACGTCACGGTTGCATCCGTTCAAAATATATCCGTTCTGAAAAACAGCATCCCTTCATTCTTCCAATGGATCGCACCCGTATTCAATTCAAATTCAAACGGGTCGTGTCCGTATCTGGTTGTTACGGTAGCCAAATAAAAACCCGCTGAAAATTGCATTGTTTTCTGTAGCAAAAATAAGATTTCATAGTAGACCCAATCCCAAACCCAAGCCCAGTTCGGTTTAGTACGGGACGGGCGGGCGGCGCGTGCGTATGTGTGTTCATCAAATTTGGGTCCTTCCTCTCGTACAAAATTACATGACCCTAAGGGCCAATATAGGGAATGAGAATTCTACATATATACACAATTTAATCTTTCATTTTGCCAATGTGGGACTAAAGCATATTTCATTCATCTCTTTAGAATTGTCAACAATTTATACATAACCTCTTCGTTTACCTCTTGTGCTTAGTATTTATATGAATGTGAAGTGCATAGCTGCAAGCAAATTTTAGAAGATGGTAATCATTTTATGCCAGCATACTAATTATTTTATGTCAAAATTTCTGGAGAAGTGCAGCTTGGATATATAATACTTTCAACAAGCAGTGGTTGCGAAGACCATGAGTGAAGGTAGTTTTATATGTTGAGATTCTATGAACTAAATAATATATCATTTTAAAGAGGATTATGTGTTCTTCAATGTAAAAGAAACAAGATGTTGTTCGGAACATCAAGACGGGCAAGAAGGAAAGTAATCATGTTTGTTCATTATTTTTAATACGTAAATACATAAATTATTGGATTACATCTGCATGAGATGATAAGAAAATAAACACACGCACACGTTGTACAATAAAATGTATGCAAAAAGATATGAGTATTATTTCTTTCTCAGGAAACATATTGCTTTGAGATTATTTATTTTTATTTTGCTAATTGAAGAAACTAGTGAATTATTTGTTATGTTTGTAACATTTGTTATCATTGTAAATTGTCTTCTTATCTTCTTACCATATTTTGGTAATTTGATCGACGATTCTCATAAATTTGCACTGGCTGTATATCAAAATTAAACTTCATTGTAAATTCTTTCTGACATTCAACCAGCGATCCCCAAATAAAACGACTCTTCTTGTTAATCATAATTTAAGGATTTTGTATGTAAACTCTTATTTTGTAATCTCTTATAAACTCTCACATGAGTAATAAAATATCTTTTTTTGGACTGAACGTACACTATCTTGATGATAGTGGAACCAACATAAATATTGTACGTCTTTGTTTCTTATTTATAATTATTTATTATTTATTTAGAGTAATAGAATAATTCTTGTTAGATTGAGTGATGTTCAAGTTGACAAATGTAGATTTAATCTGTCAAAACAAAAGAGCACATTGCATAGTTTTTAATTTACGAATAGAAAAAAGAATTCTCCGATCCAAAATCCACATCTATTGCTCACCATTGAGTAATTGAGAAATTGATGTTGATTAATATATATATACTAAAAGAAACAACGATAAAATAATTTTGAAGACAATAAATTCTATGTATACAAATATTTCTTAATCTACTTATTATTATCATTCGAAAAAGATAAAACTTTTTTTATAAATCAAAATGCATCTATTTCAAATTATTCTCTAAATAAAGCATTTTTATTCTCTAAATTAAGCATATTCGATGGGCTGGCATTATAACGCAAGTGAATTAAATCCAACGTACTTCCCTTTTTTTCCACACTAAAAACTGATGGGTATAATGTACCTATATATATATATATATATATATATATATATATATATATATATATATATATGATGACAAAAAAATCAAAGAATTGCATTTTTTAAGTTACATACATGAACTCAACAGATATTTTTCAACTCAACTGAAATTATCAACTCAACTGATATATTTAGCACCAGAAATATCAACACCACCAACGTTAGAATTCATTAAATAATTATTTTAAGCCTCATTTCGCATTGAAGTTGCTAATACCAACAATGCAAACTTAGTTGCGCCTCCGTTGTTTTCTGTTATAACTCCATCATAGAACCGCTAAGCGCTTTAGCCGTATATCATGTAAGTTAAATTTGCTGTATGGACGAAATATGATTTAAGTTTCAAAACAAAAATTCATAACATGCATTACCATCTAAAATAATAAAAAATTACCAATGTAGCATCGGTTCTACGTGTTTTTTTTTTTATCGCAAAATTATAAGTGTTACTTTAAAAACAAATCACTTGCATCTTCAACCATCCTTGTATCGTTGTACCGGGCCAATTAAAGTTACAATAAAATTCATTCTCCCTCCATGTCAGATTAAAAAAAATACTTAATCTTATGTTTATCGATGAAGCACAGCAAAACAAAAAATGTTAGAACCAGCGGTTAACTTCCACATTGAGTGTTGACTTCCTCGCATGAAGGACCAATTGTGTACGATTTATTTGTGAAGTCCTCACTATTTATTCTTCCTGCTAAAACGCAACGAATCCATCGGCAAATCACTGCAAAATGGAATAGAATGATAGCTGAAAACTATTCAGACAAAAGGAACAATCGCCATAATAGAGTAATCAATTAAAATGAACAAAAATCAAATATCAACATAAACTTTTTTATCTTATAATTGGATTGAGATGGCCTAAAAAAATATTAATACCAAATTTAAAATACAACATCTGTAATGATTTTGTTGTTATTACTATTACTATTGTTATTATTAGTTATTAGGAAGTTAACCTATTTTGTTTTGGCAGCTTATGATTTAATTCTTATTATTTTAAGGAAGTTAACCTGAAAGATTATTAAAAAAATATGAATAATTTTACCATGCAATTTTTAGGAAAGTGAATAGTGTGCATTGCATAGTTTTTTAATTTACAAACAGAAAATGGAATTCTCCAACATAAAATCCACATCTTTTATTCATTGTTCATTAATTGAGCAATTAGTGTTGATTAATAATGCATATGCTGATAGAGACAAACATAGAAAGATTTTGAAGACAATAGATCTCATACATGCGCAAATCATTTAGCTACATTATTATCTTCCAGAATTAGCCTAAATAAAACATTCTTACAAAAATGAAAAGCTAATAACCTGAACCAAATATTTCTCTCCTAGGTGCATCTCCAATAGCCGAAGTTCAGTTTGAATAATTCCACATGCACATCCCAATAGCAACATTCAGATTGATGATTAAGAGTAATCTTCGGTTTCGAGTTTAGAAAACTGAATTGGACTTCGAGATCCAAGGCTAGATGCCCAATTTATAGACGGCATAGTCCAAATGTTCATTTTATGGACGTCCAATATTCAGACGCACATAAAATATGCGTCTCATGATACACTAAAATAAATGACGAAGTGAAACACCCCACACCCTTTGGTATAACCAAAATGAAACACTAAAAGACATGTTGCGTTATAGGTATAACTAAAACTAGTAGGGACTAAGATTAACAAGACAAAATAGATAGACGATAACACAGCGGAAGTAATTAAAAACAATAGGTAATTTTAAAAATTAATACTTCATAAATACCTCAGGCAAACCACATATGTTCGAAATACTAAATACAATTGTCTTATGAAAATAAAATCTCAATCTCATCAGAAAAACAAGAGTACAAACATAAACTTTCCCTCAATACAGTGCCAGTACAATAAAAGAACAAAATGATATAAATAAAAAAAAAGGAATACATGATAGGGTCTCCAAGTCTTCAAGAAGTTGCGGTCTATCTTCCTTGCCCTTGATTGCCTATAGGGAAAAAGAGAAAAATAGAGGAGTGTGTCAGAATAAAAGTCTGGTGAATGATAGTAATTACCGGGATCTTTAAACAAAGTAAAAGTAATAGACCTTACAACAGTTCTAGTATATATAAAGGAAACAAAGAAAATATGAAAAAGAAATAAGCTGAAAATAAATAGGATTTGATTAAGTTAACAGAATTGTTTAACTTTGATTGTTTGCACTTGTTTTTGATAGCTGTTAAGATTAGGCTGAATTCCTAATACTACCCTCTGATCGGTCTGCTGCTCCATAGAATCTATTGTGAGTCGGACGCTAAAGCTCCCTATGCAGTAGACATTGGTGCCTACGAAAGGTACACACTAAGCGCTTAGAACTCATAATGATTACTGAGCACCCGAATGAAAGTCGCACGCATAACCGTCAACATGCTCATGTTACTTGTTGTTCCACATATTAGGTCTTCTTCCAACATAAGCGATCCCTTCGTCTCACTTCATGGTTATGTGAGAGACCTCATCTCAATTCAGGGTTATATGAGATACCTCGTTTCTCATCAGGGTTATGTGAAACACTGTGTCCATAGAAATAATAAGGAAAATGCTGTTGGTACTGACCCGTCATCCAGACAATAGCTAGTTGCACACCTTGCCCAAATCCTCATGATTTGGACTTCTACTTATTGACCATTTACTACCGTTATTAACATAAGCATGCCCCTCGCTCACTTCAGGATTATGTGAGACACCTCGTCTCACTTTAGAGTTATGTGAGACACCTCGTTTCACTTTAGGGTTATGTGGAACACTGTGTCCATAGAAATAGGGGAATGTTATTTGCTACAGGTCCTACATTGATTCTTTGCTTATTAACTTAGATAAATTATTTAAATAAGCCTTTGCTTTTATTCTTACTATCTAAGCTTATTAATTTATCTTAAGCCTTACAATAAGCCTCATTCTATTCTATTTCTTATTATAACATACGTTATAATCATGCATATTACTTAACCCAAGGTATAAGTATAAATATAAGCTTCTTTCATCTTATACTCTTTTTAGCTATAATTTTAAGTTATAACTAGGCCAGTTATCTTTAATTAGTCCAATTCTAACATCAATATCATAATTATGCTCAATTTTAGTCTTAATTCTATTTTTATTATAGTCTTCGCAATTTACACATTTCTTCCATTATTTTAGTATTCTTATAATTTTAATCAATATTCACGTTTAATCTATTATAATTCATACGCGAAGAAGGAGAAATAAAAGAAAACTGATTATAGAAGAAAATGCAAACCGTAGGAAAAAAAAATGTAAATAATGCAATAATATGTTGTAAATAAACTGTAAATAAATGGAAAAGCTATAATTAACAGAAATAAACTAAAATTAACTGAAAATAATAGCTAGAGAAGGAGACTGAAAATAATTCTAAAAACTGTAAAAAATTTTACTAAAAAGGTTATTCCAAAAATCGTAATAAAACTACAACTATTGAAAACTCTATTATTTTAAATTACTTAAAGAAATCTAAAATAATTACAATCACTCACCTGTGGTCCTAAGCTCTTCCCTGTAGGTCTTCCCGGATCCACTTGAGGGTATTAAAACATTTTTATTGAAAAGATTCTCTCCTTGAAAATTTATTCCTTTTAGGGTCCTTCTTGAAAAATTGAACCCAATTAGAGAAAATCTAGAATGAGAAAAAGCGTAAGGCCCAAGATATTACTTATAGGGGGTAGAAGTGGATCTCAGACCGTTGGATTTGGAGATTGAATAGGATGCAACCACGTCGTAGGCTGAATAGGAGTCGTCGGATGGAAGCACGAAGGGACCAGATAAGGTTAAAGAATGAAAAATACATATTCAAAAACCTCTACAACGAAGAAAATTTTATTCGTTGCACACATGTAGGCAGGTCGACCGGACGGTCGACCCGATCGACTGCCTCACCCCCTAGGTGGACCAGCCTGTCGACCTAGGACATGGTTAGGTTGACCCCTTGCTCGATCTAGCCTAATATATTATTATTATTATTCTTTTCTTGTAGCTCGGATTCTGACGTTCTATATATAGAAATTGACCCAAAAATTACCACGGACACAACAGTGCAACTCCCGTTGCTCGATTCTGATAATTCACAAAGTTAATTTATTATTTCATTAATTAACGATTTAACTATTATGGGTTAAATTTTGGATTGTTACATTCTCCCCTCCTTAAGAGATTTCGTTCTCAAAATCTCTAAGGATAAAAAATGAACTAATTTTTTTATCCAAGTTCTACAACCAACTATTTAACCATCATACAGTCATTCATTATCCTTCTGTTTTTCTAATGCTATTTATGATACTTATGCAATTAGTGTAGTGTCCTAACTAATGCAAAAGATTAGGTGGTCCAGTGATTCAGTTAACCTCCTTTTATGCAATCATGTCCATGCCATGTATCTAAATGAATGTAAAAATCCCTAATGACATCTGATAGTTCTATATGCGTGCTACAAACATCATACAAATGCAACAATCATATGAAAATCATCCATTTTTAACAACCATGGAAAATATATTAAAATGCGCACACATCCATATGCATATGCTCTAATGTCCTACTTAAGCCGATCCCCAAGAGATAATAGTGCCTAGTGTAAGTATATGCGTCCATACCATCCACGAGAAAGCACTTGCAACCACTAGCATACACCATACATAGCATGTTCTATTAACATGTTTACATCAAACCCTGCCATCCATAATTTAATTCTAAGTTCTACCCTTCCAAAGGATAATAAAGAAAAGAACCTATTCAAAACTAAAAATGAAAAACAGAAAATTCTAAAACTTAATATCAAAAAGATGAGGATAGGAAGTACGAATTTTCTCTTCAACTTCCCTAGTAGCGTCTGCAACATCATCTCCTAATTGCACTTTCACTAGCGGAGCCTCCTTATTCCTCGGCCGCTTGGTGTCTCTTCCAACAATCTTCGTGTGGATACGCCGAACTAGTGCTTCTCTTTCTACCTTCACTTCTTCCAACTGACTAGACTCTACGACCTCCGCTGAGTCATGTAAGCATATTCGCAAGTGCGAAACATGAAAAATGTCGTGCACTTCTACGAGCCTTTCTAGTAGCTTCACTCGGTAAGTCATCTTTTCAACTCTCCCCATAATAGGAAATGATCCAACAAACCTGGGGGATAACTTTCCATTCGATCCAAACCTTACCACCTTCTTAATCGGGGATACTTTAGCAAAAACTAAGTCTCCAACCTCAAACTCATGCTTTCTCCTCCGCTTGTCCGCATAAGACTTCTGCCTGTCTTGAGCCGTCTTCACCCTTTGCCGAATCAAATCTTCTTTCTCCGATGTCTCCCTCACCATGTCAGGCACAAGTAGCAACTTCTCCATAGACTCCACCCAACACTAAGGGGACTTGCAAGGTCTCCCATATAAAGTCTCGAACGGTGTCATTCCTATGTTTGTTTGGTAACTGTTACTATACGCAAACTCAACAAACGGAAGATGCTCCTCCCAAGTTCCTCCAAAGTCCAAAATGCACATCCTCAACAATTCCTCGAGCACTCTATTCACTCTCTCCGTTTGGCAATCTGTTTGTGGGTGATAGCTGTACTCAACCTAAGCTACGTCTCTAGCGCCTCCTGTAAGCTTCTTTAAAACTCAATAGTGAAAATGGGGTCTCTATCGCTTACTATGTTCGATGGAACTCCATGTAGTCGGACTATCTCTCGAACATATAAGGATGCCAAATAAGATGTACGCTTTTTCTTAACTAGAATGAAGTGGGCACTCTTGATCAGCCAGTCAACAATCACTCAAATGCTAGTATTCCCCTTCCAAGAACGTGGTAAACCATCTAGAAAACCCATCGAAATGTTGTCCCACTTCCACTCTGGCACATCTAAGGGCTGAAGTAATCTACCAAGCTTCTACTGATACGCATTAACCCTTTGGCAAATAAGACACTTAGCTACAAACTGCGCCACATCCTTCTTCATGTCATTCCAATAAAACATCCTCTTCAGGTCCCTATATATTTTGTCACCACTTGGATGAATAGTCATACGGGAATGATGTGTTTTTCTAAGACCTCTCTCAACAAGTCACTAGTGCAGGGAACATAAAACCTCCTATCTCTCCTAAGCCACCCTCTGCCATTTATGGAATAATGTTGGAGATTTCTAGAGATCTCTCCTCGGCTAATCTTATCCATAATGTCCACAAGCTATAAATCCTCTCGTTGCCTCGAGCCAATCTGATCCATAAGGGTAGGCTTCACTTCGAACGTAGCTAACAATCTAGGGGTAACGTCCATAGAGAACTTAAAATCAAAAGTAGAAATAAACTTCAAGCTCTTCCACTTTACGAAAAAAGGACTAAGGTTTGATTTCTTCCTACTCAATGCATCTGCAACCACATTACCCTTGCTAGGGGTATAAGTTATCTCATAATTGTACGACGCCAAAAACTCCATCCACCTCTGCTGCCTCAAGTTCAAGTCTTCTGCGAGAATATGTACCTCAGTGACTTGTGGTCAGTGAAAAGCTCAAACCTCTCTCCCAAAAAATAGTACCTCCAAGACTTGAGTGCAAAAACTGTAGCAACTAACTCCAAATCATAGGTAGGGTAATTCTTCTCATGCGTCCTCAACTGCGTACTACCATAACATATTATCCTTCCTTCTTGCATCAACACCACTCCTAAACCCGTCCTACATGCATCATTGTATATAGTAAAAGGCTTAGCTCCATCGGGTAAAACTAACACTGGTGCACCAGTAAAGGATCTCTTAAGTAAGGGATCTCTTAAGCTTCGTGAAGGAATCCTTACAATCTACGCCCTACACGAATGCTTTGTTCTTCCTAATAAGGTGCGTGAGTAGTGCCGAAATCTTAGCAAAGTCTCTAATAAACTTCCTATAGTATCCCGCCAATCCTAGGAAGCCCCTAACTTTGGTGATGTTCTTGGAGGCCTTCTAATCTTGCACTGCAATCACCTTAGCGGGATCAACAGCCAAATCTTCCTTCGAGACCATGTGCCCCAAGAAACGTATATCCTCTCTCCAAAAGTGACACTTCGAAAACTTAGTTATCAAATGATGACTACGAAGTGTGGGAAGAACCTCTTCTAAATGAACGGCATGCTACTTTTTATTCTTGGACAACACCAAGATGTCATCTACGAACACCACCACGAACTTATTTAGGACCTCTCTAAAGACGCGGCTCATCAAATCAACAAAGTAGGCTGAGGCATTGGTTAGCCCAAAAGGCATAACCAACCACTCAAAGAATCCCTCTAGTGTCCCAAATGCAGACTTATCTATGTTATCCTCGGCGACCCTAAGCCGATGGAATCCCATGGCTAAATCAAGCTAGGAGAATACCGAATTGGTCAAAAAGAACATTAATCCTAGGAAGTGGATATCGGTTCTTCTTTATGAGCTTATTTAATTCTCTATAATCAATGCAAAGTCGAAGAGAACCATCCGCCTTAGTAGCGAAGATGACTAGTGCTCCCCACTCCGATATGCTTCTCTTTATGAAACCCTTCTCCAAAAGCCCACGGATCTTCTTGCTCAATTCCTTCCTCTCCCTAGGTGCCATGTGCCTCACAGGTAATACTACAGGCTTAGCATTCTCAGTTAAATAAATCCTAAAGTCAATGTAGGGGGTAGTCCCCTAACCTCCTCAAAGACGTCTGGAAAACCTCCAACGGCAGGTTCCGAATCTAGCTTTGCTAAAGATGAATCGAGGGAATATAGGAAACTAAACATGACCGACCCTTGCGGGTTGCAAGAAACGAGAGTCCTACCGCTGCATGTCTCTAGTCTAGCGACTCTCCTCTCACGGTCTAGTATAGCTCCATATGTGGATAGCCAATCCATCCCCAAAATCATCCCATACCCCGAAAATCCCAAAACATTGATGGCGCAGTCGAATTCTACGCCTAGGATAAAAAATTTCAAGCCCTTACAAACCATAGATAAGTGTGTCAATCCTCCTATGGGGTTTGAAACAATAATGGGATCTACTACTACAAAAATGTCTAAGTGCAAACAATCCATAAGAGAACTCGAGATAAAAGAGCGTGATGCTCCAGAATCGAATAGAGTTCATATGGGAAAATCAAAAATAGAAATAAAACCTTCAACTATGACTTTCCTATCTCTATTCGAAATGCTGCCTGAAGGTGTTGCGTCTAACGCCTACATCTATGTAACCAGTGTACTAGCTCCATGTCCCATTTTCTGGGATAGTTCCTAATCAAGTGACCGGAATGGCCGCAATTAAAGCACTTTCCCTTCATCTTCTCCCTCTTGCAATCCTTGGAGATATGTCCCATAATTCCACGGCTACAACACTTCAATCCTTTCTTAATCTACTTCTGAGGGCTATCGCCTTTCTTTTTCTCTTTATTGTTCCTCCACCATTTCTTCTTCAGACCTTCCAACTTAACAACTTCCTTTGACTCTCCTTCCTTGACTGCATCAGACATAAGCGCCATCTCCACCAAAGACACATAAGTAGCTCCCATCGGCATGTGAGTCAACAACAATCTCTGAAGGGGCTGATTCAATCCCTTTGCAAACTTCATAGATTTCTTGTGCGGCGTATTCACCAACTCCATTCTGAACCGTGACAATTCGTTGAATTGATTGATGTACTCCTTCACCGACAAACTTCTTCACTTCAAATTAATAAACCGCTCCAACTGAACATTCTTTTCTGCTTGAAACAAAAACTTTTCATCAAATCGCTCTAGGAATCTATTCCAAGTCACCACTCTTCCTTCTAACTCAATGACCTCCCACCAATACGAAGCCTCCTCTTTCAGCTGCCAAGATGCTAGTTGAATTCGATGCTGATCATCCAATCCCAATAGTCCGAATATCCTCTCTATGTCTCTAAACCAAGATCTCGCCTCCATAAAAGTCTCCTTACCAGAAATATTCTTTCCATCCAAACTCGCAAAATCCTTACAAAGCTTAAAGAAATTGACGACGGCAGGTGGGTTGTTGGGATTCCCACCCGCTGGTGCTGGGTTGGATGCTTGCATGTGCCCCATTGGAGTTGTGGCTTGTGGATACCTACGAAACCAGGCTGGGACTAGAATGAGACTGGAATGCCCTCGGGAAGGTTCAGGGTATCTGCCATTCTACGAAAAGGACAGTTTAGGAAAGAGCCGAAGGGAGATTGAACTGGACTTTTGAGGGGATTTTTATAAATAATCTTTTGTACTTAAAAACTAATTCTAAGAGTTCTTTTCTGAAAACTATTTTTAAAACAAGTTATTATTATTTTTGAAAAATACCACTTAAAATAAATTTTTAGGAATCCTGTAAACTTAGGCTCTGATACCAATTGAAACACCCCACACCCCTTAGTATACCCAAAAGAACAAACTAAAAGGCATGTTACGTTGTAAGTATAACTAAAACTATCAGAGACTAAGATTAACATGATAAAATAGATGGATAATAACACGGCGGAAGTAATTAAAAGCAACAAGTGATTTGAAAAATTAATACTCTATAAGTACCTCAGACAAACCACATATGTTTCAAATTCCAAATACAATTGTATTATGAAAATAAAATCTCAATCTCATCAGAAAAACCACAGCACAAAATTTCTCTTAATACAGTGCCAGTACAATAAAAGAACAAAAGGTTGGAAATAAAAAGAAGGAATACATGATTGGGTCTCCAAGTCTCCAAGAAGCTGCAGTCTATCTTCCTTTCCCCTGATTGCCTATGGGGGAAAAGGAGGAAAGTAGAGCAATGGATCAGACTAAAAGTCTAGTGAATGATAGTAATTACTAGGATCTTTAAGCAAAGTAAAAGTAATAGACCTTACAACAGTTCTAGTATATATAAAGGAATAAAGGAAATATGAAGAAGGAATAAGCTGAAAATAAATACAATTTAACTAATTTAACACAATTGTTTAACTTTGATTGTTTGCACTTTTTTTGATAGCAGCTAAGATTAGGCTAAATTTCTAATATACCCTTTGATTGGTCTGCTACTCCACAGAATCTACTGAGGACCAAACGCTAAAGCTCCCTACACAGTAAACATTGGTGCCTACGAAAGGCACACACTAAGCGCTTAGAACTCATAACAATTACCGAGCACACAAATGGAAGTCGCATGCGTAACCTCCACCATGCTCATGTTACCTGTTGTTCCACCTATTGGGTCTTCTTCCAGCATAAGCATGGCCCTCGTCTCACTTCTGGTTTATGTGAGACACCTCGTCTCACTTCTGGTTTATGTGAGACATCTCATTTCACTTTAGGGTTATGTGACCGTGTCCATAGAAATTATAGGGGAATTGCTATTGGTACTGGCCCATCAACCAAACAATATCTAGTTGCACCACTTGCCTAAATCCTCATGATTGGAACTTCTACTTATTGACCATTTACTACCGTTATTAAC
The DNA here is from genome assembly GCA_030765085.1 of Allium cepa. Taxonomy (NCBI): domain Eukaryota; kingdom Viridiplantae; phylum Streptophyta; class Magnoliopsida; order Asparagales; family Amaryllidaceae; genus Allium; species Allium cepa. The sequence continues at coordinate 553,760,324 of CM060931.1, read as the reverse complement.
ATAAGCATGCCCCTCGTCCCACTTCAGAATTATTTGAGACACCTCGTCTCACTTTAGGGTTATGTGAGACACCTCGTTTCACTTCAGGGTTATGTGAAACACCGTGTCCATAGAAATAGGGGACTTTTAGGTCCTACTTTAATTCTTTGCTTATTAACTTAGATAAATTATTTAAATAAGTCTTTACTTTTGTTCTTACTATCCGAGCTTATTAATTTATCTTAATTCTTAAAATAAACTTCACTCTATTTTATTTCTTATTATAAACTACGTTATAATCATGCTTATTACTTAATCCAAGGTCTAAGTATAAAAATAAGCTTCTTTCATCTTATACTCTTTTTAGTTATACTTCTAAGTTATAACTAGGCCAGTTATTTTTATTTAGCTTAATTCTAACATCAATATCATAATTTAGCTCAATTTTAGTCTTAATTCCATTTTTTTATAGTCTTTACAATTTACATCTCATCTTCCGTTATTTCAGTATTTTTATAGTTTTAATTCATATTCGCATTTTATCTATCCTAATCCATATGCGAAGAAAAAGGAGAAATAAAAGAAAACTGAAAATAGAAGAAAATGCAAAGCGTAGGAAAATGATGTAAATAACGCATAAATAACGGTAAATAAATTAAAATACTATAAATAAACTGTAAATAAATGGAAAAACTATAATTAACAAAATTTAAATAAAATTAACTTAAAATAATAGCTAAAAGAAGTAGACTGAAAATAATTCTAAAAACTGTAAATAAACTACCAAAAAGGTTATTCCAAAAATCGTAGTAAAACTACAACTATTAGAAACCCTGTTATTTTAAATTACTTAAAGAAATCTAAAATAATTACAATCACTCACCTGCGGTCCTAAGCTCTTCCCTTTAGGTCTTCCCGGATCCACTTGAGGGTATTAAAATATTTTTATTAAAAAGATTCTCTCCTTCGAAAAATATTCCTTTTAGGATCCTTCCTAAAAATGTGAACCCAAGCAGAGAAAATCTAGAATGAGGAAAAGTGTTACGTCTAGGGTCTTATTTATAGGGGTAGGAGTGGATCTCAGACAGTTGGATTTGAAGATTGAATAGGATGCAACCACGTCTTAGGCTGAGTAGGAGCCGTCGGATGGAAGCACGAAGGGACCGGATGAGGCTAAAGAATGAAAAATATGTGTTCGAAAACCTATGGAATGAAGAAAATTTTCTTCGTTCCATACTCTTAGGCGGATCAACCACCCCTCTCCCTAGGTCGACCGCCCGGTCGATCTAGGGCGTGGTTAGTTCAACCCCTTGGTCGACCTAGCCCAATATATTATTATTATTATTTTTTGAGAAAATCAATATATTTTGTTTTTCTTGTTTATTTTGTTACTAGCTCATATTAGCTTGGATTCTGACATTCTATATATTAAAATTGACCAGAAAATTACCACGGACACAGCGGGAAAACTCTAATGGCTCGATTTAATTTCGCAAAGTTATTTTATTATTTCACTAATTAACGAATTAATTATTATAGGTTAAATTTTAGGTTGTTACACAAAGAACACGATTGTTCATCCATATGTACGCATGACTTCATTTTTTAGAAGCAACATCCTTTTCCATTTCATGGTGACCCATATAAATTTTTGTTTTCATTTGCTAAAGGTTGATGGAGAAATAAAAATGTAAATATCAAAAATAACATGTTCTTTAATAATATAAAATCACGCTTCGCCTAATATAAAATAACATATTCTACATATTCATTATTGGGTACAATAATATAAAAATAGGCCTAAAATCAAGTAAGCCTAATTACATACGCTCATTTAATGGACGTCCACGATTCAAACACCTATTAAATGGATGCTTGTTTATTGAAGATTTATGTCCACTTCAGGGCTACTGAAGCTATTAGAGTGCCCTAATGGGCCCAGCTAAGTGTATTTTCCAAATTGACTTCACATAAGTAGAAAACGGACTTCAGTGTAAAAATATTGTATGATAATTGAGCACAACTCCCCTAGTCTCATTTTCAATGGACCCTATAGGCCAAATAAATCACGATCATACATTTTTTCCATTTTAGTTATTAAAAACTAAAATATTAAAAGATAGACAGGTGAATTTTGAATCCACTGAAAATGAGACCAGCTGATTATTTTCCATGATAATTAGCTTACCACAATAGAAAAGAGTAAAACTAGACTGGATGAAACTGAGTACAAGAGAGTGAAAAATAACATCACCCAAATAACATCATGATAATTGGGCCTAGGTTTAATTTCGTCACCATAATAGCCGTTGGTCAACTGCTATACCCCTTCGGTCAACCGTTAGCGATCAACTGGTTCCAATAAGACGATCGACTGGTCGTTGTGTATATGTTAAGTTTCATTTTCTTCCTTTTATTTGATTTTGCGACCAAATTTTTATCAATGTTAACGTTAATTTTAACGTTACTTAGGGATAGAAGTATTAGTTTATGATTAATTAGAATATTTATTTCCTTTCATGTTCAATTTATTTATTTTCTTCCACGCTTGCTTAATTGGATTTATTTAATTGAACGCTATTAATTTATGTTTATATTTAATGATTGCTTACACACGCTAAGCCGATAGTATTTATTGCCTCCTTTCTTTTTAAACATTAATATTCATTACCTTCACCCCATAAATTTTTATTTAATTTGTTTTCGTTGCTGATTTAATAAGATTTACCACATTCATTTCCTTTAGTGTTAACATTTGAATTTGTTATCCATTTTAATGCTAAGTAAACACTTACTTTCTTAATTGATTTTGAATTGTTTCTAATCCCACCGGTCCACCGATAGCGATCGACTGGTCCAGATCGACCGGTGGTTGTACATATGTTAAATTTCATTTTCTTCATTTTATTTGATTCTGCAACCAAGTTTTTATTAATGTTAACGTTAATTTTAATGTTACTTTGGGATGAAGTATTAGTTTACCATTAATTACAGTATTTATTTCCTTCCATATTTTTAATTTATTTATTTTCTTCCACGCTTGCTTAGTTAGATTTATTTTAGAGGTTTTGGACCAAAGGTCTCTATTCTCAAAGCCCATGCACAAAAAGTCCCTACTAATAAACCCATGTAAATTAGATTCCTGTTTTTTTATTTTTTACCAAATTATCCCCTTTTAAAAAATCGGCCCAGCATTGAAATCAGGGATAAAAGTAGCATAAATTAGTCAAAAACTAAAAACAGGGACCAAATTTTCATAACTTTTTCGGGAGGGACTTTTCTTCTACCATCTTCCAATTCTACGAACTTGGCATTCGTTCCTTGTTTATTTAATTGAACGCTATTAATTTATGTTTATATCTAACGATTGCTTACATGCCAAGCTGATGGTATTTATTGCCTCCTTTTTATTTTAAACGTTAATATTCATTACCTTCACCTCCATAAATTTTTATTTAACTTGTTTTTATTGCTGATTTATTTAGATTTACCATATTCATTTCCTTTACTGTTAACATTTGAATTTATTATCCATTTTAATGCTATGTAATTAACCCTTACTTTTTTAATTGGTTCTGAATTGTTTTCGATCCGAAAACTTCTCAGTGTTAATTATTTTCTTTTAAACTCCAATCGTAATCAGAAAATCACTATGAGCACAATGGTGTAAGTTTTATACCCAAATTATGAAGTTTACAAAAATTCTAATTTTGGGCTTTAATTATTACTTATTGTTTATTTTATAGTCTCTTATAGAGATAGGTGATTTATAACAAAAACTATTAAAATGGAACTTGACATATTTAATAATAGAAAGGCTAACATCCATCTTAACTAACTGACTTCACTAGTCAAACGATCAAGTGGGTCTGCGACAAGTTAGCCATGTCGTCACTTGTAACGACCCGTAAATTTTCGATAATTAAAATAGCTAAATTTAATAAGATTTCGTGATTTAGTGTTAGAAAAAAAATTGTAAGTCGTTTGGAATAATAATAACTGGAATGAATTGCAACAATAATTATCCAAGTAATGAAAAATAAAAGCTACTTAGTGAATGCCTTTGCAATCAATAGTTGAATAGGATAATAAATGTTGGATTCATTGGGAATAATAGAGTAATTGATTGATAAGTAAAATCTATTAAAATCAAATATTGAATATTGAACAGGTAAATTGTTTAAATTAAATATTTAAAACTTATTGAATAATGGAATAACTGTAAAATAAAAATAGTGTTCTAAATTGTGAATTGGTTTTAAAAGTTGATTCTTATAAGTTCAATTTCAATATTTCAAAAGATAATGAATTATTGGATAAGCGAAATTGTTTAAATTTAATATTTGGAATTTATTGAATAATTAATAATGGGAATTGAATAACCGTATAATGGAAATGGTTGTTCTATAATTTGAATTTGTTAAATTTTATAAGTTCGTTTTGAATATTTCAAAGATAGTGATTTAAGAATAATCAAATTTGTTTAAATTTAATATCACAAATGTTTGAATAAATAAATTTCGGATTTGATATGATTAATTTGATATTGAAATTTAATATATGAAAATAGAGTGAATAATTGAAAATTTGATTTAATATTATTCAAATTGGTTTCCAAAGTGAATGTAAGTTATATCGGGATTATAATAGAGTTAATAAGTTTTAAAAATTGGAATTTGTGGGATAATTGAATAACGGGTTTAATATGATTAAAAATGATTTGTAAAATTTTATTTTATCATATTAAAGTAAGAATGATGTTGTAGAACTTTTAAAATTGAATTAAAAGTAAATTTGTGAAAATTGAATATTTTAATATTTAATTATCGACTGTAAAATAGCCAATTTTCGAACAGTATCAGAATTGGACGAAACTAGTTCCATTGGATCCATAATAGTTTGTTATTATTGGATTTCAATTTTCGTAGCAATCGGAGTTTTGGTTTGACCGTGGCAGCTCGAAACGCATCGAAATTGTTTTAATATTTAATTGACGAGTTAAAATACTTCTTTTTCAAACAGTCTCGGATTTCGACGAAACCAGTTTCATTGGATCTGTAATGTGATATTATTGTAAGATTTCAAATTTCGTGTCAATCGGATTTACCGTTTGTCCGGGGCAAGCAAAAACGCACACAAATTAGTTTAGATCGATTTAATTTAAATTGATCGTTTATCGCTGTAACTCTCACAGATAATCCAATTGGCTTTCGAAATCTATTCCATTGTGTCCGGAACGCGGGATAAACCCTAGGAACGTCGGTCATCGCGCGTAAATCGGAGTTTGGAAAGCCCGGGATGATTAGTGTTTCGATAAATTCTATAAATAGACCCCTTTATTCAAAAAAATAAAAATAAATAGCTAGGGTTTTGGAGCCGCCTCCTCTACAACCAATGGCCGAAATTGTCAGTTCTTCTCCCCTCAAATTCTTCAAATCCGTTCACAATTTCAAAAAGTTTTCAACTACAATATTGTAGATCACGATGTGATCTATCAGTTCAACGGTCAAGATCGAATTTAAAGAAGCGGATTGACGTGAATCCTCGTGCAATGGCCGGCCGTTCGTCATGGTTTTGCGTGCTCCAGGGGAGGCCGAGCTTCACTAGATTCATGGAGATGGTGGAGCGTGGCAAGGGCTTCGAGGCCATGGTCTCTGATCAACGTGTAGGTGATCGTAGTTGTTGCGTGTTTTAGGGCATTAGGCGGCCACGATGGGTTCGAACCTTGGGCGAACGAACGCGTACAGGAAGAAGGGGGGGAAAGGATTTGGGCGGCCTGGATCTAGGGCAGGAAATGGACGTCCAGATTTTGCTGTAGGGTTTTGAAATTTAAAATTAAAATGTAAATTGATTTGTATAATGTTTAAAAATGTGTATCTTCTTCATACGAGGTCGAAAACGCGCGAAACAAGTTGCTTGTCTTCGTTTGGTCGAGCACTACGCAATGGAACTGGATTGGAGTCGTTTGGAGCTAGTGGAAATTTTGGATAAAATTAAACGCTCGTTTAATTTTATTCGAAATAAAACGCTGGAACTACATTGAAATCAAGGTGAGTGTTTTATAACGCTCACAACGTACTAAATATCTTTATGCTAGTTAAATTTGACATTATGAAGTGTTATGAATTTTATTTGTCGTTGTTTGATAAAATTTAATTGTCATTTGAATTCACCGTTGAAAAATTAAATTGACAGTTAAATTGAAATTAAAATTGAATTGCGATTAAATTACCTGACATTGATAACTAAGAAATTGCTATGAATTGTATTGTCTATTGGATAATTTATTTCGATGGATGCTATTGGTTGATATTTAAATGTTTGGATGTTTATTTGCTTATATATATCCTGTTATGCATACATATGAAACTGTGATTTGATGTAAGTAATATATATTCATCCCTGACATTTAAGTGAAATAAATAATTACTTGGTCATAGGATAGAAAATTATATACGGACACCGAATTGGCTAAATTAATAATTTTTAAAATCGTCGATTTGAAATTTATTTAAATGTTCGATGTAAAAGTTATAAATAGAAATCGAATTTATGGAAATCTAATTTTTCGAAAATTTGAGTTTGGAATGTTGAAATAAATGTTGGTTAAAGAAATTGTTAAATAATTTAAGGGGAGACTTTGGAATTTAAAATCAGGATATGATTGAATTTCGAAAATTTATTTGTTTAAAGATTTAACCGTAATTCGAGCTTTGCATATTACTAAGTAAAAGTGATAAAAAAATGATATTTTGAAGTCGAGCTTGGAATTGAATCATATTTGAAATTTGGATTTAAACTCGAAAATTGATGGATAATTTTGTTAAGTGTTATAAATGGATATTTTGAAAAATCAAGCTCCAAATCGATATAAATTGAAATTGAATAAATTAAAGGTGAGTATAAAATTTAATAAATTTGAAGTCAAAGTTGACATTGGTTTGAATTGAAATCGAAATTGAATCGGTAGAATGGAAATTAAAATTGATTTGAATTGGGAAGTTATAAATTGAAATGGATTGGTTTTGAAGCTGTTTTATTTTGTTTTCCAAATTACTCAGTTATATAAACCATTTTTGAATACTTAAATTATTTTAATCTATTTTAAATCTACTTAACCCAATTTGAATTATTTTAAACTAATTTATCTATTTTAAATCCGTTTTAGTTTTTAAGTATCTTTTACTATTTTAATTATTTAAAACTACTTTTAAACTACTTTAACTATTTTCTAAAAGAATTCAAGCTGATTAATAAGGTGAAATGTTTATGTTTAAATCTTGAATTTGAATACGAATTGGATTAAATGAAGTTGCAACCTAAATTGAAATTCGAAATGATTTTGAAATCGAAATGAGATACTGATGCGGAAAAATGATTTTTGAAACGAAATCTTACGTTTGAATAGATACGATGATATTTGAAATGGATTTGATTTTTGAAGCGAATAAGATATTTTGATATCAATTATGAATCGATTTGAAATGTAAAAGAGCCAACGGTGTAATAATACGTAGTTATTAAAGAGACCGGGATCGGATATGGACATACTCTCTGTCGATACCGAAAACCACTTTAATAACTATTATACGCAGAGTGTTAATCCAGAATGAAGTGGATGGTTTGGTGAACGTGTTGATTGAAGAAAGAGAACGATATTGGATGACCCCTGACATGACTAAAACAGGAACCGCGCCGGGCCATTGAGGTTCGCCACCTCTAGCGGACACACTTCTCCGATACCATATCTATTACATTTGTGATACAATTTGGGTGCACCCCTTGATTTGGGAGTGTTGTTTCGCGGTGTTGGGGTAGCTGCTGGCTATGCTCAACATCAGTCTGGATCACGCAACTACTAGTATCCTAGTTGGTATCGTCTCATGTACCTTGTCATACTGATTATCCTATTCACGGCCACTACGTTTTGTTTTGTGTTATACCTATGGGGTACCCTCTGATAACCACCAGTTTACGGTGGGGCTTACGGTGCTGTATAGACTATGGCATTATAAAAATGTGTTAAGGGGGATTATGGTAACGCCTTAACGCTATTTTGATACTTTATATTACTGATAGGCATTATCTACTTAGCGTACATTACTACAAAGTAGATAGTTTAACGGATCCTTAAGAGATGGAAAATCCCGTAACATCTCTTAAGTTATTGCACGCACGTTGACACTGGATATGAGATGTCAAACCCCGTAAACATCTCTGACGCCGTTACACTCATATTTATTTACGATTGATTTAACTTTCATAAGGATATTTTAGTCCTGACTCGAGTGTTTTGTCTTTTCATTACGCTCGGGTCAGTCCTGAGCTTTTTCAGATTTTTGAAGATCTATTCTGGAGGATGAAGACGAAGATTTGGTATACTATTACTATTATTACTCTTGCATCATGCTATCTGCTGCATTATTTTAATTGTTATGTTGTATATGTATAACTCTGATAAATGTTGTATAAATAATTGTCAAAGTATAGTAAACAACTTCATGAACTATTTATTCGACTATTATAGTTTATCGTTCCGCTGCGAGATTCTGTGTTGTTTCATTTCCTTTATTTCTTTTCTTATTTACCCTAATAACCATCTGTCCTTTTGAATGGTTTGGAATCGGCATGTGTATTTGATCATCGGTTTAAACTGTCCAAAAAGGCGGGTCGTTACAGTTGGTATCAGAGCTTTGGTTTAGCGATAACCATAGCTTTGTGGGGTCTGACTCATTTTAAATAGGGTAGTAATTCCCTATGATGAGTCGCTGAGTGAATATATATATATATATATATATATATATATATATGAGAGAGCGTATTTGTTAGTGATATAAAATGTTTTATATTGTGTCGGTTGATTTGTTGAGTGGCTTATGGATTCTGGTCACTACGAGTAATTAACGTCATTGATAGGGATCTCTAAACACTTAAACAGAACAATTCGACATAGTATTGTTTTGAAATTGGGTAAATGAAATAATTTTGCCCTAATTATATTTTGTGTATAAAGAATTTATTTTCAAAATTTATTGTGACTTATCTAGCTTACCTGGTAGTTAAGAATGATAATATTGGTGGTTATCATTAATTGGGTATTGTAATTTAATAAATAAGGTTTATTACAAAATAAACAGTGATAAAACAACTTGTGGAATATCGTAAGAAAGAAAATCCTATAAGAATATTTTATAAAGGTGACTTATGAATTAAAATAGATTTAAATTGGAAAAAAAATTGAATTTAAGACCCGGAGATTTTGAAAATGGTTCTCAAAGTTTTGAAGAAAATATATTGTGATATTAGTTGGAAAATATTTATAGGAAATATTTTGAAATGATTTTTAAGAAGGAATGAATTAAGTACTTCTCTCTTCTGTCGCTGGAAAATAATTTCAGTGATGACTGCGCAGCATCATCGACGTTCATTTTCGAGTCTCAAAGTGGGGGAGACTTCTAAGAAGCTTTGCTTTTCTTCGAAATTATTTTGGGTAAATGGGTTTTGGTTTAAACTCCAAAGGTGTGATTTGATATATTAAAGATATAAGTGTATATGTTTATTTCAAATGATTTGAAAAGAACCGGGCATTTAAATTTCTAAGTTATGTTAATTAGTAATTTTCAAATGAAATGTGAATAACCAGAATTTATAAAATAAGAGGATTAAGATATCTAAGCTTATTGTTTTGGGAAAACTTTAAAGTTGAAAGGTAAAGAGGATTTAAACAAATTAAATTTGTGAACATTCTAATTAAGTAAAATGAAATTCTATAAATTTGTATAATACCAAAATTACATTCTGATAACATATAACAAGACTTACCAACTGTTAAAAGTTAAATGATGTTTTGGATATATAATGAGATATCGTATAGATAAACAGAACCTGAAAGCAATTGAAATATACAAGTAAGGAAAACTCAAAGGGAATTAAATGTATACAAATGGAAAATTTTGGTTGTGAAAAAATTTATATATACTTAAATATAGCATGAAATGATGAATGGATAAATGGAACAAGTAAGTGAACTTAAGAAAGAAGATAAATGAATTGTATAATATCTTTTGTAATTTGATTATAGAAAATAAATATAAATTGCATAGAAATTTTTTTTTGTAACTTTGAGATAACTGTAAACTAAGAAAAGTCATTTATGAGAGGTTAGACTTTTATAGGATGGTTAATAAACTAAAGTGCCGGTTAATAAAATGTTCCACAAATGAATTCGTTATTAACTGAAATTATGAAAATGCAATAAATGTAAAAAAAGGAATTTCTTATAGCTAAGAATCAATTGGAAAATGAAATTGAATTTAATTAAATTATATAGAATGTTTAAAATGAACTTGAGTAAACAAATTCTTTGATATGACGTTTAAGAAAAGATAATGTTGAAGAATAGGCTATGTAAAGAAATAGATATATTAACTAAATAATGGATTGTGAATAATTAATTGTAAATAAAATGAAAGTCAATAAAATAATTTAATATAGATAAATTGGATAGAAATCCATTGGAAGGAAATACGTGAGATTGTACGTATATTATTTTATTCGCATAACGATTTGATCCAAATTCGAGCACAAAATTTCGAGATGATTTATATCGATCCAAGTTAGGATTTTTCACTCGATTTTCGACGGCGAACCCTAGATATGGATTTTTAATTTGATTCTGGAATTCTCTATCATAGTATATGGCTATGCAAGGAGAGTAACAGTTTCCAATCAAGGAACCAAATCTGAGTCCGCACTAGAGAATCGTGTGAACGATACTAGTTTGGAAGTGAAATTGTGTGATCGAATAAGCGATTAGATTGATATTGCTCACGGATGATATATGTACGGCTTACGGACTTAATTAAAAGTTAATATTGGAAATTTAAGTTGCAAATTTATCTTAACATATTTGGCATATTTGGTATGGCTAAGAATAAATTGGAATTGAAAGAGATAAACCAAATTGAATGTAAAATTAATAATTTGGTTATGTTGGGTATGATTTGGTTGTTATATGATTGTTAGTTGATTGTATATAATTCATTAAGTGTTAATGAAATTGAAAGCTATAAATTATTGAAATCAAATTGGAAGTTAAATGAATTTAATAGAATTTAATTTGATTTAAATTGGAAGTGAACTAATGTAAATATAAATTAGTGAATGTTAACTAATTGAATTGAGAATGAATGTTAGTAAAATCCAACATTAATGAATCAACTGTGATTAAAATTGAAAACCAAGCGAATAAATATTAATGAGAAGTGAATTTATATTGATTGATTATGGATTTGTTGGATGATAGTTGGATGATAATTGATTTGGTGGGTGCATTTGTTGTTTGTTGCATTTGCTATGTTGGCACATGTAGTTGTTATGTTTCTATATTGTGTATATTGATATTATTTTCATATATGCATGTTTCTCATGGTTTGTTGAGTGTTTAGTAGGTGTGGATTGCGCTTGCTTCGCATTTGGAGCTCATTTTCGCGTTATATTAGCCGTATATGCTCGCTAATAATATATAAGGTACATATCTCGGATTACATACCGTACTTTTACACTTTTTTCCCTATGGGATGCCTCATCACTTGATGAGATGTATATTTGTGATATATATATACTGTCATTTTTTTTTTGATCGAGCCGCGCAAAGGAGACTCTGCCGAAATTTTCCGTAAAATCCGGGTGTTAGAAAATTTTTCAAGTTTTAAATTTTTTTATAACTTGTTTTGATAACTAACTTTTAAAGTTAGAAAGCCGTTTGGAATAACTTAGTGAAGTGTAGTAATGACTTTATAAATGGAATTTCATTGTTTATAAGTTGGTAACTTTGAATAAAATATATCTAATGTTGAATTCTATACTTAGTTCCTTTTCCCTTCTTTTTCCTTTTCGGGGACGAAAAGTTTTGAGTGGGGGAGAGTGTAACGACCCGTAAATTTTTGATAATTAAAATAGCTAAATTTAATAAGATTTCATGATTTAGTGTTAGAAAAAAAATTGTAAGTCGTTTGAATAATAATAACTGGAATGAATTGCAACAATAATTATCCAAGTAATGAAAAATAAAAGCTACTTAGTGAATGCCTTTGCAATCAATAGTTGAATAGGATAATAAATGTTGGATTCATTGGGAATAATAGAGTAATTGATTGATAAGTAAAATCTATTAAAATCAAATATTGAATATTGAACAGGTAAATTGTTTAAATTAAATATTTAAAACTTATTGAATAATGGAATAACTGTAAAATAAAAATAGTGTTCTAAATTGTGATTTGGTTTTAAAAGTTGATTCTTATAAGTTCAATTTCAATATTTCAAAAGATAATGAATTATTGGATAAGCGAAATTGTTTAAATTTAATATTTGGAATTTATTGAATAATTAATAATGGGAATTGAATAACCGTATAATGGAAATGGTTGTTCTATAATTTGAATTTGTTAAATTTTATACGTTCGTTTTGAATATTTCAAAGATAGTGATTTAAGAATAATCAAATTTGTTTAAATTTAATATCACAAATGTTTGAATAAATAAATTCCGGATTTGATATGATTAATTTGATATTAAAATTTAATATATGAAAATAGAGTGAATAATTGAAAATTTGATTTAATATGATTCAAATTGGTTTCCAAAGTGAATGTAAGTTATATCGGGATTATAATAGAGTTAATAAGTTTTAAAAATTGGAATTTGTGGGATAATTGAATAACGGGTTTAATATGATTAAAAATGATTTGTAAAATTTTATTTTATCATATTAAAGTAAGAATGATGTTGTAGAACTTTTAAAATTGAATTAAAAGTAAATTTGTGAAAATTGAATATTTTAATATTTAATTATCGACAGTAAAATAGCCAATTTTCGAACAGTATCAGAATTGGACGAAACTAGTTCCATTGGATCCATAATAGTTTGTTATTATCGGATTTCAATTTTCGTAACAATCGGAGTTTTGGTTTGACCGTGGCAGCTCGAAACGCATCGAAATTGTTTTAATATTTAATTGACGAGTTAAAATACTCCTTTTTCAAACAGTCTCGGATTTCAACGAAACCACTTTCATCGGATCTGTAATGTGATATTATTGTAAGATTTCAAATTTCGTGTCAATCGGATTTACCGTTTGTCCGGGGCAAGCAAAAACGCACACAAATTAGTTTAGATCGATTTAATTTAAATTGATCGTTTATCGCTGTAACTCTCACAGATGATCGAATTGGCTTTCGAAACCTATTTCATTGTGTCCGGAACGCGGGATAAACCCTAGGAACGCCGATCATCGCGCGTAAATCGGAGTTCGGAAAACCCGGGATGATTAGTGTTTCGATAAATTCTATAAATAGACCCCTTTATTCAAAAAAATAAAAATAAATAGCTAGGGTTTTGGAGCCGCCTCCTCTACAACCAATGGCCGAAATTGTCAGTTCTTCTCCCCTCAAATTCTTCAAATCCGTTCACAATTTCAAAAAGTTTTCAACTACAATATTGTAGATCGCGATGTGATCTATCAGTTCAACGGTCAAGATCGAATTTAACGAAGCGGATTGACGTGAATCCTCGTGCAATGGCCGGCCGTTCGTCATGGTTTTGCATGCTCCAGGGGAGGCCGAACTTCACTAGATTCATGGAGATGGTGGAGCGTGGCAAGGGCTTCGAGGCCATGGTCTCTGATCAACGTGTAGGTGATCGTAGTTGTTGCGTGTTTTAGGGCATTAGGCGGCCACGATGGGTTCGAACCCTGGGCGAACGAACGCGTACAGGAAGAAGGGGGGAAGGGTTTGGGCGGCCTGGATCTAGGGCAGGAAATTAACGTCCAGATTTTGCTGTAGGGTTTTGAAATTTAAAATTAAAATGTAAATTGATTTGTATAATGTTTAAAGATGTGTATCTTCTTCATACGAGGTCGAAAACGCGCGAAACAAGTTGTGTTGTCTTCGTTTGGTCGAGCACACGCAATGGAACTGGATTGGAGTCGTTTGGAGCTAGTGGAAATTTCGGATAAAACTAAACGCTCGTTTAATTTTATTCGAAATAAAACGCTGGAACTGCATTGAAATCAAGGTGAGTGTTTTATAACGCTCACAACGTACTAAATATCTTTATGCTAGTTAAATTTGACATTATTAAGTGTTATGAATTTTATTTGTCGTTATTTGATAAAATTTAATTGTCATTTGAATTCACCGTTGAAAAATTAAATTGACAGTTAAATTGAAATTAAAATTAAATTGCGATTAAATTACCTGACATTGATAACTATGAAATTGCTATGAATTGTATTGTCTATTGGATGATTTATTTCGATGGATGCTATTGGTTGATATTTAAATGTTTGGATGTTTATTTGCTTATATATATCCTGTTATGCATACATATGAAACTGTGATTTGATGTAAGTAATATATATTCATCCCTGACATTTAAGTGAAATAAATAATTACTTGGTCGTAGGATAGAAAATTATATACGAACACCGAATTGGCTAAATTAATAATTTTTAAAATCGTCAATTTGAAATTTATTTAAATGTTTGATGTAAAAGTTATAAATAGAAATCAAATTTATGGAAATCGAATTTATCGAAAATTTGAGTTTGGAATGTTGAAATAAATTTTGGTTAAAGAAATTGTTAAATAATTCAAGGGGAGACTTTGGAATTTAAAATCGGGATATGATTGAATTTCGAAAATTGATTTGTTTAAAGATTTAACCATAATTCGTGCTTTGCATATTACTAAGTAAAAGTGATAAAAAAAATTTGATACTTTGAAGTCGAGCTTGGAATTGAATCATATTTGAAATTTGGATTTAAACTCGAAAATTGATGGATAATTTTGTTAAGTGTTATAAAGGGATATTTTGAAAAATCAAGCTCCAAATCGATATAAATTGAAATTGAATAAATTAAAGGTGAGTATAAAATTTAATAAATTTGAAGTCAAAGTTGACATTGGTTTGAATCGAAATCGAAATTGAATCGGTAGAATGGAAATTGAAATTGATTTGAATTGGGAAGTTATAAATTGAAATGGATTGGTTTTGAAGCTGTTTTATTTTGTTTTCCAAATTACTCAGTTATATAAACCATTTTTGAATACTTAAATTATTTTAATCTATTTTAAATCTACTGAACCCAATTTGAATTATTTTAAACTAATTTATCTATTTTAAATCCGTTTTAGTTTTTAAGTATCCTTTACTATTTTAATTATTTAAAACTACTTTTAAACTACTTTAACTATTTTCTAAAAAATTTCAAGCTGATTAATAAGGTGAAATGTTTATGTTTAAATCTTGAATTTGAATACGAATTGGATTAAATGAAGTTGCAACCTAAATTGAAATTCGAAATGATTTTGAAATCGAAATGAGATATTGATGCGGAAAAATGATTTTTGAAACGAAATCTTACATTTGAATAGATACGATGATATTTGAAATGGATTTGATTTTTGAAGCGAATATGATATTTTGATATCAATTATGAATCGATTTGAAATGTAAAAGAGCCAACGGTGTAATAATACGTAGTTATTAAAGAGACCGGGATCGAATATGGACATACTCTCTGTCGATACCGAAAACCACTTTAATAACTATTATACGCGGAGTGTTGATCCAGAATGAAGTGGATGATTTGGTGAACGTGTTGATTGAAGAAAGAGAACGATATTGCATGGCCCCTGACATGACTAAAACAGGAGCCGCGCCGGGCCATTGAGGTTCGCCACCTCTAGCGGACACACTTCTTCGATACCATATCTATTACATTTGTGATGCGATTTGGGTGCACCCTTTGATTTGGGAGTGTTGTTTCGCGGTGTTGGGGTAGCTGCTGGCTATGCTCAACATCAGTCCGGATCGCGCAACTACTAGTATCCTATCGCCTCATATACCTTGTCATACTGATTATCCTATTCGCGACCACTACGTTTTGTTTTGTGTTATACCTATGGGGTACCCTCTGATAACCACCAGTTTACGGTGGGGCTTACGGTGCTGTATAGACTATGACATTATAAAAATGTGTTAAGGGGGATTATGGTAACGCCTTAATGTTATTTTGATACTTTATATTACTGATAGGAATTATGTACTTCGCGTACATTACTACATAGTAGATAGTTTAACGGATCCTTAAGAGATGGAAAATCCCGTTACATCTCTTAAGTTATTGCACGCACGTTGACACTGGATATGAGATGTCAAACCCCGTAAACATCTCTGATGCCGTTACACTCATATTTATTTACGATTGATTTAACTTTCATAAGGATATTTTAGTCCTGACTCGAGTGTTTTGTCTTTTCATTACGCTCGGGTCAGTCCTGAGTTTTTTCAGATTTTTGAAGATCTATTCTGGAGGATGAAGACGAAGATTTGGTATACTATTACTATTATTACTCTTGCATCATGCTATCTGCTGCATTATTTTAATTGTTCTGTTGTATATGTATAACTCTGATAAGTGTTGTATAAATAATTGTCAAAGTATAGTAAACAGCTTCATGAACTGTTTATTTGACTATTATATTTTATCGTTCCGCTGCGAGATTTTGTGTTGTTTCATTTCCTTTATTTCTTTTTTTTTTTTCTTATTTACCCCAATAACCATCTGCCCTTTTGAATGGTTTGGAATCGGCATGTGTATTTGGTCGTCGGTTTAAACTGTCCAAAAAGGCGGGTCGTTACATCACTAGTCAAACGGTCTATTACTCGGGCTTTATAATCAACTAGTGCAAGACTGTGCTTTGCACAAGGGTATGGCAAAAATATTTTTGTTGTAGATAGAAAATTAATTATTTTTAAAACTAAGCAGAATATACTATTTACAGGCAAGAATTGAAAACATGATTACAATATCAAATATAAATATTAAAAGTAGTATACACAATCTTTATGGAGTCAATGTAGTATTAGAAGTGAATGCTCTCAAACACATATGTCGACGAAAGAGTTAAAAGAGCACAGAGGACTGATTCCATTGGAGCAAGTTAGCAATTGTTTTATTTAAATTTCATTTATAGTAAGTACAACAAAAACCCAACACGACCAAAATGACCCAACAATAAATAAATTTTATAAAGGGGGGGTTTACCGCAGGAGAAATACAATTAAGTCCTAACTCTTAAAAATAAAATATAAGTTATATGTCGTTTTTTATTCCTCGATGGAATTTATTTAACGGGATCAAATTATGATTAATTACTATATTAAAGTAAAAAAATTATAGAATTAATAGTCTACTTCATTGGCAATTCCTTACTTAATACTTGGACAATATTACCCCTCAAAGATAAAATTAATTATTCTTTCATGTAACTGCCATACAAAGCACACTAAATCATCTTATTTTATACCTTATATTTTATGTAAAAATAAATGCTTACATGTATAGGTACTACCAAATCTACAGAACATATCGAAAATAGTCAATTTGATGACGTAGATATATTTTATAAAAGTTTGATCGGGAAGAAAATATTTTATTATAATAAATTTGAAGCTTGTGGTGTGTTTGGATTATTAATTAATGTTTTCAACACTATATATATATATATATATATATATATATATATATATATATGTGTGTGTGTGTGTGTGTGTGTATTTATGTATATATACGTGTGTGTGTATATATGTATATGTGTGTGTGTTAAACGTATCGAAATAAATTATTATAAAAACATAATACGATTTTGTCCAACTTTCATAGTTATTTAAATGTTGAGTTTCCATATATGTATTACATATTTTATTTAAGTTTTCATATATCTTAATATAAATCGGTAATGTTCAGCTTGTCGAAATTATTTATTTATATTTTTTCATACTTGTGTTACATATTTCTTTTTTTACTTTTTCATTCTTATTAAACAATTTATAAATTATCATGTTTTAACATTCAATTATATGCAAACGCTGCTAGGATGTCATCAATTTTTTTTATCACTGGTTTTTAGTATATTTCTACTGATTGAAAACTATATTATAAAATTAAAATCAAAACAAAATGAGGAAAATTTACCTCACCATAGAAAGGGATAGAACTAAAAACAAAACTGATATTATCCGTGAACTTTTCTAACTTTTTAATATAATTAAAAAAAACTTTAATAAATAGTTACATGTTATGTCGCATATGGGTATTACTGGAAATTGCACTGCAATAAGTGATCAGCACTTGCAATAAGCATTAAAATTTTGCTTATTCAATTAAGTGAATAAAAGAGCTTAATGAAACCACTTATTTAAAAACAAACAATCGAACAGGCTCTTATCACTTGTTTAGTTAAGCATTAAGCCCTTTTTTTCTAAAAACAAACGCAGCCTAAATTATGCACTGTTATAATACATAGTCTGGCAATGTCGAAATCTATAAATAAGTGAACATACAATGGTTACGAAAGTTGTTTCATAAAATGTCATTACATATGGCTCAAATATCATTTCATTTCATATTCTAGTTTCGAATAGAAGTAAAAATTTTAAGCTGAAGCAACCATGGGTGGAGAGTATTCAATTAATGTTAACGTTACAAAGAACTAAAACAATGAAAGTTATTCAACTTCCAACCAACATCCAACACCTACAATTGGATTGTAAACTGAGTTACAATGTAACTGTAAAAAAGTTTGGTAAGGACTTGTGTTCAAGATAAAATGAATATACAAAGACTTGTGTTCGAGACTAAAATGAGTACGATTGTCGATATATCCATTATCTAATGAATACAAAAGATGTTAATAAGAAACAAAATACAAACAAAAGAATAAATTAGTAAGAAGACACTTAAATCTGATTGAAATGTTCATTAACCAGTTTTCATATACACACTACTGCATATTTGAATTCAATGGTCATTTGATGGAAAAAACGAATGAATAAGAGTAAGGCAATCTACAACTCTTATTGTGATGTTCAATTGAAACAGCTCCAGCAGTCAGCAACAACAATTAGGATGCAGTAAAGAAATGGCTTCAAGAATGCAAGGCTTGAAGCTGCCCAATATGATCAATTTCTGTTTGGTAAGTAGTATTTTTTTCACAATCTTTATAGTACCTTCATGAATAAGAATATCCATAAATCATGTATTAAAACAATGGACGATAATATGTGACAAAGTGTTCATGTTTTCGTATTCACATATATCTTTCATCAATCCAAGTCACAGCCAGTGTAACAAAGAGTCGAAACACAAAATTCAAATTCACTAAAGTACTAAATAAAGATATAAATAGCAGTCTTTATAGCCATCAAAACAACCTCATTTACCAATTGAACAAAAAAAAAATAAAGTTGTACCGGTTAATTCTGAAATTGTTGGTTTCTAAGTTATTTACAAACAATTGATCTCATTTACTTCATTTACCAAATGACTGGGTTTAAAACTGCATAAGCATTGGTAAGGGTAGTAAGATATCTGAATGTGAAATCTACAAATTTTTAATCTAGGCCTTCTATTGCAATTAGTTTCTTTTCTTCTTGGGTTACATATTGGATTTAAGGCGGTGCAGACAGTGCTTGAACAGATACGCAAAATACGATATACTCATAACGACGAAATTTTTGCAATCCGAAATGATAGAAAAACAATTAGTGTAAAAATGTTATTACCCATGTAGATGCTTTGCTCCAGGATATACAAATAGATGTAATCATCTAGTTGTAATAATAGTTCAGTATTATTGGACATAAGCTCCAACCTGGAATTTGTAACCAAAAAAATTGTGAATTGTGCATACAAGGAAATCATATATGCATGCATATACTATAATTAATAAATAAAGCACGATTAAGCACCTGCGTTCAAATTACTAAGAACTAATTTCCCAGAATAAAATTTTGGGTTTTATTGACAAACAAAAAGTTGGTGTAGACGCGATTAAAAAAAACAAATTATGAAGTATTATGTATAATCATCTTCCCTAATCCACGGTTGCACTGTTCCATGACATTAATAAATTTTTGGGTTTTGGAACCTATCATAGTAAGACATATTGAAAAATACTTTCCTCAAAAGTCTTCTATAGAGGAATCTAAAATACAGTAAAATATTACTAATAATACAAACATCTCTTTTGTTTTGATGTCTTATGATTTAGTAATAATTATGTTTAGGAAGTTAACTTCCGAAAAAGTGAATGGCGTACATTGCATGGTTTTTATTTTACAAAAAGAAAGAGAATTCTCCAATCCAAAATCCACACCTATTACTCACTGTTCATTAATTGAGAAATTGATGTTGTTTAATATGTATATACTAAAAGAAACAACGATAGAATTTTTTTGAAAACAATAGAGTTCGTGTATACCAATATTTCTTAAGCTACTTATTAGCATTCGAAAAACGAAAAAATTTGTTCTGTTAATTAGAATGCCAGTAATAATTAGATCAACTTCAAATTATTCTCTAAATAAAGCATTTTTATTCTCTAAACTAAGCATTTTCGTGAGCTGGCATTATAATACAAGCGTACTGATTCCAACGTACTTTCCTTTTTCTTCCACGCTAGAAATGAAGGGTATAATGTTTCTAATAAATGCGTGTGTGCGCATATATAATGACAAAAAAATTGAATTGCATTTTTAAGTTACAAATATGAACTCAACTAATATTTTTCAACTCAACTAATATTTTGAGTATCTGCTAAATCTGGTTGAATAATTCCAACAGCAACATGGTGTAACAATACGTAACTTCAACCAAAAACATCAACATCACCAACATTAGGATTCATTAAATAATTATTTTAAGTCTCCTTGTTGTGTATTCATCGCTCGCATTGAAGTTGCTAATACCAACAATGCCAACTTATTCATAGGCTCGTATTTAATGAATTTGAGTGCTTTCATAAAGCTTGAAAGAAACAAAAGAAGAGTTAATCATCAGACCTGTCAACATCAGACCTGTCAACGGATGCAAACAGATGTGTATCCGTATTCGAAAATTAAAATCTACATCCGCATCCGATATCCGCGGATATTCAAAATTTAACATCCGCATCCGAAAAGAGGATGCAGAAATTTTTCGAATATCCAAAAAAAAATCCGAAAATCCATATCCGAAAACTAGATTGAGAATTATTATAATATAATGAAATTTTTAATCAAAATAATTACAATTCATATCATTCGAATAATAATCAATCGACAAACTAATATACTTCAGTTTCCAAGTTAACAACAAGCAATCCACACAAAATCATAATAGAGTTACAAAATGCATAATCAATTAGCTTATACAATTTATATAATTAACCATAAAACCTAAATAACATAATTAAGCTACGAATAAGCATTTGATTTCTTTGCAAAAGAGAAGAATGAACATCCAATTCTTTGTTCTATCTTCAAGTTCATGAGCTTTCCATACGATCCTAAAAACAAAACGTGGCAAAAATATCATCCAATGATTCCAATAATTCAAACTTCATTCATATTGTATTTTGCACTAGAAGTGCAGCTGCAGCAGCAGCACCAAGTGCCGCTATCAGAAAGTGCAGCCGCTATCAGAAAGTGCAGCAGCAGCATTTGGTGCAAGTGCTGCAGCCAGTAAGTGCTGTTGCAACAGCACATAAATGAAAAAAAATCTATATTTTTACCTTGTGCGATGGATAGTTCATGGTAAGGCTGATGCTTCATCTACAAGCTCTATATCTTTACATGTTAAATAAAAAGACTGATTATATTAAATGGTTAAAATTCTAAAATAATTTTAGTATGCAATAATAACTAACCTATGACCGATGGTAACCAATCCTTAATACAACTCAATGCTTCTACTATGTCAGGAGATAATGAGGATCTATTTTCGGTAATCAATATACCACCGCTACTAAACGATGATTCGGATGCTACGGTAGAAACGGGAACAACTAAAATATCACGAGCAATCTTTGATAGAGTAGGAAATGTAGGACAATTTGTTTTCCACCATATTAAAATATCAAAGTTGTCGTCATCCTTATCCATCGGCAATAATTCATCTTCCAAATACTTGTCAAGCTCGGTGTTTGAAATTTGCAAACTTTCAATTTTTTGTTCTCTATGATTCTTCCACTTAAGATCCATTTTTGCTCTCTTTTTTAAACCATGATTAACATTATCATCCAATGCACAAGAAGAAGAAATATTTTTATAGGATGCACTTTCTTCTTCATATAAATAAAAAAGATATTTCGAACAATCATTGATTTTCCTAACATGAACTTGTGCATCTTCTCCACAAATCAAATCAAAGAAAAACTCAATGTAAGTCATTCTATAACGAGAATCGAAAACTATTCCAATACTCATCATTAAATTGCAAGTCTTCCAATATTTCTCAAATTTAACTCTCATCATTTGTGCCATGGAATAAATATAATCATGCTCACTTAGCTCCCAACTAGTAATACTTTCATAAATATCACACACTCTTTTAAAATACAAATTCACTGTTGGATATTTGACATCTGAAAATTTGCGAGTTACATCATAAAAGATTTTCAAACATTCACAAATTTCTTTTCCTATCTCTCATTCTTCTC
The DNA here is from genome assembly GCA_030765085.1 of Allium cepa. Lineage (NCBI taxonomy): Eukaryota > Viridiplantae > Streptophyta > Magnoliopsida > Asparagales > Amaryllidaceae > Allium > Allium cepa. The sequence goes on along the minus strand of CM060931.1, from coordinate 553,737,797 downwards.
TAGAAGGCAAACTTATATAATCTGAAGTTAACTCAACTAATCGCCCAAACGCGAGACGCACTTCAATCACACTTTCAAGCATACGGTATGTTGAGTTCCATTGCGTTGGAACATCATAATAAACACCTTTTCCAACTAATCTAGTTTATGCCAATGCGTTTTCCCAATTTTGTTTTCTAGACTGTGAAGACCTTGTGAAATTAACGCTTTCTCTTATTTTTGTAAAAAGACCATGTACGACTTTTAACCCATCTTGCACAATTAAGTTCAAGACATGAGTGCAACAACGCATATGAAACAAATCACCATTTGAAATCAATACCCCTTTACCATCTAACCATTGAAAGAAGCTATGTGGTAGGATCGTATAATATGGAATAGTGGAAAGGTCTAGGTAGATACCAATAAGCAGTAAGTAAAGTAGACACCAAGACTTTATACTGGTTTGGACCTTTTGCCCTACGTCCAGTCCCTAAGCTCCTCTTAGGAATTCAACTAACTAACAACCCTCACTTAAGCCGGAGGAATAGGTTTACAACTTACCCGAACAACCGAACGAGATTTCTTGCCTCAACTACCGAAGAGGACTTCAACTAGATACAAAGAGTAATTCTGACTTGTTGTGTTCTTGATAACACTAATGAGTCTAATTAAATACAACTTTTCTATAATCTTAACCTCAAGAATATGAAATGTATTTATGAAGATTTAGGAAATATAAATTGCTGTGAATCAAAAGAGTATTTAAAATAAATCAGAGGTTCAAGAAATTGAAGTGGTTTGTGATTGCTTTCGAAAACTTAAGAAATCTGAAAATATGATCAAGATAATAGAGAGATTAAAGCAATTAGAATTCATAATTTGCAAATGATAGAATCATGTATTTATAGGTGTAGAAGAGGTGTATCTATTTGCAAAAGATCTAGGCAAGAGATGCACCTATTACCATTGGAGAATGGTTGCAACTTCTGGGAAGAAGAAGGTGTTTTTAGTTACTCTTGGGAAGAAGAAGGACAATCTACCCAAAGACCCCCTCTATTTTACTTTACTTACTGCATATTGGTATCTACCTAAACCATTCCACTATTCCATATTATACGTTCCTACTACATAGCCTCTTTTAATTGGTATCAGAGCATGGTTATCCTATAACCATAACACCGTTATTTGACATATTGATAATATGAAAAATAACACAAGCACAACAACTGCTTATAGCTCTACATTTGCAGAAGGACAATCTACCCAAAGACCCCCTCTATTCAATGGGCTAAACTATAATTATTGGACTACAAGGATGAGGATTTATATGCAAGCAACAAGCTTTGAAGCCTAGAATGCAACTAAAGCAGAGTTCGTTGTACCCACAACTGATTACCCTACATGGACACAAACTCAGAAGAATGAAGCTAGTGCAAATGCCAAAGCTATGAATATGCTATTTTACGCTTTGGATAGAAATGAATTCAATCATGTTAGCATTTGTACTACTGCACACCAGATATGCGATGCACTTAGAACCATACATGAAGGCACAAACAAGGTCAAACAAACAAAGATATCCATGCTAAAGAACCAGTTTCAAAACTTTAGAATGCGACAGAATGAATCCATCAATGACATGTACTCGAGATTTCAAGACATTCATCATGCCTTAATAGGATTAGGAGATAAGTATATGGATTTTGATATTGTATCTAAGGTCCTAAATTCACTCACTGATAATGGGAGAGAAAAGTCTTAGCAATCGAGGAAGCAAAAGATCTATCTACAATGAAACCAGAAGAATTAATTGGAAACCTTATGTCTTATGAAGTTAACATGCAAGCTAAGAAAGATCAAGCACAGGAAAGAAAAAATGTGGCTTTTCACGCAGAAAAGGAAGAATCAGAGTCTGAAGATGAGGATCTAGCATTTATTGCCAAAAATTTCAAGAAATTCTTAAAATATAGAAAAGGAAATAAAAACGGTTTCAAAAAGAATTTATTGAACAAACCTTCATCCTCAAATATGGAATGTTTTAATTGTCACAAGAAAGGTCATATGATAAAAGACTATCCGGAGCTAAAGAAGGAGAGTCGGAAAAACTTCAACAACAAGAATAAGAAAGACAAATTTAAAAAGAAGGCTTTTTCTATCACATGGGACGATTCAGATTCAGACTCATCAGATAGTGATAGTGATAGCAACAATGAACAAGCAAATGTATGCTTCATGGCTCAAGAATCTGAGGTCCCACTCAAGAAAAGAAAATGGATTTTGGATAGTGGTTGCTCAAAACACATGACCGGAAACAAAGAAATGCTTACAAATATTTCATACTTTGATGGTGGCTTTGTTACCTTCGGAGATAACTCAAAAGGTTTCATCATTGGCAAAGGAGATGTGTGCAACTACGTTGATGATTTCTCAAGATATACATGGACGATATTTAAGAAAAACAAAATTATGGGATGCCATTTCATGCACCAGCACCACTTCTTCTTCTACCCCACACGGCAAGCGCCCAGCTCCAACGTTCACGTGGACATCTTCCAAGGAGAATCCGAGTAGCAGCACTAGTGGTAACAATGTTGGTCAAGGAGGAGGAGCTTTTAAACAACCAACCGGTGGCCCTGTTATTCGTGAACCAGAAGGAGAACGTGAAGGCTCTTATACTTGGGATAGGGATTCTTGATCATTTTGATAGTTTGATTCTGAAACTCTTTATTAATTTTCAAACATTTCTGAAAAGGCTTGTATAAATAGCCTTCTTGTATTCATGATACTCTGTGGTTTGTATGATTCACATTATGGTTATGCATGCATGTGGTTGCTTTGTTTGACAATTATATACTTCTACAAATTATTACTTTCTTTTTGTCGATGAAAAAGGGGGAGAAAAGTCTATGTCACTAACTTTGTTTTGTGGGGAAGATAGTGCATATATTCAGGGGGATGAAAGATAATTACATCACTACAAACATAAGTATTGTCATCAATCAAAAAGTGGGAGAATGTTGATACGCTATATTTTGATCAATGACAATGTGCTTCAACAAAAAGGAAGAGATATGTGCAAAGCTAAAGGAAGGAATATAAAGACCAAGGATATCATGAGTACTTATTATATATAGGTCTTAGTCTTACGAAAAGGAAGAGATATGTGCAAAGCTAAAGGAAGGACTATGAAGACCAAGGATATCATGAGTACTTATTATATATAGGTCTTAGTCTTAGTTTTACTGTTAAAATCTATCCTCAAGAAGCTTGCACAAACACAAGAACACATTTCATAACTTAATATTTTAGTTAAGTGTTCACTGTGCAGAAACTACCAGTTCAGTCGATTGAACAGGAAAATTCTAGTCGACTGAACCTGTTACAGAATTACAACATGCACAGTTTCAGTCGACTGAAATTCCCTGTTCAGTCGACTTAATTCAAACCAGCGATTTTTTTATGAAAAGACACCTTCTTCTTCCCAGGAGTTGCAACCATTCTCCAATGGTAATGGATGCATCTCTTGCCTGAATCTTTTGCAAATAGATACACCTCTTCTACACCTATAAATACATGATTCTATCATTTGCAAATTATGAATTCTAATTGCTTTAATCTCTCTATTATCTTGATCATATTTTCAGATTTCTTAAGTTTTCAAAAGCAATCACAAACCACTTCAATTGCTTGAATCTCTGATTTATCTTAAATACTCTTTTGATTCATAGCAATTTATATTTCCTATATCTTCATAAACACATTTCATATTCTTGAGGATAAGATTATAGAAAAGTTGTATTCAATTAGACTCATTGGTGTTATCAAGAACACAACAAGTCAGAAATACTCTTTGTATCTAGTTGAAGTCATCTTCGGTAGTTGAGGCAAGAAATCCCGTTCGGTTGTTCGGGTAAGTTATAAACCTATTCCTCCGGGTTAAGTGAGGGTTGTTGGTTAGTTGAATTCCTAAGAGGAGCTTAGGGACTGGACGTAGGACAAGAGGTCCGAACTAGTATAAAGTCTTGGTGTCTACTTTACTTACTGCTTATTGGTATCTACCTAGACTATTCCACTATTCCATATTATACGATCCTACCGCATAGCTTCTTTTAACCATGCCTTAAGATCTCTTATCATAACATCATTATTAGATGCGTTATCAATAGTAATTGAAAATAATTTCTTATCCAAATTCCAATGCAATAGTTTTGTTTTAAGAGCAGCACTAAGTGCAAGACCATTGTGTGGAGAAGGCATTTCATGATAAGCAATTATCTTTTTTTGCAATTTCCATTCAGCATTAATGTAATGACAAGTTATACAACAATAACCTATATTCTGATGTTCAGATGTCCATAAATCAGTAGTAAGACTAACACGAGTAGACAAACTATCAAACATCCATTGTAATTCAGTTCTCATATCTGCATAAAGTTTCAACACATCACAACGAACTGTATTTCTAGAATAGAGCTTAATGGTTGGATTAATACTCTTAACAAATTCTTGAAAGTAAACATGTTCAGCCATATTGAATGGATAATCATGTTTGGCAATCATACAAGCAAAACACATTCGAATCCTACTTTGATGAAACTACCAACTAGCTAATTTGAATGGTTTATTGAGAGACTTTTTAGTAGTCAAAAGTTGTTGTCCGGATAATCTTTTATTGGTAGTATTTTTGGGACAAACTTTTATATGATTTTTCAAATGTGCTGTTCCTATCGAAGTGGCTCCATTGAATATCCTTAAACAATGTTTATAAGTTGCCTTAACACAATTACTACCCTCTAACACTTCTCTATCAAAATCTTTCCATACCTCGGATTTCAAGGGTTTTGTATTCAAAGGTGCAGATATTTCTTCATTAGTTGGAATAATTTGAGTTGGTGGTGCACTAGAGTCCGTGGTTTCTAGCACAAATATGTTATCTTAGACCTTGACATAGGCATTTGATGCAGCATATGCAACATATTTACTGCTACAACTTGGCGAGATGTTTTCCATTTTTAAAAGTCTGTAAATATTCATAAAACAATTGAAAGGAAGATTAAACATATAAATTTCGATACTTTGTAGCATGTATAGCAAATAAAAATCATACCAAATGGTAAAGATTAATTTAAGAAAAATCTAAATTCAAATGTTTTTGTTAGTACCATGTCCAAACATAAGTTTTATTCACATACCCAAAAAAATATAATGTTATAAGGCATGCATATTTTGTTTGCTCCAACTTCGAAACCCAAACCAATAGTTATCAAGTACAAATATTCAAGTCTCGAGTATTATATGAAAACATGCATAAAAATGTGGTTGGCTATTGTTCAGGTATGTAGAGACCCAAGATGGGGTCGGTGTTATGAGAGCTATAGTGAAGATCCAAAGATTGTTCAAGCCATGACGGAAATAATTTCAGGTTTGTAGGGAGAATTCCCTCTAAATTCTAGAAAAGGAGTTCCATTCATAGAGGGAAAGTAAGTTATTTGATTGTATTTCATTATTTCATCTAGTATTCATGTAAATAAAACATTGTCAAACTCATGAGAGAACAAGCACAATACCACAGTGCTTGCTTTAGAGTTTAGAGTTTAGACTATTAGCAGAAGTTACCGAAGTATATGTTCCAGACTTCCAGTGCATATACTTTACTGTTTTAACCAGATAAGCTTGTATTTCTCTTGTTAGTATGAATGTATGTAGTCTTAGCTGTGGTTCATTTACATGTACGTGTAGGAGAAAGTGGCTGCCTGTGCAAAGCATTGCTTAGGTGATGGTGGAACGTACATGGGAATTGACGAAAATAACACAATTATCGATACACATGGATTGCTAAGCATCCATATGCCTCCATATTACAATGCTGTTATTAAAGGAGTGTCGGCTGTTATTCGAGTTGGAATGGAGTCAAAATGCACTCCAATAAGTTTCTAATCACCAATTACCTCAAAAAAACACTTCGATTCAGAGTAGGTTTAAATTATACTAGTTTCTTTTAAATATTAAAAAAATTGATTTGACTAGTAAAAATATTTTGGGATTAAATTAAAAATTATAGTTCTGTTATAGGATCTGAAGACTGAAATGAAGACTTTTTACTAAATTTCATTATTGGTTGCTTACACACAAGGCTTTGTTATAGGATCACAACACCTGAGAAAGCAAACTACACATACTCCATCCAAACTGGCATTCTTGCTGGTATTGACATGGTATGTATGTGCATAAAAACTTCATCGTTTTAGTTTAGTATCTAGAATAACTGGAAAAGTGGAAACAAGACCAGATATAATTTGCTCATTATGAGCCAATCCAAAATCATTGTAGATCGAACCAATCATTAGTTCCCAACCATGGGTTGAGTGAAATCCAATCCATAAATCAGTAACTAAAAGAATAGAAAAAGCTTTTATTGTGTCACTTAAGTTATAGAAGAATTCCTGAATCCAAGAATTCAGAATAACAAGTTCTTCATTACCCAGAGCCTTTTAATTGAACATATATCATTATATAAAGATTAGTAGATAATGCATTTCTTTCTGTTGCAGATAATGATACCATTTGACTATCCAGGATTTGTTAACAACCTAACCTTCCTTATTAATAACAATTTCATTCCCATGTCACGAATAGATGATGCTGTTAGAAGAATTCTACGAGTTAAGTACACATGACGCCTTTTTGAAAATTCTTATGCTGGTCTAAGCTTAGCTGATCGAATTGGGAAAAAGGTGAACTGATCGCTACTTATTTTATAAGTTTTAAAACTAAATATGATGCATGATTGTCACTTAAACCATTAATAATGTAATCAACAGGAACATAGAGAAATAGCAAGGGAAGCTGTGAGAAAATAACTAGTGTTGCTAAAGAATGGAAAGAGTGGGCAAAAACCATTATTACCAGTTTACAACTTCTAAAGAATGCAAAGAAAATTCCAGTGGTGACTCAGGTGAGTGGTTTAGAAGCCAAAGCCGAAGCTGCAACCAAAGACGAAGCTGTGACCGAAGTCGAAGCCGAAGTTGCAAGGCGGAGCCGAAGCTGGGAGGCGGAGCGACGTTGGAGTGATGGGTTGTTTCGATTTGGGGTTGCAGCGATTTAGGGTTTGATAGAGGCGGCTGTAAAAATTGAGATGTAAGAATATACGAAAATGAATTGAGTAATTGACGTTTGAAACTTTGAAGTGAATGCCACCTGCTTACCTAGGTTTGTTTGTTGGGCTTGGGCCGATGGCCTTTAATTTCCAAATAAATTTTAGCCATAACTTTGGGTACCTTTAAATAATAAATCAATAATAACAACAATTTTTATTATAATTAACTCGGATTGGACGGATGTTTTTCGAATACGGATACTCATATCCGTATCCACATCGAAATCTCTTTCAGATATTGGATATCCGCATTCGCTTTTCGGATATCGGATAATATCCATATTTTCAGATACAGACTCGGATGGATTTTGGATTTTTCGGGTATCCATTGACAGGCCTATTAATCATATGATCCAAAATAAATTTTAAGAAGAAAAATGTGTATTATTATTATTATCAACAAATTAAGATCTCAATTTTTTCATTTGATTAACAAAAACCTAATATCGATAGATAAGAAGGCACAAGTCTAATTGACAAATTTGTCAAACTAATGCATGTTAGAATTCTCAAAAAATAGTGAATGAGATATCCTACATCGTCAAAAATAACTCCATTTTTCTGTTTATATAGTGTACTCTCAATTCCTATATTGGCCCTTAGGGTCAGGTAATTTTGTGCGAGGGGAGGAACCTATATGGTCATGGACTAACACGCGCACCGCCCACCCTACCGACCAAATCAGGCGGGTCCAATGAGATTGGGTTGTCATATATTTTTGCTACCTAAAAAATGGTCTGATTTTAAAACAGAAGTTGCAAACTGATGAAGAGACGTAATTTTTTGGATGACCGTTACAACGAAAACAACAGTTCTGAACCGTTGCAAACGAACAGACGCAGCTGTTGCGAATAGTAAAACTTTTTGGCATTGCAAATGAAGGAACGCTACTTTTCTCAATGGTTGTAGCCATTGGGAATTCAGCTATAAATAAGGAGGAAATTTGATCGCTTTCTACACTTAATTTTTAAAAACCGAGGTATCTCTTCTTTATCTTCGTTTCTTAAAATCATAATCAGTCCTATCACACAGAAGATCATACATATCAAGATCTCGAGAAGATTACGTCCGTCGTATCTTGAGAGACTTTGAATAAAGTCTTGAGGAAATTGTTACAACAAGGCTCGGACGAAATTTCCTTCTTCAACCGGTTAGATTTCTAGTTGATTTATATGTTTTTATTATTATAGTTGTTAGTTTGCTGTTGCAATTTGTTACAGCATACTTATTGTTAAAAATAGCTAATACAGAATTCCAAGTAGTGGAAATCTGATTTGTAAACTTGTGAGACGAGTTTATTATTGATTAGTCTCTGTTTTGGTATACTAGACGAAATTTCCTTCTTCAACCGAGATAGCAACAGTTGAACTATCAATAAAAGCTACTACTTACAACAGGCCTTGTCCGTTCAAAGGAGATGGCGATGACTTCATAAATGGCAAAATCAAATGATGTTTATCTCACCACGCTAGGGTGCAGAAGTGCATCGAGGAGGATGAACCAAAGCCTAAGGATGGACAAACTAGAGAAAAAGATGCAGCTATTTTTCTCGAAATTGACTCATGGAAGCATTCAGACTTCCTATGCCGTAACTACATTTTTAATTGTCTGGATAAAGTACTATATAAAGTATATCAGCCATACCAGAAAGTAAAATCCTTATGGACTACACTTGCACATAAATACAAAACGCAGAATGTCAGTTTGAAGAAGTTCACCGTAGATAAGTTTATGGAATACAAAATGGTTGACTCCAAATCCGTAACTAGTCAAGTGCAAGAACTCCAACTCATAATTCATGAACTTGAAGCAGAAGACACAAAGTTGGAGAATACTTCCTTGTTGAAGCAATAACAGGGAAATTACCACCATCCTGGAAAAACTACCGCAATTATCTGAAAGATAAGAAAAAGGAGATTTCCTTAGAAGATCTTATTGTCAGACTAAAAATTGAGTCTGATAACCGCAGAGTGACAAAAAAATCGAAGAGGCTTGGCAGAAGAGTCAAAGAACAAAGGGCATTTCAAGAAAAACAAGAAGAAGAAATTCTCGCAAAAGAGAAAAGCGCCTGAAAACAAATCCAAAGACAACAAACGAATCAAGAAGTTTAATGGCGAGTGTTGGGTTTTTGGAAAAGCAGGATACACCGCTAGAGATTGCAGACACAAGAAGGAACGCAACTCAGAGGCAAATATGGTGGATAACATGGAAGTAGACGAATCTAATTTTTTAGCAGTTATATCTGAATGCAATTTGGTTCAGACCCCTAACCAATGGTGGGTGGATGCAGGCGCTACTCGTCATGTTTGCTCTGACAAATCCATGTTTTCTAAATACCAGAAATTCGATCAGGAAGAAAAACTCTATATGGGTAATTCTGCAGTTTTCATGATCGAAGACAGTGGCACAGTAATCCTCAAGATTACTTCTGGAAAAACTGTCAAGTTGAATAACGTGCTCCATGTTCCAAACATACTCAAGAATCTCATCTCTGGTCCAGTGCTATCATAAAAATGACTCAAAATGGTCTTCGAGTCAGACAAAATGGTTCTGTCCAAAGCTATAATGTATATAAGAAGGGGATACTTATGCGATGGTTTACTTAAGGCAAATGTAGTCATTGTCAGCAATAAAACTATGTATTCTAATTATGCTATTAATAAAATTGAAGTTTCTTATTTGCTTGAGCACGAAATTTACTATGGCATGATAGATTAGGACACATAAATTTTCGAAAAATAAAAAAACTATCAAACTTGGGATTGATTTTGAAATTCCAAGTAGATAAAAATACAAATGAGAGACATGCCAGAAGCAAAAGTGTCAAAATACCATTTCATACAGTTGATAGAAGCACTGAACCACTAGGTTTGGTTAATATTGATTTATGTGATTTCAAATCATTACCTACAAAAGGTGGAAAAAGGTACTTTATTACCTTTATTGACGATTATACACGATATTGCTATGTATATCTTTTAAATATCAAGGATGAAGTAATCACATCATTTATGAAGTGTAAAGCCGAGGTAGAAAATCAGTTAAATAAAAAGATCAAGATATTGAGATCTGATCGATGTGGAGAATATGAATCACCATTTAAACAATTCTGTACTGAAAATGGTATAATTCATCAAACAACAGCACCATATTCACCACAACAAAATAGTATAGCCGAGAAGAAGAACAGAACATTAAAAGATATGATTAATGTGATGCTCTTAACTTCTGGCCCACCGACGAACTTGTGGGGGAAAGCCTTAAATATGTCTAATCGCATATTAAACAAGATTCCTCATAATAAAGTAGGAATGATTCCATATGAGTTATGGAAAGGACACATCCAAGTTTTAAGTACCTAAAAGTATGGGGTGCTTGGCAAAAGTTCCAGTTCCGCCTCCCAAGAAAGTCAAACTTGGACCAAAAACAATAGATTATTACTATTTAGGCCAACCCAAAAATAGTAGTGCCTACAGATTTTTGTTATTCAAGTCAGATATAATTGATATTTATGTAAATACAATCATTGAATCAAGAGACGCCTCATTCTTTGAAGATGTGTTTTCACACAAAAGAAATGAAGGAAATAATGTCCCCAAAAGGACAAGAGAAGAATTGAGTAAATCATATGTAGATAAAACTCATCATGAAACTGAGAAAGTTGAACCAAGAAGAAGCATAAAGGCAAGAACTTCCAAGACACTTGGTTCGGAATTTTTTAACATATATAATAGAACACGAACCTCAAACGTACAAGGAAGCAATATTATCTTCTGAATCGTCATGTAGGAAAGAAGCAATCTAAAGTGAAATTGATTCATTTCTGAGTAATAAAACTTGGGAAATAGTTGATCTTCCACTTAGAATAAAACCAATTGGTTGTAAGTGGATCTTCAAAAAGAAGATGAAACCAGATGGCTCCATCGAAAAATACAAAGCAAGATTGGTAGCCAAAGGATATCATCAAAAAGAAGGTGTAGACTTCTTCGATACCTATGCACCAGTAACATGAATAACCTCTATAAGAATGTTACTAGCAATTGCATCCATCTATAATCTACAGATTCATCAAATAGATGTATAGACGACGTTCTTCAATGGAAATCTCGATGAGGAGATTTACATGGAGTAACCTGAGAGTTTTATATCCAAAGGGAATGAAAACAAAGTATGTAGATTAGTCAAATCATTATATGGACTAAAACAAGCTCCAAAACAATGGCACGCAAAATTTGATAGTGTCCTGATGAAAAATGGTTTTCGTATAAATCAATGTGATATATATGTTTGTTACAAACAAATTGGACAATCATACGTGACGATTTGTCTATACGTAGATGATATGCTAATCTTCGGTCCAAATACTAAGGTAACGGAGACCACTAAGGAGATGTTAATCAACAATTTCAATATGAAAGACTTAGGAGTTGCAAATGTTATTTTAGGAATCAAAATAAGAAGAATAGCTAATGAATTGAATTATCTCAGTCACATTATGTAGAAAAAGTGATTGAAAAATTTCAAAATTTTGGAATTAAAGAAGTACGAACGCCGTATAAGCCATCGGAAGTACTGCATAAAACACTAATGTGAGTGCAATGCAACTGGAATACTCTCATGTAATAGGATGTCTCATGTATCTCATGAATTGCACAAGACCAGATATAGCTTATGTAGTAAGTCGATTAAGCAGGTGTACAAGCAACCCAGGGAAGGAACACTGGAAAACACTAATGAAAGTGCTTGGGTATTTAAAAATACCACAAATTTTTCCTTACATTATGGAAAATATCCTGCTGACTTAGAAGGATATAGTGATACAAACTGGATTGCTGATTCAGGGGAATCAAAATCAACGAATGCATATGTATTTACCTTAGTAGGGGCAGCAGTGTCTTGGAAATATACTAAACAAACATGCATAGCTCGATCCACTATGGAATCGAATTTCACTGCTATAGATAAAGCAGGCGAAGAAGCAGAATGGCTTCGTCACTTTTTAAAAGATATTCTGTTTTGACCTAAAGCTGTACCTGCCATATGCATACACTGTGATAACCAAGCAGCATTAAGCAGAGCGCAAAACTTTATGTATAATGGAAAGTCACAACACATTCATCGACGTCATAACACAGTTAGGCAGTTACTCTCAAATGGAACTATTTCCACAGATTATGTGCAAACAAATGATAACCTAGCAGATCCATTTACTAAAGGTTTATCCAGAGAGAAAATTAATTGCACATCGAGGGGAATAGGTTTAAAATCCTAAATCAACAAAAGCTGTCTTATACGGAAACTTATCCTAGCGACTGGAGATCACACAGACTAGGATCAATAGGCAAACTAGTTCTGAATAACTCAAGACGTAATGTATTTTTTTGGACTTAGTCCTACGCCATTCCTGTGATGCACAATATAAATGCATGCCTACAGAAGTGTTAAAAGGATAAAACTATGTGTTTTTAATGATGACCATATCTTGAAAATAACAAGCGGGGTATATGTAGGATGCTCTTAATGGTTATGATCCATTATGTTAGTGTGTGCTGGGTCGGCTCTATGAGAATATTAAAGGCTTTTATTCTCTAAAAACACTCGTAGAACCAAAAATTGTTCAGGGCCAAATGAAAATAAAGAAGAGATTGGAAGTGAAGGGAAATAATAATTTGTAAAGCTTATTGTCTGGTTATACAATAATGGCTGACGGTTCAAGATGAAATAATTCACCAATTAACCAAGTATATCCGATAAGTTTTAACTAGGGAAAGTTCAAAGCGAAATATCTACTTATCATCGATATAGCATTATTTTCATATGAATTGTGTGATATTACACTTTGTGTAGTGGAGACATATATCGTCATTTATGTGGGGGATTGTTAGAATTCTCAAAAAATAGTGAATGAGATATATCGCCAAAAATAAGTTCATTTTCTTGTTTATATAGTGTACTCTCAATCCCTATATTGGCCTTTAGGTTCAGATAATTTTGTGCAAGCGGGAGGACCTATATGACCATGGACTAACACACGCGCGTGCGCCGTTGCCCGACCGTCCGTCCGAACCGGGCCGGGAAAGGTGCGGGTGCGGGTTCAATGAGATTGGGTTGCTACATATATTTTTGTTACCTAAAAAATGGACTGATTTTAAAATTGTGATGACCCAGAATTTTTAAGCCTTTAAAATCAGAATATTTAATTGATTTTAATATTTAAAAGCTAATTTTTAACTTGAATTCAAGTATCACTAATTATTTGATAATTAAATTATTGAATTAAATAATTTGAAGTTGAGCTAAATGTTGAATCTGAAGTTTTAAGCTTGTTGAAAATAATTTGAAGGCTTGTAAAATTTATATTGATAACACTGAAGATAATAGAAGTTGTAAAATTGAAATTAACAGTGGTTTGTTCAGTTTTAAAATTTTATTGTTTAAATTGAATTTAAAAATAGCCTTCCGAGGCACAGTCTCAAAATTCGACAAAACCAGTTCCATTGGGTCTGTAATATTAAATTATTGTCGGATTTCAAATTTCGTATTGATCAGAGTTGTTGTGTGAGCGTATGATAAGTAAACGCGTTGAAAATTAAATAAAATTTTAATTGATCAAATCAATGTCATCGGTGCCTTCTTAAACACGCTTCCTTTTTAATATTCAGCCGACTTCCTTTCATATCCATGTCCCTTTTTTTATAACATCACGCAACCCTTTTCTTTAATGATAGACCGAACCTCTTCTCTCAAATCAAAAATTAAAGTTCAGGAAGAAGAAAAATGGCCGCGCGATTCCATACAAGACCAAAATCGCGAATCAAATCGTGCCTCCCTGTATATCTCGAAATTGAATCGTTTTAGCTGTGAGCTCGAGCTCGAGCTCGAGTCGAAGTCGCGAAGGAGGTAGCTCTCGCGACGAGGTGGCTTCGTACGGCGATGTGGGTTCGTGGATCTCGTGCTCGAGTGGAAAGGGTCGACTTCGAATCGAAATTGAAGTCCAGGGTTTCGAGTTGTTCGCCTAATCTTCATTGATTCACGTTGGATTCACGATAGGCAGGGCCGCAGCTTGAAGGAGGAATTCACGATGGTCACTAAGGCTTGCGTAAGATGGTCTCATGTAGGGTGACGGCACGACCAAGGGTGGCTCGAGGTCAGCAGTTCGTCGATTATTGGTCGCCAAGTTTCGTGGCGTGGGTTCGTCGAGGCTTCTAGTTCGAGGTGATGGCGGATAAGGCTCGAGCGAACTGTTGCATGAGGTATCGTCTTCTGTCTATTATAAATTTTACGTGTAGTGATCATATTTTAATCAAAGTAAAATATTGCATGATTGTTAGTAGGAGATAAATTAACGGTCAGTTGATAAAACAATTTAATTCTTCAATTTATAAATCTATTTATGTGTATACAGAAATGTATAAATACAATTTGTATTCTTTTCGTTTACAGGAAACAGGTTGTAAATATATATATATATATATATATATATATATATATATTAGTACACTTATTTTAAATTTTAAAATTTTATAGGTTAAACAGAAATTATTATAGATTTGAAAGATATAAGGATTTAAATTAAATATTAGATTTAAAAACCTATGTAGATTATTTTTTTACAAATTATATATATATACTTTTAAAAAGGAAGATAAATTTGTTTAATTATTTTAGAGATGGTTAAAGAGAAATTAGTTTAAAACTAAAGCATTAGTTAATTTAGTTATTTAATGGTAAGTGATTTTTCAATTAGTTCAAATATTTTTTTTAAAAATAAAATTTATTTATAACCAAATTAATAGTTAAAACCAAAGTATTGGGAATTAATTGATCGATTAATTGAAATATTAATAAATCTACGTAATTGTTTATACAAGGTCCAAAACCGGGAAAAATATAGCCGGATGGAAATGGATTGCCAAACAAAAATCGAAGGTGAGTTAATCTCACTCGGTTGAATTTTAATTTTAATTTTAATTTTAATGATTAAATTTAAATAATTTGTTGAATGGTTGAATTGATTGATGTGCTATATAATAGTATATACTACATCTTGGAATGTTTGATTTCCTGCATTATATAGCGGATGAACCCCTATGCGCCGCATAATAGAGGATAATATTGTATTTAATCTCATATACTGTGATATTCCACCTCAAAGTGGAATTGGTATTTTATATTGTGCTAACATCTGTGGATGCAAGGAAAACAGGTTGGAGGGATCCAACTGGATTTCTCAACATTTATTTAAATTATTTAATATTCTCTGTTGCGATTATTCGATATTTTATGATGAATTACATTGGAATATTGAATGCTATGGTTTGATTGAATATATTTGGGTATAACGAGTTACCAAAAATATATGAAATTGGAGTTTTGGAAAGACAATAAAAGAATGGGGTTTTAAGTGAAATAATTATAGCAAATATATTAAGAATGAATTGAAAAGGGATGGAAGTGATATTAAAATACTAATAAATAATTCCGAGCATGGAAAAAAGAATTTTGAATAAAACAGAAATTATTGAATTGTAAACTTAAGTGATATCAATTAAAGGAATAAAGAATTATTTTAAAATTCAAAGTTTAAATTTATTTAAAAGGATTAAGAAGTAATTTGAGAAATCTAAAATTGGTATTTTCAGTCAAAAGTATTTTATATCATAATCAATGAATAAAATCTAAAATTAATGGATTTTGGAATAAAAGGGAGTAAATTGGAAATCAATTTGGAAATTGATTCAAGTGTTTGAAATTGGAAATTTAAAGAAGAACGTGAAGAGAAGTATATTTCTCTGGATAGGCAAGTACGTCCAAAGTAAATTTTTAAATATAAGATAAAAAGTTTTAATGTTGTTTTAAAAAGCATGTTTTAGGAATTTATTATTTCTTAATATCTAAATTCTAAAGTAAATATTTTTCAAATCTATTATCGTAGTATTATTTTAAAGGTGACTTAGTATTTTGTTTTAAAAAGCGAAACCTAGTTTTATATTTTATAAAGTAACCTTATTTTCAAATATTCATATAGTATGTATATTTAACAAATTATTAAAGTAATTTTTAACTTAAATGTTTTAAGGTATATTTCAAAGAAAGCGTTTTAAATTATTTTAAAAATCTTAAGTTTTGTGCTTGGTAATTTCGGTGGAAATAGAAAATACTTGGAAATTTTATTCTAAGAAAGGAAGATAGTTTGAAACTGTTTTCAAAAGGGTTTGAAAAGTGGAAATATATCTTGTGAATATATTTTTGGGATTAATAAATAATTTGGGAAATTATTTATTGTTTGATGGATGTTTGTGAATATTAATTGATAGTTAAATAACCGACTATCAATATTGGACAATGCGTTGATCGTTTCGAAGAGACCGGGATCGAGATTTATTTCAAGGGCTAGTCGCTACAAATCCTGAGGATATTTCCAAAATGGATGTAGTAGGAGTAGTGCCACGGTTCCGTTCGAACCCGGGACGGACTTGTATGGATGAATGCTTTTGGAACATCGTCAGGTGGACGATGTGCATTCTAAGGGATATGTTCTAAAAAGGTAATGCTTAGCCTCAAGCCTCATCAACCAGGAATGACTGAAAATCAGGGGTTATGCAGCAAGGCTTGGTGGGCAGCACCCATTTCTGGGTAAGGACATCCCTGTCTAGATGTCCCTTTTTATTTCGACTTAGTGGTGCGGTTGCTGATCCCAACCGTGGGGTGATCTCACTCGGGATTATCTAGTAAGGGATAGTCCGGGTCTTGTGTTGCGGGGGTCGGGAGTGATCCTCGGTACTGTGATCTAGGCCACGTACCGTGACAGGTGGTACCCCAGTGCCTAGTCATTAGTTGGAAATCCATTTTCCCTACACGCCTTGTACGAGTTTTATTTGTATTACCCACTCTGTGGCTAGTAGCTGGAATTTAATAATGTAACAATTTCGGCTATTTTAATAAGTATTTGTAAATAGTCCCTCTTATAATATCATAGGATTTTAGTAAAAAGTGTTTTAGCTATCGTAAGGTAAAAACCCGACATGTATATTTGTGGCGTGGTCTTACGAGATGCTTTTGTTTTCAAAGTAGTTTTGAAACTTTAATAATCAATTTGAGTGTGATTTATTACGCTGATATTCCAGACTGACTCGTGTGTTATTTAACTATAATGCTCGGGTCGGACCGAGTATTATAGGATACAGGATATAATGCTGTGGAGCTCAGGAGGCGAGCTGGATGGCGATACGTACTTTCGTACTTAATTATTATTCCGCTGTGTATCCAGTTGTATGTTATTGGTGTGGAACTTTGATGATGTACTGTGATGATGTATGTATAAACAGATATAGTATTTGTTTGATGTTAAGATTATTGAATATCTATTATATTTTATTTCCGCTGCGATGGTAAGATTCTATTATTGTTTTCTATTTTCTCTTCTTCTACCTTTTCTTCTTTAACCCTAATGGTTCGTATTTCTGTTCAACTTGACTTGATTGATGTAGAATAGTGTCGATTTAAGGGGTACGGATTTGCGGGTCGTTACACTTGGTATTGGAGCTTAGGTTGGTAATAACTTTGGCTCTGGTGAGGATTACTCATCAAATAGAGTCTGTAGTACTCTAGAATGAGCTTGAGCGTATTAATAGATATGAGCGCATATTTGTTAGTGGATATAAAAATTGTTTATATTGTGTTGATTTATCGGTTGAGTGTTTATGGATTCGGGTCGATGTGTGGGACGCCATATTATCGATAGGGAATTCTAAACTCTCAAATAAGATAAACCGACACAGTATCGTTTTAAATATGGTAAATGAAATAATTTTACCCAAAATTATTTTTGTATATAAAAGAAATGATTTTTCGTAAATTATTATAGTATATATGGATGCTTGGTTGTTAGGAAAGACAATATTAAATTATTATTATTAATGTGTAAAATTGAATGAGGAATTGAAATTAAAAAAAATTAAGGAATAAATTAATAAAATAAATGAAATTTGTAAATGTGATTCGTAATTGAATAAGGAATTGAAATCATAATTAAAAACTAAGAAACAAATTCATATACGAATGAGATTTGTAAATGTGAATTATAGCGTGATTAATAATTAAAATAAGATAAAATTCTAAAATAATGTTTGAATATAAATTTAAAAGATTTGGAATTTGAAAATTTGAAAAGTTGAATTCCTTTGAATTCGAAAATGATTCTCAAAGGGTTGGGAAAAATAATATATGTTTGAGAAATATATTGAATCAGATTTGAAATCTAGAGAGATTTGGAATTTAAAAATATTTGAAAGGTTTTAAAGAAGATAAAAGCACTGAACTCTTTTTGGTCGCTGGAAAATAATTTCGATGATGATCGCGACATCATCGGTGTTCATTTTCGAGTTTCCAAGAGAGAAATTGCTACCAAATTATTTTAAATTGAAATTGTTTGCAAAAGATAAATTTGATTTTAGAAATGCAAGGAATTTTGGATATAGGTGATTTCAAAAGAGAATTTTGAAATGTTAAAAGACTGTTTAAACTCTGGAATCTTAACTAAGAATGTTTATGGCATATAATAAGTTTGATAACTTGTAAATTTGAAATTTGTTGAAATAAAATTCAACTTGAAAGAGTTAAATTATGTGGAATGGGAAAATTAGTCAGGTTGGACTAAATTAAACAAAGTATTGGAAATAAGATTTGTAAGTACTAATTGATTCATGTGAGTAGACACATGAGTTGAAAATTTTGTATATTGGAATGATATTAAACATAATTAAGTCCTTGCTTAGAAAAATCCAAAGGGATGGTATGTAGCTTGATTTAACTGGAATTAAGTTGAATGAAATTGAACTGAAATGAATTCAGTTGAGTAATATATAATATTAAATGGAACAAAATTCTACTCAAACAAATAAATGTAAACTAAGTATGTATTGAATTAGAATAAATAAGCTTCAGAAGCTTATAAAAGAATTGAAAAGCATTGAAAATATATGTATATATACATAACCCCTAGTTAAAAGTAAAATGTGAATATGATTGACTGTAAATAGATGGTGAAGTATGAATATTAATAGTGAGTAGCTTATAAAATTAAAAAAAGGGAATTAATAAGACGGAATAAAAGTATTGGTATTCTGGAAATGAGATAAAAATCCAAACTTATAATATAAAATAAGATTGAACTCAAGAAGATCAGATAAAATGATTTTCAAGATAAATGAAAAAGAAAATCAAGTATGGGATTATAAATTGGAAGTGTTGTTGAATGAAAATTGAATTGGATTGAAATGGATATGGTGTGAAATGTAAACAAATCCAATTCAAGCATAAATTGAATGGCCTTATTTTTTTTTAATTCAATAATGAATTGGTAATGTGAATAAAAATTTAAAAATGAAGAAAAGATTAAACTAATTGAATAAAACAAATTTAAGTTATTGGGTGGAATAGTTAAAAGAAAATAATAACTTAAGTAAACTATGAAATGGTTATTTAATATATTGATTGTCGAGTTTAATAAAATGGTTTGGAATCAAACTTTTTGGATATGAAAGAAAATGCAATGGAAAGATTGTGAATAATATTGAAAGTGGGATAGAAAACCCAAAATAAATATTTTGATGAATTGGAAAATAAAACAAAAAATCCAAACTTGAATTATAAAATAAATTGCACTTAAGAAATTTAATGAAGAGATTCTGAGATTAAAAATCAAATACTGAATTCAAACCAGAGGAGAACTAATTAGATAATAAATCAGTTGATGAAATATGGAAATGGAACTTGAAATTGTTAACTTAGAATTGAATTGTGAATAGATAATTGAGTTTGGAAATGAAGCTTGAGTTATAAATAGAAATTCAACTTAGAATTGTGAGTGAATTAAATATGAATTGAAGTTGTATGGAATTGGGTTAAAATAAAAATTATTTGAGATGAAAATAAATCCAATTCAAATATGAATAAATTAAAATGGGAACGAACTTAAGTTATGAAGTGGGAGTGAATTAAAGTAAATTAACTTAAGTTTAAGTTAATAGACGCATGGGATGATGTCGAGTATAACAAAATGGCTTTGAACAAAACCAATGTGAAACGAGATGGAATGCAACTACAGTTTGTAAATAAGTTAGATTGGAATGGAATTTAAATACTTTGAGCTGGAATCAATCTAAATTGGTTATAAAGCTTATGTAATTATTTATTCACACTAATATTGTCGAATTGCATTAGAAAATGGATCGTTTGATGTAAACGAGATTAGATAAAATTCTATGAGTTATTAAAAGTGAAATAGGATGATTTTGAAATCAGTTGGAATAAATATAAGTTTGTTTTGCTTAAAAATGAAGTGAACGTAAGCAATTGAGTTATAAACCATTTAAATTGAATAAAGTTGTATACGAATTGGTTGTAGACAATTAAAATTAATGTCGGAACCCTATAAGTGGCTTATAAATATTGTTAAACCTGCATTTGCTTATAGAAACTTGTATGTTGGCTAGTTAAATATGTTAAATGTTGTTAAATTTCATGATTTTGGCACTTACATATTTAAATTGAGTAAGTACAGGTACCGGGAAGCCGCTTGGTTGGATTTGGATGCGCTAAATGCTAAAATATTAAGTCGCTTGCTTAAAAATGCTAAATGAAGGTACGCCTACGCAATAAAAATAGGAAATATGAACTTATTTTGGTTTTTCCAACCGGGTGGGTTGATGTATATATATTTATATCTCTTGTCAAATTGCAAAAGCTCATCTGTACAAAGGAGACGCTGCCAAAAATTTTTGGAAATTTTGTGAGTTACAGAAAATTTTAGTTAGCGACAAAATGATTCCAAATTGGAAATCAAAATAAATTAGGAAATGAAATTAATTTAAAATAATGATATGAATCAGTATAAACGGAAGATAAAATTCAATATTCTGAATTGAAGATAAATTGAATTTATATGGAAATGGAAGAACTAATGTGAATAGAAATAGATATAAACTAAAGTGGTGAAGTGAAAATAAATAAAGGAACATATAAAATGCTTATACCAAACTTAAAAAAGGAATGGTGAATTCTTGATTTGAAAATTGATATTACAAATATATTCTAAGTTAATATTTGAAGGAACAAATATTGACATTTCGTAAGGAAGTCAATAAAATGTTTTGAATGTTGTGATTGGATATTATTGCTATGAAGGATATACAAGTATTATAAAGGAAAAGAAAATTGGTTTTGATTTCAGAAGATAAATTTGAATTGCTCGACAAAAAGGTAAGTGTTTAAATTTTTGTATGAAATTTGATTGGGTTTTTGATCGAGCCACTTGGCGTTTTGTTTTCTTTTAGAATTTGGGAGCCCGTAGAGGCCTTTTGTAGTTGTACCGAGCTAGCCGCGCAAAGGAGACGCTGGCGAAATTTTTCGGAAATTTAAGGAGTTAGAAAAATTTTGAGAAAATTTTGGTTATTCAAAAATTGGTTTTAAATTGAAACTTGAATGATTGAGCAAATAGTATTGTTTGCACATTATGGGGGGAGTTTGGAAAGTTAGTAAGAATAATAATGGGTCTTTTATAAAAAGATAGTTGATAGGATGTTGGATTGTGGGTTTTGGGGAAAAAGTAAACGGATATTGGACCATTCTTCATAACGAGTAATTTCGGGGACGAAATTCTTTTAAGGGGGGAGGAATCTGACGACCCAGAATTTTTAAGCCTTTAAAATCGGAATATTTAATTGATTTTAATATTTAGAAGTTAATTTTTAACTTGAATTCAAGTATCACTAATTATTTGATAACTAAATTATTGAATTAAATAATTTGAAGTTGAGCTAAATGTTGAATCTGAAGTTTTAAGCCTGCTGAAAATAATTTGAAGGCTTGTAAAATTTATATTGATAACACTGAAGATAATAGAAGTTGTAAAATTGAAATTAACAGTGGTTTGTTCAGTTTTAAAATTTCATAGTTCAAATTGAATTTAAAAATAGCCTTTCGAGGCACAGTCTCGGAATTCGACAAAACCAGTTCCACTGGGTCCGTAATATTGAATTATTATCGGATTTCAAATTTTGTATTGATCGGAGTTGTTGTGTGAGCGTACGATAAGTAAACGCGTTGAAAATTAAATAAAACCTTGATTGATCAAATCAATGTCATCGGTGCCTTCTTAAACACGCTTCCCTTTTAATATTCAGCCGACTTCCTTTCATATCCATGTTCCTTTTTTTATAACATCATGCATCCCTTTTCTTTAATGATAGACCGAACCTCTTCTCTCAAATTTAAAATTATAGTTCAGGAAGGAAAAAAACGGCAGCGTGATTCCATTCAAGACCAGAATCATGAATCAAATCGCGCCTCCCTGTATATCTCAAAATCGAATTGTTTTAGCTGTGAACTCGAGCTCGAGCTCGAATCGAAGTCGTGAAGGAGGAAGCTCTCGTGACAAGGTGGCTTCGTACGGCGACATGGGTTCGTGGATCTCGTGCTCGAGTGGAGAGGGTCGACTTCGAACCGAAATCGACTTCGAATCGAAATCGAAGTCCAGGGTTTGGAGTTGTTCACCTAATCTTCGTTGATTCGCGTTGGATTCGCGATAGGCAGGGCTGCAGCTTAAAGGAGGAATTCACGATGGTCATTAGGGCTTGCGTAAGATGGTCTTGCATAGGGTGACGACGCGATCGAGGGTGGCTCGAGGTCGGCAGTTCGTCGATTATTGGTCGCTTAGGTTCGTGGCTTGCGTTCGTCGAGGATTCTGGTTCAAGGTGATGGCGGCTGGGGCTCGAGCGAACTATTGCGTAAGGTATCGTTTTCTGTCTATTATAAATTTTACGTGCAGTGATCATTTTTTAATCAAAGTAAAATATTGCATGATTGTTAGTAGGAGATAAACTAACAGTTAGTTGATAAATCAATTTAATTCTTCGGTTTATAAATCTATTTATGTGTATACAGAAATGTATAAATGCAATTTTTATTCTTTTCGTTTACAGGAAACAGGTTTTAAATATATATATATATATATATATATATTAGTACACTTATTTTAAATTTTAAAATTTTATAGGTTAAACAGAAATTATTATAGATTTGAAAGATATAAGGATTTAAATTAAATATTAGATTTAAAAACCTATATAGATTATTTTTTACAAATTACATATATATACTTTTAAAAAGGGAGATAAATTTGTTTAATTATTTTAGAGATAGTTAAAGAGAAATTATTTTAAAACTAAAGCATTAGTTAATTTAGTTATTTAATGGTAAGTGATTTTTCAATTAGTTCAAATATTTTATTTAAAAAGAAAATTTATGTATAACCAAATTAATAGTTAAAACCAAAGTATTGGGAATTAATTGATTGATTAATTCAAATATTAATAAATCTGTGTAATTGTTTATACATGGTCCAAAATCGAAAAAAATATAGCCGGATGGAAATGGATTGCCAAACAAAAATCGAAGGTGAGTTAATCTCACTCAGTTGAATTTTAATTTTAATTTAAATGATTAAATTTAAATAATTGGTTAAATGGTTCAATTGATTGATGTGCTATATTATTGTGACGACCCGACTTTTTCACCACAGAAAGTCGCATCATCTTTAAGAAAGAAAGGGATAGAAAAGAGAAAAGAAAGAAGAGAAAGAAGAAACAACACTAGAATCTCAACAACGGAACGAATAAATTATATTAACAACATAAGTATTACATAATATATAACACCAATCAGAGGTACATAACATATACATCACATACTAGACAGTTATAAACACCTGTCTAGTTATTACAACTCAATATAACTCAACAAAGAGATGCCAACACAGAGACACACAGCGGAAACTATATATCTAACGCCGAAGCCTCCTGCTCCATTGCTCCTCCATAATTCGTCAAAGCTTACCTGAATTCCTTGGCTACTCGTAAAAATTTGAGTACCCAAGAGTTTAAGAAAAACGGAAGATAAACTCTGGGTCAGATATGGGTCTGGTGTGAGTAACAGGCTAAGGTTGCTTAACTTTAAAAATCCTTTGAAAACAAAGGTATCACGTAAGACTTCCCACACATAAACATGGAAAAGATTTTACCTTACGCTAACCAAAACATTTGATAGGAAATCCGATGATATTATAATAGTGTCTAGGGTTTTCAAGTAAAATACAGAAATAGCTGGAATGCTTACATCTCACGTTCCAACATAGTTGGGCATAATCAAAACATAAGGCACTTATTGGAGATTGGATTCCATACAATGGCAGGGCTGCTGGGGTACCACTTGTCATAGTACGTGGCCTAGATCACCGTACCGAGGATCCACCCTAAATCCCCTGCAACACAAGGCCGAAACCCTCCCTTACTGGATAGTCCCGAACAAGAAAACCTCGCAGTTGTTTGCAACCAACTGGCCACACAGCTGAATATAAAGGGACTTCTAGATAGGGGTAAATCTCATCCTACTTGGGCATGACCCACTTAGCCATGCTGCACCTCCCCTGTTTTAGCCATTCCCGGTTGAAGAGGCTTGAGGCTACGATTACCTTTAGAGAACACATCTCTTAGAATGCTCATCATCCACCTGGCGATGTTCCGAAAGCATTCAATCCATACATGTTCGTTCCGGGTTCGAACGAAACCGAAGGCATTATCTCGTTACACTCATTTTGGAATCACCCTCAGAGTTAACGACGATAACCCTTGCACTCTGAATCTTCATCTTTATTTGAGATTCACGACCTATTGTCAATTTGGATCGATGTGGTTTTCGGATATCCAAATATGGAAATCCGATCTCGGTCTCATCGAAATCCAAAACGCCATCTTTTAGGTCCAAGTTGTTTCAAAGTTTAAAACAGTTCAATTCTATTATCTATACACACACAGATAGATAATTCACATATCACAATAGATAATCAACATTATCATCATAAACAGATAATTCATATTATCATCACAATGCAACCAAGGCATCCATATCACACAACATCACTTATCTCATATCTGAGATCTCAATCCATTCAAGGCAATCAATATCATTCATCTATACATAAGCAGGATCAATCACTATCTATAGTTAATTTAAAATGAATTAAATTAATTTCTTCATCCTTAATTAATTTAAAATAAAATAAATTAATTACTTCATCATTAAAACCTTGCTTATATAACCATTAGTTAATTACAAATCAATTAATTAATTACCCTCAAATAAATCACCTTAATTAATCACCCATGATTAATTACCCTTTAATTACACTCTAGTAATTAGCCTTTGATTAATTTCACAAATTAATTATCCTAAACCAAATTCAGTAATTAACCTATAATTACTTCATTAATTAATTAACTATAATTAATTACATTAATCCTTGATTAATTACATTAATTAATTCCTTCATTGATCACTTATTACTGATTAATTAATCTTAATTAATCAATCCTTAATTACATCATTAATTATATTAATTAATGATCCCTAATTATTTTATTTATGATTAGCCTATTTAAATTAATTACATTATTTAATTAATCATCAATTAAACCATATTGATTAATCACTCTTGATTAATCACATTCAGTAATTAACTACCTTTAGTTACTTCATTAGATAAATTAATTACTCCTTAATTAATTATATTTGATAATTAATCTCTAATTAATTATATTTATTAATCAACCTAGATTAATCTCGTTAAGTAATTAAATTACCCTTCTGTGATGACCTAGAATTTTCAAGCATTTAAAATCGGAATATTTAATTGATTTTAAATATTCAATATAATAATTTTAATTGGAATTACAAATATCGCCATTTGTTTGATAATTAAATAATAGAATTTAATAATTAGAAGTTGAGTAAATTGTTGAATCTAGAATTTTAAGCCTGTTAAAAATAATTTGAAGGCTTGTAAAATTTATATTGATAACACTGAAAATAATAGAAGTTGTAAAATTGAAGTTAACAGTGGTTTGTTCAGTTTTAAAATTTTACCGTTTAAATTGAATTTAAAAATAGCATTCCGAGGCATAGTCTCGGAATTCGACGAAACAAGTTCCATTGGATCTGTAATATTGTATTACTATAGAATTTCAAATTTCGTAGTGATCAGAGTTGTTGTGTGAGCATACGTTATATAAACGCGCTGAAATCTGTATCGAATCCAATTTAATAACTGGGTACCTAAACAAGATATTTTTGAATATAATAATATATATTTTAAATCAGTTGTTGCTCTGTAATTCTTTTAGCCAACGTGTTTCTGTTGAAGCCGACCATCCTGTGCCATTGTCTATCAGCACGCAACTTTCTTTTCGAAATTACGTTTGCTTTTATAAATCACATCGTTCCTTTGTTAAATATCTCGTTCCTCTTCTTTATTTATCAATCGAATTTTATTCAATGGCGGAGCAAATCTACTGATGGAATACATGCTGTCTCCCTCCTCTTCTATTTCCCTTTCCCCAAAATTAAAATCGACTGCAGTAAAAAAGGAAAGAAACTGAAAATCGAAGCCTCTTCGAGTTCGTGTTTGATCGGCAGAGGGGTACTCGCAATTTTGGGGCCACGAATCTTGTGGCTTCGGCATCGTGGTGAGGCGGATCGGCAGAGGGGGCTTCCATTCTAAATCAAATCGGGGCTCGAGCCGTGGTGCTCTCGAAGTCGTGTGAAACTGGAAGGCGCGACAAATCGTTCGAGTTGAAGGGTGATCTCGAGCTCGTGTTCAAGGGCTTGGCCGGAGTTCGGTTGTGGTTTGGGTTAGGTCGCGCGATGCAGTATGGCGAGGTATCTGTCTATTTTAATTTAATTAATTTATTTATCTATTTAACTGTATAATCAGTGAAATTTAAAACTGTGGTCAGAAAATTTATTTTTATTTATACAGTAAAGTAAAATATATAAATAAGTATATGTACATATGTAGATTTCAGTAAAACAGAAAATAAAAATATTTTCAAAAGGGGAGCTAACTTTGTTTAATTTACTTATCTAGTTTATTTTAGAAAATTTTATATATATACACATATTTGAGAAACATGGATATAGGCGCATAGACAGATATTTTAATTTACCAGGTCGTTTGAAAATAATTTATTGGGTGTGTTTATTTTAAATTTGTTATTAAATAAATATACAAATGCAGATTGAAATATGTATTTATAAAGTTAAAACAGGAAACTTATTATTTTAAATGTTTTGTATTGGAAAGATATATAAAATAATAGGCTTGGGGGATAGCTTGTTAAATTTACTTATTTAATTATCAATATAAAAAGGAATAGTTTGTTTAACTAGATAATCAATTTATTTTACTAAAGGGAATTTTTAGTTAAATGAATAAAAAAAAGGGAAAATTCGTTCAAAATATTAATAAATCATATAATGTTGTTCAAGGTCTAAAATCTCAAAGGAACAAGTCGGAGTGGAACTAGAGTGGAATAGACCGCAAATTTAGATCAAAGGTGAGTTAATCTCACTCAGTTAATTTAAATTTAAATGATTAAATTTAAATAATTGTTGGATGGTTGAATTGATTGATGTGATATAGTGTGATATTTTGAAATTGGTGTATTATGTTGTGCTAACATCTGTGGATGCAGGGAAAACAGGATGGAGGGATCCAACTGGATCCCTCAACATTTATTTAAATTATTTAACATTCTCTGTGGTGATTATTTTATATTCTATGATGAGTTGTATTGGAATATTGAATGTTATGGTTCGATTGGATATAATTGGGTATAATGGATTACCAAAAATATATAAATTGGATTTTGGAAAGAAAATAAAACAAGTGAATTTGTAAGAAAAATAATTATAGAAATTTGAATAACTTTAAGAATGAATTGGAAAAGAAATAAAGTGACTTTAAAATCCTGATAAATAAATCCTGAATATAGGATGGGAAATTTTGAATAATTGAAAGATTAATGAATTTTTAAACTTCAATTATCATTGTAAAAGAACAAAACATTTATTTAAAATTTAAGATTCAAATTATTGAAAAGAGTAAAGAAGAAATTTGGAAAAATAATAATAATAAAGTCCATAACTAATGAATTTGGAAATGAATTTATTTCAAATGGAATAAATTGGAAATCAAATTGGAAAATTGGTTTAAGTAATTGAGATTGGAAATTCTCCCTGGATAACCAAGTATGTTTTCAAAATAGATTTTTAAATATAAATTAAAAGTTTTCAAGTCGTTTTTTTTAAAGCAAGTTTTGGAAAATATATTATTTCTAACATATTTAAATTCTAAAGTAAGTATTTTCTTTTAATCTACTATAGTAGTAATTATTTAAAATGACTTCGTATCTGTTTTAAAGAGGAAATCTAGTTTTATATTTTATAAGTAGCCTCATTTTAAAGATCCCTATCGTATATATTTTTAATAAAGTATTAAAGTAATTTTTAATTTAAATGTTTAAAGGATAAGTTATAATAAAGAGTTTTGAATTAGTTTTAAAAATATAAAGTTTTGTGCTTGGTTATTTTCAAAGGAAATAAATATTTGGGAATTTATCCCATGAAGAAAACATGGTTTGAAAACTGTTTTGAAAGGGTTGGAAATGGAAATATATCTTGCGAAGATATTTAGAGGTAAATAAATAATTTGATGAAATTATTTATGTTGGATGGTTGCTTGTGAACATTAATTGATAGTTAAATCACCGACTATCAATATTGGACAAAAATGCGTTGATCGTTTCGAAGAGACCGGGATCGAGATTTATTTCTCGAAAACCACTTCGATCCGGTTTGCACGTTTCGTGAAAACGATTTTGGATTCGAAGATGGAGTAGTGAAGTGCAAGGGCTAGTTGCTACTAATCCTGAGGATATTTCCAAAATGGATGTAGTAGGAATAGTACCTTCGGTTCCGTTCGAACCCGGGACAGACTTGTATGGATGAATACTTGCGAAACATCGTCAGGTGGACGATGGGCATCTAAGTGATATGTTCTATAAAGGTAACGCTTAGCCTCAAGCCTCATCAAATGGGAATGACTGAAAATCAGGGGTTATGCAGCAAGGCTAGGTGGGTAGCACCCAAGCAGGGTGAGGTCATTCCAGTCTAGATGTCCCTTTTTACTTCGGCTTAGTGGGCGGTTGCTGATCCCAACCGCGGGCACTCAAGATTATCCAGTAAGGGGTAGTCCCGGTCTTGTGTTGCAGAGGAGCGGGAGTACTCCTCGGTACGGTGATCTAGGCCCCGTACCGTGACAGGTGGTACCCCAGTGCCTAGTCATTAGTTGGAAATCCATTCTCCCTACGTGCTTGTACGAGTTTTGTTTGTATTAGCCACTCTGTGGCTAGTAGCTGGAATTTAATCGTGTAACAATTTCGGCTATTTTATAAGTATTTGTATATAGATCCTATTATAATATCAGAGGATTTCTATAAAAGTTGTTTTAGCTATCGTAAGGTAAAAACCCGACATGTTTATTTGTGGCGTGGTCTTACGAGATGCTTTTGTTTTCAAAGGATTTTTGAAACTTTAATAATCAATTGAGAGTGATTTTCTCACGTTGGTATTCCAGACTGACTCGGGTATTATTTAACTGTAATGCTCGGGTCAGACCGAGTATTATAGGATACAGGATATGATGCTGTGGAGCTCAGGAGACGAGCAAGATGACGATACGTACTCTCGTATTTGTTTATATGTATTTCCGCTGTGTTGAGTTGTGGTGTATCCATTTGTATAATATTGATGTTAAGCTGTGATTGATGTACTCTGATGATGTAATATATAAACAGATATATTTGATTTTGAGTAAAGATCATTTATTATCTATTATATTTTATTCCGATGCGATGGTTAGATTCTGTTGTTTTCTAATTTCTTATTCTACCTCTTCTTCTTTAACCCAAATGGTTCGTATTTCTGTACAACTTGAGTTGGTTTAGGTATAATAGTGTTAACTCAGGGGTACGGATTCGCAGGCTGTTACACCTTCATTAATTACATCTCTTAATTATCTTCAAAAAACTTTATTAACCAATTCTTAATTAATTACACTAAGTAATTAATTATTAATTACTTCTACTAAGTAATTATTCTTCATATTAATTACACAAAGTAATTAATTTCTAAAAAAAATCTTCCATTACCTAATTATCCTTCAATTTAATTACATCCAGTAATTATCTTCTTAATTACTTCACTAAGTAATTACTCTTTATTAATTACATTGAGTAATTACTTCTTAAATTAATTAAACTTAATTAATTAACTTAAACTAATCAAAATAAACTAAATTAATTACAATTAGTAATTAATTTCTTAATTACTTCCATTAAGTAATTACTTAAACAACTCACAAATGATTATCTTAAATTAATTAATCTAATTAATTATTAAAATTAATCACATTAATTAATTACTAAATAATCATAAGTTAATGATCTTCATTAACTATTAACAAATATTTAATTACTTCTCCAAAGTAATTAACTGAGATTAATAATATTTATTAATTACAAATTAATTTATCTATAACAACCCATTAATTAATCTCTAATTATTTAATTAATTAAGTGTTTAAACTGTAACTTAATTAATCCTTAACTACTTGATTAATTAATTTCTAATCATTAATTTAAAATCTAATCTTATCTAATTAATGATTTATTAATTACAAATTAATTAATTCTTTATTAATTTACTTAAACCTTTAATTAATTAAATTAAACCCTTAATTACTTAATTAATTACCCAAATTATTAATTAATTAAATTAATTAATTACAAATCTTAATTACCTTAATCATTTTAATAAATCATAAATCATTAAATTCTAATTAACTTTAAGATAAACATTAATCTTATTAATGATCAAATTATTATTAACAAGGTATTTAAAACAAAACAATTTGCTCTTAAATTTACTATTAAATTCCATTTTTAAATTTAAAATTTAAAATGAAAACAATTTCAACTTTAACAAAGTTTAACAATTCAAAAACCTTTTTGATTACGTGTTAAAGAAATGCTTATCTTATAAAAGAAATTTAAAAGAAATTTAAACCAAATTCATTTTCAAATTTCAAACCATATTTAAAACATTCAAAGTTGTTTTAAAACATTTAAATCCAAAGACTTATTTATTTCAAACTAGAATTCAAACTAAGCTTTGAATTCAGATTTAAACTTAAATATAAATCTTATATTCATATTTTAAAACCACTTTATAAAATACTTTATCAAATTTTTAGTTGTTAAAAACATTCCATTTTTGTAAAACTTATTTATTTTAAAAACTAGAATTCAAACTCATTTGAATTCAGATTTATTATTTTTTTCAAAACCTTTGTTCAAAACTTGCTTTGCTTCTTCTTTTTTTTAGATTTAGTTTAAAATTTTAAAACAGAAATACTGTCAGGTTTAAAACAAAACGTGTAACTAAATTTACTCGAGCCATACCAAATAACTTCGAGTCAAACCCTAAATCCCTTCGAGTAAAATACTCGAACTACTCGAGTAAAACTCGAGTACATCTTCACCAATTCTAAACCCACTTCACCAGAAACAAAAGTGCACGGTGCACATGCACTGTGACTCTGATCAACTCCGGCCATTCACCAAAGCTTCATCACATCGGCAACTATCCACGCACCATCCCACGATCATCATATCATCTTCATCATCTATAAATCAAAATCGAGACTCAACACCCAAACCTAGAACAAAAAACCACCACAACCAAAACCTGGTAACGCCCCCAACCACTATCCTCGGACCACCGTAAATGTTGCAACTCCGGCCATGCCCTCGTCATCGACCCAGCTACAATATCTCAAAGCCCCATAGCACTCGATCAATCGTAGAAACTGAGATGATCAAATTTCCTAACTTGATTAAAACTAGGGTTCAAAATAATTCCTGATCAGCGCCACCTCCACTGTGACTTGCACACCCTGCGGCACTGTGACTTGCACACCCATCGGCCATTTTCCCCACACTCTTCAATCACTCCTCTATCACCAGAGAAGACCTTGACCTTCCCTATCAACTAGATCACCATAGAATGTCCAAAACCCCCCCAAACTGATCAAACAAGGATTGCTCATTCTTTTTGCTTTTAAAACTGTGATTTCACTTCCAAAAATCAGGATTTAGTTTAAGGATTCAGATCATATATCTGAATCATTTAATTAGGATGCCTGAATTTTTAGCATAACTTATATTTCACTGTTTTTTGGTTTCCAGAGGCATTTCCAATATATTTAACCTAAATAAAATTTTAAATTTTATTTTATGATTGAACAAACAAGTTTTATTTATAACTTAAATCAAAATAGTGACTAGATCAAGAGATAGAGGATTTAAATCAAAAAAAACTGAGCTTGAATCTGGGAACAGAGACATTACAGACATTAGCATGCATGCACACATCATACATTCATATATATACACACAAATACACTTATAAATATACACACAAGCAATCTTATTTCCAGAGACAATCAGACAACCAGAATCATACTAGATTAGGCAACTAGAATCATACATAATTTATTTTTAAAACAAAATGTTACACACCTGTTTTCACAGAAACACAGAGCCTCTTCATTTTTGAAAAGCTTTTGAATCCTTTAAAACTTTTAAAACTTGAGTGCTGAGATGTTCTGAAACTGAAATGCTTTTGCTCCCTGTCTAAAACTACATGCATGCAGGCTTGATTCCTTTGGTTTTTTTGAAAAATGCAGACATTTGATTACTTTCAAAACTTTGTTTTCAGGTTGCTTCCAGAAAATGGATTACATGTGAAAGGTTGTATTTTGAAAACCTGTTACAGGCTCTTGATTTGCAATTTTTATTTGAGGAGTGAATTTCAGATTTTCTTTTGATAGTGAAAATGTGATTACAGATTTGTTTGTTTTGAGAGATAGTTTAAGTTTCCTTCTTAGTTGAGTAAAAAGATAGAAAGGAAAATGATGAATGAAAGAACAATGTATGTGGCTGAAATTTGATTTATCAAAAATAAAAGAAAAAATCAAATTTACAAATGCCACTTGTTTTAAAGTTTAACACTTGTCATATTGTTTAATTCATAAGTTAACACATGTTATTAGATAACTTAATATATTAACACATGTCTTTGTTTTATTTTCTTTTTATTTTAAATGTTAATAAAGGTTTTACTTAATTTATTTATACTTATGTAAATATATATGTGAATTTCTTATGTGAAGAAAATGTAATAAAAACAAATTATAAATAAAAGCTTATCCAAATATTTTTAAAGATCCAAAACATTTCAAATATTTTTTTAAGTATCTATTCTTTTTAATTTCAAAGCTTTAAATTCAAATTAAATTACAAAATCAAATCCAAGAACCAATCTATATCTATACATATATAACTACTTATTAAATTTAAAAATAACAATCCTATTCCTATCAAATCTATTTATGTTTATAAAAGCTAAGTAATATAATTATCATTTGAAAAGAACAAATTTAACAATTTTAAATGATTTATAAAAGAGATTATACATCACTTCTATTATTAAATGAATTAAGACCATATGCTATATTGTATTTTAAACTTCTTTTTCAAATCATATATATCTAGTAATATTTAAAAGAAATGAAACAAACTTATTTAAATTTAAAAATTAAGCTAAGATAAAATCTTAAGCAATTAACATTTATCTCAAGTATTTACAAACCATATAGTTATTAATTAAATAACTTTAAAAAGCTTAATATTAATTTAAATCAAAATTTCTAAATTATTAAATATATTGTTAGAATTTGAAAACAAGACTTTATTTATTTATTAAATTCCAAATCAAAGATTATCTATAATATATACAAATATATATATATACACACACATTATAAATAGAAACATTTATTTAGCTTTTAAAAGATAAAATCACTAATTAAATATTTATTTAATTAGATTATTAAACCAATTCATATTTTATTAATCAATATTATCAAATCAATTTAATTTTAAATAAAGATTATTAAATTGATTTTACCAAAAATTTCGGGATATCACATTTCTTTCCCCTTAAAAGAACTTCGTCCCTGAAATTTAAAACAAAGGTAATTTAATAATCTATTTTAAAGATTTTAATTTAAAACACAAGCATAAATTAACAACCATATGTTAACAACCATAGCAACCAATTCACCCAAACAAACAAATTTAACTATCCAGACAAAAATTCTGAATAGAATTTTCTCAAGTTTTCCAAGTATAAACACCGGAATACTCACTCTACAGAACCCAAACAATCAACACTACTAAGCTATAGATTTCCTACTCCTCTCTATCTACCAAGCTAAACAGAATATCAGGCTACAGATAAGTCTGACTCAACAACCAAATCTCCCAGAACAGCTAGAAATAAATCATACACGTACTCCCTCAGAGATACGTGAAACACAATGAATCCCAGTTATCCAAACTGGCAATTCAATCCCCAAGACCAAACATTTATCCAAAACAGAACACAAAAGAGATCCAAAACACTTCGAAGCTAGCTTCCTAACCTTACCTAATCTTATAGCTCCCTTAAATTGGAGAAAAGTTATCCAAAATCAGATCTCCGATTCTGATCCACAAAACTCTTCAGACGATCCTGGGCTGCCTTCATCCTTCCTGATCAGCTCAATCCTCGCTGATGTCTCAAGAAACAACTGGACCAAACCCAATCCACCAGAATGATCCTCCAAGATCAACCAAGATCAAGAACAACCTCCACTCATAAACATCAAAAAAACAAACTTCTCTTATCCGTAAAAGAAAAGCAGATGCACTCCCAAACTGCTTCAGCTGCACAACTCTGATCTGGAGTAGAAAAGAATGCTGATGATGAACACAAGCACCAACTGGACAACATAACCCAGAAAATCTCTGATAACTAAGAAAACACTCAGCTATCGCAAGTTGCTTTTGCGATCAATCCAGACTAACATCCAAAGAAAACTGTTCTCTCTTTACCAATCAGAACAGCTTATGCTGGTCTAGCCAATCCATCGAAGAAATGGATTCCACTCTGCCGCTTCTGAACTCCATCTCTCAGATACTACTAAGCCAAAAGACCTTTTGCCGACCCATAGAACACTCCGAGCTGCACTGCTGACTCATATACCAAAGAATTCCTAATCCAAAGCTCTTCGAGAAACTCAAACTTCAAACCAAACATAAACACCCTACTGAACTCAGCCACAACACCGAAACAAACCTACTTCCTTAAACTTGTTCCAAAGAAATCATCATCGGAAACATCCATAATCACTGCATCTCACCACGCAACTACTATTTCCTGAGGTATCAAGATACCATCACTTACTTCTGCCTAACTGACAGATCCAAACTCTGCTCATCCAACTTTAAAAATGGACTCCGAACCTTTACAGGTTTACACGAGATGGTATCAGGTCTACAGTCTCGACAAATATACTTCCAACCTCAAACATTCAAACTCTAACCAATGGTAGTAGTTGTGTTGCACACACCACTACCTTATCTACCTTTATAACTTATATTGGAAAACCCGAACAAGTAACCCAACAAATAGTTAGAAATATATATATATATATATATATATATATATATATATATATATCAAAATTACAAATACACTCTCTCAAGAAAGAAATCACTCCAAAGCCTAGGTATTCACTCAACCTAGCGCTTTGATACCAATTGTGACGGCACGACTTTTTCTCCACAGAAAGTCACATCATCTTTAAGAAAGAAAGAGGTAGAAAAGAGAAAAGAAAGAAGAGAAAGAAGAAACAACACCAGAATCTCAACAACGGAACGAATAAATTATATTAATAACATAAGTATTACATAATATATAACACCAATCAGAGTTACACAGCATATACATCGCATATTAGACAGTTATAAACACATGACTAGTTATTACAACACAATACAACTCAACAAAGAGATACCAACACAGAGAACACACAATGGAAACTATATATCTAACGCCGAAGCCTCCTGCTCCATTGCTCCTTCATAATTTGTCAAAGCTAACCTGAATCCTTTGGCTACTCGTAAAAATTTGAGTACCCAAGAGTTTAAGAAAAACAGAAGATAAACTCCGGGTCAGACATGGGTCTGATGTGAGTAACAGGTTAAGGTTGCTTAACTTTAAAAATCCTTTGAAAACAAAGGTATCACGTAAGACTTCCCACACATAAACATGAAAAAGTTTTTACCTTACGCTAACCAAAACATTTGATAGGAAATCTGATGATATTATAATAGTGTCTAGGGTTTTCAAGTAAAATACAGAAATAGTTGGAATGCTTACATCTCATGTTCTAACATAGTTAGGCACAATCAAAACGTACGGCATTTATTGGAGATTGGATTTCATAAAATGGCAGGGCTACTGGGGTACCGCCCGTCACAGTACGTGGCCTAGATTACCGTATTGAGGATCCACCCTAAATCCCCTGCAACACAAGGCCGGAACCATCCCTTACTGGACAGTCCCGAACAAGACAACCCCGCAGTTGTTTGCAACCAACTGCCCACACAGCCTAATATAAAGGGACTTCTAGACAGGGGTAAATCTCGTCCTACTTGGGCATGTCCCACTTAGCCTTGCTGCACTTCCCCTATTTTAGACATTCCCCGTTGATGAGGCTTGAGGCTGCGATTATCTTTAGAGAACACATCTCTTAGAATGCTCATCGTCCACCTGACGATGTTCTGAAAGCATGCAATCCATACAAGTTTGTTCATGGTTCGAACAAAACCGAAGGCATTATCTCATTACACTCATTTTGGAATCACCCTCAGAGTTAACGACGATAACCCTTGCACTCTGAATCTTCATCTTCACTTGAGATTCACGGCCTATCGTTAATTTAGATCGATGTGGTTTTCGGATATCTAAATATGGAAACCCGATCCCGGTCTCATCGAAATCCAAAACGCCATCTTTTAGGTCCAAGTTGTTTTAAAGTTTAAAACAATTCAATTCTATTATATATATACACATAGATAGATAATTCACATATCACAATAGATAATCAACATTATCATCATAAACAGATAATTCATATTATCATCACAATGCCAACAAAGCATCCATATCACACAACATCACTTATCTCATATTTGAGATCTCAATCCATTCAAGGCAATCAATATAATTCATCCATACATAAGCAAGGATTAATCACTATCTATAATTAATTTAAAATAAATTAAATTAATTACTTTATCCTTAATTAATTTAAAATAAATTAAACTAATTACTTCATCATTAAAATCTTGCTTATATAACCATTAATTAATTACAAATCAATTAATTAATTACCCTCAAATAAATCACCTTAATTAATCACGCTTGATTAATTACCCTTTAATTACACTCTAGTAATTAGCCTTTAATTAATTTCACAAATTAATTATCCTAAACCAAATTCAGCAATTAACCTATAATTACTTCATTAATTATTTAACTATAATTAATTACATTAATCCTTGATTAATTACATTAATTAATTCCTTCATTGATAACTTATTATTGATTAATGACATTAATTAATTCCTTCATTGATCAGCCTATTTAAATTAATTACATTAATTAGTTAATCATCAATTAAACCATATTGATTAATCACTCTTGATTAATCACATTCAGTAATTAACTACCTTTAATTACTTCATTAGATAAATTAATTACTCCTTAATTAATTATATTTAATAATTAATCTTTAATTAATTATATTTATTAATCAACCTAGATTAATCTCATTAAGGAATTAATTACCCTTCATTAATTACATCTCTTAATTATCTTCAAATAACTTTATTAACCAATTCTTAATTAATTACACTAAGTAATTAATTATTAATTACTTCCACTAAGTAATTATTCTTCATATTAATTACACAAAGTAATTAATTTCCAAAAAATTCTTCCATTACCTAATTATCCTTCAATTTAATTACATCCAGTAATTATCTTCTTAATTACTTCACTAAGTAATTATTCTTTATTAATTACATTGAGTAATTACTTCTTAAATTAATTAAACTTAATTAATTAACTTAAACTAATCAAAATAAACTTAATTAATTACAATTACTAATTAGTTTCTTAATTACTTCCATTAAGTAATTACTTAAACAATTCACAAATGATTATCTTAAATTAATTAATCTAATTAATTATTAAAATTAATCACATTAATTAATTACTAAATAATCCTAAGTTAATGATCTTCATTAACTATTAACAAATCTTTAATTACTTCTCTAAAGTAATTAACTGAGATTAATCATTATTAATTACAAATTAATTTATCTATAATAACCCATTAATTAATCTCTAATTATCTAATTAATTAAGTGTTTAAACTGTAACTTAATTAATCCTTGATTACTTGATTAATTAATTTATAGTCATTAATTTAAAATCTAATCTTATCTAATTAATGATTTCTTAATTACAAACTAATTAATTCTTAATTAATTTACTTAAACCTTTAATTAATAAAATTAAACCCTTAATTACTTAATTAATTACCCAAATTATTAATTAATTAAATTAATTAATTACAAATCTTAATTACCTTAATCATTTTAATGAATTATAAATCATTAAATTCTAATTAACTTTAAGATAAACATTAATCTTATTAATGATTAAATTATCATTAACAAGGTATTTAAAACAAAACAATTTGCTTTTAAATTTACTATTAAACTCCATTTTTTAAAGTTAAAATTTAAAATGAAAACAATTTTAACTTTAACAAAGTTTAACAATTCAAAAACCTTTTTAATTACATGTTAAAGAAATGCATATCTTATAAAAGAATTTGAAACCAAATTCATTTTCAAATTTCAAACCATATTTAAAACATTCAAAGTTGTTTTAAAACATTTAAATCCAAAGACGTATTTATTTCAAACTAGAATTCAAACTAAGCTTTGAATTCAGATTTAAACTTAAATTTAAAATCCTGTTTAAATCTTATTTTCAGATTTTAAAACAACTTTATAAAATACTTTATCAAATTTTTAGTTGTTAAAAACATTCCATTTTTATAAAACTTATTTATTTTAAATACTAGAATTTAAACTCATTTGAATTCAGATTTAATTTTTTTTTTAAAACCTTTGTTTAAAAATTGCTTTGCTTCTTTTTTTTAAATTTAGTTTAAAATTTTAAAACAGAAATACTGTCAGGTTTAAAACAAAACGCGTAACTAAATTTACTCGAGCCAGACCAAATAACTTCGAGTCAAACCCTAAATCCCTTCGAGTAAAATACTCGAACTACTCGAGTGAAACTCGAGTACATCTTCACCAATTCGAAACCCACTTCACTAGAAACAAAAATGCACGGTGCACATGCACTGTGACTCTGATCAACTCCGGCCATTCAACAAAGATTCATCACATCGGAAACCACCCACGCACCATCCCACGATCATCAGATCATCTTCATCATCTAGAAATCAAAATTGAGACTCAACACCAAAACATGGAACACAGAATCACGACAACCCAAAACCTGGCAACGCCCCAACCACTATTCTCCGACCACTGTAAATGTTGCAACTCCGGCCATGCCCTCGTCATCGACCCAGCTACAATCTCTCAAAGCCCCATCGCACTCGATCAATCGTAGAAACTGAGATGATCAAATTTCCTAACTTGATTAAAACTAGGGTTCAAAATAAAACCTGATCACCACCACCTCCACTGTGACTTGCACACCCATCGGCCATTTTTCCCACACTCTTCGATCAGTCGTCTACCACCTGAGAAGATCTTGACCTTCCCTATCAACTAGATTACCATAGAATGACCAAAACCCCTAAACTGGTCAAACAAGGATTTCTCATTCGTTTTGCTTCTAAAAACTGTGATTTCACTTTAGAAAATCAGAATTTAGTTTAAGGATTCAGATCATATATCTGAATCATTTAATTAGGATGCCTGAATTTTTAGCATAACTTATATTTCACTGTTTTTTGGTTTCCAGAGGCATTTCCAATTTATTTAACCTAAATAAAATTTTAAATCTTATTTTATGATCAAACAAACAAGTTTTGTTTGTAATTTAAATCAAAATAGTGACTAGATCAAGAGATAGAGGATTTAAATCAAAAAACTGAGCTTGAATCTAGGAACAGAGACATTACAGACATTAGCATACATGCACACATCATACATTCATACATATACACACAAATACACTTATAAATATACACACAAGCAATCTTATTTCCAGAGACAGTCAGACAACCAGAATCATACTAGATTAGGCAACTAGAATCATACATAATTTATTTTTAAAACAAAATGTTACTCACCTGTTTTCACAGAAACACAAAGCCTCTTCATTTTTGAAAAGCTTTTAAATCCTTTAAAACTTTTAAAACTTGAGTGTTGAGATGTTTTGAAACTGAAATGCTTTTGCTCCCTATCTAAAACTACATGCATGCAGGCTTGATTTCTTTGGGTTTTTTGAAAAATGCAGACATTTGATTACTTGCAAAACTTTGGTTCCTGGTTGCTTCCAGAAAATGGATTACAGGTGAAAGGTTGTATTTTGAAAATCCGTTATAGGCTCTTGATTTGCAATTTTTATTTCAGGAGTGAATTTCAGATTTTCTTTTGATAATGAAAATGAGATTACATATTTGTTCGTTTCGAGAGATAGTTTAAGTTTCCTTCTTAGTTGAGTAAAAAGATAGTAAGGAAAATGATGAATGAAAAAACAATGTACATGGCTGAAATTTGATTTATCAAAAATAAAAGAAAAAATCAAATTTACATATGCCACTTGTTTTATAGTTTAACACTTGTCATATTGTTTAATTCATAAGTTAACACATGTTATTAGATAATTTAATATATTAACACATGTCTTTGTTTTATTTTCTTGTTATTTTAAATGTTGATAAAGGTTTTACTTAATTTATTTATACTTATGTAAATATATATGTGAATTTCTTATGTCAAGAAAATGTAATAAAAACAAAGTATAAATAAAAGCTTATCCAAATATTTTTAAGATCCAAAACATTTTAAATATTTTTTAAGTATCCATTCTTTTGAATTTCAAAGCTTTAAATTCAAATTAAATTATAAAATCAAATCTAAGAACCAAGTTATATCTATACATATATAACTACTTATCAAATTTAAAAATTACAATCCTGTTCCTATAAAATCTATTTATGTTTATAAAAGCTAAGTATTATAATTATCATTTGAAATAAATTTAACAATTTTAAATGATTTATAAAAGAGATTATAAATCACTTCTATTATTAAATGAATTAAGACCATATGCTATATTGTATTTTAAACTTCTTTTTCAAATCATATATATCTAGTTATATTTAAAAGAAATGAAACAAACTTTTTATTTAAATTTAAAAATTAAGCTAAGATAAAGTTTTAAGCAATTAACATTTACCTTACGTATTTACAAACATATAGTTATTAATTAAATAACTTTGAAAAGCTTAATATTAATTTAAATCAAAATTTCCAAATTATTAAATATATTGTTAGAGTTTGAAAACAAGACTTTATTTATTTATTTAATTCCAAATCAAAGATTATCTATAATATATATAAATATATATACATATATACATTATAAATAGAAACATTTATTTAGCTTTTAAAAGATAAAATCACTAATTAATTATTTATTTAATTAGATTATTAAACCAATTCATATTTTATTAATCAATATTATCAAATCAATTTAATTTTAAATATAGATTATTAAATTTATATTGCCGAAAATTCCCGGATATCACAATTATAGTATATACTACATCTTGGAATGTTTGATTTCGCGCATTATATAGCGGATGAGACCCTATGCACCGCATAATAGCGGATAATATTATATTTAATCCCATATACCACGATATTCCACCTCGAAGTGGAATTGGTATTTTATATTGTGCTATCATCTGTGGATGCAGGGAAAACAGGTTGGAGGGATCCAACTGGATTCCTCAACATTTATTTAAATTATTTAATATTCTCTGTTGCGATTATTCGATATTCTATGATGAATTATATTGGAATATTGAATGCTATGATTTGATGGAATACATTTGGGTATAATGAGTTACCAAAAATATATGAAATTGAAGTTTTGGAAATACAATTAAAGAATGGAGTTTTAATTGAAATAATTATAGCAAATAAATTAAGAATGAATTGAAAAAGGATGGAAGTGATATTAAAATACTAATAAATAATTCCGAGCACGGAAAAAAGAATTTTGAATAAAACAGAAATTAATGAATTATAAACTTAAGTCATATCAATTAAAGGAATGAAGAATTATTTTAAACTTCAAAGTTTAAATTTATTTAAAAGGATTAAGAAGTAATTTGAGAAATCTAAAATTGGTATTTTCAATCAAAAGTATTTTAAATCATAATTAAGGAATAAAAATTATTGGATTTTGGAATAAAAGGGAGTAAATTGGAAATAAATTTGGAAATTGATTCAAGTGTTTGAAATTGGAAATTTAAAGAAGAATGTGAAGAGAAGTATATTTCTCTGGATAGCCAAGTACGTTCAAAGTAAATTTTTAAATATAAGATTAAAAATTTTAATGTTGTTTTAAAAAGCGTGTTTTAGGAATTTATTATTTCTTAATATCTAAATTCTAAAGTAAATATTTTCCAGATCTATTATCGTAGTAATTATTTTAAAGGTAACTTAGTATTTTGTTTTAAAAAGTGAAAACCTAGTTTTATACTTTATAAAGTAACCTTATTTCCAAATATTCATATATTAAGTATTTTTAACAAATTATTGAAGTAGTTTTTAACTTAAATGTTTTAAAGTATATTTCAAAGAATAGCGTTTTAAATTATTTTAAAAATCTTAAGTTTTGTGCTTGGTAAATTCAGTGGAAATAGAAAATACTTGGAAATTTTATTCTGAGAAAGGAAGATTGTTTGAAACTGTTTTCAAAAGGGTTTGAAAAGTGGTAATATATCTTGTGAAGATATTTTTCGGATTAATAACTAAATTGGAAAATTATTTATTGTTTGATGGATGTTTGTGAATATTAATTGATAGTTAAATAACCGACTATCAATATTGGACAATGCGCAGATCGTTTCGAAGAGACCGGGATCGAGATTTATTTCTCGAAAACCACTTCGATCCGGTTTGTACGTTTTCGTGGAAAAACGAGTTCGGAGTCGAAGATGGAGCAGTGAAGTGCAAGGGCTAGTCGCTACTAATCCTGAGGGTATTTCCAAAATGGATGTAGTAGGAGTAGTGCCTTCAGTTCCGTTTGAACCCAGGACGGACTTGTATGGATGAATGCTTTCGGAACATCGTCAAGTGGACGATGGGCATTCTAAGGGATATGTTCTAAAAAGGTAATGCTTAGCCTCAAGCCTCATCAACCGAGAATGACTGAAAATCAGGGGTTATGCAGCAAGGCTTGGTGGGCAGCACCCATTTCCGGGTAAGGTCATCCCTGTCTAGATGTCCCTTTTTATTTCGGCTTAGTGGTGCGGTTATTGATCCCATCCGTAGGGTGATCTTACTCGGGATTATCCAGTAAGGGATAGTCCGAGTCTTGTGTTGCAGGGGGTCGGGAGTGATCCTCGGTACTGTGATCTAGGCCACGTACCGTGACAGGTGGTACCCCAGTGCCTAGTCATTAGTTGGAAATCCATTTTCCCTACGCGCCATGTACGAGTTTTGTTTGCATTACCCACTCTGTGGCTAGTAGCTGGAATTTAATAATGTAACAATTTCGGCTATTTTAATAACTATTTATAAATAGACCCTAATATAATATCAGAGGATTTTAATAAAAAGTGTTTTAGCTATCGTAAGGTAAAAACCCGACATGTTTATTTGTGGCGTGGTCTTACGAGATGCTTTTGTTTTCAAAGGAGTTTTGAAACTTTAATAATCAATTTGAGTGTGATTTCTCACGTTGGTATTCCAGACAAACTCGGGTGTCATTTAACTATAATGCTCGGGTCAGACCGAG
Organism: Allium cepa; assembly: GCA_030765085.1. Lineage (NCBI taxonomy): Eukaryota > Viridiplantae > Streptophyta > Magnoliopsida > Asparagales > Amaryllidaceae > Allium > Allium cepa. The sequence goes on along the minus strand of CM060931.1, from coordinate 553,693,660 downwards.
TATTATAGGATATAGGATATGATGTTGTGGAGCTCAGAAGGCGAGCTGGATGGCGATACGTACTTTTGTACTTGATTATTTTTCCGCTGTGTATCCAGTTGTATGTTATTGATGTGGAACTCTGATGACGTACTCTGATGATGTATGTATAAACAGATATAGTATTTGTATGGTGTAAAGATTATTGAATATCTGTTATATTTTATTTCCGCTGCGATGGTAAGATTCTGTTGTTGTTTTCTGTTTTCTCTTCTTCTACGTCTTCCTCTTTAACCCTAATGGTTCGTATTTCTGTTCAACTTGAGTTGATTGATGTGGAATAGTGTCGACTCAGGGGGTACGGATTTGCAGGTCGTTACAAAAATAGAAGTGTATCAAAAAAGATATGGATCTTCCAACGGTTATGACCGTTGCAAATTGATGAAGAGACGCAATTTTTTTCAGATCACCGTTACAACGAAAAGCAACAGTTTTGAAACGTTGCAAACGAACGGACGTGGCTGTTGCGAACAGTAACACTTTTTGGCGTTGCAAATGAAGGAAAGCTACTTTTCTCAACGGGTGCAGCCATTGGGAATTCGCCTGTAAATAAGTAGGAAATCTGATCACTTTCTACACTTAATTTGTAAAAGCTGAGTTATCTCTTCTTTATCTTCATTTTCTAAATTCATATTCAGTCCTATCACATATAAGATCATACACATCACGATCTCGAGAAGATTACGTCTGTTGTATCTTGGGAGACTTTGAATAAAGTTTTAAGGAAATTGTTATGACGAGCCTCAGATGAAATTTCCTCCTTCAACCTGTTATATTTCTAGTTGATTTATATGTTTATATATATATATATATATATATATCATTTTCGTTGCTACGTTTTACTTGATTTATCTCTATATTTATTATTACTATAGTTGTTAGTTGTTGTTGTAATTAATTACAACATATTTATTGTTAAAAATAGCTAATACAGAATTCCAAAGTAGTGGATATCTAATTTGTAAACTTGTGAGATGAGTTACTATTGATTAGTCTCTGTTTTGGTATACTAGATGAAATTTGCTTCTTCAACCGAGATGACAACAGTTGAACTATCAACAAAGGCTGCTACTCACGACAGGCCTGATCCGTTCAAAGGGGATGGCGATGACTTCATAACATGGCAAAATCAAATGCTGTTTTATCTCACCATGCTACGGCTGTAGAAGTGCATTGAAGAGGATGAACCAAAGCCTAAAGACGGACAAGCTTGAGAAAAGATGTCGTTGTTTATCTCGGAATTGACTCATGGAAGCATTCAGACTTTCTATGCCGAAACTACATTTTGAATTGTCAGGGTAAAGTACTATATAAAGTATATCAGCCACACCATATAGCAAAATCCTTATGGACTACACTTGCGCATAAATAAAAAATGCAGAATGTCGGTTTGAAGAAGTTCATCGTAGATAAGTTTATGGAATACAAAATGGTTGACATCAAATCTGTAACTAGTCAAGCGCAAGAAATCCAACTAGTAATTCATGAACTTGAAGCAGAAGGACATAATGTTGGAGAATCCTTCCTTGTTGAAGCGATAACAGGGAAATTACCACCATCCTGGAAAACTGCCGCAATTATCTGAAACATAATAAAAGGATATTTCCTTAGAGGATCTTATTTTCAGACTAAAATGAAGTCTGATAACCGCGGAGTGACAAAACAAAGCGAAGAGGCATTTATGGCAGAAGAGTGAAAGAACAAAGGGCATTTCAAGAAAAACAAGAAGAAGAAATTCCCATAGAGAAAAGCGCCTGAAAACAAATCTAAAGACAACAAACAAACCAAGAAGTTTAATGGCGAGTGTTGGGTTTGTGGAAAAGCAGGACACACCGCTAGAGATTGCAAACACAAGAAGGAGCGCAAATCAGAGGCAAATATGGTGGATAACATGGAAGTAGGCGAGTTTAATTTTTCGGCAGTTATATCTGAATGCAATTTGATTTAGAACCCTAACCAATGGTGGGAGGACATAGGCACTACTCGTCATGTTTTCTCTGACAAATCTATGTATCTACATACCAGAAATTCGACCAGGAAGAACAACTCTATATGGGTAATTATGCAGTTTTCATGATCACAGGCAGTGGCACAGTATTTCTTAAGTTTACTTCTGGAAAAACTGTCAAGTTGAATGACGTGCTCCATGTTCTAGAAATACACAAGAATCTCATCTCTGGTCTAGTGCTATCAAAAAAAGGATTCAAAATGGTCTTCGAGTTAGAAAAGATGTTTCTATCCAAAGTTGGAATGTATATAGGAAGGAGATATTTATGTGATGGCCTATTTAAGGCAAATCTAGCCCTTGTCAGAAATAAAACTATGTATTCTGATTATGCTATTAATAAAATTGAAGTTTTTTATTTGCTTGAGCACGAAACTTTACTATGGCATTATAGATTAGGACGCATAAATTTTCGAAAAATGAAAAAACTATCAAACTTGGGATTAATTCTGAAATTCCAAGTAGATAAAAACTACAAATGTGAGACATGCAGAGAAGCAAAAATTATAAAAAAAACCATTTCGTACAATTCATAGAAGCACCGAACCACAAGGTTTGGTTCATATTGATTTATGTGATTTCAAATCATTACCTATAAGAGGTGGGAAAAGGTACATTATTACCTTTATGGACGATTATACATGATATAGCTATGCATATCTTTTAAATAGAAAGAATAAAGCAATTAGATCATTTATGAAGTACGAAGTTGAGGTAGAAAATCAGTTAAATAAAAAGATCAAGATATTGAGATCTGATCGAGGTGGAGAATATGAATTACCATTTGAACAATTCTCTGCCGAAAATGATATAAGTCATCAAACAATAGCATCATATTCACCACAACAAAATGGTACAGTCGAGAGAAAGAATAGAACTTTAAAACATATGATTAATGCGATGCTCTTTACTTCTGGCCTACCGACGAACTTGTGGGGGAAGCCTTTAATATGTCTAATCACATATTAAACAAGGTTCCTCTCAATAAAACAGGAACAATTCCATATGAGTAACGGAAAGGACACACACCAAGTTTTAAATACTTCAAACTGTGAGGGTGCTTGGCAAAAGTTCTAGTTCTACCTTCCAAGAAAGTCAAACTTGGACCAAAAATAGTAGATCTTTACGATTTAGGGCCAGCCAAAAAATAGTAGTGCCTACAGATTTTTGTTATTCAAGTCCGATATAACTGATATTCATGTAAATACAATCATGAAATCAAGAGACGCCTCATTCTTTGAAGATGTGTTTCCGCACAAAAGAAATGAAGGAAATAATGTCCCCAAAAGGACAAGAGAAGAATTGCGTAAATCACAAGAAGATGAAACTCATCGTGAGACTGAGAAAGTTGAACCAAGAAGAAGCGTAAGGGCAAGAACTTCCAAGGCATTTGGTTTGGAATTTTTAACATATATGTTAGAACACAAACCTCAAACATACAAGAAAGCAATTTCATCTTCTGAATCCTCATGTTGGAAAAAAGCAACACAAAGTGAAATTGATTCAACTTTAAGTAATAAAACTTGGGAAATAGTTGATCTTCCACTTGAAATAAATCCAATTGGTTGTAAATGGATCTTCAAAAAGAAGATGAAACCAGATGGCTCCATCGATAAATATAAAGCAAGATTGGTAGCCAAAGGATATCATCAAAAAAAAGGTGTAAACTTCTTCGATACCTATTCACCAGTAACACGAATAACCTCTATAAAAATGTTAATAGCAATTGTTTCCATCTATAATCTACAGATTCATCAAAAGGATGTAAAGATGGCATTCTTAAATGGAAATCTCGATGAGAAAATTTACGTGGAGCAATCTGAGGGTTTTATATCCAAAGGGAATGAAAACAAAGTATGTAGATTAGTAAAATCATTATACGGACTACAACAAGCTCCAAAACAATGGCACATAAAATTTGATAGTGTCATGATGAAAAATGGTTTTCATATAAATGAATGTGTTAAATATGTTTATTACAAACAAATTGGACAATCATACATTGCAATAACCCTGTATTTTGTGATTTCTTTTTTTTGTATATTTTAATTTTTTTAATTAAATTATTGATTTAAAAACTTATTTTATTTATTTTGAATGATAAACTTTAGTTTTGATGCGAATTATCATTCCAAAGCATGACTAAAAAGAATATTTTCCAAAAAGTGAATTTTTGGTCAAAATAGTCATACTTTGACTTTTAATTTAAATTTTAAAAGTTTGAAAATTTAAAATTTATCTTTTATCATGAAATTACATAAAATTTTAAGAACATTGCTTTTTTTTTCGTTGAAAACGGATTTAATTTGTGAAAGTTATACTGTTTCCAATATTGTGTGTACATTGAATTATTTAACAATTTTCTTTATGTTAAATTTTATAAATTATATTTTTGATTGTCAAATAATGTTATAATATGTGTTATATGACATGTTATATATATATATATATATATATATATATATATATTTTTAAAAACATTTTTTTTTGTGATGTTATAATTTTTCCAAAGCTTACCGTGTTGATTTCTTTTTTTTGGGCTGTTTTCTTATTTTCTACTATTTTCTTCATCAAAATTTTATTTAAATTTAATTTTATATATTTATTTTGTGAATTCATTTTTAGTTTGTGAACTTATCTTTATTTATAAATATTTTTCAAGTATATAAATTTTTTCCAAAGTGCATTGAATTTATTTCTAATTTTAAAGTCTACTACGCAATTTTAAGCCATTTTCTTAATTTAAATTCTATTTAATTAAAATTTAATTATTTATTTTATTTCATAAATGATAAATAAATTATTTTATTTCAAAATTTTGCTTTAGAATATTTTTAAAATGAATTAGATATTTTTCCAAAGCCATCGATGTTTTAATTATAATTTTTGAACCCTGTTTTCAATTTTTAAGCAATTTCCTTAATTCTTTTTATATTTTCTTTAAATTTAATTATATATTTTTATTTTTTTTCACTTTGTTTCGGTTTTTATATGTATTCGCTGAAGTTTATTTTGTTTTACTTGATTTAAAAGAAAAGGAAGCATGGAAGGTTTTAAAAGCTAAGAAACGTAAAGTCGTTTCACCGTTTCTTTTTCAATCAATGCATCAATTTATTGTAGCCGTTCCTTTTCTTTTTCTTATTCATGTGAAAGTTTCTCATTCCATCAATAATATGCATCCATTTCAGATCTGAGCAAAGAAAAATAAGCAATGGCCTCTCTTCCTCCTCTCATTTTTCTACTTCTTCTTCTTTGTTTTGCTTGATTTTTGCCATGACCTCTCATTGCTTTGTTTGGCCTAACACCTCCACCATCTCCTCCACCGATCACCACCACTTCCTTCCCCATATCATATGCGACCAAAACCCTTCCTCCTCTGACCAGCAAGTTCCATGACCATCCCATAATGCGAAATCCACAAAAACTATGTTAAAACTCCTTAAAAAGCATGTCTAGCCACCTAGTCTTCATCACCATTACCTTAGATGACCTTGGCCACCTCCTATTGCTCCACCACCACCTTGACGCACTCCTAACCATCACCTTCATCCTCTGTCCAGATCTGAAACATGTCATAGCCGAGCCATAGATCCATGTAGCCTTGCCCAAAATGAACCAAAAACCCACTATTTGCATAAGCCTCTTCATATTCATGCATAGTAACTCCTCCACCACTTCAATACCTTATAGCCATGCCTTATAGGACCCAAACCTGAACCAAATTATGTCCAAACCTGATCCAAAACATTCCCTAAGCCGTGCTAGCAAGTGTAGAAGGCAAGGAAAAAGATTGTGTATTCGTATCTCTTTTTATTTCAAAGTTATTCCTATTCAATGTTGTATTGAATTGTAATTTTATTTTGTTTTGTTTTGGGTTGTAACACAAGTTCTAAGCTTAGATCTCTTTCCACTTGAGCCTATTGTTGTGTCATCATGTCTTCTGGAATCCGTTGTGTCATTTGTATTGCAATCTCCAGCACAAAAAGGTGAGTAAAGCTCACACGACATTTATACTTATGCAGTTGTGAAACAACAACAACTGAATGTGTAGAATTAAATATGATGTTATAACTACCATGTGATTTTTTTATATATGATGTTAAACCTGTTAAATTTCATGTCATATCATCTGTTATTTATATATTTTGTTAACTGTTCATTTATATCTGTTTATCACACTGCAAGTTCCCTGTAGATTAGAAATCACTATGGGTTGAAATGATACATACCCGAACGGACTTTAGAATAGGGAAAAATCGTTATGGGCTGAAATGATAGGCTTGAACGGTTTTTATTTAATTTATTTTAAATTGGGATTGCGGGTTTGAAATGATAGAACCCGGATTTTCTTTGTAATTACGGGTTGAATGATATATTACCCGTATCACTTTACCTAGCGTAGAAAATAATATACAGGCCCATAGTTAAAATATGTTTTTCTAAAATTTTTAAAATGTTTTAGAAATTTAATTATCATAATATTTGATTTGAAATTTAATAAAAATATCACTTTTGTAAAGTATTATTTATTTTCTGGAAATCTATAAGTTAAATAAATTATGGAAAAGTTAGAAAATATGAATGTAAGTTATTTTGGAAATTTTGATTTAATTTTTAATGGAATTTAAATTAACTTTGAAAATATGATAAATTTATGATATTTTGAATTTAAATTAATTTAAAGTGATTTTCTATCATATTAATGATTTTTGATAAAGTTGAATGTGAAACGAATGAATATTTAAGATGAAATTTTGAAATATAACTAAAATTGGAAATTTAGGAAATTGACTTAAAAGTGAACTTTTAGTTAAGCAAATAAAAATAAAACTAAGTTATATTTGGGAATTTGAACTTAAGTGTTAAGTTGAAATTTAATGCAATGAATTTAAAATTGAACATTGCAATTTAATAAGTGAATTATTATTAAATCTTGATTTTTGAATGGAAATTTAACTTTATAAAATCATGAACGTAAGGAAAATTAAATGATGTTTATAAATGTGAAAATATATGATTTTATGAGTTAAAAATGTTTTAAATAAAAATATAATTGGTTGAGAAATTACATTGAGTATTTGAAGTTAATTGACTGCATTTTTGAAATGCTATTAATTACAATGTAAATGATATTACAGTATTTATGAATGTTGTAGTTGATGATAATGAACTAAAAAGCTAAATTGAATTAAAATCTATTATAGAAATTTTTGTAAGTGCTGTAATTTTTGAATTTAACTAATTTTATTTGAATTTAAGTAAACCCTATTACAACATTTTAAAATATTGTCTTTTGTTAAATTGAACTGTTTTGAATGTATCTTTCCGTAGCGTTTTCTAAATGCCACTAAAAGTGAATTTTCACTGTTTTGATAAACTTAAGTGAATAAATGAACTTTGGAAGTTGAAAATTTTGGAAATTTAATAATTTAATTATTGAACATAATAACTTCATTTTAATGATTAAAATGATTTTTTTTTGAATATAAACTGTTTTGAAATGTTAATTGAAATGGTATTTTAAATTGAATAAAATGAATAATGATTTGAAATGTGGTTTCGAAAAGATATGATATATATATTAAAATGATTTGAAACGAAGTTTTGAAAGATATAATATTTTGATATTAAAATGATTTGAAACGAAATTTTGAAAGATATGATATTTTGATATTAAATGATTTGAAAAATGGAGTTTTGAAAGATATGATATTTTGATATTAAATGATTTGAAAATGGAGTTTTGAAAGATATGATATTTTGATATTAAAATGATTTGAAAAGAAGTTCTGAAAGATATGATATTTTGGAAATGAAGCTTTGAAATGTTATGATATTTTGATATTAAAATGATTTGAAAGGGAGTTTTGAAAGGATATGATAATTTAATATATTGAAATGTTTAGAAATGACTTGATATTTATTTTGATACATATTTGAATTGAAAGATATGGTATGATGATATATTGAAATGGTTTGGAAATGATTTAATCTTTATTTTTGATAAAGATTTAGGTTGAAATGATATTTTATTTTGAAGTATATAATATTGTTTTAAAGTTATAACTATGGGTTATAATAACGATTGGTTGTTAATGAGACCGGGATCGGATATTGTATTATAGCCTGCCAATACCGAAAACCACTTTAACAACTGTGTACGCGGTGGAGATGATAGAATGAAGTAGGATGGTGGCGACGTTCTCAAGGTATATTACGTGGACCCAACTCCCGTGAGTTGGCATAAATGATTAAAACAGGAGCTATACTGGGCTACACAAAGGGTCGCACCCTTTCATCAAGCATGCTCCATCGGAAACCGTTCTATTACTTTTGTGATTCGATATGTGGCGCCACTTTGATTCTGGGGTACTGTTCGAGGTGGGTGGAAGCTGCTGGCTTGCCGTCACCACCGGTCTAGGAGTGCAAACGGTGTATCCACCCTAGCATTGCCTCGCGTGTCGTGTCATCTCCTTATATCGAGCCCACTACGATTTTGGTTTTAAAGATCCGACCGCGTTAAGGTTCACCATCCCCTTAACGCTATTTTCTATATGATTATACTTTACTGATTAGACACCACTATATATAGCGTATATTACTACATAGTAAATAGTTTAACGGATCCTTAGAGGATGGGCGGTCCCAAGAATTTTCTAAGTTACTTGTACTTTTGCCACAGTTCACTTGAGTTGGTTTACATTGTATAAGTATGTATGTCCTGACTCGAGTGTTTGTATTTTTATTTACGCTCGGGTCTACCTGAGTTATTCACAGATTTGGATTTCCACTTTCTGGAGATTTGAATTACTGGAGATTATCTACTTGTCAAGTTTCATCTTTTCAGTTCGGTTGTTCTATTCAGCTTGTACTTGGTTATCATATTTAAACTTTTGTTGTACTTTATTTCTTCTATTGTTTCTTATGTAACTCTGATATATTTATATAGTAGCTTCATGAACTACTATCAGTTTTACTTCCGCTGCATTATATATTACTCTGTGTCTGTGATCTGTGATTTTTATTTACTGCATATTCTGAGATTTGCCAAATTTTTATTTACCACGCGGTATTTTGAGCAATTCAATTTTGGCATGAGTGTCTACCTATACACTTATAATGGATACGAATGGTTGAAAACACCTGGTTGTTACAGTTGGTATCAGAGCTTTGGTAGCTCTAGGCAAAACTAAGCATATGGAGTGAATGTGTTTACAGAATCACTTTCATTTGAGTTTGAATCTCTCCCTTTGAATCGATTCCTTTGAATTTTTGGAACGTTCCCTACTGTTCCAAAATCCATTCGTATCCCTCGCTATTCATCTTCTTTTGACTCTGGAGTATTCCATAACTCCACGTCGAATGATCTTTCAAGTGAGTCGGCGGTCACGCCAATTTCAAATTGAATTGAAAAAGGGGGAAAACTCCTTTACAATTAGCATCGATTCACCAGAGATTTATATCTATCCTTGGTTTAGATGCTAATATCTTTTGTTATCCCAAACTCCAACTCTTGAGATCGAATGTAGATTTACCCCAGAAAAAAATCCACATTGATCTTATTCTTTAAGTCATGGTTGACCCGGTTAAGGTTGCCCGCGTTTTATTTAAGCTTATCCACCTCCCTATTTTGTTATTTAATCATCTTGTTTTTTATTTCCAACCTATTTTCAAATATTTTGAATTGTACTTGTAAATCTATGTTTTGTTTATATATTGTGTTGTTTGAGTTGTTGATGTTGAGTTGGGTTTCTGATCGATTCGTTTGATTAACGCTATCGATAGGATTTCTAAAACACTTTGACAGAACAAACTAACACAATATTATTTTAAAATTTGGTTAATGAAATAAATTTTGATATATATAAGTAAATTTATGAAACTTAATAAACCGATTTAAATTGATTATTTGAAGTGATAATACTTGATTTATGATTTACTGTTCTATAAATGAATTTATAAATAGTTGTTTATAAATTGATTTGGGAACTGAAATGAATTTAGAACAAGAAATTTGAGAATTTAATTTCCGATGGTTTCAAACCTTGTGTTTAAGTTTTAAAGGTATTTTCGAATAAGAATATGTTTCCAAAGAATTTTAAGTTTAAAATTAGCGCTCTTCTCATTGTCGCTGGGAAATAACTTCGGTGATGACTGCAGCATCATCGACGTTCATTTTCGACTTTCGAAGTGAAGAGACCGCTCTGTAATCTTGCTACAGCTTTGTTTTGGAAATTAATTTGGTTTGAATTTTCTAAAATATGACTTGATTTATAATATATAATATAGATATATGATTTAAAAATTTGATTTGATAAACTATGTACATACATTTAGTTATCTCTAAAATGGTTTGAAGAAATCGAAAATTTAATTCTTAAATTTTATTTTGAAAGAATAATTTCAATTATAGAAAGAAAATCAAAATTTTTGAATAAATGATTTAAGCTTGAAATGATTGAATTGGAAAGTTTTATTTGTATAATACTCAATAGCATTCAATACAACTTACCTTAATTTTTCAAATGTTAATAATGTAATTGGATAATATACAATATAAAAAGATTTTTTTTTATAAAATTTGAGTGATTATAATAAATATTATACACTTAAATTTTAATTATAAAATGATTAACAGAGGTAAATATAATAAAGGGTAATTGAATAACTTACAATAAAATAATGTTAAAAGAACTAAGAATAAAAGAAAGCAGTTATAATAAGTGTAAGTATATTTAACATAAGTGATAAATATATTGGAAGGAATAAATTTAATTTTAATTAGGAATAAAGAAGAATAAAATTTATTAAGTACATTGTGAGTGTAATACATGATTTTTTTTCAAACCCATGGTTTTAAAAATTGTTAATTTTAGATGATTGGATAATAAGATAATGAAATTTGATATAGTTAAGATTTATTTAACTTGTGTAAAGATTTATTCTCTATTTAAGATGAAATTTTCATGCTTTCAAATTTATTTGCTTATTTTGTTTTTCAAACTATCTTTTGGTTGTCCTTATCATCCTTATCTTGCTATAGACTGATATAGGCATCTTTCTATAATCTTTCTGTTTAGAAATCTTCTATAATCTTTGATAATCTTTGGTACTCATTTTGAATCCACCTTTTCGTGCTTGTGTTCTTGATTCTGGAGGATCTTGGAAAGATCATCTCCACCTTGTTAAACTTACCTATCACAATAGTTATCATGTATAATTTCCTTCTCCTTGTCATCTTGTCCTAATCTTGTTTCACTCTATCTTTTTCTGTGCTTTCCCGTACCTCATTCCTTTTCGGGGACGAAAAGTTTTGAGTGGGGGAGAGTGTAACAACCCAGTATTTTGTGATTTATTTTTTTGTATATTATAATTTTTTTAATTAAATTTTTAATTTAAAAAATTATTTTATTTATTTTGAATGATAAACTTTAGTTTTGATATGAATTAGCATGACTAAAAAGAATATTTTCCAAAAAGTGAATTTTTGGTCAAAATAGTCAAACTTTGACTTTTAATTTATATTTTAAAAGTTTAAAATTTTAAATTTTATCTTTTATTATGAAAATGCATAAAATTTTAAGAACATTGCTTTTTGTTTCGTTGAAAACGGATTTAATTTGTGAAAGTTATATTGTTTCCAATATTGTGTGTACATTGAATTATTTAACAATTTTCTTTATGTTAAATTTTATAAATTATATTTTTAATCATCAAATAATGTTATAATATGTGTTATATGACATGTTAGATATATTTTTTTTTAAAAACATTTTTTTTGTGATGTTATAATTTTTCCAAAGTTTACCGTGTTGATTTCTTTTTTTCTGGCTGTATTTTCTGCTATTTTCTTCATTAAAATTTTATTTAAATTTAATTTTATATGTTTACTTTGTGAATTCATTTTTATTTTGTGTACTTATCTTTATTTATAAATAATTTTGAAGTATATAAAATTTTTCCAAAGTGCATTGAATTTATTTCTAATTTTAAAGTCTACTTCGCAATTTTAAGCCATTTTCTTAATTTAAATTCTATTTAATTAAAATTTAGTTATTTATTTTATTTTAGAAATTATAAACAAATTATTTTATTTCAAAATTTTGCTTTAGAATATTTTTAAAATGAAGTAGATATTTTTCCAAAGCCATCGATGCTTTAATTATAATTTTTGAACCCTGTTTTCAATTTTTAAGCAATTTCCTTAATTCTTTTTGTATTTTCTTTAAATTTAATTATACATTTTTATTTTTTTCACTTTTTTTCGGTTTTTAGATGTACTTGCTGAATTTTATTTTATTTTACTTGATTTAAAAGAAAAGGAAGTATGGAAGGTTTTAAAAGCTAAGAAACGTAAAGTCGTTTCACTGTTTCTTTTACCGTTTCTTTTTCAATCAATGCATCAATTTATTGTAGCCGTTCCTTTTGTTTTGCTTATTCACGTGAAAGTTTCTCATTCCATCAATAATACACATCCATTTCACATCTGAGCAAAGAAAAATAAGCAATGGCCTCTCTTCCTCCTCACATTTTTCTACTTCTTCTTTGTTTTGCTTGATTTTTGCCATGACCTCTCATTGCTTTGTTTGGCCTAACACCTCCACCATCTCCTCCACCGATCACCACCACTTCCTTCCCCACATCATACACGACCAAAACCCTTCCTCCTCTGACCAGCAAGTGCCATGACCATCCCATGATGCGAAATCCACAAAAACTATGTTAAAACTCCTTAAAAAGCATGTCTAGCCACCTAGTCTTCATCACCATCACCTTAGATGACCTTGGCCACCTCCTATTGCTCCACTACCACCTTGACACACCCCTAACCATCACCTTCATCCTCTGTCCAGATCTAAAACATGCCATAGCCGAGCCATAGATCCATGAAGCCTAGCCCAAAATGAACCAAAAACCCACAATTTGCATAAGCCTCTTCATATTCATGCATAGTAACTCCTCCACCACTTCAATACCTTGTAGCCATGCCTTATAGGACCCAAACCTGAACCAGAGTATGTCCAAACCTGATCCAAAACATTCCCTAAGACGTGCTAGCAAGTGTAGAAGGCAAGGCAAAAGACTGTGTATTCGTATCTCTTTTTATTTCAAAGTTATTCCTATTCAATGTTGTATTGAATTGTAATTTTATTTTGTTTTGTTTTGGGTTGTAACACAAGTTCTAAGCTTAGATCTCTTCCCACTTGAGCCTATTGTTGTGTCATCGTGCCTTCTGGAATCCATTATGTCATTTGTATTGCAATCTCCAGCACAAAAAGGTGAGTAAAGCTCACACGACATTTATACTTACGCAGTTGTGAAACAACAACAACTGAATGTGTAGAATTAAATATGATGTTATAACTACCGTGTGATTTTTTTATATATGATGTTAAACCTGTTAAATTTCATGTCATATCATCTGTTATTTATATATTTTGTTAACTGCTCATTTATATCTGTTTATCACACTGCAAGTTCCCTATAGATTAGAAATCACTATGGGTTGAAATGATACATACCCGAACTGAATTTAGAATAGGGAAAAATCGTTATGGGCTGAAATGATAGGCTTAAACGGTTTTTATTTAATTTATTTTAACTTGGGATTGCGGGTTTGAAATGATAGAACCTGGATTTTCTTTGTAATTACGGGTTGAAATGATATATTACCCGTATCACTTTACCTAACGTAGAAAATTATATACAGGCCCGTAGTTAAAATATGTTTTTCTAAAAATTTTAAAATATTTTAGAAATTTAATTATTACAATATTTGATTTGAAATTTAATAAAAGTATAACTTTTGTAAAGTATTATTTATTTTCTAGAAATCTATAAGTTAAATAAATTATGGAAAAGTTAGAAAATATGAATGTAAGTTATTTTGGAAATTTTGATTTAATTTTTAGTGGAATTTAAATTAACTTTGTAAATATGATAAATTTATGATATTTTGAATTTAAATTAATTTAAAGTGATTTTATATCATATTAATGATTTTTGATAAAGTTGAATGTGAAACGAATGAATATTTAAGATGAAATTTTGAAATATAACTAAAATTGGAAATTTAGGAAATTGACTTAAAAGTGAACTTTTAGTTAAGCAAATAAAAATAAAACTAAGTTATATTTGAGAATTTGAACTTAAGTGTTAAGTTGAAATTTAATGCAATGAATTTAAAATTGAACATTGCAATTTAATAAGTGAATTATTATTAAATCTTGATTTTTGAATGGAAATTTAACTTTATAAAATCATGAACTTAAGGAAAATTAAATGATGTTTATAAATGTGAAAATGTATGATTTTATGAGTTAAAAATGTTTTAAATAAAAATATAATTGGTTGAGAAATTATATTGTATATTTGAAGCTGCATTTTTGAAATGCTATTAATTACAATGTAAATGATATTACAGTATTTGTAAATGCTGTAGTTGATGATAATGAACTAAAAAGTTAAATTGAATTAAAAGCTATTATAGAAATTTTTGTAAGTGCTATAATTTTTGAATTTAACTAATTTTATTTGAAATTTAAGTAAACCCTATTACAACATTTTAAAATGTTGTCTTTTTTTAAATTGAACTGTGCGTTTTCTAAATGCCACGAAAAGTGAATTTTCACTGTTTTGATAAACTTAAGTGAATAAATGAACTTTGGAAGTTGAAATTTTTGGAAATTTAATAATTTAATTATCGAACATAATAACTTCATTTTAATAAATAAAAATGATTTTTTTTGAATATAAACTGTTTTGAAATGTGAATTGAAATGGTATTTTAAATTGAATAAAATGAATAATGATTTGAAATGTGGTTTCGAAAAGATATGATATTTTGATATATTAAAATGATTTGAAACGAAGTTTTGAAAGATATGATATTTTGATATTAAAATGATTTGAAACGAAATTTTGAAAGATATGATATTTTGATATGAAATGATTTGAAAAATGGAGTTTTGAAAGATATGATATTTTGATATTAAATGATTTGAAAATGGAGTTTTGAAAGATATGATATTTTGATATTAAAATGATTTGAAAAAAGTTTTGAAAGATTTGATATTTTGGAAATGAAGCTTTGAAAGGTTATGATACTTTGATATTAAAATGATTTGAAAGGGAGTTCCGAAAGGATATGATAATTTAATATATTGAAATGTTTAGAAATGACTTGATATTTATTTTGATACATATTTGAATTGAAAGATATGGTATGATGATATATTGAAATGGTTTGGAAATGATTTAATCTTTATTTTTGATAAAGATTTGGGTTGAAATGATACTTTATTTTGAAGTATATAATATTGTTTTAAAGTTATAACTACGGGTTATAATAACGATTGGTTGTTAAAGAGACCGTGATCGGATATTGTCTTATAGCCGGCCAATACCGAAAACCACTTTAACAACTGTGTACGCGGTGGAGATGCCATAATGAAGTAGGATGGTGGCGACGTTCTCGAGGTATATTACGTGGACCCAACTCCCGTGAGTTGGCATAAATGACTAAAACAGGAGCTATACCGGGCTACACAAAGGGTCGCACCCATTCATCGAGCATACTCCATCGGAAACCATTCTATTACTTTTGTGATACGATATGTGGCGCCACTTTGATTCGGGGGTACTGTTCGAGGTGGGCAGAAGCTGCTGGCTTGCCGTCACCACCAGTCCGGGAGTGCAAACGGTGTATCCACCCTGGCATTGCCTCGCGTGCCGTGTCATCTCCTTATATCGAGCCCACTACGATTTTGGTTTTAAAGATCTGACCGCGTTAAGGTTCACCATCCCCTTAACACTATTTTCTATATGATTATACTTTACTGATTAGACACTACTGTATATAGCGTATATTACTACATAGTAAATAGTTTAGCGGATCCTTAGAGGATGGGTGGTCCCAAGCATCTTCTAAGTTACTTGTACCTTTGCTACAGTTCATTTGAGTTGGTTTACATTGTATAAGTATGTATGTCCTGACTCGAGTGTTTGTATTTTTATTTACGCTCGGGTCAGCCTGAGTTATTCACAGATTTGAATTTCCACTTTCTGGAGATTGGAATCGCTGGAGATTATCTACTTGTCAAGTTTCATCTTTTCAGTTCGGTTGTTCTATTCAGATTGTACTTGGTTATCATATTTAAACTTATGTTGTACTTTATTTCTTGTATTGTATCTTATGTAACTCTGATATATTTATATAGTAGCTTCATGAACTACTATCTCTTTTACTTCCGCTGCATTATATATTACTCTGTATCTGTGATCTGTGATTTTTATTTACTGCATATTCTGAGATTTGCCAAATTTTTATTTACAACGTGGTATTTTGAGCAATTCAATTCCGGCATGAGTATCTACCTATACACTTATAATGGATGCGAATGGTTGAAAATACCTGGTTGTTACATACATGATGATTTGTCTATACGTAGACGATATGCTAATCTTCGGTCCAAATACTAAGGTAATAGATACCACTAAGCTGATGTTAATCAACAATTTCAATATGAAAGACTTAGGGTTGTAGATGTTATTTTGGGAATCAAAATAAGAACACCTAATGGAATAGAATTATCTTGGTCACATTATGTAGAAAAAGTGATTGAAAATTTTCAAATTTTGGGAATTAAAGAAGTACGAACGTCGTGTAATCCATCGAAAGTACTGCATAAAAACATTAATGAGAGTGTAATGCAACTGGAATACTCTCGTGCAATAGGATGTCTCATGTATCTCATGAATTGCACAAGACCAGATATAGGTTATGCAGTAAGTCGATTAAGCAGGTATACAAGCAACCTAGGGAAAGAACACTGGAAAACACTAATGAGAGTGCTTGGATATTTAAAAAATACCACAAACTATTCCTTACATTATGGAAAATATCCTGTCATCTTAGAAGATATAGTGATGCAAACTGGATTACAGATTCAGAGGAATCAAAATCAACTATGGTTACGTATTTACCTTAGCAGGGGCAGCAGAGTCATGGAAATCTACTAAACAAACATGCATAGCTCGATTTACTATGAAATCTGAGTTCAACGCTTTAGATAAAGCAGGCGAAGAACCAGAATGGCTTGGTCACTTTTTAGAAGATATTTTGTTTTGGCCTAAACCTGTATTGGCCATATGCATACACTGAGATAACCAAGCAGCATTAAGCAGAGCGCAAAACTTTGTGTACAATGGAAAATCACGACACATTTGCCGACGCCATAACACTGTTAGGCAGTTACTTTCAAATGGAACTATTTCCACAGTTTATGTGCGAATAAATGATAACCTAGCGGATCCATTTACTAAAGGTTTATCAAGAGAGAAAATTTACCGCGCATCGAGGGTAATAGGTTTAAAAGCCTAAACCAACAGGAGTTATCTTATACGGAAACCTACCTTAGCGACTGGAGATCACACGGACTAGGATCAATAGGCAAACCAGTTCTGAATAACTCAAGACGTAATGCATTTTTTGGACTTAGTTCTACTCCATTTCAATTGTGCACAATATAAATGCATGCCTACAGAAGTATTAAAAGGATAAAACTATGTTTTTTTATGATGATCATATCTTGAAAATAACAAGTGGGGTATATGTAGGATACTCTTCATGGTTGTGATCCCTATGTTAGTGTGAGCTGGGTCGGCTCTATGAGAATATCAAAGGCTTTTATTCTCTAAAAATACTCGCAGAACCAAAAATTATTCAGGACCAGAATGAAAACAATGAAGAGATTGGATGTTCAGGGAAATAATACTTTGTAAAGCTTATTGTCTGGTTATACAATAACGGCCGACGGTTCAAGATGAAATAATTCACCGATTAGCCAAACATATCCGATAAGTTTTAACTTGGGAAAGTTCAAAGTGAAATATCTACTTATCCTCGATATAGCATTATTTTCATATGACCTGTGTGATATTACACTTTTTATAAGGGAGACATATATCGTCATTCATGTGGGAGATTGTTAGAATTCTCAAAAAAATAGTGAATGAGATATGTCCCACATTGCCAAAAATAAGTCCATTTTCTTGTTTATACAGCGTACTCTCAATCCCTATATTGGTCCTTAGATTCAGGTAATTTTGTGTGAAGGGGATGACCTATATGGCCATGGATTAACACACGCGCACGCGCCGCCGCCCGCCCGTCCGACTCAACCGCGCCAGGTCGGGTGCGGGCGCGGGTCCAATGAAATTGGACTGTGCCATATAATTTTGCTATCTAAAAAATGGATTGATTTTAAAATAGTAATGTGTTTAAAAAGATATGGATTTTCCAACGGTTGTGACCGTTGCAAATTGATGAAGAGATGCTATTTTTTTTCAGACGACCGTTACAACGAAAAGCAATTCTGAACCGTTGCAAGAAGGAATGCTACTTTTCTTAAAGGGTGTAGCCATTGGGAATTCGACTATAAATAAGGAGGAAACCTGATCACTTTCTACACTTAATTTTCAAAACTGAGTTATCTCTTCTTTATCTTTGTTTCTTAAAATCATAATCAGTCCTATCACATAAAAGATCATGAGCGTCACAATCTCGAGAAGATTACGTCTCTTGTTTCTTAGGAGACTTTGAATAAAGTCTTAAGGAAATTGTTACGACAAGCCTCAGATGAAATTTCCTTCTTCAACTGGTTAGATTTCTAGTTGATTTATATGTTTATATATATATATATATATATATATATATATATCATTTTTGTTTCTAAGTTGTACTATTTCTTTAAATAGTATAACGTTTGATTTATCGCTATAGTTATAATTACTATAATTGTTAGTTTGTTATTGTAATTAATTATAACATACTTATTGTTAAAAGTAGCTAATACTGAATTTTAAAGTAGTGGAAATTTGATTTGTAAACTTGTGAGACGAGTTTATTATTGATTAATCTTTGTTTGGTATGCTAGACGTATAACAATGCAAAAATAAAAGGAAAATTAATTAAGAAACATATGAAATTAACATCAAACTTTCTTAATTGTTCATATTTCAAATTTCTAACATTGAAGACCAATTAATTTTTTTAATGTATGTCGATAAATATAATCCTACTGTTATAGTTTATAAAAAAAATGATGAACCATTTATAGATTTAAAATAATTATATTCTAAATTTTCATTTTAAGTACACTGAAGTTAACTATGTTTACTTCATCAAAAAAACAAAGTTATAAGTGGATGATCACAATATGTAAGATGTGCAATTAAAATCCCGCAAAATTTCCGCTACAGCACGTAGCACCAAATGTAACGATCGGGATTTTTCGTTGCCGAAAAATCGAACCGTTAGGGTTTAAGAAGAAGAAGAAAAAAGTAGGAGAAGAGAGAGAAAGATAGAAGAAAGAAAAGAGAGAAGAAAACAAAAACAAGTAACAGAACAGGAACAATATCAGAATCTCACAGTCGCAGCGGAACAACATATAATAGATAAATGAATATTCATTAAAACAAAAGAACTATACATTTTTATACATTACATCACATTACATTACATCAATCAGAGTGTACAACAACAACAGCGGAAAAAGAAAAGATATATATACAATAGATAATAGACTACGCTATCTGGCTCGCCTCCAGATCTGCACAGCAACTCCCGAATCCAGAATAACCTGATAACCTAACTCTAGACTGCCCGTGTGGAAAATAGTGGGACCTGGAGTTTAGCCAAATGTAACGATCGCGATTTTTCGTTGCCGAAAAACCGAACCGTTAGGGTTTTAGAAGAAGAAAGAGGTAGAAGAAGAAAGAAAAGAAAGAGAGGAGAAAACAGAAAACAAGTAACAGAACGAGAAACAATATCAGAATCTCACAATCGCAGCGGAACAACATATAATAGATAAATGAATATCATTAAAACAAAAGAACTATACATTTTATACATACATCACAATACATCATATCATCAGAGTGTACAACAATAAAACAGCGGAAAGAAAATACTATATACAATAGATAATAGACTACGCTATCTGGCTCGCCTCCAGATCTGCACAGCAACTCCCGAATCCAGAATAACCTGATAACCTAACTCTAGACTGCCCGTGTGGAAAATAGTGGGCACCCAGAGTTTAGGAAAGGAACAATAAACTCCAGGTCAGTCATGTGACTGGTGTGAGAATTCAAAAACAGTTTATCTTTAAACAAGCAATAAGAAAATTTAAATTTTCGAAATCCGCAATGCTTTTTGGAAAATGAAACTACCATAAGGCCTCCCGCCACACACACAATGCAAACGCAGAATTGGAGGAGATTTCTCCTTATGATAGTCAAAAATGCTTACTACGCGAAAAACTCAAATCATTTTTGATATTATTACTAGTGCATAGTGGAGAAAACAATTTCGAAAGTAGAATATAAATCCTAGCCAGCATAGACATTCCGAACTATGCCTACTATAGCTACCATCCAAACAGTGGTGACCACCATAAGTGAATGGCAGGTAATACAACTAAAACCGTACAAGGCGCGTATTGTTTTGATTGGATTTCCAACAAATGGTCAGGCTAAGGAACTTCCTACTGCCACATGGGATCGCCTCTGGCGGGACGTCCCGAGAAACTAACGTTACGGTTAGATCTCTGCCAACACAAGGCCGGGTTACCTCTGTAACTAGGTAACTACTACACGAATATGTCATCCCCCGGTCCTTTGGGACCTTTATCCGAGCGCTCGATACCAACAACACCACACAGTAATAGATATAGTGTATCAACATGAGTAAATATCTGGGCTCCATACCATGATACCACCCTTTTCCAGAAGGAAATGACATACCCTAAAGGGAGCGACCCTCATAACCTTGCCGCATATTCCTGTTTCGACCATTTCCGGGGAGTGAGGTCCTGACGAAGTCTCGTCCACAAAGCTACGCTTTGTGCAACAAAGCCATGCTTTGGGTCCACAGATGACCAAAGCAATAATCACAAAGATAAATGATCAAACAAATGATCATATCCAAACGATCAACCAATGATCATCACACAGCAGCACTCAGCATGCCACATTACCAGATTGGGAAATATCGCTGATAACCTTCAACTACATAACCTCTGAGCTCGTACGTCTCAGAGAAGGGTGTTAAGCTAAGAGAATAAATTCTCCGCCACCAACAGAAATGTATTTGAAAGAAATCTGCTCTATCTCTCAAAATGTAATGTCAGACACGTAACCATACAAGTCTGTTCCGGGTTCGAACAGAACCGAAGGCACTTCCAAAGAAGCCCTTGCAATCCGGGTATTCACAATCCCGATAAAATTTCCCATCACAAAGGAAATCTCCATATCGTAGCTAACGATGCGGAGACAATCGATAGGTCATCCTATCGTTTTCACAAATACCCGGTCTTCAACACCGGTCTTCAAATGCAATCCAAACGACGTATCGCATATTCGGAATGGGATATATGACACAAAGGTCCTCTCCCGGCTAAACCGAATAGCGAGCGCTTATTTTTAAAAATAAGTGTGCATTCAATTCCAAACAAACACAATCAATACCATCCAAGGGTAAATATTGATAGTCGGTTATTTAACTATCAATAAAGATGCGCCACATCATCAGATTCCAAATAATTTTTCCAAAATTATTAAGTCCCAAAATATCTTTACAAGATATATATATATATATACACCATTTACAAATAATTGCCCCAGTTATTTGTTTTACCAAAACCACTTCACGATAAAATTTTCCACACTTAACCAATTGAAAAACCAATTTTCAATTTACCTTTACCATTTGAAAACCAATTTTCAAATTACATTAACCATTTGCAAACTAATTTCAAATCACCTTAACCATTTGAAAACTAATTTCAAATCACCTTAACCATTTGAAAACTAATTTCAAATCACACAACTCAACCATTTGAAAACCAATTTCAAACTACAATTCATCTTTTATACCTTTTTGAAAACAAATTTCAAATCAACAAATAAATCCTTACCGATTTATTTTTACATTTTACGCTCCAAATTCGTAAATTTTATTTCCATATTTTAAAAATAAATCAACATTTATTTTTAAACAAATTTCCCTTCCTATTTATAAATTCCAAAGTGAATTTCCAATTTCCCAAATATCTACACATACACGATTTCAAATCAATTTCAAACTATTCACTTCGATTTACCTTTAAAAGGTGAATCCTCAAAAACGTTCCTTTTATATTGGAAAAAAAAAACATTCCCATACTTATTTAATAATAAGTAATTCACAATTTAACTTATTTTCAACAATTTGGAAATATTTAATATACTTAAGTTACCGTTAAGTATTTTATTCCATTCTCTTTAAGAAAACATTCTTTTATTCACATTTATTTGGGTTAAAAACGAATGTTGCGTAAAACATCGTTACGACAACCCAAAAACACTAGTATATGGATTTGAAATAAAAAAAAAGATATATAAATCCAATACTATACAAATTATCCCCTTCTGTTTCTCGGAAACGTCTATTTCAACAATCAATGTTGAAATCTATGTTTTCAATACTCAATACATTTTAAAACACCTTTAATTCGTTTTAAATTCCTTTTAAAACATTCCTTTCCCAAAAACAAACCCATTTTATTTAATAATTTATTCAATATTCAAAATAGTGAATATAGCCCACTTAACAAATTCCCATATTTCATTTATCAAATTCGATGAATTTCAAATTTATAAACATAGTTTATAAATTCCATTTCTATTATAAACCCCAATTTTATAAATTCCTTTATTAATCCGATGCAATTTACATAACCCAATTTCATACCCAAAAGCCATATTGTAAGCTAAATACTTATAATATTATTTATTTACCAAATCGTTCCTTTGAACTTCACCAATTTAAAATCTTATCACTTACAAGATTTCTTTATGGTTTATAATAATTTCAACTAATGAAATCTTCATTTATTAACAATTTCTATAAAATTCCCCTTTTTAATGCCCCAAATTCATTTCTATAAGTTAATAACTTATAAAACTTCACTTCCCAATAACCATTCTTTTTATAAATTTCACAAATTATATATCTATAGATTTATAATGAAATTCATGTTATGCATCAACTCAGCATTTTATAAATTTATTCTATAACTCCAATGATTTTTATTTAAAAACATCCATTTATAAAATCCTTTATATAAACCATTAATAATAATAACTTCCCAAAAACCAAATTTAACTATTTTATAAAAACCTATTATTGTTAAAAATTTCTTTTAAGTTATATTTTATAAAAATATAAATTTTTAAAACATAAAATTTTATCCATCTATTTATTTTAAAATTTAATCAATTCAAAATTTTTAAAGACACGTAACCATACAAGTCTGTTCCGGGTTCGAACAGAACCGAAGGCACTTCCAAAGAAGCCCTTGCAATCCGGGTATTCACAATCCCGATAAAATTTCCCATCACAAAGGAAATCTCCATATCGTAGCTAACGATGCGGAGACAATCGATAGGTCATCCTATCGTTTTCACAAATACCCGGTCTTCAACACCGGTCTTCAAATGCAATCCAAACGACGTATCGCATATTCGGAATGGGATATATGACACAAAGGTCCTCTCCCGGCTAAACCGAATAGCGAGCGCTTATTTTTAAAAATAAGTGCGCATTCAATTCCAAACAAACACAATCAATACAATACGCGCCTTGTACGGTTTTAGTTGTATTACCTGCCATTCACTTATGGTGGTCACCACTGTTTGGATGGTAGCTATAGTAGGCATAGTTCGGAATGTCTATGTTGGCTAGGATTTATATTCTACTTTCGAAATTGTTTTCTACACTATGCACTAGTAATAATATCAAAAATGATTTGATTTTCGCGTAGTAAGCATCTTTGACTATCATAAGGAGAAATCTCCTCCAATTCTGCGTTTGCATTGTGTGTGTGGCGGGAGGCCTTATGGTAGTTTCATTTTCCAAAAAGCATTGCGGATTTCAAAATTTAAATTTTCTTGTTGCTTGTTTAAAGATAAACTGTTTTTGAGTTCTCACACCAGTCCCATGACTGACCTGGAGTTTATTGTTCCTTTCCTAAACTCTGGGTGCCCAATATTTTCCACACGGGCAGTCTAGAGTTAGGTTGTCAGGTTATTCTGGATTCGGGAGTTGCTGTGCAGATCTGGAGGCGAGCCAGATAGCGTAGTCTATTATCTATTGTATATATATCTTTTCTTTTTCCGCTGTTGTTGTTGTACACTCTGATTGATGTAATGTAATGTGATGTAATGTATAAAAATGTATAGTTCTTTTGTTTTAATGAATATTCATTTATCTATTATATGTTGTTCCGCTGCGACTGTGAGATTCTGATATTGTTCCTGTTCTGTTACTTGTTTTTGTTTTCTTCTCTCTTTTCTTTCTTCTATCTTTCTCTCTCTTCTCCTACTTTTTTCTTCTTCTTCTTCTTAAACCCTAACGGTTCGATTTTTCGGCAACGAAAAATCCCGATCGTTACATTAGCTATTCGATCGCTATGTTTTTTCAATATTAAGTTAAGAAAGAGTAAATCTGATTTAAGCCTCGCTCTATTTCGATGCACCACCAAATCATGGCATTTTAAAACTCACGTTAGCAACAGTAATAGGAAAATATTGATGGACTAGTTTCCTTTTAAACAAAATCAACAAAATTAGCATAAATGCCTAATTTTACGACATAAGAGTTCCATATAAACTAAAAATCTAGATTACTCGATTTATTGCATAAATCATAATATTCTTCAGTTTTATTATAAAAGATTAGACAATATTTTTTTTGCTACACAAATAGTGTGAAATGAAAATAGAACAACTTTAAATATTAAGTTTTATATCCAATGAAGGTTTTTACGACTTCACTATTTTCGAATATATCTTCGCTATAACTTTTGGAACCTCCGCTGGACAAAATATGCTAAAGTTCAAAAATAAAAATTCATCACATGCATCACCATCTAAAATAATAAAAGATTTACCAATGCAGTGTCGGTTCTACGTTTTGTTTATTTTTTTGTTTAATCTCAAAATTATAAATATTACTTTAAAAACAAATCACTTGCATCTTTAACCAACTTGGTGTCGTTGTTCTAAGCCAGTAAGAAAAGGAACTTTTACAATAAAATCCAATCTGCATCACTGTCAAATTAAAAAATACTTGATTTAATGTTTATCAATGGAGCACGCCAAAATAGAAAAAGTTGGAACCAAGCAATCAACTTCCACATCACCTATTGACTTCCTCAAATAAAGGACCAATTAAGTGATGGCTGAAAACAATTAAAAGACAAAAGGAACAAACGCTATTATTGATTAATCAATTAAAATGAACAAAAATTAAATATCAATATAATTTTTTTTCATCTTATAGTTGGATTGAGATGACCTAAAAAAATATTGATACCAAATTTAAAATACAACATTTGTAATAATTTTATTATTACTATTACTACTGTTATTAATTATTAGGAAGTTAACCTCTTTTGTTTTGACATCTTATGATTTAATTATTACATCGTAAGGAAGTTAACTTGAAAGAATATAGAAATATATATCTTTATTAATAGTTGGCTTGGAAGCGTAAACTTTTGGTCCGACCATAAACTTCCAAAACTGTAATTATATGTATTTCTTTATTAAAGGTTGTAATACATTTGGTGTCACGGTCTTTTGATATCAGCATGAACGAAATAATAAAAATGTCCTCTCTACAGATATTATCAAAATTTAGTATAACTCAAAAATAGGATCTAATAGTTAAGCTCCCTTTATAAATTCAAATTTTTCCTCTATAAATATATACAAGTCTTCATATTACTTAAAAACGGGATCTAACAAATAAACTACTTTATAAATTTGTTATTATTATTTCTAATAAATAATAATAAAATTAAACTAACAAAAAAATTAGATATTGCAACTTAGAAATAAAAATTCAAATTAACCACGTATGGTTCAACATAAACATATAGTTAAATATTTGTCAAAAACATTTTCTTTTAAATGTATTAAATAAAAACAATTCAGGTGCCTTCATCACACGTGAAGCGCGTGCCGTAATGCTTGTATGAATAATTTTACCATGCAATTTAAATAAAGTGAATAGTGTGCATTACATAGTTTTTAATTTGAAAAAAGGAAACAGAATTCTCCAACCCAAAATCCACATCTTTTAGTCATTGTTCATTAATTGAGAAATTAATGTTGATTAATAATGTATATACTAATAGAAATAAAGATAGAACGATTATGAAGACAATAGATAAATAATACATGCAAGTATTATTTAGCTACATTATTCTCTTTCAAAATTAACATAAATAAAAAATCTCACAGAAAATGGATAGCTAATAACCTAATGTTTTAAAGACTGAACGCGATCAAATCGTGATGATTCAGGGTTCAAGGTTTCGATAATTCAATCGATCGAGCCGTCGGAACCGTGCATTATAAATAAAAAATTACAATATACCAAATGCAAATTAACATATTTATTAGTATGAGATAGAGCAACAAAAACTCATAGAATGTTATGTCAAATCATCAAATACAGAGAGAACAATATGGAAATAATAATTGACAGAACTATAGCACAAACAAAAAAATCTAACTCATAGAAGTAGCTAGTTACACCAACACACAAATACAGTAAGTGAAATAACAAGTACTCTAACACAATTTTTGTATAATCTTCACTATCAATCTCCATCCATCAAACTCTAGTCTTCACAATCTTATATACAATTTTACCTTTGTTTAATCAAAATACTTCCAGTAACATCTAATTTGAATGCTAATGGTAATAAAATTGTACTCTAATCTTCATTTATAAAAATCAAGCATTAAAAATTGGTATATATCAGAATCTAATGTTGTAACATAAACACTTGAAACACCCCAGATCCAAGCACAAACGTGCATTTTAATTTACTACTAAAAGTTTATAATAAAAAAACAAACATTGATTATTTTGTTGCGACAATCGATTTCTAGAATCCAAAGCTTCCAATGATGGCATTTGTTGCAGCAGTGGCGGCGCTTGGCGACAGTGGTGTTGGGTTTGCGACCATGGTGGATCTATTCAATGTTTGGGGTAGGCGACTGCCACCCCACAAAAAAAACAACTTAAAAAAAGAAAAAAAGAAAAAAGAGGGACGCTTCTTCTATTCTTCTCCCATCCACATCGCTCGCGCAGCCCCTCCCCCTTCTAGCCTTCACCAACAGCAGCCAACAACTCCGGCTCCAGTTTCATTCTCCAGTCCTCCTCCAGTCTCAATCCACTTTCTTTAGTCTCCATAAAACCTAGGATGTTACTCCCCACCTTTTCGTATGCTTTATATCGATGATAAACCAAACACGTCAGACTTAAACCATACAAAAGGGCGGATTGTTATGGGTAAATAAGAAAAAACAGAGAAAGAAAAAAACAAAACATATCAGAGTTGCACATACCAGAGAATATTTATAATGCAGTGGAATACAATGGTGTAGTGGAATAATATAATTGATAATAGTAATAGTAATTCTTCATCTTCGTCCTCTCGAATAAAAATCTTCAAATCCTGAAATGCTCGGACTGACCCAAGCGAATTGAAAAGACAAAACACTTGAGTAGGAACTAAAAGATCTTATGTAAGTAAATCAACGGAAATAAATATGAGTGTAACGGCATCGGAGATGTTTACAGGATTTGACATCTCCTATCCAGTATCTAACGTGAGTGTAGTAACTCAAGAGATTGTCGGGATTTACATCTCCTAAGGATCCGTTAAACTATTTACTATGTAGTAATATTTTGCTATTATAATAATGTCTAATAGTAAAATAAACTTACTTTTAAATAGCGTTAAGGCTTTACATTTTCCACCTTAACACGTAATAGTGCCAATAGTCTATACAGTACCATAATACCTCCTGATCGAGAGGCTACCAGAGGATACTCCATAGGTACGACACAAATAGAAACTCGTAAAAGGCACGCTAGGGTAGGTGACACGGCACAACTAGGCAATGCCAGGGTAGATACACCAACTACTCTTTCGGGTCGGTGGTAACGCGTAGCACGCAGCTACCGCCCACCTCGAGCCACACCCTAAAAAAAAGAAAATCAAAAGTGGCCACAGAATCAATCCAAAAGTTAGAGTATAATATCGAAGGGATGTGTCCGATCAAAGGAGCTACCTCATTAGCCCTCCAATCGCTCCTGTTTTAGCCACCTTATGCCAACTCACGGGAGTCGGGTCCACGTATTTACCTCAAAGGAAACGCCGCCACCATCCTACTTCATTCTGGAATCTCTACCGCGTACACAATTGTTAAAGTGGTTTTCGGAGTTGGCAGAGAGTATGACAACTTCCGATCCCGGTCTCTTCAACAACCAAATGTTATTATAACACTACGGCCATTTCAAAATAATTTATACTTCAAACCATAATATAATATCCATTTCAAACCATATAATTACGATATCATTTTCCCTTTGAAAAACCAAATCAATATGTTATCATTTTCAAATATATCCTTTTCTAAAACCATAATATTTCAAAGTTATAATATTTCGAAACCAGATGCTTGAAATATAGCCTTCCAAAACATAAAACTTTGAATTTCTTTGAAATATAACTACACCGCTTAAATGGTTTAAATATTAAATTACTTTATAAAATAAAATAGCTTCTTCACCTTCACAAATCAATTCCAAATATAGATTTAAATCTCCAAATAAACCAATATAATTTCCATATATTTCAAAGCTTTAATTATTCCACCATTTCAAAACTTATTCTTTGATAATTTCATATATATCAATTTCAACTACTATTATCTAGATTTGAAATGTTGACTTAATAAATCAAATATCATTTTAGTAAAACCTTTAGACTTCAAATAACTGGATATTCTTTCAATTTAATTAACTTGATAATATTCATTTAAATCAATTTGATATTCATTTAAATCCTCTAAACAAAATCAAATTATAAAATCATTCCTATTAAATCTCAATTTATTTACATTTCAAATCAAATTTTTTCAAGGATAATTCTTAAATACTTAAATTCAAATCAAATTCATATTTATCTTCCAACTTAACTTTTTATTTAAGTCATTAAAACTCGATATGTACAATATCTTGAACCGGTACTTAACCATATAATATAAAACAATCAAACTCCATTATTCAACTTATTTTTATTAAACAAATATATACATAGCTTAAATTCAAGAATTTAACCGTATATATATATATAAAGTAATATATATAATATCAAAACTAATATTTATTTAAACTGTATATTTCTTTCCAAAACCATAGAAATCATTTAAAATATTTTAATATATAGACCACAGTGTCTGTATAAAATTTTCTATCATATGTCCAATTGATACAGATATTTATCATTTCAATCCGTAATTTAAAATAAAATTTACAGTTATATCATTTCAAATCGCAATACCAAATGAAATAAAATATAAATCCATAATGAAATGGCAAATTATAATGATATAAAATAAAACATCCATTCATCCATCATCCAAATCACACATCCATCACAATCATCATCCAAAACAATCAATCAATATCAATATATAATTGATGATATATAACAGGTAATTAACTGGCAGTTATATTCAATAATAAATTAGATATCGATTTAATTTAAATAAATGCAATTAACGGAGATAATGATTAAAAATATACAAAACAATCATAAATAAATTCAGAATCACAACATAAATTAAATTTAGCGAACATAAGAAATTTTAGAAGTTGTGAGTGGGTTAAAACACTCACCTTTTGAATTTGAATTGAATTCAAATCCAATTTAAATTCAAAAATTTCATAGTCTTCATATTCGTCCAAACCAGTGTCAAAATGTCAGAAATCCAATATGATCCTAACAAAAAAATCGTGCGTAAATCGGACATTGTATGCGAAAGTTATTCAAGTTATAAGATGACAATTGCCATAATAAAGTGTATATCTATAGTGATATTAAAATAAACAAAATAAATATTAAATTTCACATTTTGGGATGAGGAGATTAGGGTACCTGCTGACAAGGTGGTGGCAAGGCTTGGGTGAGGTGGAGAGGCTTTCATGCAACTCAAAGCTTCAAGGAGGATTAGGAAAAAGTGTTGCAAGCAGGTGAGGGAGAAAACGAAACAGGGTCATGCTCGCAAAATGAAGTTCAGTGAGATTGGAAAATTGAAATGAGGCTAAAGGAGGATGAAACCAATGAAATGAATGCTTAAGGTAGAAAAAATGAAAATTTAGACATTGTAAACAAAGAGGTGGTAACGAATAATAAATATAAAGTAACAAAGGGACCAGTTGTACCAAAACTTTGAGATCCAATTTCAAAACGTCTACTGCGCTAAATTAATTTCTATCAACCCTAAATATACACCTTATTAACACCCAACTAAATTTTATTAACACACATTTAATAAAATGTAACATTCCAATTAATGCCACTGGGGACCGTCGCTGCACATACTAAAAAATGAACCGAGACTGGAAATTCAAATTGAAAAACGGCGTTTTCTCAGCGCGCAATCACGATTCTAATTTACTTTAAAATATAAGGTTAGCATTAAAATCACTTCTATACTGCCTCTGATTGTTATAAAATGACTGTAAAATGTTGTTTCAAAGTTCAAATTTTTCCCTTTTTATAAAATTTTACTTATCTTTAAAATGAAACGTTCATTTTATTTTTCTCAAACCGTTCTTTTATTTTCATTAAAAATGCTCTTTCTATTTAACCCAAAATGTACGTTTCTTATATTAAATACCATAAATTTCAATTAACTTCTCTTTCCTTTTAATTTAAAGATTCCTCATATGGATTAGATGTTGCAAATTCCAAACTTTCAAAGTTTTAACTTCTACTTCAATTGTTTATAGATTATACATTAAATTTCCAAAATTTTCAATGAAATTAGTTTTCCATTTATTTTCAATACATTCTTCTTATGGTATAATTATTTTGTTTCATATCTATTACCTTAATGTTTCACAATTTCCTCTTAGTTCTAATCATCGTAGTATTAAATCCATTTATTATAAATTAAATTGCAATAAATTGGTTTGTTTCCATTCCAATCCTTTTATTACTTTACTATACTCAAATTTGACAATTCCTAAACCTCTTATTACATTTCCCATTAATGTAACATTTATTTATTTTATTAACATTTATTTCCAATTCTAATTCCATTAACTAATTAAATAGGTAACTTATAATATTTGTTTACAAGCCAAATGTTACACGTAAGTTTCTCACACTTCAACTAATTGTCATATTACGAATGGAATTAACATTAATTTCAAATATTATCTTAATTCACATTAAGATAGTATTTAATTACCTTTAATGAAATTTATTCCCCAATTTATTTAATGCAATCAATCAAAAATTATTCCATTCATTATTGTCAAATAGATGTATTTAACATTGGATTCAAAACTATTACATAAATTTCCTCATATTCCATCTTCATTTCAAATAACGTATTATTTAGCTATTTCAATTTCATTTAATTGCATTTAATCCAATTATTGAATTTTAAATTTCAATTAAATAAATAAAATTTTGATTTCAATTCTTCAAATCAACCAATTCATATTATGAATAAAATTAACATTACTTCCGACTATTACTTTAATTTACCTTACAAAATGTTAAATTTGGAATTGTTGTAATTGATTAACAAAGTTTATTTAACACATTAAATAAACAAGCAACCTATATAAATTGCAATCTATTTTCTTTTAGTTGCATTTATAATTTCGTTACTTATCAATCCAGATTATAATCCCCTATATAACGCTAATTTTATTTCATTACATTAATATACGCCTATTTACATCTTAATTTGAATAAATATTACATTTCTAAATGTGTACTTCTATCAATTGAACACATTAATTAAGGTTTTAAAACCAATAAATGAATTTACCTTAATCGCATTCTTATACCAGTTTATTACTTTACATACATTACGTATATATTCATCAATTAGCATACTCTGAACTTGTTTCCCAATTCACCAATTTCTACCTTAAAATAAATTTACGTTTCTATAAATTTACATTCACACTTTCGCTACTTCATTTATTTTCATTAAAGTAATATTTAATTACCTTATTTGTAATAACCATTTATCACAAATATACTCTCTATAATACTTATATGGTTATTTCCGACAGCAATTACCCTCTGTCCTATTATTTCACACATTAATACAATAATTACATTTGTTTTTATTATATTCTATTTATAACTAAGTCATAGCTTTTAAATTATTTTATTAAATTGGAATGTTAAATCAAGTTCATAAGACTATAACTTGCATTAACATATTTCCTTGATTTACATTCAATTACTGTTAACAATGTAATATCTGATTAATTAATTCATTTATATATCTACTTCCTTATATAAATTTTGTAACCAAGTTATAACATTTACATTGTTTTCACTTATTGGAATTACATCCAAGTTATTAACAATTAACTTACATTTATTTACTTATTGTCAATTTAATTCCCAAGTGCAACAATTTACACTATTTCATTTTATTTATTTTTTTCAACTTCAATTGTCAAAATTAGTTTTTAATAACCATTGCTGCAATTCATTCTAAACATTTACTTCATTATAAATCGTAAAAAATTTATTTCTTTCCAAAATTTAATTACAAAATTCTTATAATTCAACAAATTTAATTATCGAAATTTACGGGGATTCGAATTCCATGAACCTTAGTTTGCATTGTGATTTGTGATTGATGTTCCCGATTTTAGATTCAAAATTTTAGATCAAAATGTTTGATTCGAATTTTAAATATAAACATAAACCCAGTTAGGCAGTATCGCAGACGTGGGGAAGAACACAATTAATTGCTTTATTTCATATTATTATTTTCAAACAAATACTGGGTTTATTTGTTTGTTTAATTTTTTGAGGAATGAATTGGATGTCGAACTTTGTGCAGGCTCGCTTGCTAAAATATCAAAAGTGGCTATTGGGAAATTTCTGAAGTGTGCTGCTATTTACACCCCAATTTTCTCTTCTGGCCACCCACACTAAAGGCCACCGTATAATAACGAGCTCTCCTCTTTCTAAAACCGCCTTTTTCCCCTAAATCTGCAGGCACCCCGGCAACATCACAAAAACGCGTATTTTTCCTCTTCTCCTTCAACATCCATCAAAATTATATTTACATCATAAAAACATGTTCTACGGCCTTCTCCAAAATGATTATGCAAATACGTGAAAATGTAGAACTTTTGCATGTATATGAAGCAGATGTGGCATGTGAAATGTATTATGTGTACTGTATTATGTTAAATGTTCATAAGTTGCATGTATATGAAAACAATGTCCATCTATGTGTATTTATTAGTTATAAAATTTCTCATATGTTTACGATTGTGTTCATTTCACCTATCCGTTCTCATTGCGATGAGTAGTAGCTTTAACTTATTTTTATTTCTAATTTTTTTTGGGACTCGCACTTGAGAAGTATAATATTGTAAAATAATATTTGTAACTTTCATTTGAAAATTATATTTACATCATAGTAAATAAACCAACAGTACTGAAGTTCTGCATGTATAATGAATGAAGTTAGATCGGATTATGTGCAATGTATTATTCGAAGTTTCAATGTAAAAAAAATTAGTATCTTTTCTTTATTCAGCTACCAGCTTTCGTTCACAATGACTGGTGGTATGTTGTTATTGGCCGTTCGAAGTTTCAATTTATAAATAAAGGATGTTTTTCTCTGATCGGCTAGCAGCCATTGTTTACAATTAATGTTGGTCGATTGTTATTGGCCGTCCAAGGTTTCAAGCGGTAAAAAATTGATGTTTTTCTCTGTTCGGCCACCACCTGCCGTTTACTTGTGGTAATGGCCTTAACAACCGGTTAATAAACATAATATGGTGGCCTACAGCACACATAAAATAATCATTTCTATTAAATTTATAATGATGGGAAAAAGAGAAAATCGGGATACCAATAGCCGCACACTTTCTAAATAAGGCAAATTCTACGAGTGGCAAGAAGCAATTGTTGTCTACTGAGGACGGGGTTAACGTTTTAATTGAATACTTTTTTTAAACGGTTAATGTCATGTTCCTGGTTAAATTCGTACAGAAGTTCATATATTGTAGCATTTGGCTTGTTGTTTGTCGTACTATCTAGCTTGCGCGTTGCATTATTTGTAACTCTAACCAGTTGCTTTGATATTCCGTTGAATGCAATGTCTTCCTGATCTAAGATAAAATTTCATTATGTGTTTAGTAATTGTGTCCTAATGCCATCAATGTATATAAGTGAAATAATATGTATTTTTTTATGACTGTGGATTAGTAGCTTTTGGTCCAAAATCACTAGATAATGATTACCTATTATCTTAAAACATAACTCAAATGCACGTATTCAACGGAACATTGGAGTATATGATACCATCTTATTTAAAACTTGGTCTTCTCACTCAATATTTACAAAGGGTTCATAAATATTTTACATGCTTCAACTCATAATTTCAGGTAGCTACAGTGAAAGAAAAATATCAGTTTAGATCCTTTATCACAGTACACTAAACATTTAAGTTTATCCACCATAATTATCAATTCATGTTTGCATAACCAGCTCATGATATGCGCATATCACCTCCTTTATCAAACCTACTCTTCATAACTAGCTCATGATGCAACCATTTATGCTTCTTTGAGTGAATAAATTTATTTTTAGTGAATGAATTTATTTATCCACATCCACTTTTGATATACCTAGGCTCTGTGGCATCAAGATATAGAAAATGTCCAAAAGGCTAACAAAAACTTTGTTTTCTTTCTACACAAAAAAACTGATGTTGGTGGAACATCATCTTCGAACCTTCTTTGAATTTGGATTTAAATAATCAAGATCCAACAAATGAAGTGCATCATCCCACTAAAATTCAACAGACCGAGGATACTGTGAAACATGATCCAGGATTATGTCAAGCTATATGGATGTACCATCACAAAGATTAAGATGCAATTCGTCGTCGCTATGTCGGAATGGGTCCATGTCAACTTGATTTGAAATAAAAATTCAAACGAAATGAAGATGGTGTATGCGATTTGAATGGTTTCAAGATCATAAATGGATTGAATATTCCGATACAACTCAAAAAGCTTATTGCTTTCCTTATTTTCTTTTTGACAAAAATATCTCTTAGCAACATAAATAAGACGCATGGATTTCTAGTGGATTTAATAGTTGGAAAAAAAATTGGAGGAAAAGATTGTTGTCTCAAAAAACATAAAGGATGTCCAAATTCACTACATTCAAACAACGTCATGTTCTTAGATTGGTTTAGCAGTCCTTCATAAAGTATTGAAAAGAAATTGACTTTACAATCTAAAATTGAAATAAAAAAGAATCGATTGTGAATCATCACTTCAGTGAAATCTATATGATGGTTAGCATGTCAAGGTTGTGCTCTTAGAGGGAATGACGAATCAGCTCATTCATTTAGTCGTGGGAATTTTCTTAAACTAATTAAGTATTTCGCTTCACTTTCATTAGAAGTTGAAGAAGTGGTATTAAAAAATGCTACTGGAAATGTTTTTTATGTTTCACCAAAAATTCGGAAAGATGCTATGGAAATTATTAGTGACTTAGTGAGAGAAAAAAGTTTGCGAAGAAATTAGTGAATCCAAACTCTGCATTCTTGTAGATGAATCATGAGATGATTCAAATACTGAGCAAATGGAAATAGTTATTAGATTTGTTGATGATGAAGGTTCTATGCGTGAACGGTTCTTTGATGTTGTTGGAGTTGAAGACACCACCACACAAACTCTAAAAAATGCTTGCTCGAATGTGCTCGATCGAAATGGCTTGCTTGTTCAAAACATGCACGAGTACATGAGAGGTGCTTGGGGTGGATTACAAGCACTATTTTTAGAAGAATGTCCATATGCATATTATGTGTATTGCTTTGCTCATTGATTACAACTTGCACTTTGGGGCTTTTGGTGAATTATGTTACATAGAACTATTCTTTTAAATGCTTTATTATATTGTGAATTTAGTAAGTTCGTCTTCCAAAAGAAATCAACAACTAAAGGCTGCTATAAGAAAAGAAGTTGAAGACATGATATTGAGTGGAACGTTACAAATAGGTATGGGGGAAAATCAAAAAACCACTTTACAACGTCTAGGTTCTACTAGTTGGAGCTCACACTATTCTTCGGCATGCAGCTTGCTTACCTTGTATAAACCAGTTCATGAGGTCCTCAAAATCCTAAAAAAAGAAGGTTTGAATAGGAAAATGCGTGCTGAAGCGAGTGGTGCTTTACATGCAATGAATACTTTTCAGTTTGTCTTCATATTGCACATGATGGTTGAAGTAAAGGGAATTACCGAAATCCTTTGTCAAGCATTTCAAAAAAAAATCTCAAGATATCTTAAGCGGGATTCATCCACTCTCGAACACAAAGACTCTTCTTTCTAATTTGAAAAATGATGATAAATGGGAAACACTTTTGAATGGTGTGACATCTTTTTGGGTTAGCAATTTAGTTGCAGTACCTTATATGAATTCTCGTTATTTGAAGGCACTAGACGATCTTATCAATAAAGCGATGAAATAACCATAGAACATAACTACTGTTATGATATATTAAAAGAAACTATTGACACATAAATAATGGAGTTAAACACAAGATTCTTGGACACAAGAATTGGACTTTTAAGTCTGAGTTCAGTTTTAGAGCCAAAAAATAACTTCAAAGCATTAATAGTTGAAGATGCATGTTTGTTAGAAAAAACTGGTACTGCAAAGATTTTAGTGAGTTAGATATTGATTTTCAATTGAGATACCAGTTGCAACATTAAAAGAAAGATGTATGCCATGATCCTCACTTTTGTAATATTGCCACACTCTCGGAGTTAAATATGGAGTTAGTTAAAACGAAAAACGCTGAAAGATATTCCCTAGTTCATAGATTGATTTTTCTTGTTTTAACTCTCCCAATATCGATTGCAACAACCAATTGAGCATTTTCAGCTAGGAAGTTAATTGAAACACCATTGCGCAATAAGATGGATGACAATCTGCTTGGAAATCACATGATATCATGCATTGAAAGTGAAATTGCTAAAAACAATGATGTTAAAATGATTGTAGATGAATTTGATTTTCATAAAGTTCGTAGAGCACGACTTAAGTAGGATATTAAGTTATTTATGTTTTTTTGTTTAAGAATTTTTGTGAAAATTCTCTATGTTAATGGAATCGATCGAATTTAATTATTTTGATTATCATGAATGCGATGGAACTAATTATATGAGAAAATTTTATTATTACTTAATTTTCTTTTATTATTCATCCACCGCAAAATAAATTCCTGGTTACGTCCCTGTTTGCGGCAACGGCGGCGGAATTTGTGGTGGCGATGGGATATTTGCTAAACTAAGGTTTGTGAGCATTTTGGGGCAAATGATATTTAGAAACAAAAACAATAATCGCGATGATAAGGTCCAAAAGCTGGTTTGATCGACGGTTCTAGAGTCCAACCTGCGGTTTGAGATTGTCGCGGTCCAACTCTTCTCCGGACCACCTGAGGCAACGGTCGACTGTTTTGCATGGTCTAACCGTGGTCCAATCCGGTCCTTAAAACACTGTAATAACCTAAACCAAATATTTCTCTCCTAACGTGCCCAGCTAAGTGTGTTTCCCAAAATGACTCTTCACACAAACATAGAAAGGCCTTCAGTGTATGCATGATAATTGGCTTATCACATCAAAAAAGGGTAAAACTAGACTATGAATGAAACTGAGGAACAGAGAGGAAAAAGACAATTTTTCAACCAAGGGAGCTTAAAATAAGAAATAATAGAATTAGACATCAGCAAAAACTAATTGCTGAAATAGACCTCATTTCGGTTTGAACTTGCATAAATATGGAGTGCGCAAGTGTTAATTTTTTTGAACTAAAGCTTGCGCATTCCATAATTACTGCTTGCGCTTTTATGGAGAGCACAAGCTCATTTTTGAGCATCAAATAGATAGAGAGCACATATCTGAGTTCATTTATCCATATTTCTACTTTCTTCTCCAAACCCTTTCCATTTCCCAATCCAAAATCATTTTTCTTCCATATCCATATCCACAATAACCTTATTAACGAAATAGCTGCTAAACTATATATGGAATTATCTTCTTCATTGTGACAAAATAAAGATAATATAATAATTAATATTTTAGAAAATTAAGATGTACTTTTGCTATTGTTGATGTTGTTGAAAATGAAGAGTTATTGGGGGTGGTAGTTTTAATTGCTAGACAACCGTATTGTTGTTGAATTAGTTGTTAGTGTTTAATGAACTAGGAAACCTTATTTAAGTAGTAATAATTTACACGTTAATTGTCTATTGTTTATTTTGACTGTAGACATTAATAATTGGAAGATAGACGACGAAACATTAATTAAACATTTTGATGAGCTTGAAGGAAAAATTGGAGTTGCAAGTTCAAGTCACATTGAGTTTAATGTTGATCATGCTCTGGAAACACAGTTCGAACCAGTACCGCGTAAATTCCAATCAGGATCATCAACCTTACACGGTCATTTACATGAATTTTTTTATAGAAATGCTGGTCATCAACATACAATTGACAGAAACTTGCTGACGCCTATACATCATGTTGGTCCATCCATGCCAAGGGGACAACGACCATATCCAAATTGTTATAGCAGAGATATTTGTGTAGTAGTTGTTTGTAGAAAGGAAAAGAATGCTGGGCGAAATTTTTTTGGATGTAGTTCGTATAATGAACATAGACTGAATCCTCGTGAAGATGATTGTTGCAATTATTTTGAATGGATTGATCAACCCCTGTACGAAAGGGGACTTGAGCACGCCCACGAACTGCAAGCCGAAATAAGTCGTTTGAAAATTGTGAATGAAGAACTAAGGACAAACAATGGGAGGCCTAGAAGGTGGTAGTTTGGGAAAAGATTTTTATTGGTTAATTACAGCAAAGGAAAAGTGTATAAGTCTGCAGTAAGATACAAAACAATTCTATTTTGAAATTCAATGTGTATATATAGGCTAGAAAGAAAATTTCAAAATGTTGAATATCTATATAAAATTAGATTTTGAGAACTATAAATTTTATTTTTAGTATATGGGTTTCAAAAGAAAAGAAATAATTATTTATTTTTGGAAAATTGGTTCGAATAAAATAATTGGAAATCAAATTTTGTTAAATGGTAATTGATTTGTTTGATTGTTTCAAATATTAATAAATTGCATAATTTCTATACAAGGTCAAAATAATGAAGAACGAGCCGGTTTGAATTGGATTGCAAACAAAAGTCAAAGGTGAGTAATCTCACTCTTCTGGATTTAAATTTAAATTTAAATCGCTAAATTTAAATAATTGGTTGAATGATTGAATTGATTTGATGTGCACTGTACACTGATGATTTGGTGACCTTGGTTTTGGTTAGTTCTCGTGTTAACTGTGGTTTGACTCGAAGTATTCGGGTTTTAAATTGTTTTAAACTTAAGTCATAAATAAGAAAATGTTTTCATTTTAATGTTGATAAGGGCTTAATGGTTTGTGATTCATTAAAATAGTAGGGTAATTAAAATGGATAATTAATTAATTCAATTAATTAATGATTTGGGTTAATTAACTTATTAAGGGTTTGAATTAATTAATTAAGGTTTAAGCTAATTAATTAAGTTTAATTAATTTAGAAAAATCAATGGATGGTTTGATAGGTAATTACTTAATGTAAATAATAAAATATAATTACTTTGTGTAATTAG
Organism: Allium cepa; assembly: GCA_030765085.1. Lineage (NCBI taxonomy): Eukaryota > Viridiplantae > Streptophyta > Magnoliopsida > Asparagales > Amaryllidaceae > Allium > Allium cepa. The sequence goes on along the minus strand of CM060931.1, from coordinate 553,653,751 downwards.
TCAAGAGATCAAATAAGATGATTAATTAAGGAGTAATTGATTTATTTAATGAAGTAAACAAAAAGATAGTTAATTACAGCTTGAGATTAATCGAGAATAATTAATATTGTGGTTTAATTAAAGTAAATAATTTAGATTAGGATAAATTAAAATATAATTGGAAATCATTAATTTATATAATTAATGATGTAATTAAAGATTGATCAATTGAGATTGATTAATCAATAATAAGTGACTTATGACAAATTAATTAATATAAGTAATTGAGGATTAATGTAATTAATATAGTTAATTAATTTATGAAGTAACTAAGATTACTTATTGATTTTGGTTCAGAATAATTAATATCGTGAAATTAATTAAAGATAATTACTTGAATGTAATTTAAGGATAATTAACCTAGGGTGATTAATAAAGATGAATAATGAAGGGATGATTGATGAATTGATTTGAAATTAATTATTGTTAAATGAAGAAATCTAAGTCCTTGAGGTTAGTAATTCAATCAGGATTAATTAAATTAAATTTGTATGTGATTAAGCTTTGCATATGAATGATTGAATGGTACCGAATGCTTTGAATGAGTTGATATCTCTGAATATGAAATGTTGTGTATTTCATTTGGATAACTTGGGTTAGGATGACATGAGTCTCGAAGAGACCGGGGTTAGGTATTAGGAAATACCCGACACCACTTCGAATTTTTGTAGATTGATATGTGAAATCTATAGGCTGGAATGAAGTGATTTAAAGGAATTGGACTATTTAAATCTAAATCTTGGTACTAAAAAAAATGGATGTGTGGAAAAGGTGATTCCTATAACAAATTGTGAATTTGTAAATTGATATGAGTTACCCGGGTTTTATATAAGTTGTATGCTTTGTATTCCATGTTGGATGGGTTTACTCACGCTGGTTTCCAGCCTGACCCGGGTGTTACTTTGGTGTAATGCTCGGGTCAGACCGAGTATTACAGATTTTCAGGTAGGGACGTTTTGGAGCTCGGGGGGAGAGCTAGATGGAAAGAACGTATAGAGTATTCCCTCTGTATTTATATTGTTGTATATATGAGACATGGTAATTGTTGTATTATTTAGATTATATTTTATCCACCACGAATGTGAGATGTTGATGTTTCTAATCTTCGTCTTCTTCTATCTCTTTCTTCTTTTTCCTAACTATTTGGAATTTTCGGGTTCGAAAATTTCGGGTCGTTACAGTTGGTATCAGAGCTGCAAGGTTAAGTGAGAACCTTGCATCTGGTGGGGATTACTCCTTAAATAGAGTCCGTAGTACTGTAGGATGTGTTGAGTATATATATATGAGAGCGTACTTGTTATTTTCTTATATAAATTTTTTAAATGATTTTATATAAAAATATATTTTGATATATAAAGTTATACTTCCTTCTAATAAATATTAAGGTGATTGGTTGTTAAATTATTGGAATTATATTAAGAAGTAATATAATACAACCAAATTGAAATCTTGAATTGGAATTAAATTAAGTGGTAATAGAAATACAACCAAATTAAAATTAAATGAAGATAAGTTTGAAATGGATTCAGAATTAAATGGTTTAAGGAGATAAGTTGATTTGATTTAAATGGAGCAAATCAACATTTAAAAATTTAACTCGAATTTATATAATTCGAGACCGTTTAAATTTGAAGATTTTGTTCCAAAGTAATGAAGAAATAATAAATAATGTTATGTAATATGATTTGAATGATAGAGTTTGATTCAACAAGAATCGTTTGAAATTTTTAAAGGAATTTCTTTAAATTTAAGACCAAAGGTGGTTAAAATTTAAAAGTAACCTGGTGTGTAAAGGAAATAAATATGAGATAAACTCTAAGGTTGAGTTCTGAATTTTCCTTGGAATGTGATGTGAAACCCAAACTGAAGTAAGTTTAAAAATTTTAAATGGAAAATTTGGATTGGATTAAATTGAAATGATTTGAAATTGAAGTGGGTTCAATTGATATTAGTTTAAACTGATTGGAATAACTTGAAATTATAATTAAAGTTGAACAGGATTAAAATCAAATGGAACTTGATTTGGATTGGGAAAGAAATCAAGATTGATTCAACTTGAATTGGGGTTAAATAAATTTGAATAGAAATTGAAGTTATTCAAATTGAAATTGAGTCAATTTAAATAGAAGTGGAAATTTAAATTGAATTGATGGAAAAGTGAACAGTTTTGACTCTGGACTATTTTCAATATAGATTGTTTTAGTATAAACTTATTTTTCCAAGCTATTTAAAAAATACAACCTTTCTTTTTAAAGCCAAATTATTTTATATATTTGTTTTATGATTATTTTTGGAACAATTTAATAATTTTTCAACTGTTTTATAAACTAATTACTATTTTTCAACTATTCTACAAATTAATTACTATTTTACAACTATTTTGCAATTATCTAAAATTTCTATAATTATTTAACTATTTTCCAACTATTTTACAATTAGTTAACTATTTTACAGCTATTTTATAAACTAATAATTATTTTTCAGCTACTTATCTATTTTTAAAATTTTCAAGCTATTTTCTAAATATAAACTGGTCGGAATTCAAACTATTATTGATTAAATACCCAACTGAGATAAGGATTGAAGTGATAATCCAATGGAATTGAGGCAATTGTAAATAAGTGAATGAAAATTTAAGTGAATGTGAGTAGAAAGGAAATTGATTTGGCTAATAATCAATGAAAATAAATACGTAGGATGTACGAATAATATTATTTTATTCGCATAGTGATTTGGTCCAGATTCGAGCACAGAATTTCGAGATATTTATATCGATCCGAGTTGGAATTTTTCACTCGATTTTCGACGTTGAACCTGGATATGGATTGTTGGTTGGTTCTGGATATTCTCTATTATAGTTATGGCTATGCAAGGAGAATGACGGTTTCTAATCAAGAAACCAGATCAGTGCCCGCACTAGGAAGTCGGGTGGACGATACTAGTTCGGAAGTGAAATTATGTGATCGAGTGAGTGATCAGATTGGTATAGCGTACGGATGATAAGTTTACATCGTACGGATTTGAATGAAATTGATATTGAAAAGAGTAATCAAAATTTGAGTATTTGTTTTGAATAAACAAAGCTATATATCTTTGTTATATAAGATAAATCTCCCCTTGTTGAATCTATTGCCGAAAGAAAAGGATTTTGAAAGTGTGTTTGAAGTATAAAAGGAGTTTTATACAAGTTTGAAATGATCCAAAGTTTAAAAAAAATATCTAAATATATATATAAAGGATCTTATGAGGATTTTGGAAAAAGGTTTTGGGAACCTTTGGATTTGGAAAGGCTGTTGATTTTTGGGTAAAATCAATATTGGAATTTGGAAAGCCTAATTTGAGAATTATCAATTTTGGGATAATCGATTTTGTGTAAAGGAGCTTTGTATGAGATCATACAAAGTGTATGATTTGAAAGATACTATATGTGTAGTATAAATTGTTTTGATGATGGCTTTGGGGAAAAAGGCACTCCTTTGAAATGAACTTCTCGGGAGTGCCAGCGGGTGGTGCTGCCTTGAGCCCCAAGAGGGGGTTCTAAAGTTGATCCTGTAAGGAGTCCGGATAAATCTAGTTCCTGAGGATTATGAGTAGTGTGTACCATAGCAAAAGTCATGTGTGCCGCTGAGAGCCAACGGTCTACGTTTGATTTTATATCGGTAGACTGCGACCTATGGTAATATAGTGAATGTCATGTGTGCTGCTGAGAGCCAACAGTCTACGTTTGATTTTATATCGGTAGACTGCGACCTGTGGTAACATAGCGAAAGTCGTGTGTGCTGCTGAGAGCCAACAGTCTATGTTTGATTTTACATTGGTAGACTGCGACCTATGTAGGAGTGGAGAAGTTTCATTTTGACAGCGAAAATCGAGGGCGCTGATGCCTATAGTTACATGGACTTTTGCTGCGACGGCAAGGTAACCCTGGAATGTAACTGCGATCTGTTGTGGGTTCCATAGCATAATCGAGGGGCGTGGAGTGCCTACAGTTACATGGACTTTTGCTGTGATCGCAACGTAACCAAGGATGTAACTGCGACCATGGATAGGGGTGATGATTTCTAGAGCATTCTCACCAACATATTTCCTCTATTTTCAAAAACTGTTTTCTATATTTTCAATAAAATTATTTTCCCAAGTATTTTCACTGGGTGTTGAAACGGGCTTACCAAGTATTTATAGATTTTCAATCCTACGCCTGATCAACGTATGACCGAATTTCTGTGAGAACAAGGATGGACTGGTTGAGACATCGAGTTATAAGAAGTATTTTTATCAAAAAACTATTTTAATAATATTATGTGAATTTAAAAGTATTTCTAAATTTTTAAAATAAAAGTGTTGGAATTTTGAAAAAAATGAAAGAAAATCCAAACTGGGATTATAAAAAAAAGATTTGAACTTAGGAAAATTTAATAAAGTGATTTTTTGTAATAAAATCGAATATTGATTTAAAAGTTGGAAGTAAGCTAATTAGCTAAATAAATTGTTTGATAAAGTACATTAGTAAAATTTAATTCGGGTAAATAAATGGATTGTAAGTTAATAATGGAGTTTGGAAATGAACTCGAATTATAAATAGAATTCGACTTGGATTTGATAAGGAATTAAAATAAGTAGAGATGTTGTTAAGATAAAATAGAGTTGAATCGAAATAGTGATGGTTTGAATTAAAATTAAAATTCAAGTGTGTTATAAATAATATTAAACGTATTTGCAAGTAAATTAGATATAATGGAAGTGTTGTCGAATGAAATGAAATGCAAATGTATGGCTGGTGAATAAATTAGAAATGAAATGGAATTAAATACAAAATGAGTTGAATTTAATTTGGAGTAGTAATAAACTAAAATGGATACTCTATTAAGCGAATATCGCCGAATCTACATAAAAATAGTTGTCGTTTGACGTAAACGAAGGTAAAGAAATTCTACGAATTAATAGAAGCAAATAAAATTGATTTTTGAATCATTTGAAGTGAATATGAGCTTGTTTGGATTAAAAATAAATTGAATGTAAGAAATTGAGTTGTAGACCATTAAAATTGGATGAAATGGCACATGAATTGGTTGGAAGCAATTGAATTTGCTTTAAATCATATAAATCGCTTATGGAAAGCGTTTGGTGTTTGTTGCTTTTGAAATTCATGTGTTTAGCTATTGAAAGTAAGTGAAATGCTAATAGATTTTCTATATATGGCACTTACATATTTAAATTGAGTAAGTACAGGTACCTTAAGGCCGTTTGGCTGGATTTGGTTGCGCTAATTGCTTAAATAATAAGTCGCTTGCTTAAAAATGCTAAACAAAGGTACGCCTATGAAATAAAAATAGGAAATATGAACTGTTTTTGCTTTTCCGACCGTGTGGGTCGACGTATATATATTGATATCTCTTGTCAAACTGCAAAAGCTCCTCCGTATAAAGGAGACTCTGCCGAAATTTTTTGAAAATTTTGAGAAATTTTTTTGTTAGCGACAAGACGATTTCAAATTAGAAATTGAAATCAATTAATGGATGAAACTAATTTAAAATAATGATATGGATCAGTTATAAATGGAAGATAAAATTCAATATTCAGAATTGAAGACAAATTGAATTCACATGGAAATGGAAAAAACTAATTTGAATAGAAGTAGATATGAAAACTCTGTAAGGAAATGCATAAAATGATTTTAAAATCTATGATTGGATATTATTGCTAAGTAGGATATGCAGGAATTATAAAGGGAAAAGAAACTTGGATTTGATTTCAGGAGATAATGTGAATTGCCCGACTAAAAGGTATGTATTTAAATTTCTGTATGAAATTTGATTGGGTTTTTGATCTAGCCACTTGGTGTTTTATTTTCTTCTGAAATTTGGGAGCCCGTAGAGGCATTTTGTAGTTGCACCGAGCTAGCCGCGCAAAGAAGACGCTGGCAAAAAAATTCGAAAATTTAGAGATTTAGAAAATTTTTGAGAAAATTTTGATAATTCAAAATTTAGTTTTCGATTGAAATTTGAATGATTGAACAAAAGGGTATTGTTTGGAAACTGTGGGAGAGTTTGGGAAGTTAGTAAAAATGATAAGGGGTCTTTTATGGAAGATAGTTGGTAGGATGTTGAACTGTTGGTTTTGGGGGGAAAAGTAAACGGGTGTTGGACCATTCTTCCTGACTAATAATTTTGGGACGAAATTCTTTTAAAGGGGAGGAATGTGACGACCCAGAATTTTTAACAATTTAAAATGGAATAATTAATTGATTTTAAAATATTTAAAGCTCAATTTTTAACTTGAATTCAAATATTATTATTATTTAGCAATTGAGTTATTGGATTTAATAAACTGAAATTGGGTAAATTATTGAATCTTCAGTTTTAAGATTGTTAAAAATAATTTAAAGACCTGTAAAATTTATATTGATAGTTCTGATGATAATAAAAGCTTTTAAATTGAAATTGAAAATGATTCGTTCGGTTTTAATAATTTATCGTTTAATTTGAAATTTAAAAAATAGCCTTCCGAGGCACAGTCTCGGATTTCGACGAAATCAGTTCCGATGGGTCCGTAATATTGAATTATTATCGGATTTTAATTTTCGTAGTGTTGTGGGTTGTTGTGGGAGCGTACAATATGTGAACGCGCTAAAAATTTATATCGAAATATTTTGAACACTTATTTATTTATACACGTATTGACCGGTCAACTATTGTTCCTTCTCAAATACGCCAGTTTTCTTCGTTTAAAACACGCAACCTTCCTTTCACCATTAACGACCCTTTTCACTAAACCTAAATCCTAAATTAAATTCCGGCTCTGCAAATTTTATTAGTCGACTCCATTATTCTTTTTCTTCGTCGTCCTAAATTGCTCATCTGCTATAAATCCCGAGTCACCAATTACGTCGTTAGATCCACTCACGCCTCGAGATTGATGTCGTTCTAGGATGGGTAAAATCCAATGTTATCGGTGCTAGTGGTCACCGCTTGCTGATGTAAAATTGAGTCTTGGCCTTCGATCTGATGTCGACACCTCATGTTTGAATATCAAGATTTTGGATAATTTGAGTCTACCATTCCAGATCGTGGAGGTGTAGAGAAGGAGACCAAACCTAGGCCCATGATGATGATGAGAGTTTGCTATGGTAGCTTCAGAAGTGGAGTTGCGGTTCTGATGAACTTTGTGAATTGGTCGCTGGCCGTGAATGCGCTACTTGTGTGCTGAACAACCTCTTTTAAGCTTGGTGATGGAGATTAATGAATGAATGTCCCAACCCGAGAATCTTACAAACCTGAGTTGGTCATTCAGCGCTATCGGAAGTTCTCGGACGAGGAATTTCTAGAAGGTCGCGAAGGGGATTTCAGGCGAAGCACGAGTGGGGGTTGCGACAATCGAGGTGAGGCATCGCATTGTTGTTTTATTTTCTGTTGTTTACTGTGATATTATATGGAAGATATTTATTTTAGATTATTTCGTTAAATTTATATATATAGATTATACAGAAAAAGAAAATATAATGGTAAGGTTTCTGTTTAAAATATATACATATATGTGTATAGGTTGGGAAAAGAGTTTTATTGGTTAATTACATCAAAGGAAAAGTGTATAACTCTACAGTAAGATACAAAATAATTCTATTTTGAAATTCATTGTGTATATATAGGCTAGAAAGGAAATTTTAAAATGTTGAATATTTATATAAAATTAGATTTTGAGGACTATAAAAATTATTTTTAGTATATGGGTTTCAAAAGAAAAGAAAAAAATTATTTATTTTTGGAAAATTGGTTCGAATAAAATAATTGGAAAATCAAATTTTATTAAATGGTAATTGATTTGTTTGATTGTTTCAAATATTATAAATTGCATAATGTCTATACAAGGTCAAAATAATGAAGAATGATCCGGTTTGAATTGGATTGCAAACAAAAGTCAAAGGTGAGTAATCTCACTCTTCTGGATTTTAATTTAAATTTAAATCGCTAAATTTAAATAATTGGTTGAATGATTGAATTGATTTGATGTGCACTGTACACTGATGATTTGGTGACCTTGGTTTTGGTTAGTTTTCGTGTTAACTGTGGTTTGACTTGAAGTATTCGGGTTTTAAATTGTTTTAAACTTAAGTCATAAATAAGAAAATGTTTTCATTTTAATGTTGATAAGGGCTTAATGGTTTGTGATTCATTAAAATAGTAGGGTAATTAAAATGGATAATTAATTAATTCAATTAATTAATGATTTGGGTTAATTAACTTATTAAGGGTTTGAATTAATTAATTAAGGTTTAAGCTAATTAATTAAGTTTAATTAATTTAGAAAAATCAATGGATGGTTTGATAGGTAATTACTTAATGTAAATAATAAAATATAATTACTTTGTGTAATTAGTCAAGAGATCAAATAAGATGATTAATTAAGGAATAATTGATTAATTTAATGAAGTAAACAAAAAGATAGTTAATTACAGCTTGAGATTAATCGAGAATAATTAATATTGTGGTTTAATTAAAGTAATTAATTTAGATTAGGATAAATTAAAATATAATTGGAAATCATTAATTTATATAATTAATGATGTAATTAAAGATTCATTAATTGAGATTGATTAATCAATAATTAGTGACTTAAGAGAAATTAATTAATATAAGTAATTGAGGATTAATGCAATTAATATAGTTAATTAATTTATGAATTAATTAAGATTACTTATTGATTTTGGTTAAGAATAATTAATATCGTGAAATTAATTAAAGATAATTACTTGAATGTAATTGAAGGATAATTAACCCAGGGTGATTAACAAAGATGAATAATGAAGGGATGATTGATGAATTGATTTGAAATTAATTAATGTTAAATGAAGAAATCTAAATCGTTGAGGTTAGTAATTCAATCAGGATTAATTAAATTAAATTTTTATGTGATTAAGCTTTGCTTATGAATGAATGAATGGTGTTGAATGCTTTGAATGAGTTGATATCTCTGAATTTGAAATGTTGTGTATTTCATTTGGATAACTTGGGTTAGGATAACATGAGTCTTGAAGAGACAGGGGTCGGGTATTAGGAAATACCCGAAACCACTTCGAATTTTTATAGATTGATATGTGAAATCTATAGGCTGGAATGAAGTGATTTAAAGGAAGTGGACTATTTAAATCTAAATCATGGTACTAAAAAAATTGGATGTGTGGAAAAAGTGATGCCTATAATAAATTGTGAATTTGTAAATTGATATGAGTTACCCGATTTTTATATAAGTTGTATGCTTTGTATTCCATGTTGGATGGGTTTACTCACTCTGGTTTCCAGCCTGATCCGGGTGTTAGTTTGGTGTAATGCTCGGGCCAGACCGAGTATTACAGATTTCCAGGTAGGGACGTTCTGGAGCTCAGGGGATGAGCTGGATAGCAAGAACGTATAGAGTATTCCCGCTGTATTTATATTGTTGTATATCTGAGACATGGTAATTAGGTATATCCAGTGTTTGTATAAATGTGTAACTCTAATGTATTATAAATGTAATTGACAGATTGTAACTACCTGTATATTTTACGATTGAATATTTAAATATTTTATTTTAATATTTTATCATTAGTCGGATTTTAGTCCGAAAAGTTTCTTTTTGCATACGGTCGAATTAGGACTCAAGACCACTTTCATTGAGTCTGAAACACTGTTTGCGATCTTTTTGAGTATAAACTTTGATATGTTTGGAGTTAGTGGAATTTTGCCATTTTTTCACTTTGGGCTTTGGATTTGGTTTAGCCCATTAGCCTAAGCTATTAACTCTAGCTCAACCCCTTCCCTTCATAACTTCACTTTCATTTCCTAACACTCAAGCTTCATCAAAAATGGTGGAAGGAATGGGAAATTAAAACTCCATGCCCTAGTTCATTTGCAAATCCAACATCTAACTCCAAATTCAAAGAGAAGCCATTGATTCTTCCTTTGCTTTCAAGCTTCTACCTCATTGATCTTGTGTGAACGTGAGATTTTTATCTCACATCTTTGTCTATAACTATCTTTGGTTGTTGGGTATGAATTCCTAACACTTATTTAAATGCATTTGCTCTTGGTTTGGATTGAATTGGTGAAAATCCCAATTTTTAGTGTTTTGGGTTCAAATATTTAAAAATCCTAATTTTGATGTTTGAACACGTTTATGGTGATGCATCGAGGAGCCAATAGGACCGGGTAGCCGATGGGTGTAATCCCCTAGCGTTCGTGCTCGTCCGGTTGCAAATTGAGAGAGTTTGGAACTTTTGTTCCCTAGGTCGTTCGGCCTGCACCATTTTCCCTCGGCCTGCAGTTAGGTCGCTTGTGTTAGGTCGCTCGGGCCATTAAATTGTGCATGCATATAGGTCGCACCATCCTTAAGCCGTGAGTTCCTTAAGTCACTCGGCATTGATTTGGTCGCGCCATGCTAGGTCGCGCCGTGCTAGGCCGCTCCTGGTATAACTCGCACCACCTAGGTCGCCCTATGTTAGGCTGCACGCTTTCTGTTAAGTCGCATGTTCATCTTAGGTCGCTTGCATCCTTATGCCCTAACTCCTTAGGTCGCTCGGCTTGTTAAGTCGGCCTGCACATAGGTCGCAACCACTAGGTCGCTTGGCCTTCTGATTTAGGTCGCACCTGCTCTTAGTCGCTCGGCCGGTTATGTCGCACCATCTTAGGTCGTATGCAGTGAGTCGCATGTGTTGAGCCGCTGATTTCTTGTGTTGAATTATGTTAATTTGTAAGTCGTGGTTGTTAAGTCTCAAGGGTATTTCCACTTTGATGATTTTGGAATCGAATTCTTTGGATTTTATTCACGTCTTTGAATGTGAATTTTTGTGATTGATCGTTCCTACGATCATTTTTGTGATTTGTCATTTTAAAAAATATAAATGTTTCAATACTAGTAGTAAACATCAAAACTCTTTTATCAAAACAATTTCAACTCCATTCTCAATGTCAAGCTTGTTTATAAGACCGTTTTCCAATCTACTAGTATATACAAACCTTTATCTCACTCGTACGAGAAATCTAATTAAACGGCTTAGTAAAACAAGTGGTATGAAACGCTTGCGTTTACTTCGTCGGCTAATTATTGGACTTGTTCGATTGAACCACTTGTGACAATTTTCGAGTGGAGATCTACAATTTGTTCATAAATATTTAAGTTAAGCTAGTGGTTATAGGACATGAGGCTAAGCTTATATATTTACTAGCTTACTGTAATTGACACTTTTTGATGATCGTTGATGATCATTTTTGTGATCTAGACTAGCAAATATGCGATATCTCTTTGTCTACGAGGGAGACTAAACCCCGTTTCTGTGGAGCTTCGGCTCAATTTGGTAGGGTAGCGACCCATGGTCTTCGGGTCGTTTTGTGGAGTTTCGGCTCAAAATTAATGGTTAACAAATATGGAATAGCATTCCATTTTGTGATACACGTGTTGGTGAGTTTTCATGCTCCCGTTTTGTGATAGGCCTCCCCCTTTTTGTGATTTCTGGATTTCCATTGATGATTTCTAGAATTTGTGTTTCACCAATTTTCGTGATTTACATTGAAATTTTTATCAATATTTGTGCATTGGTGAATTTGTGTGTCATTAACTTCTGTGATTGGCATTTATATTATGGTCAATATTTATGGTTTGGTGAATATAAATAAAGAGTATGACATTCCTTTTTATCTTTGAGAAGATTCTTGTGATATTGATTAATCCCTAGTTGATTTTCAATTGCATACTTATCACAATATGGCTTTATGGTTATCATATGTTTATGTCGTAAATCTTATTAAATAATACTCGGGTCAGACGGAGATGTTACAAGTGTTTCTGTTTGACTTCACATCTGGGATTATCACCCTGACTTTTGGCTAACTACTTAGATTAGTAGTTTTGTTGTTGTTGTATACATTTAAGATATAGACTCATTGATGTATCCATATTCTTTTGTCTAGTACTTGTAGCTATTCTTTTGTGACATTTTGGATCTTGGTTGACCACTACTCTGATGTACACTTTCATGTGTTATATATTCATATCTATTTCCGCCTTTGTGATATGGATGTCTGTGACTGATTTGTGTTATGTTTATTTCTATATTTGTTTCCGAAGAATATATATTGCCACCAGGCAGTAGCTTTGAGTTTGTATCAGTATGTCGGATTTCCTCCTGAAACCAGATGCATGTTGTACTATCTGACATATCGGTGCTCGCATAAAGCAATTACGCGGATGGTCGCTCCTCAACGGCCTTATTCTCCGTGCTAGTTGACGGGATTACCTCGTAGTGTCCTTGGCTAACGTGGGTATAGAGGTGGGGCGTCACAGCTTGGTATCAGAGCCAAACTTCGGAACAATATAGAATAATCTAACAAGGATCATCGTCCTAAGCCCATCTAAGGAGTCGTGCTTTAGGATTTAATTCGAGTCTTCGTACCAATTCATCCTATTTTCTTTATGATTCCTTGTTTATCTATCAAGATTGCTTGATATTCATTTGGTGAATAACCTTATCCTTCTTCTTTATTTCTTTCATAAGGAAGAGAAATGGTTAGACCTGGCCGTCCCAGTGCCGGTCAATCTCGTGCTACTCCCCAAGATGGAGTATTTGTGTCTTCCCAGCAGCTTCTTGATCTAGTAAGGAATACTCAAGCAGCCGGATCTAATCCGAAGTCTACTCACCCTAAGTCTGGATTTTCACGTTTGTGCAAAGATTATACCAATTTGGGTGGGAAGCCATTAAAAGGTTCTGAAACTATTATTGAAGTCCAGGCTTGGCTGAGAACGTGCGATCGAATCTTTTCTCGCATAAATCTTATTGATCTTCACCGTGTTCAGGTAGCCTCTAGTATGCTCCAAGAAAGAGCATTAGATTGGCATGAGCTTCTGATTTCTGAAATAAATGAAGCGGATCTTACTTGGTAGAAATTCCAGAAATGCTTCGAATTAAAATTTGTGCCAGAAGCTGAGAAGGTGACTTTGGCTCGTCGTTTCATAGACCTTGTTCAAGGTGAATCTTCCGTAACAGACTATGTCGCATCATTCGAGTCACTTTCTAAATATGGGGTCGAGTACATAAACACCCCCATTGAAGAAGAACCAAAGATTTGTCTATGGCTTGAATAAAAATCTTAAGAAGCCATTACTTCTAAAGTTAGAAGTTTCTTTTGATCAACTCGTTGATATCGCTCTTCGTCTTGAAGAGGCTGATAGGGAGAGTGATGTTGAAGTTATGGGAGCCAAGCCAAACTTCAACAACAAGAAAAGGCCTAATAAGTTCAAAGGTCCTTATCCAATAAGAAAGGGAAGCAAGCAACTTCGGTGGCAAAGACTTCTACCTCTAGTAGTGGGCAATGCTACAATTGTGGTTCTAAGGACCATTATGCGAACAACTGTTCAAAGCCTCGTGCTTGTCGCTATTGCAAAAGCCCGGACCATTATATATCTTCGTGTCCCAAACTTCAAAACAGGAAGGAGGGAAAGCTTAATGTTGCTCAAGCCCCTGGCAACACATCTCGTGGTCAAGGTACTTTTCATTCTATCCTTGATGGTACTATTTTATTTCATGATCACCCTATTCGAGTTCTTTTTGGTACGGGTGCATCCCATTCTTTTATATCAAAAGAACTTGTTGATACTTTTTCTTTGGATGTTTTGTGTTTAATGACTTCTTTGAGAATTGCGAATCCGGTTGGTGGATCCGCAACGATCAGTTTATTGTGTAAAGATGTCGAGATTATTTTGTATGATTTTTCTTTCCGAGCCGATTTGCATGTTATGCGCTACTTAGGCTTTGGAATGATTTTGGGAACGGATTGGCTTAACCGCTATGAAGCCCAAATCGTATGTCCTGAGCAGACTATTCATCTTCGACATCCTCAATAAGCAGAATTCTATTGATCTTAAAGATTCGGATTCCAGCATGGTTGCATCATTATATTCTTTAAATCCTCATGATGATGATAATGATGATGAGAAAGATATTATTTCTCTTATTCACGTTGTTCGTGAATTTTCTGACATATTTGAGCCCGTTTTAGGATTACCACCTAAGCGAGCAATTGAGTTCAAAATTGATCTCATCCTTCACTTTTGGACAGCATTCTTGAAGCTCAAAAGATAGATCCTGAATTGGCTCTTCTTGGCCAAAATTTTAAGGATAAAATTAATATTGAAGGTTTGAAAGACTTTGATATTGATTCTCGTGGTGGTATTCGAAAATTTGATAGACTTATCGTGCCAAATATTAGTAATCTTCGTAAAGACATTTTAGAAGATTCTCATCATTCTAAATTTACCATTCTTCCCGGTAGTAGTAAAATGTACGCGGATATGAAGCGAATTTATTATTGGGAGGGAATGAAATCTGATATTGCTAACTTTGTTAAGTGTTGCATGACTTTTCAACTCATTAAGGCCGAAGATCAAAGGCCCGGTGGGTTGTTGCAACCTTTAGAAATTCCAATTTGGAAGTGGGATCAAATTTCCATGGATTTTATAGACGGCCTTCTCCGTTCTCGTTCGGGTCATCATAGCTTATGGGTGATAGTCGATAGACTTACTAAATCCGCCCATTTTATTCCCGTTCAGTCCAACCGAACTGTTCCTCTCTTGGTCAAACTCTTTATTAAAGAAACTGTAAAATCGCATGGAGTTCGTTCTTCTATTGTTAGTGATCGTGATCCATTGTTTACTAGTGGATTTTGGAAGAGTCTTCAAAAAGCTTTGGGAACGAAGCTTAATTTTAGCACCGCTTATCATCCCCAGTCCGATGGACAAACCGAGCATGTGAATCAAACTCTTGAAGATCTTCTTCGTGCGTGTGTTCTTGATTTTGGTGGAAGTTGGGAAGTCATATTTCTCTTGTTGAGTTTTCCTATAATAATAGCTTCCAATCTAGTATTGGTATGGCACCTTTCGAGGCACTCTATGGAAGACCATGTTGAACTCCTCCTTGTTGGCTTGAGGCTGGTGAGAGGCTAGTTCTAGGTCCAGATTTTATTCGTGATTCCACAGAAAAGATTGACCTTATTCGTCATAGGATGAAAGAAGCCCAGAGTAGGCGAAGATCCTATGCCGATAACCGGAGAAGAAATTAGAATTTTCTGTGGAAGAACTTGTGTTTATTTGTGTTTCACCTATGAAGTGTGTTGTACGTTTCAGTCGATCGGGAAAGTTAGCACCTCGATAAATTGTCCATTTCCCATCACCGAATATATTGGTTCCGTTGCTTATCGCCTTTTATTACCGGCTCAATTTTCTGCTATTCATAACGTGTTTCGCGTTTCTCAATTACGGAAGTGCCTTCGAGATTCCGATTCTATTCTTGAGCCCGGTGTTGTGGAAGAAATTGAAGTTTCACCTAATTTAACTTATGAGCAACATCCTATTATTACTTCGGAGGTCAAGCGCCTTCGAAATAAAGATGTTCCGCTTGTTAAAGTTCAATGGTCCTCAAATCTTAAGGATTGCTCTTGGGAATCTAGAGAATTCATCGAGCGAACACATCCGGACTTACTTTCTCATGCTCTTTGAGGTGAATTTCTTATTTCAAATTTCTTTTGTGTTGATATGCTTTCATGGTTGTTACCTTACATTTTCTTCTTAAATATTGCAAGGACGCAATTTCTTTAAGGAGGGGAGTCTGTAACAACCCGCATATTTTATGATTTAATATTTAAATATTTTATCGTTGGTCGGATTTTAGTTCGAAAAGTTACTTTTTGCATACGTTCGAATTAGGACTTGAGACCACTTCCATTGGGTCCGAAACACCGTTTGCAATCTTTTTGAGTATAAACTTTGATATGTTTGGAGTTAGTGGAATTTTGCCACTTTTTCACTTTGGGCTTTGGGTTTGGTTTATCCCATTAGCCTAAGCTATTAACTCTAGCTCAACCCCTTTCCCTTCATAACTCCACTTTCATTTTCTAACACTCAAGCTTCATCAAAAATGGAGGAAGGAATGGGAAATTAAAACTCCAAGCTCTAGTTCATTTGCAAATCGAACATCTAACTCCAAATTCAAAGAGAAGCCATTGATTCTTCCTTTGCTTTCAAGCTTCTTCTTCATTGATCTTGTGTGAAGGTGAGATTTTTATCTCACATCTTTGTCTATAACTATCTTTGGTTGTTGGGTATGAATTCCTAACACTTATTTATATGCATTTTCACTTGGTTTGGATTGAATTGGTGAAAATCCAAATTTTTAGTGTTTTGGGTTCAAATCTTTAAAAATCCTAACTTTGAAGTTTGAACACGTTTATGGTGATGCATCGAGGAGCCAATAGGACCGGGTAGCCGATGGGTGTAATCCCCTAGCGTTCGTGCTCGTTCGGTTGCAAATTGAGAGAGTTTGGCACTTTTGTTCCCTAGGTCGTTCGGCCTGCACCATTTTCCCTCGGCCTGCAGTTAGGTCGCTCGGCTCATTAAGTCGCGCATGCATATAGGTCGCACCATCCTTAGGCCGCTCACCTCCTTAAGTCGCGAGTTCCTTAAGTCGCTCGGCATTAATTTGGTCGCGCCATGCTAGGTCGCGCCATGCTTAGTCGCTCCTGGTATAACTCGCACCATCTAGGTCGCCCCATGTTAGGTCGCACGTTCATCTTAGGTCGCTTACATCCTTATGCCCCAACTCCTTAGGTCGCTCGGCTTGTTAAGTCGGCCTGCACATAGGTCGTAACCACTAGGTCGCTTGGCCTTCTGATTTAGGTCGCACCTGCTCTTAGTCGCTCGGCCGGTTATGTCGCACCATCTTAGGTCGTATGCCGTGGAGTCGCATGTGTTGAGCCGCTGATTTCTTGTGTTGAATTATGTTAAGTCGTAAGTCGTGGTTGTTAAGTCGCAAGGGCATTTCCACTTTGATGAATTTGGAATCGAATTCTTTGGATTTTATTCACGTCTTTGAATGTGAATTTTTGTGATTGATCGTTCCTACGATCATTTTTGTGATTTGTCATTTTAAAAAATATAAAGGTTTCAATACTAGTAGTAAACATCAAAACACTTTTATCAAAACGATTTCAACTCCATTCTCTATGTCAAGCTTGTTTATAAGACCGTTTTCCAACCTACTAGTATATACAAACCTTTATCTCACTCGTACGAGAAATCCAATTAAACGGCTTAGTAAAACAAGTGGTATGAAACGCTTGCGTTTACTTCGCCGGTTAATTCTTGGACTTGTTTGATTGAACCTCTTGTGACAATTTTCGAGTGGAGATCTACAATTTGTTCATAATTATTTAAGTTAAGCTACTGGTTATAGGACATGAGGCTAAGCTTATATATTTACTAGCTTACTGTAATTGACACTTTTTGATGATCGTTGATGATCATTTTAGTGATTTAGACACGCAAATGTGCGATGTCTCTTTGTCTACGAGGGAGACTAAACTCCGTTTCTGTGGAGCTTCAGCTCAATTTGGTGGGGTACCGACCCATGGTCTTCGGGCCGTTTTGTGGAGCTTCGGCTCAAAATTAATGGTTAGCAACCATGAAATAGCGTTCCATTTTGTGATACACGTGTTGGTGAGTTTTCATGCTCCCGTTTTGTGATAGGCCTCCCCCTTTTTGTGATTTCTGGATTTCCATTGATGATTTCTAGAATTTGTGTTTCACCAATTTTCATGATTTACATTGATAAGTTTTATCAATATTTGTGCATTGGTGAATTTGTGTGTCGTTAACTTCTGTGATTGGCATTGATATTATTGTCAATATTTATGGTTTGGTGAATATAAATAAAGAGTATGACATTCATTTTTATCTTTGAGAAGATTCCTGTGATATTGATTAATCCCTAGTTGATTTTCAATTGCATACTTATCATAGTATGGCTTTATGGTTATCATATGTTTATGTCATATCTCTTATTCTATATCATTTTATCTTATATTTATAGCTAGACTGATCCGTTTATTATTTTCTTATCAAATGATACTCGGGTCAGACCGAGATGTTACAGGTGCTTCTGCTTGACTTCACATATGGGATTATCACCCTGACTTTGGCTAACTACTTATATTAGTAGTTTTTTTTTGTTGTATGCATTTGAGATATAGACTCATTGATGTATCCATATTCTTTTGTCTAGTACTTGTAGCTATTCTTTTGTGACATTGTGGATCTTGGTTGACCACTACTCTGATGTACACTTTCATGTGTTATATAGTCATATCTATTTCCGCCTTTGTGATATGGATGTCTGTGACTGATTTGTGTTATGTTTATTTCTATATTTGTTTCTGAAGAATATATATAGCCACCGGGTAGTAGCTTTGAGTTTGTATCGGTATGTCGGATTTCCTCCTGAAACCAGATGCATGTTGTACTATCTGACATATCGGTGCTCGCATAAAGCAATTACGCGGATGGTCGCTCCTCAACAGCCTTATTCTCCGTGCTAGTTGACGGCATTACCCCGTAGTGTCCTTGGCTAGCGTGGGTATAGAGGTGAGGCGTCACACAGATACAGAACGCGTTTGTAAACTGTTATTATTTTTTATTATATTTTGTCCGCTGTGAATGTGAGATGTTGATGTTTCTGATCTTCTTCTTCTTCTATCTCTTTCTTCTTTTTCCTAACTATCTGGAATTTTCGGGTTCGAAAATTTTGGGTCATTACATAATGAAAAATATCTGACCTTCCCTTTTGTATTCGTAGTGTCGAAGATGCATTTACTAGTTGTGATGATGATGGTGCCGTGATCATGTTCATACTCTACAGGAGATTTATGGGCAATTGGATAGCATGGAAGTGGCTTGTGCGGATGATGAGGATAGAATTTGGATCCATCAAATGGAAGTTAACAATGATGCAATTATATATGCAGACATTAAGGAGGCTGATGATGTAAATGCGGAAGAAGAACAAATCACATATGAAGAGGCTCTAGCCGATGATTTATGCACGGCATCAATGATGGTGAAATCAATAATGGAAAATTGTCAACTAGTGTGCGAGTTTTTGGAAGAGAATGTGCCGAGAAAGGTCCATGAGTTGGGTTAATTTTTGAAATTAAGGAGAAGCTTGTTGAACAATTATGTAAATGGACAATTAAATGTTCAGTTCGTGTCAAGTTCTAAAATCGCATGCAAATCTATAAATGGTTCGCTGTGATGTGAAAGAAACGTGCTCTTTGCGAGTTCATAAAAGCCTTTCGGTAAGAAAAAATTCAAATTGGTGGAAGATAACTACATATGGCGATGATCACACTTGTTTAAATGCAACCATCAACTCAAACTATCGACAGGAAACTACTAAGTCCATATGCAGCAAAATACTTCCATTGATTAAAGGTGAAACAAATATGACTGCAAGAACTGTTCAAGAGACAATGTCCAGTATGTTTCGTATCAAAGTGAGTTACTCTCGAGCTTGGCATGGACTGCATAAAGCTATTGTAATGATTTATGGTGATTGGAAATCATCGTGCGCGGAATTGCCGAAATATCTTAGAGCCCTAGAACGTACCAACCCCGGAACCACATATGATGTTATTCATAATCGTGGTGTTTTTTATGGCGCTTTTTGGGCTTTCGGACCTTCTATTCATGGCTTCAACCACTGTCGATCCACATTGTCTATTGATGCCACTCATTTATACGGGAAGTACCTGAGTACACTACAAGTAGCCACTGAGGTGGATGCAAATCAATGGCTATTTCCTTAAGCGTTTGCTATTATACAAATAGAGTCGTGGAAAACATGGAATTGGTTTATTCGTTGCATATGGAATTATATTCCATCCGTACGTACTAGATGTATCACCTTTATCTCGGTTCGTATGAAAGGAAATCCACGTGCGCTTAGAGAAGCTTGGCTAATTGAACATCATCATCACTTTTGTATCTGTCATATTAAAGCAAATTTCAAGAAATTGGGGTTTGACACGGATGAGCTACAAAATTTGTTACATGCATGTGCCACATCATCGGAGGTCATAAAATATAATGAAAAATATAATGATCTTCGAAAGCAGTTGAAGGATGTAAAACGAGATGCCGATGTGTGGATTGAAAGAAGTTTGAAAGACCAGGAATCAAGCTCGACTCTTTGTCACAACGGCGGAGTAAGATTCAAGATGATGACGGCTACTATTTCCGTAAGCTTTAACGATTTGCTCAAAGTAACTAGGAATTTATCTGTTAGACAATTGGTTGCTCGTACGTTTCATCGACTGAACCAGTTGAACGACAAGCTCAAGGGGAAGAGTGGACGTCGCAGCTCGCACCTAGGTGGGAAGCATTGGCGTGGAAAAGAATGGAATAATCGAGGCTCATGTGTCTATAGAGAGATATAGCTTCGTTGAATGGCAGGTGAACGATGTGCATATGTTTGATTATACGGTGAATATTGAAGATAATGTTGCCAAATGTTCGTCCAACATGCCAACATCAGATCATTTTCCATGCTTCCATATATTAGCGGCTGGCTCATGTGGTTCGGGTGGTGCTAATAGAACGTATTTTGACTTAATCTCCACGTGGTACACGAAGGCTATGTATACTGCAGCTTATATTCCTTTATTCCACCCTGTGTCAGATAGTTGACACTGTGATGTCTACGATCGTCCAATTATACAACACCGCCTGTGCGTAGGAATTCAGGTTATCCTCGGTCGGTCGAATAAAATGTTTCATGGATCCGCCATCTTCATCCAGCCATAACAGACATAGTAAATATGGTTCTATTGGTCACAAGAAGAAAACTTGTCCACATTGAATTGTAATGGAAGTAGAACGTTTATGTTATTGTATGACTTGTTAAACCATTTTTGGATGTTATGCCATATTTTTGACTTTCTTATGTGATGGTGTTTTCTTTCGAATGGTGTTTGCATGTTATATAGAATGTTGTTCAAAACATTTTGTGTGAAGCTGTGTGATTTATAGTGTTGAAGCAACTCTCTGTCCCGGACAGAGCCAAAAACACGCTTGCGCATATTTGGAATGCGCAAAGCAGTGTTGTCAATATAGCTTGTGTATTCCAGAAATGCGCAAGCTATATTTGAAATATAGTTTGCGCATTCCAAATATGCGCAAGCGTAGAACTTGGTTAACTGCAAATGCTACAAAAGACCAAATGTAGCATTTTTGGATAGCTGTAAATAACCCAAAAATAGATTGTGCATATATGGAAGGCGCAAGCTATTTTTTGGGTCTATTCCAAACAGAGACCTGTTCTGCCACACTACAAAATCCCAAATTTCAAAATACATCCTGACCAACATTCTATAAGTATGCACGCACCATTTCATTTACAAAACCATCACAAAATAAATAACATGCCACAACATCCAAATGACAATTGATACTAATCCAAAAAAGGTTGAACAAGTCGTACAATAACATAAAAACATATAAGTCAATAACCCATTACCCAACCAAAAAATCAACAACAATAAGACCAACACCATCAACCACGAATCCGTCTAAGCTCAAGTAAGGTGTCTCTCTTCTTCTTCTTTCGTTTGCACACGATGGAAGCCGATTCTTGGCCTTTTTCGAATGTAGGAGCGGGTGTCGAAAATGAAATTTCTTGTTGTTGGTTTGGCCCAAAATGAGTTCTTCTTGTTGAATTTCCCACTGCGGCGGCTCTTGCGCATGCTCGTATGTCGACTATCCCACATATCTGAATTGTTGTTCTCTTTCGTGCCAAACGGGTCATTCAGCATAAGTTTCTCCGCCGATGTATTGCTGCTCTACCACGGGCCAAGCGGGCCATCCACTTGTAGTTCGCACACGGGATGTTGTGAAGCCTCCTCCTCCGCATATGCCTCCTCCCATTGATCTTGTCCATCCACCACTGTAGTATGTGTCTCCTCTGTAGAATGTGGTGGTTTTTCTACAATGCGTAGCGGCTGGGACGTCCTTCTTAGCTTGTTCCGACTCAAAATCGTGTCAAGTATTCGTCGTACGTCAATTGTAACAACCCGCTATTTTGGACTATTCGCATCCGCACATGTCGGACTTGAATAATTCAAAATACCGAATTGTTAATTTAAATTTTGGCAAAACTGAACGTATACAGTAAATAAATAATCACAGAATCACAGACATAGAGTAATAATATGCAGCGGAAATAAAAGAGATAGTAGTTCATGAAGCTACTATATAAATATATAAGATACATCAGAGTTAACTAGGTACAAAAAAAGAGTAACACGATACATCAGATATAAAACAGAATACATCACTGGAATCATCGAATGCTGAAAGCAGAATAGATGGCTGGATCTTCAAGCAAAGCTCCAACTCCAGAGGTGAGTCTCGAAAGCTGAACCACTCAGTCTGACCCGAGCGTAAAGCAAAACAAAAAACACTCGAGTCAGGATTAATATTCTCATATCAATAAATCCAACTCAAGTGAAATAGCAATCGAAATACAAGTAACTCAAAGGATGTTGGAATCACCATCCTCTAAGGATCCGTTAAACTATCTACTATGTAGGTAGTGTACGCTAAATAGATAATGTCTATCAGTAATATAAAGTATCAAAATAGTGTTAAGGCGTTACCATTATCCCCCTTAACACATTTTATAAGCATCATAGTCTATACAGCACTGTAAACTCCACCGTAAACTGGTGGGATATCAGGGAGTACTCCATAGGTATAACACAAAACAAATTCGTAGTGGTCGCGTACATAGGGATACAGTATGACAAGGCACATGAGGCAATACCCAAGGTAGTGAAACTACCGTTCGCCTGATCCGGACTGGTGAGAACGCTTCGCCACAGCGATCGCAACACCGCGAAACAACACTCCTGAAATTCCGAGGGTGCACCAATCAATCACAAGTAATGAGTAGTAGTTATGAAGAAGTGTGTCCGCTCGAGGTGGCTAACCCCATTTGGCCCGGCACGGCTCCTGATTTTAGTCATTTCCAATTTGACATAAGTGTCAAGGCTATCCATTATCGTTCTCTTCCTTCAGTCATCACGTACATCATTCCAACCACTTCATTCTGGATCATCACTCCGCGTATAGTTATTAAAGTGGTTTTCAGTTTAGATAGAGAGTATATCCATAACCGATTCCGGTCTCTTTAATAACTTTCGTCATTATTACACCGATTGGTCGTATAATAAATTTCAAAACCAAATCAATTTCAATTTGCATTTATAAATCAACATTTCGTTTGTCTTTCGATATCGATTTCCAAAGTTTACGTTTCAAAACTTCCAAATTACCATTTCAAAATCTTATAATTCGATTTCAACTTTTATTTAGACAATTCAATTATTGATTCAAATTCATATATGAATTTTATTTTGAAATCATTTAAATAAATTAATTTAACACTCAAATCAATTTCAAATTCATTTATGGATTTCATTCAATATTCGTTAAGTTACTTTATCATTCAAAACAATTTTACTTAATTCCTAATTCATTAAATCAATTACTTACATTCATCTTCATTATATCAAAACTTCAAATTTAACTAAATTAGATTCGTCAAATCAAATTTCCAAAATTACAAGTCTTACATTAATTTCAATAAATCACATTTTATTTCTTGTTAAAGAAATTCAATTTCATTTATTTACTTACTCGGTTACACATTTCAAACTCAATTAATCAAGAACTAAATTTCATATATTCAAGAAGTTCAATTTCACTTATCATCTTACTTAAATTTTCCAAAACTTAACTAATAAAGAACAAAATTTCATTTTCTAACGAAGTTCAAATTCACTTATTCAAAAGTTCAATTTCTCTTATCAAAGAATTCAATTTTTATTTAATTATCAAATAATTAAATCTCATTCAATTATTAAATAATTTCAATCTTTAATTATTATAATTTCAAAACTTAATAATTACAACTTGATTATCAATTCAAACTTAATTATAAAATCATTTCCAGCTTAATTCAATGAATTCAAACTTGATTATCAAATCATTTCAACTTAATTATAATTTCAACTTAATAATTTCAAACTTAATTATAATTCCAAACTTAATTATAATTTCAAATTTAATTATTAAATGATTTCAAACTTAATAATTTCAAAACTCAATTATTACTAATTCCAAATTATTTATTAATAATTCCAAATTTAGTTATTAAATAATTAAATTTCAAACAACGTTCTTTCATCAATTACTACGTTAATATTTGCTTCAGATTTCATTCTTTACACTTTTCTCTCAAAAATTCAAATTCCGACTTCAATTCAAAACTTATTCTTTGTTCGAATAAAATCATGATTTTATTTTTAAATTAAATTATTGACCAATTGGATTTTTATTTAATTCTCTATCCTAGGTCAAGTTCATTTGGGTATTTATCATTTCAGCCCGATTCCAATTCAATTCCAAAGTCAAAGCATAGCAAAGGGAACTTGCAGTGTGATAACAGGGATGATGTCAAAGTAAATAAACAAGCAATAACAGCAATCAAACACAATCCAATAATCAATTCAAATAATCCCGAAATAATCGTATTAATTCGCATTGTCGTTTGTGCGAATTAATATAATTATCTCTAGAATCTACACTATCACTTCATGTAGATTAAAGATTATTACATTACGTTTTTCCACTTGTCGTTCAATTTAAATTCTACAATAATTTATCCAATATACGTTCACGGTTCAAAGTGTAATTTATCAAATTCAACTGATTTGTTTAGTCTCGGCATTAACTGGTTTCATGCTTGTGTTGGTTCATTGGTTTACTGGTGCATATATGTTGCTTGTGTATACTTGTGTGGTGGTGCACTTGCCTTGTGATTCTGTTCATTCCTAGTTGCCTTGAGTAGCAGTGCTTCATGTTGTATTCATTTTTGAGGCAGTTTGCATTAGAGTGTACTTCGAGTTATGTTGAACTCCGTTGTGATTTCAGATCCCTCTGTGTTGCTATATTTCTGACGCACTCATATCACTGGTATTTGCAGTTTGTAGTGTTTGGTATCACTTGTGTCACTAGAGTCAGTTGTCATGCTAGGTGTGATTATATGCTTAATTACTGATGCATTTGCCACTGTCTTTTACTGTAGTGCACTTTGATGGCTGATCATTTGTATACAAACATTCTTGTATGTATATATGTGTATAGCCACTGTTTGGTTTGGATTGAAGTTGCAGGCTTGTGAACTATGACTTCATGTTTGCATATTGTACTGTGTGGTCTTGAGCAGTTAATGGTTGTTGTGCACTTTTGTGCTTGCATTTTGATGCAGTCTTCATTAGCATGCTACTGATTGGTGTTTGCATACATATCATGTAGTATTCAGTTTGTACTTCTGGAGCTTGTATAATTTGAGTTTGTTGCATTTGCTGGCTTGTACTGTCCACTGCCATGATCTTGTTTGTTCGATCACTTTGCTGTTCCATGGTCTATTTGGTGTTTTGTTTATTTGAGACATCTTAGCTTTGTTGCATTCACGTTGGTTTAGTCTTGCACTTGCTTGAGTTTCACTGAACTTGATATCCTGGTGTATCATTGCACTTTGCACTATCCATACTTCAGTCTGGGTTCACTTGTTCATACCACTGTTTCATGCGTGCTCTACTAGTTGCTGTGTTGATCACTTTCACTGATGTTGCATGCATTTTTCTGGTTCTCGGCCTATTGCATTTGACCACTGAACTTGACTGTTTAGTTTCATATTCATGTGTACTTTTGATTTGTGCTTGAGTTGAATCCAGTTACAAAAACTCGGGTTTGACCTTGTGCTCGTGTCATGCTTTTAAATATATTGCACGTGAGTTGAACCCGACTTTTCATTTGGGTTTGACCTGTGCTCACCTGTCCCTGTAGCATTATCAAGTGTATATATCGGTGTGTACGGCCTTGTGGCATATACAGTAATACACTGTGTATGTCACAAGTTGTTCGTGTATGATGAATTCAAATTTAAATTATGACGAACAATCCAAATAACTGAGGCAAATCATATTTTCAAAAATTATCTTTTATTTTTGAATTGCAAAAATATTTCTTTTTCAATTTTACTGCGTTAGTTTATATTTTTGCAGATTGCTCAGATGCTGGATTCAAACTGGAATGCAGTTGAAGATAAATACGAGTGCGAGTGATATGTAGTGAGGTGAACTGTAAATATGTAATGTGATGTAATTGTAATCAAAGTTGTATAGTTATAGTGAGAGCTTGAAATTGTACTATTCAAAGTTGTAATAAATATTTATTTGAATAAAATATTCGTTTGAATTCAAATTCCGTGTTATTTATTTTATTCAGCAAATATTTATTTAATCTGTGAAAAATAAAATAGTATATTATCAAATACATTTAAACGAATGTATATATGTTTATTATCATCAAACAAAAATCATGTAAGCGCATATTCAACAAAATTAACTAATCAAATTCAACACATATGTCGATTCACATTTTTAAACTATCCTACGTCAAATTCAATTGCATAATATTTATCACTTTATACATTACAATTTACATCCAATATAAACAACAATCAATCAATCAATTATCAACCAAACTGGATTATCATCGCATAAATAATTAACAGATAATGGTGTCAGATGTCATAGGTGAACAAATGCAGGTAATAGCATATATAACAGTGTAAATAACGAACATCAGCATATTTCAATTTTCGTTTCAATTGAAATCAGATTTAATAAATAAAAGAACATTAATCGTGAGTGATTGCTCACCTTTCGAGGCTAGAGAAAACAGGAGATGGCACGGATACGCACACTGATACGGACATTGAAATGGAGTTACAAATCCAAACATGATTCTCAGAGCAAAGTAAGATTGGCACGAATCGACGAGCAAAACTGTTAAATAGGAATTTCCGAAATCAAATCAAAACATTCAACATAGCAACAATTACAAAACATGTCCTACGTCAAAGTTTAACAATATAATTCTATGTGCTACCGAGATCGAAATGGTCTGAAATTTGGTATGAATAAAAATCAAAACTTGTATTCCAAAACTGCAAAGAATCACTTGATTCCGACGTAAGACGGAGGAGATACGATGCGTCAAACATGAACTCAGTTCGTGTTTGCAGTAGTGTAAAATAATTCCAAGTACAAAAGAACAGCTGCCTGGGTCAAACTTCTAGATTCTCGACCACTAATCAAACGATGTCGGATTTTGCTGAAATTTGACATGCATAAACTAGGTAACTTCGACTCTTTTTTAAAAATAGAATCAACCCATTCCGATAAAACATGAGTGAGATATGATATCGTGAACATGAAGTCTAACTGCTGTTCAGAAAAATAAAATAAAATAAACAAATATAAAATTATATATAAACTATATGTATTATGCAACTAGACACAGACGTAGGGTGTATCACGAAAGTTATGAAACTTATCCCCTTTGTATATATAACTAAGCTAATATATAAACATTAATAAAACTGTTTCAAAACACTGCAACTTTAGTAAGTAATTTAACATAGTATATATATAACTTGTAATCTAAATATACGTCAGGCCTATGCGACTACAGAGTTTATAAAATTGTTATATAAGATTATTCCAAAATATCATATAGAATAAAATTTATACAAACCAAACTGTACTGTGATTATGTTAAAGATACATACATGCTTTTATATAGACTTTTTAACTGCAGCATATATATTTCGAAATTAACAATGTAAAAGTTGGAATATATAAATAACTTAGATAACCTTCATATAACAGATTATATAACTTACGACTCTGGGTTTTAAAACCTATATGCATGCTAACAGACTTACATTTGTATAAAATCATTTACACGTTATAACAACAATAAATTATAGATACACACATAAATATAGATATATGTATATACCTCAAAAACAAAAGATGCTCGTCAACAGAAAAGGAGAGGTGGTGGAGCTCGCGAGCGGAATGAAAGGCTGCTGGCTCAGCTTTCAAGGTGGAGGTGACAGATCTTGATGGATTTGGCTCTCTCGGTCGGAGCTGCTGCTAGGTGCAAGGAAAGATCGGCTAGCTAGGGTGAAGCCGACGGTGAAGGGTGGTTCATGGCGTGGGTAAGTGGGAACAAGGAGGTGGGTTGTCGCGCATCAGGTGCTGCGAAGTGAAAAGGGAATGTGACGTGGATGATGGGCAGAGCACGATGGTAGGTGCGGAGGCCGAGATGTAAGCCAGAGGGGAGAGGCGCTCGGCTCACGTGGACAGGGCGCACGGAGTTTGGGCGGAGGAGGGTCGGGTATCGGGTCAGGGCACGGAGATGCTGTGCGAGCAAGAGTGTTTAATATGGTGAGAAGGTAAAATGTTAAGAGAAGGAGAAAGTGACAGAGAGCATGTGCCTGGGTGAAGTTGCCAAATGAATTGATGAAACATTTCTTTTGTTCAAAAAGAGGAAGTGTACAATAAAAGTGATCAGGTTATTGAAATAGACTATGGTGACAGATGAATAAATGAACAGTGGGAAAAGAAAAGGTTATCTAGAAAATAGCAAAACGTTTATAACTGTTTATTTCAGCTGTGGAAAACAAATGGGCAGAAAACAAAAGGTTAAAGGGTACCGATACGGAGTTGTTTCCATAGATTTGCCGTCTCTCGGACGCCGAAATAGACAAACGAATATACCGCGGGAATCAGCACGATGAGACGATTTAAAAGGTATACAGATATCAGTGGTACGATTGAATTATAAAAATTCGAATTTTTATACTAGCGGAAAATGCATGAAAAACGTAGAAAAATAAAATCGACGGAGCCAAAGATGTCCGAATTTGGAAAAACGACAAACTGACAACTTGCTCAAAAGATGTTTTATAATTTTTCTATGTAAAAATATTTTGGTTTTGAAAACGTTTTATTTTCATCACTTTTTAACTGATTAAATTGAAGTAAATTTGCGTGCGAAATAAACTTTCATATTTTCGGATGGAAATTTACCAGTTGTTATGTTTAACTGGACGCATTTCAAATATAAAATTTTATTTCAAAATTTTATCATTTAAGTTCCCACAGAAATTTCAATTAATACGTTAATAAAACCGATTAAATTTACGGGTCGTTACATTCTCCCCCACTCAAAACTTTTCGTCCCCGAAAAGGAAGGAGGTAGGAGAATAGAAACAACCAGAAGAAAATGGACTGAAAATGAATTAAACAATTAGTTCAACCATATAAATTTCAATTTAAATAAATTATATTCGACAATTTGTTTTAAATTCAAGGTTTCCCTTATTTAATTTCTCATCTATTAATGTTTGATACAAAAGGTTTATTTCAAAACGGAAATCAATAAAAATTCAATTAATTCAAGATATCTCATTAAGTTGATTTAACTTCAAATTTATTATTTCCTTCAAAGCAAAATTTATATTTTATTAATCACATCTGCTGTTCAATTAACTTATTATTCTATTATGTCTATTAACCATTTTATAATTAGACTTTAATTGTATAACATTTTACACGCACTCAAATTTAATTATAAAGACAATTTATATTGTATATTATCCAATTTTCTTAAATTAACAGTTTCAAAACCATAAATTTGAATAGTCGTTTAATAAAATCATTTTTATTCGACAAATTTAATTCTTCTTTATTCCAAATTATCATTAAATTTATTC
The DNA here is from genome assembly GCA_030765085.1 of Allium cepa. Classification (NCBI taxonomy): domain Eukaryota; kingdom Viridiplantae; phylum Streptophyta; class Magnoliopsida; order Asparagales; family Amaryllidaceae; genus Allium; species Allium cepa. Next base: position 553,624,167 of record CM060931.1, on the reverse strand, counting down.
TACTTAATATACCCTATCATATATTAGTATATTTACATTTATTATAACTACTCAAATTTATTAAAAATTTCTTTGGTATCATTTATATTGTATAATATTCAATTTCATAATTAACTTTTGAAAATTTAGGTAAGTTATATATATAATGCAATTGAGTATTATCCAAATAAAATTTTACAATTTACTTCTTTCAAGTTAAGTGTTTAGTCAAAACTTTTGGCTTCGTTGAAAATGATCTTTAAATCAAAATTTTAAGAATTAATTTCCGATTAATTCCAACCATTTTAGGTATAATTATGTATATACTATATATATCAAATCAAATTAAATTTAAAATTACATACTTATATATATAAATCAAATCATACTTAAGAAATTTAAATCGATTTAATTTCCAAAACAAAACTGTAGCAAAGCTACGAATTCGTCTATCCACTTCGAAACTCGAAAATAAATGTCGATGAAGCGGCCGTCATCACCGAAATTATTTTCCAGCGACAAAGAGAAGAGCACTGATTAAACATCTAAAATTTCTTTGAAATGATTTCTATTCGAAAATACTTTAGATAATACATTTTAAAGCCTTTAAAACCAAAGTTTGAAACCACCAGAAATTAAATTCTCAAATTCTTGGTTTAAATTCATTACAAACTCCAAATCAATTTATAACCAAATTTTATAAATTCATTTATTTATATTATGAAATAGTCAATGGTTTATAAAAATACATGAAAATTAAATATTATCATTTCGGACAACAGAATCATTAACATATAACTTAGGAAAAAAATTATTCCTATATATAATATAATCGTTCAAAATTATTTTAATTTCTAAATTTGAAAACAATATTGTGTTAATTTTCTTTGTTCAAGTGTTTTGGAAATCCTGTCGATATCGTTGATCAGACGAATCGATCTAAAATCCAAATCAAAATCAACAACTCAAACAACACAATATATATAAAACATTTTAAATATTAATTTACAAATACGCTTCCTCGCTCGACGATATAGGAATGGATTTTCAAAATAAGGGCAGAGATTCAAATTTGATGGGCTCAAATTAAAGGGAATACTGATTCGAATACAAGTTCGAAAGAAAAGATAAGATAATTCAATTAACAAAGCTGGAAGATTGATAAGCTTATTTAACTCACGGGCAACCCTCCGGGTCAACCGTGACTTCAAGAATAAGATCGATGCAGAATTTCGAGACAAATCTACATTCGATCTCAATAAATAAAATTCAGGTATAGCAAGGAATAGGTAGCATCATAAACCGAGGATACAAATCTCCGGTAAATCGATGTCTATTGTAAAGGAGTTTCACCCCTTTATAAGTCAATTCGAAGTTTGGCGAGACCGCCGATTCATTATAAAGATTATTCGAAGTGGAGTTATGGGATGCTCCAGAATCGAAAGAAGACGAGTAGTGAGGGACAAGAATGAATTTCGGAACCGAGGGAACGTTTCAAAATTCAAAAGAATTGTGTCAAGAAGAAGAGATTGAAACTCGAATGAGAGTGATTCTGTAAATACACTTACCATAGATACTAAGTTTTGCCTAGAGCTACCAAAAGCTCTGATACCAACTGTAACAACCCGCTATTTTGGACTATTCGCATCCGCACATGTCGGACTTGAATAATTCAAAATACCGAATTGTTAATTTAAATTTTGGCAAAACTGAACATATACAGTAAATAAATAATCACAGAATCACAGACACAGAGTAATAATATGCAGCGGAAATAAAAGAGATGGTAGTTCATGAAGCTACTATATAAATATATAAGATACATCAGAGTTAACTAGATACAAAAGAAGAGTAACACGATACATCAGATATAAAACAGAATACATCACTGGAATCATCGAATGCTGAAAGCAGAATAGATGGCTGGATCTTCAAGCAAAGCTCCAACTCCAGAGGTGAGTCTCGAAAGCTGAACCACTCAGTCTGACCCGAGCGTAAAGCAAAACAAAAAACACTCGAGTCAGGATTAATATTCTCATATCAATAAATCCAACTCAAGTGAAATAGCAATCGAAATACAAGTAACTCAAAGGATGTTGGAATCACCATCCTCTAAGGATCCGTTAAACTATCTACTATGTAGGTAGTGTACGCTAAATAGATAATGTCTATCAGTAATATAAAGTATCAAAATAGTGTTAAGGCGTTACCATTATCCCCCTTAACACATTTTATAAGCATCATAGTCTATACAGCACTGTAAACTCCACCGTAAACTGGTGGGATATCAGGGAGTACTCCATAGGTATAACACAAAACAAATTCGTAGTGGTCGCGTACATAGGGATACAGTATGACAAGGCACATGAGGCAATACCCAAGGTAGTGAAACTACCGTTCGCCTGATCCGGACTGGTGAGAACGCTTCGCCACAGCGATCGCAACACCGCGAAACAAAACTCCTGAAATTCCGAGGGTGCACCAATCAATCACAAGTAATGAGTAGTAGTTACGAAGAAGTGTGTCCGCTCGAGGTGGCTAGCCCCATTTGGCCCGGCACGGCTCCTGATTTTAGTCATTTCCAATTTGACATAAGTGTCAAGGCTATCCATTATCGTTCTCTTCCTTCAGTCATCACGTACATCATTCCAACCACTTCATTCTGGATCATCACTCCGCGTATAGTTATTAAAGTGGTTTTCAGATTAGATAGAGAGTATATCCATAACCGATTCCGGTCTCTTTAATAACTTTCGTCATTATTACACCGATTGGTCGTATAATAAATTTCAAAACCAAATCAATTTCAATTTGAATTTGTAAATCAACATTTCGTTTGTCTTTCGATATCGATTTCCAAAGTTTACGTTTCAAAACTTCCAAATTACCATTTCAAAATCTTATAATTCGATTTCAACTTTTATTTAGACAATTCAATTATTGATTCAAATTCATATATGAATTTTATTTCGAAATCGTTTAAATAAATTAATTTAACACTCAAATCAATTTCAAATTCATTTATGGATTTCATTCAATATTCGTTAAGTTACTTTATCATTCAAAACAATTTTACTTAATTCTTAATTCATTAAATCAATTACTTACATTCATCTTCATTATATCAAAACTTCAAATTTAACTAAATTAGATTCGTCAAATCAAATTTCCAAAATTACAAGTCTTACATTAATTTCAATAAATCACATTTTATTTCTTGTTAAAGAAATTCAATTTCATTTATTTACTTACTCGGTTACACATTTCAAACTCAATTAATCAAGAACTAAATTTCATATATTCAAGAAGTTCAATTTCACTTATCATCTTACTTAAATTTTCCAAAACTTAACTAATAAAGAACAAAATTTCATTTTCTAACGAAGTTCAAATTCACTTATTCAAAAGTTCAATTTCTCTTATCAAAGAATTCAATTTTTATTTAATTATCAAATAATTAAATCTCATTCAATTATTAAATAATTTCAATCTTTAATTATTATAATTTCAAAACTTAATAATTACAATTTGATTATCAATTCAAACTTAATTATAAAATCATTTTCAGCTTAATTCAATGAATTCAAACTTGATTATCAAATCATTTCAACTTAATTATAATTTCAACTTAATAATTTCAAACTTAATTATAATTCCAAACTTAATTATAATTTCAAATTTAATTATTAAATGATTTCAAACTTAATAATTTCAAAACTCAATTATTACTAATTCCAAATTATTTATTAATAATTCCAAATTTAGTTATTAAATAATTAAATTTCAAACAACGTTCTTTCATCAATTACTACGTTAATATTTGCTTCAGATTTCATTCTTTACACTTTTCTCTCAAAAATTCAAATTCCGACTTCAATTCAAAACTTATTCTTTATTCGAATAAAATCATGATTTTATTTTTAAATTAAATTATTGACCAATCGGATTTTTATTTAATTCTCTATCCTAGGTCAAGTTCATTTGGGTATTTATCATTTCAGCCCGATTCCAATTCAATTCCAAAGTCAAAGCATAGCAAAGGGAACTTGCAGTGTGATAACAGGGATGATGTCAAAGTAAATAAACAAGCAATAACAGCAATCAAACACAATCCAATAATCAATTCAAATAATCCCGAAATAATCGTATTAATTCGCATTGTCGTTTGTGCGAATTAATATAATTATCTCTAGAATCTACACTATCACTTCATGTAGATTAAAGATTATTACATTACGTTTTTCCACTTGTCGTTCAATTTAAATTCTACAACAATTTATCCAATATACGTTCACGGTTCAAAGTGTAATTTATCAAATTCCACATGTCGATTAACTTAACAATTAAAAGGGGTCAGATTATTCAAATTTGTAGGATCGATTTCACCCTAGAGGGGGGGTGAATAGGGTGATTGTGTAAATTATTAAAATTAATCGTGGAAGCTTATAAATTAATTTCAATTCAGATCACAGAATAGCAGCACAGATATTGCAGAATATAAATAACAGAATAAAACAGAACAACACAAATTTACCCAGCTTCGGCAAAACCCTGCCTACGTGCTGCCCCCAAGGTTTCTACTAGAAATTAGATAGTCCCTCGCTTACACACGTAAACTCGCTATACCCGCTATTGACTAATCTAACTCTACGCTCAAAACCCTACCACAACTCAACTACCGAGTTGCGAATTCTCAAGCTACGCCACGTAGCTTGTCCCCTAGTCACAAGATTAGAAATTTAAACGGTTTAAAAAAGAAAAATACAAATTAAAAACAATTTAAAACAAAATAAAAAAACAAAGCCCTATAAATATAAACTAAAACCCCTTTTTGTATTTAAAACCCTTTTACTCTAAACAAAAATTAGCCGGCCCTTCTTTTCTTTATTATTCGACCCGATACTTCTCTCTGGCTTGAACAAATGGCGGCTTTGCAACTGAATTAGGGCTTGTGAAAAATTTGGGGCTTTCGTTCCTCTTGTTCTCTGATCTTTGGGCTTTTCGAAGTGTCGTTCCTAAATCGATCGATCCAGTGATGTTTTGCGTGTCGCCTTGATCGATTGATTCCTCGTTGCTTACGCGGCTGCTTCGATGGAGTTCGTGTTCGAATTGGTATGTTCTTTTTATTGCTTGCAATTGCTTGATTTCTGTATTGCGAACTCCTTGATCTATGCCGATGATGATAGTTTGGTTTTTATAGGGTTCGATCCCCTGAGTTTTCGTTCGTATATTCGTGTTTGAATTTGTCAATGGAATTGCTCTGGCCATTCGATTATACTTGGATGCTCGTGATTTTTCCTTGACTAATTCATTTGTGTAAGTACTCGATTGCTTGATTGACATGGCTTTAAAAATTGTGATGAGCACGGCTTTAATTTGACTTTGTCATATTTGATAATACTGCTGCTGTTGAAATTTTATTTCATGATTTTCTGTGGTTGACTTCGACTTGGTTTTTGACTTGTTCCAACTTATCCACGGCTTTGAATTTTGATGCTTGATAAAATTGATTTGCTTATTTTTGTAGCATACTCGACTTTGATCATTTGTTTTGAAAACTGCAGCTTGATGCTTGCATCCCTCTTGCTGTTCACAGCCATTACATCCTTACTGCCATGTTTTGATGTCACTGATTTGTTTAGTCTCGGCATTGACTGGTTTCATGCTTGTGTTGGTTCATTGGTTTACTGGTGCATATATGTTGCTTGTGTATACTTGTGTGGTGGTGCACTTGCCTTGTGATTCTGTTCATTCCTAGTTGCCTTGAGTAGCAGTGCTTCATGTTGTATTCATTTTTGAGGCAGTTTGCATTAGAGTGTACTTCGAGTTATGTTGAACTCCGTTGTGATTTTAGATCCCTTTGTGTTGCTATATTTCTACCGCACTCGTATCACTGGTATTTGCAGTTTGTAGTGTTTGGTATCACTTGTGTCACTAGAGTCAGTTGTCATGCTAGGTGTGATTATATGCTTAATTACTGATGCATTTGCCACTGTCTTTTACTGTAGTGCACTTTGATGGCTGATCATTTGTATACAAACATTCTTGTATGTATATATGTGTATAGCCACTGTTTGGTTTGGATTGAAGTTGCAGGCTTGTGAACTATGACTTCATGTTTGCATACTGTACTGTGTGGTCTTGAGCAGTTAATGGTTGCTGTGCACTTTTGTGCTTGCATTTTGATGCAGTCTTCATTAGCATGCTACTGATTGGTGTTTGCATACATATCATGTAGTCTTCAGTTTGTACTTCTGGAGCTTGTATAATTTGAGTTTGTTGCATTTGCTGGCTTGTACTGTCCACTGCCCTGATCTTGTTTGTTCGATCACTTTGCTGTTCCATGGTCTATTTGGTGTTTTGTTTATTTGAGACATCTTAGCTTTGTTGCATTCACGCTGGTTTAGTCTTGCACTTGCTTGAGTTTCACTGAACTTGATATCCTGGTGTATCATTGCACTTTGCACTATCCATACTTCAGTCTGGGTTCACTTGTTCATACCACTGTTTCATGCGTCCTCTACTAGTTGCTGTGTTGATCACTTTCACTGCTGTTGCATGCATTTGTCTGGTTCTCGGCCTATTGCATTTGACCACTGAACTTGACTGTTTAGTTTCATATTCATGTGTACTTTTGATTTGTGCTTGAGTTGAATCCAGTTACAAAAACTCAGGTTTGACCTTGTGCTCGTGTCATGGTTTTAAATATATTGCACGTGAGTTGAACCCGGCTTTTCATTTGGGTTTGACCTGTGCTCACCTGTCCCTGTAGCATTATCAAGTGTATATATCGGTGTGTACGGCCTTGTGGCATATACAGTAATACACGGTGTATGTCACAAGTTGTTCGTGTATGATGAATTCAAATTTAAATTATGACGAACAACCCAAATAACTGAGGCAAATCATATTTTCAAAAATTATCTTTTATTTTTGAATTGCAAAAATATTTCTTTTTCAATTTTACTGCGTTAGTTTATATTTTTGCAGATTGCTCAGATGCTGGATTCAAACTGGAATGCAGTTGGAGATAAATACGAGTGTGAGTGATATGTAGTGAGGTGAACTGTAAATATGTAATGCGATGTAATTGTAATCAAAGTTGTATAGTTATAGTGAGAGCTTGAAATTGTACTATTCAAAGTTGTAATAAATATTTATTTGAATAAAATATTCGTTTGAATTCAAATTCCGTGTTATTTATTTTATTCAGCAAATATTTATTTAATCTGTGAAAAATAAAATAGTATATTATCAAATACATTTAAACGAATGTATATATGTTTATTATCATCAAACAAAAATCATATAAGCGCATATTCAACAATCTCCCCCTTTTGATGATAACAAACATATATTTAAGATTTTGAATATGTTAAATGTATTTGATCGTAGATATATCCTAATTGCTCCCGCTATTTAAATGCTTCCTCTCTACACAAAGCTCCCCCTACATATATGCATACAAATAAAAATATGCAAATGAGTCTAGATGCAAATAGAAAATTATTTGACCTTTGCTTGATTTTATTTGACAAAATCTTAACTGTTCTCTCCCCTTTTTGTTATCAGCAAAAGAATAATAGTGTTAGAGAAAATAGAGATAAAGTAATCGATATCAATCCAACATTAAAACTCAATTGAATATAAATATTAAATTTCAATAAAAAGTCAAACAAAAATCATAAATAATTTGTTAGACGTATATTCCACTTTTAGAATGATGGAAATGATGTCATCATATAAAACCATACAGTTGTGTCTATTTGTGGTATATTTATATCAGGAATTTGAATATCTACTAACCATGCATAACCGTTAGGACTTTTAAATGAGATTAGTAGTATTCCAATTTTATTTTAAAAAAATGAATTCAAGTATCTTCTAACCACGCATAACCGTGAGGACTTTTAAATGGGATTAGAATCAACTTGTTTATTTTAAAAATCAACTTTTGATATGCGTTCCATACATGCATAACCGCGAAGACTTTTAAATGAGCATGGAAGCACATAACAAATTCCAAGTAATTCACCCATGCATAACCGTGAGGACTTTTAAATGAGAGTGAATACTTTGGTATTTATTTATTTATTTATTTTTGTTTTTTTTTTAAAAAAAAATGTGAAAATGAAAAACGAACGATTCCTGTTTAAAGTACCACATATCGACAAACTATATAGAATTTTTATGAGTGATGGTTGTTAGAAATATAATAGAGATAGAGATGGTCATGGAATTTTTACCAACAAACAGTTTTATAACTCTTGTTTAAATTTCTAAAGAAATTTATTAATTATACTGTCTCGAGTCATAATATTTGATCAATATTAACACTCATCACTTTTTCAATCACTATTTTTCTTTTCGATAAACATTAGGGAGTCAGATAAGTCAAAATAGTCATTTAAAATCAGATTCAAAAATAATTATGAAATTAATTTTTCAAAAATGACTAATCTGAAACTATGGTCAAAAATGATTTTCTCCAGGGGGTTTTAAAAGAAAATTTTCTGCTATTTGAAAATTATTTGAAATGAAAAATATGCAGATATTTTCTTTGAAAAACGATGCAGTTACTAAATGTCTCAACAAAAAATCACGTTTCACTAGTAATTTTTCTATCAACTAGATTACCAGTGTAATCTGCATCTGAATTTCTCTTTCACTCAAAAATTATCATCAATTGAATTTTATAGACCAAAACATGAAGTGTGCACCAAAACTTTCAAATTCAATTTTAACAACAATTTAAATGACATTCTTTTGAATTTGAAATGAAGCCGTGTAAATAATCGAAAACCGTGAATATAGAGTTAGCCGAATTATAACCAAATGTATTATTATCCAACAAAACACTATTTTTAATCCAAAATGATATATATGAAGTAATTCAAAGAATCTAGAGATTTTTATAGTGTTTTTGGCATAAGAATATAATTGGCCAACTATGTTGAATAAGTCAAAGTCAAAATCACCATCTTTTCATCATCTCAATACTGGCTGATTTTAATTCAGAATATGGTGCAGATTATCACATTTAATATATCGTTTAAAACATATCATTACCTGTTTTACCTTTACGATATTTTTCGTTGTTGTCCATTGTGATTCTGTCACCTTTATACTAGGCTAAGAAACTTTGCTTTGTCGCCCGTTGTGTTTCTGGAACAGCCAAAAAATCCAGAGAACACTATTGTTGTTCCTTAGCCTGCCACCACACCTACATGATGAAAGATTTATGTGACCTATTTGTTTTTATAGGTCCATGGTTGTTAGTGGCAGAATAATTATAAGAATAATTTTGTGGAGACCTAAAACTATTTATAATTGTTCCCTTCAGCACCCAAATTTGTTTAACTTTGAGAGATTTTATATTTGTGCCTTTTGGAACCCAAATCGGTATAGTTTTCACATGTTTGGGTCTATACCAACAATTATTGTGATTGTGTCCATATTTTCTACAAATTGTGCACATGGAATTAACTTGACTAATATTGCTTTCAACAATTTTCGAACAATTATATCCAAGTCCTTGTCTAACCGTATTAACAGTTTGCTTTCCTAATAGCATATTCAACGATTTTTCACTTTTTGAAAATTTATCTAAAGTCGTTGACAACTGTTGGACTTGTGATTTGAGAGATTCATTTTCGTTTAACAACTGTGTGCACTTTTTAATAGAATTCTCTCTCCTAGTATTTTCATTCTCCTTTAAAATCAGAATTTCATTTTCAAGTGATTTTATATTGATTTCCAATTTTTTAATTTCTTCTTCGAATGTTGGACACTTATCACACTTAGGGATTCTACGTTGATAGTTCTTAACTAATTGATCAAGTTGTTCATTGCATTCTATCAAAGTATTCTTTTGAGATTCAAGTTTGGCATATTTTTCCCTAAGTCGTTCATAACAGCCATTTATCTCATGAAAATAAATAAGTAATTCAGAGTGAGTAAGTTTTGATACCTCGCTTGGCTCGTCATCGTCGCTAACGGTTATATTTCCATGAAGGCACATATCCGCTTTCTCACTCTCAGTGCTATCGCTTTTATTCCACGTGGCTGTAAAACATCTTCGTTTTGATTTCTTTTCTTTGTCGAGTTGAAATTGGGGATAATTGGGCTTGATATCACCGGGTTTGTTGCAAATGATCCCGTGTTGTTTCGAGTAATCCAGTGCTTTGATTATTCTGCTTTTTAATTTTTTATTTAGAGCTGGATTTCCGTATTTGTGCTTCCACCTTTTGAATTTCTTCATTATTAATGCCAGCTCGGTTGCTCCATCTTCATCATCCTCATCACAACTGCTATTTACCAATCCTGTTAAGCACATCTCTTTAACTGAGTCAGTTGTGGAGGACTTCTCATTGCTGTTGACTTTTGCTCCATATATTGCATCGAAAGTATTCCAGATTTCCTGTGCATTTTCACAATGAGAAATGAAATTAAAATTATCTTGATTAATAAGAGAATATATTATATGCATAGCAAGAGCGTTAATCGAGATAATTTTCTTATCTGTTATATCACACCCATTTTCAATAATATCCCAACATTTAATATTAACAGATTTTAAATAAAATTACATTTTCAATTTCCAATTCAAAAAATCTGTTCCATCGAAAATAAAAGGAATAATATTGGAACGACCCTCAAAATTATTATTAAAAGAAGCCATTTTAAAAATTCAAATTTTTAAAACAAAAACCGATTTTTTTTTGAAACACGAATTTTTAAAACAAAAATTGATTTTTGAAACACGAATTTTTAAAACAAAAAATTGGTTTTTGTAAAATCAAATTTTTAAAACAAAAACGGCTTTTGTTCGTAGCTCTGATACCACTTGTAGGATCGATTTCACCCTAGAGGGGGGGTGAATAGGGTGATTGTGTAAATTATTAAAATTAATCGCGGAAGCTTATAAATTAATTTCAATACAGATCACAGAATAGCAGCACAGATATTGCAGAATATAAATAACAGAATAAAACAGAACAACACAGAATTTACCTAGCTTCGGCAAAACCCTGCCTACGTGCTGCCCCCAAGGTTTCTACTAGAAATTAGATAGTCCCTCGCTTACACACGTAAAATCGCTATACCCGCTATTGACTAATCTAACTCTACGCTCAAAACCCTGCCACAACTCAACTACCGAGTTGCGAATTCTCAAGCTACGCCACGTAGCTTGTCCCCTAGTCACACGACTAGAAATTTAAACGGTTTAAAAAAGAAAATTATAAATTAAAAACAATTTAAAACAAAATAAAAAACAAAGCCCTATAAATATAAACTAAAACCCCTTTTTATATTTAAAACCCTTTTACTCTAAACAAAAATTAGCTGGCCCTTCTTTTCTTTATTATTTGACCCGATACTTCTCTCTGGCTTGAACAAATGGCGGCTTTGCAACTGAATTAGGGCTTGTGAAAAATTTGGGGCTTTCGTTCCTCTTGTTCTCTGATCTTTGGGCTTTTCGAAGTGTCGTTCCTAAATCGATCGATCCAGTGATGTTTTGCGTGTCGCCTTGATCGATTGATTCCTCGTTGCTTACGCGGCTGCTTCGATGGAGTTCGTGTTCGAATTGGTATGTTCTTTTTATTGCTTGCAATTGCTTGATTTCTGTATTGCGAACTCCTTGATCTATGCCAATGATGATAGTTTGGTTTTTATAGGATTCGATCCCCTGAGTTTTCGTTCGTATATTCGTGTTTGAATTTGTCAATGGAATTGCTCTGGCCATTCGATTATACTTGGATGCTCGTGATTTTTCCTTGACTAGTTCATTTGTGTAAATACTCGATTGCTTGATTGACACGGCTTTAAAAATTGTGATGAGCATGGCTTTAATTTGACTTTGTCATATTTGATAATACTACTGCTGTTGAAATTTTATTTCATGATTTTCTCTGGTTGACTTCGACTTGGTTTTTGACTTGTTCCAACTTATCCACGGCTTTGAATTTTGATGCTTGATAAAATTGATTTGCTTATTTTTGTAGCATACTCGACTTTGGTCATTTGTTTTGAAAACTGCAGCTTGATGCTTGCATCCCTCTTGCTGTTCACGGCCATTACATCCTTACTCCCATGTTTTGATGTCACTGATTTGTTTAGTCTCGGCATTGACTGGTTTCATGCTTGTGTTGGTTCATTGGTTTACTGGTGCATATATGTTGCTTGTGTATACTTGTGTGGTGGTGCACTTGCCTTGTGATTCTGTTCATTCCTAGTTGCCTTGAGTAGCAGCGCTTCATGTTGTATTCATTTTTGAGGCAGTTTGCATTAGAGTGTACTTCGAGTTATGTTGAACTCCGTTGTGATTTCAGATCCCTCTGTGTTGCTATATTTCTGACGCACTCATATCACTGGTATTTGCAGTTTGTAGTGTTTGGTATCACTTGTGTCACTAGAGTCAGTTGTCATGCTAGGTGTGATTATATGCTTAATTACTGATGCATTTGCCACTGTCTTTTACTGTAGTGCACTTTGATGGCTGATCATTTGTATACAAACATTCTTGTATGTATATATGTGTATAGCCACTGTTTGGTTTGGATTGAAGTTGCAGGCTTGTGAACTATGACTTCATGTTTGCATACTGTACTGTGTGGTCTTGAGCAGTTAATGGTTGCTGTGCACTTTTGTGCTTGCATTTTGATGCAGTCTTCATTAGCATGCTACTGATTGGTGTTTGCATACATATCATGTAGTCTACAGTTTGTACTTCTGGAGCTTGTATAATTTGAGTTTGTTGCATTTGCTGGCTTGTACTGTCCACTGCCCTGATCTTGTTTGTTCGATCACTTTGCTGTTCCATGGTCTATTTGGTGTTTTGTTTATTTGAGACATCTTAGCTTTGTTGCATTCACGTTGGTTTAGTCTTGCACTTGCTTGAGTTTCACTGAACTTGATATCCTGGTGTATCATTGCACTTTGCACTATCCATACTTCAGTCTGGGTTCACTTGTTCATACCACTGTTTCATGCGTGCTCTACTAGTTGCTGTGTTGATCACTTTCACTGATGTTGCATGCATTTTTCTGGTTCTCGGCCTATTGCATTTGACCACTGAACTTGACTGTTTAGTTTCATATTCATGTGTACTTTTGATTTGTGCTTGAGTTGAATCCAGTTACAAAAACTCGGGTTTGACCTTGTGCTCGTGTCATGGTTTTAAATATATTGCACGTGAGTTGAGCCCGACTTTTCATTTGGGTTTGACCTGTGCTCACCTGTCCCTGTAGCATTATCAAGTGTATATATCGGTGTGTACGGCCTTGTGGCATATACAGTAATACACTGTGTATGTCACAAGTTGTTCGTGTATGATGAATTCAAATTTAAATTATGACGAACAACCCAAATAACTGAGGCAAATCATATTTCAAAAATTATCTTTTATTTTTGAATTGCAAAAATATTTCTTTTTCAATTTTACTGCGTTAGTTTATATTTTTGCAGATTGCTCAGATGCTGGATTCAAACTGGAATGCACTTGAAGATAAATACGAGTGCGAGTGATATGTAGTGAGGTGAACTCTAAATATGTAATGTGATGTAATTGTAATCAAAGTTGTATAGTTATAGTAAGAGCTTGAAATTGTACTATTCAAAGTTGTAATAAATATTTATTTGAATAAAATATTCGTTTGAATTCAAATTCCGTGTTATTTATTTTATTCAGCAAATATTTATTTAATCTGTGAAAAATAAAATAGTATATTATCAAATACATTTAAACGAATGTATATATGTTTATTATCATCAAACAAAAATCATATAAACGCATATTCAACAAAATTAACTAATCAAATTCAACACATATGTCGATTCACATTTTTAAACTATCCTACGTCAAATTCAATTGCATAATATTTATCACTTTATACATTACAATTTACATCCAATATAAACAACAATCAATCAATCAATTATCAACCAAACTGGATTATCATCGCATAAATAATTAACAGATAATGGTGTCAGATGTCATAGGTGAACAAATGCAGGTAATAGCATATATAACAGTGTAAATAACGAACATCAGCATATTTCAATTTTCGTTATAATTGAAGTCAGATTTAATAAATAAAAGAACATTAATCGTGAGTGATTGCTCACCTTTCGAGGCTAGAGAAAACAGGAGATGGCACGGATACGCACACTGATACGGACACTGAAATGGAGTTACAAATCTAAACATGATTCTCAGAGCAAAGTAAGATTGGCACGAATCGACGAGCAAAACTGTTAAATAGGAATTTTCGAAATCAAATCAAAACATTCAACATAGCAACAATTACAAAACATGTCCTACGTCAAAGTTTAACAATATAATTTTATGTGCTACCGAGATCGAAATGGTCTGAAATTTGGTATGAATAAAGATCAAAACTTGTATTTCAAAACTGCAAAGAATCACTTGATTCCGACGTAAGACGGAGGAGATACGATGCGTCAAACATGAACTCAGTTCGTGTTTGCAGCAGTGTAAAATAATTCCAAGTACAAAAGAACAGCTGCCTGGGTCAAACTTCTAGATCCTCGACCACTAATCAAACGATGTCGGATTTTGCTGAAATTTGGCATGCATAAACTAGGTAACTTCGACTCTTTTTTAAAAATAGAATCAACCCATTCCGATAAAACATGAGTGAGATATGATATCGTGAACATGAAGTCTAACTGCTGTTCAGAAAAATAAAATAAAATAAACAAATATAAACTTATATATAAACTATATGTATTATGCAACTAGACACAGACGTAGGGTGTATCACGAAAGTTATGAAACTTATCCCCTTTGTATATATAACTAAGCTAATATATAAACATTAATAAAACTGTTTCAAAACACTGCAACTTTAGTAAGTAATTTAACATAGTATATATATATATATATATATATATATATATATATATATAACTTGTAATCTAAATATACGTCAGGCCTATGCGACTACAGAGTTTATAAAATTGTTATATAAGCTTATTCCAAAATATCATATAGAATAAAATTTATACAAACCAAACTGTACTAAGATTGTGTTAAAGATACATACATGCTTTTATATAGACTTTTTAACTGCAGCATATATATTTCGAAATTAACAATGTAAAAGTTGGAATATATAAATAACTTAGATAACCTTCATATAACAGATTATATAACTTACGACTCTGGGCTTTAAAACCTATATGCATGCTAACAGACTTACATTTGTATAAAATCATTTACACGTTATAACAACAATATATTATAGATACACACATAAATATAGATATATGTATATACCTCAAAAACAAAAGATGCTCGTCAACAGAAAAGGAGAGGTGGCGGAGCTCGCGAGCGGAATGAAAGGCTGCTGGCTCAGCTTTCAAGGTGGAGGTGACAGATCTTGATGGATTCGGCTCTCTCGGTCGGAGCTGCTGCTAGGTGCAAGGAAAGATCGGCTAGCTAGGGTGAAGCCGACGGTGAAGGGTGGTTCATGGCGTGGGTAAGTGGGAATAAGGAGGTGGGTTGTCGCGCGTCAGGTGCTGCGAAGTGAAAAGGGAATGTGACGTGGATGATGGGCGGAGCACGGTGGTAGGTGCGAAGGCCGAGATGTAAGCCAGAGGGGAGAGGCGCTCGGCTCACGTGGACAAGGCGCACGGAGTTTGGGCGGAGGAGGGTCGGGTATCGGGTCAGGGCACGGAGATGCTGTGCGAGCAAGAGTGTTTAATATGGTGAGAAGGTAAAATGTTAAGAGAAGGAGAAAGTGACAGAGAGCAAGTGCCTGGGTGAAGTTGCCAAATGAATTGATGAAACATTTCTTCTGTTCAAAAAGAGGAAGTGTACAATAAAAGTGATCAGGTTATTGAAATAGGCTATGGTGACAGATGAATAAATGAACAGTGGGAAAAGAAAAGGTTATCTAGGAAATAGCAAAACGTTTATGACTGTTTATTTCAGCTGTGGAAAACGAATGGGCAGAAAACAAAAGGTTAAAGGGTACCGATACGGAATTGTTTCCGTAGATTTGTCGTCTCTCGGACGCCGAAATAGACAAACGAATATACCGCAGGAATCAGCACGATGAGACGATTTAAACGGTATACAGATATCAGTGGTACGATTGAATTATAAAAATTCGAATTTTTATACTAGCGGAAAATGCATGAAAAACGTAGAAAAATAAGATAGATGGAGCCAAAGATGTCCGAATTTGGAAAAACGACAAACTGACAACTTGCTCAAAAGATGGTTTAGAATTTTTCTATGTAAAAATATTTTGGTTTTGAAAATGTTTTATTTTCATCGCTTTTTAACTGATTAAATTGAAGTAAATTTGCGTGCGAAATAAACTTTTATATTTTCGGACGAAAATTTACCAGTTGCTATGTTTAACTGGACGCATTTCAAATATAAAATTTTATTTCAAAATTTTATCGTTTAAGTTCCCACAAAAATTTCAATTAATACATTAATAAAACCGGTTAAATTTACGGGTCGTTACATCAATGCACTTACTTTTGATCTTATCCGACTCCATATGACTTTCTTCTAGTTCTCCCGCCACATCCAAAGCGCTGCATATTATGCTTACCAAAAACATAAGTCATAACAATGTATCAATATAAGACAAGAATTGAATTATCAAAAAATTAAAATTATAATACTTACCACATCACGTTCTAGAGGAGCACAGAGAGTGTACGCAACCAACTTCCTTGCCAACTTTTTAAGAACATAACAATGGGTAATTCGCAAATACCAATACTCATACATCCTAAAAAGTTTCGGAGACTCGCGTGCTCGTTCAGTACGATCAATTCTTGATTGTCAAATGGCAGTACTTTAGTCAAAAATGTCATCCAGCTAGTGGGTTCTGGGTCAATGGGGACGACAGGATCGAGAATGTGCTGATAATCAAAGGAAAACTGTCTTAAAACCCCATCGGGTGCATACAACTCAAAATCTAAAAATAGAATCAATCGACTCTTAGCAATCCAACCTGCGAACAAATATTCAATGTCCGGATGCCGAAATTTATAAACTAATGAACATGTTTCCATGTAACCGCATCATCCGCCAACAAATCCAACTCATCACGGTAAAACTATACATTTCTTGACGTCTCAAGCCAAATTCTAGCATCGAATGGAAGATACAGATCTAAGTCGGTAGGAATTCTAATAGACGTATGTCCAATAGCAACATGTGACCATGACCATAGTTGCAACAACGTTGCAGAACTCTCTAAAACTTTTGCACGTTGCAAGGCAAAGTGTGACAACTCACTATACAAATAGTGGTGAACAACACTAGCCCAAGAATGATAATGCAGTCAGCAAAATCATCCACAAAAGGTAAATTTTCAAATTTAATCTCATTCGATTGATCGGGAAATAATCGAAAACTCAAAAAAAAAAAAATCACGACACGAGTGCGACGAAATCGCCCTTTCGGGTAGTGGTTCGAAAATTCACTTTTAAACCAAGTCAATGAAAATTCACTTTTAGACTTAACAGCCTCTCTAGGCCAAAAAATACCAAGCAAGTCATGAGCCAATTCAATGTAACTGATATCTAAATTTTGCTAACATACCGAACGACCGTCTGCGTTAAGACTGGAAAGAAAATGCATAACCGTTAGAGTCACTGTCACCTCCCCGACTATCATATAAAACGTATTTATTTCTGTCCTCCATCTATCACATAACACGGTAATAAGATGATGATATAACTGAATGTAGTCGATTTGCATAGTTTTCCAAAATCCGGAGATTCGTAGATTCGGCTCCAATATAGGATCTTTATAATCGATCTCCTTGAGCTTGCTCGAATGATTGCATATCTTCATAGTTTCAACACACTGAAATGTATAAACAAATTAAAATTAGTATTTCATATTTGCATTCTCCCAGTTCGCCAATATCGAACATTTACCTCCATTAATTTGTCATTTTAGTTCCTATGGTGTTTTTGAAGATAGATAATCATTCTATCTTGGGTCCGGAAGACAATTCTACAAACAATAAAAACCATTTATCATTACAAAAACTATGTACAAAGTTAGGGTTTTGACTATATGAACAATCCAAATTCTTTTTCATTTTCAACAAACAAAACTACAATTATAGCACAATACATCCAAAATCAACATGACTACTCTTCCATTAACAACAACAATCAATTTTCAAGTAGTATTCATTTTGCAATATTTTTTTTACCTCTAGTCAAAAAAGAAGACGAGCTTCCTTTCATTTTATGCTTAATCTACTGATTGATTGAAGAAGTAGAACTAGAGCAATGTTTTTAAGGTGATAGATTTGGATTTGGAAGAGGTTTGAAGTTGGGATTGGAGAGAGTTTTGTGAAAATTTGAAAGAGATGAAGAAATGATGAATGAAGCGGCTCTGTCCATTTCATTTCCGAATTTGTATTTGTGCATTCCATAAATGCGCAAGCACTATCACAAACTTGCGCATTTCATAATTACGCAAGTGTTCTGCAAAACAAGACCTAGCCTTGCAATTAGTTTTCTATGAGGCCTACTTGAACAATATGTTTTCTTTAAAAGCACTATTTGAAAAATTGTCCAAAGGAAAACAAACATCAGTTCGATTATATATATTTTCAAAAATTACAGTTTCCTTTTCCACTAAAAGTTTATTGGCAACTTATTCAAAGTGGTATTTTTTCCTTTGGCAACCCAAAATTAGTGCACGAAAATCCAAAGCTTGCTAAACTAGAATTCCATTTTCCAAACCAACTGCCACAGACTAACCTTCAACTGTCATGTTTTATAACATTATAATTATATTTCGAAATGTCAGATAAAGGAAGTCTGTATAGGATTCGAATAGATGATGAACATGAGCTACAAAATGACTTGACTTTTTTTTCTTCCGAAAATGGATTTTCTTAAATGCAACAGAGAAGATTAAAAATAAGTAAATAATCGATTTATCGCTTAACCTAAAAGATATATTTAGATCTAAATTTTTATAGACTTTGAATAAAATACAGAGACGAATTTACGTCATATATGAAATCCTAAAAATTAATAGGGTTAAAATTATCAACTAGATCAACCCATTCAAAAGGCAAAGATAGATCACAATCAGAACCATCAGCAACCAAAAGTTGTATCAACAATAACACAAAAAAGCATTCAATTCAGTCCGCATCATGGTCGGGCCTTTCAGACCCACATCATCTGGTTCATGTTCGCAAATTTAACAAAAAGATATTTTCTGTCGAATAAAATTTCCAAACTGAATACAGATTGCTATAGTAAAATTATTGAAATAAATATAGATTATTATGAAAAATAGGGAAATGGGAGGAGCGCAGAGAATAAAAAATTGGGTATTAGTCGCTTTCATCAACATCAGAGTGGTGCATGACTGTTTCTCTCGTCATCGCTCACGTTTTCTCCAATTAATTTACATAAAACTACGAGAAGAAAATGAACTGAAGAAAATAATAATAATACAAACAAAGAAACGAAGGCAAGTGGTGAAGACTGCTGGCTGCGATGGTTCGTTTGCTAATATTTATGATACGGAAATGAAAACCCTAGTTTTCATGCAAAGTGGGAAAAGACAAGTCCATCCTTTCTGATCGATGTTACAAATTTAATTTTAACCCAGCCCAGCCCAGCCCAGCCCAAAAGCTTTCTTAAGCTAGAATCATGCACAACGACGTTAAGGAAAACAGTGTGACGGTTGACACCATCCAAAATATGTACTGGTGGAGTTAGCTTTTGACTACGAATCTGAATTATACTTATACGTAAATTGAAGGTTGGAAAGTTAGATCCGTTGAAAATAACATTTGATTTCAAATACAATCATATGTGCATGTAAAAGATCGTAAGCTTGAATTCAAATCTCAATAGCGTTCAAATTCCTTTTTCTTCATATTCAATTTGTATTTGTTAAAACTAAGCGTGTAAAGTTGAAATTTGATGATCATTGTGGTATTTTTATACGTACAAAATTCGAAAAATAAATATGAGAACTACTAAAGGGGAAATGGAAAGAAAAAAAAAATACTAATTTTTTTTGTTAAAAGGTATCAATGATTCTCCCCTTGTAAAATTAAGCTAAAATTACATAATCATCCTTTTTAAAATCAGCTTATTTCTTTTTCATCCCCAAACCATTTGTCTTTTCATCTCTTAATCCAAACTTCTATTTCTCTTATTTATACTTTAATTCTCTAATTTTTAAGATTATAAAGAATAACATATCTCAATCTCTATCAAAACAAGATATATGAATATTATTATTTTTCTTCTTATTTTTATTCAATACTCCATTGTTGACTTTAGATGATGTTTAATATTTTATGTTTTGTCCAAATTTTATAGGAAGATATGTAATTCTCTATTTTATTAAACTTTATTTTATTTTATTAAAATAAATTAATATCAACATTTCGTATGTACTTAGATTAAAAACGATGCAAATGGAAAACAATGAAATAAAGTCATAAAGGCGAGTATTGGAAAAGTTGATATTAGATTTATTTAAATATTTTACTACATCTTGAGATTTTTCCCACACAACCCCTCCACCTCCTCCTCCCTCCCTCCCCCTTTTAAATTTACTTATTTTCCCGTCAACTTTTATTGCCCTTAGCCAGATCAAGTAGGATGATACTGTACGCACTCGCCAAAACACTATTGTCATCCACTCAAAGAAATAATAAAACAAAGTAATCAAAACTGCTTCAAAAACCCACAAGGATCAAATAAATAAAACTAAATTAAAAATGAAAGGAAAAACTTGCATAATCGAACAAAATAATATCAAAAAAAGACTTTAATTCTTAAGCATAATGATTTTCCTACTGTCAATTTTAATAGCAAAAGAAAGAATGGTAAATAATGTAAGTGTAATCATTTTATAAATAATAAATTAACGTAAAATGATTTTTTTTGTTTACAATATTGATATCCGTTGGTTAGATTTTTTTTCACCCAACACCCTAAAAGAATGAAAAGCAAGCTTCGATTGAGATGTTAATAGTAGCTTCGATAGGGTCGAAGGTTTTATATGAATACCAGAAGTTAGGTTGAATTTCCGAGTGTCAATGCCGAAGAGAACATGTTCTAGTCTATGCCAAAACTGAGTGTGGTAAAAAAAACCGAGTGTAAAAGCACTCAAAGTACAGACACCGGTAGTTATAGTTGTCCGAGCTAGAATCCCTAGTCCATTGCCCTTTCCTTGTTCTACATTGTAGCTAAGTGGTTGTTAAAATGATAAGTTGGCCAGGCCAGCCGTTAATGAGTTTTCGATATGAGCTCTAATATAGGAAAATACAATTTTCTTAATGCCTAAATAGTGGAGGTGCCAAAAAGATCATTTAAGCATTGGGGTTTATGCTTATTTATATGCATTTGATTGTGTCATAGTTGGAGAGTTCTCCTCATGGATTGTTGAATTGGCCCACTCATAGGGCTTAGATTGGAACATTTGTAGATATTTAGGTTGCTTGTCAGTTGACATGGATTGTCGACCTGACATCTTATATAGAGTTTCTGAATGAGGCAATCCACGTGCGTTATATATATACTTTGTGTCATTTGAGTCATTGATCATGATCGTGTTATAGAGAGTCTTCAGCTTTGAAGCCTTGCCATAGCATTAGCTTTTGGTTAGTGCCTCTTTGAGGGGCTGATCCTTTGATTTTTGACCAGTTAAGTGACCACCACTCTCGTATATTGTTTGTACTTTGGCATAATATCTTATCCTTTAATTTGATGCATCGAAGATCGATATGGAAAAGTATATACAATATATCCATTGTTGTTCAATATTCCTAGAAAGATCAATACAGGGCGAAGCTTACATGGTTTAGAAGTGGGATATAACTAAGTAGAAATTATGACATAACACATCCCCCAAAAAGTACACTTTATATGATGAATACAGAGTGGACTTTGGTTTTTTTGGAAGAATTGGACCATATTTTTTGTACGTGGTTATTCGACTCATTTCTTAGTCTTTATTAGTTTTCCATAACTATTAAACTTGGTCAACGTCTAATAGTAATTTGAGGATATTATTATGTAGAGAGGATTTGGAGGATGAAGGCTAAGTATAGTATATGTGTTGTAAATGAGATAGTAGTTGTATGTCAAGGCTATGTATGTTGTATAGGCGAAAGTAGTTGTATGCCGAAGGCTGCCTATAATAGAGTGATATAAAGGAGAAAGTAATTGTATGTCGAAGACTATGTATAGTAGAGTGTCTATAGGCAAAAGTAGTTATACGCAGAAGCTATATATAGTAAGTGTCTTAAGGCAAAGTATATCTAGCATCATTGGATAATGAGGGTTTGAAAATGAAGA
This sequence comes from Allium cepa, assembly GCA_030765085.1. Lineage (NCBI taxonomy): Eukaryota > Viridiplantae > Streptophyta > Magnoliopsida > Asparagales > Amaryllidaceae > Allium > Allium cepa. The sequence continues at coordinate 553,601,838 of CM060931.1, read as the reverse complement.
TTTGAAAATATATCATCGTCTTATGCTGAAGATTTCTAAGATTTAACATCATCATATAGTGAGGATTTGAAGGTATAAATCTTAGGATTTGAAAATCTAACCTCATTATTTAGTGAAGGTTTGAACCTTTGGAGTTGAAAACCTAACCGCCATACATAAGTATTTGGGATCTTAGTAGATTGTATGTCGTAGGCTTAGTAGATTGAATGTCGTAAGGCTTCTTTACTGAATGCCATAAGGCTTTGTAAATCGTATGTTGCAAGGAATCTTTTCTGAATGCCGTAAGGCTTAGTCGATAATTTGCCGAAGATGTGGTTGATTAAATACAGTTGGGCTAAGTAGACCGTATGTCATAAGGCTTGATACATTACATAACTAAGATGTAGTTGATAACATGTCATAAGGCATAGTTGATTAAATGTTGTTAACGCTTAGTAGTTTATTAGCAAAGGGCATAGTTGATTGAATGTCGTAAGGCTGAGTGGATTGTATGCTACAAGGCTTAATAGACTACGTACCATAAGACATAGTTAATAATATGTCATAAGACGTAGTTGATTGAACGCCGTGCGGTTATGTGGATTGAATGCTGTTAAGGCTTGGTAGTTTATGAGCCGAAGGCACAACTAATATTTTGTATACATGTGTGTTAAAATTAACTTTTGAAATTAATTTATCTCTTTGCCGAAAATAATTTAAAAAATATATATTTATAATTATTATATCTACATGTATATTGATTAAATAAATTAAATTTATATATGTATTTAATTATATATGTGTATGCACCTGTGTGTTACATGATTCTTTTATTTATATAATATTTTAATTATGATTCAAGGAACATAATTAAAATTATATAAATAAAGTATGTTATCTAGATAATTCTTCGATCAATTACACATTGTACTACGAGTTATTTCCCTCTCAAAGTCTTCCTCTTTTCTCCTACTACCTTGACTTGAAAGGCTAAGCTATAGGCTTTAACTTCTTACAATGGAGACTATGGTCATAGTTGGAATCCTCTGAAAAGAAGAGGGAATAAGGTGGTATTTATAGCCTTCAAAAGACTAGAGAATATCTTAAATATTCCAAATTTGTCTCCTCTTTTTTGTCTCTGATAAATTACTCACTAAAGTATCTTTCCCAAATGAGTCAAAGCAGCCCTAATTTTATTTCGTTGATCCCTTTTGATGCATACATACATACATACATACATACATATAATTCTTATTTAATAATAATGAGTACTTATTTAAACTAGTATGAGCCCGTGCTTTGCACACGAGTTTTTTTATTATTGCATATGCTGATATTTTGATTGAGTGCAGACATGTAAACAGAAAGAAAGGGCATTTTTGGAATTTCAAAAAGACACCGAGTAAATTAGTTCAACCAATTTTCCTTATTAGTAGTAGAGATATTATTTTGGTCTTATCTGATTGGGTCAATATATAACCTCTATATATTATATTAATTAATTTTAAGGCTTCAAATAAATAAATAAAAACCATGATAAATTAGTTTAACATTTATATTAATTTTATTTATATTAATTTATAAACTAATTCTATTAAGTTATATCTAGAAAAATATTGACAAATACTATTTGCGACTCTCAAATGTGAACGTAACTCGTAGTAATGCATAAACATTTTAAATATTAAAGCCTTTACAGACTTTGCTGAAGCACGGTAGTAAACACAAGTTATGTTACTTATAGATCATATAGGTGAAATCCTATTTATAATCATTTAAGCTACACACTAAGCAATGATATATTGTGCATGTTTTCTCTTCATCATCACCGTATTACTTATACATAGAGCTCGATCGTTGAGCCAAACTCTAAAAATATTTATAGTTAATTGTGAAATATGGCATTAAACCTTATGTTTTAATTTAATAATGTTTATCGATTAGCCCATTTGTTTTGACCAAAGACTTTAATTTTAAGTTGACTGCAATTATGGTTATACTAACATTTTATTTGGAGGATGGGAATCTATGTATCGCTTCAAGCAGTTCAACTTATAGCCAAGTATAACCTTAACCGGTCATCGCTATTAAATGATTTACGATGTCAAAGTATGGTTTAAGCGCTCAAGATTCAAGTCAATAAACTACATATCATCATATAAAATCTCCAATTTAATTTTGTAACCTATAGAAATCTCTCGATGAGTCGCCCTCTGATTAATCCAAATAATCATATGTACATAACCCCTTAGTTCCCCTTGTTGGAACTGAACCAGCCTGCAGTAGAAGATATGGGTGAATTTCAAAAAAAAATCCCTTTTTGGATCTATATTGGGCCTATAAAGTCTAATTTATTTAGAACGTTTCTAAATTTTATTTAAATAAAATCTCTTATTTCATTTAAATTTATAAATTATAGATAGAATTTTATTTATATTCAATTAAATATAATAGTACACATATGTATCATATACATATATGTACATGTGCATGTGTAATATAATAATTCGTGCAAAGTATAACATGTCCAAATATAAATACTGAGATTTACATCGCAACGAACACGTTGGCTCATCATATACATTTTGTATGTTGTCAAATATATGTATGTATTAATACTTATTATTTATAAATATTAAAGTATGTATGCAGTATGCACGCACACGCATATATATTATGAGAAAATATTAATGATTTATATATGTGTAAATATTATTGTATTAAATACCTAGTAAATATATATATATATATAAGATAAGATATTTTTGAATTATCATAAAAAAAAATATGTATTACAGTAATATAATTATATATATATAATTTTCCTAAATATATATACTATATATTAGTATATATATGTAATATTTAAATATAAATATATGTTTATAATATATATATATATTATAAAATTGATTTTTTTATTTATCAAATTATTCCAAATCAAATACATGGCAGAACCAAAAAATATTATAATTTTGTTACGCTAAAAAATATACATATGAATTAATTAGTCAAACAACAATAAATTAATGATAAAAATTATTTATACAATAGATTTTTAAAATTTTAAAATTTTAGAAAATCAGGGATGATCTTGTAAGGTTTAGAAAAAAATACCATAATTTTCTCAATCAAAATATTATTTTTGATTAGTTTAATAGTTTTGATCAAAATATAAAATGATTTTTTAGAAATGTAAAAATGATTTTAAAAAATATTATTTTATGACCGAGAGTTTCTAGGATGATAAAATAATTTTAGTAAATTTAAAATCTAATTTTTGAGGCATAATTTATTCAATATAAAATTTTAATTAGTATATCGATCTGAATAGTAATAAAAATAATAAACAATTGTTAAAAATTACTTACAGTTGCCAAGAATTATAACTAATTTAAATAGGCATTTATAAAATATAAGTTTAATTATTTACATGATATATATATATACAATTTAATACAAGTCATATAATTAAATATTCCCATAATAATATACATGCTGTCTGGAATGGCAAGCCTCACCAGATAAGCTTAGTCTATAGTTGCATGATTAATTCACTTTATACCACTGTTTGTCTACGACACTCCAGGATATGGAAGTCGGGCTCTAGTCCTAAAGATAATTTGCTTCTATGGAAGGTTGTTGAAAATGGAATTTATACTCTTGTTAAGCTTGAGGAGGGGATAATTCTTACTGACAAATGCATGCTATGTCACAGTGATAAAAGAGACTATTGCTCGTTTGTTTTTTGAATGTGATTTCTCCTTTTTTATTTGGGATAGCATTTTGAGGAAGTTGAACTTACATATACCAAATAGAAATGAATCAATAGAATGGTATACCATCTTTAAAGCGACAAGGTGGAAGACGGTTACGGGTTCTCTTTTGTTAAGAGTGCTGAAAAAGGCTATATTCACTATTTGGATGGAACGGAACAATAGAGTGCTTGGTGGTAACTTGACTTCTAAACACGTATTGGTCCTTTCTATTTACAAAGTTTTTAGTCCATGATTTTGATATTATTATTGAAAGTGCGGTGTGTATACTAATGCACGTACTAATATAGTACACACGAATCGTGTAATATGGACTATAATATAAATGCGGAAAATAGATGATAGTAGCAAAGCAAAAATAAAAATAGAAAAATCACACCAGAGATTTTTATACTGGTTCGGAGCACCGTCCTACGTCCAGTCCCAGACTCCTATCTGGATTTTCACTATTAACTACCTCGCTTCACCCAGAGGAACAGGTTTACAATACCCGAACAGCCGAACGGGATTTCACGCCTCTAATACACTGAGGACTTCAACACTTGCCTCTTACAACACGAGGACTTCAACAAAAACAAATACAATTGTTGTTGACAACTTGTGTTCTTGAAAACACGGATTTGTCACTAGTAGTACACCCTTCCTATAATCTTATCCTCAAAGAATATGAATGATGTTTCGTAAAGATTAAAGAAGGTATTTACTTATTGAATCAAAAGATATGAAATAATTTCAATGATTCAATAAGCTAAATTAATTTTTAGAATGCAGGAGTGTTAGAGATTAGATTAGAGAGCATATATGATCGTGTAAAAACTTGTGTTTGAATCAATGATTTAGATGAGTATATATAGAGAAAAATAGTTGTAACTCTTTGTGAACAGTTGCCATTAAGAGTTATGATCATTGATGAAAGATAGGAGATGCAACCTTTGGAGAAGAGAAGTGTCTTTTGGAAAAGTTGCTTTCTGTTTAAAAACGGTCGACAGGTCAAAAATGGACCGGTAGACAGGAATTCAAATATATATATATACGTTATGTGCATGTGTGTATGTTATCTGTGCATTCTGGGCAAAAACGGTCGACCACCTTATTTTCAACCGGTCGACCGGTTTAGTCCAATTTGCACAGTTAATGTGCATATGTATATATATTGAAAGATTGAAGTTATATGATTATTTGAGGATAGATTTTAACATAAATTACTAACATACCAAATAATCAACCTCTAATATATGGAGCTCTTTGTGTTTCTTAAATGAATAACTTCTTTTTGTCGATCACGGCTTATTCCTTTGTCAGAAATCAAAACTCTATAAAAATCTTGACTCAACATTCTCCCCCTTTTTGATTGATGACAACATATATCTGAATCTCCCCCTGAATATGTGATCTCCCCCTGAGATTTTGTCTTATATATATATATTCCTGCAAATAATTGTTAGAACTTTCTCCCCCTTTGTCATCGACAAAAAGGAGTTGTTAAATGGAAGATGTAAAACAGATTATAGGCAACATAAAACCATAGGCAACATAAAACCACTATCACAGATCAAAAGTAACATTCACACAAGTGCCAGATAATGTCTTTAAAGCTCCACCTAAGTATAACATCTCCACCTAAGTATAACATCTCCTCCTAAGTATAATATCTCCCTCTATTTATATGCATATGAATTTCTCCCCCTTTGTCATTATCAAAAAGAATGAGGAAATATATAAAATTATATAAAATATCTTGTATATAACGAGATGAACTCATTATTAATTATGAAGGAAAAGTAAAATAAATTTTACCATATTTACCGAAGTCCATATTTTATTGTAAGCACGTAATTCTATTAAACATATGGAACATTCTTTGAAATTCCAAAATCTATCCTTTTCCTTTTGTTTCTCTGAGTACCTGTAAAAAATAATAATAATTTTCGGTACCCACTTACTATGTTAGGGTCCGGGGGGTTAGGTCTTTGGAAACCATACCCATTTGGGTGTGGTTGAACCTTTATAAATATAATTTTCATTACAAATTACATTCTCATAATAGTTGCTAATATAAAGTTGTTTATCATGATCAATCATATTAGCTGGAATCCATATCTTAATACTATTAGTCATTAGCTTAGTACTTGAAGAATAATTTCTATCATTTCTAAGCAAAGTACTATTATGACTATAACTGGTTTTAAAACTATCTTGATTACTAGTACTAGCACTAAAGTTAGTATACATGAATGCATATCTAGTACTATTTTTACTTTTAGCTTGTTTATAGCCTACACCACTTCTATCATTGTGAGCTTTTGAATTCTTAACATAACCTAATCCCTTCTTATTTGAAGCAGGTTGAGAATTTTCAATAATTCTGCATAAATTTTCTCTCCCTTTATTAAAATTGGAAATATTTTTAGTAATGTCATCAAGCTTAGTTTTGAGACTAGTGTTATCTAACTCAATAATTTTAATTTTTGTTTTTAACTCATGATTTTCAGAAGCTAGAGCATTATTCTTTTCTTTTTGAGCTTCTATTTCTTGACTTAATAGAGCGAGTTGAGAATTGTCTGAATCTTGAATTTTCTCAAGTTCTTCTTCTAATATTCTCTTCTCGTCTTTAAGCATATTTCTTTCGAATTCTGCTTTCTTCTGATTTTCCAGAGCTTCCTTATATTTTCTTTTGAGACTTTTTAAAGTGTCTAGAAGTTCTGAATTTATTTCTATCATATCATCAAAAGTTAGATCACTAACCTCGTTATCTTTTGCCATGAAGCATTTGTTTGTTTGCTCCTTTGATTGTTCTTTATTGCTCTTCCTTTTCTTATTGCCTTGACTAGATCTCTTTGTAGCCATTTATTCTAGGATGTTGTTACGATCTCTAGAAAACCTCGCTCCGATACCAAATGAAAGTGCGGTGTGTATACTAATGCACGTACTAATATAGTACACACGGATCGTGTAATATGGACTATAATATAAATGCGGAAAATAGATGATAGTAGCAAAGCAAAAATAAAAATAGAAAAATCACACCAGAGATTTTTATACTGGTTCGGAGCACCGTCCTACGTCCAGTCCCAGACTCCTATCTGGATTTTCACTATTAACTACCTCGCTTCACCCGGAGGAACAGGTTTACAATACCCGAACAGCCGAACGGGATTTCACGCCTCTAATACACTGAGGACTTCAACACTTGCCTCTTACAACACGAGGACTTCAACAAAAACAAATACAATTGTTGTTGACAACTTGTGTTCTTGAAAACACGGATTTGTCACTAGTAGTACACCCTTCCTATAATCTTATCCTCAAAGAATATGAATGATGTTTTGTAAAGATTAAAGAAGGTATTTACTTATTGAATCAAAAGATATGAAATAATTTCAATGATTCAATAAGCTAAATTAATTTTTAGAATGCAGGAGTGTTAGAGATTAGATTAGAGAGCATATATGATCGTGTAAAAACTTGTGTTTGAATCAATGATTTAGATGAGTATATATAGAGAAAAATAGTTGTAACTCTTTGTGAACAGTTGCCATTAAGAGTTATGATCATTGATGAAAGATAGGAGATGCAACCTTTGGAGAAGAGAAGTGTCTTTTGGAAAGGTTGCTTTCTGTTTAAAAACGGTCGACAGGTCAAAAATGGACCGGTAGACAGGAATTCAAATATATATACGTTATGTGCATGTGTGTATGTTATCTGTGCATTCTGGGCAAAAACGGTCGACCACCTTATTTTCAACCGGTCGACCGGTTTAGTCCAATTTGCACAGTTAATGTGCATATGTATATATATTGAAAGATTGAAGTTATATGATTATTTGAGGATAGATTTTAACATAAATTACTAACATACCAAATAATCAACCTCTAATATATGGAGCTCTTTGTGTTTCTTAAATGAATAACTTCTTTTTGTCGATCACGGCTTATTCCTTTGTCAGAAATCAAAACTCTATAAAAATCTTGACTCAACAATTATTTCAGGCATTTTATCGATTTTTGTTTACGATGATGGCTTGCCATCAATCTTTGTAACTTCATTTCATTAATATATGGTAGGGGGCCATTTAACAATCGCTGGCTTTGCCAAAAAAAAATGAAGCAAGTAACATATTAATATATATATACACTAACAAAATAATAATAAATTAAATTAAATTTATTCGATTGTGCACATCATATCCACATGAAAAAAATTGTTTTTTATTTATTAAATACATACACACAACCAATCTAATATATGGCAACATCAATATATATAAGTGTTGGGTGCGTTTCCACCACCACCGGACCATGCATAGCCGAACCAATCCACCTACAAGGCCTAGCCGAACCAAAGTCTCAACTCTACCTGCCACCGGATCGGGGTGTCACCGAACCAACCCACAGGCATTACCGAACCAAAGTAAATACTACCTCTACCGGACCAACCACTACCTAACCAAAGCCACACCAACCACTACCGGACCAACCTATGCCGGACTAACCACTACCGAGCTAAAGTAAATCCAACCACTACCGAACCGAAACCACTCCAACCATCTTCGGACTAAGGCGTTGCCGAACCAACCTTGCCAGGCCAGATTACATCAGCCCAGGCCCACCAGCAGCTATATACATCCAAGACCCCTACCCCCAGCCTCACTCTATAAATAGAGGGGTAGGGGTACAATAATGGGGGACAAGTTTTAGAGGTCAAGCACGGACAGAACTTTCAAACAACTTTCATATACTTGTAATCAAAGCTTTGTACTTGTAATCTGAACAATAAAGGAGAATAACATAAAAAGTAGACGTAGGCACATTCTGGCCGAACCACTATAAATCTATGTGTCTTTTACAGTTTAGTCCCTGCTTTTTACATATTTGCATAAATCACGTAAATCGCTAAGAACAACATAAGATCGACTAAATTATACGACTTGGAGGTGTTTGCTCATTTTTCGTGCAAACATTTTTCGTGCTTTCACTGAGAACTCGAGCTAGAAGCTTCAGCTTCCCCCACTTAACCTTCTTCCCAACAGCATCACTCATTGCTTGGAAGACATGCCTCCCTGGCAGAAGAAAGATGTTAGCAAAGGCAAGAATATCGCAACTAGCAGCGTTCCAGATCCAGTGATCACAGATCAAGAGAACCGTCCCATTTCAACAGCAGTACAAAATGGAAATCAGGTAAATCCGACTGCCCCTGCCACGGAACAACCAACAACAATTACTATGGCAGATCTACACAGGGTTGTGTCTGAAGTGACTAACCGCTTCACATCCCAACAAGAAGCCTTGGTGGACCGACTCATATCACGCTTAAGGGATGCTGAAAAATCCAACCGCAACACTGAATCATGGGATGAGTCCCAGTCTGGAGGATCTGGGTGGCGACAAAGATCTTTCTTCTTCGAAGAAGCTAACAACAGAAATAGCAATGATAGGAGCCAAGCCCGAACTCAGCCCGAACTCCGACCCGAGGAAACACTTGGAACCAAACCCAACGGGGGAGGTACCAGGCGAGGGTCGATGGTGGCTGAGCCGGTCATGCTACCTAGCAATGGAAACACCAATGAATGGGGCCGAGATAGAGTCCAGCCCGAAGTTGGACCCAAGGAAGTGCTCAGAACAGAACCCAACAAGGGAAGATCAAGGCAAGGGCCAACTGTAGCTGACCCTAGCGTGCTCCCAGAAGACCATAGGCAGCCACTGGAAAATATTAGGAGTGATAGACGATACCACCCCTACAGATCATCTGGACGGAATCAATCCCGCAGAGAAGAACCAAACTCATTTCTATTAGCTCCAAATTCTGAAGAAAGGATGGCGCGATTATTCAGAGAGTGCGTCCAACGAGATCAAAGAGATCGAGGGATAGTCGCTAGGGTAACCAGCCCTTTCACCCGCAATATCGAAATTTCCATCACCCCCTGAGAATGGAAAATGCCAACAATGGAACCTTACAAGGGAATCTCTGACCCCATTGTACACTTGCAGAGATACACACAGCATATGCTCATGAGTGGAGCCACAGAATAAGTATTGTGCAAATGATTTCCACTATTCTTGGCAAATCTAGCTACCTCCTGGTTCTACCACCTACCCCAAGGATCCATCAGCTCATGGGAAATGTTGAAAGAAAAGTTCATCAGCCAGTTTCGCATTCATTTGGAACAACCCAAGGACGCTTATTCCCTACCTAATATCACATAGAAGCCTGGAGAGACAGTGCAGCAATATCTAACTCGATTCAATGCTGCAGCGGCCGCAGTCCAAGATGTCGATGAGAAACTTATCTTAATGGCCCTCTGAGTGGTGTGCATCCGGATACTAAGTTTGCTAGAAGATTAACGAAAGAAAAACTAGCTACTTTACCCGATTTCTTCCATGAAGCCGGAAGATATATGAGACTTGAAGACGCTGCCACTGAAAGACAGACAGGACAACAAACCCATGTAGCTCATGGCGACACACCCGCTGTAGCAAAGGACGTTCAAAGAAATGACTCTAGAGACAATGCTAGGGGCAAGAGGGGAGAAAAACGTCTATATCGGCCAGGACCGAGGTTTGACACTTACACTCCTTTGAATGAGACAATCGAAAACATCTTCCTGGCCACCCAAGATGAAGTTAAATACAGACGCCCTCCATACAAGAAGGAATCAGATGACGCAATTAAGTCTGGAAAGTTCTGCCGCTCCCATGAATCTCATGGGTATGATACCAATGAATGCCATCATCTTTGGGACTTCATTAAAGAACACATCAGAAGAAAGAAACTAGAACGCTATGTAAAAGGTCAAAACAGGACCCCAGCTCCTGCCGATGAGAACCCAATGCTACCTCTCCCAGAAACAGGAGGGGGAAATCGCAACACCGGCGGCCCCAATCATGAGAAGATAGTGTTTCATACCATATCGGAAGGACCACACATCACCGATAGAAGCTGGACAGAGATGGAAAGATACGGAAAGTCACTTAGAAACAATGAAGGCTACGTTAATTATGTTATGGAAGAACGCCACCCGAAGCGAAAAGAGAATGTTGACATTACATTCAATAGGCGTGACCTGGAAGGGAGGCAGTACCCTCACATGGATCCTATGGTCATCTCTGCCCGGTTCGGCCCAGCCGAAGTTTTTCGAAATCTAGTAGACACTGGAAGCTCGGTAAATATCCTATTCAAGCATGCTTTCGACAGAATGAAGCTGTCAATGAAGGATGTGTTGCCCTGCAACAAACCACTACACGGTTTCACTGGACATGCGAAGATGCCCCTCAGCAATTGGACCTTTTTGTTGAAATAGGAAGCCACCCCCGCTCCGTTGTGCGGAAACAAACATTTGTGCTGATAGATAACCACTCAGCCTACAACGCCTTTTTAGGAAGACCAACCTTATCTGACTTCCAAATTGTCTTGGCTCCATGGTGCCTGAAGATGAAATTTCCAACAGACAATGGAATAGGGGAAGTAGAGGGAGATTAAGACGCCGCTCGAGATTGCTATGTAACTGAACTTCGCAATAATCGCAGGAAGGATAGAGGGAAGAATGCAGAGGCTCCTCTCTGCATGAAAAACTTGGAAGCATGGCAACTAAAGAAAGCCATTCCTCTTCGATATACCAGTGATTCTTTCAATGAATTAGACCTCAGGGACAAAGAGGAGGAGGCCACCGCCGAGCCCGCAGAGGCTATGGAGTTTGTATCTGTAGACAAACACGACTCAACTAGACTGTTGAAAATCGGATCTCAACTAAGAGCAGAATTGAGGGATCAACTCATTGATTTTCTCCGCCACAACTTGGATGTATTTTCATGGACGCACGCTGACATGACTGGAATCTCCCCAGACATGGCATGCCACATACTAAACATCGATCCTACCAAGGCGGCAGTAAAGCAGAAGAAGAGAAGTATGGGGGCAGAGCGATCAACGGCCCTCGATGAAGAAGTAAAGAACCTACTTGCCAACAACTTCATACGAGAAGCCATCTACCCAGAGTGGATCGCTAACCCGGTAATAGTAAAGAAGGCTAATGGGAAGTGGCGAACATGCATTGACTTCTCCAACTTAAATGACGCTTGCCCGAAGGATTGCTTCCCACTCCCCCGAATTGATCAGCTTGTGGACAACACAACCATGGGCACGAACTCTTATCTTTTATGGACGCATACTCAAGATATAAACAAATTCCTATGCACTCCCCCGATCAACACCACACTAGTTTCATCACTGACCGGGGATTGTACTGCTATAGAGTAATGCCTTTCGGACTTAAAAACGCTGGAGCTACCTATCAGCGCCTTGTCAACAAGATGTTTGCGGAGCTAATAGGACGAACTATGGAGGTTTATGTGGATGGCATGCTAGTAAAATCGAGGAAAGCCAACGATTACGTAAGCCACCTGAGCGAGATGTTTCATGTACTTCGCCAATATGGAATGAAGCTGAATCCTTTAAAGTGCTCGTTCGGAGTGTCATCAGGAAAGTTGTTGGGGTTCATAGTCCATGCCAGGGGGATTGAAGCAAGCCCCGAACAAGTCCAAGCCCTGAAAGATATCAAGATACCTTCCACTCAAAAAGAAATGCAAAGCCTCAATGGGAAGGTGGCCTCCCTAAGCAGATTCATCTCTAAAGCGACTGACAAGTGCGTCCCCTTCTTCGAGGCTCTAAAGAAAGACAAAGGAAAGTTCGAATGGACTGACGAATGCCTAACAGCCTTCTTTAACCTAATCGAACACCTTCAGAGACCACCAGTACTCTCAATTCCAAACGAAGGCGAAGAACTATACCTATACCTTGTTGTGTCATCTCATGCTCTAAGCGCCGCTTTGGTGAGAGAAGACAACCGCGCGCAACGACCAGTATACTTTGTAAGCAAGAGGTTAACAGAGGCAGAAGCCAGATATCCTAAACTTGAGAAGCTAGCATACTGTTTACTAATCACATCACGGAAACCGTGACATTATTTCCAATCTCATTCCATTAGAGTTCTAACCGATCAACGGCTAAGGCAGGTACTCCATCGTCCCGACACTTCTGGACGACTACTTAAATGTTGCATTGAACTGAGTCAATATGATATCACCTACCATCCTCGCACCGCCATCAAGGGACAAGCCATGGCCGATTTCATTGCCGAATTCACTACCAACGAAGGTAAGGAGCAATCTCAAATAGCAAGAGACATTAAGTGGAATCTCTTTGTGGATGGAGCTTCAAACGAACAAGGCTCGGGGGCAGGTGTTGTAATAATCACTCCTAGGGGAAGGAAGCTACACTATGCTCTAAGGTTGGAATTCACTGCCACCAACAACGATGCAGAATACGAAGCAGTAATAGCTGGATTAGAACCTTCTGTAGAGATTGGAGTCAGTTCTTTATGTCTTCATAGTGATTCTCAACTTATTGTAAACCAAATACTAAGAGAATTTCAGACTCGAGGAGAACGACTCACAGCATATCTAAAGAAGACCAAGCTGCTACTCGATCAATTGGATCACTATTTAATCAAACACATCCCTCGAGAGGAGAACGAAGAAGCCGACAAGCTGGAAAAGCAAGCTAGCGCGAAATACGGTACCATTTCCGGAACAGTATCCATCTCGAAGCAACTAACCCCGAGTTTCGAGCAAGTGAATCTGGTAGCTGCAATCAAAGAGTAAACTTGGATGACTCCCATCCGAAAATTCTTATAAGATGGCACACTGCCCAGCGAGCGTAACAAAGTCAGGAAAATCTTGAGGAAAGCTTCCCACTACACAATACAAGAAGGCATCCTCTATCAACGCGGCTTCTCTAACCCCTTATTAAGGTGTGTCGCTAGAAGGGAAGCTAAGGAAATCTTATCCAACATCCATCAAGGAAGCTGCGGAGATCACACTGGAGGACAGATTCTGGCAAAGAAAATACTCCGATATGTATATTTCTAGCCCGCCTTAAATAATGACGCCTTAGACTTCGTTAAAAAATGTGACAGATGTCAGAAATTTGCCAAGATTTCTCGACTATCAACAAATGAGATTACTCAAATGACCAGCCCTTGGCCCTTTGCAGTATAGGGAATTGACCTGATTAGCGAACTGCCAGTGGGTCGAGGCGGAGCCAAATATGCTATAGTGGCAGTTGACTATTTCACCAAATGGGTGGAAGCAGAACCTCTAAATAAAATATCTTCGGCAAAAGTTATTAACTTCTTGATCAAAAATGTTCTATGCAGGTACGGGGTTCCACTCAAAATCATATCGGACAATGGACTTCAGTTTGACAGCGAAGAGTTTGCTGACTGGTGCCAAAAGCACGGAATTCGCAAAACCTTCTCATCTGTGGCTTACCCCCAGGAAAACAAACAAGTTGAAGCTGTCAACAAAATTCTCAAAACTCTAATAAAAAAGAAGCTTAAAAAATCGAAAGGCGCTTGGGTGGATGAACTTCCTACGGCACTTTGGGCCTACTGCACATCTTTCAGAACATCAATAGGGCATACTCCTTTCTCTTTGGCGTACAGATCGGAGGCCATGCTCCCAGTCGAAACTATAGTACCTTCCCACCGCAGGATCCACTATAACCCATAAGAGAACGAAGAACTCCTTCACATGTCCTTGGATCTAATTGAAGAGAGGAGAAACGATGCAGCGCTTAAAGTAGCAGCTCACAAGCAAAAAGTGGCGGCGCAATACAACTCCAAAGTCAAGCATCGTAGCTTACAAGAAGGAGATCTAGTCCTCAAACGAATCTTCCCACACCCCGGTGCACTAGATCCAATCTGGGACGGGCCATATGTAATTCATAAAGATCTCCACAACGGAGCTTATATTTTGTCAACAGTGGACGGAGAGGTGTTCCAGAGGGCATGGAACATCCAACACCTTCGTCGACACTTTTCTTAGCTTGTACTGCCCATATGAAGTGAATTAACAAAGAGAATCAGTGGACGTAGGCATTTTCGTGTCGAACCACTTTAAAAACCTTATCTCTTTTCTAACTTGTTCCTTTATATCTTGGCTGCTTGTTGATCTTTATCCTTTTCTGTTGAAAAAAATCCCGTGTAATGGCATTTCCATTCAAGACGCATCATGGCACATCCTTCCCTGGACAAGACCTAACAGGTACTATACGAATCTATGCCCTCGCCAATGAGACACTTTTGCTCCAGCATCCCTCTGCTGCGGGTTAACTCATTGCTCGCGATCGGCCCTTAAAGCCAACTGTAATGAGCCGATTATAAGCCACCGAGAAGGCCGACTATAGCCGAGGTAGCTCATTACGGCGTTCGGCTCGCCGGCGACTATGAACCTACTTTAAGCCCCAACATAAGGTATGGCCAGCCAGGGGTAGTTCACGGTTGACGATTGGCACCCACGCTAGCCGGCCATGGTAAATCGAATAATACCCACGATTACGGGCCATAATGGCCTGGGTAGTTACCGTGCGCGATCTCGGCTCCGATGTGTCTTAAGTACGGCTGTGGTAAAAAAGAAAACTCCCCGCGGAGGCGTAAGATGGGTGACAAATGTCTCCAAGACCCACAGCTAGGGAAAGTGACTACAAAACCCGTTGGCCACGAACTCAAGCACATCGAAGGCCTTCCATGATTGGAAGTTTTGCTATTTCTTATATTCCCATTTTATTTAAAAACTTTCCTCCTATCCTATATAACGATCCCTAAAGTACATGGCACAAAATAAGAGATACCCACAAATGGGGATAGGAACTCACAACTGGATGACAGGACACTCAGCTGCATTCCATTCTCAGTCACACAAGACATTAAAGCTACCATCTACAACTAAAACACGAAGGGCAGTACTCTCTTCATTTGTCTATGAATGCGTAACTATAATTTATTCACACATCACAATAACATTGCAAGATATGAAATTATATTTTACGCCAGAACTTGACATCAAACACAATTGAATCACATGCATATGCATAGCTGCATTTCTTGTGCAACACACCAAAATAACGAAAGCATTTAAATATAACAGAACCAGCTTAAGTTAAAAAATTACATGCCAAAGATGAAGTTGTTCGTTACAAATAACATAATTACAGCCTAAAAGTTACATTAATGTTTTAGGACTAGCATAGACAACAATGTCAGGTAAATCAAAAGATGTCCAGGTCAAGTCAGGGAGTCGGCTGCATCAGAGCTTCACCTCTATCCTACTGCCCCCCCCCCCCCCGAGATCTACTTAACCGCGGGATCGGAACTCTCAGCATGTTGACCAGAGGCAGTTGGTGCTCCAGGGGTCCCGCCTGTCCAATTCAGAAAAGAATCCATTAATAGTCACGAACAATAAGTAATCAAGTTACGAAAAGACTGAAAGGGAAGACTTACCGGCATCTGCTCCTTGATCATCATCCTCCAACTACACCCCTACCTCCTCAGCGGTAAGCAGCCGCATACCCTCCTTCACCGCCGCTTTCTCCTCCTTGGTGAACTGGGCCGTAACCACATCCATTCTGAAAGCCACGCCACCCTCCTTATCCGCATCAGCCTTAGCCTCCTCCAGGGACCTAAGGTAAATCCTGGACATGACTCGGGGATAATCATCCATCCAGGATAAGTTGCCCTGTTTCCAAGTGCAAAAGTACATATCCTGAAGCTGTTGGAACTTCGTATTCACAATACTTCGTAATTACGATATTTTGACTATGACAACTATATAAGTTACTATGTATACTAACATATTTATTGCAGGAATCAATCAAAGGACAGATTCAAAAGAGCTCCAACACTTAGTATGTATTGAGTCTGTGTCTAGTAATAATAGTATGTTAAAATCTCTCCTATATGATATATTGCATGATCATCTTTTTAAAAATAAGAAATTCAGTTTTCATGTTACATTCAGACGTCTGAATAGCTCATTTCAGACGTCTGAATCTGTAATATAGAATATTGTATATTACAATATTCATACGTCTGAAATGAGATATTCAGACGTCTGAAAATGACCAAAAATGGCCTATTTGCTTTTTGTTTCAAATATCGTTTAAATTCAGAAGTCTGAAATTTAAATTTCAGACGTCTGAATATTTACAACGCTATTTTTTTGAAAAGGCATTTCCATTCATGAAGAGTTGCGACCTTTAATTCAATAGCTTTTGATGATAACTCTTCATGAACAATTACAACCATTTATTACCTATATAAACACATTAGAATCAAGTTTTAAAAACACCAATTTCTATTGATTATTATTCGATTATTGAAATTCTTGATTCTAACTCATTTGTGCTAAAAATATCATTCAAATTCAAATTCTACTTTCTTAATCTTCACGCATTCATACATATATCATAAAGGAGAAAGATTATAGGAAGTTTGTACTATCAAGAGACAAATTCGTGTTATTAAGAACACATTGTGTCAAATATACTTTTATATAAGTTGAAGTCCTCTTCGGCTGTTGAGGCGAAATCCTGTTCTGCTGCTCAGGTCCCTTGTTCGGCTGTTCAAGGGTTGTTGTAAACCTGTTCCTCCGGGTTAAGTGAGGATTGTTGTTAGTGAAATTCCAGAAGGAGTCTGGGACTGGACATAGAACGGGAAGTTCGAACTAGTATAAAAATTCCTGGTGTGCTTGTTTGATTTTTACTTATTTACATTGCTCTAGTATTTTACTTTATTTCCGCACTAGTATAGTATAATTCCATATAGCACGATCTGCACAGCGATTTTACCGGTGGTGCGGATCGTGCTATATGGAATTATACTATACTAGTGCGGAAATAAACTAAAATACTAGAGCAATGTAAATAAGTAAAAATCAAACAAGCACACCAGGAATTTTTATACTGGTTCGAACTTCCCGTTCTACGTCCAGTCCCAGACTCCTTCTAGAATTTCACTAACAACAATCCTCACTTAACCCGGAGGAACAGGTTTACAACAACCCTTGAATAGCCGAACAAGGGACCTGAGCAGCAGAACAGGATTTCGCCTCAACAGCCGAAGAGGACTTCACTTTCCTGAACAGCAGAACAGGACTTCAACTTATACAGAAAGTATATGACACAGTGTGTTCTCAATAACACGAATTTGTCTCTTGATAGTACAATCTTCCTATAATCTTTCTCCTTTATGATATATGTATGAATGCGTGAAGATTAAGAAAGTAGAATTTGAATTTGAATGATATTGAAAGCATAAATTAGTTAGAATCAAGAATTTCAAGAATAGAAAGAGATAATTAATAGAATTTAGTCAATTTAAAACTTGATTCTAATGTGTTTATATAGGTAATAAATGGTTGTAATTGTTCATGAAGAGTTATCATCAAAAGCTGTTGAATTAAAGGTCGCAACTCTTCATGAATGGAAATGTCTTTTCAAAAATATAGCAGTTGAAGAAGTTCAGTCGTCTGAAAATAAATTTCAGACTTCTGAAATTTGAAACGTGCAAACCAGAAAAGAAATAGGCTATTTTTGCCCAAATTCAGACGTCTGAAATGGTCAATTCAGACGTCTGAATTTGACCTGTAACTTAAAATTACCACAGCTCAAATGGTTAGAGCACTTGCCTTCTAACTAGTGACCTGGGTTCGAGTCTCGCTCCATGCAATTTTTGAAAACTTGATTTTTCATTTAAAATATGAATGTATATGTGTGTATACCATTTGGAGAAGATTTTAACATTTTTAAACTATAGACACGACACTATATGACTACTAATACTTTGTTTATCACCTTTGTCTTGTCTCTATCGTATATATCTCTTCTTGTATCTCCATATACATTCTTTTAATCTTTTGTACCGTGTATCTTTATTTTGAATGTATTTGATTATCTCTTTTTGATGCCCATGTACCTGCAAATTAGCTTAGAGATTCTTTGACATAATTGTATAGTTGTTGTCATCAAAATCCAACAATTGAGGTTCTAACATTCTCCCCCTTTTTGATGATGACAACTATACAATTTTTAAAAAATATTCATTATATATAAAAAAATAATATTAATATGTTTAAAGCTCCCCCTAAGTATAACATCTCCCCCTAAGTATAATATCTCCCTCTATTAATATGCATATGAATTTCTTCCCCTTTGTCATTATCAAAAAGAATGAGGGAATATATAAAATTATATAAATTATCTTGTATATAATAAACTCATTATTAATTATGAAGGAAAAATAAAATAAATTTTACCATATTTACTGAAGTCCATATTTTATTGTAAGCACGTAATTCTATTAAACGTATGGAACATTCTTTAAAATTTCAAAATCTATCCTTTTCCTTTTGTTTCTCTGAGTACCTACAAAAAATAATAATAATTTTCGGTCCCACTTACTATGTTAGGGTCCGGGGGGTTAGGTCTTTGGAACCATACCCATTTGGGTGTGGTTGAACCTTTATAAATATAATTTTCATTACAAATTATATTCTTATAATAGTTGCTAATATAAAGTTGTTTATCATGATTAATCATATTAGCTGGAATCCATATCTTAATACTATTAGGCATTAGCTTAGTACTTGAAGAATAATTTCTATCATTTCTAAACAAAGTACTATTATGACTATAACTGGTTTTAAAACTATCTTGATTACTAGTACTAGCACTAAAGTTAGTATACATGAATGCATATCTAGTACTATTTTTACTTTTAGCTTGTTTATAGCCTAAACCGCTTTTATCATTGTGAGCTTTTGAATTCTTAACATAACTTAATCCCTTCTTATTTGAAGCAGGTTGAGAATTTTCAATAATCCTGGATAAATTTTCTCTCCGTTTATTAAAATTGGAAATATTTTTAGTAATGTCATCAAGCTTAGTTTTGAGACTAGTATTATCTAACTCAACAATTTTAATTTTTGTTTTTAACTCATGATTTTCAGAAGCTAGAGCATTATTCTTTTCTTTTTGAGCTTCTATTTCTTGACTTAATAGAACGAGTTGAGAATTGTCTGAATCTTGAATTTTCTCAAGTTCTTCTTCTAATATTCTCTTCTCGTCTTTAAGCGTATATCTTTCGAATTCTGCTTTCTTCTGATTTTCCAGAGCTTCCTTATATTTTCTTTTGAGATTTTTTAAAGTGTCTAGAAGTTCTGAATTTATTTCTATCATATCATCAAAAGTTAGATCACTAACCTCATTATCTTTTGCCATGAAGCATTTGTTTGTTTGCTCCTTTGATTTTTCTTTATTGCTCTTCCTCTTCTTATTGCCTTGACTAGATCTCTTTGTAGCCATTTATTCTAGGATGTTGTTACGATCTCTAGAATACCAGGCTCTGATATCAAATGAAAATTACCGGCGGTGCGGATCGTGCTATATGGAATTATACTATACTAGTGCGGAAATAAACTAAAATACTAGAGCAATGTAAATAAGTAAAAATCAAACAAGCACACCAGGAATTTTTATACTGGTTCGAACTTCCCGTTCTACGTCCAGTCCCAGACTCCTTCTGGAATTTCACTAACAACAATCCTCACTTAACTCGGAGGAACAGGTTTACAACAACCCTTGAATAGCCGAACAAGGGACCTGAGCAGCAGAACAGGATTTCGCCTCAACAGCCGAAGAGGACTTCACTTGCCTGAATAGCAGAACAGGACTTCAACTTATACAGAAAGTATATGACACAGTGTGTTCTCAATAACACGAATTTGTCTCTTGATAGTACAATCTTCCTATAATTTTTCTCCTTTATGATATATGTATGAATGCGTGAAGATTAAGAAAGTAGAATTTGAATTTGAATGATATTGAAAGCATAAATTAGTTAGAATCAAGAATTTCAAGAATAGAAAGAGATAATTAATAGAATTTAGTGAATTTAAAACTTGATTCTAATGTGTTTATATAGGTAATAAATGGTTGTAATTGTTCATGAAGAGTTATCATCAAAAGCTGTTGAATTAAAGGTCGCAACTCTTCATGAATGGAAATATCTTTTCAAAAATATAGCGGTTGAAGAAGTTCAGTCATCTGAAAATAAATTTCAGACTTCTGAAATTTGAAACGTGCAAACCAGAAAAGAAATAGGCTATTTTTGCCCAGATTCAGACGTTTGAAATGGTCAATTCAGACGTCTGAATTTGACCTATAACTAAAAATTACCACAGCTCAAATGGTTAGAGCACTTGCCTTCTAACTAGTGACCTGGGTTCGAGTCTCGCTCCATGCAATTTTTGAAAACTTGATTTTTCATTTAAAATATGAATGTATATGTGTGTATACCATTTGGAGAAGATTTTAACATTTTTAAACTATAGACACGACACTATATGACTACTAATACTTTGTTTATCACCTTTGTCTTGTCTCTATCGTATATATCTCTTCTTGTATCTCCATATACATTCTTTTATTCTTTTGTACTGTGTATCTTTATTTTGAATGTATTTGATTATCTCTTTTTGATGCCCATGTACCTGCAAATTAGCTTAGAGATTCTTTGACATAATTGTATAGTTGTTGTCATCAAAATCCAACAATTGAGGTTCTAACAGAAGCATCTCATCCATTATCCCCTCGTTCTCCTCGAACTCCCTTATTCGGTCCCCCGAAGCCAATAACTTTGCAACGGCGGCATCCCTCTCCGATTGGTATCGCGAGCAGTCAGCCTGAAAGAATTTCCTCATCGCCTCCATCTACTCCTTCAGATTGGTTTGAGCAAGCTCTGCAGCTTTAAGCCTCCTAGATAACTCCTGTACCTGCTCAAGATCCGCTATCTGAACCTCATCCACCGTTGCAATGGCCATATCAATCCGTTCCTTACAAGCCGCCTCCATTTTCCGCAACTCTGCCCTGCTGGCCTCTTTTATAGTTCTCTTTAATCGCCTAGAGACGGCCTCATGTTGAGAAATCTGGATGGCCTGATCAGCGAGTTGTTTGGCCTGGTCGGAAACCATTAACCGCAGGCGAATGTTGGCGCTTCCGATTTCTTCCGCAGCCTTGACCAGTCGGGCATGATGCCCCATCAGCTTCCTGGTCTCCTCAGCAACCCGGTCGATGTTTGCCTTAGCTTCGTCCCCCAAAGTTACAACCCGAGTGGTAAGCAAATCAAGGTCTAGGGACTTAGCTTCATCGAGTACCCTTACCATAGGATTACGAGGGAGAAGGTGCTCACCGGTAGCCTCATCGAAGGTAATATCACGAAAACCCGGATCCAGATCCGGATGACCCGCAAACGGATTACGAACTAAACCGGGATGATCTATCTAGGTAACGGTAGGATTTTCAAACGGATACGGAGAAGGTATAAACCCAGTACTCTCCTCCGTGGTATCCTGGGGAGGCTGAGTTGGAAGCTGAGGACCAGGTGAAGATTCAAACAAGGAGCGACTCCTCTTCTTCCTTTGGTTATCCTCTTCGATAACCCCAAGAAGAGGACAGTAGCCGACTACATCTCCAGGGCGGTTAGTCGGAGGCTTTGGTTTAGTAGAAGCCTTGAGAAGTTTGTATTGTTCGAGACAGTGCCGAACGTCTGATGTCTTGGGCACCTTACCTGCTTCTGCAATATGGAACCAAGTGTTACAAGCATACATTGAACTATAACTCAAGAAATATATCAAGTTAAGAAGAGTAAAGAGGTGCTTTGTTATACAAACCCTGGGAAGGTGTAGGATAGTGCAACAAGTCCTGGATCTCACTCCAGGACGGAAGCCGATCATAAAATATTCCTAAATCCCTATCATAAATGGAGTCTGCAGGAGTCAAAAATTCACCTTGAATCGCAGGGGTTGCCTTAGCTGAAATGCTCTTAGAAGATGAATCGGCACCAGTCCCGGCCTTGTCAGCTCTATTTGGCTTCTCCACCAAGGCCGATCCTTCCTCCAACCCCTCAAAAGCTAGGCGGAAAGCATCATCTGTCCACTCCTGGATCTCACCTACCTGCCCAGAAGACAAAGCCCCAGTGCCATCACCGCTTTGTCCTTCGCCACCATCATCACCGCGACCATCACCATCACCTTCTCCACCACTTCCACTCTCCGCCTCACCTCCTTCATCCTCGCCTCTTTCCTCCTCCACATCTTCCTCCTTCGGAACATCTGGACGTGTGCTGGGGGAGGGTCCATCGGACTTCTTAAGTTTCTTCCCCCCGGCGACTGGATGTTTCGAGAAGGGTTTCCTTTTGCTGCTCTTCGCCGTAGCCCCTCCTTTAGCTTTGGCAGCCTTCTCCTCAGCTGTGTCTCTTTGCTTGACCACAGACTGGCATGGCAGAATCAAGTTGAGCTCCAGAAGAGTAGCATTCCTGATCAAATAAGAGGCTGCCCTCTCCCTTTCCGGAATGGCTTCTATCTCCGCAGCCATCTGAACCAGGCGATCGCTCTCTACAAGCGCAAAACCACCTATCGCTAGCAAGAAATAAAGCAGATAAGGAGGAGCATTGTAGTTAGAACAGAAATTATAAATAAGATTCAACTTACAGCCAGAGGTGAAGCGGTGGAAAGAAACAGAGTCATCCTTGACAAAAAACCATTCCTTCTTGAACATGCTGAACTTTGAATATAAGTCCAGGACTGGCTTGAAAGACTCGGCCGATTCTAAGCTAATATATGGAGACCCCTTCTTGTAGCCTCTCAAGTTGTACAGATACCGGATCTCCCGGTTGGAGGGGGCGCTCGTATTTTTGTTGGAAAATGATGTAACAGACTCACCAAGGTGGCATAAGAGTTGGGCTGAAGCTGGAAAGGGGCCACCTTCAAGTATGTGATGAAGTTAACTATCCAAGCGTTGATCGAAGGAATAGCCCCACACATGCAATGATACCTACTATAAGCAAAATATCCTTCAAGTGGGTTATACGACATCACTCCTTCCGCCGGCAACATCATGTGCGCTCTGTCAATCCCGAAGGATCTAGATATAATGTCAAGCTGCTCGTCTTTGAGGGAGCTGGAAAAGCAGTCAGGCGATGAGTTCAAGAGCTACTGAGGGCCGTACCCATCTACTAATGATCTCGGGGATGGTCCACGTCGTTCTGGCTTTGACCGGACTAGGGGCACTATGGAGGACTCTTCCTTGTCCTTGGATTTCTTCCTATCAGAACGGGTTTCTACTTTATGAGACATTATCTGCAACACGAGAAAACATACTGTTAGAACAAGGAGTGTGGAGAAATAAACAAGCAAGTACATACGGCCTGGAATATCGTTCATGATTCAAAACATAAAAGCTCGATCGGTAATTCGAGATTAAAGTCCATTCGGCACTCATACTTCCCAAATTCATTCGGCAGTTCGAGGCTAAGGGCCATTCGGCACTCACACTCCCAAGTTCATTCGGTAGTACGAGGCGAAGGTTCATTCGGCACTCACACTCCCAAGTTCATTCGACAGTGCGAGGCGAAGGTTCATTCGACACTCATACTCCCCGGATTCATTCGGTAGTTCAAAGCATAAGAGTCATTCGGCAAGAGAAGACTAAGTCACTTGGACCGGTAGTCAAACGTGATTCGGTGATATGATTGATTCAGCAGGAAAGAATTTGGTTTGGCTATTTCAGTTAGTAAGGAATAACGAAAGCATGAGGCCCATACTTATAGGCAAACATGGATGACCGGACCAACTGGTTCGGTGCATAGGACCGAATGAGAATATCCACGCTGAAACAAAGCGCGACATATGCTGGCATATGCCCCACTTTGGGGGGCAAATGTTGGGTGCGTTTCCACCACCACCGGACCATGCACAGCCGAACCAATCCACCCACAAGGCCTAGCCGAACCAAAGTCTCAACTCTACCTGCCACCGGATCGGGGTGTCACCGAACCAACCCACAGGCATTACCGAATCAAAGTAAATACTACCTCTACCGGACCAACCACTACCGAACCAAAGCCACACTAACCACTACCAGACCAACCTATGCCGGACCAACCTATGCCGGACCAACCACTACCGAGCCAAAGTAAATCCAACCACTACCGAACCGAAACCACTCCAACCATCTCCGGACTAAGGCGTTGCCGAACCAACCTTGCCAGGCCAGATTACATCAGCCCGGGCCCACCAACAGCTATATACATCCAAGAACCCTACCCCCAGCCCCACTCTATAAATAGAGGGGTAGGGATACAACAATGGAAGACAAGTTTGAGAGCTCAAGCACGGACAGAACTTTCAAACAACTTTCATATACTTTTAATCAAAGCTTTGTACTTGTAATCTGAACAATAAAGGAGAATAACATAAAAAGTGGACGTAGGCACATTCTGGCCGAACCACTATAAATCTGTGTGTATTTTACAGTTTAGTCTCTGTTTTTTACATATTTGCATAAATCACCCAAATCGCTAGGAACAACACAAGATCGACTAAATTATACGACTTGGAGGTGTTTGCTCATTTTTTGTGCAAACGATAAGAATCTCACCTAATTAACAATGTGACTATATATATGTACATGAACAATATACTGTTATTCAAAGATTATATATCATATAGAAAAGTAAATCATACTAAAACTAATGCCCTTATGTACATTGTGTAATGATGAGTTCTCCCTCCTTTGAAACCTTCTCGATTTGGCAGATGAGTAATCCTTGAACCATGGACCCTTTACTATCAAGTAGTTGTTGCATTGAATGGATTGATTTGAATATTGATAGAGCTTTTGGAGGTATAAATCAGCCAGAAATGGAAGAAAGGTAGTAGCGGGAAAACTCTTCTAAAGTTAGCGTTAGGTGTTTTTTATAGTGGTTGAAATAGAAAGAGATGTGGATCACATATTATACCATTTCTCATCAAATCTCAACCATTCATCTCCAAACCTC
Organism: Allium cepa; assembly: GCA_030765085.1. Taxonomy (NCBI): domain Eukaryota; kingdom Viridiplantae; phylum Streptophyta; class Magnoliopsida; order Asparagales; family Amaryllidaceae; genus Allium; species Allium cepa. Next base: position 553,576,356 of record CM060931.1, on the reverse strand, counting down.
CCTTTCCTTTTTTTAGCCACCCTTTATACATCATGTAGCTATATAAATTAACCTCCCAACATCATGGGCTAATAGCCCATTTATGCCCAAATAAATATATTTAAGTAAATCTAATTTAATTGCTTATCGATATCGCATATCGATTGATATAGTTAAAACTATTATACATTTATCTATACAATAATTTTTATTGCTTAAATCATGTTGAAAATTATATAATTAACATTTCATAAATATTAATTAATTTAGTTAATTTATAACAAGTATAAACTAATTAAATTGGTTAGTCTAAAGAGAATTCATAATTCCGGTTTTGTGACTCATCATGTGTAAATTCGGTCAACGATTAAAACGAACTATTTGAATGTTAATGTTAATGTGTCATTTAGCAGGTGGTGTGATATTTTGGGCAAATTTATCACTTACTTAGTTTTGGTAAAATCCAATTTTATATTATTAAGCATTACCCGATTGTGACTTTTATTTATAACAATTCTCTTCGTCAAAACTATATCGCTTTGGACTTATGGAATTTGGTAATGGTCAAAATTCCAATATCGTACATATTCAACTATACAGTTCAAATACAAAGCCCTTGGTTCAATAATAACAATTATTATTAGTCGAAATGATCTGGCCAGTGACTTTGACTTTGAGTTGACTGTGGTACCAACCCCATATAACTAAGAAGACGAATCCTCGCTTGAATAGTGCTTCACTTCCAATACTTCCACTCGATCCAACTACAGTCACCCAATGGACACTGTACCATGATTGGACTATAACCAAAGCAAAGCTTTCAAATTAAAGATCCACGGTATTCTCAAGTCGATAAAAATATATGAATCAGTCACATCGATATTTTCTGTTTGACTTTAGTTATATTAACCAACAGAAAAATATCAAGTGAGTCGGTATCCCCCAACAGTCATGAGTACTACACTACCCGACATTCGAAGAGTGTTGCATACTCTACTCTCAACGGATATATCGATATCCAGTCTCGATGTATCTTGACTAGGAACATTTAAAATGCTATATTTGTTTTCATTGTGATAAATTACTCACAGTCACAACACTTTGTAACTACTATCCCAAATGTATTATTTATAGGTTTTCTCTTAAATATACTTTAATTAAATTAATTAATTAATATAAAACATTGTATCAAGTATATAGCAAAAAAAGCACCTTTATTTCGAATAAGGTTGGCCAACAAGTTAAATATATGTAATAAGTTACATAATTGCGCCTAGGGCATACCCCTATCTCTATGAATCTTCCACTTGGACTTAGGGCCAATTATGGAATCTTATTCCAACTTTTCCAATCAATTTTCTCAAAGCCAATTGGGTCAGTCCCTCAGCGAGTATGCTATTTTGCTTTAATTATTTGCTACGTCCATTAAATCTCTTCGGTGCTGATAAACTACTTCTATCATAGCAAGCAGCTACAACCGCCCACCTCGAGCCACACACCCCAAAATCAAAAATCAAAAGTGGCCACCAAATCAATGCAAAAGTCAGAGTATAATATCGAAGGAGTGTGTCCGATAAGAGGGGCTACCTCCTAGGCCCAAGAACCGCTCATGTTTTAGCCACCTTACGCCAACTCACGGGAATCGGGTCTACGTGTATACCTTAATAGAACGTCGCCACCATCCTACTTCATTCTGGAATCTCCACCATGTACACGGTTGTTAAAGTGGTTTTCGGAGTTGACAGAGAGTATGAAAACTTTCGATCCCGGTCTCTTTAACAACCAAACGTTATTATAACACCGCGATCATTTCAAAATAATTTTGCTTCAAAATCAGAATATAATATCCATTTCGAAACCATATAAATACGATAGCATTTCGATTTCAAAACCCAAAGTAATATGATACCGTTGTTATAAAACCAAATCAATATAATATCATTTTTATTTCAAATATATTCCTTTTCCAAAATCATAGCACTTTCATTATACACTTCGAAACTAAACATTTGAAATTATAACACCTTTAAAACATAATACTTTGAAATTCATAACTTCGAAACACTTCAATTTCGATAAAACATTTCAATTTTGATGTATTTCAAGGCATTAAATATTCCAAAATTTCAAAACTAAATTTGATAATTTCGATTCAACAATTAAATTTCCTATTATTTAGTTTTGAAATATTTTACATAATAAATCCATTATCATTTAAATAAAACTCAAATTACAAATAACTACATATTTCCTTCAATCTTTTTACTTGACATATTCATTTGATTCACCTTAAACAAAAAATCAAGTTATAAGAATCATACCTTCTAAATTTCAAATTTTATGAATTTCACATCAACTTATTTGAGTATACTTCTTAAATAAATTCAATTTCAAATAAATCTCCAATTTTATCTCCCAGCCTTAATTTATTTAAATCATTATACACTCTATATTAAAATATAATTTAAATACTTACTCACATTATATTTTAATAAAATCAAACTCTATTATTAAACTTAATTTTTATTTAACAAACTTATACATAGCTTAAATTCAAGAATTTAACTATATACAAAAATAATGTTTATGTAATATGAAAAATCAATATTTATTAAACCATATATTTCTTTCCAAAACCATAGAAATCATTTTCAAAATATTTATATGTAGATCGATGGTGTCTGTATAAAATTTTCTATCCTATGGTCAAGTGATACAGATATTTATCATTTCAATCTGTAATTTAAAATATAATTACGGTTATATATCATTTCAAACCGCAATCCCGAATGAAATAAAAATCCATCATAACTTGCAGTTAATAACAATAAAAATACAACATCCATTCATCCGATATCAATCATCAAACATTGATCACAACCATCATCCAATTCAATCAATAACATCAACATAGAACAGATAATAACAACAGGTATTTACTGGCAGTTTATATTCAATAATAAATTAAATAACCATTTAACCGGCAGTTTATATGCAATAATAAATTCAATAACAATTTAACTGGCAGTTTATATGCAATAATAAATCAAATAACAATTTAACTGGCGGTTAACATGCAATAATAAATTCAATAACAATTTCATTCAAATAAATTCAATTTAACTGAGATGATGATTAAAATATGCCAAACAGTCATAAATAAATTTCTAACACATCATAAATCAATTTAATAAACATAAGAAATTTCAAAAGTTGTGAGTGGGTTAAAACACTCACTTTTTGAATTTAAATTGAATTTAAATCCAATTTAAACTCAAAATTTGAACAGTCTCAGAATTCATCCAAACATGCGCCAAAATGTTCGGCATTTCGATACGAACCTAGCGGAGAAAACCGCACGTGGATTGGACCTCGTATGCAGCAGTTATGTTAGTTGGAACATTTAAAAATTTAATTAGATAACCAAACAAGAAAACTACCTCCTCTCTGCCACGTCATGACCATATACGAAGGTCTCCAACCTTAACCAATTACTGTATGCATGCAAAGAGACCCAGTATCCATGGAACTTCATCGCTGACCATGCATTGCCGACCACATCCACTCGATCTACCATCACCTCCGCCTTCATCTTGCAGAGCCGACCTCTCCAGCATGGCCACAGACACCACCGCCTCCTCCTCTAGGCGACACCACCACCAAACCCTAGGCTTAAGTCGAAATTTCTATGCCCATCCAACCGTCAAACGAAGAATCACTTATGCCGATGCGATCCCCTCGTGATTCTCCACAGAACTGTGTCTTCAATTTGTCGATCAGACGACGTTGATTTCGGCATGATGAACGTCCGTGATTTGTTCCTTAATTTCTGGATGAATAGTGGTTCAAATTAAAAAATGAATTCCAGATCTGAGATGTGCTCGTCGAGAGCTTCAGATCGATATATAATTCGATATAGTTTGGGGAGTTTGAATTTTGAAGTAGAAAATTTTGATTTGCAATTTATTGTGAAATTTAGAGTTTGTCTGCCATTGAGAAAGAGGAGAAATTAAAATTGTACATACAGAAAAATAAACATAAGAAATAAGCTAGGGTTATGACGAGGTATATATATGCAAAGCTGAAATTAGAATGGACCGGATTGATTTGGATTGAAAGTTGAACGTTAAATGGCCCGAAAAGCACATTCTGACTCCGGAACGAAATCGGGTCATCGCATATATCAAAATAGATGTTTTTAAATATTTTAAACGCAATGGAATAAGTTTCAAGTCCTACTTCCATCGTATGAAGAAGTTATGCTAAATTTAAGTTATTTCAAATTGATTTCAATTAATTTTAATTAATTTGATTTCTAGGCGTTTCGAGTCCCTACGATCAAACAACAAGCCCGATCGTTACAAAACTTGAAATCCTACAATAATTCACTGTTATGGATCCGATGAAACTAGTTTCACCAAAATCCGAGTCGGTGGCCAAAATGGTTGTTTTCCAGTTAATTAATTAAATTAACATTAATTAATTAAATCACCCTTCAATTTATGTTCTATAATAAACAAATCTTATCATTTTTTGATTTCTTAAACAATCACAAAATTCTTAAAAAATGTAGATGTCAAATTAAAGTTGATTAATCCATCAATTGCAGTGTTTAATTTCAATTTCATTAAATTCAGAAATTATAATTAGAATTCCCAAAAATCTATTTATTAGATTTTTAAACCTAGTTATTCACATCTTTTATTGCAATAAGCATGCAACTAACATTGGTTCATGATTTATTACGTTAAATTATTCAAATTTCATCTTAATTTCCCATTAACATAATATCTAAATATTTAATTCCATTTATTTGCAATTAATCCAATTATTAAATTTAAATTCCAATAAATTAATAAATCTTGATTTTCCATTCTTTTTATCAACCACTTGTCATATTATAAATGGAATTGACATTAATTTCAAATATTATCTTAGTTTACATTAACATAAAATTCAATTACATTTATTGAAATTTATTTCCTAATTTACTAAACACAATCAATTATAGCCTTACAATTGTTTCAATTAATTGGGATTGCACTAATTATTTATCAACTTGCATTAACATTATTACCTTTATTTTAGTGATTTCATTATTAAATTACAAATTTTTATTTTCTTTTCGAATTAAATTACCAAAACTTATTAAATTAACAAATTTAATTATCAAAAATTACGGGTCGTTACAATATGTATACATCAAGAAGTCTATATCTTGAATGTATAATAACAAAAACTACTAAGCTAAAGTAGTTAGCCAAAAGTCAGAAGATAGTCCCTACTACGAAGTCAAGTGGAAGTACCTAAAACACCTCGCTCTGACCCGAGTATTATTTAAGAAGAAAAATAATAAACAGACCAGTCTAGCTATAATTATCATTTAAGATGAGATAGAATAAGAGATATGACAAATATATATGATAATAACAAAAATCAAACAATATCTCAAGTTTTTCTCAAACACAAAAAAAGAATGTCATATTCTTTGGCTTATTCACCAAATCAAATATATTGATAGAGCTTATCAATGCAAACCACAAAAATTGGTGAAACATAAATTCTAGAAATCAATAATTGAAATCCAGAAAACATAAAAAAGGGAGGCCTATCACAAACGGGAGCATGAAAACTCACCAACACGTGTATCATAAACGGGGCACTATCCCATGGGTGGCTAACCCATAAAAATATGGGGTACAGTCCCCCTTTGGGGACGAATGAGCCGAACATCGACGCACCTAAAAGATACGACCTATGCACAGCCGACCATGACGCACCTAAAAAATACGCCTCATGCACAAATTTATTGAGCCAGTTGCTCCACAAACGGTCAAAAGACTATGGGTCGTTAGCCCATAAAATTAGGACGAAGCTCTATAAAATGGGGTATAGTCCCTCGCACGGACAAAGAAACATCACATATCACTAATGTAAACCATAAAATGATCCTCATTGATCAATAAGAAGTGTAAATTACACCAAGCTAGTAATTTACACTAAGCGATCGGACGAGCAACGGAGGTGAGGGATTTATGCCAAGCGACAACCCAGCCCTATAGGCTCTCCAATACACTCCAAGTAACATGTCCAAATATCCTAGTAGGATTTTCGTAGATTTTGACTTCAAAATATCCAAAATTGGAAAATTCACCAAACCAATTCAATTCAAAAGCGAATGAACATGAAATAGATATTAGGAATTTATACTTAACAACTACCAAAGGTATAGACATAGATTAAAGTTCAAGAACTCACCTCTAAATCGAAATATAGAAATGAGAAGCTCTAAAACAAGCTAAGATTGATTTATCTTCAACAACACCTCCAGAATCTTCAATCTATTATCAAATGAAATGAATTTCCTTAGTTAAGTTGTAGGAATTTCTAAAAATTAGGAGAGATTAAGATGGAGAAGATGAAGAGGATGCTTACCTAAGCTTCTCTTTTATTTTGGAACTTGAATTAGAATTTTCTAAGAATATAGGGTTTAGGAATTTCTAATTTCCCCACTTTTCCCCCCTTTTTCTCTTTAGCTTGAGTGTTAGGAAATGAGGAGTAGAATGAATGAAGAGTAGAGGAGTTAGGGTATTTGGTAGAGGATTTTGGATTCTCTTATTGGGTTAGTGGGATAGAACACAACCCAAAGCCCAAACGAAAATACCAAAATTCTAATCAACTCCAAACATATAGACGTTTATACTCAAATAAGTTATGAACGTTGTTTTAAACTCAATGACAATGGTCTCGAGTCTCGATTTGTTTGTTTACAAAAATTCACATTTTAGGCTTTACATTCGATCAACGACACGATATTTAAATAAAATATTTAAATATGAAATCGTAAAATATATGGGTTGTTACAGACTCCCCTCCTTAAAGAAATTGCGTCATCGTAATACTTTAAGAAGAAAATAAAGAGTAACAACCACTCTAAGGCATAGCACCATAAAAGAAAATTTTGAAGTCAGAAGTTCACCTTATGGAGCACGAGATAGTAAGCTCGGATGTGTTCTCTCGATGATGTAACAACCATAATTTCGCTACTTCAAAAATGAGAGGTTTTGTTTATTTTTAAATTTAAAAGGAATTTAAAACTTAAATAAATATGTTATATATAATAAATATTTATCTATTCTTATAATTAATAATTTAAAAAGTATAAATTTGGATTTTAGAACAAATCAACAAAAGTTAAGTTTTGTTAAAAATAAGTAAAGGCTTAAATAAATGAATTTAAATATTTGTTTGATAAGTTAAATCTTAACTGAAACATCTAATAAAGATAATAAAAGTATACTAATATATTTAAAAGTATGTTAATAATCATTTTACAAAAATAACCAAAATTTATCGCATTTTGTCAGTTTTACATACACCGTAAAATTAGAGATTTTGATATTATTTAAATATGATTTTAAAAAATGAATAGACATATTTTAATTTATTTAAAAGAAGGAAAAAGTTCATTTAAAATTTGGTTTACATAAATGAATAGTTTGACTAAAATGTCAAAATATGACCGTAAAACATTTTGTTGATTAAAAGTTGTCGCAAAGTTGTTGCACCTTTATTTTTTTTATATATGAACATATATTCAAATAGTATAAGTATTATTTTCACTAATCAAGTTTACTTTTACTAAACAAGTTTAGAAACAATTAGCAAAAGTAAGCACAAAAGACAAAACATATCACATCCAATCCATCCAAATCTTTACTTTTCTTTATTTAAATATTAAGTGATTAAGACATAAAGTAGTGATATGATAAGGTGATGGTAAGAGCGAAAAAAGTAAAGTGAAGATATTTTAGTAATTTTGTAAAGGGTTAGTTTTGTAATTTACCACTGCTTACTTTTTCTATAAATACCCATCCATTCTTCTCGCTTTTTCACACAAATCATTCTCTTCTTCTTCCTTTAAGCTATTTTAATGGCTTCTCTCATTAAGAGAGGTATGAGGGTTAAAAATTGTGGAGTGCTTAAGCACTAATCCACTTGTTACTCTCTAACTTCTCCTTAGTTTGCTTCTTCTTCTTCTTCTTTTCTCAAAAAATGGTCTTAGGTCGTGAGGATGAAGGTGTTTAAGGGCTCAGGCCAAGAGCGAGGTGGTGGAGGAGGGTCATGGCCATGAACAAAGCAAGTAGAGGTGGAGATAGTCGAGCAATTGGAAGCAAGGTTATGATAAGGTCTAGAAATGTTTAGCGAAGTGTTGGTTTGGATAAGAATGTTGGTAGGAAGTGAAACGATTTTGGTTAAAAGTGAGAAATTCTCATCGCTTTTGAATTTATATTTTGGTTATGTTAAAACAATCACATTTATACCCTTATGACATATGAATGTTTATACCAAATTGATTGTTAATATGGATGATTTGATAGTTGGTTAAATAATTGAATTGTGGTAATATATCCCGTTATGCCATTAATAGTGAATGGTGTATTTGAAATTATATGTTATTTGATTGGTTGTATTGATGTTATGTTAGTGATGAATATAGATATTGGTTATGTTCATTTTGATTTAATAATCTCTTTGCTAATAAGACCATATTTTAGTGATATGCGATATTTTGGAAAAATAAGTCCCTATTCAATTAGAAGTGAAATTAAAGTTAAAATAAAAGAGAATTTAAAATAAGAAGTGAAATGGATTTGAAAATGGTAGTTAAATTGAAATTGAAACTAAAATTGAGATGAATAATGAAATTGAAATCAATTTTGAAAATTGAAGTTGAGATTAAAGATGAATTGAAGTTTAAATTGAAATTAGATTTGAAATCTAAGTTTTAAAGTGTTTAATTTGAAGTTAGAATTGAAATTGAGTTGAAATTGGAAATTAAAATTTAATATTAAAATAATAGGAATAAATTAATATTATAATATGGTAATAGTGAAAATGTATTTTAAATACTTTAAAAAGTGAAAATATTGATTTTAAATGATTTGTAATGATTTTGTAAATAATAAAATTCAATTTGAATAGATTATTTCAAATATTGAAAAATAAGTTAATACTAGGTGCGTCGCGCAACGGTAGTTCGCGATTTCGCGCCAAAAAGTTCAAGTGAGTGTATAGAGTGAAATATAGCTCGAAATTCTTTGAGATAAGAAAATTCCGGACTATTATACCCATATCTTTGAAAAAATAAAGAAAATAAAGATTTCATCCTGTAGATTTTGAATTAAGTTCAAAACAATTTTCTAAAAAAATCACGCTAGTGCAATTAAGTGATCATAACAGGAATTTTTTTAAATGAACGTTTTTAATTATGGAAAAACATGAAATAAATTTGATAAATCTATTTAAATGATTTAAAGTATATTTGTATTGAAAAATATGAATTATCGGATGTTTAAAAGTTGTTTAAATCAAATCAGCTTATATAGCACTTTCCGCAGCACTTTTATGCCGCGAATTCTATAACGTTTGGAATATGAGTTTAATTATAACGATTTTTCCCAGAATTAATTGTGAATGTTTTTAAAAGAGAAGATGATCATTTGAAAGATATTTTGGAATCTTTATAAGCAATTCCAAAATCAAGTTGATAACCGAGTATGCGGAAACGACTAGTACATTTGTCCCGTCTATGAGATCTAAAAAGATAAAACATGGTGTTTAACTAATGTTAGGGATGGAGCAGCCAGTGCCCTGAAATCACCTGGCCTATGTTTACTTTTCTTAGGCGAGAGGTGGAACAGATTGAAAGGAAAGCCCGGATGCTCTAAAATAAAAAGATCGTATTGAGTTTCAAAAATAAAAGAAGATTGGTATCATCCAAAGTTCTAGCAACCTCCAAAATGAATGATTTCTATGATCCTATTTACTCAAAAATGTTTGCTAAGATTGATTTAGGGTTTATCGTAAACGATGTCTTGAACAACATTGTTTTTGACCCGCCTAAAAAGTTAAGGAATTTGGATCGAGAGTTAAGTGTGAAAAATTGAGATATTTTCCAATGCAAAAAAATGAATTACTTTGAATTATCCTAAGTCGAAATAAAGAGATCTCGAAATAAGCCTAAAAGGATTAAAGTGAAAAGAGACTTAATAAATCCGATATACTCATATCCATTATTTTTTATCGATAATTGGATTTTAAAGGAACCAGAGTCGATTTTGGGCGATTCCTATCCGAAAACCACTTCGAACCAATATATACGTTCGAATGTGAAGACATTTTGAAGATGATGATTATTGAAGACCGTGGATCTTCATAGCGTGAAGACTGCTTGTTGAACATGCTTTGGGTAGCTCCAATTATAGAGTTATTTATAGAAGTGGTCTCCTCGTGGAAGAGATTTTTTGGATTGCAAGGACTACTCGCTACTAGTGGTAGTAGGAGAGTGTCTTTGGTTTTCCCTGTAACTGGACAACATATATGGACGTTTTTCTGACATTGCAATCTAAAGATTACGTACATTGGGTTTTACAAACGTACATCAGTGGTGGCGGAGAAGGCAATTTCTCGTAGCTTAACACCCTCCTTGAGATGTACGAGCTCAAGGATTATATTTTTGTGGAAGACAATTAGTAGTTAAAGGAAATGGGAATGTGGCATTCAATGATGTGATATGTGCTATGTGAAAAGGTAATCGTTGCCTCAAGCATCATCAAATCAGAAATTACCGAAACAGAATTAGATGCGGCAAGGCTAAGTAGGTCATTCCCAAGTGGGGTATGGTCATCCCCTTCTTGATATATTTCTTCCTGCTATGATGTTCGGGATGTAAATTAATGTGGTTTGTGGAAAACAAGCACTTTGTTAAAGGTCGGTAACGACTGGGGGATGACATATTCGGTAATATCTAGTTGCATAGGTGGGTCGGTCTTGTGTTGGCAGAGGTTCCTTTGTCCTATTCCTAGAGGCATCCATCTAAAGGTGCACCCATTCAGAAGGTAGATCCTTCAACTGTTCATTTGTATAGAAATCCGTTCTTCAATAAGAGCATGCGGTTTTGTTTGTATTAGTGTAATGAATAGCCTCGAAAATGCTATATGGGTAACCATTTCAGATAAGATTCATAAGTTTATTTGCAAATGTTTTCAAAGATTGTCATTAGAAATAATATCAAATATTTTGATATAAAAGTGATTTAGCTATCACAAGGTAAAAACTCGCCCGTGTTTATGCGTTGGCATGGTCTTATGAGATACTCTTTATTTTCAAAGGATTTTTATTCAAAGGCTGATATATGACACTGTCATTTATTATTGAGTTTTTCTCACGTTGGTTTATCAAGCCTGATCCGGGTATTTTCAATACTTGGGTCAGATTCGAGCAGTTTCAGGTTTTGTCGAAGACGGTTGGAGTTTCCAAAGGAGAGCTGGAGATATTCATCTACGTATGGACATATTCTATTATCCACTGTACTTAGTTGTTTTAGTTTGATGTTTGTCAGCAATTGTAAGGACTGATGTTTATAACTGTTCAGGCTGAATTTAGTTTAGACTCTGATATATGTATTTTGAAAGTTTTCCACCGTAAAGATATTTGTTCAATATTATATGTTATTCTTTTCATGTGAGATTCTGTTCTGTCTTATTTTCTTTATTACACTTCATATTCCATATTTTCGTGTAATTTGAGTTAAACATGAGTGGTTTATTATCGATTCATGGGGTACGGAAAATTGGACCATGACATTTGGTATGAGAGCTGAAGATTAAGCGAGAACCTTGGTTTTGTTATGGGCAAAGTCTCAATAGAGATAGGATAAGTAATATTCTAGGAGGAGTAACTCATTAGCGATATGGTTAGTAACAACCCTAGAATGAGTTTGAGCGTACTATATATGAGTGCATATCTGTTAATTTTAATAAAATGATTTTGTTTTAAAGAAATTGGTAAATGAAATAATTTTACCTTGGCTTTATATATTAAAAGGGGATATTATTATTTTTGGTTAGAAATTAGGGATTATTTTTAATTTAGCTTAGTAGAACTAAAATATGAATATCTTGTGATTAGAATTGCACGATTTGACTATAAGATATTACATATAGAATCAGTTAGTTGAAAGCTAGAATTTAGAATTTTGATCTTATACCCTTAGACCTGTTGGTTATTAAGAAATAATGGTCTAATGATCATCAAAATTGATTGATTTAAAAGCTAAATTCAAATATCTTGTGAAGTAAAATTCACAATTTGACTATAAGAAATTTGATGATAATATTGAAGCTAGAAGTTGTAATTAGAGAAAGTAAAAAGAAAATGCACACTTAGAAAAAATTCCTATCAATAAGATAGAAAAAGATAAGCCGAAATTGAGATTTTTGGGTAAATATAATATGAAAGGGTAAGTTCTATAACTTATAAAGGAGATAAAATAATTTGAAATGTACCCACTTTGATTAGGTTAAAGTCAAGGTGAAATTTAGGAACAAGAGGTACAAAAAATATCATCCTAATATAAAACTTTGAATTAGCGATACATTTAGGGTAACATTTGTTATTCAAAATTAAGTAAGATTAGAAATGGATAATTTTGAATAATATGGTTAGTAGATTGATTGTTTGATGAAAATGTTTAAATAACAAATACCATGTGAATTAAGTTTCATAATTTGACTATAAGGTATTTGATGGATTTAAGGTTAAGAAATTTGATTTAGAAAATGGATAGGTAAATAAGTTAAGTAGATAATCATAGAATTAGTAAGTAAAATATGAACACTTAGTAAAGTTGTCTTATTAATATATGGATAAGGTAAATAATATTAGTTAAATTAAGACCTTAGGTAAATAAGACTAAGGATTAAGTTTTATAACTTATTAATTTGAGATAATAGTAGAAATTAGTTAAACACCATAATTGAAGTGATAACGATTTGAAGTTTGGCGATATGTATATATACACTTAGGAAGTAAAGGTATATTTTACAACTTTAAGTCATATTTGTATGCTTAAGTAATAATAGATTTAGAAAAAAATAAATGATCGTGGAATAAACTTGGATTAGTTGAAATTTTGAAGAAATATATTACGTAAAAATGAATGTGAATAAGTATATAAGTTAAATGTAGATTATTTTGGCACATAAATTTTGATCCAAGATTTGAGTACATAACTTTGAGGTATTTACCCCAATCTGAAAAAGGATTTATCACTCGATTCTTGATGGCGAATATTGATGAGAGTTTTTGATTATGTACACAAGTTTTCTATTATAGTTGAGAGCTATACAAGGAAAGTAAGGATTATGATTAGGAAGTCTGATAAAGTCTTCACTAGAAAACCGGAGGATCGATACTACCTCCGAAGTAAAGTTGTGGATTCAAATAATAGATAGAATCAAATATCATATATAGTATGATGTTTTGGGTTTGTCAACATAGTAGTTAGATAGTTATCTTAAATGGTAGACTCTAAGAGATAAGGGTTAGACTTATGTTTTGATATGTGTATATATAGATCTCAGATGTGGTACGTGCTCAGGTCAGGTATGAGTTATATGGATGTATTCAATTATATTGACATAGTATTAGTTTGGTTGTTTTTGGATGTTAAGTTTTATTTGGTAGTTGAATGTATTATCTTAAGTATGCAGTACACATTAGGATAGATACGATAGAAGTCTGACTTGATGTATGTATATATAACCTGAAGTACATGATAAGTACTCAGGTTAGTGTAGGGAATCTCTATATGTATGTTTGGCATCATTTTCTTAGTGTTGATATCGACCTTCTTCATTTTAGTCATCGGTATAAATAAGTCAAATTATTTGAGGATATGAGTATGAGATAGATTCCTTTATCTAACTTTCATTTCGAGGATGAAATGCTTTTAAGTAGGGAAGAAGTAACGATCCATAATTTCGCTACTTCGAAAATGAGTGATTTTATTTATTTTCAAATTTAAAAAGGAATTTAAAACTTAAATAAATATGTTATATATAATAAATATCTATCTATTCTTATAATTAATAATTTAAAAAGTATAAATTTGGATTTTAGAAAAAATCAAAAAAAGTTATGTTTTGTTAAAAATAAACAAAGGCTTAAATAAATGGATTTAAATATTTGTTTGATAAGTTAAATCTTAATTAAAACGTCTAATAAAGATAATAAAAATATATTAATATATTTAAAAGTACGTTAATAATCATTTTACAAAAATAACAAAAATTTGTCGTATTTTGTCAATTTTACATACACTGTAAAATTAAAGATTTTGATATTATTTAAATATGATTTTAAAATATGAATAGACATGTTTTAATTTATTTAAAAGAAGGATAAATTCATTTTTAATTTGGCTTACACAAATGAATAGTTTAGCTAAAACGTCAAAATATGACCGTAAAACATTTTTTCGAAAATCAACGTTTTGTCGATTAAAAGTTTTCGCAACGTTGTTGTACCTTTATTTTCTTATATATGAACATATATTCAAATAGTATAAGCAATATTTCATTCATTAATCAAGTTTACTTTTAGTAAACAAGTTTAGAAACAATTAGCAAAAGTAAGCATAAAGGGACAAAACATTTCACATCAAATCCAACCAAATCTTCACTTTTCTTTATTAAATATTAAATGATTAAGACATAAAGTAATGATGTGATAAGGTGATGGTAAATATTGAAAAGGTAAGATAAAGTGAAGATATTTTAGTAATTTTGTAAAGGGTTATATTTGTAATTTACCACTTCTTACTTTCCTATAAATACCTATCCATTCTTATCCATTTTTCACACAAATCATTCTCTTCTTCTTCCTTTAAGCTATTTTAATGGCTTCTCTCTTTAAGAGAGGTAGGAGGGTTAAAAATAGTGGAGTGCTTAAGCACTAATCCACTTGTTACTCTCTAACCTCTTCTTAATTCGCTTCTTCTTCTTCTCTTCTTAAAAATGGCCTTAGGCCGTGAGGATGAAGGTGTTTAAGGGCTTAGGCAGAGAGCAAGGTGGTGGAGGAGGGTTATGGCCGTAAGCAAAGCAAATGGAGTTGGAGATGGTCGAGCACTTGGAAGCATGGTTATGATAAGGTTTAGAAATGTTTAGTGAAGTGTTGGTTTGGATAAGATTGCTGGTAGGAAGTGAAACGATTTTGGTTGAAGGTGATAAATTCTCATCGCTTTTGAATTTATATTTTGGTTATGTTAAAACAATCACATTTATACCCTTATGACATATGAATGTTTATACCAAATTGATTGTTAATATGGATGAATTGATAGTTGGTTAAATAACTGAATTGTGGTAATATATCCCGTTATGGCATTAATAGTGAATGTTGTATTTGAAATCATATGTTATTTGATTGGTTGTATGGATGTTATGTTAGTGTGAATATGGATATTGGTTATGTTTGTTTTGATTTAATAATCCCTTTATTAATAAGGCCATATTTTATCGGTATGAGATATTTTAGAAAAATAAGTCTCTATTCAATTAGAAGTGAAATTAAAGTTAAAATAAAAGAGAATTTGAAATATGAAGTGATGGGTTTGAAAAGGATGGTTAAATTGAAAGTGAAACTGAGATAAATAGTGAGGTTGAAATTGAAATCGATTTTGAAAATTGAAGTTAAGATTAAGGATGAATTGAAGTTTAAATTGAAATTAGATTTGAAATCTAAGTTTTAAATGTGTTTAATTTGAAGTTAGAATTGAAATTGAGTTGAAACTGGAAATTAAAATTTAATACTACAATAATAGGATAAAATAATATTATAATATGGTAATAGTGAAAATATATTTTAAATACTGTAAAAAGTGAAAATATTGATTTAAAATTATTTCTAATGATTTTGTAAGTAATAAAATTCAATTTGAATATATTATTTCAAATATTGAGAAAAAAAAGTTAAAACTAGGTGCATCGTGCAATGGCAGTTTGCGTTTTCTTGCCGAAAAGTTCGAACGAGTGTATAGAGTGAAATATAGCTCGAAATTCTTCGAGATATGAAAATTTTGAATATTGTACCCATATCTTTGAAACGAAGAAATAATTTCAAGATTTCGTCTTGTAGATTCTGAACTAAGTCCAAAACAATTTTCGAGAAAAATCACGCTAGTGTAGTTAAGTGACCATAACAGGAATTTTTTTTAAATGAGCTGTTTAATTATGGAAATATACATAATAAATTTTATAAATCTATTTAAATGATTTAAAGGAGATTTGGATTGAAAAATATGAATTATCGAATGTTTAAAAGTTGTTTAAATCAAATAAGCTTATATAGCACTTTCCGTAGCTCTTTTAGGCTGCGAATTCTGTAACTTTTGGAGTATGAGTTTAAATATAACGATTTTTCCCAGAATCAATTTTGAATGTTTTTAAAAAGGAAGATAAGTGTTTGAAAGATAATTTGGGATATTTATAAGCAATTCCAAAATAAAGTTGATAACTGAGTATGCCAAAATAAAGTTGATAACGACTAGTACATTTGTCTCGCCTGTGAGATTTGAAAAGATAAAACAAGGTGTTTAACTAAGATTAGGGATGTAGCAGCCAGTGCCTTATAATTACCAAGCCTATGTTTTCTTTTCTTAGGCGAGGGGTGGAACAGATCGAAAGAAAATCCCGGATGCTCTTAAATAAAAAGATCGTATTGAGTTTCCAAAATAAAAGAAGATTGGTATTATCCAAAATTTAAGCAATCTACAAAATGGATGATTTTTATGATCCATATTTACTCAAAAGTGTTTGCTAAGGTTGATTTAGGATTTATCGTAAAAGATGTCTTGAATAACATTGTTTTTGACCTGCCTAAAAAGTTAAGGATTTTGGATAGAGACTTATGTGTGAAAATTTAAGATATTTTTCAAAGCAAAAGAATGAGTTACTTCGAATTATCCTAAATCAAAATAAAGAGATTTTGAAATCATCCAAAAAGAATTAAAGTGAAAAGAGACTTAATAAATCATATACACTCATATTCACTTTTTATCAGTAATTGGATTTCGAAGGAACCGTGGTCAGATTTGGGTGATTCCTACCCGAAAACCACTTCGAACCAATATATGCATTCAAATGTGAAGACATGTTGAAGATGATGATTATTAAAGACCATGGATCTAAAGACTGCTTGTTGAACGTGCTTTGGGTAGCTCCAATTATAGAGTTATTTATAGAAGTGGTCTCCTCGTGGTGGATATTTTTCGAATTACAAGGACTACTTGCTACTAGTGGTAGTAGGAGAGTGCCTTCGGTATGTCCTATTCCTCGACAACTTGTATGGATGTTTGTCTAACATTGCATTTCTAAAGATTACATAAATTGGTTTTTATAAACATACATCAACGATGGCGGAGAAGGCAACTTCTCTTAGCTTAACACTCTCCTTGAGACGAATGAGCTCAAGGGTTGTATTTCTGTGGCAGGCAATTAGTAGTTAACGGAAATGGCAATGTGATATTCAAAGATGTGATATGTGCTATATGAAAAGGTAATCATTGCCTCAAGCCTCATCAAACCAAAAATGACCGAAATATGATTAGATGCGGCAAGGCTAAATGGATCATTCCTAAGTAGGGTATGGTCATCCCCTTCTAGATATATTTCTTCCCGCTATGACGTTCGGAATGTAAATTAAAATGGTGTATGGAAAACGAATGCTCGGTTAAAGGTCGGTAACGACCGGGAGATGACATATTCGGTACTATCTAGTTACAGAGGTAGGCCGGTCTTTTGTTGGCAGAGGTTCCTTTGTGTTGTTCCTTGGGGCGTCCATATAGAGGTGTACCCATTCGGAAGGTAGATTCTTCACCTGGTCATTTATATAAAACTGCGGTTTTGTTTATATTGGCATAATGAATAACGTCGAAATGCTATATGGGTAACCATTTCAGATAAGATTAATATGTTTATTTGCAAATGTTTTCAAAAATATGTTATTAGAAATAATATCATATGTTTTGATATAAAAGTGTTTTAGTTATCATAAGGTAAACACCTATCCATGTTTATATGTGGACACGGTCTTATGAGATACTTTTTATTTTCAAAGGATTTTTGTTCAAAGGCTGATATATGATATTATCATTTATTACTGAGTTTTTCTCACGCCGGTTTACCAAGCCTGATCTGAGTATTTCTAATACCCGGGTCAGATCCGAGTAGTTTCAGGTTTTTTCGAAGGCGGTTGGAGTTTCCAGAGGAGAGCTGGAGATATTCGTCTACGTATGGACATATTCTATCGTCCGCTGCACTTAGTTGTTTTAGTTTGATGTTTGTCAGCAATTATAAGGATAGATGTTTATAACTCTCCAAGCTGAATTTTGGTTAGACTATGATATATGTATTTTAAAAGTTTTCCGCTGTAAAGATATTTATTCAATATTATATGTCATTCCATTCGTGTGAGGTTCTATTCTACCTTATTTTCTTTATTACCCTTCATGTTCCGTATTTTCATACAATTTGAGTTGGACATGTGTGGTTTATTGTCGATTCAAAGAGTACCGAAAAAAGGACCATGGCAGATGAATTCCCTATATTCCCAAGTGTAATCCTTAGGATTTGAGGACCATTGAACTTTCACAAGTGGAACATCTTTATTTCGAATGCGTTTAACCTCCGTTGCAATGATGCGAATAGGATTTTTCTCCTAAGTCAAATTAGGTGAAACTTCAATTTCTTCAATAGCACCAGGCTCAAGAATAGAGTTGGAATCTCTAAGGCTTTTCTGAAGCTGAGAAACGTGAAATACGTCATGAATAGCGGAAAATTGAGCCGGTAATAAAAGATGATAAGCCATGGAACCAATCCGTTCAGTGATGGAAAATGGGCCAATAGATCTAGGTGCTTATTTTCCCGAATGACTGAAACATACAACACCCTTCATAGGTGAAATACGAACGAATACCAAATCTATCATAGAAAATTCTAATTTCCTTCTTCGGTTATCGGCGTAGGATTCTTTTTCTACTCTGAGCTTCTTTCATCCTATGTCGAATAAGTCAATATTTTCTATGACACCACGAATATAATCTGGACCAAAAAGCATCTTCTTACTAGCTTCAAGCCAATACGAATGAGATCGACATGGCCTTCCGTAAAGTGCCTCATAAGATGCCATATCAATGCTAGATTGGAAGCTATTATTGTAAGAAAACTCAACAGGATAAATATGATTTTCCAGATTCCACCAAAATCAAGAACACAAACACGAAGAAGATCTTCTAGATTTTGATTCACACGCTCTGTTTGTCCATCAGACTGAGGATGATAAGCGCTACTAAAATTAAGTTTCTCTCCCAAAGCTTTCTGAAGATCTTTCCAAAATTCACTAGTAAATAATGGATCACGATCGCTAATAATAGAAGTAGAAACTCCATGAAATTTAACAATTTCTTTAACATAGAGTTTTTCCAAAAGAGATACAGTCCGATTGGACCGGACGAGAATAAAATGAGTGGATTTCGTAAGTCTATCTACAATCACCCATAAACTGTCATGACCTGAATGAGAATCGGGAAGACCATCAATAAAGTCCATGGAAACTTGATCCCACTTCCTAACAGGAATGTCCAAAGATTGCAATAACCCACTGGGCTTTTGATGCTCGACCTTAATGGGTTGGAAAGTCATGCAACGCTTAATAAAGTTAGCAATATTGGATTTTATTCGATCCCAATTATAAAGTCGCTTTATGTCCGCGTACATTTTATTACTACCAGGATGAATGGTAAATTTAGAACGATGGGAATCTTCTAGAATGTCTCTATGAAGATCACTAATATTTAGCACGATAAGTCTGTAAAATTTTCGAATGCCCCCATAATCATCGATTTCAAAGTCTTTCAGACCGTTAATATCAATTTTAACCCTACAACTTTGGCTAAGAAGAGCCAATTCAGGATCTTGATTTTGAGCTTCAAGGTGCGGTATAAAAAAGAAGGATGAGCCTCAAGGCTACACAAAACAAGAGATGAACAAAAATCGGATTCACGACCTTGAATCTCATAAGTGAACAGAGTCTCGAGATCATTCCATTTGGATATCATCATTGCAAAACCGCTTGTTGCTTACTACTAAGGGAATTGGCAAAATAATTTCCCTTTCTGAGAGTATAAAGAATATCTAGATCATAAGATGCAGGGAATTCGAGCCAATGTTGTTGACGCAAATTAAGCTCCTTTTGAGAAAATAAATATTTCAATGATTCATGATCGGCGTAGAGAACAAATTTCCCCACAAAAGATAATGACGCCAAATTCTAAGGGCGAAAACCATGGCCGCGAGCTCTAAATCATGAGTGGCATATCTAGTCTCGGCAGGCTTTAACTGTCTAGAATCATAAGCGATAACACGTTCCCTTTGTATGAGAACAACTCCCAAACCAACATGACTAGCATTGGTATAAACAGTGAAGTCTTGGTTTCCTTCGGAAATCACAAGAATATGAGCATCAGAAAGGAGTTCTTCTAATTTCTTGAAAGAAGCTTCGCATTTGTCTGACCAAATGTACTTAACTCCCTGGTTTGTCAAACTAGTAAGAGTTACGGAAATTTCAGAAAAATCTTTTGTGAAATGATGGTAATAGCCTGCCAATCCAAGAAAGCTACGAATTTCCGTGACACTCTCCGGTTTCTTTGAATTTTGAATCACTTCAATCTTTGAAGGATCCGTGAAAATTCTGGATACAGAAATAATATGTTCTAAAAATTTCACACGAGATTGCTAATAGTGGCACTTAGAAAATTATGCTTTCAATTGATTGCTCTAAGAGTTTCTAATAAAATACGAAGATGTTTTTCATGCTCTTCCTCGGTCTTAGAATAAACAAGAATATCATCTACAAAAATGAGAACAAATCGATCGAGGAAGTCTTTGAAAACTCAATTCATAAGGTCAACAAAATAAGCTGGAGCATTCATTAAACCAAATGGGATAACAAGCCATCCATAAGATCCATAACGAGTACGGAACGACATCAAAGGAATGCTATCCTCCACAATACGAAGCTGATGAAAACCGGTTGCTAAGTCTAACTATGAAAAGACTCTAGCACCGGGTAGTTGATCAAATAGATCATCAATCCAAGGAAAGGGATATTTATTCTTGATGGTAAGATCATTAAGCTTGCGGTAGTCAACGCCAAGCCTAAGTGTACCATCAGATTTCTTTACAAAGATTACTGAAGTTCCCCAAGGAGAGGAAGTATAGCGAATAAACTGTTTTGCTTCCGATTCGGACAATTATACGCATCTCCTCATTTTCCTTATTGGACATACGATAAGGAGGACAAGTGATAGGTAGAGCTGCAGGGATTAGATTAATTCTGAACTCAATTGCTCGCTTAGGTGGCAATCCTAAAATATGCTCAAATATATTAGGAAATTCATGAACAACGTAAATGAGGGTAATGGCATCTTCCTCATCATCATTATCGTCATCATGTGGATTTAGAGAATATAAGGATGCCACCAAATTGGAATCTAAATCTTTAAGAACAATAGAAATACGCTTAACAGATTGAGGTTGTTGAAGATGGATAGTCCTCTTGGGACATTGGATGTGAGTTTCATAACAATTAAGCCAATCCATTCCCAAAATCATTTCGAAACCTAGGTGACACATAACATGCAAATCGGCAAAGAAAGCATAATCACATAAAATAATCTCAGTGACTTTACAAAATAAACTAAGTGTCGCGGATCTACCAACAGGATTCGCAATTTTCAACGAAGTCAACAAGCACATAACATTTAAAGATAAAGTATCAACAAGTTCTTTTGATATAAAAGAGTGAGATGCACCTGTATCAAAAAGAACTCGAATAGGATGATCACGAAACATAATAGTGTCATCAAGGATAGAATGAGATATACCTTGACCAAGAGAAGTGTTACTAGATGCTTGCACAACATTTAGCTTTCCCTCTTTCTTGCTTTGAAGTTTGTGACATGAAGATATATGACGACCCGAACTTTTACAATAGAGGCAATAAAGGGGTTTTGGACATATATTTGCATAATGGTCCTTAGAACCATAATTGTAGCAATCTACATGATTAAGGGAAGGAGTTTTTTCTACCAAAGTTTCTTGCTTCCCTTTCTTGTTGGGATTAGGTTTGAACTTAATATTCCTCTTCTTGTTGATGTTGAAGTTCTGTTTGGCACCCACAACTTCAACATCATTTTCTTTATCGGCCTCTTCAAGTCAAAGAGCGATATCAACAAGAGATTGAAAGAAACTTCTAGTTTCAAAAGTAAAGACTTTTTCAGGTTCTTATTCAAACCATAATAAACCTTTGATTTTTCTTCAATGGGGTATTAATATACTCGGCCCATATTTAGAGATGGATTCAAAAGATGCGAAATAATCTATCACAGAAGATTCACCTTGAACAAGGTCAATAAAGCGTCGGGATAAAGTTACGTTTTAAGCTTCCGGCATAAACTTTAACTCGAACCTTTTTCGAAATTTCTCCCAAGTAAGATCTGCTTCAACAATTTCAGAAACCAAAAGCTTATACCAATCTTATGTTCTCTCCTGGAGCATGCTAGAAGCCACTTGGACTCGATGTAGATCTATAAGATTCATGCGAGAAAAGATGTGGTCTCATGTTCTAAGCCAAGCTTGGACTTCTATAATGCTTTCGGAACCCTTGAATGACCATCCACCCAAATGTCATAATCATTGCACAAGCGTGCAAACATGGATTTAGGATTAGTATGCTCAGGAATGGGTCCGACATCTTGGGCATTCCTTACAAGATCCAAAAGCTGTTGGGCAGACATGAATACACCATCCTGAGGAGTAGCACTGGATTGACTGGTGCTTGGACGACCAGGTCTTACCATTTCTCTTCTTTAAGAAAGAAAGAAAGAAAGAAGAGAAAAAAAGGTTATTCTCAGAATGAATATCAACAAACTTGATTGATAAAACATGGAATTACAAAAGAAGATATGATAGAATGGGTCCTAAGACTTTGATTAAATCATAAGGCACGATTCCTAAGAAAGACATAAGACAATGGTCCTTGCTAGATTATTCTATATTGTTCCAAAATTGGGTTTTGATACCAAGCTGTGATGTCCCACCTCTATGATCACACTAAACAAGGACACTACAAGGTAATGCCGTCAATTAGTACGAAGAATAAGGCTGTTGAGGAGCGACCATCCGTGTAATGGCTTTATGCGAGTATCGATATATCAGATGGTGTGTCATGCATTTCATTTTAAGAGGAAACCTGACATATCGAATACAAACTCAAAGCTACTACACAGTGGCTATATGGCCTTTAGAAATAAATATAAATAAGCATAACATAAATCAGTCACAGATAATCATATCGCTAAGGCGGAAACAGATATGAATATAACATATAGAAGTGTACATCAAAATAGCGGTCATACAAGAGCCACTACATCACAAAAGAATAGGTACAAGTGCTAGACAAAAGAATATGTATACATCAAGGAGTCTCTATCTCGAATGTATAAAAACAAAAACTACTAAGCTAAAGTAGTTAGCCAAAAGTCAGAAGATAGTCCCCACTAAGAAGTCGAGTGGAAGCACCTGAAACACCTTGGTCTAACCCAAGTATTATTTAAGAAGAAAAATAATAAACGGATCGGCCTAGCTATAATTATCATGTAAGATGAGATAGAATAAGAGATATGACACATATATATGATGATAACAAAAATCAAACAATATATCAAATTTTTCTCAAGCACCAAAAAAGAATGTCGTAATCTTTAGCTTATTCACCAAATCAAAATATATTGGAGAGCTTATCATTGCAAATAACAAAAATTGTTGAAACATAAATTCTAGAAATCAATAATTGAAATCCAGAAAGCATGAAAAGGGGAGACCTACCACAAATGGGAGCATGAAAACTCACCAACACGTGTATCACAAACGAACACTATCCCAGGGGTCGCTAACCCATAAAAATACATGGTACAGTCCCCCCTTGGGGGCGAATGAGCCGAACATCGACGCATCTAAAAGATACGCCTCATGCACAGCCGAACATCGACACACGTAAAAAGATACGCCGTATGCACAGATTTATTGAGTCGATTGCTCCACAATCGGTCAAAAGACCATGGGTCGTTAGCCCATAAAAATGAGATGAAGCTCAGCAAAACGGGGTATAGTCCCTCACGCGGACAATGAGACATCGCATATCGCTAGTCTAAACTATAAAATGATCATCGTTGATTAATCAGAAGTGTAAATTACACTAAGCTAGTAAATAAATGAGTTTTGCTTTATGTCCCATAATTACTAGCTTAACTTAAATATTTACGAACAGATTGTAGATTTCCACTCAGAAACTGTCACAAAATTTCAATCGAACAAGTCTAAGAATTAACCGACGAAGTAAACGCAAGCGTTTCATACACTTGTTTTGCTTGGTTGTTTAATTGGATTTCTCATACGAATGAGGTAAAGGCTTGTATATACTAATAGATTAGAAAATGGTTTTAAAAACGAGTTTTTGTATTAAAAGTAAATGTTGAAATCATTTTTGTGAAAGAGTTTGAGTATTTACTACTAATATAGAAACCTTTGTACTTTAAAGTGACAAATCACAGAAATGATCGTAAAAACAATCTATCACCAAAAATTCGCATTCGGCGATGTGAATTAAAACCATGAGAATCGACATCGAATCAATCAAATGGATAATCCCAAAAATCCAGAAAGAAGTCATCAAAGTGGATAATAAATAACAACAACTAATCGGATAAACAAAAATCGACTAAAACAGAATTCCACTAAAAATAGGCAAATTGGCTTAATTTATCAAGGTCGGACGTCTGGTGGCTTTCCCAGACATCTGAGCCGAAGGTTTGGAAATTTTCACCCAAATCGCCCAGACGTCTGGGAATAACCTCAGACGTCCGAGCTGAATATTTGGAATTTTTATTCCGATAGCCCAAGTGTTTGAGCATTCTCCTAGACGTATGAGCCGAAGCTTGGCAAAAATCAGCCTAGGCCACTAATGGCCAAATCGGTTCGGAAGCGATCGGTCGAGCAACAGAGGCTAGGGATTTATGCCAAGCGACAACCCAGCCCTATAGGCTCTCCAATACACTCCAAACAACATGTCCTAACATCCATAGTAGGATTTCCATAGATTTTGACTTTAAAATACCCAAAATTGGAAAATTCACCAAACCAATTCAATTCAAAAGTAAATGAACATGAAATAGATGTTAGGAATTCATACCTAATAACTGCCAAAGGTATAGACATAGATGTGAGTTTAAGAACTCACCTTTAAATCCAAATATAGAAATGAGAAGCTCTAAAACAAGCTAAGATAGATTTCTCTTCAACAACACCTCCAGAATGTTCAATCTGTTACCAAATGAAATGAATTTCCTAAGTTAGGTTATAAGAATTTATGAAAATTGAAGAGAGATTGAGATGAAGAAGAAGAAGAGGATTCTTACCTATGCTTCTCTTTGATTTTGGAACTTGATTTAGAATTTCCTAAGAATCTAGGGTTTAGGAATTTCTAATTTCCCCTCTTTTCCTCCATTTTTCTCTTTAGCTTGAGTGTTAGGAAATGAGGACTAGAATGAATGAAGAGTAGAGGAATCAGGGTATTTGGTAGAGGTGTTTAGGTTCTCTTATTGGGTTAGTGGGTTAGAACACAACCCAAAGCCCAAATGAAAATACCAAAATTCTAATCAACTCCAAACATATCGATGTTTATACTTAAACAAGTTGTGAACGTCATTTTAAACTCAATGAAAGTGGTCTTGAGTCCCGATTCAACTGTTTACAAAAAGTCACATTTTGGACTTTACATTCAATCAACGAAACGATATTTAAATAAAACATTTAAATGTGAAATTGTAAAATATGCAGGTTGTTACAGCGTCCTTGCATATCGATTTGAGACATTCCCAATATATTTTATACTTAATATAAAAGATATTATTTAAAATCCTACATCGAGTATTAAAACAACTTAGGCTGATTTTAACATAAGTACATTGTTAAAATCAACAATGTGTTGTTTATTAAAGTTTAAAAATAGCAATGTACATTTTCACGTACTTTCTTATAAATATATGCTTCCTTTGCATTTTGATTGATAATCAAACTATTTGATATTTCTATCAAAATATTTATTTAATTCTGATGCTTATAAAATGATACTTCCTATCATTTTTTGGATCATATGTAAAATCCCACAGACCCAATTATCGCTCCTATTGACATTTCGGCTATTATGTGTAGAAAGTTTACTCTAAAGCATTATTTAGAATTTTCTATTTTCAACACATATGTATCAAAACATAAAGTCATAACATGGGATAATTTTTGAATAGATTTTGAATTAACTTGAGCACGTTGAATGACGAATCTATTACGCTAATTTCAACAATTGAAATTACGATACTATTCTTATTAATGTGCCCACTATATTCCAATTACATTTGTCTTTCTCTTAAAGATATTTTTATGGCCAATGGATCATATCCCTTTAGGTATAACCGTCAAAATCATATTTTGATAATGTACTTGGAATCTATTTCAAATCTGTGCATCGTACCATATTATAGTGTCAACACTCTTAATTGTTTGATTAAACAACTAAGGATTATATATTTTCGATATTGATAAGAATCTTGTAGTTTCTCTTCAATATGTAAGAATACTCTCTAATGCAATGTGCTTATTTAGGTTAGTTTAATTCAATTCACCTCATGTAATCAGTTTTATCTTTGGAACATATCCAATTCCATTTTACCCAATAATTTCCCAAAAAAATTCCTTCACTATGAAGTTGGTATTTCTTGAAACAATAATTGTTTTTTAGTGCAATGAAATAGGTATTCATAAACACTTTATGATGTCTTTTATATAAAACTGATTTAGTTTTAGTTTATAGAACTTATGTTTAAAATATAAATATTCATCCAATGACCATCCTTCTCAAACTTCTTCTATGGAGATTCATACAAGATCCCCCATGAACGATTATTACGTGCATACTTTTGACTTGCATAACCCGCCAACTCCTGAGCCTAGTATATGGTTAATTTTCTTATAAACTCTTGTCTTTAATGATTTTGCAAACTATTATTTAGATGAAATAATATTAAACTTGTATGCTACTCTTAAGTACATGACCTTATAGAAAGAAACTGACTCAACTTCACTCACAATTAATCGTACTTTGTCCAATAAGTTAGATCACTCCTTATTGATACATCATTATGTATCGTAAGGAGGAGTAACTTTTGAGATTGAATCTTTATTCATTTTTAGGTAGGTTTTGAACTCTTTTCGATATACTTACCTATCAATCAAATCGAATCATTTCATTTTATTGCATGTTGTTTTATTTACTTTCGTTTTATACCCTATTAGTTTATGACAAACACACTACATATTTATTAAATACATATGTCCACGTTGGTGATAAATCATCGATGAATATAACAAAGTATGTGGAACCGTTTTGATATTAATCGACTTATGATTGTATACATTAATACATGTCAATATGAAGAGTTTACTAACTAATATAGTGCTCCCACTAAATGGGTGCATTGTCCTTGAATGTTTGAGATAAAATTAACTAGTACCATATTATTCATAATCATATAATAATTTTTTCTCTTAAAAGTATGGGTTAGTCTATAATTCTAAATAATTGTAACTAATTTTAGATACTTCAGTATTTTCAATGCATCACTTTTGTTGAAAACAAATACCATAATGTAGTTTTATGTCATAAAGAATATTCATGTTAAAATACAACTATGCTTATTTTTCAGTCGACTGTAAATAAAAGTCATTATTTCATAAACAACATTCGGTATGTTTTACGAAAACAATTTTCATAATTTGATGCAATCAATACGTGCTACATGACATGCTTCTACTATTTCTTTCTTTACTGTAATAGCACACTAAATTCGGAGGTCCATCATTCACTTAATAAATATTATTTATTTCATACACTGTAACTAGTATGTAGCGGAGAGTTCTTTTATCAAATATGTTGAAATTAAAGAAATAAATTACATATAAAACAATTTTCTATATGAAAATGCATTTCGGAATAAAAATCGTATTTCTAATTCTAATGTTAAGTATCAATTATTATTATAATAACTATTCTTGTTACTGATGTTTCTTTATGAAGCAGAAGTGATCATTCACATTCTTCATCCCAACTATACCTTTAGTCACATTTACTCTTATACATTCATTTTCTTTTTAAATGGTCAAATCATTCAAAAAAAGATCCTTACTACAACCTCATAATGAACTTTTTACCAAAGTGTGCTCGAATATCCTTAACATTTAAGAATATCAAATAAGTTGCACTTTGCATAAATTGATCAAGCTGACATTTCAGTGATCGAATTTTTAGATCTTTCTTGTAGTTTTGGTCTAGTGTTACATTTACCACAATACGATCCTTTTTATAATTAATAAAATTGAGTACTCAATCTCACGGTACTATTTATTGGCTTATTTCGAATGAACTAACTTCATCGAAGTATCGTACATTATGAACTATAACTGTTCCTCGTGTAACACTTATATGTGATATTATATGCATTACATGTATATAATCTTGTATTTCTTTTGAGTTCGGAATTCGTTGAATGCCATACATTCTCTCGACCAAATAAACACGTAAGCGACCAAATTATGGATATATTTAGTAGTTGTAAAATTAAGCACTTATATGGGTATAAAAACATTCACATGCAATCATCATTTATTAATAAGTACATATCATATTTCTATTTGTTAATTTTTTAATTCAGTTCATTAGCATATCTTAGTTGATAATCATTTTACTAATCGTTTTAAATGTACAATTTATCAAT
Source organism: Allium cepa (assembly GCA_030765085.1). Taxonomy (NCBI): domain Eukaryota; kingdom Viridiplantae; phylum Streptophyta; class Magnoliopsida; order Asparagales; family Amaryllidaceae; genus Allium; species Allium cepa. The sequence goes on along the minus strand of CM060931.1, from coordinate 553,547,588 downwards.
GTGGATTATCATAACATTACGTAGCATATGTTTTTACAATATTAGAAAGGTTAAACGTTATCATTTCATTTTTCTAATAAGGCTCTCACTAATCTTTTATGTTTTTCCAAACCCTAAGTCAAAACACAGAAATATTTCAACTTCACTGTAGGTGTTAGTACTCATCCATCTTGGAATTCTAACCTTGAGTCTGCACAACAAGTCATAGCTCCATAATGATGGATAACTCCTTATTGGTTGTATCATATATAACTCCTAACCCTTTGGTACCTTGTCCTAATTCTGCTTTGACCTTTAGTTTGCTTAACAAATCGAAATGAAATTATTCACTGTTATCTACCATATTATGACGGCCTAATTATAATATATGTACCTTGAGTCTACTCAACAAATACATATAGTTATCTTACCTTGTGTATTCAATATATTAATAATACTACACATAACATCCTCAGCTTGAGTATGCTCAACAACTAAGGAGTATGCAAATGTATTAGTATATATATGGTAGAAGATAATGTTATATTAAAGATTCATAATCTTCGATATATATAATATTGAGTAATATCGACTTATGGAATAATGTATTTCTTATGAAATACCCTCATGATTTAAGTGTCGGACACATCGAAAATCGTAGTATAGTATGTTAGTATATATATGGTAGATGACAATATTATATTAAAGATTCATAACCTTCTATATATATAATATCGAGTGATATCGACATATAGAATAATGTATTTCTTATGAAATACCCTCGTGATACAAGTGTCAAACACATCGAAAATCATGGTATACGTACCTTTACATATGTATTTATTTCTTAAGTCAATTTAAGGTTTCTTAATGTTCCACATTTAAGTATACATTCATGCTTTATAAGTTTTATTATCATATAACTTTTGTATTTCATATTATTTATATAATAGTCTTATGTATAATATTATATTAATTAAATGTTATTTGATTATTTTAATTAATTTTATATTAATTTAATATAACATTTATATTTACTAATCTAGCATACTATAACCTTCATAATATAACGCATATATCATATATATGTGTATACTATTCAAATAAACAACCTTTAATTAATTTATTTAACTAAATAATTTTAATTAAATTTATATTAATTTTGAAATTCATTTATGTACATAAATGTATACTTTTGTTAATTTAACATTTTAAAACAACATAACATATATCATAATATAAAATATATGTATATATTTATTAATTAATTAAGTTATTCAATTTATATATTTTATTAATCTTATTAATAAATTTTTATAAATTTCAAAATTAATTTACATTAATTTTTAGACATTTTGAAAATTTTCATTATATTATAACATTTATAATATTGTATATATTATATTTTAGATTTAACTTTTAAATTTAGAAATCTTATATTTCATTTTTCAAAACAATTTGAAAATTTATTTATAACATTTATAATATGTATATATTATATTTTAAATTTATAAATCTTATATTCTCAATTTTCAAAATAATATGAAAAAATATATTATAACATTTATAATATTTTTCTTATTTTAAATTTAGAACTTTTATTTTAAATTTCAAAACAATTTTGACACTAGCCCAAGGCCCAATTCATATTTGGGTATTTTGCTATTAGGGACAACTTTTGGGCTATAAGCTTAATAGTTAACTCTAACATGGCTAATTTAGACAATATAGGCTATTTGGCTCTGAAATCATTGTTGGAGCTAGGCCAGTCCGCAATATAGGATATGAATGAATTTCAAAAATTTCCCTTATTGGATCTATATATTGCCTATGAAGTCCAATTTATTTAGAACGTTTCTAATTTTAATTTATACTAAATTGCTTATTTCATTTAAATTTATAAATTACACAGAGAATTTTATTTAATTTATATTCAATTAAATATGATAGTACATATATGTATCATATACATATATGTGTGTGCGCATGCGTAACATAATAATCCATGCAAGGTATAACATTTCTGTATATTAATGTTGGGATTTACATCGCAACAGATACATTATCTCATCCTATATGTATTATATGTTATCCAAATAGATTTATGTTTTTATACTTATTATTTATATATATTAAAGTATGTATGTATATGTGCGTAATGAGAAAATATTAGTGATTTATATATTTATATATATATATATTATTATATTAAATATTAAGTAAACAGATATAGATATATGTGTGTGTATAATATACTTTCTTTAATTATTATATATATATATATATTGCAGTAAGATAATTATATATAAATATAAACATTTAATATATATATATATAATATAATTATGTATATAAGTAATATTTAAATATAAATATGTGTTTATAATATATGTATATATAAGTTATAAAATTAAGTTTTTTGATTTGATAAATTATTTCAGATCGAGTACACATTAAACCAAAATTTAATTATGATTTTGTTAGATTAATATATATATATATATATATATGAATTAATTAGTCAAACAATAATAGATTGATGATAAAAAAATTTCATATAATATATTTTTTGGAATTTAAACTTTCATAAAATCAAGGACGATATTTTAAGGTTTGGGAAAAAAATTCATAATTTTCTCAATCAAAATATTGTTTTGATTAATTTAATAGTTTCGTCTGAAATATAAAATGATTTTAAAAATAAATGATTTGAAAAAAATCTTATTTTTGGCCGAAAGTTTCTATGTTGACAAAATAATTTTATAAAATTCGAAATCTAATTTTCGAAGCATAGTTTACTTTGTATGAATTTTTAAATAGTATATTGATTTAAATAATAAAAAATATTAAACAATTGCTAAAAATTATGTACAGTCACCAAAAATTATAATTAATGTAAATATGCATTTATAAAATAACATTTCAATTTACATGATATAATTATATAATTTAATACAAGTCATATACTTAAATTAAGTAACATATTCATACAGATATATATATATATATATAAAGTTTATATTCATAAAATAATAGTAAATAAGATAAGATTTATTTGGTTTTGTACATTAGATCTACATGAATTTTTTTATTCAATAAATACATACACATATCCAATTTAACATGTGATAATATCAATATATATAAGAATCTCACCTAACCAACAATATATATATATAAACAATATACTATTATTCAAAGATTATATATCATATAGAAAAGTAAACACATACCTAAAATTAACGCCCTTAAGTACACCTTGTAATGATGAGTTCTCCCTCTTTTGAAACCTTCTTGATTCTTCAGATGGCTAATCTTTGAGTCGTAGACCCTTTACTATGTTAAATGGTTATTGCTTTGAACTGATTTGATTTGAATATTGATGGAGCTCTTGAAGGTATAAATCGACCAACAATGGGTAGAAAGGAGGCAGCAAAAAACTCTTCTAAAGTTAGGGTTAGGGGTCTTTTTATAGTGGTTGAAATAGAAAGAACCGTGGATCACATTTTATACCATTTCTCATAAACTCTCCACCATCCATCTCCAAACCCCTCTTTCTTTTTTTAGCCTGCCCCTTATACATTATGTAGCTGTCAAAATTAACCTCCCAACGTCATTGTTTAATAACCCATTTAACCCAAATAAATATTTAATTAAACCTATTTTAATTACTTGTCGACAATGCATATTGATCGATATATTTATAACTATTACAAATATATACAATAATATTTATTTCTCAAATTATATTCAAAATTTTATAATTAATATTTCTTAAATATTAATTAATTTAATTAAATTATAACAACTGTAAACAACTATAAACTAATTAACTAATTTGGTCTAAAGAGAATTCATCGTTTCGTTTGTGTGACTCATTAGGTATAAATTCAGTCAGCGATTAACACCAAACTCTTTGAATGTTAATGTTCACATGTCACTTAACATGTGTTGTGATATTCTGGCCAAATTTATTGCTTACTTAGTTTTGTTAAAATCCAATTTTATATTATTGAGCATTACCCGGTTATGTCATTTATTTACACCAATTCTCTTTGTTAAAACTATATCACTTTGGATTTTTAGAATTTGGCAAATGGTTGAAATTCCAATATTGTCCACATTCAACTCTATAGTCCAAACTAAAAGTCCATGATTCAGTAATAACAATTATTATTAATCGAAATGCTTTGTTCAAAGACTTTGACTTTGACTTAACTTGAGTTAATTGTTATACTAACCTCATATAACCGAGGAAACGAATCCCCTCTTGAATAATGTTTCGCTTCCAATACTTCCGTTGGACCTAACTAAAGTCACTCAGTAGACATCGTGCCATGATTTGACTATAATCAAACTAGAGCTTTCATATTGAAGATCCATAATTTCTCAATCGAGAAACTGTGTAAATTGATCACATCGATTTTTTCCGTTTGACTTTAGTTATATTAACCAACAGAAAATTATCGAGTAAGTCGTTCCATAATTATCTAATAACTATCATTATGCAACCCCTAGGTGCCTCCAACAGTCATGAATAACACACCACCCGACATTTGGAGAGCGTTACGTACTCTAGTCTCAACAGATACATCGATGTCTAGTCCTAATGCGTCTTGACTAGGTACATTTAAAATGGTATATTTGTTTTCATCATGGTAAATTACTTCGGTTACAACACTTTGTAACTGTTATCAGAAAACGTACCATTTATGGATTTTCCATTAAATATATTTTAATTAAGTTCATTACATAATGCAACACATTATATTATATGATAGAAATAAAACACTTTATTTCGAACAAGATTGGTGAACAAGTTAGATATATGTAAAAAATTACATAGTTGCCCATAGGGCATAACTATAACTCTATCACCCTTAATAGTCATGAGTAATTCGTCTTCCATTACATTAAGAACATTGCATACACTAGTCTGATATATCGATGTCCCATTTTCGACGCATCATGCCTATTAACATTCAAAGGCCACTATTTGTTGATATAGTTCAATATACATGGTTAGGACTTCGCATCCAACTTCGTGTCTTCTGGATTGTGTTGATTTTGGAATCGAATGGTTCGAATTTGACTAAATTTGATTAGGAGGCTTTGGGAAAGTTTCTCAAGTGATTGAAGGTCTTAGAAAGTGTTTTCGAACGGTCTTGGTCCATTAGGTTCAAGCTGGATCTCAAAGCATTGCTACTTCATTTCTGACTATGAAATGACTCAAATTTTCAAGTTGCCAAACCCAAGCATTTGAGAGGATTTCTGATCAGATTTTGTAGCATGCAAAATTTTGTATTTTTTGCCATTTTCAAGCATTTTTGAGTGTCGTATACAATTGAATTTTGAGAGAAGTATCTATAAACATAGTTTAGGTCTTCAAAATGGATTTCTCTTGATTTTTCATAATGCAAAAAATTTTAATGCAAAAATCAAATACAAGAGCATCTTCAGCAGTAGGAGTTTGCAAAAGAATGGGGCAAACCCACACTCGATTTTCTTTCCACACACTATAGCAGTGATGTTTCGAGCATGGGGAAAAAGATAAGCGGGGATTTCCCCTATTTTAAAGCATTCATCTATAAATGACAAATAGAAAGACATCTAGGCTGTAAACAGTTTGGTGAAAACCATTTATGGACTAAACGGCTTTCTGTTTGCCATTTAAACATGTTTTTAAAACACTGATTAATTTTATAAATAGTATTTTACTTGGTTGTTTATTTGTTTATTTGGTTGTTTAGTTATTTATTTAGTTGTTTATTTATTTAGTTGTTTATTTAGACATTTAGTTATTTATGTGAGATTATTTATATTTAAGTAACTTTAAGTAGATAATTGGATTAAAGTTATTATTTATGAAATCATACGCGCACACACATGTTTATATACAAGGTTAATGCTAGTCAAATTCAGGAAAATAATAACAAATAGGATGCTGAATCATTTAATAAAACCCAAAACAAACCTACAAACTCATAAACAAGCTTAGAAATTGAAATAAGAAATCAGTGAATTAGTAATACAATAAATGTCATTGTAATGGTGCTTTCCATCTTCGTCTCGATACCTTTATCGTTGAGCCTTCAGAATGCAATGTTTTCTAGCTAAAATATACTCCAAAAACTCTCTAGATAAATGAGAAACATTTTTTGCTAAATACTCTTCCTCTTCTTTCTCCCGTAAATGTCATTCACATGTCTTCTTCATTTCAGTTCTTTCTCGAAGAGCTTTAATTCTATCTGCATATTATTGAACCTACGCTTCTAAGATCTTTAATTTCTACTCTTTAAACTCAAACGTTCCTCTTTTTTTAGGTGGGTGCAACTAAAATATCACTTAGAAGTACAATTAGCTTGTCATTAGCCATTGCCAAGTCACTTGCTTCCTTGTTTCTTAATAATAATCTCTTACTTGATTGTATTCCTTAAGGGAGATTTGCAGCTCCACCATACAACATTCCTGAAGTAGGAGTTAATGGACAACTATTGTTCCCAAATTTGTCTACTGACATAGGAGATTTAATTGAATGGCAGGGGATGAATCCATTGAGAGTCTTGAAGCTAAATTTCTTAAATTAAATTCTTTGGTATCTCCCTTACCAACATCTCATTCTTCATTGAGAATTTCCCAAGGCGGCCTTAATGAAAGAATTTCAAATTCTTCATGAGCCTTGAAATCACCATTGTACGTATCTTTTTTTATTTAGAATAAGGTACTTTATTAACAGGAGAATAAAAAAAGTTTGGATGCAAAACGACATTGACACCCAAAATAACAACATAATAGCATATGGTAACAAACCAAAAGGAGATCTCATATAGGTACCACTACCTTATCCACAACCAGAAAGTAAAGATACAAACAATGTTAAATCGGCTAAACACAATAAAGCCTTTATAATAAACCTCTACTTCATTCAATACCGCACTCTAACCACTGCATCATAAATGGTAGCCCTCCTAAACATTCTTCTAAGCTTCCCAACCTCCATGCCCTGGGTCGAGATTCATTTCATTAGCTTCAGATTCAAATCCAAGCCTATAGCAGTGGAAAATTTTCACTAGCCAAAGACTGCTCATGCACGAACTTTGATTTTGATGCTAGGATTTTAACAGCCATAAGAACAGGCTTGAGCCTGATAGATTCTGGTAAGCTTCTTGCCTGAAATAATCTTTGATTATGTTCCTGCTACACATGCCATACCGCGGTAATGATAGCTAATTCCTCAAGTCATTTTGAATATTTTTCGTTTGATAATACTAGCATACCCGTCTATTATCGAGTATAAATCAAGTTTGTTAAGGCTGTCTAATTGCATATTAAAGTAGAGTCTAGTCTTTCCTAAATATATTTCGAATATGAACAGTAAAAAAAGGTTGCTATTTTCTATTTCAAAGTTGCATAAACAACAAGTCAGGTTATCAATGTTAGTCCAATCCTTAATTCTGTGTTTGATTGGCAGTCCACTTCTAATAGCAAAATAAGTTGTAAGGGACATTTTAGGAGCACAACAATGGTTCCATACCTTGTTGCTCCAATTAACTTGTTCACTCTCTACTCTTGATAGTTCCCATGCTGATTTCAATGAAAATTTCATCCATTGGCCCTCCACTCCCAATCATATTTGCTGTAGTGATGACTAATTGTTAATTTTCCAAATTAAACTACAAACATTAGCTGGTAAGTTCGATCCCATGAAATCCCATCCCCACGATTAATAATGTTGCTAACGACCCTATCTCCTATATTAAATAGAGCCATGTACGACCACCCAACAAAATTTGTAAGAGTTGATCCTTCAATCCAAGGGTCAAACCACGTACTAATACTCCTCTCATTAGCAATTTTCCTATTGATCAGTATGCTATAAATTTCTCTTGTTCGAAGCATTAGTTTCCATGTGTGTGAAGCATTGTTGTCAAAACTTATAGTCTAAAAATTCTTTTGAAAATAGTATCTGTTGTGAATCCATTTTTCCCATAGAGAAATTTGATGTAAATAAATTCCTAACTAGTTTAATGGCATATGCTTTGTCCAACTCCTTAAGATTCCATAATCCTAGTCCATTCTCTTTTTTTGATTTACAAACTGTGGCCAAACTTATTTTTTGATGCTTTCCTTTTCAAATGAAATTAGAGCATTTCTTCTCTACTTTATGAAGAATATTTTTTGGAATTTGAAAAATTTTCAACCAAAATGGGATAATAGGGTAGATCGTAGTCTTCATAAGATTTAATCTACCACTATTGTTAAGAAATTTAAACTTCCAAGCATCAAGCCTACCATTAATTTTATCCAGTAATTCCCCAAAGTCTGATATCTTAAGTTTATTTGCTGATAGGGGAATTCCTAAATATTTAATGGGTAGACTTCCACTTTGTACCCCAAAGATTTAGGATAACCGGTTCTTAACTGCTACACCTTTCCTAAAAAAATATCTTAGTTTTGAAGGTGTTAATATTTAGTCCAACATATCTTTCTATGTCAACAAAAGCTTTTTTAATTGAAATTGCACTATTAATATTAGCTTTAGAAAAGATTAGCAAATCATCTACATAGATTAAGTGAGTTAACACTAGGTCTATGTTGTATAATGGGCATAAATAACCTTTAAGATGTTCACTGTCAAGACTGAACACCATAGCTATCGCAAATAAATACGGGGAAAGGGGATCTCCTTGTCTAATACCTTGATTACTCTTGATAAATCCTTGTGAAGAACCATTTATGATGATGGAAAAGGAAGGAGTGGATATGCACCAATGGACGAGGGATGTGAAAATGAGGAGGAAAGCCCATTTAATTAATAATTTGAGTAATGAATTCTCTGTCGATTCTATCATATGCCTTTTATAAGTCCACCTTAACACACAAGTTTTTATTAGTTTTCGCATTGAAGCTCCTAACCATTTCATATGCTAACAACGAACTTTAGAGAAATTTCTACCTTGAATAAAAGCATTCTGATTAACAGATATAAGATCATGCATTAGACCTTTCATCTTGCTACAGATTATATTTGGTAAAATTTTGTATAGAATGTTGTAGCAGGATATAGTCCTATAGTCACTAATATTATTGACATTATGAGACTTTGGGACTAAAGTAATGAAAGTATGATTAAGTGGTTGTAACGACCCAAAATTTCATTATATTAATTTTCGAATATTTAATTAATTTTAAATATTTAAATAATAGGTATTAAATTAAAATAAAGGGTGCGTTCGGCTCACGTCCTTGATATGTTTCAAAATACACAAAACATCCTCTCCAAAAATAACTTATAAATTACATCCCTGTTTGCTAATTTCTCTATTTTACTTCCCAAATTACCCCAGCCTCATCAAATAAATTCATGCACGTATTTTCTTTCCAATCATCATTGATTTTATAGTAAATCATCAACAATTTTATTATTAACAAATCGATTTATAGAAGCATCGTCAAATTCAAATTTCAACATTTGGATTTTGAAATCAAACACCAAAATCAAACTAAAACTGCAAATCTTCATAATTTCTCAATTGTTGTATAGATCCTTCAATATTTTTGTTGTATTGACGTTTTAATTTTAAATGATAATAAGAAATGTTATGTAAGAGTTTTTCGGCAAATAATTATTGTTTTTCTAATTTTTCTTCTAATATTGATAATACTAGTAGAAAAATCTGCAATTGTTCACAATACTTGTAGATTTTGCTGGAATTATTGTAATAATTGCCTTAAATAATGCAAATATTATTTATATATAGAGTAGAAAATATGATAAACCAAATTAAACATTGCAAGATTTTTTTTAGAATTTATGAGGATTAAATTCATCTTTCTCTCCAATAATTCAGGATAATTTAGACATATATGCAATTATTATGATTTATTGCATGTATTTATATAATTATTCTGAATAATTGCATTCTTATCAGCAATTATTCATATAAAATCATTTCAAACAAAAAATATATAGTTATAACTGTAAATAAGAAAATAAAGCATCATGTTGAATAATTGCTTACTTGTCAGCAATTGTTCAAATAAATTCATTTCCACGTATGTCAAGAATTATTCTGAATAATTGCTTATTTATTAGCAATTATTTACTTAAAATCATTTATATTCATCTTTCTTTGCAATTATTTATAATAACTGCATAAATATATGCGACAGTTGCGAATAATGACATGTATATCTACAATTATTTTGAATAAATCATTACCTATCATCAATTATTCAACTAAAATAATTTCAATTTGAAAAAGTCGTTTACAATTGTAAATAATATAGAAATCATTTTATATTAATAAAGAGTATTATTATATCTTTCTCCACAGTAATCATAGTAATTACAGAGATGTGTTTAACTATTCTGAATAATTGCATGTATGTCCGCAATTATGCTGAGTAATTGGTCACTTATTACCAATTATACACTTAAAATCATTTATATTCTTCAATGTATGTCTGTAATTATTTCAATTCAAAAAACTCTTGCAGCCCCAACATATTATTACATTCATTATAGCAAATATTGATCATATTTGTGGTACTTTAAGCAAAAATTCTCAATATTTACAGAGCTTTCTGCAATTATCAAGAATAACTGCAGCAATAAGTGCAAGTACTCAGAATCATTGCATAAAAAAGAGTAAATATTTGCTGAAAAACTCTTATATTTTTATTTGTACAATTAGATGTTTTACTGCAAATATTCATAACATTTACAGTATTTTTTGCAAGTATTCTCAAAATCTACATATTTTTCTGCAAATATTGAGAATAATTGCAGAAAAAACTGCAACTTGTAATATTTGCAGTATTTATGTACATAGTATGAATTTTTACATAAAAATTTCAAATGTTAAACTGGAATCATTTCTCTTTATCATTATTGAATTTAAATATCAATACAACACTAACAATCCCTAAAAAATAAACGACAATTCATATTTTGTAAAAAAGATTCATTCATTTTTATATAGTTACAGTTTTCAATTGAAATCACAAAGGTGAGCTCGCCATTAAAGAAGAAGGTGAAATCAAGAAAGACGAGTTCGCTATTAAAATCAATCCTGTAAGAAGTAGAGGGGTATTTTAAGTAAAAAAATAGTTGAAATTAAAAATAAGGACCTACAAAGTATGTTTTTTTACAGGAGGAGTTTAGGTTAATTATGTTTGCTTTTAAGGATGTGTGTCCAATATTCACTAAAATAAAACTCTTCTAAATAATAAATGATGTTTAAATAGTTTCCAAATTTAGTTTACAAAAAATATTTAATTCGACGAAAAACAGAAAATGTGACTGGAAACGGTTTTCTGAATTTTCGATGTTTCATCGTATAAAAGTTGTTTGAAATATTGTGAGCCTCCTTTATGTTTTAAGCAATATATAAACAGTTAAGAATATAAATTAGTTAGTATATATTGCTATATACATAGGATATATACTTAAGTATATACATGTATATACAAAAGGATGCCTTAAGAGACATGATTTAACACTTTGACGATTTGAGTACAAAACATGTTTATGATAGAGTTAAGGGTATGCCCTTGGAGCAATTATGTAATTTGTTACATATATTTAACTCATTGACCAATCTTGTTCAAAATAAAAGGTATTTTCTTCCAATTATGTAGTTGATATAATGTGATTACATTAATTAACTTAATTAAAAGTATATTTAATAGAAAAATCCATAAATGATATATTTTGTGATAGTAGTTACAAAGTGTTGTAACCGTAAGTAATTTATCAAAACGAATAAATATACCATTTTAAAAGTTTCTAGTCAAGATGCATCGAGACTGGATATCGATGTATCCGTTGAGATTGGAGTACGTAACGCTCTTCAAATGTTGGGCAGTGTATTACTCATGACTACTAGGGCACCTACATGTACGTACTAATAGGTATTGGATAACTATGGAATGGCTTACTCAATAGTTTTCTGTTGGTTAGTATAACTAAGGTCAAACAGAAATATCGATGTGACTGATTTACACAGTTCTCTCGACTTGAGAATACCATGGTTCTTCAATATGAAAGCTTCGCTTTGATTATAGCCAAATCATGGTATGTCGTCCATCGAGTGACTATAGTTGGGTCGAGTGGAAGTATTGGAAGTGAAGCACTATTCAAGAAAGGATTCGTCTCGTCGGTTATATGTGGTTAGTATCATAGTCAACTCAAGTCAACTCAAATTCAAAGTCTTTGGCTAGAGAATTTTGATTAATAACAATTGTTATTATACCAAGGACTTTGTATTTAGAATATAAAGTTGAATGTGGATGAGGTTGGAATTTTGACCATTACCAAATTCCATAAGTCCAAAGTGATATAATTCGATTTTACAGAAATTGGATTCTACTGAAAATGAGTAAGCGACAAATTTGGCCAAAATGTCATACCACCGGCTAAGTGATGTGTGAACGTTAACAATAGAATAGTTCGATGTAACCACTAACTAAATTAGTTTATAATTCCCTCATACATCCAAGAGTTACACAGCCGAAATGATGAATTCCCTCAAGACCGAACGATTTAATTAGTTTATAATTATTATACATTAAATAATATTTATAAAATTTTAATATGATTTGAGAAATAAATAGTGTTATGTATATTTATAACAGTTATAAGTATATCGATCAATATACAATATTGGCTAGCGATTAAATTAGACTTAATTGCATAGTATTTTGGCTTGGGCTTAGATGGGTCGAGGCCAATCATTTGGGCTGCAAAATTTCAGTTTTGGGAAGGTCTATGGATGGCTAATTTACGAAAATTATTTTCGTAAAATGTACCGAACATTATTGTGAAATTATGTTTATTTTTTGGTATTGACTGAAAAATAGATATAACTATATTTTAGTAGGAGTATTATGAATATTCATTGTGAAATATAACTATATTATGGAATTTGTTTTCATAGTAAAAGTGATGCAACAAAAATACATATGTATCTAATATTATGTATTGTTGTTTTGGAATTATAGACTACGCCTTAGTTTTGAGAAATAATTTTACTGTATGATTATAATCATTTGATACAAGTTAATTATATCTCAAACAATTGATGGCTATGCACTCATTCAGTGGGAGCATCATAAGAGTTGATGAACTCTTTGAATTAATACATATTGATGTATGCAATCACAAGTCTATTAATACCAAAACGGTTCGATATAATTTGTTATATTACGCGATGATCTATTACCAACATGAACATATGTATTAGATATACATGTAGTAAGTTTATGATAAAATCATAGAATATGAAAGAAAAGTAAATAATATAACATGCAATAGAATAAAATGATTTGATTTGGTCGAATAAGTGAGTATATTGGAAAGAGTTCCAAATGTACCTAAAATGAATATAGATTCAATCTCAAAATCACTCCTCCATGTGATACATAATGATGCATCGAAAAGGAGTAATCACACATTGTTGGACATTTTATGATTAACTGTGAGTGACGTTGAGTTGGTTTCTTTCTATAAGGTTACGTACTTAAGATTTGTACACAAGGTTGATATTATTTTATCTAAATAACAATTTACAAAATCATATAAGATAAGGGTTTGTATGAAATTCGAACATATCCTAGGCCAAGGAGTTGGCAGGTTGTGCGAGTCGAAAGATTGCACGTAATAATTGTTCATGATGGATCTTGTATGAGTCTCCAAATTTTTTTTGGAAAGGTCTATCATTAAATGACTTATTTATGTTTTGAACATAATTTTTGTAAACTAAAATCATTTTTATAAATAAAAAGGTTCATAAAGCGTTTATGAAATCCTATTCTATTTGCACTAAGAAATAATTGTTGTTTTAAGATATATCAAATTCATTGTGAAGGAATTTCTTTGAGAAAATTTTGGTAGTTAAATGGAATTGGATCTAATCCATAGATAGAACTAATTATATAAGATGAAGTTAAATTAACTAACCTAAATCACGTAGCATTAAGAATTCGACAAAACCAGTTTCATTGGATCCATAACGGTGAATTATTATAGGATTTCAAGTTTCGTAGCGATCGGGCTTGTCCTTTATCGTACGAACTCGAAACGCCTAAAAATCAATTTAATTGAAATCAATTTGAAATAACTTGATCTTTGCATAACTTCTTCATACGATGAAATTTGGACATGAAACCTGTTCCATCGATTTTAAAATATTTAAAAATATCTATTTGATATATGGTTGACCCATTTTCGTTCCGGAGGCATAACGGGCTTTTCGGGTCGCTATCGCTCAACCAAATCGTGTCCATACATCTCTATTTCTGACCTACCCATATATACCTCGTTATAAACCCTAGCCACTCCTTATTCTCATTTGTCTGTACGTACAATTCTTTCTGTTACTCCTCTTTCTCAATAGCAGACAAATTTTCAATCCAAATCCAATTGCAATTCAAAATCAAGTTAAAAATTCAATCTTCTCAAACAATAGCAAATTATATATCAATTTGAAGCTCTCAACGAGCGCAAGGAAAATCCACAATTCATTTTTCAATTCAATATATCCTTTGTCCATAAATTCAAGGTGTACCACGGCCGATCATAGGCCACCATCTCAATCCAACGATGAACCTTCAACTATGGGACGATCGGGAGTTTGTAGTACGTAGAGGGGAACCAGAGCTTCTCATCTGTGGTATTAGTTCGTCGAATCAGCTATCGGTTTCGCCTTGATTTGGTGTTGAAATCCAGCAACAGCGCGACGTCTTTTGGACGACGGAGGTGGCCGCGTTCTAAGGGGTGGTGCTGTGCAAGGAGGGCGGGCCTGTGGTGAGGGCCGAACGAGTTAAAGATCGTCGGGGAAGCGTCGAAATTTTCTTGAAGAAGCAGAGGCAGTTAGGGTTTACTATGGAGCGACCGTTGTTTTGCGTGATGACGAGCTGACGTGGCCCGGTAATTGTTCTGCTATTTATTTTCTTATATTTATTTTAAATCGGTTTAATTTTCAACTCGAATAACATTTACATACGAACCCGGATTTGGGCGCGGTTTCTTACGTTGGGATAGTATTGAAATTCCTGACATTTTGACGCTGGTTTGGACGAATTCAGAGGCTGTTCATATTTTGGGTTTAAATTGGATTTAAATTCAATTTAAATTCAAAGGTGAGTGTTTTAACCCACTCACAACTTCTAAAATTTCTTATGTTTGTTAAATTGATTTATGATGTGATTAGAAATTTATTTACGACTGTTTGGCATACTTTGAATCATCTTCTCAGTTTATTTGAATTTATTTGGATAAAATAGTTACTTAATTTATTATTGAATATAAACTGGCATTAAGTACCTGTTATTTAATCTATGTTCTATGTTGATGTTATTGATTGAATTGGATGATGATTGTGATAAATGTTTGATGGTTGACGTTGGATGAATGAATGTTGTATTTTATATTGTTATAATTGTAAGTTGTTATGGATTTTTGTCTCATTCGGGATTGCAGTTTGAAATGATATATAACCGTATTTATATTTTAAATTACGGATTGAAATGATAAATATCCATATCATTTGCCATAGGATAGAAAATTATATACAGACATTGTGACCTATATAAAAATATTTTGAAATGATTTCTATGGTTTTGTAAAGAAATATATGGTTTTAGATAAATATTGATTTTAGTATTATATAAATGTTATTTTATCCTTGATTTTAAGCTTTGTAAAATTTGTTTTAATATAGAATAAGCTTAACAATAAGTTTGATTTTTATTGAAGATAATACGGTTAAGTGATTAAATTTTATTTCAATATATGTTTATAATGGTTTAAATAAATTAAGGTTGGAAGATGAATTTGAGATTTATTTGAAACTGAATTTATTTAAGAATTAAACTCAAAAAAGTCTGGTGTGAAATTTATTAAATTTTAGAAGGTATGATTTTTATAACTTGATTTTGGTTTAAGGTGAATTAAATGAATATTTCAAGTATAAATAAATTGAAGGAAATATTTAGTTATTTTTAATTTGAGTTTATTTAAATGATAAGGGATTTATTATGTAAAATATTTCAAAACTAAATAATGGAAAATTTAATTGTTGAATCGTAATTACCAAACTTAGTTTTGAAATTGTTGAATACTTAAAGTTTGAAATATATTGAATTTGAAATGGTTTATTCTGTGGATCAAATCTGTTTTGAAATCAATAAAATTAGGAATAGTTTATTTGGAAACTAAATTGTATTGAAATTTATGATTTGGGATTTGGTTAAATTAAAATTTTAGGAATTCGAGTTGTTTTAGAATTGATTTGTGAAATTGAAGAAGCTAGTTTATTACATAAAGAATTTTGATATTTAAACCATTTAAGTGGTGGAAGTTATGTTTCAAAGTTATGAATTTCAAAGTATTATGATTTGAAAGTGTTATATTCAAGTTTTTTTGATTTTGAAGTGTTATAACTTTGAAAGTGCTATGATTTCGAAAAAGGATATATTTGAAATGAAAATGATATCATATTGATTTGGTTTTGAAAAGACATTGATATTTGGTTTTAAAGTATAAACTATTTTGAAAATGACTGCGGTGTTATAATAACATTTGGTTGTTAAAGAGACTGGGATCGAAAGTTGTCATACTCTCTGCCAACTCCGAAAACCACTTTAACAACCGTGTATGCGGCGGAGATTCCAGAATAAAGTAAGATGGCGGCGTTCCGTTGAGGTTTATTCGTGGACCCGTCTCCCGTGAGTTGGCATAAGGTGGCTGAAACAGGAGCGATTCCAGGCCAGTGAGGTAGCTCCTCCTATCGGACACACTCCTTCGATACCATTCTATTACTTTGTGATTGACTGGGGCTCTTTGATTTTTAGGATATGGCTCGAGGTGGGTGGTAGTGGCTGCTACGCGTCACCACCTGTCCGGATAGTAATTGGTATATCTACCCTGGCATTGCCTAGTTGTTCCTTGTTACCTACCCTAGCGTGCTTTCTACGAGTTTGATTTCTGTTGTACCTATGGAGTATCTTCTTGTAGTCACCCGATCAGGAGATATGCAGGCATTGTATAGACTACTGGCACTATTACGTGTTACGGTGGAAAATGTAAAGCTTTAAAGCTATTTTAAAGTAAGTTTATTTTACTATTAGACATTATTATAATATCGTACATTACTGCATAGTAAATAGTTTAACGGATCCTTAAGAGTTGTGAATCCTGAGCATCTCTTAAGTTACCGCACTCACGTTAGACACTGGATAGGAGATATCAAATCCCGCAAACATCTCCAATGCCGTTCCACTCATATTATTTACCGTTGATTTAACTTACATAAGATCTTTTAGTTCTGACTCGAGTGTTTTGCCTTTTCGATTCGCTCGGGTCAGCCTGAGCATTTTAGGATTTGAAGACCTTACCTCTGGAGGACGAAGACGAAGATTGTATTACTCTGATTTACTATATTGTTCCACTGCATTGTTATTTATTATTCTTTGGTATGTGTAACTCTGATTCTGTGTTGTATAAGTATAATCAAATGTTTTGTAAAACAGCTTCATGAACTGTTATTTGATTATTATATTTTGTCATTCCGCTGTGAGATTCTGTTTTGTTTTATTTCTTTCTCTACTTTTCTTATTCACCCCAATAACAATCCGCTCTTTTGTATGGTTTGAGTCTGACGCGTGTGGTTTATCATCGATTTAAAACGTACAAAAAGGCGGGATGTAACAATTTCCATGCTACGCATCCATGATTGATCTATGTCGTTTGATTGTGTTGGTATATGTGACCATTGATTGGTTTGGTTACACTAAAAGTAAGGAAAGACACTTTGATCCTTTGTCAGCTAGTTAATGGATGAGATTGTTTCAGAAACACCTTATGTTGTAAATAGCAAATTTTGGAGCTTATAAAGTTAAACACATTTATAAGGTTATTACACATATGGCCCATAGGGAAATTGTTGGAAAATTTCAATATGTGGGCCGTATATGCAAAATAAATGTGTCATGCTATTTTTATATTAAAGCCTAATTAAAGTGATCAAATTATGAATTAAAGTTAAAAGGCTTACAGGTATAATTGTCATGGTATTAACGTGTAGATACTGGGGAAATTCTATTTTGTTAAAGGGCCAAATTAGAAAATGCCAACATTGTAAATAAGGGGTTGTGGTCCCCAAATTACATAAGCTCCAGTTATTCTCCTACTCTCTTTCATGGAAATAATTCAGATCTAGGGTTTATGTCAATTTGGAAGATCAAATCAAACTCTTATCTTTTAGATCTATCTCTTTCTCTTAATCAGTTTATAAAAGCAGCATCTATGAATTCAGATCTAATATAAGGTCTAGGGTTTTTATCAATATGGAAAACCAAACCAAATTTACTTTTCCAACGGCAACTATGAATTCTGGAATAGCTTCCGCTAACTAGTTTACTTTCCCCTATTTCTTTTCAATTAAATCAATATGGATCACCTATTCAGATACAGGGTTTCATGATTAATCAGTCTTAAATTATATTGAAATCCTAATAACTAACCCACCCATTTATCATTATCTACATGTTATGAAAGTTTTCAAACTTTAACATGTGGTCATTTACATATATTGGACTGGGAAAATTATGTGTCTTTTATTGAAAATGGGGCAGTTACTTATATTCACGCTCAAAATGAACTGGTCTTCATGTTGTTGATGTTATGAACGGAATGTGCATTTAATTAAGTGATACATGATCACCAACTTGTATAAATTTCTTTATAATCTAACATGCTATATATTTTTATAGGCTTTATGATAACATGTGGGATGACGACAACTCATTGGGTCCTAAAGAAGTACACAGTTATTTGAGCCGAGTTATTTTTAATAGACGTAACAAGTTCAACCCTTTTTGGAACTCGCTTGTACTTGGTGGAGAAACAAATGGGCAGAAGTATCTTAGCATGGTATGTTCGCTGTATGACATGTAATCTTGAATATTTTCCTAAAATCAGTAAAACAATATTGAATATACTTCATATATTCAGGTAACCATGATTGGCAATTTGGCACTCATTTTGAAGATAATCACGTAGCTACCGGTTTTGGAAACCATCTTGCTAGACTGATTCTTCACTCTGAATGGCATGAGGATCTTACCAATGAAGAGGCTGTGAAGCTTCTTGAGAAATGCTTGCTTATGCTTTTGTATTATGACAGATCAGCAATTAACAAGTTTCAGGTATAACTCTGAAAAATCTCTTTTCCTTGCTCTTTTACCTCATATTTGGAATAAAATAAGTCGGTGGTGGAAGTATATCGGTTTATCTTATGTTATGCCCTTGATGATCTTGTACTGACTTTGTATATAAAAATCTTAACTACTCTAATAGTCTCACTTTGAATATAAAGTGCTATTATAGCTGTCTTCAAACTTTTAGAATTGAATCGTGGAGATTGAATATTATGCAAGGACTAAAGCAAACCAAAGACTGTATTTCATTGAAATTCCATAACTGAGTTCAATGTTATGACATAAATTACTATTTTCATTGTTTAAATTTCATATTGCAAAGATTTCAAAGGAAGGAGTGATAATTTCTCAACCGTAGTTGTTGAAAACATATTGGGGTCTCTCTGCATTACAGAAACCCAGCAAGGGTTCTAAAGGATCATGGTGATTTGCTTCATCATGTTGGATATAGTAAAACTCAAGACCAATGTATTAAGAATTGTTTTTATTTGAATTCATACTTTATTCCTTGCTTTGGAAATTCGGTGACTCATTTGCTATTTGTAAAGCCTATATTTAACTGCTTAATGTTGTTCCATCTAGTAGTTATTTGTGTTGGCGTTTATTTTTTCCTTTTTATCAAAAATAATTGAATTAAATCAAAATGTGAACAAATCATAATTTGACCTATACTCGTTCTTGAGCTAATTATCATTTTTTTAATGTTTATTTAAATGATGCTTATTACCAAATTAGTGAGACATGGTACAATTGGTCGATTATGGTAAATTTTTCCAATGGCCATAATTAAATAGATTGCATGTACACAATTTGTTATAGCATCTTCAGCACAGTGTGGAAAAGAAGGAGGAACGAATCAACAAGCACGATGAACTCGCACCATCCCGGGAGTGTGAGGAAAATTTTGTTATTTTATTTTATTTTATAATCATCTATTAGCGAAGTTCGAAAAACCGGTTATAGATGATTAGGGTTTTAAACCCCGTGTAACTTTTTCCTAAGACGTTCTTTCCTTTTGCTTTCTTTCATCATTTTCATGTTGATCATCTAAATCCAAAAAAATTCCATCCACTCAAAAATACCATAAAATTCAAATTTAAACCTGTAGCTTCATTTCTCAATCCAATTCTTCCATACTTCATTTCAATTGTTTTATTTAAACCCATAAATCAAAAATTTCCAAATTCTAGGATTTTGAAAATAGGATCTGATTTTGAAGATAAATAACGTAAATGAAGAAGGATCTAGCTCCACAGTCCTTGTCTGTAGAAGACAAACAGCAAGAAAAAGTAGAAGGGCTTTTGGTGGCGATGACGATGGATTTGGAGTGGGTGTGCCTATTATGATTTCACCGACATTCCCATTTAGATCGATCACGATGCTTCAAGAAAGGGTTCATCGTATTTTCATGGAGGGGAAAGAGCTCACGCTACATCGTTTATAATCGTTACATATTGTTAATGCATTAATTTATTTTTATATATTACTAATTTACATTCAAATCGTATTGTAAATAGAATCGTGATAGAATGAGATGTCACAGAGCTTTCACAACAATAAGTAGAATCATCATATCTTATATTGTTAAGTCAATTAAACTTATAGCTTTTCTGACATTGTAATGTTCAATCTCCTTTATGGACAGTGACTAGTCCCATCATTATATCTTTTAGTTGTCAATATCTTAGCTACTTTAGTTTTTAATCACCTTTAATTAGGGCATATTTTTCTCTCTTTGTTGTATGACTATGAAGGTCCCCTTAAGCACCCAATTCCTTCCAATCCATCATCACCTGAAACTGATATTGATTTCTGCATTGAAATGCAAGATAAATACTATGAAGATTCGCGAGAGCATGAACGAGAATATGAAGAACTTTAAAGACAAGTGTGGGAACAGAGATGTCATGAAGAAAAACTAAGTTCATAGCAAAGACATGCTTCAAGGCATCGATGACAATAAACGTCCTTCCAGAAATCGAACAAGAAGTTGAGTCGCCAAGTATAATATGCAAATGTGGATATGCCGTTATAGAAGATGTCATTCAAACAGGAAATGATATTTATCATTGTTATTTTAGATGTCGCATAGATCAAGAGGTTGTGATTTCTGGTGTGGATGAACGATCCTTTTCCTCAATGAGCTATTGATTACGCTAATGAATTAGAGTATCAATTAACAACGTTGCAAGATCAATCTATTGGGTGGAAAAATGAAATCTGTAGACCTCGTAATCAGCTTCATGGACTAAATATTAGTATACAAAATTATGCTATTATGGCTAATAGTGTTAATGTTTGATGATGTTAGATGATGATGTATGACGTTGTATAATTATTTTTAGTACTGTTATTGGTTTGTTCGAACATAGATTGATATTTTGATATATAGCTCATACAAACATTGTAGGATACAAATAAAGATAAATAGATATTGCACATAGCAAACACTCTTAAGGTTGTTGCTCAGATTACAACATATAATTGTTCCATAGCTCGTATGCATCGTTCCCGACAAAGGTTGTGTGATATTTGAAGTTGTAACATGAGTTGTAGATTAAATGTGATAGTTGAAAATGTCCTCCCCTTCAACTTAGTTGTTATTTTATGATACCTCCTACGTGACCTACTAAACATGATGAATGTACTTCTTATGTCCAAAATCCTCCATAGTAATCCACAATCTGAATGATTGATGTACTCCTCGTTGAGGGTAACCCAAATGTAACATTCCCGAATTTAGAATAAGTTTAATTTGACAATTAATTTAATTTTTGGAATAAAATTGAGAATAAATGTGAATTTTTCCAAATTTAATCAGATATTTGTATATAAATTTTATTTTAAATTGAATTGTGAGATTGGAAATTCAGAAAAATAAATATTTTGAATAATATATTAATTCTAAACTTAATTGAGAATTTTCTAAACAAATAAAATTGTACTTTTGTATATGTAAATAGATGTAAAGGAATGGGATATTTCAAAGTTAAATAGGGTTTATATTGTAAATAGAAATTTTAATTTGGAAAATTAATATAGGATTTTGGTTTAATTTGGAATTTGAATTTCAAATACATATGTGTTGAAAATAAATATTTGGAAATATTTATAGATTGGGAATGAATTAAATATTTATATTTATTTCTCAATACAATAGTCAAATACAAGATTAGATATATCATAGGAGTCAACAATAAATGCAAGCTAAATAGATGGATGGATCTCCAAGCAAAGCTCCAACTCCAAAGTTGAGTCTCGAATGTTGTGACACTCAGTTTGACCCGAGCGTAAAGTAAAGCAAAACAAAACACTCGAGTCGGGATTAAAAATTTTATATCAATAAATCCAACTCAAGTGAAATATCAACTGAAATACAAGTAACTTAAAGGATGTTGGGATAACCATTTTCTAAGGATCCATTAAACTATCTACTATGTAGTGGTCTCGATATGGTAGGTGACACGGCACAACTTGGCAATGTCAGGGTAGATATACCAATTACACTTCCGGGCTGGTGGTAACACAGAGCTGCAGCAATCGCCTACTTCAAACCACAGTACCGAAAATCCGAAGGTACACTCAATCAATCATAAAGTAACAGAACGGTAAACGATGGAGTGTGTCCGATCAGAGAAGCTACCTCACTTGGCCCGTCATTTGCTCATGTTTTAGCCACCATATGCTAATCACGGGAGTTAGGTCCACGTATATACCTCATATAGGATCGTCGCCAACATCATACTTCATTATGGAATCTCCACCGCGTACACGTTGTTAAAGTGGTTTTTGGGTATTGGAAGAGAGTATGACAATATCCGATCCCGGTCTTTAACAACAACTCCTTATTAAAACACCGCGGTTATTTCAAAATAGTTTATACTTTAAAACCAAAATATCATTTCCATTTCAAAAACCATATCAATACGATATCATTTCCATTTCAAATATAACCATTTCCAAAAATCATATCACTTTAAAGTTATAATACTTTCAAAATTACTAAGCTTAGAAATTATAACACTTTGGAAATCATAACACTTGATAACATAATACTTTGAAAATAATAACTTTGAAATCATTACTTCCCACTTGAACAGTTTAAATATTAATAATAGTATATATAATAAAATAGTTTATATTAAAATAATTGGCATATTAAAATAATTTGTATTAAAAATAATTTATATTAAAATAATTTATAAAGTAAAATGTAAATGAGTTTTAAATATAATTTAAAATACTTTATATAATAAAATGGTTTCCTCAAATTTCACAAGTCGATTCAAATCAACTCGAATTCCATAATTCCAATTTATTTAAACCTCAATTCATCAATTTTGATGCAATTCAGTTTCTAAATAAACTATTTCAAATTATATCAATTTCAAATACAGATTTGAACCATAAAATAAACTATTTCAATTTCAATATATTTCAAAGCTTTAAATATTCAACATTTCAAAAATAAATTTGACAATTTCATATACATATCAAATTCACTTTATTATTATTTATTTTGAAATATTTACTTAATCTTTCAAATAACATTTAAATAAAACTTCAAATTTAAATAAAACTAAATATACCATTTCAATTTATGTAAATTTGAAATATTCATTTAAATCACTTTTAACCAAAATCAAATTATAAAATCATATCTTTAAAATTCCAAATTTAATAAATTTCAAATCAAACTTATTTGAGTATAATTCTTAAATAAATTCAATTTCAAACCAATTCTATTTCTCTTTCCAACCTGAATTTCATTAAAATCATTATAACTCTATATTTGAAAATATAAATTTTAAATAAATACTTAAACATATTATATATTAATTAAATCGACCTTATCAAATCAACTTTAATAAATCAAATCTTATTATTAAACTTATTTTATACATATTTTAAAATAGCAAAATTGTATGTAAAATCTTAAAATTTATAATTCCAAATCTAACTTATAATTTTAAAATTTTCAAAACATATAATTTTAAAAATCAAAATTTAAAACCTTATAGAAATAACATTTATATATATATGTATATATGTATATATGTATATATATCTTAAAATCAATATTTATTAAAACCAAAATATTCATTTCAAAACCTTGCAAATCATTTCAAAATATATATATATATATATATATATATATTGACCAACGGTGTATATATATAATTTTCTATCCTATGGTCAAGTGATATGGATATTTATCATTTCAATCCGTAATTTAAATATATACCGACACAACACCAGAAAGGCAATTTCCTCACGGTTATAAAGTGACAAAACTAATTTGTTGTGGTTATAACCGTGAAAATAGGTACCGTGGGCAAATTC
Source organism: Allium cepa (assembly GCA_030765085.1). Lineage (NCBI taxonomy): Eukaryota > Viridiplantae > Streptophyta > Magnoliopsida > Asparagales > Amaryllidaceae > Allium > Allium cepa. Next base: position 553,523,042 of record CM060931.1, on the reverse strand, counting down.
AGTCATATTTTTGCTCACGGTTATAACCGTGATAAAAATAGTAATTTCTCACGCTTATAACCGTTATAAATTTAGATATTATCACACTTATAACCGTGACAGAACGGTATTTACTCACGGTTATAATCGTGATAAAATGGTTATTACTAACGCTTATAACCGTGGGAAATTTAGATAGTATCACACTTATAACCATGACAAAACAATAGTTTCTAACATTTGTTATGGTTATAACCGTTGGAAATTTCTTCACATTCCCCCTGACAGTAACTGCTATGAAACAAGATGAAGTTCAAACTAGCCTGAAAAATTAGGCAGTGAATCAAAATATGAACCAAAACCTACAAGCTCAAATTGAAGTCCAGACAAGTGCACAAAATCCGACTGTGATTCAAAATATAATTCGATATACACGGTTCTAGTTCAAACACATCAATTTAGATACATCTTTACAAATCGAACATTAATATGCCTGTCACAACACAAATTATAAAGCAGAATAAAGCAGACTCATCAGGTCTGAAGTAGTAAGTTCAGATGCAGGCACAATAACACATGATTCGGGTGCAAATGCAGCGACAGTTCCTCAGCAGTCTGTTAAGTATTCCACCAAATTGCCTTTGAACTCAGCAAGTAAAAGTAGGAAATACATTGCAAAGACCAAAAGAAAAATGAAGCAAAGACTGACCTAGTAATAAGCAGTGATAATGACAACAAAGTATTACTGAAAAAGCAGATAATGCATATATTCCGAACACTAACCTGAAGACACAGAACTGAGGGAAATGCTTTTGAATTCATAGCCACTTCAAGCGAAGTTATCGAAAATCCAACATGGTCCAACCTAGTTTCACAAATAAAATGAAAAGCATGTAAGAGCAGGCGTAGTAAAGTGAGTGGATCCCTTAGAAGCTTTAAAACTAAGGGAAATGCAAATATTGAAAATTAAACGACATTCCTTATATGAAACGTAAGGGGAGTTAATTCCCCTACAAGGAAATACGACGTTGTAGAGCACATAAATAGACTCTAACCTTCTTTTGTTGGTTTACTTGAGCATTAATTGGATGAGAATGTCATTCGTTCACTTATCAAAAACATTAAACCATAGTGGGCATATGCATACACCAAAGATGAAAATAATAAGAGAAATAATTATTCTTTGGGACCCTATCATGTCGAATGGAACAGTAGTGTTTTATCTAGCAGTTACCGAATCATCACGTCGCTACTTCAAAATAAAGGGGAAATGGGCATTGTCATAACAGTGGTGCATGGACTTCACACTCATGTGCAAAGACATAAATGTGGCCTTATTTAAAGGATCGATGCATCTACTAAAATAAACAATTAAATTATGGTGAGGATTTCTATGAAACTGTTGTAACTACAGGGCTGCAAGAATCTCAGTACGTTGGCAACTATTTCACATGGAAAGGTGGAAAGTATTTCTTCGACACACAGCAAAATAGATGCAACTTTTTCAACTTTGAATTTCAAAGTAAATTTCTAAACTCTACAACTAAAGTTATTTATCATATCTCAAGTGACCACTCACCAATGCTAATTACATTCAAAGTAGATGAAGAAATTCAGAAAAAACATTCCATTCAAATTCAACAATGCATGCATAAAAATGAATGGGTATGATGGCATAATTCAAAGCTCATGGAAAACAGCAGTAAATGGAAACCAAAACTTTTTCAAAAAATTTCAAGGCCTATTTCGTGCAGCGTATGCAAACAAAACATTTACAAATTGATCTACAGATTCTAGTGTATATGCAGCAATAGGCACTGCCATTGATATGTCATAAACGATTAGTTAACGGGGAAGAAAATACTATATAACTTTGTGCCTTAAGTTCATATAGTCAAACTTTATTTCTTTTTTCACAAATAGCGAGGAGATGGGAGAAAAGAACCATGGAAATTACCTAACAAGCCATACATCTGCAAGAAGGAGAATGAGGTTGCAGCATCCCAGTTATACTGATGCTATGTAGGCTCTTGTGGTTTTGGTTCGATCAGTAAATTACCTAGAGAAAAATAATGGATTTATAAACATTTTCACCATCCAAAAGAACCACAATTTTGATGATTAAATTTATTTCATATCCACATTTTGCAACATGAAATGCAATACCATTAAATCCAATCTTCTTTTTGTATTCAACAGCAGATTGAAGAAATTTGGCCTAGAATTAAAATTTTATAATTAGCTAACATTGATAGTAACAAAAGAAAAAACACACCATAAGCTACTGTGCATACCAATTGGTCAAGTTCTCTTTTCATATCAGTATTCAAAAGAGTTTAGTATCCCTCACGACCCCTCCAGAAAACAAAGTTCTCTCCTGCAAGATAGTGTGTAACCTATTGAAATAAAATGATGATCATAAGCAGAAAACTAGCATTAGAACTGAGATCTTATATAAATGTCATGCACAAACAAACCTCCATGGCTTTCTTGACTTGAGCTGCAGCATAAGCATACACTCCTACCTCAGAGCTGATGAAGATGCCACGTGAGTTACTAAGTCGTATGATAGAAAAAAAATTATCAGAATAAAATTAGTAAAAGATTATACCTAGTGGTTGCGCCATGCATGTAACGAGGATGCAAAAACAATTGAGCAGTGCCCCATAGTGGTTTGATTTTAGACCCCTTGTAACAATAAAACTTTAGAACATTAGATAAAGTCACTAAGAAGAAGAATATGAACTACTATTATCACTATTGTTTCCAAAGCAAATTTATACTTGAAATTCCTTTGCAAGTTCAATCACTTCATCCAAATTTGCTTTCGACTCCTGCAACATTTTATAAATGTTTCACCCACAATGAACATTTCAATTGATTGTAGATGCTATTTGAGCTTTAGCCTCCTATAAAAATTAAATGTCACTTAAAAAATATGAAGTTAAAATAATAATTATTAAACAGAAGTACGATAAGGGGCAAGTACTGTTTAGGCTAGAGTAGCCAATTCATGATTACTATTTTTGTATCAATTTGTGCCTTGACCTTCTCAACTTTGTCCTCCAATCTTACAATGTCATATTGTAACCTACATAGAAGTTTATCTCGGTTCACAATGAAATAACCGATTCAATAAAGAAAAATAAATGAATGAATTTCTAGTTTGGTGGTGAAAATATGAAAAAATATTCACATAGAAGATCTAAAATATAAATACATCCTTCAGATTTAAAGAAGAGCATTCATACCAATCGGAGGACCAATTAGTTCAAAGTTATCTGGATACTTCTTTCCATTTAATATACGTACCGATGTGTCATATACTTCATGATAATGTAATTTTACCTTTGTAATGCAACTTAGTAAAATCATAATCCATCAAGGTTGTAAGTATAGTAATTGTGGTTTAAAATTATAAGAACCTCAAAATACTTTACACTATCAGATGGGAAATAGCTCATGCAACTCGAGAAACAGTGGAAGTCTAAGATTATAGAATATTTATTATGGAATAAAATAATGAATTGGTTTCAGTATTATGCCATCATATTTTATTTTTAATGAACTAACTTTACCCAAGTACAATCTTAAGTAAAACAAATAGTTCTCCACATTTATATTACAAGCTATGTTGATAGAAAGCAGTTAAAATACCATGCATTTCATTGAGTCCGCATAGAAAGGTGCTACAAACGAAGACTATCAAATAGCGTAGCGGGTTAAATGCACAATAACAATGAGCAATAAACTTAGGCAAGTCACTCTTTTTTTTCTTTTTAAAGGAAGAATATTATTAAGATGCATACAATAAACGACTATGTATTAGTAGTAACATTATTTCATCTAAGCATGTTTAAAACAGTTCAAAATCCATAAATAAAGACTATGTATTAGTAGTAACATTAGAACTATGTACCATCCTACCATAACATTCAATTATTCCATTTCAATACCTATTCAAGATTTTGGTGCAATATGAGTTAATAGGTCCTGGGAAAAATATAATATCACTGCCAAACGTAAAAGTGTAGAGCTTATGGATGTGCCAAAAAGAATGTTAACTACAATAAATACCTTTCAAATGCATTTTGCCTTCCATTGCTTCTTTTTTCTCGAGGCAACTACGGCAAAGTTGGGGATCATTCTAAGGCCTCGGTCTTCCTGCTTGTGATGATTTAGCATGCACTGAGATTCCTTCTCTGGGTCATACTACAACTTGGCATATTGCACATATAAAAAGCTTGAACATGTTTAATAATGGGTACCCTGTATCTAACCTGCACTTTTTTCAGATATTTGTTCATAGTTTAGTTAGTATAAAATAGTGTTTCAACACTAAATATTCATATCAGATTAAGATTAAATTATCACCTTTCAGCAAGAACAGTAGATCCATCCTCAAATATTTCTTTCACTACGTCAATCTCATAACAGTCTCTTTCTAGATATGATGTCAACTCAGTCAACCCGGCATTACTGAATTAGTTTTACAAATTACTAAATTAGTTTAGTAAATGATGTATTACTGAATTAGTTTTATAAATAACGTAAATTACAGTACAATAATGTAAATTAGGTTTACAAATTACTGAATTAGTACTAGTACCTTCGATTCAAGCTTCAACTGAGATGGAGGACGACCCTGCTAGCTACTTATGCGGCTGTGACTTAGTAGCCGACTATTTAAATCAAGATGGAGGAGCCTACTACCATGCGCTTACCTGTGACCTAGTTGCCGAGATGAAGCTGGCCTGTAGAAGAGACGGAGCCGCCTATATGGGTCGCCGTCACTGTCTTTTTGGTTCGTGAATCGCAAATTCGCGATCGATATTTAGGTTTTTTCTATCGTGTGTTATAACCTTAAAAGGGAAAATGAAGGAGGTGTTAGGAACTGAGTTGATGATATTTTAATGACAACAACCTTATATAGTTATTATACTTTACTTTATAAAATATATACTAACATTTCCATATAGATAGATATATATGTATATAGGAAGCATATGCAGGTATCATCGAAGACTGATCAGTATAAAGACTCAAGCATCAAGATGAAGATTAGAGATTCAAGATTCAAGACTCTAGAGAATCAAGATTTCAAGATCTCAAGATAAGTGTCTAGTATTTTGTTAAAACTTCATAATAGTACTCTCATCTTTCTTCTAATTTTCTTTTCGGATGGAACCCAATTTCTATCGAAACCAGTGGCTTACAAACCCACGACAAGTAGCTTACAAACCTACGACAAGTGGCTTACAAACCCACGAAAATCAAAATCATTTAATCTACTTTGTACAAGTTCTCGAGTCCTATGGAGGAGCTCTGTAGGAAGGTTCTTGCAATTTCAGTTTGAATAGATTTTTCAAAATGTTTTTAAATCTGTTTTCAAAATGTTTTAGCTTTCAAAATCATGTTTTCAAAAATATTTTCAAACTTTGTTTTAGCCTTGAAATATTCCTCTATTCTTATTTTAAAAACTTCTATTTTTAAAACATCAAAACTTATTCTGATTTTAAATATTACTTATATAATTGACGGTCTATATCAATTATATATATATATATATTTAAAATAATGTTTTATATTCATTCTCTATCTCAAAATATTGTTTAAACAATTTACTTTGCTTCAGAGAAGTTTCAACTTGTTTTAAATTCAATTGTCTTTACAAAACAACATCTCTATAATTTTGTACTAAGGGATGTCGACATAAGGTGATACCCCATATCGACATGGTGACAGTTGGATTCAAAAATCAATTTTCAAAAGAAGTGTCCATTCGTTCGAAAACCTTTCGCCAATGGTTATGACTGTTGTGCATCTATATAAAGGCTTCCAAAACGAATTTTTTTAACAACTACTTTCTTATTTTCTTCACTCTTTCTTCTCCACCATTCCATATCCATAAAACTTCATATTTTGAAGATCATGCCATCATTCTGCCAAATTCTCAATAGGAAATCATTTAGATACTCTCTCTATTTGATTCTCCATCATTCTACTAAAGATCAAAGTGCTATTCAGAGTTATAGGATTAATTTGTATTCAAAAAGTCCATAGAGTCTATCCATTCAAAAGGATTGTTATTAAGAAGTATTAGGGTGATCTTGTGTCCCGTAAATCAAGAGAGATTACCCCAGACTCGGAGATAGGAGGGTTCCTCAAGGCCTTAGAAATTGAGGGTTGTAATTTGGATATTGGCTTATAAAAATCTGTACAAGGATATTGCCTTGGTGCAGGACTGGATGTAGGAGGATTCCGAACCAGTATAAAATCCGATGTGTTCTTTCCTTTTACTTGCTTTACTTTACTATTTGCATTTGTTATATGTTCTGTGATCATTTTGTGTTAGAATTCTATTTAGATTTGTGTTGAAAGTTTTAATTTAGTCATATAGTTCATATATTCTTTAAAACACTATTCACCCCCCTCTAGTGTTATTTATGCCTTAAGATCCTTAATTCGCATCCCTAACAGGAGGGATTGACAAAAGTTCTTGCTCTATGGCAATAGATCTGGCGATGGAAGTTAGATCAATGGTTGCGTTGGTGAGGTCAGATTTGATCGTAGCTATGAATTTAGGGAGAAACCATGGTTTCAAAACTAGGGCTATTGACTAAACAACCTATATCTGAAGCAATTAAGCAAGGAAGAACGGTCCGTAAGGTGAAGAGAGAGGGCAAACGAGTATGGAGGAGTAAGGGCGAAGTGGAGATGAGGAAGAACTTAGGTGGTAGTATGATCCCAAATTCTAGGGTTTCGCTGTTTACTAAAGAAAAAAGTTGGTAAGGTTTGGTTTAAACGTGCTCGTAAAAGATAAAACTACTAAGCACTCCAGCGCAGTTTAATTTATTTACGATATTACCTACTTTTATAACGGTAATAACCATTGGAATGTTTTATCAAGGTAATAATCGATAGTAATTTGTAACGGAAATAACCGTTATGAATTGAGATGGGAATAATGTTACAAAATGGACTGTTTGGTGTAGTGGGATATATATCATTTCAACCCGCAATCCCAAATTCAGTTCAATGAAAAGCGCTTGGGTTTATCATTTCAACCCATAACGATTTTCTCCTATTCTACAGATCCTCCGGGTATGTATCATTTCAACCCATAGGGAATTCTATACTAACATGGAACTTGCAAAGTAAGAACAAATATGATAACAATATAACATGCATATAACATCAACATAAATAGCAGATAATTGTGTCAGATGTCACAGGTGAACATATACAGATAATAGCATACATATAGCACTGTAAATAACTAACAGCCGCATGCTTTAATTTTTGTTTCAATTGAAATTAAATTTAATAAATATAAGAACGTTAATCGTGAGTGATTGCTCACCTTTCGAAGCTAGAGAGTTTGACAACAGAATAAGCTATGAATTCCAAAGCAAAGCAAGATTGGTACGAATTCGAGGATCAAAGCTGATAAATAGGGATAGACGAAATCAAATCAGAACTGGATCGATGAAGATAATTAGCATAATTGAACTTATGTATGTAACTATATATAACAATATATAAAAAAAATCATATTATAAATTCACACATATATCAAAAATAAGATATCTATATATTATATTTATTTACAAATCAATATTAATTTAAACACATATTAAATTAAATATATGTGCATTTTAAAATCCATTGTTTAAAACCAAAACTCAAATAATAATGTCCTGGGAGAAAAATATAATTTCCATACAACAGATCTTATATAAACCATGTATATATATATATATATACACACACACATTGAAATCAATAATACACATATATATACTTAATATATCAGTCTATATATAACTTAACCATACATATATATACTTGTATAAAAATGTCTTATATATTAAAATTAAAATATACATATCAATTGGCATTGAAAAGAATCAACAAAACATGTGAGAAGGAAATTCTAGCTTTGAGAACTGAATCATAGAGCCTGATTATATCTTGGGGCCAATCAAAGACCTTATAGGTTCTCTTTCGGTTAACAGCCAGAATAACTTAACTCGATGAAATCAAACATGACAACATTCATATATAAATATATATAATAAGAAAGTTACTTATATAAACTTATATATACAAAACAAAAAACATACACAACTAAATATATATATATATATATATATATATATATATATACTTGCATAAACCTTTATATATATAAAACACGCACAAAATTTATATTGTATATACATATATATACCATAATTTCATATACATACATACATACATACATACATACATATATATATATATATTTGAAACCACAACAGATAATATATTTTATAACATAGAAAATATATCTATAAAACCAACAGATTATAATATATGATCATATAGACATATATATTCTTATATATACATGCAAATACTTATATATATATACACATGCAAACAAATTTTTCCTTCTACAGAGCATATACATATATATGCCTTATAAATACTATATATATAATAAAACTGTTAAATATAAATCACTTATTACATAGTTTAACAAAGAACCATATTCTATATCAGAATACTTTTATATAATATGAAATATATTATACTGTGACAAATATATATATATATATATATATATATATACCGGTAAGAAGAAAAAGATGGAGCTCGGCTACAAGACAGAAGAGGAAGTGATAGTGAACTGTCGATAGGTTGGTCAGGTATACGCCGAAGTGTGAGCTATTGAGATGGAGGCGCTGTCGCAGGCGGAGCAAGGCTGTGCTCGGCCATGGTGGTTAGATTGAGTTACTACATAGGTTAAACGATGAAGAATGGCGGAGGTAGAAAGCAGGCAGAAGCTGCTGTGGCATTGTGTGGAAAAGCGGGTCAGGCGATTCTTTCTGGTGGACGAAGCTAACTTGGAGAGAGATGCGTTGGCATGTGGAGATTGGAGTAGAGGTGGGGTGGCTACATGTAGGCTAGAATGGTAAATGATAGTGAAAGAAATGAAAGAGCAGCAAAGAAATGGAAGTGGAAACGTGAAGCCTTTGCCTTATATATAATATTATTAAAAAAATCTTTTGAACCGATGAAATATGAAAGATCAAGTTTAATTTGAAAATAGTGAAAGCCAATTGTCACATTCAAGGAAATACAAATGCTAAATGGCTATATAGTTCATGATAGATAAACCAATGGTCACAAGTAAACCAAAAGGCATGGAACCGGTACCGATATGGTCCGACGTTTTACAAATTCCGCCGCATGCCGCTCATCAAAACACGAAATTGAATATATGTAGAGATCAACAAAATGAGATGATCAAAACGGTATACAGATATCAGTGGTATGGTCATCGTATCAAAAGTCGATATACGGTACCGAAAATGCTGCTAAAATGCCAAAATTAGGATAAATGGAGCAATTGCAATCCAAATTTGATGAAACGGAAGATGATGTCTCACTTAGAAGATGATTTACAAATTTATTGTATAAAAATATTCTGTTTTGAAAAATATTTTATTATCATCAATTATTAACTGATTTAAATTGGAATAGAATTACACAAGAAAATGAACTTCCATATTATCTGATGAAAATTTACCATTTTCTATGTTTAATTAGACGTATTTCAAATATCAAATTTTTATTTCAAAATTTTATTATTAAAAAAATTCACAAAATTCACTTAATTACATTATTAAAAACCATTAAAATTTACGGATCGTTACACCCTCCCCTACTCAAAACTTTTCGCCCCCAAAAAGGAAGGAGGTAGGAGAATAGAGACAACCAGAAAGAAAATAGATTGAAATACCAAAATAAACAATTAATTCAAAACCATATAAACTACATTTATTTTAAAATTGTTTTATATTATTTTGTTGATTCCAATTCATTTCATTTAATCAATCAAATTTATTGTTCCCATTCATTGATTTCAATACCATATATTTTCATTCAATTGATTTTTTTTCCATTTATTAACATTTATTACAAAAATTTGACAACAAAATTTGTTTTATTCTACTCAATTATTAAATCTTTTGATCAACCATAGTTAATTCCATCTCAACATTCAACTTCAACTATTCAAAAAAAATAAGTTAATATTCAACAATTTGGTTTAGTCCATTTTATTCAACTAATAAATAGTCATTCAATTTAAAATTGATTTTCTTTCATTAAGTCAACAATTCTTTCAAACAAATTCATATTTTTTTTGAATTAACTCTTTTATTTTATCTATTTATCTTTAGCTAAGTTGGTTCCACTAAAATTCAAGTCCATTGGTCTTAAGTTTACATTTATTTGCTCAAATGGTCTTCTCTTTTATTTAATTTATTTCACTTAATATATTTTGCAACACATATTAGGTGTATACATTTTATAACCATATATTATTCAAAAAATAAATTTTCCTTTTTATTATCCAATTTATTATCAGTAATTTCCCTTCACAAAATATCATTTGTGATATCCTATTATTTATATCATATATTATCCAATTACATTCTAATTGCATTTAAACTTTTCTGGTAAGTTATATTAGTGTTACTGAGTATAATTAAAAAATATACAAATTTTCTTTTATTTACAACATTTATATTAAGCCAGATTTTGGTTTGAACAATTTATTACTTAAGTTTTCTTCTTGTACAACCCTATTATATCGTAACATTTTAACATTTTGAATATTTTAGGCAAATTATATATTAGAATACAATTTAGTACTGTACAAATAAGTTTTTATTCAAATTCAACTATTTCAAGTTGGTTAGATTTCATTTATCATTTTAGATATTCCACTTATTCAAAAATTTCACTTTATTTCAATAATTAAAACCATTACTTAATATAAAACTTAAGATCTAAATTCTTGGTTTCACTTCAAATTATTTTGAAATAATTATATAAACGTATATTTTTTTAAAAAAAACAATTTATACACAAGAAATTCAAACAAATTCATTGTCTAAAAGTGTAGCAAAGCTGCAACGTGGTTTCTCCACTTCGAGAATCGAAAATGAATGTCGACGATGCTACAGTCATCACCGAAATTATTTTCCGGCGACAATAGAAGAGAGTACTGGTTTAAACTTTTATAAAATTTTGGAAACTATTTTTATTTGAAATATACTTTAGATAATATACCCTAAAATTTAAAGCCAAATTTTCTAAAATACCGAAAATTTAATTCTCAAATTCTTAAAATCAAATTACGTATCAATTTATAAATCATGTTTTATAAATTCATTTATTCAATGGTTTACAAAACCATAAATGAGAATCAAATATTATTTTTGAATAACAATCCAGTTAACTATTAAATTTCAGAAAGTTTATACTTATATATATAATATAATCATAAAAAATTTATTTCGTTTACCAAATTTGAAAACAATATTGTGTCAATTTGCTCTGTTCAAGTGTTTTGGAATTTCTATTGATAGTGTTATTCAGACGAATCGATCGAAACCTAAAATCAACATTAACAACTCAAACAACACATTATAAAATATATATTTTTATATTAATTACAAATACACTCCCTCACTCGATTATTCAAGAATGGATTCCAAACAAGGATAGAGATTCAAATTAGAAGGACTCTTATCAAAAGAATTCTAACAAGAAGATAGGCTAGAAACGAATATAAGATGATTAAATTACAAAATAGAAAGACGAATAGACTTATATAAATCGCGGGCGACCTTAACCAAGTCAACCGTGACTTCAAGAATAAGATCGATGCAGAATTTTGAGGCAAATCGACATTCGGTCATAAGAGAATAGAATTCGGCGTAGCAAGAGATAGCAGCATCTAAACCGCGGATACAAAAATCTTCGGTGAATCAGTGTCTATTGTAAAGGAGTTTTACCCCTTTACAAACCATAAATTAGAGCTATGGGATGTTCAAAATCCATGGAACACGAATAGGGACAACAAGAATAGATTTCAGAATGAATGGGAGAGTTCCAAAGTTCAAAGGAAACCGAGTCAAAGAGGAAGAGATTCAAGCTCGAACGAAGGTGATTCCATAATTAAATCTACTTTATATGCTGATTTTTGGCTAAAACCAAAGCTCTAATACCAACTGTAACAACCCGATATTTTCAACCATCTACATAACTCAGCATATACAGTAAATAAATAAAACACAGAATCACTAACATAGAGTAATGTAACAATAAGTAGGGGAAACAAAAGAATAGTAGTTCATGAAACTACTACATATATAACAGAGTTAAACAAGATGCAATAGAAATCAATACAATAGTCAAATACAAGATCAGAATATATCACACGAGTTGACTGAATAATTGCAAGTTGAACAGATGGATAGATCTCCAAGCAAAGCTCCAAAGGTGAGTCTCGAATGCTGTGACACTCAGTCTGACCGAGCGTAAAGCAAAACAAAACACTCGAGTCGGGATTAACATTTTATATCAATAAATCCAACTCACGTGAAATATCAACTGAAATACAAGTAACTTAAAGGATGATGAGATAACCATCCACTAAAGATCTGTTAAACTATCTACTATGTAGTAACATACGCTACTATAATAATGTATATAGTAAAGTAACTATTAAAATAGCGTTAAGGCGTTGCCCATATCCCCCTTAACACATTTTATAGTGCCATAGTCTATACATTACCGTAGCACCTCCTGATCGGGAGGCTACCAGAGGGCACTTCATAAATACGACACAAAACAAACTCGTAGTGGTCTCGTATGGTACGTGACACGGCACAACTAGGCAATGCCAGGGTAGATATACCAATTACACTTTTGGGATGGTGGTAACGCAGAGCCGTAGCAATCGCCCACCTCGAGCCAAACTCCCGAAAATCCGAAGGTGCACTCAATCAATCACAAAGTAAAAGAATGGTAAACGATGGAGTGTGTCCGATCGGAGGAGCTACCTCACTTGGCCCGTCAATTGCTCATGTTTTAGCCACCATATGCTAACTCACAGGGGTTAGGTCCACGTATATACCACATATAGGATCGTTGTCACCATCCTACTTCATTATGGAATCTCCATCGTGTATATGTTGTTAAAGTGGTTTTTGGGTATTGGCAGAGAGTATGACAATATCCGATCATGGTCTCTTTAACAACAAATCGTTATTATAACGCCTCGGTCATTTCAAAATAGTTTATACTTGAAAAGCAAAATATCATTTCCATTTCAAAAACCTATCAATACGATATCATTTCCATTTCAAATATATCCATTTCCAAAAATCATAGCACTTCAAAGTTATAATATTTTCTAAATTATAAAGCTTAGAAATTATAACACTTTGAAAATCATAACACTTATAAAAATCATAACACTTATAACATAATACATTGAAAATCCTAACTTTGAAATAATTACTTCCCACTCGAACAGTTTAGATATTTATAATAGTATATATAATAAAATAGTTTATAAAATAAAATAGTTTATATAAAAATAATTATAAGCTAAAATAATTTATATTAAAATAATTGGCATATTAAAGTATTTTATATTAAAAATAGTTTATATTAAAAATGATTTATATTAAAATAGTTTATATTAAAATAATTTATAAAGTAAAATATAAACTAATTTTAGATATAATTTAAAATACTTTATAGAATAAAATAGTTTCCCCAAATTTCACAAATCGATTCAAATCAACTCGAATTCCAAAATTCCAATTTAATTAAACCTCAATTCATCAATTTTGATTCAATTCATTTCTAAATAAACCATTTCAAATTATATCAATTTCAAATGCAGATTTGAACCATAAAATAAACCATTTCAATTTCAATATATTTCAAAGCTTTAAATATTCAACATTTCAAAAATAAATTTGACAATTTCATATACATATAGAGTTCACTTTACTATTATTTATTTTGTAATATTTACTTAATCATTCAAATAACATTTAAATAAAACTTCAAATTTCAAATTTAAATAAAACTAAATATCCCATTTCAATTTATGTAGATTAGAAATATTCATTTAAATCACTTTCAATCAAAATCAAGTTATAACATCATATCTTTAAAATCCCAAATTTAGTAAATTTAAATCAAACTTATTTGAGTATAGTTCTTAAATAAATTCAATTTCAAACCAATTTCTATTTCTCTTTCCAACCTAAATTTTATTAAAATCATTATAAACTCTATATTTGAAAATATAAATTCTAAATAAATACTTAAACATATTATATATTAATTAAATCAACTTTATTAAATCAACTTTAATAAATCAAATCTTATTATTAAACTTATTTTATATATTTTAAAATAGTAAAATTGTACGTAAAATCTTAAAATTTATAATTCCAAAACTAATTTCTAATTCTGAAATTTTCAAAACATATAATTTTAAAAATCAAAATTTAAAACCTTTATAAAAATAACATATATATATATATATATATATATATCTTAAAATCAATATTTATTAAAACCAAAACATTCATTTCAAAACCATGGAAATCATTTCAAAATATATATATATATATATATATATATATATATATATATTGACCAACGGTGTCTGTATATAATTTTCTATCCTATGGTCAAGTGATACGCATATTTATCATTTCAGTCCGCAATTTAAATATGTACGAATATATATCATTTCAACCCCCAATCCCAAATTCAATTCAATGAAAATCGCTTGGGTTTATCATTTCAACCCATAACGATTTTCTCTTATTCTACAGATCGTTTGGGTATGTATCATTTCAACCCATAGGAAATTCTGTACTAACAGTGAACTTGCAAAGTGAGAACAGATATGATAACAATATAACAGGCATATAACATCAACTAAATAACAGATAATTATGTCAGATGTCACAGGTGAACAGATACAGATAATAGTGTATATATAGCACTGTAAATAACTAACAGCCACATACTTCAATTTTCCTTTCAATTGAAATCAAATTTAATAAATAGAAGAACGTTAATCGCGAGTGATTGCTTACCTTTCGAAGCTAGAGAGTTTTACAACAGAACAAGCTACGAATTCTAAAGCAAAGCAAGATTGGAATTAATTCGGCGATCAAAGCTGATAAATAGGGATAGACGAAATCAAATCATAACTGGATCGATGAAGATAATTAGTATAAGTGAACACATATATATATATAACTATATATAACAACATATATATAAAAAATCATGTTCTAAATTCACACATATATTAGAAATAAGACATATATATTATATTTATCAACAAATCAATATTAATTTAAACACATAATAAATTAAATATATGTGCATTTCAAAATTCATTGTTTTAAACCAAAACTCATATATATATAAAATAAAAAAACTACTTATATAAACTTATATATACAAAACAAAAAACATACACAGCTAAATATATATATATATATATATACATACTTACATAAACCTTTTATATATATAAAACATGTACAAAATTTATATTGTATATATGTACATATATATACCATACTTTCATATATATATTTGAAACCACAACAGATAATATATTTTATAACATAGAAAATATATTTATAAAACCAACATACTATAATATATGATCATATAGACATATATATTCTTATACATATACATGCAAATTCTTATATATATACATGCAAACAAATTTTCCTTCTACAGAGCATATACATATATATGCCTTATAAATACTATATATTTGATAAAGCTATTAAATATAAATCACTTAATACATAGTTTAACAAAGAACCATATTCTATATCAAAATACTTTCATATAATATGAAATATATTATTCTGTGACAAATAAATATATATATACCTGTAAGAAGAAAAAGATGGAGCTCGGTTATAAGACAGAGGAGGAAGTGATGGTGAACGGCCAGTAGGTTGGACAGATATAGGCCAAAGTGTGAGCTATTGAGGTGGAGACGCTGTCGCGACGGAGCAAGGCTATGCTCGGCCATGGTGGTTAGATTGAGCTACTGTGTAGGTTAGACGATGGAGAATGGCGGAGGTAGAAAGCAGGTGGAGGATGCTGTGGCATTGCGTGGAAAAGCAGGTCAGGCGATGCTTTTTGGTGGCCGAAGCTAACTTGGAGTGGGATGCGTTGGCATGTGAAGATTGGAGCAGAGGAGGTGCGGCTACGTGTAGTAGGCTAGAATGGTTAATGACAGGGAAAGAAATGAAAGATCAGCAAAGAAATGGTTGCGGAAACGTGAAGCCTTTGTCTTATATATAATATTATAATTTTTTTCTTTTGAACCGATGAAATATGAAAAATCAAAGTTTAATATGAAAATAGTGAATATCAATAGTCACATTCAAAACGGTATACAGATATCAAAAGATGCATAAGTGTGTATGTGTGTATCAATTTGGAAGCTCATGCATGATGCATAAGTGAAAAATCATCATGTCAGGGCTATAATCAATGTGAAGTGGACTAGCTTGCTCTTATGTTTGTCGCACGAACGGTATGTCTTGCACTTTTGGTAGCATATAGCAGCACTTCGACGCTTCTGTTTGTTAAAATTTTAAAAGATGGTAAAACTAGAGGGAATGAGATTGGATGTCTCTTTTATAGACGTCCAATCTTAAACACCTATTTAATATGCGCATAAGATTCAAAAGTTTGTTAAATAGACGTTTGATATTTGGACGCTTAGCAAATAAACGTCTGACCCTGTTTGATATGTGTCTACAATCAAACGTCTATTAAATAGATGGCTGTTTCTCTTAAACCGTTGAAGATATTCATAGAAGTTATTCAAAACTAGCACGGCTCACGTTCAAAAATAATAGATATAAAATAAAACTTGTCTTCGTGCTATACTACGGAAGCGTACCGGCATCAAAGACAGTTTAAAAGCTTGATCTGTCATCTAATCTAATAAATTGTTCACGAAAAATGTATTCCTTAAAAAGGAAAGCACCCAAAAAAAAGTAGAAAACCATTCAAAAGAAGAAAAGAAAATTCAAGAGTTTTTAAAAAACGTAGAACTAAACATTCAAGCCTTTTTTGGGAAACAAAGAGAAAAATCAACGAAGAATAAAATCCTAGAAAATAGAACACAAACTATTCAAGCACCCTTTTTGTTAGTAGTTCTCAATAAACTGAGTAAATATATAAAAATATATGATATTGATGGGTTGTAGCTGTATAAGGATGGTACCAGTTGGTTCATGTCACCATTTTCCAGATTATTTGAAATTAAGTTATGTTAAAATAAAATCAACGAACAAAAAAACAAAGTTTGCGATGACCAGCCCTCCGTGGATCAAAAATCCCCACATCGCTTGTGTAATTCCATCCACATTCAAGTAAAATACTAAAATAAAAAATCAAGGAAATAGAATCAGAGGAAACTTAACACCAAAGGCAGCTTCCAGTAATTTCTCCCCTTATGTAGTACACTGACATTCATCAAAACCCATCTTAAATTCTCATTCGATCTCCTTCAAACAAATCGAAGAAAAATGGGAATGGTATTTGGAAAAATCAGCGTAGAAACGCCCAAATACGAAGTGATAAAATCGACATCAGAGTACGAAATTCGAAAATATCCAGCGTCTGTGGTGGCGGAAGTGACTTACGATCCGAAGCAGATGAACAACGACAAAGACGCTGGATTTAAGATTCTGGCGAATTACATCGGAGTTTTCGGCCAGCCCCAAAATGCGAAGCCTGAACAAATTGCGATGACTGCTCCGGTTATTACAACTGCTGCTCCTGCTGAGAAAATCGCCATGACTTCTCCGGTCATTACAAATGAGTCGCCGCAAGGTGAGTTATATGATTGTTAAATTAGTTTGAAATGCTTGGAAGAACTTTAACAGTTTACTGGTTATCTCTCAAACGAATGAATTTAAGCAACCATTTTATACTCTGTAAAAATAAAAATAAATATATAAATGGAATAAAGAAGTGGTTAACTATGATAGGTGAAAATGGATATTTTTGTTACAAAAGTGTGGTTTATATAATGGGAGGTGCCAAAGAGCAAAGGCACCATGTTTGATGGTTGTGGCACCACGGTCTACGGTATTTCGCCGATCGCAGTGTAAAAGAAAAAAAGTATTGGTTATCACATTGAACCTAACGCCTTTAGCATCTATTTTTATAATTCTTAGAAGACTTAAAATTGACTTTCAGACAAACGGTATGTATGATACCTTGTATGAGTAAGGTTCGACTTTAGTGTACTTAACCATTCCAATCTCGCTATCAAATAATCTCGCTGTTTTTTTACACGTCCATGGTTGGGTGTGGACTTCAAAAAACGTTACACCAAATGCAAGCATGAGTTTTACTACTATATCGCTTAACCCCACCGTGGTTTCTTTAAAAGAAAATACTTTGGTCGGCAAAAAAGGATGCTTTATTGTGACCAATTTCCCTATGAACAAGAGTGTTATTACCACTCAGGTCCGCTGCGAACAAGTATGTTGTTATCATCCATCCACGCTCAAAGTCGAACAAGGGTGGTTGAAACTTTATTTAATTTCTAGACCCGGTTGTTGGTAATTTCATTATTGGCCTAGATATGGAAACATGATTTATATTATATATAAAAATGGATGATCAATCATTCAATTGGAGACGAATAAAGTCTCTTCATTATGCACCTTGTCATGGTATTTATTTGATTGTACTCTATTAAATGAAAATTAGGCTATGAACATAATTTTTATTTTTTTAAATTCATAGACCAATCCTTTAATACCAAACTCCATGCACACACACAAACTGTTGATAAAACTAAAAGCCATGCTATTATCAAGTCTAAACTCTCCAGCGTAAAATCATATCTATGCAGGACTAGTAACAATGCAGTTCAAACTGCCTTCCAAGTACACAAAGGCTGAAGAGGCACCAAAACCATTGGATGAGAAGGTGGTTATAAAGGAGGAAGCAGGGCGCAAGTACGGGGTGGTGAAGTTCAGTGGCCGTACAACCGATCAAATAGTGAACCCAAAAGTCGAACGCTTGAAGAGCAGTTTGGAAAAAGATGGGTATACAATTACTGGCAATTTCCTGCTTGCCAGGTATAATCCACCATGGACTTTGCCGCCATTCAGGACCAACGAAATCATGCTTCCCGTGGAGTAGAATTTGCATGCAGTACTCTTTAGTGGTAATGTAACGCAAAATATATGAAAATTGCACCCTTGTAAGTAACATTATGTTAAATTGTATGATGTGTGTACCAGTTCCCTGGCCATTTGTTTTAAACAGCAGAAAAGAGAGAACCAAAGCTAACACATAGATAAACAAACCTGAACTACAGAGCACTAAACCTAGAAACTGAAAGCATTGTAATTATGTACATTAACTAAGCCTGATAAGTGGAGAATATACGAGTTCTGTATACAAAATGGAAGTCCACCCCTATGATAAATGCATACAAAAAAATTACAAAAATTAGCAAACTTTCACATGGAAAACAAATCAACGCTCAAACTGGAAACCAAGCTTCTTCTCCAAATAAACCGCCATGCAATTTGTTAATAGCTTCAGCGCAGTAGTACTGGTTAGCGGGAAAAAAAGAAAGTATCTGTTGTGTTAGTAAATCACACAGAGGTAGCAGCGGAATGTTTTGGCCTACATATGTACTTGACTTGGTTTGCACTTTTGCTGTATAATATGAGCGTGCAGACTGTACTGTTTTACCTGTACATCATGTTCATGTTACTTAATGAAAACAACTGAAAATGGGAAATGACCTTTGAGCATAGATCGTGCTAGTGAACACTTACATGCATTTCTGCTACCAATGATAATAAAATTCTGGATTGGTCCAACAGTGTTTGTTCTTGTTCTGCCATTTTGGATAGTTCGGATGCCAGTATAGTGGTTCCTTCTACCTGTTTAATGTTGAGGTTAGTGGACTAATGTTGAAATATGATTCCACAGTTTGGTGGTAGCAATATAAATGGTGAAAAGAGCCAATTGTATTCTTGGAAATTTGTGATATTAGATGCAGGGAGCCTTCTATTTGTACGAAAAATTGTGATATTAGATGCAGGTAGCCTTCTATTTTTACGAGGATTTTACCATACTCTGATTATTTTTAAAATACGATGGTGCCATAACCTCGGAATGGTTTATTGTCACCGTAGAATATGAAGAGAAGCTCCAATCAAAAGCCCTAAGAGCATATACAATGGACAGGTTAAATTTGATTGACTAAACCACGTCATATAGACAAAACAAAACAACCACAAACCTTGCATATTCATAAGGTAAGTTCAGCTGGCACATCGTTGTTATATTAAACTAGTTGTATTTAATTAGCATAAATTATATTATTGCTTGTAACGCTTTATTGTTTTGATAGAAATCATCTACTTTAAAATTGATAATTATACTTATCATGGCCTAATTAATACATGTTTATATAGTATTGTATGCATTTATAAAGTTATATGTGGTTAAATATTATTTAATGAAAAATGCATTGACTTTCAACTATTGTTATAAAATTGGCATTAAGGAACTCTACTTTCCAAAAAACTTAAAAATTAACATTTTTAAGTTGGATTTTCAAAGATTTAAACAGGTACATAAACAATAATATATAATAATTAACTAATATCAATTAAAATAATATGATGCTTCTTCATAGGCTAAAGTAACGGCCAGCATTAACGTACAGACCAATTTATGCACTAAATGTTGAACTCAGCACGTCCAATTTACAGCTAAAGTAAATATCTACCTAACTTATAACACCAACATGAGCACAAACTGGTCAGTCTCATTGCAGAAAAATATTTACTTTTGCTTACATTAAATATGTTAATATACCAGTTAAGTTCAAATGTTTAAGCGTCACATGTTGGTCTACACACACACACATACACACATATATAAGATTACAGCTATCATTTTGACTTATGAAGTTGCATCGATTAATGATATTTGTCTATTTTGATAGGTATTAGTTGATTGTTTCATTTTATTGTTTATGTAGGTGAAAGATTAATATTTGTATACAGATTTGTGAAAACATTCTCAAAGTAAAAATAAAAAATGCGGCGTCAATTTTTTTTTCTACAAAGAAAAGTTCATAAATGTCAAATATTTAAATGAGCAAGATATTCTAACCATTTAATAAAATAATAATTGTAGAAAATCAAAATGTATAATTCATCAAATAACCATGGTTGTGAAAGCGCATGCTTAGGCGCACTTAGGCCCAAGATGCGGCCTTCGCTCTTTTCAACCTTTAAATGCTCAGGTGTCAGTAAAGGTGGTGCAATACATTGTCTTTTTTCTTTTCTTTTCCCCAAAAACTGGAAAGGTGCAAGGTGTGCTTTTTTGCGTTTTAAGAATAATGTGATCATATGAATATGTTTCTCAATATTCTTTTTTGTTTTCTTCTTCCTTTAGTCGTTTTCTTCTAGTATGCCTTTCCTTTTGAACACTAATAGTACACTGGAGCAAATCCAATTCATATTTGAACTGTTCAGATTTTGTTAAAAACTTCAATTTGAAGCTGAAACTGGGTAAAGAAAACGGAATGGTTCATCGCATTTTATTCTTGATGATCAAGTTTTTTTTGTTTTATATATTTTATGATTATAACTTTTCATTTAACATTTAATTTATTATAGGAAAATTCCAGATGTTGTACCAGTTCGGAATGTTATTAATTACCAATTACTGATGTAGAAGGTTATTGATTTATTATAGTATAATTCAAAAAACGAAGTTTTGAATTGTTTGCAGATACACAAATCAACACAAAAGCATTTAATTTAATTATCGTGTTAACTTAATAAATAACCATAACAAGTTAACAATTGTAATTCTGCACAAAAGAGCATGCGAAAATCTCGAAGGGGGTAGCTGTTGGGGGAAGCCAGGTCTTGCATTATTTTTTATTGGCTACCTTGCAAATAACGTTTTACCATATATACCTTAGTACGTGCACACACTACTAGCTTATGAATGTGCATGTTATTGGTGGCATGGTTTAGCTAGTCAAATTCACATTGTCCATTTTAGAAACTCCACTCGCAAGTCTCAACTCTTAACACATTGGTGATGTTTGCTACAGCTAAATATATAATGTTGGTATTGCTAATCAACAACAAAGAAACTGCTTAAACTCTGCAGAATGTCAGTTTTCCCCTTTTTCTTCTTTTTTAAAAAAGAAAAAAAAAAGGAAAAGAAAACAGAATATTCCAAAGGGTGCAATTATGAGAGTACTAAAGGTACATTCTTAGTGAACAGATATGCAAACAGAATCAAAAACAGACAATGCGGACAATGCGGACAAGAGCAGTAAAAGATGAGATGTGTTAACATACTATATGTATGATACAGGAACATGATATGTCAAAGCTGTTTTAATAGATAAAACATGAGTACAGAAAATGGCTGGCTTCAAAATAAATTGATGCTAGCGTCATCCGATATTCGATTCCAATGCAATTCAACATAAATTATAGGGAGGTCGAGAGACCATACTGAATAACAAATTCTCCGCATTGAAACGACTGATGTAGAGTGGTTTTAACATTTTCTACCGAATCCGATTGGAAACCCGGCAAGAAAAAAAATTGCCCAAGCATACTAAGTAATTCAAGCCAACATCATCAGACATGTCATGATTATCTTAGCAGTGGTATTTGCATAATTTGAAAATAAAGAAGATTTAGATCTCATATGTTGAAATAACAATATTGCATTATTATACTGTTGTCATACATAGTATATTTCACTTTTAAACTTGTGCAGGCATTAAGAAATTATGTGTGCTTTTGTACTAAGCGGTTGTGCATCCTGTTCTCAGTTGTAGGATGTGTACTAGTTACTTCCATCGAATTTTTTACTTTTTCAAACTTGCCCATGGCCTTGGAATCCCTATTTTGGAGGGACCCCTTAGCACCTCTATCATATCTGAAGCTACATTATTTTAAATGCTACAAATTTTGGTAATTATCTTCATCTCATTCTCAATATTATCTTAACAAAATTTGGTCTCATTTGAATATATTTAACATAATATATTTAATGTTCAAATTTAACGATTAAAATAAACGTGTGAACGGTGTGTTGACGCCAAAAAGCGCATCAATACTCAAATATCAGATGACAACACCAAAATGTAGAAATTCAAATCAAACGGACAAAAACAGAAAGAAAACAAAACAACATAAACTTTTTTATAGTGGTTCGTCAAATACTCGGAGCTATGTCCACTTGAACCTTATTATTGGTTGTTCTCCATCTGAAATACAATGAATACACCTACTTCCAACCGCAATCTAGTGGTCTCGGATTCAAAAGTCTTTGGAGTAGTTGATGAAGAAGTATCCAAAAGTGACGAAAAAACCTTCTTTAGTTGTCATAGGGCTGGTATTTATAGAGAAACTGCTTTGCAAGGTCTACAGGATCGATTTGTACAAGGTCCATATGCAAGCCCCGAGGTGTGGAGGTGAGAGCACGCCGGCCATTTCCCGATATAGACCTCTCGGTAACAAAAGGTTCCTCTTGGTCTCAAGAGGTTTTGTTGGATGAAAACTCATCTTCTTTCGTTGCTTTGTCCTCCTATTTCCAACTTGATGCGTTCCACTCTTTTCCATGATGATCAAGTTCCTTCTGATAATTTATTCGATATTGCTTATCTTACTCTGCTTCCTCTGCTTTCTTCTCATAGTCTTTAGGACTGCTCGTCTATTCTCTGAGAAAGACTCGATGATGATCGCTTGAGATACCATATGGAGTATAAGGGGTCCAGGAGGTTCAAACTGCAAAAACTACATCGGTGCCGAAAGGTCCAATTTGGTCCAATTTTGATAAAACTTTTCGAGCTTCGTCTTTGATCCTTTCAAGTATGTTTCCAAGTCCGTGAATCTTTTTCTCTTTATCTTGACGTTCTAATTCCAGTTAAAAATCCATTCGGTCAAATACTTGCACTTCAAAGTACGCCTTACGATAAGATGTGTTTTGCTCAAGAACAAGTTTCAGTAGTAATCTATCTTCGGTAGTTGAGCCTACCGACAATCCATCTATCCCCATCTTGACTGACCGTCCGAATCCTTGGAATTCTCCTACAAACCAAAGGTCGTTCCAGACTCATTATAGTTAAGGACTCTAGTCCTTGCTCAAGTGTTACTAATGAGTAGTAAGCGGTCTTTTTTCATTCAGAGTTATCATGTTATATATCAAAATCGTCCTGTGTTCGCATGGAATTTATATATTCTAGTCTAATCACAAGGGGCTCAAATCCTAAGGTCAACGTCCATTCTAATGTCCGGTTTATTCGGATCGTCTGACATCCAATCTAGTATTCCATCCAATCTACGGTTTCATCCAATCTAGGGTGACATCCAATCTGGGGTTCGATCTCTCTAAATCATTTATCATCCAATATAGGATTCGAACTCTCTGGACTGTTTATCATCCAATCTATGATTCGATCTCTCCGGATCCTTATTGAGCCCAATCTGCTCACTCTCGAACGAAGGGACTCAACGACAAGCAAGTCAATCTGCTCGCTCTTGGGTAAGGGGACTTACTTTTGATCTCTTTGGATCCTTACTGAGCCCAACTTGCTCGCTCTCCGGCAAGGGGGTCAAACGGTAAGCAAGTCCATCTGCTCACTCTCCATTAAGGGACTTACTTCTTACTAGGGGTGGACATTTAACCGAGTTAACTGATCTAACTGACTTAACCGACCTTAACTGAAGCGGTATAACCGAACAATTCGATTAACCGAACTTTCGGTTAACCGACCGATATTAACCGATCAAAATCAGGTCGGCTAACGGTTAACCACGGTTCATATAACGGTTAACCGTTAACCGAAAATATTTTTTAAATTATAACAAAAGTCCAAATCTATTCCCAACCCCTAACCCTAATCGAAATATGGAATCGTGCTTGCCAAATTGCCCGCCGCTATTCACAATTTCTTTCCCCAAAAAAGTTATCTCGTTCGTTTGTTCCAAAAAAACCTGATCTACAAAAAAATTCGCCATTTGCTAAACCTTTGAATCGAAATACAAATCGATACCGCCGCCTTGATCTTCATTCTTTGATGTCTGAATCGTCGATTAGAGCAATGGTGAATGCTAGCAGGAAGATAAACGTGAGTTTGATTTATTTGTGTATTTTTTATGTTTATCTTTATTGTCTAAAGTTTATTGACTGCTTAATTCTTTTCGTGCTTACACTAATTTGTTTAAAATTTATATACGTGTAAGTCAACCAACAATTACTATGCTAAACCGGGATTTGATAATCTAGAAACTTATGGTAATTTTTAAATTTTACTTATTGAATTCAAAGTGGTACTAAACATTATACACTTTGTACTGGTGATTTTAAGCGTTGAATCTATCAACCAAAGAAATTTACAACCAGCAAAGAATGCAGCTTTACTTAGATGAAAGAATTCGAGTTTTTTTTGCTTTCACGTTTTCCTTTCATGTAGTCTCCTTGTATTTACAACCAAGCCGCACTGAAAGATGAACTTTGTATCAAGCTTTTCATTATATTTGTTTAGCTCCTAGTTTTCTAAAATCTTAATGTTGGGTTTGATTTAGCACGTATATTTGTAGGCTGGTATAAAAAAAAACTTCCCTCAACATATATCTTCATATGTTTAGCTTGTATTTAACTTATCTATAGCTTTGTATCATATGGTAACATGTTTAATTGTTTATAACAGCATATATGAATTGTATATATACATATCTGCCATTGTCTTTCATTTTAAGCCCTCCATATTGAAATTAAAATGTTAAAAACAAAAGTGATATCAATCGTAGATTGAAACCACATTAAGTTTTAGAAAAATATGATAGTAAGTTAGTAACATATTGAATTATATGCATTGTAATCATAGATATAAGACAAGCGGTTAACTTTCTAAATATATTGCAGAAATGATTTTAACACACTTAAATCTATTTTTGATATTTTTAGCTATTTGAAAATCAATACTTCTATAAAGTGAATTATAATTTCATGCTACTTAAGAGTAATCTTTTGTTTATATGTTTCCATCCAAAATTGCTTATGAAGTTCATACTAGTCATTCCTAAATTTTGATGAACTAACTACAACAGCAACTGATATTGAAAATGAAAGACAAAACTATTATGTGAATTAACTATAATGCTACAGCAACTGATACAGTTTAACAGTTGGTTGTATAATCATTTGTTGTATCAGAATAATATGAAATGTTAATCCTTTTTTGATATAACTTGATGTTATATGATATACAGAATAATAACGTTAACTTGCAGTTGTTTATACTTTTTTGTTGATATAATTGTTGTAATAGCAACATATCAGAATAATTGATGTTGCTTCTAAAATATAAATGATATTGATAATAATTGATATTGATGATAAGCAACCGTGTAACTGATGATGCTAAGTTAACTTGCTGTTAATATTATATAACCGAGTTGCGAACTAGCTATTAAATTGTTGTGTTTTATCAGAATAATGTTAAATGTTAATCCTTTTCATATAACTGGCTGATATATCGTCAGCTGATGATCTACAGAATAATGAATTTATTTCATGATACAGTAAGGTCTGCAATCCTGAGTTTATTTTAAGTTTTATAATCCCGAAATCATTTCATGATATCCTTAATTTAAAACAACAATTTCATTTCATCGATGATTTCTAACAACTTTACCAAGTAACTTCAAAAAAATGATTTGCATTCTTTTTTGCGAGTTATTTGGTTACTTTTAGTATTGTAATTCAATGCAAATAAATGCCTATATAGCTTGCTTATAACTGCCAAGTATTTTGATATAACTTGTTGTTATATTAGTAGTTAATTCAATACTCTGATTAACATTTAAAAAAATGCCTATATAGCTTGCTTATAACTGCAAATATTGTAATTCATACAGAATAATGATGTTAACTTGCAGTTGTTATTAATATTGATAATAACTGATAACATACTGAATATATGCACTGTAACTTTTATGTTTTGTGTTGTGCCCATCTTATTTGACCTTTCAATTGGTATTTTTGGATCAACAAGTGCTTTATTTATTTATTTTTTGCTATCTCTCCTCTGCCTTTTGACTTAGTTAGGCCATAAAAATTGTGATACCACTACTAGAGTTACCAAGATTTTAGTCATTTGCTAATTCAATTTTATTCACAATGCATTCAAACATGTTGGTTTACTATTAATCATAAAGCCTTTAATTTTAGTTGGCTTTCTCGTCCGATTAATTTTGATCATTTCAAACTGTTATTTTTTTTTCTTGTATGGTCATATAGAATGTATTTCTAATCATGCTTACAGTCTTCTAAATATCGTATAACAACGGTTAATGTAAACTTAAAACACACTAATAAGATTGATTAGAATGCTAATTAATTACTGCAATTAATAGTAAGAAGCGAAAGTAAAGTATTTATTATAGGAAAAGATGGTAAGCTCCGTATATATATTGCACTGATGGAGATTCAGTTAAAGTACTCATAAACAAACACCGACATCATATCAGTTCATGACTTCATGTAATATCAGTTAGTAACATCGGTTCATGTATTACAATTTTAGTTCATGTAATATCAGTTCATGCATCATGTATTAAATTGGTTTGATTATTAGTATATATCATGTATCAGTTAGACATCTATGCAAGTTAGACATATAAGCAACTGATATAGTATTAACTTGTATAACGGGTACAAATAGGTAGATCGTCTAGAGAAACAGGAGTTGATGATGAGTATGTGAAAGAAGCGGATGATGATGAAACCGAGGACGAGGACATCAATGCTAAAAGAACACCTCTACATCTGAATCGCAAGCCTTCTTCTAGAAACCTTCTCGGGTATGAGAATATTTTACTAAAGATATTAATAGCAATGTTCAAGATTATATTTGCAATTACGTGGTCAACAATTTGCATGTGATTCTAGATCAAATGACACTACACGTTAGAATTATCATATAGCAAAATCATGTAAGTCAATTCCGCATGATAGTGATTAGAGACAAAAAATTAGCTTTTGGAATAAATATTGATAGCGAAGGTAGTTGCAATCTTACCAGATGGTCATTTAACAAAGAGGAATATAGAAAAGCGTTGGCTCGAATGATAATTATAGATGAACTCTATTTTAGTTTTGTGGAGGGTGAATGTATTCTTGAATTTTGTCGGCAATTGTGTCCTAGTTTTGAAGTTCCTTCACGTAGAACAACTTGTAGGGATGTGCTTCAATTATATTGAGATTTGATAGATTCTCTTAAAAAGATGTTCTCTGAATCATTGCACGGTGTTTGTCAAACTACCGACACATGGACAAAATGTAAATTATATGGTTTTAACCGCACACTTTATTGATGGAAATTGAAATTTACATAAAAAGATTATAAATTTTTGTGTGATTACTAGTCATAAAGGAGAAAATATTGAAAAACTTATTGTCCAATGTATCAAAAAATGAAAACTCAGAATATTAGTGTCTATCACGGTTGATAATGCTAGTGCAAATGAAGTGACAATTAATTATGTGAAAAACAAATTAGATGAATATAATGGTGGTTGTGTTTTGAATGTTGAATTCATATATGTTGTTGTGCTCATATAATCAATTTAATTGTCAATAATGGGCTAAAAGAAATTAGTAGTACTACAGCTGGAATTCGTATTGCAGTTTGGTTTGTAAGATCGTATCTGACACGACTTACTAAATTTAGAGAGATCCGTTTAAGTTTGGAAATTGAGAATAAATCCATGCTTGTTTTAGATGTACCCACTAGGTGGAATTCAACGTATTTGATATTGGAAGCGGCTTTAAAATACAAAAGGGTTTTTGATGATATGATATAAAATGATGATATTTTTGTTGCCTACTTTGATAATGAAATTCGTCCTCCGGGTCGTATAGATTGGAAAAATGTCGAATTATTTGTTAAATTCTTAAAGTATTTTTATGATAATACTTTAAAATTTAGCATAACCTTATTTATTACCGCAAATGATTGTTTTGCCGAGCTAAGTGGAATTCAAAAAGAACTTCAAGTATTGATTGCACAAACGAATCCTTATCTCGGAGAAATGACACATGGTATGAAAGCTAAGTTTGACAAATATTGGGGAAGCTATTATATTCAATGAACATGAATACTGATAACATATTAATGAACTGAATAAGCGAATATGTATGTAATTATTTATTTTAGCAGTTTGTACTAGCTTAAGTGAATATGTATGTAATTATTAAAATAAAATCTTTCTTGTTTGTACTAGCAATAGAGTTATAAACCTGCACTAGCAGTTGAAAATACAGGAAATGGTTGTACATATTTAAACTATTGATCATAATATACAAAAAATAAACATACAGGAAATGAATTAGCAGTTGAACATGCAGAAAATGAACTAGCAGTTGAACATACAGGAAATGCATTTACAGATTTAAACTATTGATAATAATCTACTGAATGTCTATATATAGCATATTAAGTTTTAACAAAAACTAAACAAGAGCAATAGATCTTAGCGATACACAGTTAACACTTGGCTGATATGTACATACACAGTCAGCACTTAGCAGTAGTTGATATGTAGATTGCTAACTATGGTGAAAATAATGATGATGGAGATGGACTATCCATGTTGAAAATAGAAGATGATGGCAATTCACATTGACGTCTATGTACAAATTCTACAGGCTAGTTAGCGTATTGTATGTAAAATCAAACAAATGTGGATATTTTGATAAGGTTGTTTGACTTTTATGTGAGCGATTCTACATTTGAAACACAAACATGTGATGAACCACGACCTAATACGTCCATTGGTTGTGGAAGTGTGAATGTTAGTGATGTTCTTTCTAGAAAAGGGAAAACTTTTCTAAGACAAGTTCCACAACGAGATAATGAAGACAATGAACTAGAAAAGTATTTAAATGCACCGATTGAGGATGCACCAAATAATTTTGATGTTTTACCATGGTGGAAGGTAAATACTTCCCAATATCATGTTTTATCTCTAGTCGTTCGAGATCTCTTTGCTATTCATGTGTCGACGGTTGCTTCTGAATTCGCTTTTAGCACCGAAGGAAGGGCCATAGACCCTTTGCGTGATACTTTGAGTCCACGAATGGCTGAGGCATTAGTTTGTACTCAAAAATTGGTTAAGGTCCAAACCAATTTTTGTCGATCGCCGGATTGAGGTTCCTCCCAATGATGTTATTATTATGATGAAGCATTCTCAGGTGATATTGGCGTTCGTAAAATAATCTAGTTTCACATTTGTTTGATTTTACATATAATACTCTAACTAATTTGTTTCCAATGTAAAATTTGTACATGGACGTCAATGTGAATCGCCATCTTCTATTATTTTTCAACATTGATAGTCCATCTCCATCATCGCTATTTTGACCATGGTTAGTAATCTACATATCAGCTATTGTTAAGTGCTAACTACGTGTGTGCATATCAGTCAAGCGCTAACTGTGTATCGCCAAGATCTACTGTTCTTGTCTAGTTTTTGTTAAAACTTAATATGCTATAAATAGACATCCAGTGGATTATGATCAATAGTTCAAATCTGTAAATGCATTCCCTGTATGTTCAATTGCTAGTTCATTTCATGTATGTTCAACTGCTAGTTCATTTCCTGTATGTTTATTTCCTGCAGATCATGATCAATAGTTTAAATATGTACAACCATTTATTGTATGTTCAACTGCTAGTGCAAGTTTGTAACTCAATTGCTAGTACAAACATGAAAGATTCATTTCAATAATTATATACATATTCACTTATGCTAGTACATACTGCTAATATAAATAATTATGTACATATTCACTCATTAAGTTCATTAATATTTTATCGATATTCATGTTCATTGAATATAATAGCTGGCCATCAGTGTTTATAAGTATTCACTTATTCACTTATCAGTATTCACTTATTCAGTTCATTAATAGTATTGCGTTAATATGTTCAGTATTCTGTCAAAATAACAAGAGTTAACTGGGTCACTGGAGACTGATGTTGGCATAAGTTACCGTGCATATTTCAAGGCTTTAGCTTGCTTATATAAAGTTACAGTGCATATATTCATAATAGCTTGCTTATATAAAATTACAGTGTAACTTATTATAGTGCATAAGTTACGGTGCATATTTCATACTTAATTACCGTTTACTCGTATAATTTTTATTTGGACAGACAGTCCGAAAGTGGAGACTGGGTCACTGGAGACAGCAGTATTGAGCTGAACTGCTGAAGAATGGAGAGTGGAGACTATAGACTAGGAGTTTGACTTTGCAGTTGTTGCACTTGACATGTAGTATTATTGTAATCTAATTTAAGTTACTATTGTAATGCTATGAACTATGAAGCAACTATGAACTGAGAATGACAAAGTGAGAACTTAAGTATGCAGCGGTAGACTGGTAGTGATTGATACGGTGTTTCATTGCATTGTAGCTGACATTGTAGTTGTTGCTTTGTTGGCATTTGACATGCTGTTATGATGGTTAACCGGTTAAATTTGTTTAGCCGGTTAACCGACTAATTTGGACGATTAACCGAACCGTTCAAATTAGTCGGTTAACGGGTTAAATCACGGTTATTTTGACCGGTTCGGTCGATAGACCAAAGTCTAAATTATCTAAAACCGGTTAACCGAACCGAAGCCCCTATAGCGGTTAACCGAAAATTTTAACCAATTGAGTCGGTTAACCGACCGCGTCCAACCCTACTTCTTACAATCATTGTCACGCCTCTTCGAACGGCGCTACTACGATCAATATTAGTCATCATGTTCGAGTGGTTTATAAGATCCTAATCAATTTCAATGGGTAATCAATCTTTGTTGCTGTTTTCTAATCGGTGTCGATCATCACTCATTAAGCCTAAGTCAGGGCATCTAGCGAATATCAAATCATCTAACCTTATCAAGGTCCACCTTCAAACTTGCAACTCGGAGCGTGTCTAAGGACTGGTCAGGATTCCATACATGTGTAAGTGGTCTGATAATCATATTGCATCATTTATTTAAAACAAAAGGTGACGTAAGGGAATCAAACCTGACCCCAATCCATCCTGATTATCAAGTTATTATCCAATGAAAGTCTTTGATCCATAACTTCATTCTGCGTCCCCTCATATGATTAGCTTCCGGTTACAACTCATGTCGGCGTGTATTTGTATTTCGATCTGCCACTCTGGCTCCAACTTCGCTCGTTCTAGGCATTAGAGCTCATCCTAGATCCAAATCGACCATGCCCCGAAGTAGATTCCTCTCGGTACCGATCTGATTCCTGTCGGTATCTACTGGTTCGGCTTGTGGGGGCATTGCTGTAGCTTGCTCTGCTCCAACTCCTGGTGCTCCTACATTAGTTCATGATCCTTAATCTAAATTTCAGTATTCCTTGTTGTCCAAGCCATTGAAAAATCCCTCTAACATTCCATATTGTCGGGCCATCATCTCATCTTGCATTCCTTTCATCATTTTCTCCATCTCTTCGCTGGTCACGTAGATGGAATGATTAAAATTTAAGGACACCTCCTGGCTGCCCCCATGCTCTGGTTGATTTCCTCAAATCATGGATCCGGTGTTAGGCCTCTTCATCTTCTCCAAACTTCAAATCTAACCGTTAGGTTGTGAAATCTAGCTCTTTCTCGGTGAAAGCACCAAAATATTGACATAAAAAATGATCCCGACACTCAAATATCATATGTAAGTACCAAAACGTAGATATCAAATCAAACGGGCAAAAACATAAAGAAAACAAGATCACGGACACTTTTTATAGTGGTATGGCAAATATTATGGTCTACGTTCACTTTAATCTTATTAATGATTGTTCTCACTGGATTACAATGACTATAACCAGATCCGACCACAATCTAGTGGATCTCGGCTTCAAAAGTCTTTGGAGTAGTTGAGGAAGAAGATGAAGGAGGAAAAGTGTTCAAAAGTGAGGAAAGATCCTTCTTTAGTTGCTACAATGCTGATATTTATAGAGAAATTTCTCTACGGGTCTACAGGGTCGAGTTGTACAAGGTCCACATGCAAGACTATTGGTGGAGGAGAGAGCATACTGGTCCATTTCCCGATATAGACCTCCCGGTACCAAGAGGAACCGGTACCGAGAGGTTCCTCTCGGTCCCGATAGGTTTTGCAGAATGAAAATCTTCTTTTGTTGCTTTGTCCTATTTCCAACTTAATGCATTCCAGACTCTTTTTTTCCATGAAAATCAAGTTCCTTCATATAATTTCTTAGATATTGCTTATCCTATTTTGCTTCATCTTCTTTCTTCTCATTAGTCCTTGGAGTTGCTCATCTATTATCTAAGAAAAGACTCGATAATGATCACTTGAGATAGCATCTGGTGTGTAAGGGGCTCAGGAGGTTCGAATTGCAAAAAGTACTTCTCGGTACCGAGAAGTCCAATTTGGTCCAATGTTGATGAAACTTTCTGAGCTCCATCTTCTGATCCTTTTAAGTATGTTTCCAAATCCGTGAATCTTTTTGACTTCGTCCTGATGTTTTAATTTCAGTTGAAAATCCGTTTGATCAAAAAACCGGTTAACACGATGAATAATTGACATATGATTTTGAAAAGGCTACACATATCGAAATAGTCTCATGTTTTGTTAAGAAGATCCTCTCTACGTGGATTGAGCATCCACAAAATTTTGTAACATTTGGAATAGTGTATAGCTTAAGATATGATATGAATGTTAAAGGGTTGCCCCAAAATAGAGATGATCGTGTATGTGTGGCTAGGATCAATGGTATCATTTATTTAGCACCATTCTGTAGCCTCTGATATCAGCCACAAGCTTCTATATAAATATTCATTCTTTCTCTCTTTTGTCATTTGGATCAAATATTTAAATACAAATTGTGGCTGATATTGGGGGCTACAAATGGTGCTAAATAAAGAGTGTCGTTGATCCTAGCTCAGACACACACAGACATACACATACATATATAAAGGAGCGTTCAATAGCATCTCTATAATCTTTCGATTTCTACCACACATTTCGATCTAAATAATAGTATGATATGGAAGAGAGAGAAAGTACAATCATTAAAACGGAATGTGTGGTGAAAATCAAAAGGCTAAAGGAATGCTGCAAAATAGGGATACATGTATGTATGTATTTATGTGTGCTTGTAAAGGTGAAAAATTATAGTTTCGACTGTAGACAGGTAGTTGGTTATATGTCGTGATTCTGCCTTTGAAACGAAAATAAATAAATCATTCAATCGTATATTCTAAGCATGAAGCATAACTTGAATTTTAAAAGCATCAAAGGACTAACCTTTGACAGTAAGGAGCATATTGATGAGCCCATAGCCTGCATAACATCAACAGCAGAACCTACTGCATCTTTAACGACCTGTAGATCTGCCTACAGTACAAAAGATTCCTATAAGGTTTTAAACAACGAACCAACTATAAGCATATTCATAGAACAATGTTAAATATCACCCCCAAGATTTAGCACCTCATTTACACCTTAATTTAAACTCGGTGAATTGGTTTAACGTCTGATGATAATGATGCATGACATAATTATTGATAAAATTGAAGTCATTAAATAACCATGTAAACATTATTGTTATTATCACTTACTGAATCAACTCAATGGATTGCATTTAAGATGCAAATGAGGTGCTAAGTTTCGTAATGTCATTGAACCAAGCTCATATAATGTATGAGAAGGATCAAGAGCACCACTATTTCAGCACTCCAAAAGCGTTCTAATCTCAACCATTGGATCCCACAAACCATGGTTGAGAGAGAATGAAGACAGAAGTAAATAAAGACAAGGAATCCTCTTTCCTCCTTTGACTTTTTTCACTCCCTCAACTGTCAACCATGGATTTGTGGAATCCAATCATTGGGATCACAGGGCTTTTGGGGTGCTAAAAATAGAAGTGCTCTTGAAACTTTCTCATTATGCATGCACAAGCACGCACGCACGAGCTTGTGCACACACGCGCGCACGCAGGGGCGCGCGCGCACACATGTGTGTATAAAAAGCTTAAAATTGGAAAATTCCAGAGGTACTAACTTTGGCGCCTCCAACAACCGGAAGGCGAAGAGTGCTAGCTTTCAGAGCCTCTATAGCTCCAGATAATGAGCTAGCATGATCTTTGTCAATATGAGACCACTCTTCCAAATATGCCATCTACAATAACCGAATGCCAAATTTAAAGAACTGACGATGAGGCAGGCTATTATTATTACATAGACACTACATAACTGTCAAGTGTTCAAGGGAATCTAAATGCATGTGTGATCACAGTATCCTAGCTAATGTAGTCATTCAAACAAAAATTGATTTTGCCACAGTTAAAGGACTGATGCCTTTAAGTATAATCTAAAGTATATGCAAATGAGGGGTTATCAAATTTGAGCATCAACTCTGTTTTGTTGTGGGAAAAAAATAATCTGAGCATCAACTCTGTTTTGTTATGGGAAAAAAATAATACGATCCCCAGATTGGTCGCAGTAAGTCTTATAGAATGTACAGCACAGCAAGATAGCTTACCTGTTCATTGAGAACGGAAGTTAATTTCAGACTTTGAGTCATTAGTTGCAGCTTGATTCTTCTACGAGTTACAGAATCACGTAATTCTGATGTTGCGATCCATGCATTATACAGATTTTTCTGTTATAAGATAAAACAGGCTAGTCACTCGATCAATTTCAATAACCAAGAAAATATATGGCATTCCTTCATTTATCTACATATGAAACTGCTTGATCTTACCAATATAAATAAGCTAAACTATGCAGATGCATATCGGTATGAAGCATTAGAACAAACATGTATTGGTGCATAATTTGGTCAACCATAAGAAACTATGGGAGCTAGCACATCAAACAGACTAGATAAAGACAAATTGTTATCCTTCAGGTTTTATGAGGGAGATCAGGCAGCAGGCAGTTATCACAATATACCAGTTGCTATATTATATGTACAGTTCAGAGAAGACAATGTTGGATTTACAAATATTGTTGATGATTCATTAAGAGGGCCAAAATGCTTGCCATAAACGAGGCACGAATTTCCTAGAGTCTAGATGGAGCCCAAATAAATCCTAGGCTCAACCTACATGAGGATTCACGTAACTGATAATTTTTTACTCTTAATAGTTTATATATTTGGTTATGTCCTACACACACACACTAACAGCACAATCACCATGTAACTTACCTTAAAAACAGTTATAAATAGCATATCTAAAAGGGAAATAAACAATGAACACAAATGTATAAGATATCATATTTGTTTGTAAACTAGAAAAAATGAGTTCCGGAAATGCCCAATAGTGCCTGTTAGTACCAACTACAACTAGCATCTGGGCAGTGCCCAAAAATTAGGCATGATTACACGGTCCCTTTTCAATGATGCCCTACAATTCTCGGATGGCGCCTCTAACATTATAGACCATAAACTCAGCTTCTCAAAACATCCATCAAAATCTTGATGTACTCTCCTTAAACCAAATACATCTTAATCAAATTAAAGTTTTTTTTATTCAGATTTATACGTTACTTGGTTTTATAAACTGTCATAAGTAGCTTGGTTACTAAACCAAATGTGAAACTTTAACTTTCACTCGGCAAAACAAAACTATCAATCTATTACTTCAGTTCAGTCGAATAAATAAAACTAGATTTTGAAGGTTTCTAGAGAGTATATGGAGAAAATTTTGGGGTGTATAAAGCACCGTTCTTGTATTAATAGGTGTGTTCCAATTTTTCTTCCAAGTAAAAAAAAATGCAAATTTTGGCGGACGAGTAGGAAAAACTTCCAACCAATCTTGTTGATAGGCTAAAAGAGTGGAGTGTTATGATCACCCTAAATTTCAATATCTAACCTAATAATGCAAATACTATAGGTTATAATATTGGTGAAGCTTGTTGGCAAAATCTGATTTACTTTGTTCATCAGAAATCAAGCAGCTAATCACTCCTAAACTTCAGAGATGCACTCTAATCCTCAAGCCTAACACAACATGTAGAAACTTTGACGGCTTAAATGAAGCTTACTGCATCAAACTTGAGACCCCACCACCAAAGGTTACATGCATTAGCCACTTCACTGCTATGGGGGTTGCCAAATCATATTGAAAAGAAAAGAAAAAAGACACATCTAGGCATATCAACAGATAATTTCAACTGCAAATAGTGTTCTATATGCGTAACCATATCCAAAATTGTTTCGCATACCAAATATTTGTATCCGTGGATACCGGACAGATATTGGATATCCACTAACAATTGGTAGATTCAAAATATAAATAGATAAATTTGACTCAATGGAAAATCACTTCATGCTAGTTCTTAAAGACATACAAGAAATAAATAATATGATAATTAAATAATGTTTACCAATACAGTTGTGGTTAAACATAATGAAACGGTGCAATTCTTAATCGTCATTTTTACCAACATACATATAATATACATTATTACCATGACCAAAACCTGATGAAAATTTTTATGTGTGTAACGACCCGTAAATTTTTATTAATTTTTTTATGTAATTAATTGAATTTTGTGAAATTTTAAATAATAAAATTTTGAATTGAAAATTTAATTTTTGAAATACGTATATTTAAACATAGCAGATGGTAATTTTCATCGGAAAATATGAAAGTTTATTTCCTGGTGTAATTTTGTTTCAATTCAAATCAGTTAAATTTGATGATAATAAAACGTTTTTCAAACCTGAATATTTTTATACAATAACTTTGTATATCATCTTCTGAGTGAGACGTCGTATTTCATTTCTCCAAATTCGGACTGATATTGCTCCGTTTATCTTAATTCTGGCATTTTAGCAGCATTTTCGGTACCCAATATCGACTTTTGATACGATGGTCGTATCGTTGATTTCTGTATACCATTTTAATCGTCTCGTCGTGCTGATCTTCGCAGTATATTCATATGTATGTTTCGACGTCCGATAGATGGTGAAATCTGTGAAACGGTCGACAGTATCGGTACCGTTCCGAGTCTCTTGAATTTTCTATAGGCTTCCATTATCCACTGTACAATCAAATAGCAACTAGCCTTTTTATATTCCTAAATTTATTGTCTGACTTTTAATGTTCTACTGGTTCAAGTTTCCGTTCAACTTTCCATCTGCTCCACTTGTCATTTGTTTCATCTTATTGATTAGGAGAAATTATATAATATATATATTATATACATTGCTTAAAATTTTCCTGTAGCATTCGTCTAGCTTTTATAATTGAGCCTGCTCCTCTTCCATGCGAACGTTTCCTCCTTTCATGGCCGCAAGCACCATCTCTTCCCTCCACTCTCTCGTCAAACTTTCCATCCCAGCCCGATCGCCGCGAACAGCTCACACAATCACCCATCTCCTACGTGTTTTCCCCATGCCCAACCCATCTTTGTCGAGCCTTCACTTCCACCCTCGCATAAACGCCACCTCACCTCCACTTTTGCCAGACGTCTCACCACTTCGGTGCCTCGACCTGTTCCTCCTTGCTCGCCTTCTTCCTCTCCGAACAGCCCTCTCATCCATGCCACGTCGACAGCCCCATCTAACCAGGCAGCATCTCTTCTTATATTTATAGGTGAGTATATATTAATATATATACAATGGTTTATATATAATGGTTGTAAAGCTTATATATATGTTTACAGTATATTAGTTTATAATGGTTACAGTTTTATATAGATTTTGACTTTAAAATGTGTGAGTTTTAAGTTATACATATATATGATTAAGTTATATACTCTGTATAGGTTATACGGTTATATATACATATATGTGTGTGTGTGTTTATATTTCGAACATAAGTTTACATAGTGGTTGTATATGTTTGATCTATTTTATATATATATATAGAGTAATAATTATGATCTGATTGTAGGCATACGTGTATATAGTTGTTAAATAATACACATATATATATATATCAATTTTAATATAAATTATATGTTAATTATGAGTTCGTAAGCTTATATGTATACTTTTGCAGTATATAATATATATGTTATATATATAAGTTATATGTTTTCTTCTTCATTGTGTTTTTCTGCTTATTGATGTAGGTATATTTGTTGTACATATATACTTGTTTATATATAATTTAGGTAAATCATTTTATTTTTTAGTTGATGGTATATATTCATTTAGTTGTATATTACATATATACAGAGTTTACATATTTATGTGTATACATTAGTTGGTTTTCAAATATATGTATGGAGACTTTGTCTATGTGTTTGAATTTAATTATTAATTTTGAGAGATATGTTGAATTGATTATTTAATATATATATGGGTATTTCCAAATGAAATACATTAAGTATTTTGCAGTTTTAATATGTATATATATAAGTATGTATTTCAAAATATATTATATGTAAATATGTTAGATTTAATATATGTGTTTTGATTTAAAACAATGATTTTTAATTATATATGTTATTTCAATATTTGTTTTAAATTGAATTTTTGATTTCATAAAAATAATATATATATATATATATTTGTCGTTCTATCAAAACTGATTCTGATTAGTTCTCATCGATTTCTCATTATCAGCTTTGTCCGTCGTGCCTGTTTTTTTTATCGAATCGTGTCCATCTAGCATTGCTTTGGAATTCGTAGCTCATTTCTTTGTCTATCCTCTAGCCTCGAAAGATGAGCAATCACTCACGATTAACGTTCTTATATTTATTAAATTTGATTTCAATTGAAACGACAATTGAAATATGCTGTTGTTAGTTATTTACATTATTATATATATGCTATCTATTCACCTGTGACATCTGACACCATTATCTGTTATTTATATTGATCATATATGTCTGTTATATTATTATCATATTTGTTATCACTCTGCAAGTTCACCGTTAGTATAGAATTCCCTATGGGTTGAAATGATACATACCCGAAAGATCTATAGAACAAGAGAAAATCGTTATGGGTTGAAATGATAAACCCAAACGATTTTCATTGAATTGATTTTGGAATTGCGGGTTGAAATGATATATATCCGTATATATTTAAATTACGGATTGAAATGATAAATATCCGTATCACTTAATCATAGGATAGAAAATTATATACATGCGCCGTCGGTATATATATATATATATATATATATATATAGAAAATGATCTCTATGGTTTTGAAAGGAAATATATATGGTTTTATTTAATATTGAAAATAATTTATATATAAATAATTTTAATATAAAATAGATTTAATAATAAGCTTTAATTTAATAAAGTTTGATTTAATTAATATATATATAAGTATTTATTTAAATTTTATTTTAAAAATAGATTTTTTTATGATTTTATAAGTTAAGGTTGGGAAAATAAATTTGAAATTTATTTGAAATTGTATTTAATTAAGAATTTTTTTAATTAAATCATTTAAAACTATTGAATTTGAAATTTAAAGATATGATTGTATAACTTGATTTTGATTTAAGTTAATGAATATTTCACGTTGCAATAAATCGAAGAAAATATATAGTAAAATGTAATTTAAAGTTATTTAAATAATATTAAATTTATTAAGTGAATATTTTAAGACTAAATAATAATGAAGTTAAATCAAGATCTATATGAAACTGCTAATTTTAGTTATGAAAATGTTGAATATTTAAAGCTTTGAAATATATTAAAATTTAAATGGTTTATTTTGGAGTTCAAATATGTATTTGAAATCGATATAATTTGAAATTGATTATTTAGAAACTGAATTGAATTGAAATTGATGAATTGAGATTGAATTAAATTTGAATCTAAAATTCGAGTTGATTTGAATCGATTTGTGAAATTTGAGGAAATTATTAATATTTAACTTTATAAATTATTTAATATATATACTATTTTTAATATAAAACTATTTTTAATATGAACTAATTTAATATACTAATTATTTTATTATAAGCTATTTTATTTTATAAATTATTTTATTTTATATATTATTATTAATATCTAAACTGTTTAAGTGGTGGAAGTTATGATTTCAAAGTTATGGGTTTCCAAAGAATTATGATTCAAAGTGTTTTGGTTTCGAAAGTGCTGTAACTTTGGAAGTGCTATAATTTGAAAATAGATATATTTGAAATGGAAATGATATTTTGGTTTTGAAGTATAAATTATTTTAAAATGACCACGGTGTTATAATGACGTTTGATTGTTAATAGTGTATATTTCTACATAGTAGATAGTTCCACGGATTCTTAGAGGATGGTTATCTCAAACATCCTTTGAGTTACTTGTATTTCAGTTGATATTTCACTTGAGTTGAATTTATTAATATAAGAATGTTAATCCTGACTCGAATGTTTGTGTTTTGCTTCACGCTCGGGTCAGACTGAGTGATTCAGCATTTGAGATTCATCTTTGGAGTTTCGAGCTTCGCTTAGAGATCCAACTATCGACTCAGCTTTCAGCTTTTGCAGTTGATTTGTTCAGAGATGTCATCAGTTTGTATTTGAGACTTCACTGTATTTGAGATATGCCGTTGTATTTTATTTCAAACTTTGTTGTTTATATAGTAGCTTCATGAACTACTATTTATCTATTCCGCTGCATTATTATTATATTACTATGTGTCTGTGATTCTGTGATTGATTTATTTATTGTATACGCTGAGTTTTGCCAAACATAAATTAACAATCTGATATTTTGAGCAATTCAAGTCCGGCATATGCGAATGCAAATGGTTGAAAATACCAAGTCGTTATAATGTGGATACAATCATATTTGTATCCGATATCTATTCTTAGATATTGTATATTTTTCATTCAAATAAAGATGCAGATGGATATTCAAATTTTCAAGTACTCATCGACAGCCATTGACATAACTACCATCGCATTATTGCATCGGCAAATTAAACAGTAAACGATAATTAAGGAAATATTAACAACATCTTTCTTTTTTTGATCATTTCAACTTCAGAAATACCCATAGAGTAATAATTAATAACAAATAAGACAGTTGAATAAATTTTGTTATGCAAAGGAATTTAATCTTATCATTTAGAAGTATGCGAACGACAACAGAAAACTCGCCCTATCTAATTTATTCGTATAATTAAAGAATATGCACTAGATGTATAACGTTATAAAACTATATAGTACACTTAATTATATTCAAAGGAAAATTATAAAACCGAAAATTTACAGTGCACTTGATTATATACAAAGAAAATCACAAGCTACAAGGCAATCCATTCGAAACTTTGACATCACTTGTACAATATAAAGATTACAAACATGAAAAATATTTCATACGTATTATAACGATATTTTTTGTTTTTACTTCAGATGTTTTGTGTATATACCTTCCAATTACATAAGTGCGTCACAAATGAAAATTACTAGTGCTTTTCGAGCTAAAACAAATAGTTATCTATAGAACAATCAGCGTCCAATACCAATATTTGCAATTTCCCCTTTCTTTCTACCATGAACCTCAGTTTGTGATCCATTTTCTTAATTTCTAAACTTGGCATATTTTAGTTATTTCAAGCATCAGTCTTTTAGGCGATTCAAGTATACAAGTTAACACACGTGCGCGCGCGCACACATACACACACACACACACACACATATACATATATATTTTAGTGGCATCCAATACCCATTTTCAGTCACACCCAATCAGAAAGTTATATTCATAGAAGATGGCTTTTGTAACTGCTTTATCTCTCCAAGACTGCACCCATATAAAAAAATTCACTGGCACAATCTGTGGAGTCAAAAAAACTAAAAAATGTTTTCACTGGCACAATCTGTGCAGTCAAAAACACCAAGTACATAAACATAAAGTAATAAATTATATAGCTATGGGATATAAGATCAAACAAATCTTTTATGTTCACTAGTTTGACAAATATTATCATAAGAAAATGATTCACATTTGTCTGAATTTAAATAACTACATTAAATGTAGAAAAACATACACCTACACAGAAACAAAACCTCTGTATGGTTATACCGGAAACGGTTCTTTCAGTGAAGATCGCATGAAACATGATATGATTATGGACCATGTTTAAGCTAAATTGCAAAATGTTAACACAAAAATGTGCCCATTGGACTGTTGGACAATATATAGTAAATATTATAGCTCTGGCAAATCAAATATAGCAAGAGAATTAATTTAAGTAGTGTATTTTCTATAAAATAACACTTCACAATGTAAGTTTTATGGACAAAACCACATGTTCTAATTGATTGGACCTTGGACTTCCTTTGACATCTGAACGTCTATTGTGTTATCAAAAATATTCATAAACCATGCAAATGTTAATAAAAAAAACATAGATATAAATACCATGACATTTTAACTTTAGACAATAATTCCTCTTTAGCATCAGGCTACATATCCTCTCAAGTCAAAATTAAGAAAAACAACCTCCCATTGATCCAACTCTGGCAAACTATAATTTCCATGACACTGCTAGCATCGTTCTTTTGACTCAAGTTCAAAGCTTCACAAAAAAGTGATTCATATTTGCTAAATACTCTCACTTAACAAACACCAATAAAATGCTCGATCTCAATTTTACTCTGCTGTCAAAGGCTCCCAGTATGCTGTATTAGGCTCCATTTGGCTTTATTAGGCTCCGTTTGGCTTTATATTTTACCTTCGCATCGATGTGTCTAAAAAGTGCTGTAGCGCCACACATCATTTTCGGTAGTGTAGTGGCTTACTGTATTTTTAGAAACTTAAGTGGCTAGCAATCTGTTCCACCTGTAACAACAGAGCTAATCCAACAAACAAATTTCCCTATTAACTGAGTTTTGCTTAAATGCTAAGTGAATCATATTTTTATATTTACTCGAATAAGATTAGATGCAGGTTTCGCGCTTAAAATTAAAAATCGGCAAAGAAAGAAGAAAATGATACGCTTGCAAGTTATGGACGATGAAAGCTACCACTGTGCTAGTATTCACTCTGTTATCAGTAGTTGGAAGTCCAAAGCAAAAATAGTAGCTAAAACAAGTATAGGAAACATAAAAAAGAACACACAACCGATATGGAAATGTGTCCAGATCTAAAAATAAATGTTAGTTGATATCGTCATGAAATTTTACAGTAACGTAATATTTATCAGAATTCATAGCCTCGGTGTCTTAGCAATATGTTTATGTAACAAGAACATTAAATAATATTTGTTATCCAATTCAAACTTATTCTTATTGTACTACCATTGCTTTCGAATAAATAAATAATTTTTCTTAAAAGATAAGGATTAGTGTCATCATT
The DNA here is from genome assembly GCA_030765085.1 of Allium cepa. Lineage (NCBI taxonomy): Eukaryota > Viridiplantae > Streptophyta > Magnoliopsida > Asparagales > Amaryllidaceae > Allium > Allium cepa. Next base: position 553,478,806 of record CM060931.1, on the reverse strand, counting down.
TTCCTCCCACTTTAATTTTGACAAAGATGTACAAAGATTCTCGATTTTTCATCCATTAAATTTGAACTTTTTAAACTTCATACAAAATATTTTCACCACAAGAAATATGTATTATCGTTTATTTTGGATGTTTTTTTTTATTTTTAAGTAAAAATCATCAAACAGTTATTTCACCTAAAACATTTACCTTCTATAAGGTTCCGACTCCTAAAGTGAAGCACTAAATAATAATAATAATATATTAATTATCCACGGATACCCACTTCCTAACCTAACTAGTAGTGAAATTGAGAAAATTGGGTCCATTAGCAGCAAATATCGATTATTAATTAGATCTAATGTTTAGGTATGAACCATGTATTACAATTTGGGGCAGGCAAATCGAATTGTGGTGCATTAGAGATCTGAAACGCAGCTTATAGTATTTGGCATTCAAAAGCAAGTACACATTAAAATGAAAACAAGAAAAGGAAATCAGTAAACTGTGTAAATTTGAATTTTTGGATTGCTGATAAAGAACTCAGTAGGAGTTTCAGGAGGGAGAGAAAGATTCCGATGCTTGTAAGTCATCTAAGGTGAAATCAAAATTATCTATTTTTATGCAATAGATACGTGGAAATAAATTTTATATAGATGAATGCTTTGAAAAGGTTAATTGAACACAAGATGATTTTGATAACTCATGGTGAATCATTGAAGTATTAAATTGTTGGCAAAATAAAAAAGGGAAATTTAGGAAAGTATTTACATAGTCAAACTTACACAAACTTTTTGTGCTAAATTAAGAAAGTACTTTAAGAATATGGGTTAGATGGAGGAGATAGGTTAAAATTAGATTACTAAAAAGATGGAATTGATAAAATACTTGCAAAAGGGTCATCATAGCAGTGCTATATGAGGAGATGCAACCAAAGATGCTATATCATACAAACTGAAAAGAACTCATGCCTTAATTTTTTACTAAATTGAGAAAAAATAGAGCTTAAGGGCTGGTTGAAGTTAAGTTAGATAGATTGTCAGAACCAAGAATTGACAAAATACCTAAAATAAGTCACTATAGTAATGCTAGGCAAGGACATGCAACCAAACAGTATGACTCATACAACAGAAATGATCTCAGCCACATAATAATCATATATTTGCATATCTCAACAGTGACACATATATTATTGTTTAAATACAGTAACCAGTTTAGTCATGCACTGTAAGCATATGCAGTGTATATTGGGAGTCATATTTGGAAATCTAATCTAAAACCTGATTTAAAACGTACAGCAGTAAACAATAATCATATTTCTATAAATGATCATCAATCAAAATCCACTACCCGAGCATCAAAGAATGCTCATTTAAAATTGAATGACATTAAATGCAGCATCAGCTAGCATGAACAATGCAGTTATCTTGAGTTGACCATATGAGTAGAACTAAGAATCTAGAAACCTAAGAAGTGAACTAAGAATTCTACAACTGCTATAGATGCTAACTGTGAAACATGCTTTAAGTTATAATTGGAGAGATTAACAACCTCTAACCTAGTTGCCCATTGAAAAAACTTTGTCAACTATAGCAATCCAGCATAGAAATCAACAACCATCTACATACAAACTATGATATTCACTCAGCGATTTACACTATTTATTATCCATTTTGTTCAGCAATGAACTTTCATTTGAATCTTATGTCATCTAGTGTTTTTTTTTCCTTTTTCTTTTTTTTTCTGCTGGTATATAATGAGTTTTATGTCAATCGTGTTCTGCTGTCGTCTGCAAATACCTAATATATGCATTGCATTGCTAAATGGATTGTATAAGTTTTTTATTGTAGTGTTTAGATATTTAGCAGAGTAATTAAAGTTTGAGTAAATATTTCATGGTTTGGGTAATACGAAGTATAAAATATGGGCGAAAACCAGTCTCTACATTATTCAACCATAAAAAAATATCAAACTGAGACTCAATTTACCTCTGCCACTGATCTCTGGACCATAAGTGCAGCATTCGCCCGTGCACTGGCCCACCTCCACTGCAAATGCCGATTATCAAACACTCTTAACATATGTGCCTCCTCAATCTTACTTTCACCTTTCTTTGCTCTCCTCACCTCTGCAGCAAAACTTATAATCGAAGGCGCATTCCCAACTTGTTGCCTATCGTGCAAAGGCGATGAACTCCTCAACCCACTATTATTACTACTGTTAATGTTACTAGTCATGTTACTACTGCTGCCATTACTACTACTTCGCCTCAATGGACTAGCTATCGACCTAGCCGTAGCGCCCACATTCTTACTTGGAGACGGACTCCTAACTGCTCTAGGTGATGAAGCCACAGAACTATCAACCAAATTCTTTCTAACATAGGACGATTTCAATCTACTATTATTTTCCTGCCAAAACCTAGCTGGAACACTCAACCCTCTCGATATAAAATTACTCCTCGAAATCTCATTTGCACCCGAACCACTTCCCGAGGAAACACTATCGCTGTCTGAATCAATCCCATTCGGCCCATCAAACGAAAGCCTGCTCTGCTGAAGCAATCTTACGCTATCTAAAACTGAATCTTTCTTGCCATTCTCTGCCGATAAATTCACACTCCTTGTAAGACAATTGCTCAAAGACCTTGCAGCAGGCCATCTCTGTGAATGAGAACTCACATTACTCTCTGCTTTCACATCTGACTTTCGTCTCTCTGGGGTAGGTTTTCTTGCTGGAGTTGGTGAGATATTGTTTTTGGCCTTGCTGGTCTGATAGAAAAAAGATTCGCCCTGAAATGAAACGGAAAGAGATCTAGTTGTCGTAAAAAGTGACTTTGCAGCATTCGAATTCAAAGAATCTTGAGGCTTCGAAGCTGTTGTAGGGCGAGATTTGGACCGATCTACAGAGTGAGATCTTCCCAATCCAGTCAATGTAGATGGAGTAGAAGGTCGTGGAGTCAGTAGAGGGGAGGGGAATCTTCTCGAAGACGAATTCGAATTGGAAGAGTAGGAAGTCGAAGTGGAAGAAGTAGACGAGTTAGAGGAAGAATTGGAGGAGGAGAGGAAACGGGATGGGACGTCTTTGTGGCGCTTAGGTTTGGATTTGGAGGCGGAGGTGTTGATTTCTTTGTCAGAAGAGACTAATGGCGGCCGGATCGGGCCGAATCTAGGGCTTTTGGCGACCACCATTGTTTGGTTTTAGGGTTTGGACAGGCAGTGAGGTTAGCGCCTTGATCTTCGGAGGAGTTGCGCTAGGAATATGGGTGAGACTGGGGCATTAGAGGGCGGAGCACCGGACTCGGGCCGAGGAGGTAGGAAGGGAGTGAGTAGTAATGGGAGAAGTTAAGGCCAGGAGTGGATGCATGTGATGAGAGAGAGAGCACATTTTTCTACTTAAGTGAGGATGTTTTGAATTTGTTAGTATTTCTTTATTTTGCAGTTTATTTTTACGGAAACTTTCTCAAAGATGAAGCAATGTCATACCATTAAAGGTGTGTTAAGAGTGTTTAGGATCTTTTAAGTTCAACATTTTTCCTTTCTAATGACCTAAATTTTACATTAACTTTTTAAATACAAAGCTTTAGTGGCATTTGGTTTAAAAACGAGTTTTGTGTTTTATATTTTTAGCATGTGCTAAAATAAACAGAAGATGGGATGATGGTAGAAAACGATGGATAAAGCTAAAAATGATTTTTTATTGTTTTCCACCATTCGAGAAATAATGTCTTCTCCATTCCATTTCTTCAATATGATTTTTCAACTCCTCATATCTTAAGCGTTCAAAAATGAAGGGATTTTTAGAATAAAAAATATTAAGTGAAACGTAAAATCTTGTAAGAATTATTTTTTCACCACAATTCATCATTCTGTTCAAATTTCTTCTCTCACATTAGTGTTTCAAAAAGGTTTTGAATACGATCTCAATTATTATACAAACCCCAAATCAGTTGGAATATTTATGCACGTGACATACTATGTTACATGGAATGGTATGTAAAAAATTTAGTCGACCCTACTTTTGGGTAAGCGTTTGTGTTGAAGTCTTACATGGTGTCTTACTCATGATTGAAATGTTAGTAAACCAAAAAATTCCAGTGTTGTTCTTGATGAGATTAGGTATGATATACATTATTACCTCTCCTTTCAAGATGTTGCTGGAACTATAAACGAAATATACATTCATATTAAGATTCGACAAGATAAATTAGTGGCTCGTATAGATAGAAATAAATTTTCAATTCAAAATATTTCGATCGTTATTAATTTTGATTGGACATTAAGTTTCATAACGGTTTATTATGATGGCTTTTCTCATGACGGTAGACTGCTAAATCGTTTTATTGAATATGTTGAAACTTTTCAACATCCTTCACCTAGTAAATATTATCTTAAATTCAGGTTATAAGATTAAAAAAGGTTATTTACCACCTTATTACAATGAACGTTATCACGTTCTGGATTTCCATCAAAGTCTTAAATGTGCCAAAATCATGTAATGAAATCTTCAACTTTTATCGCTCAAGTTTTGATTATGGTTGTTGAAAGAACATTTGAAATTTGGATAAAAAGTCAACATTTACGACACATATCAATATATAGCTTCGAAAAAAAGCAGATTTTGTCCTTGCAGCTTATGTTACATGAAATTTTATATGAAAATACAACAATTCAAATCTACATCATAAAGAAAAAATCAAAGTAGACATTCCACATAATTTGGTGGAAATTAATGTGAATGGGATCAACACGTGTGGTCGTACAAGTTTAACAAATGCACGCTAAATTGTTATCACATGTGATGAGATTGTAAAGGTTTTACTTGTTGTAGGATGACGTTGGACAATATTTTTATTTGAATTAATTATTATTTTTGTTTCACTGGATTTTCAATTTTGTTATATTTGAAATAATTAATAAGAACGTTTAACTAGTAATAATAGACTAAATTAATAAATTACATAAAACTCCTATATTACAACCCACATTTACATAAACTCCAACCAACCGCTTTTTCAAGAGCCCCGGTAAAGCAACATCTAGAGGGAAACCTTTAGAGCTTGTCAACCACTTTACACCGTAAGTACTTCTAAAGTGTGATAAAGCTAAGCTTATAATAAAGTCATCGATGTTATTACTAAAGTATGCCACTAATAACGCCTTAAAATACTCTTTCTACAGCCGAAGCTAATAATAGCATTGAAATTAACTATAGCGCTTCTCGCTGTTATGATACATTTTAAGGGATACCACTGTACTTATTATTATTCATTTGAACTAAGAAGCGGTTATCAAAGGTTTCATATTCTTCCAAACACCAAATTCTAATTTTTAAATTCCTTTCTTTAAACTAACCGAAACCCATGAATGATGATTTGGAGTGCTCTAGAAAATTGGATTTTTAATACTAGAATATGCTTCAATCTCAATCGTTTAGAGGAAGGGATCGGTTATGTTATTTATTGAAATTGATTTTTGTTATACCTGATTTCATCATTGGGGAAAAATCAAGAAATAAAGTGTCAAATACCGGTTTGACGACTTATACGATGTTTAGAGACACTTATCTCAAAGTTCAGTTGAAGATGACTCTCGGAAGAGTTTAAGAAAATTTTGATAGTGGAGTGGGTCGATCTCTTCGATATTAACTTTGTTCTTTTCTTCATATGAACATTTAACCATTCTAAAACCATTTAGCCAATGAATTGTTGCATTTACCTGAATAAAACCAATAGGCTTTTTTTTCAATTTTGTTCAGTTTTTTGTTTATTTATTTTATTTCTAAATTCATTTCTTGGAGAAGGTATTATATAATAATAAACTCCATTTTCAGGATTTTCTTCTATATGAAGATGAACAATATTTTCACATTATTCGTTATTTGAGTTAAGTTGACACTTAATAGTGTCGGGACTAACAAGCTTATTTTTATCCATGTTAAAATTTCTTGAACATGGTTCTATCATTAGTTTTGAAGATCTATGCTTTTACCATGCTCTTAGATGTATATCAAAATCATACCTTTTATTCTTAGTTAGTTTTGACCATAATCTTTGTGATTAGACATAGTACCTATTATGCTGTCAAGCATACCGTGGTTTTCAAGTAGCGTTAAACTTCGAATCTACAATCACAAGCCTACACTGCCACTTTACAAAGTTAGAGCACATCATTAGTTCGTTTCCTACTTCATGCATAACAATCAAGAATAAAAGATACAAGTTGATAAAGATCTTAAGAACTTAATATTTCATAGATTCATGAACCATAATAAAACTACGTCCAAGTGAATAATTCAAGCTATCATAATTAAAAAAGATAGCTTATTGAAGAAAAATATACCTCGTTGGCTTTGATACCAAATAGATAAGAGTGTTACAACTCAAATTCAAAGTTCAAACTTACAAAAGTACAACAATATAGAAATTTCTGTTTCTCCACTTAATTTGAATGACTATGGTTTCCAACTCCTTTTCCCCTACACCATTTGACGTACATATTGAAAACACAAAATATAAAATCGTTTCAAGTTAAATACTACCTTAACCATTCAAAAATGGAGGGGTTTCTGGAACGAAAAATATTATGTGAAACATAAAATCTTCTGTGAATTATTCTTCTGCCCCATTTCCTCGTGCTGTTCAAATTTCTTCTCTCACCATTGATATTTCAAAAAGGTTTTGAATATGATCTCGATTATTATACAAACCCCAAATTGGTTGGGATATTTATACACACGATAAGCGTTTATGCTAAGTCTTTCGTGGTGTCTTAGTCATGGTCGAAGATGTTAGTAAACCAATAAATTTCAATGTTGTTCCCGATGAGAACAGATATGATATGCATCGTTACCTCTTCTTTCAAAATGTTGTTGGAACTATAGACGAAACACACATTCATGCTAAGGTTCCATAAGATAATTGAGCCGCTTTTATAGGTAGAATTAAATTTTCAACCCAAAATATTTCAATCATTGTTAATTTTGATTGGACATTAAGTTTCATAATAACGTATTGGGATGGCTCTACCCATGATGGTAGACTGTTAAATTGTGTTATCGAATAAGGTGAAACTTTTGTACGTCCTTCACCTAGTAATTATAATCTTTTAAATTTGCGTTACAATATTAGAAATGGCCATTTAGTCCTGTATCTATAACAATTCATATCTTAATGGACCTAAGTTTCGATAAAAAATCAAAACCCAAGTCCATCAAATCATAGATCTTTGGATTTGGTACATGTAAATAATCATGAGCATTTACCAAATATTGATAGAAATCTAAATACACAGCGGAAACAACTATAGGATAAGAATACTTATTATGACTACTACCTTGGAATTAATGATATTCCTTAGACAACGGATTGTCACATCAGCATCAAGCATGAGAGAAAAAAAGACTTTTCCAACAACTAAATACATCTAACTCCAATGACATGTTCCTCTAAATCTATCACGTGGGTTGTAATGATGAGGGGGTCAGAGCAACGTTCTAGTGATTGAAAAATCTATAAACTGTCCATAACATAAATTTATACCGATTGGTTTCCATTTAATTGTTACGTCTATTAAGGTTAACAATTCTAATCTAAACTTGCATTGCACATACGATTACCTACCTACTCATTCCCAAGGTACAAAATATTGACGAAGCCTTATCAACCACCCAATAATTCCACAACCATTAGCCATTTAATACTTCTAATTATGAAGCGGGCTTCTACTATCGACATAACACTTTTAAAGGAGAAATAGGAAGACTCTGCCATTTAAGACCTTAATTGAGGTAAAATCCATCATTTAAGACCTCTTTCCATGGTGAACTTCTAGCGTCGTCATTATTGGTCTATTGGTCATAGCTACGGAGACCTTTGACCACTACATATGGCCTTATAATTTATAATAGTCATACCATAAGCGCATATATCGTTATTAATGTCTTAGAAATACGGGAGACTATACCCATGCCACTTAATACCTCATTAACAAGGAATAAGCAGGCCTCTGACCATTTAACACCTACTTATAGGTAGGCCTTTGCCCTTTAATACCTAACCCTAAGACGGACTCCTCACGGGTACAATCTAGTTTACATTGCTTGGAAATCTCATTGGGTTGCTTAGTACTTCTTTTACAGGAGAGAGGCGAACCCTAGATTAGTCACTTAGTACCTCAAACCCAAAGCGAACTCTTCTCGAGATATCCATTATCACTCTTCGTTATAAATATGGAATCTTATTATGTTACTTCTTTCGGTAGGGTGGCGAGCCCTACAATAGCCACTTAATACCGCAGCATTGAAGTGAATCTTTTTGAATATACCCTTAATTATTTGGAATCTCACTAGGTAACTTAAAAACTTCCTTTGAGGAGAGAGGCGGACCATACTGCCACTTAATACCTTGAACTAGAAGCGATGCCCTATGGAGATATCCTTTACCGCTTCTAATTTCAAATTTCGACCATTTAATACTTTTTAATTAAGAAAATAGGTGCAATCTCTCATGTCATCACGGGTCCTAGGATTGGTGATATTTCACATCAATAGTAAGTGCACCCAACTGCTGCTAGCCTCAAAGTGAAGGGCAATCTTTCATCGAATGAATCTACCGACCTCGTATCACTAACCTACTAAGTCTAATTAACCATCTTAAGTCTTTGATTATATTATTTTAGGTAAATATTGTGTGAGAAATGCAGATTATGGATCTTAAGGTTAGAATAAACACTAGAGGGGGTGAATAGTGTTTTATTGAAATTACTAATTCTTTTTGAATTTTTATTAATTTGAACACAAATGTATGCAATATCCAGACATAGATATGATCATAGAATCAAACATAGATGCAGAAACAAAGTAAAAGCAATAAAGGAAAGAACACACCGGATTTATACTGGTTCGGAGTTACCCTACATCCAGTCCCGCACACAAGTACGGATTTCCTTTCAAAAGCAATTGTATAATTACACCCTCGATTTCAAGGCCATAAGGTACATCACTTCAGATTCACAATTCTCTGGGTAGAGATACTTGATTTTAGGGGCAACAAGTTCACCCAATTGATTTCCAAGGCTACAATCACACCTTTTCTCACTTGATTGATTTCCAAGGTTACAATCACATCTTTTCTCGCTTAATTGATTACAAAGAAGTCTATGACTCTGAATAGCACTGAGATCTTGTTGAGATAGTGATAGAGAATCAAACCAAAAATGATCTAGTTAGATTCAATGTTGATTTCGGCAGATTAATGGTAAGAATGTGTATAAAGAAATGTGGAAGAAGAAGAGGAGTGAAAACCGAAAAAATATGAATACAAATTCGTTCAAAAACCACCCCTATTTATAGTAGAACAATAGCCATGTCCATTCGTAAAAGGATGTGACGAATAGACACTTCCTTTGGAATTCAAATTTTCGAAATAAACTGCTACTATGTCGACATGGGGTACTTGAGGAAGTCGACATGCGAAAGGAAATTTTGGTGATTTGTTTTTCTTTGAAAATAACTTCTATCTTATATTAAAACTATTTTAAACTTTATAAATATACTTAACTATAGTTAAAATACATAAGTAAATATAGAGAATAATATTTTGGTATATATATTAAATTTTACTATAATTTTATATTTAAATCTAAGTATAAATATTAAATATATTTATTATTAAAAGATAGTTTAAAACCAAGGATAATTTTGATTTTGAAAATAAAGATTATTTTGAGGCTAAAAGTATTAAAACCAGGATAGATGTTTTTGATTTTTTTAAAAGGAAGATTTTGAAAACATTTTGAAAACAAGATAAAATTTTGTAAAACATTTTGAATAAAAGTTAGTGGATACAAAACAATGATCCACTAGATTTTTCGTAGGTTCCATCATACTTAGGGTTCCATCCCTTTAATGGGCTCGAAGTGGATTCCATTCCACAAATAAATTGGATTTTGAGATGTCAGTGCTTTTCTAGGATTTTTAACAAAATTCCTAATTAAATTACTTATTATTGAAATCTTGAACTCTTGATAATCTTGATACTTATGAGTCTTCAATCTTGATATCTTGAATCTCTATACTGTACAGTCTTCGTTCTTGGTACCTGCGTATACATATATATCTAAACTATAATGCTAGTATTTATATTTTATAATCTTGTTATAAGGTTGTTGTCATCAAAACCATCATCTCAAGGACTAACAATCTCTCCATTTTTGATGATAACAACCTTTGTTTATAAAATATTACTTCTATCCTAATAACTCCCCCTAAAACTAATAACTCCCCCTTAATCTATGCCTAACTATCTTATTTTATACTTCTCCCCCTTTGTCATCGACAAAAACTAACTCCAAACTATATAACTTCCCCTAAATCTAATACTCTATGACATGTGATTATAATGATAGTGTTATCATAAATAATCAACACTTGATTCTAAAACTAAAACTTAATCTTAAACTACTAACTATCCTAACTAAGTATCCATATAATAATACTTTTAATAGAACACATATAAAACACAAATTGTTTATTAATTATATAGTTATATTTACATGTGCATAAAGAACGTAAATAAAAATATACAGCAATAGGAAAGAGAGAAAAGAAACTAATGTGTCTTTGAAATGGAAGATCTATGAACCGAACAATTTGGATAGTGGAAACAGAAATTTCCACGTTGTTTGACAGGATTTTCATCCTTGTCAAAGAACACTTCGCCAACGCAAACGACTTTGTCGTCATCTTCAGCGTGCTCTTCTTCCATGCGGGTTTCTTCTTCTTCTTCTTCTTCCTCGCTGTCATCTTGCACTTGATCTCCTGAAGACTCTTCATCAATCAAGATCTGATTAGCGTGATTGTCCATTAGAAATTTTTGCAAATTTCTAAGGATTTTGCCTTGCCGTTCTTGTTCTTTGGCTATTCTAAGTTGCACAATTGAATTTCAGTCATTAGTTGTAGTGCATCCTTCAAAGAATTCTCCATTTTCATTACTCTTGCAAGCGTAATACGTTGAAATGGTCCATAAAAATGAGAAGGGAACAAAAAGGTTGAATTTTTGTTTGATTTAGAAGAGGATGCCATTGTTTAAATGTTTTAAGAAGATAGAACAGAGAAAGAACAGAAAGAATGATCCAAATTTTGAAATAAGAAGAAATATAACCACTTATTTGAATTTTGGTGGGAAAAATTTCAAAAATAAAAAATCGTTATATGTCGACATGGGTAGAGGGGATGTCGACATGGTGCTTGATATTTTTACTATTTGATTTATTTTGATATAATTTTTAATTATACTTTGATATTTACATTTTATATTTCAGTTATTGAACAAATACCTAATTCTCTTCTTAATTTAGTAAATATTGATTCATTTAAGGGTTTTGTTAATATATCAGAAATTTGATTCTTAGAATTGATATAATTGAGAGTAGTTACTTCCTTACTTATATTATCTTTGAAAAAATGATGTCTGATATCAATATGTTTAGTTCGAGCATGATGAGTAGTATTTTTGTATAAATTTATTGCACTAGTATTGTCATAATAAATTGGTGATTTTGAGATATTTAAACCAAAATCTTTTAAAGTTTGTTACATATATAGTACTTGAGAACAAGCCAAAACAGCAGAAATAAACTCTGCTTCAGTCTTTGACAAAGAAACTGTGTTTTGCTTTTTACTAATCCAGAAAATCAGAGAATGCCCAAAAATTGGCAAGTTCCACTTGTACTTTTTCGGTCTGATTTACAACCAGCATAATCAGCATAGTCAAAAGAATCATTTTTAAGGTAAAATAAGCCATAATCAGAGGTGTGTTTAACTTAACTTATGATACGTTTTATAGCTTTTAAGTGGGTCTCTTTAAATTGGAATTGATATCTTGCATAGAGACAAACACTATGCATGATATCAGGTCGACTAGCAGTGATATAGAGTAGTGATTCAATCATTCCTTTATATAATTTTTGATCTACATTTCGAGAGATCTTCTTTACTTAGGTACTCATTGGTTGCCACGGGAATGGGTTTTCCACTTGCAGTAGTCAAACCAAATTTACTAACTAGGTCTTTAGCATATTTTTCTTGACTAATAAAGATACCATTATCTAATTGTTTTATTTGTAATCCTAGAAAGAAGTTTAATTCATCCATATGACTCATCTCAAACTCTTTTGTCATTATTTCAGAAAATTCTTTATTCATTTCAAAATTAGTTGATCCAAAAATGATATCATCTACGTAGACTTGTACTAGTTGAATATCATTTTTATTTCTTTTAATAAAAAGAGTATTATCTACTTTACCAATTTCAAAATTTGATTGTAATAAGTAAGATCTTAGTCTATCATACTAGGCTCTAGGAGCTTATTTTAGACCATATAGAGCTTTCTTAAGTTTGTAAACATGATTTGGTAATTTTTCATTTTCGAAAAGTGGTGGTTGTTCAACATATACTTTCTCTTTTACGAATCCATTTAAAAATGCACTTTTAACATCCATTTGAAATAATTTGAAATTATTATGATTTGCGAAAACAAGTAGAATCCTAATGGCTTCTAATCTTGCTACGGGAGCAAAGGTTTCATCAAAATCTATTCCTTCTTCTTGACAATAACCTTGAGCGACTAACCGGGCTTTATTTCTAACAACCTCTCCTTGTTCATTCATTTTATTTTATTTATAAGCTCATTTTAGTTCCAATTATAGTTTTATTTTCAGGTCTAGGAACAAGTTCGCAAACATCATTTCTAGTGAATTGATTTAGTTCTTCTTGCATAGCCAAAATCCATGAATCATCAGTTGATGCTTCTTTTGGATTTTTGGGTTCAATGGTTGATATAAAAGCTACATTGCTCATTTTACTTAGTTGTTTTCTAGTTTTAACAACAGATTGCATATCTCCAAGTATATTTTCTATAGGATGATCTTTTAAAAGCTTAATCCTTTTATTAGGATGATTAATTTCATTATTAGTTTCAGTTGACTCTTGATTTTGAGTGATTAAATCCTCTTCATCATTTATATCTTAAATTTTTTGAGATTTTCATCGAATGAAACATGCATTGTTTCTTCGATAGTGTTAGTTCTTAAATTAAACACTCTGTACACTTTACTTCTATTAGAATATCCAATAAAGATACCTTTGTCGGATTTAGGATCAAATTTATATAAGTTATCTTTTGTATTTAAAATAAAACATTTACTTCCAAAAATTATAAAATAAGATACCTTAGGTTTCTTTGAGTGAAGAAGTTCATAAAATATCTTATCAGTTAAAGGTTTAATTAAAATTCTATTTAAAATATAACAGGCGGTAGCACCTGCTTCTGCCCAAAAATACTTTGATAATTTACTATCTGAAAGCATAGTTCTCGCACACTCTTGAATCGTCCTATTTTTACGTTCTACTACCCCGTTTTGTTGTGGAGTTCTTGAAAATGAAAAATTGTGAGTTATTCCTTTTTATTACAGAATTCCTCAAACTTTTCATTTTCAAATTCACCACCGTGATCACTACAAATGGTTATAATCTTTAGAGAAAGTTGATTTTGAATTCTTTTTGTAAAGTTCTTAAAACATTCAAAAGTATCACTTTTATATTTCAAAAATATTGTCCACGTAAATCTAAAATAATCATCTACAATTACAAAAACATATGTACTATGATTTATTAACAGAATTTGAGATGGACCAAATAAATCAAGATGAAGTAATTCAAGAGGTTTTGAGGTTGAAATCATATCTTTTAATTTAAAGGAACTTTTTCTAAGTTTTGCTAATTGACATGCATCACATAGACTTTCTACTTTAAAATTCCTTTTAGGGAGACCTCTTACTAGATCATGTTTTGACAGTCCAGATAAGAGTTTGAAATTCAAATGTCCAAATCTCTTATGCCAAATCCAAGGGTCACTTGTATTTGCCAAAAGACACAGGTTATCATTTGAAACTTTCATACTAAGAATATAAATATTATTTTTCCTAATTCCCTCATATATTATGGTTGAATTATTATCTTCAATGTGACACTTATCTTTTTCGAATTTAATTTTATATCCTTTATCGCAAAGTTGACTTATAGTTAGCAGATTATCTTTCAGATTCTTAACTAGCAAAACATTGGTAATAATAGGAGTTTCAGAGTTACCGACTTTGCCGATGCCAATCACATATCCTTTTGAGTTGTCTCTAAAGTTAACCAGTCCTCCATCTTTGTATATTATATCATTCAACATATCTGGATTGCCAGTCATGTGTCTATAGCATCAACTATCGAGTATCCATTTATTCTTTTTGATCTACACAATTTGTCCGTTGTGGATTGATTCCTCAACTCCAATAAAGCATGTTTCCTGCACATCAAACAATCTTAGTAGACAACTTGAATTTGAATATTGATTATATGTAGACTCACGAGACAATGATGGTCTAAATATTTCTAAACTAATATTAATTTTATTTAAACATAGCCATTTTAAAAACTTTTTCAAAAATCAGATTATGAAACTTTGAAAACCTCGCTTTGGTACCAAATGTGAGAAATACGGATTACTGATCTTAAGGCTAGAATAAAACACAGAATATGAAATATTCTTTTTGAATCTTTATTAATTTGAACACAAATGTATGCAATATTCAGACACAGATATGATCACAGAATCAAACACAGATGCAGAAATAAAGTAAAAGCAATAAGGGAAAGAACACACCGAATTTTATACTGGTTCTGAGTTACCCTACATCCAGTCCCGCACACAAGTACAGATTTCCTTTCAAAAGCAATTGTATAATTACACCCTCGATTTCAAGGCCAGGAGGTACACGACTCCAGATTCACAATCCTCTGGGTTGAGATACTTGATTTCAGAGGCAAAAAGTTCACCCAATTGATTTCCAAGGCTACAATCACACCTTTTCTCGCTTGATTGATTTCCAAGGCTACAATCATACTTTTCTCGCTTAATTGATTATAAAGAAGTCTATAACTCTGAATACACTAAGATTCTGTTGAGATAGTGATAGAGAATCAAACCAGAAATGATCTAGTTAGATTCAATGTTGATTTCGGCAGAGTAATGGTAAGAATGTGTACAAGAAATGTGGAAGAAGAAGATGAGTGAAAACCAGAAAAATATGAATACAAATTCTTTCAAAAACACCCATATTTATAGTAGAACAACAGCCATGTCCATTTGTAAAAGGATACGACGAATAGCACTTCCTTTGAAATCCAAATTTTTGAGATAAACTGCTACCATGTCGACATGGGGTACTTGAGGATGTCAACATGCCAAAGGAAATTTTGGTGATTTGTTTTTCTTTGAAAATAACTTCTATCTTATATTAGAACTATTTTAAACTTCATAAATATACTTAACTATAGTTAAAATACATAAGTAATATAGAGAATAATATTTTGGTATATATATAAAATTTTACTATAATTTTATATTTAAATCTAAGTATAAACATTAAATATATTTATTATTAAAAGAAAGTTTAAAACCAAGGATAATTTTGATTTTGAAAATAAAGATTATTTTGAGGCTAAAATTATTACAACCAAGATAGTGTTTTTGATTCTTTTAAAAGGAAGATTTTGAAAAAAATTTAAAAACAAGATATAATTTTGTAAAACATTTTGAATAAAAGTTAGTGGATACAAAACAATGTTCCACTAGATTTTTCGTAGGTTCCATCTACTTAGGGTTCCATCCCTTTAACGGACTCGAAGTAGATTCCATTCCACGAATAAATTGGATTTTAGGATGCCGGTGCTTTTCTAGGAGTTTTAACAAAATTCCTAATTAAATTACTTATTATTGAATCTTGAACTCTTGATAATCTTGATACTCATGGGTCTTCAATCTTGATATCTTGAATCTCTATGCTGTACAGTCTTTATTCTTCGTACCTGCATGATTAAATCCTGCATATACATATATATCTAAACTATAATGTTAGTATTTATATTTTATAATCATATTCTAAGTTTGTTGTCATCAAAACCATCATCTCAAGGGCTAACATATTGGACTTATCTTACCAATTTCCTTTTAATATAAGGCGATAAGATTTACCTTAAATACTTACCTATCTATAAATTCCTTTTTTATGATCATAAATGTCAATTTGTACATAAATCATAACAGACATTTCCTAAGATATTTATCTATCATTACTAATTTCAAATTAGTAACCTTTTATATCTGTTCCATTTTTATCAGTCCATTTTTATCCTTTGTCCTTGTTAATTGTAACTCTCAAATTCATTTTCATTAATTGCCTATTAATCGGAGTTACGGCCTTTAATTCCCATACTAACCAATTGTAACCCTAATCTAATCTTATCATTATTTCCCGATAATTGTCCATTAATTGGGGTTACAATATTTTATTTTCTATTAATTGTTAGCAATTCCTAATTTATTGCTTATTAATAGGAATTGCTACATTTCCTAATTCTAATTATTCGCTTTCCTAAATATAATAATAACTAATGAACGTTACACATAAATAACGCTAACGTTGTTCTTCTTTATTTACGCTATAGATACGTATAAACTACCTAATAAACTGCTTATTTATATATTCTACTTATCAATATTTAACTAGAATATGTGTAACGACCCGTTAAATTTATGATATTTAATAAAATGAATTAATATAATTTCTAATTTGGTTAAAAATAAATGTAGAAATTTGGTATAGTGGTTGCAATTTAGTGTAACTATAAAATTTTATGATAATAGATGTGGATAATGTAAATTTTCACAACTTGATTTAAAGTAATTTTGAAGAAACAAATAAATGTTGAATTTGTGAATGTTAGTATAAATATTAACTTAAATGGTGTTCATTAATACAAAGATGTAATTAGTGTAGATAGTAATAATTTATGCCTGTAGTGAAAGGAAAAGAAAACTAATAGAAACATAAAATTCATTTTATGTAAACAAAAGTATAGTTTTGAACAAATTTATGAAGATGGATAAGGACAGTGTTTGTAATCAAGTTTGGTTATTAATATTTGAAAGATAGAGATGTGTAAATACGTTAATGAATATAAAATGGGAAGGAATGGTAGAATGAAAAGAATATATATAATAAGCATTTGATTCAATTAAGGGAATTAAATTATAATAAATGGTCATTTAATAAATTCAACGTTTGTGAGAAATCATAATAGTTGTGTAAAATATGTACAAACTACGATTTGGAATTTATTGGATTTATAATGGTTTTGTTATTAAGTGTATGAGTTTAAAAGTTATTCCATTTTGTAAAGTAATAGAAGAATGCATGTAAATATAAACAGGGCTTAATAGAATTTGATACTTAATAAATTGAATAAATTGCCCATTTATGTAGATATGTATAGTGGACTATAAATGGCCTAAGCAAATTAAATGGGATGATTATTGAGATTGGTACTATGAAAATAAATAGTAATATTTATTTGCAAGTAATAAAAGCCTATTTAGGTGACTAGAATTTAGATTTAACGACTATTGTATGTTACCTATTCTTGTTTCTTGTTATTTTAAATTTTGGGAATTTATTCAATTTATCCGCCAATTTACCGCAGTTAAAGTGAAATAATTGGTGATTGAGAAACGTTAAATACAGATAAGATGAAAACCAAAGAAAATCCCATTTGTAATAAATTATGTAGAATAAAGTAAAGAAATCAGTAAGTGGAAATGTGAAAATGTGAATGCAATGAGATCATAAGTGATAATAACTTTGTTAGGTAAGTGATAACGGAAATTTTGTGTATAACCAAATAAAAATCCAAATTTGTTTGCAATTAATTGAATTTATTGCAATTTAATGGATTTAATATTAAATAGTTTATGTAATTATTATTTGGAAGAAATTGGAGTTATTTGTAAAAAGGTATGAACCAAATGTTAATTTTCTTATGAAATTGACAATTGATATGAATGAAAAGAAGATAATTTGGGACAGTAAAATTTGGAATTTATGCATAATAAAACGGATTCTAACGTTAATTATTACGTTATTGAATTTAAATTGGAATTTGTAAGCAATTGAGTGAATTTAATAGATTTATCAAACTTATAATATTGAATTCATTAAGATTGGAATTAATAATAGTTAAGAAAATGAGGGGATAATAATTTGGAATCATAGCAATAGATATTAATGTAAGGTTACCTTAAATAAGTTAAGGCAAATCAATGGAAGGTACCTTTATAATACGATGATTGTGTGTAAAGGAAATGGGAATAAAAGTTTATTAATAATTTAGAATTTAATGTATGGTAAAAAGTTTATGTGCAATCAAATGAGTTGGAATGGAAATCAAATCTATTTATCTAATTGGATTTAAGTGAGAGTATAAGAGTATATGATTTAATAATTGGGTTTTTGCGAATAAAATTTATAATTCCCAAATAATAAGAAAACGCAGAAATTAACACTGCAAAAATTGATATACTTATAAATTTTAATTCACATCCAAGCTTGGAAAACGATTTGGGATTGTTTGAATTATATAAGTCACAAAATTTGGCCAATATTAGAAGTTGAAACATAAAAACTGGATTTATAATTTATTTTAATTTATTTAATAAATATTAAAAATAGCCATTTTGGGCACGGACTCGGATTTTGACGAAACTAGTTTCATCGGATCCGTAACGATGAATTATAATAATGTTTCAAGTTTCGTAGCGATCGGACTTGTCGTTTGATCATACGGACTCGAAACGCCTTCAAATTTATGCATTGAAATAAATTGAATTTGAAATTATTGTTTTCAGCGTAACTTCTTCATACGATCGAATTTGGACGTGAAACTTTTTCCATCGCGTTCAGAATATTTTAAAATACCTATCTGGATATATAGATTTAACAAATTCGACTCCGGAGGCATAGCGGGCTTTTTGGACCATAGTTTGTCACGCACGTTCATTCTACGGTCTATCTACGCTACCTCTAACCCTCTATATAAACCTAGCTACAAGCCCTAGCCTCCACCTAATTTCTTTTCATCTGCGCATATACTTTTTTCAAGCTCCTCTTCTTCTTCAATGGGGGCTAACCCTAGATCCAGTCAGTTCAAAAAAAAAAAAATTCAAATTTAAAAAAAAAAAAAAAAAAAAAATTTTTTTTGGATCTGCAGCAGCTTCTGGTCGCGCTTCGGGTTTCAGGGGAGAAAACCCTAGAGCAACTTCGGGTCAGGAAGAAAATGACTCGGGTCGCTCCGGGTCGTTTTGGCGAAAACTCCAAGCAAGCACCGGGGAATTGAGGCGGCGCACCGAAGTCGAACCCGAAGTCGACCCAGGATCAGAATTTTTCATTTTTCAAATTTTCATAACTTTTGCATACGAGCTCGGATTCGCGCGCGGTTTGTTTTGATGGGATCGTATCGGAATTTCTGACGTTTTGACGCTGGTTTGGACAAATTCTGAGACCGTCAAAATTTTGGGTTTAAATTGGATTTGAATTCAATTTAAATTCAAAAGGTGAGTGTTTTAACTCACTCACAATTACTAGAAGCTTTTATGTTTGTTAAATAAATTTTAGAAATGAATAGAAATTTATTTATGAGCTTTTGGCATGTTATTTCACCCATATCTGTTGAATTGCATTTTTTTGAATTTAGCTGTTAATTAAATTGATTTATTGCGTATTAATTGGCTGTTAGAAATTATTGTTTGCATAAGAACTGCTAGTTAACAGTTATGTCAATTATCACTGAAAATAAACTGTTAGATTTATAGTTGATAAATATAATTTGAATTAAACTGCCAATTATTACCTGTTGTATATTCCCAAACATGTTTTGTTATTGGTTGATATTACTTGATGTTTGTGACTGGATGATGGATGTGTTGTTGAATGGATGTTTTATTTGATATCATTAAACTGCAAGTTAGCATACATTTTACATTTCATTCGGGATTGTGGTTTGAAATGATAAAACCGCAAAGTTTTATTTTTTTAAATTGCGGATTGAAATGATAAATATCCGTATCACTTGACCATAGGATAGAAAATTATATACAGGCACCGCGGTCTATATATAACAATTTTAATGTGATTTCTATGGTTTGGATTGAATACGGTCTATAAATCTTAAATTTATATTGTATAAATATTTTATTCCATGTTTATATACCTATGAAGTTGAAATTTTGAAATTAAAAGGAATATAAATTTCTTTATTGAAATTGGAAGAAATTTAGAAAATGGAGTTGGGTAAATTTATATCCTATGTTTAAATGTAAAGTTGGAAATTTTAAGATATGATATTTGTAATTGGATTTTCCCAAAATAAATAGAAATGGATATTCTAGTATAATTTGAAGTGGAAAAATTCTATATACATATACATATATATATATTTTACTAGAAATTGAAGTCTTATTAATTATGGATTTTATGTGAATGGTCAAGATTAATTAATAGAATATTGATTTTGAAAGGATAAAAATCCAACTTTAGTTGAAATATTAATGCTCAAAAATGGATATAAATATATATAAAATTGAAATGGTTTTGGGACTTGAAGTAATATTTTGGATTTTGGTTTAACTTTAAAACAAGAAATATTTGGAAAGCCATGTAATTTATTTTTTTATAAAGCAACAGTAAAGTTAAACCTTTTTAATTCGCATACCGTTGAATATTCAAACCATTTAGTTTTGAAAATAATGGTTTTAAAATACTATGGATTTTCGAAGAATTATGTTGAAAGTTACAAACAAAATATTGGTTACATGGGATATTAAATAATAAAAAGTGACATAATTTTTGGAAAGGAAAATTTTATTTGGGAAACGATATCATTGATTTGGACTTTTATAAAATAATATGAAAATAAATTGTTTGTGTTTTTAAAGAAGAAATGATATCGTAATATTATGGTTTTGAAAGGGATTATATTCTGGTTTTAAAGTATAAACTGTTTTTAAATAACCGCGGTGTTATAATAACGATTGGTTGGCAAAGAGACCGGGATCGGATATGGACATACTCTCTGTCGATACCGAAAACCACTTTGACTAACCGTGTACGCGGTGGAGATTCCAGAATGAAGTAGGTGGTGGCGACGTTTCCTGTAAGGTAAATACGTGGACCCAACTCCCGTGAGTTGGCATAAGGTGGCTAAAACAGGAGCGATTCTCAAGCCAATGAGGTCATTCCTCTGATCGGACGCTCCTCTTCGATATTATACTTTGACTTGGATTTGATTCAGTGACCACTTCTATATTTTGATTTTGGGGAGTTAGTCCGAGGTGGGCGGTAACTGCGGCTACGCGTTTCCACCAGCCTGGATAGTAATTGGTATATCTACCCTGGCATTGCCTAGTTGTGCCGTGTCACCTACCATACCGAGCCTTTACTACGAGTTTCTATTTGTGTCGTACCTATGGAGTATCCTCTGGTAGCTTCCCGATCAGGAGGTATTACGGTACTGTATAGACTATTGGCATTATTTGTGTTAAGGGCTATATGGGTAACCCCTTAACGCTATTTAAAAGTAAGTTTATTTTATAAATAGACACTATTATAATAGCGCAATATACTACATAGTAAATAGTTTAACGGATCCTTAGGAGATGTAAATCCCGAACATCTCTTGAGTTACTGTACTCATATTTATTTCTGTTAATTTAACTCACATAAGATCTTTTAGTCTGACTCGAGTGTTTTTGTCTTTTCAAATTTGCTCGGGTCAGTCCGAGCGTTTCAGGATAGCAGGTTTTAGCTTTGGAGGACGAAGACGAAGATTCAGTATTATTTTATATATATAGTATTGTACTACACACTCTTTCTATTCCGCTGCCTTGTTGTATTTGGTATGTGTAACTCTGATATTCATTTTATAAGTAAAATCAAGCTTTTGTAAACTGTTTATGAACTGTATATTTGTTATTATATTTTATCCTTCCGCTGTGAGATTCTGTTTTGTTTTATTTCTTCTCTGTTTTTCTTATTTACCCCATAACTATCCGTCCTTGCGTATGCTTTGAATTGGCACGTGTGTCGGTTTAAAGTGTGCGAAAAGGCGGGACGTTACAATATGTTTTCCATATTTAATGTGTTGGAATTAGATTCCTTAAGAAGATTTTCTGCTATGATTTCCATAAATTAGTTTAATACAAAAGGCAAAAAATATTGACTCTGTTTGAAACTATAAAAAATGGATAATATCTTTTTATTTGGAATAAATAGTGTAAATTGCGAAGAATAATTCTATACTTTATACATCTCTTTCCATTTTGTTTATGGGTATCCATTGTCAAATCAAACATCGCCCATTTGAATGAAAAGTGAAAAAAATAAACAAATTTATAAAAATCAAACGGATGTTCTTCTCATATATTAAACTATGGAAAATCTACAATATAGCACAAATTGGACGATAATCCAAAAATCCTATTTTACACCCAACTACAAATCTGGAATAAAAATATATAACATTCAAATTATAAAAATCTTTAGAACTAATTTCCAAATCTAGGTGTAAACATATTTCAAATTAGATCTAAAACAAGAATTTATAGACAATAGTTTTCTACATTAATTTAAGAATACAATTCACAAATAAAATTGATTTAGTTATAAAAATCAAATGTATACCAATGGAATAGATTTAAAATCACAAACAATATGTACAATTTCTTACTTACCTTATAAAAGTGATCCAAATCTCCAAATCTGAAGTAGCACCTTACACCTTAAATTCATCTTCAAATCCTTTTTAATCCATGAAATATGTATAAAAATAGTATATACATACATTAGAATAACATATCTGAGAAGAGATTTGAGATTAGAAGGAAAGTAGATAAAAATATATATAAATTACCTCAAATATGCATATAGTTGATTCTCTTCTCCTTTTTATTAAATTTTTATTCTTCTCCAATTTGTATGAATATAAATATAAATATTGTATTTTTATAATTTAGAAAGAAAGTGGAGAAGATGAAAAGCCAAAGCTTCGCTACTGCATCCAGAATAATATGAGAAGAGAAGAGAAGGGAGGGTTACGCCTGAATTTATAGACGTAAGAATCAAGCAGAACCTTTAAATCGAAATATATTAAATCCGGGACGTTGGGCCTAAGCTAATCCTAGCCGCCACACAAGGAGCGGCCGACTGCCCCTACTTAGAGGTCGACCTGTGGACCCGAGTTAATTAGTATAAAACGTTAATTTTCATATTCGAATTATTTATGTTCTGAATTCGTTTTTCGTCCGTAATTTCTTCGTTTAGACTCCGACCGTAAAACTCCAAATATGAAAGTTGCTCAGAATTTCATCACAAATGTAATGGTTCAAGTTTTATGGTCAAATTTCATCATTTGCATAAATTTCATTTTTAGAGCCTAATTAATTAACTAACTAATTAAATCACTGACGTCAAATTACGAGGTGTTACATTCTTTCCCTCTAAAAAGAATTTTGTCCCCAAAATTTCACCAATGGCTAAGTCATGATTTTGACTCCTAATTATCCAAAACTACACAACCAATGAGTATACAATCAATTTTGCAACTAACATGCGCAAGTGCATAGTGTATTACCGTATCACCACATAGAAATATGTATGTAGAATGATTCTAAATCGGATCCTTCTATATAAATGCCTTTCTTTGAAAATATTTTTGAAAAATATGATGCAAACAAACTATATATACTGGCAGTTCTATATATATGCAGCTTTTTGAAAAAACTTTTTAAACTAAATGCTCATACTTCTGCGAATAGAATTATGAAGCAATAAATTTTGCATCCGATTTCTACCATCCATAAATCTAACGCGTCGAAAAATCGCTTCCTAAACTTTACCCCTATGTCGGAAAAGTAAATTAGGTGGAGAATTTAACATACTTACCACTCTATAATCTTCCTATTTCCATGGTACAATGGAAATTTCCTCGCTGCCCCAGATTTACTCCAAATTTTCCATGCATAAGGAGGCTTATTTTCAAGCTCTAAAATGGAATTAAGTCTAAAAATAGACTTGCCCGCGTCGTCGACAAGGTATGAAAATAGAAATTATAAGGCTTAAAAAGCTTTCTCTTGTCACCGCTTGCGCTTATCGCATCGTTGATCGAAATGCACTGCTAAATCCGTAAATTCTAACTCTATTAGTCTTCCCTATACTTAACATGTGGCCTTCACAATCAAATCTTTCACAAAAATCTTTCTCCGTTTTCAAATTTGTACTCATTTGAAAAATAGAATCCTAAAATATTTAGATACACGTTTTCCCTTGAAATCAAATTTTTGGATAAAGATACTAAAAATAATTTAAGAGTAAAAAATAACTGAAATCTAAAACTTTTATTTTCGAAACTTTTCAAATCAAGGAAAACTTTTCAAAATATTTTGCTCTCAAAAATTTTGATAAATCCAGCCACAATTTCAGCATAGTTAGAAGTCAGTTATGCGCTAAACGCATAAGTCAAATTCTAAAATTCTACATCTAACATTTACCCATAAAACTTGACATTTTATTTAATAATGTCATCATGCCCAATTATCTAAAAAAATTAGCTTTTAAGTAACATGAGCAATAACCTATGATACTGAAACAACTATACCATGCCCTTTGCTAAAATTTTCCAATTATTCTAAATTTTCGGTCTTATATTGCAGTTACTATCAGTTAAGTGTCCTTTATGAGATTTCCATATTTATAATGCTTCGTCACTATGCACATATATGAGTGATTTGCATGTCTTGAAATAATGACACAGTGAATAAATAGGAAATCGTAATATCATGTGCGCCTTTTGCAAGAGACAACTAATAACTACAACCAAACACCTAAAAGAAAAGAACAAATGTTGGAAGGGAAAAGATAACAACACCATAATCCTAAAATAATGCCTACAAACTACGAGATGCCTTACTTCGCAGCTGGAGCTCGATCCATTGCTACAACCCTTGAATGGTCGTAGCATGGTGGCTATACACCCAATCTTGTGCCGCCGACGCTGCTGGTGTTGCTGACGGCTTTAGAATTTCCATCTTTCTAAGAAACGATCTAATGGTGGTAGAAGGAACCTTCTACCAAACTCTCTCTCCATGGATGTTCACCCGTATTACCTAAGAGTGGATATGTGAAAATAAAGAAGGTAACTTTGTGGAGGGCTAATCCACGATCAACAGATTGCATCATATGGGTGTGGGTCCAATTGACGCGATGCTAGGTGGTCTTCCGCACCAAGGGATAAATCCGATCGTAACTTCCCGTTTTAGGGATAACGCTATACCGAATGATGCATATAATCAGACAGACAGTCGAACGTAAATTATCCATCTTCCAAACACCGGCATCCTAAGAAAATATCTATTCCAAAATCTTCGAGTCGGTTACTTCTAAATTATCCAAGTCCACGTCTTTCACGGAGGCCTCCAAAATATCAGCGAGATCATCATCGGTTGGCTCAATCAAGACACTCTTTACCTTCGAACGAATCAAAATGTTGCCTCCATCGGAATTCTGCGCCAAGAGGACATTGGAAAGACAGTACGGGTAACATTCCTGCTAAAAGGTCTTGAAGCGGGGGATCGATGCAAATCCTACAGCGACAAATAGTTCTTCCCGCCCAAAAGTGGCGAAACCTTTTGCTTATTCCAGTCCAACCAAGTGGCCTCTTGAGGGTTGAGACTATAATGGTATGAGGAAAAACCGAAAGTGTAGGAAAGTGTCTTGGGTTAAGAAGTGGTCGAAGGGATGAAATAAGGTTAGATTTGCAGTGGTGGTGGGACGAGATCTAACATGCAAAACAACACAAGGGAGAGGCGAGGCTGCCGCTCCTAGGAAAAATCAGCGTCGCCTAGGAGAGGAATGGAAGAGAAAGCTAATATTTGTAGGAAGATGGAGATTGTGTTGGGCTTATTGAGGAAGACGGAGCGAAAGAAGGCAACTGGGTGAATTCAGACATGACCTTTATAGTCCTGTTCCAGGTTCAAATTGTGTCAAAACTCGTTAGCTAATAAACAACTTTAGGTTTACCGCTTGGTGGTCAACCACTAGATGGGCATTGGGCGTTAATTGAACCTAGACCTAATCAGGATCGTATTAAATAATAATAATCGTTTCACATCGTCTTCTTCGATTCGACACGATCTAGATCGTATTAAATAATAATAATCGTTTTGCATCGTCTCCTTCGATTCGACACAATCCAAAAAATTCCTATCCTCATAACGGCGGTTTCATAGCCTATGGCCTAGTCTAGAACCATGATCCAGTAATTCGGTAGTCCCAACAAAACTGCTGTGACCAACAACAATTTCAAAAATCCTAAAATATTCCAACTATTATTTCCTATCTACTTTGCATAGATATATTTCTTCCAATGGCAGGTAGTACAACAACACTTCAAAATACATACCCCAATAATATCGAATGTCATTCATACTTTGTCTGTACCTTAAAGAGAGAAGATTTTAAAAACATCGATTTTACAACTTGAAAAATCATTGAGCTAAATATATGCTCATGTATGCTTGTTTCTAAATAATAGAAACTATTTCATACCAAAATTTTCCTTAAAAATCAAACTTATATATATATATATTTCAGGGTTTTCAAAAACTTTATTTTTTTTAAAACATAGATTTCCAAATTGGAAAGCTATTTCCTTGTTAAAAATCGAAATCAAACCTTTGCTATTATATACATATATAAATGTTTAACGATTTAAAATATTAAACTTTTATAAACTAAAACTTTCTTAACACGACCAACTTAGTGGTATATGTGTTTCTTTGAAAATTAAAGTTTCAAAACGTTCTCAAAACAAAATTTCCAAAATAAATCTTTGGGAAAAGAAACCCTTTGAAAACCATTTTTCCAAATCTGAGGCATTTTCGAAATATACTTTATAAAAATTCTCTCATGCATTTTAGACTAAGGAATTGAAATTAATTATTCAAATAAAAATCTGGTTTGATATTAAAGAGGCGATCAATGAATACACCATAGTAAAAGCTTGCCTCCAAGCAATTGCGACATATAGACTTTAATTTCCCATGCATTTAGAATAAATGTGTATCTCCTATTGGAATTCATCATTAAAATCTAAAATCACAAGGTAGCTAGATGGCATATGTCATACTCATGCTCTTTGTCAACAATGCCTTATGCATCGCCAACACCCCATGGGGTACGTCGGAGCCGGTGTGAAAATTTTAACTCTAAGATATTTCCAACCCATGGTTGTGTTTCTCATTCCTTCGGAGTGGAACTACAACTACTTCTATATTCAGGATTCTTAGAATCTAAAGTAAAAATATAATAATACTAGATAGGAAAGTACGAACGCGTTCTCTCGGTTTATCCTAATTCTTCTGATCTAACCTAGGCTCTCATACCAAATGTAACAACTTATACCTTAATGGGCCTAAATTTCTACATAAATAGAAACCCAAGTCCATAAAAGTAATTATTGGATTTGGTACTTGCAAATAAGCATGAGCATTATCAAAGACTGATAAAAATCTAAACTCACAACGGAAATAATAATAGGATAAGAATAATGATTCTGACTGCTACTTTGGAATTAATGGTATTCCTTGAACAACAGATTGTCACATCAGCATCGAACATGAGAGAAAGAAGACTTCTTCAATAACTAAACACATCCAACTCCAATGACCCGTTCCTTTATATCTATCACGTGGGTTGTAATGTGGAGAAGGTCAAAACAATGTTTTAGTGAATGGGGAATCTATAAATTATCCATAACATATTTATACCAATTAGTTTCCATTTATTGGTATGTCTATTAAGGTTACAACCTTGCATTGCACACACAATTACTTATTTACCCATGCCCAAGGTACAAAATATTGACGAAGCCTTATCAACCATCCAATACTTCCACACCCATTAGCCACTTAGTGCTTCTAAATATGAAGCGGGCTTCTACTATCACCATATAATACTTGTAAAAGAGAAATATACAAACTATGCCATTTAAGACCTTAATCGAGGTAAACTCTGTTATTTAAGACCTATTTCCATGGCGAACTTCTAGCATCGTCATTATTGGTCTATTGGTCCTAGCAACAGAGACCTTTGACCACTATATTGCCTTACTAACACTTGGTACCTCAAATCCAAAGTGAACCCTTCCCGAGATATCCATCATCACTTTTAACTATAAATATGTTATCTCGTTAGGTTACTTCTTTCGGTAAGGATGTGGATCCTGCAATAGCCACTTAATACCTTAACACTAAAGTGAACCTTTTTGAAGATATCCTTATTTATTTGGAATGTCATTCGGACACTTATACTTTCTTTCAGGAGAGAGGTGGACCCTATAGTTACTTAATACCTTATACTAGAAGCGAACCCCTATGGAGATATTCCTCATCGCTCCTAATTCCAAATTTGGACCATTTAATACTTTTCAATTAAGAAAGAAGGTCTAGTCTCTTATGCCGTCATGGGTCCTAAAATTAGTAATATCTCACATCACTAGTAAGTGCACTCGGCTATTGGTAGCCTCAAAGTGAAGGCTAGTCTTCCGTCGAGTGACTCTACTGACCTCGCATCACTAACCTACTAAGTCCAATTAATCATCCTATGTCTTTACTTATATTATCTTAAGTAGACATTGGACTTAGCTTACTAATTCTCTTTTTCTATAAGGCAATAAGATTTAGCTTAAATACTTATCTACCTATAAATCCCTTTTTTATGCTCATAAATGTCAATTTGTCCATAAAATCCCAATGGACATTTCCTAAGACATTTATATACCATTACTAATTTCAAATTAGTAACCTTTTATAACTATTCCATTTTTATCAGTCTCTTTTTATCCTTTTGTATTTATTAATTGTAACTCCAAAATTCATTTCCATTAATTGCCCATTAATTTAAGTTATAGTCTTTAATTCCCTTACTAACAAATTGTAACCTCTAATCTAATACTAACATTATTTTCCAATAATTTCCTATTAATTGGGGTTACAATCTTTTGTTTCCTATTAAGTATTGGCAAATCCTAATTCATTGTCCATTAATCGGAATTACTATATTTCCAAATTCTATCTATTCGCTTCCATAATACAATAATAACTAACGAACATTACACATAATAATGCACGAATAAACGATGTCTTCTTTATTAACATAATAAATATGTATAAACTACTTAATAAAACTACTTATTCCTATCCAAATATATTCTAGTCATAATTATTGGATATACTTTCCATATTTAATATATTGGAATTAGATTTCTTAAGAAGATTTTCCGCTATGATTTCCATAAATTAGTTTAATACAAAAAGGAAAGATTGATTCTCTATGAAATTGCAAGGAATTGATAATTTATTTTTATTTGGAATAAACATGTAAACTATAAAGGATAAATCTGTAGTTTACACATCTCTTCCTATTTTGTTTGTAGATATCGATTTTTAAATCAAGCATCGTCTTTTTGAACGAAAAGTGAAAAACATAAACACAATTATAAAAATTAAACATAGTTTTTCCCATAAATTAAGCCATCAAAAATTTACGACACCATACAAATTAAGAAATAATGCAAAAATCCTATTTTACACCCAAGTACAGATCTGAAATAAAAATATACAATATTCAAATTCAAAAAATCTTTGGGACTAATTCCTATGTCTGGGTGTAAACATATTTCAAATTAGATCTAAAATAAAAATATGTAGGCAATAGTTTTCTACACCAATTTAAGCCTACAATTCACAAATAAAATTGATTTTGGCAAAAAAATCAAAGTATACCAGATTTAAAATCATAAACAATATATAAAATTTCTCACTCGCCTTTTAAAAGCGATCCAAATATCTAAGTCTAAAGTAAATACTTAAGTTCATCTCCAAACCATTTTTAGTCCATGAAACATGTATAAAAAAAAGGTATATACATAAATTAGAATTACAGATCCGAGAAGAGATTCGGGATTGGGAGAGAAAATAGATAAAAATTTATATAAATTACCCCAAATACACGTATAGTTGATTCTCTTCTCTTCCCCTTTTTATTAGATTTCTATTCTTCTCAAATTTGTACGAATATAGATATAAATATTTAATTTTTATAATTTAGAAAGAAAGTGGAAACGAAGAAACGACAGAGCTTTGCTACTACCTCTAGAATAATATGAGAAGAGAAGAAAGAATTAGGCCTGAATGTATAGGTGTAAGAATCAACCAGAATTATTAGATCGAAATCTATTAAATCCGGGCTGTTGGGCCTAGGCAAACCCTAGCTACCACACCGAGCCCTTTATCTAAGGGTCGACCGCCCTGGTTGCGGCTCGACTATAAGCCCGGGTTAATTAATATAAAACATTAATTTTCCTATTTGAATTATTTCATTTTCCAATTCTTTTTTTGTCCGCAACTTCTTCATTTGAACTCCAATCGCAAAATTCTAAATATGAAAGTTACTCAGAATTTCACCATAAATGTCGTGGTGTAAGTTTCGTGGTCAAATTCCATCATTTTCACAAATTCCATTTTTAATGCCTAATTAATTAACTAACTAACTTATTGAATAACTAACGCCAAATTATGGGGTTATAACATCCCCAATCTAGAGTCCTAAAATTAAGCGCTATAAATACTGCAGTCATCAATGGTATTAGCTTTCAGCGACTAAACATGGCTATGTTCATGGTATCAATAAAATTATAAGTACTTGAATATGAAACAAAACACAGATTCCAAAACCACGTTTACTTAATTGCATTTTAAAACCAATTGTTTCAAATTCACGACACATAGCCCCATATCGTTCCCAGCCACAGATCAAATATAATTATTACAAATTACGCCAAGAGTAGTATATGAAGATATCCCCATGTTGATCAGAGTCATATGGTCATAATAGATCTAATACAAACAATACAGCAGAAAATTCGTCAAAACATAACAAGAACCACAAATCTTAAATAGCTATCTGTTGCCTCCTGCATGCCTCCGGTAGCTTATTTGTTAACATTCTAAAACCTAAAAAAGAGCTTAATCAGCCTATTCAAATTAATTTTAAGCAGCCAAGAGTTTAAGGGGAAAACATAAAATTTGAGTCAGACATAAAGCCTGGTATGAATAATATTATATATTTCGGTTTAATCATGTTAAGTGAGACCACGTCGCTTAACGGAACAGGTTTTCCCTCGCTAACATCCTTTTAAAACATATCTTTGCAAAACCTTTCATAAAACCATATACTGTGCTCCTGCATCCACAATGGTTAAATATTATAAAGCTATCATTATGTAAATATATACATAAATATCAAGTAATAATGAACTATTTGTCCAAACACATAAGTTTTGTTTGGATAACTTTTAACCTTTGGCTCGGGCTTACTAGACAATATAATCAAAATTAACCTAACACTTTTTAGATATTCTTCTTCTGGATTATTTATCCTTTACTATCTGTTAAATATTTTGCTTCTGGAAGTTTTATCCTTAACTATTTGTTAAATACTTCGGTTTTAGACGGTATATCCCTAACTTAATCATCTCCTAGGTCTTCCCGGTCCTAATGGTTTTTCAGGCTCACCAATAACCTATCCGTATACAACATATATTCCTTTCGGTGTGTAACCATAATTTTAGTCTACCTATGACAGAGACCTACACACTGGAATTTTGGAAAACATTTAGTTGCGGCTATTAGCTAATGTATAGAGCGCGACCCCATACTAGTCCCATCTGGTATTCTAATATTTGAGTCATTTTCCCTTAAGAATCCCCTCCCATAATTTTCCTTGAAAGCATTTTTAAGGTGATTTAAAACCATTAAATCAAACTTAAATAAGGAAAAGTATATAATATTTATACTTTATTCAAAATCATATTACCATGTCATATGTATATTCTTTATTCTAACCTTAGTTGATGAAAATATTTAAACATATGAAAGTACCTCTTTCGAAACCAAGTAAAAACCTTTTGAAATCAAACCTCAAACCTTTCGAACCTACTAGCAAAACCCTTCAAAACAATTGAGAAACAACCTTCCGAAAGTAAATAAACTCTAGACATTCTCCTTTAAAAAACCACTTTAAAACATTGCCTTATAAAAACCTTGGAAAACCTTCCATCTCAAGCCTTTTGAAACCATTGAATTAAAACCTTTCGAAATCACTGAATTTAGACCTTTCGAAATCATTCATTTAAACCATTCGAAGTCATTCAACTATAACCGTTTGAAATAATTCACTTAAACCATTCGAAATCATTTACTTATCCTTTCGAAATCATTCACTTAAACCGTTCGAACTCATTCAACTAACCTTTCAAAATCATTTACTTAAACCTTTCGAAGTCATTCAAATAAAACCTTTCGACTCCATTAGAAGCAACATTTCGACTAAATCGAAAGCTCTGCTTCGAAAGCTTGGTTATACTTCACTTAGAAAAATAGGGTAAATCACCTAAGTTGAAAAATTCCTTTCGAAAGCATTGGAAGAAGCGGCTAGTTTTAAAACAAGTAAAACTTTCGTCTTCATCGAAAGGTTCAAAACAAAACAAAGGGGCAGTAACCTTTCAACTATGTCGAAAGGTTTAAAAAAATAATGTTAAAATAGCAGTAACCTTTCGACCGTGTCGAAAGGTTTAAAACCTTTCCTTTAAACATTTGATCTGGTCGAAAGCAACCAAGTCGAAAGCTCTTATTCGAAAGCAAAGCAGGTGGAATCTTTTGGTTTGTAAAACAACATACTCCAACCTCTTTGGCCATCAACCTTTCAACTATGAACCCTTCGACCTTATCCAATTCATTACGTACCAAGTAACTTGGTACCAGATGCATTGGTTTGACCATGTCAAAAGCTACGAACCTCTCGACCTTGTCGAAAGGTATGGGTCAGAAGGTTTATTGCCATATAGGTTAAAACATGCTAAAAGTATGATTTCTTTGTTTTTAACTTAAAAGGACAACTTTTCAACTAACCCGCCTTTGTTTGTCAAATTCTCATTGGTTAATAAATACTTTACAAAAATGTGTTGCCACTATTTTCAGAATTAAATAATAATTTTATTTTATAAAATGCCCATTCTCCTTAATTAAATATATAAAACATTTAAGTCCCATAACATAAATAATTTTATATATTCATCAAAATACTTAGGAAAAATTTGAAAAAATCCTAGAAAATCTATTTTAATGTGTTTTCCAACATATAAAAATTTAAACCAAAATAAGTATTATTTTAGCCGTAAATAATTTATAACCCAATAAACAATTTCATTCACTAGAAATTTAATATAAAATCCATAATAATTCAGAAAATTATGAAAATTGAAACCTACCACTAAAATATCATTTCTGAACTATATTCAAATTTTCAAGCCATTTGGATGTCAACTAATAGGGTTTTCACATCAAACATATTATAAAACAAGTACGTACATGCATAATTCACCAACAAACATATATACAACTTTAATCATCAAAACATGACATATATTTGTAAAAACATTTCGGGTCTAGTCTTAAAAACGAAAATTAAAAGAAAATGGGATGTAGTTATTATCACCTTAGCTTCGAGATATAAGATGTGAGATTTGATGTTGATTTAGTTGATTACTTTCCTTCTCTTGAATCCTAGCTTTAATTTTCCTCTTGAGAATGAAAATGGTAGCTAGCTTTAGTAATTTTAGTTTGATAAAAATGAGAATGAACGTTAGTTCTATTTCCTAAGGGTTAGGGTATAAGCTCCACCTATTTTCCAAGGGTTAGGGTATAAGCTCCACCTATTTCCCATATTTCCCTTCTCATATCCTAACACATTAACTTAGTTATTTCATTTTAGTTTGCACAATAACATGGCACGGCTATCCTTAGCCAATCAATTATCAACTTATTAATCTCCACATTATTTATTTAATTTTAGCTAATTAAATACCCTAAATAATGTTATATAAAAATATGCGATGTTACAGACTCCCCACCTTAAATAATTTCTTCCTTGAAATTACGATATGGTACACAACAAAACAATCGAAGGTAAAACATACCATCAAAAAAATCAGGGTAAGAGTCTCTTATCTTGCTCTCCGTCTTTAAAGTACAGTCCCTACATTGTCACTCCATTGAACCTTTACTAACTCGACTATCTTGGTCATCAACTTCTTCTCATCTCTAGCCACAATTTGAATCGGCTTCCTAACTATGGTTAACTTCGGCTATACTACTAAATCTTCTAAAACTGTAGGTGTTATAGTAGTCACCAGGTCTCTAACATATTTTCTAAGATGAGAAACATGGAAAACATCATGGACTCTAGCCAAACTACTCGGTAAATCTACTCTATAAGCGAGTTTTTGATCCTCTCAACAATACAAAAGGACCAATGAATCTAGGTGCTAACTTTCCTGATTTCCCAAATCTAATCAGACCCTTCATTGGCGAAACCTTAATGAACACATAGTCACCAATAGAGAATTCTAAGTCCTTCCTTCTTTTATCAGCATGATTTTTCTACCTTGATTGATCGTGCTTCATTCTAACTCGGATCAACCCAATCTTCTTCGTGGCTTCCTTTACCAAATCTGGACCAAAGCCAATCTATCCTCGATCTCTAACCAACATACGATAGATTTGCATGGTCTCCCATACAAAGCTTCAAACGGTGTCATCCCAATACTAGTCTGATCACTATTGTTATACGAGGACTCAACTAAATGAAGATGATCCTCCCATAATCCCTCGAAATCCAATACACAAGCTCTTAACAAATCCTCCAAGATTTTGTTAACCCTTTCCGTTTTCCCATCAGTCTGTAGATGGTAAGCGGTACTCGTCTTGAGCTTGGTTCCTAATGCTTCCTGTAGACTCTTCCAGAACTCACTAGTAAATAAAGAATTTCTATCACTGACAATACTACTATGAATCTCGTTCAGTCTAACTACATTCTTCATAAATAACTTCGCCAAAATAGGCGTCGTCCTAGTTAAATTTACTAGAATGAAACGAGCACTCTTAGTCGGTCTATCCACTATAACCCATATGCTTTCATTTCCTCTACTAGTCCTTGGCAACCCATCGATAAAATCCATAGAGATAGAATCTCATTTCCACAATGGAACTTCCAACGGTTGAAGCAATCCACTAGGCTTCTGGTGTTCAGCCTTTGCCTGTTGGAAATTCAAGCACTACTTAACACATACTCCAATACCCGTTTCATACCTTTCCAGAAAAAACTTCTCTTCATATCCTGATACATCTTCGTTTCACCTGGATGGATAGTGAACTTCGAATGATGGCACTCATCCATAACGTCCTTTCTCATGTCTCCTACATTCGGAACACACAACCTTCCTTTCTTTCTCAACCACCCTTTCTGTTCAAGACTGAAATCCTTGAATTCATCGCTTTTCGTTCCTTCCCTAAGTCTTCTGATTCGTTCAGCCTGCTTAGAAGCTATCTTCTCAATCATTACCAGTCTAACTTCTAAACAAGAAAATACAAGACCTTCTGCACTAGAACCTACCTTGGATCTAAACTGCATACTACAAGCCGACAATGCTTTCAAATCTTTCCATCCAGCAATCATAGCCAATATTGCATTCTGATTCTTCCTGTTAAGTGAATCGCTATCTTATTTCCTTTTTCGGGTATGTACTCAATTCCAGAATCATAAGCAGCAATAAACTCCAACCATCTCTACTGTCTCATGTTCAGTTTTTTAGAGAACAAGTACTTCAATGACTTATGATCAGTATAAAGCTCAAATCGCTCTCCCAAAGGATAATACCTCCACACCTTTAAAGCAAATATAACGGTAGATAGTTCCAAATCATGTGTAGGATACGTAACTTCATGTGGTCTGAGCTGTCTAGAAGCATAAGAAATCACTCTACCTCTTTGCATCAACACAGCTCCTAATCTGATTCCACACACATCAGTATAAACAATTAAATCTGGATTCCCCTTCGGAACCACCAACACCGGTGCATGGATCGAGAAGTGTTTCAAGCTTTGGAATGCTTCCTCACACTTATCAATCCATACGAATTTCACATCTTTTGGTGTAAGCTTAGACACCGGTGCAGCTATCCCGCAAAAAATCCTTTATAAACCTTCGATAATATCCTGCCAATCCAAGAAAGCTCTTAATCTCGGTCACCATCTCAATCTTAGTTGGATCTACAGACAACCCTTTCTCTGAGACGACATAACCAAGGAACTTCACTTCCTTCTTCCAAAAATGACATTTTGAAAACTTAGCCTTCAACTGATGCTCCCTCAACATCTCGAGCACAACTCTAAGATAAACTTCATGCTCCTTCTCATCCTTAGAATATATCAAAATGTCATCTATCAAGACCAACACAAATCTATCCAAGTGCTCTCAAAAAATTCTGTTCATCAGATCCACAAAGAATGTTCGCGCATTAATTACTCTGAACGACATAACTAACCATTCGTACGATCCATGTCTTGTCCTAAACGCCGTTAAAGGAATATTATCCTTTGCCACTCTAAACTGATGAAATCCCGTTGCCAAATCCAGCTGAGTGAATACCTTGTCTCCACTTAACCGATCGAACAAATCGTCAATTCTTGGCAATGGATATCGATACTTTATCGTCTTCTCATTCAACTTACGATAATCGATACATGGCCTTAACGATCCGTTTGGCTTCTTAGCAAACATTGTAGCAGATTCTCGAGGCGAACTACACCGTCCAATAAAACTCTTTCCTTCCAAATCCACCAATTGCACCTTCAACTTTCTCATCTTAGTGGGTGTCATCCTACTTGGCGGCCTACTCACCAATTATGCTCTAGGCAGCAAATCAATCTGAAACTCAATGGCTCATTTCAGTGGCAGTACAACTACCGCCTCAAACACATCAGCAAATTCACTAACCATAAAAACTCGATGCAACTCATCCTCCAACTCCATGATACCCAATAAAGCATTCGCTTCACAACTAGGGTTCTCTATGGTATAAACTATCTGATCACTACAATCCGGGTGACTAAGTGATATTTTCCTATCATCCTAGCATCATATTTACTTAACCAATCCATCCCAAGGATAATCCCAAATCCCTCAAAGTCAAACATATGCAAACATCAATCAAAAGTATTGCCTAACAAATCAAATTCTAAATGGTCACACCTCATCCTAAGTGTTGCATACCCTCCTATCGGATTTGCAACCCTTAAAGAAGTAACTAAGTGTGAGGATTCTAGGTTAAGTCTATCTACTAAACATCGAGAAATAAAAGAATGAGATGCTCCGGTATCAAACAGAATGCTAATAGACATAACATGAATCTGCAGTGAGCCTCCCAGAACAACCTTCCTTTTTCCTACACAACTGGCTTAGGAATTGCGAACTCCGGTGAATACATCTGTCCCTGTCCATATCTAGCAGGCTCACGGCATTTGTTCTTATAATGGCCGATCTGATCATAATTAAAACATCTAACATTCTTCTTTCCAATAGCTTTTTCCCCTTTTCCTTTTCCATTCCCGGTACAACACTCATTAGCATAGCGTCCCTTCTTATCGCATTTGTAACAAACCACTTCAGCCTTTCCTTTATTCTATGTTCCTCCCTTCCTTCTACGCTCCTCCCTTCCAAGCATTTTTCTTCTAGAAAACATTTATTTTCTGGCCCTGTCCCACCTGGGAATCCTTGATCTTCTTTCTCAAACATGCTATTGCCTCTTCCTGCCTTAGCCCCATTTCCACCACTACATCACTGGGATCTCTCAAGTGCGGCAAAGCAGCACTTATCAACTCGGCCTTAAGCCCCTTATAAACTTCTCGTGCCTCCTAATCATGGTGTCTACCAAATCATACCCATACCTGGCCAACTACTCAAAATTCCTTGCATACCCCAAGATGGACATCTCTTCTTGTTCCAACTCTGCAAACTTCCTCATCAACGCCGATTGCGCCATTACAGACATAAACCTTTCTTAAAACCTTCTCTTAAACTCCTCCCAAGTTATGGTTTCCTCATCAACTCCAGCAACAATTATATTCCACCAGAATACAGCAGCTCCCTGCAACTGCCTCAAAGCCAATCTCCACTTTTGCTCGTCATTCGGTCCTAAGTCAGCAAAAATCCTCTCGCAATGCAACAACTAATTTTCGACCTCAATCGCCTCTTCAGTACCAATGAACGGCTTCTGTCCCAGCCTAATGTAATCTCTACTCAAGTTAGCATACTGGTTGGCCATCGAAGCTTTCTAAACTCCACCTCCAGTAGCAACACCTCCGACAACTCTGGTTGTAATTTCAGCTTGCATTATGTTTACAAAGAACAAATACATTGCTCCCATGTCCATCTCGGGAACCCTAGCTCCAATAGTTTCAACTTGAGCCTGATCAGAAACGCTCATAGCATTTGGTTGGGCATTTCTATTAGTGGTGGTGCTATCTCCTTTGAGATTAACTCTTCCTCTTCTTCCTTGCTAGATTCAAACCTCGTAAGATACATATAAATAGCCTAACTAAGATAGGAGTCTAGAGATATAGCGCATACTTATATACAACAAATACAAATACGTTACTATAGTGTTATCCCATACCCCCATATTAACTCTAATTAATAAGGATTATGTTTTCAAAATCATTTTTAGTTAAAGTATTTCATAAGCCATGCTCTGATACCATGCTGTAACTTCCTCTATCTAGAGGCCCAAAACTAAGCGCTACAGATGCTGAAGTCATCTACAGTATTAGCTACCGCCAACTAAATATGGCTATATTAATGGTATCAATAATATCAGAAGCACTTGAATATGAAACAAAACATAGATTTCAAAACCACATTTACTTCATAACATTTCAAAACCAATTGTTTCACAACACATAACCCCAAATCGTTCCCAAGCACAGATCAAATATAATTATTACAAATTACGCCAAAAGTAGTATATCTCATACCTTTTTGGTTGATCAGATTCATATGGTCATAATAGACCTAATACAAACAACACAGCGGAAAATTCATCAAAACATAAAAAGAACTGCAAATCCTAAATAGTTATTCGTTGCCTCTTGCATGCCTCCGGTAGCTTATTCGTCAACATTCTAAAACTTGAAAAAGACCTTAACCCCTCATATTACTCAAATTAATTTCGAGCACTCGAGAGTTTAAGGGAAAAACATAAACTTTGAGTTAGACATAAAGCCTGGTGTGAATAATATTATACATCCCAGTTTAATCATGTTAAGTGAGACCACGCCGCTTAGCAGAACGGGTTTCCCCTCACTAACATCATTTTAAAACATATCTTTGCAAAACCTTTCATAAAACCATATATTGTGCTCCTGCATCCATTATGGTTAAATACTATAAAGCAATCATTATGTAAACATACATAAATATCACGTAATAATGAACTATCTGTTCAAACACACAAGTTTGTTTCGATAACTTTCAACCTCTGGCTGACTCGGGCCTACCAAACCATATAATCAAAATTAACCTAACATCTTTTAGATATTCTTCTTCTGGATTGTCTAGGATTGTCTATCCTTAACTATATGTTATACATTTCACTTCTGGATGGTCTATCCTTAACTATCTGTTAAATACTTTGCTTTTGGACGATCGGTCCCTGACTTAATCATCTCCTAGGTCTTCTTGATCCTAATGGTTTTTTGGGATCACCAATAACCTATCTATATACAACATATATTCCTTTCGATGTGTAACCACAATTTTAGTCTACCTGTGACAAAGCCCTACATAATGGAATTTTAGACAATAATTAGCTGGGTCAATTAGCTAATGTATAGAGCAAGACCCCATACTAGTCCCATCTCGTATTTTAATATATGAGTCGTTTTCATTTAAGGACACCCTTCCATAATTTTCCTTGAAAGCATTTTAAAGTGATTTAAAACCATTAAATCAAACTTAAAAAAGGAAAAGTATATAATCTTTATACTTTATTCAAAATCACATTACAATGTCATATGCATATTCTTTACTCTAACCTTAGTTGATGAAAATATTTAAACACATGAAAGTACCTCTTTCAAAACCAAGTAAAAACCTTTCGAAATCAAACCTCAAAACTACTCTCCAAACCCTTCGAAACCATGGAGAAGTAAACCTTTCGAAAGCAAATAAACTTTAGACATCCTCCTTTAAAAAACCACTTTAAAACTGCCTTAGAAAAACCTTGGAAAACCTTCTATCTCAAACATTTCAAAACCACTGAATTAAAAAATTTCGAAATCATTGAATTCAAACCTTTCAAAATCATTCACTTAAACCTTTCGAAGTCATTTAACTAGTACCTTTCGAAATCATTCACCTAAACCTTTCGAAATCATTCACTTAAACCTTTTGAAATCATTCACTTAAACCTTTCAAAGTCATTCAATAAAACCTTTCGACTCCATTGGAAGCAACCTTTCGACTAATTCGAAAGCTCTGCCTCGAAAGCTTGGTTATACTTCACTTAGAAAACAAAGGTAAATCACCTAAGTCGAAAGCTTCCTTTCGAAAGCATTGGGAGAAGCGGCTGGTTTTAAAACAAGTAAACCTTTCGTCTTTGTCAAAAGGTTCAAAACAAAACAAAGCGGCAGTAACCTTTCAATTATGTCAAAAGGTTAAAAAACAAAATATTGTTAAAACAACAATAACCTTTCGACTATGTTGAAAGGTTTAAAACCTTTCTTTTCAACATTTGACTTGGTCGAAAGCAACCAAGTCGAGAACTCTTATTCAAAAGCAAATCAGGTGGAAGCTTTTGGTTTGTAAAACAACATATCCCAACCTCTTTGGCCATCAATCTTTCGACTAAGAACCCTTTGACCTTGTCCAATTCATTATGTACCAAGTAACTTGATACCATATGCATTAGTTTGACCTTGTCGTAAGCTGCGAACCTCTTGGCCTTGTCAAAAGGTCTGGGTCGAATGGTTTATTGCCATAAAGGCTGAAACATGCTAAAAGTATGATTTCTTTGTTTTTAACTTAAAAAAATAACTTTTCAACTAATCTGCCTTTGTTTGTGAAATTCTCATTGGTTAATAAATACTTTTTAGAGGTGTGCTACCACTATTTTCAAAATTAAAAAATAATTTTATTCTATAAAATGCCCCTTCTCCTTAATTAAATATATAAAACATTTAAGTCTCATACCTTAAATTATTTTATATATTCATCAAAACATTTAGAAAAAATCTAATAAAATTCCAAAAAATCTATTTTAATATGTTTTCCAACATATAAAAATTTCAAACCCAAATAATTATTATTTTAGCCATAAATAATTTATATCCCAATAAACTATTTCCTTCACTAGAAAATTAATATAAAATCCACAATAATTCAGAAAATTATGAAAATTGAACCCACCTCTAAAATATCATTTCTGAACTATATTCAAATTTTCAAGGCATTTGGATATCATCTAATAGGGTTTTCATATCAAATATATCGTTAAAACAGTATGAACATACATAATTCACCAACAAACATATATATATATATATATATATATATATATATATAACTTTAATCATCAAAACATGACACATACTTGCAAAAACATTTAGGATCTAGTCTTATAATTGAAAACTAAAAGAAATGGGGATGTGGTTATTATTTGCCTTAGCTTTGAGATATAAGATGTGAGATTTGATGTTGATTTAGTTGATTACTTTTCTTCTCTTGAATTCTAGCTTTAATCTTGCTCTTTGGAATGAGAATAGTGGCCGACCTTAGTATTTTTAGTTTGATAAAAACGAGAATGAATGTGAGTTCTATTTCCCAAGGGTTTAGGGTATATGATCCACCTATTTTCCATATTTGCCTTCTCATATCCTTACACATTAACTTAGGTTATTTGTACACTTACATGGCACGACTACCCTTAGCTAATCGATTATCAAATTATTAATCTCCACATTATTTATTTAATTTTAGCTAATTAAATATCCTAAATAATGTTATATGAAAATATGGAGTGTTGCAGGGGTATTATAGTATCTCAATGAACGTTATCATGTTGTAGATTTTCGTCGACCTCTTAATGTTCCAATCTTCAAGATTTACCACTCAATTTTGATTATGTATGTTGAAACAACATTTGGAAATTGGATAAAATGTCAGCATTTGTTGAGGCCAAAAATGGATCAACACCCAAGAATGAGTTGTAAGGAACCTGTGATACCTAGATCTGGTTGGTAATATTGAAAATAAGAGAAAACTAATGAAAAGACTTAAGACTTTTATAATGGTTCGGCAATCTCTACCCTACATCCACTTTATTGTTTTATCAATTATGCATTTGAGAGAGTTTGTATGAGTTTATAGAGAATTAGAGTCATAAGTACAAAAGGTTGACAAGTTTTAAGGCCTAGAACTGCCAAAAATAGCTGCTTGGTGACTATTATGATAGAGGAAGATGATGAATAGCAATGGAGTCCTAGATCCAGAGTGAAGAAGAAAGAGCAGGGAGAAGACCTTATTTTGGTTGATATATGGTTTGTATTTATAGGCAAACATGTATGTTTGGTCAGAAGCCTCCTTACCATAGAGTCCAAGAATCAGCCACATGTCACACAAGAGATCATGGGGTCATCGAGTTAAAATAATAACTCACCGCCGATCCCTTAAGTGGAAATCAGTCCAATTCTTTTGTAGTTTTTAAGTTTAAGTTGATGTGTTCCATGCTTTTTTCATTGATTTTATGTTGATTCTAGTGATCTTTCCATTATCTCTTAAGTTATCATGCACTCTTGGTTTTCTTCTCATCAGACTTAGAGTCGGTCATCCAAACTCTGGGAAAACCAAATAATCATGAGGTTTGGAATGGTATAGGAGTTATATGGAGTTTAGGAGGTGAACTGTCGCAAATAAGTAGGTTGGTACCGACCTATATAACTCGGTGACGAGTTATTTACTTAGCTCATTTCCTTTGCAACTTGTTGAGTTACATCATACCATCATTTTAGATAGTTTTAACCATGTTGAAGTGAATCATGAAGGTGAAAGCCATGTCTGTAAAAATCATGAGCTTAACATAGGGGTTAACCCGACTTAGAGTCTGGCCTGAGAGTTTTGTGAGTCCGATCCGAGTTTTGCTCAGTAACGATTGCTTAGAGTTTGAACTGAGAATTTTATGAGTCTAACCTGAGTAAAATCATAACTTGGTGTGGAAATATATTGCTTGGAGACTAACTTGAGAGTTCTACGAGTCCAACCCGAGCTCTGCTCTCTATCAATTCCTTGGAGTCTGACTTGTGTTTTGTGAGTCCGACTCGAGAAAAATCATAACTAGGTACTGAGTTATGACTTATAACTCGATATCGAGTTAACTTGTGTCTAACCCAAGTTTGTCTCGAGTTTAACTTGGGTCCGACTCCAAGTCATTTCGTTTCACTTGCTATTTCTGAACATAGGTTTTCCTTCATTTTTCCAAGGTTCAGCTCAGGTATGACTCGGGTCCGACCGCAAGCACCAAGTTGAAAAACTCAAGTCAACTTTTTTCACACATTTTTTTGTATTTC
Organism: Allium cepa; assembly: GCA_030765085.1. Lineage (NCBI taxonomy): Eukaryota > Viridiplantae > Streptophyta > Magnoliopsida > Asparagales > Amaryllidaceae > Allium > Allium cepa. Next base: position 553,435,318 of record CM060931.1, on the reverse strand, counting down.
CTTTTTCTTGCTTTTTTGTGATGTTTCAAAAGTCCTTGAATAATTTTTCGTTTTTACTTTCTAATTTTTGATTGAAATCGGCTTAATCAAAAAATCCGGTTAACACTTGCCCCCTGGAGAACGCTTTTTTTGAAAGCAAAGCATGCTCTGAATCAAGAAAAGTATTGATTTTCTATCCTTTGATTGTGGATAGTCATTCAGAGACTGCTTTGAAGCATTGCTTTTGTTCGATAGATATCCCTTCAACCGTTTTAAATAATTAGGATTCCATTCTTTATTTTTCATGCTAAGGACAAGATCTATGATTTGGAGATTGTTCCATACATTAGACGATCATTCTCTCTCCTTATTATGTATTGTTTCCATTTTTGCTTTTCTGTTTCCCCCGAGAGCTTTTGGCCCCAACCATCGAGTGAAAATTATCTAAGGTCGAAGGCATGGCGATCGATGCAGTGATGGTGATAATGTTGTGGTGCAGCCGATTGCTCCTTTATGGAGATATTCAAAGTTTGGGTTGCACTTGACCTATGATGGATCTCAAGCTTGTCCTAGCTCTATTCATGCCGCTTTGGAGACACATCCGATTCACTGTCTTCAGCCAACTTCTATCAATGCACGATGGTTCTTGTATTGCCGCTTGCGTTCCAATAAAATGGTTCACTTCAAGAATGGTTGTGTTGGATGATTCCAATGTTATGATTTTTCTTTTGCTTCATTTTCTGTGTTCCTGAAAATAAAAGTTTCCATGTCTCTCTAGATACCGGCTCCGTTATCGATTGTTCTTCGATACCGTGTGCACCGGGTAAGTTTTGGCATGTAATATCACTATTTGCCACAACTCGTTTTTCGAGCTATCTACACAGGATAGTTCATTCATCGCATACAGGATAAGGGACTCATACTGCATTGATTGATACTTCTCACTTGCCCCGGCCAATGCTTGGAATACGATTGGTCGGCATATGTCGACACCCTTTGGACTTCGGCCTCGGTTACATGGGTTTTGGCTTTTCAAAATAAAACATACATGATCGCGTTGAATGCCAAGTTTCCTTGCTTATGGTGACTCGCCGATCACCGCATTTCAAGTTCAGTGGTGATACGTCTACCTCCCCTAAAGCTAGATCCTCCACAGCTCAGGCTTCTCCTTTTGTTGCTATTATGCTCGGTCCATTGATCATAACTGATTTATAAAGCACAATGGTTCTTACAGAGATATTGCTAAATCTGCCTCCTCTGCTAAATAAGTACATAGCCTTAAGAGTCTTGAACGAAGAGGGAAGAACAAGTAGGGATCTCCTAAAGCCCGCTGGCTTATCAGTCTTCCTTTTTGACATGTAGTCCGTACTCTTTGTTTTCACTTTAAATAGGTCATATTCCTTTTGACCAGTGGTTAGTTGCGAAGAATTCTAGTACCACGTCGCTCCTTGTTGTCTTAGAGCAGCAGTTGGGATGTTAATCCCCTCTTTATATGATCTTTGCTGTAAAATAAATCTTGTTTATGGAATATTCAACATGCTTGACTCTGGACACCAATAGTAGCTGAATGTTGTAGGGAAAACTATCTAATTGCTCCCAGTCTAAATGCGTTTTCCCTATACTAATCTTCGATCGGGAAAGTCCAACGATAGCAGCCGTAGATTCATTAGAAACTAGCATGTAGATTATTCAATTCTCACTACCCTCTTTAATGTTACCAGTCAATTCCTACAACCGGGGTTGAATTATCTGATTGACCTCTATGTGGTTATTTCTCCCTAATGTTGTCTATCTTCGAGCTAAGGCGGGTTCCTGATGATTTAGGTCGAGTTTCCCTTGACAAACTTTTATTATGAGTAGTCCATGTTCCACACTGCTCCCTTCTGCTAAGGAACATTACCTGTAATGTTTGATCCTCGTTCATACATTTAGATCGTGAGGAGTTTTCTGCCATAAGACCAAATATAAGTGTGAGTTAAACATATGGGCAAATTATCTGATTGCCTCTAGTCCGATTATGCTTCCCTAGTTATGGTCTTGGGTTGGGAAAGCCCGATAATACTTGTCTTTAATTTTCCACGACAATTGTCGACTGAGCATGTCCCACTTGGTTGCTAATGATGTCGTTGAAGTTCGGTCAGGCACTAACTTTAATCTTTGAAAACTAGCGCAAGAATTATCCAATTCTGATTATCCTTCCCTGAAGTTGTCTATTTCCAAGAAACGGTAAAATTTATGATGAATACGGATGATAATCCAGTTGTGTACTATTTTCCTCGCCAATGGTTTAATTCAAGGGTTCCACCATGATGCTTTCAACCTTTGGGCAACGCCGAGTTCTTGAAATTCATGGTTGGAAATCAGGTCATGCACCAGTTTCTATCTTCAAAAGCTAGCACACTAGTGATCCAATTTGGAAGTTCCATCCTTGATGTTGCCTATCTTCGAGCGATAGTTGATATCTATAGGTTAAAATCAAACGATTTGATCATCTTTAAAGTGGATGCTTCTTCCTGACATTGCCAGTCTTCGAGCAACATCAGATTCCTGAAGATTTTACGTTTACGCCGTCTCGATATCACCTATCCTTAAGTAATGACAGACCTTTTTATTATAAGATGGTACCTTCTTGATGTTGCTAATCTTTGGGTTGCATCAAATTTCAAAAGGTGGGGCTGAATATTCAATCGAGTTCCGGCTTTTGCTTTTGAAAGCCAGTATATCAATGGTTCCATTCTAGGGTTTCTCCTTAGCATCGTCATTCTTCAAGCGTTGGCACATACCTAAAAGTTAGGACGGAATGATCTGCATGGTCCTCGAATATGCTGTTGAAGCTTCTCATTATTGCCAATTTTTGGGCAATAATAAATTCCATAAGGTATATTTTATTATCGAGTCTCCTAGTTGCCTTTTGTCTGCAGGCAGCGACATATTCTTAAGGGTAAGGTGCTTCTTCACCCTGTTATCACCTATCTTTGAGTGATAGCGTGCTCCTGCCAGTCTCCGTGCACCAACAAATTTATGGAAGTCGGTTTCTCTTTTTGACATTGTCGGGGCAATGCCGATTCTCAAAAAGTAGGAAATCCATGCGATCGTCGATCCATCGGGTTGGACCTTCATGACGTTGCCAGAGCAAAGCTGGTTCTCAAAAGGTAAAGTGTCGATGTAACCATTGACCTGATAGTCTTGGTCTTCCCGACGCTTCCGGTCTTGAGGCCATGCCGGTTTTTAGAAGATTGGGACCGATTTTCTCGTCGATTCGACGGTTTGAGTCGATTTTCCTCATCTACTTGGCGATTAAAACCTTATCGACGTTGTCAGCCTTTAGGGAATGTTGATTTTCAAAAATTAAGGGGTCAATGTGATCACCCAGCCGACGACCTTCCCGAGTTGCCAGTCTTGGGTCAACACCAGTTTTTAGAAGGTTGGGGATCTATACGACCCATCGAACTAGTGATTTAAGCTTCTTCAATATTGCCAGTCTTGGGACAATGCCATTTCTTAGAAGTTTGAGGATCGATATGACACGTTGATCTGGTGATCTAAACCTTCCTGATGTTTCAGTCTTGGGCTACACCAATTCTTAGAAGTTTCGGGATCGATACAACCTATCGATCCGACGGTTTAAGCCTTCCCTACATTGCCAGTCTTAGGACAATGCTGGCTCTCAGAAGGTGTGGGGTCGATGTGACTGTTGGCCCAATGGTTTTGACCTTCCTAACATTGCCGGTCTTGGGACAACACCAATTCTTAGAAGTTTGGGGATCGATACGACATGTCGATCTAGTGGTTAAGCCTTTCTAACATTGTCAGTCCTGGGACAACGTCGGTTCTCAAAAGGTTAAGGATGGATAGACCCATTGATCTGGCGATTTAGACCTTCTTGACCTTGTCAGTCTTAGGACAAACTAATTCTTAAAGGTTTGGGGATCGATACGACCCGTCATTCCAGCAATTTAAATCTTCTTTACATTTAAACTCTTAGGATAATGGCCATTATCAAAAGGTTAAGGATCTGTATGTCTAGTCAATTTAGCGATTTTGACCTTCCTGACATTGTCAGTCTTGAGACAGCGCCGGTTCTTAGAAGGTTGGGTTTGATATGACCTATCGATCTAACGATTTAGACCTTCCTAACGTTGCCAGCCTTGGGACAATGCCAGTTCTTAGAAGGTTTGGGATTGATATGACCTGTTGATCTGGCGGTTAGTGAGTCTACACTCCTAGTCCGTCATTCGTGGGCAGAGGAACGTTTTCTTAGTTGTGATGCCAATTGCACAGCATATGAGTTTTGCTAGCAAGAGCACTGTTCCATTAGTTCAAGAAGCAAATTTTATTGATGAATAAACGAAATGGAAAGTTCTACCTATTTACAATGCCCCCGTATCCTTGGAAGGCTAATTTGCGAAAGAAAATTGGATAAGCGTGAATGAAACAACATTATTTTAGGTTGTTGGTTCATTCATAGGTGACTACCTAGCTTGAAGGTTATTTGATCACAGTCTTTCATTAGCTCGCTTTGGTCTCTCTTTATTTGGTTTGGGCAGTTTTCCTTGAGTAGGTAGAACTTAAGGTCTTGTAGTTTCTTCGCCATTCAGCGGATCCCTAATATACTGCTGGAGTTTATTTTTTGCTTATCAGCTCCTCGATCAAATTCCTTAAATGTCTGCATTCGTTGGTATTATGCTCATGATTTCATGGAAGTGACCATACTTCTTGGAACGTTTCTCATGCTCGGTCGCTTCCCTCCTGGGTGGCTTCTTATACCGCTTAGTTTCTAGAGTAGCAAGATATATATTCTTCGGTTTGCCATTAAGGGCACGTAATCTTCAATCCGAAGTTCTTCGGATGTTTCGCACTCACATCATGCTCGATACTAGAGTTTGACTTCTTTTCCTCTGGGAGTTCCTAGTGTTTACTACAATGTTGCTTTGGATTACTTCCTTCGATTCTTCATCACCAACCTTTCTTTCGGCCAGTCTTACTTCTTACGACCACATGGATTAATTTTCCTTGCGATGAAATTCTTCCATGGTAGTGGGTTGCTTCATCTTTAACCATCTACTGAAATCTGTATCCGGATGGATTCCCCATACCAAAGCTATGAATACCAAGTCTTAGTTTAGATAGCTAACCTCCGTTACAACAACGTTAAATTGGTCCAAGAAATTTTTCAACGATTCCTTAGGTCCTTGAGATAAGCTTTATAAGGACATTACATCATGGAGCCTAAACTACTCCAGGAACTTCTTAGCTAATTCATTAGAAGTAGAAATAGACTTTAATGCGAGCCTAGTAAACCACATGGAAGTGACTCCTTCCAAGAAGATAGGAAAACACCTACAGCGAACAACATCCATAGCTTGTGCTCCATCTATATGTCATTCATAGTTGAATAGGTGTTATCTAGGATATGTGGTTCCATTATTGGATGGCATGGTTTGCATAGTGAACTTCTTAAGGTATTCTTCTCTCATAATATTCTTAATAAATGGAGTTCAGCTTGGCACAAAACCCTAGTCTTCATCCTTCCCGCCCCTTCTGCAATGACCCTAATTTTGATTAACATTATTTAGGACATTCAATTAGTTGCTTTAAATGAAATATTGTAAATGGTTAAGGGATTGAGATTTGTGTTAATAGAGAGTAGCCGTACCAATTTAAATTAATGAACTAAGGGGATTAAAATGAAGTAAGTAAGGAAGATAAATAAGGGCAAAATAGGAATGAGTTACATTGTTATACCCTAAACCATTAAGCTATATTCATCCTATACATTCATAAACTAAAACAGACCTAAGAAGAGGCCGACCACCATTAATAAGAAGTGAGGGGAAGATAAGAAAGAGCCAAGAGGAAAAGCTTAATCAAATTCATTCAAGATCAAATCTCAAATCCTTAATAACAAAGCTAATGGTGAAAAATAGTTTACATATAATATTTTGATGATTTCGGTTCTAGTAGATCCTTATGTACTTTGCAAAGTTTATTGCCATGTTTTGAATAGTAAGTATATATATATATATATATATATGCTTGTTGATGAATTATTATTTTTATATAGATTTTATGATAAGTTTTGATATGAAAAACCTATCAAATGACATCCAAATACTTTGCAAGTTTAGTATATGGTCAGAAATGATATTTTAGAGATGGGTTCAAGTTTCATAATTTTCTGAATTAACGTGGAATTATTATTAATTTTCTAGTGAAGAAAATGGTTAATTGGGTTTAAAATTAATTATAGCTATTTTATATTAGCTTTGGGTCAGAAATTCATCTACGTTGGAAAACATATTAAAAGCGGTTTATAGGAATTTTTGGAGAATTTTCCTAAGTGTTTTAATAAGTATATAAAATTATTTAAAGTATGCCACTTAAATATTTTATATGTTTATAAAAGGAAAAGAGGCAATTTACAAATGTTTTAAATTGTTATTTTTGAAATTCGGCAGCACTTTTAGGAATGAATTTGGAAAAGAAATTGGCAACCAATCATATGTTGACAAACAAAGCATGTTAGTTGAAAATAAATTACCCTTTTAAGTTAAAAACCAGCTTTTAGTTTTGTTGTTTCACTACTTTTGGGTGCACCTTTCGACTACATACTTCCGCCTCCATCTAGGTCGAAATCAATACACATGGTATCAAAGACTTGGTATGTAGTGGATTGGACATAGATGAAAGGTATAGAGTCGAAACAGGGATTTTTGAAAGGGTCAAGACCTTATTTTACTTTTAAAAGAAAATGCACTTCCTTTGCTTTCGAAAAGAATGCTTTCGAATAAGATAGCTTTCGACTGGTCAAATGGTTTTAAGGGAAAGAGCTTTCGAAAGACGTTGCACTTTTGTTTTAAGAAATTGCTTTCGAAGGGGTCGAAACCCCAACTTGCCACCTTTTACCTTTTGAAGCAGTGCCTTCAAAAGGCTTCCTTTGTTTTAAAATTAGAGCCACTACTCCAATGCTTCTGAAGGGATTGGTTTCGACACCATCCACTTCTTTGCTTAGGAATTTGCTTTCAAAAGAGTGCTTTCGACGTAGTTATTTTCAGATCCTTTTTTCTATTGAAAGATAACCCATAGGTTTTGAATGTGATGGTGTTTAATGGTTTCAAAACTACATTCCATAAGCTTTTACTTTAACCCAATGCTTTAGATTGGTTTATTTTGAGTAAAGAACTTTAATGCTTTCGAAAGGTTTAAAAGGAAGGTTTCCAATTGCTTTTGAAAGGCAAGATTAAAGGTTTAGAAAAAAGGATTTTAGAGGCTTATAAAGGGTTTTGAAGGGTTACCTTCAATGATTTTGAAAGGCCGTTATAAAGGTTTCAAAAGGTATGTTTTGGCCTTTCAGCCTAGTGTTTCAAGGTATAATAGTTAATATGTTTCAAAATGGGTACTTTCAATGGTTTCGAAAGGGTTGTTTAAAGTTTTTAAGCAAAGGTTTTGAATGGTTTACCTTGGCTTTATGGCCTAAGAGTTTTTAAGTTAAAAAGGGTTTTAACTTACTTTGGAGGGATAGGTAACCCTTAATATATTTCATCAACATTGTTTTGAGTAAAGAATATATATATATATATATATATATATATATATATATATATATTATATGGCAAATTGCCTTGAGTAAAGCAAAAGTATATTTTCCTTGTTTAAGTATGGTTTAAAGGGTTAAATCAGTTTGAAAGGTTTTCTAAGAAAATTTAATGGATAGTTGACCCTCAGTAAATGACTCAGATATTTGAATACTAGATGAGACTCGTGTAGGGTCGTGCCCTATATATTAGCTATAGCCCCTAGCTAATTTAATCCAAAATTCCAGTGTGTAGGGCTTAGTTACAAGTAAGACTTAAATGATGGTCACACACATAAAGGAATATACACAGAGGAAAAGAATAGGTTATTGGTGGGCTTGCAAAACCATTAGGAATAGGTGACCCTTGGTGAAGTAAGTTAAGGATAGACCGTCCATAAGTTTGTCCAACAGGTGTTAATTAATTAATTTATTTTGTATGGTTGGCCCGAGTCAGCTAATGGTTATTAGATAACCAAACAAAACTATATTTTTCGGACCGTCCATTTGTTACCTATTTATATGCATATATGATATTCTATTATTGTTATAATCAGTTTGATTGTAGGATTCTAATTTGGAAAAGATATGTTTTAAAGGGATATTAGTGAGAGGAAACCCATTCCATTTAGTGATGTGGCCTCACTTAATATCAGTAAATCGAGATGTAATACTTTTATTCACACTAGGCTTTATGTTTGACTCAAAGTTTATGTTTTCCCCTTAAACTCTCGGATGCTTAAATTTAATTTGAGTAGATTGAGAGTTGAGGCTTTTCAGGTTCAATAGGTGGACGAATAAAGCTTTTGAATGTGCAGGAGGCAAAGTTAGCTATTTAGGAGTTGCTATTCAGTTTTATATCCTCTATGATGTATTAAGACTTTTGTGTCTATTTAGTACTCTGATCATCCAAGTAAGCATCTTCATATGTCGCTCTTGGCGTAATTTTGTAATATTTATAATTTGACCAAAACCTGGGAATCGATTATGGAATTATATAAATTGAATATGAAATATTACTTTGAAATGTAATCAAAAAGGTTGTTTTAATCTGTGATGATTTTATTTCATATTCATGTGCTTCTGATATTATGGATACCATTAGCATTACTGTATTTTGTCACCGGAAGTTAATACTTGATCGACCTTCTACTCCATTAGCATTTCGTATTCTGTAGCGATCAAACAACTCATGCGCTAGTTTTCGAAGCTAAAACTATGCTTGATCGAACTCCAACTACAACTCTACAAGAGCAACCGTGCCTTGTAACTTAACTGTAATCACTCATCCCAATATGATAGGGTAATAGGTGAAGCCTAAGTTGCGAAGAACCCAACTTCTGGAGGATTAGGAGTACCTCTGCCTAACTAAAGATTGGATGATCAAAAAGTCATTTTCAACGGCAAAACCTGGCATTCAACCCTATCAGGTATGTTTTACTTTAAATAAATCCTTGTATAATCAATGCCCGAAATCCAAGGGAAGTAAATGTATGTTGACCAATCGGGTCTTGAGCATTGACCGGGGCAGATGTAGTGTGTTATCTACATGAGAAGAGTCTGGTATCTTGAATACTACAAACAAACAATCTAGTGTATGTTCATGTCAAAATTGGATACAACACTCTTCAGATGTGTTTGAAGAGATAAAATGAAGAAAATGAAAGTAAATTGAGGCAAATCTAACAAACACACCAGTTAACAGATAAGAAAAAGCGCAAAAACACACGAATGTAGATTGGTTCAGCATATGGCCTACGTCCATGATGAAATGATTGATGTTTATTGATTATAACCCGCTAGTTACAGCGGATTACAATAGTACAATTAAAGTACAATAGCAATTTCGGCAGCGTATCGACATAGAGAATCCAACGGTCCCTTTTCTACAGGTCCAAGGTTGCTATTTATAGACGTAGGCAACAAATATCTCGTCCATATCTTGGAAGACTTCTTCTCTCACATGGATGGGCCCACGGGATCTAGTTCACGTGATTTCAACTTGATTTAAGAACGATACGAATTGAGTTTGTATCGATCAATAATTGGTCCTTTGAGGCTGGGATCGATCAGGTACCTTTTTGATGTGGCAAACAAGCTCCTGTGAAAATTTAGTAGCATTTGGATTTTTAGATCTCAAGTTATGATCAATGCAAGTTGGAATCTTCAATGTGCAGCTGAACATCGTGTCGATCCCATTTATGACGCTCTTCCTCATGTCGATGCTGGAGACGTGATGGCCAATGACATGGTGGTATTTTCTAGGATTGATACTCTTTTTATGCCAAGTGACCGAGTCCCTTAGTTAATCATGCCTTTTCATATCGATCTTGTACATCACCTTTCGTATCGATGGAGTGCAGCGTGCTTCGTGCTAGTACCCGATGATGGACTTCGTATCGATGTGTGGCAGGTTGATGCGAAGTATGTAGAAGTTAAATCGATATGAGACAATGGTCGTTGTGGGATATGAAGGAGGTGAACGCAATGGATACGAAAAATGGTGGCTCCTGGATGGATGCGAATGTAGTGCTTCCCTTGGGTACGAACAAGATTGTGGCTTGGCTTCGGTTATGACTTGAATGGACACGAAGTGAATGCCCTTGATGGATACGAATGGAGTGGAAAAGAAGGAGGTGGTAGCTAACTTTGATGGGTACGAACTCAATGCTTTCTCCATGGATATGAACCAGTGTTGGATATGAATTGTAGATATTTTCTAGGTGAATCTTGATAGATCCATATCTTGAATTTACGAACTCCGACTTACATGAAATTTGGAATGTTGGCTTTTATAGATTTGATTGTCGTGCCATATCAATTCTAGCTTGATCTGAAATCGGACCAAATTTTGCAGTATCCATAGTAAACCTATGTAGAGTCGATCTTTAGGATGAATATCCCTTGGTTTCCAGTCAAATTCTTGGTGTCACGGCCTTGCCAAAAGACGGGATAAAATTTGCCCCCCAAAGTACGTCTTGTGTGAACATGATGTGCTTTGTAAAGTTGCAACCTTCTGTTTGAAAAATTCTATCTGATTTTTCGAACGGTTGTTCTCGTTTCATCAAAGGAAGCAACGTTTGATTGTTTCTTTGTAATATAAATACTGAATTATCGGTTGCCAATTTTTGTACCGTGTATTATTGTAACAGGGTGTTAAACGCTAGAGATATGTTCACCGCTTTGATTGTTTCTAGGTGGGCATTCAATTCCTATAAATTTTTAAAAATTGAATGTTAACTCATCTCGCATAAATTCATGCTTACCTGACTTCCGTTAACGTTCATACGTTCACGAGTGGTTGTCAGTTTTCTTGTATCGAATCCAGTATCGATCCTCTTCTGAATTGATGTGAAATTCGAGTTATAACAATACTCGATGGTTGTTTTAAAGAATCTCTTCGTATCGGTCCTCTCTTGGATCGATGTGAAAAGTTGAACAATTGCTTTCGTATCGATGGCGATCAACACGTATTTGGTTGGTGTCTCAATGCAGTTCGTATTTATGGATAAGAATCTTAGGGTCTTCGAATAGAGGAATGCAAAACTGGCATATCGTATCGATGGAGTTGAGTAGGAAAAACAGGACTTGACAGTGGCGTTCGTATTGATAGGATCTAATGGATATGAACGAGTGTTGCATTAGATGGATATGAATAGATCATCTCGCATCGATGTGTTCTGGATCGATTCGAGTGGCTCAAATAATCTTCTGCCACTCATTTCATATCGATAGGTTACCGAATACGAAAGACCCAAAATGCATTTGCTTCGTTTTGGTCGTGTGATGGATACGAGTTACTTTTCATATCAAAGACGCTGAAACTGCCTTAACTAGTTGCTGGATACGAATGGGTTTGCATAGCATTGCTTTGAAGTGATATTGAATGGTTACGAAGGGTTCTTCTACTTCGTATCGACTGGAATAGAACTAGCTTTGACCAGTTACCTAACTGGGAGATGAATGGTCGTTTCCCTTGGTATCAATATCAGGTACTTAGAATTTTTACTAGTTACTTGCTTACTTTCTTGCTTTAATATCTCTCCTAGCTGAAATAACCAACGTTGCCTTTACTTTCGAATTGAATCTAGCCCTTAGTCTCTATCTTCATGTCGCTCAACTGTTTAAGAAAAGAAAAACCTCATTTCAAACCAACTAACCCATTAACTCCTTGAATCACTTGCTCTAATTAGGTAATTAACCTATAACAATCAATTTAGAATGATGGGACTCGAATTCTAATGCTATTTGATATGCATTTGTGAATGATTTTAGTGATGCGGTGGTCGTTGATGGCCAGAGCGAGGTTGCGGAAAACTGCAATGGTGTTTGAGCAATTTGGCGAAGAAGAAAGGCAGAGGGATGTGAAGGAGATCGTGGAAGGTTGCCTGGATTTGAACTTGCATTGATGGGAGAAGAGGGTGTACAACGTGTTTGTATCATTTCGCTAAGGATGGTTTGTATCCATTGGCAACCGAGGGTTTCGAGGAGGGAATTCGTACCGCTTCTGGATTCATGTTGTTTCATATCGATCATTATCCAATGTTTGGGTCGATATGAAGTGATGCAAAGGTGATCGATACAAAACTCTATAATGTGTTCGATACAAACTCAGATTTTTCGATCGACATGAATTGATGTATAGGTGAGCGATATGAACTACTTCTTTGTCTCATCGATACGAGTTGTCCACGTGGAGATCGATCTAAGTTTGAACTTGAAGGAGATGAAACCCTTTGCATATTCGAACATATGACTCCAACTAGCTTCTGCCTTGCATAATTGGACTTAACCATTTCACTGCATATTTGACTACCTTTTGAAGCTCATTGATGGAACTGTAACCTGATAACATTTAACGAATCTCGACCTAGATCGCTCTCCAAAGTCGAGATGGCATGGTTGTGACGGTCAGCGATGACAGTCACTCCAATTGAATTCTGAAGTGCTGTCTTTCAAACACTTTGCTAATCTTCGTAGAATTTTCTTAAGTACCATACATCATTGCATTCATAACACACTCATACATCTCACACCATGGAAAACACGGGATTATTGTCATCTAACAATGATTTTTGCTGAGTTGATTAGCTATGGAACCCGAAAGTTCGCAGCAACAAGAGGCGCAAAGTCCACCTCTCCCCATGACAGAGATGCCAGCTATCATAGCCGAAGTCATAAATCAAGCTCCGGATGAGCTTCCAAAGGCAGCTTTCATCGGGAGTCCTTAAGATTCTATTACATCTAATATCTCCAAAGATATGTTGGGAAGAATTTGTACAAGGCATGGATTTTCGAGGGATGACGTCTTATTTCCTAGGGCAGATGATAGGCCGCACAATCCCCTTAAGCGTACACCGCTCTTAACAGATTCTTGTGCGCAGCCGGGACACTCCCTCCATTCAACCAATACATCTAAGAAGTGCTATCGTAGTTAGGGATTGCCCCGCCATAGTTGCATCCAAACGGTTACACCCTGCTGAACAGCCAATTCATCATCTTCATGGAGCACCTTTTACGGCCCCTGACTCCAGATGAAGTCTGATACTTGTTCAACATCAAGAGTCGAGAGAATAACTCGTCTTTCACTTTCCTAGAGGTAGTTAGGCACTTCAAGTCATAGTTGAGGCGTGGACCAACCTGAGATACTTTAAAACCGAATAGTTTTATGTCCGGTGTCCATTGGGTTTTGCTAGGTGGTGGCTAGTAAGGCGTAAGTGCTTTAACTTTTGCATCAATCAACTGGATTATTTTTCTTAATGTCCAATCTAACATTTTCTTCCATTCACAGCTTCGATTCTACAGCTCGAAGGCGAATGATTTAGGGAAATTGTGCAGGCTCTCCAAAAGGCACCCGCCGTAGATAGAGAAATTGAAGAGGTCCTTACTGACGAGAACTTGAGGGCCGTTGGCCTAATTGATGAGGATCAGAGCATAGGGCTTGAGGGATCTCTCACAGCCATCTCAGCGAGGTGTGTTAGGAGGAAAGGTCCCGGTATAGTAATCGTTGAGCATGGTGGTGAAGAGGAACCCACCGAAGTTGAACCAATACCCGAGCCTTCAAAGAATCCTCGTCACTCGGAGAGACTAAGAAAAGGCTGGACCGTCGCCCACTAATTTTGTAAATCTATGAGAAAAAAGTGTGTAGTCGTGTTAAGTCATAATTTCCGAGGCTCCTTCCTCACATACAGAGAGCCCTTTTGAAGGACTTGCCAACATTCCAATCCCGGATTACACTTCCCTTCAAAAAGACACCAGATTAGAAGGGCTTCGAGGCGCTTTAGATTTAAGTGAGCCAACTCATTCAAGCATGGCCGATACAACCAGTTGGTCTGGGGGTTAACACATACATGCATACCCTTCACGACATCACGCACTCAATATTCATGAGTTGTTCAATCTCCAAAGATAACTAATTTTGCCTTTATTTTAATTTTGTAGATCCGATGTTGAAGAAACCGTCTATGCTTGGTAGTCTCCACACTGCATGCGAATCTTCCAGTTCTTATAGGGAATCTCATAGGCATGATTCTGACTATGAACACTGCCACTCTAGTCAAGAGAGGGATTATTATGATAGAGAGAGAGCCATGAAAAGGGAGAGGGAACGAGAAAGAGAAAGAGAGAGGCGAGATAGACGCTGCTCCCGATCACGCTCTCCTCTACCCAAGGTTTCGTTGCCACCTCCCAATTTGGGGACACAAACTGTTGTGACTTCACGCCAACCGGCGCCTCCAGAAGTTCCAAGACCCAGTGAACATTGCCATATGACCGGGCAGACACCTTTATTGCAGCTACTTCGACGGTTACAGAATTGCCAGGTGAAGGAACTGCTCGGATAGCCCAAATAAAAAGATAGTTTCCGAATATATGCTTCAACGGCTTCCATTTCCCCCAAAATTTGATGATGCTACCAGACGGAGCAGAAAAAATTGTTCACGATCATGTCTACCATGCTTTTGGCCAATACCGAGAGTGGAAGAAAACTATAGGCTGTGGCGCTCGAGCGGGCCAAGAAAATTAAAGAGCTTTAAGAAACAATCGCCCAGAAGGATTGGATTGTCATAATGCTTACAACAGAGAATGATACTTTGAGGAATTCTAAGACGGAGGACCTGAAAAAGGTTGACGAGGCTAATAAGGAGTTGGAGCGGATGAGGCGGGAGCATTTAAAGTTAGTAGATGATATGGGCCACATGAATGCCATAGTCACTGCTGAAAAAGATAAAGTACTTGAAGAGCCGACAGAGCTTAAAGCCAAATACGATGAAGTCGATAAGGAAAAAGATAAAGCTAACAAGATCGCTCAGAAGGCCTGCGATTAAACTATGGAGGCTCGGAACGAGCGAGATCCGATGAAGTTGAAAGCTCAACAGGCCGAAGCTAGGGTTGAGGTCAGGATAGTAGAGGCCAAACTTAAAAGTCATATTGAAGATCTTTTAATCACCTATAATGTCAACTCCTGAAATATTGTGACTTGAGTTGGCTCAACGATTATCCAACTCACTTACGTAGTGCTTGGCACCAATTTTTTGGATGATGAGAAGGTAGAGCATCATACTGAATCCCTCGATGAATTTGAACTAGAAAACCGAATGTTGAACGAGGAACAGAGGAGGATTCTTCACGACACTACTGTCGCATTTGAGAAAGAAAAGCTCGCTACTCAACAATTGGAGGTTGGAAATGGCTCCGGCGTTGAGCATCACGGTATAAGCTCTGAGATCCCTGTGCCAACCCAGCCAAGATCCACTCCTGCAGTTGATCCTCTACCTGTGTCGGCCTATGATCCTGATTAGCCATAGCTATCTTTGACCCACGAGACCGTGTCCGGAGGAACCCCGGCTCCCGCCGCGAGCCAAACTGAGAAAAGTATTCTGAACACTTCTCGAACTCATTCAAAGTATGGAGTACTATCAAAAGAAATTTCTAATATTTACTCTAATCTCCATTCAGTTATAGAAGCAGCACCGACCACGCCCCCTGCGACACAAGAACAAAACCCAGAGCAGGAGGCTATCATAACGGAGGTGACAACGACCACTATGACTGCTATGGCCGAGGAAGTTAATGTGAGCATTTTTACCTTTAATGAGCAAATGATGGATGAGCTCCTAGGCACCCACAACGATCCACTTTTTGACTTGCCGTTTGTTATGAGTGGAAGTGCGTTCGTGGCCAGCTCTTCGGCTCTGACCGCCAGTGTCACGCTTGATACTCAAGCAGCTCATGATGATGTGATAATGGAAGAAATTAGTGCTGAGATGGCGAGCGCAACAATGGGTAGCATCATAGGAGGTGGAATGGCAGGATCTGGCCTGGCCCCTTTACTCATGATATCTTTAGGTGGCACGATTATCGCTACCGGGGTTCCCTCCATATCTTCTCGCTTGGAAAGTGCCCCCGTCCCTGCGACCACGCACTCAGAAAGCATCCTGATTCTGGTGAGTTCGGATGAGGAGACCATGATACTTCCCTTGGCCGTGGACAAGCCTGGTAAAGGAAAAAGCTTGAAGCGTCATCATAGTGGCAGCTCCAGTGGGTCGATGCCGAAGGAGAAGAAGCATAAGAAGAAGCCCAAGGAATAGACGTGTTTCTTGGCATCCCTTTTTTTGGTAGATAATTAGGAGCTTTATTTTTGTTCTTTTAGGTCGTGTATAGATGCGGGTTCAGCCCCTTCCAGTAGGATTTTTTGGCATGGACTCCTTGTATCTGTTTTTCTTTTAAAGGATAAATGAAATAGAATTTCCTTTTTTTCACAACTCCGAGTTTATTTGTTTAAGTGTTGAATTACTCGAGTTTTCTTTCGATATACTTGCGAAGCATCAGTCTTTGGATTGGACTTGTGTTCGGTTGTTAAGTCCCAGAGTCACGGCTTTGGGTTGTAACCAAACGTCAAGTCGATCCTCAAAGTTATACTGTCTTAATTAGTGGTTGGTGTTGGAGTCATGCCCCCAGTCCTGAGGATGAGTCGAAGTGGTAGGACGGTAGTTGCTTTTCACCTCTAATATTTTTAGCTTCATTCAGTCATAACTAAGTGGTAGAGAGATGGGTTGAGTGGTCGGGTTACACTCACTCACTTATTGACAATCGCATCCACACTCTAGGGAATGTCCTCGGGCGCTAACAGTTGGTCACGCTTGCCTGATGTCTAAAATCATACCGACACTCCAGGGACTTAAGCTGTCTCATGGGCAGTCAGCCACGCCTCACGAGCAATCAGTCAAGCCCATTTTAATGATCAGGTCCATGTTCACATTTGGGGAATTAGGTTGATTTGTGGGTGGGCAGTCACACCCAGTTGAAGTTTATATTTTAGTCTGCGTTCTGGGGACTTAGAATTAGTTGTGTATGGTCAGTCACATCTAGTTGAAGTTTATATTCCAATCTGTGCTCTGGGGACTTAGAGTTGGTCAATAGACGGTCGATCATATATGTTTTGAGTTTTAGTATTTCGTTCGCACTCTAGGAATGATAGATTTATCTGGATCGTGGATGGTCGGGTCACATCCACCCTGAGTTATCAAGCGAGGTCGTTAGGTGGATGGATTCACCCTCCTCTAGCATGTATTGAACATGAACGAAGTCGTTAGGTGGATGGATCCACCCTCTTCGAGCCTATAATTGTAAGTTATACTCCAGCTCACACTTTGGGAGCCGGAGTTAGTTAGAGGATTGTCGTGATCGATCCTTTTTGGTTTCAGTGTGATAGCTTGCCTTCGAGCTCGGCTTTCACTTAGCGAGTGACCAGTTGTATCATAGTCACTCCCTATTTGAATAAGTGCCACTGTAGGGTGGAAATTAGCTCTCCGTACATTGTGATGGTTGCATGACGCATTTTAAGAATCACGGCTCCGGCTCAAAGAGATTGCATTTTATTGCCGAAATAAGAAAGTATAGCAAAATCAATTGCCTTATTAAAAGTTCAAATTTCGAAATGCATAAACAAATTGAACATGAAAAGCAGATTAAATGAATAAATAAAGCCTGTCATTTGTAGTAGCGATGAAGACTTTCGCTATTCCAAGCTCTGGCAAAGTGAGACCATCGACGGTGGGTAATTTGAATGTCACGTCTCCGATTCTTCGTTCAATAACATACGGTCCTTCCCACATTGGCTTCATATGCAAAGGGACTGGGTAAATTCTCTTAAGCACAAGATCGCCAAGTTCAAAGGTTCGGGGTCAAACCTTAGCATTGTATAATCGGGTGATTCGACTTTGGTGCACGGCTGCCCTCAAATCAGCCTCTTCACGCTTCTCATCCAATAAGTCCAGAGATTCGACAGGCCTTTTCCAGTTGCTTTTTCAAAGTGGATTTGATAATTTTGTTAATGGCTTCGACCTGTCCATTTGCTTGAGGATGAGAAATCGTTGAGAACTTCTTCTAACTGCAGAAACGTTGGCAGAAGTCCTTAAACTCGACATTGTTAAATTGGGATCCATTGTTAGTGATAATGGTATGTGGGAGGCCAAAACGATAGATGATGTTGCAGACAATAAAGTTGATTACTTTCTTTGTCATGATAGTAGCAAGGGGCTCAGCTTCCTCCCATTTGGCGAAGTAGTCAACTGCAATGATGACGTACTTTACCCCACCTTTAGCTAGAGGTAAAGATCCAATTATATCGATGCCCCACGTGGAGAACGACCATGGACTGACCATTTGAGTAATTTTAGTAGGCAGGGCTCTTGGTATCCGAGCATGTTTCTGACATCTGTCACACATCTTGGCATATTCTAATGCATCCCGATTCATAGTCGGCTAATAATACCCATATCGGAGTATCTTCTTAGCATAGGATTGCACCCTAGTGTGATCGCCACATTCTCATTCGTGCACATCATGTAATACTCGTTTGATTTCATCGTAGGCGATACATTGGAGTAGAGGAATAGAGTATACTCTTCTATACATGACTCCGTTTTGGATAATGAATCGTGAAACTTTCGAAATAATTTGTCTTTTCTCACTTCTGCGCTCGAGCAAAGCTCCATGCTCGAGATAGTTTTTGAAAGGGGTTATCCATGAATCTTTCTCGGGTGTGGCTTCATGTACCCAGTCTGTCTCTATCTGATTGATACTCAGAGAGGTAAGTATCTCAACAGGGACAAGTCCCATTTGCTTTGCTTCACTAGTGCTGGTTAGTTTTGCCAAAGAGTTAGCCTTCTGGTTACGCTCTCTGGGTATGCAATAGATGGCATAATAATCAAATCGATTCAATACGTCTTTGACCCGAGTAAGATATGCAGCCAATCTCCAGTCCCTTGCTTGGTATTCTCCCCGAACTTGACGTACGACCAATTGCAAATCACAGTAAATTTCCATAGCAATAATTTTCAAGTCTCTGGTGAGTCTGAGTCCGGCAAGTAAAGCTTCATATTCGACCTCGTTATTGGT
Source organism: Allium cepa (assembly GCA_030765085.1). Taxonomy (NCBI): domain Eukaryota; kingdom Viridiplantae; phylum Streptophyta; class Magnoliopsida; order Asparagales; family Amaryllidaceae; genus Allium; species Allium cepa. The sequence goes on along the minus strand of CM060931.1, from coordinate 553,416,366 downwards.
TGCACGGAAATCAAATTTCAAGGCATAACATACAAATCGACCTTCTGGGGTTTTAAGTACAACTCCAACGCCTGAGTAACTGTCATTCGATGCACCATCTATGTATAGTTTCCATATGTATTTGGAAGATTCACTGGTTTCAGGAAAGTTCTTCGGTATAGTGAACTCAGTAATGAAATCTGCCAGAACTTATCCTTGAATAGCCTGCTTTGGCGTGTAAGCAATATCAAACTGACTCAACTCGATGTTCCACTTTAATAGCTTACCAGACGTCTCAGGACGTATAAGGACTTATCGTAATGGCTGGTCGGTGTAGACCGTGATAGGATGAGCCTGAAAGTAGGGATGGAGCTTTCTCGTGGCAATGACGAGACAGTATACTAGCTTTTCCAACTTCGGATAGTTTCTCTCAATCGTTTGCTAATGTAATAGACCGATCGTTGTATCCGATCCTCCTCCCAAATTAATATAGCACTAATTGCATTTTCTGATACTGTCTGATAGATATATAGTTTCTCATGATCAATTGGCTTTGAAAAATAAGCGGCATAGCTAGATGTTGAACTAGTGCTCGGAATGCGCCCTCACACTCCTCAATCCATTCAAAGTTTCGCTTTCCTTTCCTGATCAGATCAAAGAAGGGAATACATTTATTGGTGGATTTGGAATCCAAGGAACTTTTTGAAGGCGACTACAAAGTGACACTTCAATGGGTTGAGCTTCATTCTATATTCTCGTAGGATGTTGAACATCATTTCCAGGTCTTTGATATGATCGGTGGAGAGTCGTGACTTTACAAGCATATCGTCCACGTACACCTCCATAGTACTCCCGATCTGGCTGGCAAACATTCAAATTAACCAGTCTTTGATAGGTCACCCCGGTGTTCTTAAGTCCTAATGACATTACTGTTGATTCATGGGTTTTGATTCATGACACAAGCTTCAGAGATCACAAGACGAACTACAAAGAGAATACTATACAAAGGAGACAAAAAGAGAATAAAAGTAAATTGTGCACTACAAAGGAGACAAGACTACAATCCAGAGATTAGTATTAATATTTTATTATATTGAGTCTTAGAAAATTGTTAAAATCATTCCTCAAGAATCATCATTCATATTCAAATAAACTTGCTCGCATATTTTAATCAAAATCAAGTTTACAAAAAATGCATGGAGCGGGGATGGAACCCGAGTTACTAGTTTGGAAGGCAAGTACTCTAACCAAATGAGCTACTACTGTTTTTGTTTAACAGCAGGTCGGCTGACCGACCAGTATCTTCGGTCGACCGACCTTGTAGTCAGTGCACAGATACTCTCTGTTTTGTACACGATTTCAAACTCAACTGACCGGCCAGTTTTTCCGGTCGACCGACCTGCGTATAACGGCTAGTTTTCTGAAGAGTTGCGATTGTTTCATGAAGAGATACGTCCCTCAATTCAAGAGATACGGACACAACTTTTGATTGAAACTCTTCATGAAAGATTGTAACTATTCTACAACTATATAAACATGTTCAAATCACTTCTACAATCACCGATTCTTGTTTATAATTCTGAAATCTATTCTCTATTTATTTCTGCAAATAAAAGCATTCATTCTTATTTAATATCACTAGAATCCTTGATTTAAATCATAAACTTCGATTCTACATGATTATCTTCCTTCTAAATCTTCACACACATATATACTCTTGAGGATTTGATTATAGGAAATTGTACTATCAAAAGACAATCCGTGTTATTCAGAACACACTCGTCAACAAAGTATTTGTATTAAGTTGAAGTCCTCTTCGGCTGTTGAGGCGGAAAAATTCCTGTTCGGCTGCTCAGGTGTGATATACCTATTCCTCCGGGTTAAGTGAGGGGTTTAGTTTAAATCCAGAGGATAGTCTGGGACTGGACGTAGAACGGGAAGTTCGAACCAGTATAAAAATTCCTGGTGTGCTTACTTTAATTTTTATTTTACTGCTATTATTAGTTTCCGCATTTATATATTATATTACACGATCCTTAGTACTGCACGTACACTTTCATTTGGTATCAGAGCGAGGTCATCCTATAACCGTCACCAAGTTATTTGATATTTATTTCTAGTAATATGGCAACGACACAAACTAACGATTTTGGCACTAACACTAATACTAATTTCACAGAGGGTCAATCAACTTCACGACCTCCTTTTTTTAATGGTATAAATTATAATTATTGGTCAACTAGAATGAGAATCTATATACAATCTAGTGGATTTGATATCTGGAATATTATACAAAGAGAGTACATAACTCCTACTGGAGAATACTCAACTTGGAGTAACACACAGAAACTAGATGCTACATCAAATGCAAAGGCTATGAATATTTTATTTTGTGCATTAGATAGAAATGAATTCAATAGAGTTAGCATGTGCACTTCAGGTTATGAAATTTGGAGAACACTTAAGATAACACATGAAGGTACAAACAAAGTTAAATTAAGCAAAATTTCTATGTTGAAAAATCAATTTGAAAATTTCAAAATGAGACCAAACGAATCTATAAATGATATGTACTCTAGATTTCAGGATATTTATCATGCTTTACTATCACTAGAACAAAAGTTCACTGATTTTGATGTTGTTACAAAAATCTTAAATTCTTTAATGGACGAATGGGAAAGAAAAGTCTTAGCCATTGAAGAAGCAAGTGATTTGTCAACATTAAAACCAGAAGAATTAATAGGTAATTTAATGTCCTACGAAGTAAATTTGCAGGAAAAAAGAAATGGAGCACAAGAAAAGAAAAATGTGGCTTTTCAAGTAGAAAAAGATGATTCCGACTCAGATAACGAAGATATAGCAATGATCGCTAAAAATTTCAAAAAGTTTTTGAAATTCAACAGAAATAAATTCAAGGGAAACAAAAATAATTCCAACAACATTTCTAATAGCAGCAAACCATCATCTTCAGCAATGGAATGTTATGAATGTCACAAGAAAGGTCACATGAAGAAGGATTGTCCAGAACGCAAAAAGAGCAATTTTAAGAAGGACAAAACCAAACGAAGAGCTTTTTCTGTCACTTGGGACGACACTGACTCATCATCCTCTTCAGAGAGTGAAAGTGATAATGAACAAGCAAATGTGTGCTTCATGGCTTCATCAGACGATGTAAGTGATTTTACTTTTGAAGATTTAATTGAAATAAATTCTGAATTAGTAAATGTAACAAAGCAACTTAAAAAGAAAAATAAGGAATTGCAAAGAAAATTAGATAGAACAGTCTTAGAAGTAGATATGCTGAAAGATGAGAAGAAAATATTAGAAGAAGAACTTGAAAGTTCTCAACAATCAAATTCTAACTTATCCTCTCAAATTTCATCAATATCTGAAGAACTAGAAATTCAAAAGTATAAAAATGATGATTTACTTTTCAAAAATAATAGTTTAAACTCTAAGATTAAGGATTTAGAGTTAGAAAAATCTAGTCCTAAAATAAAATTTGATGATATATCTAAAAATGCATCTAATTTTAATAAAGGGAGAGAAAATTTATCCAGCATTATTGAAAATTCTCAACCTGCTTCAAATAAGAAGGGATTAGGTTATGTTAAGAATTCAAAAGCTCACAATGATAAAAGTGGTTTAGGATATAATAAAATCGATCGTAGAAATAGCACTAGATATGCTTTCATGTATAGCAAAAATGATAGTGCTAGTACTAAATTTCGAGTAAAGCCCAAATCCAATTTTTATAGAAATTCAAATACTACTATGACCTATAATGTTGATAATTTATTTAGAAGTACAAAATCATTAACAGGAAATATGAATAAAAATTATCTAAGTATATAGGTTCCTGTTAATTGGAAAAATAAAGAAAAATACATTGATGATTATTTTGATATGGTAGTTAATAATGAAAATTATATTTATAAAGGTTCAACCACACCCAAATGCGTATGGTTTCCTAAAATTTAGGAAATTATAAGAAGCCTGGGTATCGCATGCTTTAAATGTTTATTTTTCTGATACCTTACATTATAAGTAGTAGTTATTTTGTTTTATATTGCTCTATGTTAACACTTATGTGAAATATAATTTATATCATCAGTTAAACTCTCCTTTTTGTCGATGACAAAGGGGGAGAAATATATAAAAGCTAACAAGTTTTTGCAGAAAAGTCGCCATATATTCAGGGGGAGAATTACAATATATACTACTTCGTCACATAAGTATTGTCATCAATCAAAAAGGGGGAGAATGTTGATTCATGGGTTTTGATTCTTGACACAAGCTTCAGAGATCACAAGACGAACTACAAAGGGAATACTATACAAAGGAGACAAAAAGAGAATAAAAGTAAATTATGCACTACAAAGGAGACAAGACTACAATCCAGAGATTAGTATTAATATTTTATTATATTGAGTCTTAGAATATTGTTAAAATCATTCCTCAAGAATCATCATTCATATTCAAATAAACTTGCTCGCATATTTTAATCAAAATCAAGTTTACAAAAAATGCATGGAGCGGGGATCGAACCTGAGTCACTAGTTTGGAAGGCAAGTACTCTAACCAAATGAGCTACTACTGTTTTTGTTTAACAATAGGTCGGCTGACCGACGAGTATCTTCGGTCGACCGACCCTGTAGTCAGTGCACAGATACTCTCTGTTTTGTACATGATTTCAAACTCAGCTGACCGGCCAGTTTTTCCGGTCGACCGACCTGCGTATAACGGCTAGTTTTCTGAAGAGTTGCGATTGTTTCATGAAGAGATACGTCCCTCAATTCAAGAGATACGGACACAACTTTTGATTGAAACTCTTCATGAAAGATTGTAACTATTCTACAACTATATAAACATGTTCAAATCACTTCTACAATCACCGATTCTTGTTTATAATTCTGAAATCTATTCTCTATTTATTTCTGCAAATAAAAGCATTCATTCTTATTTAATATCACTAGAATCCTTGATTTAAATCATAAACTTCGATTCTACGTGATTATCTTCCTTCTAAATCTTCACACACATATATACTCTTGAGGATTTGATTATAGGAAATTGTACTATCAAAAGACAATCCGTGTTATTCAGAACACACTCGTCAACAAAGTATTTGTATTAAGTTGAAGTCCTCTTCGGCTGTTGAGGCGGAAAAATTCCTGTTCGGCTGCTCAGGTGTGATATACCTATTCCTCCGGGTTAAGTGAGGGGTTTAGTTTAAATCCAGAGGATAGTCTGGGACTGGACGTTGAACGGGAAGTTCGAACCAGTATAAAAATTCCTGGTGTGCTTACTTTAATTTTTATTTTACTGCTATTATTAGTTTCCGCATTTATATATTATATTACACGATCCTTAGTACTGCACGTACACTTTCAATTACTTTGTAACAATAGAGTCCGAGATCAATGATAAAGCTGGTGTGCTCTTAATCGGGTAAGTTCATCGGTATATGATTATAGTTGAATACACATCCATAAAAGACAAGAGCTCATGTCTAGCCATTGTGTAACGACCGAGAATTTCTATTAATTGAAATTCGAATATTTAATTGATTTTAAATATTAATAAGTGAAATTTATAAGTCGAATAATTTTATTTCGAATAATTGGATTTAATTGGATAATATATCGATAATTTAATATTTGAAATTACAGAAATAATTGAAAATTGGGTTTAATGTGGTTAAAATTGATTTGTAAATTTTTATTTAATCATATTTGAGTTATAACAATGCTTGTGAACTTTTAAAATCGAATTAAAAGTTAATTTGTGAAAATTGAATATTTTAATATTTAATTGACGAGTTAAAATAGCCATTTTTCAAACAGTCTCGGATTTCGACGAAACCAGTTGCATCGGATCCGTAATGTAATATTATTGTAAGATTTCAAATTTCAAGTCAATCGGATTTATTGTTTGTCCGGGGCAAGCCAAAACGCCTAGAAAATTCGTTTAATCGGTTTAATTTAAAATCGATCGTTTATTGCAGTAACTCGCACAGATGATCGAATTGGCTTCCGAAACCTATTCCATTGTGTTCGGAACGCGGGGTAAACCTTAGAAACGTCAACCGACACGCTTCGTTTGGAGTTCGGAAAATTTTCGATGAATAGTGTACGTCGTTTTTTCTATAAAAGGACTCATCTTTCACCATTTGCATTCAGAAACCCTAATTAGGTCACGCCGCCATCAACATAATCAATGGCCGAAAGTCTAAATTCTTCCCCCCTCATTATCTTTCAATCCGCTCATCAATTTGAGAAAGCTTCAACTACAAAAATGTAGAGGGCTATGAGATCTTGTATATCAACGGTCATGATTGAAAACAAAGCCACGAATCGACGGCAAAATGGAGTTGAAACCGCAACGTTCGTGCTCAATTTCCCACGTCCATAGGGGACCGAGCTTTGCCACGTTCTGGCCGTGAGTAGCATTCAACTTGGGCTTCGAGGTGGACATGTTTGATCGAGCTAAATGTGAAGGATGGAGTCGCGACCTGGAGGAGGTCGAACGTGCATGTGGGTTCATTTTTCACGTGAATGATCTAGGAAGGAAGAAAAGGGGAATGGCCATGATTTGGTGAAGGGAAATGGATGGATTGGATTAGCGAAAGGGTATAAAAATATAAAATGAAAGTGTAAATTGAATTTGATTAATTTGTATAAACTTTGAAATGACATAACTTTGTCATACGAGGTCGAAAAATTACTAAACGAATTGCATTGCAATCATTTTGTCGAATACTACGCTATGGAGCTGGATTGGAATCGTTTGGAGCTGGTGAAAATTTCGAGTAAAATTAAACGCTTGTTTAATTTTATTCGAAATAAAACGCTGGAACGGAATTGAAATCAAGATGAGAACTTCTCACTCAATCGAAATTGTTCGATGTTAATTTTAAATAGTTAGATTTAAAATTATTGATTGTATGTTGAATGATGATTGTTATCTATTGATTTTTAAAATAGACATTATGCGCCGTTAGTAAGCGGATGTTATTTATTAAAAACATATACCGCGATAATTCCAACTTGTATGGAATTGGTATCATATATGTACTTGGAGTTGATTTTCCCGCATTATATAGCGGATGAGACCCTATTGCGCCGCCTATTAAGCGAATAATATTTTTATAAATCCCATATACTACGATAATTCCGTACTGGAACAAAATTGGTATTGTGCTAGTGTTTGTGGATGCAGGGAAACAGGTTGGAGGGATCCAACTGGATTCCTCACCAATATTTATTGGATTACAGATATTTTGATGTTTGTTGATTATCATATGATGATATATGATGTTTGTTGTCGTGATTGATTATTAGGTGCTGTTGCATCATCAGATCCATTTTTAAAGTTTAAAAATAACGATTTTTATTTTAAAAGGATTTTTCTTAAAATGATTTTTCAAAGTGTACATTTTATTTAAAATTTTGAATCGATTCATCTTAAATAAAATAAACGTTATAAATTTTTAAGTTATAAAAATTATGATTTTTGTAAAATATAACCAAATTAAGATTTTTGAAATAAATAGTGATTAATTTATAAAATGGTTTAATTTGGAATTTTGAATCATTATAAAGGATGTATATAAAAGATTTTTAAAAATTGATATTTATAAATTAAAAATATAGGAATTGTGAAACGAGTTTTATTAAGTGTTAAAATGAAGTATAAATGGATTTCACAAGTAAGTAAAAATTTATAGATTTATAAATTGTGAAGTTATGAAATGAATAGACTTTGTAAAATAAATAATTAACTTATAAATCGGATTTTGGGCATAAAGTTGAGTTATAAATTGAATTGATTTATAAAAAGGGATTTTGTATAATTGAAGTTTTTATAAATAAAAATAGAATTTATAAACATTGTTTATAAATACGAAATCAATTAAATTTGATAAATTTAATATAGAAGGTTATTAAAGGAGATATATTCGCGATTTCGGATAGCGAAGTATCCTTGAAATAAAATATGTAGAAAATATGGAATTTGGTTAGTGAAGTATATTCACGATTTTCGACAGTGAATATATTATTAAAGAAAATGGACATGTTTTTGGGGAAGTGGTATTATAAAATGAAGTAAATTGTTTTAAAGATGTTTTAAAATGGATTAACTATCGAAACCATAGATTTCAACATTTATTGTTGAAATAGACGTTTTCAAGAAATAGAAGGAAATGGTGGACTATAACACTGTTGTTATAGTAAATGATTTCCGAAAGGAAATGTTTTTGTATGGTATTGGGATTTATATGTATCTATCTAAATTTCGAATCCCTATACTAGTGATTTTGGGTTGTCGTAACGATGTTTTACACAACATTCGTTTTGGCCCAAACAAATGTGTTTAAGTGAATGTTTTCCTTAAAGAATGAAATATATACTTAATTTCGATTTAAGTATATTGAATATTTTCCAAGTGTTGAAAACAAATGGATTTGTGAATTACTTATTATTAAATAAGTATAGAAATGTTTTCCAATATGAAGTGAGTATTTTGAGATTTTATCTTTTAAAGATAAATTGAAAATGAATATTAGAAATCGATTTAGAAATCGTATATTCATAGATATTTTGGAATTGTAAATGCACTATGGAATTTGTAAAAGAAAAGGAAATTTGTTTAAAAATAAACGTTGATTTATTTTTGAAGTATGGGAATAAACTTACGGATTTGGAACGTAAATATAAAGTAAATCGGTAAGGATTTATTTAATTGGTTTAAATGAACCATTTTCAAATGAAAGTATTTCCGCGTAAGGAAAAAATGTTTGAAATTTGTTTTCAAAAGTGGTAAAGGTGAAGAGTGATTTGAAAATTTGTTTTCAAATGTTGAAGTTTGGAAATTATATATCTAGTAAAGATATTTTGGAAAGTAAATAATTTGGTAAATTATTTGGAATTTGGTGATGTTGAACACGCCTATTGATAGTTAAATAATCCGACTATCAATATTTACCTTTGAATAGGTATTTGTTGTGATTGCTTGAATTTGAATGCCATACTTATTTTTGAAATAAGCGCTCGCTATTCGGGTTAGCCAGGAAAGGACCTTGGGGTCGTATAACCCATTCCGAATATGTGATACGTCGTTATGGATTGCATTTGATGACCGGTGTTGAAGACCGGATATTTGTGAAAACGGAAGGATTACCGTCGAATGTTTCTGCATCGGCTGATCCCTGATATAGAAATTTATTACCCTTTGTGATGGGAAGTCCGGTCGTGATTAGTGAATGTCCGGATTGCAAGGACTTCTTTGTAAGTGCCTTCGGTTCCGTTCGATCCTGGAACGGACTTGTATGGATGTGTGTCTGACGTTACAATTTGAGATGTATAGCTGGTTTCTATCAAATATATTCCCGTTGGTGGCGGAGAATTTATTCTCTTAGCTTAACACCCTTAGAGGTTATGTAGTTGATGGTTACTAGTGATACGTTCCCAAATTGGTAATGTGGCATACGAAGTGCTGTTGAGCATTTGTTGATCAAAGAACAGCTTTTGTATAAAGCGTGGCTTTGTGGACGAGACTTCGTCGGACCTCACACCCCGGAAATGGTCAAAACAGGAAGGATGCAGCAAGATTATTAGGGGGTAGCGCCCTTTTAGTGTATGTCATTCCTTCCGGATAGAGGTGGTATCATGGTATGGAGCCCAGATACTTAACCTATGTTGTTGCTGCAAATTTATTGCTTTGTGGTTGTTGGAAATCGAGGATCCTCGGATGTAGATCGGTTACGATCGGGGAATGACATATTCGTGTTAGTAGTTACCCAGTTAGGGGTAACCCGGCCTTGTGTTGGCAGAGATCCGGTTAGGTTCTCGGGTCGTCTTTCCAGAGGCGTACCCATGTGGCAATGGGAAGTTCCTTGGCCTGACCATTTGTTGGAAATCCAAAGAAACAATACGAACCCTGTACGGTTTTAGTTGTATAACCTGCCATGGAATGTGGCGGTAACCTGCTATTGAATATGGTAGCTATAGTAGGCATACGATAATGGTCGTATGTTGGCTAAGATTTATATCTTTACTTTCGAAATGATTTTTCCTACACTATGCACTAGTAATAATATCAAATGTTTCTTTTTAACGCGTATCAAGCATCTTTGACTATCATAAGGAGAAATCTCCTCCGATTTTGCATTTGCATTGTGTGTGTGTGCGGGAGGCCTTATGGTAGTCTCATTTTCTAAAAAGCATTGCGAATCTATTTTAAAAATTATCCTGTACTTTGTTTTAAAAAAATAAACTGTTTTAGTTCTCACACTAGTCACATGACTGACTCGGAGTTTATTGTTTTCCTTCCTAAACTCTGGGTGCCCACCAATTTCCACACGGGCAGTCAAGAGTCAGGTTTATCAGGATATTCTGGAATTCAGAAGTTGCTGGAGGCAAGCTGGATGGCATGACGTATTCACTAGTATATAGTATTTCTTTTCCGCTGTTTGTTGTTGTACACTCTGATGATGTAATGTAATGTAATATGATGTAATGTAATAACTGATATAGTTCTTTGTTTAAAGATTATTCATTTATCTATTATATGTTGTTCCGCTGCGATTGTGAGATTCTGATATTGTTCTGTTATTTCTTTCTGTTCTGTTCTATCTTTTTCTCTCTTCTTCTATCTTTTTCTTCTTCTTTAACCATAACGGTACGGTTTTCCGGCATTCGATTGCCCGGCAGTTGATATAGTGGACGTATTGATGTCGGTTTTCGAGCGTCGAAAAGTCGCAACGTCGAAAAGTCGCAACGTCACATTTGGTATCAGAGCATATGGTTAAGCGATAACCATGGCTCTGTTGGGAATTACTCATTAGAGATGGAGTCAGTAGTACTCTAGAATGAGTTTGAGTGTAATAATAGATACGAGCGCGTATTAGTTAGTGAATATAAAATTGTTTTATATTGTGTTTGCTTATCCGTTGAGCTGTTTATGAATTCTGGTCGGTGCGGGGTGTACAACCGCAATCGATAGGGGTTTCTAAACTCTTAAATGAGGCAAGTCGACATAGTATCATTTTAAAATTGGGTAAATGAAATAATTTTACCTTGATTATATTTTATATATAAAGAAATAATTTTTCAGAATTATTAAATGTATATCAATTGATTGTTTGGTAGTTGGAAATGTAAGATATATGCAAGTTAATAAAAGTTGTTTGAATAAGTTAAATGAAACATATTGTAAAAGAATAATCGTATAAGCGAAGAATTATAAGTATGGAACTATAATTAATGTGATTTACAATTGTGAAGTGATCTTATATAAGTAAATAGAAAATAATGAAATTATATAAGCAAAAGATTTATAAATGTGATTTATAATCTGAAGTAAAAATTCCAGAGAAGTGTTTTGAAAGGATTTGATATTTTGGAAAATTGTTTTGGAGAAATTAAAGCTCTAAACTCTTTTTGGTCGTTGGAAAATAATTCCGATGATGATTGCAACATCATTGGTGTTCATTTTCGGGTTTTCAAAAGAGGGATTGCTGCCAAGTAGTTTTAAATGAAAGTTGTTTGGAAAATTTTGAGTTTAGGTTTTGAAATTCAAAGGATAATTTGAATTGATTTCAAAAATGGTTTTGAAAGGTTGAAAAGACTCTGGAATCCTATTTAAAATATTATGGGAATGATAAATGAGTTGATAACTTATACAATTTAAATTTTGATAGAATAAATTTAACTTAAAGGATGAAGTTAAATTAAAGGAAGTATAAGTGAATCAATAAAATCCAAGTTGAAATAAATTTGAGTTGTCATCAAAGACATGTGATTTGAAATTTAACAAAAGGAAAGTTAAATAAATTGATTTGGATTAGATAAGATGTTTGAAATGGAATATAACTTAAGTGAATTAATGAAATGAAGTCATTAAGAATGTGAACTTGAGTTATATAAATGAAGTTCAACTTGAAATGTTAAATGAAATTCAACTTTATGTTGTTAAACGAATTAGCAATTGAATTAATGAATGGATTGAATGTAAATCAATTAAATGTAAATAGTTGATGTGAAATAATGAATGTAAGTGTTAATTCATTAAAAGCTAATGTTATTGGAAGTTGAATAATTGAATGAAAATCAATTTAATATAAACCAATTGGAATTAAAAGTGTTAAAACCAAATTGAATGAATGTAAGAGAAGTAAATAATTTGGTTATGTTGAACATACATTGGTTGTCATATGGATGTTAGTTGATTGTATATAATTCATTAAGTGTTAAATGAAAATGAATTAAGGAAAATTGAAAGCTATAAATCAAAATGGAAGTTAAGTGAATTTGATTTGAATATGGAAGTAAACCAACTTGAATATAAATTAGTGAACGCAAACTAATTGAAATTGAAAATGAACAAATGAATGTTAATTAAATCCAATGTTAAAAAATCAAATGTGATTAAATTGAAACCAATTCATTGAATATTAATGAGAAGTGAATATATATTGATTTGATATGGATATGTTGGATGATAGTTGTTTGGTGGTTGCATTTGTTGATTGAATGCATTCCTATATTGGCACATGTAGTTGTTATGTTGCTATATATTGTATATTGATGTTACTTTCATATATGCATGTTTCTCATTGTTTGTTGAGTGTTTAGTAGGCGCAGATTGCGCTTGCTTCGCATTTGGAGCTCGCTTTCGCGCTATATTAGCCATATACGCTTGCTAATAATAATATAAGGTACATATCTCGGATTAAATATCGTACTTTCACATTTTTTTCCTTGCGGGATGCCTCATCACTTGATGAGATGTATATTTGTGATATATATACCGTCATTTTTTTCTTCTCATCGAGCCGCGCAAAGGAGACTCTGGCGAATTTTTTCGAAAATTTAAGGCGTTAAAATATTTTTGAGAAAATTGGGAAATTTTTGAAAACCAAGTTTGGATTTGGAAACTTAGTAAAGATTTTGTAAGAAGTTTAACTATGAATTTTGGGAAAGTTAAACACTTAAGAGATTTGAAAAATCTAATTTGAATGGTTTGTTTTGGAAAAGTTAATGGATTTTGTAACTTTTTCTTACTTGGTAATTTCGAGGACGAAATTCTTTTAAGGGGGGAAGATTGTAACGACCCAGAATTTCTATTAATTAAAATTTGAATATTTAATTGATTTTAAATATTAATAAGTGAAATTTATAAGTCGAATAATTTTATTTCGAATAATTGGATTTAATTGGATAATTAAATCGATAATTTAATATTTGAAATTACAGAAATAATTGAAAATTGGGTTTAATGTGGTTAAAAATGATTTGTAAAATTTTATTTAATCATATTGGAGTTATAACAATGCTTGTGAACTTTTAAAATCGAATTAAAAGTTAATTTGTGAAAATTAAATATTTTAATATTTAACTGACGAGTTAAAATAGCCATTTTTCAAACAGTCTCAGATTTCGACGAAACTAGTTGCATCGGATCCGTAATGTGATATTATTGTAAGATTTAAAATTTCAAGTCAATCGGATTTATCGTTTGTCCGGGGTAAGCCAAAACGCCTAGAAAATTCGTTTAATCGGTTTAATTTAAAATCGATCGTTTATTGCCGTAACTCGCACAGATGATCTAATTGGCTTCCGAAACCTATTCCATTGTGTTCGTAACGCGGGGTAAACCTTAGAAACGTCAACCGGCACGCTTCGTTTGGAGTTCGGAAAATTTTCGATGAATAGTGTACGTCGTTTTTTCTATAAAAGGACTCATCTTTCACCATTTGCATTCAGAAACCCTAATTAGGTTAGGCCGCCATCAACATAATCAATGGCCGAAAGTCTAAATTCTTCCCCCCTCATTATCTTTCAATCCGCTCATCAATTTGAGAAAGCTTCAACTACAAAAATGTAGAGGGCTATGAGATCTTGTATATCAACGGTCATGATCGAAAACAAAGCCACGAATCGACGGCAAAATGGAGTTGAAACCGCAACGTTCATGCTCGATTTCCCACGTCCATAGGGGACCGAGCTCTGCCGCGTTCTGGCCGAGAGTAGCATTCAACTTGGGCTTCGAGGAGGACATGTTTGATCGAGCTAAATGTGAAGGATGGAGTCGCGACCTGGAGGAGTTCGAACGTGCGTGTGGGTTCATTTTTCACGTGAACGATCTGGGAAGGAAGAAAAGGGGGATGGCCGTGATTTGGTGAAGGGAAATGGATGGCTTGGATTAGCCAAAGGGTATAAAAATATAAAATGAAAGTGTAAATTGAATTTGATTAATTTGTATAAACTTTGAAATGACATAACTTTGTCATACGAGGTCGAAAAATTACGAAACGAATTGCGTTGCAATCGTTTTGTCGAATACTATGCTATGGAGCTAGATTGGAATCGTTTAGAGCTAGTGAAAATTTCGAGTAAAATTAAACGCTTGTTTAATTTTATTCGAAATAAAACGCTGGAACGGAATTGAAATCAAGGTGAGAACTTCTCACTCAATCGAAATTGTTCGATGTTAATTTTAAATAGTTAGATTTAAAATTATTGATTGTATGTTGAATGATGATTATTATCTATTGATTTTTAAAATAGGCATTATGCGCCATTAGTAAGCGGATGTTATTTATTAAAAACATATACCACGATAATTCCAACTTGTATGGAATTGGTATTATATATGTACTTGGAGTTGATTTTCCCGCATTATATAGCGGATGAGACCCTATTGCGCCGCCTATTAAGCGGATAATATTTTTATAAATCCCATATACCGCGATAATTCCGTACTGGAACGGAATTGGTATTGTGCTAATGTTTTTGGATGCAGGGAAACATGTTGGAGGGATCCAACTGGATTCCTCACTAATATTTATTGGATTACAGATATTTTGATGTTTGTTGATTATCATATGATGATATATGATGTTTGTTGTCGTGATTGACTATTGGGTGTTGTTGCATCATCGGATCCATTTTTAAAGTTTAAAAATAACGATTTTGATTTTAAAAGGATTTTTTTTAAAATGATTTTTCAAAGTGTACGTTTTATTTAAAATTTTGAATCGATTCATCTTAAATAAAATAAACGTTATAAATTTTTAAGTTATAAAAATTATGATTTTTGTAAAATATAACCAAATTAAGATTTTTGAAATAAATAGTGATTAATTTATAAAATGGTTTAATTTGGAATTTTGAATCATTATAAAGGATGTATATAAAAGATTTTTAAAAATTGATATTTATAAATTAAAAATATAGGAATTGTGAAACGAGTTTTATTAAGTGTTAAAATGAAGTATAATTGTATTTCACAAGTGAATAAAAATTTATAGATTTATAAATTGTGAAGTTATGAAATGAATAGACTTTGTAAAATAAAAGATTTATAAATAATTAACTTATAAATCGGAATTTGGGCATAAAGTTGAGTTATAAATTGAATTGATTTATAAAAAGGGATTTTGTATAATTGAAGTTTTTATAAATAAAAATAGAACCGAAATCAATTAAATTTGATAAATTTAATATAGAAGGTTATCAAAGGAGATATATTCGCGATTTCGGATAGCGAATTATCCTTGAAATAAAATGTGTAGAAAATATGGAATTTGGTTAGTGAAGTATATTCACGATTTTGGACAGTGAATATATTATTAAAGAAGATGGACATGTTTTTGGGGAAGTGGTATTATAAAATGAAGTAAAATGTTTTAAAGATGTTTTAAAATGGATTAACTATCGAAACCATAGATTTCAATATTTATTGTTGAAATAGACGTTTTCGAGAAATAGAAGGAAATGGTGGACTATAAAACTGTTGTTATAGTGAATGATTTCCGAATGGAAATGTTTTTGTATAGTATTGGTATTTATATATATCTATCTAAATTTCGAATCCCTATAGTAGTGATTTTGGCATAACGATGTTTTACGCAACATTCGTTTTGGCCCAAACAAATGTGTTTAAGTGAATGTTTTCCTTAAAGAATGAAATATATACTTAATTTCGATTTAAGTATATTGAATATTTTCCAAGTGTTGAGAATAAATGGATTTGTGAATTACTTATTATTAAATAAGTATAGAAATGTTTTCCAATATGAAGTGAGTATTTTGAGATTTTATCTTTTAAAGATAAATTGAAAATGAATATTAGAAATCGATTTAGAAATCGTATATTCATAGATATTTTGGAATTGTAAATTCACTATGGAATTTGTAAAAGAAAAGGAAATTTGTTTAAAAATAAATGTTGATTTATTTTTGAAGTATGGGAATAAATTTACGGATTTGGAATATAAATATAAAGTAAATTGGCAAGGATTTATTTAATTGGTTTAAATGAACCATTTTGAAATGAAAGTATTTCCGCGTAAGGAAAAAATGTTTGAAATTTGTTTTCAAAAGTGGTAAAGGTGAAAAGTGATTTGAAAATTTGTTTTCAAATGTTGAAGTGTGGAAATTATATATCTAGTAAAGATATTTTGGAAAGTAAATAATTTGGGAAGTTATTTGGAATTTGGTGATGTTGAACACGCCTATTGATAGTTAAATAATCCGACTATCAATATTTACCTTTGAATAGGTATTTGTTGTGATTTCTTGAATTTGAATGCCACACTTATTTTTGAAATATGCGCTCGCTATTCGGGTAGCCGGGAAAGGACCTTGGGGTCGTATAACCCATTCCGAATATGTGATACGTCGTTATGGATTGCATTTGATGACCAGTGTTGAAGACCGGATATTTGTGAAAACGGAAGGATTACCGTCGAATGTTTCTGCATCGGCTGATCCCCGATATAGAAATTTATTACCCTTTGTGATGGGAAGTCCGATCGTGATTAGTGAATATCCGGATTGCAAGGACTTCTTTGTAAGTGCCTTCGGTTCCGTTCGATCCCGAAACGGACTTGTATGGATGTGTGTCTGACGTTACAATTTGAAATGTAAAGCTGGTTTTTATCAAATATATTCCCATTGGTGGCGGAGAATTTATTCTCTTAGCTTAACACCCTTAGAGGTTATGTAGTTGATGGTTACTAGTGATACATTCCCAAATTGGCAATGTGGCATACGAAGTGCTATTGAGCATTTGTTGATCAAAGCACAGCTTTTGTATAAAGCGTGGCTTTGTGGACGAGACTTCGTCGGTCCTCACACCTCGAAAATGGTCAAAACAGGAAGGATGCGGCAAGGTTATAAGGGGTAGCGCTCCTTTAGTGTATGTCATTCCTTCTGGATAGAGGTGGTATCATGGTATGGAGCCCAGATACTTAACCTATGTTATTGCTGCAAATTTATTGCTTTGTGGTTGTTGGAAATCGAGGATCCTCGGATGTAGATCGGTTACGATCGGGGAATGACATATTCGTGTCAGTAGTTACCCAGTTAGGGGTAACCCGGCCTTGTGTTGGCAGAGATCCGGTTAGGTTCTTGGGTCGTCTTTCCAGAGGCGTACCCATGTGGCAATGGGAAGTTCCTTGGCCTGACCATTTGTTGGAAATCCAAAGAAACAATACGAAACCTGTACGGTTTTAGTTGTATAACCTGCCATGGAATGTGGCGGTAACCTGCTATTGAACATGGTAGCTATAGTAGGCATACGATAATGGTCGTATGTTGGCTAAAATTTATATCTTTACTTTCGAAATGATTTCTCCTACACTATGCACTAGTAATAATATCAAATGTTTCTTTTTAACGCGTATCAAGCATCATTGACTATCATAAGGAGAAATCTCCTCCGATTCTGCGTTTGCATTGTGTGTGTGTGTGCGGGAGGCCTTATGGTAGTCTCATTTTCTAAAAAGCATTGTGAATCTATTTTAAAAATTATCCTGTACTTTGTTTTAAAAAAATAAACTGTTTTAGTTCTCACACCAGTCACATGACTGACTCGGAGTTTATTGTTTTCCTTCCTAAACTCTGAGTGCCCACCAATTTCCACACGGGCAGTCAAGAGTCAGGTTTATCAGGATATTCTGGAATTCAGAAGTTGCTGGAGGCAAGCTAGATGGCATGACGTATTCACTAGTATATAGTATTTCTTTTCCGCTGTTTGTTGTTGTACACTCTGATGATGTAATGTAATGTAATATGATGTAATGTAATGTAATATGATGTAATGTAATAACTGATATAGTTCTTTGTTTAAAGATTATTCATTTATCTATTATATGTTGTTCTGCTGCGATTGTAAGATTCTGATATTGTTCTGTTATTTCTTTCTGTTCTGTTCTATCTTTATCTCTCTTCTTCTATCTTTTTCTTCTTCTTTAACCGTAACGGTACGGTTTTCCGGCATTCGATTGCTCGGCAGTTGATACAGTGGACGTATTGATGTCGGTTTTCGAGCGTCGAAAAGTCGCAACGTCACACGTTGAATTTATAAGCTGATCAATTCTGGGAAGTAGAAAGCTATCTTTAGGGCATGCTTTATTTAGTCTGAGTAGTCCACACAAGTTCTCCATCTCCCGTTTGGTTTTCTAACAAGCACTGGGTTGGAAATCCATTCTGGATATAATGCATCTCGAATAAACCCGTTTGTCTTGAGTTTATCCACCTCTTCTTTCAGGGCGGCAGATCTCTTTGGATCCATACCGCCCCTCTTCTGCTTGACTGGGACATGCCACGGGTCAATATTCAATGTATGGCTCGCAATGTCCGACAAAGATCCCATACATGTCAGAGTGCATCCAGGCAAACACGTCGAACTTTGTTCAGAGAAATTCAACCAATTCCTGCTTCATCGGTTTCCTTAGTTGAGAACCGATTTTTATCATTCTGGAATCGTCATTATCATTGATCGGAACATCAATTGTCAGCTCTACCAGGGAAGCTTGACTGTCTTTTACTTCCACATTATTATCATTCTCTCGTGGATCAAGATCTCTCAGGAATTGGTTGTGGCGCCCGGGCCTAGGCCCAAGTGTTAGCTGTCAATTATCTGCAAAACAGACGCAGAGAGATTCCTCTACGTCCTTACCTTTCTCCTTTCGCTGCGCCTCCTGCAGCTCAGCAATGCAACAGGCCCGTTCAGCAGCCTAGTCTCCTAGAACAACTCTGACCCCATTGTCGGTAGGGAATTTAAACGTCAAACACCAATGGGCGATAGCAGCCTTAAATTCAGCCAGGGTATGTCGACCCAAGAAAGCATTGTATGGTGAATTGATATCCAACACGATAAATTGTAACATATGGACTCTCCGGCGTTCTCCAACCCCCAACTCCCCCAGTAGCTCCACCATCCTAATGGGTATAGTCGCACTTCCATTGAAGCCATGAATATGAGACTGACAAAGCTTTAAATCTTTTGCTTCCATCTTCATTTGATCCTACGTTCGCTTGAAATGTAAGTTCATCGAGCTTCCACTATCCACCAAGTTCCTTTTCATCCAAGCAGGACCTATCGAGCTGAAATGATTAGTGGATCAATAGTAGGGGCTTCGATTCCGTCGACATCCCTATCTCGAAAAACGATGTTGTCTGTCATCGTCTTTTGTTTCTTGGCTGGAGCCCCATCTTCCAAGTTACTACAACATTCGAAGCTCGCATACCTAATAGAGCTGGCATATGAATCCATCTCCTTCCAGCTCTGGTCAGCTAGATGAGGACCACCACTTACTGTATTGATAACTAACCTCCTGCCAGTACGCGTGGCTTTCTCCTGTCTAACCAGATTCGATATTTGATTTTGATTTGATGGGCCCACGCCTCCAGCCTGAGGTACCCGAACAAATTGTTCCAACTTCCTATCTTGGATTAACTTCTCAATGATATCCTATAAATGACGACATTCATTGGTATTGTGACCATAGCAATCATGGAATCTTTAGAACTTCCCAAATTGAATTTGCCTATCGGTCGACTGCTTTGGAGCAGGTTTCTTGTATTGGCCCGTATTACAGGTTTCCAAGCACACATTTTCTAGAGATGTATTTAAAGGAGTATAGGTGTCAAACATGGGAGCTCTATGTTGCGTTCCGCGATTCTGATCCAACTTCTTACCCTGATTTCCATCCTGTTTCTACCAATTCTTCTTATTCTGTATATTTAACTACACCTTTTCGAAACTCTCCTCGGTTTGTTTCATAGCGATATTACTCTGGATTCCTCCCATACTGGGCCCTGCATCATCCTTTTACCTAGACTGTTTCGCATCCTCTCTCCTCAAGAACTAAGCTGCCTTGGAATAGAAGTGGTCCATTGACGCAGGGGTTTTTACATCCAACTAGTTGCCAAATTTAGAATCAGGATCGATTCCCTTAGTCAGTGCCATCAGTATGGAATTATCATTAGGGTTACTGATTTCCGTGAAAGCAGCATGGAACCTTTCCAAATAACGTCTAAGCATCTCTCGAGGAGCTTGAGTGACACAGGACAAGGTATTAACATCCTTGGGTCTTGTGACATGCATGTGAAATTGCTCAACAAACTTCATAGCCAATTGGTCGAAACATGAAATAGATCGGGGTGGCAGGTGAGTAAACCACATAGTCGCGATGCCCCCTAGGGAAATTGGGAAACTTTGGCACTTGACCGCATCGTCATCCCATTCGGCATTCATCAACAATTCATACTTTAAAATGTGCTGGTTAGGGTCAGATCTCCCTTCATAAGCAAGTAGAGTTGGCATTCTAAATCACCGAGGCGGTTTAGCGTAGAGAATGTCATCGGTGAACGGGGTATGACTCCGGGAGATTCCCTAGTCGTTGTTAGTGCCAAAATTGGTCATAACACCCGAATCCAAGTGAAAGCACCAAACACCAGGCACAACTTGCAGATAGAATATAAGTAGAGAGTACAAATATGAAGAACAGTCAAAATTAAAAAGAGAGCAGTAAAGACATAGAATTTATAGGGGTTCGGCTGACTCCTGCCTACGTCCACTCCAGAAATATCCTTTTTATTGCTGTATTAATCGATTATAGTTACAACCCAAAGTTTAACAATGGCTGAGTGCCTTAACCTTAGAAAAGAGGAACCCACATGCTATATTTATAGGCAAATCCCGAGTTACTGGACTTCCTGAGTAGTTTGGACCCATCAAGGCCATTGCCGATCCAGGCTCTGCACTACGACCGAACCAGGTGGGCCAAGCCGTATTCATAGATCCCCACTCCTTAATAAGTCGAACCAAAGTGGCCAGGGCACTGTCCCAAAGAGTGCCTATCCAAAACTCGAAGCAAACTATTCTAGAACTTGGAGCAAAGCTAGTGCCAAACCATTTATTGATGTCGACCCACGTCATTACATAGATAATGTCGAGCCACTTCGCCGAGCCATCCTCGTTGACCCACAATGTCGAGCGACCTTGTCCGCACCACGATGCCGAGCCACCGTAGCCTCACCA
This sequence comes from Allium cepa, assembly GCA_030765085.1. Lineage (NCBI taxonomy): Eukaryota > Viridiplantae > Streptophyta > Magnoliopsida > Asparagales > Amaryllidaceae > Allium > Allium cepa. The sequence goes on along the minus strand of CM060931.1, from coordinate 553,395,048 downwards.
TAATGCCGAGCGACCCTAACCTCACCATAATGTCGAGCCACCCTGGCCTTACCATAATGCCGAGCAACCCTAAACTCACCACAATGCCTAGCCACCCTGGCCTCACCCTAATGCCGAGCGACTCTGGCCTCACCATAATGCCAAGCCACCCTGGCCTCATAATGCCGAGCGACCCCAACCTCGCCATAATGCCGAACCATCCTGGTATCACCACAATGTCAAGCGACATGGCCTCACCACAATGCCGAGCGACCTGGCCTCACCACAATGTCGAGCGACCTATCCAAGTGAACTTCGTCATTTTAAACCGAATCCATCATATTCCAGCTCGATAATTGTGATGTTAGTTATGTTGAATCCGCCTGTTTATGGCCTTGACAAAAGGCGGGTTAACATTTGCCTCCAAAAACATGCCTTGCTATTGGAAGGTGTGTTTTGAATCGCCTCAAATCTGATACCAAAGTCTATGCTTCATTCATAACCATACCGTTCGACCCATAATCCAATCCAATACCAAGCCATCCTATCCATCAACCAAGTTTTAATCCATCAATAATCAATAGTCAAATCTATGACCTTTCTGGATCGATATCCAAATTCGAGACCGCTCTGGGCCCTTTGCCAAATCCAGGACCTCACCGGGTCAATTTATCCTAAACTGAAATCTGAATCCATTACCTCTCCGGGTTTAGTCGTCAAATCCGTAGACCTTGCCGGGTCACGTTATTCTGTTCCAGCCTTGATTCTCCAGTGAAGGGCTTGTATGTTCTCCGGCCTCAACTCTCCGGTCAAGGACTTCTTATATTTTAAAACCTTTTATATTCTCCGGCCTCGGCTCTTCGGCCAAGGACTTTTTATATTCTCCGGCATCGACTCTCCGGTCAAGGGCTTTTTATATTCTCCACCTTCGGCTCTCCGGCCAAGGACTTTTTATATTCTCCGGCCTCGGCTCTTCAGCCAAGGACTTTTATATTCTCCGGACTTGACTCTCCGGCCAAGGACTTTTTATATTCTCCAGCCTCGGCACTCCGGCCAAGGACTTTGTATATTCTCCGGCCTCGCCTCTCCGGTCAAGGATTTTTATATTCTCCAGCCTCGGCTCTCCGGCCAAGGACTTTTTATATTCTCCAGCCTCTGCTCTTCGACCAAGGACTTTTTATATTGTGTTTGAGTCCATTCTATTGCTCTCCGACGAAGGGACTCGTGACTTGCCATCACTGCACCATCTCTCCGGTTGGGACCGTGATCGCGAGACCTGTATTATTTATTACATTGATCCAAATCCGATCATTACAAAATTTAGTTATCAAAGCAAAAGTTCACACAACAAAGGGAATTAATGTCCATAGTACCAAAGAAGAAATCAGGGTTTGCAGGAAAACAGAAAGAAAACAGGATTTCATAGACCTAAGCAATATGGTTTTTCGTCATCTCAGAGCACGCCTAGGGACCGTCCTCGATCCCGTACGTGTGTAAGTGACCTCATTATATTACTTTAAGTTCTATTACTTATTCAGAATCATAAACCATTCAGTTGATAGTAAGCCGGCGGTGGTTATATCCAGCGCCACCTTCGTTCGAGGTAGGCAATGGCCGCTCCTGTTCCACTGCTATAGCTCCATTCCTTATGTACTGCTACAGGTGACCATTCCTTACATGCTCCTCCACGATATCTTTCAAATGCATACAATCATTTGTATTGTCCCCATCTAGCTCATGGAATAGGCAATGCTTTCCCGATGCCCGCTCGTATTCTGAAGGTTCCCTCCTTGTCGGCCTTCGATACTGGAGGCGCCCTCGAGTATCCTAGTAAATTCTTTCTAGAATCTCGGTTGAATCTATGAAAGAAGAAAACTTTGACTCCCCCTGAGGCATCTTCGAAGTGCTACCGTTTCCATTTCTTTTCCTTTTTCCTTTATCCTTTATTGTCTTTGTTTGAATTTTCTCTGAGTGGACCTCCATCCCTTACTGCGTAAGCTTTAGCTTCTCTCCCTTCTCTCTCGGCCTGTGCATCTTCTTGACTCAAAAACCTTTCTACCTCATGATAGAACTATCCAAGATCCCTTGGTGGGTCCCATTCCAATGATATCTTGAAGTCTGAAACGTCTGCAATTCCTGAAACCGCTGCCATCAAAACCATCGACGGATCAGGTCGATCCACTAAAGCCATCGCCACATTAAATCTGGTTAAGAAATCCCTGAGCGACTCTCCTTTCCATTGTTTCATCAATGTTAAAGTAATCACGTTCTTGGGTCTGACTATATGGACCCGAAACTGCCTCGTAAACCTTTCAATCAGCTCCGTCCAAGCGTCAATGGAACCACTCTCCATTTTTCTGAACCACATAGCTGCGATATCCGTCAAATATAAAGGGAAGCATTGAGCCATGACCTCATCCGATGCCCCTAGTACCTCCATATGCCTCATGTACCTCGTCAAGTGAACGGCAGGGTTCGTTCTCCCATTGTACATCTCCAACATTGGTAGCTTGAAATCCAGTGGGTTCCTAGCTTGCCTGATAGTAGGAGTAATGGGACTCTTATTCACATCCTCCAAGTCTTTATTTACCAATCCACATCTCATGGCTCGTCTGTCCATCTCCGCTAATCTGCCATTGTCGCTAAGTTGTAATTCTTGTCCGCTACCTCTGATCTGACCCCTGAGTTCACGAGGTAATCCTGGCACATACTCCTCATCACGTACTGCAGTATTTCTTTTGGCGTCGGGCTGCAAAACGCCATTTGGTATCCCTCCATGGATTGGTCCAGCATTTCATAGTGGTGTGCCCCCAAGTCTAGGTCCATCCGGGTTGATAGCCATTTGTTGATTGGGGGCTGCCCCTTGTTGAACCACCCCATTTGCCTACTGGTTGAATGTGTCTAATCCTGCTCCACGGATCTAAGCTCCTACAGTTCCTACCTATCCAAATTGTCTGAGAAGAGTCTGTGTCATCTCCTCTTACCTTTTCAGCATCGCTTTCATCTCGTCTCTAGTGATGTAGGCAGATGCTTGACTAGCTCCAGCTCTAGAGGATGCCTCTTGACTTCCTTCTTGATTGCTTCTTTCTATCACTTGCTTCCTTGTTGGTGGCCTAGCTATTGCCTCCTAGAATCCAAGTTCCTAGCTTCAAAATCCCTAAGTTCGAAATCTTAGTGAAAGCACCAAAATTTAGCGCCAAAATTGTTCACTAACATTCGAATCCAAGTGAAAGCACCAAATTCCAATCGCAACTTGCAGATAGAATATATGTAGAGAGTATAAATATGAAGAACAACCAAAATTAAAAGGAGAGAAGTAAATACATAGAATTTATAGTGGTTCAGCTGACTCTGGCCTACGTCCAATCTAGAAATTTCCTTTTTATTGTTGTAGTAATCGATTACAGTTACAATCCAAAGTTTAACAATGGCTGAGTGCCTAAGCCTTAGAAAATAGAAAGTCATAAAGCCCAGAGAAGATCCCTTTTCTGAACCCCCACATGCTGCACTTATAGGAAAATCCTGAGTTAATGGGCTCCTTGAGTAGTCTGGGCCCATCAAGGCCATTGCCGATCCAAGCTCTGCACTACGATCGAACCAGGTAGGCCGAGCCGTATTCACAGATCCCCACTCCTCAATAAGCCGAACCAAAGTGGCCAGGGCATTGTCCCGAAGCGAGCCTTTTCAAAACTCGAAGCAAACTATTCCAGAACTCGGAGCAAAGCTAGTGCCAAACCATGTATTGATGCCAACCTATGTCATTACATAGCCAATGTCGAGCCACTTCACCGAGCCATCCTGGCTGACCCACAATGCCGAGCGACCCCGTCCTCACCACGATGCCGAGCCACCCTGGCCTCACCATAATGTCGAGTGACGCTAACCTCATCACAATGCCTAGTCACCTTGGCCTTACCACAATGCCGAGCAACCCTAACCTCACCACAATGCCGAGCCACCCTGGCCTCACCCTAATGCCAAGCGACCCTAGCCTCACCACAATGCTGAGCCACCCTAGCCTCACCATAATGCCGAGTAACCCTAACCTCACCATAATGATGAACCATTGGCCTCACCACAATGCCGAGCGACATGACCTCACCACAATGCCGAGTGACCAGGCCTCACCACAATGCTGAGTGATCTATCTAGGTGAACTTCATCCTTTTAAATCGAACCCATCATATTCCAACCTCGATAATCGTGAAGTTGGTTAGGTTGAATCCGCCTGTTTATGGCCTTGACAAAAGGCAGGTTAACAGTCGTCATTAGTGAGGTCTTGGCTCTCACGGATCATCTAGCGGATCATAGTCGAGATATGTGGCATTTGCACATTCTGGGCATGTTGGGCCAAGGTATGGTCGAGTTTCGCAATGCGAGGATGGTCCAGACATGGTCGACGGTCCATACCTCGCCTCCTTGGCTCCAGCTCTTCGGGTACATAGGGTTCAAGAGTATAATTGCATCGACGAAGGGTCGAATCCGTTTGGTTTCGTACGTCGGCTTCCAAGTCGATGGTAGTGGCAGTAGCGTGGTTGTTAGTAGCATGATTAGGAATCTCCCCTCCTCAAGAGGAGGGTCCGGTCCGACGGCTAGTAGATGGACCAGCTCTCACTTGTCTGAGGTTCAAAGTGCGTTGATGCCCGGTGGTCTGTGCATAGCTTCCATCCAGCTATGGGCACGTGGTTCTGTGATTATAATCAGAGGAAGCTGAACTTTCAGTAGATGAGTAGGAAGCCTGATCTTGTCTAGATCTTCTTCGTCTTTCTCGATCCAGATGGTTGGTAAACTCCATGTTAGCGCGGAGCTGCTGGGTAAGCTACGGGCAGCTCTAAGTCAGCTCTTGCATCAGTAGTTGGAACTCCTCCCTAGTGACGGGGCCTTGTGGATCTGGAGGTCCAGCAGTGTTCTGGCTTTTGGCAAGTAGCCGCGTAGAGTTCTGTCTATCTCTTCCTTCTTGACTTATAGCGGTTGATGTAACAACCTTGTATTTTGTGATTTTTTTTATTTTAATTATTTTAATTAAATTGTTGATTTAAAAACTTATTTTATTTATTTTGAATGATAAACTTTGGTTTTGATATGAATTATCATTCCAAAGCATGACTAAAAAGAATATTTTCCAAAAAGTGAATTTTTGGTCAAAATAGTCAAACTTTGACTTTTAATTTAAATTTTTAAAAGTTTGAAAATTTAAATTTTATATTTTATTATGAAAGTACATAAAATTTTAAGAACAATGCTTTTTGTTTCGTTGGAAACGGATGTAAATTGTGAAAGTTATGTATATTTCAATATTGAGTGTAGTTTGTTTATTCTGCAATTTTGTTATTTTAAATAGTATAAATTTTATTTTTCTTTGTCGTATTTTATTATAATATGTATTGATATGTTATTTTATGTATTTTTTGTATTTTAATATTTTTGAAGTGAGGTAGGATTTTTTTTAGAGCTAGTAGTATTTTTCTTGTAATTTCCATGCCCTGTTTTCAATTTTTAAACATTTTCTTTAGTTCTTTTCTATTTTTCTCCAATTTAATTATTTATTTTATTTTAAAAATGATAAATAAATTATTTTATTTCAAAATTTTGCTTTAGAATATTTTTAAAATGAAGTAGATATTTTTCCAAAGCCATTGATGTTTTAATTGTAATTTTTTAACCCTGTTTTCAATTTTTAAGCAATTTCCTTAATTCTTTTTATATTTTCTTTAAATTTAATTATATATTTTTATTTTATTTCACTTTGTTTTGGTTTTTAGATGTACTTGCTGAAGTTTATTTTGTTTTACTTGATTTAAAAGAAAAGGAAGTATGGAAGGTTTTAAAAGCTAAGAAACGTAAAGTCGTTTCACCGTTTCTTTTTCAATCAATACACAATTTATTTTGGCCGTATCTTTCTCTATTCTTTTCAGCTGCATTCTATCATCTTTTTCACGTATTTTCAAAGCTTCTCAACCCTAAAAAAAATCATGGCCTCCATCTTGCAAAAATTTGGTAAAATCTTCTTCTCTTCTCTTGTTTTCTAGTTTTTCTATGTGATTTTGCAACTTGTTCTCTACTTCATGGCTCCACTCCTCCTCAACCAGATCTAGGATGACCTCCACCTCCTCCTTCTCTGATCAACCACCCCTCTAGTCCATCACCATGACCAGGCCTAACCCACCTTAGCAAGAGACAACACCAAAAATGCACAAACCCATCACCTATTTACATAAATCGAGCCTAGTTTGCTAGCACCACCTTCTACAACCATTATCCGCCACTTCCACCACCACCACCACCTCTGACCTGACCTCCACCCTCTGCCACATCACCCACCACCACCTGGACCCACTGGCCATGCCCCTAGAGCCTATGGCCGAACCCATTTATAGCATAGAAGTGATGAATTTGCCTTGTAGTTGTTGTTTTGTTGCACCTATGCCCATCCACCTTTGCACCATTACTTCCAAGCTATGGCCGACCCATATGAGCCCAAGACCTGATCCTAACCCACTCCTTAGACATGTATTTAAGATCTATAGCTGAAGCATAGGCGGTAGAAAGCAAGTGCAAAAACTTTGGCTTTGTTTTATGCATTTAATTCTAACATTGTTTTATTGAATTTGGGTTTGAAAACTTATGTTATTTGTTTGTTTTGTTTGAATGTTTGCAAAGCTATTAGCCTTGTCTCTCCCACACTCATATCATCATCATGGCTGAGAAAACGAACCCCTTAGTCGAGCTTTTGAATGGTTGTAGCAAGGTCAAGTTATCTTGTCTTTGTTGCCTTTCAATTTTAATTTATTTCAATATATTTTGGTTGAATATTCATAAGTTATATTGTCTTGTTTGGGGTTGTTTACAAGATGATATCTCGGCTATTTCTCTCCACTCAAATCAAAGGTCGTGCCTTCTGGATCCGTTATGTCATTCTAATTGATATCTCCAGCATAAAAATGTGAGTTATTCTCACCAGACATTATGTACTTATATAAGTAGTAAATTGACACCCTGTGAATCTGTAGAACTATATGATCATGTTATAACTGCTTATATTATTATCATATGATGTTCACACCTATTATTACACCTATTATATTATATGTTACTTTTATTTCATGCTATTCTGTTTATTTTATCTGTTCATCACACTGCAAGTTCCCTTTAGATTGGAATCACTATGAGTTGAAATGATACATACCCGAACGGACTTTAGAATATGGGAAAATCGTTATGGGCTGAAATGATAGGCCTGAACGATTTTCAACTTATTTTATTTACTCAGGACTGCGGGTTTGAAATTATAAAACCCAGATTTTTCTTTGTAAATTACGGGTTGAAATGATATATTACCCGTATCACTTTACCTAGCGTAGAAAGTTATATACAGGCCCGTAGTTAAAATATGTTTTCTAAAAATTTTAAAATATTTTATAAATTTAATTATTATAATATTTTTATTTAAAACTAAATAAAAATGTAAAATTTTGTAAAGTATTATTGATTTTTTGGAAATCTATAAGTTAAATAAATTATGGAAAAGTTAGAAAATCTGAATGTAAGTTATTTTGGAAATTTTGATTTAATTTTTAATGGAATTTAAATTATCTTTGAAAATATGATAAATTTATGATATTTTGAATTTAAATTAATTTAAAATGATTTTATAACATATTAATGATTTTTGAATAAAGTTAAAATGTTAATGAGTGAATATTGAGTTGAATTTGAAAATATAACTTAAATTGGAATTTATGAATTTGGTTTAAAAGTGGAATTTTAAGTTAAGTTAAATAAAACGGAATTAAGTTATATTTGAAATTTTAAACTTAAGTGTTAGGTTGAAATTTAATGTAATGAATTTAAACTTGAATGTTGAAATTTAATAAGTGAATTATTAATAAATATTGATGTTTGAAAGGAAACTTAACTTTATAAAATCATGAATTTAAGGAAAATTAAATGATGCTTATAAATGTGAAAATGTATGATTTTATAAGTTAAAAATGATTTAAATAAAAAAAATAAGTGTTTGTGAAATTCTATTGAATATTGAAGTTAATTAACGGCATTTTTAAATGCTGTCTTTTGTTAAATTGAATTGTTTTGAATGTAACTTTCTGTAGCATTTTCCAAATGCTGCGAAACTTGAATTTTCATTGTTTAATAAATTTAAGTGCATAAATGAACATAGAAAGGTTTAAATTTTTGAAATTTAATAATTTAATTATTAAATGTAATAACTTCATTTTTATGATTTAAAATGAAGTAATTTGTTTTGAATTTAACTATTTGAGATATTAAAATGATTGAAATGTGGTTTCGAAAAGATATGATATTTTGATATATTAAAATGATTTGAAATGTGGTACTGAAAGATATGATATTTTGATATATTAAAATGATTTGAAATGTGGTACTGAAAGATATGATATTTTGGTATATTGAAATGATTTGAAATGTGGTTTTGAAAAATATAGCTATTTTGATATATTAAAATGATTTGAAAGGATATGATAAATTAATATATTGAAATGGTTAGAAATGACTTGATATTTATTTTGATAAATATTTGAATTGAAAGATATGGTATGATGATATATTGAAATGGTTTGGAAATGATTTAATCTATATTTTGATAAAGATTTGGGTTGAAATGATATTTTATTTTGAAGTATAAGATATTGTTTTAAAAGTTATAACTACGGGTTGTAATAACGATTGGTTGTTAAAGAGACCGGGATCGGATATTGTCTTATAGCCGACCAATACCGAAAACCACTTTAACAACAGTGTACGCGGTGGAGATTCCAGAATGAAGTAGGATGGTGGCAACGTTCTCGAGGTATATTACGTGGACCCAACTCCCGTGAGTTGGCATAAATGACTAAAACAGGAGCTATACCGGGCTACACAAAGGGTCACACCCTTTCATCGAGCATGCTCCATCGGAAACCATTCTATTACTTTTGCGATTCGATATGTGGCGCCACTTTGATTCGGGTGTACTGTTCGAGGTGGGCGGAAGCTGCTGGCTTGCCGTCACCACCGGTCCGGGAGTGCAAACGGTGTATCCACCCTGGCATTGCCTCGCGTACCGTGTCATCTCCTTATATCGAGCCTACTATGATTTTGGTTTAAAAGATCCGACCGCGTTAAGGTTCACCATCCTCTTAACGCTATATTCTATATGATTATACTTTACTAGTTAGACGCTACTGTATATAGCGTATATTACTACATAGTAAATAGTTTAACGGATCCTTAGAGGATGGGCGGTCCCAAGCATCTTCTAAGTTACCTTTACTTTTACTACAGTTCACTTGAGTTGGTTTACATTGTATAAGTATGTATGTTCTGACTCGAGTGTTTGTATTTTTATTTACGCTCGGGTCAGTTTGAGTTATTCACAGATTTGGATTCCACTTCTGGAGATTTGAATCGCTGGAGATTATCTGCTTATGTAGTCTTATCTATTTCAGTTTGGTTGTTCTATTCATCTTGTACTTGGTTAGCATATTGAAACTTCTATTGTACTTTATTTCTTCTGTTGTATCTTATGTAACTCTAATATATTTATATAGTAGCTTCATGAACTACTATCTCTTTTACTTCTGCTGCATTATTATTACTCTGTGTCTGTGATCTGTGATTTTTATTTACTGTATATTCTGAGATTTGCCAAATTTTATTTACAACGCGGTATTTTGAGCAATTCAATTCCGGCATGAGTGTCTACCTATACACTTATAATGGATGCGAATGGTTGAAAATATCGGGTCGTTACAGTTGAGGTAGTCTTGGTGGTAACCATGGTGAAGGGTGAAGCTCTCTCCTAGACTTAATGCAAATCTGAATAGGATGGAAGAACTTCTGGGTATGAGATCTAGATCTTCTCCTTAACTTCTTGCAATCCGATACCGGTAGTAGATCCAAAGAGCAGGAGAAAAGCTAGGTTTTCTCAGTAAAAGCACCAAAGTGTTTGTGTCAAAATTGGGCACAACACTCTTCGGATGTGTTTGAAGAGATAAAATAAAGAAAGTAAGTGTAAAATGAGGAAGATCTAACAAACACACCAGTTAACAGATAAGAAAAAGCGCAAAAAACACAAATTTAGAGTGGTTCGGCATATGGCCTACGTCCACCATGAAATGATTGATGTTTATTGATTATAACTCGCTGGTTACAAAGGATTTCAAAAGTACAATTGAAGTACAATAGTAATTTCGGCAGAGTATCGGCATAGAGAAGCCAAAAGTCAACTTTTTTGCAGGTCCAAGGTAACTATTTATAGGGGTAGGCAGCATATATCTCGCCCATATCTCAGAAGACTTCTTCTCTCACATAGGTAGACCAATGGGATCGAGTTTAGGTGATTTTGACTTGATTTAAGAGCGATACGAATTGAGTTCGTATCGAATTATAATTGGTCCATTCAGGCTGGGATAGATCAGGTACCTTTTTTACGTGGCAAACAAGCTCCTGTGAAAATTTGGTGGCATTTGGATTCGTATATCTCGAGTTATAATCGATGCAAGTTTGAATCTTTAATGTGCAACCGAACATCGTATCAATCCCATTTGTGGCGCTTCTCCTCGTGTCGATGCTGGATGTGTGATAGCCAATGACATGGCGCTATTTTCTAGGATCGATCCTCTTTTTGTGCCGATTGACCAAGTCCCCTAGTTAAACACTCATTTTCTTATCGATCTTGTACATTACCTTTCGTATCGATGGAGTGCAGTGTGCTTCGTATCGGTACCCGATTGTGGACTTCGATCGATGTGTGGCAGGTCGATACGAAGTATGTATAAATTAAACCAATACAAGACAATGGTCGTTGTGGGATACGAAGGAGGTGAACTCGATGGATATGAAGAATGGTGGCTCCTTGATGGATACAAATGTAGTGCTTCCCTTTGGTACGAATGAGATTATTGCTTGGCTTCGGTTATGACATGAATGGACATGATGTGAAGGCCCCTGATGGATACGAATGGAGTGGACATAAAGGAGGTTGTAGCCGACTCTGATGGGTACGAACTCAATGCTTTCTCCATGGATACCAACCAGTGTTGGATACGAATTTAGATGTTTCCTAGATGAAGTTGATAAATCCATACCTTGAACATACGAATTACGATTGACTTGAAATTTGAAACGTTGGCTTTCGTAGCTTTGCTTGTCATGCCATATCAATTCTACCTTGAACCAAACTCAGACCAAATTTGCCAGTATCCATAGTAGACTTGCGTAGAGTCGATCTTTGGGATGGACCGTCCTTAGTTTCCAGTCAAATTCTTTGTGTCATGGCTTTGCCAAAAGGCAGAATAACAATGTAGATAGCTTTCTTACATTTGATAAACAATCATAACGTCCTTCGAAATTATCTCTTCCACAATTACCCATTATCGATCAACGATCGATAACGAAGCTGCTGTCCTAAGCGACACGAGAAGCTTTTTTTTCCAGGATCACTGGAATATAGAGATAGGAAGAGCGATGTGATTAAATCATCCACTATATATGATTTTGGAATAAATCATTAGAATTTAAAAGCACTGATGGAAACTTAAACAAATTCTCAAAAAGAAAGAGTTAAAGATCAAGAGCAAGACTTCGCTCCAGAATGGCGTACAATCATTCAAGACAAAACATGGCTTCACCAACTATATAGGACCATCCAAACATACGTCATGCACCCACTTACCGACCTAAACCCTTATGAAAACTACAGATAATAGATTACATCGTCAATGCCTGGAATTGAAGTTTAGATCGAAATCAAAATGACTATCAGAAATCAGTTAATTGAAAACAACATCTTGAAGAGGCCATCGACGATTCACACCGAAAATTCAAAAGATGGCTGAATAGTCAAAGCCAAATTTGCTTAGTAACCACAAGATGATCGACTGGTAATGTGACGTACAGTAACAGCTGTAGAATTGGACACAAGCCAAAATTGGTCTAATGGACAAAGATAGTAAAACGTGTCAAGCACTGGGCCGAAGCCCAAATGTCATTCTGGAAAACAACTCGAGACTCGATTTACTATCTTCCTCTATTAAACCGCGATCAACTCAAACTTCTCATAATCGAAGTTGCAAATGGACACTAGTCATCAAATCGTTAAACGAACATACTAATTAGCAAATCAACTAAGCAAACCCACCTCAAACTAACTTCTAAGGCACCATAAGAATCAAGAATCAAACTCAGCGTGCTTTGAATGGATCGGTGGCAAGCTTGAAAATTGGTGGCGACTTAAGAGGGTAGCAAGCTAGAAATTTAAGCCAGGGTCAGAAGTTATGAATTGAAATCGCGATGGAAGGAGTTACAATTAGGAATCGGATGGGAGGTATCCCTAAGGACTGATGGATCAACATGCAAGAAGATTGCTGAATTGCTTGGAGATGAATCGCTCAAAAATTGTATCGCTTGAAGGTTCTACTGATTTGGGTCGAATGGGGTTAGATCGGCTCTAACAATGTATATAAGCGAGTAAAAGGAAGAATTTTTTTTTACTAAGTACTATGGTCGGGGGTGACCCATCATGGGTCACTAGCGACCCGACCCTAATTTTACAAAGAAACCAGATCGCTAGCGACCCATCTCACATGAATCGCCAACGACCCTAAAAAATAATGATAATGAAAATATATAGGGGGAAAGAGGAAAAGAAACTTCACCTATTCTTCTCGAACTCAATCTCTTACGACTGTTCATCATTTCGAGGCACGCCGAGAAAATACAAGCAGATATATGATACGTAGTGACAAGTAGCAATAGTCGGAACTAAAGAAAGATGACCAACAATATTGGATTAACATTTCGTAAAGCTCTAATGCAATCACTTGGAGACCGACAGATGGATATTGAGGGCAATAACTTCCATAACACGCCTTGTTTACAACTAAGACGTTCTCTGCAGGGGAAATGTTATCTGGGTTTTTAACCCAACATAAACCGATAGAAAACAAAACAGCCTCGCGTAAACAGGATGGTTTAGGACTTAACCAGAAAAGCTAAGACAAGAGATCAACAAGGGCCAAGCTATATGGCCAAAACAACGATGGGACCAACGAAGCCGAGGGACCAGCATTCTTTCAGTGCAATTAGTAGCTGACCACAAACAGCTAGTGAACTTCCATCAAAACGAAGCAACTAGGATAGAAGACTATCAAAACATCCCCAATTCCAGACTCCAGAAAAATCGTAAGTGCTTGGATCATCAGCAACCCATACCTCTCCACAAACCTTCCATCAAGAAAGCCAAAGAATACTATGAAAGGAAGCCAAGACCTTGGCTTTCAAAATGAGCCAAGTCCATGGATCGCCAACGACCCATGGCTTTGCCTCATTTTGCATGCCAAACTTTCCCAGGGTCATTTCCTACCTACCTGTGAGCTAACAATGGAGTGGCTCGGCCCAGAAGCTCTTCGACCCATATAAATACAAACTTACCTGCAACCTAAAGAGGATCTTCTCAGAAGTGGTGGCTGAAGCTCTGTCGTGATTATTCTTCATTCTCTATCTCCCTCACAATAATCTCTAAAGGAAGACACTGTGATTCTCCAGTGGATTCCTACTCTGGAGATTCAATCTAGCTAGAAAATAATCAAATCCTTGTAGTTAAATATTTCTTGTAACAACAATCAATCTATAATAAAACTATAAAGTGGACGTAGGCTTCATTAACAGCCGACCACTATAAAAATTCTCTGTCTACTTTATTTTACTGTTCTTTTTCTATATCTGTGATCTGTGATATTGCTCTGTCAGAACATGGTTGGTGCTATCAAACTCAAACCTGGGTGTTGACCCATTTTTTGGGCCAACAATAGTTAGAAAGCAAGTTCGTATAGTCGCAAGAGATGAGAAGTAGGCTAAAGGACAAGATAGTCAGATTAATTAAAGGCCAGTGGGGTGACGACGAGAGCGACTGTACTTGGGAAACCGAGAACATGATTAAAGAAGCTTATCTTGATTTGTTTCATGGTATGTTTTACCTTTATGATTGATTTTGATGAGTGCCTTATCGAAATTTCAAGGATAAAATTCTTTAAGGAGGTGAGCCTGTAAAGACCCTACTATTGATTAGCATTATTTAGGACATTTAATTAGTTAAATTAAATGAAATAATGTGAACGGTTAAGGGATTAAGATTTGTGTTAATAGAGAGTACCCATGCCAATTTAAATTAATGAACTAAGGGGATTAAAATGAAATAAGTAAGGGAGATAGGTGAGGGAAAAATAGGAATGAGTCACATTCTTATACCCTAAACCAGTAAGCTATATTCATCTTACACGTTCACAAACTAAATCAAACCTAAGAAGAGGTTGACCACCTGTAACAACCCGCATATTTATCGAGTTTGTATTTAAATATTTTATTTAAATATTAACTCGCTAATCGGATTTTGGTCCGAAAAGCTACTTTTTGCAAACGGTCAAATTAGGGCTCGAGACCACTTCCATTGAGTTCAAAATGTCGTTTACAACTTTTTTAAGTATAAACATCGATAGGTTTGGAGTTAGTGAAATTTCACTAACTTTTCCCGCTTTGGACTTTGGGTTAGTTTAGCCTATTAAGCCCAAGTTCCAACCCTCTTCTCCTCACTCTTCATAAATTTCCTAACTAATCAAGCTTTGGCATTAATGGTGGAGGGAATGGGAAATTAAAATTCCAAAACTCAAATTCAATTGCAATCCATCTTTCTACTCCAAATTCAAGAAGAAGACATTGGATTCAAGCTTCTTGTGCTTAGATAGAAGAAGGATTGATTCTTGCTTGCTTAAAACTTCATTTTCATTGATATTTGGTGCAAAGGTGAGATTTTTATCTCACAATTCTAGCCTATAACTATATTGGATTGTTGGGAATGATTCCCTATCATTTTTGCATGCATGTTAGCATTTGGTTTGGATTGGATTGGCGAAAAACTCCAATTTTTAGCGTTTTGTTGAATTTTCTGCACTTGAGTCGTTCTGGCCATTTTTAGGTCGTTCGGAGTTAAGTCGTTCGTCCATAGGTCGTGAGTCGTTCACGAGTTAACCCTGAGTCGTTCTGGCCATTTTTAGGTCGTTCGGAGTTAAGTCGTTTGTCCATAGGTCGTGAGTCGTTCACGAGTTAACCCTAGGTCGTTCTGGCCATTTTTAGCTCGTTCGGAGTTAAGTCGTTCATCCATAGGTCGTGAGTCGTTTACGAGTTAACCCTTAAGTCGTGCAGCCCTTCAGTCACGCAACCCTTAAGTCGGTTACGAGTTATCCCGATAGGTCGCTGGACACTTAACTCGTAGGTCGTTGGACCTTATCTCGTTAGGTCGCTACTGGCCTAACCCTTAAGTCGTTAGACACTTAACTCGTAGGTCGTTGGACCTTATCTCGTTAGATCGGTACTGGCCTAACCCTTAAGTCGTTAGACCCTTGAGTCGTTAGGTCGTTAGACCCTTGAGTCGTTAGGTCGTATGACCCTTGAGTCGTTAGGTCGTATGACCCTTGAGTCGTTAGGCCGTTAGACCCTTGAGTCGTTAGGTCGTTAGACCTCATTTTGTCTTCACTAGGTCGTACCGTTTTGGTCGGGGCGCTGCCCCGCACCCTGCCGGGGGCGCTGCCCCTGGACCCCCGCGACCTGACCGGGCAGGTCGAACCCCGTAAGCGGTGGCGTTGCCCCCGCACCCCCACCTTGGGGGGTTGCCACCCCCCCTGAACCCCCCCTCCGTAGGCGATCTTATCTGAAAAACATTCAACAGAACTTGCTTTGTTGAGATGCTGAGTTGACCATTCTTCGAGACAAACCATCTCTGGTTATCTCGGCCACGTTTGGTCGTTGGGGAACTTCCACTTTGATGCTTTTGAGCTGATTTCCTTGGATTTTATTCACATCTCCGAATGTGATCTTTGTGATGATTGTTTCTACAATCTCTTCTGTGATTTGTCATTTTAAAAAAATATAAAGGTTTCAATACTAGTAGTAAATATCAAAACTCTTTTAACAAACAATTTCAACTCTATTTTTAGTAACAAAGCTCTTTTCTTAAACCGTTTTCCAATCTATTAGTATATACAAACCTTTACCTCACTCGGATGAGAAATCTAATTAAACGACTTAGTAAAACAAGTGGTATGAAACGCTTGCGTTCACTTCGTCGGTTAATTCCTGGACTTGTTCGATTGAACCTCTTGTGACAATTTTATTAGTGAAGATTTACAGTTTGTTCGTAAATATTTAAGTTAAGCAAGTGGTTATGGGACATGAAGCTAAACTTCTATATTTACTAGCTTAGTGTAATTGACACTTCTCGTTGATCATGACGATCATTCTGATGATTTAGACTAGCAACTGTGCGATGTCTCTTGTTGCGAGGTTAGACTAGACACCACTTGTGTGATTCCACTCACACATACCTTTTTATTTTTTGGTTAGTCTGGACCTTAACCTGTGTGATTCCATTCACACATGTGGGGTAGCTCCCCTTGGTCTTCGGACCGTCATGTGATAGGCCTCTTTCTCTTTTCTACGATTTCTGGACTTCTTGCATTGATTTCTAGAATTTATGTCATTGACTTGTTATGAGTACAAGTTTGGGGTATGATACCCTTTCCGAATCTTTGAGAAGATTCTTGTGATATTGATTATCTCTTATTGATTGATCTTCTGTTGATCATTATTTACATACTTATAGCGGTATGTCATTATGGATGTTTATGTTTATGCCATATCTTTTATGTTATCTCATGTCATCTGATATTTATAGCTAGACTGATCCGTTTATTATTTTCTTAAATAATACTCGGGTCAGACCGAGATGTTACAGGTGCTTCTGCTTGACTTCTTCCCAGGGATTCACCACTCTGACTTTTGGCTAACTGTTTAGATTAGCAGTTTTTGTTGTATACACTTGAGATATAGACTCATAGTTGTATTCTTTTGTATAGCACGTGTTGCTATTCTTTTGTATTATCGTGGATCTTACTGACCACTACTCTGATGTACACTTTCATGTGTTAGTTATATATTCATATCTTCTTCCGCCTTTGTGATATGGATATCTGTGACTGATTTGTGATATGATTATTTCTATGTTTGTTTCCGAAGATTATTTATAGCCACCGTGTGATAAGCAATTACATGGATGGTCGCTCCTCAACAGCCTTATTCTCCGTGCTAGTTGACAGCACTACTCCGGAGTGTTCTTGGCTAGTGTGGGTATAGAGGTGGGACGTCACACCACCATTAAAAAGAAGTAAGGGAAAGATAGGCAAGAACCAAGAGGAAAAGCTTAATCAAGTTCATTCAAGATCAAATCTCAAATGCTTATCAACAAAGCTAAAGGTGAATAATAGTTTACATCTCGCATTTTGATGATTTCGGTTCAATATTAGATCCGTATGCATTTTACAAAGTTTATTGCTAGTTTATGGATAATAAGTAGATATATATGCTTGTTGATGAATTATGTTTGTTCATATAGATTTTAAGATAAGTTTTGATTTGAAAAACCTATCAAATGACATCCAAATGCCTTACAATATATGGCCAGAAATGATATTTTAGTGATGGATTTCGAGTTTGATAATTTTTTGAATTAATGTGGAATTATTATTAATTTTCTAGTAAAGAAAATGGGTAATTGGGTTTAAAATTAATTATGGCTATTTTATATTAGCATTGGGTCAGAAATTTATATATGTTGGAAAATATATTAAAAGTGATTTAGTGGAATTTTTAGAGAATTTTTCTTGGTATTTTAATAAGTATATAAAATAATTTAAGGTATGGGACTTAAATGTTTTATATGTTTATAAAAGGATTCTAAATTTCGGCAGCACTGTTAGAAAAGAATTTGGAAAAGAAATTGGCAACCAATTGTATGTTGACAAATAAAGCAAGTTAGTAGAAAAGAAATTACCTTTTTAAGTTAAAAACCAGTTTTTTTTATGGTTTCGCTGTTTCGCCACTTTCGGCAGCACCTTTCGACTACATACTACCGACTCCATCTAGGTCAAAACCAATACACATGGTATCAAAGACTTGGTACGTCGTGGATTGGACAAATGTTAAAGGTATAGAGTCAAAATAGGGCTTTAAATGGGGTTGAGACCTTGTTTTACTTTCGAAAGAAAATGCTTTTACTTTGCTTTAGAAAAGAATGCTTTCGAATAAGATAGATTTCAACGTGGTCAAATGGTTTAAAGGAAAGAGCTTTTGAAAGAGGTTACGCCTTTGTTTTAAAAAATTGCTTTCAAAGGGGTTGAAACCCCAACTTATCGCCTTTTACCTGTCGAAGCAGTGCCTTCAAAAATGTTTCTTTGTTTTAAAATTAGAGCCGCTTCTCCAATGCTTTCAAAGGGATTGGTTTTGACACCATCCACTTCCTTTACCTAGGAAATTGTTTTTGAAAGAGTGCTTTCGACTTAGTTAGTTTCAGATCCTTTGTTCTATTGAAAGATAAACCCATAGGTTTCAAATGGAATGGTTTTTAATGATTTCGAAACTAGTTCCATAAGCTTTTACTTGAACTCAATGCTTTCGAAAGCTTTATTTTGAATAAAGAACTTTAATGCTTTTGAAAGGTTTAAAAGGAAGGTTTCTAATTGCTTTCGAAAGACAAGATTAAAGAGTTTAGAAAAGAGGATGTCTGAGGCTTATAAAGGATTTTGAAGGGATACCTTCCATGACTTTGAAAGGTGGTTATAAAGGTTTCAAAAGGTAAGTTTTGACCTTTCGATCTAGTGTTTCAAGGTATAGTAGTTAATATGCTTCGAAAGGCGTACTTTCAATCGTTCCGAAAGGGTTGCTTAAAGTTTTTAAGCAAAGGTTTCAAAAGGTTTACTTTGGCATTATGACCTAAGAATTTTTAAGTTAAAAATGGTTTTAACTTACTTTGGAAGGATTAAACTTCAATATATTTAATCAACATTGTTTTGAGTAATGTATATATATAACATGGCAAATAGCATTGAGTAAAGCAAAATCATATTTTCCTTGTTTAAGTATGATTTAAAGGGTTAAATCAATTTGAAGGATTTTCAAGGAAAATTTGATAGGTAGTTAACCCTAAGTAAATGCCTCAGATATTTGAATACCAGATAGGACTGGTGTAGGATCACGCCTTATACATTAGCTATAGCCCTTAGCTAATTTAATCATAAATTCCAATATGTAGGGCTTAGTCACAGGTAAGACCAAAATGATGGTTATATAGGAAAAGGATAGGTTATTAATGAGCCCGCAAAACCATTAGGATCAGGTGACCCTTGGAGAAGCAAGTTAAGGACAGACATCCAGAAGTTTGTCTAATAGGTGTTAGATTATTTCTTTATTTTTCCTGGTAGGTCCAAGTCAGCCGATGGTTAGTAGTTAGGCAAACAAAACTACATTTTTTAGACAGAGGTCATTTATTACCTATTTATAAGCTTATATGATATTGCTATTATTGTTATAATATGTTTTATTGCAGGATTTTGATGAGCAAAAAGATATGTTGTAAAGGGATATTAGTGAAAGGAAACTCGCCCCACTATGTGGCATGGTCTCACTTAATATCAGTAAACCGAGATGTAATAATATTATTCACACTAGGCTTTATGTCTGGCTCGAAGCTTATGTTTTACTCTTAAACTTTTAAGCGCTCAAAATTAATTTGAGTGGATTGAGAGTTAAGGATTTTCAGGTTTAGTATGTAGATGAATAAAGCTTTCAGAGACATGCAGGAAGAAAAGTTTGCTATTTAGGAGTTGCTATTTATTTTTATTTCCGCTGTGACGTATTAAGACTTTTGTGTCTATTTAGTACTCTGATCGACCAAGGGGGCATCCTCATATGTCAGTGTTGGCGTAATTTTGTAATAATTATAATTTCCAAAACCTAGGAATTGTTATGGGATTATGTAAATTGAATATGAAATATTGCTTTGAAATGTAACGAGAAAAGTTGTTTTAATCTGTGATGATTTTATTTCGTATTCATGTGCTTCTGATATTATGGATACCATTAACATTACCGTATTTTGTCACAGGAAGTTAATACTTATGGATGACTGCAACATCTATAGCGATTAGCTTCGGGCCTCAAGATAGAGGATGTTACAATTTGGTATCGGACATGTTACTTATATAACTCGGATGGGTGTATAAGAGTTGATAGGATTATAGGAGTTGTATAGAGTTTAGAAAGTGAAATGTCACGAATATATAGGTCGATACTGACCTATATAACTCGGTGCCATATTACTTACTTTGCTTCATTGCCTTTTCAACTTGTTCAGATACTTCATACCATAATTCTATATAGTTCTAATCATGTTGGAGTGAATCATAAATGTGACGATCTACATTCGGAAGGTTTAAATCTACAATAATCCACACATGTCCAACTTAAACAATCCGAAATATAGATAATCAATGGGGTTAATTAAGTGAAAAAGAAAAGAAGAAGAAAACAAACACAAAATCTCGCAGCGGAACGATAAAATATAATAATCAAATAAACAGTTCATGAAGCTGTTTGTATTATACATTTATTATAATTTATACAACATTTATTTGAGTTATATATACAATAGGGATAAATATATAATGCAGTAGAACAACATGATGCATGGAATTATAATAGTAATAATATACCAAATCTTCATCTTTGTCCTGCAGAAAATGATCTTCGGTGCGCTGAAATACTCAGGGATGACCCGAGCAAAATGAAAAGACAAAACACTCGAGTCAGGACTAAAATATTCATATGTGATTCAAATTGATACCGCATATAACATGAGCGTCGTGGCATTAGAGTTGTTTACGGGGTTTCACATCTCCTGTCCACTGTATAACGTGCAATAACTCAAGAGATATTATGCAATTTTTCATTTCTTAAGAATAGATCAAAATATTTATATGTAGTAGAATACGCTATATATATAATGTCTAATCAATAAAATAAATATCAAAATAGTGTTAAGGCTTTACATTGATCCCTCTTAACGCGTTTTGAAGCATTGTTGTATAGTTTGCATATAAAATACTAGTAAACCAATCGGTGGATAGGGATAGGGGTCTCGTGTAAGGATAAAAGTATGACAAGGCACGTGGTGCAATGCGCAAGGTAGGACACTACCAGTTTACCCTTCCTGGCTAGTGGTAACCCCTAACGGCCCACCATGTCCAACGCTCCCAAAATCCGAGGGTGCACACCAATCAATGATAATATTATGATAGTATTATGAAGAATTGTGTCCGCTAGAGGTAGCCAACCTCATTGGCAGGTACGGCTGCTATTTTAGTCATTTAAAATTGACATTAATGTCAGGTCAATCTATCATCGTTCTCTTTCTTTAAATCCATCAAATGACGTGAAATCCAACCATTTCGTTCTCGTTCATCACTCCACGTACAAAGTTGTTAAAGCTGTTCCAATACTGACAGAGAGTATGCCAATAAGAGGCCCTGGTCTCTTTAACAGCCAAACGTCATTTTACACACCGGTTGGTACTTCTACATTTCGAAAACAATTTGTATTTGATATCAAAATATCATATTCGCTTCAAAATCAAATTCATTTCAAAATCATCATATTTACTCAAAATATACTATTTCAATTCAAAATCATGTTCGTATTAATATTTCGATTTCAGTTCCAATTCAAAATTGCTTTGAATTTTCATTTGGGTTAAAACTTCAAATTAACCCAATTCGTATTTTAATCAACGATTTAAATCTTATCCTTCCAGCCTTTGACTAGTTTGAATTTTTGAAAATAGTTTGAATTTTTTTTAAACAGTTTGAAGGATAAAATAATTTGATATAAAATAGTTTGATTATTGAAAATGGTTTATATAGGAAGACAGCTTGAAAAATCAAAATAATTTCAATGTTTAAAAAGATAGATTTTAAAACAGTTTATAATAAAATACTTTATTTAAAAACAGTTTCAAAGTCTAGCTGATTCAATTTCAAATCTTCCAATTCAAATCATTTCCAATCTCAATCCAATTCAATATAAATCGATTCAATTCTGATTCCAATCCGAATTAACTTCGACTCCAATTTCAATTGAATCAATTTCAACTTCTATTTTTCACACTAATTCAATTTCAATTTTAAATTAATTACTTTCAAATTAAGTAATTTCATCCAATTCCGATTTGGATTTAATTCCAATTCACTTCTCAAATTTAAAACCATTTAAGCTTATCGATTTCGAGTTCAATTTCAAAATATCGATCTAAATCATTTTATTCAAATTAAACTTCAATGTTCGAATTTTGATTCAAATCTTTGAAATAATTTAATTCCGAGCTCAAGTTTGGTATATCCATTTAACTTTACCTTTACTTAAATAACTTTGAAGTTTAAGTAAAAGTTTATATCTTTTTAAACAATTCAATTTCGATAGTTCAAATTATAATTCAATCATAACTTCAAATCCCAATAAATTCTTTAAAATAATTTCTTTTAACCAAAATTAATTTCGACATTTCAAACTCGAATTCGTGGTTAATTCAAACATTATAAATTCGATTTTCATTTCTTTAAATCAAAATCATTTAAATAATTTCAAAATCAAGACTTTTAAAATTGTTTAATCTAACCAATCCGGTGTCCGTATATAATTTTCTATCCTATGGAAAAGTGATCAGTTATTTTTATTTTACTTTCAGGGATGGATATATATCATATCAATCCAAAATAAATGTCATAGTTATATATTATTTCAACCTATTTTTTAATTTATTCAAAATAATTCAATTTACAGTTTTATATACTGTATACAGGATGATAACAGGATATATTAAAAATAAATAAACATCCAAACATCCAAAATATCAATCAATAGCATACTTCTCAATCCATCATCGAAACAGTCAATAATCACAACAATCAACCAATTATTAATAATAACGAGCATTACTAGCAGTTAATTCTAATTTAATTTAGCTGTCAATTCAAATTCTATCAATTAATTCCGATGTTAATTTTTCAATTTAGCAAACAATAATCAATAAATTTGAATTACATCATAACTTCAAATTTAACTAACATAAAAATATTCTAGTCAATCGTGAGCGTACAAAACACTCACTTTTGTTTTAGTTGTCGCTTCTGCATTTTGGTTTCAATGAAAATCAAAAGCGTTCGAATTCAACTGAAAATTTTGCAAGCCCTAAATTCAGCCAATTTGATTCTATGGTAAAGATCTCGTTAATACGAACCCAAGCTACTGACCGTATTGGATTTGGACCTAAAACAAATGAGTTGTGCAATTTATAAGAATTTGAATTTTTATAAAACAATTTATATAACTTAATCTATTTAAATTCATTACCCATCAACATAGCCAACCCACGAACAAAACGACTTGGCCCAGTATGTTTCTTATGCTTCTCCATTTTCTTTTTTTTTTCTCCTGTACACGATCCATGCCAAACTATACACGTGCACGACCCTCCAAGAGCACCAGCGACTAACTCGACATCACTTACACGACCGCCTCTCCGTCCTCATTCAATCGAACCCCTTTGCCACAGCCTCACCTACCTAGATCGAAACGCGACACCTTCCTGCACGCGAACCAAAAAATTGTCATGATACCCAAAGCTGGATTGCGACCCACTATTTCGAAGTCGATGATGTGGCTAGCCCTGACAAATACTAATATGCCATCAATTTAGACCCACTCCCTCTAATCACTCGAAAATGCCAACCATAGTTCTCGAACTTCTACTGTACATGATTTCGAGCAACGACAACCATGGCCGCACCCTACAAACAATATATCAGCTCGAAGCCCACACAAAAACAAGATTTTTAGAAGTCGTTTCAGATTTTTTTTGTTGAGTGAATTTCGATATTTTGATTTTTAAAGTTTTTCAAGAATTTCTCTTCCTATGTTTTTAAAAGAATGAAAGTGGGAGATGTGATTTTATATAGGAGATAGGTGCAGGCACATACATATAGGGTGGCTAAGATAGAGATGTTTAAACAGTTGATAAAATGTTTTCGTGGTCAATGTAAGATGAAGGTAAATATATATATAAAAAATTCTTCAAAGTATCTAGATATTTATTTCGAACCCCTATAGAGGTGTGCCGCCTAACATTCCTAATATTATACCCCTATTTCAAACGCAATGAAACAAGTTTCGAGACCCAATTCGATTATATGGAGAAGAAAACTTTTTGAACTCAGTTATCATCTTAAATTTCGATATTAAATTCAAAGCGTTTCTATCCGGTACGACCAACGATAACTCCAAACGTTACGAAATTTAAAATCCGATAATAATACACCGTTACAGATCTAATGGAACTGGTATTGTCAAAATCCGAGACTATTCCCCGGAAGGCTATTTTTATATGTTAATTTAAACGAGTTATTTTTAAAATCGCGTAAATCACTTATAAATCCAATTTAATTTTTTTATCATCTTTCTTCTTATTAATAGAAATTAAATAAGCCTTTAAACTATTTTTATCATGCTCAAAACCCAAGATTCTATTATTTAAGCAAATTTCAGTTATTAAATTTAACAATTAAATTACCTATAAATCATTATATTTGAAATTCAAGTTATTAAATCTATAAAATTAACTTTCCAATATTTAAAATCAAATAAATATTCTAGTTTCAAATAATCAAAACTTTGGGACATTACTTTCCTCCCACCTTAAAGAATTTCGTCCTCGGAATTGCTATGGTAAGAAGAATGGCCCAAAACCCATTAACTTTCCCAAAACCAATTAGTTGAAATATCTTCCCAAAACCAATTTATTGAAACCACATTATCAGTTCTTCTAATTTTCCCAAATAGGTCTATATATTCCAAAAAATATCACATACTCAATCATTTCAAGTTATGATCCAAAATCAAAATTTAGTTGTTAAAAAAATTTCTTCAAAAGTTTGTAATTCCCAAAAAATTTCAAAATTTATGCCAGCGTCTCCTCTGCGCGGCTAGATCCGAACAACTACAAAACACCACATTGGGCCGAAACCAACAAAAGAAAACAAAAGCCAAGTGGCTCAATCATAAAACCATTAAATCAAATGACAAAATAAACACGTACCTTTTTGTTGGGCAATCCAAAATTTTCTTGATTTTAAATAACTGCATCTTATTTACCAATAATATCCAATCACATAATTCAAAATCATTTTATATTTTGCATTTTTAATTTCCAATATTTGCTTCACTCAAGCCCGTACGATGTAAATATATCATCCGTATGCAATATCAAATCTAATTGCTCACTCGATTACACAATTTCACTTCCAAACTAGTATCGTTCACACGACTCTCTAGTGTAGACTCAGATCTGGTTTCTTGATTAGAAACTATCATTCTCCTTGAATAACCATATACTATGATAGAGAACTCCAGAATTAATCAAAATCCATATCCAGGGTTCTCCGTCGAGAATCGAGTAGGAAATCCTAACTCGAACTGATATAAATTATCTTAAAATTCTGTGCTCGAATCTGGATCAAACCGTTATACGAATAAAATAATATATGTACAACTTAGGTATTTCTTTCCAATTGATTTATTATCCACACCAACTTCCTTTTTATTCACATTTATTTCATTTATATTCAATTATTCACAATTATCATCCACATTGCATTATTCACATTGCTTAATTTCTTAGTATATTTCCAATACCAATTATCCCTTAAGAATTTTCTCGTCAAATTTTCTTAAGTCAATTATAAACATTTTATACAAATGTTCTTAGATTAATTACCACTTCACCACCTAAGTCTATATCCATTTAAACTCAAATCCAATTTCTATGTTTAACACCTTTCACACTACACTATATACATTAATGAATTATAAAATTCTACTTAAGTTTATAAACATTTCATTTAACTGTTCTAATGTTTATTTCTACTTCATAGCTTAAGTTTATTACCATTTCTAATCAAATTCAACTCACTAATTAATTCAGTTAGTTCATTCCTCAATTCAATTTATTTTATTTAACCTAACTTAGGCTAATTTTCTTTCCATAATTTAGTTATACTTAGCTTGAGTTAAGTTTAATTCCGTAGTTCAAATTCCAAATTTTTACTTCCCTTTCAAAATTTACTTTTCACAATACTCATATCAACAATTAAAACATTGTTTTAACTTGCTAATTTTCAAATTTATAAGTTATCAAACCTACTCGTATTCCATAAAACATTCTAAATCAGTATCCCGGAGTTTAAACACTTTGTTCTAAGTGTTTCAATTCATTTTTGGAAATCATATATAGATGTACACACAATCCCTTGGTATATCAAATTGCTCTTTTGAATTTCAAAACCAAAACCAGTTTTTCCAAAACAAAATTCCAATGGTAGCAATTCCTCCCTTGGAAACTCGAAAATGAACGTCGATGATGCTACAGTCATCGCCCAAAATTATTTTCCAGCGACCGAAGTGAGTTCGGCGCTTTTATTTCCTTTAAAATCTTTTAAAAATATTCCAAAAATATTTTCCAATTAATATCCCTATTATTTCGCCAAAAACTTTTGAAAACAGATTTTAAAATCAATAGGATTTAAATTTCCAAATTTCCAGGACTTAGATTCGAAACTTCTCAATTTAAGTCCATTTTAATTTATAAGTCACACTTATAAATTATGTTAAAAAAATTCGCTTCCTTAAAACAGTTCACAAATGTTTTATCATTGTTTATTTTATAATAAACATCTTTTATTAAGGCACAACAACCAATTAATGATAACAATCGGTATTATCATTCCTAACAACCAAACATACTATATATGCCATAATAATTTCTAAAAATTATTCCTTTATATATGAAATATAATCAGGGTAAAATTATTGCATTTATCTAATTACAAAACAATACCATGTCGAATTGTTCTGTTCAAGTGTTTAGAGATCCCTATCAATAACGTTAATTACATGTATTGATCAGAATCCATAAGCCACTCAACAAATCAACCAACACACAATTTTTATATTCACTAATAAACACGCGCTCATATATTTGCACTCAAACTCATTCTAGGGTACTATTGACCCTATCTCTAATAAGTAAATCCCAACAAAGCTAAGGTTATCGCTAAACCAAAGCTCTAATACCAACTATGACGACCCACATTTCGAAAGGTTTAAATCGACAATAATCCACACATATCCAACTTAAAAAATAAAAAATATAGATAATCAACGGGGTTAATTAATAAAAAAAGAAAAAAAGAAGAAAACGAACATAGAATCTCACAATGGAGCAATAAAATATAATAATCAAATAAACAGTTCATGAAGCTGTTTATATTATACATTTGATTATAATTTATGCAACATTTATCAGATTTATATATATAATATACCAAACCTTCGTCTTCATCCTCTAGAAAATGATCTTCGGTGCGTTGAAATACTCAAGGCTAACCCGAGCGCAATGAAAAGACAAAACACTCGAGTCATGACTAAAATATTCTAATATAAGATATCACATATAACATTAGTGCCATGGCGGCAGAGATGTTTACGGGGTTTCACATCTTCCATCCAGTGTATAACGTGTATGCAATAACTCAAGAGATGTTATGGGATTTTCCATCTCTTAAGGATCCATCAAAATATTTATATGCGGTAGAATACGCTATATATATAATGCCTTATCAATAAAATAAATATCAAAATAGCGTTAAGGCGTTTTATTGATCCCCCTTAACGCGTTTTTAAGTATTGTCATACAGTTTGCATATAAAACACCAATAAACCATCGATGGATAGGGATGCGCCTGATACGATGACACAAACCAAAATTGTAGGGGTCTCGTATAAGGATACAAGCATGACAAAGAACTGAGGTAATGCCCAAGGTAAGATACTACCAGTTTACCCTTCCCGGCTGGTTGTAACCCATAACGGCCCACCGTGTCCAGCACTCCCAAAATCCAAGGGTGTGCACCAATCAATAACAATGTCATGATAGTAATACAAAGAAGTGTGTCCACTAGAGGTAGCAAACCTTATTAGCCGGTACGGCTCCTATTTAGTCATTTCAAATTGGCACAAGTGTCAGGCCAATCCATCATCTTTCTCTTTCTTAAAATCCAACAAACGACGCCAAATTCAACCACTTCGTTCTGGACCACCACTCCACATATACAATTGTTAAAGTGGTTTCAATATTGACACAGAGTATGCCAATAAGAGGCCCCGGTCTTTTTAACAACCAAATGTCATTTTACACATCAGTTGGTACTTTACATTTTGAAAACAATTCGTATTTGATATCAAAATATCATATTCGCTTCAAAATCAATTTCATTTCGAAATCACTATATTTACTCAAAATATACCATTTCAATTCAAAATCAAGTTCAACTTAATATCTTGATTTCAATTCCAATTCAAAATTGCTTCGAAATTTCATTTGGGTTATAACTTCAATTTAATCTAATTCGTATTTAAGTCAAAAATTTAAATCTAAACCTTCTAGCCTTTGATCAGCTTGAAATTTTGAAAATAACTTGAATTTTTTTTAAGTGGTCTAAAGGTTAAAATAGTTTAATATAAAATAGTTTGAGTATTGAAAATGGTTTATATAGGAAGACAGCTTGAAAAATCAAAATAATTTGTATATTTAAAAAGATAGATTTTAAAACAGTGTATAATTAAATAATTTATTTAAAAACAGTTTCAAAGTCAAACTAATTCAATTTCAAATCTTCCAATTCAAATCATTTTCAGTCTCAATCCAATTCAATTTAAATCGATTCAATTCTGATTTCAATATGAATTAACTTCGATTCCAATTTCAATTCGAATCAATTTCAACTTCGATTTTTCACATTAATTCATTTTCGATTTAAAATTAATTAATTTCAATTTCAAATTAATTAATTTCATCCCACTTATAATTTGGATTTATTTTTAATTCAATTCTCAAATTTAAAACCATTTAAGTTTATCGATTTCGAGTTCAATTTCAAAATATCGACCTAAATCATTTAATTCAAATTAAACTTTAGTGTTCGAATTTTGATTCAAATCTTCAAAATAATTCAATTTCGAGCTCAAGTTTGGAATATCCATTTAAATTTTCCTTTACTTAAATAACTTCGAAGTTTAAGTAAAAGTTCAAATCTTTTTAAATAGTTCAATTTTGATAGTTCAAATTATATTTCAATCATGACTTCAAATCCCAACTAAATTCTTTAAAACAGTTTCTTTTAACCCAAATTAATTTCGACATTTCAAACTCGAATTCGTGATTAATTCAAACTTCATAAATTCAATTTTCATTTCTTTAACTCAAAATCATTTAAATAATTTCAAAACCAAAACTTTTAAAATTATTTAATTTAACCAATTCGGTGTCCGTATATATAATTTTCTATCCTATTGCCAAGTGATCAATTATTTCTATTTTACTTTCAAGGATGGATATATATCATTTCATTCCAAAATAAATGTCATAGGTATACATTATTTCAATCTATTTTTTAATTTATTCAAAATAATTCAATTTACAGCTTATATACTTTAAGCAATATACAGGATGAGAATGGGATATATTAAACATAAACAAACATCCAAATATCCAAAATATCAATCAGTAGCGTCCATCTCAATCCATCATCCAAATAGTCAATAATCACAACAATCAACCAATTATAAATAATTGGGAGTATTTAATAGCAGTTATTTCTAGTTCAACTTAGTTGTTAATTCAAATTCTGTCAATTAATTCCAATGTCAATTTAAATATCAATTAAATTTATCAAACAACAATCAATAAATTCAATTCACATCATAACTTCAAATTTAACTAACATAAAAATATTCTAGTCAATCGTGAGCATATAAAACACTCACATTTTATTTTTGTTGTCGCTTTCGTGTTTTGGTTTTAATTCAATTCGAACACGTTCGAATTTAACTGAAAATTTTACAAGCTCTAAATTCAACCGGTTTGATTCCATGGAAAAGATCTCATCAGTACGAACCCAATACGACTGACCGCATTGGATTTGGATCTAAAACGAACAAGTTGTGCAATTTATAAGAATTTGAATATTTTATAAAACAATTTATATAACTTAATCTATTTAAATTCATTACCCATCAATATAGCCAGCCCACAAACAAAATGACCTGGCCCAATATGTTGCTTCTTCTTCTTCCTGTTCTTTTTTTTGGCCTATGCACGGTCCATGCCAAACCGTACACGTGCACGACCCTCCAAGACCACCAGCGACTACTCGACGTCACCTACATGACCACCTCGCCGTCCTCATTCAATCGAACCCTTCGCCGCAGCCTCGCTTACCCAGATTGAAACACGACACCTCCCTGTACGTGAACCAAAAATTATCACGGCACCCCATGCTCGATCGCGATCCACCACTTCGAAGCCGATGATGCGCCTAGCCCTGAAAAACAGAATATGCCATCAATTTCGACCACCTCCCTCTGAATCACTCGAAAAGGCCAACCCTAGTTCTCAGACTTCTACTATATACAATTTCGAGCAACGACAACCAAGGCCGCACCCTACAAAAAATATATCAGCTTGAAGCCCACGTAAAAACAAGATTTTTAGAAGTTATTTCAGATTTTTTTTATTGAGTGAATTTCGATATTTTGATTTTTAATTTTTTTTTATAAATTTCTTTTTCTGCATTTTAAAAAGAATGAAAAGGGGAAGATGTGATTTTATACAGGAGATAGGTGCATGCATGTACATATATTGTGGCTGAGATAGAGATGTTTAAATGGCTAATAAAACGTTTTTATGACTGATGTGAGATGAATGTGTGTGTATATATATATATATATATATATATATAAATTTCAAAGTATTTAGATATTTATTTCGAACCCCTATAGAGGCTTGCTGCCCGTCTTTCTGAATGTTATACCCCTATTTTGAACGTAATAAAACTAGTTTCGAAACCCAATTTGATCATATGGAGAAGACAGCTTTTTAAACCCAATA
Source organism: Allium cepa (assembly GCA_030765085.1). NCBI lineage: Eukaryota > Viridiplantae > Streptophyta > Magnoliopsida > Asparagales > Amaryllidaceae > Allium > Allium cepa. Next base: position 553,364,111 of record CM060931.1, on the reverse strand, counting down.
ATTATATTAAAAGTTTCGATATTAAATTCAACGCATTTCTATCCCGTATGACCAACGATAACTTCAAACTTTATGAAATTTAAAATTCGATAATAATACACTATTATGGATCTAATGGAACTGGTTTCATAAAAATCCGAGACTGTGCCCTGGAAGGCTATTTTTATATGTTAATTTAAACGAGTTATTTTTTAAATCGCGTAAATCAATTATAAATCCAACTTAAATTTTAATTATATTTCTTCTTATTAATAAAAATTAAATAATCCTTTAAAATATTTTTATCAAGTTTAAAACCCAAGATTCAATTACTTAAGAAAATTTCGATTATTAAATTTAACAATTAAATTACCCATAAATCATTATATTTGAAATTCAAGTTACTAAATCTATGAAATTAACTTTCCAATATTTAAAATCAATTAAATATTACAGTTTCAAATAACTAAAATTCTGGATCGTAACAATAAAGGTGAAAAAAATATTGGTGAAAATCATGAGGTTTGGATTGGGGTTGACCTGATTTGGAGTCTGACCTGAAAGTTTCAACCCAAGTGAAATTATAAATCGGTACCAAGTATGTTGCGTGGAGTCTTCTTGTGAGTCTGACCTCTGTTATACTCTGTAGCGATTACTTAGAGTCTGACTTGAGAGTTTTATGAGTCAGACCAAAGAAAAATCATAACTTGGTACCAAGTTGTGGCCTATAACTCAGTACCAAGTTGAGTTGGGTCTGACCCAGTTTTGCCTTGAGTTTAACTCAGGTGCGACTCCAAGTTATTTCATTTTGCCTTACAATTTCTCAACCCATGTTTTCCTTTTTTTTAGGTTCAGCTTGGGTATGACTTTGGTCCGACCCTAAGCGCCAAGTTGAAAACTTCAAGTCAACTTTCTCCACTCATTTTTGATATCTCCTTTTTCTTGCCTTTTATGATGTTTCCAAAGTCCTAGAATCATATTTTCATCCTTTTGATGTTCTAACTTTTAGTTAAAATTGGCTTGATCAAAAAACCCAGTTATAAACATTTGTGAAGCATATGAATATATAACTTCAATAAACAAGCAGATTTTGTCCTTGCGACTTCTAATATTTGCAATTATATATGAAAACACAACAATTCGGATCTGGACTATAAAGAAAATATTAATGCAGACATTCCACATAATTTTGCAAAAATTGGCATGAATGGGATCAACAAATGCGTGGTAATACAATTTTAACAAACGCAAAACAAATTGTTGTCACACACAATGAGATTATAAGTTCTTTATTTGTTGTAGGATGACGTCGAACGTTTTTGTATTTGGATTAATAAGTTTTTTTTACTTCGATTGAATTTTCAATTTTGTTATTTTTGAAATAATTATTAAAGATAATTAACTAACAATAATAAACTAAATTAATAAATTGCATAAAATTCTTCCATTCTAACCTACATTTACATAAACTCCAACCAACCACTTTCCTAAGAGTGCCAATGTAGCGACCTATAGAGGCCAACTTTTAGTTCTTGTTAACACCTTGTTCAAGAATACACCCTAAGTACTTCTAAAGTGTGATAAAACTAAACTTATAATAAAGTCATCGATGATATTATTGAAATATGCTACTAATAACATACCAAAATACTCTTTCTAAAACCAAAGCTAATAACGTTAAAGTTAATTATAGTGCTTCCCACTATTATAATACCTTCTATACTTATTTTCTATTTAAACCAAGCAATAGTTATCAAACGTTTTGTATTCTCTCGAACACCAAACTCTAATTTTTTTAATCCCTTTCTTTAATTAGAATCTAGAATAATGATGTGGAGTAATCTAGTACGTCGAATTTATAATATTTGAATATGCTTCTATCTTAATAGTTTAGAAGGAGGAATCATTACATTATTTATTGGAAATGATTTTTGTTATACATGATTTCTTCATTGATAAAAAATTAAGTTATAAAGTGCCAAAAACTAGTTTGATGACTTAAACAATGTTTAGAAACACTTATCTCAAATTTCATTTGAAGATGACTGCAATGTCCCACGCTAGGAGACCTAAAAATGAACGTTGATGATGTTGTAGTCATTTCCTTAATTATTTTCGAGTGTCCAAGAGTGAGTTCTTTATTATTCCAAACAGTCTAAGTAAATTGAATAGCAAAATGCTTCACTCCATCAAATTTGTTCTGATATTTATTACATACATTTTCAATATTAACCCTAAATGGTACCCATGCAGAAGTCAAAATATAATCATAGATATGCATAGTAGAGTGTCGGGTAAACACGCGATGATGGCACCCAATACACTTATAATAGCGGAATTTGCATGCAATAATAATAACAAGGCCTTCTGCACCATCTTCGATCTTCGGCCTACGCTTAAAGTAACACACCTAACCCATAAACTTAGACCACTCAAATGAGTACCTATGGGTTTATGGGGAAAATCATAATAAAAACATGGGTCAGACATAAAGTCTAGTGTGAATGATACTTACCTGAAAGTATAACATAAACACATAGCGAGACCACACCGCATAAAGCGGAACTAGTTTTCCTCTCACTACTTACAAACAACATACATATACTACACATAACAAAGGTCATAATTACTTATCCGGGAAACTTCCTAAGTTTCACTTAATACAATTTACTACTAAGCCACTATGTAGTTCCTACCTGATTCCAAACAGACCATATATGGATTTGATGCTGCATGGAATTCCCTCTAGGAACCATCCTTAGATTTTCTCTTTGCTTTACTAATACTGCACTAATCCCAGTCCTTGCAGTATTATTTTATTGACTTATTTAACATTGTATTGCATGGGATCCCACCTATGCAGTATCTTTTTTTTTTAGCTTTGGGCTACTATGCTACCCTACCCGTAGACTCCTTATAAACTTATTAAGTTCAAATTTGGTATGAAATAGCCACCCACAAATTTTCTCTTTGTCTTTTATATTATTCAATTAGACCTGGGACCACTATAAATCAGCCACCCACAGCCGTTAGAACTTCGCCAACACGCAGTGGAAGATATGAGTGATTTTTATTGAATTTTTATTGGGCCTATGAAGTCTAATTTATTTAGAATATTTCTAAATTTAATTTAAATAAAATCATATATTTCATTTAAACATATAAATTGTTGATAGAAATTTATTTGGTTTATTTTCAAACAAGTATACATATGTATCTTATATATATGTGTATATGTGTGCATGTATAACATAATATTCCATACAAGGTGCAACATGCCCGTATATAGATGTTGGAATTTACATCGTAACAGACATGTTAGCTCATCATATATGTATTGTATGTTGTCCAAGTATGCTTATATATTTATACTAATTATATATAGAATCCCAAGGGTATATATATGTGTGTGTGTATGTATGAATGTATATGTGTATATTTTTATAGATATATTTATACATAAAATACTATATTGTTAAATATTAAATAAACATATGTATATATGCAAGGCATACGTTTAATTTTATATATATCATACATACATATATACATATATATTTATATATTTTATATATGTATGTATTAAAGTAACATAATCACACACACATATATATAACAGTATGTATATATAAATATATAAATTACAAAATATATAAATTAATGTAAATATTAGTTACAAATACGTATGTATTAATGTAAATATGAGTTAGAATAGTTTATATAAAAATATAAATTAAAAAATTAAAAAATATAATTTTGTTTAACATTCCAAATTTAATTGTAATTTTTACTGTATTAATATATATATATATATATATTGTGAATTGATTATATAAACGACAATAAATAAATGATAGAAAATATATAGATAATAAATATTTTGAAGTTTAATATTTCAAAAAATCAGGAATGATATTTTATAGCTTATGAATTTTTTCAGATATCTCTAAGTTTAAATTTTATTTTTTATTAATTACATAGTTTCGGTCGAATTTAAAAATGATTTTTTTAAATTTTAAAAAATGGTTTAAAAAATATGACTTTTGAATGTGAGCTTCTATGATGACAAACTAATTTTAGAAAATTTAGAATCTAATTAATTAATTAGTATGATTAAATAATAATAAAATATTAAAGAATTACAAAATTTTATTTTTAGTCACTAAAAATTATAACTGATGTAAATATACGTTTGAAAAATATTAGTTCGGATATTATGAGATATAATTATACAGTTTAATACAAATTATATAAATAAATAAATTAGTTAACTGTAACGGACCGTATTTTTGATAATTAAATCTATTAAATTAAATAAGATTTTGAAATTTAATATTGTGAGAAACTAAAAATTTATGATTCATTAATGAGAAAATAATTAGAATATGATTTAATAATATTGTTTGAATGTTATTGACAACTATTTTAAAGTAATTTCAACCAATTGAAATAATTATAAAATTAATTTGGTTAAAATTATAAATAAGGAATAAAATAATTGTTGGAATCAATTGTTGAATTTAATATAATTAAATATAACGGCTAATATGAGTTAAGATGATAACCGTAGAATATGAATGTAATAAATTATAAACTAATGTTAATTATATCTATAAGGTATTGGATGATTGAATAATTAGAGTGTAAATCGAAATGAATAAAATTGATTGAAATTAAAATATAATTAATGGGGGTTTTATTGCAGTTGTAATTGAATGTTGAAATTAGTGTAATATTTAAATATTGGATTAACATGGAATATCTAATTTTAAAAGATTATAAATTTCTATGTAATCAAGATTGATAAATTTGTTAACTTTTAAATTTTAATTTAAAGGTGATTAAATCAATTTATAATAATTTATTTAACTTGAAAATTAGCCATTTTGGCCACTATTTTGGATTTCGATGAAACCAATTTCATCGGATTCGTAACAGTGAACTATTACAGGATTTCAAGTTTCATAGCGACCAGACTTACTGTTTGATCGTACGAGATCGAAAAGCGTAGAAATCAATTAAAATAATTTAAATGAATATAATTCGATTTTAAAAGCAAAAATTATTCATAAAATGGAATTAGGGTTTGAAACTAGTCTCACTGAGTTTTAAAAATATCGAAAACCTATATTTTGATATATTGAATGACCCACTTTCGTTTTGGAAACGAAACGGGCTTTTCGGGTCGTTGTTATCATTTTGACCCAATTCGATCTGTCCAGTCGTTCTTATCCATCTCCGCCTATATATAGGCTATTATAAACCCTAGCAGTTTTTCATTTTCATATATCTGTAGGTACTTTTATTCACACCAGTTCCTTCTCAAACGACTATCATCTCAAACCCTAATTCCCAATTCCAAAAACCTAATTTCAATTTCAAATCAAACATCAAAATTCAAACTCCTCAAACCATATCAAATTATATACCGTTGGAAAGTTCTCGACGAGCGTAATCTAGATGTGCAATTCATTTTTTCAATCAAACCATGGTTTGACCAGAAATCAGTGAAACATTCGTGGCCATCCATCCTAGGGTTTCACGATCAATGGTGGATCTTCATCCAATCAACGATCGGGGAGTGGCGTTTGAAAGAGGATGACGAGCAGGGGCAATCAGTGCTATTCACTAGCCTCAAGAAGGCCAAGATTCACTAGAAATTGGCAATATTCACGATGGCGATACGAGGTGTTCTGGCGCGTCACAAGGTCGCACGCGTGGGTCCAAGGGGCAATCAGAGGTGGGAGTTTGCGTGGAGATGTCAGATCATGGTCTCGGTGGTGGCGTTCATGAGTTTAGGGTGGCAGCTGGAAGTGATCTCGAGTTTGAACGCGTGTGACTAGGGTCTAAATGTGATGGTAAAATTATAAATATGCCCTTCTATTTTTTCAATTAAAATTTAATGTTCTAATTCTCATAACTTTTGCATACGAGCTCGGACTCGCACATAGTTTCTTATTCGGGTTCATATCGAAATTTCAGACGACTTGGAACTAGTTTGCCTGCATTCTGAGACTATTCAAATTTTGGGCTTTATTTGGATTTTAAATCGACGATAAATCAAAGATGAGTGATTTAACCCACTTACAGATACTAAACCATCTTATGTCAGTTAAGATAATTTTAAAATGTGATAAGAATATTATTAGTTGTTGTTTAGTAGTTTAATTTGACATTTTAATTGAAATTGAATTATATTGAAATGAATTGCCATTTAAATTAATATTGAATTTAAATTGATAGTTAGATACCTGATAATGATAACCAGTTAATTGTTATGATTTATTGGTTGATTTGGATGTCGATTGTGATGGATGTTTATTTGTTGACATTTTGGATGATTGGATGTTTATTCATGCTTATATCACTGCTATCATTATAGGTTAAAATGATACATATTCAAACGAGCTTATAGATTCGGGAAAATCGTTGTGGGTTGAAATGATAAACCCGAGCGATTTTATTGATTTGGAAATTATTGATTTGGGATATGGGTTGAAATGATATATAACCGAAAAGTTTAACTATTTGGGGTTGAAATGATACATACCCTATCACTTGACCTAGGGTAGAAAATTATATACGGTCACCATTGGTCGGTTTTTAATTATTTTCTAAATAGTAAAGTATATTTGATTTTTAAATTTAATTTAATGATTTTATTTTAAAAAATTTATATTTCGAAAATAAATTATTTTATATGTTTTGAAGCATAAAATTATAAGTTAGCATATGGTTTTAAATGTAATTTAAGATCTTAACTTATAAGTTTTATTTAGTTTTAAAAATATATTTTAAATTATTTAAAATTTAATTTAATATAGCTTTAGTACATATATTTTAAATTAAATTTAATATAGTAAATATAGTTTGATTTGAGGTAATAAATATAGACTTCTATAATAACTTTAATAGATAAAATATTTTAGAATTTTACTAAGAGATTTTTATAGAGGATTTTATAACGGTTTTATAAAGGATTTTATAAAAGACTTTTATAAAGGATTTTATGAAGGGTTTTACAAAAAAACTTGTATAAGGGATTTGGAAGCGTTTAAAGGAATTTGTGTAGAAGTTTATTAATAGGGGAAGAGTTGTAAATTGTTTGGGAATTTATAAATAGATTTATAAATTATTTTAAAGCATATAAATAGTTTATAAATGGTTTAAAAAAGATTTATAAATTATTTTTGAAATTGATTGAAAGAAATCTTCCTCGATATTTATTAATATATTTATATTTTTGGAATAATTACATGGATATCTTGATATGAAGGTATAAACTATTTTCTGGATTTATTATTAAAAATGTTTTATAAAATGACCACGGTGTGAAATAAGCCTTTGGTTGTTAAAGATACCAATGTCAAATATTGTCATACTCTCTGCCAATTCTGAAACCACTTTAACAACTGTGCATGTGGTGGAGAATTCAAAACGAAGTAGCTTGGTTTGGCGAACGCTATTGGTATGAAGTAAGAATGCAGCCCTGACTCCTTCGGGTAAGCTTGATATGATTAAAACAGGAGCTATCCCGGGCCAAGTGAGGTCACTCCTCCGATTCGACATGCTTCTTCGATACCATATCTTTTATTTTGTGATTGATTTCGTGGCCACCTTCGATTTGATTTTAGGAGTGTGTTTCGAGGTGGACGGTAGTAGCTACTATGCATACCACCAGTCCAAGCATGCAAAATGATAGAATCCTACCCTGGGCATTGCCTCGTGTGTCTTGTCATATGCCTTTCCGAGCCCACGACGATTTTGGTCTGTGTCGTATCTATGGAGTGCTTCCTGATAAGCTACCGGTTTGGTGGAGTTTACAGTACTGTATAGAATATGGCTTTATAAAAAATATATGTTAAGGGGGATATGGGTAATGCTTTAACGCTATTTTAATACTTTACTGATTGACACTACATATATAGCGTATATTACTACATATAAATAGTTTAACAGATCCTTAGGAGATGGAAATCTCGAACATCTCTTAAGTTAATGCACACACGTTGTACACTGGATAGGAGATGTAAAATCCCATAAACATCTCTGAATCCATTACACTCATATTTATTTACTGATGATTTAACTTACATAAGATCTTTTAGTTCTAACACGAGTGTTTTTTCTTTTCATTACGCTCGGGTCAGTCAGTGCTTTTTAGTGTTGAAGACTCTATTTCTTAAGGACGAAGACAGAGTTTGATATATATATATATATATATATATATTATATTTATTCCGCTGCATCATGTATTCCGCTACATTATCCTATTTTACTTGCTGTATGTATAACTTTGATTGTATTGTAAAAGTTGTAATCGAATGTTATTTGTAAAACAACTTCATGAACTATTTATTTGATTATTATATTTTGTCAATCCACTATGAGATTCTATGTTCAGTTTTCCTTGTTTTCTCTTATTTTCTTATTTACCCTTTGACAATCCTCCCTTTTGAATGGTTTGAGTTGACATGTGTGATTTATTTTCAGTTTAAACCATCCAAAAAGATAGGTCGTTACAGTTGGTATTAGAGCTCTGGTTTAGCCTTAAGCTTAGCTTCGTGAGGTTGACTCATTAGAGATAGGGTAGTAATACCTTAGAATGAGTTGTGTGAGCATATATATATATATATATATATATATATATATATATATATAAGAGTGTATTTGTTAGTGCGATAAAAATGTTTTTACGTTGTGTTAATTTGCTCTGTTTAGTATTTATAAATTATGGTCAGTACATAGGACGCTATGGCATCGATAGGGATTTCTAAACACTTAATATGACAGACCGACACAATATTGTTTTTGAATATAGGTAAACGAAATAATTTTACTTAATATTACATTTTGTATACAAAAGAATAATTTTTATAAATGGGCATAGTTGTATGTGATGTGTTTGTTTGTTAGGAAGTGAAATTTTATAAATATTGGTTGCAAAATAGGATTTACAAATAAAATGAATATGAATTAGAAATTTGAGGACTTAAGTTCCCAAGTTTTGAAATTGGTTTTCAAAGATATTGAAATTTAATATTAGCATTATTTGGAAGTATTTTCGGATATAAATATTTTCAATGTGATTTGAAAGAAATGTTTTAAAAGAATTTTGAAAGGAAATAAGTTCTGTTCTCCCCTCTTTAGCCGTTGGAAAATAGTTTCGGTGATGACCGCGACATCATTGACATTCATTTTCGATTTTCAAAGTGGGAAGACCGCTGTAGTAGCCTTGCTATACATTTCTTTTGATAAAAATATTTTAATTTTAATTTTAATTTCCATGTATTTTTGCTATAAAAAGATATAAGTATATATATTATTTTGAGATAATTTGCAATGAAATCCGATATTTAAGTTCTTAAGTTCTTGTTAAATTAATAATTTTCAGTTGTAGTATAAAGTGAAATTTTAATAGTTGGAAACTTCTAAAACAAAAAAAATAGAAATTAGAAGCTAAGTGATTAATGAAACTGTAAAGAAATTTGTGATTTGTCACTTGTAAATTAAAAGGTAATGAAATTAAGAAAATGTAAATTATTGAACATATTTTTCTAACTAAAATGAATAAGATAAATTTGTATAACACCCAATTGCATTCTAGAAGCACACATAAAACTTGCCAGAAATCTTTACAAGTTGAAATGTTAATATGAATATGTAATAGAATTTTATGCAAGCAAAACTTAAGTAATGGAGTTATGTCTACAAATAATAATTATGATGTACAAGAAATATTTTAAACATAAGTTAATATTTTGAAATGCTAGCAATTAAATTAAATATTAAAAAATGAATACTGTTTAAGTAAATGATTATAAGCTCAAGAAAGTGAATGAAATGATTTATTGATTATTAACATTAAAATGGATATCAAAGTTATAAGTAGATAATAAATGTGAAATAAACTACAGTGAAATGTATGTAATACTTTAATAATGGGTTAATCGATGGTTTCAAATATTGAGTGGAAAATAAATTGTATATGTAATGAAGGAAAATTAATAAAAGATAATTATTGTATGAATGAATTAAAACAAATGAAAAGTAAATAATGCGAAAAGAAACCAATCGAATAAACTTAAATGATATTTAAAATCCTATATGTTTGACCGATGAAAAGTTTAATAAATGATACTTCAAATTGTTCAACGTTGTATGAATAATCTATTAAGTAATTATGGAAGACCATTGAGCGTAAGATACCCTTGTTAGTTTACTTATCACCCTTGAACAATGAGAAGTTTCTGAACCTAAACAAACTATTCGTTTTGGTTTCTACGGATGTATGATGGATTTCTTTTGTTACATATGATGGTTGTACTTCTTTTTGTTTGCATAAGACTAATATATATGACATGTTGCTTGTGCTATTGATTTGAAACAACTAAAATATTATCCTTTCACATAATTTTAACTCTTTGGATTATGTAAGTGAGACACAGGTCTATGGAAGCAATGCTTTTGGTTTCATAAAATAAAGTTGTTTGCCGGCCAAATAAATATATTTTCGGATTACGGTTTTTGAAACGATATTTTATTGTTTTCCCATAGTTTTAGATGTTTTATTATTGAAATATGATATATATATATTGTAATTATTGATATTGTTATTTTTTCGGACCTAATCGCGCGACGGAGACTCTGCCAATTTTTTTCGTAAATCTAGGAATTAGAAATTTTTAGGAAAATTGAGTTATTTTTAAATACTTAATAAACTAAATTATGTAAATTAATTATTTATAAATGGATTATTTTGAATAAAAATATATCAAGTTTCCTAATGCCTTCTTGTTTCTTTTCGAGGACGAAAAGTTTTGAGTGAGGAAGAGTGTAACGACCTGTATTTTTGATAATCAAAACTATTAAATTAAATAAGATTTTGATATTTAATATTGTGAGAAACTAATAATTTATGATTTATCAATGAGAAAATAAATAGAATATGTGTGACGCCCCACCTCTATACCCACGCTAGCCAAGAACATTATGGAGTAATGCTGTCAACTAGCACGGAGAATAAGGCTGTTAAGGAGTGACCATCTATATAATTGCTTTGTGCGAGTACCGATATGCCAGATAAAATGTAACTTACATTCTTTTCAAGAGGACATCCGACATACCGACACAAACTCAAAGCTACTACACAGTGGCTATTATGTCTTCAGAAACAAATATAGAAATAAACATAACACAAATCAGTCATAGATAATTCATATCACAAAGGCGGAAGAAGATATGAATATATAACTAACACATGAAAGTGTATATCAGAGTAGTGGTCAAGAAGACCCACACTATCACAAAAGAATAGTTACAAGAACTACACAAAAGAATAAGTATACATCATAGAGTCTATATCTCAAATGTGTACACCAAAATAAACTACTAATCTTAGTAGTTAGCCAAAAGTCAGAGAAATCAATCCCAAGTGAGAAGTCAAGCTGAAGCACCTGTAACATCTCGGTCTGACCCGAGTATTATTTAATAAGAAAATAATAAACGGATCAGTCTAGCTATAAATATCAGATGAAACGATATAGAATAAGAGGTATGACAAAACGCATAATAATCACAATGCCAAGCTGTGATAAATAAGTAATTGAAAATCAACAAGAGATTAATCAATATCACAAAAACCATCTCAAGGATCAAAAGGAATGTCATACTCTTTATTTCATTCACCAAACTATAAATATTGACAATTATATCAATATCAATCACAAAAGTCAATGACGCACAAATTCACCAATGCACAAATATTGATAAAACTTATCAATGAAAATCACGAAAATTGGTGAAGCATAAATTCTAGAAATCATCTCAAGAATCCAGAAATCACAAAAAAGGGGGAAAGGCCTATCACAAACGGGAGCATAAAGCTCACCAACACGTGTATCACAAACGGAACGCTAATTCCATGGTTGCTAACCATCACAAATTGAGCCGAAGCTCCACAAACGGTCCGAAGACCATGGGTTGCTACCCCACCAATTTGAGTCGAAACTCCACAAAACGGGGTTTAGTCTCCCTCGCAGATAAAGAGACATCGCACATTGCTAGTCTAAATCACAAAGACGATCGTCATGATCATCAAGAAAGTGTCAATTACACTAAGCTAGTAAATATATAAATTTAGCTTCATGTCCCATAACCACTAGCTTAACTAAATATTTACGAACAAATTGTAGATCTCCACTAGAAAATTGTCACAAGAGGTTCAATTGAACAAGTCCAAGAATTAACCGACGAAGTAAACGCAAGCGTTTTATACCACTTGTTTTACTAAGCCGTTTAATTAGATTTCTCATACGAGTGAGGTAAAGGTTTATATATACTAGTAGATTGGAAAACGGTTTTAAGAAACGAGCTTTGTAATAAAATAGTGTTGAATCATTTGAAGAAAGAGTTTTGATATTTACTACTAGTATAGAAAACCTTTATATTTTTAAAGTGACAAATCACAAAGAAGATTGTAGGAACAATCAATCACTAAAATTCACATTCGAAGACGTGAATAAAATCTAAGAAAATCGATATCGAATCCATTAAAATGGATATTCCCAAAATCACGAAGAAAATGTCATCAAAGTCGATAATAAGTGATAATAACAAAAGGGAATCAACACGAATCGATTAACGTTGGAATTTTAAGCTAAATAGGCAAATAGGCAAAAATTGGCATATTCAGACGTCTGAAAGGTATGATTCAGACGTCTGAATCTGAAAAATAAAATACTTTCCAGGACATAATTCAGACGTCTGAATCAATGAATTCAGACGTCTGGAAATGCTAAATTTTAGCCTATTTCCTTTCTGGTTCAATTCGAACCAATTCAGACGTCTGAAATATAGATTCAGACGTTTGAATACCGGGGAATAAAAATTCCCAGTATAATATTCAGACGTCTGAATCTATTGTTTCAGACGTCTGAATCAAGGGTTCAGGGCATTCCCTGAACCTAGGCCAAAAATGGCCAAACGATTATCGGAAGCGATCGATCGAGTGACAACGACTAAGGATTTACGCCAAGCGACAACCCCGCCTTAACGTCTCTTCGATATGCCTCAAATATCAATGTCCAAATATCCATAAAAGGATTTCCATAGATTTTGATTTCAAAATACCAAAAATTGGAATATACACCAAATCAATCCAAACCAAAATCAATTGCACAAGAATAAGTGTTAGGAATTCATACCTAACAATTGAAGATAATTATAAACAAAGATGTGAGATAAAAATCTCACCTTTGAACCCAAACGATTGAAGAAGAAGCTTGAAAGCAAAGGAGAATCAACCACTCTTCAAATCCAACTCAAGAAGCTTGATTCTAAGCTTTAAAAGAAGAACATTCCCAAAGTTAGGTTTAGGAATTTCTGAAATTGATAAGAGAATGAGTTGGAGAAGAAGAAGAGAAGGCTTACCAATGAGTTCTTCTATTAGTTTGGAGCTAGAGTTTGGTTTGTAAAAGAAAACTAGGCTTGGAGTTTTAATTTCCTCTTCCACTCTCCATTGTTATAAAAGCTTGAGTATTAGGAAATGAGGAATGAAGTAATGAAGAGGAGAAGGGGTTAGGACTGAATACATAAGTGGGGTTATTGGGCTCAGCCCAAACCAAAGCCCTAAGTGAAAAAGTGGCAAAATTCCTCTAACTCCAAACATATCAAAGTTTAGACTTAAAAAGATCGCAAACGTCATTTTGAACTCAATGGAAGTGGTCCCGAATCCTAATTCGACCGTATGAAAAAAGTAGCTTTTCGGACTAAATTCCGAGTATCGATAAAATATTTAAATTAAATATTTAAATATAAAATCGACAAATATGCGGGTTGTTACAGACTCCACTCCTTAAAGAAATTGCGTCCTCGCAATATTTAAGAAGAAAATATAAAGTAACAACCAAAAAAGCATATTCAACACAAAAGAAATTTGAAATAAAAGGTTCACCTTAAAGAGCACGGGAAAGTAAGTCCGGATGTGATCGCTCAATGAACTCTCTAGATTCCCAAGAACAATCCTTAGGATTTGAAGACCATTGAACTTTCACAAGCGGAACATCTTTATTTCGAAGTCGTTTGACTTCCGAAGCAATAATACGAACATGATGTTGTTCATAAGTTAAATTAGACGAAGCTTCAATCTCTTCCACAACACCGGGCTCAAGAATAGAATCGGAATCTCGAAGACATTTCCGTAATTTAGAAACGTGAAACACGACATGCATGGCAAAAAACTGAGCCGGTAATGATAGGCGATAAGCCATGGAACCAATACGTTCAGCGATAGGAAATGGCCCAACGTATCGAGGCGCTAATTTTCCCGATCGACTAAAACGTACAACACCTTTCATAGGTGAAACACGAATGAACATAAGATCTCCCACAGAAAATTCTAACTTCCTTCTCCGGTTATCGGCATAGGATTTTTGTCTACTCTGGGCTTCTTTCATCCTATGTCGAATAAGTTCAATCTTCTCTGTGGAATCACGAATAAAGTCTGGACCTAAAACCAGCTTCTCACCGGCCTCAAGCCAACAAGAAGGAGATCGGCATGGCCTTCCATAGAGTGCCTCGAAAGGTGCCATACCAATACTAGATTGGAAGCTATTATTATAGGAAAATTCAACGAGAGGAATATGATCTTCCCAGCTTCCACCGAAATCAAGCACACAAGCACGAAGAAGATCTTCAAGAGTTTGATTCACACGCTCGGTTTGTCCATCGGACTGAGGATGATAAGCGGTGCTAAAATTTAGCTTCGTTCCCAAAGCTTTTTGAAGACTCTTCCAAAATCCACCAGTAAACAATGGATCACGATCACTAACTATAGAAGTAGGAACTCCATGTAATTTAACATTCTCTTTAACAAAGAGTTTGGCCAAAAGAGGAATGGTTCGGTTAGACCGAACGAGAATAAAATGGGCAGATTTAGTAAGTCTATCAACAATCACCCATAAGCTATCATGACCCGAACGAGAACGGGGAAGGCCATCTATAAAATCCATGGAAATTTGGTCCCACTTCCAAATTGGAATTTCTAAAGGTTGCAATAACCCACCGGGCCTTTGATGTTCGGCTTTAACGAGTTGGCAAGTCATGCAACACTTAACGAAGTTAGCGATGTCAAGTTTCATTCCCTCCCAATAATAAAGTCGATTCATATCCGCGTACATTTTACTACCACCGGGATGAATGGTAAATTTAGAACGATGGGAATCTTCTAAAATATATTTATGAAGATCACCAATATTTGGTATGATAAGTCTACCAAATTTTCGAATGCCGCTACGAGAATCAATATCAAAGTCTTTCAAACCTTCAATATCAATTTTATCCTTAACATTTTGGCCAAGAAGAGCCAATTCGGGATCTAGCCTTTGAGCTTCAAGAATGCAGTCTAAAAGAGAAGGATGAGCCTCAAGGCTACATAAAACAAATGATGAGCATAAATCGGATACGCGGTCTCGAATCTCACAAGTGGATAAGATCTCGAGATCGTTCCATTCAGATATCATCATAGAAACAACTGCTTGTTGCTTACGGCTAAGAGCATCGGCGACACGATTACCCTTACCGGGGGTATAAAGAATATCAAGATCATAAGGAGCAAGGAACTCGAGCCAACGTTGTTGACGCAAATTAAGTACCTTTTGAGAAAATAAATACTTCAAAGACTTATGATCGGTATAAAGAATAAATTTTTCTCCCAATAGATAATGATGCCAAATTCGAAGGGCGAAAACAATAGCCGCGAGTTCTAAATCATATGTGGCATATCTAGTCTCGGCTGGCTTTAATTGCCTAGAAGCATAAGTAATAACACGTTCTTTTTGCATAAGAACGGCACCCAAACCAACGCGACTAGCATCGGTATAAACAACGAAATCTTGATTCCCCTCGAGAATAACAAGAATAGGAGCATTAGAAAGAAGTCCCTTTAGTTTCTGAAAAGAGGCTTCACATTTGTCCGACCAAATGTATTTAACACCTTTCTTTGTTAAGCTAGTGAGAGGCACGACAATCTTAGAAAAGTCTTTGATAAAACGGCGGTAATAACCCGCCAATCCAAGAAAACTACGAATCTCCGTCACACTCTCCGGTCTCTTCCAATCTTGAATCTCTTCAATCTTTGAAGGATCCACGGAAATTCCGGATTCGGAAATAATATGACCGAGAAACTTCACACGAGATTGCCAAAAGTGGCATTTAGAAAATTTTGCCTTTAATTGATTACTCCTAAGAGTATCCAATACAATCTGAAGATGCTTTTCATGTTCCTCCTCGGTTTTTGAATACACAAGAATATCATCAATAAAGATGAGAACAAATCGATCGAGAAAATCTTTGAAAACGCGATTCATAAGGTCAACGAAATAAGGCGGAGCATTCGTTAAACCAAATGGCATAACAAGCCATTCATAAGATCCATAACGAGTACGGAACGATGTCAAAGGAATGCTATCCTCTGCAATACAAAGCTGATGAAAACTGGTTGCCAAGTCCAATTGTGAAAAGACTCTAGCACCACTAAGTTGATCGAATAGGTCATCAATCCGAGGTAAAGGATATTTATTTTTGATAGTAAGATCATTAAGCTTGCGGAAGTCAACGCAAAGCCTAAGTGTACCATCAGATTTCTTCACAAAAATAGCTGAAGTGCCCCAAGGTGAGGAACTAGAGCGAATAAATTGCTTCGTCTCCAATTCGGATAATTGTTTATGCATCTCCTCATTTTCTTTATTGGACATACGATAAGGAGGACGAGTGATAGGTTGAGCTCCAGGAATGAGATTAATTCTGAACTCAATTGCTCGCTTAGGTGGTAATCCTAAAACGGGCTCAAATATGTCGGAAAATTCACGAACAATGTGAATAAGAGAAATAATATCTTCCTCATCATCATTATCGTCATCATGAGGATTTAAAGAGTATAACGATGCAACCAAACTGGAATCCGAATCTTTAAGATTAATAGAAACCTGCTTAACAGATTGAGGATGTCAAAGATGAATAGTCCGCTCAGGACATAGGATTTGGGCTTCATAACGGTTAAGCCAATCCATTCCCAAAATCATTCCAAAGCCTAAGTAGCGCATGACATGCAAATCGGCTAGGAAAGGAAAATCACACAAAATAATCTCCACATCTTTACAAAGCAAACTAAGAGTTGCTGGGTAGTCATAAAAACTCCATCCTGGGGAGTAGCACTAGATTGACCGGCGCTGGGACGGCCTGGTCTAACCATTTCTCTTCCTTTAGAAAGAAATAAAGAAGAAGAAAAAGGTTGTTCACCAAATGAATATCAAGCAATCTTGATAGATAAAGCAAGGAATCATAAAGAAAATAGGATAAATCGGTACGAAGACTCAAATTAAATCCAAAGGCACGAATCCTAAGAAGGACTTAGAACGATGATCCTTGTTAAATTATTCTACATTGTTCCGAAGTTTGGCTTTGATACCATGCTGTGACGCCCCACCTCTATACCCACGCTAGCCAAGAACACTACGGAGTAATGCTGTCAACTAGCACGGAGAATAAGGCTGTTGAGGAGCGACCATCTGTATAATTGCTTTGTGCGAGTACCGATATGCCCGATAAAATGTAACTTGCATTCTTTTCAAGAGGACATCCGACATACCGACACAAACTCAAAGCTACTACACAGTGGCTATTATGTCTTCAGAAACAAATATAGAAATAAACATAACACAAATCAGTCACAGATAATTCATATCACAAAGGCGGAAGAAGATATGAATATATAACTAACACATGAAAGTGTATATCAGAGTAATGGTCAAGAAGACCCACACTATCACAAAAGAATAGTTACAAGAACTACACAAAAGAATAAGTATACATCATAGAGTCTATATCTCAAATGTGTACACCAAAATAAACTACTTATCTAAGTAGTTAGCCAAAAGTCAGAGAAATCAATCCCAAGTGAGAAGTCAAGCTGAAGCACCTGTAACATCTCGGTCTGACCCGAGTATTATTTAATAAGAAAATAATAAACGGATCAGTCTAGCTATAAATATCAGATGAAACGATATAGAATAAGAGGTATGACAAAACGCATAATAATCACAATGCCAAGCTGTGATAAATAAGTAATTGAAAATCAACAAGAGATTAATCAATATCACAAAAATCTTCTCAAGGATCAAAAGGAATGTCATACTCTTTATTTCATTCACCAAACCATAAATATTGACAATTATATCAATATCAATCACAAAAGTCAATGACGCACAAATTCACCAATGCACAAATATTGATAAAACTTATCAATGAAAATCACGAAAATTGGTGAAGCACAAATTCTAGAAATCATCTCAAGAAATCCAGAAATCACAAAAAGGGGGAAAGGCCTATCACAAACGGGAGCATAAAGCTCACCAACACGTGTATCACAAACGGAACGCTAATTCCATGGTTGCTAACCATCACAAATTGAGCCGAAGCTCGACAAACGGCCCGAAGACCATGGGTTGCTACCCCACCAATTTGAGTCGATACTCCACAAAACGGGGTTTAGTCTCCCTCGCAGACAAAGAGACATCGCACATTGCTAGTCTAAATCACAAAGATGATCGTCATGATCATCAAGAAAGTGTCAATTACACTAAGCTAGTAAATATATAAATTTAGCTTCATGTCCCATAACCACTAGCTTAACTTAAATATTTACGAACAAATTGTAGATCTCCACTAGAAAATTGACACAAGAGGTTCAATCGAACAAGTCCAAGAATTAACCGACGAAGTTAACGCAAGCGTTTCATACCACTTGTTTTACTTAGCCGTTTAATTAGATTTCTCATACGAGTGAGGTAAAGGTTTATATATACTAGTAGATTGGAAAACGGTTTTATGAAACGAGCTTTGTAATAAAATAGTGTTGAATCATTTGAAGAAAGAGTTTTGATATTTACTACTAGTATAGAAAACCTTTATATTTTTAAAGTGACAAATCACAAAGAAGATTGTAGGAACAATCAATCACTAAAATTCACATTCGAAGACGTGAATAAAATCTAAGAAAATCGATATCGAATCCATTAAAATGGATATTCCCAAAATCACGAAGAAAATGTCATCAAAGTCGATAATAAGTGATAATAACAAAAGGGAATCAACACGAATCGATTAACGTTGGAATTTTAAGCTAAATAGGCAAATAGGCAAAAATTGGCATATTCAGACATCTGAAAGGTATGATTCAGACGTCTGAATCTGGAAAATAAAATACTTTCCAGGACATAATTCAGACGTCTGAATCAATAAATTCAGACGTCTGAAAATGCTAAATTTTAGCCTATTTCCTTTCTGGTTCAATTCGAACCAATTCAGACATCTGAAATATAGATTTAGACGTCTGAATACTGGGGAATAAAAATTCCCAGTATAATATTCAGACGTCTGAATCTATCGTTTCAGACGTCTGAATCAAGGGTTCAGGGCATTCCCTGAACCTAGGCCAAAAATGGCCAAACGATTATCGGAAGCGATCGATCGAGCGACAACGACTAAGGATTTACGCCAAGCGACAACCCAGCCTTAACGTCTCTTCGATACGCCTCAAATATCAATGTACAAATATCCATAAAAGGATTTCCATAGATTTTGATTTCAAAACATCAAAAATTGGAATATACACCAAATCAAAACCAAAATCAATTGCACAAGAATAAGTGTTAGGAATTCATACCTAACAATTGAAGATAATTATAAACAAAGATGTGAGATAAAAATCTCACCTTTGAACCCAAACGATTGAAGAAGAAGCTTGAAAGCAAAGGAGAATCAACCACTCTTCAAATCCAAATCAAGAAGCTTGATTCTAAGCTTTAAAAGAAGAACATTCCCAAAGTTAGGTTTAGGAATTTCTGAAATTGATAAGAGAATGAGTTGGAGAAGAAGAAGAGAAGGCTTACCAATGGGTTCCTCTATTAGTTTGGAGCTAGAGTTTGGTTTGTAAAAGAAAACTAGGGCTTGGAGTTTTAATTTCCTCTTCCACTCTCCATTGTTATAAAAGCTTGAGTATTAGGAAATGAGGAATGAAGTAATGAAGAGGAGAAGCGGTTGGGACTGAATACATAAGTGGGGTTATTGGGCTCAGCCCAAACCAAAGCCCTAAGTGAAAAAGTGGCAAAATTCCTCTAACTCCAAACATATCAAAGTTTAGACTTAAAAAGATCGCAAACGTCATTTTGAACTCAATGGAAGTGGTCCTGAGTCCTAATTCGACCGTATGCAAAAAGTAGCTTTTCAGACTAAATTCCGAGTATCGATAAAATATTTAAATAAAATATTTAAATATAAAATCGACAAATATGCGGGTTGTTACAATATGATTTAATAAGGTTGTACGAATGTTATTGAAAACTATTTTAAAGTGATTTCAATCAATTGAAATAATTGTAAAGTTAATTTGGTTAAAATGGTAAATAAGGAATAAAATAATTATTGGAATCAATTGTTGAATTTAATATAATTAAATATTGCGGCTAATATGAGTTAAGATGATAACCGTAGAACATTAATGTAATAAAATATAAACTAATGTTAATTATATTAATAAGGTATTGGATGATTGAATAATAAGAGGGTAAATCGAAATAAAAGAATTTGATTGAAATTAATATATAATTAACTAGGGTTTTATTATAGTTGTAATTGACGCTGAAATTAATGTAATTTTTAAATATTGGATTAACATGGAATATTTAATTTTAAAAGATTATAAATTTCTATGTAATCAAGAATGATAAATTTTTTTACTTTTAAATTTTAATTTAAAGGTTATTAAACCAATTTAATAATAACTTATTAAATTAACGTGAAAATTAGCCATTTTGGCTACTATCTTGGATTTCGATGAAACCAGTTTCATCGGATCCGTAACAGTGAATTATTGTAGGATTTCAAGTTTCGTAGCGATCAGACTTACCGTTGATCGTGCGAGCTCGAAACGCGTAGAAATCAATTAAAATAATTTAAATGAATATAATTCGATTTTAAAAGCTAACTTCTTCATGCAATGGAGTTAGGATTTGAAACTAGTTCCACTGAGTTTAAAAATATCGAAAACCTATATTTCGATATATTAAATGTCCTAATTTCGTTTCGGAAACAAAACGGTCTTTTCAGGTCGTTGTTATCGTTTCGACCCAATTCGATCTGTCCATTCATTCTTATCCATCTCCGCCTATATATAGGTTGTTATAAACCCTAGAATTTCCTCATTTTCATATTTTTGTACGTACTTTTATTCTCACCAGTTCCTTTCCAAACTACCGTCGTCTCAAATCCTAATTACCAATTCCATCAAAATTCAAACTCCTCAATTCTCTTTTGCAATCGAATCACGATTTGGCCAGAAATCAGTGAAACAGTCGTGGCCGTCCGTCCTAAGGTTTCGTGATCAACTGTGGATCTTCATCTAATCAACGATCGAGGAGTGGCGTTCGGAAGAGGATGACGTGCAAGGGCATTTAGTGGTATTCGTTCGTATCAAGGAGGTCGAGATTTGCTAGAAATTGGCAAAATTCACGGCGGATTCATGAGGCGTTCTGGCGTGTCGTGGCATCGCGCATGTGGGGCCAAGAGGAGGCCGAAGATGGGCGTTTGCGTGGCAATGCCAAATCATGGCCACGGTGGTCGTGGTGGCGACGTTCATGAATTAAGGGTGGTAGATGGAAGCGATCCCGAGTTTGAACGCGTACGACTAGGGTTTGAGCGTGATGGTAAATTTACAAATCTGCACTTTTATTTTTTAATTTAAAATTTAAGTATTAATGTTCCAATCCTCATAATTTTTGCATACGAGCTTGGATTTGTGCGCGGTTTCTTCCATTGGGTTCGTATCGAAATTCCAAATGATAGAACTGGTTTGGCTGCATTCTGAGACTATTCAAATTTTGGGCTTTATTTGGATTTTAAATCGACGATAATCAAAGGTAGTGATTTAACCCACCCACAAACACTAAACCATCTTGTGTTAGTTAAGTTAAATTTAAGATGTGATAAGAATATTATTGGTTGCTGTCTGGTAGCTTAATTTGACATTTTAATTAAAATTGGATTTTACTGAATTGAATTGCTATTTAAATTAATATCGAATTCAAATTTCTAGTTAAATACCTGATAATGATAACCAGTTAATTGTTGTGATTTATTGGCTGATTTGGATGTTGATTGTGATGGATGTTTATTTGTTAATATTTTGGATGATTGGATGTTTATTCATGTTTATATCTCTATTATCACTATGGGTTAAAATGATACATACCGAATGATCTTATGGATTAGGGAAAATCGTTATGGGTTGAAAAAAATAAACGGAGCGATTTTATTGATTGGAAATTATTGATTCGAGATACAGGTTGAAGTGATATACACCCGAAAAATTTAACTATTTGGGCTTGAAATGATACATGCCCCATCTCTTGACCATAGGGTAGAAAATTATGTACGGAGACCGTTGGTCGGTTTTAAATTATTTTCTAAATAGTAAAGTATGTTTGATTTATCAATTTGATTTTAAAATTTAATTTAATGATGTTATTTTAAAAAATTGGAAAATAAATTATTTTATATGTTTTAAAGCTTAAAATTATAAGTTAATATGGGGTTTTAAATGTAATTTAAGATTTTAGCTTATAATTTTTATTTAGTTCTAAAATTATGTTTTAAAAAGTATAAAATTTAATCTAATAAAATATTAATATAATTTTATTTTATATATTTTAAATTAAATTTAATGTAATAAATATAGTTTGATTTAAGATAATAAATATAGACTTTTATAATAACTTAAATAGATAAAAGATTTTGCAAAAGATTTTAGAATTTTACTAAGTGATTTCTATAATGACTTTATAATGATTTTATAAAGGATTTTATAAAATATATTTATAAAGGATTTTATAAAGGGTTTTATAAAAGAACTTGTATAAAGGATTTGGAAGCGTTTAAAGGAATTTTCACAAAAGTTTATGAATAGGGCAGGAGTAGTAAACTATTTTAGAATTTATAAATAGCTTTATAAATGGTTTTAAAGCATGTAAATAGTTTATAAATGGTTTGAGAGATTTATAAATTATTTTCAAAATTGATTGAAAGAAATCTTCCTCGATACTTATGAATATATTTATACTTTCGGAATAAGTATATGGATATCTTGATATGAAGGTATAAACCGTTTTCTGGATTTATTATTAAAATGTTTTACAAAATGACCATAGTGTGAAATAAGCGTTTGTTTGTTAAAGAGATCGAGGTCGGATATTTCCATACTGTCCGCCAATTCCAAAACCACTTTAACAACTGTGCACGTGGTAGAGAATTCAGAACGAAGTAGGATGGTTTGGCGAATGCTACAGATATGAGGTAAGAATGCAGCCCTGACCCCTTTGGGTCAGCTTGATATGACTAAAACAAGAGCTATCCCGGGACAAGTGAGGTCGCTCCTCCTATTCGACATGCTTCTTCGATACCATATCTGTTGCTTTGTGATTGATTTGGTGGCCACCTTCGATTTGATTTTGGGAGTTTGTTCCGAGGTGTGGTTTATTTTCGATTTAAACCATTCAAAAAGATGGGTCGTTACATTAGCATATTAGTAAATAATTAATAAGTAGTGGTAAATAAACATAATAATTTCGGATGTGTGTGTCAGATCCTTTACAAAAAATTTGTTTTCTTTTTTTATAAACATAACCAATCAATATCTGAGAATATCAATACCTATAGGAATCTCACTTAACTAGTAATACAATAGTCACAGTGTATATATATATATATATATATATATTTATATACATATGTGTGTGTATGAACAACATACAGTTATACAGAGGTTGTGCATTGTATATAAAACTAAACACTTACCTAAAGCTAGTGCCCTTAAATCGACCTTGTAATGACGAGTTCTCCTCTTTTGAAATCTTATCAATTCTACAAATTGCTAGTCCTTGAACCGCAGATCCTTTGCTATCAAATAGTTATCAATTTGAATTGATTTGGTTTGAGTTTTGTTGGTGCTTTAGGAGGTGTAGTTCGGCCAAAATGAAGGAGATAAGAGGCAGCAAAAAATCCTTCAAAAATTAAGGTTAGTGCCTCTTTTATAATGGTTGAATCACAGAGAAAAGTAGATCACATCTCTTACCTTTTCTCACCCAATCTTAACCATTCATTTCAAACCCCTTTTGCCCTCTTTTTTCCCGCCCCATGTACCGTATATTTTCTACCAATTTTTGCCTCCAACATCATGAGCTAATAACCCATTTAAGCCTAAATAAATATATTTAATTAAATTCAATTGAATTCCTTATCGATATCTCATATCGATGATATATTTATAACTATTATAAATGTATACAACAATTTTTATTCATCAA
Organism: Allium cepa; assembly: GCA_030765085.1. Taxonomy (NCBI): domain Eukaryota; kingdom Viridiplantae; phylum Streptophyta; class Magnoliopsida; order Asparagales; family Amaryllidaceae; genus Allium; species Allium cepa. Next base: position 553,339,716 of record CM060931.1, on the reverse strand, counting down.
ATCGTATTCAATTTTTATAATTAATATTCCATAAATATCAATTAATTTGTAACAATTATAAAGTAATTAAATCATTTGGTCTAAAGAGAATTCATCATTTCAGTTGTCAGATCAACATGTGTAAATTTGCTTAGCGATTAACATCGAACTGTTCGTATGTTAACGCTCACACGTCACTTAGAAGGTGGTGTGACATTTTGTCCAAATTTATCGCTTACTTAATTTTGGTAAAATCTAATTTTAGTTAATTGAGCGCTACATGGTTGTAACATTTATTTACACCAATTCTCTTTGTCAAAACTATATTACTTTGGACTTATTAAATTTAGTAATGGTCAAAATCCCAACATCGTCCATATTAAACTCTTTAGTCTAAACACAAAGTCCTTGGTTAAACAATAACAATTATTATTAACCGAACAACTCTAGCTAAATATTTTTACTTTGGGTTGACTTGTGTTGACCATGATACTAACCCCATATAACCAAGAAGACGAATCCTTTCTTGAATAGTGCTTCACTTTCAACGCTTCCACTCGGCCCAACTATAGTCACTCGATGGGCTCCATGCCATGATTTGACTATAATCAAAGCAGAGCTTTCATATTGAAGATTCACAGTATTTTCAAGTTGAGAAAACTGTGTAAATCGGTTACCGATAATTTCTATTTGACCTTAGTTATATTAACTAACAGAAAATTATCAAGTGAGTCATTCCATAATTATCCAATAACTATCAGTATGTAACCTCTAGGTGAACCCAACTGTCATAAGTAATACACTGCCTAACATTTGAAGAGTATTACTGCTCTACTCTCAATGGATACACAGATGTCCAATCTCGATGCAACTTGACTAGGAATATTTAAAATGATGTGCTTTATAATATTGTGATATAATACTCATGGTTACAACTATTTGTAATTACTATCACAAACACACCATTTATTTATTTTCTGGTAAATATATTTTAATTCAGCATATAATTATTTATAACATATTATAACAAATATATAACAGAAAAAAATACCTTTCTTACGAACGAGAATTGATCGCAGAGTTAATTAATTCACAATAAGTTACATAATTGCCCTTAGGGCATACCCCTAACTTTGTCAATCTCCCACTTGCACTTGGGACCAATCATGGAATCTCAGTCTTATCCCTTCAATAATTTTTTCAAGAGCTGACTAAGCTAAGCCTTTGGTGAATGGATCTGCTATGTTGTCCTTAGTATCTATCCTTTGAATCATAATTTCTTTCTTCTTGATGAATTCTCTAATCATGTGGAGCTTTTAAAGAATGTACCGTGACTTCTTTTGTACTCTTGGTTCCTTTACAATCTGTATCATCACATTATTGTCTCAGAATAATGCTATAAGATTCTCAGTGTCGGGAATCATTCCAAGCTCACTCAAAAACTTCCACATCCAAACTGCCTCTTTTGCTATTTCATTGAGGGCGATGTACTCCGTCTCGATTGTGGAATCAAAAATTGTTTCTTACTTGGAACTTTTCCAACTAATGGCTCCATCGTTAAGTGTAAAGACATAGTTGAATATTAACTTACTATCATCTATATCATTTTGAAAGCTCGAAGCTGAATACCCCCTCATAAAGAGGTCTTCATTTCCATATATGAGGAATAAGTCCTTAATATTTCTCAAATATTTAAATATACATTTTATGGTTGTCCAATGTTTTTCACTGAGATTAGAGTGGTATAGTCTTACGCATCCTAATGCATATGCCATATTCGATCTAGTACATAACATGACGTACATTGTGGATCCTATGGTTGAAGCATAGGGAATCCTCTTCACATGCTCCTTCTCCTCATCAGTATGCGGAACGTACTTTTTAGAAAGGACGATTCCAAATTGCATTGGAACATTTCCACACTTGGAATTCTCCTTGCTAAACCTTTTCTATATGGTGTCTACATACAGGGATTAGAATAATAACAACATCTTCTTAGATCTATCTCTATAGCTCTTTATACCAAGTTATAGGAGCTTCTCCCAAATCCTTCATGGAGAAGTTTTTGGAAAGCCAAGCTTTCATTGCTTGCAATGACATGTCATTCCAATTGATAATAGATCATCGACGTAAAGTATTAAGTATACGATAGTGTTGCCCTATTCCTTTCTATATACATATGCTTCCTCTATGTTCTGATAAAAACCAAGCTGGTTGGTTATTATCAAAATAGTTGTTCCAACTCCTTGAAGCCTATTTAAGTCCATAAATGGACTTTAAGAACTTGCAAGCCTTGCCTTCATTCCCATCGACCAAAAAACTCTCTGGCTGCTACACATAAATGGTTTCTTATAAACCACCATTTAGAAAATCCATCTTTACATTCATTTGCCATATTTCACAGTCATAGAATGTGGTGATGGCTGGCATAATCCAAATGGATTTAAGCATGGATACGGGAAGAAAGGTCTTATCATAATCAACACCTTGAATTTGATGAAAGCCTTTCGCAACTAGCCTTGCCTTACAAGTCTCAATTTCCCTATTTACATTTAGCTATTTCTTAAAAATCTATTTGCAGCAGATGGGTTTTATCCCTTCTGGTATGTCCGCAAAGACCAAACGTTGTTTTCGTACATGGAATCCATCTCGGATTTCATAGCTCCAAGCTAGAGTGAAGAATGTTTACTATGCAGTGCTTGTTGGAAAGATAGAGCAGTGTCGTCATCGACAGCCTAACTTCTCGCCATCCACAAGAAAATCGTAGTATCTCTCTAGTGCACAAGATTCCCTACTAAACCTTCAAATAAGATGCGTATTTTTGTATACGGTCGACCTTGGTTCTCCAGTATTTCGATTTTAGTGTTTATTTCTTGGATCTCATCCAAGTCAAAAATCTCGTTGTTAATTTCCTTTGATAGAAATTCCTTTCAGTGTGTCGAGAAATAATGACTTTTTGTTCCTCGGTATTGTAGAATATATATCCCATTGAGTTTTTGGGATATCCTATAAATTTACACAGTACCGTTCTTGCCTCTAGTTCATTCGGACCAATGTTTTTAACATACGCTAGACAACCCTACACCTTTAAGTGCTTGAGTTGGTGCTCCTTACCATATCACATCTCATATGGTGTTTTAGGCACAAATTTTATGGCTAGCAAGTCCAACATATGTTTTGGTACTGGGTCAGCCCGCAACAGAAGTTATGGATGAATTTCAATAAAATATCCTATAAGATCTTTATTGGGCATATGAAGTCTAATTTATTTTTAACATTTCTAAATTTAATTTAAATAAAATCTTTTATTTTATTTAAATCTATAAATAAGGTATTGAATTTTATTTAGTTTATGTTAAATTAAATATAATGGTATACATGTGCATCATGTACATATATGTATGTGTGTGCATGTGAAACATAATAATCCGTGCAAGGTATAACATGCTCGTATATAATTGTTGGCACTTGCATCGAAACTGATATGTTAGCTCATTTTATATGTATTGTGTGTTGTCCAAATATATGCATGCATGTGTATTTGTATATAAAAATTTGTCATTTTATATAAGTATTAAAACAATATTAATATTTACTTATATATATAATATGTATTGCTTGAATGTAAAATATTAATATATATATATATATATATATCCATATGTAGGTATGCATGCATGTATGTATATATGTTAAGTTAGATAAATGACTTATATCTATGTATACATAATATACAAAGTTGTTTTTTTAAATATAATACACTTGTATATTTTACAGTAATAAAATAACATTTCTTTTATTTGTAATACCTAATATATTTATAAATACATGTATTTAAATATGTATTTATAATATATAATTGTATCAATTAGGAAAATGAAATATTTGTTTTTATAGCATTCTAGGTCGAATACATAACATATAAAATATTTTATTATAACTTTATGTTACTAAATTTATATATATATATATATATATATATATATATATATATATTAGCCAAAAAGCATTAAAATAATTTTAAAAAAATTCCATAATTTTTTGAGTCGAAATTGTATTTTCATTATTTAATTAATTTCGATTGCATAATTAAATGATTTTTTAAAAATAATAATTTTGATTTTTAATTCTAGGATTTTGGCTGAGCGAAATATGATGATGAAGAATTTTTATAAAATTTAAAATATAATTTTTGATGCATATATTATTTTGTATGTATTATTCAATTTATATTTTGATTCAAATAATATTAAAATTAGTAAATAATTATTAAAATTACTTTGTTGTTACTTAAAATTATATTTAGTATCGATTTGCATATATAGATTAATTTTAACATGACATGATAAGATAATTAATTATAAGTCTTTTAATTTATATAACATGACATATTAATATAAATATAATTAATTAATAGAAATAATAAAAGTTAAAATAAATTTATTTGGCTATGTGTACATAAAATCTATACAAAAAAATTAATACATGCATACATTTAACCATTCAATATGTGACAACATTCATACATATATGAATCTAACCTAACTAACAGTATAATTATGATATATAAAGAAGCAATAAAATATTATACATTAATTATAAGTCATATGAAATAATAAGACCGTATCAAAACCCATGCCTTGAAGTACACTTTGTTATAATGAATGTCTCTCGTTATAACTCTTCTTAGTTCGACGGATTGCTAATCTTTGAATCGTAGACCTTTTTCTATCAACTAGTTGTAACTTTGAATTGACTTGATTTGAATATTAATGAAGCTCTTGGAGGCATGGATCAGCCAACGAAATAGAGATAGAAGGCATGAAAAAGTATTTAAAGGTTGAGAATATAAATGCCTATATGGAGGAGAAGTTGGAGATACATTAAGATCAATATCATCTCTTATAAATTCTCTTCCATCTTAGGCCTTCATCTTAAAGCTTTTGTTGCACCATCTTATGGTTGCATATTACCCTTATTTTAGTCAAAATTTCCAGCATGTTTCATGGGCTTTAAGCTCACTTTAAGCCTAAATAAATATTATTAATTAAATCTAATTTAATTTCTTATCGATATCGCATATCAATTTATATATTTATAATTATTGTAAATATATAGAATAATACTTATTCCTCAAATCATAGTCAAATTTTTATAATTAATATTTCATATATGTTAATTAATTAAATTAATTTATAACAATTATGAACTAATAAAATCGTTTGGTCTAAAGAAAAATCATCGTACTGGTTATGTGACTCGTCAGATTTAAATTTGGTCAGCGATTAACATCGAACTATTCGAATGTTAATGTTCACACATCGCTTAGCAGGTGGTGTGACATTTTAGCCAAATATATCACTTACTCGGTTTCAGTAAAATCCAATTTCTCTTTATTAAGCATTACTCGGTTGTGACATTTATTTACAGCAACTCTCTTCGTTAAAGCTATATCATTTTGGATTTATGGAATTTGGTAATGGTCAAAATTCCTACATCATTCATATTCAACTCTATAGTCCAAACATTAAGTCCTTGGCTCAATAATAACAATTATTATTAACCAAAATGCTCTGTCCAGAGACATTGACTTTGAGTTAACTTGAGTTGACCGTGATACTAACCCCATATAACCAAGGAGACGAATTCTCTCTTGAAAAGTGCTTCACTTCCAATACCTCCACTCGACTCAACTATAGTCGCTCGATGGACACCATGCCATGATTTGACTATAATCAAAGCGAAACTTTCATATTGAAGATTCATAGTATTTTCAAGTCAAGAGAACTATATAAATTAATCACATCTATGTTTTCTATTTGACCTTGATTATATTAACCAACAGAAAACCGTCGAGTGAGTCATTCCATGGTTATCCAATAACTATTAGTATGTAAACCCTAGTGCTCCCAGCAGCCATGAGTAATACACTACCCAACATTTAGAGACATACTCAAGTCTCAATGAATACATCGATACCCAATCTCGATGCATCTTGACTAGGAACATTTAAAATGGTATATTTATTTTCATCATCATATATTACTCATGGTTGCAACATTTTGTAACCACTATCACAAAATGTATCATTTATGGATTTTCTATTAAATATACTTTTAATTAGATTAATTAATTATTATAACACATTATATCAAGTATATAATAGAAAGAAAATACCTTTTATTTCGAACAGGATTGGTTGTCGAGTTAAATATATATAATAAATTATATAATTGTCCTTGGACATACCCTTAAATAAATTTATCTCCCGCTTGCACTTGGGGTCAATTATGGACTCTTATTCCAACTTCTTCAATCGGTTTCCTCAAAACTGATTGGGTCAGTCCTTCGATGAATGAGTATACTATTATGTTTCAATTATCTACTATGTCAATCAACTCACTCCGATGATGATAAACTATCTTTATCATGTGGAACAATTCAGATTATGTCTCTCGACTTCTAATGAGCTATAAGTTCTTTTATAAACTATATAGTTGCATCGTTATCATATAACAATGTTATGGGATTCTCAACATTTGGAATAACCCTTGGCTCAGTTATAAATTTGTGCATTTATATTTATATACATTTCTTTATTGCTGCCTATTCAAGGTGATCTACTTAGCCTTTTCCATTGAATTTGCTATAGTCTTCATTTGGAACATTTCCATTCTGAAGGTTCCAACTTGAATTTATTATTGACATATTATGCTCAATATCACTTATGAAGTTTGAGTCCAAATTCTCCTTCACAAGGAGTTTGTTGTTTATGTAAATTATTCTCTAGTATTTTATAAATGCACGAGAAGATTTCAAACAACCAATTAGTGATACCAATTTGGATTTGATATTTTCTTCATGTATCAAATATATAAACAAATCACGATATTATTGACACCATAACATGTATGATAATTCCTATTGTCATGCATAAGAAATTCATCTCATATGTTCTGTAATAAACAATTTAATAAGGTGTCTTTGCATACCGATTTGGGACACTCCTAATATCTTTTATGCTCACTATAAAAGACATCAATTACAAATCCAACTTCGAAGATTAAAACAACTAAGGCTAATTTTAATAAAGTACATCGTTAAAATTGGTAATATGTTGTTTATTTACAATTTAGAAATGTCGATGTACCATTTAACGTTCTTTTTTATGAACATACGCTTTGTAACATACCATATTTTTATTGATAGGATATTTGAATAATTGGTTTAAATATTTAATTATTAACTAAATAAAGGCCTAAAGATATGATTTTTCATATACGACCGAATCAGGACTCAATACCACTTCTGTTAAGTCGAATTGATCTGCGAGTTAAAATGAGTATAAGCTTCGCTATAATTGGAGATTGGGTGACCCGATGGCCTAAAAAATATCAAAATGCACAAAACTAGCATCCTTGAACGCAGTCTCAGATAGCGACGTGATTTATATCATTGGATCTCAAAAAATGAGGCATTGTATATAGATGCGTTTCATCATAAATGGAATAAAATATGACTATAAACTATTCAAATCTTTCTCTATCTCTCTCTATTCTCATTCTTCACTTATTGTTACATTCTTGGAAGAGAAAATCATGGCCACTCCTCTTTCTTGCCATTCAAAAACTAAAATCGTGAGATCCGCTCTACTAAAAATCATGAAACTAGGTTGGATGAGCTTGTCTCCATGAGTGCTTCACGATGACCATGGCGGAATTTTGATCGATGGTGATTGGTCAAGATCGTCCCATTCACAGCCGATTAGGGTTTGATTTTGTCGAATCTTGAAGTGACGATATGAGAAGCGGAGATTTGCATTATGATTCTCATGTGAAGTGGAGTATGTGGCTTCGATTTGGTGGCGTAGGGCACACCGAGAAAAAAATCGTCCATGGCTTGGACGAGAGCATCCCATCTATTCATGATTTTATGCATAAGGCCAAGCTTGGTTTCTTTATGTCTGGGGTGAAGAGATCGCAAAGAGGACGCATTGCATTCGTCGGTTGTCGATTTCGTTTTGAGTATTCCTCGAGAAAATAAAGAGAGAAGGAAGAAGAATTGGTGTACATGTCTCGGTTGTGCACACGTAAAGGAATTTGAATGGAGGAAGAAAGATTAGATGCTAAGAGAGATAACTAAGGAATTAATTATCATTAACTAATTAATCGATAATCTCTTTTCTTATTTTGGCCATATCTTTTGCATACGAGGTCTATTTTAGATGTAGTTACTTGCGTTGCACTCATGATGAAGAGATCTATGATTTGGCACTAGTTTGAGTAGATTTTATTGAGTGAGTGATACTGTCTCTCACTATACTATGATTGGTTGTTTAGTATTAGATCAATGTTCTGGAATGATTTTTGGTTTTAAAATATGATTTTCCTACACTTATACACCTACTGGACTTATAAAAAATGAAAGTGTTTTAAAACTTTTTATATTGCATATCACTTTATTTCTATCGACATGCCATTTTTAGGAATTATTAGATTTTGGCAATTTTTGATTGATTCTCCTTTGGTTAATATAGATGTGTTATACATGTTGTATGTATGTTGTTTTGGATTCATTGCATGGTTGCTTGTTTGGTTATTTATCTTGTTTGGTTGTTTTGTTGAAAAGGTCAATTTAACGACGATTGATTGTTAGGTAATATCTTGTGTGTTAGGATTTCATACTCCTGAAAGTTCACTGAATGAGACAAATTGTAGAGGAGGGTAAGGATATATGTCGATGGATCTAAAGGTGGTAGGTGAGGCTTCAGATTTTTGAATGGATGATAGACATTTCCATTTGGTTTGTACTTATCCGTTTTGGTTAAGTACAAAACCAAAGTGGTTGGTATTAACCACTGTAGAGTAGTCAATGTCATTACTATTATTGATTAGCGATTTGGCCGATCTTTGGCTTAGACGTTTAGGAGATTTCATAGAGCACGATTTGATGGCTTGTTCATGCAACCGACTTAGAATCTTGATATGATTGCTCTATGGCGAGCAATTTAGACGGTAAGGCGATGATGTGGCACTTCGACATGAGTTGGTACTTTTGATTATGACTCGATGGTGTATGTAGTAGGTTCTAAGGTTGATAGTTTCGGGACAGTGTAGATCATGTTGGAGGTGTTGGCTCATTCGCATCGTGGGGGTGGTGATGTACAACATGATGGAAAGCCTTGTTCCTTTGATTTGTGACTCATGGGGGTAGTAGGTATCGAAGATTGGATACTTTGTATCTTTGGTTTGTGACTCTAGTAGGAAGTACATACTGAAGAGGCTCACGGTAGGAGTCGTGGAGTGGAGGAATATGGTGGATTCCAGATAGTGGAAATTATATTGTGCTAATGGTCTCAGATGGATGAGCATGTGCTAAGGGATCATTGATGACTCGGAGTGTTTTGTATTGTACTCGAAGCAAGGGTAATGTATGGCGGAGATGCCCATGGATTGGTAGCAAGGATCTATATACAGTGGACCTATGGGTTTAGGCCTAGTATCTAGCTTTAGGCTACGAGACACATATCCAATTTTAGGCTGCGAGATATAAGAGTACGACGGAGAACCGAGGTTTCCACTAATCTTTGGCACGTCGGTCATACGAGTTATCATATATCTAAAGCATACTAAATGACAGTTGTATTGTTTGATGGATGTTATGTTTGTTATGGTTGCTTCACTAGCTACTTGTCATCCAAGGGATGTCACATGAGGTAGGTATCATGCATAGGGATACCTAAACACCCTGAACAGTTTACTAAATATGGAGTAGGTATTATGGATTTAGATACCTTCGTACCTCGATAGTTTACTAAGTATGGAGTACCCTTTTATGATGTTGTAGAGTAGCATATTATCTATGTTATATGTTGATTTTTTTGGTTGTAGGAACAGGTCAGGTATGATTCGTATATCCTCTGTTCTGTATATTATATCGACTTTTATAGTATTTTAAGATTGTGTATCGCTCACATAAAATTGTTGTCTAACCCTAAGTTTGCTACTTATTAGCTCAGGTACTCTTAAATGAGTAGGCTAGAGAGAAGGTGTGGATGACCTATGGAGTTTTGGTTTACGAAAACACCATATTATAGACTCCCAAAACTGCTTTAACCTGAAATGTCAATTCTATGTTGGAACCTCATTTGCTTATGTCAAAATAATGGAAGTTGTGTAGATTTGCGATTTTGATAATTTTACCTCCTACTACACTTCGTTTTCATTTTCATTGAATTTGTTCAAATGATTTTGATTAAGGAATAGTGTGTAAAGTATGAATTTTCTTTGTAATTTGCACCGCTTATTCCCAAGAATTAAACAGAAATTTCTTTGTTTATTTTTATATGAAAAGGAGTTGCATAGAGCGTAAAATTGGAATTGTAAGTTTTTATGTTAATATACTCAAATATTTTGATGTAATAAGTTGAGTTTAGATTTTTTATTATATACTAGTATGTTGATTGGAATTTTTGGATACAAATATTGAAATTTTAGCATTGTTGATAATATGAGATGAGACTTGTATAATTGTTAAAAGAATTAAAATTTAAACTGTAACACTCTTAATTTTTTGTAACAATATTCAGGAGATTTAATTAGATAAATTAAATAGAATAATGTAAATGTTAAGTGATAAGGGGATTGATAATTGAATAAACAATAATAAGGTCGTGCTTAATTAATTAATTAATTAAATGGGTTTGTGAATGGCTTATAGGTTAATTAGTTTACACAAGGGTACATTGGGTATTAGCCACACCTTAATTCCATAACCCTTATATCCATGGCCTGTGCAGTTAATTCCCCTCTGTTACCCCACTCTAAGCCTGCTATATCTCATAGCGGATTTCTACCGCTATGATTTTTCCATATAACCCAAATATAGCCTTTCCGCTTTAAGCCCTGCTATTTCTGCTATATACTGTTATTTCTGCTATATTCCGCTATATTTTCTTTAAAATAAATGAATGGAAAAATTAAATTTATACATTATAAAATTATTAATTTAATTTATTTAATTGAAAATTTGAAATATTTTCAAAAATGAAAATACTCTAATATTGTACTAAATTCAATTATCTTATATAATAGTTTTACGTTTATTTATAATATATTCGCACATGTTTTTATTTTAAAATATTTATGTATTAATTATAATTCAATTGAATGTTAATTTTTCATTTAATTACCATTTATATATTTGTAAAAATATTAAGTACGAGTTTTATACACTATTTTAGAGTCATCCGTTATATCTTACTTTATCCTCGCTGTATCCCCCCTATGACTTTTTGCATCTCTGCCACATTGAATTTGCCGAGCGCTTTAACTGCATAGTCCACGGCTTGCCATTCATTTACGTTTATTTCTCATTTTCACAAAAATATAAAACGCAAAATATAAAAGAGGAGCCAGCCATTGTTAAGGAAGAAAAGAAGAGAAATTCAAATCAAGCTAAGGAATTAAATTAAGGGAATAAATCACAATCACAATCCAGTATACTTATCTTAATCAAGGTGAATAATAATTTATGCCATCTCTATTTTGTTTTATGATCATACATTTTCAGATATAAGATTAAATTCGTTTTTATGATGATTGGGATGATGATATGCTTGGACCATAATTTTTTAGATTTAAATAAGATTGTTTAAATATGATTTTCCATGGTTTTAAGGGTAAAACATATAGAAATTTATGTTTAAATGCCATGGAAAATTTTTATGTTATATAAAACATGATTTTGGAGTTGGGTTTTAATTTTGATAACTTTCCAAGCTATAAAAAATTGTGAATTTTAAAAGGAAAATATGACAAAATTTGGTTTTAATTTAGTTTCGATAATTTCAGGAAGAAGTTGGGTCTGAAATTTTTGTATGTTGGATAACATGATGAAAGTGAATTTCTATAATTTTTGGGGATTTTTTCCTAACTGATTTACAAAGGAAATAAAATTGTTTTAGAAGGAAGAACTTATTTGCATTCTTGATTTTGGCTTAATGAAAGGGCTTATTTGTTAATTATTATTGTTTAGATCTAAAATTAAATTATTGTTATTTAGATCAAAAATTAAGTGGCAGTTATTTTTGTACAGAATTTGAAAAGTTGAGTAGCCGATCACATGTTTACACGTGGACAGGTTAGTTAGAAAGCATTTTGCTTTAGTTGGCGTTAATCGATTTTTACCCAGAAAAGTTGGTTCTGCCTTCTTTAGAAGTGTGTTTTGACCTTAATGCCTCCGCTTCATCTCAGTTGAAAGCAATACACATAGTATCAATGAGATTGATATAAAGTGGATTGGTGACGTGCGGAAGGCAGGGTGTCGAAAGCATTGCCTTCGATAGAGACGAAACCATTGTTACTTCTAGAAGATATGCACCTGCCCTATTTTTTAAGGATGCTTTCGACTAAGTCGATACCCAGTTGCTTTTGAACTTGTTGCTGCCTTTCTTTGTTTAAAAGTAGAGCTTTCAACTTAGACCCTTGTTTATAACAGAATGCTTACAAAAATGATGGTTCCGACCTAGTCCAAACTCTTCTGCTGTTTATATACCTTTTGAGTTTGTTAAAGTCATCAATGCTTTCGAAAGGTAATTTTTGTTTGAACGGTGTTCTAGGCCACTTCCTAAATGCTTTCGAAAGGATCTAAGGGTTTCGAAGGCAATGGCTTCGGAAGGGGGTTTCGATGCTATCCTTATGCATTTTGCTTAAATGATTTAAAGCTTTCGAAAGGATGGTGCCTACGCCATCAAATTTTCCCCATATAATTTTATATGATAAAGAATAGTTTTAAAAGAGATACTTTCATTTATATTCACTTCAACCCAAATAATATTTTTAAATATAAACCCAATGGCTTCAAAAGGGGTATTTTCAATGGTTTCGAAACTATGTTTCTAAGAAATACTAAGTAACGTTTTGATACTTTCAAAAAGTAATTTTGGTTTCGAAAGAGATGATTTAAAGAGCTTTGAAAGGCATATATGTAATGTTTTGAAAAGAAGTTTTCTATGCTTTCGAAAGAGGTTATCCATGGGTTTCGAAAGTGATGTTTAAGGTGTCGAATGCCTTAGTTTTCAAAACAAATAACCCAATCTCATTTTAAAGTAAAACCATGGTATAAATAAAGTGTTTTGGAATGAATTTTTAAAGAAATTTTCCTTGATTAATGAGTTAAAGGGATTGACCAAATTTTATATAAAATGAGTTCAAGGATATTAAACCTAAAGGAGTGGTATTATTATGTTATTTTTTTTTGCTTCTTCATATATATATATATATTCACATTGTAATGAACCTATAATGGTAATTTGGAAAAGGGAAAAATAACTAGCTAGGTTGACCCAAAAGTGAATATAAATTAAATTAATTAAAGATATTGGCAGGGGCCAATAGGTTTATAGTAAACCCATAAAAACTATGTATAGAAAAATGACATTAGCAGGGGCCAATAGGTTCAAAGTAACCCATGAAAACTATATATAAATGAAGACGTCAAGAAGACGGGTTCATACTTAGCCCATAAAAACTATGATTTGATATTGGCAGCGGCCAATAGGTTTGTAGTTAGCTCATGAAAACTATACCCATATTAAGATATTGAGAGAAATCAATAGGTTCCTGGTCAACCCATGAAAACTAGGATAAGAGGAAAGATATTGGATTTACCAATAGGTTCAGGAAGAACCCATGAAACAGTAAAGATATTGGCTGGGGCCAATGGGGTCTTAGTGATCGCATGAAAGCTATGTAGCTGGAAAGGAAGTCCATAAACGTTAAACATGTCATTAGTAAGCCTGTGAAAACTAATAGGTTAATAGTGATCCTAGAAACTATAAATGAGACAGTTAGTCAGAACGAATGGGGATGGGAATTCTAGAATTAATTTACTTGTTTGCATATCATCATATTGTTTTGAATTGTTCTAACCATTGTGGATGTGGGAGCGCATTATATGATTTTATAAAGATTTTTAGGATAATAGTGTGGGAGAAATCCATTCCGCTAAGCGGCGGCGTCTTGCTAGATATCTAAATTGTTTGAGATGTAGATTATTATTCATACCAGGATTTTTGTCTGACTCGAAGTTTATGTTTTCCTCTTAAACTCTCAGGCGCTCAATTGATTTTAAGTAGTTTGAGAGTTGAGATTTTCAGGTACCTCTTAGTGGAATAAGCTTCCAGAGACGTGCAGGAGACATGATAGCTATATATAGTTCTCTTTTATTTTAATTCCGTTGTGTTGCTATTGTGAAGGCAAAGTTGTTAAATTACCTATATATACTCTAATCATCCAAGGGGGCATCTTCATATGTCTCTCTTAGCGTATGTTGTAATAAGTATATTTTATCTAAACATGGTTAACATATTAGGATTATGCAATGAATTTGAAATGTTTTGAAATGTGGAACTCATTTGATGTTTTAAATTTTATTCCATATTTATGTGTTTCTGTGTATCAGTGTATCTAACTTTACCGTATTTGCTTATTGAGAATTAATAACTATGGATGACTGCAGCATCCGTAGCCGTTAGTTTTAGGCCTCCAAGTGGGGGATGTTACAAGTTGGCATCATAGCATATGTTTATGAAACACAAAAGAAATTTAAAACCTAAAAGGTTTTCAAACATAATCCAATGAATCAGAAATATGATCGGTGTTTGGGATAACGGTATACTATCGTACTTGTATTTTATATATGCATATATATATAAGTATGTATTCCCCAAAACTGTTCTTCTGCATCTTACTAAGGCTCGTATGCAAATTTGCGAGAAACAAGATATGGAAGCAGGAAACGAAAGAGGAAATTTCAGTGGAGGAAGCACCACAACCAACAAAAATGCTCGATCCACCAAGAAAAATCCGAGTCAACATGCTAATGCTAACCCAAATGCTGATGCCAATGTGGGTGCTGGAAATCCACAAGTAGATATGGGGGCGATATATTATTTCTTCGTCAATGTGATGCAAGCAGGAGTTGCTCCTGAGTTGCTGGTAATGTTAGAGGAGCTAATCATGTTGCTTCAATTGGGAATAATTATGCGAAGCTGAGCATAGATTACACCAGTCTTGATGGGAAGCTATTTATGGGGACATAGGATGCCATAGAAGTTGAGAATTGGTTAATGCACCGTGAGCGTATCTTTGCTGATTTGGGTTTAGACGATGAGCAGAAGAGAAGGGTAGCCTCTAAGCAGTTGCAAAGGTCAACGCTTCGTTGGCGGAATAATGTTACTGCCGAAGTTCTGGAAGAAGAGTTGTAATGGGCTGAGTTCAGAAGGAGATTCGAGCAGAGGTTTTTATCTGAAGTTGCTAAATCGGCGTTGATGGGGAAGTTTATGGATTTAGTTCAGGGAGAGATGTCGGTTATCGAGTATGCTACTAAGTTTGATGAGCTGTCTCGATATGGGAACGCTACTATAGACACCTATATCAGAAGGAATGAGAGGTCCATTTGGGGATTGAGGTCCGAGCTTGCTAGGGCAACCCTGACACATATCCGAGATCCTTGTAATTTGGTTATAGAGATGGCAATTTGCCATGAAGAAATACTTGTTGTTTGTGCTAGATAGAAGCCAGATGAAACCTAGGTGTGACCAAGTTCGGCATTATAAGAACCAATGTCCAGAGCTAGTAAAGGCGGACAAGGGGAATGTTTTTGCTGTTGGACCATCATTTTCTAAGTTAACTGCAGCCAAAAAGGAAAGACTGTGATGGGAGGTACATTTTTGATTCAGAGTACACAAGTTAGGATATATTTGATACCGGTGCCTCACATTCATTCATATCCTAATGTTTGATTGGTAGGTTATTCTTAGAACCCACGTATCTTGTTACTTCCTTAAGGGTTGTGAATCCAATAGGAGGGCACGCAACTCTGGAGATGAGATGTGACCAATTAGAACTTGATTTTTTAGGTCATAAGTTTGCATGTAGTTTGTATGTTTTCGATTTTGTAGATTTCGAAATCCTTTGGGTATGGATTGGTTGAGCAAGTATGAGGCTAGGATATTTTGCCAAGATGGGAAGATATCACTAATACACCTTAATAGTCATAACCAAATAATATTCTCAATGGAGAACTCTGACCAGAGTAGTTGTGCTTTGTTAAGTGCAATGGAAGTGGGAGAAGATATAAAGTAAGGTTTGAGTAGCAAGAGTGTTTCAGATGTTTTTGAGCCGGTCATAGGACTACCATTGAAATGAGCTATTGAGTTTCGGATAGATCTTGTGCCAGGAGCTGAATTTACACCACTAGAAGATGACACCGACCGAGATGAAGGAGTTGAAGGTGCAGCTAGTGGATCTAAAAGGAAGGAATTTTATTAGACCAAGCAGTTAGCCTTGGGTAGCGATCACGATATTCATGAAGAAACCAGATGGGTTATTGAGGATGTGCATCGACTATCGTAAATTGAACGAGAGGAAGATCAAGAATAAGTATCCTTTGCCAAGAATAGATGATCTATTTGATCAGTTGTGGGGAGCCAGAGTGTCTTCCTAGTTGGATTTAGCGATAGATTTCTATCAGTTAACGAATGCACCTGCTTTCTTCATAGATTTGATGAATCGAATCTTCCAAGAGTACTTGGATAGGTTTGTGCTAGTGTTTATAAATGACATTTTGGTGTACTCTAAGGATAAGCAAGAGCATGAAGATTATCTTAGAGTTGTGCTTGAGTCGCTGAGGCAGCATCACCTAAAAGCGATGTTCTCCAAGTGTCATATTCGGAAGAAAGAGGTTAAGTTTCTTGGTCAAGTGGTTTCAAAGAAGGGGCTATCAATCGATCCAGATAAGATCGAAGCTGTTAATAATTGGAAGAGACCATAGACGGTGACCGAGATTAGAAGTTTTGTCGGACTAGCTGACTATTACCGAAGATTCATTAAGGATTTCTCACGGATAGCAGCACCTTCGACGAAGCTAACTAGGAAAGATTTGAAGTTTGTTTGGTTTGACAAATATGAGGAAGTGTTCCTTAAGTTATAGCATTTGTTAACCAATTCACCTGTGTTAGTAGTTCCAGATGGAAACCAAGGGATGGTGGTGTATACCGATGCATATGGAACTGGACTGAGAGATATGTTGATGAAGAAGGGTAAATTGATTTCCTACGCTTCACGAAAGTTTAAACCATATGAAGTGTGATATCCTACCTATGATTTGGAGTTCGCTGCGGCGCTGAAGATTTGGAGGCATTATCTCTTAGGGAAGAGATTTGAGCTATATACAGATCATAATTCTTTAAGGTACTTATTCTCTCAGAAGGAGT
The DNA here is from genome assembly GCA_030765085.1 of Allium cepa. Taxonomy (NCBI): domain Eukaryota; kingdom Viridiplantae; phylum Streptophyta; class Magnoliopsida; order Asparagales; family Amaryllidaceae; genus Allium; species Allium cepa. Next base: position 553,322,459 of record CM060931.1, on the reverse strand, counting down.
CGAATATGAGACAGTAGAGATGGTTGGAGTTTTTTGCAGCTTATGATTTCGGCATAGAGTATATAGTAAGGAAAGGTAATAAAGTAGCGGATGCTCTTAGCAGAAGACATCAGAATACGGTGTTAGCTATGTTGGCATAGTGGAAGGATTTAGAGGCTTTTACTACTTATAGCTTGTAGTTAAGATCGATTTCTAGTTCTAGTCGGAGCACAACAGATAAGGCTCGAGGTTGGATATGAGATCGATGATTTAAGAGACTTTAGTCTTGATCAGAGAGGATGGTTGAGAAAGAAGGGACAATTATGTGTTCTGAATGTTAAGGACTTGAGGAAAGAAGTTCTTGGAGTTTACGATTCATCCTAGAGGGACCAAGATGTATCAAGACATGAAGAGAAGTTTCTATTGAGAAGGTATTAAGAGGGATGTTGGCTTGTTGGTTAGGTAATGTGCAAACTATCAACAAGTGAAAGCCGAACATTAGAAGACGAGTGAATTGCTTCAACCTTTAGAGATTCCAGTTTGGAAATGGGATTCGATATCCATGGATTTTATGGCTAGGTTTCCAAGGTCAAATAGGAAAAATGATAGTATATGAGTCATAGTAGACAGGTTGACCAAGAGTACCCCTTTCATTGCAGTTAAGTCAGCCAGGACGACACCTGTTTTAGCTAAGTTGTTCATGAAGAACATAATTAGACTACATAAGGTTCCTAGTAGCATAGTCAGTGACAGAGATGCTTTGTTCACTAATGAATTCTAGAAGAGTCTACAAGATGTGTTAGGCACTAAGCTTAAGATGAGTACATCATATCACCCTCAGATAGATGGGCAGATATAGAAAGCCAATAAGGTACTCGAGGATATGTTGAGAGCTTGTGTATTGGACTTTGGTGGATCTTGGGAAGATCATCTACATTTGGTCTTTTTTTCCTATAATAATAGTTATCAGACTAGTATAGGAATGGTGCCTTTTGAAGCTTTATATGGAAGTCCAACCAAATTGCTAACGTGTTGGTTGGAGATCGGAGACAGATTAGTCTTAGGTCCAGAATTGGTTAGGGAGGCGTCAGAGAAGATTTAGTTCATCTGAGAAAGGACGAAGGAACCTTGGTCAAGATAGAAGAGTTACGCAGATAAGAGGTGTAAAGACCTAGACTTCTTAGTTAGAGATAAGGTTTTTATTAAAGTATCCCCAATGAAGGGTATGGTACGGTTCAAGAAGACAGGGAAGCTGACAGCAAGATATGTTGGTCCATTCCAAATTATAGAAAGGATTAGAAAGATCGCATACAGAATAGAGTTGCTGAACAGTATGGAGGGTGTCCATAATGTATTTCATATGTCTCATCTTCGCAAGTATGTGCAAGATCCAGAGACTACTATTCCTCCGACAAAGATGGAAGATTTGATAGTAGAGCCAAATTGAATTTTGTGAGACAACCACTTCGGGCTGTATCGAGAGATGAGAAAAGATTGAGGAACAAGATAGTTGAGTTGGTGAAAGTTCAGTGGAGCAATAATGAGAAGGATTGTACTTGGAAGATAGAGGACAAGACTAGAGACACTTAACCTGATTGTCTATATTAGATTTATATAAATAATTGCTAGTCGGGTAAACTAGTATGGTTGTTAGAAGTCGTTATAGATGATTGTTATGTTTAGTATTTAGTCCTTACTAAATTTCAAGGATGAAATTATTTAAGGATGGGTAACACCCCTAATTTTTTGGTAATATTATTCGATAGATTTAAATAGATAAATTAAATAGAATAATGTAAATGTTAAGTGATAAGGGGATTGAGAATTGAATAAATAATAAGGAGGCTATGCTTAATTAATTAATTAATTAAATGGGCTTATGAATGGCTTATAAGTTAGTTAGTTTACACAATGGTATATTAGGTACTACCCGCACCTTAATTCCATAACCCTTATATATATCCACAGCTTGCCATTCATTCACGTTTATTTCTCATTTTCATAAAAAGGTAAAACACAAACATAAAAGAGGAGATGACCATTGTTAAGGAAGAAAAGAAGAGAAATTCAAATTACGCTAAGGAATTAAATCAAGGGAGATAAATCTCAATCTCATTTCAATCTCCTTATCTTAATCAAGGGGAATAATAATTTATACCATCTCTATTTTGTTTAATGATCATATGTTTTCAGATTTAAGAATAAATTCGTTTTTATGATGATTGGGATGATGATATGCTTGGATTATAATTTATCAGATTTAAACAAGATTATTTAAGTACGATTTTCCATGGTTTTAAGGGTAGACCGATCGAAATTGATGTTTAAATGTCATGGAAAAACTTTATGTTATGTAAAACATGATTTTGCAGTGGGTTTTAATTTTGATAATTTTCTAAGCATTGGAAAGAATATTATGAATTTTCAATGGAAAATAAGATAAAATTGAGTTAAAATTTAATTTGATTATTTCAAGAAGAAATTGGGTATGGAATTTTTATATGTAGATAACACGACGAAAGTGAATTTCTATAATTTTTGGGGATTTTTCCTAATTGATTTAGTAGGAAAATTAAATTGTTTTAGAAGGAAGGACTTATTTGCATTCTTGTTTTTGGCTTAATGGAAGGGCTTATCTATTAAATGATTATGGTTTAGATCTGAAATTAAGCGGCAGTTGTATTTGTAAAAAATTTGAAAAGTTGAGGCAGCCAATCACATGTTTACATATGGGCAGGTTTGTTAAAAAGTATTTTGCTTTAATTGGCATTAATCTGTTTTTATCTAGAAAAGTTGGTTCCGCCTTCTTTAGAAGTGCGTTTCGACTCCAATGCCTCTGCTTAATCTCAGTTGAAACCAATACACATGGTATCAATGAGATTGGTACGAAATGGATTGGTGAAGTGCGAAAGGCAGGGTGTCAAAAGCATTGCTTTCGACAGAGACGAAACCACTGTTACTTTTAAAAGATATGCGCCTGCCCTGTTTTGAAGGGTGCTTTCAACCAAGTCGATACGCAGTTGCTTTCAAACTTGTTGCCGCCTTTCTTTGTTTAAAAGTAGAGCTTTTATCTTAGAACCTTGTTTATAAAAGAATGCTTACAAAAATGATGGATCCGATCTAGTTGAAACTGTACGGATATTTTTATACCTTTCGAGTGTGTTGAAATCATCAATGCTTTTGAAAGGTAGTTTTTGTTTTAAGAGTGTTCTAAGCTACTTCCTAAATGCATTCTAAAGGTTCCAAGAGTTTCGAAGGCAATGGCTTTGAAAGGGGATTTCGATGCTACCATTCAGTATTTTGCTTAAATGATTTGAAGCTTTCGAAAGGATGTTTCCAATGCCATCAAGTTTTCCCCAATATTTTTATATGATAAAGAACAGTTTTGAAAGAGATACTTTTATTTATATCCACTTCAACCCAAATAATATTTTTAAATATAAACCCAATGATTTCGAAAGTGGTACTTTTATTAGTTTCGAAACCATGTTTCTAAGAATTTCTAAGTAATGTTTTGATACTTTCAAAAGGTAATTTTGGTTTCGAAAGACATGATTTAAAGAGCTTCGACTAGTATATATGTCATATTTTGAACGAAGTTTTCTATTCTTTCGAAGGAGGTTATCCAAGGGTTTTGAAAGTGATGTTTATGTGTCGAAAGCCTTAGGTTTTAAAATAAATAACCCAATCTCATTTTAAAGGAAAACCATGGTATAAATAAATAAAGTGTTTTGAAATGCAGTTTTGAAGTTTTCCTTGATTAATAGGTCAAAGGAATTAAATAAAATTTATATAAAATGAATCCAAGGATATTAAACCTACATGAGTGGTATTGTTATGTTATTTTGTTTGCTTCTTCAAATATATATATATATATATATATATATATATATATATATATATATATATATATATATATATTCACATTGTAGTGAACCCATAACAGTAATTTGGGAAAGGGCAGAATAACCGGCTAGATTAACCCAGAAGTGAATATAAATTAAATTAATTAAAGATATTGGCAAGGGCCATTAGGTTCACAGTAAACCCATGAAAACTGTGTATTGGAAAAAGATATTGGCAAGGGCCAATAGGTTCATAGTAATCCCATGAAAACTATGTATAAATGAAGATGTCAGGAAGATTGGTTCATAGTTAGCCCACGAAACTATGATTTGATATTAGCAAGGGCCAATAGGTTTGTAGTTAGCCGAAGAAAACTAGATACAGATTAAGATGTTGACAGAAGTCAATAGATTCCTAGTCAACCCACGCAAACTAAGATAAGAGGAAAGATATTGGAGTTGTTGAATATGCAAGTATATGATTTTTGTTTGATGATAATAAACATATATACATTCATTTAAATGTATTTGTTAGTATACTATTTTATTTTCATAGATTAAATAAATATTTGATGAATAAAATAAATAACACAGAATTTGAATTCAAATGGATATTTTATTCAAACAAATATTTATTACAATTTTTGAATAGTACAAATTTCAAGCTCTCACTATATATATACACAACTTCAATTACAATACAATTTTGATTATATCACGATTCACATTTACATTGCACCTCACTACATATCACTCACACTCTATTTATCTTCAACTTCACTCCAATGTGAATCCAGCATCTGAGCAATCTGCAAAAATATACATTGACGCGGTAAAATTGAAAATAAAATATTTTTGCAGTATAAAATAAAATGTGGATTTTGTAAATAATGTTTGCCTCAGTTATTTGGATTTTTCGTCATTATTTAATTTTGAATTCATCATACACGAACAGCTTGTGACATATACAGTGTATCACTGTATATGCCATAAGGCCGTGCACACCAATATACACTTGATAGAATTGCAGGGACAGGTGAGCACAAGGTCAAACCCAAACCATAAGTCGGGTTCAACTCAAGTGAATTAAATATCAAGTCACAATATCAACATAAAGTCAAACCTGAGCTTTAAAGCTAGATTCAACACAAGTGAAAATTCAAATGAAATGGTCAAGAAACATAAATCAAGCCTCGACCAAAGTTCAAGTCATACACATGAAAACAGGGCTAGACAGTCCAACTCGACCAAGACCAGACTGAAATTTCAAAGTAAAGAAGCAACTCATCATAATTCAAACTGCAACAGACTTCAATATGCACATATCAGACTACATAAAGTCCAAACATGAATCAGCGAATATGCTACAGACATGAAAGCAGCAAAACTCAAACCAGCCATGATATGGAAGCAAACAAGACCAGTTCAAGTTAATACAAGAAAGAAGTACGTATGATACTTATAGTGCAACTGATCAGAGGTGGCAACTTGGAGCATCAAACCGACATCAATGTATATGAACACAGGTAATGGAACAATGCAACAGTCAATAGTGAAGTACAAACAAGTGCACCAAAGAACAATGACTGATACAAGTGACTCAAACCAGAACTTCAAAAGAACAAGTGCAGCCTCTACATGAAGGTCCGAAACAAATGAAACCAGAGGCAACTGGCAGCAAATAAAATAATGAACCAGACTATAAGATGATCCAAACAAAGCGACAACTTCAAGTGAACTAATACATAGTGAATCAAATGACACAGACTCGAGTGGAACAAGAAACAAATGTACATACACAGTGCAGCAGTGTAAACATCACCATGAACATGCAAACAAGTATTGAACACTTCAATGATCAGCTCAGGTCGAGGCCGAACCAGACAAGAACTCAAAGTTACAGCATGAATACAATGTAATCAAGACAATCCAGACTGAACAACAAAGTGCAAAAGAACAAGGTCGAAAGTGCTATCAGGGATGAACACAAAAAATGGCCAGAGTCGAAGCACACAGAAACAAAAGTCAATCAAGGAAGTCAAACAAGTATATAGGTCAATGAAGTTTCAAGTCAAGGCCGAAGTCATCATAATTTCATGTAAGCCAAAACCAGAAGCAATATCAGTACAACGATGATATTGAAGAAATTATCAAGTCTGAGCAGAGTTCGACAGTGTCAAGTGCTGAAGTAAATTTGCAAATTTAAGTCGAAGCCATAAGCAACCAGAGTCAAAAAGAACAAAATCAAACACACCGTTGTGGTCATGAAATCAACCAGAGCGGCAGGTCAATCAAAATCAACGCCGTGATGACCAAGTTTCAAAGTCGTGAGGGCAAGGAATACAATGTCAGAGAAATCAAACCGGGTCAACCAAGTAAACAACAAATATATGAAATTGACAAAGTCAGGAATCATCTCAAACATTCAATCAAAACAATACGGCCGAGATAAATAAATTGATGAAGTCAAATGATCATATACGAACGAATATATAGGAGTTCAAATCCTATATAAACAATAACATCATCGACAATTTAATCCTCGAGTTCAAGCAAGCAAATCAGAAGAATCAAAAGAAAAATTTACATACCAAATCAAAGTCGAACTCGATCAAGGAGGAGGAGCCGCAAACGAATAAATTGAAGTAAGCAATTGAAGCACCAACCATCAATTTAAGTAGCGACTTCACAAAGCCCTAATTTTAGAGCTAAGAGGAACTAACGAAAGAAGGAACGAGGCTATTGTTTGACTGAAGAGCAAAGAAAAGAAAAAGGGTCAGCAATATTTTGTTTGTGATAAGATTATTTAGGGCCGGTTATTAAAATAGGGTTGGGCCTTAATATCTTAAAAATTAGGGTTTATTTATTTTATTGTTTTAAAGTGTTTTTAATTTTTTTCTTAAATCGTTGTAATTTCTAGTCGTGTGACTAGGGGACAAACTACGTGGCGTAGTTTGAGAATTCACAACTCTGTGGCTGAGTTATGGCAAGGTTTTGAACGTAGAGTTAGGTTAGTCAGTAGCGGGTGTCGCGAGTTTACGTGTGTAAGAGTGTGACTACTTAATTTCTAGTAGAAATCTTGGGGGCAGCACATAGGCAGGTTTTGCTGAAGTTGGGTAAATTCTTTGTCGTTCTATTTCTGCATTTATTATTCTGCTATTATCTGTGCTGCTATTATTTTGATATATCTGTGTTGATATAATTTTATAAGCTTCCGCAATAATTATTATAATTAATAGCATCACCCTATACACCCCCCCTCTAGGGTGAAATCGATCCTACAAGTGGTATCATAGCAAGGTACAAAAGTCATTTTTGTTTTAAAATTTTGATTTTTCAAAAACCAAATTTTTGTTTTAAAAGTTTGAATTTTTAAAATGGCTTCTTTTAATAATGCTTTTACGGGGGGGGGGGGGGGGGTCAGTCCATAGTTAAACCAACAGTATTCAATGATGAATATGCTTACTGGAAAAATAGGATGGAAATTTTTCTGAAAACCATTGATGCTTGGGATATTGTTGAGATAGGGTATAGAGCACCAACTATAATTATAAATAATCAGGAAATAAATAACCGAATGATCAATGGACAGATCTAGAAAATAAGTTACAGAATTCTAATGCCAAAGCTATGAATTTGATTATTTGTTCATTGGATCAATTTGAATTTAATCGTGTCTCACATTGTCTAACTGCACAAGAAATATGGCACACTCGAAGTAACTCACGAAGGAACGTCGCAAATCAAAGAATCTCGCCTTGCCATGCTAAGCAGCGAATACGAGAACTTCACAATGGCCAAGGAAGAAAATGTTAAAGAGATGTACGGACGACTTTCCAATATCGTATACAAATCAAATCTCTCGGAAAATCATACAAGGAATTAGAAATAGTCCAAAAAATCCTCAGAGTCCTTCCACGAAGATTTGAAGCAAAAGTGACTGCCATTCAAGAATCGAAAGATTTAAAACAAATTAAAGTTGAAGAACTCATCGGAAATCTCACCACTTATGAGCTAGAAATGAAATTCAAGGAAGAGCGTGAAGGAGGAGATACTCGAAAGAAATCAATAGCTCTCAAAGGAACAACTGAAAGTGATGATAATGACGATGATGATGTAGCAGCTGAGCTGGCATTAATAATGAAGAAATTCAAAAGATGGAACCGCAAATATAGAAATCCATCTCTAAATCAGAAATTGAAAAGCAGAATAGACAAAATACTAGACAATCCAGAAGAACGGGAGATCATTTGTCACAAATGCAACCAATCCAGACACATCAAGCCCAATTGTCCTCAAAACCGACACGACTTTGAAAAGAAATCAAAAAGGAGAAATTTTGCAGCCACATGGAATACAAGTGATGAAGGTAATCAAAGTACTAGCAGTGAGAGTGAAAAAGCAGATATGTGCCTTCAAGGTAATATAACTAATAACGACGATGACGAGCCAAGCGAGGTATCAAAACTTACTCATTCAGAATTACTTATATATTTCCACGAAGTAAATGGCTGTTTTGAACGACTTAGGGAGAAGTATGCCAAACTTAAATCATAAAAAGATACTTTGATAGATTTAAATGATCAACTTGAACAATTAGTTAAAAACTATCAAAATAAGTGCCCTAAGTGTGACAAGTGTCCATTGTTTGAAGAAGAAATTAAAAAATCAGAAATTAATATAAAATCACTTGAAAATGAAATTCTGATTTTGAAAGAAAGTGAAAATACAAGACGAGAAAATTCTATTAAAAGGTGCACACAATTGTTAAACGAAAATGAATATCTCAAAACACAAGTCCAACGACTATCAACGACCTTAGATAAATTTTCAGAAAGTGAAAAATCGTTGAATATGCTCTTAGGGAAACAAACTGCTAATACAGTCAGACAAGGACTTTGATTATTTACATGTTAATACGGCTGACTCTATATTCACGGTTTTTGATTATTTACACGGTTTCAATTCAAATTCAAGAGACTTTCATTTAAAAAGTTGTTAAAAAAATGATTTTGAGATATTTTGTTGCACACTTCATGATCTGGTCTATAACATTCAACTAATAATATTTTAGGGTGAAAAATTCAGATGTAGATTACACTGGTAATCTAGTTGATAGAAAAATTACTAGTGGAACGTGATATATTATGAGATATTTAGTAACTGCATCGTTTTTCAAAGAAAATATATGCATATTTTTCATTTCAAATAATTTTCAAATAGCAGAATTTTTTCTCTCATAAAACCCCTTCTAGAAAATCATTTTTGACCTTGTTTTCAGATTGGCATTTCTAGAAAGATTGATTTTATAATTATTTTTGAATTAAATTTTTAACATTGACAAATCTGACTCCCTACTAATTATCAAAAAAGATAAATAGTGATTGAAAAAGTGATGAGTGTTGATATTTATCATATATTATGACTCGAAACGGTATAATTAGTAAATTTCTTTAGAAATTTAAACAAGGGTTATAAAACTTTTTGTTGGTAAAAATTCCATGACCATCTCTATTTCTATCATATTTCTAACGACCATCACTCATCAAAATTCAATATAGTTTGTCGATATATTGTACTTTAAACAGGAATCATTCATTTTTCATTTTATAATAATAAATAAATATATATAATAATAATAAAATAAAATAAAATCCAAAGTATTCACTCTCATTTAAAGGTCCTTACGGTTATGCATGGGTGAATTACTTAGAATTTGTTATGTAGTTCCATGCTCATTAAAAAGTCCTCACGGTTATGCATGTATGGAACACATATCAAAATTGATTTTTTTTAAATAAACAACTTGATTCTAATCCCATTTAAAAGTCCTCACGGTTATGCGTGGTTATAAGATACTTGAATTCATTTTTTTTAAAATAAAATTGGAATACTACTAATCTCATTTAAAAGTCCTAACGGTTATGTATGGTTGGTAGATGTTCAAATTCCTGATATAAATATACCACAAATAGACACAACTGTGTGGATTTATATGATGACATCATTCCCATCATTCTAAAAGTGGAATATGCGCCTAACATAGTATTTATGATTTTTGTTTGATTTTTTACTGAAATTTAACATTTATATTCGATTGAGTTTTAATGTTGTATTAATATCGATCACTTTATCTCTATTTTTTAACATTATTACTCTTTTGCTGATAACAAAAGGGGGAGAGAAAAGTTAAGATTTTGACAAATAAAGGTCAAATATTTTCTATTTGCATCTAGGCTCATTTGCATATTTTTAATTGTATGCATATATGAAGGGGAAGCTTAGTGTAGAGAGAGCAAGCATTCAAATAGGGGGACCAAATTGAATAATCAAATTCATTTAATAAATTCAAAACCTTAAATATATGTTTGTTTTCATCAAAAGGGGGAGATTGTTGAATATGCGAGTATATGATTTTTGTTTGATGATAATAAACATATATACATTCATTTACATGTATTTGTTAATATACTATTTTATTTTCACAGATTAAATAAATATTTGATGAATAAAATAAATAACACAGAATTTGAATTCAAACGGATATTTTATTCAAACAAATATTTATTACAATTTTTGAATAGTACAAATTTCAAGCTCTCGCTATATATATACACAACTTCAATTACAATACAATTTTGATTACATCAGGATTCACATTTACATTTCACCTCACTACATATCACTCACACTCGTATTTATCTTCAACTTCATTCCAATGTGAATCCAACATCTGAGCAATTTGCAAAAATATACATTGACGCGGTAAAATTGAAAATAAAATATTTTTGCAGTATAAAATAAAATGTGGATTTTGTAAATAATATTTACCTCAGTTATTTGGGTTGTTTGTCATTATTTAATTTTGAATTCATCATCCACGAATAACTTGTAACATACACAGTGTATCACTGTATATGCCACAAGGCCGTGCACACCGATATACACTTGATAGTATTACAGGGACAGGTGAGCACACGGTCAAACCCAAATCATAAGTCGGGTTCAACTCAAGTGAATTAAATATCAAGTCACAATATCAAATCAAGCTCAAACCCGAGCTTTAAAGTTGGGTTCAACACAAGTGAAAATTCAAATGAAATGGTCAAGACACATAAATCAAGCCTCAACCAAAATTCAAGTCATACACATGAAAACAGAGGCTAGACAGTCCAACTTGACCAAGACCAGGCTGAAATTTCAAAGTAAAGAAGCAACTCATCATAATTCAAACTGCAACAGACTTCAATATGCACATATCAGACTATATAAAGTCCAAACATGAATCAGCGAATATGCTACAGAAATGAAAGCAGCAAAACTCAAACCAGCCATGATATGTAAGCAAGCCAGACCAGTTCAAGTTAATACAAGAAAGAAGTACGTATGATACTTATAGTGCAACTGATCAAAGGTGGCAACTTGGAGCACCAGACCAACATCAATGTATATGAACACAGGTAATGGAGCAATGCAACAGTCAATAGTGAAGTACAAACAAGTGCACCAAAGAACAATGACTGATACAAGTGACTCAAACCAGAACTTCAAAAGAACAAGTGCAGCCTCTACATGAAGATCTGAAACAAATGAAACCAGAGGCAACTGGTAACAAATAAAACAGTGAACCAGACTACAAGATGATCCAAACAAGGCTACAACTTCAAGTGAACTAATACATAGTGAATAAAATGACACAGACTCGAGTGGAACAAGAAACAAATGTACATACACAGTGCAGCAGTATAAACATCACCATGAACAGGCAAACAAGTAATGAACACTTCAATGATCAGCTCAGTTCGAGACCGAACCAGACAAGAACTCAAAGTTACAGCATGAATACAATGCAATCAAGACAATCCAGACCGAACAACAAAGTGCACAAGAACAAGGTCGAAAGTGCTATCTGGGATGAATACAAAAAAGGGACAGAGTCGAAGCACACAGAAACAAATGTTAATCAAGGAAGTCAAGCAAGTATATAGGTCAACGAAGTTTCAAGCCAAGGCCGAAGTTATCATAATTTCACGTAAGCTAAAACCAGAAGCAATATCAGTGCAACGATGATATTGAAGAAATTATCAATTCAGAGCAGAGTTCGACGGTGTCTAGTGCTGAAGTAAATTTGCAAATTCAAGTCGAAGCCGTAAGCAACCAGAGTCAAAAAGAACAAAATCAAACACACCGTTGTGGTCACGAAATCAACCAGAGCGGCAGGTCAATCAAAATCAATGCCATGATGACCAAGTTTCAAAGTCGTGATGGCAAGGAAAACAACGTCAGAGAAATCAAACCGTGTCAACCAAGTAAACAACAAATATACGAAATTGACAAAGTCAGGAATCATCTCAAACATTCAATCATAATCATATGGCCGAGATAAATAAATTGATGAAGTCAAATGATCATATACGAACGAATATATAGGAGTTTAAATCCTATATAAACAGTAACATCATCGGCAATTTAATCATCGTGTTCAAGCAAGAAAATCATAAGAAGCAAAAGAAAATTTTACATACCAAATCAAAGTCCAACTCGATCAAGGAGAAGGAGCCGCGATCGAATCAGCTGAAATAAGCAATCGAAGCTCCAACCATCAATTTAAGCGGCGACTTCACAAAGCCCTAATTTCAGAGCTAAGAGGAACGAACGAAAGAAGGAACGAGGCCATTGTTTGAATGAAGAGCAAAGAAAAGAAGAAGGGCTGGCAACATTTTGTTTGTGATAAGATTATTTAGGGCCGGTTATTAAAATAGAGTTGGGCCTTAATATCTTAAAAATAAAGGTTTATTTATTTTATTGTTTTAAAGTTTTTTAATTTCTTTCTTAAATCGTTGTAATTTCTAGCGTGTGACTAGGGGACAAATTATGTGGCGTAGTTTGAGAATTCGCAACTCGATGGCTGAGTTGTGGTAGGGTTTTGAGCATAGAGTTAGGTTAGTCAGTAGCGGGTGTCGTGAGTTTACGTGTGTAAGCGTGTGAGTACTTAATTTCTTGTAGAAACCTTGGGGGCAGCACGTAGGCAGGGTTTTGCCGAAGCTGGGTAAAGTCTGTGTTGTTCTATTTCTGCATTTATTATTCTGCTATTATTTTGATATATCTATGTTGAAATAATTTTATAAGCTTCTGCAATAATATCTATAATTAATAGCATCACCCTATTCAATCCCCCTCTAGGGTGAAATCGATCCTACGGGAGTTACCAACAGGTTCAAGGAGAACCCATGAAACAGTAAAGATATTGGCAAGGGCCAATAGGTTCTTAGCGATCGCATGAAAACTATGTATCTGGAAAGGAAGTCCACAAACATTAAACATGTTATTAGTAAGCCCATGAAAACTAATAGGTTGATAGTGACCCTAGAAATTATAAATGAGACAGTTAGCCAGAATCAATGGGGATGGAAAATCCAGAATTGTTTTACTTTTTTGCATATCATTATATTGTTTTGAATTGTTCTAACAATTATGGATGCAAGAGCACATTATATGGTTTCATAAAGGATTTTAGGATACCAGTGAGGGGAAACCTATTCCATTAAAAGCGACGTGGTCTCACTCGATATCTAACTGGTTTGACATGGTAGATTATTATTCATATCAGGCTTATATCTGACTCGAAATTTAGGTTTTCCCCTTAAACTCTTGGGTACTCGGTTGATTTTTAGTAGTTTGAGAGTTGAGGTTTTTAGGTACTTCTTGGAAGAATAAGCTTCCAGAGATGTGCATGAGGCATGATAGCTATATAGAGTTCTCTTTATTTTGATTTCGCTATATTGCTATTGTGAAGGAAAAGTTGTTAAATTACTTATATATACCCTGATCATCCAAAGGGGCATCTTCATATGTCATACTTGGCGTATGTTGTAACAAGTTTATTTTCTCTGAACGTGATTCTCGTATTAGGATTATGTAATGAATTTGAAATGCTTTGAAATGAAATGTGGAACCTGTTTGATGTTTTAAATTTTTTCCATATTCATGTGTTTCTATGTATCAATGTATCTAACATTACCATATTTGGTCGCCGAGGATTAATAACTATGGATGACTGCAGTATCCGTAGTCATTAGTTTTTGACCTCCAAGTGGGGGACGTTGCGTAAACATTAGTTTAGGCATAAATTTCACACTTTTAGAAACTATTAGGCATGCATATATATATATATAGTCAAATTGGTTATTAATTTTATTAAATGCCTCTTGGCAAGTAATTAATGTTAAAGGCTTGATAAGAACTCTTATAAGTCCTTGATTATGGTAACGGTAAGATATGTGATAATATATGTAAAGAGTGATATAGATTATGACAAGTTATAGGTATGCAAGGTTAGTAAAAATCACACGGAAGTCTGCTCAGCTAATTTGACTACCAACAGTGTGACTTTGGGTCCGATGTAAGACATTGTCTATAATAAGTAACTGGATGATGTGAGGTTTGTCCCAAATTCTATAGGGTAAATCTGTCCAGTTAATCTAGCTACCAATACCTACGAATAGTTGGTCTAATATGAGATATCACTATGGGATACGAGCCATAATACGAAGGACCTGCTTAGGAGATTGAAGGTAATAAGTGGTTGTGTGAGGACCCGCCTCTTCTCTTATAGGAAGTAGTAAATGGTCGGGATTATGGGTTAGGCACGGTCAAGGATATCTTGGGAATGTGCCTGCTTCAATATGAAGTATTAAGTGGTTGAAGAGATTCCATGAAATATCAGCTAGATGGTTACCAATGAGGAGTCTGCATTAGGATTATAGGTAGTAAATGACATAGACCTGCCTTAAAAAAGTATCAAATGGTTGAAGTCTACCTAATTCCCATTAAAAGATATTAAGTGACTTGAGTATCATCTCTTAGATTGATAGGATATCATGGACAATAAATATGGGTTATTGGGTTGATAGCAAATTGGTTATGGACTTATATTTTGGGAAGCCTTTCATTTAATTCTGAGGAAAGCCTTTAGGCTTATATTTGAAAAGACTTAACATGTAGGTAGAAATCGTAAGGCATGTTCCTTTTTAAGTTATACTGCCCAAGTACTAATATAATAAGGCTTGATATTTTTATTCACTGGACATACGCTGTTACTACTCCCTCCTTATTGCAACACAGGTTAGGAAGGCCGATGCTGAAGATGGAGATGTTAATGAGACTTGGGGCAGTAGTTTATGTATTTAGTCGTTATTTTTTATAGTTTTTGATGTACCCATGAAATAAAAACAATTTTCAAACATTGGAATATTGCGGATATGATACAGTTATTATTGGGTATTGGAATTGTGGATATTTTATTATAGTTTTGAACGACGCTTTGAAGTTTGAATGAAATAGGTATTGTTATTATTATATCTTATCCTTCAGATGTGAGATTCTGAATGTGAAGATAAATGTGAAGATAAATTGCTCTATGTTATTCTTTTTACCAACCAAGAACTAGCTTTGGGACGGTTCAATGTTTCGATGAGCCTTTTTTAGGTCAGAATTTAGGCCCATTTTAGGGCGGGTTGTTACATTTGGTATCGGAGCCTATGTTATCGATCAATAGGGAAAAACATATGAATGAGAGATATACTTGTTATTTTTGAAAAGATTTTTCCAAAAACCCCTATTACACAAACACACACACTTTATTACAAACATATGCATTTACACTTGGCAAATCTTTCTTCCAGCATATAATACTATCTTATGAAATTATAACTAAAGGTTTAACCTACAGATAGTAGATTATGGATGAAAATCCTTCTCCTTCTGAGAATGAGAACCCCACCAGAGGAATGCCCACTATTTAAGGGATGTCTAAATGATTTAAACAGTACTTCAGGCATATAGGACAAGTTCCTATTCCTCAGTAGACTACACCGACAACACCAGTTTTTCTACCCATCGAGATAGCACCTCGTCCTATCGATTTTTCCAAAATGTGTAAGGATTTATGAATATGGAAGGAAGCGTATATTCTGGAAAGGAATGCTTCATGGAGACTAAGGCATGGATGAATGATTGCAAGAGGATATTTTGTGATCTTGGTTGGGAGGATCGAATCAAGTAGAGAATGGCCGCTTCGCATCCTAAGGGAGAAGCCTTAGATTGGTAAAATATGGTGGCTGAGGGGGATGCTGGTAGGATTGTCACTTGGGATAAGTTTAAGAACCAATTTGAGATAAGGTTTATGTCAAAATCTAATTAAGCATGCAACTAGAGAAATTTATATAACTTAAACAGGAAGACTCCACTCTAAAGGAGTACATTAGTAAATTTATAGAACTAGTTTGGTTTGGGATGAATTTGACTGATACACCCATGAGAAATGCCACAAAATTTTCCAAGGGCCTAAACTTCCCGCCTAGTGAATGGTTGTTGACTCAAATACCCACTGGAGCTACCTACGAGATGCTCGTTGAGATGGCTCCACTACATACGGCTAATGCTGAAGATAAGAAATGGAGAAGGAGAAGGTAGGGCCCATACAGAATTAGAGAGGGCCAGCGAAGGAAATTTTTTGGCAAATAAGAAGTCAAAAGGGAAATTTAAGAAACAAAGGAAAGTGTGTAATAGATGCCAAAAGAATGGACACCTCACAAACGATTGTGGAGTGAATTTTTTGAAGGAAGCTTTTAAGGGAAAGTGTTACCACTACCACAAGGAAGGGCATTTCAAAAATTAATGTCCAAAGATGGAAAAAAAGGGCAGAGTGGTCAAGCCTGTGCTATTAAGGCTGCCTCTATTTCGAGTATTCTATCCCTTAGAGACCAAGGAAAGATAGCTATGAAAGGTTTAACTCTTATGTTTTAGAATAAAATTCGTACTCTATTTGACTCTGGAGCATCATATTCTTTCATAACTACGAATGTGAATAACTCCTTATATATTTAAACCCAAACTTTCACCCACCCAAAAGTAGTTTCAAATCCTATTTGGGGAATGACACATCTTTTCTCAATTTGCAAAGACCGGTGTTAAACATATATAACGTTGATTTCATATGCAATGCATACATTCTAAATTTCATGCGGTATGGAGTTATTTGGGTATGGATTGGTTGTCGCGCTATGGAGCAGTCTTAGACTATGGTAAGATGGTAGCGTGGCTTAAGAGTTGTAAAGGGAGAACCTAGATGTTCGTTGTACACCCTAAAATTCAATCAAATTAAGTTATTCATACTCAATGAATTTATCATGAAATGAAATTTCATCTGTACCCATGTTTCGATCATTCTCGGATGTCTTTAAAGAAGTTTTGAGGCATCCAGACCAAAGAGTGATTGATTTTAGGATTGATCTAGAGAAGGATGCTAGACCAGTCACTCTTCCATTAAGACCCATGAACGCTAAGGAAAAACGGGAATTGGATAAGAAAACCTCGGGGCTACCGCAGAAAGGATTACCCCGACGGAGTACCTCAGAATGGGGAGCCCCATTTGTCTTTTCCATTAAGGCAAATGGCTCATTGAGGCTTTTTGTTGATTATAAGGTACTCAACAAGTTGACGAAGAAGAATATGTATCTCTTACGTAGGATATACAATTTGTTTAATCAACTTATGGGAGCTAAAGTTTTCTCCCAATTAGCCTTGGCAACTGCATTTCATCAGCTAAAGTTTGCAAAGGATAGTAAACCAAAGACTACTTTTCACACACCAGACGGACTCTATTAATGGGAGTCTTTTGGGTTGACAAGTGCCCATGCATACTTTATAGATTTGACGAATAGAGTACTTAGTTGACAGTTAAACAAATTTATTATAGTTTTTGTAGATGACATCTTGGTATTTTCCAAAAGTGAAAGGAAGCATGAAAGTCACTTAAGGGAGATATTAGAAACCTTAAGAAGGCATCAAATTAAAGCTAAATTCTCAAAAAGGCCATTTTAGGAAAAGGGAAGTGAAATTCCTTAGGCATATTGTTTCAAAGCATGGATTAGCTGTATCCCCCGCAAAAGTGGAAGCTATTCAAAATTGGAAGACTCCAAAGAATGCCATAGAGGTAAGAAGTTTTCGAGGGTTAGCAGGCTATTATAGGAAATTCATAAAAGATTTTGCAAAGATAGCAATTCCTCTAACTCTGTTGGCCAAAAAGAATTTAGTCTTCGCTTGGGATGAGAAATGCACGAAAGCATTCGTAAAGCTAAAGGAACTATTGACAAGTGCATTATATTAGTCATCCCCGATGGAACAAAGCCTTTAGGGTTTATACAGACATATGTGGCACAGGATTGGGAGCAGTTCTTATGTAAGAAGGAAGAGCAATAGCTTATGCCAACAGACAACTGAAGGACTATGAGGACATACCAAGTGCATGACTTGGAGTTGGCAGCCATTATTTTTGCCTTGAAGATGTGGAGACACTATTATTTAGGGGAAGATTTGAGTTGTGTACTGACCATAAATCACTTAAATATTTATTTTTCCAAAAAAAGTTAAACTTTGGCAGTTGAGGTGCATAGAGTTTATAGTATCCTATGACTTTGGGATATAGTATATCCCTAGAAAAGGGAATGTCGTTGCTGACGCCCTATGCTGGAGGCATGCTACATTGGGTGCAATATATGAGTGGAGATAGTTGGAGTTCCTCTTGAATTTCAACCACCAATAAGACCTGTTCAAAACTATTTGGCAGGAATGGAGGTAAGACGAGCACTAATGGACCATATTGGACTTGAACAAAATAAAGATGAAGGGATAGTTGATGTTTTGGATAAGCTAAGGAGAGTAGAAAAATTTCCCCACATCAGTAGATATACAGTTGATGAGAACGAATGTTTAAGGAGTGACGGACGCCTTTGCGTCCTAAGGATTGATAGTTTGTTGGAGGAATTGCTTACAAAATGACACCATTCATGGATGACTATTCACCTCGAAGGAGGTAAGATGTATAGGTATATGAAACATATTTTCTATTGGCCAGGAATGAAAGAGAAAGTAGCTAAATTTGTTTTTAGGTGTTTGACGTGTCAAAGGGTTAAAGCTGAGCAAGAAAAGCCCAGAGGATTATTATTTCCATTAGAAATCTTGACTTGGAAACAAGAACACATATCAATGGATTTCATAGTTGGTTTCCTAGAAATTAAAGAGATAATGAAGCAATTTGGGTCAAGTGGATAAACTCTCACAAAACACCCATTTTATTCCTGTTAGGAGCACTATGACCGCAATATCTCTAGCATAGATTTATATTAAGGAAGTGGCTCAACTTCATGGAGTTCTAGTTAGTATCATTAGTGATAGAGACCCGTTATTTGTTAGTGAGTTTTGAAGGAGTTTGCATATAAATTTAGGAATGAGCCTTAGTACCGCTTATAACCCTTTGATAGATGGACAAGTAGAAAGAGTAAATAGGATCTTGGAGGACTTGTTGAGAGCATGCATCACAGATTTCAAAGGACATTAGGAGCAATACCTAACTTTAGTGGAACTCTCTTATAATAATAATTATAAATCAATGAGTGGTATGACACCCTTTGAAGTGCTTTATGGAAGGCCACGAAAATTGCCAAATTGTTGGTGGGAAACCACCGACAAAATTTTACTCAGACCAGATTTGATTCGCGATACTTCGATAAAGGTAGAATTGATTAAGTAGCGAATGAAGGCAGTGCAAGATCGTTAGAAATTCTACGCGGATAAGAGAAGGAAAGAATTGGAGTTTGAGGTTGCAGACATGGTGTTTATCAAAGCCTTCCCTCATAGGAAAGTTGTCAGGTTCAGAAATTCAGGAAAGTTAGCATTGAGATTCGTTGGACCTTTTCAAGTTGTGGAAAGAATAGGAAGTATGACATATAACATGGAGGTACCCGATAGATTAGCAGGAGTTCATGATATTTTCACATTTTGCACTTGAGGAAATGCCTTCATGACATAATCATCATAGAGCCTGATCAATTAGGGGATAATAAGACAGAGAAAATATCATCTCATGCCACTGCATGCATTGTAGAGCATAGAATTAGGAAGCTTCGCAACAAAGTTGGTTTGAGTACAATAGAGAGATAGGCCAATGTAAAGTACATGGGAGACCGAAGAAATGATGAGGTTCTCTCATCCTGAGCTTTTCATCAGTAAAATTTTATCTTCAAAATTAAATTTTTGGTTACATTGTGGTTGTTAGATTTCATGGTAGGAGATGGTTGCTCACTTTTCACCATCACTTTGCACTCATGTAGAAACTTTATGAATATTTTGGGTGTTTTGTAAACATACTAATATGTCACATTCACACACTCACGCTAGGATTGAGCTCATTTATAGTATATCTATTATCCCTCCTTTTGGCAAGGCCGTGACACCAAGAACTTGACTAGAAACCAAGAGCAGTCTGTCCTGAAGATCGACTATACTCAGGTCCAATATGGATACCGGTAAATTTTTCCCGAATTCGTATTATGCTACAATCGTTGCAGTAGGACAAAAAAAGCTATAAAAGACAATGACCAAAATTTCGAGTCAATCCGAGTTCGTATGCTAGAGATATTGATCGATCAAAATCAAGGAAGACAGCTACAATTCGTATCCATCATGGAAAATAGTGGTTCGTATCCATGATAGAAGCACCACGTTCATATCTATGGAGGAAGGCCTCATTTGTACCCACCTCGCTTCTCCGTTTCGTATCCATCACATGTGCTCTACTTCATATCCATCAACTAAAACCACTACATATCGATATCATCTGTATAGT
This sequence comes from Allium cepa, assembly GCA_030765085.1. Lineage (NCBI taxonomy): Eukaryota > Viridiplantae > Streptophyta > Magnoliopsida > Asparagales > Amaryllidaceae > Allium > Allium cepa. Next base: position 553,301,948 of record CM060931.1, on the reverse strand, counting down.
TCGTATCGATCAACCAACGGTCGATACAAATGGGTCCAATAAGTGATACAAGATAGCACCTCCTACCAATACGAAATGGGGTTGAGGGAAACAATACAAATGTGACAACTTAGAATGGTACAAATAAGGTTGCCTCGCGTCGATACGAAGAGCAAAGGAGTATCTCGATACGAAGTATATGGATTCGTATTGATATAGAGCAGTTACAGTCCCTCGATATGAACAACGCATGTTCGAGAGAAAGACTCGGTCGCTCGGCATGAAAAGTGGAATGATCCTAGAAGATAGCGCCACGTCATCTAGCAGTCATGTGCATAACATCGATACGAACGTATCGATGCAAGCCCGTTTACACATTGAAAATCTAAACTTGTATCAATCGTATCTCAAAATCTACAAGTCCAAATGACACCAAACTTTCATAGAAGCTTGCGTACTACCTTAAGAATGTACTTGATCGATCTCGGCCCAAAAAGACACAATTTGGATCGACACGAATTTGATACATATCGATCATGGATTTAGTCGAAATGTCCGGGGATCGGTCACATGGGCCCACCCACGTGAGAGGAGTCTTTCGAGTTTGGGGTGAGATATTTGCAGCCTACGGCTACTCTACCAAAATCATTGTTGTGTTTTGATTGTACTGTTGTAAACATATATAACCAGTGAGTGATATCAATAAACAACAAACTCTCTATAGTGGACGTAGGTTACCACGTTGAACCACTCTAAATCTCTGTGTTTTCGTACTTCTGTTTGTCTATTTTTGGTGTTTTTGTTAGATCTACCTCATTTTCCATTTACATTCTTCACTTTAATCTCTTCAAACACACTCGAAGAGTGTTGTGCCTAATTTTGATACAAACATTTCGGTGCTTTCACTGAGAAAACCCAGTTTTTCTCCTGCTTTTTGGATCACCTACCAATATCGGATTGCAAGAGTCTAAGAAGAAGATCCAGATATCATACCTAGAAGTTCTTCCATAATATTCAGATTTGTATCAAGTCTAGGAGAGAACTTCATTCTTCACCATGGTTATTACAAGGACTGCCTCAACCGCTGCGGATCAGGAAGGAAGAGATAGACAGGATCTTGCACAGGTACCCGCTATCAGTTAGAACTCAGTTGGACCTTCAGATCCACAAGGCCCTAGCACTAGGGAGGAGCTTCAGATGTTGATGCAAGAACTGATCCAAAGTCGCCAACAGCTTACCCAGCAGATCCTTGCCAACACGAAGTTAACAACCGACTAAATCAAGAAAGATGAAGGAGATTCAAAAGGGATCAAGCTTTCTACTCATCTACTAAGAGCTCTGCTTCTTCCGATTACCATCATAGATCTACACGTCCACAACTGGATGGAAGCTATGCGTAAGCTCTCGGGCATCAATGCACTCTCAATATTTAACAAGCAAGGCCCGATCCATCTACCAGTCACCAGGCTGGGCCCTCCTCATAAGGAGGGACAATTCCTTATCACATTACTTATAACTGTGTTGTTGTTACCGCTATCGACTTGGAAGCTGACATTCGAGAGAGAATAGATCTAACCCTTTATAAATGTAATCGTACTCTTAGACCCTATGTGCCCGAAGACCTAGAACCAAGGAGGCAAGGTATGGACCACCGACCGCACCTGAGCCATCCTCACATTGTGGAACCCGACCACACCTTGGCCCAGCATGCTCAAAATGTCCAGATGCCAAACATCCCGACCACGATTCGTCAAATGATTCGTGAAAGTCAGGGCCTCTCCAATGACGACCGAGGAATCTCCTAGAGTCATACACCCTTAACCGATGACATCCTTTATGCTGAACTGGCTCGCTAATTCAGAATGCCAACTTAACCTATTTATGATGGGAGTTCAAACCCTAACCAACACATCTTAAAGTGTGAATGGCTTATGAATGTCGCAAGAGCTGATGATGCGGTCAAATGCAGAAGTCTTCCAATCTCTCTAAAAGGCATCGCGACTATGTGGTTTACTCGCTTGCCATCCCGATCCTTTTCATGCTTTGATCAGTTAGCTACGAAATTTGTCGAATAGTTTCGCATGCATGTTACAGGACCTAATCATGTGAACATCTTATTCGGCGTCACTCAACCTCATGGAGAGACGCTCAGACGTTATTTGGAAAGGTTCCATGCCGCTTGCATAGAGATTAGTAACCCTGCTGATAATTCCATATTGATGACACTAACTAAGGGAATCGATCCTGATTTAGAATTTGGCAACTGGTTGGCCGGGAAATTCCCTGTTCATTGGACCATTTCTGTTCCAAGGTAGCCCAATTCTTAAGGAGGGAAGATGCGAAACAGTCTAGCAAGAAGGATGATGCAGGGCCCAGTGTGGAAGGAATCCAGAGCAATGTCATTGTGAAACAAACCAGTGAGAGTTTTGGAAAGGTGCAGTTTAATATACATAATAAGCAGAATTAGCAGAAAGGCGATGGAAGCCAGGGTCAGAAGCGGGATCAAAACCGCAAACCACGACGTAGAGCCCCTATGTTTGATACCTATACTCCTTTGAATACATCCTTGGAGAATGTGTACTTGCAAACCTGTAATACTGGCCAACATAAGAAACCTGCTCTGAAGCAGTCGTTCGAAAAGCAGTTTCAATCTGGAAAATTCTGTAGATTCCACGATTTCTACGGTCACAATACCAATGAATGTCGCCACTTACAGGATATTATTAGGAAGTTAATCTGAGATAGGAAGTTGGAACAATTTGTTCGAGCACTGCAGGCTGGAGGTGTGAGCCCATCAAACCAGAATTAAGTACCGAATCAGGTTAGACCAGAGGAACCCGCACGAACTAGTGGGAGGTTAGTTATAAACACAGTTAGTGGTGGTCCCCATCCAACGGATCGGAGCTGGAGGGAAATGGAGTCGTATGCCAGTTCGATTAGGCATGCGAACTTCGAGTGTTGCAATAATCCAGATGATGGGGCTCCAACTAAACAATAGAAGACGATGACAGACAACATCATTTTTTAGGATAGAGATGCCGATAGAGTCGAAGCCCCTATCATTGATCCACTCATCATATCAGCGTAGATAGGTCCTGCTTGGATGAAGAGGATCTTAGTGGACAATGGAAGCTCCGTGAATATTCTTTTCAAGTGAGCGTATGATCAAATGAAAATGGAAGCAAAGGACTTGAAGCCGTGTCAATCCCGTATACATGGTCTCAATGGAAGTGCAACTATACCTAATGGAATGGTAGAATTACCAGTGGACTTGGGAGTTGGAGAATGCTGGAGAGTCCAGATGTTGTAGTTCATTGTGTTGGATATTAATTCGTCGTATAATGCTTTCTTGGGCCGAACGGCCCTGGCTGAATTCAGGGCAGCTATTGCCACTTGGTGTGTAACTTCGAAATTCCCCATTGACAACGGGGTTGGAGTTATTTAGGGATACCAGGCGGCTGAACGCGCCTGCTATGTTGCTGAGCCGTGGAAGGTGCAGCGGAAAGAAAAAGGCAAGGACGTAGAGGGATCTCTCCGCGTTCGTTTTACCGACAATTAACAGCTAACACCCAGGCCTAGGCCCGGGGGCCACGACCAATTCCTAAAAGATCTTGATCCAAGAGACGATGATAATGAAGAGGAAGTCAAAGATAGTCAGGCTTCCCTAGCAGAGTTGACGATTGATGTTCTGATCGATGATGACTCCAGAATGATAAAGATTGGGTCTCAGCTAAGCCAACAGATGAAAAAGGAATTGGTTGAATTTTTCCAGGCATACCTCGACGTGTTTGCTTGGACGCACTTAGAAATGTGTGGGATCTCACGGGATATCACGAGCCATGCATTGAACATTGACCCGCGGCATGTCTCGGTCAAGCAGAAGAGGCGCGGTATGGATCCAGAGAGATCTGCCGCCCATATGGAAGAGGTGGAAATCTCAAGATGAACGGGTTTATCCAAGATGCATTATATCCAGAATGAGTATCCAACCTAGTGCTTGTTATAAAACCAAGCGAGAAATGAAGAACTTGTGTGGAATACTCGGATCTGAATAAAGCATACCCTAAAAATAGTTTCCACCTTCCCAGAAGTGATCAGCTTGTCGAACTCTTGTCTTTTATGGATGCGTATTTTGGCTACAATCAGATACCAATGCACCTACCCTATCAAGAGCATACCGGCTTTGCCATCAATCTCAGACTCTATTATTTCAAGGTGATGTCGTTCGGGTTTAAGAACACTGGAGTGACCTATCAGAGGCTTGTAGATCGAATGTTTGCCAGCCAGACCAAGAAAACTATGGAGGTGTACGTGGATTATATGCTTGTAAAGTCACGACTCTCAATCAATCACGTAAAAGACCATGAAATAATGTTCAACATCTTTCATAATACCAAATGAAGCTCAACCCATTGAAGTGTCACTTTGGAGTCGCCTTTGGAAAGTTCCTTGGATTCAATGTCAATGCTCGATGAATTGAAGCCAACCCCGAGAAGATCTAGGCAATTCGAAATCTCAAAACTCCTAGAACTATAAAGAAAGTGCAAAGCCTCAACGAGAAGGTAGCAGCATTAAGCAGGTTCATCTCCAAGTACACCAACAAATGTATTCCCTTCTTCGATCTGATCAAGAAGGAAAGCGGAACTTTGAATGGACTAAGGAGTGTGAAGGCACATTTCGAGCATTAGTTCAGCACCTAGCTATGCCGCCTATTTTATCAAAGCCATTTGATCATGAGAGACTATACATCTATGTGGTATTGTCAAAGAATGCAATCAGTGCTGCATTAATTCAAGAGGAGGATTGGATACAGCTACCGGTCTATTACATTAACAAATGATTGACTGGAGTAAAGAAAAACTATCTGAAGTAGGAGAAGTTAGCTTATTGTCTCATCATTGCCTTGAGAAAGCTCCATCTCTACTTTCAGGCTTATCCTATCACAATCTACACCAACCAGCCGTTACGATAGGTCCTTACGCGGCCTGAGACGTCTGGTAGGTTTCTAAAGTGGAACATCGAGTTAACTCAGGTTTGATATTTCTTAAACACCAAGGCGAGCTATTCAAGGACAAGTTCTGGCAGATTTTATTGCTGAATTCACTATACCAGAGTAATTTCCGAAGACTAGCAAATCTCTTAGATACATATGGAAACTCTACACCGATGGTGCATCGAACTACCGCTGCACTAGAGTTGTACTTGAAACCCCAGAAGGCCGATCTGTATGTTACGCTTTGAAGTTTGATTTCCATGCAACCAATAATGAGGTTGAATACGAAGCATTACTTACGGGACTCAGACTCGCCAAAGACTTGAGGATTATTGTTGTAGAGATTTACTGCAATTTGCAATTGGTTCTATGCCAAGTTCGAGGGAATACCAAGCTAGAGATCGGAGGTTGGCTGCTTATCTTCCTCGGGTCGAGGAAGTATGAATCAGTTCGATTATTATGCCATCTATTGCATACTTCGAGAATATAAACAGAAAGCTGATTCTTTGGCGAAACCATCCAGCACCGGTGAAGCACAACAAATAGGACTCGTCCCCGTGGAGACACTAACTTCCCTAAGCATCGATTAAATGGAGACCAACTGGGCACATGAAGTTATATCCGAGAAGGAGTCATGGATGACCCCATTCAGGAATTATCTCGAGCGGGAAACCCTACCTGACCACAGGAGCGAGAAGAGACAGGTTCTCTAAAAGGCTTCATGATTCATTATTCAAAATGGAGTTATGTATAGAAGAGGATACTCCATTCCTTTACTCCGGTGTATCGCCCATGATGGAATCAAATGAGTGTTACCTGATGTGCACAAAGGAGATGCGGCGATCACACTGGAGGGGCAAGCCCTTGCTAAGAAAATACTCTAATATGGGTATATTGGCCGACTGTGAATCGAGATACGTTAGACTATGCCAAGAAGTGTGACAGATGTCAGAAACATGCTCGGATTCCTAGAGCCCACATATGGAAATCACTCAAATGGTCAGTCTATGGTCGCTCTCTATATGGGGCATCAATATAATTGGATCTTAACCTCTAACTAAAGGTGGTGCAAAGTAGACCATCATTGCAGTTGACTACTTTACCAAATGGGCGGAAGTTGAGCTCCTTTCTACTATCACGACGAAGAAAGTAATCAACTTTGTTATCCACAACATCATTTGTCATTTTGGCCTCCCACATACCATTATCATTGTGAATGGAGCCCAATCCGATAGTGCCGAGTTCAAGAACTTCTGTCAGCGTTTCCATATTCAGAAGAAATTCTCAGCAATTGCCCACCCTTAGTCGAATGGACAGGTCGAAGCTATTAACAAAGTTGTCAAATCAATTCTGAGAAAGCGATTGGAAAAAATCGGTGGAAAATGGGTTGATGGCCCTATGGGCATATCGCAATATCCACAAGTCCATGATAGGACACACTCCATTTTCACTTTCCTACGGCTGAGAAGCCATTATTCCGATCGAACTGGAAGTACCTTCTCATCGTGTGACTTACTATGATCTGAAGACAAATGCTATATTGCTCACCGAATCTCTAGAGTTATTGGATGAGAAGCATGAAAAGGATGATTTGAGGGTAGCTGCACACCAAAGTCGAGTCGCCCGATTGTAGAATGCTAAGGTTCGACCCCGAACCTTTGAACTTGGCGATCTCGTGCTCAAGAGAATTTATCCAGTCCCTTTGCATATGAAGCCAACATTGGATGGACCATATGTTATCGAACAGAGACATGGAGACGACACGTTCAAATTGTCGACTGTTGATGGTCTCGCTTTGTCGAGAGCTTGAAATAGCGAAAATTTCCGTCGCAACTACACATACAGGCTTTGTTTATTCATTCGGTCTGCTTTTCATTTGCAATTTTTTATGCATTTCGAAAATTTGAACTTGTAATAAGGCAATAGACTTTGACATATTTTCTTATTTCAGCATTAAAATGCAATCTCATCGAGCTAGATTGGAGATTCTTGAAATGCATCATACAACCATGACAATGCACAAAGAGCTAAGTGCCATTCTACGGTGGGATTTATTCAAATAGGGAACGACTGTGATACGATTGGTCACTCGCTAAGTGAATCCTGAGCTCGGGGCCAAGCTGTCACACTGAATCTAAAGGAATGATACATGAAAATCCTCTAACTAACATCGGCTCCCAGAGTGCGACCTAGAGTATAAAAAAATAAAAAAATTCTAAATTCGAGGAGGGTGGATCCGTTTATCTATGACTTCGCTTGTTTGTTCAAAATGAACGTGATCCGACCATCTATGATCCCGATCAGTTTATCGTTCCTACAGTGCGAGCGAGATCTCACAACTCAAAACAGATGTGATCGACCATATGTTAACTAACTCTAAGTCCCTAGAGCACGGACTAGAGTATAAACAAAAATTGGGTGTGTTGACCACCCACAACTAACTCTAATCCCCCAGAGCACGGACTGGAGTATAAACACAAATTGGGTGTGATTAACCACTCACAACTAACTCTAAGTCCCCAAAGCACGGACTAGAGTATAAACACAAATCGGGTGTGATTCACCACCCACAAATCAACCTAAGTCCCAAAGTGTGGATGCAGTTCTAATTATTAAAACGGGTTCCACTGACTGCCCAAAAAACTTTAAGTCCTTAAAGTGCGGACGTAACTTTAAGCATTAAGCAGGCATGATCGACCGCCAGCATGCGAGTTCAATTCCCAGAGTGTGGAGGCGATTGTCAATACATGAACGATCGTGATCCGAGCACTCGGACTTATCTCATAATAACTTAGTTCCGACTAAGTGAAATAAAAAAGTGTCGAAAGCGAAAAACAATCATCGTTCAACCACTTCAACTCGTCCCCAGGACTGGGGGCATAACTCGAGCACCAGCTGTCGATTGAGATAGTACAACATCGAGATGCCGACTTAACATTTGGTTAAGGCCCGAAGCTATGACTTGGGAACCGAACACAAGTCCGACCAAGAGAATAAAGCTTCACAAGTGTACTGAATAAAAGTTCAAGTGCTTAAACACTTAAGCAAATAAATTCAAAGTTGTGCCAAAAATCGAAGGGAGAGTTTATTTCATCTATTCTTCGAAACCAAAATAAGTACAAAAAAGCAAATTCCAAAAATTCCTAATAGTAGGGGCCGAACCCACATCCATACACGACCTACTAGAACCAAAAAAGGAATTCCTATTTATATACCAGAATAAAACACAAAGAGACATACCCCTTATGTTTCTTCTTCTTTCCCTTCGGCGTCGATCCACTGGAACTACCGTCGAGGCACCGTTTTGAACTCTTGCCTTTGCCCAGCTTATCCCCCTTCAGGGAAAGAATTATGCTCTCCTCCTCCATGCTCATGGAAATTGGAATGCTTTCGGTGTGCATAGCTGGAGGGACGAGGGCACTTTCTATGTAAGGAGACACAGGGCTACCCCTGTGATGATGATTGTACCACCCAGAGAGACCATACATAAAGGAGCCGGGCTAGGACCGGCCATCCCACCTCCAATATCGCTACCCAATGTGGAACTTGCCATCTCGGCACTAATCTCTTCCATTGCTGCATCATCATGAGTTATTTCAACTCTCCCCAGAACTGGAGGCATAAATCAAGTACTAGCTGCCAAAATGGAGCAACATTAGGACTCAAGTGGACGTTTGATTATGACCCAAAGCCATGACTTCAAGACTTAATGACCAGACTCAAGTTCGACTCAAAGACTAAAGCCTCACAAGTACATTAAATGGAAATGCAAGTGCTGAAATACTTAAACAAATAGACGCAGAGTTATGCTAAAAAAAAGAAATTTTATTTCCACTATTCTTTAAAAAAAGATAAGTACAAAAGCTTATTTGAAGAATTCCTATAAGCAGGGGCCAATCCTGCATCTATACACGGCTTACAAAAAGCAAAAGAGAATCCTATTCTAATTATCTACAAAAAGAAAAAGAAAACGTGCAAGTCCACGCCTTTGGTTTTTTATCCTTCTTGCTCTTCTTCGGCGTAGACGCGCTCGAACTGCCTCCTAGCTGCCTTTTCGAGCCTTTACCTCCTTAGCCTGCTTTCACTGGTTTGTCTTCGATCGAGGGAATTACAACTGTCTCCTCCTTAGAACTTACAGGGATTGGAATACCCTCCATGTGTGGAACTGGAGGAATGGTGGCACCCTTAACGCTGGAAGAATGAGGCACGCTAGTACCAATGATGGTGCCACTCGGAGAAATGATAAGCATAGGGGCTAGGCTGGGACCCACCATGCCACCACCAACACTATTTGCCTACTTGGCTTGCTCTATCTCGGCTTTAATTTCCGCCATTATCTCCTCAGCCCGATCTGCATGAATCCCCATTGGCATGCTACTAATCAGCCCGAGGAGCTCGTAATAACCACATCTTTATCAGTAACGAAAGGAATTTCGGTGATCAGGTCGCTTTGATAGCCGAGGAGTGCGTCCATCATTTGTTTATAAAAAACGCAACTGCTTTCCTGCATCTTCCTAGCCATTGCGGTGACCGTTGTATTTGTACTTCTGTCATTAGTGCCTCCTCCTCGTGATGCATTCCTTTAGTTGCAGGAGGATTAATTGATGCAGAATCTAAGGCTGAATGAAGATAGGATAAAATATTAATAATGTCTTCTGACAATGTTCCTACGTTCGAGTAAATAGGAGAAGCGTTCAAAATACCTTCCTCGGTTCGGCTCCCCAGTTGAGCCAACATTCCTTCTGAAAAGTGCTCAGTTATCACAGATAGGTGCGGCTGGTCTGGGTCGTATTTCGGAACATCTGGAAGATCTATAGAAGAAGTAGGCTCAGATTGAGAAATTTGGAGCGCTTCGGAGCCCGCTTTATGATGTTCAACTCCGGATCCTTCTCCAGCGTTCGAGTACTTAGCAACAAGCTTTTTTTTTTCGATGGCAACGATAGTGTCATGGAGGACTTTCGACTCATCTCCGATAAAATTTGATTTTCCAGTTCGAATTCGTCGATGGTTGTAGTGTTACAAGTCACCTTCTCGTCCTCCACCAAGCGGCTCTAATCCTTGTATAATTAAAAGGGACAATCTTCATCGAGAATTGTTAGATTGCGGTTTCTTAAAACATTGACGTTGTATGTGACTAGGAGATCTTCAAATTCGTTCTCCATCTTAGCCTCCACCGCTTTTTTCATTCTCAATTCTGGCCTTGGCTTCTTGAAACTTTAAACTTGCCACATCCCTTTCATCCCTAAGCGTCACTACCTGTTCGCATGCCTCCTAGGCAGATTTGTTGGCCACCACCTTCTCCTTGATAGCCTCAGTAAATTTTACCTTTAGCTCATTAAGGTCTTTCAGTGCAGCATCTCTATCTTCCGTGAGAAAGGTATTCCGGTGGCCCATCTCTTCCACCAAGGCCATATATGTCTGTAGCATTCTTTCCATGGACTGTTTTTGCTCGTTAGCTCTCTTGTCGGCCTCCATCTCTGATTCCTTTAAGATTCAGCATCATTATTGAGCATTTCTATTGCTTTAGCTGGCATAGGAAAGGTGTTCAGCTCTTTCATTCGTGGATTAGCTTGAAATCTTAGGCTTAATAGAATCTATGGCTCCCTCATGATTGATATTATTCGATTTTTGTGAGGGAGATCGGTCTCCATTTTCTCAATTATCTTGGCCTGCTCAAAAGCAATCACTGAAGCCTTTTCTGCAGTTTTCACCAACTCCCGGTACTAATTGTAAATATCGTGCATGTAGTCCTATACCAATTTTTCTGCATCATTAGGAATTCGTTTCAAGTTTGGAGGTAATTGGAAGCCATCAAAGCATATATTTGGAAAGTCTTGCTTTAAATTAGCAATCCAAATGGCTCCCTCTCTAGTGGGTTCTATAGCAGCCGGCTCTGTAATGATTGGAGCTTCCACCTTAGCCCTACGGCATTGTACATCTGATTTTGAAGTATGAGGAGATTCTATTTGGTGGGCAAGCTCAAAGGATTATCTGCCAGAGCCGGAGGATTTTGATGAACCTTTAGGTAGAGGCGATCAGGATCGGGAATGAAACCTATATTAATGTGGCCTCTTCCACTCCTTTTCATAACGATCATGCTCTTGGCTAGAGTAATGGCCATGGTCGTAATCTCTTTCAGATTCGTTCCTATAAGATTCGGTATGAGAACTGGATGTTTGGCGTTTAGAAGGAAGACTTCTAAGCATCGACCCTTGCCTCAACATTGTATCTTAAAAATGAAAAGAGAAGCAGAATTAATTATCTCCTGAAAATAGAAAACATGTGATTAGAAGTTGTGTGATGCCATGAAATGTGTGTATGCATGTGCAAACCCCCTAACTAACCAATTGTGGTAGCCTTGCTTGTAGGAGTTGGCTCCCCTACATCCAAAGCACTCAAGTCACATCGGTTTGCAGCGGGGAATGAAGTTCCTCTAATCCAAAATCTTGGAATGAAGTCAAGTCATTGGGAATTGGGATATCCGCCAATCCTTTCAACGAACTCTCCATTTGCGAAGGAGAAGTCTCCTGACTTATAGAAGTTGTGGCTGGTAGAGATACCACAATAGTTTTATACCTTTGAGATTTATGGGTGAGAACTTTTCCTTTTCTTTTCGATAATCGAACACTATGCGAAGGTGCAACTGCGGGCTCATCCCCAGCTGGCAAACTCTCGTCATCATTATTTTCAGTAATTACGACTCCAAGAGCGTCCTCCTTGCCTCGTCAGAGCCACTCTGGGAACTTCTACTAGCCCGATGCTTTGGTCTCCTCCTACCAACCTCATGATGATTAAGTTTTCATCGGTAAGGACTTCATTGATTTCTCTGAGGTCGGCCTGCACCGATTGGAGAATCCTTACTACCTCCTTAAATTGCGCTCCTTTGGGCTATGGAATCGAAGCTGCAAAAGAAGAAAAGTGTTAATTCATACCCCGTTACTCAATAAAGAAGTTGAAGCACTTACATATACTAACCACCGCTTGGCAAATCCGAGTGGACACCAAACAAGGAATCATTCAGTTTTGAAGTATCATAATTCACACCATGCCTCTAGCCACTAATTGACAGTTTCTGACTGCTTCTAAGAAGGTGAATGAAGGGTTGTCCGCGCGACTTTTGACATTAAAGAGATATTTGATTTCCTCGACTGTCGAAGGCCAGAAAAGATGCTCCTTGAAGATAATATACAAGATGTTAAGCGGAGCACACTACACCATAGATAGGATTTTGGCGCAACCTTAGGTGGGGCATTTGATATGGCTATAAGCCATATCAAATTTTAATACGGCTTATAGCCGTATCTATATAATTTAATACGAATGTAAGCCGTATTAACATTTGATACGACTTATAGCCGTATCAAAATATGTGCCTCTTTTCGTGGGAAAATTTTCCCCAAAACGCAAAACCTCCCTACTTTTTTTTATTTCCAGCTTTCATTTTTTTCCCGTGCTTATTTAGGGTTAAATCGCCAGAGAGCCTTCTACCTCGATCGATCGAACGTTGCTTTGACGTCGTCCATCAGAGCCTTCCACGTCTTCTAGAATTCGATCACTGCTCTTAGGTAATTTTGTTATGAAATTGCGTGCTTAATTCCATTGTTTTTGTTATGAAATTGCGTGCTTAATTTTGACGAGTACTGTTACTTTTCCTTTGTGTCTGTATAGTGACATTTCAATATGTTTTCTATTATTCAACAAGATCTGGAGATTAAAGTTTCCAAGTATGAAGTTACGTTGTTCAAACTAATGTTTCCTTATCATACATAGAAGAATAATAGTATGGTTACGTACTGAACTACTAATTTTTTAGGTGGTTTTAATAATACCGAGTCGATGTATTTTGTAGTAGTGTCAGGCTTCCTTGAATTCGATTAATAATTTTTTAGGTGTTAAATCGATGTATTTAACAATATGTTCTTCAAATTAATATTTTCATATCATACATAGAAGAAAAATATTGTGGCTATGTACTGAAATAATTATTATTTTAGATGGTTTTAACTGTAAATAATATATAGTCGATGTATTTAGCAGCAGTGGCGAGCTTCCTTAAATCCGACTCAACTTTCCTGAAGTACCAACAATTTTGTTTAGGTTCATTGCTTATATTTTTTGTAAGCATTGTAAAAAAAAATTTGGATACAAAGTAAAAAAGTAAAGAGTAAATTAATTCGAGAAATAAAAATTAGTGAGAGAAATAAAAGAATTGGTGAAGAAAGTAGAAACTTTGAAGTTGATGTAAACTCTATCGTGAAAAAGAATAGAAAAATAAAAGAATTGAAAAAGAAAAATGAGAGTTTGAAAAGTAATAAGAAAGAACACATTGACAAAGAAGAAGTATCAAAGAAAAATATTAATGAGTTGGAAGCTGAGGTTTCATATATGAAAGAAAAATCACAAAATAAGAAGCTGAAACATTCGGATGTGAAGGGCTTTGTGCCCAAAGATGAAAATGGGCAGGGGCATAAGTTAAGTGTAGTGCAACTTGAAAATGATTTGTAATAGGTTGAAGAAGATGTTTGTTTGACATAGTTTTTACAGGGGCTATATTGCATTTGAACGTACAAATTTACTGCTTTTGTCAACTTTATTGGTTTTACTTTGTCATATTTTATGAGAATTTAAAAGACTGATTAGCTTGTTGGTTTATTTTGGAATGCATGAAAATTTAATTACATCTTCATTTTGTCATATGCATTATTTGCTATTAACTCTAGTAGTCATCATGCATGCATGATGTTGTCAGGTTTACTATGTCTACTATTATTTCTACTACAAACTGAAAAAGAAGCATGGATCTGTTTATGAACGATTTTCATGTTTCAGCTTGTGTCATGCTCGTTCACTCTATTATTTCTATTATGCATGAAACAGATGTCGTAATAGAATTACGAGACATATAGACATGAATATTTAAAATTCTAGAGGATTGTGCTATTAAGTATTCAAAGTGCATTGCAAATATTTCTTTGGTAGTGAAAAGATATCTTTTTAATGAATATTCACGAGAATAAATAAATCAATAGATAGGTAATTTTGTATTAGTGAATATAATTGAGATAAATAGACAGGCTGTAAATACAAAAAGACGAGAAAAACATATTTATTAACGTCTCATTATATTTCTGTCAATGCCTAATCGAGGTCAAAAAAACGAAACTTTTGTCTTTGGTAAAGAAAAACCACATAACTGGCCCTGTTCATGGCATGGCAAGAGCACCATGTACATAGAGTCTACTTGGTCTTTATTTTCTCTAGGCAAATTCTATTTGAACTCGTGAATTTGTTGAGTAACCCCATGTAATTTGGAAAAAATGAAGAAACCCAGTTTTTCTGCTAAGTAGCCTCATGTCTAATTAAAAAAAACCAATAATACCATGTCTAATACAATAGTCAATCTTATGCTATTTTGTATTATTTTGATCTCCTTGCATAATTTACAGCTTGGTGCTAATGTTGTATATGGTTCTGACATTGTATATGGTTTTGACATTGTTGTATAAGTGGATAAAATTATTGTTAATCGCGCAAGCCAAGTATCAGGAGAGGGGTAATGCATAGACGTTACTCCGGTGCTACAAAATAGCGCCGTTGTAATGGCAATTTTTTTGGAAACAGTTTGGTGCTAATGTTGTATATTGTTCTGACATTGTTGTATAAGTGGATAAAATTGTTGTTAATGGCGCAAGCCAAGTATCAGGAGAGGGGTAATGCATAGACATTACTCCGGTGCTACAAAATGGCGCGTTGTAATGGCAAATTTTTTGGAAACAGTTTGGTGCTAATGTTTAAAATAAACCCTATATTTTGAGTTTCATTTATTGAAATTTAAATAGTCCATATATTTTAACTATTTAAAATTAATTAAATGTTTAAAATCGTACTACAAAATTCTAGGTCGTACAGGAAAACAAAAAACGATCATGAAAAAGGCATGTGTATAAATCTTACAAGGAAGTTAATTGTTTACTAAATTATATTGTTCTTTACTAAACAATTTATATTATGAACGATCAAGTAGCTTGAATCATGTAAAATTACTAACTTATAAAATTACTAACAATTTAAATGAAGTTACTAACTTAGAAAAGGAAATACAGAGAATGCAATGTAGCAATGGAAATGCATAAACAAAGAATGAAATTTAAATGCAAATGGATTTGAGTATTTGGTTCTTAAAAAACAACTCAAAAAGTATAGTCCTCTCAACAGCAATTAACATTAACCATTAACACATCTATTAATCTTTGAAGCAAAATTCGAATTTAAAAAGTTAGAAATGAATTACTTTTAGCCCAATTTGACAGAGTAAGTCTTCTAAATTTTATTTTAAAGTTTTATTTCACGATTATTTTATAACTACAAACTTTGGGGGTTAGTATTTACTATTTACTCTCACACTAGCTGAACTATCAAAGAGAACGTGCACGCAAAAAAAGGGCCCAACCAATGGTAATCGGTCAATACAATTAATTTTCGTCAATTATTTGCGTTCACGGTTCACTTATTGTTTCATTCACATAAACTCTAATAAGTATAATGAATGAGCCTGAATAATATCTTAGGTTTCACCCTAAAATCTCAAACTGTAGAAATGAAATGGTTGTTGATATTAATGTTCACTTTAAATACATTATACTTGGGACATCTTGAAAATAGAGGTTATATGGAATCTGTACATACAAGAATAGAGATATGTCGATGTACAAATGAATGGTAGATTGTCATAGTTTAAAAGCATAATGAGAATTAGAAAATGAATATGTGTTTTATATAGAAAAGAAGTAATTTACTATAGTAACATCTTTTCCATCCAAAAAAGAAAGAAAAAGAAAACGCTACTTCAGATAATAAACGGAAATAAATAAGAATTGGTTTGTCAACATATGTACATAGTTACTACAATGTGATAGCACTATCTTGTTCTCATAAGAGGATCCAAATTCTTGAAGAAAAAGGTAAGAATTTAAATTTAATAAGCAATTGGTTCCATTTTAGTTGAGGATAAAGTGCTCAGGCCAACAAAATTTCAAAGGCCGAACTATGCCGAACTGTATAATTTGGACTTCTTAATAAACTGACTATGCTGAACTAGCAAAACGGCAATAGAAAAAATAACTATTATATTTAACAAGAACAATATAATTTAGTAAAGTTAAATATGTAGAATTAATCTTACAACAAATTTCTCAATATAATTTCAAAAATATTCTTTTCGAGCAATTGGAACGAGGACCCATTGAAGGGCAAGTCTCATGTTCTGTTAAATATGATATAGGAGGGCAGTATGTCTTTCGGCATAGACAAACAATGGATAAATGAATCAGATCTAAGATCTACATACTATATAGACAGGGTGCAGAAGTTCATTAGTTTTGTTGAAGAAAACGGTGGTGAGAAATGATTGTATTTATGCCCTTGCACCCGGTGCAAAAATATGAAGACGATCAAATTAGATGACATTCATTTTCATTTGCTTAGATGGGGTATTATCCAATCGTATACAGCATGGTATTTTCACGGGGAAAAAGGGCGGAGATGGAAAAATAGCAACCAGTTAGTCATGGCAGAACTACTGCTGAGTTTGAACATATTAGGATGGAAGATCTGGTCAATGATGCAGATAGATTTCATCATTTTCAACCTACAAATTCATTGCCTGATCATGCTAATGTTGGAGAGCAGTCTACTGATTATCCAGATTGGCAGGCCAATGAAAGTAAGAAGTATAAATCGCTTTTTGGTAGCGTAAAAGAGCCACTGTATCCTTCATGTTCAAAAGGGATTACGAAGCTGTATGCCATTGTGAAACTGAATAGCTTGAAGACCCAATACAGCTTTTCAGATAATGGTATGACTGCACTTCTCGAACTAATAAAGGAGTTACTCCCCGAAGGTAACACGCTGCCGACAAAGTACTCCGACGTGAAGAAGATCATTAAGCAAGTTGGGATGAATTACAAAACTTATGATGCATGCATCAATGATTGCATATTGTACTGGAAAGATGATGCGAACAAAGTTTCTTGTACAAATTGCAATGAACCAAGATATATGACATCATTAAACGAAGGGAGAAAATGCACCAAAGTACCTCGAAAGACATTAAGACATTTTCCTTTAATTTCTAGATTGAAGAGACTGTATACTGCACCATGGATGGCAGATGCGATGACCTGGTATGGTCGTGCCAAGTCTGATCCAACCGTAATGCGTCATCCATGTGACACTTCTCAATGGAAAGTCGTAGATTCATTTGATCAAACTTTTGCTGCCGAGCCACGAAATGTCACACTTGGAATAGCAACATATGGTTTCTGTCCACATGCTTCTCTCTCTAACCCTTACAGTTGTTGGCTAGTAATTGTAGTACCATATAATCTTCCTCCATCTATGTGCATGAAAAGGGAGTTCTCAATGTTAACATTGTTGATTTCTGGGCCAAAACAACCAGGAAAGGATATTGATGTTTGTTTACAGCCGTTGATAGACGAGTTAAAGCAGTTATGGGAAGGAGTAGTTACATTTGACGCGTTAAATAAATCTGAGTTCACAATGAGAGCTAGGGTGCTGTGGGCAATCCATGATCACCCTGCTTTTGGGACTTTATCGGGATGTAAAACTCACGGTTACTTTGCATGTCCTGTTTGTGGGGAAAACACTTGTTCTTATTATCTTCCTGAAAGTAAGAAGATGTGTTACATGGGACATTGAATGTTTCTTCCTAACGAACACAAGTTTTGATACGATAAGACAAATTTCAACAACGAACAAGAACTTCGTCGTCCTAAATGGCCATTGACTGGTTTTCAAGTTGAAAAGAAAATAGCGAATATCAAAATGAAAGTTGGTAAACAAAAAGAAGAAATTGGTCGAAAACGGAAAAATTCAACCAATGAAGATGTTGACAATATTTCTGGATGGTATAGGAGGTCTATCTTTTTTGATTTACCATATTGGAAAGCAAATTTGGTCCGACACAATATTGATGTTATGCATACGGAGAAGAATGTCACGGAGCATCTCATCAGCACCATTATGGACCATAAAGATAAGTCAATAGATGGCATCAATGCACGCAAGGATTTGAAAAGCATGGGTATAAAACAAAAGTTGTGGGTGATGGAAGATCCTGAAACAAATAAAACAATCATACCAAAGACAACTTTCGCTTTGAGCAAAGAAGAAAAGATACGGTTTTGCACCGTTTTGAAAAATCTGAAAGTGCCTAACAAATTTTCTTCTAACTTTCACAACAATGTGAGCATCAATCCTCATGAACTAAGAAATATGAAGTCACATTATTACCATGTCATAATGCAGCATTTGCTTCCAGTATTGCTTCAACATTCTTATCCACAACATAAGGATCTACGAAATGCTATTCATCGTATTAGTTTATTCTTTAACATTTTGTGTTCAAAGGTGATCAATAGGAACATCTTTTAAAAGCAAAGGCTAGCTTAGTAGAATCAATGTGTGTTTTTGAAAAACATTTTCCACCTGCATTTTTTGATATTAGTGTCCACCTTATGGTTCATTTAGCCGATGAAGCGTTGATTTGTGGCCCTGTCAGATATAAATGGATGTATCCATTTGAACGGTAAATTTCTAATTTCAGTTATGCACATCATTATTTCATATAAATAGCTACCGTCTATAGTATATAATTGATCACATTTACAGGTTGATGAAAACATATAAAGGATATGTGCGCAACAAAAGATACATTGAAGGGTGTATTGCAGAAGGTACATGTATAATTATTATCGTGACTTATTAAAATAATTAGTAATATTATATTTTGCAGGAAACTATGTCAGAAAATCCACCATCTTCACATTCGTCTTGTTCAGAGGCGAAGAAAGTTGATAAAAACTTACTTGGTATTCCGGTCTCAGATAACGCTGGAAAAATCGCTACTATGTTCGGTAAACTAGTAAGAGCTCATGTGCCGATATCATATATAAGTTGGAATAAAGTACCTGGAATATACAAGGACAACGTTTGGAACGAATTGGTGGTAAGTATCCTTATCTATTTGACAACAACTATTTCGTTCAATAGCCTTATGGTTTCAACTCTTTGCACAACACATAATTTAATATATTTTTTGCAGAAAATTTATGAGCTCGATCCGCTTTCAAAGGAAATGTTTTTAAAGAGAATGGCCGAGGCTTTTAGGAGATACAAGAAAAACTTGAGAGTAGTTTATTATGACCCTTTCAACAATGACGAAGAACGGTTGAAAAATTGCCCACCTACAGTTGCTCAAGAAGATTGGGCAGAGTTCGTAAAAAATGAAGCAACGCCTGAAGCGAGCGGAAGAAGGGAGGTAGGCAAAAAGAACAGAGCATTGCTCAGTTATGCTCATCATGCAGGACGTAAAAGTCATGCTAAAATAGAACAAGAAATGGTAATATATATTCATTTCCATTCAAATGATTTACACATTGTGATTGGATATTCATGTCGTTGCATCAACTTGTATTGCAGATCGTTGCTAGTCCATTAACAAATATCAGTCGTCGTCAAGTATGGGAGAAGACACACAAGAAAAAAGATGGTAGCATATCAGATGCCACTTCTTCATACTTTGTAAGTTAAACAAATATTAACTTGCATATTCTTTGAAATTCCTTAGTCATGTAAGTATTATCATATTACAGGATCAAATTGCGAAAGCGAAGGAAAAGATCACTGATAGTGATGAAGAAAAATTGACAGTGGATGAAGACATCTTATCAAAAGTGCTTGGTAAGGATGCAAGGGGTAGAAGCTGCGGTGTTGGGACCTTTATACCAAAGTGTGAAGACCCGCAAATCCGTACTCCTTGAATATACACTAATCTCCATAGATTAACTCAAGATGAACAGAAATACGAATTATCAATGTTTAAGAAAAAGAAAAAAAATAGAAGAAGAGATAAGAAGATAGAAAATAGAGGGAATAGAAAATAGAAAATAGAAAATAGAACGGAACAGAACACAACACAACAATATCAGAATCTCACAATTCGCAGCGGAACAACATATAATAATAAATGAATAATCTTTAAACAAAGAACTATATCAGTTATTACATTACATTACATTTCATTACATCATATCATCAGAGTGTACAACATCATACAACATCAAACAGTGCAGCGGAAAAGAAATACTATACATAATAATACGCCATACCATCCATCTTGCCTCCAGCAACTCCAGAATATCCTGATAAACCTAACTCTTGACTGCCCGTGTGGAAATTGGTGGGCACCCAGAGTTTAGGAAGGAAAACAATAAACTCCGAGTCAGTCATGTGACTGGTGTGAGAACTCAAAACAGTTTATTTATCTTTAAAATCAAAATAGAGGAATATTTTTAAAGTCAATTCGCAATGCTTTTAAAAATGAGACTACCATAAGGCCTCCCGCACACACACACAATGCAAACGCAGAATCGGAGGAGATTTCTCCTTATGATAGTCAAAGATGCTTGATACGCATTAAAAAGAACATTTGATATTATTATTAGTGCATAGTGTAGGAAAAATTCATTTCGAAAGTAGAATATAAATCTTAGCCAGCATAGACATTCCGAACTATGCCTACTATAGCTACCATCCAAACGGTGGGGCGCCACCATAAGTGAATGATAGGTTCTACAACTAATACCGTACAAGATCGTATTGTTTCTTTGGATTTCCAACGAATGATCAGGCCAAGGAACTTCCCATTGCCACATGAGAATGCCTCTGGATGGACATCCCCGAGAACCAAACCGGATCTCTACCAACACAAGGCCGGGTTACCCCTAACTGAGTAACAACTGACCGAATATGCCATCCCCCGGTCCTTTGGGACCTTTTCAACCGAGCGCTCGTAATCAATTCACACAATCATAAAGTGTTTTCAACATGAGTAAGTATCTGGGCTCCATACCATGATACCACCCTTTTCCAGAAGGAAATGCACATATCCTAAAGGGCGCTACCCCTCATAACCTTGCCGCATCTTTCCTGTTTTGACCATTCCCGAGGTGTGAGGCTCGACGAAGTCACGTCCACAAAAACATACTTTATACAAAAGCCATGCTTTGGGTCAACAAATGATCATAGAAATGATCACCAGGATAGACGATCAAATAAATGATCCTATCACAAATAATCAACACAATGATCATTTTACAGCAACACTCAGCATGTCACATTACCAAATTGGGAATATATCGCTGATAACCTTCAACTACATAACCTCTGAGCTCGTACGTCTCAGAGAAGGGTGTTAAGCTAAGAGAATAAATTCTCCGCCACCAACAGAAATATATTTGAAAGAAATTGGCTTTATATCTCAATTTGTAATGTCAGACATACAATCCATACAAGTCTGTTCCGGGCTCGAACAGAACCGAATGCACTTACAAAGAAGTCCTTGCAATCCGGATAATCTCTAATCACGTCCGGACTTCCCATCACATAGGGAGTCTCTATACCGTAGCTACTTGGTGCAAAGATAATCGACGAGTTGTCCTTTCTCTTTCAAAAAGATCCGGCCTTCAACACCGGTGTTCAAATGCAATTCATAACGACGTATCACATATTCGGAATGGGTTATACGACCCCATGGTCATTTCCCGGTTAACCCGAATAGTGAGCGCTTATTCAAAAATAAGTGTGGCATTCAAATTCAAACAAATCACATCAAATACCCATTCAAAGGGAAATATTGATAGTCGGTTATTGAACTATCAATGGATATGCACACATCACCAGTTTCCAAATAATTTTCCAAATTATTTATTTTCCAAAATATCTTTACAAGATATATAATTTCGATACTTCAAAAATAAATCAATATTTATTTTTAAACAAGTTCCCCTTTCTTTTATAAATTCCATAGTGAATTTATATTTCACAATATCTACTAATATACGATTTCAATTATTCATTTCAATTTATCTTCAAAAAGATAAATTCTCAAATTGTTTCATTTCACATTGGAAAAACATTTCCATACTTATTTATTCATAAGTAATTCACAAATTTTATTTATTTTCAACACTTTGAAAATATTCAATATACTTCAATCGAAATTAAGTATATATTTCATTCTTTAAGGAAATCATTCTCTTAAACATATTTATTTGGGCCTAAACGAATGTTGCGTAAAACATCGTTACGACAACCCAAAATCACTAGTATAGGGATTCAAAATTAAAATAGATATATAAATCCCAATACTATACAAAACATTTCCTTTCGGAAATCATTTACTATAACAACAGTGTTATAGTCCATCATTTCCTTCTATTTCTCGAAAACGTCTATTTCAACAATAAATGTTGAAATCTATGGTTTCGAATCTCAACACATTTTAAAAGATCGTTAGATCGTCTTAATTCTATTTAAAACATCAAATCTAAACATTTTCTTTAACATATTATTCACTATTCAAAAACGTGAATATACTACGTTAACCAATTTCATCCTTTTATTCATTTTATTTCAAAGGATTATTCACAGTCAAAAATGTGAATATAACTCCATTAATAGGTTATAAAATTTAACTTATCAAAATAAGTCGTTTGCGAATTTACAAAACAATGTTTATAAATTCCATTTCTATTTATTTTATAACAACTTCCTTTTATAAATTCCTTTATTAACCTATTCGATTTATAACTCAATTATAAACTAAAGGTTCATATTATAAGTTAAATGCTTAGAATTTATTTGTTTGCACAATCGTTCCTTTAAACTTCATAATTATAAATCTTATAACTTATAAGATTCAATTATTTATCCAAATCTATTCTTTCAATAACTTTATAAATTTTATAAATCTTACTATTTATAAAATTCCATTTATAACTTCATCGTTTATAATTCTATAAATTTCATTCATTTATGGAATTCATTTTCACTTCATTCAAACACTTATAAAAACTCGTTTTATAATTCAAATGTTTTAATTTATAAATATCAATTTATAAATCCTTTATAAAATCAATTTATACTATTATTCTAAAACATCTTTAATCTCCTTTATAATTTCACCATTCTCTTGATTTATAAAAAAATCAAATTTTATAAATCCTATTTTTAAACTTTTTATAATAAATTCAAAAATCCAATTTAATTATTTTATAAAAACATTAACCCATATTTCTCAAAAATCAATCTTTAACCGTATTTCTCAAAATCATAATTTTTATAACTTTAAAAATTATAATGTTTATTTATTTAAAATGGATCAGTTCCAAAAATATTTTATAAACGTATACTTTCAAAAATCACTTTAAAAATCATTTTAAAATCCCAAAATTTGGTTCAATGATGCTACACACCAAATAGTCAATCACGACAACAACGACATCATATATCGATATGATAATCAATCAAATATCAAAATATCTGAATTCAAATAAAAACTGTTGAGGAATCCAGTTGGATCCCTCCAACCTGTTTTCCTGCATCCACAAACATTAGCACAATACCAATTTCGCTCCAGTACGAAATTATCGTGGTATATGGGATTTATAATATTATCCGCTTAATAGACGGCGCAATAGGGTCTCATCCGCTAAACAAATGCGGGAAATCAATAACTCCAATATATACATATGCCAATATATATATATTGCTATTATATATAATACCAATTTCACTGTTTATGAAATATTCGCGGTATATGTTTTTAATAAATAACACCCGCTTACTAACGGCGCATAATGTCTATTTTAACAATCAATAGATAACAATCATCATTCAAACATGCATTCAAATATTTTAAATCTAACTATTTAAAATAAAATCGAAACTGATTCGATTGAGTGAGAAGTTCTCACCTTGATTTCAATTTCGTTTTAGCGATTTATTTCAAATAAAATTAAACGCGCGTTTAATTTTACCCAAAATTCTCACTAACTCCAAACGACTCCAATCCAATTCCATAGCGTAGTGCTCGACGATACGATTCCAACGCAACTGGTTTCGCGCGTTTTCGACCTCGTATGAAAAAATTATGATTTTTCAAAGTTTTACACGAATTTATATACATAAATTTACAACTTTTATTTAAATTTCTAACATACATTCAACATCACCCTTGGATCTCTCCCCCT
Organism: Allium cepa; assembly: GCA_030765085.1. Taxonomy (NCBI): domain Eukaryota; kingdom Viridiplantae; phylum Streptophyta; class Magnoliopsida; order Asparagales; family Amaryllidaceae; genus Allium; species Allium cepa. The sequence goes on along the minus strand of CM060931.1, from coordinate 553,277,864 downwards.
TGCATCCTGGCCGTCCAACATCTCCTTCTCCCTCACGTTAACCTCTCCAGTAAACACACGCAACCATGAACCCATGCCTTCCAAATTAGGTTTAAATTTATCGATCACCACAAACCACCTGGAGACGATCGGGAAGTGCCAAATCGAAGTTCGCGCTCCACTCCATGCTCGGCCAGAAGGGCACAGAGCTCGGCCCCCCCTTTTGCCTTGATTTCCGTGCGCAACACCTAGGGAACGCGGCCCCCTTCCATCGACTCGCTCCACTTCACGCCATCATCTCCGTATAGATTGAAAGCTCTCCTCGCGCTCTTCAACTTTGCTGTTGAACACCTCGGCTAATTATCAACGGATTGGAAGTAATTGAGGAAAGAATCTAGGAGTTTTCTGGCCATTGAATGTTATGGGTGGCGGCTAGGGTTTAGGGTTTAGGTTTATTTTTATTTTTTTTTAATTTATGAAGGAAGGGGGGCTATTTATAGACAAAAACGAACACTATTCATTTCGATTTTCCAAACTCCGATTTACGTGCCGTAACCAGCGTTTCTAGGGTTTACCCCGCGTTTCGGACACAATGGAACAGGTTTCGGAAGCTAATTCGGTCATCTGTCTAAATTTAAACCGATTAAACGATTTTCTAGGCGTTTTAATTTGTACCGGACAAACGGTAAATCCAATTGACACGAAATTTGAAACCTTACAATAATATCACAGTACGGATCCGATGAAAGTAGTTTCGTCGAAATCCGAGACTTTTTGAAAAATGACTATTTTAACTCGCCAAATTAATATTAAAAATAATTCGATGCGTTTCGAGCTGCCACGATCAAACGATAGCTCTGATTGCTACGAAAATTGAAATCCGGTAATAACTAAACTATTACGGATCCAATGAAACTGGTTTCGTCCAATTCTGAGACTGTTCAAAAATTGGCTATTTTCACTAGTCGATTAAATATTAAAATATTCAATTTTCACAAATTAACTTTTAATTCGATTTTAAAAGTTCTAAAATATCATTCTAACTCCCATATGATAAAATAAAATTTTACAAATCATTTTCAATCATATTTAACTCAATTTTCAACTATTTCCATAATTTAACGTATTAAATTATTGATTTAATTATCCAATTAAATCTAATTATTCGAAATAAAATTTATTCGACTTATAAATTCACTTATTAATATTTAAAATTAATTAAATATTCAAATTTAAATAATTAAAAATTCTGGGTCGTTACAATCTTCCCCCTTAAAAGAATTTCGTCCTCGAAATTAACAAGTAAGAAAAGTTATAGAATTTATTAACTTTCCATAATCCATAATTAAACTTCTTATAAATCTTTACTAAGTTTCCAAATCATACTTAGTTATCTTTTCAAAAACAATTACTATTGTTTAACTTTCAATTCCAAATCAAAGTTAAAGTTTTCAAAATTTTCCAATTTTCTCAAATTTTTCTAACGCCTTAAATTTTCGGAAAAATTCGCCATAGTCTCCTTTGCGCGGCTCGATCCAAAAAAAATGACAGTATATATATCACAAATATACATCTCATCAAGTAATGAGGCATCCCGAAGGGAAAAAATGTAAAAGTACGGTATTTAATCCGAGATATGTACCTTATATTTTATTAGCAAGCATATACGGCTAGTATAGCGCGAAAGCGAGCTCCAAATGCGAAGCAAACGCGATCCGCACCTACTAAACACTCAACAAACAACATGAGAATATGCATATAGACAATAGTATCGATATACAACATATAGCAACATAATAACTATATATGCCAACATAGCAAATGAAACAAAAGCAATAAACGCAAACATCAACCAACTAGCATTCAACTAATTCATAACCAATAAATATTCATTTATATTCTCATTAATATTTAATGAATTGGGTTTTCAATTTAATCACATTTGATTCATTAACAGTGGATGTTTTTACTAACATTCATTTTCAGTTAGTTCATATTCACTAATTCATATTCAAGTTGGTTCACTTCCAAATCAAATTCAATTCCATTTAAGATTCATTTAACTTCCAATTGAATTTCAATTACTTTAGCTTTCAATTTCATTAACTCAATTTCATTAACACTTAATGAATTATATACAATCAACTAACAACCATATAACAACCAATGTATATTAATTACAACCAAATTCCTTTGCTTATATTCATTCAATTTGGTTTAACACCTTTTTTTTCAATTGGTTTAATTAAATTGATTTTCATTCAATCTTTCAACTTCCAATAACATTAAATTTTAATGAATTAACACTTATATTCATTATTCCATATCAACTTTATTCACATTAAATTGATTAACATTCAATCCATTTATTCAATTCAATTTCCAATTCATTTTCATTTACAACTCATATTCATAAATATATTCATATAGTTTCACTTCTTATATATATAAATTTATTCACAATTGTAAATCACTTTAATTATAATTCAATTCTTATAATTCATTATACTTATACAATTATTCTTTATTTAGATTATTCAAACAACTAAACAATCAACTTATATACACTTTAATAATTCTGAAAAATTATTTCTTCATATACAAAATATACTCAAGGTAAAATTATTTCATTTACCCAATTTAAAACAATATTGTGCCTAATTGTTTTATTCAAGTGTTTAGAAACCCCTTCGGCATAGTTGTCCAGACCGTGCTGACGAAGGTTCATATACCACTCAATAAACCAATCATCACAATATAAAACAATTTTACATATTCACTAACAAATACGCTCTCATAGCTATTATTACACTCAAACTCATTCTAGAGCACTACTGACTCTATCTCTAATGAGTAATACCCAACAGAACCATGGTTGTCGCTTAACCATATGCTCTGATACCACCTGTGAAGACCCGCAAATCCGTACTCCTTGAATATACACTAATCTCCATAGATTAACTCAAGATGAACAGAAATACTAATTATCAAGGTTTAAGAAAAAGAAAAAAAAATAGAAGAAGAGATAAGAAGATAGAAAATAGAGGGAATAGAAAATAGAAAATAGAAAATAGAACGGAACAGAACACAACACAACAATATCAGAATCTCACAATTCGCAGCGGAACAACATATAATAATAAATGAATAATCTTTAAACAAAGAACTATATCAGTTATTACATTACATTACATTTCATTACATCATATCATCAGAGTGTACAACATCATACAACATCAAACAGTGCAGCGGAAAAGAAATACTATACATAATAATACGCCATACCATCCATCTTGCCTCCAGCAACTCCAGAATATCCTGATAAACCTAACTCTTGACTGCCCGTGTGGAAATTGGTGGGCACCCAGAGTTTAGGAAGGAAAACAATAAACTCCAAGTCAGTCATGTGACTGGTGTGAGAACTCAAAACAGTTTATTTATCTTTAAAATCAAAATAGAGGAATATTTTTAAAGTCAATTCGCAATGCTTTTAAAAATGAGACTACCATAAGGCCTCTCGCACACACACACAACGCAAACGCAGAATCGGAGGAGATTTCTCCTTATGATAGTCAAAGATGCTTGATACGCATTAAAAAGAACATTTGATATTATTATTAGTGCATAGTGTAGGAAAAATTCATTTCGAAAGTAGAATATAAATCTTAGCCAGCATAGACATTCCGAACTATGCCTACTATAGCTACCATCCAAACAGTGGGGCGCCACCATAAGTGAATGATAGGTTCTACAACTAATACCGTACAAGATCGTATTGTTTCTTTGGATTTCCAACGAATGATCAGGCCAAGGAACTTCCCATTGCCACATGAGAATGCCTCTGGATGGACATCCCCGAGAACCAAACCGGATCTCTACCAACACAAGGCCGGGTTACCCCTAACTGAGTAACAACTGACCGAATATGCCATCCCCCGGTCCTTTGGGACCTTTTCAACCGAGCGCTCGTAATCAATTCACACAATCATAAAGTGTTTTCAACATGAGTAAGTATCTGGGCTCCATACCATGATACCACTCTTTTCCAGAAGGAAATGCACATATCCTAAAGGGCGCTACCCCTCATAACCTTGCCGCATCTTTCCTGTTTTGACCATTCCCGAGGTGTGAGGCTCGACGAAGTCACGTCCACAAAAACATACTTTATACAAAAGCCATGCTTTGGGTCAACAAATGATCATAGAAATGATCACCAGGATAGACGATCAAATAAATGATCCTATCACAAATAATCAACACAATGATCATTTTACAGCAACACTCAGCATGTCACATTACCAAATTGGGAATATATCGCTGATAACCTTCAACTACATAACCTCTGAGCTCGTACGTCTCAGAGAAGGGTGTTAAGCTAAGAGAATAAATTCTCCGCCACCAACAGAAATATATTTGAAAGAAATCGGCTTTATATCTCAATTTGTAATGTCAGACATACAATCCATACAAGTCTGTTCCGGGCTCGAACAGAACCGAAGGCACTTACAAAGAAGTCCTTGCAATCCGGATAATCTCTAATCACGTCCGGACTTCCCATCACATAGGGAGTCTCTATACCGTAGCTACTCGGTGCAAAGACAATCGACGAGTTGTCCTTTCGCTTTCAAAAAGATCCGGTCTTCAACACCGGTCTTCAAATGCAATTCATAACGACGTATCACATATTCGGAATGGGTTATACGACCCCATGGTCCTTTCCCGGTTAACCCGAATAGTGAGCGCTTATTCAAAATTAAGTGTGGCATTCAAATTCAAACAAATCACATCAAATACCCATTCAAAGGGAAATATTGATAGTCGGTTATTGAACTATCAATGGATATGCACACATCACCAGTTTCCAAATAATTTTCCAAATTATTTATTTTCCAAAATATCTTTACAAGATATATAATTTCGATACTTCAAAAATAAATCAATATTTATTTTTAAATAAGTTCCCCTTTCTTTTATAAATTCCATAGTGAATTTATATTTCACAATATCTACTAATATACGATTTCAATTATTCATTTCAATTTATCTTCAAAAAGATAAATTCTCAAATTGTTTCATTTCACATTGGAAAAACATTTCCATACTTATTTATTCATAAGTAATTCACAAATTTTATTTATTTTCAACACTTTGAAAATATTCAATATACTTCAATCGAAATTAAGTATATATTTCATTCTTTAAGGAAATCATTCTCTTAAACATATTTATTTGGGCCTAAACGAATGTTGCGTAAAACATCGTTACGACAACCCAAAATCACTAGTATAGGGATTCAAAATTAAAATAGATATATAAATCCCAATACTATACAAAACATTTCCTTTCGGAAATCATTTACTATAACAACAGTGTTATAGTCCACTATTTCCTTTTATTTCTCGAAAACGTCTATTTCAACAATAAATGTTGAAATCTATGGTTTCGAATCTCAACACATTTTAAAACATCGTTAGATCGTTTTAATTCTATTTAAAACATCAAATCTAAACATTTTCTTTAACATATTATTCACTATTCAAAAACGTGAATATACTACGTTAACCAATTTCATCCTTTTATTCATTTTATTTCAAAGGATTATTCACAGTCAAAAATGTGAATATAACTCCATTAATAGGTTATAAAATTTAACTTATCAAAATAAGTCGTTTGCGAATTTACAAAACAATGTTTATAAATTCCATTTCTATTTATTTTATAACAACTTCCTTTTATAAATTCCTTTATTAACCTATTCGATTTATAACTCAATTATAAACTAAAGGTTCATATTATAAGTTAAATGCTTAGAATTTATTTGTTTGCACAATCGTTCCTTTAAACTTCATAATTATAAATCTTATAACTTATAAGATTCAATTATTTATCCAAATCTATTCTTTCAATAACTTTATAAATTTTATAAATCTTACTATTTATAAAATTCCATTTATAACTTCACCGTTTATAATTCTATAAATTTCATTCATTTATGGAATTCATTTTCACTTCATTCAAACACTTATAAAAACTCGTTTTATAATTCAAATGTTTTAATTTATAAATATCAATTTATAAATCCTTTATAAAATCAATTTATACTATTATTTTAAAACATCTTTAATCTCCTTTATAATTTCACCATTCTCTTGATTTATAAAAAAATCAAATTTTATAAATCCTATTTTTAAACTTTTTATAATAAATTCAAAAATCCAATTTAATTATTTTATAAAAACATTAACCCATATTTCTCAAAAATCAATCTTTAACCGTATTTCTCAAAATCATAATTTTTATAACTTTAAAAATTATAATGTTTATTTATTTAAAATGGATCAGTTCCAAAAATATTTTATAAACGTATACTTTCAAAAATCACTTTAAAAATCATTTTAAAATCCCAAAATTTGGTTCAATGATGCTACACACCAAATAGTCAATCACGACAACAACGACATCATATATCGATATGATAATCAATCAAATATCAAAATATCTGAATTCAAATAAAAACTGTTGAGGAATCCAGTTGAATCCCTCCAACCTGTTTTCCTGCATCCACAAACATTAGCACAATACCAATTTCGCTCCAGTACGAAATTATCGCGGTATATGGGATTTATAATATTATCCGCTTAATAGACGGCGCAATAGGGTCTCATCCGCTAAACAAATGCGGGAAATCAATAACTCCAATATATACATATGCCAATATATATATATTGTTATTATATATAATACCAATTTCACTGTTTATGAAATATTCGCGGTATATGTTTTTAATAAATAACACCCGCTTACTAACGGCGCATAATGTCTATTTTAATAATCAATAGATAACAATCATCATTCAAACATGCATTCAAATATTTTAAATCTAACTATTTAAAATAAAATCGAAACTGATTCGATTGAGTGAGAAGTTCTCACCTTGATTTCAATTTCGTTTTAGCGATTTATTTCAAATAAAATTAAACGCGCGTTTAATTTTACCCGAAATTCTTACTAACTCCAAACGACTCCAATCCAATTCCATAGCGTAGTGCTCGACGATACGATTCCAACGCAACTGGTTTCGCGCGTTTTCGACCTCGTATGAAAAAGTTATGATTTTTCAAAGTTTTACACGAATTTATATACATAAATTTACAACTTTTATTTAAATTTCTAACATACATTCAACATCACCCTTGGATCTCTCCCCCTTGCATCCTGGCCGTCCAACATCTCCTTCTCCCTCATGTTAACCTCTCCAGTAAACACACGCAACCATGAACCCATGCCTTCCAAATTAGGTTTAAATTTATCGATCACCACAAACCACCTGGAGACGATCGGGAAGTGCCAAATCGAAGCTCGCGCTCCACTCCATGCTCGGCCAGAAGGGCACAGAGCTCGGCCCCCCCTTTTGCCTTGATTTCCGTGCGCAACACCTAGGGAACGCGGCCCCCCTGCCATCGACTCGCTCCACTTCACGCCATCATCTCCGTATAGATTGAAAGCTCTCCTCGCGCTCTTCAACTTTGCTGTTGAACACCTCGGCTAATTATCAATGGATTGGAAGTAATTGAGGAAAGAATCTAGGAGTTTTCTGGCCATTGAATGTTATGGGTGGCGGCTAGGGTTTAGGGTTTAGGTTTATTTTTTTTTTTTAATTTATGAAGGAAGGGGGGCTATTTATAGAGAAAAACGAACACTATTCATTTCGATTTTCCAAACTCCGATTTACGTGCCGTAACCAGCGTTTCTAGGGTTTACCCCACGTTTCGGACACAATGGAACAGGTTTCGAAAGCTAATTCGGTTATTTGTGCGAGTTATGGCAACAAACGATCGATTTAAATTTAAACCGATTAAACGATTTTCTAGGCGTTTTAATTTGTACCGGACAAACGGTAAATCCAATTGACACGAAATTTGAAACCTTACAATAATATCACATTACAGATCCGATGAAACTAGTTTCGTCGAAATCCGAGACTTTTTGAAAAATGGCTATTTTAACTCGCCAAATTAATATTAAAAATAATTCGATGCGTTTCGAGCTGCCACGATCAAACGATAGCTCTGATTGCTACGAAAATTAAAATCCGATAATAACTAAACTATTACGGATCCAATGAAACTGGTTTCGTCCAATTCTGAGACTGTTCAAAAATTGGCTATTTTCACTAGTCGATTAAATATTAAAATATTCAATTTTCACAAATTAACTTTTAATTCGATTTTAAAAGTTTTAAAATATCATTCTAACTCCCATATGATAAAATAAAATTTTACAAATCATTTTCAATCATATTTAACTCAATTTTCAACTATTTCCATAATTTAACGTATTAAATTATTGATTTAATTATCCAATTAAATCTAATTATTCGAAATAAAATTTATTCGACTTATAAATTCACTTATTAATATTTAAAATTAATTAAATATTCAAATTTAAATAATTAAAAATTCTGGGTCGTTACACAAAGACTAAATTTAAGGCTTGTGCCATTGCACAGAAATGACTCCGACATGTTCATGGGGAGCAGTATGAGTTGAAAATGAGGGTGGGAAGTTTGGAGGGTACAGTGGGAAATTTGTCTGGGAAAATGGAGGTTTTGATCAACATGGTGGGAAATATTGAACCGGGAATTCTGGCACCGGTCAATTCTTCTAATGGAGGACGCGCCACACAATTCAATGCTCCTGAATTCATTACTTCGCAGTTCCAGGATTTGACCAATGTTACGAACAATCAAAAATGTGAAATCCTCAACTCTGATTTAGAACTAATAGGAACAGGTATTTTTAACATTTAAATATTTATGAAATAATAAGTAGAAAACTTAAATAATAATAAATATTCCCTTTTATTACAACAGGTACTATATGTCGAGATTCTACATTGTTCAACATCCATGGAAATCTGTACCATCCACACATGAAAAAGTGGTGTTGGACAGTATACTGCTACCAGATGAGAGAACCAGCAAAATGAATCATCAATTTGCAGAGACCTTTGCTGATGTTGGAGTGGGTGGATATGTGTGTCATCCGAAGTGTCTTATTCGATATCTCTAGATGATGGAGTAGGTATATTTACTGTTATGACCATACGTTTATGTACAACTTTGTTTGCATTGACATGATTCATACTATAATATCAGCAAAATTGAAAAATATTTTATGCACATTTATCGTTTGCTCATGTGCTCATCAAATCTGAGAATAATTAGTATAGTTTAAGTAGTTAGGAATAGGATTTTATGATTAAATTACACGTGCATTTTAACACTTTGATTTAAAATGATATTTGATTATTTTGCAATGTTAGAGTTGATATTTGCTTCAGTTAACAACACAGTCAATTGCAGTTTTTGTTTTTTTTGTTAAATATGCTGATCTATCATCATTGGTTGTACAATCTTATAATGTATTGATGATCATATCCGTACGTACATGGCTGCAATGCTATAAAAAATGTTTGAACTGCTTGAAATTGATAGCCTGTATGGATGATAGTCTTTACTTATGTCACGTCTCACACAATGTACCACAGCTGATTAATAAGCATTCGTAATACACTTCATATATGCAATGCTGCACATGAGATATTGGGCACACCTAATTCAGTATCAGTCATCCAACACTTTATTGGTTGTTACAAGGCTCAATATTGATAGTTTTCCTGTATTCAAATTAGATTTCTTATTCACTACAGTCAATTTAAAAATATATGCATGTATATATAATATTTAATTTGCATAAATCAAGTTTTAGCAATTATATCTTTTGAAAGTGAAATGTTATATTTTCCCAGTAATCCTTTTGTCAGGAAAGAAAGGTTTTTTCTTCAATTTTTTAGAGTAGACAACGATATATATTGTTTAAAAGCAAGTTAAATATACATATATAAACAAGAATTAAACCAAAAACAATTCCAACACACTTGTAAAAGAACTACAAAAAAAAATTCTTAAATTCGAATAACTAACCACTACCCAACCCAACTTAAAGCAAACATGCCTTTACACACTTCAACATAGAAATCTCGTTTTAAAATATTCCAAAATCCATAAATTAGAGAATACTCAAATCAATAATTACACATGTAAACTGTTTGAGTTGCTTGTTTCGATTGTGATTGATTACAGGCGGTTGGGGATGGTTTGTTGATATGGTATAACTATATGGTATGGTTACTGTCGTGTGTTGATGGAGTGGAGGCAACAAATAGTGTGCAGGAAGATGAAGAAGTGGAAGAAAGCAAGCAGTAAGAAGTAGCGTTTTTGACAGCAGTGATATGGTCGAGGAGTTGCAGTGCAATGCTGTGATTTTTGGTGGTTCGATTGTTGCTGTAATTTGGTTAGGTTATTTGACAGTTGGGTTGTGGTGATGTAAATGTGTATAGTAACAAAGATGGATGATGAAGCTAGTAGTAGTTTGTTGACAGAGTAGTGATCAGTGGGAAATGATATGAAGGAGGCAGAAGTGAAGGGGGGAATTATATGAGTGTTGTATATGCAGCTGTGATCAGTGGGATTATTGAAGTGGATGATTGGCAGGAGGAAGATGGTGCAGTGGCAGGTAGGGGCTGGTTCAGTATGTTTGGTTGGCGAGTTGCAAGTATGTTTGATGGCAGAGCATATGAATAGTGAGATATTGTTGTTGAGTGGTGATGGTATATTGTCGAGGTGGTGATTATGGTCTGATCTGAAGTGTAGGATGTTTGTAGTTGTTGATAGCAGTTGAGGGAGGGAGGGAGGGTGGTCAGTTGAGTGTTTGGTGATGTTGTATATGCGTGGCAGTAGTGAAGTTGAATGCTTGTAGTGATGGATGTAGGATCGATTTCACCCTAGAGGGGGGGTGAATAGGGTGATAGTGTAAATTATAAAAATTAATCGCAGAAGCTTATCAATTAATTTCAATTCAGATCACAGAATAGCAGCACAGATATCGCAGAATATAAATAACAGAATAAAACAGAACAACACAGAATTTACCCAGCTTCGGCAAAACCCTGCCTACGTGCTGCCCCCAAGGTTTCTACTAGAAATTAGATAGTCCCTCGCTTACACACGTAAACTCGCTATACCCGCTATTGACTAATCTAACTCTACGCTCAAAACCCTGACCACAACTCAACCACCGAGTTGCGAATTCCCAAACTACACACCGTAGTTTGTACCCTAGTCACACGACTAGAAAATTAAAAACGGTTTAAAAGAAAAATACAAATTAAAAACAAATTAAAATAACAAAACCCTATTTAAATTTAAACCCTTCTTATAATTTTTTAAAAACCCTTTTAACATAAACAAGGCCGGCCCTTTATTTTCATCAACCCGTTCCTTTTACTATTATTTTTTTTTTCGTGAAAGAAAATGGCCGCCCTTCTTTGTTCCTCTTTGCGAATTAGGGCTTCTGGTAATTTGCTATTGCTCCTTGCGATTTAAACTAGGGTTGAGCAAAATTGAAGCGCCGCTCGATTTCGTTCGATAGTAGGCTTCGATGCTTTTGATTTGCTTACGGCTTCTTCAATTTTGGATCGAATTCGTTCTGCTTTTTTTGGTATGTATTTTCCTCCTTTTGCTTTGCTGGTTGATTCTTGAACTCGATCAGTTATGCCGATGATGATTTTGGGTATTTATAGGATTCGAAATCCTATTTTTGCATTCGTATTTTCGTATTTGAATTTGTCTACTGAATCACCTCGGCCACTTGATGATGCTTGAATGTTTGAGATTTATCTGACTTTGTCAATTTCGTATTTTTGATGCTTGGTTGACACGGCTTCGATTTTGACTTGTTCAATATTGACTGTGACGATTTTTGGCTTTGTTATGCTTCCACGGCTTCGACATTTTGTAAATTCGCTTCGGCCACTGTCTGCATTCCTGTAGCTTTGTTCTAGCAATCTTGAGCATTTTTGTATCCATTACAGTTGCACTTCTAGTCTGCATTTCATATGCTTTGGGTTTCACTGCCTTCTGTCCATGTTGGTACTGACTGTTGTTATGTAGTAATTGACTTGTGCTTATTGTACTCGATACTGTTGCATTTGGTGTTTGTTCTCGGCTTGCTTTGAGTTTGTCTGCATTTTGTGGTTGCCACTGTGTATTCTGGTTTAAATGTTCATGTTGCATATATTAGTGGTCTTCATTGAGCTCCAGATGGTTGCTGTGCACTTTTGTGCTTTGAGTCAGTTGTAATGTGTTAGCTTGTAGTCATTGACTTGTTCATGCTGTTCTTGAATACATCTGTGCATGTCACTGTGTTTATGACCACAAGTTCATCGTGAAGCATGGTTTACTGATGCATACATGTGAGTTGTATTTCATTTGCGGTCTTGACTTTTGTTGATGCATTGAGTTGAGTATTTGGTGATGCTTCACCTGTTATGTCTGCTCTGAACTTTTGATCATGTTGCCTTCGTGTTGTTGTTTGCTTCATGTTCCTTACTGCTTTGAACTTCTGGTTGGTTTGGCCTGGACTTCACTGTTATTTGATTGCCGAGTTGTTTGCATTCACTTCATCACTTCAGTCGTGTATTGCTTTCACCTCTGGCCTGTTGTAGTTTGCATATCACCTTGTTGCAGTTAATGGTTGCTTGAGTCTCTGTTGAAGTTGTATTGGATTTCATTCTGGTTAGTACTTGCATCACAACTGTAACACATATTCAACAATACATGATGTGCATTTCATTCAGTCTTCATTATGGCCTGTTGCACTGGTTATTGTAGTTCGATTTGAGTCGATTAGTTGCTTCAAACTACTGCTGCTTCATTGTAGCTGTGTTGACCATTATGCACTGTAGCTTGCTGTCATGTTCGCTGTCACTTGTGCATTGTTGAGTCACTTGAGTGTGTTGATGAATGTGTGCATCAATGTACATGCTTTTGCCGCTGTTTGATATAATGTTTTGAACCATTGTTTTCTGTGGCATTGCATTACTGTGCATTGAGCATTGTACTTGCAGTTTGCTGACTTCACGTCGCCTTAACTTTGGTTGATGCACTAAGTTGCAGTGTTTCATTTCTTGTGCCCGAGCTTGCATTCTTCATGTACACTGTGTCATTCTTTGCATTGTACATTTTACTGTCTTTATTGTGGCATTTTGATCTGGTTCCATATTTGTGAGTTGTTCGGTGCACTGTTCATTTGCCTCTGGTTTAAACTATGCTTTGATTCATTTTCATTGTTACTGAGTTTATTTGAATGGTCTGACTTGAACTCGATTCACTTGTGTTGAATCCAGTTTCAAAACTCGGATTTGACCTTGTGCTCGTGTCCTATTTTTGAATTTATTGCACCTGAGTTGAACCTGTCCATATATTTGGGTTTGACCTTGTGCTCACCTGTCCCTGCAGCATTATTAAGTGTATATATCGATGTGCACGGCCTTGTGGCATATACAGTGATATACTGTGTATGTCACAAGCTGTTCGTGTATGATGAATTCAAATTTAAATGATGACGAACAACCCAAATAACTGAGGCAAATATTATTTTCAAAAATCATATTTTATTTTATTTTGCAAAAATATTTCTTTTTCAATTTTACTGCGTTAGTGAATATTTTTGCAGATTTCTCAGATGCTGGATTCAAACTGGAATGCAGTTGAAGATAAATACGAGTGTGAGTGATATGTAGTGAGGTGCTGATGTAAAATAGTGATGTAATTGAATTTGTATCAAAGTTGTATAGTGAATAGTGAGAGCTTGAATTTGTATACTATTCAAAATTGTAATAAATATTTGTTTGAATAAAATATTCGTTTGAATTCAAATTCTGTGTTATTTATTTTATTCAGCAAATATTTATTTAATCTGTGAAAAATAAAATAGTATATTATCAAATACATTTAAACGAATGAATATATGTTTATTATCATCAAACAAAAATCATATAAGCGCATATTCAACAATCTCCCCCTTTTGATGATAACAAACATATATTTAAGATTTTGAATATGTTAAATGTATTTGATCATTGATATATCCTAATTGCTCCCCCTATTTAAATGCTTCCTCTCTACACAAAGCTCCCCCTACATATATGCATACAAATAGAAATATATAAATGAGCCTATATGCAAATGGAAAATTACTTGACCTTTGCTTGATTCTATTTGACAAAATCTTAACTTTTCTCTCCTCCTTTTGTTATCAGCAAAAGAATAATAGTGTTAGAGAAAATAGAGATAAAGTAATCGATATCAATCCAACATTAAAACTCAATTGAATATAAATATTAAATTTCAATAAAAAGTCAAACAAAAATCATAAATATTTTGTTAGGCGCATATTCCACTTTTAGAATGATGGAAATGATGTCATCATATAAAACCATACAGTTGTGTCTATTTGTGGTATATTTATATCAGGAATTTGAATATCTACTAACCATGCATAACCGTTAGGACTTTTAAATGAGATTAGTAGTATTCCAATTTTATTTTAAAAAAAATGAATTCAAGTATCTTCTAACCACGCATAACCGTGAGGACTTTTAAATGGGATTAGAATCAACTTGTTTATTTTACAAATCAACTTTTGATATGCGTTCCATACATGCATAACCGCGAGGACTTTTAAATAAGCATGGAAGCACATAACAAATTCCAAGTAATTCACCCATGCATAACCGTGAGGACTTTTAAATGAGAGTGAATACTTTGGTATTTATTTATTATTATTATTTATTAATTTTTTTTTATTTTTTTTTTAAAAAAATGTGAAAATGAAAAACGAATGATTCCTGTTTAAAGTACCACATATCGACAACCTATATAGAATTTTGATGAGTAATGGTTGATAGAAATATGATAGGTATAGAGATGGTCATGGAATTTTTACCAACAAAAAGTTTTATAACTCTTGTTTACATTTCTAAAGAAATTTTCTAATTATACTTTCTCGAGTTATAATATATAATCAATATCAACACTCATCACTTTTTCAATCACTATTTTTCTTTTCGATAATCATTTGGGAGTCAGATTAGTCATAATAGTCATTTAAAATCAAATTCAAAAATAATTATGAAATTAATTTTTCAAAAATGAATAATCTGAAAATATGGTCAAAAATGATTTTCTCCAGGGGGTTTTTTAAAAGAAAATTTTTTGCTATTTGAAAATTATTTGAAATGAAAAATATGCAGATATTTTCTTTGAAAAACAATGCAGTTACTAAGTGTCTCAAAAATCACGTTCCACTAGTAATTTTTCTATCAACTAGATTACCAGTGTAATCTGCATCTGAATTTCTCTTTCACTCAAAAATTATCATCAATTGAATTTTATAGACCAAAACATGAAGTGTGCATCAAAAATTTCAAATTCAATTTTAACAACAATTTAAATGACATTCTTTTGAATTTGAAATGAAATCGTGTAAATAATCAGAAAAACCGTGAATAAAGAGTTAGCCATATTATAACCAATTGTAATATCCAACAAAACACTATTTTTAATCCAAACATATATATATATATGAAGTAATTCAAAGAATCTAAAGATTTTTATAGTGTTTTTGGCATAAGAATATAATTGGCCAACTATGTTGAATAAGTCAGAATCAAAATCATCATCTTTTCATCAATCTCAATATTGGCTGATTTAATTCAAAATACGGTGCAGATTATCACATTTAATATATCGTTTAAAACATACCATACCTGTTTTACCTTTACGATATTTTTCGTTGTTGTCCGTTGTGATTCTGTCACCTTTATACTAGGCTAAGGAACTTAGCTTTGTCGCCCGTTGTGTTTCTGGAACAGCCAAAATCCAGAGAACACTATTGTTGTTCCTTAGCCTGCCACCACACCTACACGGAAAAGGATTTATGTGACCTATTTGTTTTTATAGGTCCATGGTTGTTAGTGGCAGAAAATTTTGAAAAATAATTTTGTGTAGACCCAAAACTATTTATAATTGTTCCCTTTGGCACCCAAATTTGTTTAACTTTGAGAGATTTTATATTTGTGCCTTTTGGAACCCAAATCGGTATAGTTTTCACATGTTTGGGTCTATACCAACAATTATTGTGACCGTGTCCAAATTTTCTACAAATTGTGCACATAGAATTAACTTGATTAATCTTGTTTTCAACAATTTTCGAATTATTATATCCAAGTCCTTGTCTAACCGTATTAACAGTTTGCTTTCCTAAGAGCATATTCAACGATTTTTCACTTTTTGAAAATTTATCTAAAGTCGTTGACAATTGTTGGACTTGTGATTTGAGAGATTCATTTTCGTTTAACAACTGTGTGCACTTTTTAATAGAATTCTCTCTCCTAGTATTTTCATTCTCCTTTAAAATCAGAATTTCATTTTCAAGCGATTTTATTTTAATTTCTGATTTTTTAATTTCTTCGTCAAATGTTGGACACTTATCACACTTAGGGATCCTACTTTGATAGGTTTTAACTAATTGATCAAGTTGTTTATTACATTCTATCGAAGTATCTTTTTGAGATTCAAGTTTGGCGTATTTTTCCCTAAGTCGTTCAAAACAACCGTTTACTTCATGAAAATATATAAGCAACTCAGAATGGGTAAGTTTTGATACCTCACTTGGCTCGTCATCGTCACTGTCAGTTGTATCACCTCGAAGACACAATTCTGCCTTTTCGCTTTCACTGCCAGTGCTTTGATCATTCTCGTCTATTTCATCCCAAGTGGCTGCAAAACTTTTCTTTTTCTGTTTCTTTCCGTGGCTGGATTTAATTTGTGGACAATCGGGCTTGATATGGCCGGGTTTGTTGCAATTATAACAAATAAACTTTTGTTCTTCCGAGTAGTCTAGTGCTTTGGCTATTCTGCTTTTTGCTTTTTGAATTCGAGCTGAATTTCCATGTTTTTGATTCCATTTTTTGAATTTCCTTATTAACAGCTCCAATTCTGCTGCTCCATCATCTTCATCGTTATCATCATCACTTTCGGTTGTTCCTTTGAGAGCTATTGATTTCTTTTGAGTGTCACCTCCTTCACGCTCTTCTTTGAATTTCATTTCTAGCTCATAAGTGGTGAGATTTCCGATGAGTTCTTCAACTTTAAGTTGTTTTAAATCTTTCGATTCTTGTATGGCAGTAACTTTTGCTTCAAAGCTTCGTGGAAGGACTCTGAGGATTTTTCGGACTATTTCTAATTCGGTGTATGTTTTTCCGAGAGCTTTTGATTTGTATACGATATTGGAGAGTCGTCCGTACATCTCTTTGACATTTTCTTCCTTCGCCATTTTGAAGTTCTCGTATTCGCTGCTTAGCATTGCAAGGCGAGATTCTTTGACTTGAGATGTTCCTTCGTGAGTCACTTCTAGTATGTGCCATATTTCCTGCGCAGTTAGACAATGTGAGACACGATTAAATTCAAATTGATCCAATGAACAGATAATAGAATTCATAGCTTTGGCATTAGTATTCTGTAATTTATTTTCTAGTTATGTCCATTGTTCCTTTGGTTTCTCTATTTCCTGATTATCTACAGTTATAGTTGGTATACTATAACCTGTCTCAACAATATTCCAAGCGTCAATGGTTTTCAGAAAAATTTGCATTCTATTTTTCCAGTAAGCATATTCACCATTGAACATTGGTGGTCTAACTATGGATTGCTCTTCTGCAAAAGCATTATTAAAAGAAGCCATTTTAAAAAATTCAAATTTTTAAAACAAAAACCGATTTTTTTTTTTGAAACACAAATTTTTAAAAACAAAAATTGATTTTTGAAACACGAATTTTTAAACAAAAATTGATTTTTGTAAAATCAAATTTTTAAAACAAAACGGCTTTTGTTCCTAGCTCTGATACCACTTGTAGGATCGATTTCACCCTAGAGGGGGGTGAATAGGGTGATAGTGTAAATTATAAAAATTAATCGCAGAAGCTTATCAATTAATTTCAATTCAGATCACAGAATAGCAGCACAGATATCACAGAATATAAATAACAGAATAAAACAGAACAACACAGAATTTACCCAGCTTCGGCAAAACCCTGCCTACGTGCTGCCCCCAAGGTTTCTACTAGAAATTAGATAGTCCCTCGCTTACACACGTAAACTCGCTATACCCGCTATTGACTAATCTAACTCTACGCTCAAAACCCTGACCACAACTCAACCACCGAGTTGCGAATTCCCAAACTACACACCGTAGTTTGTACCCTAGTCACACGACTAGAAAATTAAAAACGGTTTAAAAGAAAAATACAAATTAAAAACAAATTAAAATAACAAAACCCTATTTAAATTTAAACCCTTCTTATAATTTTTTAAAAACCCTTTTAACATAAACAAGGCCGGCCCTTTATTTTCATCAACCCGTTCCTTTTACTATTATTTTTTTTTTCGTGAAAGAAAATGGCCGCCCTTCTTTGTTCCTCTTTGCGAATTAGGGCTTCTGGTAATTTGCTATTGCTCCTTGCGATTTAAACTAGGGTTGAGCAAAATTGAAGCGCCGCTCGATGTAACGACCCGTAGATTTTACGGATTTAATTTGGTTAAATTAATAAGTTGTAATTAAATTTAGAAAAAAAAATAAATTAAAAACCTAATTATAGTAATTCGAAGTTAATTCAAATGATTTTAAGTGGTGAAAAGAATTTTACCTATATATGAGTTGAATATGAGGAATTTGAGGAAAATATTAAACTAATATAATGTAATAAACATTGTTAACAGTAAATGGAATATGATAATAAGAACAATTGCAAGTTTGTATTTATGGGCGAAATAATATTGATAGGTAATAATTGTTGTAGAGAATAAATTACAAATGTTATAAATTATATAATGGTGACAGCTATTGTTCGTTACCAATGCATTTAATTTATAGCGCTTAAATGTAATTAATCATTGCCTTTTTGTAAGTTAAGAAGTAACTGAAAATTTTGAAGGAAAAATCAATAGAAAGGTTAACTATATGCATAAGATGGAAAGTTGAATAGAATTCTAATAAATGATAATAATGGAAAACGTATACAATCAATGTAGGCAATTTGAAATGATTAAACGTTTCTTGTGATAATTAATAAATAACGAAAGGAGTAAGCGTATTTATTTAGAGTATAATTACTATTGGGTAGAGATTTAAGTAACAACGTTTAATGCAATGTTAGTAATGCCAATTTAAGTCAATAATAAGGAATTGGGAATCATATCTATGAAATGCTAACGAGAATACAAGGTGATAAATGCCAATTAAGGGTAATAATTAATAAACTTAATGAAATCCCAATTTTATATAAAATAATTTAAAAGTCAGGTTTGGCTATAATTTGAACATAAGTAAATTGAATTTGTAGTATGAAAATATATGCAAAAATTGATTTTTGTAATAAAAGATTTTGTATGTGACAAAAAGGTAATGGTAATGTTTATGGTAGGTTGCCTATTCATTTATTTAGATTTTTAGTTAGAATTGGAAATAAGTTTATAATAAATGTAAATAAATGATACATTTATGTGAAATGTAACCAATGTAAATTTTATTTATAATATAGCAAAGGGTGGATTTAAGAAGTGAAATTGCAGAATTTGAAGCTAATTAATAATAGACACAGTAAAGTTGGCAATCCAATCAAATACTTAGGAATAAAATTATTGGAAGGTAACCTAATTTATAAATAAACGGTAAGTATTTAAGATATAATTCTATATTAATTGAAACTGATTGTAGATTTAGTGTAGTAATGTTAAGGCTAACTAAATTTGCTTTATAGATGGAATTATAATCAAGGTGGATAGGTAACGAACTTAAAAATATAATTAAGAACTAATAGGTGGCAAATTAATATAGTTTGTATTATGTAAGTAAACTTTGGTAAATCAAATTCTACCAATCCAAAGCTAACGTTTTGTTAATATAGATTTAAGTATAGAGAGCAATATTTATTTATTTAATTGAAGTATTGCAAAATAAATGAAAATTTAACATCTAAATATTACGTTAATAGGAAGTAATTGTTCTACTTATCATTACATTCATTTAGCCCATTTTGAAACTTAATCAACTGAAATTAATAGGAGAGAGAATACTAATTGTAATAGGTGCAATTAAAAGCAGCTTATGTTTTGTGAAATATAAGAAAAGTTTTGATTAAAAAAAAAACATTTACATCAATAAAATGAATGTTTAGGTTCAATTTAATTTAAATAAAAATATAGAAAGATTGATTTTTAAAGAAAAAAATATATGTTTATTTGAACTGTGTTTAGCTTCAAACTAATTACAAGAATAGGAAAATAATCTATTTATTACTCTTGTGTATAAACAATTTTTCTATTTATTTTTTTTATGCATTTTAGTTGTCTGTTTTAAAATTTAATTTTGTGTGATTGCAATTAATGTAGTTCAAATATTTCAATTAAAAGAAAAGAAAACGGTGATTGCAATTAATAGATTTAATAATAAAAAAACGCGCGTTTATGGTAAACAAAAGGGTGTTTTAATGGTAATTAGAGATCATTTTGGGAAAACAAATCAAATGTTTTCGTTTTTAAGGTAATTATAAAAAATTATTATGCATAGACAAAAACCCAAATGCGTAGAAATTCGAATATTTCTTGATTTAATGAAGTTAATTTTGGTGTGTTTAGGGTTAACAAAATTTATTAAGTAAACAATGGTTTTGAAATTTGAATCCTAAAAGTATGTTTACAGTATAGAGTTAGTCCATTCATTCCCTTTCTAATAAATAATTACCTCTTTTTAATACCTGCTACTTTTAAAAAGGTTGTTCATATTTACTATATTTCAAAACCAAGTTTGTTCATATTTACTTTATTTCTTTCCGTTCATTTTCCAACTTCATTTTCTGAAAGGTCATTTCATTTATTTCTAATTAATAGCGGTCTCTCTTTTCAAATCTCTTTGATCCTAAACCTAACTCTAACCTTATAAATAAGATATGACGCAAATGAAACCACAGCCTCCATTATAATATTTTCTTTTTTTCCTTTTTTTCCTTCAAATCTCCTTATTATCTCTGATTTTAATTTTTCCTTCCTCTTCAAATATACTTCTTTTTCAAATTTTCTTCTATTTCAAACCTTCTTCTTTCTTTTCAAATCTAGATTTTCTCTTCCATTTTCAGTTCTTATTTTAATCATTTTCTTTTTCAATTCTTCTTTTTCAAATCTTCTTTTTTTTCAAACCTTTTAAAAATGCATACATTCATATAATAAGGAGGAAAATTAAAGTAAATCGAAATAAAAGAAAATTACGGAACAAAGTTAGCAATCAAGAAGAAGCATACGCGTTTTTCACGAGGGAAGAGTGGATGTGGCACGGTATTTTATTTTTGTTTAATTTATTTTAATTTTGATTTCAATTAGTTCTAATAATCACAACTCGTACATACGGACTCCGTTTCACGCAATTTTTTTTGTTAGGATCGAAATTAAATTCCAGATCTTTTGACACTGGTTTGGACAGATTTGGAGATAGTCGAATTTTTGGGTTTAAATCGGATTTAAATTCGATTTAAATTCAAAAGGTGAGTGTTTTAACCCACTCACAACTACTAGAAGCTTTTATGTTTGTTAAATTAATTTTAGAAATGAATAGAAATTTATTTATGAGTATTTAGCATGTTTATCTCATCACATCTATTAAATTGCATTTATTTAATTTGACTGTAAATTTAATTTATTATTGCGTATTAATTTATAGTTAGAATTTGTTGTTTGCCTGTAAACTGCTAGTTAACAGTTATATAGATTATTACTGAATATAAACTGTTAGATTAATAGTTGTTAAATTTAATCTGAATAAAATTGCCAGTTATTACCTGTTATATATTATCAAATATAAATTGTTATTGATTGATATTGCTTGATGATTGTGATTGGATGATGGATGATGTTGATGGATGTTTTATTGTATATCATTAAATTGCAAATTGTCATGCATATTTCCTTTCATTCGGGATTGTGGTTTGAAATGATATACAACCGCAAAATTTTATATCTTTTAAATTGCGGATTGAAATGATAAATATCCGTATCACTTGACCATAGGATAGAAAATTATATACAGGCACCGCGGTCTATATATAACTATTTTAATGTGATTTCTATGGTTTGGATGGAATACGGTTTATAATAATCTTAAATTTTATATTGTATAAATATTTTTCTTCCATATATATGTACATATGAAGTTGAAAAATTTGAAGTTAAAAGGTGTATAAAAATCTTTATTAAAAATGGAAGAAAATTAAGAAAATGGAGTTTAATAATTTATATCATATGTTTAAATGTTATGTTTGGAAATTTTAAGATATGATATTTATAATTGGATTTTTCCCAAGATAAGTTGAAATGAATATTCTAGTATAATTTGAATTGGGAAAATATATATATATTATTACTAGAAATTGAAGTCTTATTATTTTCAAGACTAATTAATAGAACAATTGATCTGTTGAAAGAATAAAATCCAATTTTAGTTTGAAATATTGTTACTCAAAATGGATATACGTATATATAAATAAATTGAAGTGGTTTTGGAACTTGAGAGAGATAATATAAATTTTGGTTTAGACTTTAATAAAGAAATGTATTTGTAAAGCCATGAGAACTATTTTCTTTACAAAGTAACATTTAAGTTAAACCATTTAATCCATATACCGTTGAATGTCCAAACCATTCAAGTTTTTTTTTTGAAGTTATGGTTTTAAATTATGAATTTTCAAAATATTATGCTTTGAAAATATTTGATTTTCAGACGTTATGAAGTTAAAGCATTATGATTTTGGAAAAGAATTATATTTGGGATAAGTGATAAAATATGGTTTTGGGTTTTGAAATGATATCGTATTCATGGTTATGAAATGGAATGTTTATTCTGATTTTTAAAGTATAACCTATTTTTAAATGACCGCGGTGTTATAATAACGATGGATTGGCAAAGAGACCGGGATCAGATATGGACATACTCTCTGTCGATACCGAAAACCACTTTGACTAACCGTGTACGCGGTGGAGATTCCAGAATGAAGTAGGTGGTGGTGACGTTTCCTGTAAGGTAAATACGTGGACCCGACTCCCGTGAGTTGGCATAAGGTGGCTAAAACAGGAGCGATTCTCAGGCCAATGAGGTCATTCCTCTGATCGGACCCTCCTCTTCGATATTATACTTTGATTTTGGATTGATTCAGTGGCCACTTCTATATTATGATTTTGGGGAGTTAGTCCGAGGTGGGCGGTAACTGCGGCTACGCGTTTCCACCAGCCTGGATAGCAATTGGTATATCTACCCTGGCATTGCCTAGTTGTGCCGTGTCACCTACCATACCGAGCCTTTACTACGAGTTTCTATTTGTGTCATACCTATGGAGTATCCTCTGGTAGCTTCCCGATCAGGAGGTATTACGGTACTGTATAGACTATTGGCCTTATTTGTGTTAAGGGCTATATGGGTAACCCCTTAACGCTATTAAAAAGTAAGTTTATTTTATAAATAGACATTATTATAATAGCGCAATATACTACATAGTAAATAGTTTAACGGATCCTTAGGAGATGTAAATCCCGAACATCTCTTGAGTTACTGTACTCATATTTATTTCTGTTAATTTAACTCACATAAGATCTTTTAGTCTGACTCGAGTGTTTTTGTCTTTTCAAATTCGCTCGGGTCAGTCCGAGCGTTTCAGGATCGAAGACTTTAGCTTTGAAGGACGAAGACGAAGGAGTCGTATTATTATTATCTATAGTATTCCACTACATCATTTAATTCCGCTGCATTGTTATTGGTATGTGTAACTCTGATATGTAGTATATAAATGTTTTGTAAACAGATTTATAAACTATACATTTTATTATTATATTTTATCCTTCCGCTGCGAGATTCTGTTTTCTTTTATTTTTTTCTCGTTTTTTTCTTATTTACCCCATAACAATCCGCCCTTCCGTATGGTTGAACTGGCACGGGTGTCGGTTTAAATCGTGCGAAAAGGCGGGATGTTACAGTTGGTATCAGAGCCAGGTTTAGCGATAAACCTTGGTTTTGTGGGGTTTGACTCTTTGTTAATAGGGTAGTAATACCCTATGGGAGTCGCTGAGAGTATATATATGAGAGAGCGTATTTGTTAGTTTTATAAAAAGATTTTGATATTGTGTTAATCTGTTCCACTTTGTATTTATAAATTCTGGTTGATGCATGGGACGCTATGTCATCAATAGGGATTTCTAAACACTTAATTAGGACAGACCGACATAATATTTGTTTTAATATAAGTGAATGAAATAATTTTGCCTATTATATTTTCTATATATAAAAATATTTTTATAAAGATATATATATTTGGTTGCTATAGATTGGGTGTTAGGTAATAAAATATTTATAATAATTGAAGCTAAGCTGAAATTATAATAAATCAAATTGGAGATTTTTGAACTTAAGTCCGGGATTTTGAAATCTGCTTTCAAAGGATTTATGAAATATAATGATTTGGTTTATAAATATTTTCTTATATAAATATTTAGTATAATTCGAAGGAATTGGTTTAAAGAAGATTTTGAAGAAAATAAGTTTGTACTTTCCTCTCTGTCGCTGGAAAATAATTTCGGTGATGACGGCCGCATCATCGACTTTCATTTTCGAGTTTCGAAGGGAAAGGCCACTGTAGTAAAATTCTACTGCAGATTTGTTTTGAAATTATTTAAAATTTTAATTGTTTAAAGGTAATTAGAGATATAAAAGTTGTAAGAAATTAATTATCTATTATTTTAAAGAAACTTTGGAATTTGACCCGGTATTAATTCTTGAATTTCCATTAATTAGTTGTAAAAATTTAGGTTAGTGAAATAAAAGAACAATCAATGAATTAAGAGAATTGAGATAAAACTTGTATAAGTTCAATTGCATTTTTCTTTAACATAAATAACTTACCAAGTATAAAAAGTTGAAATGTAAATTAAGAGTGGAATAGAATATTATGCAAGTAGAATTTTGGAAAAAAATGAAGTATTCAATAAATTACTGTTATAAATAAGAATTTAATGGTATTAACTTAAGTGATGATTGGAATTTTACTAAAATTAAAGATCGTATTATTAATAGGTGATTTTAACCTTAAGAAAGTAAAAATGAAATTCCTTAATTTATAAAGTTTGATTGTAGGGTTATTAACTTAAGTATGCTTTAATTCCCCCTATTCTAATATAATAGAAAGTAAGTAATATATAAATGACTGTAAACCCTAAGTAATTAATTAATAAAATTCCTTATTTTTAAGAATGAAGGTTAAAGGGTTAATAATTTAAGTGTAATTAAAAAGGGTTACTGTAATTAAATATTATAGAAAGTGGGTAATTAAACTGTTACTACTATTAAATATAATGGAAACTTCCACATTAAATAAATAAATGAGATTAAAGGTAAGTTGAAATTGTAGGTTATAAAACAAATATATATTAATTAAAGGAATGAAAAGAAACTTGTAAATTTTCACTTACATTCTTAAAATATATATAACTTACCATAAAATAAAAGTTGCAATTGCTAGTAAGAAAGTGTAAAGGGAAATCTTACAAGTGAAGCTTGAGGTAATTAAAGTATTCAATTAATTGCTGTTAAAACTTAACCTAAATCGGAAATTTTACTATATAAGAAAGGTAAGTAGAATAAATGGGTGATATAAACTTTAGTCAATAAATTGGAACACAAATATGATAATTTTGTAATAAATGAAAATGAAAATTGTAAGAAGTAAAGGGGTCACTCCATAAATGAAAGAAAGAAAATCAAACCACTGAAGCATGAAAAAAATGTATGATAAGTAATTTGGTTGTTGGGTTGAATTGTTATTGTTTGATGTATGTTGTTGGGTAAGGAATTTGAATTTGTCGGATGAATAAATAATCTATCTATGTTCCATCTAAGACTGTTGAGAAAAGGATGCACTTGATAGTTAATTTCATTTTATACAAATTTCAAGTTTTGAGCCCAAACAACTATTTGTTTGATGGATTAATGGTTGCTTTGTTTTATGTATGTATGCTGTTCGTAAAATTGATGGTTGTTGTATTGTTTGGTTGATTAATGATTGAATCCACTTGAATAATTCACTTTAATATAAATATTTAACCTTTTAGATTATATAAGTGAATACAGGTGATGGAAGCAACTGCTACTGCTTTTGGTTCCATAAATTAAGCGTAAATTGCCCGACAAATAGGTACGCTTCGGATTACAATTTATAGCGCTATTTTATATATTTTCCCGGGTTGAGATATAATATTTTGGATAAAATATGTAATATAATTGTTATATTTTGATATTATATTTTCTTCCGAGTCTCTCCGTTCAAAGGAGACTCTGCCAATAGTTTTCCGTAAATTTTGAACTTAGAAATATTTTGGAATGTTTTTCCAAACTTTAGTAATTTAGATATAATTTCTTTTTATGGTTATAAATTGATATATTTTATCTAAATTAATTAATTTTATAAATTTAATTGTTTATAAAGTTAATGTGTGAATAAGGTATATTGATTTCTTAGTTCTTCGTTTTCCCTTTTTTTCCTTTTCGGGGACGAAAAGTTTTGAGTGGGGGAGAGTGTAACGACCCGTAGATTTTACGGATTTAATTTGGTTAAATTAATAGGTTGTAATTAAATTT
Organism: Allium cepa; assembly: GCA_030765085.1. Taxonomy (NCBI): domain Eukaryota; kingdom Viridiplantae; phylum Streptophyta; class Magnoliopsida; order Asparagales; family Amaryllidaceae; genus Allium; species Allium cepa. The sequence continues at coordinate 553,251,255 of CM060931.1, read as the reverse complement.
AGAAGAAAAAATAAATTAAAAACCTACTTATAGTAATTCGAAGTTAATTCAAATGATTTTAAGTGGTGAAAAGAATTTTACCTATATATGAGTTGAATATGAGGAATTTGAGGAAAATATTAAACTAATATAATGTAATAAACATTGTTAACAGTAAATGGAATATGATAATAAGAACAATTGCAAGTTTGTATTTATGGGCGAAATAATATTGATAGGTAATAATTGTTGTAGAGAATAAATTACAAATGTTATAAATTATATAATGGTGACAGCTATTGTTCGTTACCAATGCATTTAATTTATAGCGCTTAAATGTAATTAATCATTGCCTTTTTGTAAGTTAAGAAGTAACTGAAAATTTTGAAGGAAAAATCAATAGAAAGGTTAACTATATGCATAAGATGGAAAGTTGAATAGAATTCTAATAAATGATAATAATGGAAAACGTATACAATCAATGTAGGCAATTTGAAATGATTAAACGTTTCTTGTGATAATTAATAAATAACGAAAGGAGTAAGCGTATTTATTTAGAGTATAATTACTATTGGATAGAGATTTAAGTAACAACGTTTAATGCAATGTTAGTAATGCCAATTTAAGTCAATAATAAGGAATTGGGAATCATATCTATGAAATGATAACGAGAATACAAGGTGATAAATGCCAATTAAGGGTAATAATTAATAAACTTAATGAAATCCCAATTTTATATAAAATAATTTAAAAGTCAGGTTTGGCTATAATTTGAACATAAGTAAATTGAATTTGTAGTATGAAAATATATGCAAAAATTGATTTTTGTAATAAAAGATTTTGTATGTGACAAAAAGGTAATGGTAATGTTTATGGTAGGTTGCCTATTCATTTATTTAGATTTTTAGTTAGAATTGGAAATAAGTTTGTAATAAATGTAAATAAATGATACATTTATGTGAAATGTAACCAATGTAAATTTTATTTATAATATAGCAAAGGGTGAATTTAAGAAGTGAAATTGCAGAATTTGAAGCTAATTAATAATAGACATAGTAAAGTTGGCAATCCAATCAAATACTTAGGAATAAAATTATTGGAAGGTAACCTAATTTATAAATAAATGGTAAGTATTTAAGATATAATTCTATATTAATTGAAACTGATTGTAGATTTGGTGTAGTAATGTTAAGGCTAACTAAATTTGCTTTTTAGATGGAATTATAATCAAGGTGGATAGGTAACGAACTTAAAAATATAATTAAGAACTAATAGGTGGCAAATTAATATAGTTTGTATTATGTAAGTAAACTTTGGTAAATCAAATTCTACCAATCCAAAGCTAACGTTTTGTTAATATAGATTTAAGTATAGAGAGCAATATTTATTTATTTAATTGAAGTATTGCAAAATAAATGAAAATTTAACATCTAAATATTACGTTAATAGGAAGTAATTGTTCTACTTATCATTACATTCATTTAGCCCATTTTGAAACTTAATCAACTGAAATTAATAGGAGAGAGAATACTAATTGTAATAGGTGCAATTAAAAGCAGCTTATGTTTTGTGAAATATAAGAAAAGTTTTGATTAAAAAAAAAACATTTACATCAATAAAATGAATGTTTAGGTTCAATTTAATTTAAATAAAAATATAGAAAGATTGATTTTTAAAGAAAGAAATATATGTTTATTTGAACTGTGTTTAGCTTCAAACTAATTACAAGAATAGGAAAATAATCTATTTATTACTCTTGTGTATAAACAATTTTTCTATTTATTTTTTTTACGCATTTTAGTTGTCTGTTTTAAAATTTAATTTTGTGTGATTGCAATTAATGTAGTTCAAATATTTCAATTAAAAGAAAAGAAAACGGTGATTGCAATTAATAGATTTAATAATAAAAAAACGCGCGTTTTATGGTAAACAAAAGGGTGTTTTAATGGTAATTAGAGATCATTTTGGGAAAACAAATCAAATGTTTTCATTTTTAAGGTAATTATAAAAAATTATTATGCATAGACAAAAACCCAAATGCGTAGAAATTCGAATATTACTTGATTTAATGAAGTTAATTTTGGTGTGTTTAGGGTTAACAAAATTTATTAAGTAAACAATGGTTTTGAAATTTGAATCCTAAAAGTATGTTTACAGTATAGAGTTAGTCCATTCATTCCCTTTCTAATAAATAATTACCTCTTTTTAATACCTGCTACTTTTAAAAAGGTTGTTCATATTTACTATATTTCAAAACCAAGTTTGTTCATATTTACTTTATTTCTTTCCGTTCATTTTCCAACTTCATTTTCTGAAAGGTCATTTCATTTATTTCTAATTAATAGCGGTCTCTCTTTTCAAATCTCTTTGATCCTAAACCTAACTCTAACCTTATAAATAAGATATGACGCAAATAAACCACAGCCTCCATTATAATCTTTTCTTTTTTTCCTTTTTTTCCTTCAAATCTCCTTATTATCTCTGATTTTAATTTTTCCTTCCTCTTCAAATATACTTCTTTTTCAAATTTTCTTCTATTTCAAACCTTCTTCTTTCTTTTCAAATCTAGATTTTCTCTTCCATTTTCAGTTCTTATTTTAATCATTTTCTTTTTCAATTCTTCTTTTTCAAATCTTCTTTTTTTTCAAACCTTTTAAAAATGCATACATTCATATAATAAGGAGGAAAATTAAAGTAAATCGAAATAAAAGAAAATTACGGAACAAAGTTAGCAATCAAGAAGAAGCATACGCGTTTTTCACGAGGGAAGAGTGGATGTGGCACGGTATTTTATTTTTGTTTAATTTATTTTAATTTTGATTTCAATTAGTTCTAATAATCATAACTCGTACATACGGACTCCGTTTCACGCAATTTTTTTTGTTAGGATCGAAATTAAATTCCAGATCTTTTGACACTGGTTTGGACAGATTTGGAGATAGTCGAATTTTTGGGTTTAAATCGGATTTAAATTCGATTTAAATTCAAAAGGTGAGTGTTTTAACCCACTCACAACTACTAGAAGCTTTTATGTTTGTTAAATTAATTTTAGAAATGAATAGAAATTTATTTATGAGTATTTAGCATGTTTATCTCATCACATCTATTAAATTGCATTTATTTAATTTGACTGTAAATTTAATTTATTATTGCGTATTAATTTATAGTTAGAATTTGTTGTTTGCCTGTAAACTGCTAGTTAACAGTTATATAGATTATTACTGAATATAAACTGTTAGATTAATAGTTGTTAAATTTAATCTGAATAAAATTGCCAGTTATTACCTGTTATATATTATCAAATATAAATTTTTATTGATTGATATTGCTTGATGATTGTGATTGGATGATGGATGATGTTGATGGATGTTTTATTGTATATCATTAAATTGCAAATTGTCATGCATATTTCCTTTCATTCGGGATTGTGGTTTGAAATGATATACAACCGCAAAATTTTATATCTTTTAAATTGCGGATTGAAATGATAAATATCCGTATCACTTGACCATAGGATAGAAAATTATATACAGGCACCGCGGTCTATATATAACTATTTTAATGTGATTTCTATGGTTTGGATGGAATACGGTTTATAATAATCTTAAATTTTATATTGTATAAATATTTTTCTTCCATATATATGTACATATGAAGTTGAAAAATTTGAAGTTAAAAGGTGTATAAAAATCTTTATTAAAAATGGAAGAAAATTAATAAAATGGAGTTTAATAATTTATATCATATGTTTAAATGTTATGTTTGGAAATTTTAAGATATGATATTTATAATTGGATTTTTCCCAAGATAAGTTGAAATGAATATTCTAGTATAATTTGAATTGGGAAAATATATATATATTATTACTAGAAATTGAAGTCTTATTATTTTCAAGACTAATTAATAGAACAATTGATCTGTTGAAAGAATAAAATCCAATTTTAGTTTGAAATATTGTTACTCAAAATGGATATACGTATATATAAATAAATTGAAGCGGTTTTGGAACTTGAGAGAGATAATATAAATTTTGGTTTAGACTTTAATAAAGAAATGTATTTGTAAAGCCATGAGAACTATTTTCTTTACAAAGTAACATTTAAGTTAAACCATTTAATCCATATACCGTTGAATGTCCAAACCATTCAAGTTTTTTTTTGAAGTTATGGTTTTAAATTATGAATTTTCAAAATATTATGCTTTGAAAATATTTGATTTTCAGACGTTATGAAGTTAAAGCATTATGATTTTGGAAAAGAATTATATTTGGGATAAGTGATAAAATATGGTTTTGGGTTTTGAAATGATATCGTATTCATGGTTATGAAATGGAATGTTTATTCTGATTTTTAAAGTATAACCTATTTTTAAATGACCGCGGTGTTATAGTAACGATGGATTGGCAAAGAGACCGGGATCGGATATGGACATACTCTCTGTCGATACCGAAAACCACTTTGACTAACCGTGTATGCGGTGGAGATTCCAGAATGAAGTAGGTGGTGGGGACGTTTCCTGTAAGGTAAATACGTGGACCCGACTCCCGTGAGTTGGCATAAGGTGGCTAAAACAGGAGCGATTCTCAGGCCAATGAGGTCATTCCTCTGATCGGACCCTCCTCTTCGATATTATACTTTGATTTTGGATTGATTCAGTGGCCACTTCTATATTATGATTTTGGGGAGTTAGTCCGGGGTGGGCGGTAACTGCGGCTACGCGTTTCCACCAGCCTGGATAGCAATTGGTATATCTACCCTGGCATTGCCTAGTTGTGCCGTGTCACCTACCATACCGAGCCTTTACTACGAGTTTCTATTTGTGTCGTACCTATGGAGTATCCTCTGGTAGCTTCCCGATCAGGAGGTATTACGGTACTGTATAGACTATTGGCATTATTTGTGTTAAGGGCTATATGGGTAACCCCTTAACGCTATTAAAAAGTAAGTTTATTTTATAAATAGACATTATTATAATAGCGCAATATACTACATAGTAAATAGTTTAACGGATCCTTAGGAGATGTAAATCCCGAACATCTCTTGAGTTACTGTACTCATATTTATTTCTGTTAATTTAACTCACATAAGATCTTTTAGTCTGACTCGAGTATTTTTGTCTTTTCAAATTCGCTCGGGTCAGTCCGAGCGTTTCAGGATCGAAGACTTTAGCTTTGAAGGACGAAGACGAAGGAGTCGTATTATTATTATCTATAGTATTCCACTACATCATTTAATTCCGCTGCATTGTTATTGGTATGTGTAACTCTGATATGTAGTATATAAATGTTTTGTAAACAGATTTATAAACTATACATTTTATTATTATATTTTATCCTTCCACTGCGAGATTCTGTTTTCTTTTATTTTTTTCTCGTTTTTTTCTTATTTACCCCATAACAATCCGCCCTTCCGTATGGTTGAACTGGCACGGGTGTCGGTTTAAATCGTGCGAAAAGGCGGGAGGTTACACTCGATTTCGTTCGATAGTAGGCTTCGATGCTTTTGATTTGCTTACGGCTTCTTCAATTTTGGATCGAATTCGTTCTGCTTTTTTTGGGTATGTATTTTCCTCCTTTTGCTTTGCTGGTTGATTCTTGAACTCGATCAGTTATGCCGATGATGATTTTGGGTATTTATAGGATTCGAAATCCTATTTTTGCGTTCGTATTTTCGTATTTGAATTTGTCTACTGAATCACCTCGGCCACTTGATGATGCTTGAATGTTTGAGATTTATCTGACTTTGTCAATTTCGTATTTTTGATGCTTGGTTGACACGGCTTCGATTTTGACTTGTTCAATATTGACTGTGACGATTTTTGGCTTTGTTATGCTTCCACGGCTTCGACATTTTGTAAATTCGCTTCGGCCACTGTCTGCATTCCTGTAGCTTTGTTCTAGCAATCTTGAGCATTTTTGTATCCATTACAGTTGCACTTCTAGTCTGCATTTCATATGCTTTGGGTTTCACTGCCTTCTGTCCATGTTGGTACTGACTGTTGTTATGTAGTAATTGACTTGTGCTTATTGTACTCGATACTGTTGCATTTGGTGTTTGTTCTCGGCTTGCTTTGAGTTTGTCTGCATTTTGTGGTTGCCACTGTGTATTCTGGTTTAAATGTTCATGTTGCATATATTAGTGGTCTTCATTGAGCTCCTGATGGTTGCTGTGCACTTTTGTGCTTTGAGTCAGTTGTAATGTGTTAGCTTGTAGTCATTGACTTGTTCATGCTGTTCTTGAATACATCTGTGCATGTCACTGTGTTTATGACCACAAGTTCATCGTGAAGCATGGTTTACTGATGCATACATGTGAGTTGTATTTCATTTGCGGTCTTGACTTTTGTTGATGCATTGAGTTGAGTATTTGGTGATGCTTCACCTGTTATGTCTGCTCTGAACTTTTGATCATGTTGCCTTCGTGTTGTTGTTTGCTTCATGTTCCTTACTGCTTTGAACTTCTGGTTGGTTTGGCCTGGACTTCACTGTTATTTGATTGCCGAGTTGTTTGCATTCACTTCATCACTTCAGTCGTGTATTGCTTTCACCTCTGGCCTGTTGTAGTTTGCATATCACCTTGTTGCAGTTAATGGTTGCTTGAGTCTCTGTTGAAGTTGTATTGGATTTCATTCTGGTTAGTACTTGCATCACAACTGTAACACATATTCAACAATACATGCTGTGCATTTCATTCAGTCTTCATTATGGCCTGTTGCACTGGTTATTGTAGTTCGATTTGAGTCGATTAGTTGCTTCAAACTACTGCTGCTTCATTGTAGCTGTGTTGACCATTATGCACTGTAGCTTGCTGTCATGTTCGCTGTCACTTGTGCATTGTTGAGTCACTAGAGTGTGTTGATGAATGTGTGCATCAATGTACATGCTTTTGCCGCTGTTTGATATAATGTTTTGAACCATTGTTTGCTGTGGCATTGCATTACTGTGCATTGAGCATTGTACTTGCAGTTTGCTGACTTCACGTCGCCTTAACTTTGGTTGATGCACTGAGTTGCAGTGTTTCATTTCTTGTGCCCGAGCTTGCATGCTTCATGTACACTGTGTCATTCTTTGCATTGTACATTTTACTGTCTTTATTGTGGCATTTTGATCTGGTTCCATATTTGTGAGTTGTTCGGTGCACTGTTCATTTGCCTCTGGTTTAAACTATGCTTTGATTCATTTTCATTGTTACTGAGTTTATTTGAATGGTCTGACTTGAACTCGATTCACTTGTGTTGAATCCAGTTTCAAAACTCGGATTTGACCTTGTGCTCGTGTCCTATTTTTGAATTTATTGCACCTGAGTTGAACCTGTCCATATATTTGGGTTTGACCTTGTGCTCACCTGTCCCTGCAGCATTATTAAGTGTATATATCGGTGTGCACGGCCTTGTGGCATATACAGTGATATACTGTGTATGTCACAAGCTGTTCGTGTATGATGAATTCAAATTTAAATGATGACGAACAACCCAAATAACTGAGGCAAATATTATTTTCAAAAATCATATTTTATTTTATTTTGCAAAAATATTTCTTTTTCAATTTTACTGCGTTAGTGAATATTTTTGCAGATTTCTCAGATGCTGGATTCAAATTGGAATGCAGTTGAAGATAAATACGAGTGTGAGTGATATGTAGTGAGGTGCTGATGTAAAATAGTGATGTAATTGAATTTGTATCAAAGTTGTATAGTGAATAGTGAGAGCTTGAATTTGTATACTATTCAAAATTGTAATAAATATTTGTTTGAATAAAATATTCGTTTGAATTCAAATTCTGTGTTATTTATTTTATTCAGCAAATATTTATTTAATTTGTGAAAAATAAAATAGTATATTATCAAATACATTTAAACGAATGAATATATGTTTATTATCATCAAACAAAAATCATATAAGCGCATATTCAACAATGGAGGCAGTAAGTGGGCAGCGCAATGTGGTCTGCATGCTTCACCGCTGAACCCTTGCTTGCCACTCAACTTCGATCAACCTAATCCACGTCCAGCAAATTCAATCACCTGATCTACGTCCATACTCTACCCGTCAACCCCTGCCACAAATAGTCCCATTGTCATCAACTCACCATAGCTGCTACATAACATACCACACTCGACCGCAAACCAAGTTCAACTGTGCAAAATAACATCGAACTTCTGCACTACCCTGATCTGTACCACATCCGTTCCTTTACCTCTAACCAACTACAACACCCTCTACCACCAAAACATTTAACTTCCATATTGCCAAATTCATATCATCTTACTGCCAAAAACACCATCACTACTCCACAACAGTGCAACCTCCCACTTTAACCATAACTGTTGCTCCATAAACATCACCAGAGAAAACAGCTCACCACTATAGTGTCACTACACTGTGAACAACCTGCATCATTGCCTGACCAACTGCCGCACCTTCCAAACTAAATCATCTCCCTGTCGCATTCAACATACCACTTTACAAACCACATTGCTTCATCTACAACTCCCATCAACCGCAGACAGTCGCCATTCAGTTCAACAAAACATCATCACATACAGTTTTCAACAAAATATTGTCAGACTACTCCCCGTCCATACATTTCCTAGATGCTATAACATTCCCTCTTCAACAGCCATATCACATTTCCAACTAACATGAAAACCAGTTTGTTGGAATCTAAAGTTATGTGAAGTAACACATTGCAACTTTAGTTCAAAAATATAATAAAATAATTCTGCATGTTTATGAAATACAATATATATAGAGAGTTAACTCCTAAAACTAAAGATGTACTAATATTTTGTAATGCTTGTGTAGATGTTTTGGGCCGGAGGAGTTAGCTCTTTGGCTTTGCATTGTGCAGTGGCTGCCGTAACAACACAGTATAACAGAGTCTTGTTGTGTATTTGTATTATGTAGTAATGTGATACATTTGTATTATTGTTGTGTATTTGGATCTTGGTACTAGAGCGATAGTGTTTTCTAGTATCCGCTACTGCGATATATTAATGTGCTAAATGCTAGTATGTAGTATTTTTCGTATTATGTAATGATATTGTTAAGTTATTACGCACTGCAATGCGGATTATTGAATCATTTGAATGTGCACTGTCTATAATATTATTTGTTTTGATGTCTCGGAATGATTATTGATTATATATTGGATATGAATAGGTCTATAATATTATATATTGGATATGAATAGGTCTATAATATTATATATTGGATATTGATTATATATCTTTATCTAATTGACTAATTAGATACGGCTTTTAGCCGTATCTAATTGGTTCATTAGACGCTGCCTATTTGTCAATTAGATACGGCTTCTGACCATATCTAATGTGTCAATTAGATACACCTAATGGTCGTATCTAATTGGCTCATTAGATACGGCTAATAGCCGTATCAAAATATTAAGCTTGGCATATTTTGATACGGCTTTTAGCCGTATCTAATAAGATTAGATACGGCTTCGAGCCATATCAAAATATCGTTTATGGTGTAGTGGCATAACCGTTTGTGTGCAATTGAGATGGAGCAATCTTCAAGAAGAATGGCACTTCTCGGATAAATGATTAAATAGGGGCAGCGTCCCGACAATGCACATGAATCTATTGCAAGCAATATAACCTTCTGAGGGATTATGGGCTCTGTGTTCTGACAAAACATTTTCTAAAGGTAGACCATGTTTGAGGCAGATCCTTCCTAGCATGTCTTCGGAAATTTTAGAATGTACTGAATCCTCTAGATTTAGAACCAAAGCGGCATCTGGCAATTCGTTCGAAGCAGGACAAATTACATCTGCTGCGATTTCTGGCATATCTATGATGGAAAGTGGAGAACTCTGAACTTCTTCCCGCCTTGAGTTTTCGGGATCCATGGCTATTGAACTCAAAAAAGTTCATCATTAGATGGCAATAAACCCGTGTCGCCCACGGTGTGAAGTGAATGACCTTGTTGTGTAGTGCAGTGCTGCATAATACTTTAAGTTTCTACAAGTTCGGAAGATGTTAAAACGAGAATACTTCAAGATTCAACTAGAGTGTCGATATTGCTGATCGTCGCAACTATGCCAACCTGACTTCGAAGAACGATCCATGTTAGAGTTCGTTAAGTTTGTCAAATTACGGTTCCATCGAAGAGCTTCGAAGGGTAGTCAGATATGCAGTTTAATGGTGCAGAGCCAAAGCTCGTCGGAGTCAAGTGTTCGAATGTGCAAGAGTTTTGTATCTATCAAAGTTCAACATGGATCGCTCCCCTAAAAGCTTGGTTTCGTATCGATCTCCATCCAAGATTTCGTGTCGATCGACATCCAGTGCTTCGTATCAATCGCCAGCTGTAACTTCATATCGATCGTTCTAGATCGATACGAACTTCCACCATTCCAGATTGATACGAATCTACTTCCTCCATCCATTGTTTCCAGATCAGTACGATCTTCCACATTCCCGATCAATACAAAGATGCTTCCTGTGTCCACAATCGATATGAGATCGAAACCAAAGATTCTTCCAATGACTATTTCGTATCCATCAACAGCTCTTGTTCTCTAAGCTACAACAATGCCATTACCACTTCCATGGCCTCACTTCAACCAACTTCCAGCATCAACAACGCCGAAATCGGCCATGACTTTGGATGAAATGGCGTCGAGACTCGAATCTCTATCATTTTGAAGTGGTTTCAATCAATTAATTGCCTATTTCAAGTGAACTAGATCTAGGGTTAAAAACTAAATGATTTGGTGACGAAGGCCTTTCTTTCTTCCCGTGTTCTCAATCGAAGATAAGAAAAAAATGGTAGGTGAAATTTTTCCTAAGTACAAAATCCTTCTATACGGATTCGTATCCCAACAAAGAATGTTTCATATCCTTGTAGCAAGAACCGGTTGAAACGGTCAGGGGTCTATCGATACGAAGGGCATTGAGCAAACATGCCTGGAATGATTCTCTCCATGGATACGAAGACGTAGCTTCGTATCCATCGACCCAGAGCAATCCAGAGGTTAACACTTCATGTCCATCAATGAGTCACCATCTGTTTCATATCCATCAATCATAATCTCATCGATACAAAACTAACAATAGAGTCTTATTTGAATCACTGAATTTCATCAATACGAAACACCTATTAAGTATCCATATGCTCAAAGACCCAAGCTTCATATCCATCAATACAAAGCACCTCCAAGAAGTAACTATTTCAAATCGAAGTCCATCGATACATAGCATGCATTCCAGCATCTCAGATCGAACCAGGAAAGGATCAATACGAAAGGAGTTACTTAAAACGGCTATCGATCATTGCTATAACTTGAATTTCACTTCGATCCACTAGATGATCGATATGAAACTTGATCCAAACAAGAAATAAAGAATAAGACAATGACCCGTGAACATGCAAACGCGAACATGAGTCAGGTTAATGTACGTGGACGTATGATAAACTAACATTCGATTTTCCAAATTACCAAGAATTGAATGCGTACCAGATGACAACCAGGACAATGAACAACAAATGACTAGCACTCAACACTCAGTTACAACATAACACTACATGATCATCGAAGTCCATAATTCAACATTTAAATTACTAAAAATCAATCGAAGGTTTCATCTTTTGATGAAAAGACAAAAACTGTTCAACAAATCGGATAGAACTTTTTCAGAATGAAGATTGAAGCTTTTTAAAGCACGCCTTGTTTATACAGGAAGTACTTTGGGGGACAAATGTTATCCCACCTTTTGGCAAGGCCGTGATACCATGGACTTGACTAAAAACCAAGGGCAACCCGTCTCGAAGATCGATCATACACAAGTTCACTATGGATACTGGCAAATTTGGTCCGAGTTTGGATCGAGCTACAATTAAAATGGTACGACAAACCAAGCTATGAAAGCCAACATTCCAAATTTCAGGCTGAACGGAGTTCGTATGCTCGGGTTATGGATCGATCAAGAATCATGTAGAAGACCTCATTTCATATCCATAAGAGTCCACCTTTCATCGTATCCAATAACAACTATCCATATGCTTACTTCGTATCCAACGTATACATATCCATTAGCTCCACTCCATCCGGTTCATATCGATCATACCCCATATGTTGATTCACATCAATCAACACTTCCACCCATTTTGTATCGATCAGCCAATAGATCGATACGACACCGACACTTTCCATCGATACGAAGCAGCCCAGGAGCATCGATACGAAGCGGCATATACACAATCGATACGAAGAAATCATGGTCAACCAAAGGAAGCGGTCTTCTAGCATGAAACACGGATCTCCCCTGAACTATCACTCCACGTCATAAATAAACGCCTAATCGATACGCAAAGAGCATTGATACGAAGGTCGAACGATATGAAAGTATCGATACGTACACTTCAGCCCACTTACTAAATGAATCTTGGATCGATCATAACTCGAAATCTACAAGTCCGAATGCTTTGAAATTTTCACAGGAGCTCGCTTACCACCTCAAGAATGCTCATGATCGATCTCAGCCCAAATGGCCACCATTTTGTTCAATACGAAGGAAATGCGGATCGATCTCAAACTATCCCGAATGACCCCTGATCAATCTGGTAGGCCCACCCACGTGTGAGAAGGAGTGTTCCGATTTCATGGGCAGATATTTTAGACCTACACCTGTAAATAACACTCCTACACCTACATAAAAGGGACTTTTGACTTTGTGCACCGTTACTCTGTCGCAACTCCATTTTAACTCGAGTCTTAAAGCATTGTATTGCTGTAATCAGTTGTCAATCATCAGTAAACAGCAAAATATTCAGAGTGAATGTGGGCTACAACGCCGAACCACTATAATTTCTTGTTTCTTTCTATTTCTACATGCTTTTACTGGTGTGATTGTTAGATTAGCCTCTTTTTCCATTTAGTTTCTTCGCTTTATTCTCTTCAATCACATCCGAAGAGTGTTGTGCCCAATTTTGATACAAATAACTACCCAAATCCGAAATACCATACATATACATACAATGTACAAACGTCACACACTACTAAAGAGATAACTAATGAAAATCTCGCTAAGCCTAATGATGAGATAACAAAAGGCTACATGATGAAAAATCCCTTTAAAATCCAAACATACATATGAATCCATGCTCAATGTTCCTGAACTAGAAATATCTCAGTGCGACACGAGCATTATAATAAGATAACATCCGGATAAGACTATCTCTAAATATTAAAAGGTAAGATCACTATAATAAAGATATCAATCAGATGTCAATTAAAATGAGATATATCTAACTATAATTAACATATAAGTGATCATCATACTATTCAAGTCTATTGAAGACAATCCTATACAAATATGAAAACTCCTACATAGCCATTCCAAATCAATAAACCAAATAAATCCACAAAAATCTATTGCTAATCAAAGGTACTTTCCACTTTATGGACTAACATCACCAAATTATATCATGCCTATCGTGGACTATCATCTAAAATATGGTGTTAACTTATCAAAACCTTCAAAGATGAAGAAGGGATTCAAATCTAAAACTAAACTCTGTGAAGAACATGTAGGAATGGATACCCAAAAATACTACTAAATAATCCCTAGCAGTTTAATTGGTTGCTAACCTCACACTAGCAATTCAGTCGATCGCTAACACCACACCAGTAATTTAGTCAGTCGCTAACACCATACCAATAGTTTGGTCGATTATTAACACCGTACTAGCAGTTTAGTCAGTAGCTAACACTGTACTAGCAGCTTAAGTCGGTCGCTAACACCATAATACATAAATCGACCAATAAGATATTCTTGGTGCAAACTGCCCTCTCCAAGGGGAGACTGATAAGAAAAGGTCTAGGAGTTTAGTTCTCTAAACTCCTACAGTCCAATGGTATCCCATATCCATAACATACGTTCAAGCTAATATTGCACTGCTGAGGTGTCAAGTGTAATTGTTATGATATTGAATATAAAACGCGGCACAGACTGCTGGATCAGTGGTATAGGGCTCGAAACTAAACAAATACCATGACTCGAGGTGCGACCTCCGTCGTTAAGCCGCTAGGTCAAACAACCAGCCTACAAGGTCAAACTAACAAATGCAATAACGAATATAATGAGTTACAAAATAATTCATATCCCCAAGATACTGTTTATCATGTAGTGTTATAAACTTCTCAAATAGTGATTACTAAATTAACACTGTATGACCCATAACTAGTTGGTGTTACTAAAATATTTACTATTACTTAGTAAATTCCACTACCAAATACCCTACACAAAAGAGTCATAAAATTAAACAATGAAGTGATTACTACTATCCTATAACCAATTGTTACTACTATATTGTTTAATATATTTGTAATTTTATAGGAAAAGCAAATGATTAACTTGAAAGCTAATTTACACGAAAAGTCATTAAAAGTCACAAAAGAAATCCCGAGTTGGTATACATAGTTTTGAAAGAAATTACTTATAATTCACCATATATGAAGTGATATCCAATATAATTTGTATAAGTCGATTTCCATACTTCCCCTTTGAAATCCGTGAACTCCTTTATTACTCATGTTTACATATCTTTAATACTAGAAGAATAAAACTACGAATCCCTAATAAATATAAAAATATGTATATATATATAGTTGTTCTGAGTTTCCTTTGAAAACAATATGAGAAAATGGCTTGATTTGGAAATCGTTCTTTTGTAAATTCAAGTTGATATTATCCCTTAAAACTTATGGTTAAAATCATGTATTCATAGAGCACTTCTATGCAATATAACTCCAAGATGAATTCATAAATTTATAATTCAAAACCCTGAAATATCATTAAAATCAAAACGAGATAGTGCACAAAAAATGTAACATGTCAATCAAAGAAACAACCGAGCGAACAAAAGGTTGAACAGGCGATCAGGAGGTCCGCAAACATCACCCGGGGATCTTCCTAGGTGTGTGACTGGTGCACCGATCCATGAGGACCAATCCACCAGTGGTGATGCTTAGGTGAAGCCCCAAACGATTTTGGTGCCATCCGGTGGTCCATCGGCTAGGGTTTTTCGACAGTGGATGCTTCTAACTCCTAGGGCACTAATTTAGCAGACATGCAAGCATTACAACTGACTACAAAATGATGATTTAAACGATCTTATGATAATGGTTTTAGCAAATAGAAAATAGGATTTTATTGTTGAATATGCGCTTATATGATTTTTTGTTTGATGATAATAAACATATATACATTCGTTTAAATGTATTTGTTAATATACTATTCTATTTTTCACAGTTTAAATAAATATTTGTTGAATAAAATAAATTACACAGAATTTGAATTCAAACGAATATTTTATTCAAACAAATATTTATTACAATTTTGAATAGTATACAAATTCAAGCTCTCACTATTCACATATACAACTTTGATTTCAATTACATCACAATTTCATATTTACAAATATCCTCACCACATATCGCTCATTCACTCATATTTTTATCTTCAACTACATCCAGTTTGAATCCAGCATCTGAGAAATCTGCAAAAATATAAACTAACGCAGTAAAATTGAAAAAGAAATATTTTTGCAATTCAAAAATAAAAGAAAATTTTGAAAATATGATTTGCCTCAGTTATTTGGGTTGTTCGTCATAATTTAAATTTGAATTCATCATACACGAACAACTTGTGACATACACAGTGTATCACTGTATATGCCACAAGGCGGTGCACACCGATATACACTTGATAATGCTACAGGGACAGGTGAGCACAGGTCAAACCCAATGAAAAGCCGGGTTCAACTCACGTGCAATATATTCAAAATCACGACACGAGCAACTGGGTTCAACACATGGAAAACATGCATGCAACATGGAATGAAAAGACAATGCAACAATGCAAATTCAAATAATGTACAAAAACAAGTCCAGCAGCATGAACAAGTATGGCAGCATGCAAATGCATCAAAGCAAGTAAACAACAATGTCGAGCTCAATGCAACATATTCACCAATGAATCATTAAAGAGTGCAACAGGGACGCATACAACATGAAGTACAGCAACTCAAGGAGATAGTCGACCAACAGTATCAAACTCATGTATGCAACAGCAAATACTCGAGCGTAAGACAGTACAGCTACAACATGTCAATGCAACACTGCATACAACATGGTGCAGAACCAAATGCCACCAAGAATTAGTACAATGACCAAGCAATAATCAACTACAAGAATTCAAAGAGACAGACAAACAATACAATGCAACAACATGGTAAACAAGGCATAGCAACCACAAGATACTGCAACAAACAACTTCAACAAGGCAGACTCAAGTGAGTGAAAACTCGAGTTACAGTGCAGACCAATGAACCAAACTAAGCAATGGCACATCAACTATACATGAAGACAACAAGCTATATGATGAACAAGTGCAAACTGAACTCGAATGAATGCAAGTTCATATGTGCAGCAACCCAACAACAAAGACAACAGCCAGTTCAATGAGATGAAGACAACTCAAGTTCAGTGCCACAGCAATCATGACAACAACAATAATATACACAAGTGCAGATGAACAGATATGGGCCAAAATCAATATAACCAAGGCCAAGCACAGTGGACTCATGTCGAAACAGCAAGTCAGTGGCAAGACACAAATTGCAGTGGACAGACCAGAGAAATGCTCAACACAGATGGCCAGAGAGGAAGCTCATCAGGATGAACACAAACATTGCAGAGATGACCGAAGTATAATACTAATCAAGCCAAAGTAAACAGTAAAATGATCGAAGTCAGACATCACAAATATTCAAAGTCGTGGTTGTCAAATTCAAAACCGAGAAAATTCAAACCAAGTCAAGAAACCCAAGCCGTGACTATCAAGTAATATAAAAGCGAATATATACAAATTTGAAAAGGTCAGATATCATCATGTTCATCAATACAAAATCAAGTGGCCAGAGAAATCGTGTGACAAATTCAAACACGAATATACGAACGAAAATTCAGGGGATCGAACCCTATAAAAACCAAACTATCATCATCGGCATAGAAGAAGGAGTTCGCAATACAGAAATCAAGCAATTGCAAGCAATAAAAAGAACATACCAATTCGAACACGAACTCCATCGAAGCAGCCGCATAAGCAACGAGGAATCAATCGATCAAGGCGACACGCAAAACATCACTGGATCGATCGAATTAAAGCCGGCGACTTCAAGCCCTAATTTCCAGAGCAGAGAGAACGAAAGCCCCAATTTTACAAGCCCTAATCTCAGAAAGAAGAAAACAACGGCCGGCATTATTCTCAAGCAAAAAAAGGAACCAGGCCGATAAAATAAAAAGGAGAAAGGGGACGCAAACTTTTAATTAGTAGGCCGATTCTAATAATATTATTTTGGGCTTACTTGTTTTAAATTAGGGTTATTTTGTTTTAAATTGTTTTAATTGTATTTTCTTTTTAAACCGTTTTATTTTTCTAGTCGTGTGACTAGGGGACAAGCTACGTGGCGTAGCTTGAGAATTCGCAACTCGGTACTTGAGTTGTGGCAGGGTTTTGAGCGTAGAGTTAGATTAGTCAATAGCGGGTATAGCGAGTTTACGTGTGTAAGCGAGGGACTATCTAATTTCTAGTAGAAACCTTGGGGGCAGCACGTAGGCAGGGTTTTGCCGAAGCTGGGTAAATTCTGTGTTGTTCTTTTTTTCCTGTTATTCTGCGATATCTGTGCTGCTATTCTGTGATCTGAATTTAAATTAATTGATAAGCTTCCGCGATTAATTTTTATAATTTACACTATCACCCTATTCACCCCCCTCTAGGGTGAAATCGATCCTACAAGTGGTATCAGAGCTAGGTTCAAAAGCCGTTTTTGTTTTAATTTTTTTTTACAAAAATCAATTTTTGTTTTAAAAATTCGTGTTTTAAAAATTGGTTTTTGTTTTAAAATTTTGAATTTTTGAAATGGCTTCTTTTATTAATACTTCTGTTGAGGGTCGCTCCAATATTATTCCTTCTATTTTCGATAGAACAGATTTTTTGAATTGGAAATTAAAAATGGAATTTTATTTAAAATCTGTTAATATTAAATGTTGAGATATTATTGAAAATGGGTGTGATATAACAGATAAGAAAATTATCTCGATTAATGCTCTTGCTATGCATATATTATATTCTTATATTAATCAAGATAATTTTAATTTCATTTCTCATTGTGAAAATGCACAGGAAATCTGGAATACTTTCGATGCAATATATGGTGCAAAAGTCAACAGCAATGAGAAGTCCTCCACAACTGACTCAGTTAAAGAGATGTGCTTAACAGGATTGGTAAATAGCAGTTGTGATGAGGATGATGATAATGGAGCAGCCGAGCTGGCATTAATAATGAAGAAATTCAAAAGGTGGAATCACAAATACGGAAATCCAGCTCTAAATAAAAAATTAAAAAGAAGAATAATCAAAGCACTGGACAACTCGGAAGAACACGGGATCACTTGCAACAAACCCGGTGATATCAAGCCCAATTATCCCCGATTTCAACGCGATTTTGAAAAGAAATCAAAACGGTGTTTTACAGCCACGTGGAATAAAAGCGATAGCAGTGAGAGTGAGAAAGCAGATATGTGCCTTCATGGGAATATAACCGATAGCGACGATGACGAGCCAAGCGAGGTATCAAAACTTACTCACTCTGAATTACACATTTATTTCCACGAAGTAAATGGCTGTTTTGAACGACTTAGGGAGAAGTGTGCCAAACTTGAATCACAAAAAGATACTTTGATAGATTTAAATAAACAACTTGACCAATTAGTTAAAACCTATCAAAGTAGGATCCCTAAGTGTGATAAGTGTCCAACCTTGGATGAAGAAATTAAAAAATCAGAAATTAAAATGAAATCGCTTGAAAATGAAATTCTGATTTTAAAAGAGAATGAAAATACTAGGAGAGAAAATTCTATCAAAAAGTGCACACAATTATTGAACGAAAATGAATCTCTCAAAACACAAGTCCAACAATTGTCAACGACTTTAGATAAATTTTCAAAAAGTGAAAAATCGTTGAATATGCTATTAGGAAAGCAAACTGTTAATACGGTTAGACAAGGACTTGGATATAGTCATTCTAAAAATGTTAGAAATGAGATTAATCGAGAAAATTCTATGTGCACAATTTGTAGAAAATTTGGACACGATCACAATAATTGTTGGTATAGACCCAAACATGTGAAAACTATACCGATTTGGGTTCCAAAAGGCACAAATATAAAATCTCTCAAAGTTAAACAAATTTGGGTGCCGAAGGGAACAATTATAAATAGTTATGGGTCTACACAAAATTATTTTTCAAAATTTTCTGCCACTAACAACCATGGACCTATAAAAACAAATAGGTCACATAAATCTTTCATCGTGTAGGTGTGGTGGCAGGCTAAGGAACAACAACAGTGTTCTCTGGATTTTGGCTGTTCCAGAAACACAACGGGCGACAAAGCAAAGTTCCTTAGCCTAGTATAAAGGTGACAGAATCACAATGGACAACGACGAAAAATATCGTAAAGGTAAAACAGGTAATGGTATGTTTTAAACGATATATTAAATGTGATAATCTGCACCGTATTCTGAATTAAAATCAGCCAATATTGAGATGATGAAAAGATGATGATTCTGACTTATTCAAAATTGTTGGCCAATTATATTCTTATGCCAAAAACACTATAAAAATCTCTAGATTCTTTGAATTACTTCATACATATCAGTTTGGATTAAAAAATAGTGTTTTGTTGGATAATACAATTGGTTATAATACGGCTGACTCTATATTCACGGTTTTCTGATTATTTACACGGCTTCAATTCAAATTCAAAAGAATGTCATTTAAATTGTTGTTAAAATTGAATTTGAAATTTTTGGTACACACTTCATGTTTTGGTCTATAAAATTCAATTGATGATAATTTTTTGAGTGAAAGAGAAATTCAGATGCAGATTTCACTGGTAATCTAGTTGATAGAAAAATTACTAGTGAAACGTGATTTTTTGTTGAGACATTTAGTAACTGCATCGTTTTTCAAAGAAAATATCTACATATTTTTCATTTCAAATAATTTTCAAATTGCAGAAAATTTTCTTATAAAACCCCCTCGAGAAAATCATTTTTGACCATAGTTTCAGATTAGTCATTTTTGAAAAATTAATTTCATAATTATTTTTGAATTTGATTTTAAATGATTATTTTGACTAATCTGACTCCCAAATGATTATCGAAAAGAAAAATAGTGATTGAAAAAGTGATGAGTATTGATATTGATCATATATTATAACTCGAGAAAGTATAATTAGAAAATTTCTTTAGAAATTTAAACAAGAGTTATAAAACTTTTTGTTGGTAAAAATTCCATGACCATCTCTATATCTATCATATTTCTAACGACCATCACTCATCAAAATTCTATATAGTTTGTCGATATGTGGTACTTTAAACAGGAATCGTTCGTTTTTCATTTTCACATTTAAAAAAAAAAGGATGATAAAATAAATAAATACCAATGTATTCACTCTCATTTAAAAGTCCTCACGGTTATGCATGGGTGAATTACTTGGAATTTGTTATGTGCTTCCATGCTCATTTAAAAGTCCTCACGGTTATGCATGTATGGGACGCATATCAAAAGTTGATTTTTAAAATAAACAAGTTGATTCTAATCCCATTTAAAAGTCCTCACGGTTATGCGTGGTTAGAAGATACTTGAATTCATTTTTTTTTAAAATAAAATTGGAATACTACTAATCTCATTTAAAAGTCCTAACGGTTATGTATGGTTAGTAGATATTCAAATTCCTGATATAAATATACCACAAATAGACACAACTGTATGGTTTTATATGATGACATCATTTCCATCATTCTAAAAGTGGAATATGCGCCTAACAAAATCTTTATGATTTTTGTTTGATTTTTTATTGAAATTCAATATTTATATTTAATTGAGTTTTAATGTTGGATTAATATCGATCACTTTATCTCTATTTTCTCTAACACTATTATTCTTTTGCTGATAACAAAAGGGGGAGAGAAAAGTTAAGATTTTGTTAAATAAAATCAAGCAAAGGTCAAATAATTTTCCATTTTGCATCTAGACTCATTTGCATATTTTATTTGTATGCATATATGTATGGGGTGTTTTGTGTAGAGAGGAAGCATTTAAATAGGGGGAGAAATTAGGATATATCAATGATCAAATACATTTAACATATTCAAAATCTTAAATATATGTTTGTTATCATCAAAAGGGGGAGATTGTTGAATATGCGCTTATATGATTTTTTGTTTGATGATAATAAACATATATACATTCGTTTAAATATATTTGTTAATATACTATTCTATTTTTCACAGTTTAAATAAATATTTGTTGAATAAAATAAATTACACAGAATTTGAATTCAAACGAATATTTTATTCAAACAAATATTTATTACAATTTTGAATAGTATACAAATTCAAGCTCTCACTATTCACATATACAACTTTGATTTCAATTACATCACAATTTCATATTTACAAATATCCTCACCACATATCCCTCATTCACTCATATTTTTATCTTCAACTGCATTCCAGTTTGAATCCAGCATCTGAGAAATCTGCAAAAATATAAACTAACGCAGTAAAATTGAAAAAGAAATATTTTTGCAATTCAAAAATAAAAGAAAATTTTGAAAATATGATTTGCCTCAGTTATTTGGGTTGTTCGTCATAATTTAAATTTGAATTCATCATACACGAACAACTTGTGACATACACAGTGTATCACTGTATATGCCACAAGGCCGTGCACACCGATATACACTTGATAATGCTACAGGGACAGGTGAGCACACGTCAAACCCAATGAAAAGCCGGGTTCAACTCACGTGCAATATATTCAAAATCACGACACGAGCAACTGGGTTCAACACATGGAAAACATGCATGCAACATGGAATGAAAAGACAATGCACCAATGCAAATTCAAATAATGTACAAAAACAAGTCCAGCAGCATGAACAAGTATGGCAGCATGCAAATGCATCAAAGCAAGTAAACAACAATGTCGAGCTCAATGCAACATATTCACCAATGAATCATTAAAGAGTGCAACAGGGACGCATAAAACATGAAGTACAGCAACTCAAGGAGATAGTCAACCAACAGTATCAAACTCATGTATGCAACAGCAAATACTCGAGCGCAAGACAGTACAGCTACAACATGTCAATGCAACACTGCATACAACATGGTGCAGAACCAAATGCCACCAAGAATCAGTACGATGACCAAGCAATAATCAACTACAAGAATTCAAAGAGACAGACAAACAATACAATGCAACAACATGGTAAACAAGGCATAGCAACCACAAGATACTGCAACAAACAACTTCAACAAGGCAGACTCAAGTGAGTGAAAACTCGAGTTACAGTGCAGACCAATGAACCAAACTAAGCAATGGCACATCAACTATACATGAAGACAACAAGCTATATGATGAACAAGTGCAAACTGAACTCGAATGAATGCAAGTTCATATGTGCAGCAACCCAACAAAAAAGACAACAGCCAGTTCAATGAGATGAAGACAACTCAAGTTCAGTGCCACAGCAATCATGACAACAGCAATAATATACACAAGTGCAGATGAACAGATATGGGCCAAAATCAATATAACCAAGGCCAAGCACAGTGGACTCATGTCGAAACAGCAAGTCAGTGGCAAGACACAAACTGCAGTGGACAGACCAGAGAAATGCTCAACATAGATGGCCAGAGAGGAAGCTCATCAGGATGAACACAAACATTGCAGAGATGACCGAAGTATAATACTAATCAAGCCAAAGTAAACAGTAAAATGATCGAAGTCAGACATCACAAATATTCAAAGTCGTGGTTGTCAAATTCAAAACCGAGAAAATTCAAACCAAGTCAAGAAACCCAAGCCGTGACTATCAAGTAATATAAAAGCGAATATATACAAATTTGAAAAGGTCAGATATCATCATGTTCATCAATACAAAATCAAGCGGCCAGAGAAATCATGTGACAAATTCAAACACGAATATACGAACGAAAACTCAGGGGATCGAACCCTATAAAAACCAAACTATCATCATCGGCATAGAAGAAGGAGTTCGCAATACAGAAATCAAGCAATTGCAAGCAATAAAAAGAACATACCAATTCGAACACGAACTCCATCGAAGCAGCCGCATAAGCAACGAGGAATCAATCGATCAAGGCGACACGCAAAACATCACTGGATCAATCGAATTAAAGCCGGCGACTTCAAGCCCTAATTTCCAGAGCAGAGAGAACGAAAGCCCCAATTTTACAAGCCCTAATCTCAGAAAGAAGAAAACAACGGCCGGCATTATTCTCAAGCAAAAAAAGGAACCAGGCCGATAAAATAAAAAGGAGAAAGGGGACGCAAACTTTTAATTAGTGGGCCGATTCTAATAATATTATTTTGGGCTTACTTGTTTTAAATTAGGGTTATTTTGTTTTAAATTGTTTTAATTGTATTTTCTTTTTAAACCGTTTTATTTTTCTAGTCGTGTGACTAGGGGACAAGCTACGTGGCGTAGCTTGAGAATTCGCAACTCGGTGGTTGAGTTGTGGCAGGGTTTTGAGCGTAGAGTTAGATTAGTCAATAGCGGGTATAGCGAGTTTACGTGTGTAAGCGAGGGACTATCTAATTTCTAGTAGAAACCTTGGGGGCAGCACGTAGGCAGGGTTTTGCCGAAGCTAGGTAAATTCTGTGTTGTTCTTTTTTTCCTGTTATTCTGCAATATCTGTGCTGCTATTCTGTGATCTAAATTTAAATTAATTGATAAGCTTCCGCGATTAATTTTTATAATTTACACTATCACCCTATTCACCCCCCCCCCTCTAGGGTGAAATCGATCCTACATTTATATGGTAATATTAGCACACAAGATTGAGAATAATTAAATCCTAAGTTCAGTCAATTACTAAACAATGAATAGGCTTTCATTCGGAGATAGTAATGTGAGATAAACTCCCCTATTGGCCTTTTAGCAACTTGCCTTAGTTTCCTATGCTTGTTACTCCTCTTCTTCTTCTTCTCTAATTAGCCTAAAAACTTAAATATGCACAAAAGCAAAAATTTGAAAAACTAAGCTATCATACAACAAATGAATTGGAGAACATGTGTAGCATGGACTGAGTAACTACCTTGATTTTCTTGGAATTTTCTGTAATTTATTTGATACTAAATTTAAAGATTTTATTTCAACCTAGATTTAGAGTTTAAAAGTTTGCTTTGAGAAACCTTCTACGTTTTGAATGAACGTACATGGCGATGTTTCTTAACTTAAAGAAAATCACTAAGTCCCTTAAATGGGCTGAACTAAATACCTAAGCCCAAACCCTTTTCAGTTAAATAAACCATGAATTAAATCATTCCCTAATCTCATTTTTACACAAATTTAAACACCATTTTCTAAATGATTGAAACATAGGAAAATTAATATGAATGTTCTAAAATTAAGTTTACCACCTAATCTTGATAACTAGATAATGAAACCAAATTTTAATAATCATTTTGCCTTTTATTTTTATTACTGAAAATGAGACATTTTTGCATTTTTTAAAATAATAAAACATGCCCATAAATCATTTTAACAGTAAAGTTTACCAGTTTACCTCTAAATAAAATTACTTATTATTTAGAAAGTACTATAATGATTTACACAAGAATTTATACACTCAAATCCCTTTTACACAATATTTTCTCTAAATTCCTTTATTCAAGAAAATACACAATTTAATTGATTTAACCCATTCTCTAAACTTATTAATTTTATAAATAAATTCAAATATTTTTAAATCCCCGTTTTAAACTTTAAATGATTATAATACTCTCATATACACAAATACTCAATTTAAGCTCAAATTTCTCAAACATAATTTATCTAAAAAATCCAACCACAAAATTCCTCACTCATTGGATCCTTAATCTTACACAATTAAATCTGATTTGTTTAATTAAATAAATAATAAATCAAGGTGAACTAAACCGGGTTATTACACTATCCATGTGTCTACCATTGACGACCAGCTCAAACTTCTATCGGTAATGATGGACCAGAGTGACCGTATCTGAATGTCCCTTATTGATGATCGACCCAAACTTCTTGCCGGTAATGGTGGACTAAAGTGACCCTAACCGAAGATACAACATTGATGATCGGCCCATCACTTCTTGTCGGCAATGGTGAACCAGAGTGACCTTAATTGGGTGTTCATGATTGACGATAGCCTCAAAGCCAATGGTTGGTAGCAAAGAACCCAACTTACCGGCGATCAGGACATGACCACCGCCTAGTTTGTTCACCTCCCTCCAATCGACACTGGATTTTGGTTAGCGGTAATAGCCAAGTTCAAAGGTTGTAAAAGACAGTTATCAAATCAAACTTTTAAGATTATGCATGAATTATGTACGTAATTTCAAACAAGTAAGAAAGATGAAAGTGCAATAAGAAAGACCAGACGCGTATGGATAATAGACATACAAACCATACTGTTGGACATCTAAACATTTATAGTACAAATTCACAAGTGTTAAGAAACAATATGTACTTGCCCTCAACACATCAAAATTGGGTGAGTGTGGATAATAATGTTTGTTATAGACAAAAGATATACAGTAACTTATTCCAAACATGAGAACAAAAGGAATGCAAATGCCTCCATCACTTGGTTTTGGATTTGGAGATAAACCTCTTGCCATGTGATTTGGAATGCCATTGCTCTCCTTCTTTCTTCTCTTCCTTCGGCTTGGCGGTAACTTCCTAGTTGAGTTTTGTTTATTTTTTCTTAATCAATTTTAAGTCTCTGGTGCTTCTAACTTGACTCTCATGACCTCCTCGGGGAATTTTACCATAACACTCTATTTGAGGGTTCCATCCCTATCAAAATCCTTAGTAAACTCAATGATGCCCAAAATCTCAAATCGGCGTTATCCCTAGGGCCGTAATCTTCTCATCTTGACCCTCATCGACTAGAACGTCTGAAGAGCCTAAGGGCACGGTTCTTGAGACAAGGGTTACAAATTAATTATAGCTCCAGAAGGATCTGTTGGAAGCATGTCACCTATATGAAAATGAGGAGGGCTATAAAATACGGTTTTGCCCAAATAGGCTTGAACATACTGAGTAGTGGCCCATGGACTATAAAGAAGAATCCTTCCTCCTTTGTTAAAGATTAGAGCATCTCCTTATGGTTGAGCATCGTCTGAAGGTGGAGGCATGTCCCGATGTTAGCTCAGATTTGACGCATCTGAAGAAACATAAAAAACAATTAGAGGGAAGTTGTTATAGATGACCTGTTTAGAAGTTTTACCTTGTGTTATCGCCGCTGAAGTTGAAGTCTATGTTCTTTTTTCTTTCCTCCTCCACTTTTTGGCCCTTCTCAACCTAAGCTTGTTTGATGTAACCAAGATGGACGACCTCCCTCTCCTCTGTTGTGAAACAAGCATCGATGGTCTCAAGACTTAAGGGTGGCCCTCCCTGTTCACAGTGGTCTTGGCTTCCTTGATTAATTACTTATGGATGGAGACCAAAACTTTCCGATAGTCTTCCATCCAAGCCAAGCTCTTTTTAGTAAACATCCTAAAATATATCTCGTCTAGGAGTTCTTCCACCTGATCTAGTTGGTTGTTAATCTTGCTGCACTCTGCTTGTAGCCTCTCAGCTCAGGTGGTTTCAGTAGCCTTTCTGGCAAACATGGCTTCAATCTTTGCTCAAAGAGAAACCCTTTCGACGTTCCATTACACCACCTTCCTTTCCAAATCAGTAAGCTTGGGTTCTATTTTTACAGCCACCTCTTAGGAGTCATCTAATCTCTTTGTAAATTTGGATTTAACGTTCTTGTAATCCTTAAATAGCCGCCCAGCTTTAACCATGTACTCCTCTTTGATAGATTTAATGTTGTAAGAATTTTTTTTCTTCAGCTTATCCAATTCCTCAGCATGGGAGATTTTAAATTTCTCATTCTCCTCTGCACATGATATCGCCAACACATCTAACACTACCTTGTGATCTAAGTCCTTTTTATGCATCTGTTTCCTCAGTTCAAAAACCTTATGATTCTGTTCAATATTTTTTTTGTCGATCTCCTCTCAAGCCTTGACCACTCTGGTATGAAATTCTAACAGCACCTCTATACCACTTAGCCTATTCACAAGAAGATCGATCATTCCTATAAAGGAGAGAGGTGGAGCCTTAGCAAGCAAGCAGGCGAGGGGATCTCTTAGCTGGTGGGGTTGTTGGAACTCATCAAAATTTAGATATGTAGGGTTAGTGACATTGACCGCTCCTTCTTTATCTTTCCCCTTATCTTTGCCTTCTTTGGGGTCAGGAAAAACACTCCTCTCTTGTCCATCCTCTCATATTGCTTGGAAGTTTCCAAAACTGATAAGAGTAAAGGTAAAGCCTAAGGAGATTTAGAGGAATGATCGGGAGTCCTAGATATTGACTTGCTACCGAGGAGCGGGATCTTTTTCTAGAATCATCTTTTAAGGTCTTGGTCACCTTTGTCCAACTAGATGATAAAATATAGTTTTCCCCCATTTTGAGCTTCGTAGTCGGCTATCCCACATTCTCGCTTGGACCAAAAGAGGATGCTGCTTTTTTTAATATTTTTAGGGGGTGCATTCGCCTTCAACTTCTTCATTATAGATAGCAATTTTCACCTTTACGTACTCATACTCCCTATAATAGTGTATAAACAATGGATTAGATCAACCAGATGTTCAAGAAGTGCATGGCCATGACATAAATGTGTATGAGTGTGTGTATGCAAAAAGTGCATGACATCTAGATGAACCCTTTGATTCCTCATGGGTTTCCAACTACCATTGGATTTCTGCTATCAGAGTAGAGTCCCCATAATCGATCCCTAGCTCAAGACCATGAAAATAGTCAGCAATGTTGATGTCTTCCAGGATAAAATCTCCCTCCTCCGCCGAACAAAAAGTGGAGTGTAGGACTTTCGTCACGTCCAAGTTATACAAACTATCAAGGCCAATATGCCCAAAAGAATGGGCTGCACTATGATCTGAAGTGGTCCCGTCGTTGTCATGTGAACGAGAACTTCTCTACTCTATCATCCTTGTCTAGATATTGTAATCATCCAACTCCGTTACTATAGAAAGTCGGTAGCCGTTGATGAACTCGATCCTGAAGGAATCTAATGATGGCTTTTCTATGTCTGTGAGAACCCTAGGATCAGCTGCGGGTAGATCTAAAATCAAGATAGCACTAGAAATAGAGGGCTAAGAAGACGATTCTTCACTTATCTCGCCAATTACTGTAGTTTTACCCTTTTTGCTCTTTACGAGCTTATGGGAGAAGGAGCTGTACTATTCCTGATCAAACGCCTAGCGGATAGTAGCCCAAGCTATCTTAAATTCTCAATTATTACCAGGTGGGGAACCTTCCAAAATTCCATAGGAATTCGTTTTAGTCTTCGCAACATGTCTTCCAGGCCATCCCACGAGGCAGCTCTCACTAAACCTGAAGGAAAATTCGAAGGAGGAGAGAATTAGTGAATAACATGGAGTTGTTTGGGAATGGATAAACAAAATAACTTACATCACAAGTGTCATTGATGGAAGCATGAGGAATCATCCCAGATGAAGAAATACTCTTTTTAAACATGCTATACTTAGAGTACAAGTCATTTATTGATCTGAACTTGCTCCTCGCCTTGAGATAGTTGAAAGGAGAGCCTCCTGCTTTTCTCTTAATAGCATAAAAGAACCTAATTTGGTGATAGGTAGAAGGAACTTGAAACTCCTTCATAAAGATGGCATATAAGTTGGTTAGAATAGCATAACCATTAGGGTGCAACTGAAAGGAACATGAGCCTATTGTTCAAGAATAGGCAAGAGAACATCCTCTTTAGGAAGGTCGTAAGGGGCCATAATTGAATCCAACTACTCGTAAGTTAGAATAGAAGCTAAGGAGTTAATAGATCGACAACTAGTTATGATGATCCATATTTGTGCATCAGGCAATAAGCAAAGCTAGGTTGGTTACTCTGGTGACTCGATGGCGATGGACCCATAGGAGTGGAAGAAGACGGAGCTTGATCTCCAAAAGCATTCAACAATCGAGTCTAACTACAGTTCGACGTACCTATATGATATAATAACCTATCTCACATAATATCGTAGAGTGTATGAGTGCTTATGTGTGTTTGGGTGTGTACATGTGAAATGGAAAATCTAACGAATTGTTAAATAATATTAATATAGATATCCTAGTGCAAGTAAAATCATTTCTAAGTAATGCCATATAACCCATAGTCGGCTAACCTACATAAAGTGTTGTTCGGCAACCTAATCATAGATGGTAGGTGAGGAGTATCTAATAGAGTTTAACATATAATTAACATCCTACTAGTAACCTCCTTATTTGGTAGCTAAGAAAATGGGCAACCAAACTCTAGCTTGGAATTTAGAATCCCTTCGATTCAAAATCATTTTAGGATCGTTATGTTACAGCTTGAAAGTACACCTTTGGGTCTAACAGATTAAACCCTAACCCCTTCACCTTACATTGAGCAAAGCATAAATCATAGCATACAAATTAGCCTCATGAATGTTTAATGGTTAAGGGAAAGTTTACTAGGTCAATGGTGGCTATAGGCAACAGCTGCAGCGATTTAGTGGAGTTTGGAGCAAAAATCAACACTAGCAAATAGATAGGAGATGAACGGCATGAAGCTGGGAGAGTTAGAAAAGCGAGTAGAGGTGTTTAGTGGAAGAAAGGCTCTGCCTTTAGATAGTCCAGCCAGTGTCCGACATTGAGCAAATTCGACTGAACAAGGTTTCCTGTCTGGCATGTTAATGTCCAAACAATAAAACCAGATCAAAACATAATTGGGCTAGGCATTCAGAGTTAGGCACCAAACAAAGCTTGCTTCGTATTCTACAAACAAAGCTTTAGGGGCAAGTGTTATGGGCATGTGCATCCAAGAGACTGAGATCTAGTGAACTAAACTAATGTGAAGGCAAATGAAGTACTAGGATAGCTAGAGAAGCAAAGGAAGAACAGGGAAGGAGGAAGCAATAAAATGAAAGTAGTTAAAGACCTAACATGCTCCATCTTCCCCAATTATTCGAATGAACGGGACATGAATTTTTGTCCGGTATTCCCCTATCCCCAATCATCGAGAAAGAACCCCTATCTGGTTGTTTTAACACTGAACAACAATTCTTGCTCGGTGGTTCCAACATCGAACAATGACCGATCTTCGGTAGTTCCAACGTCGAACAACAATCCCTGTTTCGGTAGTTTCAAAACAAGGCAACAATTTATGTTCGGTGAGTAACTCATCAGATAAGGAATGTTGTTCATTTCATATTGCTACCAAGTAAGGCACTAAACAAAATGTTATATTTGGTACAATTTCGAGGCCTAACAAGGAGAAGCTAAGCAAGGACGAACCAAGGAGTGACATGAAAGAAGCTAGCCAGAAAGGTGTTTACTTCCATCCACTGAACCAATTGACCCTGAATAGAGCCATTTCAGCCAAACCAAACAAGTTATATATGGAATGAAATCCCAGTATTTATAGAAATTCATGATCATATCCTTTATATATGGAAATAATCGAACCAAATGAGTTATAGAGGGAAAATACCTAGTCTTCTGGGAAGATCCCTATATCTCTTCACTTCTATATATACCCAAGCATCCAGCAGCCATAAGGACAACTTTTGGAGCCCTAAAACTCTGTTGAACATAAATAGCCGAACAAAGATTTTCGATTCCAATATTTAACAATAACTCATTGTACTTTGCATTAAAACACTTGTAAAAGATGAAATATGATAAAGGGAGTGAAAATGAACAGTGGTCATTGCTATAGCTAAACCATTATAAATCTGTACGTACTTTACTTTTAATGCATTCTATTTCTATTGAATTCTGTGTTATAAATTTGATTAAAGATGTCTGTCCACTTTTCTTGCAAACACCAAATAAGTTAACTATGATAATGTATAGTGGCAAATATATCATGTAAAGGGTGGAATATGAATGGACTCCACTAAAATCACACTACGAGTACAACGGCGAAGACAACGTCTCGATTGGACCTCTTATGCAAGAGATACAAATTTTGTAAGAATGAGAATTATAAATATTAATTAATTAACTTGATTAATAATCAATACGTGAATCCCTCTTATAATCCATTTTCCTCTTCTCCATATCACTCTTGTACATGCTATGCACCAAAACCTACTATGTCGTATACGTTCACCTCAATTTCTCTCTCTCGATCAATGAAATCGTGCACAACCTTCTCCATTCATTACGTGGAGTGATGATAAATGCAATTTTTTGCACAATGGAATATAAGCTTTTTCTATTGATTGATTCGCATCCCTCATTTCTTATCTGCACCGCCATAGTTGAGTATGACATTTGTGCCCTAGTCGGCCATGTCTAATGTCGCGATGACCTATGTTTGGATGAAGCTCTTCCGCCCTATGCCAATCGACTCGTCTTCGCATGCAAAGTCCAACCGTATCCTTGCTTCAACCTCAGGCACCTTAAATCGAAATGTGACATCCACCCCTCCAAGTCCAAACTTAGGTCACGATCCACCATCGACAATCACATGCTACCCGAGCACCACCAATCCCCTCATCATCATTTCCTAAGTCCATCCTAACTCTCTTTATTGCCTAACACCGCCTTTGGCTCGTGATTTAATTGACGGAGGAGGAGTAGTTATTTCCTTTTACTCTATGGAATAGATATTTTAAGGAGAGATGAAGATATTATATAAGAAGAGGATATATATTATACTATGTATCTTTTATTTAATCCTTTAAATAAAATGTCACACGTTTTGAGCTTATTATGATCACATGGCACATTAGATTGTCATGAAACTTATTGGTGCATATCATCACATTTTTTCAGTCTCATTGGTATAAATTTCGTCACTATTCGAGACAGAGCTATGGGATGATAATTTCGCGTATTTTGAGGTTGTTTCGGCCATCGGATAGTCTAATTCCAAAAATTCCTCAACCGTATGTTACATAATGTACTCCTCATCCCAGTCACAAGTCGCCAATCACAATCCCACAATACTCAACTACGTACGCATTTTTACAAAATATGAATAACAATATGTAAATTGCATAAATGTCGTGATTTCAAATGTAGCGATATTTCTACTCATTTTGATTTGCAATGTCGATTCAGACTCAATGAAAGTGGTTTTGCGTCCTAATTCGACCGTATGCAAAAAGTCAGATTTTTGACCTTCAATTCATTGATGGTTCATTATTTAAATTAATTATTTAAATATCCATTTGTTAAAATGCGGATGGTTACATGGAGTATAAATGAAAATGGAAAATTTTCATTTAAAAAAACATAGCACATTTGAGAAAAGCGGACGAAAATAATATATATGAGTGTACTTGAGACATAATAAACTACCCAAAAATGGCATTTCATCCATATTTTTCGGTGATAGAAAAACTATCAACAAACTACAAAGTTAGCAAGTGGAGAAAATTAGAAAATCAAGCATGTCTATTATGCAAATCAAAGATATGGTCCTGCAAGAATTTACTTTTTGAATGTTGTTGTGCAAGTTATCCATGGTCAAATGCAAAATCCAAATTAGGCATAAGCAATAATAGCAGCATGAAATTAAGAGTATAAATAAATCTAATCAAAAAACATTTCAAGGAAAAATCACGTGTGAGATATATGGATCGTATCATGCTAATAACTATAGTTTATCACATTTGAAAGGAAAGAAATACTAAAATTCATGATGATAAAGAGATAAGTAAAGAGCAAAGGTGGCCACTTGTTTGCAAAGACATTTAATTATACTATCTAAATCAAGGGAAAAAAGGTGAATTCTGTTCAAATCACTTATCAGAGGATTGCAAATTACTTAGTAGCCCTCTTAAAATAAATAAAATTTTAAAAACTAAAATACCCTTAAACAACTACACACTTTCTTTCTTCTCAATACTATTATCTTCTTACGTCGGTTTCTTACAGTCTAAACTATCGTTTCTTTAAAACCCTAATTTTTAAATCAATGAAGAAAAAATTCAAGTTTTCACTATCAAGTTATTTTTGGGTTTACACACTTTTTAATTATAGTTCTGAGAAAATATGAATTGAATTTCTAAATCATTGAAGAAAAAATTCAATTGTTTTTTAAGTTTACAGACTTTACTAAAAAAAAATTCAATTTTTCACTACCGTGTTTCTAAAAAAAACATTCAATTTTTCACATTTTGCGTGATAAAAATGTTAGTTCTGTAAACGGTAAGGAGCTACCACGTTACTTTTGGGTTTACAAACTTTTAATTTTTGAAGGACTATTAAGTAAATACTTTGAAGGACTATTAAGTAAATACTCGGATTGAAATAGAATTTTTCAAGAAGTATATACAAAATTCCATATTGCAGAACCCAACTATGCGAAACGGATTTGCAAATCTAATAACAAGGAAGACATTGGAAAGTGACTGGAAACGGAAGCTGCCCTAACGTCCACAAAGTCTCGCAAATATTCATCACCTAGAATCTAGAGAAATTACAGGTGTCGAAGCAGATCCTTGTCGTTCTAAAATTTACAGAGCCTTACATGAAATTTTTTGCTGCAGATCTAAAGAATCACTATCCACCAGATAATTCAAGGACACGCTAGCTTAGATCCGATGACGAGAACAATACAAACGAGGAAATAAACCTTAATTTTGAAATTATGAACATGTGACGTTGTATAAATCAGAGTAATCAGAATGGGGAAAAGGATAGTGTAGCCATGTTAGAGCAAAGCAGAGCATGTATGTGGACGAAGAGGAGGAAATTTCGGTAGGAGAGAAGAAGATTTTGTCATGGATATGAGGAACCATTAACGAGAAACAAGAAGTTTCTCAAGAGAGAAAAGTGAATAAAACCCTAGGCGGCTAAGAATTGATGGTTATGACAGAAGACATGTATTAACCTAGTTTGGTTGTAAAGCCCAATGGGTTGATTTGTAATCCCATTTTAACCCAGTTTCATTAAAAAAAGTCCCAAAAATGCATAATATTAACATTTATTAACCTAGGTAATTGTATAGTTTATGCGTAGATTATAACAAATTAAAAAAAGCCATAATATCTCTTACCGAAATTGATATTACAACTACATAGCAACACCGGTCGACCACCTCCATGACAAGCGAGTACGAATCGCTAAACTCCTTGCTACATCTAACTCCTCCATCTTTTATAATCTATGCATGCCTGCCCACGTACGTGTCAAGTCGCAACGTGCCAAGTCATGATGATCCTCCTCTCCATTGCGCCCGTCTTCTAAGCAAAACCCATGCGAGCTCGAGATTCCAAAGCACGAACCCCCTTTTCTTATCACTTCATCGATTACAAGTTCTCCATTTTTTTCATTCTCCATGTTCATTGATTTAAGGTTGAGATTTGGTATTGGGGAGGCCTACAAGCCGAAAAGTGGAGTGAAGGAGGGATAGTTAAGGATTGTATTTATTATATTGTCATTTTACACTTAAGACAATTTAAAACAATTTGTATTGCAAAGTTTCAATTTACTCTTTAAATGCATTTTTATTGCATATAATTACTCTATCATTTACCGTTCATTTTATAAACTAAATTTTGCATTAAAACAAAATTTATTTATCATGTATTTTACAAATATATTTTGATAAGTTATTCAACGTATTCAAATTCAATGATTATTTAACTTCGTTTAATTACTGATTGTTATATCAAATAATAATTTATTCTGCTTATTTTGAATATATTTTAGTTATTTAAACTCGTTTCCAAATTCATTTCATCACATTAATTTCATATTTAACTTCTTAAATATGATTCAACAATTTAAATATGAATATTTACTCAAAATATTACTATGTACTATTTTCACAAAAATAATTTACATTGGATAAATTATAACTCCATTTACTTATTCATTAATTTTTATTTCTCAAGATATGGTTCTCATTTTTCCTCTATTTCAATTATATGCAAATCGTTTACAATAAGTAAATATTACACATTCGTTGTAAATTTTGTTCACGCTCATTTTATTTTCATAATATAATTAATTTAAATTATATAAAAATAAATTTCCATTATCAAGTAAAGTTTAATTCATTAAAATATATTTTCGAGATAATATTTTATTCAAAATAGAACTCAAATAACTCATATCGATAATACTTAATCTATTGAAAATGTTCAAAAAATTAGGTTGTTACAATCCTCCCCTATTTTGCGTCATCGTAATTTTATAAAGAAATATTGTATATATGGCATATGTATAAATAATCATATAATAATATATTGCACTTATATAATGATAAATCTATATATCTTTAAGGACTTAAAGTGGTGATTATGTTACAACATAACTTAAATTCCACTCTAATTATTTCATACCTTAACATTTCAAATCGAAAAGGAATTTATTAAATGGTTTATACATTTCCATGTATATGATAAAAAGGTCACACTACAACAAACAGGGCCTTTAACAGCGTTTTAAAAACGCTATAAAAACTTTTAACAGCGTTTTTTTGTATGTTGTATATCGGCATGCAGTTAAAAGTCAGGGATATACAATGACAAGAAATAAACGCTGTTAAAACTTTCAACAGCGTTTTATAAACGCTATGGAAGGTTTTAACAGCGTTTTAAAAACGCTATAAAAACTTTTAACAGCGTTTTTATGTATGCTGTATATCGACATGCAGTTAAAAGTCAGGGATATACAATGACAAGAAATAAACGCTGTTAAAACTTTCAACAGCGTTTAATAAACGCTATGGAAGGTTTTAACAGCGTTTTAAAAACGCTATAAAAACTTTTAACAGCGTTTTTATGTATGCTGTATATCGACATGCAGTTAAAAGTCAGGATATACAATGACAAGAAATAAACGCTGTTAAAACTTTCCACAGCGTTTTATAAACGCTATGGAAGGTTTTAACAGCATTTTAAAAACGCTGTTAAATGTTTAAGTCCATTTCACCAACCATCAACCATAATGTGTGTATATACACATTTCAAAATTAGCATATTATATCAGTATCACATTTCAAAACATATTATATCAATATCACAATTCAAAATCAACATATTATATCAATACCACATTTTGGACACATATTTGATAACCAACGTATGAAATTTCATATTCAAAATATACAATATTCTTACACCAAACATAAATAGTTTGTCGTCAATAGCTCAAAAAAAAATATTGAACAAGTATCAAATTCAAACTGCTACGTACAAGCATGTCAGAATTAGACAACAATAAGTATTTAAAATTCGTTTACAATCTATTTAAACAGTTAGCAAAGTAGCTCTAAATAATCAGTTGAATTGGAGATTGAACAATAGTGAAACATAAACTAATTTAGCCAAGCTATTGCCTCCAAGTTTCCTTACCATATTTTATCTTCTTCCCTCTGCAGAATAAACCACCAATACAAGCTAGTGGTGATATGCCAAAGATGACACTCACAATGCCTGCTACAAGTTTAATCTTGTTTCTGTGTCGATTTGATGAATTTGTAAGATACAATTCTCAATTGAAATACATGTTATTTACCTATAAGTTTAATAGAATATGGAAAATGTGGAAGTCTTTATAATGTCTACACTAGATTCATTCAATGTCACTTCTTTAGGTGGAGAGACGGAGAGTATGTCCACGTACCAATATTTCCATTTGACAAGTTATTGTCTTGATCAGACAAACCTGTACAAAAAAGTGAAAAAAAGAAGAAGAACAAATGTCATGTGAAACTGTAATTGTCTAGTTAATATCATGTTTGCAATACATATATACTGAATCACTTAAGGCAGACAGTATACTGCCGTATCATTGTTATCACCTGACACACTTATGTAGAGCTTCTGATCTGTACCTCCATGTACACTGATGTCTGAAAGATCTGCTGACCAAATTATACATTGATAGCCATAATAATCAATTAAAGTAAATGCGGAGCAAGAACAGTCAAACAAGCATAGAACAGAAAGATTTAATTTTTTTTTTGTATAACTTAATTAACTTGTTATATTTTATGATCCAAATTATGAGACTTCTCTGATTGATTAGGTTACAAATTCAAACAAGTTTGTAAAGCTGTTAAGCTATTGAGGTTGGCTATTATACCATGTTAGAATTTACTATGATGTGAATAATCTTTTGATTTGATGAAGAAGAAATGCAAACTGACTTTATTGATTGAATCAAAGCAAAGAATGATATGCTGCTTGAATGTGTGTAAAGATTTTGGGCATCCATTATATCTAAAGTAGAATTGAAGATTTCAGTTAATATATCTAATTTGATATCATGTTGTAACTATATTAGGAGGAAAGCATCAAATATGAATGATTCATTCCAAATATGAACACTTACAGGGCCATATTCTATCAATCGTGGATGATAGACTCCATATGATAGCAAAGATCACAGCGGCGGCAACTTTCTTATGAGTGCACGAATAACATCCACATCTGAATCTTTTAAACAAAGTCTTACCTACATATAATATAGTTATAAAAAATTAATCATAGTTTGATTGCAGAATATTTGATATGTTTTTATGCTCTTGAAGCTTTTAGTTAAACCAAAAATCAATGAAACAGCTTGCAACTTCTAATTCTAGCATACGATGATAACTTGATTTAGATCTCTGCTTGAATACATTGATACAAGCTAAGGCAGTGATTCACTTAGTCAACATCAACTGTACAACCGAAAAATAAGTAGCTCAATGTTTTTCAATAAACATTATCTTTGCTGGTCCCAAAGTATTATAATCAATAAACCATGGATCAGTCTAAGTCAATGCATAGACAATATGTACTTTCTGTATTTACATGGTGACATAATTTGTTGTCGACATAAACCAAATAATATCAAAATACACAAAACATTGGTATGGTTTGATAGAAAAAGATATCACAAGAACTCCTGAGCTTATGTGAGCAAAGGTTGTGAAATGTGATATATTTTATACATCCCTACAGTTCATTTTACCAAGTATATTCGTCAAATAAAGCATAATATTTTCATTTCATGGATGCCACATAATTAGGCTAGTGCGATCAATAATTAAGCTATAAATGAGAAAGTGAAATGATTGAACTTTACAAACTAATTCACTTTACCATATGTAACCAGTTGATCATGGTAAGAAGAGACTGCTTTAGGGACAGTGAAAATTCCAAAGAATGCTGCATTAACCACAAGCAGCACAAACACATAATAAATCAATTAGAATTTCATTATAGTTTATTTACTCCAGCCTTAAGCTATAAAGGTTGCATGTATAAACTCAATTTTATAAACTAAAAGTAAGTTTAGTGAATCAATTATGGACAATGAAATCAGTAATATTTCTCAACTGTACTTAAAAAACCTACTATCAAATATCAAATATAATAATCTAATTCATGGGTATTTCCAGATTTGTAGGTGTAAGTGAACAAAAAAAATTCTCCACCACGGAAATGAAAAGGAGAAAGTCATCTAATTCTGTCGTAAAAGAAAGCTTCCATGCACTGAACAAATATGTCTTAAGACTAGTGTGTTGATATGACAAATTGTTCCATGAAAAGCAGCTCGGGGTATATGGTGGAATATCATTAGCAAGAACAGAGTTACAGAAAATAATGCATCTTTAAAATGGCAAGTTCTGTAATAAATATGTTAGTGGCCCAAATTTCGTAGCTATTTACATATTTTGTCATAAGATCGACTCCTGCTTGCATTATAACAAATGTCAGCCACTTGATATTGCAAGTACGTTAACAAAATCATGTTCAAGACCAAGCAAATTCCATTGAGTAAATGAATTGAAACACGATATTGCATTTGATTACTAGAATTCATGAACAAATTCTCCTATGTCAGGCACTTGATCTATACTAAATTGTCTCGAATCCAATTATCCTTGTATCACTAAACATGCTGACATCGAATCCTTCAACATCTAAAAGCTAACATACTGATAATGAAAAATGTATCGTTATGACATACCGATAAATGCTTCATCATGCTTTCTATGTGAATCTAAAAATTAAAATAGGAAATGTAAAAGTATAGGCTAACAGTACACGCAATTCATCCTGGAATGCTACTAAACAGTTTTACATCATCAGATTTCAGACTGCGGGTCAATCCATGTTCAGCGTTTACAATACTGCAACATTATATTGAAAAGGAAAAAAACAAATATGAACAAAACAGTATAATGCAAAAGTATAATGACAACAGTAGAATGTACCTCATCAAGTATGACAACATCTCTTCAAACATTCTCAGCCACCATATTATCTTCAACCTTTTGCCCTTGAATAAGTATCACAAATCACGCAAAGCCTGTCAAATAAAAATGATTTCATGTTCATATTAAAATGATATGAAGGGAGAGCAACATCTGTACCTCTATATATAGATGGCTATCTCTTAAAGTGGGTTTCACGCCTCTAATGGTTCAATTTCCTACTTGGTCTGTAATTTTGAAACTTAGATATTGATCCAAAATATAATGCCACTTTATCAGGCACAACAAAACCCACAATTAGCTGAAATCATACATGCATAATCAACATGCTCAAACACAATGTAAATCATCATGATACTTGTTGTAGAGCAATCAACTAACCAATCTTCAAAAAATTATATTCACAAACGAAACCCATGCATGACATGCCACAGACCCAACACTAGTACTTAACAAAATTAAAACCGATTACAAAATAGTTAGCACATAACATTCAGCTACAATAGTGACAATCCAAATGTGAACCGCCCTTGGTAAAAAATATCTAGGAATTTGACCAACTTGCAGTTATAATGCACTATGAGACAAAAGAAAACAGAAACGCAGCTGATATAGCAAGTGTTGGAATGATACATCATAACATAAACTATCAGACTTTGTTGATGTAAAAAGACTAATCAAAATGCAAAGTATCCAATAGAAAACCTACCTTAGTTATGTGTTAAAGAATGAAGCAAGGACCCTTTTTAAGAATAAATAAATAAGCTTATGCTTCATCGGCCAAAGAATAAATAAATAAGCTTATGCTTCATCGGCCAAAGTCGAATAAGAAATGCAAAGTATATGTTGTACCTTTGAGGATCTTATCTGCATCAGTGACTCTTCTTGTTGATTCTCGATTTGATTGAGCTCATTAGTGTTGGGTTGGCCGATGTCCTCACCAAGTAGATTTCTGATATTACAAATTCAGTTAGGAAAAAACATCATATTATTAACTTTAAGGTTCATTACTGATGCCACCTCTGGGAATGCTGCATAAGCTTAACTCTTGTTTTTAACTTTGGACAATCAAGGTAACTACTCTGCATTGTAAAACAAGATGGAGACTAGTTAGCTTCTGAATAAAACTTTGCATGTTTTGGACAAATGTATATTTTTTTGTACTATGAATATCTAAATTCACAAATTACGATATTTTGGACAAACATAGTTAGCTTTTTATAAAACTTGGTTAAATTTTACAAACTTAATAATCGGATGTTTATAAAACTTGGTCAAGTTTTATAAAACTTAGTTAAATTTTATTAACTTTGTTATTTTTATAAATTTAGTTTATTTTGAAAACTTAAACTTACTTAATTTCTATAAAACCTAGTTAACTTCTATAAAAAATAGTTATCTTTTTATAAAGTTGGTTAATTTTTATAAATTTATTTAATTTTTATAAAACTTAGATAACTTTGTTAATGTTATATTTTATTTTAAATACCTTACTCAACAATTGCATGTCGATTGTTATAAACTTGTTAATTTATATAAAACTTAGAAAATTTATAAACTTATTTAATTTTAAAAAACTTAGTTTAGTTAATTATTATAGAACTTAAGTAATTTTAAACTTAATTAGTTCATTATCCATATCTAGTTGAAAGGTACCACTCGCAAAAGCTTACTGAACTACTGTTGTATATATTTTTCGCTTCTAATAGTGGAGAAATGACAGAATATCAATTTGACAGTGGATACTTTAGAAAATTCATTGAAAGGGAAAAAATAATTACTTCAGGTAATTTATATCTTTACATAAAGTTTTTAGAGTGACTAACAGCAACAGAGATTTAGGTAATAGACATGATGGTTTACATACCTTCCAATTGTATGCGTAATAAATTGACTGCCAGCAGCATGTCTGTCATGTTCTTCACATGACATCTCTACCATTCTGCAACCCTGCAGGTATATTGTAATTTGACTATTTAGCATCTATATTATCTTAATACATGCATCCCACTTTATTTTGGTGACCAAATCTTTCACTTTCTCCCTTTGAATACTTCAAAAATGATTTAACATGTACATTGAATTCAAGCAGCCACTTGGTTGATTGTGTTGGTCAATATAGGACTTTGTGCTATAAATAACATGTACATCTCCAGCAACTTCTTGAGCAATAATACCCGCAGCAGCCACAAGAGAGTCCACGATATTTAACATATCAGCACTATAAATAACCAGAGTGTTCGTAACCATAGTCTGATATTTTACAAATAGCGGTTCGGGTATAATATAGCCAATTGGGCTGTGTATCTGAATCGGCCCACATAGAGTTGCACACTATAAATGCAACTATATCATGTACAAACTGAAGCAATTACAAACTGATTGAATAAAAAGCAATTGTTATTGTATATCAATTCTCTTGCTAAACATAGTTTTTCAAATTCTCTATCATGGTATCAGAGCTGTTTCAAGCTTAACGGCATTGAAATCAGATTTTGAAGAAAGAAAGAAGTCAAGATATCATCAGAGAATTATCATCATCTGATATCTTGATAACCCATCAGGTATATCTCATCATTTGGGTTACATAATTGATTTTGCTTATTAAAACAGGTGCCGTGCCAAAGAAATCAACAAGTTTCTGACTGCAACAAGTTTTTAAGCAAATTCCAAAGCAAGAAGATTCAGAAAAGAAAAACAGATATCAAGAAAGCAATCAAAGGCAGAAAGAAAGTAATTGCCCTGCCAAGAAATCATCAGAACACATTCATCATTTGATTCTGGCTGCAACTAACCTGAGCATACTGCATCTGAAGCAATCTTGCAACTGCAAGTTTCTGAATCATCAAGCTAGTTATCTCTTTTATTGATTTCAACACGGCTGAAGGAGACACCAACTCAGCAACCTCTGATAATATCACCAATCCTCAGCAACAAACTGCAGAAGCATTATCAACAACACCTCATTAACAAACTGCAGAAGCATTATCAACAACACCTCAGCAACAAACTGCAGAAGCATTATCAACTGCAGAAGCATTATCACCAATCCTCAGCAACAACCTCTGATAATATCACCAACACCTCATTAACTTGTTAAATCATTATCAACAACTAACCTTAAACAATTGTCAGATCCAACTTTAATC
This sequence comes from Allium cepa, assembly GCA_030765085.1. Classification (NCBI taxonomy): domain Eukaryota; kingdom Viridiplantae; phylum Streptophyta; class Magnoliopsida; order Asparagales; family Amaryllidaceae; genus Allium; species Allium cepa. The sequence continues at coordinate 553,208,753 of CM060931.1, read as the reverse complement.
TTTTTTTAATGTTCGGAAGGTTGTAAATCAATAGCATGTAGTTTTACATCTATGAAAAAAGACATATCAGGCAATTCTTTTTTATATCTATGCACAAAAGTCATTTTAGGTTATATAGCCGCATCATCTAAAGCAACAGCCTCGTTGAATACACTTCCTTAGGAAGAGGAACATGAAACACATTACATTGTGTCTGCCAATTAAAGAACTCAGTAACTGAACTTTGAAAAGAAAAAAGAAACAAAATTCTATGACATGATCAAGGAGGGTACTTGGTATAATTTAACTCAGTTCTAGTTTAGTTCAAATTAGTCATGAGAACTTCTTTAAGTATACTGCATTTTTTCACACGTAGATGAAATACATAGAACAACTCAGATAACAGACAAATAATTCACCTCGAAAGCAATTTTACTTTACGCCTGTCTATGAAAGAGCTTAGTAACCCAATTCGATGTTTTATAAAGGGAAAAAAAGAAATATAGTAAGTAAATTTCAATGTTGCCTGAAAATTACAAAAATAAATTATTCACCTGAAAATTGAGTTCAAATCATAAAGTTCAAATCATAAAGTACCAAATGCATATAGTTCAAATCATAAAGTTCAAATCATAAAGTAAAGGCAAATGGTAAATCAAAAATTCATATCAAATGCAATTAAAGAATTATATCTTCTGCCATTACCAATTCCGTTGATGTTCAGACTGCACAAAATTACTAAATTGCATGCTTCTTCCATCTGCATATTTCTTAACCAACACCAGCTACATATAATTTAAAACAGACACTGAGATCACTGCCAGTATACTTTTGATCCTATTATAGGTATTCTGGCAACAAATGAAATAAAAATCTATAGTTGGTTCAGTATAATTATTGGGTTAAATGTATCTGAAAACATCCTTGATAACTGTTTTGAATTACATTTTCCTCTTTCTCCAGGTCATTTGATACAGCACCATCCAACAAATGGTGACCAGACTACAATTTCAAAGGAACGAAAGCTGCAACTAGCATCTGTAAATTGATGTTTTAGACATTGATTAAATCAAAGATTTTAGCACTCAATGTTTTATTAAGCACAGCGAGTAAGGTATTTTATTAAAAATTCGTATAGATTCACAAATCAGATCAGGAAAAAAATCGCAGTGGGAAATTGTGTGCGACAGTCAAAAAACAGATCAATCAGAACAAAAAACAATGAAAAATAGTGAGTAATAATGTAGGAAGCAAATCGAAATATGTAATCATTTTCTGATTAAAACACATACATCATAAAGATTTATACCTTCAAGGAAAAGCAGAAGGCGATAATAGGTGTGAGCTATCATAAAGATTTACATATTCAAATTGAATTTTTACAAGTGTTGCATACTTCAATAATCATACTTATTTTTGTATTATATCATACAACTTAGTCTAGATTAGAGAAAAGGTAATAATATTTTATCCCTTTATAAATACAAATCACTTTTTATGTTTTAAGAATCTGAAGTTGTTTAGTCAGGTTGCAACATGCTAGCCTCTACAATGTTGGATATGCTTTATGAATGATCCTATGTTAATTCCTATTGTACTTGTCCAACCTGCTATTCTATTTAATCTGACAAACTAAATCTTGTACAATTTAGTTGCTTCTATCTCATAGGTTCATAAAGAATAAAAGAGTTTGTATATGATTATATATGGTCGCCTGGAGAAGATTCCCGCTAAGTTGTCGGACGTAATATAGGGAAGAATAATTATGAGTTTGTATTCAATGATTCAAATATAACATCAATAAATTCATATTCATGGTTTGTTGATAATAAAACAAAGTCAATAACTCAGTCAAAACTAGTAGAAAGTATAAAATAATACCATTATAATGCAGACAATGATAACTTAGTCAATGTGTATAAAACGTTTAATGAGAAGATTTAGACTAAGATGAAAATCCTATTCAATTATAAATATAAATGAAAAAAACTATAAAAGAGATATATTCCTAAATGGGTTTGCTTTACTAAAAGCTGGTCGGGAGAAATTTTATAACCGGATGGAAAATACAAATTTAATATATGCTTTAAACATGCAAATTTATTAACAAAAGTGAGTGCAAATTAATTAATATTTATGATCCAAACCAGTAAATTCCCCCAAGTACTTCGTCTATCGTGATTGCTAGGTAATACATCAAGAACATTCAAGCATATACTGATAATTGACTGTTTACACGATATACTTTAAATACATCAAAACCAAATAGTAAAAAATCAAACTGTTTACATGATATACTTTAATCAAGTAAAGATATGCTTTAATCAGGTAAAAACTGTCGCTCAGTTCTAGTCGGCGTTAATACATTCAGAAACTTTGGTCCATCTATCGATCTACCTAGGACAATGTGTAAACACGAGACTGTATAAAATCCTCAACTAACTTATCAGTTCAACACACATAATAAATTAATAGATAAAACTGCATTTTTACTTCAACTGATAATTGACAAATATTCTTAGCCTCGTTATGCTGTTTAAATAAAATCATTCACTCTCAATCCACTCGGTTAAAAAAAACTGTCCACTGGAACAAATTCATACATACCCAGCACATCAATTTTAATATAGAGAAATCAAACTATCGGTTATGCAAAATAAAACCATTTTGCAGTATTAATCACAGACAACCCAAATCATCAACAAAATGTATGACAACCCCAAATTCAATTATACCAAAAATTACAAACTGTAAATCAAAGGAGATGTCACCTTTCAATAAAAATTCCAATTGAAACACAAAAATGCGTAAACCACATAAATTTTGGATTAAAAAAAGCCAAATGAAAATAGATCTTGAAACGACGATTTAACAGCTACAGTTGCCATCTATTAACTAAAAAAATTGACTTACGTGAACTTGGTTCCTATAGATTTGATCAAATCCTGAAGTCTCTCTCGTCAGCAATTAAAGAGCGGCGACGATAGAGCGAGGAATTATTTCTTAATGCCATGAATTAATTGGCCATGGCTCGATTAAAAGTCGGATGAAGAATTTAGGGCTTTGCAAGTGAGACCACGAGGAAAAGGGATTTTGAGAATAGGTAAATATGAGAGGGAAAGGAAAAAATATACCGCCAAGTTGTTTGGATGGCGTGAAAATTGCGCTGTTTTGACCCTAATTGCCTCTAAAAGAAACGAAGATGACGAGGTGCATTTCAACGCTGTAATGGTTTGCCATTGATAATCATTTTTCCTATAGTGTCACCTGTTCACAAAGAACCTTTCGACATACAAAAACAAAAATATATTTACTCACAATCGAAACATGGTTAGAATCTCAATAAATATCAATATAATTCACTCCATGAGTATAATATCATATATATTGCAACATGATGTGTATGACGCATGGCATACACATGTAAAAAGCGTAAAAATGTACCTTGTATTAGCAATTTAGAAAGCCTATTATATTTCTTATAGAAAATATAAGTGTTACGTACATATTTTCTAACTATCAAATGTACTTGATAAATCAAGGGAAGAGAAGCATGGAAAACATAGAAGTAACGGGTACTGAGCATCTGATATAAAGATAGTTGTTGAGCTCCAATTCAGGAGTTAAAAAGCTTAAATGGGTTAGCAAAGAACTAAGGGTGTCGAGCCTCAAGGGTTGTCAAGCATATAAAGCAAAGAAGGATAACGAATCTCAAGCAACTATAAGGAGATTCCAAACATTTAACAATAAAGAAGGTGTCAAATTTCAAGTGGTTATCGAACCAGGAGGTATCGGTCCCTAAAAGGTAAGGAGCCTCTACAACGAGAAATGTTGTCGGATGTTTGATGAGCAGATGAAGGTTCTGAATCAATAAAGGCCCGTATATATCGAGCTACAACAAACCCAGATAAACAGTAGATATTGAGCCTTGGCAACTACAAAGGTTGTCGAGTGTTAACGGTAAAAATGGCTTTAAGGCTAACACCCGGTGTAAGTCGTGATGAAGTGAAAGCACCACCCGTTTGCGTGGGAATCAGAGTAAAAAGAAAATAGCAGAAAAGTAAAAGAGACAGAGATTTTTATAGTGGTTCGACTTCTAATAAGCCTACATCCACTTTACATCTTCCATTATGTTTTTCGAGCACACTTTACAAGATTACAACACTTCTACAACACGATCTCTTGATTACAACACTTTTACAGCACGATCTTACAATTACAACACGATCAGAGAAAGAAGTTTGAACTTTGATGAAGGATTGTTCTTTTGATTCATGTTGAATGAAGTAGATCTCTTGATGAAGATTCTTCGGTGTTTGAAGTGCTTGGAGAGTCCAGAAATCAGCAGAGTATAGGCGCCTTGAAATTCGGAAAGTCCCCCTTCTAAGTGGAGTAGATGGAGTATTTATAGGTGAAATCGGAGTTAAGTCGGCAGGGACGACCTAAGGAGTTAGGTCGGCAGGGGCGACTTAAGGAGTTAGGTCGGCAGGGGCGACTTAAGGAGTTAGGTCGGCAGGGGCGACTTAAGGAGTTAGGTCGGCAGGGCCGACTTAAGGAGTTACTGGGCATAAGTCGTGAACGACTTAGGGTAAGTCGTAGATCGTTCCACATAGCTAAGTCGTTAGGTCGTGGCATCTTTAGGTCGGACCTTCTGGTGAGTTGCTAACTCGTTTAGTCTTAGGTCGTTGAGCCGCTTCTCCTGTTAGCTCGTTAACTCGGTTGAGCCGCTTTACGCCTTAAGTCGCTGATAGGTTATCCCGTTAGGTCGCTGACCTTTGGTCCAGCTTAGGTCGCTCCACGTGTTAAGCCGCTAGGTCGCTTAACTTGGTCACGTCTTAGGTCGCGAGGTCTTCTTAGGTTGTAGGCGCTGGCCTCGAGTAGAAGATAGGTCGCTCCATTCTTTAAGTCGTATACCGTTTTGGACGGGGCGCTGCCCCGCACCCCGCCGGGGGCGCTGCCCCCTGGACACCTGCGACCTGACCGGTCAGGTCGAACACTGTAGCGGTGGCGTTGCCCCCGCACCCCCACCTTGGAGGGTTGGCACCCCCCTGGACCCCCCTCCGTAGGGGATCTTAGATGAAAAATCATTCAACAGAACTTGCTTTGTTGAGGTGTTGAGTTCACCAATCTTTGAGACGAGCTATCTTGCTTTTCTCTGTCGATCTTTTGATATCACGGCCTTGCTGAAAAAGGCGGCATAACATTGAGGATCTAAAGTTAGAAGTGAATGTCAAATCTTTATGATAATTGAGATGTTGAATGTCTAAACAAGAAACTGAAGAGATACTAACCCTTTAAAGGGTTGTCGAATTTATATAACACCATGTATCATAAAATACGTAACAAAGGTAGGATGCCATGCAAATGAAGTATATCGAGCATTTACTCATGAAGAGGAGATATCGAGTCTTTATTAAAATCTCGGATTTGGTAACCGATGTTGAGCCATTACAACTATTGTTGTTGTAAAGCATATAAAAGCGACAAGTGGTATCAAATTTCTATAACGATAACTAATTCATAAGAAGTAATATACTTCAACACTAGCAAGGGGTTTCGAACTTCTACAAGCGACAAGGGATGTCGAGGACCTGAAGATGTAAAGGATATCGAGCTTCTACAAGGAGATGACATTGTTGAACAATAAAGGACATAAAGGGTGCTAAGAATCATCAACTATATAAACTATCGAGTATCTATCTTCATGCAAGTTATTAAATAATTACCATAATATAGGGTGTCAAACATCAACTGTTATAAGGGTTGCCGAGTTCCTACACATGATGTCGAGTCTCGGCAAAAAGTGCCACCGAAAGTACAATCGGAAGGAGTTAGCGGAGCCCTCCGATTCAAGGCTACGACACATGTCAACCACCCCGTATAGTTGACACCTCTATAAACAGAACCCCACGGATCATTCTTTTCTCTTTCTTGAAATTCTAAAGTTGTAAACCCCAAATTGAATTGGGGATTTTGATGACCAATTGTGACCATTGAATTTTATTTATATAAGGGCTTGAGAATATAATTTTGCATAGCATATCTTCCTTTGACATGCATATTAGACTGTTATCAAATAATTCACGTGCATATGACTTAAACTTAGACTTGGACTTAAATTTAGACTTGCATATTAACAATATACACAAGGCCACTTAAGCCCTTGACTATATGAAAGTTTGCTTTGCATATTGACTATCATGATTATGACCACATGAACAAGGGACTATGATATATGTGATTTGTCTATTTTTCCCAGTAACACATAAGTAAAGGCCTATTGCAAATTTACTCGAGTCGCTAAATTTATTGTTGAACAAGTGATTTGAGCTTTTGGACAGCTCCGTGATTATATTAAAATCAAGGGGTGTTATTGGGATGTTCTCAAATAAGATCACTTTGTACACCATTTTGACCGTTGAGCTAAATTTTGGTTCAACAATAAGCAATGAGTAGTATATTGCAATTCAATTCACTGTGTACTTGTACGACCAGTGCAATATAAATATGGGGTCCTAAGCGGTGATATTATAAAACAGAATATGATAAAAATTGGACCCTTTGTGCTATAATGTTATTCAAAACAAATTGAAGAGAACCAGGTTTGAACTCGTAGCATATCCTACAAATCATAGTCATTACCAAATGAACCAACAACATGTTAGTGAATTAATGATATGTTACCTTTTTTATCACACAAATCAATTGGATTGGGCCTTCTTGAAATTTGATCCTAGACCGTCGTCCGAATAATCCACGCCCAAGGCCGGTCCTATGTACCTGCACTTAGCTCAAGCAAGAACCATCTATTACTTATATATAAAAGAAGGAACTAAACAAAGATTATGTGTACACGTACAGACATCAACGTTTTGAAATACTGGATCTGTACCCCTACTCCGTGTTTTTTTAACTGATTACCAACTGTTCCTTCTGCGTATCCCTAATTGCCTCCCCACGTTTTCCTCTGCATTTCCCAACCGCCTTTTATTTTTATCCCCAAATTGAAGAGCAAAAATATCATCAAATAATTTGCCAACTTACGTCTTCTTCGTCCATTTTTTTCCCATAGTCAAATTGTACTCAACATTCCCGCTGCCCCAAATTTCCGAAGCATTTATTCGTTAAACTACCTTAGCTGATTGCTGAACTGCCGACGATGGTATGTTTTGCTCCTGAGTACCCTGGTCCATGAATCTAGGTAATTTGATTGTTCACAAGTGATATTATCGCAACTTCATCTTTTATCTTCCCTTTGTATCTTTGTCTAACTTGATGTCTATTGTACTGTAATGACATTTACTATGGTTTACTTTACTATCTTGCTTTTTTTAATAACGTGAGCTCTAATTTTGATTCCGCAGTTTTTAACGCTTAACAATTTAAGGAAAGATTGTAGGTTCCAACTCTATTTCATTAATTCTCAAAATAATATCTTGATTAACATTTATTACATTATGAGTCTTTAAGTAGAATTTCCACATTGATTGTGATGACTATGTCATCAATCCATATGCAAAGTTTGTTTTTTTTGATTGGATCAATCGATTTTTTGTGTTATCTTTTATTTACTATAATGTTTTTATGCACTTGTTCACTAGATTTTACGACAATGGATGTAACCTGTAGGGAATTTATTACTAAAATGATGCTCCATAACGATTGCTAATCCAAGTATTTTCTGTAGACGTGCTTTGAAATATACATATCACAATAACTTTCTTTTACAAATAAATTTCCAATTGCATTATTAGTTTTTGTTAGGTTTGGAAATTGTTTATGTTAGGTCTGGAAATTTTTTTTTTAGGTTTGGATATATCTGTGTTATGAGTGTTAAGTTTTCCTGACAAGCCTTGATCTTTTATTAATATAGTTACCAAGGTGGAGTAACTTGGCCTTCATTGTTGGAAATTGAGATGATTTTTTTCATAAAAAAAGTTAACTGTTGATTAATTTTGTGTTCATAATACCATAACCAAATCCATTCATTTATTCGCTCCACCACCATGTCGTTATGTACATTTATAGATACATTCTTCAATATTTGTTGGAAGACATGGCGCATAGAAGGTCATCGTTTGTGCATGCTTATGGATGTCAATTAACGGTAATGCATATTCCTTCATACCATCAACAATTTACATCCATCATTTTTGAATCACTTTTGTTATTGTTGCACCACATTTAATGGGGTTATGAATTGTGTGATGTAATTTAAAATGATGTTCTCAGTTTGTAGGTATTATTTTTACCGTGTTAAAAATATTTCCTCCTGAAATATTTTTATTTTTCCTAACTTTGTAAACATAATACCAACTTCAAATTTGTAGTGCACTGCCTTATACTTATGTTCTTTCGGGTTGTTTAGATTATATTCCACCTTGCTTATAGCTTGGATTCTAATTTTGATATGCTGTCGCAAACGAATTATTTTTATTCTTAATACAATTGCTTAAGAAAACAAATGAAAAGAGTGTATTTTTAGTATGTCAAGTGTACCGTGGTTAATAAATTATTTTGTAACAAATAAATAGGTGCTATTTTGATTACCCTTTCTTTTAGTTTGAGGTGGTTATGTACATTTTTTAACGTTCTATAGATTACTCACAGTAGACAGTCTTTTTTTTACAATATATGTTTGTTTATGACTTCGAGATTTTGTTTACGCGAGTTGGAAACACACAGGACTGAACTAATTGAATTTGATTATGTTAACAACATAAATAGTTGACACTATTTTTAGATGTCCAATGTTACACCATCTGTACTGAGCTTGAAATTAAGTACTATGAGCAAGTTGCTCAAACATATTTAAACCTTACATGTTCACCTCCATCGATTGCATTTGATTCAACTAATATCCTTGAATGTCTAATTTGCATATTCTTAAATCCGTAATATGTAAAGTTTGTACACACGCACCTATCAAGATAAATCCAAACATTTGATTTTTGATGTCAACAGTTTGCATTACACCGTTATTATTTGACACAAGCTATATTGCAGTATATCTTTAAGTTAGTACTTTATGATGCAAAGGTGGTTTTATATTATTTATGTTCAATCTCTGACTGATTTTACCTGGAATATATGAAAACCAAGGATAATGCACATATTCGCTATCCTAAGTAATCTAATTAGAGGTTTGGTTCTACTTAAGGCAAAAGAAATGCTTGGGTATGAAGCGAGTGTTCCTGTCAACGGTCCAACATTGATTAAACCTAACGAGTTCATTACCAACGTCTAATCTCAGGTAACTCCCTTTCTCTTTATGTTTTTGTGTTGTTTAATTTTTTCACTTTCATATGCATATAAATAAATAATATTGCCTAAATTTATAGCTGAAATTGATGAATTTGTACATGTTTACTTGCATGATATTCGGTTCTTGAAATACAACTTAATTGGCAGTATAATGTGTTTGGAACATTGAATAAATATGAATGTCGAGAATCACATGCCTTTCATATATGTTGGTGATTAACTGCAACTTATTGTTTTTTTTCTTATTTTAAGTTCATTTTTTTAATCTCATCACTGAAATAATTTGTTATGCCATATTTAAAATTCACGGTTTGCTTTGCATCTGAATGGAGACTTAATTTGTATATTTTCATAATAATTTCCACTTATTATCTTTCATATTTTAAGTCTTTAACTTGGGTTTAAAGATAAAAAGTTAAGTATAAAAGTGAAGGAAAAATAATAATTAATTTCTCGCTAAATGAAATCATGGTTAGTACAAAGATAATTGAGTTTACTAGATGGATTTGAATTCATCTTATAATTTATTATATCTCCATCTGGTGCAATTTTAATCAAAACTATTTCTTTCTCCTTGGATTCAGTGGGTGCCAATTTTTACAAGCAACTTATCTATTTTGCTTCATATATAGTTATTTCTGTAATTTAGCACTGGAATTTTACCTTATCATGTCATCATATCATGTTGTGATGAAAAAAAATGTGAATTTATTATCATCTAATTAATATTATGTTTATCTTTTTGATAGGATTTAAATTCAGTGTTTTAAAAAATGTTATCGAAATTGTACAATTTTGTAAACCTGATTTAACACATAGGGTGACAAGCATACCATACCTTATGCCTAGATATGACTTCATCTGTATTTTACTAGCAATTACACATTGGCATGCCTGTTTTTGTACCCTTAACTTTTTTCCCAAAAAAAAAAAATTATTTTACCTGTCCATCATAGATTATCATCAGTGGACCGATGTTAACTCTCCCATGCTTCAACTGTAAAGCTACAGCTACTGCTTTTAACTCAAACACCTACGGTAATTTCTCAGATGTCGAACATTTACTCAACTTTTAACTATATACGTTTACTGCTTATGTATGTAATGTTTTGTAAATTTGGAATTTTATGTCATTCTTTCTATAGAATACTCAAATAAGTCAGAATTGCATGACCATTTGACATTGTATAAGTGCAAACGGGCGGCCTACACCAACTGATGTAGACTGCAAAGGGAAAAGTAAAGCAAACCCGACACTTCTGCTAATTTTACAAATTAATCCATACTACTTTTCTCGAACATGCTAATTACATCTTTTTAGCATAGAGTGCTGAAAAAGTAGCCTCTAACGGCGATGGATTTATAACTCGCAATGCCTCCTCACCAACTACATGTAGAGGAGTTGTGATCTTTGCAAGTTTATTATTCCACTTCATTTCAGTCAGTAGGTACATAGAAAAATTCTAAAAGTCAAACTTTAAAGCTATAAACTTATACCGACCAAAATACATGTTATGAATTGTATAACTTATTAATGTGCATTGTGCATCATAACAACCGTATTTCTCTTTATTGCTTGCTTCTAGGATGTTAAGGAAGTCAACATTAGTTCAAAAGTAACAAACTCCAAGATCATGGCAAAAGGCGCTTACTCAACTTATCGTGGTTTACTGCAGTTGTTTTTCTATTCCAATGTTTAATTACACACAATATTAGGTAGTGTTTGTTTTAAAAACGAATTTTGTATTTTCCATTTTCAATATATATGTCAAGTATGAGAAGAATGAAGGTAGACGGAGGGAATGAAAGAAAGATGGATGGAAGGACGAAGGGGATAGAGGGATGATAAAAGAATGGATTGTTTCACGTGCTTGTGTTATTTCTCAAAACACGGAAAACTAAATAAAGTTTCTATTTTTTATGTTAACTTCATTTTTTGAGTTGATCATTTTCGACAAGTTACATGCGTCGTGTGCATTTTTATATGGATGAAAACCCAAAACTAAAAATAACAAACCAAACACAATATATCCAGACATTGTATTCGTTTTTGTATGGATGAAAACTAGATTTTACTCTCTATCTATTTTCCTAATTTTGCCTTTCAATGTTTTCTATATAGTGTGTCCAGACATTGGTTTTCAATTCAAATCTGAATATCTATGCTGTATATGAGAATGTTAGCTGTTATACCTATTACATGACTGCAAATTTATTTTTCGGTGAAAATTTAGTCAACCGATATTACCTACTTACGCTTAAACCGCAACTGTCAGCTACCGCGTCTTACATATACCACCCTACAATCGAAGCTCAGGTTTCTCCCATTTAAGTGTTTATTAACTACTACATCCTATTGATAATTATCTTCTCACGTGCTCCTTTTTCCCCATACCCCTTTTTTTTACCTGTCCATGGTGATGTATGACGTTGACTTTGTTTGCTTTCGTATGCATTACATATGTGTCTTTTTTATAACACTCGGTTTCGGCCTTAAATTACCATTTATGACTATCGTTGTTGCTTACATTACCTCTGTAACTATAAGTTGAAATTCTGATTACTGTTATGTTTGATATTATTGAGTTGTTTGCAAATAGAAAGAAAATGACTTTATTGAAATGAAACTGATTATTCAAAAGGTTGTGCAGCAGAATGTATTTAAATACAACTTGATGGGCTAAATAGACTACGGCCCAAACTGTTACAAAATAAAAGAAAAAGAGGTTCGGGTTGAAGAGCCGTGTTGAACCCGCATCTGTACACATATATCACTATATTGTGATGTTTAGGGTTAGCCGTTCTCACATAATCTTTTTCTCCCCCCCTCAAATCAGAATCTAGGGCATGTCGTCCCTTTCTTCGACATGAGAAATTTGAGAAAAATAGTGAGAGAAGTCTAAAATTTTCAGCTAGCTTGAGTGAAAGCAGCCTCCTTTCTCGGTTGATTCTGATTTGAGAGCTTGAGCGCTGAGGAAATCAATCTGGATCTTTGATCTTTGAGGTTAATTTGATAGGGCTTCTTTCTTTGCACGATCCTTGGGTTGAGGCTTTGATGTATGTTACAGATTTGCCAGAGGTATGGCCTAGAACTGAATCGTGACTAGTTGCATCTTTCACTTTTAGGTCCTCTCTGAATCTTACGAAATTTTTGTAAGTCAGAGCTTTGGTAAGTACATCTGCTCTCTGGTAAGTTCCTGGTATGTGATTAACAAGTAAGTTGCCCTTGAGAATGTGATCACGGACGAAATAGATATCTATCTCTATGTGCTTTGTTCTTGCGTGAAGTACTGGGTTAGCAGACATATAAATTGTGCTTTGGTTATCACACCATAACACTGGTTTAATGTCGGATTTGATCTTTAGTTCACCAAATAAAGATTGAATCCACATGATTTCTGCTGTTGTGCTGGCCACGCTTCTATATTCAGCTTCCGTGCTGGATCTAGATATAGTTGACTGCTTTTTTGAACACCACGAGACTGGATTCTCTCCAATATATATGCAATAGCCAGAAATTGATTTTCTGTCATCATGGTCTGTTGCCCAGTCAGCGTCACAGAACCCTGTCACATTGAGTGTTTTGCATGTTTGTAGAGATAGACCATAGGTTGCTGTTCCCTTCAGATATCTTAATATCCTCTTTATAGCTTTCCAGTGCTCATTAAGAGGTTCCTGCATAAATTGAGACAACTTGTTAACACTGAATGATATATCAGGTCTTGTTAACACTTCTGTATTGCTTTATGTTAAATATTGGTTCTCCTCTATGTTTTGAGAGCTGATGATTGCAGACCATAGTTGTTGGTTGAGGCTTGGCTTCTGCCATGTTTGATTTGTGTAGTATTTCATTGATATACTTTCTCTGACTTAAAAATATTTCTGACTTTGATTTTCTGACGACTTCAATGCCTAAGAAGTAATTTGGATCACCAAGATCCTTGACAGAAAATTGCTTGTCTAGATACTGAACAAGCCCACTGATTTTTGTTTCATCATTCCCTGTAATTAGTAAGTCATCAACATATACTAGAATATATATAATAGATTCTTTATTGATTTTAATAAATAAAGAGTTGTCTGATTTTGTTGATTGATATCCCAATTTGACAAGTGTGCTTTTAAGTTTCTCAAACCAAACCCTTGGTGCCTGCTTCAGACCATATATAGCCTTGTTTAATCTGCACACATAATTTTGTTTCTGATTGTAACCTTGTAGCTGCTCCATGTAGATTTCTTCTTGCAGTGTGCCATTTAGAAATGCATTATTAACATCCAACTGTCTAATTTTCCACTGTTTATTTAATGCAACAGTGAAAATTATTCTAATAGTAGTTGGTTTAACTACAGGAGAAAAAGTTTCATTGAAGTCAAATCCATATTGTTGTGTGTATCCTTTAGCCGCTAGTCTGGCCTTATATCTACTGATAGTCCCATCTACATTTTTCTTTAATCTGTATGTCCATTTGCAGCCAACAATGTTTTTATTGTTTGGAATGCTGACCAAGTCCCAAGTTTTATTTTTGATAAGAGCTTTGTACTCCTTATCCATTGCTGTTTTCCAGTTGCTATCCTTTATAGCTTGTTCAAAATTTTTTGGTTCTTCTGTTGCTCTGACAGCAGTGTAGATTTTTGGTTTGAATATGCCACTTTTAGATCTTGTGATCATTGGATGACCTGACCTAGTCTGTAAATCTTCAATGTGGGCTTCATTGTCATTACTTCTGTTTTGTTCTGTTGAATGTCTATAGCCTGACTAATTTGTTTCTTCTGATGATTTGTGCAGGTGGGAGACTGACTGAGATAGCTGGATCCATCTACTGGTTCATGACTTGGTTCATCTGACATAGCAGGTTGTGAATCACTAGTACTTACAGTCCTCTCAGTCTCCTACTCCTAGATTTTAGAATATACAGATAAATCAGGTATAGATACATTTGGGTTGTATATCTTTTTACCTGAGTTGCCAAAGGGGAATACATGTTCATTAAAGACTACATGTCTGCTAATGAACAATTTCCCCTTACTATCCAAACACTTGTACCCTTTTTGGTTATTGGGATAACCTAGGAAAGTGCATGGTTTTGATCTGAAATCTAATTTATTGGTGTTGTGCTGCCTTAAATTAGGGAAGCATAGACATCCAAATGGTTTTAATGCATGATAGTCAGTTTTAGTGCCAAACAATTTTTCTATAGGACTTTCACCTTTCAGCACTTTTGTAGGCAATCTATTGATTAAGTATACAGCTGTATTAAAAGAGTCTGGCCAGAATTTTAGTGGTAAATGTGCTTGTGCTAAAAGTGCAAGTCCTAGTTCCACTATATGTCTATGCTTCCTCTCTATCAAACCATTTTGTTCAGAAGTATAGGGGCATGTAGTCCTATGTATTATCCCCTTGTTATCAAAGAATCTAGTCAGTGGCTTGAATTCAAAACCCCCACCAGTTTGCATAATTTTGACATGATGACCTATTTGTTTTTCAACTAAGGTTATAAAGTGTAACACTACATTGCATGTTTCAGACTTAGTTTTCAGTAAATAAATCCAAGTATATCTAGAGTGCGCATCAATAAAAGATAAGTAATATTTGTAGCCATAATCAGAACATACTGGAGCAGGACCCCAAATATCTGCAACAACTAATTCAAGTGGATTAGAGTACATAGTTGTAGAATCATTAAAGGCTAATTTATGACTTTTGCCCATTTGGCAGTAAGCACAAATATATAGATCAGGAATATTTTCAAAAGAAACTTTATTTTCATTGAGAACTTGTTTAACAACAGTTGCATTTGGGTGTCCCAATTTGTAGTGCCACAGATCAAAAATACTTCTATTCTCTTCTGTTTGATTCACCTCAATCAAATTATAATTATTCTGCTGATTTACAGTACTGATGGAGTTAAAAAATTGAATATGTAAAGGCCTTTATCAGCATCACCCTACAGAATAATTTCATTAGTCAAAATATCTTTTACTAGACAGTACTTAGGAAAAAATTCAAAGTAGACATTGTTGTCTCTTGCAAACTGAGAGACACTGATAAGATTCTTTTTTATCTTTGGAACTCTTAGTAAATTGTTTAGAAATAACTGTCTGGCACCTTTAATATAAGTTTTGCCAGTATGAGTTATTCTGATACACTTACCATCCCCCATGGTAATTGATTGTTTACCTTTATACTCTTTGTTTCCAATATTAAAGTTGTCAAGATTTCTTGTCAAATGATTGGTTGCTCCAGAATCTGGATACCATGCTTCATCTTGAATGTGTTCTGGTTTAGTAATCTGATTTCTACATATGTCTGAATGACCATTCTGATCTTGTTGAACCTGTGCTAAATTTGCACTTGGATTCCCATTCCTCTGATTGCTCGTATTCTGTCCTGGTACATAGTTTAAATTTAATCTGAAGTAGCACTTAGGAGCCGTGTGACCTATTTTTTCACAGATTTGACACTTTGGTTTATTATTGTTGCTCCATCTTCCTCTGCCTCTTCCTCTTGTTGATTGATTGTTTCTTTGTTGATTCTGATCTGGTTTGTTGTTGTACTAATTTTTGTATTTGGAGCTTGAGGCATAATTTGTTGACATATCTATTTCATTGGATTTTTTATACTCAATTCTTCCTTCATGAGCAAGAAGGATTGAGTGCACACCCTCAATTGAGGGTGTCAATCTTTGTGATGATATGACAGCTACAACTGCTTGTTCTTCACTTAGGCCACTTAATATGATTAATACTTGCTCAAAGGTGGGAATTTTGTGACCAGCAGCTTCAATCATGTCACACAATGTTTTTATCTTTGTCAGATACTCACTCATGGTTAGATTATCTTTCTTGATGCTGTGTAATTGTCTTCTATGATGCATGATCTTGGCAGCAGATTGAGAATTAAAGATTCTCTCTATGGTTAACCAGATCCCATTTACTGTCTTGCTTCCTATTACCTGTGGTAGCAGTTTTGTGCTTATAGATGATAATAACCAAGAACAAATTAAACTATCCTGTCTCTGATGTTTTATAAATTCATCATTGCTGACAGTTTTGTTTTCTTGGTCAGTTATAAATCTGGGTGGAACAATAATGGTGCCAAAAAGAAACTCTTCAAGACCGTAGCCTCTAATGGCTGTCTCCACTTGAACTTTCCATAGAAGATAGTTATCTTCTTCAAGATGTGCAGTGACCAGCCGATTCTGTGGACTTATCACAGTCCTTATGAGACTTTCAGTGGAATTCTGATGAGAGTTGGAGGAAGTGCTTGATGTGGCAGATCTGTCATTGTTCCCTGCCATGATATCTTGACTGATATATGATCAACAAATGAATTGGAAAGAACTTACAGAGTCTGAAGAAATCAAGACGGTGAAGGAAAGAGGTTAGTTACAGCCAGAACCCAAGTGGTGATTGACTGATGAGTTCTTGGCGAGGTAACAACTTTCTTATGATTTCTTGATGATTTTCTTGATGTTTTTCTTGACTCTGACGATGAGTTTTCTGATGCTCTTCTTTCTGATTTGCCTTTTTCTGATCAGTTGCAACCAAGATCAATGATCTTCAGGTATGGCACTGATCTATACTCAGATGATGAAAGAATTTCTGATGAGTATTCTGATTATTAGACGATGATACAATATCTGATGGTAATTCAGATTCAATATCCCAGATGAATTGTCGTTAGGCGATGATGGCTCTGATACCAAGTTGAAATTCTGATTGCTGTTATGTTTAATATAATTGAGTTGTTTGCATATAGAATGAAAATGACTTTATTGAAATGAAACTAATTGTTCAAAAGGTTGTGCAGCAGAATGTATTTAAATACAACTTGATGGGCTAAACAGACTACGGCCCAAACTGTTACAAAATAAAAGAAAAAGAGGTTCGGGTTGAAGAACTGTGTTGAACCCACATCCGTACCCATATATCTCTATATTGTGATGTTTAGAGTTAGCCGTTCTCACATAATCTTTTTCTCTATACACCATGTTTGCGCTGACATACGAATTCGATTTACACTGCCCGTTAACATGTACATGCAATATATGAATACTGTTCCGTTCTACCATCGTCTTTCGACTTTTGGTACTATAATTCACGGATTATAACAATATCCGTGTGCGAAGCACGGGCCACTCGTTAGTTATCACATAATAGTAGTAAACCTTTAACCTAAATAGGCAAAAGAAATAATACAAATTTATTACATTTTTGCTGGGCTATTCAATGTAGCAGCCACATTGCTGCATATAGCAACAGTTTAAGATACTGCATGTAGCAGTAGCATGACATTGCTGCATACAGCAACAACAGCTCGCTGCTGCTCAATGCCACATAGCTTTTTTTCCATGGCAGAATAAACTGTACGCAGAACAAAGCTAGAACAAGCATAGAACTGTGTATGGATGACTAAGGAACCAAATACTTACTTCCATTAATTTGATAGGCATTGCTACTGTCAATCACTATACTGTAATGTGGTAAACAAGATAATGTTTGCCACTAGAAACCATTTACAGGTACAATTCTAATTAGTATAATCATCCACCCTCATGGTTGAGAACATGAATAATGCAAGACATTACGCTAATAGAAAATTCTCTCTTGTTTATACACCATGTACACTTATAATGCTTTTTTGTTTTATGGTAAGGATTTATTTGTTTGCTATAACTTTAAGGCTATGATATTAACTTGATATAAATAAATATGAAAAGAAAGCATAAATAACAGGATTCATATTGGAAGGTTTAGAAAATCAATCCCGTCAACTGTTTTGGTCCATATCAATTCAAAGCATAGATCAACACAAAAATTCCCCCTGTTTTAGCTGAAATTTAAATATAACAGATAGTGAATAAGTAAAACTCATCTTCAAATTGTATACTCAGTTCAACGACAATAAAATACACAAAGGTCTTGTCCAATATGTCCCAGTACAAGTGTTTAACTTAATCAGATATATAACAATTACAATATCAACAACAATTTCTACCAATCCCAAGAATGCCTCTCCTCATTTCCATAGAAAAACCCCTGATTTAAAAAAGCTCAAAATCTTTTATATGATGCGGTGGACTACTAATTCATTATTTTATTGTGATGAATGATTGAGAACATGTATGTAGAAGACAAAGGAATTTAACTCGATTTAAATGGCCGGCTAGCTTTTCTTTTATTTCCATCCTAAATCATTCTAGTACAAATATTATGTACTTGTTATTGGAATAAACCAGTCGTCCATTTAGTCTTTGTACAATTGTTGTGGAAATCACCAAACCTTAAGTTTGTTTTTTTATGGTTATAGATGATATCTGAATTCGAGAAGAGGTCATTGGAGAAGCATATGGAGGAGGAAGCCGAAGCCCTAGAGGCAGGAGCTGATCACCGAATCAGCAAAGTGGTTCGATGGAGGAAGCTGATTTGCCAGACCAAATCAATGGTCAGGTGTTGCTTGGATTTGCCGCTCCAGAGTTCTGTAGCGATGGCGACTTCGTTCGGTGATTGAAGAAGACTGAACAAGAAACTTCATTCGGTAATAAAGAGAAGTGGAGCGGCATTGGTTTGGAGCGGTGAAGGAAGACCAAATCAAATTTGTCGTTCGGTGATCTGGTGATGCTAAACGAAATATTTTGTTCGGTATTTACCGAACCAAGTAGGTGAAGAGGAAGACCGGTCCAGATTTCTCGTTCGGCAATTGGGATATGCCGGTCCAGACTTGAAGTATACTATGCCGAACGAAATGCCAAGTGCCATATGCCGGACCAAACTTGTCGAACCTAGATGCCGAACCAAATCCTGAGTCTCCATATAGCAGTTACCCCTCCTCATATCTTCACTCTATAAATAGAGGAGATTTTAGACAACAATGACAGCCGAAATTGAGAGCTAATTTCAGCCAATTTTACAGCCATCCTAGAGAGCTGAAACTCTGCAGAATTTTGTCTGTATTGTAAATTCTTCTTATTTATAGCCTCCAAAAGTGAATCAATCTTGTAACTCTAATCTTTCAATGATCAATAAAATCTCCTCTTCCCAAGTGGATGTACACAGCCTAGCGGTAGTGGAACCACTATAAATATTGGTGTTATTAATTTTTCTGCATTGCATTGATCTGTGATTGTCTGTTCTCATGTTTATCTCTGTTTGTTCCGTCTCACTACAATCACGATCCAGTTGTTTTCCGCTGCATTGGGTTTTTTATTCCCTTAGACTGATCATCTGAAGGGAATTTCCCTAACAGCCTGGTATCAGAGCTGCAAGGTTGATTGAGGAGTTCTAGACGCTATGGTAGGAGATGAAGCGACTCCATTAGTTACAAGATCCTATACTAGAGGGATGTATGTCACGTCAGGATCACAGTTGGCAATTGAGAAATGAAACGGAGATAAAAACTTCAAGAAGTGACAATGAAGGATGAAGACTATTCTAATAAGGAATGAAGTCCATCCTGTAGTATTTGACTCTGAGAAGTTGACGACTGACATCTCAGTTCCAAAAAGGAAGAAGATGGAGAAATGAGCATTTACTACTTTATAGCTAGCTATGGAAGAGAATGTTATCTCAGAGATTAGCAGTGAGACCACTGCTAGGGGCATTTGGACCAATCCAGAAAATATCTACTTGAAGAAATCTCTGACTAACCATCTGATAATATTGAAGACATTTTTCATAATGCGGATGAGAGAGAGTACTTCAGTGAAGGAACATCTTAATTTCTTTGATGATCTCGTGATGAAGATGAAGACTTTTGACTTGAAGATGGATGAGGAGTAAATGGCAATGATTCTTTTGTGTTCTCTTTCGGAGCGATACACAGGTTTTGCTAACAGCCTTATCTTCGCTAGAGACACATTGACAATGGAAGATGTGAAGTTAGGCCTTATATCTGAGGGCTTGAAAGATCAAATGAAGGAGTTAAGTGAAGAAAGTATATGTGGAAGTAGTAGTCATGACCTGTTTGTTGAAAGAGGAAGAGAATATAAGAAGAATTGGCACTCTAGAGGGCATTTCAAGTCCAGGAAGCCCGGTAATGGCAGGAGAGGAAATTCTAAGTGTTGAATATGCAAGTATATGATTTTCGTTTGATGATAATATATATATATATATATATTCAATTAAATGCATTTGTTATTATGCTATTTATTTTTCACATGATTAAATAAATATTTGTTGAATAAAATAAATAACACAGAATTTAAATTCAAACATATATTTTATTCAAACAAATATTTTATTACAATTTTGAATGATACAAATTTGTGCTCTCACTATATATACAAAATTTCAATTACAATACATTTCAATTTATACAACTGTCCTCACTACATATCGCTCATTCACTCGTATTTACCTTCAACTCTATTCCAGAATGAATCCAGCATTTGAGTGATCTACAAAATACACATTGACATAGTAAAATTGAAAAAGAAATATTTGTGTAGTGTGAAATAAAATATGTTTTGAAAATTGTTATTGCCTCAATTATTTGGGTTGTTCGTCGTCATATTCATTTTGAATTCATCATACACGAACAGCTTGTGATATGCACAGTGTATCACTGTACATGCCATAATGTCATGCATACCGATATACACTTGACAAAACTGCAGGGACAGGTGAGCACAAGGTGAAACCCAACCACATGCTAGGTTCAACTCAAGGGCAATACAAATAAAGTCACGACACGAGCATAAGGTCAAACCCGAGGCAAAGCTAGGTTCAACTCAAGTGAAATACAAAAACACCACAAGATTTTCGAGTACTCGAATCCAAAAACCAACATAAAACAAGCCTCGACCAGTTCAAAATCAATAATGAACCAGTACAAAAAGCTCCACATAAAACCAGACCACATGATACATGACTCGAGTACAAGACCACCCGTGAAACAAAAATCCCAAACATATGCAAGCAAAGCTATTACATGGTGCAGCAGCCTCAACAGTGAAGACCAGTGAGCAAGCCAACTGAATACAAGTGCAGATTCAAATTCATATGGCACCAGAGTACTAATATACATATGAACAATGTAATGCATTCTACTGAAGTGCAGACCAAATTCATGTATAAGACAACAACTCATCACACAAAGGAGGCAATATTGAAGACATCAATATACAGAGAACCAAGCTACAGACTTTAAGTACAATGCAACAACTTCAACCAGGTTAGCACAACATTGCAACAGAGACCATCACAGATACAACAAAGCAACATCAAGATAACAGTGGTGCATATATATATATATATATATATATATATATATATGTATGTATGTATATGTATATAGTTCAGAACTGCACCAATTCAATGATATACAGAGCAGTTTCAATCAACATAGTGTAGACGGTGCAACCAAGTAACATATATGTATGCAATTCGAAGCAATAAAACTCCAATGCAAGCCCGGATGCAACTCACAAGTTAACATACATACACGTGTGAAACAACATGTACACATATATACATGCAGTCAGACTTCAAGATGATACAGATCAGATTTCAAGTGGAAAGCACATTGAAACCAGACATAGTTCAACACTGCAACACCAACTAGACCAGAGGCAACTCCAAGCAGATCGTACATGAACCAAACAACTAAATCGAGTGCAATTTCAAGTGGAACACATGACAATGAATAATGAAGTACAAAGTGCAGACATGAACCAAAGTCCAAAATCAAGATGAATAAAGTCAATGTCGTAGGGAATTCAAACTGAACATATCAAGTTTAAATGCCACAGCCAAATTTAAATTCACGGAGTCAAACCATAAATGCCAAAGTCAATTTTTTTCTCACAGTAGATAATATGAGGAACACGAACAAACCAAGTCAAAGACAACTGCAGTTCAATATCAAAGCAAAGTCGAAGTCACGGAGAAAAATCCAAATGGCCGAGCATAGAAAATTGAATAATTCAAAGTCGTGGTGACCAAGTTCAAAATCAAAGCCATGATATTCAAGTAAACAAAGAATTATACGAATTGAACAAGTCAGAGAAATCTCAAGCATTCAAGCATAATCAAATGGTTGAACTAAAATTATTAGATGAATTCAATAAAATATATACGAACGAAATTATAGGATTTCGAATCCTATTTAAACCGTAACATCATCGACATATGAAGGCATTCGAGTTCAAGTAATATCACAGAGCAAAGCATCAATTAGGAACTCGAATCAAGTCGAGTATAATATAAATCGAAAAGGTGACAAACGTACCAATTCAATTCAAAGCATCATTCAATCTCGACAAGTTGAAGCAGCAGTCAAAGTTGAACAAAGCAACAATCAATCTAAAGCAAACCCATATTCCAATCGAAGTAATTGAAGCATCATTCGAAGTTGGCGTGCTCAATTTCCCATGAAGCCCTAATTCTAAACGAAGAAGGAAGCAGCCTTTTTAGCAAAGAAAGGATACCGGCCGATAATATAAAAGAATAAAGGGGATAACTTTTTTTATCACTTAACATATTCAGGCCTGCTTTGATAAATACATTTGGGCTTATATTTTTAAAACCAGGGTTTTGTGTTTTAAATTTTTTATTTATTTTTAAACTTTTGTAATTTCTAGTCATGTGACTAAGGGACAAACTACGGTGGTATAGTTCGAGAATTTGTAACTCAGTGGCTGAGTTGTGGCAGGTTTTGAGTGTAGAGTTAGGTTTGTCAATAGCGGATGTCGCGAGTTTATGTGTGTAAGCGTTTGACTACTTAATTTCTTGTAGAAACCTTGTGGCAGCACGTAGGCAGCGTTTTGCAGAAGCTGGGTAAATCTGTGTATTCTATTTTCTGCTTTTAATATTCTGCTATTGTCTGTGCTGCTGTTATCATTGCTGCGATTATTTTATTTACTTCCGTATTAAATTTTTATAATTATTCGTATCACCCTATTTACCCCTCTTCGGGGTGAAATCAATCCTAAACTAAGGACTGGAAGTGCTTTATCTACAGGAAACCTGGTCATTGAAAAAAGGATTGTCCAAATTTGAAGAAGAAGAAAGAAGACGGATCTTCATCATTTGCGGTGGAGAAGTCTTATCTGAAGATGTGTTGTCTGTAGCAATGTCAAATGTCTCAGACCATTGGGTGCTGGACTTGGGGGCGTCTTTCCATATGACACCTAATAAGCATTACTTCAGTTCTTTCAATGGATAAGAGGGAAGCTCTATTCTTATGGGCAATGATGCTAGCTGTAGAGCAATGGGTGAAGGTACAGTGAGGATCAGGATGTTTGAAGGAGTGATACTCACTTTGACAGGTGTCTAATATGTTCTAGGCCTTCGAAAGTCCTTAATTTCTTTATGACAATTGGCATCTTTGGAATGCAAGATAATTATCGAGAAGGATGGTCCGATGGTTTCGAGAGGTGCACTAGTTCTTATGAAAGGAGATGTGTTACGAAATCTATATTTGTTGAGAGGAACCGCAGTTCTTGGAGTGTCATGTGTTGGAGTACATAGTTCTCATGCTTTAGATGCCACAAAACTTTGGCATCTTAGGTTGGGTCATATTTTAGAGAAGATCTTAGAGTTACTTTGAAGACGAAAGATGATCAAAGGAAAAAGCTTCGACAAGATGGACTTTTGCGAGGAATGTGTGTTGGGAAAGCAAACTAAAGTATCTTTTGGAGTTGGACTCCATAGATCAAGGCGAGTACTTGAGTACGTGCATACAGATGTGTGGGGACCAGTTGCTATTCCTTCTCTTGGAGGAGCAAAGTATTTTATCTCTTTCATTCATGACTTTTCTCGAAAATTATAGGTGTATGTGATGAAGGCCAAAGCAGAATGTTTTGAGAAGTTCAAAGACTGGAAAGAGCTTGTTGAGAATCAATTTGGTTCTAGGTTGAAGGTGCTGAGATTTGATAATGGCGGTGAATTGGTCTCTATGGAGTTCCTCGACTTTTGTAGATAGCATGGCATTCAGAGACATTTCACTACACCTGAAGATCCGCAACCTAATGGGATTACAGAAAGGGTGAACTGGACTCTACTGGAGGAGGCTCGTTGCTTGAGATTAACGACGAGCTAATATAGAATCTTTTGGGATAAGGAATTATCAACTGCGGCATGTATCATAAATCGAATTTCATGCTCAGCCATAGATGAGAAGATTCCAGAGGAGAAGTGGAAAGGTAAAGCAGTATATCTTGGTTACTTCCGAATTTTTCGTTTTCCTATGTATGTTCACCATACATGTGGTGATAAGTTGGAGGCTAGAGCATACAAGGGCATACTAATGGGATACACTGATGGTATCAAAGGGTATCGAAATTGGAACCCCGTTGATCGAAAGATTGTTCATTCCAGACATGTTACTTTTGATGAGTCTGCTATGTCAATCTGAAGGAGAAGCTACCTACCACATCAAAAGATTTCGATGACCTAATAAAATGAAAGAAGTTTCCGTGTTCCAGCCAAATAGTACAGTTGTTGTTGATGCTGTCAAGGAAAATACAGTTGTTGAAACATCATAGCATAATCCATAGGTACCTTCTAGTAGTGGTGGTGATGTGCATGAATCTAGAGGGAGTTCAGTTCAAGGTTGAGCTGAAAGGAGTTTAAGTGAAGCAGTACCTACCCAGGTTAGTCGTAGGACTATTAGGCCACCCGAAAGGTATGGTGATTGATAGTTTGCGAACCTTAGACTTGGTGATCAGTTTGACTATGCCCTACATGTGGTTCTTAAGGAGCCGCTTGACCTTGATGAAGCTTTGAAGTCATGTGACAGTTCGAAGTGGATACGCGTTATTGAAGAGGAGTTAGAACCGTTGAAGAAGAAAAAGACTTGGGATTTGGCACCACCTCCTCAAGGAAGCCGAGCCATAGGTTGCAAATGGGTGTTCATAGTGAAGGATAATGGGAGATATAAGGCTAGACTAGTTGCTAAAGGGTTTTCACAAAGAAAGGGATTGGAGTATGCTGAGATATTCTCTCTAGTAATGAGGCATACGTCCATCCGCAATTTGATTGCTATCATCGCAGCTCATGACTTAGAGCTGGAGCAATTAGACGTGAAAATTACTTTCTTGCATGGAGACTTGGATGAGACCATCTATATGAAGCATCTAGAAGGATTTATTGTAGATGGGAAAGAAAATTGGGTTTGCAAATTGAGGATGTCATCGTATGGGCTTAAGCAGTCGCCTAGACAATGGTACAAGAGATTTGACACTTTTATGCCTTCAATTGGTTTTGATCATAGCATCAAAGACGCTTTTATGTACTTCAAGCATTTAAAAAATGGTAGATGGGTGTACCTACTCTTGTACGTGGATGATATGTTGATTGCTTCGAAGGATAAGGCTGAAATTGATAGTTTGAAGCTAAAGCTAAAAGCAGAATTCGAAATGAAGGACCTTGGAGAAGCAAAGAAAATTTTGGGTATGGAAATCCAAAGGAATAGAAAGCTAGGACTTTTGATCCTCACTCAAAAGGAGTACATTCGAAAGGTGCTTGCTTGATATTGCATGGACGGTGCAAAGGCAATCAGCACACATAGGCCTTTGCATATACAACTTTCTAGCAAAGACTCTCCGATCTCAGAAGAGGACAAGGCTTATATGATGAAGGTCTCATATGCAAGTGCAACAGGCAGCTTGATGTATGCCATGGTCTGCACTAGGCCTGATATTGCACAGACGGTTGGATTGGTGAGTAGGTTTATGGAAAATCCAGGGAAGACGCATTGGGAAGCAAGGGAGTGTGTCTTCAGATACCTTAGAGGAACTCCAAACCATGGACTTGTCTTTGGCGGCAAAGAAAGAGATTTCAGCTTGATTGGATTTTTCCCGACTATGCCGATGATAGAGATCGAAGGAAGTCAACCTCTGGATATGTGTTCACTATTGGTGGGAAAGCGATCAGTTGGAGAGCGAGGTTGCAGACGATTGTGGATTTGTCTACTACAGAGGCAGAGCTCATAGTTGCGGTCGAAGCAGCTAAGGAGGCGCTTTATTTGAGGCGATTGCTGTGTAATTTGGGCTTCATACGTGAAGGCATGGATGTGTACTCTGACAGTCAGAGTGCAACTCACTTAGTTGGCTCGAGGATGAAGTATATTGGGGTTAGAGAGTCGTTTCTTGTCTCAATGAGTGAAGAGAAGCTAGTTCGTCTTTAGAAAGTTCACACAAAGGATAATGAACCCGACGTGTTTACCAAGTCATTGCCTGTTGCTAAGTTCGAGCATTGATCGGACTTGATTCCCTTAATGAAGTGCTAGGTGCTACAGGATGACACGAGGGGAGAGTTGAGATGGTTCATGGAAACATTTATTTTCATAATGGAGATTGATAGGTTCTACATGGATCGGGTACTTCGAACACTTTGTTAACGGGCGGTGGCCTTGTCGGAGTTCGTTGACAAAGTGCAATGGGTGATGGCATTGCCGAAGCTTATTGGGTAAATATCCATTGCTTGGAGCATGAAGGTGTAGACGAAGTTGGAAGGCTTGCATGGAATTCAGTATCAAGGTGGAGATTGTTAGAGATGATACCTGAATTCGAGAAGAGGCCATTAGAGAAGCTCATGGAGGAGGAAGCCGAAGTCCTAGGAGCAGGAGCTGAAGACTGAACTAGCAAAGTGGTTCGGTGGAGGAAGCTGATTTGCCGGACCAAATCAATGGTCAGGTGTTGCTTAGATTTGTCATTCCAGAGTTCTAGAGCGGTGGCGACTTCGTTCGGTGATTGAAGAAGACCGAACGAGAAACTTCGTTCGGTAAAGAAGAGAAGTGGAGCTGCATTGGTTTGGAGCGGTGAAGGAAAATCGAACCAAACTTGTCATTCAGTGATCTAGTGATGCTAAACGAAATATTTCTTTTGGTATTTGCCGAACCAAGTAGGTGAAGATGAAGATCGGTCCAGATTTCTCATTCGGCAATTGGGAGATGCCAATCTAGACTTAAAGTGTACTATGCCGAACCAAACGCCAAGTGCCATATGTCGGACCAAACATGCCAAACCTATATGCCAAACCAAATCCTAAGCCTCCATATAGCAGCTACCCCTCCTCATATTTTCACGCTATAAACAGAGGAGCTTCTGGACAACAATGGCAGCCGAAATTAAGAGCCAATTTCAGAGCCATCATAGAGAGCCGAAACTCTACAGAATTCTGCCTATATTGTAAATTCTTATTATATATAGCCTCCAAAAGTGAATTAATGTTGCAACTCTAATCTTTCGGTGATTAATAAAATCTCCTCTCCCCAAGTGGACGTACACTACCTAACAGCAGTGGAACCACTATAAATACCGATGTTATTTATTTTTCTACATTGCATTGATCTATGACTGTCTGTTCTAGTGTTTATCCCTATTTGTTCCATCTCACAACAATCATGATCCAGTTGTTTTCCGCTGCGTTGGGTTTTTTATTCAATAAGATCAATCATCTGAAGGGATTTTCCCCAACATTTTTTCCTTTTTAAGACTTTATAATAGTTCGTTATCATTACTCTAAGGACGGAAAAACAAAGTTGTTAAAAAAAACATAATTTTGGTATATTGTACTAACTTTGATTCAAAATTTCATTATGTGTCATTAAATAAAAACATGCTGGAACTAGTATATAAACTAGTACGAACCCGTGCTACACACATGGTGTTCAAAACATAATTTATTTAGCGTACGGTTGTTTATTTCTTTAGTAATATGAAAATGATGATGTATGTTTACGGGCTGAAATTATTTATATTAGCATTTTTCTTAAACACCGTTGACACACTTTCATTATAATATCCACTTGAGTAATTACAATGCGCAAAAAGTATAACAACTCTTTTTAGAGAATAGTACACAAAAAACACTAACGTCAACTATCAATATTCCTTACTGTTAAGCATTACATTACTAAGCATGTCTATTAGTTTAGTAATGCATAAACTCAACAAAGATTCATCTTATATAGAATATAAATCCAAATCTATACACAGTTAAAGTGATAACAGTGTTCCTTATATGACATAAAGAAATAATGCTAAAAGACAAATAATATTTCAAGGTCAATTGAATAAACAATATTCAAATATTTGCATTAGTACACTATTTCACACTATGAATACTAACTGAATTAGAATAATATCTAAGTAGCTTGAAAAGTTATACTTTTAATACATATAACATAATATAACATGAGAAATATATGTAAACCATAAACATCTTGCGGGCTATTTTATTGAATACCTAGTTAAATTGGAAATTTTCATTAACTCTTAAGTGAGTATGCCATAGAATCCCTATATTCTGAATAATTAACAAACTGGTTTAATGTTGGCGTTGGGAATCAATCCTTGCACCTTTATCATAATTACTGCCATTAGCCAATAATCTAACACTCAAAGATATCATAGTCCAATTCTGGATCAACCAAATAACCTTTTCTTTTACTTCTAATAATTGTACCACCATAATAATTGAATAATACAAAATTTAGCATAATTCAAATAAAAATAATACATGACCATAAGAAAAATTACATGTAGATACACATAAGATATATAGATGACACAACATCGAAGATAACTATAAGATCAAATGACATAACTAAATATAGCCAAATAGCAAACACTACAAGAACAATAGTGATTCTCGACGGCGATTAAAGCATGGTTTTCGATGGCCATGTTGGACACATGGTAAATTAGAATGGCCAAATTGCCATCCGAAGTCGTCTAAAATGGTCGAAATCTGCCGTAGAGAGCCTCGGAAACCGTTGGAATATGATGACCAATATGCCATCGAAAACCGTTTAAAGCCGTCGGAAATCAGGGTGTATTTTTTTTAAGCCTGCTGCCTTCCAGCCACCGCACATCCGTTAATACACATAACAGCTCCATTTCGAGCATTTATAAACCATTAATCATAGAAATAACCAAACATAAAATTCAAAGCAAAAAATTCATATCCAAATCCAACATAATCCAAAAAATCCATATCCAAAACCAACACAATCCAAAAAAATCAACATCTAAATCCACATAAGATAATATACAATCCATCAAAATGTCTCAAATACATCTTCATCCACTCGAAGCGTATATATATAGACAAATAAATGTAATAAAAAATACCTATCATCACTCATCATCCCCTGCAAAACCACTCGATGAAGGAAACCTCTCATGTTGCTCCATATACTTTGCCAAGTGCTGATTCAACTGCTCCATCTGCACGGCTCGACGACGATCATGTTCCTGCAGCTCAGCGATCTGCGCTCGTAGCTCTACAATTTCTTCTTTGTCTTGAGCCATCTATACGCCTTCTAAGATGTCCTAGCCCGCAAATAAAAACAAATTGTTATAATGCCTCCAATATCATAAATGTAATTTACATAACTTTAATTGAACAATATGCAATATTTGAATTTAGTTTATTTTTCGAAAATTACCGCTTTGTTTCCAAATCCATAACGCCTGCTGCAGGATGGTGGATCCATGATAGACTCGAAAATAGCGTCCTCCTCATCAGCAGTCAACTCATCCCTTCCTATCTCAGCCAGCAGCTGTGCCTATGCTTCTTGGAACTTTTGCTATAATGCAAAACACAAGTGAGTACAAATAACGGTAATTAAAATAACACTGATTATTTTTAAGTAGACTAATCGCTGGATTAAATAACAAAAAGTTGGAACGATCACAGGTATAAATAACACTTATAACTTAAAATATAAAAAGTTGGACTAACCGCTATACTAATTATAATATACTTACATACGCAGCAGTTGCTTTATCATTATGCTCCCATGAGTATCAGTCCACTTCAGGAACTGAGTATGAGCGAAAACATCCCAATATGACACAGCACCCCCACACGCTCTTTTCTGAATTATGAATATATGTGTGTGTATATATATATTGTTTCATTAGCTATCTATTAACAACTTATAACTTAAAATACAAAAATGTGAGTATATAAATTTACTAAATCCTCACGATGATGCTGGAATAACTTGGAACCACCGCGATGTGTGATGGGATTGTTGTTTTGTTTGTGGAGTTCCTATCTGACTCCCTCTGCAAATTTAAATTGAAAATAACATTTCACAGTTTTATATTATGTATTGAATACACATAGCAATTTGAAGTAATTAATATGTGGTAAACTTACTTGAAACTCGTCATTGTTCCACCATGCGACCCAGGCCACCCACACGCTAGCACTCATCCAGTTCGGTTTTTTATCCTGCTTTCTCATAGCAGACACTGTATTCCTATAATTTCTGGCAATTTTACTATTTCAATGGCGTTGCACCAGGGAAAGACCAATCTTTTGCAAGTCCAATGAACCCTATATGTCGAGAAAATGAAAGTTATACATTTTTATAAATAGTCTACAATATATAAAGTGAAGTAGGATCAAATAGAAAGTGCAAAATATAAATTTACACATACCAGGAGGTCCTGCCAAATGCTCTCTCTGATATTATTAGGTACCTTGCTCCACTTGGGCCAGTATGTAGTCATCTTGCATTTATATGCTTGTCTGGATATGAAGAGCACTATAGCTGATGGCTCGAGCTCGAAGCCACTGTGCCAAAAAGAAATAAACATTTAATAAAGCAAGACTAATATATAATAGATCGTACAGAAAAATATTGTTAATATTGAAATATATTTAATACTTACGATCCATCAGCTTTGGCCTACAACCAGACCATAGGAAGAGCTGCCTTCTGTGATGGGCCACTGCCATCACCAGTTGGAGGCGCCAGTCCCTCTCTGAGAAGAAGAGGGAGATCCTGTATAGGAAGAGCCATGTTTATGGAAAAAAGACATATGTATATAATACATGTTATAGACATATCATATATGAGAAATATATCGTTTAATTATGTGAAACATACATTATGGCAGAACATAAAAGGATTATGTAAAACAGATTACGACTAAACATATCATTAGTAGAACATATCATTTTTTATGAAAAAATGTAACATAAATAAACACAGAAATTACCTTCTTCGGAACTGTAGATTATTAATCAGCCCTCATCGTTTTCTGATTCGGACTCTATTTCGAACTCTATGTTTTGTTCCTCTGTAGTCTCAAATGCTTCTATTAATGTATTTGACGCATCGTTTAGAGGTCCAACATCGATTTGATCGTCGGCTATTATTATTCCAATATTTTCCTCGATATCTGCTTAATAAGCATGTTCGTTTGGAATACTCTTTCCATCAAATGTAAATCTTGCCTTTGTTTTAAAAACATCTGTCCAATCTGCTTTATGTCTTCATAGAGATGGGTATGGAGCGTAATAAACTTGAAGAGCTTGTTTGGCAAGTATAAAAGGATCTTACTTATAATAACACGACGTATGCTTTATTTCTATAAGACGAGCGTTAAAGCACGCGCTTCGCGCGTGATGTAGAAGGCTAAATTGTTTTTCTACAAATTGTATTTATTTAATACGTTTAAAAAAATGATTTTCACATATATTTAGTCATATATTTGTGTCAAATCTTACGTAGGTAATTTGAAATTTTATTTCTAAGTTGCAATATCTAATTTCTTGTGAGTTTAAATTTTTATTTGCATTATAAATTAATAAAAAACTCATTTTTAATGTAGTATATTTGCTAGATCCTATTTCTAAGTGAAATTAGGACTCAGTAAATATTTGTAGAGGAAATTTTGAATTTGTAAAAGAAGCTTAATTGTTAGATTCTAATTTTACGCGATACTAAATTTTAATACTATTCATAGAGAGACATTTTTGGCATTTCATGCTGATACCAGAAAAGTGTGACAACAACATATTACAACTGTTTATAAAGAATTATGTATAAAGGGTAATTTTGGAAGTTCGCGGTCGGGCCAAAAGTTTGCGCTTCCAAACCAACTATTAATAAAGATTATACTTTGGGTGCACGTTGATTCCAGTACCTGAAACATTGCTGAACCAGTTGCATTTAGACAAAAAACTTCTTCTGTAGGCCTTGTGAAATATGTCAATTGCAAAATCTATGTTAACACGCCATAAAAATCATTTACACGATCATTTGGATCATCACTTCCTTTAACAAATACAACAGTATTGTTATTTAATTTTTTTAGCATCGTAGTCTTTGGTGTTAAATTTATATTCGTTAACGAAGAATATTGGATAAGTCTTGACTTTCATTTTTGGTTCATAGCTAAATGTTTCAATCCTTCGTCGACCACACAATTTGTCACGTCGTAAACGTAATTTGAAAACCACATAGCGAAATATTTGCCGATACCGCCATCTGAATGTTGTGATTCGTAGACACTGCAATTATAGAAGACATATTGCATTATAATTAACACACTTGTGTGTGCATATGTCTATATATGCTATGCAGATGATACGATACATTAAGAAGAATATGTGTATATTACCTAACAAATTGTAACGATCCTAAATTTTGAACAATTTAATTTGTAAATATTTAATTTAATTTAAATATTTAAATGATAATTTGACTTAAATTTCAAATTATCAGAATGAATTGGTGATTAAAATTTAGAATTTAATCTATTTAAAAGTTGAATAGAAATTTGAATTTTGACTTTGAAGTTGAAATTTAATATTGAACTTATATTTTAAATTTGGATTAATGATTTAGAAAAATAATTTGGATTTAAAATATGAAAATAAATAAAAAAATATATAATATATATATATAATAAAATAAATAAAGAATATATACTAGTTAAGATTTTTTACAACATAATTTTAACAAAAACTAATTAAATTTAAAAGAGAAAATAAAATAAAATAAAATAAAAAATAAAAATAAAAAATAATAAAAAAAAGAAAAAGTAAACCTTACCTTACTTTGAGCATTCCTCCATACCCATGATACATGCCGTGTTCCATGCCTTTCATCACGTAATTGCACGTCGCCTCTTTTCTATTTTATACCCGGCCCTCTCCCCATTATTCATTCATACGAAATAAAAAAAAAGAAAAGAAAAGAAAATTAATGGCGGCCGTGAAATCGTATCGTCTCCCTTCAGCAAATTAGGGCTTTATGATTTGGGGCTTCAATTCGTCATCGATTCTTGCTTCGGCTTCAAATCTCTCGCGTACTCTTCACATCGTTTGTAAAGGTGAGTTTTTACTCACGGTTGATTTTAATTCAAGTGCTTAAATTTGTTGACTTGAATGCTTGGTTGCATACTATGGATTTGGGGTTTATTCGTTGTCATCTGCTCGGTTAATTTGCATGCTTTGTTTTGATGATTTGTGGGTTTCAGTTGCTCGGTTACTTGAATCTGAACCATTTGGGGGTAATTGCGGTCTCTTGCTCGATTTGCTTGAATTTTTTTTACTGATAAAAGCAGATACTTTTTGCTCGATGTCTTGAACTATCAACTGATAAGAACTGATGCTACTCAAATCTTGATTTAAATTGATAATGACAGATGTTATATCTGATACTTTTTTTTTTCTGATATGAACAGATACTATAAATTTTATTTCTAAATTGTTAAGAACAAATGCTATTTAATTTGTTATTTAACTGATGGGAGCAGATGCTAGTAATTCATTGTTTTAAATTAATAAGAACAGATGCTACCAAATTTTGTTTTTAAAACTAATAAGAACAGATGCTATCAAAAACTTTGCCTATTTTGGTTTTGCTGCATATAATGGATTTTTAATCTAGATGAGGAAAAATTTGTTGCATGTGCTTGTTTGAGCTTCTGTTCATGGGTGTTGAATGAATGTGTTATGCATTTACATGTTATTGTGAGTAAGCTTCTTATCCTAAAAAAAAAACAGTTTTTTTTTTATTTTAGAAATCAAAATCAAACCTAAACTACAGAGCTTATGTTTATTTACAGAAATCAAATGGTTTAAAACAAAACTGTTTTGTTTGTTTTAAATTGAAATGAGTAAACTTACATGCACAGAATTTGTGACATCTGAGTATATGAAGTGAAAGAAATAAAATGATATGGTGATTGCTTACTCATGAATGTTATGTGTGTATAGAAATGAATATGCTTATATGTCTTTCTTATTTCTGGAATCTGCATATTTAGTTAGTTGTAAACAGAGATGTTTCTTAAATAGTAAAGTTTTATTATTTAAATCGTTTCTGTAAATAAATTTATATGTAAACAGAGTATAGTTGTTTAGTATAAACTTAAGCTTTGGTTTTGTAAAAGCATGTTTAAAAAAAAAAAAAAAAAAAAAAACTGGGTTCTTTATTTCTTTCACCTATGAGCAACCCTTCTTCTAAAACCAGACTTCCTTATTTCTTTTACCTGTGAGTAACTCAATTTTTTTTTAAGTTTTTAAATAGGTAAAAGTTGATTGCATACTTTGATTTAGGTATGAAATTATATTATAAATATGCTGTGAATATGTATATGGATATGTTTGTATGTGTGTGCATGATTGATTCCCTGAACATTTCTGGTTTCTCTGATTCAAGTTTTAGTTAGATGTAATACTTCCCATTGTCTTTTAGTTTGATTCTTCATTTGAGTTATGACTTAAACAAATATGTTTGCTTCATCACAATATTCAGATTTGAATTTGTACTTGAGTTATATTACAAATTTTAATGCTCTATTAAAAAGGCAGTTTTGAATTCCAAGTTTAAAAGTAAACTTATAAATTTAAACAAGTTTTAAATTCTTTTTAAACAAGTTTAAAGCAAAACAGTTCAGGAATAAAATCCTGTAGCTCTGCAATTTCTAACATTTGAATAGAATTTAAATTGTCATTAAGAGCTTTTGAATTTTTGTCGCATTAGTGCATTCGATGGTACCACTGCACTTTGTAGATGTCTGCAGATGGTTGTAAAAATAGTTGCTTTGAGCACTTCTTTGTGGTCTGTGCTAGCATGCATGAAGTAAATTTATGTTTCTACAGGCAAATCATTATTGCCTCATTTTATAGACTTAACAAATAATTGAAAGATGTAACACAATTTTAGTCAGAACCAACAGTGCAGGAGCACTGCTGCCTTGCCATATTAATTTTTATATGTTCATCTCCAATGATTTCATTTGGGATTTAAGTGGCACATTCTATCTGCTAATATCTGATGCTTCATGACACTGTCAACTCAGCAGCGAAAATTTCCAGTTTTAATGCACGTAGTTGCATTTATTTGTTTTGTAGATATTTGCATTTATTTGCACCAAAAACTGCATATTTTCTGAAAATACTTCTAGATGTGTTTCTAGAAGCCACTTTTTGCCTCTGTTGCCTCTGTTCCCTGTGTTACCCCTGGGTTGCCTCTGTGTTGCCTCGGGTTTGCCTCTGTGTTGCCTCGGGTTTGCCTTTGTGCTACTGTGTTGATCACTGAATTGTTTCACTGTACTTGTTTCACTACCTGTGCACGATCCGTGTGCATTTTTGCATGTTGCTGCTGCATGTTATTTTGCACTGTGCCTGTGCTTGTTTTGGACTTGCATATTTGTTGTTTACTGTTTTGGTTCAAATTGGCACTGGTCTTGCCTTGAGCATTTTCTTTGCAGTGATTTGTCCGATTTGCGCTTGCACGCGTGTTGGCGAGGCAGTGCACATGTGTGCAAAGTATACGTGTGTACTGCAGCCACACGGAATTGACAAATTTTAAAAATTAAAGTTGTTAATATGAAAATCCATAATAGATTTTGAATTGATTCATGTGATCCATTTTATTCAGTTCATTTCAAATTTATTTACTTAAGTTAAGATTAATCCTGACTCGAGTGTTTTTGTGTTTTGCAATTAACGCTCGGGTCAGACCGAGTATTTTTACAGCTTGAAGATTTTCAGGCCGCGAAGTTAGAGAGAGGGGGATTAAAAGCACTCTACTAAAGTTTTCAGTAAAAATTTTCTTTGTACTCTAAAAAGATATATTCCGCTGTATAAAAATTTAATGCATTGTGCAAACTCTGATATATGTATGTAAGAAAAATTCATTTATGAATAATATTATGATTATTCTGTGATTCTGTGGCTGATTCTGTTTAAACTTTATAAACTGACTAACAATTCGTCATTTTGAACGTTTCTAGTTGGTTTAATTACCGACTAGAGGCGGTCAGAGCGGCGGGTCGTTACAAAAGTGGTATCAGAGCTTTGGTTTATTCAAAGCTCAGTTTATGATGTTTAATATGAATAGTTACTAGAACCACTATAAAGAAAGTGCTTTTCAAATTTAAAAGAAGTATGAAATTGTTTTCTTTAAAAACAAAAAGTATTTTGGAAAATTAAAATTATTTTGAAATTCCCCTCTCTAAATGTGAGTTTGCGATAGTTCTCTTCGGTGAGGTCTCGTTAGATTTGAGTTTCGATCGTTCAGAAACTCATTATCAAATTATTGAGATTTATAAAAAAATGAAAAAAATGAACTAATGAATTAATGAATTGGTTTAAATTGGTTTAAATCGAATAACTTGAATATTTCGAGTAATAATTGTGAAATAAAATGACTGTCAATTTGGTTATAATCAAGTGGAATATTGAACTATAACTTGAGAATTTGACTCTAAATTCTTTTGAGGAATTGTTTTTAAAAGTGAAGAACGAATTGTTAAATGAATGGATTATAAGTATTTAACTTATAATATGAACTTTTGAGTATATAACTGAGTTAATGAATTGAATTGAATTAAATAGAATCAATAAGAAGATTTATAAATCGAAGTTTTATAAATAGGAAAAGAATTTATGAAGATTGTTTATAAATTCGAAAACAATTGAATTTGATAAGTAAATTGTTATAGCTTATTAAAGGAGATATATCCACGATTTTGGACAGTGGGTAATCCTTTAAAAATAAAAATAAGTTGTAGAAATGATGAAATTGGTTGACAAAGCATATTCACGATTTTTGACAGTGAATATATTATTGAATAAAACAGATATGTTTTAGGGAAGTGATATTATGGAATGAAATTTAATTGTTGATTTAACTGTATGAATCAAACTAATTTCGATGTGAAGTTTATATTTCAAGTTTAGACTATTGTCTAAAATGGTTAATGTGGAAATATGAATTTAATGGAATTAAATTGATGAACAATTTACTAAAGAACTAGTTGACTATTTTTGAAATAGAAAGTAAATGCAAAGTTCAAATAGAATTTAAATTTTGAATTTGATGTTTGTCAACATGATAATCCATTATAAGTTTAAATAAATTCAGTGATGAATTTGAATTTAAACGTGCGGAAAATTAAATTAAGTGAAAAACTTAATATTGAAAAGTTTGAAATCGGTTTAAAACCAATATTGTGAAAAGTATGAGGAATTCAAACTATGAATTAAGTGAAGTAGAAAAAGTTAATAGTTTTAAAGATGTTTTAAAATGCATTAACTATCGAATACATAGATTTCAACACTCATTTTTGAAATAGACGTTTTCGAGAAATTAAGGAAATGGTGGACTATAACACTGTTGTTATAGTAAATGTTTCCGGAAGGAAATATTGTTGATAGTATTGGGATTTATATATCTATCTTAAATCCGAATCCCTATACTAGTGATTTTGAGTTGTTGTAACGATGTTTTACGTAACATTCGTTTTAACTCAAATAAATGTGTTTAGAAGAATGATTTCCTTAAAGAATGAAATATATACTTAATTTTGATTCAAGTATATTGAATATTTTCAAAGTGTTGAAAATGAATGAATTTGTGAATTACTTATTATTGAATAAGTATGGAAATATTTTCCAATGTGAAATGAAAGGTTTGAAATTTTATCTTTTAAAGATAAATTGAGAAATGAATATTTGAAATTAGTTTCAAATGATTAAGTGTGAAAATTATATATCTTGTAAAGATATTATTTTGAGAAATTTGAACAATTAGTTCAACTTGGAAATTTTTCAAAGAGTGAATTTTGA
Organism: Allium cepa; assembly: GCA_030765085.1. Taxonomy (NCBI): domain Eukaryota; kingdom Viridiplantae; phylum Streptophyta; class Magnoliopsida; order Asparagales; family Amaryllidaceae; genus Allium; species Allium cepa. The sequence goes on along the minus strand of CM060931.1, from coordinate 553,170,677 downwards.
GTTAAATTGAGTTTAACTTTGACACCAAAAACAATATAAGTTCAGCTTTGAATTTTGGATAGTCGATTGGGATTGTATGTCTAGCATTGTGAATTGATGACATATCATTTGATCTCTATTAAATATATATCTGTGGTGGCGGAGAATTTATTCTTTTAGCTTAACACCCTTCTCTGAGACATACGAGCTTAGAGGTTATATATCGATAGACATCAATTATGTGTTGAGAATTGACGATGTAACGTGAAATCCAAATCGAATGTGAAATCGATAATGAATTGGATTGTGAATATGAATTAGGTTTGAGATAACCTTAAATTTTCAAATCGATTGAGAGGAAAATTTTAAACGTGATAGAAAATTTTGAATCCTCTATTTGTTGTGAATGTGAAATGAGTTTTCATAACTTATATATGTGAATATAATCGAAAACTAATCAGTTTGGAAAGTCATTATTATGAAAATCCGGTGTAGGGTTACATAGATATGATATGTACGAAATGTGAAATGAAGTACTATATGTATATGACATATGTTTTCTAAAAACTGAGGATATGGAAATGTACCTTCCAATTTATTATGTGTGAAGGTGATTGGAACTCGGTGGAGTGTCCATTGTAAATCGTAGCTACGTAGAATTCCCTTAGTGGAATGTCCAATGGGACTGATTTGATATCCCATTGTGTTGGGATTATGTGATTGATGCTGGCGTAATTCGAGGGGTGTGATACCTAAAGTTACAAGCGATTCCATTGAGATAGTGGCGCAACCGCCGAGTAAACTGCGATCTGGGAACCGAAGCGTAATTCGAGGGGCGTGATGCCTAAGGCTACGAGCGATTCTACTGAGATAGTAGCGTAACCGCCGTGTGGACCGCGATCTAAGGCGACAACCATGGCGAAATTCAGGAGTGATGAGAAATCTAAGTTACAAGCGATTCTACTGAGATAGTAGCGGAACCGCCGGGTGACTGTGATCCATGGGGGAACGGACTTTCCATATCCATTTTTAAAAGAATTTTTAAAAGTATTTTCACTGGGAGTTGAAGCAAGTATGTTTAGTACTTGGAGATTTTTAGTCTTGCGTCTGATCAGCGTATGCCTAAAGTCTGTGAGAACGACGATGGACTTGTTAAACTTTGAGTTATCAAGTATTTTCAAAATTTTGAATAGAAAATCAATAATCTGAAATTAGAATTACATAATTCTAACTTAATGAATTAAGGAAGAAGATCATTTTGAATATCTTGAAAGTCCACAGTTTTGGATAAGATATATTATGCAAATATTTAGCATGAAAGATTTCAAGTTTAAAAATCTGAGTTTTGTAAGTCAAAAATTTAGTAAAAAAACTTTTGTGTCTTGATTACTGAAGTCGATGAACAAAACTAGTAAAATGAAATAAATGGAATGAATCCTATATTTATTTATGAGTTTGAAACTGAGTGAAATTATGTAGGATATAAATATCGGCGAGATTTTAGCAATTGTTTTCCTAACTTATAATTTCGGGACGAAATTCTTTTAAGTAGGGGAGATTGTAACGATCCTAAATTTTGAACAATTTAATTTGTAAATATTTAATTTAATTTAAATATTTAAATGATAATTTGACTTAAATTTCAAATTATCAGAATGAATTGGTGATTAAAATTTAGAATTTAATCTATTTAAAAGTTGAATAGAAATTTGAATTTTGACTTTGAAGTTGAAATTTAATATTGAACTTATATTTTAAATTTGGATTAATGATTTAGAAAAATAATTTGGATTTAAAATATGAAAATAAATAAAAAAATATATAATATATATATATAATAAAATAAATAAAGAATATATACTAGTTAAGATTTTTTACAACATAATTTTAACAAAAACTAATTAAATTTAAAAGAGAAAATAAAATAAAATAAAATAAAAATAATAAAAAAATAATAAAAAAAAGAAAAATAAACCTTACCTTACTTTGAGCATTCCTCCATACCCATGATACATGCCGTGTTCCATGCCTTTCATCACGTAATTGCACGTCGCCTCTTTTCTATTTTATACCCGGCCCTCTCCCCATTATTCATTCATACGAAATAAAAAAATAAAAATAAAAGAAAATTAATGGCGGCCGTGAAATCGTATCGTCTCCCTTCAGCAAATTAGGGCTTTATGATTTGGGGCTTCAATTCGTCATCGATTCTTGCTTCGGCTTCAAATCTCTCGCGTACTCTTCACATCGTTTGTAAAGGTGAGTTTTTACTCACGGTTGATTTTAATTCAAGTGCTTAAATTTGTTGACTTGAATGCTTGGTTGCATACTATGGATTTGGGGTTTATTCGTTGTCATCTGCTCGGTTAATTTGCATGCTTTGTTTTGATGATTTGTGGGTTTCAGTTGCTCGGTTACTTGAATCTGAACCATTTGGGGGTAATTGCGGTCTCTTGCTCGATTTGCTTGAATTTTTTTTACTGATAAAAGCAGATACTTTTTGCTCGATGTCTTGAACTATCAACTGATAAGAACTGATGCTACTCAAATCTTGATTTAAATTGATAATGACAGATGTTATATCTGATACTTTTTTTTTCTTCTGATATGAACAGATACTATAAATTTTATTTCTAAATTGTTAAGAACAAATGCTATTTAATTTGTTATTTAACTGATGGGAGCAGATGCTAGTAATTCATTGTTTTAAATTAATAAGAACAGATGCTACCAAATTTTGTTTTTAAAACTAATAAGAACAGATGCTATCAAAAACTTTGCCTATTTTGGTTTTGCTGCATATAATGGATTTTTAATCTAGATGAGGAAAAATTTGTTGCATGTGCTTGTTTGAGCTTCTGTTCATGGGTGTTGAATGAATGTGTTATGCATTTACATGTTATTGTGAGTAAGCTTCTTATCCTTAAAAAAAAAAAACAGTTTTTTTTTTTAGAAATCAAAATCAAACCTAAACTACAGAGCTTATGTTTATTTACAGAAATCAAATGGTTTAAAACAAAACTGTTTTGTTTGTTTTAAATTGAAATGAGTAAACTTACATGCACAGAATTTGTGACATCTGAGTATATGAAGTGAAAGAAATAAAATGATATGGTGATTGCTTACTCATGAATGTTATGTGTGTATAGAAATGAATATGCTTATATGTCTTTCTTATTTCTGGAATCTGCATATTTAGTTAGTTGTAAACAGAGATGTTTCTTAAATAGTAAAGTTTTATTATTTAAATCGTTTCTGTAAATAAATTTATATGTAAACAGAGTATAGTTGTTTAGTATAAACTTAAGCTTTGGTTTTGTAAAAGCATGTTTAAAAAAAAAAAAAAAAAAAACTGGGTTCTTTATTTCTTTCACCTATGAGCAACCCTTCTTCTAAAACCAGACTTCCTTATTTCTTTTACCTGTGAGTAACTCAATTTTTTTTTAAGTTTTTAAATAGGTAAAAGTTGATTGCATACTTTGATTTAGGTATGAAATTATATTATAAATATGCTGTGAATATGTATATGGATATGTTTGTATGTGTGTGCATGATTGATTCCCTGAACATTTCTGGTTTCTCTGATTCAAGTTTTAGTTAGATGTAATACTTCCCATTGTCTTTTAGTTTGATTCTTCATTTGAGTTATGACTTAAACAAATATGTTTGCTTCATCACAATATTCAGATTTGAATTTGTACTTGAGTTATATTACAAATTTTAATGCTCTATTAAAAAGGCAGTTTTGAATTCCAAGTTTAAAAGTAAACTTATAAATTTAAACAAGTTTTAAATTCTTTTTAAACAAGTTTAAAGCAAAACAGTTCAGGAATAAAATCCTGTAGCTCTGCAATTTCTAACATTTGAATAGAATTTAAATTGTCATTAAGAGCTTTTGAATTTTTGTCGCATTAGTGCATTCGATGGTACCACTGCACTTTGTAGATGTCTGCAGATGGTTGTAAAAATAGTTGCTTTGAGCACTTCTTTGTGGTCTGTGCTAGCATGCATGAAGTAAATTTATGTTTCTACAGGCAAATCATTATTGCCTCATTTTATAGACTTAACAAATAATTGAAAGATGTAACACAATTTTAGTCAGAACCAACAGTGCAGGAGCACTGCTGCCTTGCCATATTAATTTTTATATGTTCATCTCCAATGATTTCATTTGGGATTTAAGTGGCACATTCTATCTGCTAATATCTGATGCTTCATGACACTGTCAACTCAGCAGCGAAAATTTCCAGTTTTAATGCACGTAGTTGCATTTATTTGTTTTGTAGATATTTGCATTTATTTGCACCAAAAACTGCATATTTTCTGAAAATACTTCTAGATGTGTTTCTAGAAGCCACTTTTTGCCTCTGTTGCCTCTGTTCCCTGTGTTACCCCTGGGTTGCCTCTGTGTTGCCTCGGGTTTGCCTCTGTGTTGCCTCGGGTTTGCCTTTGTGCTACTGTGTTGATCACTGAATTGTTTCACTGTACTTGTTTCACTACCTGTGCACGATCCGTGTGCATTTTTGCATGTTGCTGCTGCATGTTATTTTGCACTGTGCCTGTGCTTGTTTTGGACTTGCATATTTGTTGTTTACTGTTTTGGTTCAAATTGGCACTGGTCTTGCCTTGAGCATTTTCTTTGCAGTGATTTGTCCGATTTGCGCTTGCACGCGTGTTGGCGAGGCAGTGCACATGTGTGCAAAGTATACGTGTGTACTGCAGCCACACGGAATTGACAAATTTTAAAAATTAAAGTTGTTAATATGAAAATCCATAATAGATTTTGAATTGATTCATGTGATCCATTTTATTCAGTTCATTTCAAATTTATTTACTTGAGTTAAGATTAATCCTGACTCGAGTGTTTTTGTGTTTTGCAATTAACGCTCGGGTCAGACCGAGTATTTTTACAGCTTGAAGATTTTCAGGCCGCGAAGTTAGAGAGAGGGGGATTAAAAGCACTCTACTAAAGTTTTCAGTAAAAATTTTCTTTGTACTCTAAAAAGATATATTCCGCTGTATAAAAATTTAATGCATTGTGCAAACTCTGATATATGTATGTAAGAAAAATTCATTTATGAATAATATTATGATTATTCTGTGATTTTGTGGCTGATTCTGTTTAAACTTTATAAACTGACTAACAATTCGTCATTTTGAACGTTTCTAGTTGGTTTAATTACCGACTAGAGGCGGTCAGAGCGGCGGGTCGTTACACAAATGGTGCAGCTTCAGCACAATTGAGAAGAACATATGTGTGTGCTACATGGTAATCTCCATCGTCCAACCATAATTCCACACATATACTAGCAGGTCAGCCATATTTTTTAAAAATAAATGAAGTCGCTTGACAATCATCTTGATCAATGCCTTCATCATTACATGTAGCACTTTCAAACGATAAATTCACATGATCCATAAAATAATGAGAGAGAAAAAACGAAGCTTCCTCTTCAATATATGATTTACAAATCGAACCTTCAACTCGTGTTTTCTGTCTCATTTTTTCTTTAGATGATTTAAGTATCTATTAAGAATTATTAAAAATTAAAATTTATTTATACACGTAATTAAAATAATATTTAATTAACTAAATATTAATACCTCTCAAATGGATACATTCATCCATATTGCATAGGCCCTCGAAGACGTGTTTCAGATGGAAGATGAACAGGTAAATGCTCCATTACATTAAATAAACCTGAAGGAAATATTTTCTCTAGTTTGCGGAGCAATATAGGGATTTCTTTCTTAAGTTTACGTAGACAATCAACTTTTAACCTAGTGGAACAAAGCTCCTTATGAAACAAACTAAGTTCTACCGTCCAAACTTTTACGGGCACCTGTTCTTTAAAAGCAACGGGTAACAAATTTTCCATCATAATATGACAATCATGGATTTTCATCTCACTAAGTCTGTTGTTCTTATAGTCGACACATCTACGAATATTGGAAGAAATACCGTTAGGAAACCTTAATCCTTCCATTCCATTTTAAAAATATTTTAACATGGTTATTGTCTAGCTCATAGCATGCTTTTGTTTTTTTGTCTCATATAGCTTGATATGAAGCTCGGGACGATTACATATTGCTTCGGTGTCGCGTCTTCATTTCAAATCAACCTTCGTCTTCTCCTTAACATTCAAAATTGTATTAAAAACATTGTCAAACACGTTTTTCTCGTTGTTCATCCCGTCAATATTGTGAAGAAGTAGTAGATTTTTTCAATAAGGCAACTTTCAAAATATACTTTGTTTGCACTAATTACGAATCATTGATTTACCTTAAATTTCAATTTTTTCTCCAATTTCATGTATCTTTGGAAAATCCTTTACAATTTCATATATATCTTCGCTTGTCCAAACCATTGGTGGTTGCAAGGGCTCGTGTCTATTAGCTGTAATGTTTTTATCTCTTCTAAAAGGATGATTAATAAGGTGAAAACATCGATGACAATCAAACCATGAAATTTTCCTTCCATGCAGTAAAGAAAATGCACGTGTTTCCTCTATGCAATAATGACAAGCTAGCCGACTGGCCGTACTCCAACCTGAAAACATTGCATACGCAGGAAAATCGCTAATAGTCCATGACAAAAAAGCAAATATACGAAAATTCTTTTTTTGAGATGTCTTATCTTTCAACTCCTTCGTACCATGGTGTTTTCAACTCTTCAATCAATGAATGTAAATAAACATCGGTTCCTTGTGTCGGATCATTAGGGCGGGGGATGACAATTTTGAGAAACATATATGGAGTTTTCATACACATCCATGGAGGTAAGTTATAAGGTGTAACGATTATAGGCCAAGATGAATATTTAGAGCCAAATTGAGAAAATAGTGAAAATCGGTCCGTACATAAACCAAGTCTAACATTATGGCTCTCCACTGCAAAGTCGGGATATTTTTGATCAAAATGCTTCCATGCTTCCCCATCAGCTGGGTGTGTTAATGTACCTTCTTCCTGAATTCTAACACTGTGTCATCTCATATGATGCGCGGTTACAGAAGATGCATATAACCTTTGAAGCCTAGGAGTAATGGGTAAATAGTGCATACGTTTATGCGAGACTTCTTTTCCCTTCTTCTTTCTTGGTTTGTACCTTTCCTGATTACATATTTTACAATTCCTAAGATTGATATCTTCTTTCCAAAACAGCATGCAACCATTTAAACATGTATCTATTTTTTGATATGGTAAACCAAAATATGACATAAGTTTTTTTTATTTCATAATGATTTTCGCACATTAAATTATCGGCAGGTATACGTGCTTCGCAGCTTGTACAACAACTGTAAATCCAACTTCTATGAGGTTGTATTTAGATTTCATCGCAATGTATTCTATGGTTACTGATAATTAGGTGCCGCTTGTAACAACCCGACATTTTCAACCATTCGCGTCTACACATGTCGGACTTGAATTGCTCAAAATACCGCATTGTAAATAAATTTGGAGCAAATGAAATACAATCACAGAATCACAGACACATAAATATCAGAATAACTCGCAGCGGAAATTAAAATACCATAGTAGTTCACGAAGCTACTATAACAAACTCTCAAAACATAATACATAATATCAGTCTGAAAAAACATATACAATAGAAATCTCAAATACATAGCAGTTTATAAATACCAGAACTGAAATAGAAAACTGAAACTGAAAGGGAACAGATTCTAGACAATCAAAATCTCCAGAGATTCCTAGCTCCAAGAAAGAAATCCAAAGCTAAGATGCAAATACTCAGGCTGACCCAAGCGTAAAGTAAAACACAAAACACTCGAGTCAGGACATATATAATTATACAATGTAAACCAACTCAAGTGAACTGTAGTAGAAATGCACAATAACTTAAAGAATGCTTGGGATCGCCCATACTTTAAGGATCGGTTAAACTATAAATTAAATACATCCCGTGGTTAAAATTTTAAAATGGTATTTTATACATCGAAATCAAATATCATTTCGAAAATTCAATATCATTAAAAAAATCCATTTCAAAATATCAAAATATCATACCTTCCAAACCACATTCATTTATTTAAAATACCATTTCAACACACATTTCAAATAGTTTATATTTCAAAACAAATAACTTCATTTTAAATCATAAAAATGAAGTTATTATATTTAATAATTAAACTATTAAATTTATAAAATTTTAATCTTTTAAAATTCATTTATTCACTTAAGTTGATTAAAACAATAAAAATTCAACTTTCGCAGCATTTAGAAAAAATGCTACGGAAAGTTAATTTTAAAACAATTTAATTTAACAAAAGACAATATTCAAAATGTTGCAATAGGGTTACATTAATTCAAATAAAACCTTAGTTAAATTCAACAATTATAGCACTTACAAAGTGCTATAATAGCCTTTAATTCAATTTAGCCCTTTATTTCATTTATATTAACTACAACATTTACAAATGCTGTAATATCCTTTACTTTAGAAAATACATTTAAAAATGCTGTTAATTAAATTCCAAATATTCACTATACTTTTACAAACCATTAAATTTTTATTTAAACCATTTCAAACTTATAAAATCAAATATTTTTCACTTTTGTAATCATCATTTAATTTTCCTTAAACTCATGATTTTATAAAGTTAAATTTCCATTCCAAAATCAATATTAAATAATAATTCACTTATTAAATTCCAACATTCAATTCAATTCATATAATTAAATTTTTAACTTCACACTTAAGTTTAAATTTCAAAATATAACTTATTTTTTATTTTACTTACTTAACTTCAAAATTCACTTTTAAACAAATTCACAATTTTCCAATTTAAGCTATATTTCAAAATTCAACTCAATTTTCATTTATTTAACATTTATATTATTCAAAATCCATTAATATATTATAAAATCATTTTAAATTCATTTAATTCAAAATATTATAAATTTACCATATTTTCATATTTAATTCAAATTCCATTTATAATTAAATCAAAATTCCCAAAATAACTTATATTTCAAATTTCCACTTTATCATTAATTTATTTCATTTATAAATTCTCACAAAAATAAAAATACTTTACAAAAAAATCATTTTTAATTAAGTTTAAATCAAAATACTATAATGCTTACATTTCTAAAATATTTTAAAATTTTAAGAAAAATATATTTTAACCATGGGTCTGTATATAATTTTCTACACTAGTAAAGTAATACGGGTAATATATCATTTCAACCCATAATTTACAAAGAAAACCCGGGTTTTTATCATTTCAAACCCACTATCCCAAGTAAAATGAAATAATTGAAAATCGTTCAGGCCTATCATTTTAGCCCATAACGATTTTCCCTTATTCTCAAGTCCGTTCGGGTATGTATCATTTTAACCCATAGTAATTCTAATCAAAAGGGAACTTGCAGCGTGATAAAGTGATATAAATAACAGAACAGCATAAAATAATAGTAATATATGATATAACAGATAAATAAGCATAGGTGAACATCATACGATCATAACATAGCAGATATAACATGGTGATGTATTTTACAGATTCAAATGTAATCGATTTAGTAGTTATATAAGTATAAAACTGTCTGGTGAGAATAACTCACTGGTATAAGCTGAAGACAACAAATCAAATGCATAACTGAGATCCACAAAAGCACGATAGCACGATAAAGATTCGAGTGTGGGAGAGCCAATGATTAATTGCCTGGAACACATTCAAACAAAACAATATAAACAACGTAAATTTTCAACCCAAATATAGTAAAACAATGATAGAAATGAATGCACAAAACAACACCGAAGTGTTTGCACTTGCTTTCAACAACTTGTGCTTTAGCATAGGGTCAAAAACACACGACTAAGCATGGGTAAGGATCTGGTCTTTGGTAGGGGTCGGCCAAACATGGGTTTGATGATGGTGCAAAGTATGGTGCATGAACTACAACACAATCTAAGCAATACCACATGGTTTCAAGCAACCAATGGGCTCGGCCAAAGGCAACAAGGGCACGACCAGGTTCAGGTGGGGTTAGGGGTGATGAGGCAGAGGGTGTTAGGTCAGGTAGGGGCTGGAGATGGTGGTGTAGGTGGCGGCCAAGGAGGAGTTTGTGGTGGTGGTGCATAGGTGATCGGCTATGGTTGTTCAAGTGAGGTTTCGTTGCATTTTCATGTGGATCTTCAACCTAGGGTGGCTCGGCATGGGATGGTCAGTGAGAAGGAGGTGGTGGTGATAGGTTCAGGTGGTGGTGGAGGTGGCAACCTGGCTGGGGATGGCAGGCCAAACCAAAAGTAGTGAAGGCAAGTGCAAAATTTCATAAACAATGAAATAAAAAGTGAAAAGAAAGAAAGTTTCTTACCAAAATTTTTCACAAGAAGGAATGGCCGAAATTTTTGATGACGAGAAAGATAATTCATGTGAAAATAAGATGGGAGTGGTCGGCTGAAGGCAGTGAGGAGTTATGGCAGCAATTGAATTAAGGTGTTGGTTGAAATGTGAAAAGATGTGAATACAAAAAGTCAAAGAATAACAAAAGTCACAAAAACTTTTCAAATATCTCCATTTCTTTTGCAATTTTTAAATAACTGAAAAATACTTATAAATTCATATAAAAACACGAAAATTTAGTAAATAAACAAAAATAAATAAATATTAATTATATATAATTAAATTAAGAAAATAGCAAAGAAAATGTAAACTAGGCTAGAAAATTTAAAAATAAATGGAATAAATTTTGGGAAAATTTTATGTACTTGAGAAATATTTATAGGTAAAGATAAGAACAAAAAAATGCATTCAATAAATAAATAAATATATTTTAATTAAATATAATTAAATGAAGAAAATAGCAGATAAATGGAAACTAGGCTTTAAAAATAGAAAATAAACGCAATAAATTTAGGAAAATTTTTATTATCGCTTTATAAAATATTTATAAATGAAATATTACAATAAAAAAATTTAAAATAATTTCAAACAAAATAAAGTCAAATTTAAATATTATATTCAAAAATCCAGGGTTGTTACACTCTTCTCCGCTCAAATCTTTTCGTCCTCGAAAAGAAGTGGCAAGGAAAATAAAGGGAAACAAGATAGAAAACAAAAAAGTACCTGAAACGAACAATTTCGGATTCGAAGCACGAATGCTCTCCTCCGTTTCCCAGGTACAATCTCGATCGAGATTAACAGATTTCCTTCTGAGTTGCTTCGTACCTCTGTCGACAATACGAAGTGGCTTCCTCTCGACAGTTAGATTAGGGTCAATATCCAAACTATCAAGAGCAGAAGGCTGGGAAATAAGAGATGGATCATGAAGATGACGGCGAAGGTGCGAGACATGGAATACATCATGCACTCTAGAAAGTTTCTCGGGCAGATCTAAACGATAAGCCAAAGAACCAACTCTTTCCATAATGTAGAAAGAACCCTCAAAGAAGAAGAAGGTAGGAATAGCTAAGAGGAAAATAGGTTGGAACACAAGGATGGACCATTATTTTAAAACCATTTACATTTCAATTTAAAATTTTATATTTACAACATTTTAACATTTTTAAATTGTTTAGACGAATAAAATATATGATCAAAATATCCTTTATATAATATACTTTATCAAAATACTTTTATAACTCGATGTCTTAACAAGTTTACTTTCGTTCCTGTAGACTCTGGCTATGCGTTGATCAGGCGCAAAGCTAGAATTCTCCAGGTACTTGGTAGACTTGTTTCAACAACCAGTGAAAATACTGGAAAACCTTTTAAAACAACAAATATGAAAAGTACAATCCAAACAAATCAACCAAACCAAACATTTGTCTAACCATGGATCGCAGATACACAATGGTTATGCATGGATCCCCCAGGAAATAACCATATCCGTAAGCTATCTCAGCCCTACGAATAGTAGACCACAGATACACAATGGTTACGCCTGGATTCCCCAGGAAACATTCGTACCCTTAAGCTATCTCAGCCAACGGATTTCGCTACTACTACGACCTACATAGATCGTAGAATACACAATGGTTACGCCTGGATCCCCCAGGAAACATCCGTACCCCCAGGCCATCTCAGCCAAGCGAATTACGCTATGCAGTCATAAACATAAGACCATGGAGATCGCCATGGAATTCGATGGACACTCGAGTATCATATCCGGAAAACCCAAATCAGAGAGAGAATAATATCGATAGAATGAATCCACAATGTGGCCACAAAGCGGATATCAAGCAGAAAGCACTTTCCATATCTTTACTTCGAAAATATGTATCGCATAGTACCTTTCAAAATCACTTTCAAATATCATACTTATATAAAGTCCATTATATATAAGATTTCATTTCAAATCAAATACTTTCCAAATCAATAGTACATCAAATCATACTTATATAGACTTCGATTATATAAGATTTCACCTCCTAAATTAAGTATCTTTACAAATCAATAGTCTCAAATCACTTCATACTTATACAAATCAATTTCATAATTATACAAATCCATTTATATAAGTTTGATAACTCCCAAATCAAAGTATTTAAATAAACAAGGTTCTCAATTTCAAACCATTTCAATATCAATTCAGTTTCAAAATCATATATGATTCGGCCAGATCATTTATTCCTAATTTCATATATTCAGTTTCAAAGTTTCTTAAAACAATAGATTTAGAAAATAATCCAAATTCCCAAATCAACAAAAATTTAGGTCAAACAAATTCATTTCCATTTCAAACATGTATTCACTTTCAAAAACCGTAATACTTCCAAAGTTATAAATCTTTCGAAACCAAAATACTTGAAATCATTACACTTTGAAAATCATAACATTTCAAAATCATACATTTGAAATCATAAAACATTCCTTTAATTCTTTACATTTCAAAATTTTATTCAATTAAACCCAAATCTAAAATTTCCAATTTTAATTCAATTCAAACCATCAGTTTCAATTCAATTTAGTTTTCCAACAAAACCATTTCAAATATTATCAAATTTCAAATAAAGATTTGATCAATAAAATAAACTATTAAATCTTTAATATATTTCAAAGCTTAAATATACCATATTCCAAAACTAAATTTTATAATTTCATATATCTCAAATTTTACTTCATTATCACTTAGTTTTGAAATATTCATTTCATAAATCCATCATTTTTTTTAAATAAACTCAAATTACAAGTAAACCAAATATCCTTTCATACAAATATAAACTTCAATATTCATTTGTTAAAATCAATTATAATTTTAAATTCACATTCTTTATCAAAATAAAGATTAAATCATTACAAACCATTTCAATCATCAAAATATCAAAAATGGTTACAAAGTTTAAAACCATCTGTTTTTAAAACCTTCAAACTATTTATTTCTATATGAAAAATCCAATTTACCATTGGAAAGATTATTATACACACACACACACACACTCACTTTGAAAACATTTCAAATCTATATTTCATACCAGTATAATTCAAAATAGACTTATTTATTTCACTCAACAAATAGTTTCAAACTTATATAAATCATATTACTTTATACATTAATCATACAAAACTAAACTTATATTATTTATCAAATACCTTATACCTTTCAACATTTCTTAGCTTTGAAAAGTTAACCTTGATTTGGAAGTGCTCGAACCTTAAAATAGTCGAAGAAATCATATTTTCAATCGAAGAGTTGGAAATCACCAACAAATCAGTAAACCAATTCCAAAAGATAGTGTTATACCAAAACAAATCTGAATCTCGAGGACTGAACACCGGCTTACTTTAAATCATTTCAAATATATATATATATACATATATCTTTCGAATATCAAACCATACTTCAAAATCTGAAATCAAAATTTGGTTTCACAAAATCACTCGCATAGCAAAGCTACTAGAGAGGCCTCGCCCTACTCAGAAACTCGAAAATCAATGTCGATGATGCATGTAATCATCATCGAAATTATTTTCCAGCGACATAAGTGGATTCTCGACTTTATTTTCTTGAAACTTATTTGAAATTTCTTCGAAATCCTTGGAATTCGTCCGAATACATTTGAAACATTTCTTATTCAGAAAATATCTTTAAATCATATTATTATTATTATTATATATTTTCTAGAATCTTAAAACCAATTTGAAAACACCGGAGTTTGATTCCTCGAAATTCAAATTCAAAAACCTTCAGTTATAAATCAATTTTTTGTTTAAATCAAATTTCTTATAAATTTTTGAATTTTCGAATCCTTTCAAAACTTCAAATTTCCATTTTTTAAAGATATAAAATCTTTATTGAAAACATTTTACTTTTATATACAAAATAAGGTCATCCTTATCAGAATAATAATTTCGATGTATGCACAAATTCCAAAATACAACCAAACACAAATTCCCAAAGAATGATTCAAGGATATATTTCAAACAAACAGAGATTCAAATTTAGAGGACTCTAATCAAATAGAATTCTGGTCCGAGGATAAGCTCGAACGAAGATAAGATAATTTTATTACCAAATAGAAGATGATAAGCTTACATAAATCGCGGGCGACCTTAACCGGTCAACCGTGACTTCAGGAATATAATCGATTCAGAAATCTAAGACAAATTGACATTCGATCGCCAGAGATAGGATCCGGATAGAGCATGAGATAGATAGCATCGATATCCGAGGATACCGAAATTTCCGATGAATCAATGCCAATTGTAAAGGAGTTTCACCCCCTTACATATCATTCAAATATTTACGGAATCACCGATCTTTATAGAGGTCATTCCAAGGTTGAGTAACGGAATGCTCCAAAATCAAAAGGATAAAATAGGGAAAATAAGACTGGATTCCAGAACAAGTGGGAGCGTTCCAAAGTTCAAGGAATCATAATCGATAAGAATCCTAACCAAGAGACTTCTAACAAGGTGGATACAGAAGGAATGAAGCTTAGAAAATCTTGGTTTCAAAATAAGAAAATTTTTATACCAAAATAATCTTTGAAAATCCTTTAAAAATCATTTGAAAATCATTTTATACTTCGAAAATACGTTCCCTCACAAAGAAAGGATTTTGAGATTGATTTCACTCATTCTGGGGTATTTCTACCCTATCTCTAATGGGTTTTTTCTCCGCAGGCTATGTTTTGCCTAAAACCAAAGCTCCGATACCAATTGTAACAGGCTGCGCCAGTGGGGTAACGCCCATCGTAGCATATATTGGTACCTGTGTTCTGCCTTTATGGCCAACCTCTCGACTGCACCATCAACCCCCGCGGGAATATGTAGGAGTAAGAGTCAACCGTTCGCTACCAAACCAGGAAGCGAGAACCCCCTATCATGCTGCACCCTCCAAGTGCAATGGCAGACACACATGTCGGACTTGAATTGCTCAAAATACCGCATTGTAAATAAATTTGGAGCAAATGAAATACAATCACAGAATCACAGACACAGAAATATCAGAATAACTCGCAGCGGAAATTAAAATACCATAGTAGTTCATGAAGCGACTATAACAAACTCTCAAAACATAATACATAATATCAGTCTGAAAAAAAATACAATAGAAATCTCAAATACATAGCAGTTTATAAATGCCAGAACTGAAATAGAAAATTGAAACTGAAAGGGAACAGATTCTAACAAGCAGAATTTCCAAAGATTCCTAGCTTCAGGAAAGAAATCCAAAGCTAAGCTGTAAATACTCAGCCTGACCCGAGCGTAAAGTAAAACAAAAAACACTCGAGTCGGGACATATATACTTATATAATGTAAACCAACTCAAGTGAACTGTAGTAGAAATGCACAATAACTTAAAGGATGCTAGGGATCGCACATCCTTTAAGGATCGGTTAAACTATAAATTAAATACATCCCGTGGTTAAAATTTCAAAATGGTATTTTATACTTCGAAATCAAATATCATTTCAAAAATTAAATATCATTAAAAAAATCCATTTCAAAATATCAAAATATCGTATCTTCCAAACCACATTCGTTTATTTAAAATACCATTTCAACACACATTTCAAATAGTTTATATTTCAAAACAAATAACTTCATTTTAAATCATAAAATGAAGTTATTATATTTAATAATTAAATTATTAAATTTCCAAAATTTTAGTCTTTCAAAATTCATTTATTCACTTAAGTTTATTAAAACAATGAAAATTCAACTTTCGCAGAATTTAGAAAAATGCTACGGAAAGTTAATTTTAAAACAATTTAATTTAACAAAAGACAGCATTCAAAAAGCTGTAATAGGGTTACATTAATTCAAATAAAACCTTAGTTAAATTCAACAATTATAGCACTTACAAATTTCTATAATAGCCTTTAATTCAATTTAGCCCTATAGTTCATTTATATTAACTACAGCATTTACAAATGCTGTAATATACTTTACTTTAGAAAATAATAACATTAAAAAATGCTGTTAATTAAATTCCAAATATTCACTATACTTTCACAAACCATTAAATTTTTATTTAAACCATTTAAAACTTATAAAATCATATATTTTTCACTTTTATAACCATTATTTATTTTTCCTTAAACTCATGATTTTATAAAGTTAAATTTCCATTCAAAAATCAATATTTAATAATAATTCACTTATTAAATTCCAACATTCAATTTCAATTCATATAATTAAATTTTTAACTTAACACTTAAGTTTAAATTTCAAAATATAACTTATTTTTCATTTTACTTAACTTCAAAATTCACTTTTAAACAAAATTCATAATTTTCCAATTTAAGTTATATTTCAAAATTCAACTCAATAATCATTTATTTCACATATAACTTACTCAAAATCCATTAATATATTATAAAATCATTTTAAATTCATTTAATTCAAAATATCATAAATTTATCATATTTTCATATTTAATTTAAATTCCATTTATAATTAAATCAAAATTTCCAAAATAACTTATATTTCAAATTTCCACTTTATCGTTAATTTATTTCACTTATAAATTCTCAGAAAAATCAAAATACTTTACAAAAAAATCATTTTTAATTAAGTTTAAATTAAAATATTATAATTTTTACATTTCTTAAATATTTTAAAAATTTTAGAAAAATATATTTTAACCAGGGTTTGTATATCATTTTCTACACTATGTATACAACCCGTAATTTACAAAGAAAACCCGGGTTTTTATCATTTCAAACCCACGGTCCCAAGTAAAATGAAATAATTGAAAATCGTTCAGGCCTATCATTTCAGCCCATAATGATTTTCCCTTATTCTAAAGTCCGTTTGGGTATGTATCATTTTAACCCATAGTGATTCTAATCTAAAGGGAACTTGCAGTGTGATAAACTGATATAAATAACAGAACAACATAAAATAACAGTAATATATGATGTAACAGGTAAATAATCATGGGTGAACATCATACGATCATAACATAGCAGATATAACATGGTGATGCATTTTACAGAATCAAATGTGATCGATTTACTAGTTATATAAGCATAAAACCGTCCGGTGAGAATAACTCACTGGTGTAAGCTTAAGACAACAAATCAAATGCACAACTGAGATCCACAAAATCACAATAGCACGAAAAAGATTCGAGTGTGGGAGAGCCAACGATTAATTGCCTTGAACACATTCAAACAAAACAATATAAAAAACGTAAATTTTCAACCCAAATATAGTAAAACAATGTTAGAAATGAATGCACAAAACAACACCGAAGTGTTTGCACTTGCTTTCAACAACTTGTGCTTCATCTTAGGGTCAGAAACACACAGCTAAGCATGGGTTAGGATCTAGTCTTTGGGTTCATAGGGGTCGGCCAAACATGGATTTGATGATGGTGCAAAGTATGGTGCATGAACTACAACACAATCTAAGCAATACCACATGGTTTCAAGCAACCAATGGGCTCGGCCAAAGGCAACAAGGGCACGACCAGGTTCAGTGGGGTCAAGGATGATGAGGCAAAGGGTGTTAGGTCAGGTAGGGGCTGGAGATGGTGGTGTAGGTGGCGGCCAAGGAGGAGTTTGTGGTGGTGGTGGTGCATAGGTGGTCGGCTATGGTTGTTCAAGTGAGGTTTCGTTGCATTTTCATGTGGATCTTCAACCTAGGGTGGCTCGACATGGGATGGTCAGTGAGAAGGAGGTGGTGGTGATAGGTTCAGGTGGTGGTGGAGGCGGCAACCTGGCTGGAGATGGCAGGCCGAACCAAAAGTAGTGAAGGCAAGTGCAAAATTTCATAAACAATGAAATAAAAAGTGAAAAGAAAGAAAGTTTCTTACCAAAATTTTTCACAAGAAGGAATGGCCGAAATTTTTGATGATGAGAAAGATAATTCACGTGAAAATATGAGGGGAGTGGTCGGCTGAAGGTAGTGAGGAGTTATGGCAGCAATTGAATCAAGGTGTTGGTTGAAATGTGAAAAGATGTGAATACAAAAAGTCAAAGAATAACAAAAGTCACAAAAACTCTTCAAATATCTCCATTTCTTTTGCAATTTTTTAAATAACTGAAAAATACTTATAAATTCAGATAAAAACATGAAAATTTAGTAAACAAACAAAAATAAATAAATATTAGTTATATATAATTAAATTAAGAAAATCGCAAAGAAAATGTAAACTAGGCTAGAAAATTTGAAAATAAATGGAATAAATTTTGAGAAAATTTTGTGTGCTTGAGAAATATTTATACATAAAGATAAGAACACTAAAAAATAAAATTCATTCACAAAATAGATAAATAAATTTTAGTTAAATATAATTAAATGAAGAAAATAGCAGAAAAATGGAAACTAGGCTTTAAAAATAGAAAATAAATGCAATAAATTTTGGTAAAATTTTATTATCACTTTAAAAATATTTATAAATGAAATCTTACAATAAAAACAAATTTAAAATAATTTCAAACAAAATAAAGAAAAATTTAAGTATTATATTAAAAAATCTAGGGTTGTTACACTGCTTGTACATCTTAGGAAATCAAATCTATGGTTTTGATGAGAACAACTATACAACGGAAATCGAATATACATATATATATATTTATATATATAGGTATTTGCTAGAGTAACATCACTAGAAAGATAAGAACAAGACTTAAAGAACATTACAAGAGACTACAAGTTGATTGGATCAAAGAAGCAACAAGAAAGATACACAAAGCAGACATGCACAGTTTTCAGACGTTTGGATGCACTAGCCAAACGTCTAGAAAAACCCTCGGGAACAACAAAATAGATAGGATCAGACGTCTGGAAGATGCACTCAGACGTCTAAAAGACTATTGTATACAAAAAATATATAGAGTCAGACGTCTGATACAAATACCAGACGTCTGATTTCGAACTCGGATTTTAAATTCAAATTTCAACTGCCATATTTGAATAGACGTCTTCGCTTCTCTTCGCTGCAACTCTTCATATTCGTTTTATAGAACACATAGTTGACGAGAACAAGTTATTGTAACTAAGCCTATTCCTCCGGGTGAAGTGAGGGTGTTTGATAGTCGAATTTCTAAGGGGAGCTTCGGGACTGGACATAGGACGGGAGGTCCGAACCAGTATAAAATCCTAGTGTGCTTATTCTATATTTACCTAGATTAATATTGTTTTAGTTGCATCATATATTTTGTCACATATACTTGCATATACACTACACGATGCACCTTATATACTTTCAATTGGTATCAAAGTAAGGGATTCTAGAGATCATAACAACGTCTTAGAATAAATGGCCATAAAGAGATCTAGTCAAGGAAATAGGAAGAGCAATAAAGAAGAATCAAAGGAGCGCACAAACAAATGCTTCATGGCTAAACTCAGATCACAATCGGTATGTTTAGATTCTTTATCTAAAGATCTTCTGTTAGCACATGATGAATTATTAAAAGATTGTAAAACTTTGAATAAAGTTAATACAATTGCTTTAGCTAAGTTAAAAGATTATGAGGAAAAATATTCAATTTAAAAGAGGAAAATAAATTTTTGGTAAAACAAACCACATGTTTTGAAAATACCATAAAAGAACTTGTTTTACAAAAAGATTTCCTACAAAAAGAAAATGAGCAGTTAGAAGATAAGAACAACGATCTTCTGGAGGAAATCAATATTTTGCAAAATAAAAATACTTTTTTGAAAAATTCTTTAAATAATTCTAGTTCTTTCATTTTGTCTATCGAAAAAGAGAATGAAGCTTTAATTAAAAATAATTTAGAATTATATAAAGAATGTGAGATTTTAAAAGTTAATAATAATATTTTTCAAAAAGAAGTTTGTGATTCTAAAGAAAATTTTGAAAGATTAAAAACAAAAATCATAAGTTTTAACAAAGGTAAAGATATCTTATCTTCTTTAGTTACAAATTCAAAAGCTCACAATGATAAAAGCGGTTTAGGCTATAAACAAGCTAAAAGTAAAAATAGTACTAGATATGCATTCCTGTATACTAATTTTAGTGCTAGTACTAGTAACCAAGATAGTTTTAAAACCAGTTATAGTCATAATAGTACTTTTTTCGAAAATAATAGAAATTATTCTTCAAGTACTAATGTAACAGCCCAAAATTTTTAACAAGTATTTTATTCTTTTTAAACTTTGGGGTTTTATTTTACAAAAATTTGAATTTTTAATTTAATTATAAATAACCACCCAAATTTTCATAAATATAAGAAAATTCTATAATTCTTATTTTGGTTAAAGTTTAACATCAATTGGGATTTTAAATATTTTAAACTCTAACTTCCAAATCTTTTAATTCAACTGAATATATTTCGTAACAACATTTTATTCCACTTTTGATTCTTTTAAAAGTTGGTTATATACCTTTTAAATTAAGTAATTAATATTTTTACTTATATACATCAGTTCTTGCAAATGGTAAATAAATGAAAAAGGATGTAAACAAATCATATTATTATTTAAGTAATAAATTTTAAAATTAATAGTGTATAAATAATCTATTTAGTTACACCTTTAATTTATATGTTTATATCCGTTTTGATTAGATGGTACGTATTTAATGAAATATTCTTTAAACATATATTTTACTAAATATAGGTAGCGAGTAAATAAGAAAACGTATAAATTTAGATATGTTACTTGTGTTAAATTGGACGTATATTTGAGTAAATTTTTGCGCCTGTTGTATGCATTCTTAAAATTCTTGCCTTAGCTACAACTAAATAAATGTATCAGTAGAAGTGGATTTCTAGGTGGGAAAGGAATAAATTTTCTTTCTGTTGCCTCCTTATATTTAATAGGAATAAAACCCATTGATTTTAATAACGTTCAAACCATTAATTATTGCCATTTTCTCCCACTCAAATCAACGCAAGTTTTATACAGACTAACGTTCATTTTCATTTCCGTTTTGAAACAAATTTGTGAAAATTTTCTGCACTTTTCTTTTGCTCTTCTGCTTTAAATATGAAAGAAACACGTTCAATAAATTCACGTATTTCATTTGCCTTCGCGTGTAACTATGGAATAAAATCTTCCAGTCTCTTCTGACGTTTTATAAATTATTCCTTACTATTTTCTTTCACATAGATTCACGCAATAGGTTCCCTATATAAATTCATAACCTCACGTTCAATTTACATAATCAACATCTCTTCCTCTTCTCGCATGTGAGCATCAACATCAGGTAATCACCGCATTTGATTGTTTTTTTTCTTTTATTTCCTTTTATCTGCTCCACTTTGCTCGACTGCTCCAACCACGACCAACGACCGGCCTGAGCCCCTCTACCTCCTCCAGTACGTTTTTGTTTCCCCTGGCCTTGAATCGGGTGCGACTCGTCACCACATGCCTTCCCGACCCTTGCAGTGCCGACACCAATAGCCGCAACCACCCCTCCAGTTCAACGCCATCCTAACCGTTCCAAGCCCTTACCTCGCCTCCAGGCGGTGATGGCCATGCACTGGACCAAGCTAGCATTGGCTATGTTTTTTTTACAGAGAAGAAACCATGCATAGCTTTCTTTTATAAAAAAATTCGAAGAAGAAGAGGAAGTATTGAGTGCGCCACCTATGCATGATCGTGTGTCACTGTCGTGACTTACGTGCGTGTATGCTTTCTATTCTAAAAAAAAGAAAAAAAAGGAAGAGATGAATGAAAAAAAAAGAGGGATGAAGACTCAGCCTATTTGCCCAAATACCCATTGTTTGACTTGCGTACGTGCTTGCATTCATATTTTTAAAAAAAAAATGGACAGGGCCGAGGCTTGTTATGATTTGGTCGAGTCCGGTAGTGGAGCGGTCGAGCCACTTATGTCAGATTTTCTCTAATTCGATCTTGCTTCCAATTTGCTATGTTCGTAATTAAATTCGAGTACTAAGTTTTATTTATTTATCTTGTTCAAGATTTAAATCGAGTCGTTGCTTCCGCTAAAATTTGATCGTGCCTTCTGTACGCAATTTTCGTTGTGATTATCTTTGTTTTGAATAAAATCTTCAGAGGCGAAAATGTGAGTATTCTCACCCGACAAACATACTTATAGATCTGTAAATTAATAACAAGTGTAAATTGTAAAATGGTTATATTTTATTTTTACGTTCCTGTGATATAAATTTATGATGTTAAAAACCCTATTATTACATTTACACATCATCAGTTATATTATCTACTTTTATATTTATGTTGTTATACTATTTATGTATTTACTGTTCATCGCACTACAAGTTCCTTGTAGAATAGAATCGTTACGGGCTGAAATGATAGGTCTGAACGATATTTATTTATTTAGTTAGTTAGTTTATTTGACTTGGGATTGCGGTTTTGAAATGATAGAACCCGGTTTTCTTTGTAAATTACGGATTGAAATGATATATTATCCGTACCACTTGACCTAGGGTAGAAAATATTATACAGACCGTGGTTATATGTATATATTTCTGGAAAAATTTAAGTAATTTAAATTTGTATATTTATTATTTTGATTTGAATGGAATTAAAATGATTTTATATACAAGTTAAATATATATATATAAATAAATAAATGGGTAAGTTGGAATGTGGAATATAAATTTATTATGGAAATTGATTTTTGTAAAGGAATGAAATTCGGGTTAAGTAAATAAAGTATATTATATTTGATGTAAATTGAATAAACAAGGTGTTATTTAAATTTTCTACAAATTAAATGGTTAATAAAATAAATACATAAAAAATATAATTTTGAATATAACTACACTTAGAAAAGTGAAGTTTGGGTTAAGAGAAAAAGAATAAGTTAAGAAATAAAATAAGTTATATTTAGAAATGGTAATTAAACCTGATGTTTAAAGTAATTTTTGATTACCAAGAATAAAGATTTGTGCATTTGACTTAAATAAGCGAAGCCTTGAGAAATTTGATTTTGTTCGTGAAATTTACTTTATGAAAATCATAAATTTTTGGGTAATTTAAATGACTATTTCAAAGTGGAAATCATGATTTTCTTTAAGTTAAATTGTTTAAATTAAGGTTTAATTATTTCTGAAATTTTGTTGAAGTCTGAAATTTAATTTATTTAAATTTGTTGAAAAGGATGTTATCATACTTTGCAAGTGTTGTAAGGTTGATGCAAATAAACTAAGGCTAAACCTTTGGAATTTATATTGGTTTTTGTAAGAATTATAACTTCACCTTTAAATAGTTTAAAATAAAGTATTTTGATTTATAAATAAACTATTACTGGAAATTATAACTACGGGTAATAATAACGTTGGTTGTTAAGGAGACTGCGATCAGATATGGGCATACTCTCTGTCGACACCGGAAACCACTTTGACAACCGTGTACGCGGTGGAGATTCCAGAATGAAGTAGGATGGTGGCGACGTTCTATTGAGGTATGGACGTGGACTCGACTCCCATGAGTTGGCATAAGGTGGCTAAAACATGAGCGATTGATGGACTAATGAGGTAGCACCTTTGATCGAACGCACTTCTTCGTATGCCATGCTATTGCTTTGTGATTGTTTGGTGCACACTTTTGATTTTGGGAGTGTAGTTCGAGGTGGGCGGTAGTAGCAGCTACGCGTTATCACCGGTCCGGATGCGTAATTGGTATATCTACCCTGGCATTGCCTAGTTGTGCCGTGTCACATACCATAGCGAGCCTTTATACGAGTTTGGTTTTCTCCCGTAGCCCATGGAGTATTTAGGGTAGTCTCCCGATCTGGAGATGCGCTGATACTGGATGGACTGCTGGGACTATTACGTGTTAAGCGGAATATTGGGCCACTCCTTAACGCTATTTAAAAGTAAGTTTATTTTACTGTAGACACTATTATAATAGCGAAATATTACTACATAGTAAATAGTTTAACGGATCCTTAGAGGATGGGCGGTCCCAAGCATCCTTTAAGTTACGTGCCATTATATTACAGTTCACTTGAATTAGCTTACACTGTATAAGTATGTATGTCCTGACTCGAGTGTTTTTGTTTATTTCTTACGCTCGGGTCAGCCTGAGCATCGGTTCGAACTTCATTTCCTGGAGCTAGGACTTCTGATGATCACCTTTGTCAAGCTGCTGTCTATTTTCCTATTCAGTCTTTATCGTAATCTTTGTAATGGAGACAAATATATTTGGGATTTTTGTGGTTGATTTAAACTATATTTGGTTCTAAGACTATGTAATTTTTACTTATTTTGAGATTTATTGATAGTGGCTTTATGAACCACTAAGTTATTTTTTTCCACTGCGAGTATTCTGATTTCTATGTCTATGATTCTGTGATTTGATTTCATTTGCTCCAAAAATTTATTTACGATCTATTGTTTTGAACTATTCAAGTTTGAAATGTTTTAAATTATTGTCAAATTTGAATGGTGCAAAATAGTGGGCCGTTACAGTTGGTATCAGAGCTTTGGTTTTTAGGCAAACCATAGCCTGAGGAGCAAAAACTCATTAGAGATAGGGTAGAAATACCCTAGAATGAGTGAAGTCAAATCTTAGAATCCTTTCCTTATGAGAGAATGTATTTTAAAGTACAAAATGATTTTTAAAAGGATTTTTAAAGAAGTATTTTAATATAAAACTTTCTTGTTTTAAATTAAAATTTTCCAACTACTTCTTTCCCTTTCTCCATCTTATATAATTAGGTCCTTTGTTAAATGCCTGTCTGGTTGAACTTTATCTGATATAATCTATCTTTTCCTCTATATTTTCCTCTATCCTTAAATTCATTCTTGATTTCTCAAGATGAATCGAGGAAATGCCAGAGGTAGGGGACGAGGTGCTGACCCAGCTTCTGCACCCGCTGCCCCAGTTAGGTTCTCTAAGCTTTGTAAGGAATATACCGAGCTTGGTGGCACCAAGTTCACAGGTTCTGAGAGCATAACTGAAGCTCAGCAATGGTTGAGAGATTTGGAGATAATTTTCTCCGGTCTTGAGATCACGAATGCCCAGCAGCGTCAACTGGCAGCTTGGCAATTAAAGGGAGCAGCTTTGGATTGGTGGCTGTCCATTACACACCGCTGAGGCTGACATCACTTGGGAACAATTTAGGTATCTTCTTCGGTTGACCAAGTATGGTTCAGTTTCCTCCCTTTTGAAATCTATCTTATATCTCTTATCATGCTTAAGGGATACTTTCCTCGCGAAATGGATGCCCAAAGCTGGGAAGTCTCAGCTGTATCGGGACTTCATGGATTTGAAGCAGGGCGATATGTCCTTTACCGAGTATGAGAGGAAATTTAATGAGCTATCGCAATATGGCCTTAATCTGATAGACACTCCGCTGAAGAAAAACGAGAATTTTATTGCTGGTGCACGACCCGAGTACTAGATCACCTTATTACCCACGTGCATGGTACGTTTACCGCTCTGATGGACATGACTATCAGATATGAGAATCCTACCTCTAGGAACCCTCCAGCTGTCCAGTCTGTCCCATCTCAGTCTTCTGGTAGTTCTAAGAAGAGGAAGGAAAATTTCTACAGTCATAAGAACAGTTGGCACAAGACCATAGGTTTAGGATCGTCTTCGTCATCTCAGAGACAGCCTGTGGACCTATCTGCTATTACTTGCCATAGATGCCACCAGAAGGGACACAATGCTAATAGCTGTCCTACCTTGAGTGCTGCTATTCCACCTCCCGCTCAGTTGGCTAGGCGAGACCTTTGCCACATTTGCCTTCAGGCGTGACATTTCAAGAGAGACCGCCCTGCTCAAAAGAAGGGCAAGGCATCAAGGATTTTCGCTATCACTTCTGCATCCTCCCCAGCTCCACAGCCTGCACCTGCTCCCGCTGCCGCTCCTAGAGACTCTCAAGGTACACTTCAGGGTTCTTTTACCTTGTTTTATTTTTCTGTACGGGTTCTCTTTGATACCAGAGCTTCCCATAGCTTTATCTCGGTAGATCTTTGTAATAAATTTGAGAATCTTCTTTCTCCCGAGTTTTCTTCTGTGCCTCTATGTGTTTCAAACCCTATTGGTGGTCCTGCGAACCTTAGTAAGATTTGTAGGGATGTGAAACTTTTCCATGATAGTTTTCGATTCACTGGTGATTTCTATGTTCTGGGTTTTGACGCTTTCGATCTACTGCTCGGAGGTGATTGGTTGGATAGGCATGATGCCCGTATCTCGTGTAGTGCTCGAACTGTTTCCCTTAAAGATGATTTTGGTAATCCATTAGAGATCCAGTGTAGTTTACCCCGGGATTTTGCTGGTAGTTTCATTTATTCTCTGGTTTCATCCCGTAGTGACCTTGACTCGACTCATGTGGTCAGACTTTATGCAGATGTATTTGGTGGAGTCACTTCTTTACCTCCTAAGCGGGAAATTGACTTCCGCATCGACCTTATACCGAGAGCCTGACCTGTAGTCCTTCCACCTAGAAGAATGGCACCCCGTGAGAAGGCTGAGTTAAGAAAACAAATTCAGGATTTATTCGCCAAGGGACTGATCAGACCAAGCTATTCTGAATAGGGAGCAGCTGTAGTTTTCGTCACCAAGTCTGATGGTTCCCTCCGGATGTGTGTTGATTATAGAGAGCTGAATAAACTCACCATGAAGAATAGATATCCCATGCCTCGCATTAATGATATGTTTGATCAACTCTATGGAGCTACTGTTTTCTCTCAGCTGGATCTGGCCATAGGTTTTCACCAACTCAGAGTCGCTGAGAAGAGCATTCCCAAAACTGCTTCCCATACTGAGAATGGTTTCTTCGAATGGTTGGTTATGCCTTTTGGCTTGACTAACGCTCCCGCTTTCTTCGTCGATTAGATGAATCGTGTCTTCCATGAGGTGCTTAATAAGTTTGTTCTAGTCTTTATTGATGATATCCTGGTCTTCTCAAAGACAAAGGAAGAGCACGAGTCGCATTTGAAGTATGTTCTAGAGACTCTTCGAAATCATCAGTTAAAAGCCAAATTCTCTGAATGCCATTTCTAGGAAGAGGAAGTCCGATTTCTCGAACATATTGTTTCTAGGGATGGAGTTTCTGTTGATCCAGTAAAGATCGCTGCGATTAAAGATTGGGAAGAACCTAAGATTCCAACTGATATTCGCAGTTTTATGGGCCTTGCCGGTTATTATCGGAGGTTCATTGAGAACTTTGCTCGGATTTCTGCACCGCTCACTGCTCTAACTCGAAAAAGTGCTAAGTTTATTTGGAGCGATGAGTGTAAAGCGGCATTCCAAGAGTTAAAGAATAGGCTTACTTCCGCACCAGTGCTTACCGTTCCGAATGGAAATGAGAGATTGACGATATACACCGATGCTTGTCACGAGGGTTTGGGAGCGGCATTGATGCAAGATGGAAGGTGATTGCCTATGCTAGTCGTCAGTTGAAGACCCATGAAGCTAATTATGCTGCTCACGATTTAGAATTGCTGGCTGTTGTCTTTGCATTAAAGCTTTGGAGACACCATCTCTTGGGGGCTAAGTTCGACCTCTTCACTGATCATCGGTCTTTGAAATATATATTCACGCAGAAAGACTTGAATCAGCGTCAAGTTCGATGGCTTGAGTTTCTTTCTTCTTACGATCTTGATATTAACTATACTCCTGGGAAAGCAAATGTTGTGGCGGATGCGTTGAGTAGGAAGAAGTCCTTGTTATGTCAGCTTATTGTTTATTCTCCTCTTTTGGATCATACCATGGCTAAGCAAGATGAGGATGTGATGCTTAGAGGCATGAAGGAGAATGTCCGGAGCAGAGGTAGTAGTAGTTCTGATGGTAGCGGAGCTCAGATTGATAATAGATGGATTTTAAGGATTAATAATAGGATTTGTGTCCCGAACGTTGATGGTTTAAGGCAGGAGTTACTTCGGGAACATCATCAATCCAGACTTTCCATTCATCCAGGTGTGGCAAAGATGTATTAGGATTTAAAGAAGCTCTATTGGTGGAGGGGTATGAAGCGCGATGTCTCGATCTTTGTTAGTAGGTGTGCGACGTGTCAGCAAGTCAAGGCAGATCATCAGAAGACCCCGGGTTTGTTGCAGCCTTTGGAGATTCCCAATTGGAAGTGGGGGCAAGTTTCTATGGATTTCATCGATGGTTTACCAAGATCTAGGAGGGGAAATGAAAGCATCTGGGTTATCATGGATAGATTAACCAAGTCCGCTCATTTTATTCCGGTCAAGTCTACCCGAACAGCTTCGGGCTTATCTGAGATTTATATGAGGGAGATCGTTCGCCTCCATGGTGTCCCCCTAAGTATTGTTTGCGATCGAGACCCTATCTTCACTAGTCAATTTTGGAAAGGTTTTCAAGAATCCTTGGGTACTCGTTTGAATCTGAGCACTGCTTACTACCCACAGACCGACGGTCAAAGAGAAAGGGTAAATCAGATTCTAGAGGATCTTCTTCGGGCTTGCATTTTGGATTATGGAGGATCTTGAGAAGATCATCTCCACCTTGTAGAATTCACCTATAACAATAGTTATCAGGCTAGTCTTAAGATGTCACCTTTTGCTACTCTTTACGGGCGACCCTGTAGATCTCCATCCTGCTGGATTGAATCCGGTAATCGCTTGGTCCTTGGTCCCGATATGATTTTGGAAGCTTCGGAGAAGGTCGATGAGATTAAGAGGAGGTTAAGGATTGCTTAGGATAGACAGAAGAAGTACGCTGATCATCATAGAAGGAGCTTGGAATTTGCTGTCGGAGATCTGTTTTTTCTTGAGGTTTCTCCTTTAAGAAATGTGGTTCGGTTTGGGCGTAGAGGGAAGCTTGCTCCTAGGTTCATCAGTCCATTCCGCATCTTGGAAAGGATTGGGTCTCTTGCTTATCAACTGGATTTGCCCGAGAAATTCGCTGGAATACACAATGTATTCCATATATCCCACCTTCATCGCTGCTTGCATGATCCATCTCTCATTATGCAGCCTTCTGCTCTTGATAGTTTGGACATCAAGCCTGACCTAACTATTGAAAGGAAGCCGTTTCGTATCGTCGATCGAGGTACGAAACAACTAAGAAGAAAATCTGTCCGCCTGGTCAAAGTGCAGTGGGGCACTGATGAACGGGATTGCACCTGGGAGATAGAAGAGAGCATTCATGCTTCGAATCCGGAATTATTTGTTTCAGGTACTTTGCTCTATTTTTTATCATCCTATGTTCCTTTTTTCGTTACTTTTCGAGGACGAAAAGTTCTGAGTGGGGGAGAGTGTAACAGCCCAAAAATTTTAACAGTTATTTTATTCTTTTTAAACTTTGGGTTTTTATTTTACAAAAAGTTGAATTTTTAATTTAATTATAAATAACCACCCAAAATTTCATAAATATAAGCAAATTCTATAATTCTTATTTTGGTTAAAGTTTAACATCAATTGGGATTTTAAATCTTTTAAACTCTAACTTCCAAATCTTTTAATTCAACTGAATATATTTCGTAACAACATTTTATTCCACTTTTGATTCTTTTAAAAGTTGGTTATATACCTTTTAAATTAAGTAATTAATATTTTTACTTATATACATCAGTTCTTGCAAATGGTAAATAAATGAAAAAGGATGTAAACAAATCATATTTTTATTTAAGTAATAAATTTTAAAATTAATAGTGTATAAATAATCTATTTAATTATACCTTTAATTTGTACGTTTATATCCGTTTTGATTAATTTAGTTGGCATAGATGGTACGTATTTAATGAAATATTCTTTAACGTATATTTTACTAAATATAGGTAGCGAGTAAATAAGAAAACGTATAAATTTAGATACGTTACTTGTGTTAAATTGGGCGTATGTTTATTAAATTTTTGCGTCTATAGTACGCATTCGTAAAATTCTTGCCTTGGCTACAAATAAATAAATGTATCAGTAGAAGTGGATTTCTAGGTGGGAAAGGAATAAATTTTCTTTCTGTTGCCTCCTTATATTTAATAGGAATAAAACCCATTGATTTTAATAACGTTCAAACCATTAATTATTGCCATTTTCTCCCACTCAAATCAACGCAAGTTTTATACAAACTAACGTTCATTTTCATTTCCGTTTTGAAACAAGTTTGTGAAATTCTCTGCACTTTTCTTTTGCTCTTCTACTTTAAATAGGAACGAAACACGTTCAATAAATTCACGTATTTCATTTGACTTCGCGTGTGACTATGGAATAAAATCTTCCAGTCTCTTCTGACGTTTTATAGATTATTCCTTACTATTTTCTTTCACCTAGATTCACGCAATAACTTCCCTATATAAATTCATAACCTCACGTTTAATTTACATAATCAACATCTCTTCCTCTTCTCGCGTATGAGCATCAACATCAGGTAATGGCCGCATTTGATTGTTTTTTTTCTTTTATTTCCTTTTATCTGCTCCACTTTGCTCGACTGCTCCAACCACCACCAGTGACTGGCCTGAGCCCCTCTACCTCCTCTAGTATATTTTTCTTTCCCCTAGCCTTGAACTCGGGTGAGATTCATCACCACTTGCCTTCCCGACCCATGTAGTGCCGACACAATTAGCCGCAACCACCCCTCCAGTTGAACGCCATCCTGATCGTGCCAAGCCCTTACCTCGCCTCCAGGCGGTGATGGCCATGCACTGGACCAAGCTAGCATTGGCCGTGTTTTTTTTACAGAGGAGAAACCATGCACAACTTTCTTTTATTAAAAAAAATTGAAGAATAAGAGAAAGTATTGAGTGCGCCACCTGTGCATGATTGTGTGTCATTGCCGTGACTTACGTGCGTGCATGCTTTCTGTTCTAAAAAAAAGAAAAAAAAGGAAGAGATGAATGAAAAAAAGAGGGATGAAGACTCGGCCTATTTGCCCAAATACCCATTGTTTGACTTGCGTACGTACCTGCATTCATATTTTTTTTAAAAAAATGGACAGGGCTGAGGCTTGTTATGATTTGGTCGAGTCGGGTAGTGGAGCGGTCAAGCCACTTGTGTCAAATTTTCTCTAATTCGATCTTGCTTCCAATTTGCTATGTTCGTAATTAAATTCGGGTACTAAGTTTTATTTATTTATCTTGTTTAAGATTTAAATCGAGTCGTTGCTTCCGCTAAAATTTGATCGTGCCTTCTGTACGCTGTTTTCGGTGTGATTATCTTTGTTTCGAATAAAATCTTCAGAGGCGAAAATATGATTATTCTCATCCGACAAACATACTTATAGATCTGTAAATTAATAACAAGTGTAAATTGTAAAATGGTTATATTTTATTTTTACTTGCCGGTGATATAAATTTATGATGTTAAAAGCCCTATTATTACATTTACACATCATCAGTTATATTATCTACTGTTATATTTATGCTGTTATACTATTTATGTATTTATTGTTCATCACAATGTAAGTTCCCTGTAGAATAGAATCGTTACAGGCTGAAATGATAGGTCTGAACGATATTTATTTATTTAGTTATTTTATTTAACTTGGGATTGCAGGTTTGAAATGATAAAACCCGGTTTTCTTTGTAAATTATGGATTGAAATGATATATTATCCATACCACTTGACCTAGGGTAGAAAATATTATACAGGCCGTGGTTATATATATATATATATATATATATATATATATATATATATATTTCATTTTGATTTGAATGGAATTAAAATGATTTTTAGTGATTTTATATACAAGTTAAATATATATAAATAAATAAATGGGTAAGTTGGAATGTGGAATATATTTATTTTGGAAATTGATTTTTGTAAAGGAATGAAATTCAGGTTAAGTAAATAAAGTATAATATATTTGATGTAAATTGAATAAACAAGGTGTTATTTAAATTTTCTATAAATTAAATGGTTAATAAAATAAATACATAAAAAATATAATTTTGAATATAATTACACTTAGAAAAGTGAAGTTTGGGTTAAGAGAAAAAGAATAAGTTAAGAAATAAAATAAATTATATTTAGAAATGGCAATTAAACCTGATGTTTAAAGTAATTTTTGATTACCAAGATCAGAGATTTGTGCATTTGACTTAAATAAGCGAAGCCTTGAGAAATTTGATTTTGTTCGTGAAATCTACTTTATGAAAATCATAAATTTTTAGGTAATTTAAATGACCATTTCAAAGTGGAAATTATGATTTTCTTTAAGTTAAATTGTTTAATTTAAGGTTTAATTATTTCTGAAATTTTGTTAAAGTCTGAAATTTAATTTACTTAAATTTGTTGAAAAGGATGTTATCGTACTTTGCAAGTGCTGTAATGTTGCAAATAAACTAAGGCTAAACCTTTGAAATTTATATTGGTTTTTTTAAGAATTATAACTTTACCTTTAAATAGTTTAAAATAAAATATTTTGATTTATAAATAAACTATTATTGGAAATTATAACCACGGGTAATAATAACGTTGGTTGTTAAAGAGACTGGGATCGGATATGGGCATACTCTCTGTCGATACCGAAAACCACTTTGACAACCGTGTACGCGGTGGAGATTCCAGAATGAAGTAGGATGGTGGCGACGTTCTATTGAGGTATGGACGTGGACCCGACTCCCGTGAGCTGGCATAAGGTGGCTAAAATAGGAGCGATTGACAGACTAAGGAGGTAGCACCTTTGATCGAACGCACTTCTTCGTATGACATGCTATTACTTTGTGATTGTTTGGTGCACACTTTTGATTTTAGGAGTGTAGTTTGAGATGGGCGGTAGTAGCAGCCACGCGTTACCACTGGTCCGGATGCGTAATTGGTATATCTACCCTGGCATTGCCTAGTTGTATCGTGTCACCTACCATAGCGAGCCTTTATACGAGTTTGGTTTTCTCCTGTAGCCCGCGGAGTATTTAGGGTAGTCTCTCGATCTGGAGATGCGCTGATACTGGATGGACTACTGGGACTATTACGTGTTAAGGGGAATATTGGGTCACTCCTTAACGCTATTTAAAAGTAAGTTTATTTTACTATAGACACTATTATAATAGCGAAATATTACTACATGGTAAATAGTTTAACAGATCCTTAGAGGATAGGCGGTCCCAAACATCCTTTAAGTTACGTGCCTTTATATTACAGTTCACTTGAATTAGCTTATACTGTATAAGTATGTATGTCCTGACTCGAGTGTTTGTATTTATTTCTTACGCTCGGGTCAGCCAGAGCATCGGTTCGTACTTCATTTCCTGGAGCTTGGACTTCTGAAGATCACCTTTATCAAGCTGCTGCCTATTTTCCTATTAAGTCTTTATCGTAATCTTTGTAATGGGGACAAATATATTTGGGATTGTTGTGGTTGATTTAAACTATATTTGGTTCTAAGACTATGTAATTTTTACTTATTTTGAGACTTTGTGATAGTGGCTTTATGAACCACTAAGTTATTTTTTTCCGCTGCGAGTATTCTGATTTCCATGTCTGTGATTCTGTGATTTGATTTCATTTGCTCCAAAAATTTATTTACAATCTGTTGTTTTGAACTATTCAAGTTTGACATGTTTTAAATTATTGTCGAATTTAAATGGTGCAAAATAGTGGGTCGTTGCAACTAAGCTAATGACTAATAGTATTAAGATATGGATTCCAGCTAATATGATTGATCATGATAAACAACTTTATATTAGCAGCTATTATAAGAATGTAATATGTAATGAAAATTATATTTATAAAGGTTCAACCATACCCAAATGGGTATGGTTTCCTAAAAATTAGGAAATTATAAGAAACTTGGGTATCACATGCTTTAAATGTTAATTATTTTTCTGATATCTTAGATTATAAGTAGTGGTTATTTTAAAATTGTTTCATTATTTTTTAGATACAACCACACCTATTTTGGTAAGGTTGTCATCCTATGATTAACCCCCCCGACCCTAACATAGTAAGTGGGTACCAAAAATGATTATTATTTATTGCAGGTACTCGGAGAAACAAAAGAAAAATGATAGATTTTGGAATTTTAAAGGTTGTTCCATACGTTTAATAGAATTACATGCTTACAATGAAATATGGACTTTAGCAAATATGGAGGAAAAATTCATATGCATATTGATAGAGGGAGATATTATACTTAGAGGGAGATGTTATGCTTAAGGGGGGCTTTAAAAATATTCAAACTTTTTGATAATGCCAAAGGGGGAGAAATAATGGAAAGCACACATTCAAGGGGAGATTTATAAAATTATATCTAAGTACATTATATAGTTGTCATCATCAAAAGGGGGGAGATTGTTAGGAAATCAAATCTATGGTTTCGATGACAACAACTATACAATGGAAATCGAATATACATATATATTTATATATACAGTTATTTGCTAGAGTAACATCACTAAAAAGACAAGAACAAGACTCAAAGAACATTACAAGAGACTACAGGTCGATTGGATCAAAGAAGCAACAAGAAATATACACAAAGCAGGCATGCACAGTTTTCAAACGTCTGGATGCACTAGCCAGACGTCTGAAAAAACCCTCTGGAACAACAAAACAGGCAGGATCAGACGTCTGGAAGATGCGCTCAGACGTCTGAAAGACTACTACTGTACACAAAATATATAGAGTCAGACGTCTGATACAAATACCAGACGTTTGATTTCGAACTCAGATTTTAAATTCAAATTTCAACTGCCATATTTGAATAGAAATCTTCCCTTCTCTTCGCTGCAACTCTTCATCATCATCAAAAGCAACTATAAAGCACTTGTAAATGGATGCAACTACTCAAGGAATCTCTCTACAACTATATATATCATCAAGAATCAAAGAGAATAAAAAACCTTACTTACTTGCGCTCTTTACTTACATACTCTATTATATTCTTGATAACTAGCAATCTATACTTGTATTTCACTCTTCCATATATTCAATTCTTCTCAATCAATATTCTCTAGATGTATATTGGAAGCACTTGTACTTAGCAGTCAATATCCGTGTTATAGAACATATAATTGACAAGAACAAGTTACTGTAACCAAGCCTATTCCTCCGGACGAACTGACGGTGTTTGATAATCAAATTCCGAAGGGGAGCTTCGGGACTGGACGTAGGATGGGAGGTCCGAACCAGTATAAAATCCTGGTGTGCTTATTCTATATTTACCTAGATTAATAGTGTTTTAGTTGCATCATATATTTTGTCACATATACTTGCATATACACCACACAATCCACCCTATAGACTTTCTGTACAGCCTTCCCAAAGGGGTTTCTTTGTGGAATCCAATAAATCATAAAAAAACTTCCAATATTTGGTTCTTCTTCAACATTAATATCGTCATCAACAAATTGAGCAGTAGGAAATGTTGAACGTGCTACATCTTCAACCATATGTTCTACGAGATTCGTCGCAACAATTTCATTACTCACTACCTCCTCAAACTATATAGGATTAGGTGCTACAAGTTCTGCATGACGATCCCATACCAAATAGTTCGGTACAAAATCATACTGATGCAAATGAACTCTAACCATTTCTGGCATCAGCTGCTTTAACAATTTGCACCTACTGCATGGACAACAGATTTCTTCGTCGTTTCCATTATTGCTTAAAGCGAAATAAATAAATATGTGTACACCATTATTAAAATGTTCACTTATTGAGCCTCCAATTTTCCTTCTTTATTGATATATCCAGCTTCGATCAATAAAATAATTGATTGTTTCTCCTACTAATTAAAAATACGATATAAATTAAAACCACATTGAAAATTTATTTTTCAATACAATTTTACAGTTTAATGTTTTATATTGATTGTCATTGACACTTTATTGCTGGGTCATCCTACTTCCTATTATAAACACAGTAACGTAATTAAATCTTGTAAACCATTTCATTTTAAACGATTCAATAAAATTTCGGCAACACTTCCCTTTTGTTCCCTGAGTCGTACACAATTAATTGCGTGTACACATGGAACATAAAGGAAGCGCTGTTAAAATTTTATGAACCATTTAAAAATGAAATGATTTACGAGATGTAATTACGTTACTGTGTTTGTAACTTGTCTAATACAGGGAAAAATCCAATAAATATTGTATATGATGAATACAGATGTCCTTTTTATGATAAAAAGCGAATATCCACATAACGATCATATATAATACTTATCAGATGGGGCCTAAAAACGCTCTAAGGGTTTTATGAATAAAGTATATTACATATTTCATATTTCTAAAAAAATGGCTTTCGACGTGTAAATTAAATTGATTAACATTTAACTTAAGTTAAACTATCGTATACGATAGTTTATCATATACGCACACGTTTAAAACTTTAATTAACTAACCGTATGTTATATAAAATTAATTATCGTTTTCGACGTTCTTGAAAACGCATAACCTAAATTATGCTCAGCCATACTAAATAACCCAAGTAAGACGTAAAAGCACTAAATTATTCAACTAATGCACACTAATTTCTTGTCGCACAAACTAAACAAGCAAGTATTCAACACTTATAGGATAATAATAGCAATTAACATTCAATAAACTATACTACACAATCAATGAGACAATATAAATAATTAAACTAACAAGTTAACTCTAAATTAACAAATTCATGAAATTACGGTTTTTGAATAATACCTAAAATAGAGGAGATTAGGGGTTTGAAGGAGATGAGATTCCTAATTGACGAAGTAGGAGGTGATTTCAGCAGAATTTCGGACGTTGAAGGTGGAAATGGTGGAAGAAGGTTTGGTGATTTTGGGAGCAATTGAAATGTTTTTAGTTCAGCTTGGGGAAGAAGATAATTGCGATTTTCGATGACTGCCAATGGCCGCAAACAACAAAATTATAACGGCTTCCGGCAGCTAATTATTTTATTCGTAACAAAGTCCAAAATATACTAGACGTCGGAGGCCGTCGGAAATTAGTCGTCGGCGGCCGTCGGTACTTGTTGTCGGAATATAATATTATTCTTGTAGGGAAACTATTAGAATATCGTGCAATTATATGCCGTCATGAATGGTTTAAAACAATTGTTTGTACGTCTAACATCGATATTGTATAATATTTATAACCCAATGCTATTTTATACATGTAAAGGAAAAAATTAAAATTGTGTTTTGAATTATACTAAATATGTAATGTTTCCTTTCAAACATAAAAAAAATATGCCAAAAGCATAATGTTGCCATAAAAGCATTAGTATTACCTAAATATTAGTTTGCTAAGTTTGTTAAGAAAATTATCTATAAATATTTTTTTCTCAATCATTTTAGTTTTTAACCAACCTTGTTAAAGAAAAAGGAAACTATTTGTTATGAGTAAGTAATGAGTTCCAAAGTTACTATTTCTCTTTGACACACATATTTCTCACATTGACGAAAAATTTGTTAAATCCATATAACACATTATGTTGCATGTTCCCTAATATAATAGAGTTATGCATCCAAAATTTTGCTGATAAAAGGAATGAATAAAAATAATTAATTGATTACATATTAAGTCTATAATTGATTAGCATTAAAGAGAACCGATATGTAATTAATTCTCTCATTAATTTGAACTAATATAGTTTGAATTCAAATTGATCGAAATTAAAACCAATTTCTTTCATTTATTGACTGTGTGGTAGCTATGTATCATATGACCTTCCTCCCTAAAATAGTTTATTGCAACCATTAGGAATAATAGTATCTATAATTTATAGTTGAGTTATTTATAAACAATTAAAATTCCAAAAAATTCAAAGTAATGTAACATAAAAGAATTTCATAAAAAATCATAGATAATTACCTAATTGTTGCATAATATTATCGAGACTTTTATGATAACCATGAATGTGTGTTGCCTATGGACACTTTATAGTCCATGAAATAACACAATAGAAAAATATTAGAAGTCTCGATTGATTAAGAATGACAATGTAATAATTCATAAAAAACATGAAGTTTACGTTAATTAAGAGTGCATAATTCATTTCAAAAATGAATAAGTTTTCAAAACACGTATTTAAAATTAAATTCTTAACAAAATCTTAAAATTGTCTAAAGAAGGAAGAACAAAAGTGTTGCTTATACATTTAAATTTTCTCAAAAATAATGTATGAAATATGTTATTTCAATTTTATTTTTCCTCAAAGATAAACTTCCAACTTGATTTTCTTATATACTTATATGTGAGAATGAAATAAAATCAACTTAACCTTTATTTGATTATATAGAAAAAATTAAGGCTTTTTTTATGTATATGTATTAGTAAACCAATACTACCATACAAAATAAATGAAAGAATCCAAATTACTAGTCTTACAAATAAAAAAACAAAATATTGAAAGGATATCTAATACAAAAGCGAGAAAGAAAAATGAATTCAACTTTACCTACAGTATATTTTATAGAACTATATAAGCTTCTTGGGTTATTATATGTTTGAAATGTTGCTTGTAAAAGGGGATAAAAAAATAACTGACTACTATTAATCTTGTAATTGATTGGCATTAAAAAGACCGAATATGTAATTAATTATGTTAATCTTGTAATTGATTAGCATTATGAGGACTAAATA
Source organism: Allium cepa (assembly GCA_030765085.1). Taxonomy (NCBI): domain Eukaryota; kingdom Viridiplantae; phylum Streptophyta; class Magnoliopsida; order Asparagales; family Amaryllidaceae; genus Allium; species Allium cepa. Next base: position 553,131,884 of record CM060931.1, on the reverse strand, counting down.
TGCAATTTATTCTCGCCTTAGATTGGATTATAGTTTAATCCTGAAATTACTTTAAATTCAAATTGATTTAAATTAAAAGCAATTAATTAGTTTCATTTATTGTATGGTAGAAATAGTTGATATGATCATTCTATTTGAAATAGTTTGCATATGACCATTATGGATAACTATATCTCTAATTTATATCTATTTACAGAAATTACCAAACTGCATAAAATTCAAAATGTCTCGTTGTTGTATAAGATCACCACGATATTGATGATAATCAAGCACCATTGTCCCATTGGTTAAGTGATTCAGATTTGATGCGAGAGATCACAAGTTCGAAACTTACGTAGCGTGATTCGAACATATATTGATATGTGATTTGTGTTATGTTGTCCCAATGACATGTTGTATCTAAGTACCATGTCAGAAAATAAAATCAAGAATGTATTTTGCATATGACTAATCCATAATCTATTAAATAACAAAACAAATATATTAAAAGCCGTTATTGACTAAGAGGAACAATGTTAGAATTTACAAAAATAAAGTTCAGATCGACTAAAATTACGTAAAACATTCAAAGTACATAAGTTTTCAAAAAATGTAATTAATGCTAAACTTTTAACGAAATTTAGAATCATCTACTGAAAGCGGAAGAGAACTATTACTTACACATTTATATTTCTTCCCATTTTACTATAAGAAATTTATTATATGAAAATTCTTTTAGTAATATTAAGCTTTTTTTCTAACTTGATTTTTTTTATATGCATATGTGTTTGAGAATGAAATAATGATTACCTACATATTTATATGGTTAAAAAAATTAATGATTCTTTCTATATTTATGTATTACAATCAATAGACCAATAGATCCCTACAAAACAAATGAAGGATAGATAACAAATTACCTCCTAATACTAATTCCCTTTGTAAGGTATTATGTTACAAAGGAGGTTGATATTGGGTTCATGATGAAAATATGATCGGTATAAAATATGAGAAATAAGAAATAACTCAATAATGCTTATAATAGGTTTTATAGAATAATTGAAGTTTCCATGACGGTTGTAAATTAAAAAATACTATAAACTCCTACAAAATAATGAAGAAAACTAAATTCATAGCCATAAACAAAAATAAGAGGAAAACAAAAATTTGGGATACAAAATTTGAACCAAAGATGTAAAATCATATATTTAAGATAAAATAAATTTCTTCAAACTTGAATTAAAAGAAAGAGGTATAATAAAATAAATATCTAACTTTTAGTTCCAGCTTGTAGATCCAATAACCCAAAGTCTTGTAACAAGTAATTTTTGTCCGTAAGAAACTTATTCCTAAGGTATAAATAAAACCTTCACATAACGTGAATAAAATAAAAAACAATTAAAGTGAATATGAAAGATGAAGAACCATTGATGTGTTCAATCAAACAATAATCATATTAAAAAAATTGCGAGAAAAATAAATAAACCATTTGGAAAGAATATCTAGTTTGTTATGAATTTAAAATTGAATTTTTTACGGAGATGGGGAATAAACACAATTATGAAAGGAGTTATAACAAACTAAAGATGGAGTTGAGGAAATAAGATTTGTTTTCTAGTATTAAATGAGCTAAGAAGAGGAAGAGAGCTTAGCTAGATTAAATTAGAATAGATAGATAGATGCATTTACTGTAAACTAAATGTATTTATCATAATAAAAGTGAGCAAACGTATGTATTATGGAAAAAAAATTATAATATGCTACGATGAATAGTAATAGTCATACTATTTGTGAGAATTATCTCTAATCTTACTTTTTATCTCTCCCTCCAATGAATCGGCCAACATGGAATTGATGAAAAACCAACCCTATTGTGAAAAATAAGAAGTTAAGACAAAGATTTGAATAACAAATTGATGATAAAATTAAAAATTAGAAAATACAACCTAAATTAGCAAATAAAGAAGGAAAAACCTTTGGAAAGTATTCAATCATATACAGTACCAGATATTATCTATTGTAAGAATAAGTAACTTATATATCTTATAATAGACCAATACAATTAGAAATTTATCACGTAAACACAATTATTGAAGTTTATATGATAGACACCAAAAACACAAAGCACGAATATAAAAACTGAAATTACACATAATTAATGAGCAATTAGTATTCATAGACATATGTTACCACCAAGATATTTTTTAGTTATAAATAGTTCAAATATAAATGCACAATCGTGAACAAATCTAATAATAAATTTCAATACAAAATCATAAAATCGCAAAAATCATGTCATAAACTAATAAAAAATTATTCATTTTATTACACAAAAATTAAAAAGAGATCATAACTAAATATGTAAATTTGAAAAAGCAATCTTCGATTTATAAATTTACTTTTCATAATTTAATTTAATAAAAATTAATTTCAATGAACTATTTTAGACATCTATTACAACCGAATCAGATAAACATAAATTGATAATGGTTAAAAATAGGTATGATGAAACAAATAAATGTTAAGAATCAAATTGTGAATATGATAGAGAATGATATGCAATTGCTAAACCATAATATATTATAATATAAAATTATCAATTTAATAAAATTGATGCCATAATCGAAGAATAAATGGTTGGACTTACAAATTTATCATTTAAGTTATTTATTTTTGTGAAGATATTCACTTAGTTACTCTTAAATTGAAAGTGAGAATAATAAAACATACAAATTTGAAAAAAAATAAAAGTTTTGTATTCATAAGAATACTTTTACCATTCTTAAATAAGAAATCAAGAACAACAATCCAAAAGTTAAACAAAATCCAAATAAATAAAATTAATAGTTTAATCTTATCATGAAATATTCACAACATATCCACTTCATTACTCAATGTTGGAACATTAAGTATTTAGAGAATAAGGAATTTGAGTCTTAAAATGTCTTAAATTTGATGAGAGATATGAAATGAATGATTTTAAGGTTGATTATAAAAGAAATAGAAGGAGAAATAAACATGAGAATATATATATATGAAATAAGGAGTATGGAGAAAAAAGGAAATGGATGGATAATAATTACTTGAATGAAAGAGAAGAATATAGATATGAACTAAGAATACAAATAGGCACCAAATAAAATAGTTAGGTTAAAAGTGATTATGGAAGATTGAAGGGGATTATTGTAAATTGTTTACTCAAATCAAGAAGAGATGAGTATATGACTTCAGATTGAATGAGATATAAACATACAAACAGTCGCATATTCTCTTTTATATATAAAGAGAATAGATGTGCATGTACATCATACATTTACTGCAATTTAATAGAATCCACATTTTATCTACTTGCAAACATTACCTAGTGAAAATACACATTTAATCGGCTCATATTCATAGAAGGCTAAATGTTTCAACTTAACATATACTTCTTTATATACCAAGTATGATATCAAAATGCCATTTACTTTTAGAATTTCCATTTCAAATTATAATAATTTAGTGATTCATATGATGAGTTCATACTCATAAACACACATATACACATATATGTATATACATATACATATATGTGTATATATGTGTTTGTGTGTGTGTATATGTATGTGTATGTAAGCCTGTCAATGATACATGTTTCGGCTCGCGCTCAGTCCAAGCCAACCCTGTTAATACGAGTATGGATTTTGCCTTAACTACCCATACCCGACCCAATTACTATCAGGATATTGTACGGTTTTATCAAAACCAAGCTCGGTTTGGTTCGACCCGATTATTAGTTTTTTGTAGTATCGAAACATGAGTGTTTATGTTATTTGTTCACTTTTTTTCATGTAGATCTTTTTACTTACTTTTATTGTGAACTTGGCTACATCACCATCCAATTTGTATCACTATAAGAATTATACAGGTCTTGTTGAACCTTGAAAACGGCTTCTGACAGTCGCGTTTTACAGGTCTCCGCCGACACCTTTCTTCCTCATTCCAGCTGAACGGAAAAAAAAATTCTAAAATCCTTAAGGCCCGTATTCAAGCTTCCAAACACCAAATTCAAGCTTTCGAATCTTGCGTGGCTCATTAATCACTCTCTATTGCTTCCAATCTCATGTGTAATCTCTAATTTTTTTGAAAAACCTAATTTTTAACCTAAACCTAGATTTACCTAGTTTGATAAATTAGGGCTAGTTGGTGATTCTAATTGTTTCTAATAGCCTAATGATGGTTTATAGTATCCCATGGAATACATATTTCATTTGTTAACTTTAAATTGTGAAAAGCATGTATAATTCGTGAATTTGTATATATGTATAATTTTTAGCATTGTCTTGTGTTAATTTGGATGTTTATGTGTTTATATATGTGTGTGTATATGAGTTAATCATTATACACACGCACGCATACTAATAATTAAATAAATTGTTTTCTATCAAAAACGTCATAATTTTTTTTACATATCTGCTATAATACAATGAATTAACCTTGTCCGATGAAATATGCAAAATGTGGTAAATTAATAATTTTTCGAAATATATAAAATTAGTATATTTTCAATCGTTCATAAAAATGACATATTATATAACAAATGTTTAAACTTTAAATTTTTGTATGAACTACTTTTTTATTACGTCCCTTAGGGAGTTTTTGGCCCCGTCCGACAAGTGTTGTACATGATTGTAACATCCCATATTTTTATAACATTATTTAGGATTTTAAATTGGTTAAATTAAATAAAATGATGTGATGATTTATGGGTTGAGATTTAATTAAGCTAAGGGTGGTCGTGCTATGTTAAATATATAACAAATAAGATAACATAAATTAATATGTTAGGAAATGAGTAAGGGCAATATGGGAAATAGGATAGGCTTATACCCTAAACCCTTAGGAATAGAAACTCACGTTTTTGTTCATTTTCACTCAAACTGAAATTTTACCAAGGCCGGCCACCATTATTATTTTCAAGAGCAGATAAAGCTAGGATTTAAAAGAAGGAAGATAATCAACATAATCAATATCAAATCTCACATCTTTTAATCTCAAAGCTAAGGTGAATAATTACTACATCCTATTTTCTTTTGGTTTTCGATTTTTAGATTAGATCCGAAACTTTTTTGCAAGTATATGCCATGTTTTGACGATTAAAGTTATATATATGATTGTTGGTGAATTATGCATGTCCATAATAGTTTTTATGATATGTTTGATATGAAAACCCTATTAAATTACATCCAATTGCCTTGAAAATTTAAATATAGATCAGAAATGTTATTCTAGAGATGGTTTCAATTTTCATAATTTTTATAATTAATATGGATTTTATATTAATTTTCTAGTAAAGAAAATGATTTATTGGGTTATGAATTATTTACGGCTAAAATAATGATTATTTGGGTTTGGAATTTTTACATGTTGGAAAACATACTAAAATAGATTTTCTGAAATTTTTGCACATTTTTCCTAAGTGTTTTGATGAACATATAAAATTATTTAAGGTATGTGACTTAAAAGTTTTATATATTTAACTAAAGAGAATGGGTATTTTTTAAAATAAAATGATTATTTAATTCTAAAAATAACGGCAGCATTTTTCTGAAAGATATTTGTTAACCAATGAGAAATTGACAAACAAAGGCATGTTAGTTGAAAAGCTATCATTTTTAAGTTAAAAACAAAGAAATCATACTTTTAGCATGTTTGAGCCTTTTACGACATTAAACCTTCCGACCTAAACCTTTCGACAAGGTCGAGAGATTCATAGCTTTCAACAAGGTAACACAATGCATATGGTGTCAAGTTACTTGGTACATAATGAATTGGAGAAGGTCGAAGGTTTTTAGTCGAAAGGTTGATGACCGAAGAGATTGGGGTATGTTTGTTATATAAACTAAAAGCTTTCACCTGCTTGCTTTCGAAAAGGAGCTTTCGACTTGGTTTCTTTTGACCAGGTCATGTATTTCAAATAAAAGTTCTTAAAACCTTCCGACAAAGTCGAAAGGTTACTGCCTCTTGTTATTGTTTTGTTTTGAAACCTTCCAACAAAGTCAAAAGGTTTACTGGTTTTAAAATTAGCCGCTTCTCCATGCTTTCGAAAGCGAGCTTTCGACTTAGATGATTTATCTTTTTTTCTAATTGAAGTATAATATAAGCTTTCGAATGATTTGTTTTAAAGGAAGAAGCCTATTGTTTAAAAGTTGAGTTTTAAAGTTTTTGAAGCAGAGCTTTCGACAAAGTCAAAAGGTTGCTTCCAATGGAGTCGGAATGTTTTAAAAGTAGATTTTCCACTTGTTATAAATTGAACCCTATAACTCTTTGAAAGTTTTATGTTTTGGAAGGTTTAATGCCTTCAAAAGGTATGCATATTGAATGATTTCGAAAGGTTTGTTTATCGAGTAACTTCGAAAGGTTTGAGTTTAATTGTTTCGAAAGGTTTAAGGTCAATGATTTTGAAAGTTTTTAGTTCAATGGTTTCGAAAGGTTTAAGGTCAATGATTTTGAATGGTTTTAGTTTAATGGTTTCGAAAGATTTGAGTTCATTAGTTTCAAAAGATTTTAGTTCAACGGTTTCAAAAGGTTAGAGATGGAAGGTTTTCCAACCTTTTTCTAAGGAAATTTTTTAAAAAGATTTTTAAAGAAGTATGTCTAAAGTTTTATTGCTTTCGAAAGGTTTGCTTTTCAATGGTTTCAAAAGGTTTAATAAATGGTTTCGAAAGGTAAGGTTTTGGCATATTGGCCTAGATATTTAAAAGGTTTTCACTTGGTTATGGAAAGAGGTACTTTTAAAGACTTAGAAAGGAGAACTTTTAAATGTAATCATCCACCAAGGTTTGAGTAAAGAAGATATACATATATATATATATGTATGTATGTATATATGTATGTATGTTGTATATAACATGGTAATGTGATTTTGTGTAAAACTTAAAGAATGTATATTTTCCTTGTATAATTTTGATTTAAAGGTTTTAAATCATTTCGAAAATGTTTTCGAGAAAAATTATGGGATGGATCCTTAAGTGAAAATGATTCAGATAATAGAAAACTAGATGGGACTAGTATGGGGTCATGACCTATACATTAGCTATTAGCCCCAGCTAATTGTTGTCCAAAATTCCAATGTATAGGGCTTTTTCACAGGTAGACTAAAATTATGATTACATACCGAAAGGAATATATGTTTGTATACGGGTAGGTTATTGGTGAGCCAGAAAAACCATTAGGATCAGAAAGACCTGGATGGTGATTAAGTTAGGGATAGACTGTCCAAAAGAGAAGTATTTAACAGATAGTTAACGCAGACCATTTAGAAGAGAAGTATTTAACAGATAGTTTAAGATAGGTTGTCCAGAACAAGAATAGCTAACAAGCGTTAGATTAATTTTGATTATATTGTCTGGTAGGCTTGAGTCAGCCAAAGGTTAAAAGTTATCCAAACAAAACTTATGTGTTTGAACAGATAGTTCATTATTACCTGATATTTATGTATGTATACATAATGATGCTTTACAGTATTTAACCGATTTTGGTGCATTGAAAAGATTTTTCAAAGATATATTTTGAAAGGATGTTAGTGAGGGGAAACTCGTTCTGCTAAGCGGCATGGTCTCACTTAATATATAAAATCGGGATATATATTTTATTCACACCAGACTTTATGTCCGACTTGAGTTTATATTCTCCTCTTAAAATCTCGGGTGCTCTAAATTAATTTTAGTAGCCTGAGGGTTAAGGTCTTTTTCGGTTCTAGTAGGATGAAGAGTAATGCTACTAGAGGCTTGCAGGAGGCAAACGGATAGCCATTTAGGAGTTGTGGATTTTTTATGTTATCATGCATTTCTGCTGTGTTTTGTATTAAGTCTATTATGACTATATGACTTTGATCATCCAAGGGGGTATCTTCATATACTACTCTTGGCGTATTTTGTAATAAGTATATTTTATCTATGCCTAGGGACGTATTTGGGATTATGTAAGTTGAATATGGATCATATGTTTATATGTAATGAAGTAAAAGTTGTTTGAAATCTGTGTTTTGTTTCATATTTAAGTGCTTCTGATATTATAGATACCATTAACATAGCTGTATTTAGTCGTCAGAAGCTAATACTATAGATGATTGCAGCATCTGTAGCGCTTAGTTTTGGGCCTCTAGATAGGGAATGTTACGGCTTGATATCGGAGAATGGTTTATGAAATACTTTAACTAAAAATGGTTTTGAAAACATAATCCTTAGTAATCAGAGTTAAGAATGAGTCATAGGATAACGCTATAGTAACATACTTGTATTTGTTATATATACGAGTATGGTGGCACGTCCGTTGGACGTGTGCGTAATGGGGGTAGAGCAAATTTTATGTGTGTTATAGTTGTCGTGTTGTTAGAGAATATGGTAAAGTGTTTGGTAGTGGTGGGGAAAAGGAGGAAATAATATGGCAACCAAGCAGTAATAAAGTATTAAATTTTAGTCCAACTAAAATATGTGTGTGAATAAACTAACGTATGACTGTACATTAGAGTATTAGAGGGTATGTAGGTAGGTGGACTAAATGTTCCAACGTCAACCTAATTTAATATTTGTTTGGTTGTGTTATTTTATCGTAGAATAATATATACAGTCGATGTTAGTTGGTAATTTGCTGTTTTTTGCACAGTATAAATTATGATGAGTGGCGAAGGATAAAAAATTGTTGTTGATTTGTATAAAAGTTTGTTAATTAGATGAGCTAACTTGTAGCTTTGTGAATTGTAGCAAAAGGAGCCTTGAAATGTAAGTTTAATGAGAGTAGAATAATTGGAGAGGAAGCATGTAATTAAAGTCAATGTAATTCTGTAAAGCAGAGTAATGGTTGTTATTGATGAGGAAGAAAATAAGCAAGCAGTATAGTAAATAGTTGGGTAGACGGACAGTACAGTAAACAGAGTACTAAATGTTATAAAGCAGAGGAGTCATGGTAGCTAGTTTATTGGCAGTTGCAGGTTGAGAAAATATATGGTGGAGCAGTAGGAGGAGCAAATGTTGTAGTAGCAAGCAGCACAATTAGTTCTGAGAACGTTGGGCAAGAAAACGCTCAATAGCTTTATCGCACTCTTCGATCTGTCAGAAAAGGTAAAATGGGTTGGAAGTTAGAATAAGCGTGTAGTTGTTGAGTAGTAGGATTATGTGATAAGTATAGGGGATTATGTGTTGCATGCCACTTGAGGTGTGAAGAAAGCATTCCAATTTTTGTCTAGCTGATAGGGTGGACACTGTTCGTGCTTGCTATGAATTTGGGGTTGTATTGGAAATGTAGACGGTGGTTCTACCTTGAAGTTTTGCTGTGTAGTAGTAGGTGTTGTTATGCAATTCTTGAGATGTTGGTGCGCAATATCCGGTGATGCTGTAGAGGAGTGAAGCTGTAGCAGGCTGTTTGCATTGGTACTTTTGTCTGACTCATCCTCTAAAGTCAAAGGTGGTGATGCATCAACTATTTCAACAGGTGGTGATTGTTGAAGCTTTGACGCACGGGTGCATTTTCGCTTTGTTCTTTCTGTGGAAATGATAGGCGGACGTTGTTGAATGGTTGTTGCACATTTGCTCTACGTGGACGGAAATAAATTACCAAAATTTTTATGGGGTAAAAGTAAACAAATTAAGTATGAAAACGTGGTAGAATTAGTGGTGGAGCGGAGGAAGGTGGATTAAATTTGTGGACATGCGGGATGAATGGACAGTGTTTGGAAGTACTTGCAGTAGAAAATTAAGTATGCGTAAGTTATGTAGCCAGAGTGGTTGTACCTTGACTGTACTGTAAGTGGTAGAAGTAAGGGCTTGTTAAAGCAGTGATGTACTGTGCAGTAGGAGGTGTAATGGTGTGGTACAGGTATTAAAACAGCCGTATGGGTTTTTAAACGTGTTTAAAAATAGTAAGCAGTATGTTGGGAAATTGGTAAAAAGACGAAAAGTAAAAGATTATGAGGAAACATGAAGACAAAAAATTACCTTTGTCATTGTGGTTGTAGAGGGGATGAATAGAAGAGTGAAAATTTTGTGACGGGGAAGAGTTTATATGAGGGTGAGAGTGTAAGTTGGATCTAGCTGAAAAGCTGACAGGCAGGAGGGAAGGATGGGTATTGGAACAAATTAAGCAGAAATATGTGGTGGAAATTTTACTGTTTCGGGGGGATACAAATGAGGGGACTGAAGGTTGGGAGCATGACACATAAGAGTGCAGGAAGTGGAATGCGTACTATTATCTTATGGTGTACCTGCGTGCAGCGAGTGAAGGAATAGGGAGAAGAAGTAACGTGTGTAGAGTCAGTACTTTAATATGTAGGCTTGCAGAGGACAGCTGTGTTGTAAGCAGGTGCACACTGGTTGAAGGAATTGTTGCGTAGATGTTGTAAACTATTGTATGTAGGGTTAGTATTTTTTTGTGTAAAGTACGGTAGATGTTAAGTTCATTAATTATGATTGGTATCAGTTATATAGTGAGATATGTGTGTCAGAGTAAAGTTGGTTGCGTAGGATTTATTATTTTTAGTGCATTTAAAGGCAACAGTGTATAATTGAACCATGTTTCATAACGATGGTGAAAATCAGCTAAAAATAGGGAGAGAAATATTTTTATTGCCATGCATGGTGCCTGTTATGACAACCCGTTGAAGAAACGTATGAGTGCATTATTTTTTGTTGCGTTGAGAATGAAAATGACAATTGAGCAAGCATGAAAATATAATTTGCTTCATGTTATTGCAGCAGTAGAAAATTGTATGACAGTAGGAAAGTCAGAAGCGTTGCCTTTATGAACAAAATAAAATAACAAAAGGGTATGCAAGGACAGAAGTCATAATATAAAGTGATTAGGAGCATGCCATCAAGATGGTACAGTATGAGAAAAAATATGCGTACAAATAATTAACAGCAAGCAGTTGATTTCTGTAATCCAAAAAGAAAATATACTGTAATTTATTTTATGTAAGTTGAGGGCCTGTCACATGAATTACACGTTTTTCATTAGTGTTTTAGCAATCTTCATGGAACATTAGCAAGTCCCAGGCTCAATTCATCCTTCTGTTACAACCAAGCTTGAATTTAGTCATTTTGATATGCAGTGAAGTTGCAACTCCCACTGAACCATGCCTACAATAAGAAATAGTTTAAGTAAACAATATTTATCTGAAATGAAATGAAGTTGTGAAGCTAATGGTTGGTGTGTGTCCAATCCTTTTTTTATGCAATGAAGGCAGGAAGGAGAAACATGCAAGAACAGTGCAGAAACAGTGGCAAAAAACGTATGGCCAAATGGTAAAGTGGAAAAATGCATAAATAGTGCATCAGGTTGGAGAATAATATGAGGGTGGTGGTAATAGAAATATTTAAGTGTGATTGAATATGGAAAAAAGTTGTAATAAAAAACAAATTAGAAAGGGGAAAACGAACAATTAATTTGATGTAGACAGTGACGTATTGACAACCTCAACTTTATGTTTGTTTAGTTTTTTCGTACTGTCTATGCGACGGATGTAAAGCATTTTTTCGATGTTAAATAATTGAAGTTAAAAAAAAGATAGTTAAAAATAGCACTTTACTTTCATTTTATCTCACTGCGTAGACTGGTTTTCATCCGGTCCTCGTGTACATCCATCATACCCATTGCTGGAGTTGCCAAAGTAGAGGAGACAGTAGGAGGAAGGATCGCTTTGATGCACTGAAAGAAGCAAAGTGATAAATGCAATACTGAAATAAGCCTTGCTTTTACTGTGTTTAATTCTTGTAGACAATGTTAGCGGAATGATATAAGTAAACTATCAGTCAAATGGTGAAGGATACGCCAGTTAAGTGGTTGCATACCATTTAGTTTTAAGGGGCGGAAAGGACATTTGCATCATCTTTATGCGTTGTCCATGTAGCAGACCTAGTAAATCATGGTTGAAGAAGAAATAAAAACAGAACATTGTGTTAGAAGAACGATTTGCAGAATGTGTAAAGTTTGGAAGCTTACAGTTTGACCACTTACATCTTTTGTAATTCACTTCAGGTGGCAGGAGTGACTGAAATTTAGGATTGGAAAACAGCCTTCGTGGAGCAGGTTTGTTGGGTGAAGTTTGTACATCTGTAGCCCCGGTGAGATATTGGATTCAGCACTTACCCCCCCTCGCTTGAGCTCGAAGATTTAACCCAAATTGTAGTTGCCAAGTAAATCAGCAGCAGTTTTAATGCAGGAAAGAGCAAATGAAATTTGGGAGTAGGTAGAGAAGCAGAATAGGACAACAAAGGGAAAGTCATATGCTAAATGCAGAGGCTACGAACAGCTTGTCTGCGAAGAACAAATGGAGCGAGGGGGTATGATGAGAAGAAGGATGCGCAGTTTTATTATAATGTTTGTTTATTATTTGATTGTGGAATGTGAATGCATGATAAACTGTGGAGGTGAGGGTTGAAAAAAAAACAGGTGGAGTGTAAGTGAGAACATAGTAACTGCAGTAGCGGGATTGGAAGAGGTGGGGAGGGTGAAGTTGGGCGCATGGACGGTGGTTGAAAAGTGAGGTCGGTAAGATGTCTTTAGGGGACATTCATAATTTGAGCGCATGTTTGCAAAACATCGTGGTAAACAACGTTTCGAGTATGTGTTGCAGTACTTCGTCGAAGGTCTCCGGTTCGAACAAAATTTTTTGTTGTGCTGCTTGAAATCCCACGGGATAAAGCGACGTAAAGCTGACCATGACTAAAAACATGGTTGGGATGATAAATTCCAACATGTGGGATGGTTTGACCCTGTGATTTGTTTATTGTTAAGGCAAAGGCAAGCCTAACTGGGAATTGTTTACGGATAAGGTTGAATGGTAGCTTTATGTTTTCAGAAGGCTTTAATGGTATACGGGGAATAAATACCCGTGTACCTTGGAACCGACCGAAAGAAATTTCAACGTCTATAAGGTTTCGATGCAAGATACGACAGATTAGTCTCATCCCATTACACAGTCCAATTCGGGGATCGAGGTTTCATAGTAACATTATTGGACATCCTTCTTTAAGAGTCAACTTATGAGGTGGCACACCACCTGGGTTAAGCGAGTTCAAGAACTCACTTTGATATAAGTTTGAAGGGTCATCTTCTATTTTGTCAAAAGAGTAGTAAATGTGTTGTTGTCCAGGAAATTGATTTATTATTAGGTTATTAACTTCATCCGCAGTTTCATTTGTTGGTGATAATATCGCTCTACTCAGCATGTACTTTGTGTTGTTAAAATTATCGTTTAATGCGGGGATGATCTCGTTAATCAGACAGTGTAACGAAGTTGGACTGTCCCATCGTACGACAATATGCGTTGGTAGTGTGATCATATCGTCATGTACGGTGGGCTCAGTACCATTTCCAATGCGCAAAACAAAGTCAGCGTAAGGTTGGTCCGCCCTTGCCCTCATATTTTTTGTTAGTTGAAATATTTTAACAGTTGACCATAAATATGATCGAACTATACATGCATCAGATGTTTGAGCTCTAGTACCCCCTGGAACAACTGGTAAAACTTGATGAAAATCACCGCCTAATATCATAATTTTACCTCCAAATGGAGCATCGGCGTTGATCAAGTCTCGTAATGTTCTATCTAAAGCTTCGAATGCGTGACGGTGAGCCATGGTTGCTTCGTCCCATAGTAGAACGATTGTTGCGGATAGAAGTTTTGCAGTATCATATTGTTGGTAACATGACAGGTGGATGAAGAGTGTAAGTTAATAGGAATTTTAAATCGTGAGTGTGCTGTTCTACCACCGGGCAACGCAATAGAAGCTATTCCAGAAGTAGCGGTTGCAATTGCGATAAGGCCTTGGTTTCGTAGATGAGCTAAAATTGCTTTGTATTGAAAAGTTTTTACTGTCCCTCCAGGGCCGTCGATGAAATAAATGGAGCTGCTTTTCGAATGTACCGTATCCATGATCGCGTCGAAAGCTTTTTTTTTGTTCAGTGGTTAAATTTGTTATAGCTTGCAAATCGGATGATTGTATTTCTGTTGACTGTTCTTCTAAAAGAAGTGTTGAATTGTTGTATTCGTCATGGGAATGTAGAGAGTTATGTGGTAAGTCATAATCAAATATGGTTCTATTATGCTGTTTTAAAAGGTTGTTAAGATCAAAAAGACATCGACCAGCTAAATATGTAGCAGAAAGTGAGGAAGAAGAAGTGGATGGATAATCTTCAGTTAGAAAAGGCCAAAATTCATCCCATAGGTCACGTACAGCAAAGGGTTCACAGTATACTAAAATGGTTACAAATAATCGCCTTAAAGCAAGATGCATATGGGTGGTCGAAGCATCAGTTAAACAATCCTTAATACTGTTATCGTTTTCTAGCAATCCTCTGTGTTCGGCTGCTTCTTTGAACGTATTGTAAACAGTTTCGTTGACTGTGCATAAGTGTGTGAAAGAAAGCGGTCCTCGAATATGATTCAGTAATAGTCGTAAGTAGTAACGATCACCTTCGGTGGGTGGTATGGTGTATAGCCTACCAATTACTTTACGCTGTATTCGTCTACGAACCCATTGTTTTTGTTCATTATTCCACCAATACTTTTCAGGGAATTCGTGGTAAAGGTATTGGCGTGCGTCCTCGTCTATTAAATTTTGGTTAAAAAATTCGGTAAGCATAGTTTTTGTTCTGTGTTCATCAGCTACAATAGATTATAAGCTTTCGTCTGAGTTAAATTGAATATGTTGCTTGTTAGGTAGATGTATTTGTAGCCCTATTACTGACGGAGACATGCTACTAAGTTGGAATTTAAATATCCTCCATATGGACTCTGGTGCGCAGATCCATCTGGCATTAACGAATTGAGAAATTTCATCAAGAGCGGATGATGTCGAAGACACGCTTAGAGATACGCGATCCGATCCTTTGTAAACGTACTTATAGAGATATTTAACAGATTTAATACTGGAACAAATTTCAACGTTTATATGACAGTCGTATTTTAGAAGCAAATAAGGGTTATAAGGAATGACCCAACGATTGTCAACTGCAGTATTAGTTGTATGACCCTGTATTCCACTGTCACGACGTCTGTAGATGGGATACGAATCAGCTCCTTGTAAAGTTGATGTCGCGAAGGGTTTAGGAAATCCCTTCTTACAGATCCCATCGCGCATGCATACGGCAGAGGGGTTGAAATTGCCGCATGGATGATGAATCATGTGTTTAATAACTGACATGTACAAATCTGGTTCTAATTCATTGTTTGGAATTTCTGCCCTAACCATAGCATCATAATCGTCGACAGTATTTAGTTTATCAATGTCTGCCAGAATAAGTAAGATATGAGCGTGTGGTAATCCCCTTTCCTGAAACTCTATCACATGAACATGTGCGATGACTTTACCTAGGACATGTTTATCAAATAAATCTGTTTTAAGTTGTTCTAATTTTGCACGGAAAACTCGAGTTGTCAAATCAGGATGATCATGTGGCTGTTTAAAGGGAAATAGCTCTTGTGTAATCTCAATCCAATTAGGATTACAGGTTACAGTAATAAATAAGTCAGGCTTTCCATACCTTCGTACAATTGCCATTGCGTCCTAATACCATTGATGCATGTCTCGTGGGCTACCAATATGGGAGGATGGAAGTACTTTTCGAACCACAACATTTCCTACAAATAGCAGAGTTGCATAAAATTTTAAGTATATAATGTATATTTTCAGTAGGGGAAAGATGGATGGGATGGAAAGTACGAACCGGCAGTTGTCTCCCCACTGGCTAGAGCGTCTTGTAAACCTTGATATAAGTCGGCTCGAATAGTAGCTTGGTGGTCACGAAGATACTGTAGTCGCATAGTTTTAATTTTGACATGAGTATCAACCACAAATTGTTGGAGTAGGCGACCACCAAGTAGGAGAAGAGGCTGCTCCGTAGCTCGTACCTACGATTTGTACAAAGTGGTAAGTGTGGGGGATATATGGGAGACTTACTGTATTTGAGATATGTGTACAAAAGTTGTATATTCCGTTCAGTAGAGGAGAGTAAAACCTATAACATGTGAGAGTAGTAGGCTCTACAGCTGATTTGGTTATGTCCGGTATTGTGGATGTTCATATCCCATCCTTGTTCACCGCGTGGGTGGGGAAGCGGATATTGCAGTGGATCGTAAAATCCAGCGGTATCTGCAACTCGTTGCAAGGTTCCTGATCTTGTTTGAACTATAATATCTCTGTCGTTTGAAATGTTTGAGCAATCGTCACCGACAATGATACCCGCTACTTGTGACGAAGTAGGTAGTTGGTGAAAATGTTGATTAACTGTAAGTTCCTTTATTATCAGCCTGCAATTTTCTAAATCAGTACGCTGCCCCAACTGTTGCAACACACGTACATAAGGGTTGTAAAAGTCTAAGATTTGTTGCACTATTTGCAGGATGTCTGCTCTTAATATTGCACTATCCTGTTGCCGATTGTCAGTCTCATTATCAGTATCGTAGATGTACATTTGGAGGTATCTAGGTCTACTACCTGGCAGAGGCAGAACACTTCCAATGTTGTGGTAGATGGAGCCTTGTGCACGGTAAGAGTATATTCCATTCCAACCGGAGGCCAAGTGTTGATCAATGTTAGCGCCCACAGAGGTGAATGCGAAAGCATTGTTGTAAGATCTAATGTTAGTTCGGAAATGTAAACCTCTGTCACCGTCATCAGTGAATAAAGCTAAAAGTTCGGTAGGTGGCGGAGGGTAGGAAGTGGTAAGTTTACCACTTGAACAACAATTCCCACTTGTTTCATGGGGAAATAATTTTGCAGTACAGTGTCGGCATTGAGTTGGTTGAGGTAGGGTATGGCGGAGGAAAGGGTGGGGAGCAGTAAAATTTCGACCACAGTTATAACGGGTAGGAAGAGGAGATTGATGCGGAAACTGTTGATGGGGAGGAGATGTAGCTATTGGTGCAGTAGAAGTAGTATCAACTGTTATGTTTCAAAAGCAAAACCACAATCAGAAGAACAGAAATATCGTACTATTTCATGGAAAAAACATCGTAAAACATGAGATTTTTTTTCCTTTACCACAGCTGACTTTATCATTATACTGTAAAGTAACATTTTTAATTTTTGACGTAACACAAACCGGTATACGTGAAATACCAGTTTGTTAATTTACAAATTGCATATTGTTACTCCTTTAATTCATATAAGTTCCAAAAAATCTAATTAACCGCTTATCATAATTAGTGAAAAATATGTTGGACGGACCAAAACATTGTACTGTAGAAGTGTGAATAGGAAAATGCATGAATGTCACAATTTAAAAAAAAACAATGATTACACTGTAAAAGTGGGAAAGGTAAAAAATAGCAAATTAATTTATTTGCGACAGATTGATAGAAAAGGAAAGTAAATAAATAGTTGTGACAGTAGAGTCAAAATAAGTAACTGCACGTTTATAATACTGTTTAGGAGGGGAAAAGTAGGTTTAATCATGAAATATAGGTATAACAGTCAACCAAAACCGTAGAATATCAAGCTTTCTAAAGGTTAACTTACTTGTAAGTTCAATAATTGAATATATTAAAAAATATTGGATAACTTAGTGACTAAAAATAAGGCTTGTATAAGTAGTATGCCCAGGTGATACATAAGATAGAAAAGATATAAACGGACAATAGTTGTAGTAACGATTGACATATCTCAAATGTAATTAATCTGCTTTTACTGTTTATGACATAGCAAGTTTTTTACCTTATATAAACCGCGAATTGAAATTGGTTTATTTTTTTAGCATTTTAAGCGTGGGGTGGAGAGCGCATGAATCTCACGATTTGAAAAAAATTAAACAGTGAATGCAGTGCAAAACTTTAAAAGGCAAAAATTAGCAAACTTATTTATTTGTGACAGATTAATTGTGAAGTAAAATATGCAAATAGTTGTGACATTATAATCAAAATAAGTAACTATTCTTTTATAATACTTAGGAGCTTAAAAGAAGGTGTAACCATAAATTGTAGATATAACAGTCAAAGAAAACTGTATAACATTAATCTTTGTACATTTTTACAAACCTGTAATTTTAATAATGAATGCCCAGGTGACACATAAAATTACAAAAGAAAAAAATGGACAGTACTTGCACTGAACGATTTGGAAATCTCAACATTAATTTATCTCCTTTTAGTTTCCATGAAAGCGCAAGTTTTTATGTTATTTAGCATATTTAGCGTAAAAAGGAAAACGAATGAATATCACAATTTGAACAAACTAAACAGTGAATGTAGTGAGACTGGATAATTTTATATCTGAATGGTTAACAAATTTTGAATTTGTAATTAGTTTGATGGGTACAAAAAAAAAAACTATCAGCTGAAGTTAAATCATATTTTTTAACAGTTAAAAGCTAAAATTAAACGGTATCAGTTGTATAACTTGTATGGTCAAACTTTGAAGAACATGTATTAAATGTTGTTACATGTATCAGTTAACAAAATTGAAGAAGGAATGATGTATGAAAGTGTGAAAATTAAAAAATAACAGCTTAATGTATGTGTGGCAGTTTAATTGGAAGTATTGGGTGCAGTAGAAGAAGTTCTGTTAGACGAACACGTTATCAGATGCAGGTGGTCACCCAACTTTTTTTTATTATTTGAAAAAATATAAGTGGCAGTGATATTCATCGCTGGCCGAGGGCTTAATTTATAAGTGTGGATACGTATAAGAATGTAGTGAAGCAGAATGGTTGCCACCCGAAAGCATGGTATATGAATCGAAGTAAGGGTAAATAGTACAGTAAAATTTTACAGTGGATGTGACGTTGGGGATTAAAAAAAATGTTTATCAAAAGGCTAATTGACGAAAAAGTGCGGAAGACGTGAATTTTATTCCAAATAGTGGTTAACATGTAAAACACCCACTGTCCAATGTGTAAAATTGTTTATAAACTGCTTTGTCGATCAATGCATATAATTGTAACATATCAATATTGTTTCCACTATGTATACGTGGAATATAGTCGAGGGAAATGGAGAGAGTAACATAATAATTTACATTATCCATTGCCAAGTATGTGCAGATAAACAGGGTGTGTGTATGAAAGTGGTTAACAGCCTGAAATGCAGAAATGGTCTGCATATGTGTACTGTACTTGTCTAAACTGAAACGTAGATCTTAAAATAAGTAGCAAGTTTTTTATCTTATATAAACCGCGAATTGAAATTGGTTAATTTTTTTAGCATTTTAAGCGTGGGGGAGGAGAGCGCATGAATCTCACAGTTTGAAAATAATTAAACAGTGAATGTAGTGCAAAACTGTAAAAGGCAAATTAGCGAACTTATTTATTTGTGAAAGATTATTTGTGAAGTGAAATATGCAAATAGTTGTGACATCGTAATCAAAATAAGTAGCTATTCTTTTATATTACTACTTAGGAGCTCAAAGGAAGGTGTAACCATAAATTGTAGATATAACAGTCAAAGAAAACTGTATAACATTAATCTTTGTACATTTTAACAAACCTATAATTTTAATAATGAATGCCCAGGTGAAATAGAAAATTAAAAAAGAAAAAAATGGACAGTACTTGCACTGAACGATTTAGAAACCTCAACAGTAATTTATCCGCTTTTAGTTTCCATGAAATCGCAAGTTTTTATGTTATTTAGCATATTGAGCGTAAAAAGGAAAACACGTGAATATCACAATTTGAACAAACTAAACAATGAATGTAGTGAGACTGAAAAATGTTATATCTGAAAGGTTAAGAAATTTTGAATTAGTAATTGGTTTGACAGGTAAAAAAGTACAAACTATCAGCTGAAGTTAAATCATATTTTATAACAGTTAAAAGCTAGAAGTAAACTGTATCAGTTGTATAACTTGTATGGTCATACTTTGAAGAACATGTATTAAATGTTGTTACATGTATCAGTTCTAAAACTTGAAGAAGGAATGATGTATGAAAGTGTGAAAATTAAAAAATAACAGCTTAATGTATGTGTGGCAGTTTAATTGGAAGTATTGGGTGCAGTAGAAGGTGTTCTATTTAGACGAACACGTTATCAGCTGCAGGTGGTCACCCAATTTTTTTTTATTATTTTAAATATCAGTGGCAGTGATATTCATCGCTGGCCGAGGGCTTTATTTATAAGCGTGGATACGTATAAGAATGTAGTGAAGCAGAATGGTTGCCACCCGAAAGTGTGGTATAGGAATCGAAGTAAGGGTAAATAACACAGTAAAATTTTACATTGCAAAGTGACGTTGGGGATTAAAAAAAAATGTTTATCAGAAGGCTAATGGACGAAAAAGTGTGTAAGACGTGAATTTTATTCCAAATAGTGGTTAACATGTAAAACACCCACTGTCCAATGTGTATAATTATTGTTTATAAACTGTTTTGTTGATCAATGCATATAATCGTAACATATCAAAATTGTTTCCACTGTGTATACGCGGAATATAATCGAGGGAAAAGAAGAGAGTAACATAATAATTTACATTATCCATTGCCAAGTACGTGCAGATAAACAGGGTGTGTGTATAAAAGTGGTTAACAGCCTGAAATGCAGAAATCGTCTACATATGTGTACTGTACTTGTGTAAACTGTAACGTAGATCTTAAAATGTTAAACTATTGTAAGCCTAACGGGGAGAGCAAAAGTACCTGTCGAATGTTGGTGCTGTTGGTTTGCAGCAACGGATGTCCTTCTACTTGCGACGGTAGTCTGTCTAGCTTGTTGACGCCGTGCACGTTGAGTAACACGTCGTCTTTCTCTTTGTTGCTGGTCCATATAGTTGTGGAAAAAAGGAGTTAGGTGGAAGAAAAGTGTGAAGAGGGTGGGGCAGTTTAACTGATATGCAAAAATATGAGTAAAAAGATGAAAGTGGAAGAGTTCGTAGTAGTAAAGGTGAAAAGTGGGGTGAGTGGATAGGGGGAAATGCATACTTATAGGAACATGAAGATTAGATATTTTGCAACTGTCATATTATTAAGTGGAAGATTTTGAAAGAGTCATAGTTCTGTAATTATGGCTGAAACAGTGGGGTTAACTGCTAGTGTGTAGCAGGTCAAAGTAAGATTAGTATTTTGCAAATGTAACGACTGTTGTAGATATTGCAACTGAATTAATGTAAGTGAGGTATAAGTCAGATGCAAATAAATGAAATAAGAAATGGTTCCGTTCTACAGTCAGAGCATACTTAAATTAACTATTGTAGAAGAAGCTGGAAGTTTTCTTCTACCAATGGAGTTTTTTCGTTGTGAACGTATTAATGTGTAAATCATAATGTTTATTCATTAAGTGGCGAGTAAACATTATGAAGAGTTAATTGGTGAAACTACAAACGAAAATGAATTTTAAATAGACCCGAAGTACATGAAGTGGAAAAATTATTTAAATAGGAGAGGATCGTATCATTATACGATCTGAAGCAGACGGAAAGTTTATTCATGTATGGGTTATGTAGAAAGCATACCAAATGTGTAAGTAAGAAAAACCAATTGTTATCGTAGTTCCTCCTTTCTTTTTTTTTACAGACTTTAAATTAAATATCCATGATTTTATATCTAAAACATTTGGAAAAAAAACCAAATAAATCATTTTGCAAACCTAAAAGGAATCAAGCATGAACTAAGCATGTAGTAAAATAAGATGGAAGTTTAGATTGAACATAATTCAATCTGCTCGATATACCTCTTGTGATGGGTTGTTCCCGTCCATTTTGTTCCCAAAATTGGAAATAGAAATGCAAAGGGTATCAGTCTCCATTGTGTTGTCAAATGCCATGATTCCTGCAAAATTAGTATAGTTCAAATTAGTCATAACCACGTAGAACAACGGTACCGAAGATTGATAAACACATGGAAAAAACAATAGCAGAGCTGAAGATGCGTAGTTGTTTTAGACAGCAGTAATATATGCTGTATGATATTGTAAACAGTAAAGTTAGCGGTATTTGTACATTGTATATGAGGTAATACTATTTAGGGGAGTTTATTGAAGCAGTAAACCTGTAACGTTAGTATTTGTCCCTAGTTATAGTAATTTTGTGTTACAGTAATTTTTGTTGCTAACTGTACTAAATATTAATGGTTGTTATTTTCTTTAAAAACATGTATTTTGAATAGACTAAGTTTGGCCATAGTATAGCCATAATGAGGTAAATGCAGCCATAATGTTGTTGGTTTACATGAAAAAGCGTTTGAAGCAACAACTTAATTCCAAGTTCTAGCATTTAAATAAACAAAATCAAAAACTTATGTGCTCTAAAACCTAGCACTGACGCGCAGTTGAAATTTAGCGCTGTAAAAGTTATCAGACAGTTGCAAAGCCGTATGCTTCTGGAAGCTTAATATGTGTGAAAATGGAGTCATATGTAAACATAACAATCATATATTAATCTGTACAGTTGAAATTGTGCATTTATGTGTCCAAACCAAATAGGCATGAGTGTACAAAGTCTGCAAACTGGCTTTCATATACAGAAGAAACTTCGTTTATTCGAAAAGCTGATATGTGTTGAAAATTAACTCTGTATATGCCTTTTGAGAACTCGCACGTTGATATTTGAAACTAAGTGCATGCATACATGAATTCTCATATATCTAAAATCTGTTATATTTAAAAAACTCAATGTATGTGTATGTTTCGAAAATTGTATAATCATAGGTTGAAAAACAGGATATTGATATGAAGCTAGGGCATTTGTCAAGTCAAATTCCGTTGAAATTATTTTCATTTTAGACGTGAAAGTTGTCATACTAAAAACTTCCTTCCATGTATACTTTTTGTTATGAAAGATAACACAGAAGCAGTCAATTTATCTTCAAATAGAAACTTTGATATGTGAGGTTGAATATGAGATGAAAATTGATTTGCCCTCTGACTATTGTGTTCGTCGAGCAAGTGTTCTGGCTATGATGCTCTAGCTGCCAAAAAGACGTAAATAGTGGTTAGGTAAAAGTAAAACAATATCTAATTGCAGGAAGATAAATATAACGATTGTAACATATGGAACTGTAAACATGGAAAAAGGAGTAGCAATTACGTAAAGTTTGTAATGGGTGCAAATAAACACTGAAATAAAAAATATATTCTTAAGCCATATTAACAATCCAACCAAGCAAACAAACAGAAGGGAATGAGGGAAGAATAAATTATGATTAGGTACAGTCAGTTAAGGAGGAAGGTGCAGTCAAATAGATAACCTTTTATTATCAACTGTCACAAATTTGGAAAGTGCAAATTTGGAGAAATAAAAGGGCATGAGTGTAGATTAAAATACCTTCACTGTTCGATGTTCGTATCAACCTTTTTTTGATAATCAAATTATCGTTGTCCTCTTCATCATCCATGTGGTATGTATATGTAAATACGAAATATTAATTACCCAAATGAATAAATAAAATATTTATTAAAATACAGAATTTTACATATGTGGGTAAGTAAAGCAAAAAATGTGTAATAAAATAGGCAGCAAATTTTTTACGTCGTTGTGTAGTATGTTGTGAGCAACATGAAAAATCTACCACTAATACTGTTGTCAACATTATATAACTGTTAACTTCAGGATGCGTTATTCTGAGCAGGCAATTCATTTGTTCAGTACCATTAATCACTATAGTCAGGATGTACATTTTTTATGAATTCAATGCTGCCGCTAGATTGTTACTTTGTGTTACTTTGCCTACTTATTTTTTCTAAAAGGGTGCTTGTAGTGTTTGGATATATAGAGATGATTGATTACATCTCTTTCCTTTCACAATTTTGGATATAAATTAAGTGTGATTAAGACTAAGAAATGTTTGAAGTTTATTCAAAATTCTCAGGCATTTAACATTAAACCATTTCTTAGAATACGCACAGTATGTCATACTAAAAACTTTCTTCCATGTATACTTTTTGTTATGAAAGATAACATAGAAGCAGTCAATTTACCTCCAAATAGAAACTTTGATCTGTGAAGGTTGAATATGAGATCTAGGCACCGAACTTAATTCGTCTGCATCGTTTGCCGCAGTCACAGCCACCGCGGCTTCAAGATTTGGACACGATGGTTTGCTTCAGAGTGAAATTGCGAAGTTGTGGAGTCGCCGTTGACAGAGGTGGAGATTGGCAGTCCTCAACACGTCCTTCCATGTCCAACTCTATGCCACCGGCCCTTCTTAAGTTCTATACAGACAAAAACAAATTAAAAGTAAAAAAATATTCCCATGCGATCTGTTGAGATGTAATTCAGAGTTACTTTTACTTACAATTCACATCTGAAAGATGCGCAGCGAGATCAGAAACTTCAATCTTTGCAGCAGCCTTTGCCATAGTAATAGTAGGTTTGTTAAATTTCTTCTATTTGACTTTCTTCACTGCTGCCGCGTTAGAGCGTCGGTTCTCCTTGACATCGTCACCGCTCTTGTCATCAGATCTAGGCACCGCACTTAATTCGTCTGCATTGTTTGCAAATGCATAATTTGAAATGTTATCATAACTATATAGCACTATATACAAATCACAGTATATTTCAACAACAATTAATCAATACAAATGGAGAGTTAGGAAATAGTAAGAGATTAGATTCGTTCCAAGCATGTCAACTTCTATAGCTAAATGCATTCATTTTGATGACGTCATGATTAGTAAAGGTTGCTTTACATACAACCGAATAATACATGTTTGAATTTAAAAGTTCATGCAGCACTGCCTTCTTTGCTTAACCAATAAATGCAGGCAACAAATCATAATAAAATACAATTAAAATGTAGAGTTGTATTATGAATAGATAGTAAGATAATTGTTACCTTTAAAGGTTCATCAATAGAGATTGTTTTCCACAATCGTATATATGGCAAGCGATGAGAGTTTAAAAAAGAGGACAAAGAAGCCTCCAAGGCACATTGAATATTGAAGATCTAATGACAGCTAATAAAGCTAAGATTCTAGATTTAATGGAAATCTATTTCCAGACATAAACCATTTAGTGGAAAGCTATTTTCAAACTAAAATTAATTAATGGATAGCCACCAACCTAAGTATGAAATATTCGAATTCGAATTTCATGTAAAATTTAAATAGGACCTGAATCAAAAGAATTTCACAAATTGGGGAAATATGAAAATCATTTAAAAAAATCAAAGATAATACCTTTACTAACCACGCAAGAATAAAAACATTTAATCAAGGAGGCCAAATTTTTTTTTTTCCAGATTTAATTACACTTTTTTTCCACTACTTCAGGTTGTTAATCTTGCACTCTCTCTTACATGTATTAACATTTGATCAAGGAGGCCAAAAAAAAGAGTAAATCTGCGTATTATGGCAGAATATATTAGTATGAGTTATAACAAAACACCTTATATTTCGTTGCAAAAGCTACAATGATAATACGGGCAATATTACAGTTTATGAAAGAGAATGTCCTATAATTAACCATTCGATACTATGATTACGATTTTGCATTTCATTGCGTGTTTAAATATAAAAATCCATAATAAGAAAGGAATTCACTTTGATGACCTATTACCAAAATCCATAAGTATACCAAATATATGAGCAAAGTAGTAGCTAAAGTGCAGAAACTGATTTACAAATGTACATGTAAATTAAGGAAGATGAATAATCAAAGGTGGAATGATTCGGCTTCCAACAAAGTGAGGGCAAAGTTGTATAGCAGAAAATTTTGTATAAAAATTTGATTGAGTGCATAAGTAAATTTCCATAACAATTGACGTCTATTTAAAAATGGCAGTTGACAAAATAATCCAAGCAAACTGAATGTATTCAGAAAGTTTTTGCTCGTAGATACATCTATGTGTAATACCAATTCCCAAACACAACGAATATCATTTTTAAAAACAGAAAATCGGTGTAAATTTGTTTCCAATGGAGTGATTATTTAGATTTGTATACTCAAACTTTTCAACCTAACCCAAGTTTCCTTAAACCAAGTTTTCATTTTTTTGGGAAGTTGGAAATGGCCCATTTTTGAGGAAAATTAATGTTCTATACATGTGAAATATAATAATATTTTTATGTGACAGGAAGTTTAGCAAAAAAAATACATAATTAATTTTTGTTATCCTTTATTTCAAAGGAAAGAAAGTGTAGTCACAGGAGTAGAAAGTCAAAAAATAGAGAAACAGTCTTCCATATTGTCTTGTGAAACCAAATAAATAATCAGAGTTCCAACAAAAGGTTGATATAACTGGCATAATGGCTAAATAATATTGTAAGTAAGAAAAGAGAGTGGAACAACAGATTGAGTTTAAATCAGTTAATCAGGAAAAAAATTGTCGTTACTAACGTTGAATGTGATGTTGCAAGTTGCCGATACGTGCAATTACACCTAACTTTTATTATGAACATTCGATGAGCCATGACCCATTGAACATAAGCAATACAAATTGTAATGTTAACCTTAATAGGTCCTCTTAATACTGGAGGATAATTATTTTTGGAAAACTCAAAAAAGGCAGATAGGATTTCAAAGTAAACATAATTTAGTGTTGTACTGAAAGAAGAGGAGGCAGGCATAAACAGCTTTCAAATCCAAGTGATCAGTATATGTTTGTGCAAAAATCAAATTACTGATACAAAAAGTATATAAGAGATGATTTCATGTCTAGTTACCTCTCTCCTCACCGATTAGAAATTGTATACTTAATTAACTAGAAATTTCATACTTAGATAAGTGGAAATTTTTTTAGAGAAGAATACTGTTCAAATTAATGCAATACAAATGTAATTAAATCTGGAACTAATCACGCAAGAATAAAAACATTAAAAAAGCAAACAAACTACTAATAATACTGCAAACAAACTACTAATAAAAACTGTATAGGTAAATAAAAAAATTGTTTTGTCAGACCGCTGTTAGAGATCAAGTGCAACCTCACAAGGGCAGAAAATGGATGCTTTCATACGAATCTAATCCGGGGCCCGAATCATAGAGGCTGACCTCCAAGGTGGATCTCTCTTCATTATTTTAGAGGATTTCTCCCCTATTTCTAGAAATCAAAGATTGGAATCAAAATTAGAAACCGTAAGATGCTAAAGAAAGAGTTCCTAACAGATAAAGATTTGAATACCAGAAGTTAAAGATTCAGCCTTTGTGCCTTCATCTTGCCGTGTCGATTTGAGAATAGCTTATCGTCGCTTGGTGTTCTCGAAGTCATGAGTGCTTCCTGGATGAAGATATCCTGATGATTCTGAAGCTTAGATCGAGCGTTCGCCAGTGATACTTAATTCGAATATGCTTTGTTTGAATGCTAGCTTGTAGTTTGAAATTGCCTTGCTAACTGCCATGGATCTGCGCGTAAATCTGAAGTTGTGATGGTAAAGTGAGGAAAATGGAGTTGAAAATAGGAACATGTTGAGTTAGTGGAGAAAGTTACTGCATATTGCGCAGGGGTATTCTCGAAAATTCAAAAAAGGCTACACTTTGACCGGTTGACCAAAGGTTTTGCTTTATAGTATAGATGTAAGTATACGCTATATCTCTAGACTCTTATCTTAGTTAGGCTATTTATCTGTATCTCACGAAGCTTGAACATAGATATAGAAGGAAGAAGGGGCAGAGTTAACCTTGGAGGAGCCAGCAACACCACTAATGGAAATGCCCGACCGAATGCCAGAAGAGGTCCAGGTCAGGCTCAAGCTGAAAATGTTAGTGTCGGGGTTCCCCAAGTGGATATGGGAGCCATGTATTAGTTTTTCGTGAACATGATGCAAGATGGAATTGCAGTTGTAGTTGTTGGAAGAAATTGCTGGAGGTGGAGTTCAGGAAGCTCCAGTGGTCAACCAGTATGCTAACTTGAGCAGAGACTATACCAGGCTTGGAGGGAAGCCATTTATTGGAACTGAAGACGCGATTGAAGTGGAAAACTAGCTGCTACATTGTGAGAGGATTTTTGCTGACTTAGAGTTGAATGACGAGCAGAAGAGGAGATTAATTTCAAGACATCTTTAAGGAGCTGCTCTATTTTGGTGGGATACTTTGGTAGCTGGTGTTGATGAGGAAACCTTGACTTTGGTGGAGTTTAGGAGAAGGTTTATGTCGGTGATGGTGCAGTCGACATAAGTTAGGAAGTTTGTTGAACTGGAGCAAGGAGAGATGTCCATTCTAGAACATGCAAGAAAATTTAAAGAGTTGGCCCGGTACGGGTATGCTTTGGTTGATACAGTGATCAGAAGGAATGAGAAGTTTAAAAGAGGTTTGAAGCTGGAGTTGATAAGTGCTACCTTTCTGCACTTAAGAGATCCAAGTGATGTGGTGGTAGAAATAGCGCCGAGGCAGGAAGAGGCGTTAACTTGTTTGAGGAAGAAAATGAAGGAGGTACAGGTGTGACAAGGCCAGGAAAGAAAGGTTTTCCAAAAGGAGAATGCTTAGAAGGGAGAAGCACAGAAGAAGGGAAAAGTTGAGGTGGTTTGTTATAAATATGATAAGAAAGGAAACTATGCTAATGAGTGTCGTACTGGAAAAGGAAAAGAGAAAGGAGCTGACTAGGAAGAAGAACATTCGATGTTTTAATTATGACCAGATCGGCCATTATAAGATCTAATGCAAGGAGCCTGCTGAGGAAGGAAGGGGCAAGTTTATGCATTGGAGCCCACAACTTCAAGGCCATTTGTGCAGGAGAAAGGAAAGGTTGTTCTAGGAGGCTCGCTACAGATTCACGGTATGTCTGTTAGTGTTCTATTTGATACTGGTGAATCACATTCTTTTATTTCTTGATGTTTAGTAGATAAGCTTAACCTAGAGCCCTAATACTTAGTTACTTCCTTAAGAGTTGCAAATCTGATAGGAGAGCATGCAACACTTGGGATGTTGTGTGACCATTTAGAGTTTAATTTGCTAGGTTATACTTTTGATTGTTGTTTGCATGTGTTTGTTTTTTTGGGATTTAGTATTATCCTTGGGATGGATTGGTTAAGTAAATATGATGCTAGGATATTTTTCCATGATAGGATAATATCACTTAGTCACCAGGATTGTATTAATCAGATAGTTTATACCGTAGAGAACCCTAGTTGTGAAGTAAATGCTTTACTGGGTATCATGGAGTTAGAGGATGAGTTGCATTGAGTCTTTGTGGTTAGAGAGTTTGCTAATGTGTTCGATCATTTAAGTGGAGCTAAAGTATTCTCTCAACTGGATTTAGTGACTGGATTTCATCAACTTAGAGTGGCAGTGGATAGTATTCCTTTGACGAAGTTTAGGACGAGGTATGGATTGTATGAATGGTTAGTTATGTCATTTGGACTAACTAATGCGTCAGCATTATTTGTGGATTTGATGAACCGAATTTTCCGATAGCACTTATATAGATTTGTGTTATTCTTCATAGATGATGTTCTGATACACTCTAAGAATGAGAAGGGGCATGAAGTTCATCTTAGAATTGTGCTTGAGGCGTTAAGGAAGCATCAGTTGAAGGCTAAGTTTTCAAAGTGTCATTTTTGAAAGAAGGAAGTGAAGTTTCTTGGTCATGTAGTCTCAAAGAAAGAATTGTCTATAGATCCAACTAAGATTGAGGCAGTGATTAATTGGAAGAGACCCGAGATGATGACCGAGATAAAGAGTTTTCTTCGATTGGCTGGATATTATCGAAGGTTTATAAAGGATTTTCTGTGGATAGCTGCACCGATGAACTAAGCTTACGCGAAAGGATATGAAGTTTGTATGGACTGATAAGTGTAAGGAAGCATTCTAGAGTTTGAAACACTTATTGATCCATGCACCGGTGTTAGTAGTTCTAGAGGGGAATCAAGATTTGTTTGTTTATACTAATGCGTGTGGAACTGGATTAGGAGCTGTGTTGATGAAAAGAGGTAAAGTGATTGCTTATGCTTTTAGACAGCCCAGACCACATGAATTTAGATATCCAACGCATGATTTGGAGTTAGCTGTCGTCATATTTGCTTTGAAGGTGTGGAGACATTACCTTTTGGGAGAGCGGTTTTAGCTTTATACAGATCATAAGTCATTGAAGTACTTGTTCTCTCAGAAGGAACTGAATATGAGACAACAGAGATGGTTGGAGTTTATTTTCGCTTATGATTTTAGAATCGAGTATACATCTGGAAAAGGGCATAAGGTAGCAGATGCACTTAGCAAAAAACATCAGAATGCAATATTGGATATGGTTGCTGAGTGAAAAGGTTTGGAAGCATTATCAGCTTGTGGAGTGCAGTATAGATTCAAAGAAGGTTCTAGTGCAGGAAGTGTTATTTTGTCTTGTTTAGAGTTCGACTAGTAATGTTGAGAAGATAGCTTATAAACAGAAGGAGGATCCAGTTTTGGTTGAACGGATCAGAAAATTAAGGGAAGGAACAAAGAGCGATGACTTAAAGGATTTCAGTATTGACCAGAAAGGGTGGTTGAGAAAGAAGGGAAGGTTGTATGTTCTGAATGTAGGAAACACGCGGAAAGAAGTTTTGGATGAATGTCATCATTAGAAGTTCATTATCCATCCAAGAGGAACGAAGATGTATCAGGACATAAAGAGAAGTTTCTTCTGGAAAGGTATGAAATGGGACATTGGTTTATATGTTAAGCAGTGCTTGAATTGCCAGTAGAAAAAGGCTGAACAGCAGAAGCCAAGTGGATTGCTTCAACCGTTGGATGTTCTGACGTGGAAGTGGGATTTTATCTCAGTGGATTTCATTGATGGGTTGCCAAGATCTAGTAGAGGAAATGAAAGCATATAGGTCATAGTGGATAGATTGATTAAGAATGGCCATTTCATTCCCTTAAAGTTAATTAGGACGGCACCTATTTTGGCGAATTTATTTATGAAGAATGTGGTTAGACTGCACGGAATTCCTAGTAGTATTATCAGCGATAGAGATTCTTTTTTATTAGCGAGTTCTGGAAGAATCTACAAGAAGCTTTAGGAACTAAGTTCAACATGAGTACCGCTTACCATCCACGGACTGTTGGGCAAACGGAGATAGTTAACAAAATCTTGAAGGATTTGTTAAGAGCTTGTGTATTGGATTTCGAGGGATCAAGGGAAGACCATCTCCATTTAGTCGAGTTCTCCTATAACAATAATTATCAGACTAGTATTGGAATGGCACCGTTTGAAGCTTTTTATGGAAGACCATGTAGATCTTCTGTATATTGGTTGGAGATCGAGGATAGACTGGTTCTTGGTCCGGATTTGTTGAAAGAAGCCGCAGAGAAAATTGAGTTGATCCGAGCTAGGATGAAGGAAGCTCAGTCTAGGTAGAAAAGTTATGTTGATAGAAGAAGGAAAGATTTGGAATTCTCTACTGGAGACTATGTTTTTATTAATGTTTCACCGATGAAAGGTGTGATTAGATTTAGAAAGTCGGGGAAGTTAGCAGCTAGATTCATTGGACCCTTCCGTATTGTTGAGAGGATAGAGAAACTCGCTTACAGAATGAAGTTACCGAGTAGTTTGGCAGGAGTCCATGATGTTTTCCATGTTTCTCATCTTAGAAAGTGTGTTAGAGACCCGGAAACTACTATAGCACCTACAATGTTAGAAGATTTAGTAATAGAGCCGGACTTGACTATAGTTAGAAAGCCGATTCAGATTGTGGTCAGAGATGAAAAGAGGTTAAGGAACAAGACAGTCAAATTAGTAAAGGTCCAGTGGAGTGACGATGCTAGAGACTGTACTTAGGAGAATGAGAGCATGATTAGAGATGCTTATCTAGAGTTGTTTGATGGTATGTTTTACCTTTGATTATTTGGTTGTGTGCCTTATAGTAATTTCGAGGACGAAATTCTTTAAGGTGGGGAATCCGTAACACGCCATATTTTTATAACATTATTTTGGATTTTAAATTGATTAAATAAAATAAAATAATGTGAAGATTTATGGGTTGAGGTTCGATTAAGCTTATGGTAGCCATGCCATGTTGTTTAACGACGGAATTTCTATTGAGTTAGAAAACCACCGATAAATTTTGAATTAAAATAACCGCAAGCGCACAACGTACAAAAGTTAGTACGAGGCGAGTATGGGTCGATCCGCATGGAATTCTTAGATTTTAAATTTCAACTCAATCAAATTAAACCAAAGTTGAGAGTGATTAGCTAAAAAAATAAGAAAAATAAGCAAAAGAAAATTGATAAAAATATGAGAGTTTGATGGCAATTTAGAGATAAATCCACTCTCTAGATCACATAAATCAACAAAATGAAGTTATGACCTCTCTCTTTTCTTGTCATTAGTGTAATTAGTTGATGTGCTTATCATAAGTATAGTATATTTGTGCTATTAATTACCCCAATATAAACCATCAAAATATAACACAACCACTAATACACATTTAACTCTCATGAAATATGACAACAAAGTTTGTTTTTGTACTTTCGACGGTTGTTTGTCATTCCTTGACTTGAGTTATTAAACAAATATGAATTACACAAATAATTTATACTTTAATTTTGTTGTGTAGAGAATTCAAGTAAAGATGAAACGCTATTTTCGAGAATCGAGGGTTGTTTATCACTTTGAAAATTTTATGGTTCAAAACTCAAATCGTTTATAGAATATTTGTTGTTAAAATATCCATACGAATTTGGAGTGAAATCATATGGATTACATTGACTTTCATAACTATTGTAAAAATCAAGTGAGTAAGGAAAAGGAAACTTGGACATTTTCAAGAATTTTTTTTGTAAAGGAAAAATATTTACAAACAGAATTTTTTTTCAAAATGGAAAATTGATTTTTGTATTTTGGTTTTTCAAAATTTTTTTGCTTTTGAAAAGATTTTTTTACTTTCGATTTGATTAAAAAAATTCAAAGGAAAAGGATTTAAGAATTTCAAAGGAATATTTACAAATTTGTTTTGTTTCTGATTTTGGATTTTTTTTAAATATGCATGAACTAATACAACTAAATGAATGCAAGAGTTAATTACAAATGATTTATCCTAAATTAACCTAAAATTATATAATCATATTTTGTCTTAGATCAACAAGATAGTTCTCAGCCAGGTAACGGACATGATTTATGGTGCACCACGATCACCGTAGCAATACAACCGAAGTATCTTCAGAGGAACAACCACTATAATATTTTTACGAATCACCGTAATATTTATAAATGGTTATTACTCTACCGTAGCCTAGATACCAAGAAGATAAATTGTTCAAAGAAGATAACTTGTCAATAAACAATTAAAAGTTAACGATGTCTAACCGTTATTATAAATCAAAAATCTAAAATGCAATGCAAAGCAGAAATTAAATGTGTATTAACAATGCAACTACGAATGGATTTTTTTTGGAATTTTTTTTTTAAAAATGCAAGCAATCAACAATACAAAGCAAATAAACAATAGATAAGGTTGCAAAAAAATTTTAAGCAAGGAATTTATTTAGCAAGCAAAGCGGCAGTTTTAAGCAATATATTCTTCTCCTTGTGATTTTTGCTCCGGCAACCTGAAAATTAAAAATAAGATATATACAGTTTTTTTTGTCAATGAAGAAACTAAAACAAGGAAATATCAAAACAAATGAAAGAAAGAAACAAAACAAAAGAAAGAAACATACTAGTTTTTTATTAAGAAATAAAGCAAATAAACTAAATTAATTCTTTTTTTTAAGTGAGAAAAGAAAATTAAACGAAATTATTTACAACTCAAAGCAAAACAACGTACAAGAAATCTCAAAGCAATACTCCAAGCAATGTACAAGATAACTCAAAGCAAGATTTTTTTTTTTTTTAAAACAAGCAAAGATGATTTTGCAAACCTTTTTTTTAAGGTAAGAAACTAAAAACAAGAAAATCTAAAACCAATTCACATGGCCATCATAAACTAAAACAAATATTTTGTTTTGTTTGTTTGTTTTTTTCTTTTTTTTTGCTTTGTTTTTTTTTACTTGAACAAACTAAAACTAAACAAAAGGAAAAAACAAACTAAAAATAAAAATAAAATTTGCGCTCAAGTTAAAAGCCCGACCCGGTTAATCACTGAAACACACTTTGTTTAAAAAAACGATAGCAATTGCATATAATCAGAATCGATATCCCAATTCCTCAAACCAACTTCTCGTTTCTAATTCCAAACAAAACCAAACATGCTGAAATTACGTGACTTCAAAAATTCAATTGACTCCACAGTTTATTTTTGATAACGATTTCGAAATGGGCCCGGCTTTGGATTCGAGGTCGCGGATTAGTGAAATTCTGAATTCGGTGGTCGGTTTGGCCGAGGTGTTTATGATTGTTGGCAAGCTTCAGGCGTTTGAATGCGAGGTGGCGTTTGTGATGGAGTTCAATGAGTTTCTGGTTGCGGATTTAGGTGAGTTCGAGGCGAGCGGGTGAAGGCGATTCTCGAGCGCGATTGGTAGCGACTGTTGTGTTCGATTCAGGGCAAGTCTGGTTGTGGATGATTATTGGAGTCTGATGAAGTATGATTTGATGCAGTAGTGAGGTTAGAAAGTTGAACAAATGTTTGTTAAGGCAGTGAGGTTAGAAAGTTGAAGTGGCGTCAGCGGTGAAGTGATTTCGAAGTTTGGATGGTGGTCTGTGCTCTGGTGGCAGCAGTGGTTTGGTTTGTTAAGTGACAGTGATGAAATGGTGGTGGCAGACTATTGTGTGGTGGTTTGAATTTGGTCAGAAGAGTGGATGTTGGAGGATTGGTAGCAGCAAATAGGGTGGTCGAGGTGTTCGACTTCGGTGAGGAGTTGGTGCTGGTTGTAGACCGCTGTCAGGTCCAGGTGAAGCAGTTAAGAGGTGGTTCCGTGGTTATGCAAGAGGGACGCTTAGGAGTTAACGGAGGGGAGTTGTCAAATGCAGAAGGAAGGAGACGATGGCAGAAGTGTCAGTGGAGTAGATGTAGATGGCTGTGGAATGTTGAACTTGAGGAGGGCAGATGCAAGGCATTAGGAGAATGACAGAGATGTAGTTTTGCAAGTGTTGGTATGTTGTCGAGGAGGAACCAAGCAGGGCAGTTAAGGATAGAAATGTTGGTAGACGACGCACAGATGGTTTTGAATGGTCAGGGAATGATGAGGAAGAGAAGTTGTTGAATGTATGGTAGGGGCAATTGTATTGTGGTGAAATGCTGTGATTCAGTTGAGTTTTTGGCTTATATGGTAGTAGGGAATGTATGTAGTATATGTATGGTGATGTGCAGAAGTTGTTTGAAGGAGGTGTGATAATGGTGGAAGCTTGCAATGCTATGGGAGGGAAAGTAATGGTAGAGTTTGCTGGTCAGAGGTGGTCGTGCACAGTTGTGAAGCTGCTGGTGTGGAACTACTGTGAATCAAAGATGAGTTGCAATGGTATGTGCTGGTTGAAATGGCAGATGGCAGCAAAGTATTGAATGGTGTGTATGTACTGTGGTGATGTTGGTAATGGGTTATATTGGAGTTGAACTTGGTGGCAATTGAGATGTTGTAGAGGAGGGATTGTTGAATGTTGGGCTGTTTGAATGTGTTTATGGCAGGGAGATGGTAGATGGTCAGTGATGGATTGCACCGTGCAGGCAGAGAGACGGAGGAAGAATAGTGGTGGTGATGGTAATATTTTGTAAATGTAAAACAAAAAAAGAAAGAAGAAAAATGTAAATGTGAAAAAAAATGAAATGGAAATTGCAAAGGAAATAAAATATTTTTGTTTGTATTTTGAATTTGTGATGTTTTTTCTAAATAGAAATGAAATGCAAATGGAAAAGGAAACTAGAACAGTAAACATACAAACAAATGCACACAAAAATTAAACAAACATTCACTAGTTTTTTTTTTAAAATGCAAACACATACAAAATAAAAACACATAAAAATCAAACAACAAATAATTCGAGGAATAGAAATTAAAAATCGAAGCAATTCCACGGCAACGGTGCCAAAAACTTGTTTAACGACGGAATTTCTATTGAGTTAGAAAACCGTCGATAAATTTTGAATTAAAATAACCGCAAGCGCACGGTGTACAAAAGTTAGTACGTGGCGAGTACGGGTCGATCCGTAGGGAATTGTTAGATTTTAAATTTCTATTCAATCAAATTAAACCAAAGTTGAGAGTGATTAGCTAAAAAAATAGAATAAACAAGCAAAAGGAAATTGATAAAAATATGAAAGTTTGAGTGCAATTTAGAGATAAATCCACTCTCTAGATCACATGAATTAACAAAATGAAGTTATGATCTCTCTTTTCTTGTCATTAGTGTAATTAGCTGATGTGTTTATCATAAGTATGGTATATTTGTGCTATTAATTAGCCCAATATAAACCATCAGAATATAACACAACCACTAATACACATTTAACTCTCATGAAATATGACAATAAAGTTGAAATAAAAATATATTTTAAGCATAGCCTATTAACTATTGTTTAGAAATATATGTCATCAAATTTCAATTTCAACATTCACTTCTTTTGCAATAATCATATTTAGATGAAGAGACAATTTGTGTTATGTTTGTTTAAACATGGCCTATTTGGTGTCAACAATATAGGCTATCAAATTCAAATCAAAAACAACAAGTTAAACCACTTCAAATGTTTCGTTAAGCACAAAGCGAGAGTATAAACATCAAATGTTATGTCTACATACTAGAGTTTCATTACCCCTAAATTTTAGGGATTAGCCTCTCATATTTGTTATCATATGAACAAATGTAGAAAGCAACATGAAACTTACAAGAGGAAAAAGAGAGCAAAATGAAATGAAAAAAAAAACTATTCTACTTGCATAAAATAAAAGAGATCTACACTACAACATGAAAGAAAATAAACAAGAAAAGAAAAAGAACATGTATTAAA
Source organism: Allium cepa (assembly GCA_030765085.1). Lineage (NCBI taxonomy): Eukaryota > Viridiplantae > Streptophyta > Magnoliopsida > Asparagales > Amaryllidaceae > Allium > Allium cepa. Next base: position 553,095,211 of record CM060931.1, on the reverse strand, counting down.
TTGCATAAAAAAGTTACATGAAAAGAAAATGGCTAAGTAGCCATGGAAAAGAGAAAGAGAGATTTGATTATTTTTTTAAGCTAAAACTAATTAAGAGGAAGAGAAGGGTTACATGAAGATATGAGGTATTTATACAAGTTAGAAATCCTAATTCATTTTTTGGGGAATGCCCAAAATGCCCTCTTGGGAAGTGTGGATGCCAAGTAATCATTAGCATCATATAATTATCTATTAAGTGTGCACGAAGATTTAATGGCCTTTTAGCATGAGCATTAGCTCCTAAGTGTACATTAAGGTAGGTGGGTAGGTGGGGTCATCCATGATCATCACTTTGTATTATTTCCATCCCCATTGCTTTGTATTTTCTTTGTACATGCATATATCTTCATGAAACCATTGTATATGAAGCCAAATTCGTATAAAATAATATAGAAATTTCCAACTATATTTTCTCAAAATAATATATGCACAAAAATGACCATTTTCCTCCTATATGAAGATGAATATGTGACAATTTAAAAATAATTTGAATTTTGGTTTAAACAGGTTAAAACACCCAATATGATCATTTATTTAATTTAAATAGATTAAATATGGTGGTAAAAACATACACATTTACGTGCACATCACATATTAAATATAAATCAAATGAGATAACTTAAATTAATATGTTACGAAATTAGTAAGGGTAATATGGAAAATAAGATAGGCTTATATCCAAAACCTTAAGAATAGAAACTCACCTTCATTTCATTTTTACTCAAACTAAAATTTTACCAAGGCCGGCCACCATTATTATTTTCAAGAGATGATAAATCTAGGATTCAAGAGAAGAAAGATAATCAACATCAAATCTCACATCTTTTAATCTCAAAGCTAAGGTGAATGATTACTACATTCCATTTTCTTATGGTTTTCAGTTTTTAGATTAGTTTCGAAATGGTTTGCAAGTATATACCATGTTTTGATGATTAAAGTTATATATATATGTATGTATGTATGTATGTATATATGTACGTATGTGTGTGTATATATATGCTTGTTGGTGAACTATGCATGTTAATATTAGTTTTTATAATATGTTTGATATGAAAACTCTATTTAATGACATCCAAATGCCTTGAAAAATTAAATATATATCAGAAATGATATTTTAGAAATGAATTTCAATTTTCATAATTTTTCGAGTGAATATGGATTTTATATTAATTTTTCAGTGAAGAAAATGATTTATTGGGTTATAAATTATTTACGGCTACAATAATGATTATTTGGGATTGAAATTTTTATATGCTAGAAAACATATTAATACATATTTTTTGGAAAATTTTCAGATTTTTCCTAAGTGTTTTGATGAATATATAAAATTATATAAGATATGAGACTTAAATATTTTATATATTTAATTAAGGGGAAAATTCATTTTATAAATCAAAATGATTATTTAATTCTGAAAATAGTGGCATCATTTTTATGAAAAATATTTGTTAACCAATGAGAATTTGACAAAAAAGGCAGGTTAGTTGAAAAGTTATCCTTTTTAAGTTAAAAACAAAGAAATTATATATTTAACATGTTTTAGCCTTTTACGGCATTAAACCTTCTAACCCGGACCTTTCGACAAGTTCAAGAGGTTCATAGCTTTCGACAAGGTCAAACCAATGCATATGGTATTAAGTTACTTGGTACGTAATGAATTGGACAAGGTCAAAGGGTTCTTAGTCGAAAGGTTGATGACTAAAGAAGTTAGGGTATATTTGCTTTATCAACTAAAAGCTTTCACCTGCTCGCTTTCGAAAAAGTGCTTTCGACTGGTTGCTTTTGACCAGGTCAAGTATTTTAAATAAAGGTTTTAAAACCTTTCGACAAAGTTGAAAGGTTACTACCGCCTTGTTATTGTTTTGTTTCGAAATCTTCCGACTAAGTCGAAAGGTTTACTTGTTTTAAAATCAGTCGCTTCTCTATGCTTTCGAAAGAGAGCTTTCGACTTAGGTGATTTATCTTTGTTTTTCTTATTGAAGCATAACCCAAGCTTTTGAAGGAGTTGTTTTAAAGGTTGAAGCCTATTGTTTAAAACTTAAGTTTTAAAGTTTTCGAAGCAGAGCGTTCGACAAAGTCGAATGGTTACTTCCAATGGAGTTGAAAGGTTTTAAAAGTAGATTTTCCGCTTGTTATAAATTGAACCCAATAATTCTTTGAAGGTTTATGTTTCAGAAGGTTTAATGCCTTCAAAAGGTGTGCTTATTGAATGATTTCGAAAGGTTTTTTTGTCGAATGAATTCAAAAGGTTTGAGTTTAATGGTTCCGAAAGGTTTAAGGTCAATGATTTCGAAAGGTTTTAGTTCAATGGTTTCGAAAGGTTTAAGGTCAATGATTTCGAAAGGTTTTAGTTCAATGGTTTCGAAAGGATTGAGTTCAATAGTTTTGAAAGGTTTTAGTTCAATGGTTTCGAAATGTTAGAGATAGAAGGTTTTCCAATGTTTTTCTAAGGCAATGTTTTAAAGTGATTTTTAAAGAAAGATGCCCAGAGTTTTATTACATTTGAAAGGTTTTCATTTCAATGGTTTCGAAAGGTTTGATGAATGGTTTCGAAAGGTAAGGTTTTGGCATATTGGCCTAGATAATTAAAAGATTTTCACTTGGTTATGGAAAGAGGTACTTTCAAAGATTTAGAAAGGAGAACTTTCAAATGTTTCAATGTTTTCATCCACTAAGGTTTGAGTAAAGAAGATATATATATATATATATATATATATATATATATATATGTGTGTGTGTGTGTGTGTGTGTGTGTGTGTGTGTGTGTGTGACGCCCCACCTCTATGCTCACAATAACAAAGGGTATTAAAAGAAATACTGTCTGTTATTACGAAGAATAAGGCTGGATAGGAGCGGTCATTCGTAGTTAGGCCTTACATTAGTATTGGTAATTGCGATAGGAGTGGTATATATTTTTAATTTTTCATCTCTTATTTATTTACTCCCATCGACATACCCAATTCCAATATAAAACGAACTACGATGGTTCATAATAGTTTAGGACAACAAATATAATAATAACACAGATAATAAGAATGCGGAACACAGATAAAACAGAAAGTCTCATACATATAATAACTGATGTCAGTTACAATACATGTGATACAATACATATGATACAACTACAACTGTCAACTCTGGAAGTTACATATACAAGTACATTATCGTAAATAATATACATGAATATACAACATCCTATACTAAGACAACGACTACTCCAAAAAGTATGAAAAGACTTCATAGCTCTAGCAGCACCCAAAGTAAGATATCAACAACCTGTAAATACTCGGTCTAACCCGAGTATTAAATTAAAACGAAAATAATACACGGGTCAGTCTAATTCAAACTCAGATATTAGTGCACGGAAGCAATAATATTTAAATAACAAATAGACGACAGTCACAATAAATCTCGTCTATCCAATCCTTTAACAAGGAAATTGGATATCGGTAAATATAACACGTAACAGTGTTAATCAACAAATCAGCAGATTCAAATCATCAACAAAGATAAGTGAAAAGAATATCAATGAAGATAATTTAGAAAACATCAGGATTGCGTAATTGGCAATCAACAACAAAATCTAATTATTTAAATAAATAATTAGAAACTCGGAATCTAATTATCAAATAGATAATTAGACACAACAAAATAATCAAATCAAACCAAATCAATTTAAAAATCCAAAACATATTGAAATATCAATTAAAATGCCAATTCAAGTAGGGCTACAGTACACGCACGCGTGTACTGCCTCGCCACTACAACATATGAAATACCAAAAGATCAATGAATCGACACAAAATAGAATATCACAAAAGCCATACCGTGTGGCTGCAGTACACGTTTGTGTGCACTGCCTTGCCACTACAGTGATGATGTACACAAAAGCTCAATACCGTGTGGCTGCAGTTCACGCTTGTGTGCATTGCCTTGCCACTACAGTGATGATGTACACAAAAGCTCAATGGAAGTTCACAAATGAGCACAAGGCCAAACCCGAAATACCGGATTCAACTCAAGCGTAATAAAATAATGTCACACTTTCAACACAAGGTCAAATCCGAACTACAAGCTGGATTCAACTCAAGTGAATTCGAAAACAAACAAAATGCAAAGGTCAAGTCACTGCAATCATGACTCAACTCAATGCAACAACCAAAGTCAAGGCAACTGGAAAAGACTTTAAGATCGCATGACAATAGTGCAAAACAGCTACCAAAATGAAGTACAAGGATGCAATCCATGGAACAAAAAGCAAATTTGCAGCAAGCATACACTTGCACACACAATCACTCAATGTTCCAGGTACAAGTGTAACCAGACTCAGAGTGAACTTGAACAAAGAAGAGGCATGAAAACATGGTGATTCATAGGCCAGTTTTGAATACAAGTTCAAAACCAGAGACATGCAACAAATGAATGGTCAGCTACAAGTAAATGGTCAAAGACCAGTTCACTAGTATGAAGGCATAAACCCACGCAAGCATAGTCTGCATATGCACGTGAAGATCAATGAAAGTTCAACAAATGTACAGAATCAAAAGAAATAAAACAAGACCACTGATCAAGTGAAGCCTCAACCAAGACACGGTGCAGACCAATTTAACTCGAAGGAAATCAAGTTCAAATGTCAGTTCACACGAATATGCAAATAGGCTACATGAAACAGAGAATGCAGATTTGAAATGCAACGAGACTTCAAAATGCACAAGTACCAGAATCAAGTGAAAATACTACTGCAATGAACTCGACCAGTTCAAACTGAAACAACAGGAATAATTCCAAGAAAAACAAAGCACATAGAGGCACCAAATCACAACAAAAGGCAACTGAGATTAACAGAAGTGCCAAAGGGTCAGGGACAGTGCAAGTGCAGACTCTGGCACAAGACTGAACCCAACATCAAATGGACAAGACGAGACTGCAATAAAATGAAACTGCAAAGCCAAACCACTAACGATAATGCAAAGGTCAAGGTACCGACCAATCAAGTAAGTGAACACAGGCACTGATGTATGCTTCAAAAGAAAGTACACAAGTGCACACATGTACTGATGTATGCATCACCAGAAGCTCCAGGTCATAGAGACAATCAAAGGGAAGCTCAACAAAGTCAAGTGGATAACCAATGCAATAACTCAAGTCAGTTGCATCAGCCTCTACAGAAATCAAAGGATTCACAAAGTCAACGGTTAATGGCCGATGACATAAGTAACTATTAATGGCCGAAGTTATGAAACAACAAGTAAAATCGAACAGGGTCGAAAGTACTACCAAAGGCAGTAAACAATATAGCCAAAGTCAAACAAAAACATCATCGTCAAAGCGTTAGAACAAAATCAGATGGCTAATAAAAATCATCAACAACAAAATATACTCGAATGGCCGAGACGAAGCCAAGCAACTGTCAGTCGAAAACAAATTTGAAAATCGAACCAAGATAAAATCAAGTCCGTGTATTCAAGTATCAGATTATACGAAATTCATAAAATCAAAGAAATCACCAATATCCAACAATTTCAAACAACCGAGCAATCAGTTGACAAATTCAAGCATACAGATCCAAACTCAAATAAAGGAGAACGAACGGATATAAAAAAAATCAAGATCTCGAAACACATATAACCAACATTTTGAAGTAGATGTGAGTGAAATCGAAATTCACTCACCTTGTTTACGAGCAGCCAAACAATTCGACGAAAGCAAGGTCGAATGCATCCTTCGATCGAACATCTGAAAGCAGTGCCTTCGATTTCCAACATAACCCTAATTTCTGGAGGGAGAATAATTGAACGAAAACGAGAGCCGCCATTTTATTTTCTTTCGATCGTTTTAGTTTTAGGGTTTTGAAATGAAAAATGGGGAGAGAAGTGTGTATCGGCCTTAGATAATATCACGGCACTACGAAAATAAACGTGGCCCAAAATTATTTACAAAGCCCACACCCTTTAACAAATTTCAAAAGAGTTTAAACCAGGTTTAAAAACTTCAAACAGCAATTAGCTAGCAAATTAATCGTTTAATGATGATATTAAATCGATGCAAAAACCCCGGTTGTTACAGACTCCCCTCCTTATAAAAATTTCGTCCCCGCAATTTTCATAATTAAGGTCGTTAATAACAATTATTTTTCTAATATAAACTGGTTAAGCTAGAGAAATAAGGTCGAGAATATAAACGCCAAAGAAATCTTTTAACTTCATAAAAGAAATTCACAAATTTTCAACAAAATCTAACTATCAAATAGATAATCAGAATACAGCAAAACTGAATAAATGCAATTATCAATTAGATAATTAGAAAGCACGAACTTCATAATCAACAAACTCTAACTATCAACAGAGATAGATAGAAAACAACAAATATTCGATTATCAAAAATGATAATCAAATCTCAAATCAACAAATATTCAATTATCAAAAACGATAATCAGAAACATCAAATATCTAATTATCGAAAACGATAATCAGAAACGACAAATATTCAATTATCAAAAACGATAATCAAAATCAACAAATATCCGATTATCAAAAACGTTAATCAGAAGCAACAAATATCTAATTATCAAAAACGATAATTAGAACTCATATCAACAAATATTTAATTATCACAAGCGATAATCAAATCAACAAATATCTAATTATCAAAAACGATAATTAGAACTCATATCAACAAATATTTAATTATCACAAGCGATAATCAAATCAACAAATATCTAATCATCAAAAATGATAATTAGAACTCATATCAACAAATATTTAATTTTCACAAGCGATAATCAAATCAACAAATATCTAATTATCAAAAACGATAATTAGAACTCATATCAACAATTAATTATCACAAGCGATTATCAAATCAACAAATATCTAATTATCAAAAACGATAATTAGAACTCATATCAACAAATATTTAATTATCACAAGCGATAATCAAATCAACAAATATCTAATTATCAAAAACGATAATTAGAACTCATATCAACAAATATCCAATTACATGCAGATAATTGAAAACAACAAATATCTAGAAATCAATCAAGATACTCTAGAAAATCAACATAAAAGGTTGGATCGATCCCATTAGATGGCGAGTTTTTAAGCTACGCCGCACGTGCATCTCAGAGTGGTCGTAGCCTACCAAGTACTATAAATTTTTGGCGCCCATTAGATTGACCCGAAGGTCCGTAGAGTGACCCGAAGGTCTAGTACTGGTATTTGGCCCGAAGGTCCAGCAAATGACCCGAAGGTCCATCAGAGTGACTCGTAAGCCAAATAAAATCATCAGAATCATCAAACAACAAATATTTCAATTAACGAGTCCGGAATTAATCAAAATAGCAAACGCACATGTCCCATAACCACGAGTTTTACTAAATCATTTAATTCTCTTCATCGTTTCCTTGAAAGTGCAAAATTGTGTATTCAAAAAATAACATTTCACATTCTCAAACGGACAAGTCCGGAATTAAGCGAATCAGTAAAAGAAAGGGGTCATAGTCCTCGATTTTGCTGAAACGTTTAAATCGCTTCCTCATTCTTTTGAAAGCGCAAACTGCAAAACTTCTGAAAAAAATTTCATTTAATTTATAAAAGTAATAATTTACACTCTCAAACGAACAAGTCCGGAATTAAGCGAATCAGTAAAAGAAAGGGGTCATAGTCCTCGATTTTGCTAAAAACGTTTAAATCGCTTTCTCATTCTTTTGAAAGCGTAAACTGTAAAATTTTTGAAAACAATTTTTATTTTGAAACAATTTTTAAAACACGTGATTAAAACAGCAACATCAGTAGCAACTTCGACAAGGAATTTGCACTACTCAAAATACCGTAAAAACGGACGACAAAATCAGCATTGCGGAATAACCGCTTGAAAATCCACTTTAAAACTTGACGGTTACTAAAGCCAAAGCGCCAGTAATATTCATATGTCAAAGTCTCATCAAAATAATTTGCATCAAAATATAATATTAGTGAATTTCCATTCAAGAAAATGTCAACAAAATACCGTGCTTCAAAAATTTAGCATCGATGTAAAAATCCCGTTATAAAAATAACGGCAACAAAATACGTTTAGAACCAAACATCAGTTCAACGTAAAAATAATGCAGTAACGTGCAACTTAAATTTGCACGTATACTACAAAATGAACAAATAAATCAGTCGAATATATCTTCAATGAAGATAATTCAAAACAACAAAATCTCAACAAAATCACATAACTGCAATCGCTTCGAATCCTCAAATCGGATTCGAAATTTTCAAAGAAAACAAAATAAACACAGCTATGTAAACAACAAATGAAATTTATTTCAATTTCATATTTTGATTTTTAAATCAAAAGGTTATCAGCCGTACTCAGCGAATACGGTCACTGTTTCCGCTGCGCACTCTGATAAACAGAACACACTCAATCAAATCATCAAACACAATTTCACCTTTTATTTTTAAATAAAGATATTTAAAATTTTCAACATATTTTCAAAACTTTAGTTTTGAGTCAAAGCACAAATAAAACATCGACTGATAGTTGTAACACATGTTCCATCTAAGTTATGTTTTATATTATGTCCATAAACCCCAAGCTCTGATACCAACCGTGATGCCCCACCTCTATGCTCACAATAACAAAGGGTATTAAAAGAAATACCGTCTGTTATTATGAAGAATAAGGCTGGATAGGAGCGGTCATCCGTAGTTAGGCCTTACATTAGTATTGGTAATTGCGATAGGAGTGGTATATATTTTTAATTTTTCATCTCTTATTTATTTACTCCCATCGACATACCCAATTCCAATATAAAACGAACTACGATGGTTCATAATAGTTTAGGACAATAAATATAATAATAAAACAGATAATATAAATGTGGAACACAGATAAAACAGAAAGTCTCATATATATAATAACTGATGTAAGTTACAATACATGCGATACAATACATACGATACAACTACAACTGTCGACTCTGAAATTTACATATACAAGTACATTATCGTAAATAATATACATGAATATACAACATCCTATACTAATACAACGACTACTCCAAAAAGTATGAAAAGACTTCATAGCTCTAGCAACACCCAAAGTAAGATATCAACAACCTGTAAATACTCTGTAACAACCCGCATATTTATCGATTTTATATTTAAATATTTTATTTAAATATTTCATCGTTAGTCGGATTTTAGTCCGAAAAGCTACTTTTTGCATACGGTCGAATTAGGACTCGGGACCACTCTCATTGAGTTTAAAATGTCGTTTGCGACCTTTTTGAGTATAAGCTTCGATATGTTTGGAGAAAGTTGATTTTTGCTACTTTTCACTTTGGGTTTGGTTTTGGGCTCAGCCCTATGTTAACTTATGCTCAAATCTGAGCCACTCTTCCCCACTCACCCTCATTCTCTTCTCTTTTCAGTTTTTAGAGTATTAATGGTGGGAGAGATTGGAAATTAAAACTCCAAAACCCTAGTTCCTTTTGCAACTTCAAATTCCTAGCTCCAAATTCAAGAGAACCCATTGGTAAGCATTCTCTTCTTCTTCTCCAACTTATTCTCTTACCAATTTCAGAAATTCCTAAACCTAATTTTGGGAATGATCTTGTTTTGAGCATAGATTCAAGCTCATTTGGGTTGTGTTGAAGAGAGGTTGATTCTCCATTTGCTTTCGAGCTTCTTCTTGTTCGATTTTGTGAAAAGGTGAGATTTTTATCTCACATCTATGCTTATATTTATCTTCGATTGTTAGGTATGAATTCCTAACACTTATTCGTGTGCATTTGCTTTTGGTTTGGATTGATTTGGTGAATATTCCAATTTTTAGTGTTTGGGTTCAATTCCTTAAAAATCATAGCTTTGATCTTTGATCATGTTTTTGGAGATGCATCGAAGAGCTTATAGGGCCGGGTAGTCGATTGGCATAATCCCTTAGCGTCGTTGCTCGAGAGAATGCAATTTGGTCAAGATTGAACCTCATTTGTAATAGGCAGGGAAGAGGCTGGAAACAGGTCCGGCCGACCGAACCCCCTGGCTCGGTCGACCGACCTGCTTCCAAATGTGCAGTTGCACTTCTGTTTCTGGTTCGGTCGACCGATCCCCCTGGTTCGGTCGACCGACTTGATGCCCGAGAAGTTATTTCAAAACAAGGTTCGGTCGACCGAGCTCTGTAGCCGGCCGACCCACCTGATGTTAATTTGCCTATTTCGCCTATTTCGTGTGGTTTCCAACTTTAATCGATTCGTGTTGTTTTCTATGTCTTGTTATCATTTGTTATGACTTTGATGACTCCTTTTAAGGGATTTTTGAGTATCCATTTTGATGGATTCTTTATCGGTTTCGCTGGATTTTTATTCACATCTTCGTATGTGAATTTTAGTGATTGATTGTTCCTACAATCTTCTTTGTGTTTTGTCACTTTAAGAATATAAAGGTTTTCTATACTAGTAGTAAATGTCAAAACTCTTTCCTCAAACGATTTCAATACTATTTTAATACCAAATTCGTTTATAAAACCGTTTTCCAATCTATTAGTATATACAAACATTTACCTCACTCGTATGAGAAATCTAATTAAACGACTTAGTAAAACAAGTGGTATGAAACGCTTGCGTTCACTTTGTTGGTTAATTCTTGGACTTGTTCGATTGAAACTCTTGTGACAATTTTCTAGTTGAGATCTACAATTTGTTCGTAAATATTTAAGTTAAGCTAGTGGTTATGGGACATGAAGCTAAGCTCATATATTTACTAGCTTACTGTAATTGACACTTCTCGTTGATCATGACGATCTGTGATTTAGACTAGCAATGTGCGTTGTCTCTTTGTCTGCAAGGGAGACTAAACCCCGTTTTGTGGAGTTTCGACTCAAATTGGTGGGGTAGAAACCCACGGTCTTCGGACCATTCGTGTGTCACGTCTTCGGACCATTCGTGTGTCAAATTAATGGCTAGCTACCAAGAGATAGCTTCTCGTTCGTGTGTTACAGCTGTTGGTGAGTTTTCATGCTCCCGTTCGTGTGATAGGCCTCCCCTCCTATTTTGTGTGATTTCTGGTTTTCGTGTGTCGAATTCTGGAATTTCCTTCTTCACCTATTTTTGTGATTTCTATTGATATGATTTATCAATTTTTGTGCATAGGTGAATTTGTGTGTCATTTACTGGATTTCTTGAGATGATTTCTAGAATTTGTGCTTCACCAATTTCGTGATTTCCATTGATAAGTTTTATCAATATTTGTGCATTGGTGAATGTGTGTGTCATTGACTTTTGTGATTGACATTGATATAATCGTCAATATTTATGGTTTGGTGAACGAAATAAGGAGTATGACATTTCCTATGATTCTTGTGTAGATTGGTGATATTGATTAATCTCTTGTTGATTTTCAATTACTTATTTATCACGGCTTGGCATTGTGATTATTATGCGTTTAGTCATATCTCTTATTCTATATCGTTCCATCTGATATTTATAGTTAGACTGATCCGTTTATTATTTTCTTATTAAATAATACTCGGGTCAGACCGAGATGTTACAGGTGCTTCTGCTTGACTTCTCCCCAGGGATTCATTACTCTGACTTTTGGCAAACTACTTAGATCAGTAGTTTATTTTGTTGTATACACCTGAGATATAGACTCATTGTTGTATTCTTTTGTATAGCACGTGTTGCTATTCTTTTGTATATTTGTGGATCCTTTTGACCACTACTCTGATATACACTTTCATGTGTTAATTATGTATTCGTGTCTTCTTCCGCCTTTGTGATATGAATTATCTGTGACTGATTTATGTTATGTTTATTTCTGTATTTGTTTCTGAAGATATTATAGCCACTGTGTAGTAGCTTTGAGTTTGTGTCGATATGTCAGATTGTTATACTATCTGACATATCGATGCTCGCACAAAGCAATTACACGGATGGTCGCTCCTTTACAGCCTTATTCTCCGTGCTAGTTGACAGCATTCACCGAAATGTTCTTGGCTAGCGTGCGTATAGAGGTGGGGCATCACAGCTTGGTATCAGAGCCAAACTTCGGAACAATATGGAATATTATAACAAGGATCATCGTCCTAAGTCTTTCTTAGGAGTCGTGCTTTAGGATTTTATTCGGATCTACGTACCGTTCTATCCTATTTTCTTTTATGATTCCTTGTTTCGTCTATCAAGATTGCTTGATTTTCATTAGTGAATAATCTTCTTCTAGTTCTTCTTTCTTTCTAAAGGAAGAGAAATGTCTAGACCAGGCCGTCCCAGAGCTGGACCATCTAGTGTTCCACCCCAAGATGGAGTTTTTATGACTGCTCAACAGCTTCTTGATTTAGTGACGAATGCTCAAGCAGCTGGAGCTAACCCGAAACCTACTCACCCAAAGTCGGGATTTGCACGCTTGTGTAGCGATTACACTAATTTGGGTGGGGAGCCATTCAAAGGTTCCGAATCTGTTATTGAAGTACAGGCTTGGCTAAGGTCATGCGATCGAATCTTTTCTCGCATGAATCTTATTGACCTTCACCGAGTTCAGGTGGCCTCTAGTATGCTCCGAGAAAGAGCATTGGACTGGTACGAGCTTCTTATTTCTGAGATTAATGAAGCGGATCTCACCTGGGAGAAATTCCGGGAACGCTTCGAGTTGAAATTTGTACCAGAAGCTGAGAAAGTGACATTGGCTCGACGATTTATAGACCTTGTTCAAGATGAGTCCTCCGTGACCGATTACGTCGCCTCCTTCGAGTCGCTTTCCAAATATGGGGTTGAATACATCAACACCCCTTTAAAGAAGAAGCAGAGGTTCGTCTATGGCTTAAATAAAAATCTCAAGAAGCCATTACTTCTAAAATTAGAAGTTTCTTTCGACCAACTCGTTGATATTGCTTTTCGTCTTGAAGAGGCGGATAGGGAGAATGATGTTGAAGTGGTGGGTTCCAAACCAAACTTCAACAACAATAAGAGGCCAAACAAATTTAAAGGCCCCTATCCTAATAAGAAAGGGAGGCAAGCAACTCCTGCTGAAAAGACCTTTTCCTCTACTCAAGGGAAATGCTATAATTGTGGTTCGAGAGACCATTTTGCGAACAAGTGTTCAAAGCCTCGTACTTGTCGCTATTGCAAGAGCCCGGACCATTTTATGCATGCATGTCCCAAACTTCAAAATAGGAAGGAGGGAAAGCTTAATGTTGCTCAAGCCCCTGGCAACACATCTCGTGGCCAAGGTATTTCTCATTCTATTATGGATGGAATTATTTTATTTCGTGATCATCCTATTCGAGTTCTTTTTGATACGGGTGCGTCCCATTCTTTTATATCAAAAGAACTTGTTGATACTTTTTCTTTGGATGTTTTGTGTTTAATGACTTCTTTGAGAATTGCGAATCCGGTTGGTGGATCCGCAACAATCAGTTTATTGTGTAAAGATGTCGAGATTATTTTGTGTGATTTTCCTTTCCTAGCCGATTTGCATGTCATGCGTTATTTAGGCTTTGGAATGATTTTGGGAATGGATTGGCTTAACCGTTATGAAGCTCATATCCTATGTCCTGAGCGGACTATTCATCTTCGACATCCTCAATATGTTAAGCAGATTTCTATTAATCTTCAAGATTCAGTTTCCATCTTGGTCGCATCTTTATATTCTTTAAATCCTCGTGATGACGATGATGATGATGATGATGAGGGTGATATTATTTCTCTTATTCATGTCGTTCGTGAATTTTCCGACATATTCGAACCCGTTTTAGGATTACCACCTAAGCGAGCAATTGAGTTCAGAATTAATCTTATTCCTAGAGCCCAACCTATCACTCGTCCTCCGTATCGTATGTCCAATAAAGAAAACGAGGAGATGCGTAAACAATTATCTGAATTGGAGACGAAGCAATTTATTCGCTCTAGTTCCTCGCCTTGGGGAGCTTCGGCTATTTTCGTGAAGAAATCCGATGGAACACTTAGGCTTTGCGTTGACTACCGCAAGCTTAATGATCTTACTATCAAAAATAAATATCCTTTACCTCGGATTGATGATCTATTCGATCAACTTAGTGGTGCTAGAGTCTTTTCACAATTTGACTTAGCTACTGGATTTCATCAGCTTCGTATTGCAGAGGATAGTATTCCTTTGACATCGTTCCGTACTCGTTATGGATCTTATGAATGGCTTGTTATGCCATTTGGTCTAACGAATGCTCCGGCGTATTTCGTTGACCTTATGAATAGAGTTTTCAAAGACTTCCTCGACCGGTTTGTTCTCATCTTTATCGATGATATTCTTGTGTATTCTAAAACCGAGGATTACATGAAAAACATCTTCGGATTGTGTTGGAAACTCTTAGGAGTAATCAATTAAGGGCAAAATTTTCTAAATGCCACTTTTGGCAATCTCGTGTGAAGTTTCTCAGTCATATTATTTCCGAATCCGGAATTTCCGTGGATCCTTCAAAGATCGAAGCGATTCAAGATTGGAAGAGACCGGAGAGTGTGACGGAGATTCGTAGTTTTCTCGGATTGGCGGGCTATTACCGTCGTTTTATCAAAGACTTTTCTAAGATTGCCGTGCCTCTCACTAGCTTGACTAAGAAAGGTGTTAAATACATTTGGTCGGACAAATGTGAAGCTTCTTTTCAGAAATTAAAAGAGCTCCTTTCTGATGCTCCTATTCTTGTTATTCCCCAGGGGAATCAAGATTTTGTTGTTTATACCGATGCTAGTCGCGTTGGTTTGGGTGCTGTTCTTATGCAAAGAGAACGTGTTATTGCTTATGCTTCAAGGCAATTAAAGCCTGCCGAGACTAGATATGCCACTCATGATTTAGAACTCGCGGCTATTGTTTTCGCTCTTCGGATTTGGCGTCATTATCTTTTAGGAGAGAAATTTGTTCTTTATACCGATCATAAGTCCTTGAAGTATTTATTCTCTCAAAAGGAACTTAATTTGCGTCAACAGCGTTGGCTCGAATTTCTTGCACCATATGATCTTGATATTCTTTATACACCCAGTAAGGGTAATCGTGTCGCCGATGCTCTTAGCCGTAAACAACAAGCTGTTGTTTCTATGATGATATCCGAATGGAACGATCTCGAGATCTTATCCACTTGTGAGATTCGAGACCGCGTATCCGATTTATGCTCATCATTTGTTTTATGTAGCCTTGAGGCTCATCCTTCTCTTTTAGACCGCATTCTTGAAGCTCAAAGGCTAGATCCCGAATTGGCTTTTCTTGGCCAAAATATTAAGGGTAAAATTGATATTGAAAGTTTGAAAGAATTTGATATCGATTCTCGTGGCGGCATTCGAAATTTGGTAGACTTATCGTACCAAATATTGTTGATCTTCGTAAGGATATTTTAGAAGATTCCCATCGTTCTAAATTTACCATTCATCCCGGAAGTTGTAAAATGTACGCGGATATGAAGCGACTTTATTATTGGGAGGGAATGAAACTTGACATCGCTAACTTCGTTAAGCGTTGCATGACTTGCCAACTCATTAAGGCCGAACATCAAAGGCCCGGTGGGTTATTGCAACCTTTGGAAATTCCAATTTGGAAGTGGGACCAAATTTCCATGGATTTTATAGATGGCCTTCCCCGTTCTCATTTAGGTCATGATAGTTTATGGGTGATTGTTGACAGGCTTACTAAATCTGCCCATTTTATTCCCGTTCGGTCTAACCGAACCGTTCCTCTTTTGGCCAAGCTCTTTATCAAAGAGATTGTTAAATTGCATGGGGTTCCTACTTCTATTGTTAGCGATCGTGATCTATTGTTTACTAGTGGATTTTGGAAGAGTCTTCAAAAAGCTTTGGGAACGAAGCTTAATTTTAGCACCGCTTATCATCCCTAGTCCGATGGACAAACCGAGCGTGTGAATCAAACTCTTGAAGATCTTCTTCGTTCTTGTGTGCTTGATTTTGGTGGAAGTTGGGAAGATCATATTTCATTTGTTGAATTTTCCTATAATAATAGCTTCCAATCTAGTATTGGTATGGCACCTTTTGAGGCACTCTACGGAAGGCCATGCCGATCTCCTTCTTGTTGGCTTGAAGCCGGTGAGAAGCTGGTTTTAGGTCCAGATTTTATTCGGGATTCCACAGATAAAATTGATCTTATTCGTCATAGGATGATAGAAGCCCAGAGTAGACAAAAATCCTATGCCGATAACCGAAGAAGGAAGTTAGAATTTTCTGTGGGAGATCTTGTGTTCATTCGTGTTTCACCTATGAAAGGTGTTGTACGTTTCAGTCGATCGGGAAAGTTAGCGCCTCGATATATTGGGCCATTTCCTATCACCGAACGTATTGGTTCCATGGCTTATCGCCTTTTATTACCGGCTCAATTTTCTGCTATTCATGACGTGTTTCACGTTTCTCAATTATGGAAGTGCCTTCGAGATTCCGATTCTGTTCTTGAGCCCGGTGTTGTGGAAGAGATTGAAGTTTCACCGAACTTTACTTATGAGCAGCATCCTGTTCGTATTATTGATTCGGAAGTCAAACGACTTCGAAATAAAGATGTTCCTCTTGTTAAAGTTCAATGGTCTTCAAATCCTAAGGATTATTCTTGGGAATCTAGAGAGTACATCGAGCGAACACATCCGGACTTACTTTCTCGTGCTCTTTGAGGTGAACTTCTTATTTCAAACTTCTTTTGTGTTGAATATGCTTTTATGGTTGTTACTATATATCTTCTTCTTAAAATATTGCGAGGACACAATTTCTTAAAGGAGGGGAGTCTGTAACAACCCGCATATTTATCGATTTTATATTTAAATATTTTATTTAAATATTTCATCGTTAATCGGATTTTAGTCCGAAAAGCTACTTTTTGCATACGGTCGAATTAGGACTCGGGACCATTCCCATTGAGTTTAAAATGCCGTTTGCGACCTTTTTGAGTATAAGCTTCGATATGTTTGGAGAAAGTTGATTTTTGCTACTTTTCACTTTGGGTTTGGTTTTGGGCTCAGCCCTATGTTAACTTATGCTCAAATCTGAGCCACTCTTCCCCACTCACCCTCATTCTCTTCTCTTTTCAGTTTTTAGAGTATTAATGGTGGGAGAGATTGGAAATTAAAACTCCAAAACCCTAGTTCCTTTTGCAACTTCAAATTCCTAGCTCCAAATTCAAGAGAACCCATTGGTAAACATTCTCTTCTTCTTCTCCAACTTATTCTCTTACCAATTTCAGAAATTCCTAAACCTAATTTTGGGAATGATCTTGTTTTGAGCATAGATTCAAGCTCATTTGGGTTGTGTTGAAGAGAGGTTGATTCTCCATTTGCTTTCGAGCTTCTTCTTGTTCGATTTTGTGAAAAGGTGAGATTTTTATCTCACATCTATGCTTATATTTATCTTCGATTGTTAGGTATGAATTCCTAACACTTATTCGTGTGCATTTGCTTTTGGTTTGGATTGATTTGGTGAATATTCCAATTTTTAGTGTTTGGGTTCAATTCCTTAAAAATCATAGCTTTGATCTTTGATCATGTTTTTGGAGATGCATCGAAGAGCTTATAGGGCCGGGTAGTCGATTGGCATAATCCCTTAGCGCCGTTGCTCGAGAGAATGCAATTTGGTCAAGATTGAACCTCATTTGTAATAGGCAGGGAAGAGGATGGAAACAGGTCCGGCCGACCGAACCCCCTGGCTCGGTCGACCGACCTGCTTCCAAATGTGCAGTTGCACTTCTGTTTCTGGTTCGGTCGACCGACCTGATGCCCGAGAAGTTTTTTTAAAACAAGGTTCGGTCGACCGAGCTCTGTAGCCGGCCGACCGACCTGATGTTAATTTGCCTATTTCGCCTATTTTGTGTGGTTTCCAACTTTAATCGATTCGTGTTGTTTCCTATGTCTTGTTATCATTTGTTATGACTTTGATGACTCCTTTTTAGGGATTTTTGAGTATCCATTTTGATGGATTCTTTATCGGTTTCGTTGGATTTTTATTCACATCTTCGTATGTGAATTTTAGTGATTGATCGTTCCTACAATCTTCTTTGTGTTTTGTCACTTTAAATATAAAGGTTTTCTATACTAGTAGTAAATATCAAAACTCTTTCCTCAAACGATTTCAATACTATTTTAATACCAAATTCGTTTATAAAACCGTTTTCCAATATATTAGTATGTACAAACCTTTACCTCACTCGTATGAGAAATCTAATTAAACGACTTAGTAAAACAAGTGGTATGAAACGCTTGCGTTCACTTTGTTGGTTAATTCTTGGACTTGTTCGATTGAAACTCTTGTGACAATTTTCTAGTGGAGATCTACAATTTGTTCGTAAATATTTAAGTTAAGCTAGTGGTTATGGGACATGAAGCTAAGCTCGTATATTTACTAGCTTACTGTAATTGACACTTCTCGTTGATCATGACGATCATTTTTGTGATTTAGACTAGCAATGTGCGATGTCTCTTTGTCTGCAAGGGAGATTAAACCCTGTTTTGTGGAGTTTCGACTCAAATTGGTGGGGTTGAAACCCACGGTCTTCGGACCATTCGTGTGTCAGGTCTTCGGACCATTCGTGTGTCAAATTAATGGCTAGCTACCAAGAGATAGCTTCTCGTTCGTGTGTTACAGCTGTTGGTGAGTTTTCATGCTCCCGTTCGTGTGATAGGCCTCCCCCCTATTTTGTGTGATTTCTGGTTTTCATGTGTCGAATTCTGGAATTTCCTTCTTCACCTATTTTTGTGATTTCTATTGATATGATTTATCAATTTTTGTGCATAGGTGAATTTGTGTGTCATTTACTGGATTTCTTGAGATGATTTCTAGAATTTGTGCTTCACCAATTTTCGTGATTTCCATTGATAAGTTTTATCAATATTTGTGCATTGGTGAATTTGTGTGTCATTGACTTTTGTGATTGACATTGATATAATCGTCAATATTTATGGTTTGGTGAACGAAATAAGGAGTATGACATTTCCTATGATTCTTGTGTAGATTGGTGATATTGATTAATCTCTTGTTGATTTTCAATTACTTATTTATCACGGCTTGGCATTGTGATTATTATGCATTTAGTCATATCTCTTATTCTATATCGTTCCATATGATATTTATAGTTAGACTGATCCGTTTATTATTTTCTTATTAAATAATACTCGGGTCAGACCGAGATGTTACAGGTGCTTCTGCTTGACTTCTCCCCAGGGATTCATTACTCTGACTTTTGGCAAACTACTTAGATTAGTAGTTTATTTTGTTGTATACACCTAAGATATAGACTCATTGTTGTATTCTTTTGTATATCACATGTTGCTATTCTTTTGTATATTTGTAGATCCTTTTGACCACTACTCTGATATACACTTTCATGTGTTAATTATGTATTCATGTCTTCTTCCGCCTTTGTGATATGAATTATCTGTGACTGATTTATGTTATGTTTATTTCTGTATTTGTTTCCGAAGATATTATAGCCACTGTGTAGTAGCTTTGAGTTTGTGTCGGTATGTCAGATTGTTATACTATCTGACATATCGATGCTCGCACAAAACAATTACACGGATGGTCGCTCCTCAACAGCCTTATTCTCCGTGCTAGTTGACAGCATTCACCGAAATGTTCTTGGCTAGCGTGGGTATAGAGGTGGGGCGTCACATACTCGGTCTGACCCGAGTATTAAATTCAAACGAAAATAATACACAGGTCAGCCTAATTCAAACTCAGATATTAGTGCATGGAAGCAATAATATTTAAATAACAAACAGACGACAATCACAATAAATCTCGTCTATCCAATCGTTTAACAAGGAAATTGGATATCGGTAAATATAACACATAACAGTGTCAATCAACAAATCAGCAGATTCAAATCATAAACAAAGATAAGTGAAAAGAATATCAATGAAGATAATTTAGAAAACATCAGGATTGCCTAATTGGCAATTAACAACAAAATCTAATTATTTAAATAAATAATTAGAAACTCGGAATTTAATTATCAAATAGATAATTAGACACAACAAAATAATCAAATCAAACCAAATCAATTTAAAAATCCAAAACATATTGAAATATCAATTAAAATGCCAACTCTAGTAGGGCTACAGTACACGCACGCGTGTACTGCCTCGCCACTACAGCATATGGAATACCAAAAGATCAATGAATCAACACAAAATAGAATATCATAAAAGCCATACCGTGTGGCTGCAGTACACGCTTGCGTGCACTGCCTTTCCACTACAGCGATGATGTACACAAAAGCTCAATACCGTGTGGCTGTAGTTCACGCTTGCGTGCACTGCCTTGCCACTACAGTGATGATGTACACAAAAGCTCGATGGAAGTTCACAAACGAGCACAAGATCAAACCCGAAATACCGGATTCAACTCAAGCGCAATAAAATAATGTCACACTTTCAACACAAGGTCAAATCCGAACTACAAGCTGGATTCAGCTCAAGTGAATTCGAAAACAAACAAAATGCAAAGGTCAAGTCACTGCAATCATGACTCAACTCAATGCAACAACCAAAGTCAAGGCAACTGGAAAAGACTTTAAGATCGCATGACAACAGTGCAAAACAGCTACCAAAATGAAGTACAAGGATGCAATCCATGGAACAAAAGCAAATTTGCAGCAAGCATACACTTGCACACACAATCACTCAATGTTCCAGGTACAAGTGTAACCAGACTCAGAGTGAACTTGAACAAAGAAGAGGCATGAAAACATGGTGATTCATAGACCAGTTTTGAATACAAGTTCAAAACCAGAGACATGCAACAAATGAATGGTCAACTACAAGTAAATGGTCAAAGACCAGTTCACTAGTATGAAGGCATAAACCCACACAAGCATAGTCTGCATATGCACGTGAAGATCAATGAAAGTTCAACAAATGTACAGAATCAAAAGAAATAAAACAAGACCACTGATCAAGTGAAGCCTCAACCAAGACACGGTGCAGACCAATTTAACTCGAAGGAAATCAAGTTCAAATGTCAGTTCACACGAATATGCAAATAGGCTACATGAAACAGAGAATGCAGATTTGAAATGCAACGAGACTTCAAAATGCACAAGTACCAGAATCAAGTGAAAATACTACTGCAATGAACTCGACCAGTTCAAACTGAAACAACAGGAATAATTCCAAGAAAAACAAAGCACATAGAGGCACCAAATCACAACAAAAGGCAACTAAGATGAACAGAAGTTCCAAAGGGTCAGGGACAGTGCAAGTGAAGACTCTGGCACAAGACTGAACTCAACATCAAATGGACAAGATGAGACTGCAATAAAATGAAACTGCAAAGCCAAACCACTAACAATAATGCAAAGGTCGAGGTACCGACCAGTCAAGTAAGTGAACACAGGCACTGATGTATGCTTCAAAAGAGAGTACACAAGTGCACACATGTACTGATGTATGCATCACCAGAAGCTCCAGGTCAGAGAGACAATCAGAGGGAAGCTCAACAAAGTCAAGTGGATAACCAATGCAACAACTCAAGTCAGTTGCATCAGCCTCTACAGAAATCAAAGGATTCACAAAGTCAACTGTTAATGGCCGATGACATAAGTAACTATTAATGGCCGAAGTTATGAAACAACAAGTAAAATAGAACAGGGTCGAAAGTACTACCAAAGGCAGTAAACAATATAGCCAAAGTCAAACAAAAACATCATCGTCAAAGCGTTAGAACAAAATCAGATGGCTAATAAAAATCATTAACAACAAAATATACTCGAATGGCCGAGATGAAGCCAAGCAACTGTCAGTCGAAAACAAATTTGAAAATCGAACCAAGATAAAATCAAGTCCGTGTATTCAAGTATCAGATTATACGAATTTCATAAAATCAAAGAAATCACCAATATCCAACAACTTCAAACAACCGAGCAATCAGTTGACAAATTCAAGCACACAGATCCAAACTCAAATAAGGGAGAATGAACGGATATAAACAAAATCAAGATCTTGAAACATATATAACCAGCATTTTGAAGTAGATGTGAGTGAAATCGAAATTTACTCACCTTGTTTACGAGAAGCCAAACAATTCGACGAAAGCAAGGTCGAATGCATCCTTCGATCGAACATCTGAAAGCAGTGCCTTCGATTTCCAACATAGCCCTAATTTCCAGAGGGAGAATGATCGAATGAAAACGAGAGCCGCCATTTTATTTTCTTTCGATCGTTTTAGTTTTAGGGTTTTGAAATGAAAAATAGGGAGAGAAGTGTGTATCAGCCTTAGATAATATCACAACACTACGAAAATAAACATGGCCCAAAATTATTTACAAAGCCCACACCCCTTAACAAATTTCAAAAGAGTTTAAACCGGGTTTTAAAAACTTCAAACAACAATTCGCTAGCAAATTAATCGTTTAATGACGATATTAAATCGATGCAAAAACCCCGGTTGTTACAATATATATATATATATATATATATATATATATATATATATATATATATATAACATGGTAATGTGATTTTGAGTAAAGCATAAAGAATATATATTTTCCTTGTATATTTTTGATTTAAAGGTTTTAAATCATTTTGAAAAAGTTTCCAAGGAAAATTATGGAAGGGGATCCTTAAGCGAAAATGACTCAGATAATAGAAAACCAGATGAGACTAGTATGGGGTCATGCCCTATACATTAGCTATTAGCCCCAGCTAATTGTTGTGTCACATGTAGACTAAAATTATGATTACACACCGAAAAGAATATATGTTTGTATACAGGTAGTGTAACGACCCAGAATTTTTATTAATTAAAAATTGAATATTTAATTAATTTTAAATATTTATAAGTGAATTTATAAGTCAAATAAATTTTTATTTGAATTTTTGGATTTAATTGAATAATTAAATCAATAATTTAATACGTTAAATTATGGAAATAATTGAAAATATAGTTAAATATGATTGAAAATGATTTGTAAAATTTTATTTTATCATGTTGGAGTTAGAATGATATTTTAGAACTTTTAAAATCGAATTAAAAGTAAATTTGTGAAAATTGAATATTTTAATATTTAATTATCGACTGTAAAATAACCAATTTTTGAACAGTCTCAGAATTGAACGAAACCAGTTCCATTGGATCCGTAATAGTTAGTTATTACCGGATTTCAATTTTCGTATCAATCGGAGCTATCGTTTGATCGTGGCAGCTCGAAACGCATCGATTTATTTTTAATTTAAATTTGGCGAGTCAAAATAGCCATTTTTCAAAAAGTCTCGGAATTCGACGAAACCAGTTTCATCGGATCCGTAATGTGATATTATTGTAAGGTTTCAAATTTCAAGTCAATTGGATTTACCGTTTGTCCGGTACAAATTAAAACGCCTAGAAATCGGTTTAAATCGGTTTAATTTAAATTGAGCGTTTATAGCCATAACTCGCACATACTTCCGAATTAGCTTCCGAAACCTGTTCCATTGTGTCCGGAACGCGGGATAAACCCTAGGTACGCTGGTTACGGCGTCTAAATCGGAGTTCGGAATTCCCGGGATGAATAGTGTTTACGCTAGCTTTTTCTATAAATAGGAGTTAAAATCTAAAATAAAAAAATATGTAAAACCCTAATTCCATCTTCTATCAGCCGCCACTTTTGAATGGATGGCCAGAAACTACTCCACTTCCTCCCTCAATCACTCACAATCCATCGACAATTAGGCGAAGTTGTCAACATGAAAGTTGGAGAGGGGAATGAGAGCTACGATGTGAACGGTTGAGATCGAGTTTGGAGCATCGGAGGAGGAGCTAGGTGGGGCCGACTTTGCCGCCGTGCGCACGAAATTCGAGGGCCATCTTAGGGCCGAGCTCAGCATGGTGGCAGGTGGAGGTAGCTTGCGTCGTGCTCTTCGTCGTGGCGTTGGTGTGATGAAGTATCGTCGTGTGGTTGTGGAGTAAAGTGAAACCCTAGTTGGTCCATGATGGGTTCAAGGTGCGGCTTTGCTTCCTGTAGAAAGAAGACGTGAGGGAGATGAAGAGCAGGGGCCGTTGGATCTAGATCTGATGGCTAGGATTGAGGAGAGGTTTAAATTATTAAAGTTGTTGTAATTTTAGTTATATAAATCGTGTACGAACTTGTAAAATTCATAACTTTTTCATACGAGGTCGAAAAAATGCAAACTCAGTTGCGTTGGAATCGTATGGACGAGCACTACGCGATGGAGTTGGTTTGGAGTCGTTTGGAGTTAGTGAGAATTTCGGGTAAAATTAAACGCGCGTTTAATTTTATTCGAAATAAAAGCTAAAACGGAAATTAAAACCAAGGTGAGAATTTCTCACTCAATCGAATAGATTTCGATTTTATTTTAAATAGTTAGATTTAAAATATTTGAATGCATGTTTGAATGATGACTGTAAATTATTGATTGTTAAAATAGACATTATGCGCCGTTAGTAAGCGGATGTTATTTATAAAAACATATACCGCGAATATTTCATAAACAGTGAAATTGGTATTATATATAATATCAATATATATATATTGGCATATGTATATATTGCAGTTGATTGATTTCCCGCATTTTTTTGTTTAGCGGATGAGACCCTATTACGCCGTTATTAAGCGGATAATATTTATTAAAAACATGTACCGCGATAATTTCGTATTGGAACGAAATTGGTATTGTGCTAATGTTTTTGGATGCAGGAAACAGGTTGGAGGGATCCAACTGGATTCCTCAACAGTTTTTATTTTATTTCAGATATTTTGATATTTGATGGATTATCATATCGATATATGATATCGTTGTAGTCGTGATTGACTATTTGGTGTGTAGCATCATTGGACCTAGATTTTGGGATTTTAAAATGGTTTTAAAGTGATTTTTGAAAATATACTATATTTTTGGAATTGATCCATTTTAAATAAATAAACGTTATAATTTTTAAAGTTATAAAATTATGGTTTTTGTGAAATATAGTTAAAAAGCTGATTTTTAGAAATACGATTAAAAGTCAATTTTTGAGAAATAGGAATTAATGACTTTATAAAATAGTTTAAACTGGATTTTTGAATTTATTATCAAAAGTTTAAATATAGTATTTATAAAATTTGATTATTTTATAAATCAAAATGGTGAAATTATAAAGGAATTTAAAGACGTTTTAAAAGAATAATATAAATTGATTTATATTAAGAGATTTATAAATGGATATTTATAAATTGAATTATGGACATTATAAAACGAGTTTTTATAAGTGTTTGAATGTAGTGAGAATGAATTTCCTAAATGAATGAAATTTATGAAATTATAAACTGTGAAGTTATAAATGAAATTTTATAAGCAATAGGTTTATAAAATTTATAAAGTTATCGAAAGAATGAATTTTGGATAAATAAACAATCTTATATAAGTTAAGATTAATAATTTGGGAAGTTAAATGAACGATTTTGTAAAATAATCGTTTTATAAGTAATTAACTTATAATATGAACTTGTAGTTTATAATTGAGTTATAAACTGGAATAGGTTAATAAAGGAATTTATAAAAAGGAAGTTTTTATAAATAAATAGAAACGGAATTTATAAACGTTGTTTTATAAATCCGCAAATGACCTATTTTGATAAGTTAATTGTTATAACTTAGAGATAGAGTTATATTCACATTTTGAACAGTGAATAATCCTTTAAGTTAAAGTGAATAGAAATGATGAAATTTGTTAAGGTAGTATATTCACGTTTTTGAATAGTGAATAACACGTTAAAGAAAATGTTTTAGAATATGATATTTTAAACAGAATTAAAACGATCTAACGATGTTTTAAAGGTGTTGAGATTCGAAACCATAGATTTCAACATTTATTGTTGAAATAGACGATTTCGAGAAATAAAAGGAAATAGTGGACTATAACACTGTTGTTATAGTAAATGATTTCCGAAAGGAAATGTTTTGTATAGTATTGGGATTTATATATCTATTTAATTTCGAATCCCTATACTAATGATTTTGGGTTGTCGTAACGATGTTTTACGCAACATTCGTTTTGGCCCAAATAAAAATGTTTAAGTGAATGATTTCCTTAAAGAATGAAATATATACTTAATTCGATTTAGGTATATTGAATATTTTCTAAGTGTTGAAAATAAAAGGAATTTGTGAATTACTTATGAATAAATAAGTATGGAAATATTTTCCAATATGAAGTGAATATTTAGAATTTATCTTTTTGAAGATAAATTGAAATGAATGATTGAAATCATATATGCATGGATATTTTGAAATATAAATTCATTATGGAATTTATGAATGAAAAGTGGAACTTGTTAAAAATAAATATTGATTTATTTTTGAAGTGTTGAAATTTAATATCTAGTGAAGATATTTTTGAAAAATAAATAATTTGGAAAATTATTTGAAATCTGGTGATGTGTGCATATCCATTGATAGTTCAATAACCGACTATCAGTATTTCCCTTTGAATGGGTATTTGATGTGAATATGATTGAATGTGAATGCCACACTTATTTTTGAATAAGCGCTCACTATTCGGGTTAACCGGGAAAGGACCATGGGGTCGTATAACCCACTCCGAATATGTGATACGTCGTTGTGAATAGCATTGAAGATCGGTGTTGAAGACCCGGTATTTGCGAAAGCGATAGGATGAACTATCGATTGACTCTGCACCGAGTTGCTACGGTATTGAGTTCTCCATATGTGATGGTGAATCCGATCAGGATTGTGAATATCCGGATTGCAAGGACTTCTTTGTAAGTGCGGTTCTGTTCGAGCCCGGAACAGACTGGTATGGATTGCATGCCTGACATTACAATTTGAGATATAAAGCCGATTTCATTCAAATATATTTCTGTTGGTGGCGGAGAATTTATTCTTTGCTTAACACCCTTCTTTGAGACGTACGAGCTCAAAGGTTATATAGTTGAAGTTATCAGCAATATATCCCATTTTGGTAATGTGACATGCTGAGTGATGCTGAAATGATCATTGTGTTGATTATTTGTGATAGGATCATTTATTTGATCGTCTATCTTAGTGATCATTGTGTTGATCATTTATTGACCCAAAGTATGGCTTTTGTATAAAGTATGTTTTTGTGGACGTGAATTCGTCGAGCCTCACATCCCGGAAATGGTCAAAACAGGAAAGATGCGGCAAGGTTATTAGGGGTTGCTGTAGCTCCCCTTAGGGTATGTGCATTTCCTTCTGGAAAGGGGTGGTATCATGGTATGGAGCCCAGATACTTACTCATGTTGAAAACACTTTATGATTGTGTGAATTGGATATCGAGCGCTCGGTTGAAAAGGTCCTAAAGGACCGGGGAATGGCGTGCTCGTGTCAGTAGTTACCCAGTTAGGGGTAACCCGGCCTTGTGTTGGCAGAGATCCGGTTTGGTTCTCGGGGATGTCTTTCCAGAGGCATTCTCAGTGGCAATGGGAAGTTCCTTGGCCTGACCATTTGTTGGAAATCCAATTCCCAATACGAAACTTGTACGGTATTAGTTGTAGAACCTGCCATTCACTTATGGTGGTCACCACTGTTTGGATGGTAGCTATAGTAGACATAGTTCGAAATGTCTATGTTGGCTAAGATTTATATTCTACTTTCGAAATGAATTTTTTATACACTATACACTAATAATAATATCAAATGTTATTTTAAATGCGTACCAAGCATCTTTGACTATCATAAGGAGAAATCTCCTCCGATTCTGCGTTTGCATTGTGTGTGTGTGCGGGAGGCCTTATGGTAGTCTCATTTTTAAAAGCATTGCGAATTGATTAAAAATATTCCTCTATTTTGATTTTAAAGATAAATAAACTGTTTTGAGTTCTCACACCAGTCACATGACTGACTTGGAGTTTATTGTTTTCCTTCCTAAACTCTGGGTGCCCACTAATTTCCACACGGGCAGTCAAGAGTTAGGTTTATCAGGATATTCTGGATATTCTGGAGTTGCTGGAGGCAAGATGGATGGCATGGCATATTATTTATATAGTATTTCTTTTTCCGCTGCACTGTTTGATGTTGTTGATGTTGTATACTCTGATGATATGATGTAATGAAATGTATGTAATGTAATAACTGATATAGTTCTTTGTTTAAAGATTATTCATTTATTATTATATGTTGTTCCGCTGCGAATTGTGAGATTCTGTTATTTCTTTCTGTTCCGTTCTATTTTTAAAATTTTCTATCTTCTGTTTTTCTAATTCTCTGTTTTCTAAAAAAAATTGTCTATCTTCTTTTCCCTCTATTTTTTTTTTTTTTTTCTTCTTTTTCTCTCTTCTTTCTTTTCTTTTCTTTTTAAAAACCCATAACATCTCGGTTTTCGGCCTTTGATTTCTCGGCAGTCGATAAAGTGAGTGTCGATGTCGAATCTTCGAGAGTCGAAAATTCTTGTTTGTTACATTTGGTATCAGAGCTCTGATGGTTAAGCGACAACCATGGTTCTGTTGGGTATTATTCATTAGAGATAGAGTCAGCAGTACTCTAGAATGAGTTTGAGTGTAATAATAGCTATGAGAGCGTATTTGTTAGTGAATATAAAATTGTTTTATATTGTGATGATTGGTTTGTTGAGTGGTATATGAACTTTCGTCAGCGTGGTCCGCAAGACTTTGCCGAAGGAGTTTCTAAACACTTGAATAGAACAATTCGACATAATATTGATTTTAAAATTGGGTAAATGAAATAATTTTGCCTCGATTATATTTTTATATATAAAGGAATAATTTTTCAGAATTATTAAAGTGTATATAAGTTGATTGTTAGGTTGTTTGAATAATCTAAATAAAAGAATAATTGTATAAGCAAATGAATTATAAGAATTGAATTATAATTAATGTGATTTACAAATGTGAAATAAACTTATATATACAAGAAGTAAAATTATATGAATATGAGTTGTAAATAAAAATGAATATAAGGTTAAATGGAATATAACTTAAGTGTTGTTGAATGGAATTGATTTTGGTATCGAAGTAAATAATCAAGTGGATTAAAAGAATATGAACTTAAGTTATGTAATAGAATTCAACTTTGTAATTGAATTGAATGAATGGCTTGGCTGTTAATCAATTGAATGTGAATAATTGATATGGAATAATGAATGAAAGTGTTAATTCATTAAAATCTAATGTTATTGAAAGCTGAATGGTTGAATAAAAATCAATTTAATTAAACCAATTGGAAAAGTGATGGTGTTAAACCAAATTGAATGAATATAAGCAAAGGAATTTGGTTGTAACTGATATACATTGGTTGTTATATGATTGTAGTTGATTGTTTATAATTCATTAAGTATTAGTGAAATTAAAAGCTATGTAATTGAATTCAAATGGAAAGTAAATAAATTTGAATAGAATTGAAAGTGAATTGGATTTAATTAGTGAATGAAAACTAATTGAATTGAGAATGAATGTTGATAAAATCCAATGTAAATAAATCAAATGTGATTTAAAGTGAAAACCAATTCATTAAATATTAATGAGAATATAAATGAATATTGTTGGTTATGGAATGTAGTTGGTTGATGGTTGAATATATATTGCATTTGCTATATTATGTAGTTGTTATGTTGCTATATGTTGTATATCGATACTATTTACATATGTGCATGTTCTCATGTTGTTTGTTGAGTATTTAGTAGGTGCGGATCGCGTTTGCTTCGCATTTGGAGTTCGCTTTAGCGCTATATTAGCCGTATATGCTCGCTAATAAAATATAAGGTACATATCTCGGATTAAATATCGCACTTTTATACTTTTTTCCCTTCGGGATGCCTCATTACTTGATGAGATGTATATTTGTGATATATATACTGTCATTTTTTTTCGGATCGAGCCGCGCAAAGGAGACTATGGCGAATTTTCCGAAAATTTAAGGCGTTAGAAAAAATTTGAGAAAATTTGAAAATTTTGAAAACTTCAACTTTGATTTTGAAATTGAAAGTTAAACAATAGTAGTTGTTTTTGAAAGGATAACTAAGTATGATTTGAAAACTTAGTAAAGATTGGTAAAAAGTTTAACTATGAATTTTGGAAAATTAATAGATTCTTTAACCTTTCTTACTTGTAATTTCGAGGACGAAATTCTTTAAGGGGGAAAGATTGTAACGACCCAGAATTTTTATTAATTAAAAATTGAATATTTAATTAATTTTAAATATTTATAAGTGAATTTATAAGTCAAATAAATTTTTATTTGAATTTTTGGATTTAATTGAATAATTAAATCAATAATTTAATACGTTAAATTATGGAAATAATTGAAAATATAGTTAAATATGATTGAAAATGATTTGTAAAATTTTATTTTATCATGTTGGAGTTAGAATGATATTTTAGAACTTTTAAAATCGAATTAAAAGTAAATTTGTGAAAATTGAATATTTTAATATTTAATTATCGACTGTAAAATAGCCAATTTTTGAACAGTCTCAGAATTGAACGAAACCAGTTCCATTGGATCCGTAATAGTTAGTTATTACCGGATTTCAATTTTCGTATCAATCGGAGCTATCGTTTGATCGTGGCAGCTCGAAACGCATCGATTTATTTTTAATTTAAATTTGGCGAGTCAAAATAGCCATTTTTCAAAAAGTCTCGGAATTCAACGAAACCAGTTTCATCGGATCCGTAATGTGATATTATTGTAAGGTTTCAAATTTCAAGTCAATTGGATTTACCGTTTGTCCGGTACAAATTAAAACGCCTAGAAATCGGTTTAAATCGGTTTAATTTAAATTGAGCGTTTATAGCCATAACTCGCACATACTTCCGAATTAGCTTCCGAAACCTGTTCCATTGTGTCCGGAACGCGGGATAAACCCTAGGTACGCTGGTTACAGCGTCTAAATCGGAGTTCGGAATTCCCGGGATGAATAGTGTTTACGCTAGCTTTTTCTATAAATAGGAGTTAAAATCTAAAATAAAAAAATATGTAAAACCCTAATTCCATCTTCTATCAGCCGCCACTTTTGAATGGATGGCCAGAAACTACTCCACTTCCTCCCTCAATCACTCACAATCCATCGACAATTAGGCGAAGTTGTCAACATGAAAGTTGGAGAGGGGAATGAGAGCTACGATGTGAACGGTTGAGATCGAGTTTGGAGCATCGGAGGAGGAGCTAGGTGGGGCCGACTTTGCTGCCGTGCGCACGAAATTCGAGGGCCATCTTAGGGCCGAGCTCAGCATGGTGGCAGGTGGAGGTAGCTTGCGTCGTGCTCTTCGTCGTGGCGTTGGTGTGATGAAGTATCGTCGTGTGGTTGTGGAGTAAAGTGAAACCCTAGTTGGTCCATGATGGGTTCAAGGTGCGGCTTTGCTTCCTGTAGAAAGAAGACGTGAGGGAGATGAAGAGCAGGGGCCGTTGGATCTAGATCTGATGGCTAGGATTGAGGAGAGGTTTAAATTATTAAAGTTGTTGTAATTTTAGTTATATAAATCGTGTACGAACTTGTAAAATTCATAACTTTTTCATACGAGGTCGAAAAAATGCAAACTCAGTTGCGTTGGAATCGTATGGACGAGCACTACGCGATGGAGTTGGTTTGGAGTCGTTTGGAGTTAGTGAGAATTTCGGGTAAAATTAAACGCGCGTTTAATTTTATTCGAAATAAAAGCTAAAACGGAAATTAAAACCAAGGTGAGAATTTCTCACTCAATCGAATAGATTTCGATTTTATTTTAAATAGTTAGATTTAAAATATTTGAATGCATGTTTGAATGATGACTGTAAATTATTGATTGTTAAAATAGACATTATGCGCCGTTAGTAAGCGGATGTTATTTATAAAAACATATACCGCGAATATTTCATAAACAGTGAAATTGGTATTATATATAATATCAATATATATATATTGGCATATGTATATATTGCAGTTGATTGATTTCCCGCATTTTTTTGTTTAGCGGATGAGACCCTATTACGCCGTTATTAAGCGGATAATATTTATTAAAAACATGTACCGCGATAATTTCGTATTGGAGCGAAATTGGTATTGTGCTAATGTTTTTGGATGCAGGAAACAGGTTGGAGGGATCCAACTGGATTCCTCAACAGTTTTTATTTTATTTCAGATATTTTGATATTTGATGGATTATCATATCGATATATGATATCGTTGTAGTCGTGATTGACTATTTGGTGTGTAGCATCATTGGACCCAGATTTTGGGATTTTAAAATGGTTTTAAAGTGATTTTTGAAAATATACTATATTTTTGGAATTGATCCATTTTAAATAAATAAACGTTATAATTTTTAAAGTTATAAAATTATGGTTTTTGTGAAATATAGTTAAAAAGCTGATTTTTAGAAATACGATTAAAAGTCAATTTTTGAGAAATAGGAATTAATGACTTTATAAAATAGTTTAAACTGGATTTTTGAATTTATTATCAAAAGTTTAAATATAGTATTTATAAAATTTGATTATTTTATAAATCAAAATGGTGAAATTATAAAGGAATTTAAAGACGTTTTAAAAGAATAATATAAATTGATTTATATTAAGAGATTTATAAATGGATATTTATAAATTGAATTATGGACATTATAAAACGAGTTTTTATAAGTGTTTGAATGTAGTGAGAATGAATTTCCTAAATGAATGAAATTTATGAAATTATAAACTGTGAAGTTATAAATGAAATTTTATAAGCAATAGGTTTATAAAATTTATAAAGTTATCGAAAGAATGAATTTTGGATAAATAAACAATCTTATAAGTTAAGATTAATAATTTGGGAAGTTAAATGAACGATTTTGTAAAATAATCGTTTTATAAGTAATTAACTTATAATATGAACTTGTAGTTTATAATTGAGTTATAAACTGGAATAGGTTAATAAAGGAATTTATAAAAAGGAAGTTTTTATAAATAAATAGAAACGGAATTTATAAACGTTGTTTTATAAATCCGCAAATGACCTATTTTGATAAGTTAATTGTTATAACTTAGAGATAGAGTTATATTCACATTTTGAACAGTGAATAATCCTTTAAGTTAAAGTGAATAGAAATGATGAAATTTGTTAAGGTAGTATATTCACGTTTTTGAATAGTGAATAACACGTTAAAGAAAATGTTTTAGAATATGATATTTTAAACAGAATTAAAACGATCTAACGATGTTTTAAAGGTGTTGAGATTCGAAACCATAGATTTCAACATTTATTGTTGAAATAGACGATTTCGAGAAATAAAAGGAAATAGTGGACTATAACACTGTTGTTATAGTAAATGATTTCCGAAAGGAAATGTTTTGTATAGTATTGGGATTTATATATCTATTTAATTTCGAATCCCTATACTAATGATTTTGGGTTGTCGTAACGATGTTTTACGCAACATTCGTTTTGGCCCAAATAAAAATGTTTAAGTGAATGATTTCCTTAAAGAATGAAATATATACTTAATTCGATTTAGGTATATTGAATATTTTCTAAGTGTTGAAAATAAAAGGAATTTGTGAATTACTTATGAATAAATAAGTATGGAAATATTTTCCAATATGAAGTGAATATTTAGAATTTATCTTTTTGAAGATAAATTGAAATGAATGATTGAAATCATATATGCATGGATATTTTGAAATATAAATTCATTATGGAATTTATGAATGAAAAGTGGAACTTGTTAAAAATAAATATTGATTTATTTTTGAAGTGTTGAAATTTAATATCTAGTGAAGATATTTTTGAAAAATAAATAATTTGGAAAATTATTTGGAATCTGGTGATGTGTGCATATCCATTGATAGTTCAATAACCGACTATCAGTATTTCCCTTTGAATGGGTATTTGATGTGAATATGATTGAATGTGAATGCCACACTTATTTTTGAATAAGCGCTCACTATTCGGGTTAACCGGGAAAGGACCATGGGGTCGTATAACCCACTCCGAATATGTGATACGTCGTTGTGAATAGCATTGAAGATCGGTGTTGAAGACCCGGTATTTGCGAAAGCGATAGGATGAACTATCGATTGACTCTGCACCGAGTTGCTCCGGTATTGAGTTCTCCATATGTGATGGTGAATCCGATCAGGATTGTGAATATCCGGATTGCAAGGACTTCTTTGTAAGTGCGGTTCTGTTCGAGCCCGGAACAGACTGGTATGGATTGCATGCGTGACATTACAATTTGAGATATAAAGCCGATTTCATTCAAATATATTTCTGTTGGTGGCGGAGAATTTATTCTTTGCTTAACACCCTTCTTTGAGACGTACGAGCTCAAAGGTTATATAGTTGAAGTTATCAGCAATATATCCCATTTTGGTAATGTGACATGCTGAGTGATGCTGAAATGATCATTGTGTTGATTATTTGTGATAGGATCATTTATTTGATCGTCTATCTTAGTGATCATTTATTGACCCAAAGCATGGCTTTTGTATAAAGTATGTTTTTGTGGACGTGAATTCGTCGAGCCTCACATCCCGGAAATGGTCAAAACAGGAAAGATGCGGCAAGGTTATTAGGGGTTGCTGTAGCTCCCCTTAGGGTATGTGCATTTCCTTCTGGAAAGGGGTGGTATCATGGTATGGAGCCCAGATACTTACTCATGTTGAAAACACTTTATGATTGTGTGAATTGGATATCGAGCGCTCGGTTGAAAAGGTCCTAAAGGACCGGGGAATGGCGTGCTCGTGTCAGTAGTTACCCAGTTAGGGGTAACCCGGCCTTGTGTTGGCAGAGATCCGGTTTGGTTCTCGGGGATGTCTTTCCAGAGGCATTCTCAGTGGCAATGGGAAGTTCCTTGGCCTGACCATTTATTGGAAATCCAATTCCCAATACGAAACTTGTACGGTATTAGTTGTAGAACCTGCCATTCACTTATGGTGGTCACCACTGTTTGGATGGTAGCTATAGTAGACATAGTTCGAAATGTCTATGTTGGCTAAGATTTATATTCTACTTTCGAAATGAATTTTTTCTACACTATACACTAATAATAATATCAAATGTTATTTTAAATGCGTACCAAGCATCTTTGACTATCATAAGGAGAAATCTCCTCCGATTCTGCGTTTGCATTGTGTGTGTGCGGGAGGCCTTATGGTAGTCTCATTTTTAAAAGCATTGCGAATTGATTAAAAATATTCCTCTATTTTGATTTTAAAGATAAATAAACTGTTTTGAGTTCTCACACCAGTCACATGACTGACTTGGAGTTTATTGTTTTCCTTCCTAAACTCTGGGTGCCCACTAATTTCCACACGGGCAGTCAAGAGTTAGGTTTATCAGGATATTCTGGATATTCTGGAGTTGCTGGAGGCAAGATGGATGGCATGGCATATTATTTATATAGTATTTCTTTTTCCGCTGCACTGTTTGATGTTGTTGATGTTGTATACTCTGATGATATGATGTAATGAAATGTATGTAATGTAATAACTGATATAGTTCTTTGTTTAAAGATTATTCATTTATTATTATATGTTGTTCCGCTGCGAATTGTGAGATTCTGTTATTTCTTTCTGTTCCGTTCTATTTTTAAAATTTTCTATCTTCTGTTTTTCTAATTCTCTGTTTTCTAAAAAAAATTGTCTATCTTCTTTTCCCTCTATTTTTTTTTTTCTTCTTCTTTTTCTCTCTTCTTTCTTTTCTTTTCTTTTTAAAAACCCATAACATCTCGGTTTTCGGCCTTTGATTTCTCGGCAGTCGATAAAGTGAGTGTCGATGTCGAATCTTCGAGAGTCGAAAATTCTTGTTTGTTACAGGTAGGTTATTGGTGAACCCGAAAAACCATTAAGATCAAGGAGACCTGGGAGATGATTAAGTTAGGGACAGACCATCCAAGAGAAGTATTTAACAGATAGTTAAGGATAAACTATCTAGAAGAGAAGTATTTAACAGATAGTTAAGGATAGATAGTCCAGAAGAAGAATAGCTAACAGGTGTTAGATTAATTTTGATTATATTGTCTGGTGGGCCCGAGTCAGCCAAAGGTTAAAAGTTATCCAAACAAAGCCTATGTGTTTGAACAGATAGTTTATTATTACCTGATATTTATGTATGTTTACGTAATGATGCTTTAGAGTATTTAACCAATTTTTGTGCAGGGAAAAGGTTTTGCAAAGATATATTTTAAAAGGATGTTAGTAGGGGGAAACCCATTCTGCTAAGCTGCGTGGTCACATTTAACATATAAAACCCAGATGTATAGTATTATTCACACCAGACTTTATGTATG
The DNA here is from genome assembly GCA_030765085.1 of Allium cepa. Classification (NCBI taxonomy): domain Eukaryota; kingdom Viridiplantae; phylum Streptophyta; class Magnoliopsida; order Asparagales; family Amaryllidaceae; genus Allium; species Allium cepa. Next base: position 553,059,020 of record CM060931.1, on the reverse strand, counting down.
GCTCGAAGTTTATATTTTCCTCTTAAACTCTCGGATGCTCAAAATTAATTTGAGTAGGCAGAGGGGCTAACGTCTTTTTCAAGTTTAGTAGGATGACAAATAAGGCTACCATAGGCTTGCAGGAGGCAAATGGATAGCTATTTAGGAGTTGCAGTTCTTGTTTTATGCTTTGATGTATTTCCGCTATGTTTTGTATTAAGTCTATTATGATTATATGACTCTGATCATCCAAGGGGGTATCTTCATATACCGCTCTTAGCGTATTTTGTAGTAAATATATTTTATCTGTGCTTGGGAATATATTTGGGATTATGAAAGTTGAATATGGAACATCTGTTTTAAATGTAATGAAGTAGAAGTTGTTTGAAATTTGTGTTTTGTTTCATACTCAAGTGCTTCTGATATTACAGATACCATTAACATAGCCGTATTTAGTCGCCGGAAGCTAACATTATAGATGACTACTGCACTGCAGCGCTTAGCTTGCCTCTAGATAGGGGATGTTACAATGTTCGTTATATAGGTATTCTTTTTTGTCATAAAACAGACATTTATATTCATCTAGTACAATACTTTTTTGATTTGTCCTTATATTGGACAAGTTATAAACACAATAAACAACTACATTTCATACATCATTTCGTTTTAAACGGTTCACAAAATTTCTCCATCACTTTTCTTTTTTGTTTCCTGTGTACACGCATTTGTGTACAATATAGGAAACATGCATTTGTGCACAATACATTTAAACATTATACTCTTAAGTTGGTATAAAAGAAAACGTGTGTCTCGGCCACGACCTTTTTTCTCATTCCAGCCGAATGAAAAAAATTCTAAAATCCCTAAAACTCATTTTCAAGCTTCCAAACCCCAAATTCAAGCTTCCGAATCTTGCATGGCTCCTTAATCACTCTCTATTGCTTCCAATCTCAGGTATAATCTCTAATTTTTGTGAAAAAACTAATTTAAACCTAAATCTAAATTCGGCTAATTTGGTAAATTAGGGTTAATTAGTGATTCTAATTGTTTCTAATAACCTAATGATGGTTTATAATATTTCATGAAATACTTATTTCGTTTGTTAGTTTTAAATTTAGGTATAATTCATGGATTTGTGTATATGTGTAAACCATTATATATGTGCTATTTTTAGCATTGTCTTGTGTTAATTAGGGTGTTTATGTGTTCATATATATATGTGTGTATATGTGTTAATCATTATGCACACACACAGTAGGGGTGGGCATTTAACCAACTTAACCGATTTAACTGAACCGATTTAACCGACGAAATCGATTAACCAAACATTCGGTTAACTGATCGATGTTAACCGACCAAAATCGAGCCGGTTAACGGTTAAAGATTTTACAACATCGATTAACCTTTTAACCGAAAATAATTTTTATCTTTACCAATTGAAACCCGACCCACTTAACCCAATAACCCAAACCTAATTAATTACTCGTCTGTAACAACCCGCAAACTCATACCCCTTAAGTCGACACTATTCCTCAACATATCAAATCAAAGAGAACGGAAATACGAACCATTGGGGGTAAGAAAGAAAGAGATAGAAGAAGAGAAAACAACCAACAACATCAGAATCTTACCATCGCAGCGGAATAAAATATAATAGATAATAACAGATCTTTACACAAAAACAAATACATCTGTTTATATATTACATCATCAGAGTACAACATCAGAGTTCAATACAAACAACAACACAACTCAGGAAGGTTATAATTCTCATCCTTCCCAAAACTGAATACACAGCGGATTATTTCATACAAATACGGGAGACGTATCGCCATCCAGCTCCACAGCATCATTTCCTGTAATATATAATACTCGGTCTGACCCGAGCATTATAGTTAGATAACACCCGAGTCGGTCTGGAATACCAGCATGAGAAAACCACACTCAATTGGATTATTAAAGTTTCAAAATCCTTTGAAAACAAAAGCATCTCGTAAGAACATTCCACAAATAAACATGTCGGGTTTTTACCTTACGATAGCCAAAACACTTTTTATTAAAATCCTCTGATATTATAATAGGGTCTATTTACAAATACTTATTCAAATAGCCGAAATTGTTACATTTATTAAATTCCATCTCCTAGCCACAATCGTAGGTAATACAAACAAAACCATAAGAGGCACGTAGGGAGAATGGATTTTCAACTAATGACTAGGCACTGGGGTACCACCTGTCAAAGTACCTGGTCTAGATCAGCGTACCGAGGAGCCACCCTAACTCCCGTGCAACACAACACCGGGACTACTCCTTACTGGATAATCCCGAGTAAGATCACCCCACGGTTGGGATCAGCAACCGCACCACTAAGTCGAATAAAAAGGGACATCTAGACAGGGATGACCTCACTCTAATAGGAGCTACCCACTTAGCCTTGCTGCATAACCCCTGATTTTCAGTCATTCCTAGTTGATGAGGCTAGAGGCTAAGCGTTACCTTTTTAGATCATATCACTTAGAATGCTCATCGCCCACCTAACGATGTTCTGAAAGCATTCATCCATACAAGTCCGTCCTGGGTTCGAACGGAACCGAAGGCAGTACTCCTACTACATCCATTTTGAAACCACCTTCGGATTAGTAGCGACTAGCCCTTGCACTTCACTGCTCCATCTTTGACGCTGAACTCGTTTTCACCACGAAAACGTACAAACCGGATCGAAGTGGTTTTCGAGAATTTAATCCCGATCCTGGTCTCTTCGAAATGATCAGCGCATTGTTCAATATTGATAGTCGATTATTTAACTATCAATTAACATTCACAACAACCATTAAACATAAATAATTTCTCCTGAATTATTTATTAACCTTAAATTATCTTCGCAAGATATATTTCCATTTTCAACCCTTTTGAAAAGAGTTTTCGAATCACACTCTTCTCATGGAATAAATTCCCAAATATTTATTTCCATTAAAAACACCAAGCACAAAAACTTTAGATTTTTAAAATAATTTAAAAACACTTTATCATAAAATATCCTTTAAAACATTAAAATTAAAAATTACTTTAATACTTATTCAAATTATATACTTTAAGAATATTTAAAATAAAATTACTTTGTACAATATAAACCTGAATTTCTAACTTTTAAAACATAATACCAAGCTACCTTTAAATAATTACTGCTATAATAAATTAAAAACATACTTTAGAATTTGAACATTTAGAAATAATAAATTTTCTAAAACATGATTTTCAACACAACATTAAACTTTTAACTTATATTTGAAAATTTGCTTTGAAAACGTACTTGGCTATCCATGGAAATATGCTTCTCTTCCATATATTTTAAAAATAAATCACTATTTATTTTTAAACAAATTTTCTCATTCCCCTAATAAATTCCAACCGTGAATTTATTCCTCCAAATATCCACTGATATATTGCTTTGCTTTTATAAACCAAGTTTATAAGTTTCATAGACTAAACTTCCTTTTAAATTTCTGATTCCTAATTTACTCCATTTGAAATAAATTTCTTTACTTACACAATTTATTTCAAAATCCATTAACTTTAGATTTTATTCCCTAATTATGATTTAAAATCTTTTTAACTGAAAACACCAATTTCAGATTTCCCAAATTTCTTTTTCATCCTTTCAAATAAATTTAAACCTTGAATTTAAAGTAAATTCTTTTATTCCTTTAAATAACATCGCTTAAGTTTTAAAATTCATTATTACTCTGTTTAATCAAAATCCCCTTTTCCTTATTCGGAACTTAGTTATTAGAATTTTAAAATCACTTTCATTCTTTTCTAAGTCATTCTTAAATTTATTCAAATTCTCTATAATTATTTTACTTAAAAATTCACTCTTTTATTTTCTTTTCAAAAATCCAATTCTATATATTTTGATAACTCATTGTACCGAAATTTATTCAAGCAAACCATAGCATTCAATATTCCAATTATCAATAATATTCATCACAGAATATCAAATATTCATAACACAAAATATTAAACAATCTAAATAATTTTGAGAAATCCAGTTGGATCCCTCCAACCTGTTTCCCTACATCCACAGATGTTAGCACAATATAAAAATACTGATTCCACTTCAAGGTGGAATATCACAGTATATGGGTTTTAAATATAATATCATCCGCTATTATGTGGCGCATAGGGTCTCATCCGCTCTATAATGCGGGAAATAAATCGCTCCAATATATACTATATATAATATAACATATCAAATTAATTCAATCATCCAACCAATTATTTAAATTTAACCATTTAAATTTAAATTAAACCCAGATAAGTGAGATTAACTCACCTTTGATTTTGATTGCTATCCACTCCAATCTTGCCTGGTTTTCATGGTTTTTGACCTTGTATAACGTCATACGGTTACTAATATTTTAAATAATCGAACAGTCAAATTACAAGTTTATTAATTCAATTTTAAACTAATTTTCCTTTAAAAACCCTTTAGTAACTTAAAATAATTAAATAGGTTAAAAATTAACCAGCTAGTAAATTTAAAATGTATACATGTATACTTAATATTTTTTTTGAAAGTACATTTATATATTTATAGAAATAAATTTATATAGATTCAAAAAATCTAAATTTCTTTTATTATATAAACTCCTCATACTTAAAGTTCCTGCCTTTTTTCCAAAACCTTATCTGCAACAGATATTTCTATTTATATCATGCCTTCATTTTCTGTTAATTTTTTTTCTTTACTGAGTATATACAAACGTACACAAATACTTATATTTTTAATTAAAACGAAAATATCGAACACCTCACTGCCTGCACACGAAAATCTCGCTCGACCACCAGAACTCGATGCGACTTCGACCACATGTGCGGCGACCTTCCCCTTCCAAGCTTCCTGGCACCACTTGCCTTCCTGATCTGCCGACGTCGCCGCGCCCTACTCAAATCAACTCCACTACGCTTGAACCATCACGATCGCGTCCGCCCCTCTCCATCACTCGTGCCTAGAGGTGCACCCACCCTTGACAATAACAAGACCCACCACCGTCCCTCGACTGGAAGGCCAAAAATTCACAAAATACTAACCCTAGTCGAACAGCCGCGTGAACCACAGTCGAGCTTGAAAAACATATAGCCGAGATGAGTTCGAATCAAGAAGGTAGATACGGGATTTGATTTTCGAAGCTTCGCTCGATCCCTTTACTCAACTGAGCTTCGGCCATTCCTATTTTATTTGAACGAAATCGTTAAATTTTGAATTCGTTTGAACTGGAGAGGGGAAAACCTTTCGGCCATAAATTTTATCTTATTTTTTTTCGGCTATTAAATTTTATGAGCTTGGATTGATTTCGGTTAGATTTTATTTTTCAAAGGAAAGAAAGAAGATGGTATGTGATATAAAGGTGAAGTGTGGCGTATATCAGAAGATTAGCTACAGTGATGGAAGTGAAAGTAAAAAGGTCTGACGCGAAATTATTTCGGCTGAAGGTTGACTGGTATATGAATATATATTATTAAAAATTTCATCGTCTCGAAAACGTAGCTAAAAATCACGAACTCCTATCGAGACGTGCCGCTAGTGTTTATAACGCTATACCCCTATTCCGAACACATTGGAAAAGGTTTCGAGTCCTAATTCGATCGCATGGAGAAAAATATCTTTTTAAACCCAGTTATTATATTTAATTTTCGATATAGATTTCAGCGCGTTTATATATCGTATGCTCGCATAACAACTCCAATTACTATGAAAATTGAAATACGATAATAATACAATATTACAGATCCAATGGAACTGGTTTCGTCGATTTCCGAGACTGTGCCTCGGAAGGCTATTTTAAAAGTCGATCTAAACGATATATTTTTAAAACTGAACAAACCACTGTTAAATTCAATTTTAACCCATTTATTATCTTCAGTGTTATCCATATAAATGTTACAAGCCTTTAATTTATTTTTAATAGGATTAAAACTGAAGATTCAACAATTTTTCCAATTTTCAATTTATTAAATTCAATAATTTAATTATCAAATAAACAATGATATTTGAATTCAAGTTAAAAATTAACTTTTGAATATTTAAAATCAATTAAATATTCTATTTCAAACATCCAAAAATTCTGGGTCGTCACATTCCTCCCCCCTTAAAAGAATTTCGTCCCCGAAATTGCTAGTTAAGAAGAATGATCCAATACCCATTACTATTTTCCAAAACCAAACGTTTTATTAACTTGCCATAACATATCTTTTATTAAAGACCCACCATTACTTCAACCAACTTCCCAAAACCTTCCATAGTTTCCAACAACATTATTTACTCCACTTATTCGAATTTAAATTTAAATCCAAATTTAAATTATCAAAACTTTCTCAAAAAATTTCTAACTCTCTAAATTTCTGAAAAAATTCGCTAGCGTCTCCTTTGCGCGGCTAGCTCGGTACAACTACAAAATGCCTCTACGGGCCCCCAGATTTCAAAAAATACAAAAAGCCAAGTGGCTAGATCAAAAACCCAATCAATTTTCATACAAAATTTTAAACACATACCTTTTTCCCGAGCAATTCAGATTTATCTTCTGAAATCATAACCAATTTTCCTTTTCCTTTATAATACCTGTATATCTTACATAGCAATAATATCCAATCACAACATTCAAAATCTTTTTATTGACTCCCTTACAAAATTTCAATATTTATTCATCCAAACCCGTACGATGTACATATATCATCCGTATGCGATATCAACTTCGATCACTCGCTCGATCATACAATTTCACTTTCGAACTAGTATCGTCCACGCGACTTCCTAGTGCGGACTCAGATCCGGTTTCTTGATCAGAAACCGTCATTCTCCTTGCATAGTCATAATTATGATAGAGAATTTCCAGAATCAATCAAAATCCATATCTAGGGTTCGCTGTAGAAAATCGAGTGAAAAATCCTAACTCGGATCGATATAACTATCTCGAACTTCTGTGCTCGACTCTGGATCAAATCGCTATGTGAATAAAATAATATACGTACATCCTACGTATTTATCTCAATTGATTATCAACTATATCAATTCTCTTTTTATTCATATTCATTTGATTTCTATTCACTTATCAACGCTTATCATTTCACATATTTTTATTATATCTTCACTCAAATGCATATTCAATTTATTTTCCCGACACCCATATTACTTAAGAATTTCTCCATTTCTTCTTAAGTTCAATAAAAGTATTTTATACGCTTCTTATATTTATTTTCACTTCACCACTTTAGTTTATATCTACTTCTATGTAAATTGGTTGTCCCATTTCCATACGAATTCAATTTATCTTCAGCTCTAAATATTGAATTTTATCTTCCATTTATAATTGATTCATATCATTATTTCAAATTAGTTTCATTCACTAATTTATTTCAATTTCCAATTTGAAATCATTTTTCGCTAACAAAAATTTTCCTAAAATTTTTTCAAATATTTTCTAACTCTCAAAATTTTCGAAAATTTTTGATAGTGTCTCCTTTGTAGGAGCTTTTGCAATTTGACAAGAGATCTAAATATATATACATCGACCCACCCGATCGAAAAAACAAAATAGTTCATATTTCCTATTTTTATTGCATTGGCGTACCTTTATTTAGCATTTTTAAGTAAGTGGCTTATCGTTTTAGCAATTAGTGCGTCCAAATCCAGCCAAACGGCTTCCCGGTACCTGTACTTACTCAATTCAAACATGTAAGTACCAAATATACAAAATTTATTAACATTTCACTTACTTTCAATAGCTAAACACATGCATTACATAAGCAACATGCACCAAACACTCCCATGAGCAATTTATATGATTTCAAAACTAATTCAATTGCTTTCAACCAATTCATGTGCCATTCCATTCAATTTTAATGGTTTACACTTCAATTTCTTACATTCAATTTATTTTTAATCCAAACAAGCTCACTTCAATTCAATTGATTTCAAAATTCAACTTTATTTCACTTCTATCAATTCATAGAATTTTATTTAATCTCGTTTCCGTCAAACGACAATTTATTTCTGAGCAATTCGACTATGTTCATGTGAATAAATAATTACTTAAGCTTATAATCATTTTAAATTGATTCCTATACAATTTATATTAAATTCTATTCCATTCTAACTTATTTACAAACCATTTACTTGCATTTCATTCATTCCCGCGTTGGTTTCTTTTAAACCCATTCCATTAAGCTTGACACCATCCCATGCTAATATTAATAACCATTTCCCAAATTAATTTAATCCAAAATTTTATTTAATGGGCTTTCACCCTTACTCGAAGCCAAGCTTCTATTATTTTTAAACTTAAGTCAATTTACTTTCTTCAAACTTTTTCAACTTCATAACTTAAGTTCACTTCTATCTAATTTGATTCTCATCAAATTCAGTTACCCCATTCTCTTTATCCATTTTAATTTTAATCTCATTCTTAGTTTGTTAAAATAATATCCAAGTTTATATTTAACTCATTTACACTTGAATTGGGTTTTATTCGCAACACAAATCATTTCTATTATAATCCAATTCCATTTTATTTTACAACATCTCCACTTATTTTAATTCATTATCAATCCAAGTCGAATTCGATTTATAATTCAAGTTTATTTCCAAACTTCATTATTAACTTACAATCCATTTTATTTAACCGAGTTAAATTTTATTAACATACTCTATCAAATAATTTATTTAGCTAATTAGCTTACTTCCAACTTTTAAATCAATATTCGATTTTATTTCAAAAATCACTTCATTAAATTTTCCTGAGTTCAAATTTATTTTTCATAATTCTAGTTTGGATTTTCTTTCATTTTCCAAAATTCCAACACTTTTATTTCGGCTTATTTATTCCCTTTTACAATTTTATTAGCTACTTTCTTATTAATATTCATACTTCTCCATCCATTTACAGTCAATCACATTTTCACTTCACTTTTAACTAGGGATCATATTTTTATTTCAATGCTTTTCAATTTTTTTATAAGCTTCCAAAGCTTATTTATCCCAATTCAATACTTACTTAGTTTACACTTATTTATTCTCTTTAATCCACTCAATACACTTGAATTTAAATCAAGTAAGAACTTACTTTCAGTTAATATCATCTACATCTCAATTTATTTCATTTCAATGCAATTTCAACTTACTTCAAATCCAACTCATTATTATTATTATTAACTTTGCTTAAGTTAATTTAATTCTAATTAATTTTATTTCTCAATCCAAATTTAATTTTTGTTTTCCCATTCCAATCACATTCAAGATTTACTAATTATTTCTTCCACTCATCCATTAAATTTTCCATAATTTAATTTCTCCAAATTAAATTTATTTAACCTTTTCACTTTAATTTTTAATTCCAACATTCAAAGCTCATATTTTCCTCCCTTATTTAAAATTCATCTCAACTTTACAAGTTTATAACTTACCTCATCAGGATTTTCAATTCAAATAAGGATTCATGATTTCAAACACCCAACTTTTGGTTCAAATCATTTTACAACCACCATTATCCCAAAATCACACTTCTCAAATTTTTAAATTAATCCTGGTTTTTTATCCCCAACAAATTTCCTTTGAAATTTTCAAAAACAAAACTAGTTCTTCTGAACAAATCAATTTGGCAGCAATCCTTCACTTAGAAACTCGAAAATGAACATCGATGATGCTGCAGTCATCACCGAAATTATTTTCCAACGACTGATGTGAGTTCAATGCTATATCCCTTCCCAAAATTTGTTTGAAACAATTTCCTTTCAGAAATATTTTTAAATAATAATGCTATTATTTGTCTTCAAAACACTTCGAAAAACACTTCCAAAATCTCTGGGGTTTAAATCTTAAAATTTTAATTTGTATCCAATTTTAACGATAATCCATTTGTATAATTTATGCTCATACAATTTTTGTCCATTTAATTATATAAGCCATTCCAATTTTTTTTTATAATCTTATTTGTTTAAAATATTATCATCCAAGCATCCAAGTTATATAACAATTTAAGAAAATATTTCTTTTATATCAAAATATATTTTGGGTAAATTATTTCATTCACCTACCTTTAAAACAATACCGTGTCAATTTATCGTGTCAGGTGTTTATAAACTCTTCTCGAATAGTGGCCAACTTACTCGATCAGAATTCATATTTCACTCAACCAACAAGTCAACACAACATTTAAAACAATTTATATTCACTAACAAATACGCGCTCATATCTATTAATACACTCAAACTCATTCTAGAGTACTACGAACTCTATTTTCAATGAGTAATCACCACCAGAGCCAAAGGTTATCACCAACCTAAGCTCTGGTACCACTGTAACAACCCGCAAACACGTACCCCTTAAGTTGACACTATTCTTCAACATATCAACTCAAAGAGAAAGGAAATATGAATCATTGGGGTTAAGAAAGAAAGAGATAGAAGAAGAGAAAACAACCAACAACATCAGAATCTTACCATCGCAGCGGAATAAAATATAATAGATAATAACAGATCTTTACACAAAAACAAATACATCTGTTTATATATTACATCATCAGAGTTCAATACAAACAACAACACAACTCAGGACGGTTATAATATCTCATCCTTTCCAAAACTGAATACACAACGGATTATTTCATACAAATATGGGAGTACGTATCGCCATCCAACTCCACGACATCATTTCCTGTAATCTATAATACTCGGTCTGACCCGAGCATTATAGTTAGATAACACCCAAGTTAGTCTGGAATACCAGCGTGAGAAAACCACACTCAATTGGATTATTAAAGTTTCAAAATCCTTTGAAAACAAAAGCATCTCGTAAGACCACGCCACAAATAAACATGTCGGGTTTTTACCTTACGATAGCCAAAACACTTTTTATTAAAATCCTCTGATATTATAATAGGGCCTATTTACAAATACTTATTCAAATAGCCGAAATTGTTACATTTATTAAATTCTAGCTATTAGCCACAATCATGGGTAATACAAACAAAACCGTAATAGGCACGTAGGGAGAATGGATTTCCAACTAATGACTAGGCACTGGGGTACCACCTATCACAGTACCTGCCCTAGATCAGCGTACCGAGGAGCCACCCTAACTCCCCTGCAACACAAGACTGGGACTACCCCTTACTGGATAATCCCGAGTAAGATCACCCCACGGTTGGGATCAGCAACCGCACCACTAAGCCGAATAAAAAGGGACATCTAGACAGGGATGACCTCACCCAAATGGGCGCTACCACTTAGCCTTGTTGCATAACCCCTGATTTTCAGTCATTCCCGGTTGATGAGGCTCGAGGCTAAGCGTTACCATTTTAGAACATATCACTTAGAATGCTCATCGCCCACCTGACGATGTTCTGAAAGCATTCATCCATACAAGCCCGTCCTGGGTTCGAACGGAACCGAAGGCATTACTCCTACTACATCCATTTTGAAATCACCTCAGGATTAGTAGTGACTAGCCCTTGCAATTCACTGCTCCATCTTCGACTCCGAACTCGTTTTCCCTATGAAAACGTACAAACCGGATCGAAGTGGTTTTCGAGAATTTAATCTTGATCCCGGTTTCTTCGAAACGATCAGCGCATTATCCAATATTGATAGTCGGTTATTTAACTATCAATTAACATTCACAACAACCATCAGACATAAATAATTTCTCCTAAATTATTTATTAACCTCAAAATATCTTTGCAAGATATATTTCCATTTTCAACCTTTTGAAAACAGTTTTCAAATCACACTCTTCTCATGGAATAAATTCCCAAATATTAAAACACCAAGCACAAAAACTTTAGATTTTCAAAATAATTTAAAAACATTTTATCATAAAATTTCCTTTAAAACATTTAAATTAAAAATTACTTTAATACTTATTCAAATTATATACTTTAAGAATATTTAAAATATAATTACTTTGTACAATATAAAACTGAATTTCTAACTTTTAAAACATAATACCAAGCCACCTTTAAATTATTACTGCTATAATAAATTTAAAACTTACTTTAGAATTTAAACATTTAGAAATAATAAATTTTCTAAAACATGCTTTTCAACACAACATTAAACTTTTAACTTATATTTAAAAATTTGCTTTGAAAACATACTTGGCTATAAAGGGAAATATGCTTCTCTTCCACATCTTTTAAAAATAAATCACTATTTGTTTTTATACAAATTTTCTCATTCCCTTCATAAATTCCCACCGTAAATTTATTCCTCCAAATATCCACTGATATATTGCTTTGCTTTTATAAACCACGTTTATAAGTTTCATAGGCTGAACTTCCTTTTAAAATTCCGATTCCCAATTTACTCCATTTGAAATAAATTTCTTTACTTATACAATTTATTTCAAAATCCATTAACTTTAGATTTTATATCCTAATTATGATTTAAAATCTTTTTAACTGAAAACACCGATTTTAGATTTCCCAAATTTCTTTTTCATCCTTTCAAATAAATTTAAACCTTGAATTTAAAGTAAATTCTTTTATTCCTTTAAATAACATCACTTAATTTTTAAAATTCATTATTACTCTGTTTATTCAAAATCCCCTTTTCCATACTCGGAACTTAGTTATTAGAATTTTAAAATCACTTTCATTCTTTTCCAATTCATTTTTAAATTTATTCAAATTCTCTATAATTATTTTACTTAAAAATTCACTCTTTTATTTTCTTTTCAAAAATCCAATTATATATATATTTTGGTAACTCAGTGTACCGAAATATATTCAAGCAAACCATTGAATTCAATATTCCAATTATCAATAATATTCATCATAGAATATCAAATATTCATAACACAGAACATTAAACAATCTAAATAATTTTGAGGAATCCAGTTGGATCCCTCCAACCTGCTTTCTTGCATCCACAGATGTTAGCATAGCATAAAATACCAATTCCACTTCGAGGTGGAATATCGCGGTATATGGGTTTTAAATATAATATCATCCGCTATTATGCGACACATAGGGTCTCATCTGCTCTATAATACGGGAAATAAATCACTCCATTATATACTATATATAATATAGCACATAAAATTAATTCAATCATCCAACCAATTATTTAAATTTAACCATTTAAATTTAAATTAAACCCAGATAAGTGAGATTAACTCACCTTTGATTTTTGATTGCTATCCACTCCAATCTTGCCTGGTTTTCATGGTTTTTGACCTTGTATAACGTCATACGGTTATTAATATTTTAAATAATCGAACAGTCAAATTACAAGTTTATTAATTCAATTTAAAACTAATTTTCCTTTAAAAACCCTTTAGTAACTTAAAATAATTAAATAGGTTAAAAATTAACCAGCTAGTAAATTTAAAATGTATAGATGTATACTTAATATTTTTTTGAAACTACATTTATATACTTATAAAAATAAATTTATATAGATTCAAAAAATCTAATTTTCTTTTATTATATAAACTGCTCATACTTAAAGTTCTTGCCTTTTTTCCAAAACCTTATCTACAATAGATATTTCTATTTATACCATACCTTCATTTTCTGTTAATTTTTTCTTCACTGAGTGTATACAAACGCACACAAATACTTATATTTTTAATTAAAATGAAAATATCGAATACCTCACCGCCTGCGCACGAAAATCTCGCTCGACCACCAGAACTCGATGCGACTTCGACCACACGTGCGGCGGCCTTCCCCCTTCCAAGCTTCATGGCCCCACTTGCCTCCCTGATTTGTCGACGTTGCCGCGCCCTACTCAAATCGACGCCACCACGCTCGAACCATCGCGATCGCGTCCGCCCCTCTCCATCACTCGCGCCTAGAGATGCACCCACCCTTGACAATAACAAGACCCACCACCGTCCCTCGACTGGAAGGCCACAAAGTCACGAAATCCTAACCCTAGTCGAACAGCTGCGTGAACCACAGTCGAGCCTTTTACTCGACTGAGCTTCGGCCATTCCTATTTTATTTGAACGAAATCGTTAAATTTCAAATTCATTTAAACTGGAGAGGGGAAAATCTTCGGCCATAAATTTTATCTTATTTTTTTCAGCTATTAAATTTTCTGAGCTCGGATTGATTTCGGTTAGATTTTATTTTTGAAAGGAAAGAAAGAAGACGGTATGTGATATAAAGGTGAAGTGTGGCGTATATCAGAAGATTGGCTACAGTGATGGAAGCGAAAGTAAAAAGGTCTGACGCGAAATTATTTCGGCTGAAGGTTGACTGGTATATGAATATATATTATTAAAAATTTCATCGTCTCGAAAACGTAGCTAAAAATCACGAACTCCTATCGAGGCGTGCCTCTACGCGTTTATAACGTTATACCCCTATTTTGAACGCAATGGAAAAGGTTCAGAGTCATAATTCGATAGCATGGAGAAAATAGCCTTTTAAACCCAGTTATTATATTTAATTTTTAATATAGATTTCAGCGCATTTATATATCGTATGCTCACATAACAACTCCAATTACTATGAAAATTGAAATCCCATAATAATACAATATTATGGATCCAATAGAACTAGTTTCGTCGATTTCCGAGACTGTGCCTCGGAAGGCTATTTTTATAAGTCGATCTAAACGATATATTTTTAAAACTGAACAAACCACTGTTAAATTCAATTTTAACCCATTTATTATCTTCAGTGTTATCCTTATAAATGTTACAAGTCTTTAAATTATTTTTAATAGGATTGAAACTGAAGATTCAACAATTTTCCCAATTTCCAATTTATTAAATTCAATAATTTAATTATCAAATAAATAGTGATATTTGAATTCAAGTTAAAAATTAACTTTTAAATATTTAAAATCAATTAAATATTCCAATTTCAAACATCTAAAAGTTCCAGGTCGTCACATCGTCCCTCTTTCATTTCGCCTCATTTTCATCCGTTCCTTTAGGAAAAAAACCCTAGATTTACATTTTTTCATTCAACAAAATTGTAGATCTCATATCCTTTAAAATTCACATCGATCCAACATCGGACCCATCTTGCTTGCTTTCGTGTTATCTGGTAGGTCGGTGGCCGCCGATTTATTGAGCTATGATGAACGCGAGTAGGAAGCGGCAGAATGTGAGCTTTTATTTTAGCATTTTTTTAGTGTGGTATACTTTTAGTTTGATTGAATCTATATATTGTTATGATTAATAAACCTACCTAATTTATTATGTCTCAACTAAAACAAATTGTGGCGAACTATTGAATTGTATTGTATTGAACTACAAAAACTAGTCGTTTTTATATGTATAATCGCTAATCCATATACTTAACTACTGGATTGAAAATAGCATTTTTGTATGTATAATCTATATATGTATTGAGCAATTAAATGTGAATTTTGTAATTTATATGCACAATTTTGATCAGTTTGTAATACAAGTTAAAAGTGAATTTTAATGTGAGTTAAAGTCATAACTGGTTAATTTACATGTGTACATACATTTGACATTTAAAATTCAAATGCAACTAAATGTGAATTAAATTATGTACTAAACTATGAGTTAATTTCAGGTTGCCTTATGTGTGTGTGGGTGTGTCGGCATGTGTCAGTGTGTGGGTGTATGCAGGGGTGTGTGTGGTTGTGTATCTCTCTGGTTGCCTTTTGTATATATATTTTTGGTTGTTCTATATGCATATGTATGGATGTGTCAGCGTATGTGTACAATATTTTCAAATACACACATATATATAGTCTTATAGTTTGTAATTGTATTAGTTCTTGACTTCATGTAATATCAGTTCATAAGTTACTACATGCAATATGGTTAATACTATATTAAGCAGTATAGTATCAAACCGTGTATTATATTAAACTATATAATATATGCATTAAACTGTTTGTTATATTAAAATGTATAATATCAATTGCATATCAGTTCATGTATTTAGGTCGCATCTATGAGTTAAACTATATATACAACTGTGAGTTAATTTGAATTATATATGCAACTATGAGTATGAGTTAATTTGAATTATAGTTAAAATAAATGTTTTAAACTGTGTATTATATATGCAATTGTAAGTTAAACTGATATGTATTAAACTATATATGCAAATAGGGTGTGTGTTTGTGTGTTCATTTGTGTAACGACCCACTATTTTGGACCATTCAAATCGACAATAAAACCACACATGTCTGACTTGAATAATTCAAAACAATAGATTGTAATAAAATTTGGAGCAAATAAAACCAATCATAGAATCACAGACACAGATAAATCAGAATACTCGCAGCGGAATTAAAAATAACCATAGTGGTTCATGAAGCCACTACTAACTCAGTCTCAAAACAAGTACAAAATACATAGTCTAAAAAACAAATACAGTAGAAATCCCAAATACATAAGTCTCTAATACATCAGTTGAAACAGAACGACTGAACTGAAATAGATAAAACTTGATAAGCAGATAACTCTAGAAATCTCTAGCTACCAGAAGATAAATTCAAGCTATGATACTCAGGCTGACTCGAGCGTAAGAAAATAAACACAAACACTCGAGTCAGGACATACATACTTATACAATGTAGATGTAACGACCTGTAAAATTTTGATGATTAAATTTGTTAATATGATGAGACTTTAGTGAATTAATATTGAAAGAGATGAAAACATGCGATTTATGTATGAAATAATAACCAAAATAAAGTGTAATAGTATTAATGTAAGTAAATTAGTAACAAATTGAATGGACTTCCATGTTAATTGGAAAACAAGGGTTACAACTTGGTTATGAATTCAATATAAGATAAGCAAATGGAAATATTGAAGATAATCAAATTTGTGTTATATATGGAATTATAACCCGTGTTGGCAAGTAACAAACTTATAAACGCAAATAAAAGCAAATATGTGACAATTAATATAGGTTGTTTATTTATTTAATGTGTTAAATAAACTTTGGTAATCAATTACAATAAATCCAAATTTAATGTTTTGTTAATGTAAATTTAAGTAATTATCGGAAATAATGTTAATTTTATTTATAATATGACAATTGGTTGGGTAAAAAGAGTGGAAGTCAAGTTTTATTAGTTTATTGGAATTTAAGTCTTTATAATTTGATTTATTGCAACTAAATGGAATTAAATATTTAAATATTACTTAAATATTAATTTAGATGAAATATGAAGATATTTATGTAATAAAGCGTGAACCAATGTTAATTTTATCTATTTGATGATAATGGATTGAATAACAAGATTTAGAATCAAATAAATGGATTTATTTGGGATTCCAATTGATGATTAGTGATTTATTAAATTTGAAATCGAATACGGATATTTGCAGATTAATTAACTTTACATTGATATCTGAATTGTTGAAGTATTGCAATTGTCTAAAGGAATCCAAAAAATGATAAGATTTGTTAATTATGGAGTTGGAATCGAAATTTTGATTTAATTAATTAATTTTTAATTTAATTAATTAATGTAAAAATAGCCATTTTGGCCACCGACTTGGATTTTGACGAAACCAGTTTCATCGGATCCGTAACGGTGAATTGTTGTAGGATTTCAAGTTTCGTAACGATCGGACTTGTCGTTTGATCGTACGGGCTCGAAACACCTAGAAATCAATGAAATTGAAATCAATTTGAAATAATTTAATTTTAGCATAACTTCTTCATACGATGAAATTTGAATTTGAAACCTATTCCATTGCATTTAAAATATTTAAAAACACCTATTTTGATATATGCGTTGACTCAATTTGGTTTCGGAGTCAGAACGGGCTTTTCAGGCCATTTTATTGTTCAACGTGAAAATCAATCGAGCCCATCTGTTCTATTTTATTTCAGCCTATATATACCCTATTATAAACCATAGCCTACTTCTTATGCCTCATTTCTGTACGTACAATTCTATTTGCTTCTCCTCTTCCAATGGCAGACAGAACCTTAAATCCCAAAATGCAATTTCAAATAAAATTCAAAGCCAAAAATTAAATCTCTTCAAACTATATCGAATTATATATGGATTTAAAGTCTCGATGAGTGAAAGTCAAATATATGATTCGTTTTTCAATCTAGGTTTTGATGTGGCCGGAAATTGATGATCAAGTTACGGCCGTTCATTACGCATCGATCAAACTCGTCAGATCGTCAAATCAAATTATGGGTTTTGTAGAGAGTCTTATGCGCTGTCCATCGGTATGGTTCATCAGAGGAATCGACGGCTAGATTGTCGGCAAATCGCTATTTAGGGTTCGTTTATTGTGGCGCCTGCTGCATATGGGGGCCTCGATCGGCCATCACCGAGTGACCTGGACGATTGGCGAGCGAGGCGACTCCGCCTATGGTGGTGAGCGCGACCGCGACGGCTGGCTCGATTGGCGACGAACGTGATTCTGGGGTGGCATGTTCGAAGAATTTGCATGCACTTGGGTACCTGTAGCCGCTATTTCTTATAGCCATGTGAATTGGTGATGTGTGTGCGTTTACTTTATTACCCATTTTATTTATTTTTAATTTATATTGTTGAACGTTCTAATACGAATAATTTTTACATACGAAGTCCGATTTACGCACGGTTTTCTCCGCTAGGTTCGTTTTAGGATTACGGATATTTTGGTGCTCGTTTGGACGAATTTTGAGACAGTCCAAATTTTGAGTTTAAATTGGATTTGAATTCAAAAGGTGAGTGTTTTAACCCACTCGCAACTTCTAAATTTCTTATGTGTGTTAAATTAATTTCTGATGTGATTTGAAATTTATTTATGACTGTTTGGCATATTTTTAATCATCATTCCAGTTAAATTGAATTTATTGAATAAAATTGTTATTAATTTATTATTGCATATAAACTGCCAGTTAAATAGTTGTTTAATTTATTATTGAATATAAACTGTTAGTAAATACGTATTGTTTATTATCTGTTATATCTTGATGTTATTGTTTGAATTGGATGATGATTGTGATAAATGGTTGATGATTGATATTGGATGAATAGATGTTGGATTATATTGTTATAAACTGCAAGTTGTTATGCATTTTTATTTCATTCGGCATTGCGGTTTGAAATGATATATAACCGTATTTTATTTTTAAATTACGGATTGAAATGATAAATATCCATATCATTTGACCATAGGGTAGAAAATTATATACAGACAACGTGGTCTATATATAAAAATATTTTGAAATGATTTTCTATGGTTTTGTAAAGAAATATATGGTTTTATGAGATATTGATTTGGATATTTTATAAATGTTATTTTATATATAGTTAAATTCTTGGTTTTAAGCTACGTATAATATTGGTTTAAAGTATAAAAGAAGATTAACAATATGTTTGATTTTATTAAGATATAATATGGTTAAGTATTTATTTAAATTATATTTCTGGAGTTTATAATTACTTAAATGAGAATAAGGTAGGAAGATGAGTATGAAATTGATTTGAAATTTAATAAAATTGAGATTTTAAAGGTATGATTTTTATTATTGGATTTTTGTTTAAGATGAATTAAACGAATATTTCAAGTCTAACTAAATTGAAGGAAATATTTTGTTATTTGTTATTTGAGTTTTATTTAAATGATAATGGATTTATTATGCAAGTATTTCCTACTAAATAATAGAAAATTGAATTGTTGAATCGTAATTTCCAACCTTAGTTTTTGAAATTGTTTAATATTCAAAGTTTGAAATATATTGAAATTGAAATGGTTTATTGAAACTGAAAGTGAGTTGAAAGTTATGACTTGAGATTTAATTTAAAGTGAATAAAATTGTGAAGTCGAGGAAATTATTTTACTTTATAAAGTAACTTCAAATTCAGACAATTTTATTTTATATACTGTTTGAATATCCAAACCATTTAAGTTTTGGAAGTTATGGTTTAGAAGATATGAAATTCGAAGTATTATGTTTTGAAAATGTTATAATTTCAAGTATTTGGTTTTGAAGTGTTACAACATTGAAAGTGCTATGATTTTGGAAAAGAGGATATATTTGAAATAAAAATTGATATTTTATTGATTTGGATTTTATAAAAATGATATCATTTGATTTGGGTTTTAAAACGGAAATGATATCGTATTTATATGGGTTTGAAATGGATATTATATTCTGGTTTTAAAAGTATAAACTATTTTGAAAAGACCGTGGTGTTATAATAACGTTTGGTTGTTAAAAAGACCGGGATCGGAAGTTGTCATACTCTCTGCCAACTCTGAAAACTACTTTAATAACCGTGTACGCGGAGGAGATTCCACAATGAAGTAGGATGGTGGCGGCGTTTCCTTTGAGGTAAATACGTGGACTCCACTCCCGTGGGTTGGCATAAGGTGGCTAAAACAGGAGCAATCGACGGGCTAAGAAGGTAACACCTTTTGTCGGACACACTCCTTCAATTCCATTCTATTACTTTGTGATTGATTTGGGCCCTTTTGATTTTGGGGGTGTGGCTCGAGGTGGGCGGTAGTAGCTGCTATGCGTTACCACCGGTCTGAAAGCATAATTGGTATATCTACCCTGGCATTGCCTAGTTGTGCCGTGTCACCTACCCTAGCGCGCCTTGTACGAGTTTGGTTTTCTTCCGTAGCCCGTGTGGTATCCTATGGTGGCTTCCAGATCAGGAGGGACCATGATACTGGATGGACTACTAGGACTACTACGTGTTAAGGGAAATATTGGATCACTCCTTAATGCTATTTAAAAGTAAGTTTATTTTACTATTAGACATTATTGTAATAGCGAAATATTACCACATAGTAAATAGTTTAACGGACCCTTAGGAGATGTGAATCCCGAGCATCTCTTAAGTTACCACACTTATGTTTGACACTGGATAGGAGATGTTAAATCCCGTAAACATCTCTGACGCCATTCCACTCATATTATTTACCATTGATTTAACTTACATAAGATCTTTTAGTTTTGACTCCAGTGTTTTGTCTTTTCAATTCGCTCGGGTCAGTCTGAGCATTTCAGGATTCGAAGACTTTATTTCTGGAGGACGAAGACGAAGATTTTATTACTATTATTATATTATTCCACTACATTCACATTGTTCCGCTGCATTATTATTATTCTCTGGTGTGTGTAACTCTAATATGTATTGTATAAGTATAATCAAATGTTTTGTAAAATAGCTTCATGAACTGTTTATTTAATCATTATATTTTATCGTTCCACTACAAGATTCTATTTTGTTTTTCTTTCTCTGCTTTTTCTTATTTACCCCATAACAATCCGCCCTTCTATAGGTTTTAAGTCTAACGTGTGTGGTTTATCGTCGATTAAAGCGTACTGAAAGGCGGGATGTTACATTTGGTATCGGAGCTTTGGATTAGCGATAAACCTTAGCTTTGTGGGGGTCTAACTCTTTATTTATATGGTAGTAATACCATATGATGAGTCCCTGAGCGTGTGTGTGTGTATATATATATATATATATATATATATATGAGAGAGCGTACTTGCTAGTGTTATAAAAAGGTTTTAATATTGTGTTAATTTGTTCCGTTTTGTATTTATAAATTCTGGTTGGTGCATAGGACGCTAGGACATCAATAGAGATTTCTAAACACTTAATATGACAGACCGACACAATATTTGTTTTGAATATAGGTGAATGAAATAATTTTGCCTATTATATTTTCTATATATAAAGTAATAAATTTTATAAAGGTTATATTTGGTTGTAATATATTGGTTGTTAGGTAGTGAAATTTTAAGATATTGTTAAAAATACGATTAAAATAAAATGAATGAATGATCGAAAATTTAGAACTTGAGTTTCGGGACTTTTGGAAAAATTTCTTTTGAATGATTTTGGAATATTATAATAATATTATTTAGAAGTATTTTCTGATATAAATTTTCCAATAAGATTTGAAAGAATTGTTTTGAAGAAATTTTGGGAAGAAATAAGTCTTGTACTCCCCTCTCTGTCGCTGGAAAATAATTTCGGTGATGAGTGCACGCATCATCGACATTCATTTTCGAGTTTCGAAGCGGGAAGGCCACTGTAGTAGTTTTACTGCAGATTTATTTTGATAAACAAATATAAAATTTTAATTTGTTTTAAATATAATTGGATATAAGTTGTAAGTATATATACCTATCTATTGTTTTAAAATGATTTGAAATTTAACCCAATGTTTAATTCTTAAGTTTCCGTTAATTAATAGTTTCAACTAGGGTGGTGAAATGGAATTTAACTAATAATTGGAACCTCTAAATGAAATAAGAGATTTAATGCTAAGCTATAAAGGAAATTGAACGAAAATTGACATTTGTAACCTACGAAACAAAGGACATTATTATTGAACATTAAGTTAATTAAAAGAAGAGAAAATTAAATAAATAAACTTGTGTTACTTTCAATTACATCCTTAAAAGCATATATGTAACTTACCAAATACTAAAAGTTCTAATGTTTAATAAGAAAATTTAATGGATATTACACAAGTAATAAACTTGAGGCAGTGAAAGTATTTAATGAAGTTCTTTTATAAATAAGAATTTGATGTTGTAATTGTTGTGAACTTAATTTATAATTGAAATGTTACTGTAATAAAGGTAATAGGAAGTAAGTAGTGTAAGTATAAGACTATAAACTTAAGCAGATGAATTAATATGCTAAGATATTTGAATTAAAACATGAATACCATAAACAAATGAATAAATGAAATTAAGTAATAAATGAAATAAACACTGAATGAGTGGATGGAAATAAAAGTTTGTAGGAAATAAATGTAAATTAAAAAGACAAATAATTATATGAATGAAAAAGAAATCAAACAACAAATGTATGAAATGAGATTGATAAAAATAAACTTGATCTATTATTTGAAATTGTTGTTTGTTTTGGTTTATGAGTTTTTTGGGTAAAAGATACTTTTAATTCCTTAGATGTATGAATAATCTATTGAGTTTATCTAAGACTGTTGAGTAAGTGGAATACTTCATAGTTATTTGTCCTTCTATGTGATTTAAAGTGTCTTAACCTGAACAAAGCAATTGGTTGTTTTGCTTAGATGGTTGATCTGTTTTAATGTGTATGCTGTTGGTTGCGAATGATTGTTGTTTATATTGATTGTTTGTTAGTAGTTGAAACAACTTTAAATATTTCATTTTATATAATTATTAACTCTTTTCAGATTATATTAGTGAAATACAGGTTATGGAAGCAATTGCTACTACTTTTGGTTTAATAATTAAGCATTGTTTGCCCGACAAATAGGTACGTTCTCGGATTACGGTTTTCTAGCGTTATTATATTGGTTTTCCCATTGTTGGGTTATATTATTTTGAGATATTGTGATATATATTGGTATATTCGATATTATATATTCTCCCGAGCCTCTTTGTACAAAGGAGACTCTGCCGAAATTTTTCAAAAATTTTGGACTTAGAAAATATTTTGAAAAATGTTTTTCAAACTTTATAAATTTGAGTATAAAAAGATTTAGTGGTTATAAATTGGTATATTTTATTTAAATTAATTGATTTTGTAAATTTATTTTTTTATAAAGTTAATATTTTTGAATAAGATGTATTGTTTACTCAATTCTTTCTTTTCCGTTCTTTTTCCTTTTCGGGGACGAAAAGTTTTGAGTGTGGGAGAGTGTAACGACCCGTAAAATTTTGATGATTAAATTTGTTAATAAGATGAGACTGTCGTGAATTAATATTGAAAGCGATGAAAACTTGCGATTTATGTATGAAATAATTACCAAAATAAAGTGTAATAGTGTTAATGTAAGTAAATTAGTAACAAATTGAATGGACTTCCATGTTAATTGGAAAATAAAGGTTACAACTTGGTTATGAATTCAATATAAGATAAGCAAATAGAAATATTGAAGATAATCAAATTTGTGTTATATATGGAATTATAACCTGTGTTGGCAAGTAACAAACTTATAAACGCAATTAAAAGCAAATAGGTAACAATAAATATAGGTTGTTTATTTATTTAATGTGTTAAATAAACTTTTGTAATCAATTGCAATAATTCCAAATTTAATGTTTTTAAATGTAAATTTAAGTAATTATCGGAAATAATGTTAATTTTATTCATAATATGACAATTGGTTGGGTAAAAAGAGCGGAAGTCAAGATTTATTAGTTTATTGGAATTTAAGTCTTTATAATTTGATTTATTGCAACTAAATGGAATTAAATATTTAAATATTACGTAAATATTAATTTAGATGAAATCTGAAGATATTTATGTAATAAAGCATGAACCAATGTTAATTTTATCTATTTGATGATAATGGATTGAATAACAAGACTTAGAATCAAATAAATGGATTTATTTGGGATTCCAATTGATGATTAATGAATTTATTAAATTTGAAATTGAATACAGGTATTCGTAAATTAATTAAATTTGCATTGACATCTAAATTGTTGAAGTATTGCAATTGTCTAAGGAATCCAAAAATGATAAGACTTGTTAATTATGGAATTGGAATCAAAATTTTGATTTAATTGATTTAATTAATTAATTTTTAATTTATTTAATTAATGTAAAAATAACCATTTTGGCCACCGACTCGCATTTCGACGAAACCAGTTTCATCGAATCTGTAAAGGTGAATTATTATGGGATTTCAAGTTTCGTAACGATCGGACTTGTCGTTTGATCGTACGGGCTCGAAACGCCAAGAAATCAATGAAATTGAAATCAATTTGAAATAACTTGATTTTAGCATAACTTCTTCATACGATTTAATTTGAACTTGAAACCTGTTCCATTGCATTTAAAATATTTAAAAAAAAACTGATTTAATATATGGGTTGACCCAATTTCGTTCTGGAGTCAGAACGAGCTTTTCGGGCCATTTTATCGTTCAACGTGAAAATCAATCGAGCCCATCTGTTCTATTTTATTTCAGCCTATATATACCCTATTATAAACCCTAGCCTGCTTCTTATTCCTCATTTCTGTACGTACAATTCTATTTTCTTCTCCTCTTCCAATGGCAGACAGAACCCAAAATCTCAAAATGCAATTTCAAATAAAATTCAAAGCCAAAAATTAAATCTCTTCAAACTATATCAAATTATATATGTATTTGAAGCTCTTGACGAGTGCAAGCCAAATATATGATTCGTTTTTCAATCTAGATTTTGAATTGGCCGGAAATTGATGAACAAGTTACCGCCGTTCATCGCGCGTTTATCAAACTCGTCAGATCGTCAAATCAAATTATGGGTTTTGTAGAAAGTCTTGTGCGCTGTCCATCGGTGTGGTTCATCAGAGGAATCTACGGCTAGATCGTCGACAAATTGCTGTTTAGGGTTCGTTTATTGTGGCGTCTGCTGCATATGGGGGCCTCGATCGGCCATCACGGAGTGACCTGGAAGATTGGCGAGCGAGGCAGCTCCGCCTGTAGTGGTGAGCGCGGCTGCGACGGCTGGCTCGATCGGCGACGAACGTGATTCTGGGGCGGTGCGTTCGAAGAATTTGCATGCAATTGGGTATCTGTAGACTATTTCCTGTAGCCGTGTGAATTGGTGAAGTGTGCGCGTTTACTTTATTACCTATTTTATTTTATTTTAATTTATATTGTTGATCGTTCTAATATGAATAACTTTTACATGCGAGGTCCACTTTACGCATGGTTTTCTCCGCTAGGTTCA
This sequence comes from Allium cepa, assembly GCA_030765085.1. Lineage (NCBI taxonomy): Eukaryota > Viridiplantae > Streptophyta > Magnoliopsida > Asparagales > Amaryllidaceae > Allium > Allium cepa. The sequence goes on along the minus strand of CM060931.1, from coordinate 553,033,395 downwards.
TATTGGGATTACGGACATTATGGCGTGGGTTTGGACGAATTCTGAGACTGTCCAAATTTTGAGTTTAAATTGGATTTAAATTCAATTTAAATTCAAAAGGTGAGTATTTAACCCACTCACAACTTCTAAAATTTCTTATGTGTGTTAAATTAATTTCTGATGTGATTTGAAATTTATTTATGACTGTTTGGCATATTTTTAATCATCATCTCTGTTAAATTGAATTTATTGAGTTAAATTGTTATTAATTTATTATTGCATATAAACCGCCAGTTAAATAGTTGTTTAATTTATTATTGAATATAAACTGTCGGTAAATACCTATTGTTTATTATCTGTTATATATTGATGTTATTGTTTGAATTGGATGATGATTGTGATAAATGGTTGATGATTGATATTGGATGAATGGATGTGGCATTATATATTGTTATAAGCTACAAGTTGTTATGCATTTTTATTTCATTCGGGATTGCGGTTTAAAATGATATGTAACCGTATTTTATTTTTAAATTGCGGATTGAAATGATAAATATCCATATCACTTGACCATAGGGTAGAAAATTATATACAGACACCGTGGTCCATATATAAAAATATTTTGAAATGATTTTTTATGGTTTTGTAAAGAAATATATGGTTTGATGAGATATTGATTTGGATATTTTATATATGTTATTTTATATATAGTTAAATTCTTGGTTTTAGGCTATGTATAAAATTGGTTTAAAGTATAAAAGAAGCTTAATAATAAGTTTGATTTTATTAAGATATAATATGGTTAAGTATTTATTTAAATTATATTTTTGGAGTTTATAATTACTTAAATGAGAATAAGGTGGGAAGATAAGTATGAAATTGATTTGAAATTTAATAAAATTGAGATTTTAATGGTACGATTTCTATAGCTGGATTTTTGTTTAAGATGAATTAAACGAATATTTCAAGTCTAAATAAATTGAAGGAAATATTTTGTTATTTGTAATTTGAGTTTTATTAAATGATAATGGATTTATTATGCAGATATTTCCAAACTAAATAATAGAAAATTGAATTGTTGAATCGTAATTTCCAACCTTAGTTTTTGAAATTGTTTAATACTCAAAGTTTGAAATATATTGAAATTGAAATGGTTTATTGAAACTGAAAGTGAGTTGAAAGTTATGAATTGAGATTTAATTTAAAGTGAATAAAATTGCGAAGTCGAGGAAGTTATTTTACTTTATAAAGTAATTTCAAATTCAAATTATTTTATCTTATATACTGTTTGAATATCCAAACCATTTAAGTTTTGAAAGTTATGGTTTAGAAGCTATGAAATTCGAAGTATTATGTTTTGAAAATGTTATAATTTCAAGTATTTGGTTTCTAAGTGTTATAACATTGAAAGTGCTATGATTTTGGGAAAGATGATATATTTGAAATAAAAATGATATTTTATTAATTTGGGTTTTATAAAAATGATATCATATTGATTTGGGTTTTAAAACGGAAATGATATCGTATTTTTATGGGTTTGAAATGGATATTATATTCTGGTTTTAAAAGTATAAACTATTTTGAAAAGATCGCGGTGTTATAATAACATTTGGTTGTTAAAAAGACCGGGATCAGAAGTTGTCATACTCTCTGCCTACTCCAAAAAACCACTTTAACAACCGCGTATGCGATGGAGATGACATAATAAAGTAGGATGGTGGCGGCGTTTCCTTTGAGGTAAATACGTGGACTCGACTCCCGTGAGTTGGCATAAGATGGCTAAAACAGGAGCGATCGACGGGCTAAGAAGATAGCACCTTTTATCGGACACACTCCTTCGATACCATTCTTTTACTTTGTGATTGATTTGGGCCCTTTTGATTTTGGGGGTGTGGCTCGAGGTGGGCGGTAGTAGCTGCTATACGTTACCACCGGTCCGGAAGCGTAATTGGTATATCTACCCTGGCATTGCCTAGTTGTGCCATGTCACCTACCCTAGCGCACCTTGTACGGGTTTGGTTTTCTCTCGTAGCCCGTGCGGTATCCTCTGGTGGCTTCCCGATCAAGAGGGACCATGATACCGGATGGACTACTGGGACTATTACGCGTTAATGGGAATATTGGGTCACCCGTTAACTCTATTTAAAAGTAAGTTTATTTTACTATTAGACATTATTATAGTAGCGAAATATTACTACATAGTAAATAGTTTAACGGATCCTTAAGAGATGTGAATCCCGGGCATCTCTTAAGTTACTGCACTCACGTTTGACACTGGATAGGAGATGTCAAATCACGTAAACATCTCTGACGTCATTCCACTCATATTATTTACCATTGATTTAATTTACATAAGATCTTTTAGTTCTTACTTGAATGTTTTGTCTTTTCAATTCGCTCGGGTCAATCTGAGCATTTCAATATTCAAAGACTTTATTTCTGAGGACGAAGACGAAGATTTTATTACTATTATTATATTATTCCACTACATTCACATTATTCCGCTTCATTATTACTATTCTCTGGTATGTGCAACTATGATATGTATTGTATAAGTATAATCAAATGTTTTATAAAACAGCTTCATGAACTGTTTATTTAATTATTATATTTTATCGTTCCGCTGTAAGATTCTATTTTGTTTTTCTTATTTACCCCCATAACAATCCGCCCTTCTCTATGGTTTAAGTCTGACATGTGTGGTTTGTAACAACCCGCATATTTATCGATTTTATATTTAAATATTTTATTTAAATATTTTGTCGTTAATCGGATATTGGTCCGAAAAGCTACTTTTTGCAAATGGTCAAATTAGGACTCGAGACCACTTCCATTGAGTTCGAAATGCCGTTTACAATTTTTTTAAGTATAAACATTGATATGATTGGAGATAGTAGAATTTCACTACTTTTTCACTTGAGACTTTGGGTTGGGCTTTTAGCCTATTAGACCCAACCTTCACCCCTCCTCTTCATAACTTCATTTCTATTTTCCTAAGTCTTCAAGCTTCTTCAAAAATGGTGGAGGGAATGGAAAATTAAAATTCCAAAACTCAAATTCAATTGTAATCCATCTTTCTACTCCAAATTCAAGAAGAAGACATTGGATTCAAGCTTCTTGTGCTTAGATAGAAGAGGGATTGATTCTTACTTGCTTAAAACTTCATTTTTCATTGAATTTGTGCAAAGGTGAGATTTTTATTCACAAATCTAGTCTATAACTATATTGGACTGTTGGGAATGATTCCCTATCACTTTTGCATGCACATTTGCCTTTGGTTTGGATTGGATTGGCGAAAAACCCCAATTTTTAGCATTTTTGGAAATTTCCTGCACTTAGCTCGTTCTGGCCACTTGACTCGTTCGGTGATAGGTCGCAAGGTCACTGGGTCGTAGGTCGCAGGGCTTTAGGTCGTTCTGGAAGAATTGGCACTTCGGAATTAGGTCGCTCACGAGTTAACTCGTTAGGTCGCTCGCGAGTTAGTACCATAGGTCGCAGGGCTTTAGGTCATTCTGGAAGTATTGGCACTTCGGAGTTAGGTCGCTCGCGAGTTAAGCCTTAAGTCGTAGGTCGCTCACGAGTTAGGCCTTAAGCCGTAGGTCGCTCACGAGTTAAGCCTTAAGTCATAGGTTGCTCACGAGTTAAGCCTTAAGTCGTAGGTCGCTCACGAGTTAGGCCTTAAGCCGTAGGTCGCTCGCGAGTTAAGCCTTAAGTCGTAGGTCGTGAACCCTGTTAGGTCGTTAGGCCTATAACCCGTTAAGTCGCGAATACCTTAGGTCGTGAACCCTGTTAGGTCGTTAGGCCTATAACCCGTTAAGTCGCGAATACCTTAGGTCGTGAACCCTGTTAGGTCGTTAGGCCTATAACCCGTTAAGCCGCGAATACCTTAGGTCGTTAGACCCTTGAGTCGTTAGGTCGTATGACCTTATAACCAAATAGGTCGTTGGACCTTTAACTCATAGGTCGTTGGACCTTATCCCGATAGTTCGCGTGACCCCTTAGACCCTTAGGTCGTTAGACCTCATTTTGTCTTCACTAGGTCGTACCGTTTTGGTCGGGGCGCTGCCCCTTGGACCCCCACGACCTGACCGGGCAGGTCGAACCCCGTAAGCGGTGGCGTTGCCCCCGCACCCCCACCTTGGGGGGTTGCCACCCCCCCTGGACCCCCCCTCCGTAGGGGATCTTATCTGAAAAACATTGAGCTGTCTTCCTTGGATTTTATTCACATCTCCGTATGCGATCTTTGTGATTGATTGTTTCTACAATTGCTTCTGTGTTTTGTCATTTTATAATATAAAGGTTCCAATACTAGTAGTAAATATCGAAACTCTTTTAACAAACAATTTCAAATCTATTTTTAATAACAAAGCTCTTTTCTTAAACCGTTTTCCAATCTATTAGTATATACTAACCTTTACCTCACTCGGATGAGAAATCTAATTAAACGACTTAGTAAAACAAGTAGTATGAAACGCTTGCGTTCACTTCGTCGGTTAATTCTTGGACTTGTTCGATTGAACCTCTTGTGACAATTTTATTAGTGAAGATTTACAGTTTGTTCGTAAATATTTAAGTTAAGCAAGTGGTTATGGGACATGAAGCTAAACTTCTATATTTACTAGCTTAGTGTAATTGACACTTCTCGTTGATCATGACGATCATTCTGATGCTTTAGACTAGCAACTGTGCGATGTCTCTTGTTGCGAGGTTAGACTAGACACCCCTTGTGTGATTCCACTCACACATACCTTTTTGCTTTTTGGTTAGTCTGCACCTTAATCTGTGTGATTCCATTCACACATGTGAGGTAGCTCCCCTTGGTCTTCGGACCGTCATGTGATAGGCGTCTTTCTCTTTTCTATGATTTCTGGACTTCTTGCATTGATTTCTAGAACTTATGTCATTGACTTGTTATGAGTACAAGTTTGGGGTATGATGCCCTTTCCGAATCTTTGAGAAGATTCTTGTGATATTGATTATCTCTTATTGATTGATCTTCTGTTGATCATTATTTACATACTTATAGTGGTATGTCATTATGGATATTTTATGTTTATGCCATATCTTTTATGTTATATCATGTCATCTGATATTTATAGCTAGACTGACCCGTTTATTATTTTCTTAAATAATACTCGGGTCAGACCGAAATGTTACAGGTGCTTCTGCTTGACTTCTTCCCAGGGATTCATCACTCTAACTTTTGGCTAACTGTTTAGCTTAGCAGTTTTTGTTGTATACACTTGAGATATAGACTCATAGTTGTATTCTTTTGTATAGCACGTGTTGCTATTCTTTTGTATTATTGTGGATCTTTTGAGCACTACTCTGATGTACACTTTCATGTGTTAGTTATATATTCATATCTTCTTCCGCCTTTGTGATATGGATGTCTGTGACTGATTTGCGATATGCTTATTTCTATGTTTGTTTCCGAGGATTATATATTGCCACCGTGTGATAAGCAATTACATGGATGGTCGCTCCTCAACAGCCTTATTCTCCGTGCTGGTTGACAGCACTACTCCGTAGTGTTCTTGGCTAGCGTGGGTATAGAGGTGGGGCGTCACATGGTTTATCGTCGATTTAAAGCATACAAAAAGGCGGGATGTTATAGTAAACCAACTCAAGTGAACTGTAAAATAAATGTGCAAGTAACTTAAAGGATGCTTGGGATACCGTCCATCCTCTAAGGATCCGTTAAACTATTTACTATGTAGTAATATACGCTATAATAATAATGTCTAGGAGTAAAATAAACTTACTTTAAAATAGCGTTAAGGAGTTACACAATATCCCCCTTAACACATAATCGTGCCAATAGTCTATACAGTACCGTAATACCTCTTGACCGGGAGGCTACCAGAGGATACTCCATAGGTACGACACAAATCAAACTCGTACAAGGCGTGCTAGGGTAGGTGACACGACACAACTAGACAATGCCAGGGTAGATATACCAATTATGCTTTCTGACCGGTGGTAACGCGTAGCAGCTACTACCTCCCACCTTGAACCACATTCCCAAAATCAAAGGTGCGCACCAATCAATCACAAAGTAATAGAATGATATACGAAGAAGTGTGTCCGATAAGAGGAGCTACCTCCTTAGCCCGTCAATCGCTCCTGTTTTAGCCACCTTATGTCAACTTTGAAAGTCGCGTCCACGTGTATACCTCAATAGAACGTCACCACCATCCTGCTACATTCTGGAATCTCCACCGCCTACACGGTTGTTAAAGTGGTTTTGGGTATCGACAGAGAGTGTATTCATATCCGATCTCGGTCTCTTTAACAACCCAACGTTAGTATAACCCGTGGTTATAGATTTCAAAAATGGTTTATATTTCACTTCAAAACATATCCATTTAAACCATTTAAATTCAATATCAAATAATATTCATTTCAAAGTTGTAACGTTTCTAAGTTCATTCATTCAATTATAAAGTTTCCAAAACATTGTAAGTTTCAGCTATAATAGCACTTATAAAATGTTACGTTAGATATAGTAATATTTCAAAAACATTATCAAATTCAAAAACAGCAGCACTTATAAAGTGCTACGGTAAGTATTTAGTTATTTCAAAACAGCTCAATTTCAAAACAACAACACTTACACAGTGCTACAGTAGGTATTAAAAATTTAAAACAGTTTACTTTCATTTTAGCAACAACAACACTTACCAAGTGCTGCAGTAGCTATTTAGTTATTCAAAACAGTTTACTTTCAGCAACCACAGCACTTACCAAGTGCTGCAGTAGCTCTTTAGTTATTTCAAAATATAGTTTAGTTTCTACAACAGCAGCACTTACAAAGTGCTGCAGTAGCTCTTTATTATTTCAGAACTTAGTTTATTTCCAGAAAAGACAGCACTTAACAAATGCTGTCTTAAAATTACAGCATTTCTAAAGTGCTACCAATGCTAATTCCAGATTTACTATAAATTTTCAGCAACAATAAAACTTCAATTTTAGCCATTTTAACTTATAAAAATCATATTTTCGCTTCAAAAATATTCATTTGGATATCATTTAACTTATAATTCAATAAAATAAACCATTAATAAATAATATCCAATTTAAACAATAGTTTACTTATTAAGTCAAAAATCAACTAATTTCTCAACTTTTATTTTTTTTCCAATTAACCTAATACTTTATTAAGAAATACCCATTTCATAAATAAATTAAATTTCCATTCATTTTCTTAACTTAAAAATTTCCATTTAAAACCAATTTCCCATTTCCAAGTTAAGTCATATTTTTAAAATACATCTTTCCATTTAATTCTTTATACATTCTAACTTATAGACAAATCACTATAAATTCATTTAAATTATTTAAATCCAATTTAAGTTAAAATGACATATTTTGCATTTAAATATACTTAAAAATTTCAGAAAATATATATAATTAACCACGGGTTTATACAATATTTTCTAACCTAGGTCAAGTGATACGGACAATATATCATTTCAATCCGTAATTTAAAAAGAAAAATCCGGGTTCTATCATTTCAGACCCGCAATCCCAAGTAAATCAAATACAATAAAAATCACTCGAGCCTATCATTTCAGCCCATAATGATTTTTCCTTATTCCAAAGTACGTTCGGGTATGTATCATTTCAACCCATAGTGATAAGGGAACATGCAGTATGGTACAGAAAATAAAATAATAGTATGGCATATAATATTATAACAGATGATGTAACAGGTACAAAATCAGGTTATACATCATATAAACAGATCACGGGCATATATGAACATATCAACATAGCAAATTCATTATTACATATCTACTTGTCATCGTTTCTGTGACGACCTGGAAATTTTAAACATTTGAAATGAAATATTTAATTGATTTTAAATATTTGGAAGTTAATTTAACTTGAATTTCGAATATTGCTATGGATTTGGCAATTAAATTATTGAATATAATTTATTGAAGTTGGATAAAAATTTGAATCTTCAGTTTTAAGCTGATTAAAAATATTGTAAAGGCTTAGAAAAAATATATTTATAATACCGAAGATAATGGAAGCTTCAGAGTTGAAATTGGAACTATTTTGCTCAGTTTTGAAATTTTATCGTTCAAATCAATATTTAGAAATAGCCTTCCGAGGCACAGTCTCGGAATTCGAAGAAACCATTTCCATTGGATCCGTGATATCATATTATTATCGGATTTCAATTTCCGTAGCATTCGGAGTTGTCGTGTGATCGTACGAGATAAAAACGCCTAGACAATAATTATCGATTTAATTTAAATATAAATTTATACACCCTAGTCAACTTCAGCCTACTTCCTTTCACCATTACACCTTTTCATTTCCGTCCTTCTTCAATTATTATAGCCTACCTTCCTCTATACACTTCCCCTCTTTGATATTTACAGCCGACCTAGTTAATCGATCGAAGAAAATAAAATAAAAAATTTAAAACAAAACAATGGCCGATGCCAGTTTCTTCTTCCTTTCCCCAAATTTCTTTCAAACCTAAAATTGCCAAGCCTCTTTAATTCAAAACTGCTACTAGGTTGAAATCGATTCATCCCCGGTATAAAATAATGGCAGAAGGATAACGCGTGAGTGCGACCACGAGAAATCACGACCTGGCGAAACAAAGGGGAAATCGCCCGCGTTTGCGATGGCAGGCTCGCACGGAGGTGTGCGGCGGCGTTGCGATGGTCGCAAGCATGGGGCGAATGTTTGGGATTTGGGAAAAAACATCAATGGCAGCGGCTTAAAAGTTGGGGCAAGATTCGCGATTCAAAGTGCTGGCGATATTGTTGAGCAAAAGCGGTACCTTCAATGCAAGCAGCGATGAAGGCGACGATGGAAAATTCAGGAAATTCGAGGTGGCGATGGCTGGGCTGTTGGGTTTGTCACGCGTGTGTGTGGCGATGATTGAATCGCGATGGAGGCTAGGGTTCCGTCATTTTCAAACATGCAGTGGAGGTATATTTTGATTTGTTTAAATTTAATGTAATTAGCATGTTTTAATCAGAATTTTTTTATGCAGTTTACATATTTTTATATGCATGCAGAAATATAATTTTACAGTAAAAAGAAGAAAAATGTTTAATTTTTTTACAGAAGATAAAGTATAAATGCATTGTTTAATTGATTATCTAAAACTATTTAAATTACTAAAGAAAATTTATATAAAGGGAATTTGGTTTTAAATATAAATTTTTGAGCTAAATAAATTTAGTTTTTGCTTTTAAATTTCAGTATTTTAAAATATGAGATTAAGTGAACTTTAATTTAATTTAAATGAATTTTTTATTTATTTAGTTATCAAACATTAACAGTAAGTTTATTTTGGAGATAATTTATTAAGGTAGCGTATGTGGTTAATGAATTTATTTCAATTATTTAGTTACCAAATTAATTATAAGAAGGAAAATTTGTTAAAATAAAATTTGTGGTTAAGTAAATAAATTTAAACAATAATTGATTGTTTGAGTTGTTCGAATATTAATGAATTATATAAATTTTTTGTTACAAGGTCAAAAGATCGTGAAAAACACATTGGAAAGGAAATAGACTGCAAATGAAAAGCAAGGTGAGATCTTCTCACTCAAACAAAGGGTTTTGTTTAATTTTAAATAGTTAAATTTAAAATTGTTGATTGTGTGCTTGGATGATGGTTGTTATTTTTTTTTTTTTGAAATAGTCCCTACTGCGCCGCATAATAGCGGATAATGTTTTATAAATTCCATATACCGCGATATTCCACCTCGAAGTGGAATTGGTATTTAATTGTTGTGCTAACATCTGTGGATGCAGGGAGACAGGTTGGAGGGATCCAACTAGATTCCTCAAATATTGAATTTGTTTCATATGTTGTGTGTTGATTATCTATAATCCCTATGTGATTTTATTTGTGGTTAGAATCGTTAAAGGCTATAATCTAACCGAATATAATTTTGGTATCCTTGGATACCGGAAATAAATAAAAATTGGATTTTGGAAAATTCAAGTTGAAAGTTTATAGTAAACTTTATTTTTGAGAATTGGATAAATTTAAAAGAAGGAATTTTAAAAGGATAAATTTTTATTTTTAATCCTACTGAATAAAATTCCAAAATATGAGGAAAAGGCTTAATAAATGGATTTCGGGTAATATTATTCAAAGGTTGAAGAATTTATTTAAAATACAGATTTTAAATATTTAAAAGAGGTAAAGGAATTTATGTCAAAAAAGAAATAAATTTAGAAATTAAATTAGGGATTTAATTTGGAGTTGAAATGAACTTTGAAATCGATTTGGAAAATTGACTTGGTTTTTGAAAATAAATCCTTGGGAAACCAACATGTAATTAATTTGGTGTTTGAAGAAATTTTGGAAATCAATATGAAAATTGATTTGGTGTTCGAAGGGAAATTGATTTCGTGTTTTGAAAACAAATATAGAAATCAATTTGGAATTTGATTTGGTGTTTGAAAGTGAATGTTGGAAAATCGATTTAAAATCGTATATCAGTTGATATTTAGAAATGTAAATTCACAATGGAAATTTATAAGGGAAAGGGAACTTGGTTTTAAAATAAACATTGGTTTATTTTTAAAGTGTGGAAAAGATTTGAAACTTGTTTCAAAGGATGAGAAATCGATTTGAAATTTGATTTTCAAAGTGATGAAGTGTTAAAAATATATCCTGCGAAGATATTTTGAAAATAAATGATTTGGGAAAATTATTTAAATCTGGTAATTGTTGTGAATGTTGATTGATAGTAAAATAACCGACTATCAATATTTTCCTTTAAATGGCGTTTGAATTTCGATGCGACCGGGGATCAGATTCCAAGTGGATGTCCGAAAACAACATCGAACCTTTGTGATTGTGATAGATATTTTATTTAAAAGATCAAAGTGAAAATTGTTGTGATTTATTGAAATCTACATGAACACTTATTTAAAAAAAATAAGCGCTCGTTATTCTGATTAGCCGGGAGAGGACCTTTGTGTCATAAAACCAATTCCGAATAATGATACGGCGAAATGGGATTGCATTTGAAGACTGGTGGTGAAGACCGGGTATTTGCGAGAATGATAGGATGACCTATCGATTGTCTATGCACTGAGTAGCTACGGTATAGAGATTCCCTAAGTGATGGGAAGTCCGATCGGGATTGTGAATACCCGGATTGCAAGGGTTTCTTCGAAAGTGCCTTCGGTTCTGTTTGAAACCGGAACAGACTTGTATGGAAGTGTGTCTGACGTTACAAATTGAGATGTAAAGCTGGTTTCTATCAAATACATTTCTGTTAGTGACGGAGAATTTATTCTTTTAGCTTAACACCCTTCTCTGAGACATACGCGCTCAGAGGTTATGTAGTTGATGGTTACTAGTGATACATTCCCAATTTGGTAATGTGGCATACGAAGTGCTGCTGATCATTTGTTGATTGAAGCATGGCTTTTGTGAAATGCGTAGCTTTGTGGATGAGACTTCGTCGAGCCTCACAACCCGAAAATGGTCGAAACAGGAATGTTGCGGCAAGGTTTTTTAGGTGTCGCGCCCCTAGGGTATGTCCATTTTCTTCTGGATAAAAGGTGATATCATGGTATGGAGCCCAGATATTTTACCTATGTTGATGTTGCAAATTATTATACTTTTTGGTTGTTGCTTTGTCGTTGAGGATCCTCGGATAAAGGTCTGTAACGACCGGGGATGACATACTTTGTTTTTGTCTGGAGTTATCAAGTTACAGCTTCGTTGCACCCAGAAGCGTGTGGTAATTCGGCCTTGTGTCAGTGGAGATTCGGTTAAGTTCTCGGGGGCGTCCTTCCAGAGGCGTACCCATTTTGGTGTAGGAAGTTCCTTTGCCTGACCATTTGTTGGAAATCCAAAGAAAATACGAGCCCTGTACGGTTTTAGTTGTATAACCCTCCATGGAATATGGCGGTAATCAGCTATTGAACATGGTAGCTATAGTAGGCATACGACGAAATGTTTATGCTGACTAAGATTAATAGTATACTTTTGAAATGTTTTCTGCACTATGTACTAATAATAATATCGAAAGAATTTTTCATATTAAGCATGTTTGGCTATCATAAGGAGAAATCTCCTCCAATTCTGCGTTTGCGTTGTGTGTGTAGCGGGGAGGCCTTATGGTAGTTTCATTTCCAAAAGCATAGCGGATTTCTTTTTATTTTCTTTGTGAAAATAACTATTTTTAAAGATCTTACACCAGTCCCATGACTGACCTGGAGTTTATTGTTCTCATTCTAAACTCTGGGTGCCTAAAAATGTCCACACGGGCAGCCTAGAGTCAAGTTATCAGGCCATTCTGGAATTCAGGAGTTGCTGTGGAGATTAGGAGCAATCTGGATGGCAAAGCGTATCACTTGTATATGTAATATTTCTTTCTGCTATTTGTTGTTGTACACTCTGATAATGTAATGTGATGTAATGTAAAAACTGATATAATAATTCTGTTTAAAGATATTTATTTATCTATTATATTTGTTCCGCTGCGATATGTGAGATTCTGTTATTGTTGTTGTTTCTGTTCTATCTTCTTCTTCTTCCACCTCTTCTTCTTAACCCTAACAATTTGGTTTTTGGGCGTTCGACTGCGCGACATTTGATACAGTGGATGTATCGATGTCGACTTTCGGGCGTCAAAAAATTGGGTTATTACATGTGGTAGCAGAGCAATGGGTTAAGCGACAACCTTGGCTCTGTTAGGTGTTACTCATTACAGATAGAGTCAGCAGTACTCTAGAATGAGTTTGAGTGTAATAATAGATATGAGCGCGTATTTGTTAGTGAACATAAATTGTTTTATATTGTGTTGATTGGTTTGTTGAGTGGTATATGGATTCTGGTCAATACGAGTAATTAACGTTATTGATAGGGATCTCTAAACACTTGTACAGAACAGATTCGACACGATATCGTTTTAAAATAGGGTAAATGAAATAATTTTACCTAAACTATTTTCGTATATAAAAGAAATAATTTTTTTGTGAATTATTATAATATATGGTTGTTTGGTTGCTAGGAAGCGATAATATTAAATTATTATCATCGTTGTATGACGAATTGATATCAAAACCAAAAGCTAAGAAATTAAAAATCCAAATGGGATTTGTAAATGTAAATTGTAAATGAGATTTATAATTTGAAATAGAATTCCAGAGAAATATTTGGAAATGTTCTTAAAAATATTTGGAATTCGGGAAGTTTGGAAATTAAATTCCTTTTGGGATTGGAAATAGTTTTCAAGGATTTGGAAAAATGTTTTTGGAGGGATAAAAGCTCTAAACTCTTTTCGGTCACTGGAAAATAATTCTGGTGATGATCGCGACATCATCGGTGTTCATTTTCGGGTTCCAAGAGAGGAATTGCTGCCAAATTGTTTTAAATAGAAGTTGTTTGGAAAATTTGGGTTTGGTTTCGAAATTCAAAGGATAATCTGAATTGTTTTCAATAATTATTTTGGAAAAGGTGAAAAGACTCTGGGAACTGCATAGGTGGAAAATGTTACAAGAAAAAAAGATCAATGTTTTTACAGGAATGAATTTTGATACCTGCATAAAGCAAAAACCTGAACATAGAATTATATAAAATCATTAAAATACGAGTCTTTTGAATTTACGAAGACATAAATCCGGTTTTAGTTTAAAGTTTAACTTTTACGATTTAAATCTCATTGTGAAAACCATGAGCTCATATGCTATAATTACCGTTAACTAAATATGTTTTAAAACTTGTTGCCCAGGGCTACCTGTCAATTTAGATTTCATCGTTTCAAAATATATAATATAAATGGGATTCTATCTCTTGCTGAAATTGCATTCTTCCCTGTGAAGCATCAGTTTTAAGAACCTTGATAGCAACTTGAGTATAATCAAGGTAGCCCATGTAAACAGGACCATATCCACCTTCCCCGATTTTTCTGCTATCTGCAAACTTTTCAGTAGCTTGTTCGATTTCTTCTATTGTGTACTTCCTATACCGAATATCATGCCCCTTATATTCCATAGCCTTTTGTCTATCTTCTACCTTCTTAAGTGCTTGCATTTCTGCATTTATTCTTTTCCGTGCTTCTAATTCTGCAATTCTCTGTTGGGCCTCAGCTGCTTCCATTGCAGCCTTACACTTTGCTCGTTCTCTTTCCACCAATGCCAATGCTGCCTCTTCTGCTAGTCTAGCTTCCTCCAACCTTTGTTCTTCTTCCATTTTCCACCTATGCAGTTCCCGTGCCTACACCAAATCTAGCTATTCAGTCCCATATTATCCTATATGAAATCGATGGAATGGAATATAATACATTAGTTACCTTCTGTTGTGATGAGAGTGCCTCTTTACAAGCAGCACTATACATATCCATAATTTGCTTTAGTTCCAGCTTTAACCTCTTCATTTCTGCCTCAACATCTTCCTGCAACAAGAAGTAATGTTATTTGGGTGATAATATGATATCAGATCTGTTAACCTCAGATTACACTAAATATTGGCTGAGATGACACAGATGTGTTACCCTGATATGAGTAATCATGTCCAAAACTGTAAGAATCATGTCCTTGATACTGCAAACTTTCAAAGCTATGATCGAGATAATTTGACCCAATAGAGAGCCTTGGCTGGTGGAATCCTCGATCTATGCTTGGCCTATTTGATCCAATGAATGAAACGTCTGAATTTGTAACGTCCCACCTTTTCGCATGCTTTACATCGACACACGTGCCAATTCAAACCATACGAAAGGGCGGATTGTTATGGGGTAAATCATAAAATAAGAAAGAAATAAAAAAAATAGAATCTCATAACGGAAGGATAAAATACAATAATCAAATATACAGTTTATAAAGCTGTTTTACAAAATATTCGATTATACTTACAACATTTATCAGAGTTACACATACCAATAACAATGCAGCGGAATAGTATGAGTATAGTGGACTAATAATAATAATAATATAAATCTCCGTCTTCGTCCTCCAGAGCTAAGGTCTTCGAAATCCTGAAACGCTCGGACTGACCCGAGCGAATTGAAAAGACAAAACACTCGAGTCAAAACTAAAAGATCTTATGTAAATTAAATCAACAGAAATAAATATGAGTGCAGTAACTCAAGAGATGCTCGGGATTTACATCTCCTAAGGATCTGTTAAACTATTTACTATGTAGTATATTTCGCTATTATAATAATGTATAATTGTAAAATAAACTTACTTTTAAAAAGCGTTAAGGGGTTACCCATATAGCCCTTAACACAAAATATATTTCCATAGTCTATACAGTACCGTAATCTCCCCCGTACTGGGCGTCGTCAGAGGGCACTCCATAGGTATGGTACAAAACAAAATCGTATAAGGCGCGCTAGGGTAGGTGACACAACACAACTAGGCAATGCCAGGGTAGATATACCAATTACGCTTCCGGGTCGGTGGTAACGCGTAGCCGCAGCTACCTCCCACCTCAAGCCACACCCCCAAATAAAAAAAAATCAAAAGTGGCCACCGAATCAATCCAAAAGTCAAAGTATAATATCGAAGGGATGTGTCCGATCAAAGGTGCTACCTCAATTAACCCGTCGATCGCTCCTGTTTTAGCCACCTTAGCCAACTCACGGAAGTTGGGTCCATGTATTTACCTTAAAGGAAACGGCGCCACCATCCTACTTCATTCTTGAATCTCCACCGCGTACACGGTTGTTAATGTGGTTTTCGGAGTTGGCTGAGAGTATGACAACTTCCGATCCCGGTCTCTTCAACAACCAAACGTTATTATAACACCGCGGTTATTTCAAAATAATTTATATCTTAAAACCAGAATATAAAATCCCTTTCAAAACCATATAAATACGATATCATTTATAATTTTTTAAAACCCTAAATCAATATGATATCATTTTTATTTCAAATATATCTTTTCCAAGAAATCATAGCATTTTCAAATCTATATACCTTGAAACCATATCTTTGAAACATAACTTTAATACTTAATGGTTTAAATACTATATTACTTTATATAATAAAATAGCTTCTTTAAATTTCACAATAAATTTCCAATATCAATTTGAACCTCCAAATAAACCATTTTAATTCCCATATATTTCAAAGCTTAAATATTCTATATTTCAAAACTTAAATTTTTATAGTTTGTATATTTCAGTCTTTAAATA
This sequence comes from Allium cepa, assembly GCA_030765085.1. Lineage (NCBI taxonomy): Eukaryota > Viridiplantae > Streptophyta > Magnoliopsida > Asparagales > Amaryllidaceae > Allium > Allium cepa. The sequence continues at coordinate 553,017,268 of CM060931.1, read as the reverse complement.
TTCCACTATTTCAAAATAGATTCTTTGTTAATTTAATATATCAAATCCAATTCCTATTATTTAAATTTGAAATGTTTACTTAATAAAACAAATATTATTTAAGTAAAACCCTTAAACTTCAATAACAGGATATTCTTTTAGTTAAATTTACTTGATACTATTCCTTAAATCAATTTGATATTCATTTAAATCCTCTAATCAAAATTAAGTTATAAAATCATACCTTTAAAATCTTAATTTATTTACATTTCAAAACAAATTGTTCGAGGATAATTTTTAATTACTTTAATTCAATCATATTCATATTTATCTTCAACCTTACTTTTATTTGAGTTATTATAAACTCTATATACAATAGAATTTCAAATATATTCTTAACCATATTATATAAACGAAATCAACTTCATTATTTAGCTTATTTTAAAATTCGAAACAAATTTATACATAGATAAATTCAAATTTTTTTACTATATATATATCAAAATTTAATATTTATTAAACCGTATTCTTTCCAAAACCATAGAAAATCATTTCAAAAATAATTTTTTATATATACCGCGGTGCCTGTATATAATTTTCTATCCTGTGGTCAAGTGATACGGATATTTATCATTTCAATTCGCAATTTAAAAATTAAAATGCGGTTGTATATCATTTCAAACCGCATTCCCGAATGAAATGAAAATGCATAATAACTTGCAGTTTATACAATATAGATACAACATCCATTCATCCATCATATCAATCATCAAACATTTATCAATTTATCATCCAATTCAAAAAATCACATCAATAAATAATATTTAATTACTGACAGTTAATTTTCAATAATGAATTAAATAACTGTTTAACTGTAGTTTATATGCAAAAATAAATAAATTTAACTAGCATTTTATATGCAATACTAAATTTAACTAAAATTTTAACTAGCAGTTTATATGCAAAAATGAATTAAATAACAAGTAAATTATATGAATGCAAATTAACTGAGATAACGATGAAATATATGCCAAACAGCTATAAATAAATTTCTAAACACATCATAAATCAATTTAACAAACATAAGAAAATTTAGAAGTTGTGAGTGTGTTAAAACACTCACCTTTTGAATTTAAATTGAATTTAAATCCAACTTAAACCCAAAAATTTGACCGTCACAGAATTCATCCATACCAGCGTCATCAAGTCCGGAATTTCAATACGATCCTAACAAAAGAAACCGCGCGTGAAACGGAGTTCGTATGCGAGAGATATTGCGAAAATTGTGATTGAATTTCAAATAAAAAGAACAAAAGTGAACACATTTTCTCACCAAACATGCCACGTCATCATCCTCTCCCACTCTCTCCAGTAATGCATGCAAACACTCCAGCACGCACAAACCTAAAACACGCCGTTGACCACGCGTTGACCACAATTTTCACTCGTCTCCGGCCACTACGGCGACGCCGAGCCTCACCACCGCCATATGCTCGCCAAGCCGCACCCATCCCACTAGGCGCGAACTCCCCAATCAACAGCCGCTGGTTGTAAAATCGAAACCCTAATCGCGATTTGACGACGATCCAACCGTTGAATCACCAAGCTAACCACCTAGATGTGATTCCCTTGGCTTCCTCTCCAAAATCCAGAAAGGGTTCGACAATCCGATTACTTTGATTTCAACGATGATGAACGGTCGAAACTTCTCTGATTTTACCAGTCAAACGACAAACTGAATCTAAAAACGAACACCACCAGTGAATTACTCTAGTCGAGAGCTTCAACATATATTTTTTCCAAATTTTTCTGAGGACTTTGAATTTTTGACTTTGATTTTGAATTCTAATTGGAACTAGGGTTTGCAGCCATTGGAAAGGAGGAGTTGAGAAGAATATATACGTACAAACAAATGAGAATTAGGGAGGCTAGGGTTTATAGCAGGATATTTATAGGCAAATTGAAATAAAATATATGGATCGGGTTGATAGATATACGCGCTAACACTAACGTGGCCCAAAAAGCCCATTCTGACCCCGGACGAAATTGGGTCAACCCATATATCAAAATAGGTGTTTTAAAATATTTTAAATGCAATGGAAAAGGTTTCCGGTTCAAATTGCATCGTATGAAGAAGTTATGCTAAATTCAATTTTTCCAAATTGATTTCAGTTGATTTCAATTGCATAAATTTCAAGGCGTTTCGAGTCCGTACGATCAAACGACAAGTCCAATCGCTACGAAACTTGAAACACTATTATAATTCACCGTTACGGATCCGATAAAACTGGTTTTGTCGAAATCCGAGTCAGTGGCCAAAATGGCTATTTTTCCATTAATTTAATAATTAATTAATAAATTTCAATTTTTAAATTTCAATCTTAAAATTGACCAATTTTATCACTTTATATTTCTCAATCAAATTACAATCTTTTAACCAAATTAAAAGTCAATTTAAAGTTGATAAATTTAACAATTTCAGTGTTTATCTCAAATTCATTGAATTTAGAAATTGTAAATTAAATTTTCAAAATTTCATTTAATTACCTTTCATTCTATTATTCTGTCTATTATTATCAAAAAGATGCAATTTACATTGGTTCACTATTGTTTACATTTATTTTCTTAGATTTCCTCTACATTTCCTTCAACGTAAAATTTTACTGTTATATTTCATTTATTCATAATAAATTCAAAGAAAATAATTTAATTTTTTTCAATTAAATAAATAAATCTAGCTTTCTATTCTTTAAATTAGCCAACTGTCATATTCTAAATAGGTTAGCATTAATTGCATCTTATAAAATTTAACGATTTCAATGACAAATCACATCTACCCTACTACACAATTTAAGTCGATTAAATAAAATTGATTTCACATTAAATGTTATTAATTAAAAATTGAAATCTAAATAATTTTTTTTTATTGATTTAAAATCTTGCTATTTAATAATTTGACATTGTATGGGTGTAATTAACAATGAATTATATTACACATCATTAATGTATTAATTAATTTATTTCCCATTTAACGTGCTACTTAATCTCCTTTGATTGCAAACTGATTTTCAAATTTTATGCAACATACTAAAGAAACAAATACATATCTTAATTCATTCATTTTTTCCCATTCATTACTTTAATATATCCATTCTAACACTCCTAACCCTTTTATTACATTCCACACAAACTGTAACATTTATTTGCATTTATTACAATTTATTTCAAATTCCAATTAAAAAGACAAATTAAATAGGTAACCTAAATAAACATTACCGTTACTCGTAGTCATGCAAATAGGCCTTTATTACTTACAATCAATGTTGGCATATATTCCATACCATGATTGCATTCACTTATGTTCTATCCAAACATACATTTAGATTTTATTTCCATTGAATAAATTTAATATTTACATCTACTTATTAACCATTTACTTCCATTTATACAGTTGCAATTCATTTTAGTTATTATTTCCAATTTTATTCTTTCAGAATTAAGTACATAATCATATTTAATTAATAATTGTAATGTTTTCCACTATTTCTATTTACCCTCCATTATAACCTAAACAGTCGTTTCAATCACATTTGAATTGCATTTTACTTCTTACGACTTTTTTCTTTTATTCATTGGTTAAATGTTTATTTTAATTATTCCTTTATTACTAACAAACCTTATTTCATTCATTGATGCCATCATTTATCAATTATTACATAATTTCATTTATTAATGTTCATGATATTCATGTTTAATTCAATTCCTTTGCACATTAATTCATTTACTAAAGTTTACAATCATTTATTTATTACTTACCTTATTATTATATTAAATTAGTAGCATTTCCATTATACTTCTGATTATAACATTTCATTAGTTAATTTAATATTCTCGTTTGTTTCTTATAATAAACTTATAACCAAGTATGACAAAGATTCACAATTTCAATCGATTGCAATTACATTTTGAATTTGTAAATCTTAATTTCAATTGCTACATTTAAATTTCTAACATCTGCTTCATTATAACTTCTAGAATTTTTATTTCTTCCTAAATTAAAATGCAAAATTTAAATTAACTAACAAATTTATTAATAAAATTTACGGGTCGTTACACTCTCCCCCACTCAAAACTTTTCGTCCCCGAAAAGGAAAAAAAAGAGAAAAGAAAAAAAATTAAGGAAATAATATATATCCTATTAAAAATATTAAAGTCATAAAAATCTATATAGAAACTCAATTAATTTAACAAAATATATCAATTTATAGCTCTTAAATCATTTTATATTCAAGTAAATAAAGTTTGGAAAAACTTTTCAAAGTTTTCTAAGTCCAAAATTTTACGGAAATTTTTTGGCAGAGTCTACTTTGTACGGAGAGGCTCGAGAGAAAATATAATATCAAAAATAACAATATATAACATATATTTTCCAAAATAATATATATCCTAACACGGGAAAACAATATAATAACGCTATTATCCGTAATCCGAAAACGTACCTATTTGTCGGGCAATTAACGCTTATATTATGAAACCAAATGCAGTAGCAATTGCTTCTGTAACCTGTATTTCACTTATAAAATCCAAAAGAGTTAACAATTATATAAAATGAAATATTTAAGCGTTGTTTCAATCGATAACAAACAAATTCATGCAAACATCAATTATTGCAACCACAGCATACAATCATCACATAAAATCAACACAACTCAATCAATCATACATATCAAACACTGATAGTTGTTTGGGTTCAAAACTTTAAATTGCACAGAATGGAAAATAGTTACTTAGTGCATCATTCACTCAACAGTCCTTGATGGAACCCAAATAGATTATTTATTCATCCTAACAAATTTAAAGTATCCTTACACAAACAACTATAAACCAAAAACAAACAACAACAAATTTGAACAACAAGTTTTGTTCATCCTTATTAATTTCATTCATACATTTGTTGTTTGATATCTCTTTTTATTCAATCGAATTCTTAGGTAAATTTATTAACCTAAGTTTATAGTCAAAAAAATTTCTTTTCTAGCATTCATCTTTTATTCTTATTTATTTAGAATTAACTTCAACCTATTCACTTAAGTTTATAATTGCCTACTTACAATACCTACTTTCCATTATATTTAATTGGTAGCATTCAATTATTCTTAAGTCTATACAACTACACATCAATTCTTATTTATTAAAGAATTCCATTAATTATCTTCATTACCACAAGTTAATTACTTGTATAATATCTATTACATTTTCTTATTAACATTTTCAACCTTTATATACTTTGGTAAGTTATATATATGCCTTTAAGAATGTAATTGAAAATTATACAAGTTTTCTCAATTCTTTTAATTAATTAATGGTTCAATAATTTCATCTTTGTTTTATAAGTTACAATTTCAAATTACCTTTAATCTCATTCATTTATTTAATGCTTACATTTCTATTATATTTAATTATAGTAACATTTTAATTACAGTTAAATTTATAACTTTATAACATCAATTCTTATAAATAAAGAATTTCATTATATTTAATTGGTGTTCTTTCAATCATCTTAAATTTATAACATTAAATTCTCATTTATAACAGCAAAAAAAAATTCTTTAATTTAATGTTAACAATAATATCTTTTGTCTTATAGGTTACACTTTCATTTATGACCTATCCTTTAATTTCTTTTTATTTATAACTTAGCATTAAATCTCTTATTTCCTTTAGAGGGTTCAATTATTAATTACTTACGTTCAAATTCACAACAATAACTGAAACTATTAATTAATGGAAACTTAAGAATTAAATACCGGGTTTTATTCAAATCATTTTAAAATAACAGATAAATACACACTTACAAATTTATATATCAAATTATATTTAAATAGTTTAAAATTATCATTTGTTTAACAAAACAAATCTGCAGTAAACTACTACAGTGGCCTTCCCACTTCGAAACTCGAAAATGAATGTCGATGATGCGTGCACTCATCACCGAAATTATTTTCCAGCGACAGCGAGGGGAGTACAAAATTTATTTCTTTTAAAAAAGTTCTTTCGAATTGTATTCATATCAAAAAAAATACTTATAAACAATAATATTATATTTCAAAATTATTCGAAAGAAATTTTCAAAAATCCCGGAACTAAAGCTTTAAGTTTCCAATTTCATTTATCTTATTTTCAATCCTATTTTGACTATTAGTTATAAATTTATTACCTAACAGCCAATATATTACAACCAAATATATATTTATCATTTAAAAATTTATTTTATATATAGAAAATATAATAGGCAAAATTATTTCATTCGCCTATATTAAAAACAAATATTATGTCGGTCTGTCCTATTAAGTGTTTAGAAATCCCTATTGATGTCATAGCGTCCCATGCACCAACCAGAATTTATAAATACAAAACGGAACATATTAACACAATATCAAAACCTTTTTATAACACTAACAAATATGCTCGCTCATATACATACACTCAGTGACTCCCATAGGGTATTACTACCCTGTTAATAAAGAGTCAAAACCCCACAAAGCTAAGGTTTATCGCTAAACCTCACTCTGATACCAAATGTAACGTCCCGCCTTTTCGCATGCTTTACATCGACACACATGCCAATTCAAACCATACGAAAGGGCGGATTGTTATGGGGTAAATCAGAAAACAAGAAAGAAATAAAACAAAATAGAATGTCACAACGGAAGGATAAAATGTAATAATCAAATATACAGTTTAGAAAGCTGTTTTACAAAATATTCGATTATACTTACAACATTTATCAGAGTTACACATACAAATAATAATGCAGCGGAACAGTATGAGTATAGTGGACTAATAATAATAATAGTAATATAAATCTCCGTCTTCGTCCTCCAGAGTTAAGGTCTTCGAAATCCTGAAATGCTCGGACTGACCCGAGTGAATTGAAAAGACAAAACACTCCGGTCAGAACTAAAAGATCTTATGTAAGTTAAATCAACAGAAATAAATATGAGTGCAGTAACTCAAGAGATGCTCGGGATTTACATCTTCTAAGGATCCGTTAAACTATTTACTATGTAGTATATTTCGCTATTATAATAATGTCTAATTGTAAAATAAAATTACTTTTAAATAGCGTTAAGGGGTCACCCATATAGCCCTTAGCACAAAATATATTCCCATAGTCTATACAGTACCGTAATCTCCCCTGTACCGGGCGTCATCAGACGGCACTCCATAGGTATGGTACAAAACAAAATCGTATAAGGCACGCTAGGGTAGGTGACACGGCACAACTAGACAATGCCAGGGTAGATATACCAATTACGCTTCTGGGTCGGTGGTAACGCGTAGCCGCAGCTACCGCCCACCTCGAGCCACACCACCAAATAAAAAAAAATCAAAAGTGGCCACCGAATCAATCCAAAAGTCAAAGTATAATATCGAAGGGATGTGTCCAATCAAAGGTGCTACCTCAATTAACCCATCGATCGCTCATGTTTTAGCCACCTTATGCCAACTAACGGGAGTTGGGTCCACGTATTTACCTTAAAGGAAATGCCACCACCATCCTACTTCATTCTGGAATCTCCACCACGTACACGTTTGTTAAAGTGGTTTTCAGAGTTGGCAGAGAGTATGACAACTTTAGATCCTGGTCTCTTCAACAACCAAACGTTATTATAACACCGCGGTTATTTCAAAATAATTTATACCTTAAAACCAGAATATAAAATCCCTTTCAAAACCATATAAATACGATATCATTTATAATTTTTTAAAACCCTAAATCAATATGATATCATTTTTATTTCAAATATATCTTTTCCAAGAAATCATAGCATTTTCATATCTATATACCTTGAAACCATATCTTTGAAACATAACTTTAATACTTAATGGTTTAAATACTATATTACTTTATATAATAAAATAGCTTCTTTAAATTTCACAATAAATATCCAATATCAATTTGAACCTCCAAATAAACCATTTTTATTCCCATATATTTCAAAGCTTAAATATTCTATATTTCAAAACTTAAATTTTTATAGTTTGTATATTTCAATCTTTAAATATTCCACTATTTTAAAATAGATCTTTTGATAATTTAATATATCAAATCCAATTCCTATTAAAATTTGAAATGTTTACTTAATAAAACAAATATTATTTAAGTAAAACCCTTTAACTTCAATAACAGGATATTCTTTTAATTAAATTTACTTGATAATATTCCTTAAATCAATTTGATATTCATTTAAATCCTCTAATCAAAATCAAGTTATAAAATCATACCTTTTAAATCTTAATTTATTTACATTTCAAAACAAATTGTTCGAGGATAATTCTTAGTTACTTTAATTCAATCATATTCACATTTATCTTCAACCTTACTTTTATTTGAGTTATTATAAACTCTATATACAATAGAATTTCAAATATATTCTTAACCATATTATATAAACGAAATCAACTTCATTATTTTGCTTATTTTAAAATTCAAAACAAATTTATACATAGCTAAATTCAAATTTTTTTATTATATATATATATTAAAATTTAATATTTATTAAACTGTATTCTTTACAAAACCATAGAAAATCATTTCAAAAATAATTTTTTATATATACCGCAGTGCCTGTATATAATTTTCTATCCTATAGTCAAGTGATACAGATATTTATCATTTCAATCCGCAATTTAAAGCGGTTGTATATCATTTCAAACCGCAATCCCGAATGAAATGAAAATGCATAATAACTTGCAGTTTATACAATATAGATGCAACATCCATTCATCCATCATATCAATCATCAAACATTTATCAATTTATCATCCAATTCAAACAATCACATCAATAAATAATACTTAATTACTGACAATTAATTTTTCAATAATGAATTAAATAACTGTTTAACTGTAGTTTATATGCAAAAATAAATAAATTTAACTAGCATTTTATATGAAATAATAAATTTAAATAATTTTAACTGGCAGTTTATATGCAAAAATGAATTAAATAACAAGCAAATTATATGAATGCAAATTAACTGACATAATGATGAAATATATGCCAAACAGCTATAAATAAATTTCTAAACACATCATAAATCAATTTAACAAACATAAGAAATTTTAGAAGTTGTGAGTGGGTTAAAACACTCACCTTTTGAATTTAAATTGAATATAAATCCAATTTAAACCCCAAAATTTGACCGTCACAGAATTCGTCCAAACCAGCGTCATCAAGTCCGGAATTTCAATATGATCATAACAAAAGAAACCGCGCATGAAACGGAGTTCGTATACGAGAGATATTGCGAAAATTGTGATTGAATTTCAAATAAAAAAACAAAAGTGAACACATTTTCTCACCAAACATGCCACGTCATCATCCTCTCCCACTCTCTCCAGTAACGCACGCAAACGCTCCAACACGCATAATTGAAAGATAACATTCAATATTCAGAGTTGAAGATAAATTGAATTCATAGGGAAATGGGAAAATAAATTTGAATAAAAGTAGATATGAAACTCCTGTAAGGAAATGTATAAAATGATATTTGAATGTTGTAATTGGATATTATGAATATCAGAATATATAGGTGTGTACAGGGAAATGGAATTGGGATTTTGATTTCAAAGATAAAATTTGAATTGCTGGACAAAAAGGTATGTATTTCAATTTCAATATGAAATTTGGTGATTTTCTTGTCTAGCCACTTGGCCTTTTGTTTTCTTTTTGAATTTGGGAGCCCATAGAGGCAATTTGTAGTCGTACTGAGCTAGCCACGCAAAGGAGACGCTGGAGAAATTTTCGAAAATTTAAGGAGCTAGAAAAATTTTGGGAAAATTTTGAAAGTTTAAAATTTGAATTTAAATTCAAATTTGAATTGTGAAGTAAATGAAGTTGTTTGGAAACTGTGAAGATTTTGCAAAGCTTGCTGAAATAGTAAGGGATCTTTGATTAAAAGATTTGTTTTAGAAAGTTGATAAAACTGTTTGATTTGGAAAATATCAAATGGGTTGAGGATCATTCTTCCTAACTAGTAATTTCGGGACGAAATTCTTTTAAGTGGGGATGGATGTGACGACCAGGAAATTTTGAACATTTGAAATAAAATATTTAATTGATTTTAAATATTTGGAAGTTAGTTTAACTTGAATTTCGAATATTGCTATGGATTTGGCAATTAGATTATTGAATATAATTTATTGAAGTTGGATAAAAATTTGAATCTTCAGTTTTAAGCTGATTAAAAATATTGTAAAGGCTTAGAAAACTTATATTTATAATACTGAAGATAATGGAAGCTTCAGAGTTGAAATTGGAACTATTTTGTTTAGTTTTGAAATTTTATCGTTCAAATCAATATTTAAACATAGCCTTCCGAGGCACAGTCTCGGAATTCGACGAAACTAGTTCCATTGGATCCGTAATATCATATTATTATCGAATTTCAATTTTCGTAACATCCGGAGTTGTCGTGTGATCGTACGAGATAAAAATGCCAAGATAATAGTTATCGATTTAATTTAAATATAAATTTATATACCCTAGTCAACTTCAGCCTACTTCCTTTCACCATCACACCTTTTCATTTCCATCCTTCTTCAATTATTATAGCCTACCTTCCTCTATACGCTTCCCCTCTTTGATATTTACAGCCGAACTAGTTAATCGATCGAAGAAAATAAAATAAAAAATTTAAAACAAAACAATGGCCGATGCCAGTTTCTTCTTCCTTTCCCCAGATTTCTTTCAAACCCGAAATTGCTGAGCATCTTTAATTCAAAACCGCTAGAAATCGATTCATCCCCGATATAAAAAAATGGCAGAAGGATATCGCGCGAGTGCGACAACGAGAAATTGCGACCAGGCGATACAAAGGGGAAATCGCCCGCGTTTGCGAGGGCAGGCCCGCATGCGAGGTGTGCGGCGGCGTTACGATGGTCGCAAGCGTGGGGCAAATGTTTGAGATTTGGGAAAAAACATCAATGGCAGCGGCTTCGAAGTTGGGGCAAGATTCGCGATTCGAAGTGCTGGCGATATTGTTGAGCAAAGACGGTACCTTCGATGCAAGCAGCGACGAAGGCGACGATGGCGAATTCAGGAACTTCGAGGTGGCGATGGCTGGGCTGTTGGGTTTGTCTCGCGCATATGTGGCGATGGTCGAATCGCGATGGAGGCTAGGGTTCTGTCATTTTCAAACTATGCAGTGGAGGTATATTTTGATTTGTTTAAATTTAATGTAATTAACATGTTTTAATCAGAATTTTTTTATGCAGTTTACATATTTTTATATGCATGCAGAAATATATTTTTACAGTAAAACGAAGAAAAATGTTTACTGTTTGTTTTTTTTACAGAAGATAAAGTATAAATGTATCATTTCATTGATTATCTAAAACTATTTAAATTACTAAAGAAAATTTATATAAAGGGTATTTGGTTTTAAATATAAATTTTTGAGTTAAATAAATTTAGTTTTTGCTTTTAAATTTCAGTATTTTAAAATATGAGATTAAGTGAACTTTAATTTAATTTAAATAAATTGTTTATTTATTTAGTTATCAAACATTAACAGTAAGTTTATTTTGGAGATAATTTATTAAGGTAGCGTATGTGGTTAATGAATTTATTTCAATTATTTAGTTACCAAATTAATTATAAAAAGGAAACTTTGTTAAAATAAAATTTGTGGTTAAGTAAATAAATTTAAATGATAATTGATTGTTCAATTTATTCGAATATTAATAAATTATATAAATTCATTGTTACAAGGTCAAATGATTGTGAAAAACACGCTGGAATGGAAATAGACTGCAAATTAAAAGCAAGGTGAGATCTTCTCACTCAAACAAAGGGTTTTGTTTAATTTTAAATAGTTAAATTTAAAATTGTTGATTGTGTACTTGGATGATGGTTGTTATTATTTGTTTTGAAATAGTACCTATTGCGCCACATAATAGCGGATAATATTTTGTAAATTCTATATACCGCGATATTCCACCTCGAAGTGGAATTGGTATTTAATTGTTGTGCTAACATCTATGGATGCAGGGAAACAGGTTGGAGGGATCCAACTGGATTCCTTAAATATTGAATTTGTTTCATATGTTGTGTGTTGATTATTTATAATCCCTGTGTGATTTTATTTGTGGTTAAAATCGTTAAAGGCTATAATTTAACCGAATATATTTTTGGTATCGTTGGATACCGGAAATAAATAAAAATTGGATTTTTAAAAATTCAAGTTGAAGTTTATAGTAAACTTTATTTTTGCGAATTGGATAAATTTAAAAGAAGGAATTTTAAAAGGATAAAGTTTTATTTTTAATCCTATTGAATAAAATTCCAAAATATGAGGAAAAGGCTTAATAAATGGATTTCGGGTAATATTATTCAAAGGTTGAAGAATTTACTTAAAATACGGATTTTGAATATTTAAAAGAGATAAAGGAATTTATTTAAAAAAAGAAATAAATTTAGAAATTAAATTAGGGATTTAATTTGGAGTTGAAATAAACTTTGAAATCGATTTGGAAAATTGACTTGGTTTTTGAAAATAAATCCTAGGGAAACCAACTTGTAATTAATTTGGTGTTTGTAGCAATTTTGGAAATCAAATTGGAATTGATTTGGTAATTGAAATAAATTTTGAAAATCAATATGAAAATTGATTTGGTGTTCGAAGGGAAATTGATTTCGTGTTTTGAAAATAAATTTAGAAATCAATTTGGAATTTGATTTGGTGTTTGAAAGTGAATGTTAGAAAATCGATTTAAATCGTATATCAGTTGATAATTAGAAATGCAAATTCACATTGGAAATTTATAAGGGAAAGGGAAATTGGTTTTAAAATAAACGTTTGGTTTATTTTTAAAGTGTGGAAAAGATTTGAAACTTGTTTTAAAGGATGGGAAATCGATTTGAAATTTGATTTTCAAAGTGATGAAGTGTTAAAAATATATCCTGCGAAGATATTTTGAAAATAAATAATTTGGGAAAATTATTTAAATCTGGTAATTGTTGTGAATGTTGATTGATAGTTAAATAACCGGCTATCAATATTTGCCTTTAAATGGCGTTTGAATTTCGATGCGACCGGGGGTCGGATTCCAAGTGGAAATTCGAAAACCACATCGAACCTTTGTGATTGTGATAGATATTTTCTTTAAAAGATCAAAGTGAAAATTGTTGTGATTTGTTGAAATCAAAATGAACACTTATTAAAAAAAATAAGCGCTCGTTATTCGGATTAGCCGGGAGAGGACCTTTGTGTCATAAAACCCATTCCGAATAATGATACAACGAAATGGGATTGCATTTGAAGACCGGTGGTGAAGACCGGGTATTTGCGAGAATGATAGGATGACCTATCGATTGTCTCTGCACTGAGTTGCTATGGTATAGAGATTCCCTAAGTGATGGGAAGTCCGATCGGGATTGTGAATACCTGGATTGCAAGGGCTTCTTCGGAAGTGCCTTCGGTTCTGTTCGAAACCAGAACAGACTTGTATGGAAGTGTGTCTAACGTTACAAATTGAGATGTAAAGCTGGTTTCCATCAAATACATTTCTGTTGGTGGCGTAGAATTTATTCTCTTAGCTTAACTCCCTTCTCTGAGACGTACGAGCTTAGAGGTTATGTAGTTGATGGTTACTTGTGATACATTCCCAATTTGGTAATGTGGCATACGAAGTGCTGCTGATCATTTGTTGATCGAAGCATGGCTTTTGTGAAAAGCGTAGCTTTGTGGACGAGACTTCGTCGAGCCTCACAACCCGGACATGGTCGAAACAGGAATGTTGCGGTAAGGTTTTTTAGGGGTCGTGCCCCTATGGTATGTCCATTTTCTTCTGGATAAGAGGTGATATCATGGTATGGAGCCCAGATATTTTACCTATGTTGATGCTGCAAATTATTATACTTTGTAGTTGTTGGTTTGTGGTTGAGGATCCTCGGATAAAGGTCTGTAACGACCGGGGATGGCATACTTTTTTTTGTATGGAGTTATCAAGTTACAGCTTCATTGCACCCAGAAGCATGTGGTAACTCAGCCTTGTGTCAGCAGAGATCCGGTTAGGTTCTCGGGGGAGTCCTTCCAGAGGCGTACCCATTTCGGTGTAGGAAGTTCCTTTGCCTAACCATTTGTTGGAAATCCAAAGAAACAATATGAGCCCTATACGGTTTTAGTTGTATAACCTGCCATGGAATATGGCGGTAACCTGCTATTGAACATGGTAGCTATAGTAGGCATACGACGAAATGTTGTATGCCGGCTAAGATTAATAGTATACTTTCGAAATGTTTTCTGCACTATGCACTAATAATAATATCGAAATAATTTTGCGTATTAAGCATGTTTGACTATCATAAGGAGAAATCTCCTCCAATTCTGCGTTTGCATTGTGTGTATGGTGGGAGGCCTTATGGTAGTTTCATTTCCAAAAGCATAGCGGATTTCCTTTTGTTTTCTTTGTGAAAATAACTGTTTTTAAAGATCTCACACCAGTCTCATGACTGACCTGGAGTTTATTGTTCTTTTTCTAAACTCTGGGTGCCTAAAAATTTCCATACGGGCAGCCTAGAGTCAAGTTATCAGGTCATTCTGGAATTCAGGAGTTGCTGTGGAGATCAGAAGCAATCTGGATGGCGAAGCGTATCACTTATATATGTAATATTTCTTTCCGCTGTTTGTTGTTGTACACTCTGATAATATAATGTGATGTAATGTAATAACTGATATTGTAATTCTGTTTAAAGATATTTATTTATCTATTATATTTGTTCCGCTGCGATATGTGAGATTATGTTATTGTTGTTGTTTCTGTTTTATCTTCTTCTTCTTCTACTACCTCTTCTTCTTAACCTTAACGATTCGGTTTTTGGGCATTCGACTGCGCGGCATTTGATGCAGTGGATGTATCGATGTCGACTTTCGGTCGTCGAAAAATTAGGTTATTACAGTTTCGCAAATATATAAGTATGGAATGTCTAGGGTGAATAACTCACCTTTTTGAAGCTAGAGATCAATTCAAAACAAAAAAATCCACACTATGCAACGCACGAAAATGCACGACAGGATTCAAGAAGAAGTAACACCCAAATACAAATCTTGTAATCAAATAAATAAACAAATATAAGTATTTGTTTCAACAAAAGTAAATAAATTTAAACAATGAAAAATATGAATTTTTTTGAAACAAATATAAGTAATATGATTCAATACAACAACATATGAAATAAATAATGACAATATGAATAGAAATGGGATACTTGATTTTTAACCACACAAGTGCTCAGCCCCAACACCGATGGTCTCGGCCACATCATCTATGGGTTCGGTTACGGTGTGTTAAAGGTAACTAGGCTAGGTTATGGGGTCCATAGGCACAGCTAAGGCTAGGAAAGTGGAGAAGTGGTGGACTTATAGACATGGAATGAAAAAGGCAATCAAAAGGAGGGGTTTTGGTTCAACTAGGCTCGACCATGGGTCTAGATGGCTCGGCCGTTGTTAGATCTTGGTCATAAGGCATGGTAAAGGGGTGTTGTGGTCATGGCAAAGCAAGGTGATGTGGAGTTTTAGGGTTTGGCTGAAGCAAATGGAAGAGGTGGTGAAATAATGGAAGGCTGGTGATGGTTTTGGTCAAGTTTTGGTGGTGGATCTAGATCTAGGTGCCACGGCCATGAGTGGAGGAGATGATGTAGAGATGATGGTCGGTCATGGAGGAGGTGGAGAGGGGATGAGGTCGGAAATATGGTGGAGGTCGAGCAGTTGATGAAGAAAAATAAAAGAAAATAAAAGAAAAGGGAAAAAGAAAGAAGGAGGAGGCCATTGAAACTTACTATATTTTCTTCAGGGAGCAATTGGGATATGAGATGGTGAGAAATGTTCTTGTATGTGATTTAGTAATAGAGGAGGCGACTAGGGTTTGAGGTAAGAACGGCTAGAAAATAAATAAGAGGGTAGGCAAATAAAAGGCAAGAATTTAACACAATGTAACATATGTCTAATTAAAACAATGTAACGTATGTCTATTTGATATTTTTACCAAGCCATTAAATGAAAGATATACACAAGAAACATCCAATAAATAAAATAAAGTCTATACAAACAAAATAGAAAATAAAATAAAGAGATGGACACATGAAAAATATAAAATAAAATACAGAAATTAATTGCGTGCAAAACGCTGTGCTTTATCCAATTTAAAAAGTATAAATCAGAATTTACTGAAACGATAAGCAAAACAGATATCAGAATTATATCCAGCTTCAAATAAAATGATTAGAATTTAAATTTTTAAATTTTCAAATTTTCAAATAAAAGACAAAGTTTGACCAAAATATCAAATTTCGAGAAAATGTTTATTTTATTCTATTTGGAAGATAAATTGCAAACAAATCCAAAATTACACTAGAATAATTCCAAAATTCAATTTTTAATGATTAAAAAACAAAGTTTTCCAATAAGTTAAATTTAAAAATATTTACAAAAATTTTGGGTTGTCACACTCTTCCCCACTCAAAACATTTCGTCCTCGAAAAGGAACGAAACAAGGAAAATAAAGAAAGATAAGATAGCAAAGCAAAACTACCTGAAACAAATAATTCCAGATTCGAAGCACGCATGCTCTCCTCCGTCTTCCAGGTACAATCTCGATCATCAGTACTCCACTGCATTTGACCAGGTTGATATATTTCCTTCTTAGCTGCTTCGTACCTCGATCGACGATACGGAGTGGCTTCCTCTCAACGGTCAAATTAGGCTCAATATCCAAACTATCAAGAGCAGAAGGCTGGACAATAAGAGATGGATCATGCAGATACCGATGAAGATGCGAAACATGGAATACATTATGCACTCCAGCAAATTTCTCAGGCAAATACAGACGATAAGCCAAAGAACCAACTCTTTCTACAATGTGGAAAGGACCGATGAACCTAGGAGCAAGCCTCCCTTTACGACCAAAATGAACCACATTTCTTAAGGGAGAGACCTAAAGGAAAACCTGATCACCAACAGCACACTCCAAACTCCTCCTACGACGATCAGCATAATTCTTTTGCCTATCCTGAGCAATCCTCAACTTCCTCTTAATCTCCTTAACCTTCTTCGAAGCTTCCAAGATCATCTTAGGACCAAGAACCAAACGATTACCGGATTCAATCCAGCAAGATGGAGATCTACAAGGTCTTCCGTAAAGAGCAGCAAACAGAGACATCTCAATACTAGCCTGGATTCAAAGATGGATGAGATAGGGAAAGGTTAAGATGAGATCAAAATAGAAGCCTAAAAAATATACATGATAACTGTTGTTATAGGTGAATTCGACCAGATGGAGATGATCTTCCCAAGATCCTCCATAATCCAGAACACAAGCACGAAGAAGATCCTCTAGAATCTGATTTACTCTTTCCGTTTGACCGTCGGTCTGTGGGTGGTAAGCAGTGCTCAGATTCAGACGAGTACCCAAAGATTCTTGAAAAGCTTTCCAAAACTGACTGGTGAAGATAGAGTCACGATCACAAACAATGATGATAGGAACACCGTAGAGACGAACAATCTCCCTCATATAAATCTCAGACAAACTGGAAGCAAAACGTGTAGACTTGACCGGAATAAAATGAGCGGACTTGGTCAGTCCATCCACAATAATCCAAATACTCTCATTACCCCTCCGAGTCCTACGTAAACCATCAATAAAATCCATGGAAACCTATTCCCATTTGCAATTGTGAATCTCAAGGGGCTGCGATAAACCACGGGTCTTCTGGTGATCTGCCTTGACTTGCTGATAAGTCGAACACCTACTAACCAAGATAGAGATATCTCGCCTTATACCTCTCCACCAATAAAGCTTCTTCATGTCCTGATACATCTTCGACACACCAAGATGAATAGAAAGTCGGGATCGATGATGTTCCCGAAGTAACTCCTGCCTCAATCCATCAACATTCGGGACACAAATTCGATTATTAATCCTCAAAATACCCCATCGATCTGAGCTCCACTACCATCAGGACTACTACCACCAACTCTATTATGAACACTATCCTTCATACTCCTAAGCATCTTATCCTCATCCTGCTTAGCTTTGATACGGTCCAAAAGAGGAGAAGAAGAAATAACAAGCTGACACAACATGGCCTTCTTTCGACTCAAAGCATCAGCTACAACATTAGCTTTCCCAGGAGTATATTAATGTCAAGATCATAAGAAGCAAGAAACTCAAGCCGTCGAACCCGCCGCTGATTTAAATCCTTTTGGGTGAAGATATACTTCAAAGACTGATGATCAGTAAAGAGCTCAAACTTAGCACCCAAAAGATGATGCCTCCAAAGCTTCAAAGCAAAGACTACAACAAGCAATTGCAGATCATGAGCTGCATAATTTGCTTCATGGTTCTTCAATTGGCGACTAACATAAGCAATCACCTTTCCATCTTGCATCAAAACAGCCCCCAAACCCTCACAACAAGCATCAGTGTATACCATTAATCCCTCATTTCCATTCGGAACGGTAAGCACTGGTGTGGAAGTAAGCTTACGCTTTAACTCATTGAATGCTGCTTTACACTTATCATCCTATATAAACTTAGCATTCTTGCGAGTCAAAGCAGTGAGACGTGCAGAAATCCAAGCAAAGTTCTCAATGAATCTTCGATAGTAACCGGAAAGGTCCAAAAAGCTATGGATATCAGTTGGAGTCCTAGGAGTTTCCCAATCATTGATCGCAGCGATCTTGACTGGATCAATAGAAACTCCATCACTATAAACAATATACCTGAGAAATCGGACTTCATCTCTCCAGAAATGACATTTAGAGAATTTAGCCTTCAAATGATGATTTATAAGAGTCTCTAGAACATAGCTCAAGTGGGATTTATGCTCTTCCTTAGACTTGGAGAACACAAGAATGTCATCAACAAAGACTAGAAAAAATTTATTAAGCACATCACGAAAGACACGATTCATCAAATCAACAAAGAAAGTAGGAGCGTTAGTCAAACCAAAAGGCATAACTAACCACTCATAAAACCCATTCTCGGTACGGAAAGCAGTTTTGGGGATACTTTCCTCAACAACTCTGAGCTGGTGGAAACCTGTGGCAAGATCAAGCTGGGAGAAAACAGTAGCTCCATGGAGATGATCAAACATATTATCGATGCGAGGCATAGGATATCTTTCCCTCACAGTGAGCTTGCTCAGCTCCCTATAATCAACACACGTCCGCAAAGAACCATCGGACTTAGTGACGAAAACCACTGTCGCTCCCTGTTCTGAATGGCTAGGTCTGATCAGACCCTTGGAGGATAAGTCCTCATTTTGCTTCCTTAATTCAACCTTCTCACGGGGTGCCATTCTTCTGGGTGGAAGAACTACAGGTCAAGCTCCAGGAATAAGATCAATACGAAAATCAGTTTTCCGCTTAGGAGGTAAAGAAGTGACTTCACCAAAAACATCGGGATAGAGTTTGACTACATGAGTCGAATAAATATCTCCAGGAGAAGCATCAAGAGAATAAATAAAACTGCCCGCAAAATCCTGGGATAAACTACACGGAATCACCGAAGAATTTCCAAGATCATCCTTAAGAGAAACAGTTCGGGCACCACAAGAGATAAAGGCATCATGCCTCTTCAACCAATCCCCACCAAGCAATAGATCAAAAGCATCAAAACCTAGAACATATAAATCACCAGAAAGCCGATAGCTAGAATGGAAGAGTTTCACATTTCTACAAATCCTATTAAGGTTCGCAGGACCACCAATAGGATTTGAAACACATAAAGGCACAGAAGCAAACTCTAGAGAAAGGAGATGCTCAAATTTATTACAAAGATCCACAGAAATAAAGCTATGGGAAGCTCCAGTATCAAACAGAACCCTAATAGGAAAAAAAACAGAGAAAAAGTGCCTTGAAGTGTACCTTGAGAATCACTAGGAGCAGGAGCAGAAACAGCTGGTGGAGCTGGGGAAGTTGCAGAGGTAACCGGCAAAATACCCGATGACTTGCTCTTCTGTTGAGTAGGGTAGTCCTTCTTGAAATGTCCAGGCTGCAGACAAATGTGGTAGAGATCTCACCTGATCAATTGAGCTGGAGGAATAGCAGCACCACCCAAAGTAGGAAAACTATTAGCATAGTGTCCCTTTTGATTGCATCTATAGCAAGTAATGGCAGATAGGTCGATTGACCGCCTCTGAGATGAAGAAGATGACCCCAACCCTGAAGTCTTGTTCTGATTTCCCTTTCGATGGTGAAAGTGGGGTTTCTCTTCTTAGGATTGCCAGAAGAGGACTGATATGAAGCAGACTAAGCAGCTGGAGGATCCTTGGAAGTAGGATTCTCGTATCTAATGGCCATGTCCATTAGAGTGGAGAAAGGATTATGCACATGAGCCATGAGACGATCATTGTACTCCGGACATGCACCAGCAATGAACTTCTTATTTTTCTTAAGAGGATTGTCAATTAGATTAAGTCCAAACTTAGAAAGCTCATTGAACTTCCTCTCATATTCAGCAAACGACATATTACCCAGTCTCAGATCCACGAATTCCTGATACAGCTGAGACTTTCCTGCCTCGGGCATCCACTTCACAAGAAAAGCCTTCCTAAAGCACGATAAAAGAGCATAAGACAAATTACAAAAGGAGGAAACTGTACCAAATTTGAAACAAACAGGAGATGATACCTAAATTGTTCCCAAGAGATGTCTGCCACAGCGGTGTGAGCTGTGACAGACTCCCACCAATCCAAAGCTGCTCCTTTCAATTGCCAAGCTGCCAACTGACGCTACTGTGCATTAGTGATCTTAAGACAGGAGAAGATTCTCTCCAAATCCTTCAACCACTGTTGAGCTTCAATAATGCTCTCAGATCCTGTGAACTTGGTGCCACCAAGCTTAGTGTATTCCTTGCAAAGCTTAGTGAACCTGACTGGGGCAGTAGGCTCAGGAGCTGGGGCAATACCACGGCCCCTACCTCTTGCATTCCTATGATTCATCTGAAAAATCAAGAATGAATTTTAGGACAGAGGTAATCGAGAAACACTGACAAGATTAGATATGATAAGATGCAACGGGAATTGAATATCCCGAACGAAGAAATTATTAACAAGGTGGGTAAGAAAAGAAGGAAGTTAAAAATAAAACAAGAAAGGTTTTTATATCAAAATAGTCTTTAAAATCCTTTGAAAATCATTTGAAAAATAATTTTGTACTTTAAAATACGTTCTCTCACAAAGAAAAGAATCTAAGATTGATTTCACTCATTCTAAGGTATTCCTACCCTATCTCTAATAAGTTTTTGCTTCGCAGGCTAAGGTTTGCCTAAAACCAAAGCTCTGATACCAACTGTAATGACCCACTATTTTTGACCATTCAAATCGACAATAAAACCACACATGTCTGACTTGAATAATTCAAAACAGTATATTGTAATAAAATTTGGAGCAAATAAAACCAATCACAGAATCGCAAACACAGAGAAATCAGAATACTCGCAGTGAAATTAAAAATAACCATAGTGGTTCATGAAGCCACTACTAATTCAGTCTCAAAACAAGTATAAAATACATAGTCTGAAAAAAAATACAGTAGAAATCCCAAATACGTAAGTCTCTAATACATCAGCTGAAACAAAATGACTGAACTGAAATAGATAAAAGTAGATAAGCAGATAACTCCAGAAATCTCTATCTTCCAGAAGATAAATCCAAGCTGTGATACTTAGACAGACCCGAGCGTAAGAAAATAAACACAAACACTCGAATCAGGACATACATACTTATACAATGTAAACCAACTTAAGTGAACTGTAAAATAAATGTGCAAGTAACTTAAAGGATGCTTGGGACTGCCCATCCTCTAAGGATCTGTTAAACTATTTACTATGTAATAATATACGCTATTATAATAATGTCTAGGAGTAAAATAAACTTACTTTAAAATAGAGTTAAGAAATTACCCAATATCTCCTTTAACACATAATAGTGCCAACAGTCTATACAGTGCAGTAATACCTCCTGATCGGGAGGCTATTAGAGGATACTCCATAGGTACGACACAAATCAAACTCTTACAAGGCGCGACAAGGGTAGGTTTCACGGCACAACTAGGCAATGCCAGGGTAGATATACCAATTACGCTTCAGGACCGGTGGTAACGCGTAGCAGCTAATAATGTCCACCTCAAACCACATCCCCAAAATTAAAGGTGTGCCCCAGTCAATCACAAAGTAATAGAATGGCATACAAAGAAGTGTGTCCGATAAGAGGAGCTACCTCCTTAGCCCGTCAATCGCTCTTGTTTTAGCCACCTTATACCAACTCGCGGGAGTCGGGTCCATGTATATACCTCAATAGAACATCACCACCATCCTGCTTCATTCTTGAATCTCCACCGCGTACACGGTCGTTAAAGTGGTTTTCGGTACCGACAGAGAGTATGTCCATATCCGATCCCGGTCTCTTTAACAACCCAACGTTATTATAAACCATGGTTATAGATTTCAAAAATGGTTTATATTTCACTTCAAAATATATCTATTTAAACCATTTAAATTCAATATCAAATAATATTCATTTCAAAGTTGTAATGTTTCTAAGTTCATTCATTCAATTATAAAGTTTCCAAAACATTGTAAATTTCAGCTATAACAGCACTTGTAAAATGTTACGGTAGATATAGTAATATTTCAAAAACATTGTCAAATTCAAAAATAGCAGCACTTATAAAGTGCTACGGTAGGTATTTAGTAATTTCAAAATAGTCAATTTCAAAACAGCGGCACTTACAAAGTGCTATAGTAGGTATTGTAAATTTAAACAGTTTAATTTCATTTCAGCAACAACAACACTTACCAAGTGCTGCAGTAGCTATTTAGTTATTCAAAACAATTTACTTTCAGCAACCACAGCACTTATCAAGTGCTACGGTAGCTCTTTAGTTATTTCAAAATATAGTTTAGTTTCTGCAACAACAGCACTTACAATGTACTGCAGTAGCTCTTTATTATTTCAGAACTTAGTTTATTTCTAGAAATGACAGCACTTAGCAATTGTTGTCTTAAAACTACAGCATTTCTGAAGTGCTACCAATGCTAATTCCAGATTTACTATAAAATTTCAACAACATTAAAACTTCAATTTTAGTCATTTTAACTTATAAAAATCATATTTTCGCTTCGTATTCATTTGCGTATCATTTTACTTATGATTCAATAAAATAAACCTTTAATAAATAATATCGAATTTAAACAATAGTTCACTTATTAAGTCAAAAGTCAACTAATTTTCAACTTTTTTTTTCAATTAACTTAATACTTTATTTTAAAATACTCATTTCATAAATAAAATAAAATTTCCATTCATTTTCTTAACTAAAAATTTCCATTTAAAACCAATTTCCCATTTCCAAGTTAAGTCATATTTTTAAAATACATCTTTCCATTTAATTCTTTATAAATTCTAACTTATAAAAAAAATCACTATAAATTCATTTAAATTATTTAAATCCAATTTAAGTTAGAATGTCATATTTTTACATTTAAAAATACTTAAAAATTTCAGAAAATATATATAATTAACCACGGGTTTATATAGTATTTTCTAACCTAGATCAAGTGATACGGATAATATATCATTTCAATCCATAATTTAAAAGGTAAAATCCAGGTTCTATCATTTCAAACCCGCAATCCCAAGTAAATCAAATACAATAAAAATCACTCGAGCCTATCATTTCAGCCCATAATGATTTTTTCTTATTCTAAAGTCCGTACGGGTATGTATCATTTCAACCCATAGTGATAAGGGAACATGCGGTATGATACAGAAAATAAAATAACAGTATGGCATATAATATTATAATAGATAATGTAACAGGTACAAAATCAGGTTATACATCATATAAACAGATCACAGGCATATGTGGACATATCAACATAGCAAATTCATTACTGCATATCCACTTGTCATCGTTTCACAAATATATAAGTACGGAATGTCTAGGGTGAATAACTCACCTTTTTGAAGCTAGAGATCAATTCGAAACAAAATAATCCACACTTCGCAAAGCACGAAAAGGCAGGACATGATTTGAGAAGAAGTAACACCCAAATTCAAATCTTGTAATCAAATAAATAAATAAATATATGTTTCAACACAACAAAATAAATTAAAACAATGAAAAATATGAATAAATTTGAAATAAATATAAGTAATATGACTCAATACAACAACATATGAAATAAAAAATGACAATATGAATAGAAATGAGATTACTTGATTTTTAACCACACAAGTGCTCAGCCCCAACACCCATGGCTCAACCACATCATCAATGGGCTCAGTCATGGTGTGTTAGAGGTAACTAGGCTAGGTTATGGGGTCCATTGGCACGACTAAGGCTAGGAAAGTGAAGAAGTTGTGGAGTTACAAACATGGAATGAAAAAGGCAATCAAAAGGAGGGGTTTTGGTTCAACTAGGCTCGACCATGGGTCTTGATGGCTCGAACATTATTAGATCTTGGCCATAAGGCATGGCAAAGGGCTGTTGTGGTCATGGCAAAGCGAGGTGGTGTGGAGTTTTAGGGTGTGGCCGAAGTAAATGGAAGAGGTGGTGAAATAATGGAAGGCTTGTAATGGTTTTGGTCAAGATTTGGTGGTGGATCTAGATCTAGGGGTCACAGCCACGAGTGGAGGAGGTGATGTAGAGGTGATGGTCGGTCATGGAGGAGGTGGAGAGGGGATGAGGTTAGAATTATGGTGGAGGTCGAGCACTTGATGAAGAAAAACAAAAGAAAATAAAATAAAAAGGGAAAAAGAAAGAAGGAGGAGGCCGTTGAAACTTACTGTATTTTCTTCAGGGAGCAATTGAGATGGTGAGAAATGTTCTTGTACGTGATTTAGTAATAGAGGAGGCGGCTAGGGTTTGAGGTAAGAACGGCTAGAAAATAAATAAGAGGGTAGGCAAATAAAAGGAAAGAATCCAGCACAATGTAACGTATGTCTAATTAAAATAATGTAATGTATGTCTATTTGATATTTTTACCAAGCCATTAAATGAAAGATATACACAAGAAACATCCACTAAATAAAATAAAGTCTATACAAACAAAATAGAAAATAAAATAAAGATATGTACACAAGAAAAATATAAAATAATACAGAAATTAATTGCGTGTAAAACGCTGTGTTTTATCCAATTTAAAAAGTATAAATCAAAATTTACTGAAACAAAAAGCAAATTGGATATCAGAATTATATCCAGCTTCAAATAAAAATATAAGAAATTAAAATTTTCAAATTTTCAAATAAAAGTCAAAGTTTGACCAAAATACCAAATTTCCAGAAAATGTTTATTTTATTCTATTTGGAAGATAAATTGCAAACAAATCCAAAATTACACTGGAAAAATTCCAAAAATTCAATTTTTAATGATTAAAAATCAAAGTTTTCAAATAAGTTAGATTTAAAAATATTTGCAAAAATTTTGGGTTGTTACAATTTGAATGTTTTAAACTGTGTATTATATATGCAATTGATATATATATACACTTATACATACATACATACAAACATACATACATACATATTCCCAATTTTCGAAAATATGTCCATATTAATTTTCCCAGTCATTATGTCTTGTTGTTTTACAATTTGTCTCATTTTTCATTTTTAAGTAATTAATCCATTCTTTGTGGAATTCTTTAACAAATCTGGGTGTTAGTATAACATTACCACGTACTTTCCATATATTAAAGTTGTTATATATTTCTATCAAATTTGCTTCACGGTCCAAGATATTAATTAACACTTTTGTATATTTTTGTTTAAAAATGTTTATAATTTCATACCTTTGGTTTTTTGTAATATTTTTATCATTGTCCAAAAATTTTATGATATTTATCATGAACTTATTTTCTAAATATTGTTGTAATTTTTCCATAGAAATTTAATTGTTTCATTCTTTTATGAAAGGTTGGTTGGTCTTGTTTGAGAAAGTAGTCAAAGCTTTTGGAAATACTAAGATACATTTCTGCTTGAACAGTAGAATTTTCTTATGTAATCATACTAGTTCATCATTTATTTGTTTCTTAAAAAACCTTTACCAGAACCCTATATCTTAAATCATTCCTCCTCACCCTGTCATCCAAAGCATCTACTTCTTCCCTCACACGGTACTTTTTTCGACTAACGGATTTACGTCTGTTGGTTTTACTTATTAAGCTTATAGCAACTGGTGTCAATTGTTTATAAAGAAACTTGTATCTAAACATAGACTAAGCATAATATTAATGAGAATTAAATGATAAAAATAAGTGAAATTACATAGCTTTAGCAATCTTGTATCTTTTCTTTCCTTGGCTCTGACTTAATATTCTAGTTACTCATGGTTTCTGAAGAAGAAGAAAGATTGAAGAAGGTGACCATTAAAAGAGAAAGCAAACTTATATTATTTCTGACGATATTTTACAATACCGGCTATTCGATACACAATAAAACACTAAGAGGCTCCTTATATAGATGAAGCAAAACAAACAAATGGAATACATCTGCCCAAGATAACTTACAACTGAAGGTAAAAGACCTTCCACTTAGAAAAAGAAAAAGAAAATAATACAAAGAATATCTTTACATATTTTTTGTAAAAGAGAATATTAAGTCACATCTTTGTCTGCCACTTTTCATAATGGGATATCATGTAAAGTAGATGTTTTAGCTTTATGTCACATTTCTATCTGTCGGTGGACATGTTAGTTGATTCCACGTTGTCTCTATCTTCATTATTTTGTTTTTTGTGTTTCCTAAGTCTTTCCTTTTTATAACTTTTAACCATAAAGGGTTTTGGATGGTAAACATCATATCCTTTATAAGTCATTCCGTGTTCTTCAAGGTTTTTGTAATAAATAGTTTGAGAACCGGGATTTCTGTATATAGATATAGTTTGTCATTATCCCAGTCTTGGTCTTTAGCAATTCTTGATGCTCTATACCTTTCATATATTTGTTCGTTAATTTTTATGTGAAAAATTTTTTCTGAACAATAATCTTCATTCCAATCTTCAAAATCTATACCCAAATTTTTTGCTCTAATCTGGATTATATGTTTTGTAGGCTCGAAAACTGTTTTCCCAAAATGTGGGGGAATAGATTTAAATTCCATATATATATCTGTGGCCAAAATGTTTGTTAAGTTTTCTGCTATATTTCCAATAGGTTCTAGAAGATCTTCTTGGATCCATTCGTCAAAGTATATTCTTTTTATTAATCCATAATTTATGAGTATAGTTGGATCATAAATAACATTCGTATGAATGAGGTATTTATATTTTGTAAGGTTAAGGTTTATTTGTGGTACTACACTGTAACAACCTGCCTTTCTGGACGCTTTAAATAGACGATAAACCACACACGTCAGACTTAAACCATACAGAAGGGCGGATTGTTATGGGGTAAATAAGAAAAAGGCAGAGAAAGAAAAACAAAATAGAATCTTGCAGCAGAACGATAAAATATAATAATCAAATATACAGTACATGAAGCTGTTTTACAAAAACATTTGATTATACTTATACAATACATATCAGAGTTACATATACCATGGAATAATCAATAACAGTGCAGCGGAATAAAATGGTGTAGTGGAATAATATAATAGATAATAATAAATCTTCGTCTTCACCCTCCAGAATACGGTCTTCCAAATCCTGAAATGCTCAAGCTGACCCGAGCGAATTGAAAAGAAAAAACACTCAAGTCAGAACTAAAAGATCTTATGTAAGTTAAATCAACAATAAATAATATGAGTGGAACGGCGTCAGAGAT
Source organism: Allium cepa (assembly GCA_030765085.1). Lineage (NCBI taxonomy): Eukaryota > Viridiplantae > Streptophyta > Magnoliopsida > Asparagales > Amaryllidaceae > Allium > Allium cepa. The sequence continues at coordinate 552,989,455 of CM060931.1, read as the reverse complement.
GTTTACAGGATTTGACATCTCCTATCCAGTGTCTAACGTGAGTGCAGTAACTTATGAGATGTTCGGGATTCACATCTCCACATGATCCTTTAAACTATCTGCTATGTAGTAATATACGCTATTATAATAGTGTCTAAAGTAAAGTATAATATACTGAAAATAGCGTTAAGGGGTTACCCTTATATCCCGCAACACACTTTTATATTCCCATAGTCTATATAGTATCGTAATCTCCCACGTACTGGGCGTCGTCAGAGGACACTCCATAGGTATGGTACAAAACAAAATCGTATAAGGCGCGCTATAGTAGGTGACACGGCACAACTAGGCAATGCCAGGGTAGATATACCAATTACTCTTCCGGGCCAGTGGTAACGCATAGCCGCAGCTACCGCCCACCTCGAGCCACACCCCCAAATCAAAGAAATCAAAAGTGGCCACCGAATAAATCCAAAAGTCAGAGTATAATATCGAAGGGATGTGTCCGATAAAAGGTGCTACCTTCTTAGCCCCTCGATCGCTCCTGTTTTAGCCACCTTATGCCAACTCATGGGAGTCGGGTCCACGTATTTACCTCAAAGGAAACGCCCTCACCATCCTACTTCATTCTGTAATCTCCACCGCGCACATGGTTGTTAAAGTGGTTTTCGGAGTTGGCAGAGAGTATGACAACTTCCGATCCCGGTATCTTTAACAACCCAACGTTATTATAACACCGTGGTCATTTCAAAATAGTTTATACTTCAAAACCAGGATATAATATTTATTTCAAAACCATATAAATACGTTATCATTTCAAATTTTAAAAAAACAAATCAATATGATATCCCTTTTATTACAAATCAATAAAATATCAATTTATTTAAAATATATCCCTTTTTTAAAAATCATAGCACTTCCAATTTTTATACTTCAAAACCAAACATTTAAAATTTTAACACCTTTAAAACATAATGCTATGAAATTCATAACTTCGAAACATTTCAATTTCTATAAACATTTCAATTTCGATATATTTCAAGGCTTTAAATATTCCGAAATTTCAAAACTAAATTTGATAATTCCGATTCAACAATTAAATTTCCTATTATTTAGTTTTGAAATAATTTATATAATAAACCCCATATTATTTAAAGAAAACTCAAATTACAAATGACTAGAAATTGCCTTCAATTCATTATACTTGAAATAATCATTTAATTCACCTAGACCCAAAATCAAGTTATAATAATTATACCTTTTAAAATTTCCAATTTAATAAATTTCACATCAACCCTGTTGGTTTAATTCTTGAACAAATTCGGTTTCATAAAATCTCAACTTTATCTAAATTTTAAATCAAATTTTATTCGAGTAAAATTCTTGAATAATTAAATTCACATCCATTTCATATTTTATCTTCTAAATCCTAATTTATTTAAATCATTATAACCTCTATATAAAAATATGAAATAAATACTTAACCATATTTATTTTAATAGATTAAACTCCATTATTTAACTTATTGTCATTAAACAGATTTATACATAGCTTAAAAACATGAATTTAACTATATATAAAATATTTTTATATAGTATCAAAAGGAATAAATATTTATTTAAACCATATAATTCTATCCAAAACCATAGAAATCATTTTCAAAATATTTATATATATAAACCGACGGTGTCTGTATATAATTTTCTATCCTATGGTTTCGTCGAAATCCGAGTCAGTGGCCAAAATGGCTATTTCCATTAATTAAATAAATTAATAATAAATTAATTAAATCACCATTAAATTAAAATTCCATAATTCATAAATTTTATCATCTTAGATTACTTTAGTAATTTATAACCCTTTATAACCAATTCCCATATCAATTTAAAGTTAACCAATTCACAACTACAGTGTTTAACTTCGAATTTTTAATAAATTCATTAATTATCAATCGTAATTCAAATAAATCAATTTATTTGATTCTTAATCCTGTTATTCACTTCATTATTACCAAGAAGAAAAAAATTAACATTGGTTCATGGTTTATTACATTATTATTCTCAAATTTTCAACTTAATTTCCATTAATGTAATATCTAGATATTTAATTTCATTTATTTGAAATAAACCCAATCACTATAATTTACATTTAAATAAATTAATAAATCTTGATTTACAATCTTTACATCAACCAATAGTCATATTTTAAATGGAATTGACATTACCTCCAATTATTAATTACAATCAGTTAAGATCTTACCATTGGTTCCATTAGTTTATTTGCACTAAATTAGTTATTGCATTAATTCCTATTAATATACATTAAGGTTCATTAACTCTAATTGATTTCCAATTTTATTATTAAACCAAATAAATAGGTAACTTATAACAAGTGTTACCATGCCTTTAATTACACTCATGCATTCCCTATTTTCAAGCAACCGTTACAGTTCTTAAATACTTCTGCTTTTATTTTATTACACTAACTATATTATTATTATTCCATTAGCTAATTAAGTCTTTACATTCGTTTCTTACAATTCAATTTCATAACCAATTATAAAAAAATTCAATATCTCACCTGACTCTTCATTTCAATTTATTCGTTTATTAAGTTTTACATTAATAAATCTTTATTTCCAAATATACTCTAATTTAACAACTTATAAACATTGTATTACTTCTCACATTAATGTAACTTTTGTTTATATTTATTAAAATTTGATTTCTCATTTCAATTAATAGACTAAATAAACGGGCAACACATAATTATTTCCATCGTTTACTTTTAACTGCATTTATAACGTATTATTTCATTAATTAATATACCTTTTGAATTTATTTCCCAATTCACTAATTTCCATCTTTATATTATGCCTATTATTATGCTATAAACTAATTACTATTGTTTACCTTTCATTTACTTTCCATATTCTCATTTCCATTATTGTAACCTTTATTTATATTCATTAAAGTTTAATTTAAATTCCAATTTAATCAACTAATTCAACAGGCAACGTAAAATAATTGTTTACAAGCAAATGTTACACTTGAGTTTATCATACTATAGCCCATTTATTATAATTACATACATAATACCAAATTCATTCTTAACATTTACTTCATTATAAATCATAAATTTTTAATTTCTTTCTATTAAATTACCAAAATCTTATTAAATTAACAAATTTTAATTATTGAAATTTAAGGGTCTTTACACCCTCCCCCACTCAAAACTTTTCGTCCCCAAAAAGGAAAAAGGAAGGAAAAGAAGAATTAAGAATCAGCATATCTTACTTATAATATTAAATTTATAAACACATAAATTTACAAAATTAATTAATTTAAATAAAATATACCAATTTATACCCACTAAATCTTTTATACTCAAATTTATAAAGTTTGGAAACATTTTCAAAATATTTTCTAAGTCTAAAATTTACGGAAAATTTCGGCAGAGTCTCCTTTGTACGGAGAGGCTCGGGAGAAAATATAATATCAAATATAACAATATACAACATATATTTTTCAAAATAATATATCCCAACACGGGAAAAACAATATAATAACGCTATAAACCGTAATCCGAAAACGTACCTATTTGTCGGGCAATTAACGCTTAATTATGAAACCAAAAGCAGTAGCAATTGCTTCCATAACCTGTATTTCACTTATATAATCCAGAAGAATTAATAATTATATAAACGAAATATTTAAGGTTGTTTCAAATAACAACAAACAATCAACATACCAACCATCACTTGCACAAGCAAACATCCATCACATAAATCAACATACATCAATCATTCACTCATATCAACAAACAAATAGTTGTTCGGGTTCAAACTTTAAATTGCACAGAATGGAAAATAAACTACTTAGTGCACCATTTACTCAACAGTCTTAGGTGAAACTAAATAGATTATTTATACCTTCCAAACAAATTTAAAGTATCCTTGCCCAACTACCATAAAGCAAAACAAACAACCAACAATTTCAGAAAATAGATCATATTCATTCTTATTTATTTCATTTCACAATATTTGTTGTTTGATTTATTTTCTTTCATATAGAGATTTATCTTTTTAATTTACATTTTTCTCTCTCACTTATTTCTTACAATTATTCAATTTCTCAGCATTTCAATTTATTTACATAAGTTTATAATCATTTATTTTTAATCCTCATCTTTCTTTTATATTTACTTATAGTAACAATTTAATTACAACTTAAGTTTATAACTCTATAACATAAATTCTTATAAATAAAAGCAATTTATTGAACACTTTCATTACCTACTTTTACTTGTACAATTTCCATTACTATTTCTTATTAAACATTTCAACTTTTAATACTATATATATGTTTTTAAGGATGTAATTGAAAGTTATACAAGTTTATTCTATTTCCTTTAATTAATTTAATGTTCAATAATAATATCCTTTGTCTTATAGGTTACACATTTCAATTTTCTTTTAATTTCCTTTATAACCTAGCATTAAATCTTCTTATTTATCAATGGTTTCAAATACTCATCTTAAACTCAAGATGTTTTACTTACTATCCATCTTTTCTACTTATTTAGTTATAAATAACTTTAACATTAACTTACTTCTTATTTTAATTAGAGGTTCTAATTATTAATTAGCTACTTTCCATTTCACTACAATAATTGAACTATCAATTAACGGAAACTTAAGAACTAAATATCGGGTTTAGTTTCATATCATTTTAAAGTAATAGATAAATGTATATACTTACAGTTTAAAATATATATATATATATATCCCATTATATTTAAAAAAAATTAAAGTTTATATTTGTTTATCGAAATGAATCTGGAGTAAACTACTACAGTGGCTTTCCCCTTCGAAACTCGAAAATGAATGTCGATGATGCGGCCGCCATCACCGAAATTATTTTCCAGCGACAAAGAGAGGAGTACAGGACTTATTACCTTCCAAAGTTTCTTTAAAACAACTCTTTCAAATCATTTTGAAATATTTATATCAGAAAATACTTCTAAAATATTATTATTATACCCCAAAATCATTTGAAAGAAATTTCAAAACCCCGGAACTTAAGTTCTAAATTTCCAATTCTCATTTATTTTATTTTCAATCTTATTTCAACTATTATTTATAAATTTCATTACCTAACAACTAATATATTGCAAGAAAATATATATATATATATCATTTAAAAAAAATTATTTTATATATAGAAAAAATAATAGGCAAATTATTTCATTCACCTATATTAAAACAAATATTATGTTGGTATGTCCTATTAAGTGTTTAGAAATCCCTATTGATGTCATAGCGTCCCATGCACAAATCAGAATTTATAAATACAAAACGGAACAAAATAACACAATATTAAAATCTTTTTATAACACTAACAAATACGCTCTCTCATGTATATACACTCAATGACTCATCATTGGATATTACTACCCTATTAATAAAGAGTCAGACCCCACAAAGCTAAGGTTTATCGCTAAACCTGGCTCTGATACCAGATGTAACATCCCGCCTTTCTAGATGCTTTAAATCGACGATAAACCACACACGTCAGACTTAAACCATATAGAAGGGCGGATTTTTATGGGGTAAATAAGAAAAAGGCAGAGAAAGAAAAACAAAATAGAATCTGCAGTTGAACGATAAAATATAATAACCAAATATACAGTTCATGAAGCTGTTTTACAAAAACATTTGATTATACTTATACAATACATATCAGAGTTACACATACCATGGAATAATCAATAACAGTGCAGCGGAATAAAATGGTGTAGTTGAATAATATAATAGAAAATAATAACTCTTCGTCATCGTCCTCTAGAATACGGTCTTTCAAATCCTGAAATGCTCAGACTGACCCGAGTGAATTGAGATAAAAACTCGAGTCAGAACTGAAAGATCGTATGTAAGTTAAATCAACAATAAATAATATGAGTGGAACGACGTCAGAGATGTTTATGAGATTTGACATCTCCTATCCAGTGTCTAACGTAAGTGCAGTAACTTATGAGATGTTCGGGATTCACATCTCCATAGGATCCGTTAAACTATCTACTATGTAGTAATATACGCTATTATAATAGTGTCTAAAGTAGTAAAGTATAATATGCTGAAAATAGCTTTAAGGGGTTACTCATATAGCCCTTAACACACTTTTATATTCCCATAGCCTATACAGTACCGTAATCTCCCCCGTACTGGCCGTCGTCAGAGGGCGCTCCATAGGTATGGTACAAAACAAAATCGTATAAGGCACGCTAGGGTAGGTGACAAGGCACAACTAGGCAATGTCAGGGTAGATATACCAATTACGCTTCCAGGCCGGTGGTAACACATAGCCGCAGCTACCGCCCACTTCGAGCTACACCCCCAAATCAAAGAAATCAAAAGTGGCCACCGAATAAATCCAAAAGTCAGAGTATAATATCGAAGGGATGTGTCCGATAAAAGGTGCTACTTTCTTAGCCCGTCGATCGCTCATGTTTTAGCCACCTTATGCCAACTAACGGGAGTCGGGTCCACGTATTTACCTCAAAGGAAACGCCATCACCATCCTACTTCATTCTAGAATCTCCACCGCGCACACGGTTGTTAAAGTGGTTTTCGAAGTTGGCAGAGAGTATGACAACTTCCGATCCCGATCTCTTTAACAACCCAACGCTATTTGTTCGGACGACGGAAATTCTACCGGTTTAGAAAACCGTCGAACGAATTTTGAAATTAAAATAACCGCAAGCGCAAGGTGTACGAATGTAGCACGTGGCGAATACGGGTCGATCCACAGGGAATTGATGATTTTAAAATTCTACTCAATCATATTAACCAAATTTGAAAGAGTGGTTAACTAAAAAAAAGAGAAAAATGACAAAAGAAAATAGATAAAAATATGAGAGTGTTAAGACAATTTAGAGGCAATTTCCACTCTCTAGATCACATAAATCAACAAAATGAAGTTATGATCTCTCTTTTCTCATCGTTAGTGAATTAGTTGATGTGTTTATCATAAGTATGGTATATTTGTGCTATTAATTAGCTCAATATAAACCATCAAACTATAACACAACCACTAATACGCTTTTAACTCTCATGATATATGACAACAAAGTTGAAAGAAAAATTTATTTTAAGCATGGCCTATTAACCATTAATTAGAAATATAAGCCATCAAATTTCAATTTCAACAACCACTTCTTTGCCATAATCATATGTAGACGAAGAGGCAATTTGTGTTTTGTTTGTTTAAGCATAGCCTATTTGTTATAAACAACATAGACTATCAAATTCAAAGCTAAACAACATCATTAAACCACTTTATTCATTCTCATTAAGCATAAAAAGAGAGCATAAACATCAAATTAAGTTGAAGCTACATGATTAGAGAGCTTCATTACCCCTAAATTGAAGGGGTTTAGCCTCTCATATTTGTCATCATATGAACAAGTGTAGCAACAACATGAAAGCAAAAAAGAAAGAAAAAAGAAAGCAAATGAAAAGAAAACTAGTCTACTTGCATAAAAGAGAAGAGATCTACACTACAACATGAAAGTAAATGAATATGTAATTAAAAAGAAACAATAATTAACATTGCATAAAAAAGAATTACATAAGAGAAGAAATGGCTAAGTAGCCATGGAAAGAAAGAGAGATTTGATTTATTTTCTAAACTAAAACTAACTAACTAAGAGGGGATGGCTACATGAAACATAAGGGGTATTTATACAAGTTAGAAACCCTAATTCACTTTTTGGGGAATGCCCAAAATGCCACTTAGGAAGTGTGGAGGCCAAGTAACCATTAACATGTCTTAATCCCCCATTAAGTGTACATGAAACCATTAACTCCATAAACATGTGCATTAGCCTTTAATTTGTACATCAATGTAAGTGGGTAGGTGGGGTCCTCCATTATCTTCATTTTGAATTATTTCCATCTTCATTCCTTTGTATTGATTTTGTGCATGCATATCTTCATGAAACCACTTGTAAAAGTCACCAAATTTCCTACCAAAAAACATAGAAAATTCTAAGTAAATTTTCACAATTTAATAAATGCACAAATATGACCATTTCACCCTTGTATGAAGATGAATGTGTGACAATTTGGAATAATTTGAATTTTTGGTTAAAACAAGTTAAAATACCCAATATGATCATTTATTTAATTTAAATAGAATAAATATGGTGGTAAAAATATGCACATTTACGTGCACATCACTATTATAACACCGCGGTCATTTCAAAATAGTTTATACTTCAAAACTAGGATATAATATTTATTTCAAAACCATATAATACGATATCATTTCAAAGTTTAAAAAAACAAATCAATATGATATCCCTTTTATTACAAATCAATAAAATATCAATTTATTTCAAATATATTCCATTTTTAAAATCATAGCACTTCCAATTTTTATACTTCAAAACCAAACATTTAAAATTTTAACACCTTTAAAACATAATGCTATGAAATTCATAACTTCAAAACATTTCAATTTCGATATATTTCAAGGCTTTAAATATTCCAAAATTTCAAAACCAAATTTGATAATTCCGATTCAACAATTAAATTTCCTATTATTTAGTTTTGAAATAATTTATATAATAAACCCCTCGTTATTTAAATAAAACCCAAATTACAAATGACTAGATATTGCCTTCAATTCATTATACTTGAAATAATGATTTAATTCACCTAGACCCAAAATCAAGTTATAATAAGTATACTTTTAAAATTTCCAATTTAATAAATTTCACATCAACCATGTTGGTTTAATTCTTGAATAAATTCAACTTCATAAAATCTCAACTTTATCTAAATTTTAAATCAAATTTTATTCGAGTAAAATTCTTAAATAATTAAATTCACGTCTATTTCATGTTTTATCTTCCAAATCCTAATTTATTTAAATCATTATAACCTCTATATAAAAATATGATTTAAATACTTAACCATATTTATTTTAATAGATCAAACTCCATTATTTAACCTATTGTCATTAAACATATTTATACATAGCTTAAATACATGAATTTAAATATATATAAAATATTTTTATATAATATCAAAAAGAATCAATATTTATTTAAACCGTATAATTCTATCCAAAACCATAGAAATCATTTTCAAAATATTTATATGTATAGACCGACGGTGTCTGTATATAATTTTCTATCCTATGGTCAAGTGATACGGATATTTATCAATTCAATCCGTAATTTAAAATAAAAATACGGTTATATATCATTTCAAACCGCAATCTTGAATGAAATAAAGTGCATAACAATTTGCAGTATATAACGATATAAAATACAACATTCATTCATCCAATATCAATCATCAACCAGTTCATCACAATCATCATCCAATTCAATCAATAGGATCAATATATAACGAATAATAAACAACGGGTATCAACTAGCAGTTTGTATTCAATAATAAATTAAATGAAAATTTAACTGGTAGTTTATACGCAATAAATAAATTAAATAACAATTTAATTCAATTAATTTCAATTTAACTGGGGTGATGATTAAAAATACGCCAAACAATCATAAATAAATTTCTAATCACATCCTAAGTAAATTTAACAAACATAAGAAATTTTATAAGTTGTGAGTGGATTAAAACACTCACCTTTTGAATTTAAGTTGAATTTAAATTCAATTTAAACCCAAAAATTGACCAGTCTCATAATTTGTCCAAACTGGCGCCAAAACATCCGGAATTCCAATACGAACCTAGCGGAGAAAACCGCGTATGAATTGGATATCGTATGAAATAGTTATTGATGTCAGAACACAAGAATTAAATTTTAAATAAAATAAAATAAAAACAAAACTCACAGACGTGGCTCAGCTTCCAGGAGCTCAAAAGAACAACGCAAACCCTAAATGCTTCAGCTCGACACGCAGCTGCCATGGCAACCTCCAATCGCCGCTGCCCCAGCCCACTCTGCCTCGATCGAAGCGCGGCGCCACATCACCCACTCCAGGCCGACCCCAGGCAGGCCTCGCGATCAAACACGACGCGAAAAAGAACTCCAGCCGCCACTCATTTGAAACCCTAGATCGAAAAAATCTCACAATCTAAACGTCAAATCGTAGAACAAACACCACCGATGCACTCCCATCGTCCCATCTTCAAAACCCAGAAAGGGTTAGTCGATGTTCATCGACGCGCGATGAACGGCCGAAAATTGTTCTTCGATTTCTGGACAAACAATGCGTCGAATCGAAAAACGAGTTGCAGATCTGAGTTACGCTTTTCGAGAGCTTCAAATTGATATAAAATTTGGCATATATTGTGGAGTTTGAAATTTTGGCTTTGGATTTGATTTGGAATTTCAATTGGATCTGGAATTTTATTGTCTCCATTGAGGATGGGGTGAAGAGGGATTGTACGCACATACAAATGAGAAATAGAGGTAGGCTAGGGTTTATAACAAGGTATAAATAGGCAAGCTCAAATAGAATAGATGGATCAGATTGAGTATACGCGCTAACGACAAAGTGGCCCAAAAAGACCGTTTCGACTCTAGAATGAAATTGGGTCAACCCGTATATCAAAATAGATGTTTTAAAAAAAATTAAACGCAATGGAACAGGTTTCAAGTCCAAATTCCATCGTATGAAGAAGTTATGCCAAAATCAATATTTTCAAATTGAGTTCTATTGATTTCAATTTAATTTATTTCAAGGCGTTTCAAGCCCATACGATCAAACGACAAGCCCGATCGTTACGAAACTTGAAATCCTACAATAATTCACCGTTAAGGATCCGATGAAATTGGTTTCGTCGAAATCCGAGTCAGTGGCCAAAATGGCTATTTTTCCATTAAATAAATAAATTAATTAAATCACCATTAAATTCAAATTCCATAATTCATAAATTTTATCATATTAGATTACTTTAGTAATTTATAACCCTTTATAACCAATTCCTATATCAATTTAAAGTTAACCAATTCACAACTACAGTGTTTAACTTCCAATTTTTAATAAATTCATTAATTATCAATCGCAATTCAAATAAATCAATTTATTTGATTCTTAATCCTGTTATTCACTTCGTTATCACCAAGAAGAAAAAAATTAACATTGGTTCATGGTTTTTACGTTATTATTCCCAAATTTTCAACTTAATTTCCATTAATGTAATATCTAGATATTTAATTTCATTTATTTGAAATAAACCCAATCACTATAATTTACATTTAAATAAATTAATAAATCTTGATTTGCAATCTTTACATCAACCAATAGTCATATTTTAAATGGAATTGACATTACCTCTAATTATTAATTACAATCAATTAAGATCTTACCATTGGTTCCATTAATTTATTTGCACTAAATTAGTTATTGCATTAATTCTCATTAAGGTTCATTAACTCTAATTGATTTCCAATTTTATTATTAAACCAAATAAATAGGTAACTTATAACAAGTGTTACCATGACTTTAATTACACTCATGCATTCCCTATTTTCAAGCAACTGTTACAGTTCTTAAATACTTCTGCTTTTATTTAATTACATTAACTATATTATTATTATTCCATTAGCAAATTAAGTATTTACATTCGTTTCTTACAATTCAATTTCACAACCAATTATAACAAATTTCAATATCTCACCTGACCCTTCATTTCAATTTATTCATTTATTAAGTTTTACATTAATAAATCTTTATTTCCAAATATACTCTAATTTAACAACTTCTAAACATTGTATTACTTCTCACATTAATGTAACTTTTGTTTATATTTATTAAAATTTGATTTCTCATTTCAATTAATAGACTAAATAAACGGCCAACACATAATTATTGCCATTGTTTACTTTTAACTGCATTTATAACGTATTATTTCATTAATTACTATAACTTTTGAATTTATTTCCCAATTCACTAATTTCCATCTTTATATTATGCGTATTATTACGCTATAAACTAGTTACTATTGTTTACCTTTCATTTACTTGCCATATTCTCATTCCAATTATTGTAACCTTTATTTATATTCATTAAAGTTTAATTTAAATTCAAATTTAATCAACTAATTCAATAGGCAACTTAAAATAATTGTTTACAAGCAAATGTTACACTTGAGTTTATCATACTACAGCCCATTTATTATAATTACATACATAATACCAAATTCATTCTTGATATTTACTTCATTATAAATCATAAATTTTTTATTTCTTTCTATTAAATTACCAAAATCTTATTAAATTAACAAATTTTAATTATTGAAATATACGGGTCGTTACATGCACAAATTATAGTGCAAGGGCAACTAGTGGATGTGTTTAGGCATTCTTCATGTTGTTTTGTGTAGGGAATATTGAGATTCCTTAAAATTTCCCAATTTATTTGTAGACCTTCAATATTTGTTCCTGAGAGGCTGGAAAAGAAGTTGAAGGCTTTGTTGAAGTTTGTAGGTGAGAGCTCTATGGGATGTTGTATAAAGTATAATTCTCTCGTCGGTAGTTCTGGGAAGCTTGGCAATATTATGGGTTTTTAGGTCTGGATTTGGACATTTGTGGTGGAGTAAATTGGTCTAGGGGTTCCTAGATTCACTAGTTTGTTAGATTCTGTGGTTTTGACTATATTTGCAAATGAGAAAGCTTGCGGCCTGAGGCTTATAGCTGGAGAGGATTCAGGAGGCTCATTTTTGATTTGTTTACATAAGGATATTTGTAAAATACTTTGTATATCTTCAGAAATAACATAGTCCTTTTCGAACATTTTTTGTAGCTCATTTGTAGCAGATTCAAAAGTATTGAATCCTTTATATAGAGGTTTCCCATATTTGGGATTTTGCTCTAAAAATTTGATTTTTGTAATCATTTGTTCCCATGTGGAATATATTCCAACATCAGGACCTGTAAATAAACCGTAGTAGAGATATTTTGTTTTTTTCTCTTTTGTGAACATGTCTACTAAAGTGTACAGGACACATACTTTTTGTTTGTTTGACTCTTATGGAGTCATCATGTTCCAAATGTTGTCAAGAACGATTTGCTGTTGTTCTATAATTTTTGCCTTTGTGACAAAATGATTTGTTTTGTATGTCAACAGATGCTTTGTAGAATCAAATTCTTCCATTACCTGCAAAATCATTGTTTAGTACAGCACAACTACCTTAGTAATCTTGTTAACTGGTTTGGTAAAAAATTATCCTTTCCTTTGATGTGTTCCCAACGAATGTTAGTTCCACAATTTGATATGGCATGTCTGAATTTTAGCCATCTATTATTTCTAGTCCCTTTTTCTTTTTTATTTTATATTTAACAATGGATCACAATCAGTTCTTATTGTAATTTGCTTTTGGGATATTATAAAGAGTTTAAAGGATTCTATAACATATATTATTGCTAGGATTTCATCATCTAGGGACGTCATTTTCCTTTTTCTTTGTATGTTCCTGAAGTATATCTACGTATCTTTTCTGTAGATTTGTTATCATATTTATTATTTTTACTTAACAATATTCCTCTCATTCCTAGGGAAGATCCATCTGTCTCAATTACTAAGTAATCAGTATGTAATGGTAAGCTCAAAGGTTTTAATTCTTGGGCTAGTTTTTTTATCTCTCGGACTATATCTTCCATGTTAAAATCTCTATTTCCTTTTGGGCTAGCTTTATTGTATAAAGGCCCAGTATATTTTGAAAGATCTTTTATATATGGTCTAGCGTAATTTATAAGTCCTAAAAAGGCTTGCAATTGTTTTAGATTTACCAACTTATCAGGAAATTCTAAAATTTTCCTTGTTATGTGTGGTTGTAATTCTATAGTTCCTTTGACAATTTAGGCTCCTAGAAATTCTATATCGTTTTTTAATAATTTTGTCTTCTTTTTTGATATCATTAAACCATGTGTTTCTATTAGTTTCAACACAGTATATATGCGTGAAATATGTTCTTGTTTTGTTTTGAGAAAACGAGTATATCATCTATATATACACATGTATATTTATTACAATTTTGGAAAACATTATCCATTTTCCTTTGAAATATTTGCGGTGCATTTTTTAAACCAAATGGCATGACTAATCATTCATAATGTCCCTCGCTATATGTAAATGTAGACTAGGGTATAGATTCAGGATGCATTTTAACTTGCCAAAATCCTGATTTTAAATCAAACTTTGAGAACTAGTTTGATCCTTGTATTTTCTTTATCAAAATGTCTTTATTTGGTATGCAATATCCATCTTCATGGGTATTGTTATTTAATCTAGTATAGTTCATGACCATCCAAGATTGGCCATGTTTTCTCTCAAATTTTTTTTCACAATAAATGCTATTATTATATGTCTAGAATCTGTTTTTCTTATGATATTTAAATTTGTTAATATCTTTATGTGCATTTTAAATTCTTCCATGATCCATGTGTCATATTTAGGGGATCTAGTTTTTATAGTTAAGTCTGGATTGATTATATCTAGTTTGCATGATATAGAATCATTATTCTAGTATTTTAATGGCTTTTCCTCCTATTATTTCTAATTTTTCGAGTTTAGAAATAATATGATCTATGTCATCTGTTGTTGATTATAGTTTACTTATTTCTTTTGAATTTATGAGTTGTGTGTCTTTAGTAAATCCATTTCGTTTATATTCATAATTTTTATTATTTTTGTTCCTTAATTTTCTGCATTAGCATTTGTTAATTCATTTTCTTTGCATTGTCCTGGTATTGGGCAGTTGCAATTTTCTTGTTATTGGTTGTGTTTGTCTTTATTCCCACCACGCTTCTCAAGCGCATACTTTGATAAGATTAGGGTTAATGTATTCTTTTTTGAAATTTGTAAGTAGTCTTTATTAAATGAGAAAGATCCATTATCACTTGGTAAGAAATCTAATCCTAAGATTAGTTTTATTCCTTCTAGGTTAAGTTCCGAAACCCATAATTGTCTTAGATTATATTGTGGTGACCATTCATTACAAGTATTTGTAAAGCTTATGCTTATATTTTTTAATATATTTGTGATTATATTTGTGGTTCCATCAAATTGCATACTTTGTTTTGGTTTTTCAGCTTTTGTAACATATTTTAAAGGTATTATACTAGAACAAATAGTTGAACTAGTAACTCCTGTATCTATAAAAGCTAAAACTTGTATTTCTAACCCTTTTATGTTGATTTTTGATGGGACTCTTAATTCTTTTAAATTTCCTGTATTACATATTAATGGAATATTTATAGGTTTATCAATATTGTTTAAGTGAAATTGGTTTGTAGTTGTTATTATTTCTTCTGGATTAATAACATTTTTTCCTTTGTCCATCATACGTATTTTTATTCTTATTTCTTCTAGTTCTAATTCAAAATTATATATTCTTTCTTCAAGGATTTTTATCCTTTCTTCATTTATTTTATTTCTGTCTGTATAGAAAATTTTATTTTCTTTAAGAAATTCTATATCAAACCTATTTTTAGCACATAAATAGCATATTTCTATTGTACATTTAAATCTTTTATCAAAGGAAGGGTGCCATTGGCAAAATTCACATTTTGTGGTATCGATTCCCATTTTATTTTTGAAATTGTGTTCACATAAATCTTTATTTACAATATTTAGTAAATTTCATGTGACATATGTTCTTGGAAATCTGTTAATTCATCAATTAACGTATAATTAGAGAAACTTACTGGTTCTTGTTCTTCTAATCCTTCTAAAGATATTATAAAATATATTGTAGATGTTTCTGAAACATCAGAAGCAATTTCTAACAAATCTTCTTTTACCGAGTCTACTAAATTATATTCTCTAATAAATAAGTTATATTTTTTGGGACATGAAGATGATAAATGTCCTTTTTCATTACAAGCAAAACATGTGATTGTATTTGTATAATTTTTTCTTGGATTATATTTTCTAACATGTTTTCTTTGTTAAATAAGGTTTTTTAGCATTTGATTTTCTCAAATAATATTTTTTAGTATATATTTTCTTGAATTTTGGTTTTCTATTTATATTATAATTTCTTGATTCATATTGTTGTGGAGTATATATCTATCCAAAAAATCCATAATTTTTCTGTTTTAATTCTCTTTGGATTTGTATACATGTACATTTCTTTTTTAATTCTAAAATAATATGTGTTATTCTTAAACCAATATTATTATTACCTTCTGCTATGTTATTAGTATTATTTTGGTAATTATCTATCCAAGACTTATGTATTACCTTTCCTAAATCTTTTGATAATTTGGAAAACAATCTGTTTCCTATTTCAGTACTATAATAATTTCCTGAAATAGTAGCATAATGTAGAAATTCTTTGAGAAATTTTATTATGTATTTTCAATCTAGTAATTGGATTTTTTCTAAATCTCTCATGGCTTCTTGTTGCCTTATTGTTACACCTGTGTTAACATCTCTTCCTGTTATTATTCGGTGCATGGTGTATGCATTCCTTGTAAAACAAGGTTATTTACGGCTACAGGGAACTTTTGTTTATAAGCTTCCCATATGGCTTTAGCTATATCACCTAAATAATTTTCGACAATCCTGATCATTTCTTCACCAGAATTTACATTGATATATCTTGCTGTATAATCTCTTGCTATAGCAGCAGTCCATTGTTCTAGATATGTATCCAATAATTATGGATGACATTCTGTAACGTTTAACATTACAGAATTATTCTTAAAAAAGTTTTTTTAATTTGGTAATCTTTTGGCTATTGTTCTTAGGATTTTATTTTCATTTGTGTAAGGATCAACTATTTTCCTAGGAGGTTGTCCTAAGATATAAGGCATTGATTCTTGATTTTTATTGGGATATGAAATTCCTGAACTACCAGTATCTTCTTGGTCAACTAGGTCTATATGTTCAGTGAATTCAGATATTATTTCATCTAATTCATTGTGAATTTGTGGATCTTGGTTATTTATTCCTTGAGAATCTTATAGGAATTCATCAATATTATATATTTCTCTTATCCTTATATTATTTTCATCATCAATGTATACAAAGATATTTTCATTGATTTGGTTTGTTGATCTCATTTGTTGCTCTAATTCATATATTTCAGATGGTTCAAGAACCATCCCCATTTTTTGGATATATTATTTTATACATTGATTCTTCTTTTTAGTTCTTCTGTTTCATCATCAGTTTCTATTTCTTGTTGGTTTGAAGGTCCAAAACTTTGAATCTTATGGACATAGATTTAT
This sequence comes from Allium cepa, assembly GCA_030765085.1. NCBI lineage: Eukaryota > Viridiplantae > Streptophyta > Magnoliopsida > Asparagales > Amaryllidaceae > Allium > Allium cepa. The sequence goes on along the minus strand of CM060931.1, from coordinate 552,972,257 downwards.
TTAGATTATTATATGTTACAACATTATTTGGTTTTAGTGTTTCCGTTGTATTATTAGGATTTGTTATATTCCATTCATGCCCAGCGAGAACAGAAGAATCTATTTCCATTAGTTTTATAAAGTTTATACCTGTTGAATTTTGTTCTATAACTTTATCTAATTTTATTTTTATTTTTGGGGTATACTTCTACATACATTTTCCTAAAAATGTGATGTCTAAAAATATATTTTTTCCTGTAAAATTTTCAAAACCTTTTGTTTGGATAATAATTTTTATATGTTTATAAAAATCATTTAATGTCGTACTAAAGTTGGGGGCTATATAAACAATTCCTATATTGTTACTCATATCAACTTCCATAATTCCAAATATGGCTTTATCCATAACTTGGTGTCTGTCAACTATTAGTATTAATAATAATTTTGTTCCAATCTTTTGTCTTGTTAATCCTTTTATCCCTATAACTATTAGTCCAAGGTGGATTAATTTATATTTTTGGATTTTAAGTTAGTCGATAGCTTCTTGTGACATTAAGTTTAGTGTTGGTTGGATTCCATTCGAGATAGAAAAAATTTCTTTCCTATGTTGTCTATACAGTCCTGTTGTCATTGTAAATATTCTTGTTCTATACAGTTATCTAGGATTTAATATGTTTAGTTGACTGTTAGAAAAGACTTCTGATCTTCTTCTAGATTTGTTATCTCATCTAATTGAGCTTGTGTACTATTAGTTCTCCTAGTTATGTTGTCTAACCATCCCACAGAGGATAAAGTGTTTGTTTCTGTAGGCCTATCTGTTAAGGTTCTAGATGGACCTGTAAAAGATAATCTTCTATTATTCATATTTGGTCAAGTTTTTTATAATAAGAAAATTGATTAGTTTTCTTACTTGTAATATGAGTAACTGGATCATTTGGTCCTAAATTCATTTTTTGTAGGCTTTCTGTTAATTTCTTTATTTCAAATTCTTGTTCTTTACCATTTTTATCTATGTCAAACATTTGTTTTTGGACATTATCTATCTTGTTTTGAATTTGAGTTAGCATAGTTATTATTACGTTATTTTGCAATATTTGTATTCTATCATTTTTCCCTAGGATATCATCTTTATAATACCCTACATCTATATTTGAGTCACTAAATCTGTAGTTTGCTCCTGCATATTTAGCTGCTTCTTGATAGTATTTGTTTTCGTAACTCATTTACCTAGTATTAAGTGTTTTATTTCTTCTAGCATTTTTTCAATTTGTTGTATTTGTAAATCAAATTGTTCTTTATCCTTTTCAGATTGTTCTTTTAATTCCATTATTAATTTTTGGAATGTATTTTAATATCTTTAGGTTTATTTTCTTCTATTAAGTTTTTTAAATGTATGATATCATTTTTATTAGGGAATTCTTTTAGTTTTATAGCTTTAAATTTATCTGCTAATTTTTTTAAAGTTATTTCCAAACTGTCTATCTTGTATAAGTTTTTTTCAAATAATCTTGGTTATTTGATATTTGTTTTAATAATTTTTTTTTAAATATTCCTTCAAGGACTAATTGCATTACGTTATAATGTTTTTCATTATAAAAGTTTAAGTTTTCACTTAATTATATAATTAAATCTGTAATCGTGTTCATATGTTCTGACTCTGAGTTTACTTTATGCGTAAACGTAGAATATTTAATATAACAAATGTGTTTTTGTTTATCTAATGTAATAATCTTTTTGTTTAGATTATTAAGTTCTAAATTTAGGACCAAATGTGTTTAGTTGACTATTAGAAAAGACTTCTAAATCTTCTTCTAGATTTATTATCTCATCTAATCGAGCTTGTGTACTATTAGTTCTCCTAGTTATGTTGTCTAGCCATCCCATAAAGGATAAAGTGTTTGTTTCTGTAGGTCTATCTGTTAAGGTTCTAGATGGACCTATAAAAGATAATCTACTAATTCATATTTGGTCAAGTTTTTATACACAAGAAAATTGATTTTAGTTTTCTTACTTGTAATATGAGTAGTTGGATCATTTGATCCTAAATTCATTTTTTGTAGGCTTTCTGTTAATTTGTTTATTTCAAATTCTTGTTCTTTACCATTTTATCTATGTCAAACATTTGTTTTTGGACATTATCTATCTTGTCTTGAATTTGAGTTAGCATAGCTATTATTATGTTATTTTGCAACATTTGTATTCTATCACTTTTCCCTGGGATATCATCTTTATTATACCCTACATTTATATTTGGGTCACTAAATCTGTAGTTTGCTCCTACCTATTTAGCTGCTTCCTGATAGTATTTGTTTTCGTTACTCATTAACTTAATATTAAGTGTTTTATTTCTTTTAGCATTTTTTCAATTTGCTGTATTTGTAAATCAAATTGTTCTTTATCCTTTTCAGACTGTTCTTTTAATTCCATTATTAATTTTTTGGAATGTATTTCTATATCTTTGGGTTTATTTTCTTCTGTTAAGTTTTTTAAATTTATGATATCATTTTTATTAGGGAATTCTTTTAGTTTTATAGCTTTAAATTTATTTGCTATTTTTTTAAAGTTATTTCCAAACTGTCTATCTTGTATAAGTTTGTTTTCAAATAATCTTGGTTATTTGATATTTGTTTTAATAATTTTTTTTCTCAATTATTCCTTCAAGGACTAATTGCATTAGGTTATAATGTTTTTCATTATAAAAGTTTAGGTCCCGTTTGGCTTGCCCTTTTTAGTTTTGTGTTTTCATCTATACGAAAACGCGTCCGTTGTATGTATTGTTCAAAAACAAATAATTTTGAAAAATGAAATTAACATGTAAAACAGAAAACAAGTTTATTTTGTTTTTCGTGTTTTGAGGATTAACAAAAGGCCGAAGAACAATCCAACTCCTTCGTTGTCCGTTGGTCGTCGTAATGGCTATGAATTGTAAATTTTCTCTCTTAATTCTTGCTATTTCTTAGTGCAGGTTGAAAACACAAAACTCAAATTACAAAATGAAACCAAACGGACCCTTAAGTTTTCACTTAATTCTATAATTAAATCTGTAATCATTTTAATATGTTCTGACTCTGAGTGTACTTTATGTGTATACTATAATTGTATCAGTTCTTGACTTCATGTAATATCAGTTCATAAGTTACTATATGCAATAGGTTAATATTATATTAAGCAGTATAGTATCAAACCATGTATTATATTAAACTATATAATATATGCTTTAAACTGTGTATTATATTAAAATGTATAATATTAATTGTATATCAGTTCATGTATTTTAGGTTGCATATATGAGTTAAACTATATATGCAACTGTGAGTTAATTTGAATTGTATATGCAACTATGACTGTGAGTTAATTTGAATTATAGTTAAACAAGACGTTTTAAATTGTGTATTATATATGCAACTGTAAGTTAAACCGATATGTATTAAACTATATATGCAAATGGGGTGTATGTGTGTTCATTTGAATCTTTTAAACCGTGTATTATATATGCAACTGATATATATATATATATATATATATATATATATATATATATATAGACACACACATACACATGCACATATACATACATACATACATATATATGTATGTATCTATTATATTATTAAACAGAACCTATTATGTAATATATATAATATGGTATTGACTTACACTGATACACACACGTATATGCAACCGATACACACACATATGGTATAGACTGATATGGTATTAAACTGTATATGCAACTATTATATACATTAACTCATAGTTTAATACATAGTTTAATATGCAGTATAGATTGATATAGACTGATATGTGTATGTATTATATATGCAATTGATATATGCAACTGATACACACACACATATATAAACTCATAATTTAATGCATAGTTTAACTGATAAATGAATGTTACTTAACCTGAACGTATACTGCTGTGTTACACAGGATTTAAAAAGAGCATTAAACCTAGTCATATAAAAGCATTAATTATCAGTGTATGGGAAATAGTTCTTACTTGTAAATGTTTTTGGACCTGATCACTGCAATTTCCTAACTAATATATAGTGTTAGTGATCCTTATAATATGTTTGATATGTATTACAGTGTTGCAGGGTAAATAAAATGCTTTATCTAATGATAGTAAGAGGGCTGGGAAGATAGCAAGAGGATAACAAGTGGGCGAAATGTATTAGTGCACAAATTGCACTATGAAGCATGTAGACTGAGTTGAATGAGTTGCCATTTGCAGCAGTGCATTATTTGCTAGTTACTAAAAATTATCTATTAATTTGCTTAATCTCTCTACTTGTAGGAAGTAATGCTTCATTGCGAAAAGAGTGGTTGAAAGGTATTTAATAAATTGATGATGATGGTGCTTCAGTGCGTAGTATAGACGACGTGAATTATTATGATATTACCATTTTAGGTAACTTTATTATTAGTATATACAAATTCTTCATTTGGAATAATACTACATATATTTAATGATTGGTTTGGTTTGTTATTATAGAGTTTATACATATGAATGATTTGCATATATCAATGACAATTTCACTACATGTATAATAACAACTGACATGCATATGCATATAAGGTAGCAGTTTCACATATATCTCGCCGTCTCACAGTTTCATTTTGATATTCCACATATTTCAAATAACAGTTCCATTTTGAGTTTCTTAGTTTCAAGCCCTTAGATATCATGTTGTTCATATGCATAGAAACGTATCTTGTTGTTCATAAGTTGTTGATGTGCAATATGCCTATAGAAAACAATCAGTTCGATACCTATATTGCTCAGTTTGTAGGAAATATATATTAATTACGAAACATGAAACATGATAAACTAGGGAGTCAGTTTATCATTTATACTACTAATGTCTGAACATATTACATGAAAGTATTGCCAAGTGTTTAACTACATGTGTACTTATATAGGCTATACTCTATAGCTTCAATTTATCATGTTTTGAGTTTTAACATACAAAAGTACTGCCCAGCTTCTTCCCGTAGTAATGTGGAAAATTGGAGACTAGTAGTGGTCTGCTGGACTCTCGGTAACTTAGTTTATCATGTTTGGATTTGGAGATGCACGTATATCTGATGAGTGATGATGTGTGTTCTATGTTTATGTTATCGTTCTTCTTACTGTGGTAACATGTATTGTGTGTTAGTGTTACATATTTTGGACTTTGAAACTTTAAATCACTATCTTTGCAACCAGTTGTTTGCTGTATTTGCTAGGAAAATGCTCTTTGTAATTTCTATTTGACAACGTGTGTTGTATTTCTATTGTATTTGTAACAGCCTACGTATATTGATTCATTGCTATTATATTTAATATGTACAATTTCGAAATTGAGTTGCGATTAACCTCTATACCGAAACGGTTAACCAATAAAATTTGATCGGTTAACCATTTGTTGGTTAACCGTTCGAACACATCGGTTAACTGATTTAGTACGATGGTTAACCGTGGTTAATTAATCGTTTCAGTCGGTATTGACCAATCAATATTAACTGGCTAGCGGTTAACCGAACCGTTCATAAATTACGATTAACCGAAAATCTTAACCGATCGGATTGGTTAACCAACCGTGGCCACCCTTAACACACTCACGCATACTAATAATTAAATAAATTGTTTTCCATCGAAAACGTCGTAAAAAAATAATTTACATATCTACTATAATACGCTGAATTAACCTTGTTCGACAAAATACGTGTAATGTAGTAAATTAATAATTTTTCCAAATATATAAGATTAGTAATTTTTCGACCGTTTACAAACAATAATATATATTATATAATAAATAAGAAGTCAAACTATAAAATTTCAAATTTTTGTATAAACTACTTTTTTTATTACGTCCTTTAGCGAGTTTTTGATCCCGTCCGACAAGTGTTGTACATGATCGTTATATAGATATTCGCTTTTGTCATAAAACGAATATTTATATTCATCTGGTACAATACCTCTTGGATTTGTCCCTGTATTGGACAAGTTATAAACATAGTAAACAATTATATTTCATACATTATTTTATTTTAAACGGTTCACAGAATTTCGCCATTACTTTGTTTTTTGTTTTCCGTGTACACGCATTTGTGTACAATACAGGAAACACACGTTTGTGTACAATATATTGCAATATTGTCTTCTTAAGTTGGGTTAAATTGACGCGTATAAGATTATGTATCAATAAACAGAAAAATAAAATGCCAATTCGTAAGCATATTTGTGGAATTCGCTTTAAGTAATGACGGAAACGATGTATTCATTGTTCGTGTAGTAGGTGTAAACATTTGAAGTATTTGTTACTATATATTGGTTTACTATATCAAAAAATAATACAGATTTAGATGGTTGCATGTTATTTTGGAAAGAGGATAACACTCTTAGGAAGTGTAGAATATGTAACGAGGAAAGGTATATGGCAGGATTTGAAATCTTCAACTTTTCTTGTACTATCACCGCGCGAGTCAACCTACCGCTGGACTACTGTTCTACAACATCAATTTTTGAAATTTAATTGACAATTGATTTATTTTTCTTTGTTAGGTAAGTTTTGGTCGTTTGTATTAAAAACATATCAGCACGCGTACCAAGCATGCAATGATGAAACTGGAGTTTCCCTATCATATTTTCTGGCATAAAGACATCTATATGAAAAGCTGATTTATTTTTTGAATGTACTAAAAACTTTTCAACTACCTACAATCCAATTATTAAATTTTTTAATCAAACATCAGTCAAAGCACGCATTTGAAGCCATTGATGCAAACTCTATAATAACGAAGATAGAAGTCGACATTCTCCCTCTGTACTCAAACTAAAAGCCATAGAACTTGAAAACAAGTTACTTATCGAAAAAAGATACATTCTACTTCAGTCGGTGTTAGAATCATCCATGTCCATTGCTTTTAAACATCTTGACTTATATAAAGTTGAATGCTTAGTCTCAAAGAGAAATTGACTACATTGGAAATGACAATAATCTGCTCAGGGAAAAGAGTTAAAAAGTCAAGAAACCGTAAAGAACTTGCTAAAGAAGACTAAAAGAGTTGATAACAAATATGATTTTGAGAGTCGGTAATTGTTTTAATTATTAAAGTATAATGAATTAAGATATTATCTATTAATTTCAAATGTATTTTTATTTGTTAATGTAGGCACAGTTTATGGAACAAGAAACTCCTGGAGGAAACAGGTCGAGAGTAGCCGACTACGGATAAAGAGGATGTCATTTTTGAGTTAATCATGGACCCACCTTCACGGAGCAGGCGTTATGGTTTTGGCAATCAAGCGGTAATGAATGATATATTTAGATATAACAATTTAGTAATCTTTCAGTTCTAAAGAACTTCACATTATTTTAGTTTCGATAATAAGTTTATAGATATAACAATTAAAATATTATGTTGCAGCTTCGATAGTGATATTATAGTAATTGAACTTTTACTAAATTAAATAAGTATTAGAGGGTAGATAGAGGAAAGCCAGTCAAAGCAAAGCTTAGATCGGTCTAGCAGAGATCGAGGAATTGAGAGCTAGGGTGGCGCAGCTGGAGGAGCAGAACTGTCCTAGGCCATTGAGTTGACATAGTTACTGGACCAGCGTATTGTTGAGTACATGCAGCAGTATGGTGACCACTTTCCATCTTCAGCCGGCTCTGGAGGTTCTAGAGGTGATTGACAGCATTAATATGCATGTTTTTTTGCTATGCGACATTGTTTAGTATTGTTTGATGGTATATTCAGATGGTGCGGTTGGATACTTTGAGATGTTTTGTATATTACTTGATGGTACATATGGTGATGGTCAGTTTGACATTTTTGAATTGTGTTATGAGTTGTTGATTATGACATTTGAATTATATGTGAGATTTGTTGATGTTTCATGGTGTATATATTGTATGTGACGCCCCACCTCAATACCCACGCAAGCCAAGAACACTCCGGAGTAGTGCTGTCAACTAGCACGGAGAATAAGGCTGTTGAGGAGCGACCATCCATGTAATTGCTTATCACACGGTGGCTATAAATAATCTTCGGAAACAAACATAGAAATAATCATATCACAAATCAGTCACAGATATCCATATCACAAAGGCGGAAGAAGATATGAATATATAACTAACACATGAAAGTGTACATCAGAGTAGTGGTCAGTAAGATCCACGATAATACAAAAGAATAGCAACACGTGCTATACAAAAGAATGCAACTATGAGTCTATATCTCAAGTGTATACAACAAAAACTACTAATCTAAACAGTTAGCCAAAAGTCAGAGTGATGAATCCCTGGGAAGAAGTCAAGCAGAAGCACATGTAACATCTCGGTCTGACCCGAGTATTATTTAAGAAAATAATAAACGGGTCAGTCTAGCTATAAATATCAGATGACATGATATAACATAAAAGATATGGCATAAACATAAACATCCATAATGACATACCACTATAAGTTATGTAAATAATGATCAACAGAAGATCAATCAATAAGAGATAATCAATATCACAAGAATCTTCTCAAAGATTCGGAAAGGGCATCATACCCCAAACTTGTACTCATAACAAGTCAATGACATAAATTCTAGAAATCAATGCAAGAAGTCCAGAAATCATAGAAAAGAGAAAGAGGCCTATCACATGACGGTCCGAAGACCAAGGGGAGCTACCCCACATGTGTGAATGGAATCACACAGATTAAGGTCCAGACTAACCAAAAAGCAAAAAGGTATGTGTGAGTGGAATCACACAAGTGGTGTCTAGTCTAACCTCGCAACCAGAGACATCGCACAGTTGCTAGTCTAAATCATCAGAATGATCGTCATGGTCAACGAGAAGTGTCAATTACACTAAGCTAGTAAATATAGAAGTTTAGCTTCATGTCCCATAACCACTTGCTTAACTTAAATATTTACGAACAAACTGTGAATCTTCACTAATAAAATTGTCACAAGAGGTTCAATCGAACAAGTCCAAGAATTAACCGACGAAGTGAACGCAAGCATTTCATACCACTTGTTTTACTAAGTCGTTTAATTAGATTTCTCATCCAAGTGAGGTAAAGGTTTGTATATACTAATAGATTGGAAAACGGTTTAAGAAAAGAGCTTTGTTATTAAAAATAGAGTTGAAATTGTTTGTTAAAAGAGTTTTGATATTTACTACTAGTATTGAAACCTTTATATTATAAAGTGACAAAACACAGAAGCAATTGTAGAAACAATCAGTCACAAAAATCGCATACGGAGATGTGAATAAAATCCAAGGAAATCAGCTCAATGTTTTTCAGATAAGATCCCCTATGGAGGGGGGGGTCCGGGGGGGGTGGCAACCCCCCTAGGTGGGGGTGCGGGGGCAACGCCACCGCTTAGCCCCGTCCAAAACGGTACGACCTAGTGAAGGCAAAAAGGGGGTCTAACGACCTAAGAGGGATAGGGTCGAGCGACCTAACGGTTGCGACCTAGGGGTCTAAGGGGTCAAGCGACTTAGTGGTTGCGACCTAGAGGTGTTCGCGACCTAACGATGACTCACGACCCAACATGGCCGACTTAACAGAGGTCGCGACCTAACAGGATAACTCGTGACCGACTTAAGAGTTGCGTGACTGAAGGGTTCCACGACTTAAGGGTTGCACGACTTAAGAGTTGCATGACTTTAAGGGTTAGGCCAGGAGCGACCTAACGAGATAAGGTCCAACGACCTACGAGTTAAGGGTCCAACGACCTATCGGGATAACTCGTAACCGACTTAAGGGTTGCGTGACTGAAGGGCTGCACGACTTAAGGGTTAACTCGTAAACGACTCACGACCTATGGATGAACGACTTAACTCCGAACGAGCTAAAAATGGCCAGAACGACCTAGGGTTAACTCGTGAACGACTCACGACCTATGGACGAACGACTTAACTCCGAACGAGCTAAAAATGGCCAGAACGACCTAGGGTTAACTCGTGAACGACTCACGACCTATGGAAGAACGACTTAACTCCGAACGACCTAAAAATGGCCAGAACGACCTAGGGTTAACTCGTGAACGAATCACGACCTATGGACGAACGACTTAACTCCGAACGACCTAAAAATGGCCAGAACGACCTAAGTGCAGAAAATTCACCAAAACGCTAAAAATTGGAGTTTTTCGCCAATCCAATCCAAACCAAATGCTAACATGCATGCAAAAATGATAGGGAATCATTCCCAACAGTCCAATATAGTTATAGGCTAGAATTGTGAGATAAAAATCTCACCTTTGCACCAAATATCAATGAAAATGAAGTTTTAAGCAAGCAAGAATCCATCCTTCTTCTGTCTAAGCACAAGAAGCTTGAATCCAATGTCTTCTTCTTGAATTTGGAGTAGAAAGATGGATTGCAATTGAATTTGAGTTTTGGAATTTTAATTTCCCATTCCCTCCACCATTAATGCCAAAGCTTGATTAGTTAGGAAATTTATGAAGAGTGAGGAGAAGAGGGTTGGAACTTGGGCTTAATAGGCTAAACTAACCCAAAGTCCAAAGCGGGAAAAGTTAGTGAAATTTCACTAACTCCAAACCTATCGATGTCTATACTTAAAAAAATTGTAAACGACATTTCGAACTCAATGGAAGTGGTCTCGAGTCCTAATTTGACCGTTTGCAAAAAGTAGCTTTTCGGACCAAAATCCGATTAACGAGTTAATATTCAAATACAAACTCGATAAATATGCGGGCTGTTACATTGTACGATGATATGTATGTATATTATGTTAACGAAGTGTTGGTTGGTTTAATATTATGTAAGTTATTGTTGGTTTAATTTTCTTTATGTGACTTGAGTATATTTGTATGATTTGAGATTACATTAAATATCTGAATTTGATATGTGCTTGTGTGTGACAATATTATATTTCTGAATTGTGTATGTGAGGCTAGCATATAGTAGAAATCTGAAAAAATGCTTCAAGTATTACCAATAGATTCCGATGGCTGGCGACGGCTTATAGGCCAACGTTTTCCATTGGCTTCCGGCTAGTGGCGGTTTTGTTGCTTCCTCTTGATCGGCCACATGTCTTCGACGGCCGTCTAAAGGAGTTGGGTTTTCTATTGGCAGCCGTCGAATACGACAAGAGCTATTAGAAGCCGTCAGAAATACTGTGCGGCGACGTGACAAATTGTGATGGTTTTTTATGTCCGTTTCTGACGGCTACCGATGACCGCCAACTGTTTTCAGCCATCGAAGATCGTAGTTTTCTTATAGTATATCTTAACATGGTTTGTGTATAAATTTAACAAAAAATGAAAGTTTAAAGTATGATTTTAACAAAAACAATAATTTTAACATAAATATTATGAGTTATTTATGCAGGTATTACCCAACAGACTTGAAAAACCCGACGGATCGAGCTTGGGTATTGGTTTTGAAATGCACTGTGGGTTTTGGCCTGCTCGAGTTTTGATTAATGTAATCGTGTTTAGATATAGGTTTTAAGATACCTGGATCAAACCTGACCCATTGATAGGCCTATATATATACACACACATATATGTATATAAGTATGCATGCTTATATACATATCTATACAATTAATAAATATTCCACAGTTTACATACTAACTATTTAATTCTTTTATATATTTGAAATGGATATAACTTTTTTTGAATACTTCCATATTTATTTTAAATCGTTTATTACTTTAATTTCGTCTTAAAATAATAAATTTCTTCCTAAACACTTCACACTTTCGCAAAGAATATATTCACACAAACGTATAAAAGATATTTCATATTGAATTTATCATTCAAAGTTCCCTTTTTTCATGTTCTGAAAATAACTTTTAAATATATATTGTGTCAGAATGTTCCGATTCCAATGTTTATAAATACTCGATAACACATTGACCACCCGTATGGACTTAAAAATTTTTTTTGAAAACCCAGAAGAACCTTGCGGGTCGATAAACTCCTAAGGAGGGTCTAGTAAAGCCGTCCGCTGATCCAAGCCCCCGTACCCCCAAGTAAATTTATATAGGATAGAGAAGCGCATGGATAGGTCATTAATACTTACACTAAAGCACAACCTACACTCTAAAGGAACACCCCAGACAAGACTTCCTACTCTAACCGGATGTTATACATATTCGGTGAAAGACAATGAACAAAGCATCCATGGTTTCTGCCACTTCGTGGATGAGTGGCTATAAGAATCTCAGATGCACCCACTTTAGTACCTCTATAATCGATAATGCTTTAGCATCCAATTATCTATTGATTCTATGAGATTTACCACAGTTTCGCATTAATGGACCATATTGATTATCCAATGCGTCACTTATCCTTTGGAGAATAATATCTTTAGAAACCGCACTAGCTGAGATAAATCTTATGTAACTATCAGGAGTAGACGCTGCAACCACATTGACTTGAAGGGGTTCTGGGACAATAACATCAAGCTGATCCGCAGAGATGGAATTTTGTAAAATCATTCGAATAAAAGGTTAGCAGATACAAAGCAATGTTCCACTAGATTTTTCGTATGTTCCATCCTACTTAGGGTCACATCCCTTTAACAGGCTCGAAGAGGATTCCATTCCATGAATAAATTGGATTTTAAGATACCAGTGCATTTTTAGGAGTTTTATCGAAATTCCTAATTAAATTACTTATTATAGAAATCTTGAACTCTTGATATTCTTGGTACTCATGAGTGTTCAATCTTGATATCTTGAGTCTTGAACCTCTATACTGTACAGTCTTCATTCTTGATACTTGCATGGTTAAATCCTGCATATACATATATATCTAAACTTTAATGTTAGTATCTATATTTTATAATCTTATTCTATGGTTGTTGTCATCAAAACCATCATCTCAAGTACTAACAAAAATCATCAATTTTCTTTTTCTTTTAAATACCTGTATACTACTTAGAAATAATATCCAATCACCATTCAAAATCATTTTATTTACTTCTTTACAAACTTTTCAATATCTATTTCATTCAAGTCCGTACGATGTACACATATAATCTGTACGCAATACCAAATCCGATCGCTCACTCGATCATACAATTTCACTTTCGAACTAGTATCGTCCACCCGACTTCCTAGTGCGGACTCGGATCTGGTTTCTTGATCAAAAACCGTCATTCTCCTTGCATAGCCATACTATGATAGAGAATTTCCAGAATCAATCAAAAATCTATATCCAGAATTCGCCGTGTAAATCGAGTGAAAAATCCCAACTCGGATCGATATAAATATCTCAAAATTCTGTGCTCGAATCTGGATCAAATCGTTATGCGAATAAAATAATATACGTACATCCCATGTATTTATCTCAATTGATTATTAACTATATCGGTCTTCTTTTGTTCACATTTATTTTGATTTCCATTCATTTATTTACAATCTTATTTCACACTTTACTTAATCTTCATCATATATTATTCTAGTATATTACTCAACTCCAAATTTACTTAAAAATTTCACCATCCATTTCTTAAGTTTAATATGAGTATTTTATACTCTTCTTTTATTTAATTTCACTTCACCACTTTTGGTTTATATCTATTTTTATTCAAATTGGATCTTTCGTTCCATATGAATTCAATTTAACTTATCTCAAACCCATATTTAATTAATCATTTAATTAGTTCCACTTACTAATTTATTTTAAATCTCAATGGATTTTATTTTCTATCGTTAATTACTTTTAGTCCACTTCGAATTAATTCTTCAACTTTACTTTATTTAACCTAGTTCAAAATGAATTCCAATACTCAGTTCCAATTTCATTACTTACAAAATTAAATTAACTTGTACATTCACAATTTCTTTTCAACTCAGTAACCACTATTTCAAAAACTTACTCAATCCAGCTTACTTAGGCCAAATTCCCAAAACTCACTTTATTTCTAAACTCTAAGTTGAGTTTTTAATTCCTTTCCAATAATTACATTTCAAAATTTTATGAGTTTAAACTAACCCATATTCTATTCACCCATTTCTTCCAATTTTTATTTCACTTAATTGGTTTATTTTGCTCATCTATTTTAACGTAATTCAAAATTTTAAACTACCATAAGTTTGCCACTTATTTAAATTCCATTTACCCATAATTTAAATTAGCTTGTTCCTTCACAAATTTGTTTTAACTTAATAAATTTTTATTTAAGTAACCATTTCATTTAGTCTAGTCTACTAAGACTGTTCTTTCAAATTCACTTTTTATTTAATTTGATTCAGTTACACTTCAATTTAATTCAGGTTTTAAACCTCTATAAGTTTTCTAACTTATTTTCATTTCATTCACTAATCCCTTTAATTTACTTCATTTAATTGGTTTATTTACCTCTATGTTTTATTGTCACACTTACTTTTTATTTAACTCTTCCAAGTTAAATTTCATTCTAACAAATTTCAAATTTTACAAGTTTTCAAATCCTTTTATAATCCATAACCATTTTAAATAAGATTCCAGAGTTTTTTAAACAACTGCTCAACATTTCAAAATCATTTTTTTTTGAAATCAATTATATATACATAATTCATTTGCATATCGAATTATCCATTGAAATTTAAAACCAAACCCAGTTTTGCAAACGTATCCTAATTCAAAACATCCAAGCAGCGATTCCTCCCTTGGAAACTCGAAAATAAACAACGATGATGTCACGATCATCATCAGAGTTATTTTCCAACGACCGAAAAGGAGTTCAGTGCTTTTACTCTTTAAAAACATTTTCAAATATTTTTAATTCCAAATCTCACCAGATTTCACATCCAATTCAAAAATATATCCAAATAATATCACTATTATTCCTCCAAAACTTTTGAAAATCCTTTTCAAACCCAAAAGAAAATAAATTTTCCAATTTTTTAATCCTTTCAATTTATACTCAAATATTACTTTGCAATTTTATTCTATTTCAAATTATAAATCACATTTTTAATTCACATTTACAAATCCCATTTTATTATATGAGTTCTTTTCTTATCTTTCTGGTTATGACAATATTTCTTATTTCAATTACCCCACAATAATGATAATAATTTAATATTATCATTTCCTAGCAACCAAGCAACCATAATAATTCTTTGAAAATTGTTCCTTTTATATATAAAATAATTTGGGTAAAATTTATTTCATTTAACCTATTTAAAACAATACCGCGTCGAATTGTTCTATTCAAGGGTTTAGAGATTCCGATCAATAACGTTAATTACTCGTATTGACCAGAATCCATAAGTGTAGCGACCCATAATTTTCGATCCTGAAAATTCCAGATAGTTAGGGAAAGAAGAAAGAGATAGAAGAAGAAGAAGAAGAAGAAGAAGAAGAAGAAGAAACACCACAAAGATTCTCACATTCGCAGCGGATGAAAATATAATATCAAATAATATCAGTTCACAAAAGAATTCTATATCTATCAACTAAATTTATAATACATCAGAGTTACACATATATACAGACACTGGATATACACCATCATCATGTCTCAGATTTACAATAATATAATACAGCGGAAACACTCCATATGTTCTTGCCATCCAGCTCGCCTCCTGAGCTCCAGAACGTCCTTACATGAAAATCTGTAATACTCGGTCTGACTCGAGCATTACATCAAAGTAACACCCGGGTCGGGCTGGAAACCAGCGTGAGTAAACCCATCTAACATGGAATACAAAGCATACAACTTATATGAAACCCGGGGTTACTCGTATCTATTTAATCAATCACATATGGAATACAAGGCATCCAATACCATTCTATCATCCATAAGCAAACTTAATCACTTCCTAAATAAATTTACTCACTTCTAATTGAATTACTAACCTCAATCACTTAGATTCCTTCACTTGACATTAATTAATTTCAAATCAATTAATTAATCATCCCTTAATTATACATCTCAATTAACACCCTGGATTAATTATCCTTCAATTACATTAAAGTAATTGTCTTTAGTTAATTAAACAAATTAATTATTCTTAACCTAAAACAGTAATTAATCTTTAATTACTTCACAAATTAATTAACTATAGTTAATTACATAACTTCTCAATTACTTATATTAATTAATTACTCATAAATCACTTATTATTGATTAATTAATCTTAATTAATCAATCTTTAATTACATCATTAATTATATAAATTAATGATTTCTAATTACATTTTAATTTATCCTAATCTTAAATTAATTACATTAAGTAATTAATCATTAATTAAACCACAAATATTAATCACTCCTGATTACCCTCAACCAGTAATTGACTACCTTTTTATTTTCTTCATTAAACAAATTAATTACTCATTTTATAAAAGAAGTTTAAAGGAATTTAAAACCAAATTCATTTTTAAATTCAAATCAATTTAAAAGTGCACTTTAACATTCATGTTGTTCAAACAATTTAAATTTAAAAACTTTATTTGTTTAAAAACTGAGATTCACTAACTTGAATTCCAAATTTAACTTTGATTTAAAATTTGTTTCAAATCTCTACTTTACAATTTAACTTCAGTTTTTAAAAATCACTTTTATTTCTATCCAATTCATTCTATTTTTTGGTTCTATAATTATTTCACTTCCAAAATTCACTCTTATATTTCTTTTCAAAAACCGAATTCTATATATTTTGATAACTCAGTGTACCGGAATATATTCAAGCAAACTATAACATTCAATATTCCAATTATCAATATAATTCATCACAGAATATCAAATATTCATAACACAGAATATTAAACAATCTAAATAATTTTGAGGAATCCATGTGGATCCCACCAACCTGTTTTCCTGCATCCACAAATGTTAGCACAATACCAATTCCACTTCGAGGTGGAATATCGCGGTATATGGGATTTATATAATATCATCCGCTATTATGCGGCGCATAGGGTCTCATCCGCTATATAATGCGGGAAATCAATCACTCCAATATATACTACATATTACTATATAATATACCACATCAAATCAATTCAATCATTCAACCAATTATTTAAATTCAACCATTTAAATTTAAATTAAACCAGATGAGTGAGATTAACTCACCTTTGACCTTTAATTTGCAATCAAATCCAAACCGGCTATTTTTTTCACGATTCAGACCTTGTATAAAATTATACAATTTACTAATATTTGAATTAATTTAATAATCAATTTCCATGTAATAATTTAATTGACTAATGATTTAATTAAATTATTCATTTCCCTTTGAAACTATATATATGTATCTTAAAAAATGATGGATTTCAAAAATCTAATTTTATATAAACTTTCAAATATTTTAAAATTCATATTTATTTCCAAGAGTCTTATATATATTTAAAAACTGTTTCCAGTAAATAAAAAAAATCTGCATACATATATACATTTTTAGCCACTGCATGCATATATCCACTTGACTTTATTGTAATATTTTAAATCTTTTTATCTTCCTTTGATATTCACCCGATAATAATTAAATTAAAAAGAGAAGCAAGTTATACCTCGATGACCCTCAGAAAAAGTCGAGCCCAAAACCAAAACGCGCTTGCCATTGCGACAACTTCGAACGCAAAAGCCAAAATGCTCCACCAAAATTTGCAATTCGCTAATACCAATGAAGCACTCACGCCACTGACGCGCTGCTCCTCCCCTCCCTCTCGTTGCCTCGAATCTTCAGTCGTCGTCGCTCAAAGCAGAGGCCGTCGCACGAGGCTTCGGTCAATTCCACTCTCCAGATCCCATCGCGCAACCAAACGCCATCTCCCATACGATTCCACAGATAAATGAACGAGAAGGAGAACGAATCACGATATCCTTCTCGATCGATACGCCTCCCTGCATCCGCGAGGTCGTGACTCCCAAAAAAAATGTGAGCGTCCTCTGTTTGATGATGAACGAAATCGATTTGATTTGATGAAGGCGTGCGGTGAATACTGGAGAACGAACAAATTGAAGAGGGGAAGGTATCGGCCGTTGATAGTATAAGTGGCGGCCGAGAAAGAAGAATAGGGTTTTCGGCCCTAAACGTGTTGATATATACGTTTATATAATTATTATTTTATTAATATTATCAAATTTTACAAGCTTTTCGAACGAACTCCGAATCAGATATGCCGCCAGGAGTTTATAAGGTTTTACCCGCAATCCAAACACAATGGAACGTGTTTTGGTGCCCAATTAAATCATATGTGGAAGATAGCTTTTTGAATCGATTTAAAATATTAAATTATCGATTTAGATCTCAACGCGTTTCTCACCCGTACGAACAAACTGTGGCTCCAAACGCTACAAAATTTGAAACCCAATAATAATTGACTATTACGGATCCAATGGAACTAGTTTCGTCGAATTCTGAGACCGTGTCCCGGAAGGCTATTTTTAAATTCAATTTAAACGATATATTATTAAAACTGAACAAATCACCTTTAAATTAAATTTCAACCATTCTATTATCTTTAGTATCATCATTATAAATTTTATAAGCCTTCAAATTATTTTTAACAGACTTAAAACTGAAGATTCAATAGTTTACCCAAATTCAAATTATTAAATTCAATAAATTCGATCGCCAAACTCAAACTTGATATCTGAGATCCAAGTTAAACTATCTTGCAAATATTTAAAATTAATTAAATATTCCAATTTCAAATGCCTAAAAATTTCGGTCGTCACATTCCTCCCCCCTTAAAAGAATTTCGTCCCCGAAATTGCTAGTTAAGAAGAATGGTCCAATACCCTTTTACTTTTTTCCAAAACCAAACAATTCTCAAAACAAACTTTTTATTAAAGACACACTAACCCTTTTCTAGCTTTCCAGACTTATCCTTAAGTCCCAATAATATTATTTAGTTAACAATTCAAATTTAAATTTAAATCCAAATTTAAATTATCAAAACTTTCTCAAAACTTTTCTTACTCTCTAAATTTTCAAAAAAAATTGCCAGCGTCTCCTTTGCGCGGCTAGCTCGGTACAATTACAAAATGCCTCTACGGGCTTTCAAATTCCAAAAGAAAACAAAAGGCCAAGGGCTAGATCAAAAACCCAATCAAATTTCATACAGAAATTTAAACTCATACCTTTTTGTCGACCAATTCAAATTTATCTTCTGAAATCAAAACCAGTTTTCCTTTCCCTTTATAATACCTGCATATCCTACTTAGCAATAATATCCAATCATAGCTTTTAAGATCATTTTATACATTTCCTTACAGAAGTTTTCATATCTACTTCTATTCAAATTAGTTTTTCTCATTTCCATATGAATTCAACTTATCTTCAACTCTGAATATTAAATTTTATCTTCCATTTATAACTGATTCATATAATTATTTTAAATTAATTTCGTCCACTAATTTATTTCAATTTCAAATTTGAATTCGTTTTGTCGCTAACAAAAAATTTTCAAAAATTTTCTAACTCCCAAAAATTTTGGCAGAGTCTCCTTTGTATGGAGGAGCTTTTGCAATTTGACAAGAGATATAAATATATATACATCGACTCACACGGTCGGAAAAACAAAAACCATTCATATTTCCTATTTTTATTGCGTATGCGTACATTTATTTAGCATTTTAAGCAAGCGGCTTACTAATTTAGCAATTAGAGCGTCCAAATCCAGCCAAATGGCTTCCCAGTACCTGTACTTACTCAACTTAAATATGTAAGTGCCAAAATCTTGTAACTTAACAACATTTTACATTTTTAACTAGTAAACATACAAGTTTCTATAAGCAATGCAGGTTAAACAATATTTATAAGCAACTTATAGGGTTTCAACATTAATTTTAATTGTTTACAACCAATTCGTATACAACTTCATTCAATTTAAATGGTTTACAACTCAATTACTTACATTCAATTCATTTTTAAGCAAAACAAACTCATATTCACTTCAATTGATCTTAAAACCAATTTATTTAATATTTTTCAAATCATAAAATTTTAATTACTTTTGTTTACGTCAATGACAATTCATTCTGTGTAATTTGATGATATCCATGTGAATAAATAATTACTTAAGTTTTATAACCAATTTAAATTGGTTTCGACTCAATTTATATTTAGTTCCTTCCATTTTAATTCATTCACGACCATTTTATTTAGCTCGACGCAATCCATGCTTGTATACTACTAACCATTCCCAAATTAATTCAACCCAAGCTTTTATTTAATGGTCCACCCTTCCTACTTGAAGTCGAGCTTCTATAAATTTTAAACTTATGTTAATTTACTTTAATTTAGTCCAACTTCAAAGCTTAAGCTTACTTCATTTGCAAAATATTTTTTTCTTTTCAATTTAACTTGGTTCTATTTCAATCAAATCTTATTTCGATCTACAAATTTATTTGATTAGTTATTATAAATTTAATTTCCAAATTCAATTTATTCACGACTCGTTTAACTAATTACAAAGCCATTTTCAATTTATTTCTACCTTCTTGAACTTAATTTGCAATTCAAACCATTTCTGTTTCAATCCAACTTCCTTTTTATTCGACAATATTCCAATTGTATTCAATTTACTAACAATTCATGTCAAATTTAATTTATAACTCAAGTTTTCATTTCCAAACTCCATTAATAACTCCCAATTCAACTTCTATTTGACCAAATTAAATCTTATTAACATACTCACTTAACTAATTTATTTAGCCAACTAGCTTACTCCTTATTTAAAAAAAATAGAAATACTTTTAATTTCACATAATACTATTAAAATAGCTTTTTATAAAGATACTTCTTATAACTCGATGTCTCAACCAATCCATCCTTGTTCTCATAGAAATTCGTTCATACGTTGATCAGGCGTCGGACTGAAAATCTATAAGTACTTGGTAAACCCATTTTCAACACCAGTGAAAATACTTGGGAAAATAATTTTATTGAAAATATAGAAAACAGTTTTTGAAAATAGAGGAAATATCTTTAGTGAGAATGCTCTAGAAATCATCACCCTCATCCATGGTCGCGGTTACATTCCAAGGTTACGTTGCCATCGCAATGTAAAGTCCATGTAACCGTAGGCACTCCGCGCTCCTCGATTACGCCATGGAACCCACAACAGATCGCAGTTACATTCTAGGGTTACGTTGCCATCGCAGCAAAAGTCCATGTAACTGTAGGGATCAGCGCCCTCGATTTTCGCTGCCAAAATGAAACTTTTCCACTCCCACATAGGTCGCAATCTACCGATGTAAAATCGAACGCAGACTGTTGGCTCTCAGCAGCACACACGACTTTTGCTATGTTACCATAGGTCGCAGTCTACCGATATAAAATCAAACGCAGACTGTTGGCTCTCAGCGGCACACACGACTTTCGCTATGGTCTGCAGTAGATCGCAGTGACATCGAGTTACACTGTCGTCACAGCATAACCCAAACGCCTCCGTAGGCATCAGCGCCCTCGACTTTCGCTACACACTACACATAATTCTCAGGAACTAGTTTTATCCGGACTCCTTATAGGATCAACTTTAGAACCCCCCTTAAGGGTTCAAGGCAGTACCAACCTATGACACTCCTGAGAAGTTCATTTCAAGGGAGCGCCTTTTTCCCCGGAGCCATTTTCAAAACACTTTATACTATACACATATAGTATCTTCCAAATCATACACCTAGTATGAATCTCATATAAATCTCCTTTTCCCAAAATCGATTATCCCAAAATCGATGATTCTCAAACTAGGCTTTCCAAATTCCAATATTGATTTTTCCCAAAAATCAAAAGCCTTTCCAAATCCAAGGTTCCCAAAACCTTTTTTCCAAAATCCTCATAAGATCCTTTATATATATACATATATATTTAATTAATTAATTTTTTTTAAAATTTTTTTTGGATCATTTCAAACTTGTATAAAACTCCTTTTATACTTCAAACACCTTCAAAATCCTTTTCTTCCGGCAATAGATTCAACAATGGAAGATTTATCTTATATAACAAAGATATATAACTTTGTTTATTAAAAATCAAATATTCAAATTTGATTACACTTTTTTTATATAAAGTTGTTTCCATCTTACTTACCATCATAAAAATCCAACTTTCACTTTTATCCATTGTATATTTCAAAAAATATACTTTCATTTCAAAAGAAATCATTATACATTTCTTATTCACAAATTTTCAATATCAATTTCATTCAAATCCGTACGATGTACACTTATCATCCGTACGCTATACCAATTTGATCGCTCATTCGATCGCACAATTACACTTTTGATCTAGTATCGTCCACAAGACTTACTAGTGCGGACTCAGATCTGGCTTCTTGATCAGAAATCGTCATTCTCCTATTCACTATGCGAATAGAATAATATACGTACATCCTAGGCATTTATCTTCATTGATTATCAACTAAATCAATTTCTCTTTCTATTCACATTTCCTTTGATTTCTATCCACATAATCACAATTGTTTCAATTCCATTGGATTACCACTTTAATCCTTATCCCAAATGGATATTCAATCATAAATAGTTTGAACTCTGTCCAACTTAAATTCAGAAAATAGATTGAAAAGTTTAAAAATGGATAAGTAGTTGAAAAATAATTATTAGTTTGTAACATAGCTATAAAATAGTTAAGTAATTGTAAAATAGTGGAAAATAGTCAAACGGTTATAGAAATTTTAAATAATTGCAAAATAGTTGTAAAATAGTAATTAATTTGTAAAATAGTTGAAAAATAGTAATTAGTTTATAAAACAGTTACAAAATAGTTAAATAATTCCAAAAGTAGTTATAAAATAAGTATAAGATAGTTTTGGGTTTAATAAGAAAGGTTGTATATATAATAAATAACTTGGAAAAATAATTTTGTACTAAAACAATTTATTCTGAAAACAGTCCAGAGCCAAACTATTCAATTTTCAAATCTCCATTCTCATCAATTCAATTTAAATTTCCACTTCCATTTAAATTGACTCAATTCCAATTTAAATAACTTCAATTTCCATTGAAATTGATTTAACCCCAATTCAAGTTGAGTTAACCTTGATTTCTTCCCAAATTCAAATCAAATTCCATTTGATTTTAAACCTATTCAACTTTAATTACAATTCCAAATTATTCAAATCAATTTGGATTGATATCAATTAAACCCACTTCAATTTCAAATCATCTCAATTCCCATTTGAATTAGTCCCAATTCCCATTTGAATTTGAACCTATTCAACTTCAATTTCATTTCAAATCAATCCAACTCAAATTCTTCATTTGAATTTTTTTAAACTTATCCATGTACAATCACAATTCTAATTAATTTAAATCAAATTTAATTTGAAATAATTCAATTCAAATTTCCAAATTTAAACCACCACGAATTATATAAATTCGAGTTAAAGCTTTAAATGTTCATTTAATCCTTTAAATCAATTTAACCTTTACTTCTTCATAAACCATTTCTAGGTTCAAATAATAATTCAAATCCAATTCACAATTTAAAGATTATTAATAGGATAATATTATCCAAATTAATTTTAAACGCCCATACATTTCAAATTTACAGATCTCAAACCCATTTTGAGATCACACAAACTCCCAATTAAATTAACCATTTAACTTTCCAAGTTAAATCCCAATTTCATATTGAAATTTCCAAATCAGATTGTCCATTCAAACTTATTTAACTTCCTCTAAGTTAAATTCAATTTACTTAATCCAGTCAAATTTACACAATTTGAATTTCCATTCAAATTTTATACTTCAGATTAATAACCTTCCCACTTAAGTCTAAAACTTAATTCACTGTGGGTTTCACATCACATTCCAAGGAAAATTCAAAACTCAACCTTAGAGTTTATTTCATATTTATTTCCTTTACACACCAGGTCACTTTTAAATTTAAACCACCTTTGGTTTTAAATTCAAACAAATTCCTTTAAAATTTTCGAACGACTCTTGTTGAATCAAGCTATATCATTCAAATAATATTAAATAACATTAATTATTATTTCTTCATTACTTTGAAACAAAATTTTCAAATTCTAGACCCAAATTTAAAACTCCACAATTCAGATCAACTTCAGTTCTAATTTATAAGTCATACTTGCCTAAATGTTTTACTTCTTTAAAACATTTCATTTTGCTTACTCATTAATATTTAGACACAACAATCATTTATAATAACCAAGATTATCATATCCGAAACCATTCATTATCATCTTATTCTGAAACTCTTCCCTAATTCAAGATTTCAATTTCAGTTTGAATCCATTTCAAACTTATCTTTATTCAATTTCAGTTTGGTTGTATTATATTACTTCTTAATTTAATTCCAATAATTTAACAACCAATCACCTTAATATTTATTAAAAGGAAATATAGCTTTATATATCAAAATATATTCTTATATAAAATCATTTAAAATCTTTATATAAGCAAATAACAAGTACTCTCTCGTATATATACACACTCAACTCATTCTAGGGTACCATTGACCCTATCCTTAATGAGTAATCCCACCAGAGCCAAGGTTCTCGCTTAACCTTCAGCTCTGATACCAACTGTAACGATCCATAATTTTCGATCCCGAATATTCCAGATAGTTATGGAAAGAAGAAAGAGATAGAAGAAGAAGAAGAAGAAGAAACACCACAAAGATTCTCACATTCGCGGTGGATGAAAATGTAATATCAAATAATATCAGTTTACAAAAGAATTCTGTATCTGTCAAATACATTTATAATACATCAGAGTTACACATATATACAGACACTGGATATACACAATCATCATGTCTCAGATATACAACAATATAATATAGCGGAAACACTCCATACATTCTTGCCATCCAGCTCGCCTCCTGAGCTCCAGAACGTCCTTACCTGAAAATCTGCAGTGCTCGGTCTGACCCGGGCATCACATCAAAGTAACACCCAGGTCAGGTTGGAAACCAGCGTGAGTAAACCCATCTAACATGGAATACAAAGCATACAACTTATATGAAACCCAGGATAACTCGTATCATTTTAATCAATCACTTATGGAATACAAGGCATCCAATACCATTCTATCATCCATAAGCAAACTTAATCACTTCCAAAATAAATTTAATCACTTCTAATTGAATTACTAACCTCAATCACTTAGATTCCTTCACTTGACATTAATTAATTTCAAATCAATTAATTAATCATCCCTTAATTATACATCTTAACTAATCACCCTGGATTAATTATCCTTCAATTACATTCAAGTAATTATCTTTAGTTAATTACACAAATTAATTATTCTTAACCAAAAACAGTAATTAATCTTTAATTACTTCACAAATTAATTAACTATAGTTAATTGCATTACTTCTTAATTACATATATTAATTAATTACTCAAAAATCACCTATTATTGATTAATTAATCTTAATTAATCAATCTTTAATTACATCATTAATTATATAAATTAATGATTTCTAATTACATTTTAATTTATCCTAATCTTAAATTAATTACATTAAGTAATTAATCATTAATTAAACCACAAATATTAATCATCCCTGATTACCCTCAACTAGTAAGTGACTACCTTTTTATTTTCTTCATTAAATAAATTTTATAAAAGAATTTTAAAGTAATTTAAAACCAAATTCATTTTTAAATTCAAATCGATTTAAAAGTGCACTTTAACATTCAAGTTGTTAAAACAATTTAAATTTAAAACTTCATTTGTTTAAAAACTGAGATTCACTAACTTGAATTCCAAATTTAACTTTGATTTAAAACTTGTTTTAAATCTCTACTTTACAATTTTAACTTCAATTTTTAAAAATCACTTTTATTTCATTCTAATTCATTCTATTTTTTATATTCTATAATTATTTCACTTTCAAAATTCACTCTTATATTTCTTTTCAAAAATCCAATTCTATATATTTTGATAACTTAGTGTACCGGAATATATTCAAGCAAACTATAACATTCAATATTCTAATTATCAACATAATTCATCACAGAATATCAAATATTCATAACACAGAATATTAAACAATCTAAATAATTTTGAGGAATCCAGTTGGATCCCTCCAACCAGTTTCCCTGCATCCACAGATGTTAGCACAATACCAATTCCACTTCGGGGTGGAATATCGCGGTATATGGGATTTATATAATATCATCCGCTATTATGCGGCGCATAGGGTCTCGTCCGCTATATAATGCGGGAAATCAATCACTCCAATATATACTATATTACTATATAATATACCACAACAAATCAATTCAATCATTCCACCAATTATTTAAATTCAACCATTTAAATTTAAATTAAACCAGATGTGTGAGATTAACTCACTTTTGACCTTTAGTTTGCAATTCGATCCAAACCAGCTATTTTCTTCACGATTCAGACCTTGTATCAATATTGTACAATTTATTAATATTTGAATTAATTTAATAATCAATTTCCGTGTAATAATTTAATTGACTAATGATTTAATTAAACTATTAATTTCCCTTTGAAACTATATATATGTATCTTAAAAAATGATGGATATCAAAAATCTAATTTTATATAAACTTTCAAATATGTTAAAATTCATATTTATTTCCAAGAGTCTTATATATATATTTAAAAACTGTTTCCAGTAAATAAAAAAAATCTACATACATATATACATTTTTAGCCACTGCATGTATATATCTGATTGACTTTATTGTAATATTTTAAATCTTTTTATCTTCCTTTGATGTCTACCCGATAATAATTAAATTAAAAAGAGAAGCAAGTTATACCTCGATGACCCTCAGAAAAAGTCGAGCCCAAAACCAAAACGCGCTTGCCATTGCGACAACTTCGAACGCAATAACCAAAATCCTCCACCAAAATTTGCAATTCGCTAATACCAATGAAGCACTCACGCCACTGACGCGCTTCTCCTCCCCTCCCTCTCGTTGCCTCGAATCTTCAATCGGCGTCGCTCAAAGCAGAGGTCGTCGCATGAGGCTTCGGTCAATTCCACTCTCCGGATCCCATCGCACAACCAAACGCCATCTCCCATACGATTCCACAGATAAGTGAACGAGAACGAGAACGAATAGCGATAGCCTTCTCGATCGATACGCCTCCCTGCATCCGCGAGATCGCGACTCCCAAAAAAACGCGAGCGTCCTCTGTTTGATGATGAACAAAATCGATTCGATTTGATGAAGGCGTGCGGTGAATACTGGAGAACGAACAAGTTGAAGAGGGGAAGGTATCGGCCATTGATAGTATAAGTGGCAGCCGAGATAGACGAATAGGGTTTTCGGCCCTAAACGTGTTGATATATACGTTTATATAATTATTATTTTATTAATATTCTCAAATTTTACAAGCTTTTCGAACGAACTCCGAATCAAACATGGTGCCAGGCGTTTATAAGGTTTTACCTACATTTCGAACATAATGGAACGTGTATCGGAGCCCAATTAAATCATATGTGGAAGATAGCTTTTTGCATCGATTTAAAATATTAAATTATCGATTTAAATCTCAATGCTTTTCTCACCCGTACGAACAAATTATGGCTCCAAACGCTACGAAATTTGAAATCCGATAATAATTGACTATTACGGATCCAATGGAACTAGTTTGGTCGAATTCCGAAACCGTGTCCCGGAAGACTATTTTTAAATTCAATTTAAACGATATATTATTAAAACTGAACAAATCACCTTTAAATTAAATTTCAACCATTCTATTATCTTCAGTATCATCATTATAAATTTTATTAGCCTTCAAATTATTTTTAACAGGCTTAAAACTGAAGATTCAATAATTTACCCAAATTCAAATTATTAAATTCAATAAACTCAATCGCCAAATTCAAACTTGATATTTGAGATCCAAGTTAAACTATCTTGAAAATATTTAAAATTAATTAAATATTCCAATTTCAAATGCCTAAAATTTTTGGGTCGTCACAATAAGCCACTCAACAATCCAATCAACACAATATAAAACAATTTTATATTCACTAACAAATACGCACTCATATCTATTAGTACACTCAAACTCATTCTAGAGTACTACTGACTCTCTCTCTAATGAGTAATCCCCACCAGAGTCAAGGTTCTTGCTTAACCTTCAGCTCCGATTCCAATTGTAACAGCCCACTAAACCGTACCCTTTAGAGTTAACAATATTCTCCATCAGTTCAACTCAAAGTGGATGGAAATACGAACCATTAGGGTTAAGAAGAAAGAGGTAGAAGAAGAAGATAAAACAATAGCACAAAATCTCACAATCGCAGCGGAACAACATATAATATATAACAACATATTTTTGTACTGAAGAATCTGTAACTGTATATTACTTAAAATCATCAGAGTACAACACAATCCATAGCACATAACTGGACAAATATCATAACTCGTCCTCACAGAAACTGATTATGCAGCAAACCATACACAACGGATAATACATCAAATACGTGTGATATATCTCGCCATCCAACTCGTCTTTTGAGCTCCACAGCGTCATATCCTGTATTCTGTAATACTCGTTCTGACCCGAGCATTATAGTGAAATAACACCCGAGTTAGTCTGGAAAATCAGTAAGAGAAACACACTCAATTTGGATTATTAAAGTTTCCAAAATTCTTTGAAATCAAATGTATCTCGTAAGACCATGCCACAAATAAACATGCCGGGTTTTTACCTTATGATAACCAAAACATTTTAATCAAATCCGTCTGATATTATAATAGTGTCTATAGAAAGTAAAATAGAATCTAGCTGAAATGTTTGCATCTCATGTTTCAGCATAGTTGGGCACAATCATACAGGTGCTTATTGGAGATTGGATTTCATACAATGGCAGGGATACTGGGATACCGCCCGTCATAGTACCAGGTTTAGATCAGCGTACCGAGGACCCCTCCCAATCCTCTACAATACAAGACCGGAGCTACCCCTTACTGGATAGTCCGAATAAGATCACCCCATGGTTGCGATCAGCAACCTCCCACACAGCCGAATAAAAAGGGATATCTAGACAAGGATGACCTTACCCTAATTGGTTGCTAGCCACTTAGCTTTGCTGCATCTCCCATGTTTTAGCCATTCCTGGTTGATGATGTTTGAAGCTTTGCGTTACCTTTTAGCGCACATACACTAAGAATGATCATCGTCCCCCTGACGATGTTCTAATAGCATTCGTCCATACAAGTTTCCATGGGTCTGGACAAACCAAACCACCGTCTTCATCATCTTCGAGGTATTCATTCACTGCGTTCAAATCGGATCGAAGTGGTTTTCGCATAATTAAATCCAATCCTAGCCTCTTCGAAACAGTCAACACATTGCCTAATATCGATAGTCCGTTATTTAACTACCAATTCAAACTATCATTCACCGATTGTTTTATTTCCCTTGAAAATCACCAAGTCTTAATATTGTAGATTTTTAAATAATTTAAATCACTTTATCCAAAAATATATACTTTAAAACATTTAAAATAAAGACTACTTAGAACACTTTATTTCAAATACTAGTTATGAAATTTTTATAACAATTTCTCATGTAAAACCTAAGCCAAAACTAAATTTAAAATAAAAGTTATTCTATATGGTATAAATATTAAATGATTATCTTTTAAATCATAATACTAGTTACACCTTTAAAATAATTTACTTATATAATCAACTTAATAAATATTTACTTTTAAAAATTTAAAACAACTAAATAATAATTTCTCTAAAACATTCTTTTAAATACAACTTTAAACTTTTACTTATACTTAGAAATCTTCTTTTGAAAATATACTTAGCCTTTCAGGAAAATACACTTTCTATTCCAATATAATCGCTTAAACATTTATAAATCCTTCTCGGTTTATTTCCAGTTTAATTTACGTCACAATCCCGTAAAAAAAAATCCATACCATTAAAAATAAACCACTATTTATTTTTAAAACAAATTACCCTTTCCTTATAAATTCCCACCGAGAATTCATACTTCCAAATTTATCCACTGATAAATATTTCACTTTGTTTATAAACCCAGTTTATAATTTCCATACCCTCACTTTCTTTTAAATCATAGTTTTCAAAACATTTAATCAATTTCCCATTCGATTTTCAAATTAACTCCATTTTAAAATAAATTCCTTTACTTACCCAAATTTATTTCAAACTCATTAATTCCATATTCACTCCTTTATTTATGATTTAAAATCCTATTTTAAACTGAAATAACCATTTCATACTTTATTCCCAAAATTCTCCTTTTATTTTCTACCGACTTATTTAAGTCTTAGATTTGAAAATAAATTCTTCAATCTTTAACACTACCGTTTTAAGTCCTCAAAACTCCTTTGTTTCCATTTAGTTAAAATCTCTATTTGTCCCATATTCAGAATTTATTTACTAGGATTAAAATCGACCTTTTATTCTTTTCCAAAATTCATTCTATCAATTTATCCAAAATCACTATAATTCTTTTACTCAAAATTTTCTTCTTTATTTTTCTTCAAAAATCCAATTTTTGTATTTTCGATATTATAAAATACCAAAATATATTCAGCCAAACCATAACATTCAATAGTTTCAATTACCAATATAATATATCACAGATTATCAAATAAATCATATCACAGAATATGAAATAAATTCAACATTTTTGAGGAATCCAATTGGATCCCTCCAACCTGTTTCCCTACATCCACAGATGTTAGCACAATATAATAATACCAATCCCACTTCGATGGAGACATCGCGGTATAAAGGGTCATCTGCTATCATGCGGGACGGCGCATAGGGTCTCATTCGCTGTATAACGTAGAAATATCAATCACTCCAATACACACACACACACTATATATATATATATATATAATATCACATCTAGACTGATAATAAATCATTAATTCAACCAGTCAACCAATAATTTAAATTTTAACTATTTAAATTTAAATGGTAATCCAAATGAGTGAGATTGACTCACCTATGATTTTGATTTGCAATCCATTCCAAACCGGCTTGTTTCTTCACGATTTCAGACCTTGTACAAACATTATATGTTTAATTAACATTTGAAATAATCGAATGATCAATTACCATTAAATAATTTAATTAACCAATACTTTAATTGAACAAATTTCTTTAATAATTTATTTTTAGTGGCTAAGATGATTAAATAGGTTAGTTAGACAAATTAATCTTCATAATACATTATTTTAAAATTAACTAGTACGTAAAATATGTGTGTGCATATATATATATATATATATATATATATATATATATATATATATATATATATATAATTTACACTTATACATATTTTTCTTTGAAACCCATATACTTATTAAACTAATTTATATAGATTAAAAATCTAATTTTGATATAAACTCTACAACATTCAAAATCTCTATATATTTATAAAAATAAGCTAAGTAGATTTCGTAAAAATCTAATTTATAAATTCTTTCATTCTTTAAGATTCCTACTTTTTTTTTCCAAAATCTTGTCTGAAAGTATATTTCTCTGCCTATACAATTTCCTTATATATATATATATATATATATATATATATATATATATATATATTTTCATAATCGTTTGACCCAAAATCAACAGTTAAACCAAATTGAAACTGCAGTAGACATGCAACAAAATCAAGTGAATGCTTACCAACATTGCTGACGAAAATACGCGAGGCTACTCGACCAAATAGACCGCCGAAGTCACAGCGCCTCCTCTTTTCGCCTTGGCCGCGAACGATGCGTGGAAGATGCCAGAACATCGCAATCATCGCAGTTCCAAAGCCCACCTCACTTATGAACCGCACGCAAACATGCAGCTCGAAACCAATTGCCAATCGCGACCTAACACAACAATCATCAATCCTGGCGCCGACGGCCTCCACCCAAAAATCATGAATCCTGCTTCCTCTGCCGAATCGAATTCGACGCTCCGAACTCGATCGAGTTCCTCCACTTCGACTTCCCACCCTAGCTGCTACGCTCGCTGACCCAAAAGCTCCTCCTGATGTCGAAAAGGAAAATCGAACGACGGACCTTTTGGAATGAGGAACCTGACCTCGTTTGATTCAAACGAATTTCGATTTGAAAATTCTTATGTTCCGCCATTTTTATAATTCGCGAATGAATTTTGAAAGAGGAAGAGCTGAAGTCGTTCAATTTAGAAAGAGAAGGAGAGGGGTTCGGTTACCTTTTGTTTTTTATTTTAAAGAACATGCGTGTCTTCACGAAGAACATGTGTCTTAAATTGCCTTGCGGGTCTGCATAGGCTGCTACAGTATTTCTGAGGTGATAAAAAGTAGCTGTTGTGAGGATAATTACAGCTGAGGGTTGACTAGTCAAACAATATATTTTATATTTAAATTTTGAATGTAAATCATCTCGAAATCACAACTTAAAATTTCGATCTCCTATCGAGGCGTGCCGCCAAGCGTTCATAATGTTGTACCCCCATTTCGAACGCAATGGAAAAGATTTCGAGTCCTAATTCGATCGTAAGGAGAAGATAGTTTTTGGGCCCATTATCATATTGAATTTTTGATATAAATTTCTACACATTTATACACCGTATAACCACACAACAACTCCAAATGCTACGAAATTTAAAATCCGATAATAATACATTATTACGGACTCAATGGAACTGGTTTCATCAAATTTTAAGACTGTGCCTCGAAAGGCTGTTTTTAAATATCGATTTAAACGATAAAATTCTAAAACTGAACAAAACACTTTCAAACTCAAATTTAAAACTTTCACTATCTTCGGCACTATCAATATGAATTTTACAAGCCTTCAGGTTATTTTTAACAGGCTTAAAATCCAAGATTTCATATCCTACCCAATTTCCAATTATTCAATTCAAAAATTTAATTATCCATTAATTAGTCGTATTTGAAATTCAAGTTAAGAATTAACTTTTTAAATATTTAAAATCAACCAATATCCCAATTTCAAATGTCCAAAATTTCGGGTCGTCGCAATTATCGTTTTAGGTAACTTTATTATTAATATATACAAATTCTTCATTTGGAATAATACTACATATATTTAATGATTCGTTTGGTTTATTATTATATAATTTATACATTGGAATGATTCGCATATATCAATGACAATTTCACTACATGTATAGTAACAACTGACATGCATGTGCATATAGGGTAGCATTTTCACATATATCTCGCTGTCTCACAGTTTCATTTTGATATTCCACATATTTCAAATAACAGTTCCATTTTGAGTTTCTTAGTTTCATCCCCTTAGATATCATGTTGTTCATATGCATAGAAAACGTATCTTGTTGTTCATAAGTTGCTGATGTGCAATATGCATATAGAAAACATATCAGTTCGATACCTATATTGCTCGGTTTGTAGGAAATATATATAAATTATGAAACGTGAAACATGATAAACTAGGGAGTCAGTTTATCATTTATTCTATTAATGTCTGAACATATTACATGAAAGTATTGCTAAGTTTTTAACTACATGTGTACTTGTATAGGCTATACTCTTTGGCTTCAATTTATCATATTTTGAGTTTTAACATACAAAAAGTATTTCCCAGCTTCTTCCCGTGGTAATGTGGAAAATTGGAGATTAGTAGTGGTTTGTTGGACCCTCGGTAACTCAGTTTATCATGTTTGGATTTGGAGATGCACGTGTATCTGATGAGTGATGATGTGTGTTATATGTTTATATTATTGTTCTTCTTACTGTGGTAACATGTATTGTGTGTTTATGTTACATATTTCGGACTTCGAAACTTTGAATCACTATCTTTGTAACCGGTTATTTGCTGTATTTGCTAGAAAAATGCTCTTTGTAATTTCTATTTGACAACGTGTGTTAAATTTTTATTGTATCGGTAACAGCCTGTGTATATTGATTCATTGCTATTATATTGAATATGTACAGTTTCAAAATTGAGTTGCGGTTAACCTCTATACAGAAACGGTTAACCAATAAAATTTTACCGGTTTACCATTTGTTGGTTAACCGTTCGAACACATCGGTTAACCGATTTAGTACGATGGTTAACCACGATTAATATTAACCGGTTCATTTGGTATTGACCAATCAACATTAACCGATTTCTGGTTAACCAAACCGCTCATAAATTACGGTTAACCGAAAATACTAATCGATCGGATTGGTTAACCGACCATGCCCACTCTTAACACACTCACGCATACTAATAATTAAATAAATTATTTTCCATCGAAAACGTCGTAAAAAAATAATCTACATATCTACTATAATATGTTGAAGATTTCTGGTTAACCAAACCGCTCATAAATTACGGTTAACTGAAAATATTAATTGATCGGATTGGTTAACCGACCATGCCCACCCTTAACACGCTCACGCATACTAATAATTAAATAAATTATTTTCCATCGAAAACGTCGTAAAAAAATAATCTACATATCTACTATAATATGTTGAATTAACCTTGTTCGATAAAATACGTGAAATGTAGTAAATTAATAATTTTTCCAAATATATAAAATTTGTAAATTTTCAACCGTTTACAAACAATAATATATTATATAATAAATAACCGGTCAAACTATAAAATTTCAAATTTTTGTATAAACTACTTTTTTATTACGTCCCTTAGAGAGTTTTCGGTCTTATCCGACAAGTGTTGTACATGATCGTTATATGGATATTCGTTTTTGTCATAAAACGGATATTTATATTCATCTGGTCAGTACTTGCTGGACTTATTTGTGTATTGGACAAGTTATAAACACAGTAAACAATTATATTTCGTATATTATTTCATTTTAAATGGTTCATAAAATTTCGCCATCACTTTTCTTTTTTGTTTCCTGTGTACACATATTTATGTATAATACAGAAAACACGCATTTGTGTGCAACATATTTCAATATTGTATTCTTAAGTTGGGTTAAATTGACACGAATAAGATTATATATCAATAAACTGAAAAATAAAATGTCAATTCGTAAACGTATTTGTTGAATTCGCTTTAAGTAATAACGATGTTTTCATTGTCCGTGTAGTAGGTGCAAACATTCGAAGTATTTGTTATTATATATTGGTTTACCATATCAAAAAATAAATACATATTTAGATGGATGCATGTTGTTTTGAAAAGAGGATAACACTCTTAGGACGCGTAGAATATGTAACGAGGAAAGGTACATGACATGATTTGAAATCTTCAACTTTTCTTGTACTATCACCGCGCGAGTCAATCTACCACTGCACTACTGTTATATAACATCGATTTTTGAAAGTTAATTGACAATTGATTTATTTTTCTTTGTTAGGTAAGTTTTGGTTGCTTGTATTAAAAACAAATCAGCGGCATACGAAGCTTGCAATGATGACACTGGAGTTTCTCTGTCATATTTTTCGGCATAAAGACATATATATATGAAAAGTTGATTTGTTTTCTGAATGTACTAAAAACTTTTCAACTACCTCCAATTCAGTTATTAAATTTTTTAATCAAACATCAGTCAAAGCTCGCATTTGAAGCCATTGATGCAAACTCCATGAATAACAAAGATGGAAATCAAAATTCTCCCTCTGTACTCAAACTGAAAGCCATTGAACTTGAAAACAAGTTACTTATCGAAAAACAAAGATACATTCTACTTCAGTTGGAGTTAGAATCATCCATGTCCATTGCTTTGAACATCTTGACTTGTACAAAGTTGGAATGCATTAGTCTCAAAGAGAAATTGACTATATTGAAAAATGACAATAATCTACTTAGAGAAAAAGAGCTAAAAAGTCAAGAAACTGTAAAAAAAACTTGCTAAAGAAGGCTAAAAGAGTTGATAACGAATATGACTTTGAGAGTCAGAAATTGTTTTAATTATTAAAGTATAATGAATTAAGATATTATGCTATTAATTTCAAATGTATTTTTATTTTTTCATATAGGCATGGTTTATGGAACAAGAAACTCCTGGAGGAAACAGGTCGAGAGTAACTGACTGCGGACAAGGAGGATGTTATTTTTGAATCGGTTATGGACCCACTTTCACAGAACAAGCGTTATGGTTTTGGCAATCAAGTGGTAATGAATAATATATTTAGATATAACAGATTAGTAGTCTTTCAGTTCTAAAGAAATTCACATCGCTTTAGTTTCGATAATAAGTTTATAGATATAACAATTAAAATATTATGTTGTAGCTTTGATAGTAAGATTATAGTAATTGAACTTTTACTAAATTAAATAAGTATTAGAGGGTAGACAGGAATGCCAACCAAAGCAAAGGTTAGATCGATCTAGCAGCGATCGAAGAATTGAGAGCTAGAGTGGCGTGGTTGGAGGAGTAGAACCGTTCCATGCCATTGAGTTGACACAGTTACTGGACCAGCGTATTACCGAGTGCATGCAGCAGTATGGTGACTGCTTTCCATCTTTAGCCAGTTTCGAAGGTTCTGGAAGTGATTGACAGGAGTAATACGTATGTTTTTTTATTACGCGGCATTGTTTAGTATTGTTTGATGGTACATTGAGATGGTGCGGTTGGATACTTTGAGATGTTTTGTATATTATTTGATGGTACATTTGGTGATGGTCAGTTTGACAATTGTGAGTTGATGTTGGTGAGTTTTTGATGATGTGAAATTTTTTGATGTATCACGGTGTATATATTATACGATGATATGTATGTATATTATGTTAACGAAGAGTTAGTTGGTTCGACGTTATGTGAGTTATGGTTGGTTGGTTTAATTTTCTTTATGTGATTTGAGTATATTTGTATGATTTGAGATTATATTAAATATCTGAATTTGATATGTGCTTGTGTGTGACAATATTATATTTCTGAATTGTGTATGTGAGGTTAGCATGTAGCAGAAATATGAAAAAATGCTTCAAGTATTTCTGGCGGGTTCTGATGGCCGACGACGGCTTACAGGTCAACATTTTCCAACGGCTTCCGACGGCTAATGGCGGTTTTGTTGCTTCCTCTTGATCGACCACGTGTCTTCGACGGCCGTCTAAAGCCGTTAGGTTATCTATTGGCACCTCGAAAAGTTTACGACAGGGGCTATTGGAAGCCGTCGGAAAAACTGTGCGACGACATGACAAATTGTAGCTTTTTTTGCGTCGGTTTCTGACAGCAACCGACGACCACCGACTGTTTTTAGCCATCGAAAATCGTACGTTTTCTTGTAGTGTATGTTAACATGGTTTGTATATAAATTTAACGAAAAATGCAAGTTTAAAATACGATTTTAACATAAATAAGATTTTAACATAAATACTATGAGTTATTTATGCAGGTATTACCGAACAGACTTGAAAAACCCGACGGATTGAGCTTGGGTATTGATTTTGAAATGCACTGCGGGTTTGGCCTGCTCGAGTTTTGATTAATGTAATCGGGTTTAGATCTAGGTATTAAGATACCTGGATCGAACGTGGTCCATTGATAGGCCTATATGTATGTAAGTATGCATACTTATATACATATCTATACAATTAATAAATACTCCACAGTTTACTTACTAACTATTTAATTCTATTATATATTTGAAATGGATATATTTTTTTTTGAATACTTCCATATTTATTTTAAGTCGTTTTATTACTTTAAGTTCATCTTAAAATAATAAATTTCTTCCTAAACAATTCACACTTTCGCAAAGAATATATTCACACAAACATATAAAAGATATTTCATATTGAATTTATCATTCAAAGTTCCATTTTTTCATGTTTTGAAAATAACTTTTAAATATATATTGTGTCAGAATGTACTGATTCCAATGTTTATAAATACTCGATAACACATTGACCATCCGTATGGACTTGTATTTTTTTTTTTTGAAAACCCAGAAGAACCCTGCGAGCCGGTAAACTCCTGAGGAGGGTATAGTAAAGCCATCCGCTGATCCAAGCCCCCATACACCGGGTAAATCTATTAAATATAGTAAAGCAGAAGAAATTATATCTCTCACATTAATTCTAGCATTTCTCTCACCTCTCCTTAATTTCTCTAGATATTTATTTAAATTTTATTTTAAAGACCTAATACAATGCATTAGTTTTGAATTGTTTATAAGATTTTATTAACTTTACACTATTGTTTTACATCCAAAAATCTACACTTTCTGATTTCTAACATTATTTTCAGAGTCCTCAATTTTCATGTACAATTTACATTTAAGTCCGTATATTTAAATTAATTAAATAATTTCATTATAAATTATTTAAAAAAATTAATTAACCATTATTTATTAATTTGTCTAATAAATAATATAGATAACCATGCCAATAAAATATCACGCTCATTGTAACAAAACAGTATAAATATGGATCACGTAAAAAAACAATACGAACAACTTTAACGTATAACTATTTATTTTAATAAATTATTAGTTAAATGATTGAAGTTTAAAGATCACAAATCATCACAATAATTATAAATTTTTCATCCTTACTCATTAATTCTCTTCGTTTTTTTGAATCCATATAAATTATCATTTTATAGCTATCCAAAATATTATATTAATTTTTTCCATGATTTTATATTCATATATACCGAGATTTTATAATTTCTACAGTCATTTACAAAGTTTTCATCAATTTTCTTTTATTATTTTACATTCATATCTATGTATTTAAATTAACCAAACACTATAAATCTATACTATATAAATAAATTCAAATAATTAATACTCATTAAATTCTTTGATAATTTATAAATAAAATGACAGTTTCAATTTATATACCGCATTAGTAGTAACACATGGTAGATATTTCTTTCAACTATAAAAATATCTGAATCACTTAACAAAAATTATAGGCATAAACAATAATAAAACGTTTAATTTATGATTGATATATCGAACATTGCATAATAAAATTTTATTTTAATAACATTTAAAGTATGAGTACCATGTTTTTACAAAATTAGCGTGTGTAATGCGTGAGATACATTCTATTACTTTATTATTATTATCTACAATTTTAGTAAATTAAAAAAAAATAGTTTTTCCCTTAATATCTCATGTTACATTTAAAATTCTTATCAATACAGATTTGTAATTTGACATCTAAAACTCATCATCATACACATGTGCAGGTGCGCATGCGCATCAAAACACACGGGATCATGAATTTACTCAATATTACTTCAAAAAGGAACATATTACATCTATATTTTTCTATGAAATTTATCGTATACATAAACACTAAAAATTTGTTTCACATGCATAGGTTTATCGGTCATATTTAACATATAATTTCTTAATTTCAAAATATAAATTACACTTATTTTAAATTACATAAAATATTTTAAAACATAAAATTTTGGAAATAACAATAGCGTATATATATATACACACACACACACATTTTTTAAACGTATAATTCAATAAAATAACATGTTTAACATATAATTTCCTTAAACTTTTGAAATATTATCGTAAAACTAATTTAAAACAAAATCTATCATTTTAAATAGTTAGAATATGAAAATAATGAATATATAATTATTTTTAACTATTCGAAAATAATTTTTGAATATATTTTACTGTGAAAACATAACATTTTAATGCTAAAATCAAAAAATATATGTTTAATATTAGCATATTACATTATACGTCGACTATTTAACTACGTGTATTTTAACAATTTCTTTTACAATATTACCGTATGCAACGCACGGGTTATACACTAGTTTATATAGGATAGGAAAGCGCATCGATAGGTCATTAATACTTTAACACTAAAGCACAACCTACACGTTAAAGGAACGCCCCAGACAATACTCCCTACTCCAACCAGATGTTATACATATTCGGCGAAATACAATGAACAAAGCATCCAAAGTTTCTGCCACTTCGTGGACGAGAGGCGACGAGAATCTCATATGCACCGACTTCAGTTCCTCTATAGTCGATAATGCTTTAGCATCCAATTCTCTAATGATTCTATGAGATTTACCATAGTTACGCATTAATAGACCATATTGATTATCCAACGCGTCATGAATCCTTTGGAGAATAATGTCTTTAGAAACCGCACTAGTCGAGATAAATCTTACATAACCATCAGGAGTAGACGCTGCAACCACATCGACTTGAAGGGGTTCCGGGACAAGAACATCAAGCTGATCTGCAGAGATGGAATTCAGGGATGAAATAGCATTTGTGTGAGTGGAATGAACTTCATACTGTTGCAAGACGCATCATCCTGTGACACATCTTGTGAATTTGCATGCACAGGCAAGATAAGTGCACCATGTGTAGCAGAGTAAGCAAGAGATAGGTCAGCCTCCTCACGTGAAATTGACAGTCCCAGAGGATCAATATCTACTCTTGATGTGTACGCACGCGTGATCTCTGAGTGTTGACAGCCTGGTTCTGAGTTTACACATGCATGAAATTGTAAATGTTTTGGATCATCAAGCTTAGCATACTTATGAGTATGACCTGGTAATTGATTGAAAGAACGTAGAGCATATAGCTCAGTTGAGTTTCCTGAAGCTAATGGAACAACTTGATTGAGACAAACAATTGAAAACATAGACCAGCCTGTGCATATTTACATAGCCTACTCCGCCTCAACAACCGAAATCTCCTTTTCCGGACTAGCTGCAATCTCAGAAGTAGCAACTGCCACCGCGGGCATCGCCTCATCGATTACTTGTGGCTGCGCTGCGCCAGTGGATGGGCTCGGTACTCACCTCCGCGTCTGCTTCGAGATAGACCTCCCATCTGGCGCGTGCGAAGGTCATTTTCTGGTCGGAAGCGTGGTTTGTGCCTTTGCTTAACCATCCAGAAAGAAACCACGGCCTACCTTCTAATCCGATATTTTACATCTGATTTAAATAGATAGGGGTTGGGGTTGTCCCGCACACTGTATTATTTAACTCGGATAACAAACAAACTCCAAAACCATCTACATCCAAATGAAACAGACAGCAGCCAATCCCTTTGTCTTCCAACAAAGCAGAAACCAGAGCATCGGACTGAGGATGCACAAAGCTGATATACAAAGGACATATATCAAATCCGTTATACATGTTTAAGGAAAAAACATGCACAGCCCCATATAGTGTACATAAAGATTCAAACCTAGCTCTCCTAAACACAAGCTTATCTTTCCATTGCTGATCCAACAATCAGTAAGAATACCCTTAACCAAGCCCAGATTCAAAGATAACGTGCACCTCCATACCTACCTTGAAAAATATTGTCTAAATCTTTATCAAATGCACCCAACCGATTTTTAATATAACTGAAAGGACTCTCCAACGCAATACTGTTCTTATGATAATTCATGAACCCAAGATCCACTACAGTTCTTTGACAATATAAGTATCCAGATTCCACTACATTCATATCAACAATAGTATTGTCATTTACCGAACCCAAACATCTTTATCACGGATAGAATCACGAGAGTTCTCCAACACAGTTCCATCTCCAACAGATTTCTTAATCTCAGTCACCACATCATCAACATTAATCATAGACAAAAGCCTCAAAACTATTAGACAATACAATCTTGAAATCTGAAATCCAATGTTTTATAGACATTGAACAGTTCTTGACGGTTAAACTATCAAAACTCTTTGCAACATGAACACTATAATATAAAGCAATCATACCATCTCCCAATTCACTCAAAAAGGACGACAGCATATCCTTTTCAAGATTCAGAACCGAGGGATCATAATGCATACAATCAGAAACCAGAATCTTGGAAGCCTCTGATCCTCCTTTACAAAAATCAGTGAGCTCCTCTCAACTTGACTCATACACTGTTACTTTGATTCTCATTTTACTACTTCCTACAGCAAACAACATTTCCATCATGAATAGAATTACGACTTATGCTTCTGCAATCTGGGACTTCTTCTAATTGTATTCCCAGAATTATAAACATGCGACTTTCTTTTCCGATGAGTGAAGTCACGAATATATCTAGAGCCTCTTACAGCTGCAATACAACAATATAAGGTAAACTTTATAGGCTCAATGTAATAATAAACTTCTATACCTTTCTCTATACCAACTTTAGAGTCTTTGTCCTTTAAGCAATTTTTTTCAAAACTTTGATCATATATCACCTCATCATTACTTG
This sequence comes from Allium cepa, assembly GCA_030765085.1. Classification (NCBI taxonomy): domain Eukaryota; kingdom Viridiplantae; phylum Streptophyta; class Magnoliopsida; order Asparagales; family Amaryllidaceae; genus Allium; species Allium cepa. Next base: position 552,930,244 of record CM060931.1, on the reverse strand, counting down.
AATTCTCTGTTGTATCTACCTCCACCACATCATTAAGCATAGAACTTGAAGTAGGGTTATTTACAGTAAAACGAACAACACCAGAGCTCAATAAACTTGACTTAATGACATGCCAATCGGTACTCACGACCACCTACTTCTTAGAAACCAAACTGACCGCATATCTATCAACATCTGAACAAAATAGAAAGCAGCCTACACCTCTTTCTTCCATTAGACAAACAAAAATTAAAGAAACACCCTGAGGAAACCCAAAACTAATATAAATAGGACATGTATCAAACCCTCTGTGCATATCTAAAGCAAAGACACGCACAACACCCTTGATATGCACATATAAATTCAAACCCATCTCACCTATACACAAGCTTATCCTCTTATTACTAGTCCAAAAATCCACTAAGACACTGTTGACCAAACCCATATCCAAAGAATGTTGTGCATCAACATTACTACTAGGAGAAACAATGTCTATATCCTTATCATATACACACAACCTATCTTTAATAAACTGAGAGAAGGTCTCATTGAGCCAATGTTGCTCCTTCGCTATTACAAGGACCCAGATTCCACTAATTACATATCAACAATAGTTGTGTCACTTGCCAAACCCAAAATATCCATATCACTTATAGAGTCATCTAACTTCTCAATCACAGATCCCTCTCTATCAGAATTTTTAACCTCAGTTACCACATCATCAACATCATTCATAGATAAATCTTCGACCAATTCATTCGAACATGAGGTCTGCATATCCTTATCAAAATTCAACACTGAGGGATCATAAAGCATATAGTCAAAATTCAGAATCTTATAAACCTCTGACCCATCATTACCAAATCAGTTATCTTCTCTGTCTGCAAACTAACAAAATTACTGACATTTTCCTCTGGAATAGACATTTTAATCAGAAAAACCCAAACCGGTAATTTTAACATCGCTCTTTTTAACTGAATCACCAAACTTGTCCACATAATTCTTTCCTATATTAACAGAATTAATGGCGTCAAAGTGCTTAAACAATTCTTCCAAGAAATTTATACCCTTGCTTCTTTGAACCCATAAATGATCTAAAAGAATTCTTTTCAATTTCATAATCTTAAGCACAAATTGAAACCCATGTTCTGAAATACTAAGCTGCTTAAAGAAACTAGAATTCGACTCTCTTGACTCCCTCAAACAACGGTGTCTTTTATGCCCAGATTTCCCACACTTGAAACAACGCAATAACTCCCTGCAATCCCTTGCAAAGTGCGATTTACCATCACATCTAAAGCAAATAAAATTCTTCCTTCTACAGTCAACTGAATTCTTGATAATCGGCTTAAAAAGGCAGATTTAGGGAGTTGAGTATGCGAATCATTCATAACCTGGGCCAAGGAACGAAATTGTTGTTAATGGGGGTTAAGGATGTATGAAGGAAACAAAGGAGGAGCAAGAGAGTTGTACGGGAAGAAAGAATTTGAAAAGGAAGGGGAGAAAGAAACAGCCGCTAGTAAAAAATTTAATATCACTATTCCTTACTTTCAAAAGAAATTTTGTTATTCAAATATTCTTAGAAACATTACATATATATAAATTTCTTAAATTTATCAAATGTAAATAATTTTCTTTTATTGAATATATATATATATATATATATATATATATATATATAATTTTTATTGCTTTTATTTATCGTTCAGGTTCAGCAAACAACATAACCATACAAACAATGATCCAAAGCAATCAACCCATCAAGCATCCAATTTTTATTATGAGACTTTATCTATCAATTAAGGTACACAAGACGGTATTAGTTTTAGCTATGATCGAGTCCATAACTTGTTTAAACTTGTACCTTACTCATATCTGCTGTGAACTTTGATAAAATATAAGTAAAAAAACAAGAATATACAACATATTATCTAATAATGTATAACATAACGTGTTTCATTAGATCGATCAATAATAAAAATAATCGTATCTTTCTTGTATGCTCCTGTTCGTATATACGCACTGTAACCAAAAATAATATTTTTCTTTGTAAGTTAAGTAAGAATTTAGTTAAAATACGTTAAAATAGTGATATAAAAAAATCATCACTAACAAGTACGCCACCATAACGATCAACCCTGACCGTTATATAATTTATCTTTCTAAATAAGATAACAACCAAAGGAAAATTGGGTCACTTTTTATCCTAAGTTTCACAGCCTATATCAATCTTGTATTTAATTCTTTGTATTATTCTGAACATGGGCTCTGATACCAACTTAAAAAGCCCAGCCTCTATACTCATGCAATTAAAAGAGAGTATACCTGTTGTAATAAATAAATAAATTCTAGATCTGAATACATACAACCCATATTGATTCTATCGAGAAACAAATATATGAAATTAAATAGTCCAGCAGAAGTCGTACCTGAATCCATTGATGTTTGCAAAAAGAAGATCAACTAGGTTTTAGATCTTCCAAATTGACACAAGCTTAGATCTGAAAATTCTCTTTAGAAGAGGGTGGAGAGAATATGATAAGACTTGTGTAATTTGGGGACCATAACCCCATATATATAGTGTGTGACATTTTTCAGTTCGGCCCTTCAACAAACTAAAATTGTCACTCTGGTATCCACACATTATAAATTTACATGACGAATATACCCCTTAAGTCTTGTTGTATTTATTCCAAATAGATCACATAATTGAACTTAATCCCAAAATAGCCCATATATTCAAATATTAAAATATGTGGCCCCATAATGCTGAATTATTCCAACAATCTCCCCCGGGCCACATATGTAACCTTATAGAATGTATTTAACTTTATGAGCTCTTAAATAGCTATCTTGACAATATGGTATATCCAAAACAATCTCGTCCATTGATTGTGTTAACATAGGATCAAAGAGGTTTTCATTATCGTTAGTGTAACTAAACCCATCAATGGTCACGTATATCAATACAATCAAATGACATAGATCAATCATGTATGTGTAGCATGGAAATTACATGAAATGTGATCTTTACATGCCTATTTCCAACTTGTCCTACTTTACTTTAATGTGATCAAAATCTAAACATATATAAATAATTTGAGTGCAATTAAAAAAAAACTTTATTTCTGATCAGAAAAACTGAAGCATATCCACAATCAAAATATAAAGCAATGTCACAAAAGAAATGACTTAGTACAAACTCCCCCTAAACCAAAATATTCTTACATAAAGATACACCCATTTTAGCAACATGCTTATGAAAGACCTTGGGTGGTAATGTTTTTGTAAGTGGATCCGCTAACATGGAATTTGTCTCAATATTCTCTATGGATATTAACCCATTTTGCACTCTTTCCTTCACAACTAGAAACTTGATGTCAATGTAATTTGACTTACTTGAGCTTCTATTGTTATTAGAATATAATACTGCTGATCTATTGTCACAAAACAACTTTAGTGGTCTTTCAATATTATCTATAATGCGCAGACCAGTGACAAAATTTCGCAGCCATTTTCCATGATTAGATGCCTCATAGCAGCCACAAACTCTGCTTCCATAGTGGAAGAAGCTATAAGCGTTTGCTTAATGCTCTTCCATGATATAGCCCCTCCACTCAACATAAATATGCATCCTGAAGTGGATTTTCTACTATCCGGACATCCAACAAAGTCAGAATCAGAATACCCAATGATCTCCAACTGATCTGATCTTCTATATGTAAGCATATAGTCCTTTGTTCTTTGAAGATACCCCATAACCTTTTTTGCTGCTTTCCAATGATCCATTCCAGGGTTACTAAGATACCTGTCTAACACTCCTACAATGTACGCAATATCCGGACGCATACATACTTGAGCATACATTAGGCTCCTTATAGCAGATGCATAAGGGATCTTCTGTATTTCATTAACTTCAAGGATGTTATTAGGGCATTGTTTGAGACAAAACTTATCTCCTCTAACGACAGGGGTATCACCTGGTTTACAATCTTGCATGCCAAATCTCTTAAGCACCTTTTCTATATAGTTCTTTTGTGACAATCCAAGAATGCCTCGTGAACGATCACGATGTATTTGGATCCCTAATACAAAAAAGGCATCACCAAGATCTTTCATTTCAAAATTATTTGAAAGAAATCTCTTAGTTTCGTGCAACATATTTAAATCATTGCTGGCAAGCAATATATCATCAACGTATAAAATTAAAAATATAAATTTACTCCCATTAAACTTGTGACACACAGTTATCAATGATGTTTGCCTCAAAACCAAAAGAGGTAATTACATTATGAAATTTGTGGTACCATTGACGAGAAGCTTGTTTCAGTTCATAAATGGATTTCTTTAGTTTGCAAACCATATTCTTTGGATCTTCGACCATAAAGTTTTCTGGTTGCACCATATAAATTGTTTCCTCAATGTCTCCATTGAGAAATGCAGTCTTAACATCCATTTAATGCAATTCAAGGTCAAAATGTGCAACAAGTGACAAAATTGTTCTAAAAGAGTCTTTCGATGAAACCGAAGAGAAAGTCTCTTTGAAATCAATGCCTTCCTTTTAAGTAAAACCTTTTGCTACAAGACGAGCCTTATATCTTTCCACTTTACCTTTTGCATCCCTCTTGGTTTTAAATATCCATTTACAACCAATGGGCTTCTTACCTTCAGGTAGGGACAAGATCCCAAACTTTATTGTCTTGCATTGATTTATACTCTTCATTCATAGCTTCAATCCACTTTTGAGAATTAATATCTTGCATGGCTTGGTGAAAGTTGATAGGATCATCTTCGATCAATCCATTATTATCCTCTAACTCTTGAAGAAATACAACATAATCATCCGTAGCATTTCTTCTTTCCCTAGTGGATCTTCTTAATGGCAATTCATTTTAAGGTTGTTGAATTTGTTCTTGTGGAACATTAACTTCAACTTGAAGAGGATTTTCTTCAACATTGTTTTGTTGGGGTTCTGGATTCACTTCTTGATCAATGACAGGAACAATAATCTGCACATTGTCCGAAGAAGTAACTGTAGTAGGAATCATAGACGATGATTCCTCCTTAAAAACAATGTTCCTTACTTCATTTCTCCCTCTCAAATCAACATACTAAAAAATGTTGCATTTCCCGGCTCAAATATTTTCCTCAGTATGGGATGATAAAATTTATAGCCCCTAGATCGCTCAAAATAACCAATAAAGTAGCTACTCACTGTTTTAGAGTCCAATTTTCTTTCATTTGACCTATATGGCCTTGCCTCAGCTGGACATCCCCAAATGTGAAAATGCTTTAGAGTAGGCTGTTTGCCTGTCCAGAGCTCATAAGGTGTATTAGTAGCTGCTTTAGTGGGTACTCTATTAAGAATATAAACTGCTGTCTTTAATGCCTCTCCCCGGAGTGATTTTGATAAGGTAGAATGACTCATCATACTCCTTACCATGTCTTTAAGAGTCCGGTTTCGTCTCTCAGCAATACCATTCATGCTAGGTGAACCTGGCATAGTGTATTGTGGGACTATTCCACATTCCTCTAGGGATTTGGCAAATGGTCCTAGACATTATTCACCTGATCCGTCAGATTACCATAATATTCACCGCCATGGTCAGATCTGACGGTTTTAATCCTTTTGTTGAGTTGGTTCTCAACTTCTACCTTAAATTTCTTGAACGTGTCTTAGGATTCTGATTTATCATGAATAAGATATAGGTAGCCATATCTTGAGTAGTCGTCTATGAATGTTATAAAATATTGTTTACCATTCAATGATGCCTTAGGGAATGGCCCACAAATGTCTGTATGTATTAATTCTAAGATGTCAGTTGCTCTATTGGCACCTATTTTCTTATGTTTGGTCAGTTTTCCCTTGATACACTCTACACAGACATCAAGGTCTGAAAAATCAACGGATTCCAAAACGCCATCTGACACGAGCCTTTGAATTCTATTTTTAGATATATGACCTAAGCGCTTGTGCCACAATGTGGCTGAAGTTTCCTTATTAGCTTTTCTTTTAGTACCACGTGACTCTACATGCAAGGCTTCATTATAAGAGGTATTAACATCAAGCATATATAAGTTATCATAAACATTAAGAGAATTAGTTCCAATAAGAGTTGAATTCATTGATAAACTAAAAGTACCATTCCCAGATGAACAAGAATAACCAAATTTGTTCAACTTAGAAACAGAAACCAAATTCCGTCTAAATGACGGTATAACAAAAGTATCAAATAAATCCAAATAAAAATGAGTTCTTAATAACAACTTAAAATGCCCAATAGCCTCCACTTCTACCGAATTTCCATCACTCACATAGATGTATCTTTCAGCATCAGTTGGATTTCGGTAGCTCAGGCAACCCTTTCTTAACACGCCATGCGTGGTATTTGGCACAATCTTTCTTCAAATGTCCAGCCTTTTTGCAAAAGTAACAACCATCAGTCTCCTTTTGTTGTTTCTTTTCAGTCCGACCCTTAGCAGTTTCTTTATCCTTCTTTCTCTTTTTGTCTTTTCCCTTAGAGGTGTATGCTAAATGAGCACTTTCAGCCTTATCATGCTTCAATCTCTCTTCTTCTTGTACACAATACGAAATGAGCTCATTAAGAGTTCATTTCTTTTTTTGACAGTTATAACTGATCTTGAACTGGTTGTATTGTGAAGGAAGAGAGATTAATACCAAATGCACGAGCAAATCATCTGAAAGCTCAAGCTTAAGTGCCTTAAGTTTTGAAGAAGTGTTAGACATTTCCATAATGTACTCCCTTATGTTTCCTTTGCTTTGATACTTCATGGAAATCAAGCGTTGCAAAAGCGTGCTTGTTTCCGCCTTATCGTTTTTAGCAAAACGTTTTTCAATCTCAGCAAGGAAATCTTTAGCATTGGTTATCTTTTCAGATACCGCACCCCTAAATGCCTCCGGAATGCAACGCTTTATGATCATTAGACTCATGCGGTTTGAACGATCCCACCTCTCAAAGTTCTTTATAATATCAGAAGAGCTTTCATCCGTAAGAGGGGCGGGTTCATCTATCCTAAGTGCAAGGTCAAGATCCATGCAGCCAAGAACAAGCAATATGTTCTCTTTCTAATCCTTAAAGTTTGTTCCAGTCAGAATAGGAATGTTGTTCAGATTGGCAAATACCATAGTCAAATTAGCTGTAGTTTTAAATTAATCAAATATGCTTACATTATAAAACAACTGTAGTAAATTTAAAATAATTGGTAAGTCTTTGCTCAAGATACCTAGCACAACATTAATATCAAGTCTTTGAACTGTAATATTAACTGTAAGTGGTATTCTTGTTGTAATCATCAAATATTAACAATAAATTCAAGTCAAATAATAATCTTCCTTTGGGCCGATTAATTATTTTCTTGTAAAACTTTATAATTGTTACATATTTATCATCACACATGTGTATCTAATTTGGCCATATATTAACCTTCCTTTGGGCCGACTAATATTCGCATAAATAAATACACACAAATATCAAACATTTTTCATGAGCAATCTAAAATAAGAGAGGTCACTTTGGTGACATATTATTTCAATTAGTTCACTTGTAATGTAGGATATTCACAATCAATTTGCAAAAGACGCCAAATAGTATATGAATTTATTCTAACTCCTTTATTTATAAATTCGCCATAAATATCAGTGTCAAATTTGACATCAAGGAAACTGTAATAATACATAAATGAATAATACTTGCAATAATAATTTGTATCAGATTATTGCGTACTTTATTTAACTGCTACCATTCAAAATAGAAGGTGAAACATATTAAGTAGTAACAATAAATTACAAAAAAAAAAAATATGTCAAATCTGACAGCATCAATTAATGTGTTGATTCATAGTGTACAAAAGTAATGAATAATAAAAGCTTGGCCAATATTTCAACAATGTCTGTTGCTATTTTATGCTAAGAAAAAAAAACCAACCAAATAAAATAATAATTTATGCTTTTGCAGGAGAAAACAAAACCACAAACATGTCATGGTATAATTATTATAAAAGATGTAGATGAATTCTTAGATCATAAATCCAATGATATGTTTCAATTAAATCCAAATTGCTATCATTTTAGGAAACTTTTGGTCAAATCAACAGAATCCAATATTTCATTAAATCTATGGATCCATGTATAATACTGTTTATTAACATGTTTTGAATCACCATAATTGAAGCATTCACAAATCAAAACGAAATAAGTGGATCAGGTGAATCAACCGAAAATTGTAAATCCAAGAACCCTAATTTCATATGTTCTTAAAACCAAAGAATTTCTCAATAAAATCAATGATGGGTGGCTCTGATACCACTTGTTGTAATAAATAAATAAATTTTAGATCTGAATACATACAACCCATATTGATTCTATCGAGAAACAAATATATGAAATTAAATAGTCCAACAGAAGTCGTACCTGAATCCGTTGATGTTTGCAAAAAGAAGATCAACTAGGTTTTAGATCTTCCAAATTGACACAAGCTTAGATCTGAAAATTCTCTTTAGAAGAGGGTGGAGAGAATATGATAAGACTTGTGTAATTTGGGGACCATAACCCCATATATATAGTGTGTGACATTTTCCAGTTCGGCCCTTCAACAAACTAAAATTGTCACTCTGGTATCCACACATTATAAATTTACATGACGAATATACCCCTTAAGTCTTGTTGTATTTATTCCAAATAGATCACATAATTAAACTTAATCCCAAGATAGCCCATACATTCAAATATTAAAATATGTGGCCCCATAATGCTGAATTATTCCAACAATACCATCCTAAAGCATGTAGAATGAGACACTTGATGAGCAATTCGATGTATCTATTCCTTTGGACTAACACTGAATGCGATATAATGAAATATAATTTACCAAATTCATAATTGGTGTGGATATGAAGCAATAGTACATGGGTCTTTCTTAGAACTGAACAATACATTGAAACCAAACACAGGAAAAAAAATCCACGTTAGAGCAGAAAATATAATATATGATATAATACATAATACATGTTTGTAAAATATAATAAAAGTCGTACATTAATCGCATACACAGGACTATACATCAAATTATCTGAAAAGTACATATCCAAATCTAAAGAACAACAAGATCGAAAGTAGACAGATAATAAAATGGGGTTAACATAATGATTCTTCATATTGGCATCCAATTATATGGTAAGTAGATATCTAACCTATAACAATGCCCCGACTAACCTGAGTATTATAAATAAATATAAAACATGGGCCAGACTATAAAATCTAGTGTGAGAGAAACCATAAAAAGATAATAATAAATATACATGTAGTACATATCATATAAGATATATAAGATGTAACAGTGAATGAGAATACAAGTACAATTTTGGTAAACCAAGATAAATACTAATGTATATTTATCTTAAGTCAAAATAGTGATGAAGTAGGATGAATTGCTAAGTTATATATTTATATATACGAATCCACATGCACAAGTGGTATACACATATGATTTAACAATTCTATCCACAAATAAATCAATATATTGTAACGAACCGCCTTTTCAACCGTCGAAAGTTGACACCGAATACATCCATGGTATTCAAATGTCAAACATTCAGTCATTGGAAAGGCATGTTGTTAGGGTAGAATAAAAAGAAAAGAACAGTGAAACCAGAATCTCACAGCATAATCAGCAACACATAATATAAAAATTGACAGTAAAAAGTGTTACTCCAAAATACAAAGTACATCAGAGTTAAAAACAAACCTTATCAGCTGTAAAGTTATAAAATTCGGACCTTACAATTGCTGATAGGTATACAATATAATACAGCGAAAATAAAACACTACGATATGTGAACCACTGGTTTTTCTCCAATAATTCCATATCGCTAAAGTCAACCTGGGAAAAACTCGGTCTGACCTGAGCATTACAATAAAATAACACCCGGGTCAGTCCGAAAAACCAACGTGAGAAAACTCAGTAAAATGATGAACATATAAAAACTCTGTAAGACAACGCCGCTAATGTAGAACTAGTTTTTATCTCACAAGAACAACATCCATAAATGAAGAAATGGAAAACAAATCAGAATAACAATCCAGTCAAGAAAGAATGGAAATAAACAACACAAACAATCCAAATAAAGGGGGTGGGTACTAGTAAGATTTATTACTGAATGAATGGCATAAATAATATCAAATTCCAGACTTGAAAGAATGGTCCCAAATAATTGAACATAGAGAATAACACCGTAACAACCCGCATATTTTACAATTGTATATTTAAATATTTTATTTAAATATAACGTCGTTAGTCGGATTTAAGTCTGAAAAGTTACTTTTTTCAAACAGTCAAATTAGGACTCGAGACCTCTTCCATTGAGTTCATAATGATGTTTACGACCTTTTTGAGTATAAACATCGATATGTTTGGAGTTAGCTAGAATTTAGACCTTTTCACTTAGGGCTTTGGGTTTGGGTTTGGGTTTGGGTTTCAGCCCACTAACCCAACTCATCTTATATCCTAACTCCACCCCCTCTCCTCTTCATTCATTCTAATATTTCCTAACACTTCAAGCTTTAGAAAAATGGTGGAAGAGAAAAGAAATTGGAAAATCCTAAGCCCTAGTTTCTTTGCAAATTTAAGTTCTAGCTCCAAAATCAAAGAGAAGCTTAGGTAAGCATCTCTTTCTTCTTCTCCATCTCAATCTCTCTCCAATTTCAGAAATTTCCTATAGCCTAATTTGGGAAATTATTGCTTCTAGACTTAGATTGGAGTTTCTAGAGTTGAAGTTGAAGAGTAGTTGATCTTCCTTTGCTTTCAAGCTTCTCCTTCATTGTTTTGAGTAAAAGGTGAGTTTTTGAACTCACATCTACTTCTATATCTATCATTGTTGTTAGGTATGAATTCCTAACACTTATTTATGTTCATTTGCTTTTGATTTGGATTGAATTGGTGAATATTTCAATTTTTTGTGTTTTGAGATCAAATCTTTAAAAATCCAATCTTTGATGTTTGAAAACGTTAGTGGGGTGTTTCAGAGAGCCATACAAGGCTGGGTTGTCGCTAGGCGTAAATCTCTAGTCATCATTGCTCGCTCGTTCCCTTCCGTTCCATGTTATGGGTTTTGCCCCACAAGAGGGTTAGGATGAAACTGCTGATGAAGCAGGTTCAGTCGACTGAACCAGGAGGTCAGTCGATTGAACAAGGGGGTAGGAAATTCTCTATCCCCGTATCAGTCGACTAACCTGATGGTCCAGTCGACTGACCTGGAAACCTAAAAGTTTCCAAGCTCCGTTTCAGTCGATTGACCACCTGGTCCAGTTGACTGACCTGCTTGCTTCAGCCCAATTTGCCTATTTTGTTTGAGATTTCAATTTTAATCGATTCGTGATTATCTGAATTGTTGTTATTATTTATTATCGACTTTGATGACTTGTACTTTGGGATTTTTGGGAAGATCCATCCTGATGTATTCGGTATCGATTTTTATGGATTTGATTCACGTCTTCGTATGTGAATTTTTGGTGATTGATTGTTTCTACAATCATTTTTGTGACTTGTCACTTTGAAATACAAAGGTTTCTATACTAGTAGTAAATATTCAAACCCTTTTTCGAAGATGATTTCAACTCTATTTTTAATACAAAGCTCTTTATAAAACCGTTTTCCAACCTATTAGCATATACTAACCTTTACCTCATTCGTATGAGAAAAATCTAATTAAACGGCTTAGCAAAACAAGTGGTATGAAACGTTTGCGTTCACTTCGTCGGTTGATTTTTGGACTTGTTCGATTGAAACTCTTGTGAAAATTTTCAAGTGGAGATCTACAATTTATTCATAAATATTTAAGCTAAGTCAGTTGTTATGGGACATGAAGCTAAACTCATTTATTTACTAGCTCAGTGTAATTCCCACTTTTTATTGATCAATATGATCTATTTTTTGATTTAGACTAGCGATATGCTATGTCTCTTTATCCACGTGGGGGACTGTACATCATTTTATTGAGTTTCGTCTCATTTCTTTTATAGGCTAACGACCTATTGGTTCTTTGGAGTTTCGACTCATTTTTGTGGGCTAGCGACCCATTCTCTTTTATGGAGTTCGGTTCATCGGACGTACCATTGTACTACGTCGTTGTCCGTTTTATCAGGTTCATCGGACGTACCGTTGTACTATGTTGTTGTTCCGAATTATTTGAGTTTCAGGTTCCTAGGGCGTACCGATATTGTACTACGTCGTTGCACCGGCTTTATGATTAGCGACTATGGGTTAGCAACCCGTTTGTGATACACGTGTTGGTGAGTTTTCATGCTTCCATTTTGTGATAGGCCTCTCCCTCTTTGTGATTTCTAGACTTCTAGTTGACGATTTTTAGAATTTGTGATTCACCGATTTTGTGATTGGCATTGATATATTTGTCAATATTTGTAGTTTGGTGAATAAAATAAAGAATATGACATTCTTTTTGCTGTTATGAAATTCTTGAGATATTGTATGATTTTTATGTTATCTAATGTATACTTTTTATAGTATTGCATTATTGTTATAATACGTTTTGTCATATCTCTTCTTCTATCTCATTTTTATCCGTTATTTATAGCTAGACTGATCCGTTTATTATTTTCTTATTAAATAATACTCAGGTCAGACTGAGATGTTATAGGTGCTTCTGCTTGACTCATCTTCTGAGAGCATTATTTGACTTTTGACTAACTACTCTAGTTTAGTAGTTTTTGTTGTTATACATTTGAGATAGAGACTCCTTGATGTATACTTATTCTTTTGCCTAGCACTTATACCTATTCTTTTATGATATTGTGGATCTTATTTGACCACTACTCTGATGTACACTTCTATGTGTTATATTCATATCTGTTTCCGCCTTTGTGATATGGATATCTATGGCTGATTTGTGTTATGCTTATTTCTATATTTATTTCCGAAGATCATATAGCCACCGTGCAGTAGCTTTGAGTTCGTATCGATATGTCGGATTTCCTCTTGAAAAGAAATGCATGTTATTCTATCTAACATATCGGTGCTCGTACATAGCAATTACACGGATGGTCGCTCCTCAATAGCCTTATTCTTTGTGCTAGTTGACGACATTACTTGTAGTGTCCTTGGCTAGTGTGAGTATAGAGGTGGGGCGTCATAGCTTGGTATCGGAGCCAAACTTCGAAACAATGTAGAATAATCTAGCAAGGATCATTGTCTTAAGTCCTTAGGAATCGTGCTTTAGCATTTACCCGAGTCGTAGGACCCGTTCTATTTTATTTTATTTTATGATATCTTGTTTTATCAATCATGATTGTTTGACATTCATTTTGTGAATAACCTTTTTTTTCTTTCTTAAAGAAGAGAAATGGTTAAATCAGGCCGTCCCAGCGCCGGTCAATCCAGTGCTACTCCGCAGGATGGAGTATTTATGCCAGCCCACGAGCTTCTAGATCTTGTAAAGAATGCTCAAGCTGTCAGACCCATTCCAAAGCCTACTCATCCAAAATCCGGATTTGCACGCCTGTGCAGTGATTATACAAATTTGGGTGGAAATCCGTTCAAGGGTTTCGAGGGTGTTATCGAAATCCAAGCTTGGCTTAGAACATGCGACCGCATCTTTTCTCGCATGAATCTCATTGATCTGTATCGAGTCCAAGTGGCTTCTAGCATGCTCCAAGAAAGAGCATTATATTGGTATGAGCTTTTGATTTCTGAAATTATTGAAGCGGATATTACTTGGGAGCAATTTTGGGAACTATTCGAATTAAAGTTTGTGCCGGAAGTTGAGAAAGTAACTTTAGCTCGGCGCTTTATTGACCTTGTTCAAGGTGAATCCTCTGTGACGGATTACGTTGCATCTTTTGAATCCCTCTCTAAATATGGGGTCGAGTACATTAATACCCCATTGAAAAAAAATCAGAGGTTTGTCTATGGCTTGAATAAGAATCTCAAAAAGCCATTACTTCTAAAATTAGAAGTTTCTTTCGATCAGCTTGTTGATATCGCTCTTCGACTGGAAGAGGCCGATAAAGAAGATGATGTTGAAGTTATGGGTGTCAAACCGAACTTCAACAACAACAAGAAGAGGCCTATTAAGTTCAAAGGTCCTTATCCCAATAAGAAAGGGAAGTAAGCAACTCCGGTAGCAAAGACTTCTACGCCTAGTCATGGGCAATGCCACAATTGTGGTTCTAAGGACCATTTTGCTAATGGATGTCTGAAACCTCTCTTTTGTCGTTATTGCAAAAGTTTGGGTCGTCTTTTGTCTTCTTGCCCCAAACTTCAAAGCAAGAGCGAGGGAAAGCTAAATGTTGTGCAAGCCCCTAGTTACACTTCTCGTGGTCAAGGTATTTGTCATTCTATCCTTGATGGCATTATTATGTTTCGTGATCATCCTATTCGAGTTCTTTTTGATACGGGTGCATCCCATTCTTTTATATCAAAAGAACTTGTTGATACTTTTCTTTAAGTGTTATGGCTTTGATGACTTCTTTGAGAATTGCGAATCCGGTTGGTGGATCCGCAACACTCAGTTTACTTTGTAAAGATGTCGATATTATTTTATGTGATTATGCTTTCCAAGACGATTTGCATGTTATGCGTTACTTAGGCTTCGAAATGATTTTGGGAATGGATTGGCTTAACCGTTATGAAGCACTATCCTATGTCCTGAGCCAACTATTCATCTTCGACATCCTCAATCTGTTAAGTAGATTTCTATTATTCTCAAGGATTCGGATTCTAAATTGGTAGCATCCTTATATTCTCTAAACCCTGATGATGATAATGATGATGAGGAAGATTTCATTTCTCTCATTCACGTTGTTCGTGAATTTTCTGATATATTTGAGCCTGTTTTAGGATTACCACCTAAGCGAGCAATTGAGTTCAGAATTAATCTAATCCCTGAAGCTCTACCTAAAACTCGTCCTCCTTATCGTATGTCTAATAAGGAAAATGAGGAGATGCGTAAACAATTATCTGAATTGGAAGAGAAGCAATTTATTTGTTCTAGTTCCTCTCCTTGGGGAGCTTCGGCTATTTTTGTGAAGAAACCCGATGGTACACTTATGCTTTGCATTGACTAATGCAAGCTTAATGATCTTACTATCAAGAATAAATAACCTTTACCCTAGATTGATGATTTATTTGATCAACATAGTGGTGCTCGAGTCTTTTCACAGTTAGACTTAGCAACCGATTTTCATCAGCTACGAATTGCAGAGGATAGCATTCCTTTGACATCATTCCGTACTCGTTATGGATCTTATGAATGGCTTGTTATGCCATTTGGTTTAACGAATGTCCTATCTTATTTCGTTGACCTTATGAACCGAGTTTTCAAAGACTTCCTCGATCGATTTGTTTTCATCTTTATAGATGATATTCTTATTTATTCTAAAACCGAGGAAGAGCATGAAAAGCATCTTCGGATAGTGTTGGAAACTCTTAGGAGCAATCAATTGAAAGAAAATTTTTCTAAATGCCACTTTTGACAATCTCGTGTGAAAATTTTCGGTCATATTATTTCCGAATCCGGAATTTCCATGGATCCTTCAAAGATTGAAGCGATTCAAAATTGAAAGAGACCGGAGAGTGTGACGGAAATCCATAGTTTTTTTGGATTGGCGGGTCATTACCTTCGTTTTATAAAAGAATTTTCTAAATTTTCCATGCCTCTTACTAATTTGACAAAGAAGGGAATTGAGTACATTTGGTCAGACAAATTTGAAGCGTTTTTCAGAAATTAAAAGAACTCCTTTCCGATGCTCATATTCTTATGATTCCCGAAGGTAACCAAGACTTTATAGTTTATACCAATGCTAGTCATGTTGGTTTGGGAGCCGTTCTCATGCAAAGGGAACGTGTTATAGCTTATGCTTCTAGGCAATTAAAGCCTGTCGAGACTAGATATGCCACTCATGATTTAGAGCTCGCAGCTATTGTTTTCGCCCTTAGAATTTTATGTCATTATCTTTTGGGAGAGAAATTTGTTCTCTATACCGATCATAAATTTTTGAAATATTTATTTTCTCAAAAGGAACTTAATTTGCGTCAACAACGTTGGCTCGAGTTCCTTGCATCTTATGATCTTGATATTCTTTATACTCCTGGAAAGGGAAATCGTGTTGCCGATGCCCTTAGTCGTAAGAATCAAGCGGTTGTTTCTATGCTGATATCTGAATGGAACGATCTAGGGATTTTGTCCACTTGCGAGATTCAAGATCATGAATCTGATTTATGCTCATCTCTTGTTCTATGTAGCCTTGAGGCCCATCCTTCTCTTTTAGACCGCATTCTTGAAGCTCAAAAGCTAGATCCTGAATTGGCTCTTCTTAGCCAAAGTTCTAGGGATAATATTAATATTGAAGGTTTGAAAGACATTGATATCGATGCTCGTGGCATCATTCGAAAATTCGGTAGACTTATCGTGCCAAATATTAGTGATCTTCGTAAAGACATTTTATAAGATTCTCATCGTTCTAAATTTACCATTCATCCTAATAGTAGTAAAATTTACGCGGATATGAAGCGACTTTATTATTGGGATGGAATGAAATCTGATATTGCTAACTTCATTAGGCGTTGCATGACTTGCCAACTTGTTAAGGCTGAGCATCAAAGGCCCAGTGGGTTATTGCAACCTTTGGACATTCCAATTTGGAAGTGGGACCAAATTTCCATGGATTTTATTAATGGTCTTCCCCGTTCCCGTTCGGACCATGATAGTTTATGGGTGATAGTTGATAGACTTACAAAATCCGTCCATTTTATTCCCGTTCGGGCCTATCGGACCGTACCTCTCTTAGCCAAACTCTTTGTTAAAGAAATTGTTAAATTGCATGGAGTTCCTACTTCTATTGTTAGCGATCATGATCCATTGTTTACTAGTGGATTTTGGAAGAGTCTTCAAAAAGCTTTGGGAACGAAGCTTAATTTTAGCATCGCTTATCATCCTCAGTCCGATGGACAAACCGAGCGTGTGAATCAAACTCTTGAAGATCTTCTTCGTGCATGTGTTCTTGATTTTGGTGGAAGTTGGGAAGATCATATTTCTCTTATTGAGTTTTCCTATAATAGTAGCTTCCAATCTAGTATTAGTATGACACCTTTCGAGGCACTCTATGTAAGGCCATGCCGATCTCCTTCTTGTTGGCTTGAGGCCGGTGAGAAGCTGGTTTTAGGTCCAGATTTTATTCGTGATTCCACAGAATAGATTGACCTTATTCGTCATAGGATGAAAGAAGCTCAAAGTAGGCAAACATCCTATGCCGATAACCTAAGAAGGAAATTAGAATTTTCTGTAGGAGATTTTGTGTTTATTCGTGTATTACCTATGAAAGGTGTTGTGTGTTTTAGTCGATCGGAAAATTAGCGCCTCGATATATTGGTCCGTTTCCCATCACCAAACTTATTGGTTCAGTGGCTTATCGCCTTTTATTACCGGCTTAATTTTCTGCTATTCATGACATGTTTCATGTTTCTCAATTATGGAAATGCCTTCGAGATTCCGATTCTACTCTTGAGCCCGGTGTTGTGGAAAAAATTAAAGTTTCGCCTAATTTGACTTATGAGCAACATCCTATTCGTATTATTGCTTCGAAGGTAAAACGCCTTTGAAATAAAGATATCCCTCTTGTGAAAGTTTAATAGTCCTCGAATTCTAAGGATTATTCTTGAGAATCTAGAGAATTCATCGAGTGAACACATCCGGACTTACTCTCTCGTGCTTTTTGAGGTGAACTTCTTATTTCAAATTTCTTTTGTGTTGATATGCTTTTGTGGTTGTTACTTTTTAATGTTTTCTTAAATATTGTGAGGACGCAATTTCTTTAAGGAGCGGAGTCCGTAACAACCCGCATATTTTATTTTATTTAAATATAGCATCGTTAGTCAAATTTAAGTCCAAAAAGTTACTTTTGCAAACAGTCAAATTAGGACTCGAGACCTCTTCCATTGAGTTCATAATGATGTTTGTGACCTTTTTGAGTATAAACATCGATATGTTTGGAGTTAGCTAGAATTTTGACTTTTTCACTTAGGGCTTTGGGTTTGGGTTTGGGTTTCAGCCCACTAACCCAACTCATCTTATATCCTAACTCCACCCCCTCTCCTCTTCATTCATTCTAATATTTCCTAATACTTCAAGCTTTAGAAAAAAGGGGGAAAAGAAAAGAAATTAGAAAATCCTAAGCCCTAGTTTCTTTGCAAATTCAAGTTCTAGCTCCAAAATCAAAGAGAAGCTTAAGTAAGCATCTCCTCCTTCTTCTCCATCTCAATCTCTCTCCAATTTCAGAAATTTCCTATCACCTAATTTGAGAAATTATTGCTTTTAGACTTAGATTGGAGTTTCTAAAGTTGAAGTTGAAGAGTAGTTGATCTTCCTTTGCTTTCAAGCATCTCCTTCATTGTTTTTGAGTAAAAGGTGAGTTTTTGAACTCACATCTACTTCTATAGCTATCATTGTTGTTAGGTATGAATTTCAAACACTTATTTATGTTCATTTGCTTTTGATTTGGATTGAATTGGTGAATATTCCAATTTTTGGTGTTTTGAGGTCAAATCTTTAAAAATCCAATCTTTGATGTTTGAACACGTTAGTGGGGTGTTTCGGAGAGCCATACAAGGCTGGGTTGTCGCTAGGTGTAAATCTCTAGTCGTCATTGCTCGCTCGTTTACTTCCGTTCCGTGTTATGGGTTTTGCCCCACAAGGGGGCTAGGCTGAAACTGCTGATGAAGCAGGTTCAGTCGACTGAACCAGGAGGTCAGTCGAATGAACTAGGGGTAGAAAATTCTCTATCCCCATATCATTCGACTGACCTATTGGTCCAGTCGACTAACCTGGAAAAAGTTTCCAGGCTCTGTGTCAGTCGATTAACCACCTGGTCCAGTCGACTGACCTGCTTGCTTCAACCCAGTTTGCCTATTTTGCTTGAGATTCCAATTTTAGTCGATTCGTGATTATCCGAATTGTTGTTATCATTTATTATTGACTTTGATGACTTCTACTTCAGGATTTTTGGGAATATCCATCTTGATGGATTCGATATCGATTTCTATAGATTTGGTTCACGTCTTCGTATGTGAATTTTTGGTGATTGATTGTTTCTACAATCATTTTTGTGACTTGTCACTTTGAAATACAAAGGTTTCTATACTAGTAGTAAATATTCAAACCCTTTTTCAAAGATGATTTCAACTCTATTTTTAATACAAAGCTCTTTATAAAACCGTTTTCCAACCTATTAGCATATACAAACCTTTACCTCATTCATATGAGAAAATCTAATTAAACAGCTTAGCAAAACAAGTGGTATGAAACGTTTGCGTTTACTTCGTTGGTTAATTTTTGGACTTGTTCTATTGAAACTCTTATGACAATTTTTGAGTGAAGATCTACAATTTGTTCATAAATATTTAAGCTAAGCCAGTGGTTATGGGACATGAAGCTAAACTCATTTATTTACTAGCTTAGTGTAATTCACACTTTTTATTGATCAATATGATCATTTTTTGATTTAGACTAGGGATATGCTATGTCTCTTTGTCCACGTGGGGGACTGTACCTCGTTTTATTGAGTTTCGTCTCATTTCTTTTATAGGCTAACGACCTATTGGTTCTTTGGAGTTTCGACTCATTTTTGTAGGCTAGAGACCCATGCATTTTTATGGAGTTCGGCTCATCAGACATACCATTGTACTACGTCGTTGTCCGGCTTATCAGGTTCATCGGACGTACCTTTGTACTACATCGTTGTTTCAAATTATTTGAGTTTCAGATTCCTCGGGCATACCGATATTGTACTACGTCGTTGTACTGGCTCTATGGTTAGCGACCATGGGTTAGCAACCCGTTTGGGATACACGTGTTGTGAGTTTTCATGCTCTCGTTTGTGATAGGCCTCCCCCTCTTTGTGATTTCTGGACTTCTAGTTGATGATTTCTAGAATTTGTGATTCACCGATTTTGTGATTGGCATTGATATATTTGTCAATATTTGTGGTTTGGTGAATAAAATAAAGAATATGACATTCTTTTTGTTGTTATGAGATTCTTGAGATATTGTATGATTTTTGTGTTGCCTAATGTATACTTTTCATAGTATGGCATTATTGTTACCATATGTTTTGTCATATCTCTTCTTCTATCTCATTTTTATCTGATATTTATAGCTAGACTGATCCGTTTATTTTCTTATTAAATAATACTGGGTCAAACCGAGATGTTACAGGTGCTTCTGCTTGACTCATCTTCTGGGAGCATTATCTGACTTTTGACTAACTACTCTAGTTTAGTAGTTTTTGTTGTTATACATTTGAGATAGAGACTCCTTTATACTTATTCTTTTTCTTAGCACTTGTACCTATTCTTTTGTGATATTGTGGATCTTATTTGACCACTACTCCGCTGTAAACTTCTATTGTTATATTCATATCTGTTTCCGCCTTTGTGATATGGATATCTGTGACTGATTTGCGTTATGCTTATTTCTATATTTGTTTCCGAAGATCATATAGCCACTGTGCAGTAGCTTGAGTTTGTATCGGTATGTCGGATTTCCTCTTGAAAAGAAATGCATGTTATTATATCTGACATATCGGTGCTCGCACAAAGCAATTACACGGATGGTCGCTCCTCAACAGCCTTATTCTTCGTGCTAGTTGACGGCATTACCTTATAGTGTCCTTGGCTAGCGTGAGTATAGAGGTGCGGCGTCACAAACACCAAGCGGTTCTCTATGCTATTAAAGGAACAATTCAAAGATTTGAATTAACAACAAGGGAAAGAGAAGTTTTTCCAACAATAACTATGAGAGTGCGCCCCTTGCCGAAAGTATACCTCTAGAAATATACTTAAGGACTCCGATGGCTCTCAGAAACCTTCTAGTCGGACCCAACTATCTATTATCAAGAATCCGAGTATTTCACATCTTAATGCAAAACAACCGAATCTAAAGTGGATGTGAAAATACCATAACGGGAGCAACCCCATATAGCTTGGCCCACTCACACTCTGGGTTTAGACATTTTCGACAA
Source organism: Allium cepa (assembly GCA_030765085.1). NCBI lineage: Eukaryota > Viridiplantae > Streptophyta > Magnoliopsida > Asparagales > Amaryllidaceae > Allium > Allium cepa. The sequence continues at coordinate 552,909,219 of CM060931.1, read as the reverse complement.
AAGACAAAAAGGCTCAAATGAGCAACACATTGTCCTAGAGTGATGAAATATAAAGAAGAAAGTAGAATCAAAGTCGATAGTCGATAAATCAACTATCGGGAATGATAAGATGGTTGTTTTCACTTGCACTTGATTTTCAATCACAATATTTTCAAGGACACTTTAAAAATACACATTAAAACATTCTTTTAGAGGGGAAAATTAAATTTTCTATGTTCAATAAAACCAAGGTCAAAACAAATGTCAAACCATTGTTATGTATAAATCCAAAACAATATACACTTGGCTTTATTTCGAAACACTTCTTTTTAAAAGATCTTCTTATTTATAGGCTATTAGTTATAATTTTTAAACAATATTTATTATCCCAAAAGATAATAAATCAATTAAGTTACTTATATAAATTTTAAATCACAGGTTATCATCCTAAAGGATAATTTGTATAACCTTTTTATATCTTTTAAAACCACATTTATTTTCCTAAACAAAATAAATCAAATTAAAGACCCTTTTATAAATTTAAATCAACATTAATTATCCCGAAAGATAATTAATCACATTTATTCTTTTTTATTAGTTTAAAAACAATATTAATTATCTTGAAAGATATTTTTATAATCTCTTTTAATAAAACAATCAAATATCTTTATAACATAGTAAATTATCTCAAGAACACCTTTATTTAATCAGTAAATTAACTTTTAAACCTTTTAAATCAGTTCATTAACTTTAATACACTAAAGTAGTTAATTAACTTTAAATTTTGTTAGCAAATCAGTTACTTAACTTTTAAAACACCATTAATTAAAAATATTAACTAAAGTCAAATATCATTAACTAAAATTGATAAATTAGATTCAAACATTATTAACTAAAATGATTAACTAAATTTAAAAATCACTAATTAAAAGAGTTAATTAAACTCAGATATCATTATTTCAAACCGATTTAACATCATTAATCAAAACGTTAATAAAATTTAAACATCCTTGGTTAAAATGATTTATTAACTTAAAATATCATTACTTAAAATGATTACTTAAATTCAAATATCATTTATTAAAATGATTAACTAACTAAATATCATTATGGATGGTTTAATTAAATTCGAACATCATTAGTCAAAATAATTTGATAAATTTTAAACATCATTAATCAAAATGATTAATTAATTTAAATATCATTAATCGAAATGATTAATTATTTTAAATATCCATTTTGTGAAAATACAAGCTCAAGACAACACAGACAAAGAGTTTTGAAGATGATATTCAATTATTGACGATATAGCATAAATTGCTATAATGACACTCAAATAATTTAAATAGAATATCGCGATTAATTACAATTAAACATCAATATAAGAAGCATATGGGAATAAATAACAATTATTGGCAAGAAACCCCAGGGTCACTTTATAATTATCCCCTACAAAATAATGGTTATGAACAATATATATAATTATATGGATTCACAGAATTTCAGTTAATATGTCATACGTTTTCCAAATTGGGATTTCAACCAAACAATCAATCTCACAAGTCAGTCAAATAACAACAATATCTAAACTATCAATGAAGCATTCATTAAAAATTTATAGCATCACAGATATTGTACAGCTAATTTAAAGGTGAGTAAACTCACAGAAATTCCAATTGCCGTCGAGGCGTTCCATTTTGAACTAAAATCGAATGGACGTTCGATTTTAGCCTGAAATACTAGTAGCTATAATTTTCTTCAATCCAACTTCATAACATAGACAATGCTTTCATGAGTACAACACAACTCACCGCGTTTGAATCCAACCTCTTATGAACAAGTTATTGCATTTATAAGATTTTGCATTAACCAAAAAAATTAATTAACCAACTAATCTCTAATTTCCATCATTAATGAACTCAAGCTGCTAATTAACCTAACCCTAAAACATGTTCGAACAAAAACTGGCCGCCACCTTCATCTTCTCACCATCGCCTCTACAGGCTCCTTGCCGCCGCCGCAACTCCGCTGTAGCCTCCCCTAGCCATGGCGATTTGATTAACACCGGCCTGGCCTCCCCTAGTCGCCCCCAAACACCCTCACCGACCCATAATGCTAGACTCCTTTGAATGCAGATCCACGAGGACATAGGCCTCCAACCGTTGATCCACCATCGCCGATACTTTCCACCACTGTGCTGCACCTTTTTCATATTAGGATCGAGGCCCAATTCGGCCTCTAGCTCTCCGATCAACCACGGTTGTTAGAGTTGGCTATTAGGGTAGCAAATGAAAATGGGGTGAGGTCCTTATATAGATTTCTAATCGGTATTATTCATGCTTGAAAATTGACGAATTCCAATTGAGGCGTGCTCACTAGCGTTTCTAACTAAATACCCTTATTCCGAACTTAATGGAATTATTTTTGAGAGCTAATTCTATCGTATACAGAAGTTATCTTTTTAAATCAAATTATAATATTTTCATTTTAAAAATTAATCATTACGCGTTTTCGAGCTCGCTCGATCACATAGTAAGTCCGATCATCACGAAACTCGTCGACGTAAAAATTTATCATTCCTGCTCCAATGACACTAGTTTCGTCAAAATCCAAGATAGTGTCCCGGAATACTATTTTCATGCATTTTAAATTTGTTTTATATTTTGATCCAATTATCAATATTTATCCAATCTATTTATTATCTTTTTGTAATTAAATTTACAAATTGAATTCACTAATACTATTTATTAATTAAGAAGAGTTAAATAAAATTATTAAATCCATTTATTTAATATTTAGTTCACAAATTAAATATTTAGATGATCACTATATTTGAATTTTAGTTATTGAATTCCAAAATCCAATTATTTGAATATTTAAAATTAACTAAATATTTAAAATTCAATGCCCAAAATTCTAGGTTGTTACATTCTCCCCTCCCTAAAAGAATTTTGTCCCTGAAATTCCCAAGGAAGAAAATGTCTTTAATCCATTAAGGTTTAAAATTTATTAATTAAAATGAGTTATTAAACTTACTGCTTAACTAATTTCCAAATATTTCGGAAAATTTCAGCAGCTCATCTTGCGCGGCTCGATCGAAAAAACTACAAATCGCCACTACGAGCCCCAAACTAACTAAAGAAAACAAAAGCCAAGTGACCTCCCATGTCCAGGGCATAAAATCTTCAACTAATTTAAATTTCTAAATCAATTTCCTTCCTTTTTGCGTTTAATTTATATTTTTGCAAGTAGTTTATTATCTCGATGCAAGTGCATGTGCGCAAGAAGTCAAGTAGATATCTCTTGCTTCCCATACTTACATAATCCAAAGAGTCATACTGATAAAGAGAAATATACTAATTATCTCTATCATAAATTCAAATTAGCATTAGCAATATAACAATCATATGCAACAAAGCAAGATGATGCAACAACTATAGTGATGCAATTGATAATAATGAGGCAATCCTACATGCTAAAACTAGCATGATATAAATCTACATACAACTCTAGTATGAGACAACGCTATATGCATCCAAAAGAAACATATGAACCATATGCAACAAAATAAAAAAATATTTTGCAACAAATGTTATGCATCCGATATTTTCAAACCATAAGTTTAGAACCAAATGCCTGGGTTTTATATTCAAAAATATATTTTAAAACTCCCTCAAAAGGAAATATATCAAAACTAGATCCAACATGACTATGAGAGTGCGCCCTCTTCTGAGCATGGTATAACTCTAAATACAAACAATGGAGCCTCCAGGAAACAATAGAGTAACTACACTTGACGAGTCCCAAAATGATGGAAAATCTTAATCACGCTTTGATTTTAGTCATTCATCGCAATAAATAAAAATATTTGTAAAACACTTTGCAAATATCTATTGGAACAAATTCCAATTTTTATCGAAATAATAATATTTCCTAGATACTTCAAATCATACTATTATTATTTCTTTCCACAATCATTCCAAAAATTCTTTTAAAACGATTTTAAAACCGCTGGGATTTGAGTCCTAATAAACAACAATTCAAAAACCTTTGTTTATGAATTCAAACTTTATAAACCACTGTATATAAATCACACAAACAACCAAATTCCATAAGGAAAAGTCTAACACTTAACATTATTTTATAATGCCAAACGACTAACAACCAAATTTAGAATTTTTCTTAAGTTCACAAATTTCCTTAAGTCACATACTAAATAAACGAATACACTTAAGTCCGTATGATAAACATTAATCATCCGTATGCTATATTTGATCTGATTGCTTGCTCGGACACATAGACTTCTACTTTCGAACTTGTGTCGCTCACTTGACCTCTCCATGGCGGACTTCGATTAGATTCCTCAATTAGAAACTTCCATTCTACTTGAATGGCCATATTGATAGAAAACTTCAATATCGTATTGAGAATCTGAATTAAGTGTTTACTGACAAGAATCAAGTGAGAAATCCTTTTTCGGATTGGTGTGTGAATCATCCTAAAGCTATGTATTCGAATCCTAGATCAAGAATCGTGCAAATAAAATGATTTACGTGCAACACGCCTTAGTTTGATTGGTTTCTTAATTATACCAATCTCTTTCTAAATCACTCGTATTTTCCATTTAGTATTTTATTCCACTAAAATTATTTTATGAATTACTTCATAAATTTTGACCAAAGTTTATAAATATTTTACAAAGACAATTCTTTATAAAACAACAAATAAAAACTTACTCTATTTTATTTACTTGTATAATACTCTTTTAGGTCCTAAGAGTACATTCAAAACTCCAGTTTTATTTTATTATTTGTTATTTACTTTATTTTCAAAATTTAATTGGAAAACCAAACATAATGGGTCTTTAAAACGGAGTCAACCCTTTGACCTCTTTACCTTAGAGTGCTCGAAGGAAAAATGTCCATCGGTTGGCTCAATATCACTAAATAATTTACACAACTTATCTGACTAACAAAACTATGGTGTTAATTAGATAAATTTGCCAAAACCTATTATCTAATTTAACCCATTTAAAACTTGAGTTAAATTATCTCTTTTCTATCTAAGAGTTTTTAAAATTTTCATTTATCAAATTATTTATGAAAACACCTTTTTATTTTAAATAAATTTCCTTTAAGGAAACTTAAGAATTAAATACCCGTTTTTATTTCAAAAACCTTTTATGAAATCATACTACTTATATTTCTTTATGAAATAACTTTAACAATTTATTTATTATAACTCACTTTAGTTTCATTCGGATTTAAACACATTTCAATCGCACAATGATAAAGAGGATAATTTACTAAGTGCCCCACAATGTTCATCTAAGAAAACATCCAATCGTCACTAAGAAGAGTATTCAGATTATCACAAAACTAACTGAGATGTTTTCCCCAAATTACCCCAAAGAAAAGGCATTTCATTTAATATTTCACTTCCAAATATTTTTATTTATAAATACTTCCAAGTGATACTTTTCTCTAAATCTTTTGAAATTATTTTCAAACAACTCCATGATTTAAAATTCAAAAATCCTTTTTATAACACTTTTTATAAACTAAATTTATATAAATTTTCCTTTATATAAAATCATTTCATATTATAATAATTCTCCTTTATTATAATAAAAATTTCTCAAATATTTATTCTCTGAATGTCCTATCCTACCATTTAGATTATTTTAAACAACCTTTATTAAAAGATTACTTTAACTTAACATTTACTCCGAACACCTTATAGTCAAATTGTGAAGCTTAATTCACAAGTGGTTGTTTTAATATACTTTCGATTATCAAATAATATATGCTCATAAACTAGTTGAGCATGGATTGATAACCAAGAAACAATAGACAATGCTCCTAAACTATCTAAGCATGAAAAATCAAACGATAATGATAAGAAAGAAGTATTACCGTTAACAAACAAACACTATAAATAATTATATAAATTTTAAAATTATTCCTTTATATCTAAAAATAGAGGTAAAATATTTCATTTACCAAATTCTCAAAAATCAATATCGTGTTTATTTGTCTTGTTTAAGTGTTTGGAAATCCTTATCGATACCGAGGTGTCCCACATCTCGACCAGAATTCATAAACAACTCATCAGACCAATTAACATAATACGTTTTTATAACAATAATAAACATGCTCTCATATATATATATACATATATATATATATATATATAATACTCTCAAACTCATTTTATGGTGTCACTTACCCTATCTTTGATGATTTACTCATTCTAAGGTATTACTAACCTATCTCTATGTGTCATACCCTATCAAATCCAAGGTTCTCGCTTAACCTTCAGCTCTAATACCAAATTGTAACGACCCACATCGACCATCGAAAGTCGACACCGAATACATCCTTGGGTATTCAAATGTCGATCTTCCAATCACTGAAATGCAAATTGTTAGGGTAAAATAAAAAGACAAGAACAGAGAAATTAGAATCTCATAGCAAAATCGACAACATATAATATAACAAAGATGTAAAAACTATTACTCCAAAATACCGTGTATATCAAATTGAAAAACAAACCGTATCAGTTGGACAGTTATAAATCTGACCTTACAATTGCTAATAGGGATATAATATAATACGGTGGAAATAAAAAACACTATGATATGTGAACCACCAGCTCTTTTCCAATGACTCCATATCACCAAAGACAATCTGGGAAACACTCGGTCTAACTCGAGCATTAAAATAAAATAACACCGGGTCAGTCTGGAAAACCAGTGTGAGAAAACTCAAGCAATACGATGAACATTTAAAAACTCCATGAGACCACGCCGTTAACGTGGAACTAGTTTTTACCTCACAAGAACAACATTCATAAATGAAGAAATGGAAAACAAATCAGAACAACAATCTAGTCAAGAAAGAATGGAAATAAACAACAGAAACAATCAAAATATAGGTGGTGGGTACTAGTAAGAATAAATCATGTATTGAATGAACGACATAAATAATATCAAATTCCAGACTTGAAAGAATTGTCACAAATAATTGAACATAAAGAATAGCACAAGGTAGTTCTCTATGCTATTAAAGAAACAATTCAAAGATTTGAATTAACAATAAGGGAAAGAGAAATTTTTTCAACAATGACTAGGAGGCTGCACCCCTTTACCGAAAGTATACCTCCAAAAATATACTTGAGAACTTCGATGACTCTCAAAAACCTCCAAACGGACCTCGCCAACTGTTACCGAGAATCCGAACCTTCCATTTCTCAATGCGCAACAACTGAATCCAATCTAGAGTGGATGCAAAAATACCCTAATGGGAGCAACCCTATATATCTTGGCCCCTACTCGCTCCTTGGGTATAGTCATTTTCGACAAAGGATAACAAGGCTCAAATGAGCAACACATCATCATAGAGTGATGAAATATAAAGAAGAAAGCAGAATCAAAGTCGATAGTCGATAATCAACTATCTGGAATGATAAGATGGTTGTTTTCACTTGCGCTTGATTTTCGATCATAATACTTACAAAGACACTATAAAACACGCTTTAAAATATTCTTTTAAATGGGCAAATTAAATTTTCTAAGTGTATTAAAAACAAGGTCAAAACAAATGTCAAAACTTTGTAACTTATAAACCTAAAATAATTTAGACTTCACTTTATTTTGAAACACTTCTTTTTAAAAGATCTTCTTGTTCATAAAATATTATTTATAAATTTTAAAACAATATCTACTATGCCAAAAGATAATAAATCAATTGAATTACTTTTATAAATTTTAAATCAAAGGTTAATCATCCTAAAGGATAATTTATATATCCTTTTTATAACTTTTAAAACCACATTAATTTTTCAAAACAAAATAAATCAAATTAAAAAGCCTTTTATAAATTTAAATCAACAATAATTATCCCAAAAGATTATTAATCACATTTGTACTCTTTTAAAATTTTAAAAACAATATTAGTTATCCCTAAAGATATTTTATCAAATTTATAATCCATTTTAATAAACCAATCAAATATCTTTATTACACAATTAATTATGTCAAGAACACCTTTATTTAATTAGCAAATTAATGTTTAAACCTTATTAAATCAGTTTATTAACTTTAATACACTTAATCTATTAATTAACTTTAAATTTATTTTACCAAATCAATTACTTAACTTTTAAAACACCATTAATTAAAAATAATAACTAAATTCAAATATCATTAATTCAAATTGATAAATTAGATTCAAGCATCGTTAATTAAAATGGTTTACTAAATTTAAAACATCATTAATGAAAATAATTAATTAAACTCAAATTTCATTATTCAAAATGATTAAATATCATTATTCAAAATGATTAAATATCATTAATCAAAATGATTAATTAAATGTAAACATCTTTGGTTAAAATTATTTATTAACTTAAAACATCATTACTTAAAATGATTACTTAAATTCAAATATCATTAATTAAAATGATTAATTAAATCCAAATATCATTAAATAGATGGTTTAATTAAATTCAAACATCATTAGTTAAAATGATTTGATAAATTTTAAACATCATTAATTAAAATTATTAATTAATTTAAATATCATTAATCAAATTAATGAATTTAAATATCTATTTCATGAAAATACAAGCTTAAGACAACACAGATAAAGGGTTTAGGAGATGATATTCAATAATTAACGATATAACAAAAATTGCTATAACGTCATAAACAATTTAAATAGAATTTCATGATTAATTACAACTAAACATCAATATAAGCAGCATACAGAAATAAATAACAATTATTGGCGAGAAACCCCTTAGACTCTCTCTATAATTTTTCCATGTAAGACAATAGTTATGAACAATATATATAATTATATATGTTCACAATAATTCAATTAATATATCATCCATTTTTCAAAGTGGATTCCAACCAAATAATCAATCACACAAATCAACCAAACAATAACAACAATATCTAAACTATCTACCAAGTATTCAATAATAGATTTATAGCACTATAGATATTGTATAGCTAATTTAAAGGTGAATAAACTCACAGAAATTCCAGTTATCGTCGAGGCGTTCCGTTTTGAAATAAAATCGAACGGGCATTCGATTTTAGCTTGAAATTCTAGAAGCTCCAATCTCCTCTAATCCAACTTCATAACATAGACAATGCTTTCACGAGTACAATGCAACTCACCTCATTTGAATCCGACATCGTATGAACAAGTTATTGCATTTATAAGATTTTCATTAATTAAAATAATCAATCAACCAACTAATCTCTAATTACCATCATTAACGATCTAATGCCACTAATTAACCCAATGCAAAAACACGTTCGAACAGATACTGGCCGTTATCTTCATCTTCTCACCACCCCTGCTATAAGCGCCTTGCCGCCGCCACAACTCTGTTGCAGCCTCCCCTAGCCACGACGATTCGATTGACACCGGCCTTGCCTCCCCTAATCGCCCCAAACTCCCCTACCAACCCATAACGTCGAACTCCTTTAAAGCAGATCCACGATGACATTGGCCTCCAACCGTCGAACCACCACCGCCGATGACCTTCGCCCACCGTGCTACCCTTTTTCATGTTAGGCTCAAGACCTAATTCAGCCTCTAGCTCTCCGATCAACCACGACCATTGGATTTGGCCATTTAGGGTAAGGGTTTTGAGCAAATGAAGATGGGATGAGGTCCTTATATAGATTTCTAACTGGTAATATTCATGCCTGAAAATTGACGAACTCCAATCGAGGCATGCTCGCTGGCTTTCCCAACTAAATGCCCCTATTCCAAACTCAATGGAACTATTATCGAGTGCTAATTCTATCATCTATAGAAGTTAGCTTTTTAAATAAAATTATAATATTTTAATTTTATAAAATTAATCGTTACATGTTTTCGAGCTCGCTCGATCACACAGTATGTCCGATCGTCACGAAACTCGTCGACTTACAATAATTTATTATTCCAATTCCAATGACACTAGTTTTGCAAAAATCTGAGATAGTGCTTCAAAATGTTATTTTCACACATTTTAAATATTATTTTATATTTTCGATTCAATTATCGATACTTATCCGATCTATTTATTTTTTTGTAATTAATTTACAAATTGTATTCATTAATATTATTTATTAATTAAGAGGAGTTAAATAAAATTATTAAATCCATTTAATTTATATTTAATCCATAATTCAAATATTGAATTAAAGTTTGGATAAAAATATTTAATTGGTTTGAATCTTTTATTTTTAAATAAATGAACATTCTGGGATTAGTGGACTTCTTTATTTTAAATAGTTGTTCATGGCTTTAAAAATCGTTCAAGAAGTCATTTTATTTATCTAGGCCATGGTTTAAATACTTAGGATTTTTGTTCATGAAGGTATTAGTGAGGAATTAAATAAAAGTGGTTATTTAATTCTTATTGGGTTGTAAATTAATTCCTAAATCCCAAATTAAATAACTAAACTAAGAAGACTTTTCCTAAGACAAAATGTTTCTATACGTACTATTCTCTACCTCAGCTCACAACAAACTAAAAATATTCAGAAAGATGATACCAAGTTCCCTCTTGACCCTAGAAGCAAATCATCAAATTAAAATAGGAATAAACTGCCAAAAAATCCAGTAAATTCAAGGTAATTTTCTCAAGCCTATTCTAGCTTTTAGATTCTTTGATTTCAGTTTTTACAATAGTTGATTCCTGTATTTGTTCCATGTGTGTATTGAGCTCTAGGGTTTGCTGATTTATAGTTTTATGCTGATGTAGAAGTTATAGCTACTTAATTGAAAGGGCATGAGGTGAGTTAATCCTCATACAATCTATCTCTCTAAATATCTAATTGCATGCTTATTAATTTTAAACTAAATGCTTGAGAAATTGGAATGTGAATTGTTGCCTCTGTGAATGCAAATCTGTTTAATCATTTTCTATCAAAACTCCTTACTGTAAATCAGTTTTTCTACCTCTTTTCAATGTTTTGATTGCTAAGTGAATCCTTGTTGAATGCATGCTTGTTTTTTTGTCCATACTACAATTTCAAGTTGTCGGAAAGCGTTGGAATCACATCGGAATAATCATCGATCATCGGTGAGGAGGGAATGGAACTTGGAGTTCATGCCTTAGGTCTCTACCCATCGACTAGTGGCTTATGACCGGTCAAATAGTCCTCACCTGGAGTGTGAGCTCTAGTTGTCTGTCGCTCCTACCTGCTCTTGTGCTTTGCTTAGTTGTTGCCTTGCTTTGTTCTGTGATTCCTGCTCCTATTTTAGCTTTTGATTTTCTGAATTTGATTCTTCGATTTGGTTACTCATTTTGATTCAAAGAATTGGAATTTCATGAACATATCTATTATATATATAGTTTAAACGCTGTTAATTTACAAATTAAGAATGTTAATTATAATTTACTAATTTCAAACTCATTTTCGAATCAATTCAATTTATTTTGTAAATGGCTATAATGTAGTAATTATATACTAAATATGGATAAGTAGAACGGTTTATGGATTTGGAAGTATGGTTTTGAAATATAAGCCTATGTTTTTATCAATAAATGTTTGTATATCTATGTGGCTTTTGAAATATGGCTTATAGACTAAATACCTTTTAATGGGACTTTGAAACAACTATATATATAAAGATAATTACATTTAGATATCAAATCATATTATAGCATGTTTTATTAAGTATTAAATATATAGTTGAGCAATAAATGAGTTTATGGTTCTTAAAGGAGAGGTTTGAAAGTACATATACATTGTATTATAGAAAACAGCGAATTTGAAATAATTGCTTTCAAAATTATAAACCGTTCTTGGTCTTTATTTTTCTTGGCCTTTGGTTATATATGTAATTTTAGCATTTCTTTTGTGACTTTTGGTACCATTGCTTTCTTTCAATTTATGCCTTCATCTGAATGAGAAATCTAATTGAACGATTTATCAATACAAGTGGTATGGAAATTTATACTACTTTATCGATTAGTTCTTGGACTCGTTCGATCGAATATTATAATCGAGTCGGATTTACAATCTTTTAGTAAATATTTAAGTGTCGTAAAGTGCTTATGGAACATTGGACGATATTCATTTAATCACTAATTGAAAGTATATTACACTTATCGATTAGAAATGATCACATTGACATGCGATGTGCTCGTCTCTTGTGCCGAGTGGGATTTACAATCTTTCAGTAAATATTTAAGTATCGCAAAGTGGTTATGGGACATTGGACGATACTCATTTAATTACTAACTGAGAGTATATTACACTTATCGATCATAAATGATACTATGACATGCAAAGTGCTCGTCTCTTGTGTTGACTTACAAAGTGCTTGCCTTTAGTTTTCACTAGTGAAGTGCTCGCCTTTTGTTTTAACTCGCAACATCTTTTATTATAGCTTGCGAAGTGCTTTCTTTTTTATTAAGTGGCGAAATACTAGTCTTTTGTGTTGACTCGTGAAGTGCGTGTCTATTATTATGACTTGCGATGTGCTCGTCTTCTGTGTTGACTCGTGAAGTGTGTGTCTGTTTTTGTAGCTTGCGAAGTGCTTGCTTTTGTTTTGACTTGTGATGTGCCTGTCTTTATGGTTTTATGATTTGTGACTCACTTTTATGCTAGTCCCTTGTTTTTGACTCGCTTTCAAGCAGTCTTATATTTTCTAGATTTTGACTTGCTTTTATGCAGTCTCTTTTGTTCTTGTGATTTCATAGTTGGTTACCTTATCACTACATTTGTGATGATTTTCGTTGATGAGCGAGAGAGGACTTGGTGACATGGTGATTTGGTATTGATGTTGTTTCATTACCCATGGCATATGATACAGTTCATCTTATTCCTTGTTTGTTATGCAAGTTTTTTAATGGATGATTTTACAGTGATGCTTTATGATGTCTAGCGTAATCCACTATATAGATTTCTATATCTTTGATGTTTATGTGTGCACATTATGTGATCTCCCCTTTTTGATATTTATAGATCGTCTTACCCGTTTATTATTTTTATAATACTCAGGTCAGACCAAGACTTGACAGGTACGGGGACTCAGTGACCTTAGATTTGGGCTAGCTTAAAAGGTTTTATATGATGTTACTTATAGTTTGATGTATCGTTCGAGTCTGGCCTATATTATTGTTGTATGTTTGTTTATGAAGTAGGCTTATGTAGTCATGTATATTTTGAGACTTGTTATAGTTTGATGTATCTTATATGTGGGTCTACTATTTCTCTTTTTTTTAGACTCGCACTATAGAGAGATATTTTGTGTATTATATTTCCATTGCGACATGTGATATTGTGTTGTATATTATGTGTTATATTGTTCTATTCTAATTGAGCCAACAAATTTATTGCTTTATGCCAATTCACGTCAATATGTGGAGTTATGAGGTAAAATATGACGTGATATTGTTAGCCCTAGGAAATAGACATGGGTCCTTGGTCCCATCTACCCTTATTCTCCATATTACTCGACAATATTATTTATGATATTCTTGGGTGATATGTATATAAGGGTGAGGCATTAAAGAAGGTGTAACAAAAAATCCAGGATTTTCTGTTGTGTTTTTATAAACGCTACTAAAAGCAACAAATTGTAGCGTTTTACAAATGCAACCAAATTCTTTTATTGCAGCGCTGTGTAAACGCCACTAAAAAGTATTGGTGATGCTACTACAAAATATTATAGTAGTGTTCTTATAAACGCCATCGTATATATTTTGTACGTTTTCTGTATGCTACCATATATATATATTTTAGCATTTATTTTGCTACATATTCTATTCTATAGCGTTTGTTAAACGCCACTAGAAATTGTTAATTTTCTATGCAGATTTCCCTCTCCATGGTTGCTCATTTAGTTTGCACTTCATTTTGTACACAATGTGTATTGTTGTCTCAAATTATTCACTAAACATAAACAAAATACATTAATCACAAAACAAAACATGATATCTGTGACCATTCTGAGACAAAAGTCATAATATGACTATTTTATTCTGTAAAAGTTTCTCCTTTAAAAGTCTACATAAGAAGATAAACATCAAATAAAATCACATTAGTCCAATGTAGCATATGAAACTCGATTTTAGCTGATCCCCGATTTCATATTCCATTGTTTTAGAGAAGCTGCAAATGCAATGTACGATAAATAGTTCATTAATAGATGGATTTTTCCCATAGATAAGATCATATATTTCTGAATAAAAGTTTAACTGTGAGTAACGTAGAGAAAAATACCTTTAGATCATAGAGAAATAAAACACAATGAAAATGTTACGTTCTTATCAGTGAGAAATAAGCCATGCACACTTTTCGGATTTACAATGTTGTTTATATATATATATATATATATATATATATATATATATATATATATATATATATATATATATATATATAAGTACAAACGTTTTGTTTCTCCTCTCTAGTTGAATATATACGAAGGGAAGCTTGTGTTCATGCTTACCTTATAGAAATTTTATCAGGAACGGATGACTTCACGACAAGAACTTTCACTTTTCATCCACTACTAAAACATCATTTGCAGGACGCTTTTCTAAGAAATGTTTGATATATGTAAGTATCCATTGTAAAATAAGTCTGGGTCGTGTAGCTCATTTTTGGTTACAAAAGAAACTCATATACTGGTTATGAATTATATATAGACCGATTTACCTTCTTTTAGTGTCATCGATTCTTACTTGGGATCCATATTAGAAAATTTTGCGAACGCTGCCTTTGAAAATGGTTCCTTCCTTGAGATTTAACATATCCTATAAAACTTTTATTACTACTATTGTTTTGTAGCATACAAGTAACACCAAAGTGAATTAAGCTTAACGCTTCTACAAAGATAAAACAAGGATGTAGTTATTGATATAACATGCTAATAGTATCACCTTGATGTAGTTTTATGGTGGTCTACAATTCTTTTTTTCCTCTCAGGTTAAGAGTGCAAATTTAATATTTTTCAAGTTTCAGCATTTATAATGTATGATAGATGCTACTTGAATTCATGAGAAATGCAAAATATGTACAGAATAGAACTTACCCAAGCATGTCTCTCACTAATTATCATCTCATTAGTTGTTTCGTCAATCCTTACAATACTCATGACCAATCTTTGACGTACCTGCAAAAAGAGCTCATTAACAGAAACTACAATAAATAGCTCATTAACATAAAATGTGGGAAAAGTACAACTGAATTGAAAATCTATAGCTTCTACAACTATTACGAAAAATCAAGGAGGCTGATATTTTCTTTAAAAACGCTTAATTGCCCATGGATAAGTTTAACTATCAACAATGAGAACTTGTATAGAAATCCAAGTTACCAAAGACAACCACTTTATACAGTAAACTAACAACTAAAATCCTTAATTAGCATCAATGTTTTGATAAATGAATCTGTATTTCGCTAAAACAAGTTAGTTGAGGTAGAATTAGGCTTTTGAATTGATTTGTTAAAGTAAAATAGCACAATAGAGGCTCCAGGTAGACCACAACAACATAACAAGAATTTTCTACTTAGATATGCACTGACCTATAGCAGCATGCTCAAACAGAGCATGTGAGCAAAACTGCTTTAGGCAGAATAATCTTTTACATATTTAATTACCATTTTCAGTAAAATCAATAGGTTAATTTTTTTTTTAAAAGCCTTTTGAATTTTCTTAAAAGGGTTTGAAAGACCAACATTAAATTTTATCTATACATATATATATGCATAAATAAACATATAGTTAATGCCTATAGATTTATCCAAGTTAGTGAAACTCGAGTAAGTGATCTTATTTATCACTTCCATTAGGGTTGGAGCAAAATATGATGTTACCTCATCAATTTTTGCAAAGACAGATTTTCATCTTTGGGATACTCTAATAAATTATAAAAATATAAGATAATTGATAAAGCTAATCCAAGTAATTAAATTATAATTTATTTTATAAGGGAAGGTAAACTTAGGGAACGTTATAGATACGACTGTAACTTTAGACACCTTACATTATAAACAATAAAATAAAAGTTCACCCGAATATCAATAGAGCTACCCGGTTACAAAGAATAAACCAAGAAGCGGTGTAACGACCGCCCTACACCACTGACATCCATTACACATAAGATAGTGTGCAGTTGACATTCTCGATAGATATATGATAACCTCCAAGGGTTAAAAGGAGACCAATCATAGAACTTGTTCTATATTTCACAGTGCATTGAATAAAATATAATAATCATCACATGTATAAAACAGCAGAGACAATAATTACTAAATGATCCAGAACCAGAGCATAGATCCCTAGAGTAATACAACATTGTAGTAGAGTTTATACAAAATGGAAATAAACCCAAATGAACTATCTCATAAATAATAAGCAAGCACCGTCACGACTCCACGGTGTTGCAAAGTGGAATAAGCATAGTAATTTCAGATATAGTATGAGATAACTCCACCTGCTCATCCTCTGCATACTCACGTGTCTCCTAAACCTGCTATCTAGTATACTCATTTAAAAGTACCTGAGATAATAAGAAGCAAGGTAAAACACCTTGATTCAGATAATAGTCTGGTGTGAGTGATAAATGAATCTCAAAATACTATACAAGTCAATATAGTAAGGAACAAGGGTATACAAACCATACTTAAACTGTCCCTACAGCCAAAGAGTTAGCATATAAGAATCAATATATGCTAATGTTCTATCATTATAAGGTACACTACACTATGTATGGCATAGGTGTCGACATACCAAATACTGTGCACTTACATTACAAGACATCCGTGGTAAACATGCAACAACCAAACCAATAACAACAACAATCATGAGAAGCACAAAATGAGCACGTGCAATATTGACCACCACCCAACCTCATTTGCTCTTATCCTCGCCAAGGTCTTATATCACCTGACCCCACCAAGGTCTCGCATCACCATCAAGATGATTTCCAAACTTATGATAACTCTTATGACCATCACCCAGGATGAAAACACACCACATTTCTACTGGATCCTAGTATTCGATCATGTACCATCACAAAGGTACCGCCATCACCAAGGCAGGCTAGACCATCACCAAGGTCCAGGGTACATAGATGAGCATCCTCACATACCCTTTCCTCATGAAACACCTTCCTTATGCAGTGCTATAACTATCCTTCTTATGCATGCTTCAACACTAGAACAAACCACGTCCCATCGTCCCACTTCACCCGTCGAACATACCTTTTCAGATATCATCAAGTCTACGTTATCAACCACTTTTTCTTGGACATTTCCAAGTTCACTACATTTCCGACCCAAAGTGATAAAGCAAACTAATTCACCCACCGATCATAGAACTAACTCCTCAAAATTCTGAAGCGAACACATTAAAGCCTTCGACCTAGCCCCAACCTTAACTGTGCTACTCCATCATCATCGAACCCCAAGCGAACAAATAAACACATTCAGCATGACCTACATAGTCTACACTCCCCTCTTAGAAGTTCCACCCCGACCCTATCAAAATAAACCTCCCAGTACCGACCAAATGCTCTCTGTAGTAAGTTGGTTACATAGCCAATTTTACCGTCCTTATTTTCTAAAGTCCTTGTCTCAACTTCTAAGTATTTAGACCCCGACCCCTTTCCAGAAAATCTCTCGCCACCATTATCCAAAGCTCTTGGTATCAAGTCCAAAGCTGTCCATACCAAGTCCAACACTTAGCTAAATTCTTGCATTTGGCCTTCAGTCATCACTCCTAGCCTTGACTTGAATCACCATCGCCTGATGAGACCTTTTACACCGAACAGAAGTTCTCGGTAACGATCGAAAGCTCTCGGTAACAACTGCTCTACTTAGCTCCAATTTTGATGTGACTTGAATCATGGGCTCCTTTCCTGTTCTAGAGCCCCTCCTCCAAGTTTCATCCAATTCTGATCAATTTTGCCTTCGATTTGCCAATTCGACCACCTCTTTTCCTAACTACACTAAAGTACTAACAAACCATATCAAACTAATTCATCCAAGCATACTTTTAAGCAAATATCATCCAAAACAATAATTTAACTTAGAAATAATATTGTAAATGCCAATTTTAATCATATTAACATGTATAAGATAGTGAGATCAAGTAATCATTTGCCAAGTACTCAAATTTACCACTTTTCCCCTTGAATTCAAATTGGACGGTAAGCAACCCAAATCATTAAGTACAAAAATGATGAATCTAAGATCCAACTTCACTAATTTATCCTCTAATGAAGATTGAAGCTTGATTTAGATAAGAAAAGGTAAAGCTTTTAAAGGAAAGATGATAAATGGAGGTTTGCAAATGTTTTGGGAAAGTGAGAAATGATTCACTTCTGCCCTAACACCTCCTCCTTTGCTCCAAACCCGAATTGGGTCAATGGGCTTGGGTTTAGGCCCATTAATTACTTAAAAATCTAGTCAACAACTCTTAAAATTTATAACTGCCATAACTTTCAAATGGTATGTTTGTTTTACAATTATGACCACACTATGAAAAGAGAAACCATCATTCTAAAGCAATAGTAGTGGTTTCAGACCCTAGCTTATCTTCTATCAAAAGTCATGGTTCATACAAGATTTTAAGAGTCAAAATGATCATAAAGAAATTCGACAAAAATAATAAATGTAGAAGGTGCCCCTAAAAGTCATTTTCCAAGATATCAAAGTCATACGACCTCTTAAGAACTAAATAATAATATTTTACGATCATGTGATACGTAAAATACAAGTTGTAACACTCTCTCCCCTTAGGAATTTCGCTCCCTAAATTCCTAGAATTCAAAGGATAGTCAATGTAATAGCCCGTACCCAAGTGGGCTTGAGTCTTCGCTAAATAAAAAAAAAATCCAATTTCACCAAAGTACGGATCATTGGTTTGGTATCATGCAAATAGAAAAATAAATGTATATTAGAGCACATCGATATAACTCACAGCGGAATTGTAAAGTATAATAGAGCATATGGCTATTGACCAAGATTGACATTTCAAATGTTTAGTGTCCTTGTTAGTGTCGAGTATGCCAAAGGAACCTGTCCGTCTAAGCTATCTTGTAGGCTGTAATGAGTAGGGGTTCAAAACAACATTCTGCAACTAGTAAATTATACACTTTGTACATAACAGTAGTTTATGCCAATTGTCTTTCATTACATGTTATGTCTTTTAATTTTACCTAGTCATCTCAACTCCATGTTCGCATGCGGTCCGTCCCATCTACCCGTAGTAGATTATAGCTTTGTACATATATATAAATATACAAGTACTATAGTCCCAATTGGACCTAGATACTATCCGTATTGGATCCATCGCCCTCGGCGTATAACGATCTTGTCGCTACACATACCATGGGACCCCGTAGTGCTTAATGATGGCTTTTCAAATATTTTTCCATACTCGATCTCGCTTTGGGGATTTACTACTTGTTTGCTTTAGACTTTGCTTCACGAACATCCTCATTCATTTTGAAAGATCACTTTATAGGTTAACTAGCCTTGCCCTATCAAACAAACTAGAAAAAACTATGGCGGTACATTACCTTACTTGGCCTACCCTAGTAAGTGGCATAGCTCATTTAGGTGTAACTATGTCTTTCTCGTTGAATACTAAGGACTGATTTCGTTCTCGTCCTATGAAAGCCCTACTCCTTTGGTACCAATACACATCGTCATAATGACCCAATCCCGCTCACTACCCATTTAGATTCCCTATTGCAATCAGGGCAATGCTCCATCTTTTTCTATTTTTGAAGCAGATTCCTCTATCCATTGAGGGTATTCCTTTATCTGTACGCATGCGTATACTCTACATGGGTCCTATGGTTGGATATGTTTCACATCAGTATAATGTATACACAACTGCTGGTAGCCCTTTGTGGTGGGCAGACTTCTATTGTGTAACACTGTTGACCTCGCATTTCAACCCATTCTAATAACTATGTCATCCTTATCCATTTAAGTTATTTACATACGTATGTAATTCACACTCGTTATAAATGCATACTTGAGGCTACGCATATATATGCATGTTTATATATATTTCCATGCATTCCTATTTAACTGGTGTGCCTCTACCATTTATGGTTAACAATATTTCTCTACTTCTTTATGTGCTTACATCTTATTTAGTTTAAGGTCATTTACTGCTTTCTTTTAAATATACCTTCCTTACTTTAAATCATTGATGTTCAATAAATCTTACATAACCTACTTTTGATTTATTTTACTCATTTACTATCATTTGTTATCCATTTCTAATTTATTGACTTAATTGTCACTTATTATTTCTCTTCCATCTAACATTAATGGATGAAATCTCATGTTTCCTTTTTAACTAATATCTTTCTTTAATTGTCTATTTAGACTAATTAATTTCTTTTTTTCTTTTTAAATGTGTATTCTTTGTTTATCGTTCATTTTCTACGCCATCTTAAATTATATACTGTAGGTTTCCCATTCAAAATTTTATTATTATTCCTACTTACATTCCCTTAGTTATACTTAAGGATTTTTATACCTTACTACATTGGAATTACTTGTTTCTTTAAAGGAAATTGTTGGCACTATAATTTTCTATAAATTATATAAAAGAGGACATGTGTTATGTGTGAAATAATAAGGAATTATTTTTTATTTTTCTATCGGAATAGACAATACAAAATAAAATGGTTTCCATCTTTTGTATAGCTCTTCCTTTTTGTTTACGTTCCTTGTTATGTCAAACACTATACTTTTATTTGTATTTTCGGACAATTTATAGAATTTCACATTGTTACACAATTCATTCTATTGTATTAAAATATTATCTAATCCCAATTTAATTTATAATCAATTCTTATTTATGTTCAACAATATATACAGGCTTATTTTCCATAATCATTGTTTGCATATAATTAAATGTTCAAATCGTGATTTATATCTAGGCATAAAATGGAATAGATCTACAATGATATTATAAAATATGTAATTTCCCACTCACCTCTTTTTAGCTCAAATTCTCCAGATCTATATTCATTTTCTTTTTATTTGACTCCCTCTTACTTTAAATCCAAAATATAAAAAGGATATACACTTATTAGAACTACATATCTGGAGAAAGGATTGAATAAATTTAGATTTCAAAACCATGGTTTACCTTTGTTTCTATGTTCTAAATCGGTCTCATTCTTCTCTTCTCTTATTCTATGTTTTTCTCTACTTATATATATAATAGTTTTAATACTTTTAGAATTTTTATAATTTAGAAGAGAAAAGAAATTGACAGAGTTTCAGTGCGTGGTAAGTTTTCTAAATAAATTAGGGTTAGATTAGCTATTAATTTGTAGGAGTTGGGGATAAATTTAGAGCATTAGATTTAGTCTAGGAAATCTTTAGATCCATCTAGATCGCACATTACTGACTTGGCAGCAAAGGAAAATAATTGGATCAATCAGCATCATTTGATTGCACGCCTGTTCACAAATTTTTATACACCAACGGTCGGCCATTCTTTACCTTAGGTCGACCGCTATCGATTGATTTGCGTGCGTCTTGGGTCGACAATGGCCTTTTTTTATGGTAATAAATTAGTGTGCATGATTTGTTAATTATAATACTTGATTTCTTTACGTTCATTCCTTGTTTGACTAATCATGATCCTTAGATTTCATTTAATGTTAACATTCCTTAATGTGTAAGCTTCCATTAACATTATAAATTAATTGTTTAATTTATTTTTATTACCATAACTACATATATAATTATTTCCTATTCAAAAACTTCAAACATTAATAACTTTGAACTCCGATTGAAGAAATTTATATATGAAAATTGATTAGAAAATCGCCATGAACCTAATGGTGCAAGTTTCATAGCCAAAAGTCTAACGTTTAAATTCTATTTTTCGACATTATCATTTAATGATTTTATTAATTAATTACTGAATTTTATAGGGTATTATAGTCAACCTAGTTCTCGGCATGCCTAACTCCCATTTGCAATCATGAAACACCTCAAGCAAGCAACCATTTAATCAATAGTATAGATAGGCCTACCCTGGCATGCGAGATACTAAACTATCCTATATTATATCGAAAGCCAAAAAATATATGATAAGAAATAGACTTTACCAAGAATATAGCTTCAAATACGAGGCCCTCATGATCTCCTCGGTTTTTCATGTGCAATCGCTATCACTTTCACCCCACTGAATCTTCACTAACTCCATCAACTTCTCTCCTAGTAGTTTCATATCATGTCAACAATACAAACCAGCTTACATGGCTTGAAGCTTCTGGTTCAATCTAGATATCATCCAACTAATCTGGTGTCACTTTCCATAACGCCTCTTGTAAGCTCTCCCTAGAATCCACTTGTGAACAATGGGTACCTATTATTTACAATGCCCTTTGGCACTCTCTAGGATCACATAACCCACTTCACACACAATCCTACCCGATTCACCGCATTCCACTTGACATTGTCGGTATAGCCTCAACACTCCACATCAATCTACCGGCTGTAACTCAGATATCACCATACCCACAATTAAGCTTTGGTGGTTTTTCAGTATATATTCCCACTTCTACTGGGAAATCGCTAGTGGTATAAAATAATCTAGTTTGTCATACTTTCGGCTCTAGCTTTCATACTAGTCGAGTATCATAACAAGTAATACACTCAAGTCCTGTTTTTCCTTAGGAACACTACTTCTAGATTGGTGCATTTCCCTAATACCACCTACAAAACAAAGTGCATCATGTACTTCCTTCCTGCTAGAAGACAAGAATATCACCCATAAACACCAGTACAAGCCCACCAGGATCCTGATACTCTGCTCTGTCTCTAAAGTCATCCACTCACTATACAGAAACTGTAGGCACTCCTCACCCGGATATACTCCTACAAAGGACCCTCTTTCTTTATGGGTCTTCCAATTTCTTCTCTAGTCCTCCTCTCTCTTCGAGTATCACCATCCTTAAAGATATGACACTAATCTTAGGTCAATATGGAACTCGATACCTTTACACATCTGTAGTCCAATCACCTTCGAATGTTTCCCATGCTATGGGAAATGATGATGAATCCTCATGCGAGTTCTCGAGCAAGCACACCAAGCTAACCATAACTATACTCTCTCAAATGCATAGTCCAACTCTAGCCTCCACCCTCCTGCTGTCCCAATCGTCACCTTCGGCTCCTCTTCATCCACCGTATATCCGTATCCTTCTGACCACTCCATAATAAATGATATCAAACTTAACGAACCTAAATAAAGCGATCACAATAAAACACACATCCATGACTAAATACTCTAAGTCTCAACAAACCACACCTAAGTTGATCGAACTATCAAAAGTTCAAAATAACTGTAGGTTCGCCTACTGGGTCAGGAAACAACCCTAACCTACTCACTAAGTCACTATATGAAAGGGTTTAACATATCAATATCAAATAAAACATGCATAGCTATAGCATAAAAATAAAGCATACATTGGTTATTGACACCCTTCCACTTCTCCTTCATCGATGGAGCAATTGAGGAAGCCGGAACAACGTTCAAAGCGTTAGCAGACACAACCTATTTATTCCTCAGCTGTTTCGGATAATCTCTCTTCATGTGCCCAGTCCTCGGAGACCTAAAGTGCTTACTAAAGTGATCACTCTCATTGCAATTAAAGCACACCGGCTCCCACTTAACCTTTTTCTGGTCCTTTCCTTCTTGAGGTTTCTTCTTTCCCTGTCATTGTTGTTCCACTTTCTTTTGCATTCCCCTCACATATGGCTTTCGATCTCCCTTAGAAACAACAACCTTGGCTTTTAGTTCTGGGTATAGGCTCCCGTGCCTCAAAACTTTCTCCGTGACCCTCTCAAAGGTCTCATCATTATGGTTGATCATCCTCTCACCTAAGTACTCATTCATTCCAACTATGAACTTCTCATTCTTCTTTCATAGAGTGTCTATGGAGGACAAACCATACTTCGACAATATGTCGATTCTGCCGCATACTCAGAAACAGTTCTCTCTCCCTGTTTCAACTTAGGAAACTTCTTAAACAATATAGACTTTTGGTCATTCGGTATGAACTTCTCCATGAATTAGGCTTTAAACTACTCCCTGGTAAACTAGTCCTCGAGAGTAGCATTCTTCATAGCATTCCACTATCCCATAGCCTTACCTTGAAGTTTCCTAGTGGCTAACTTCATATTCACCGCATCCTTTGACTCCATATCCTTAAATATGCGCTTGTAGGTATCCAACCAATCTTGCACCTCAACAGCTAATTCCATTCCTAAAAGCGGCTTGCCTCCTAAGGGAGAATAATCCTTATTTAGCTTAGCGAAATCAGCTCTTAGCGCTTGCATAGGAGCACCACCAACAGCTGCATTAGGAGTGATCACCTTTCGCATCCTGAATCATATTTGCCATCATGGCATTAAACATTGCTTGAAAGTTGCATTATTACCTTACGTTTTGGTTTTGATGATCACAACTATAGGACATTATATAAAATATAGAACTAATGCTTTATTAAGATACATATTATAGTGCAGGATATTAGACAGGTGTTGACTAAGAAGACTGTATAATATCTAGAGTAGATTCAAGATGATAATAATTGAAGACTCATGAGTATTGAAGCGTTCAAAACTTTAAGATATTCCAGATAAGTTATAGAGTCATAGAATTTATGTTAAAACCTTGAAAGAACTTTCCTAATCTCTCTCCTCTTCTCTAATTTTGTTTTAATTATTTTTCAAGTATCCTTGTTTGAAAGTCTCATCAAAATATTTTTCAAATGATTTTCAATCTCTATACTTAGATATTATTTTAGTGTTTTTAAATATATATATATATATATATATATTGAATTTTTGTTTATACTTTAATAATTTATAACTATATTGATTATATATATTATTTACATTATATTAAGCATTCTTATTAAATCTTTCAAAATTATTTTACAAAGTTTTATTAAGTTATATTTTGATTAAAATATGTATAAAATATATTTAAATGATTCTACAAAGTATCAAATTATTTTACAAAGCAGCAGATTTTAAAAATAATTTTTATAAAGTGTTTTTTAATTTTGTGAACGATATGTTGACATATCCATTTCCTATATGTCCACATAGTACCTGTAAATTTCAAAATTCAAATTTTGAATGGAAGTGTCTTTTCGTCATATCTCTTTGCGAAGGGATATGACTGTTGTTTTACTATATATAACAGATTCCAAAAGAATTTTCAACATCAATTTACTTATTCTTCTCTCCTCTTTTCACTTTCTTGGTTCCTAAATCAATTTCTGCTCAAACTCTACGAAATATTCAATCAGAATCAAATTCAATCATTACTGGTTTGATTCTACTTTATCTACTTTATGATTTCTCTCATCTCTCTCACTCAAACTATGATCAAAGTGCTATTCAAGAGTTATAGGATCAATTGTAATTAAGATTGAAGATCTAAGTCTGTAAAAATCTACCAAATCATACTATTATACTCGTGGGTGTGACTGTAGCCCGTAATATCAATTGGTAGTAGTCCATAAATCTAATGGGTGTGCTTGTAGCCCGAAAATCAAGCGACTCTAACTAGAGGTTGGGATTTTGAAAGGTGTGTCTCGTAGCCTTGAAATCGGATTGTATTTGCATTTGCTAGTTGAAAAGAAATCCGTATAAGAAATTATGTAGGACTGGATGTAGGGCATCTCCAAATTAGTGTAAAATCCTGGTGTGTTCTTTCCTTTTTTACTTTTACTACATTTACTTTTATCTATACTTTGATTCTATGATCGTAAATTACATCATTCCAAGTAGATTCTTAAAGAATTTAAAAATTATTTATATAATCAATCAAACACTGTTCACCCCCTTGTAGTGTTAATTTGACCTTAAGATTCTTATTCTGCTGACTCACAATTGGTATCGAGGCATTGGTTTTCAAAGTGTTCATCGTCTGATTTTTGCAAAAGTTTAAATGGCTACTAACACTGGTAATAGTACTATGAGTACCATCGTTAATACACTTGTTAGTAATTCATTTGCCGAAGGACAATCTACTACTAGACCTCCTCTTTTTAGTGGCATTAATTACATATATTGGTCATTTAGAATGAAAATTTATTTACAGTCAATTGGCTTGGACACTTGAAATATCATCAAACTGAGTAAACTAAACTCAAGACTAATTTTGCACAATGGACTGCTGACTAAAAAGTAGTTTCACAACTCTAAGGCTATGAATATATTATTCTGTTCACTAGATAGAAATGATTTAATAGAGTATCTATATGTAAGTCTGCATTTGAAATTTGGAGAACTTTGCAAGTTACACATGAAGGCACAAGTAAGGTTAAACATACCAAAATTTCCAAGTTAACAAACCAGTTTCAATTATTCAAAATGAATCCATATGATTCCATATCTAATATATATAGTTGACTCCAAGATATAGTACACTTAGTTATTGCATTGGGTAAAAGTTTCTCTTAGGAGGATCAAGTTAGAAAAATCCTCAATTCGCTTACTCCTGAATGGGACCAAAGGACTCTTGCAATCAAAGAGGCAAATGACATTAGCACTTTAAAAATTGACGAGTTAATTGGCAATTTAATGTCATTTAAAGCACAAATGCAGGGCAGGAGAGAAAGCAAAGCAATATAGAAGAAATCTATAGCTTCTAATGCAATGACAGATAATCTGGATTCAGACGGCGATGACGTTGAAGAAATTGCTTTCATGACAAGGAAGAAGATGAACAATTTCAAAACAAATGACAACAAAAATCCATGAAGTGGAAACGAAAATGGCGTTAGACGTTATAACTATGATGTAATTGGACATTTAAAACAACACTATATGCATCTCGATAAACTGAAAACCACACCAAAACTAATTCATCCAGAAAATAAAGAAGAACCTATACTACAACATTAGATGATTCAGACACATCCTCAACTGATAATGAATCAAATACAAAAATTGCTAACATGTGCTTCATAGTAGTACATAATTCAGAATATAAAGGTATGTTATTAATATATCAAAAGTTTTAATTTCTTAAATGAATTTTCCTGATTGCTTTATTAGTTGTTTGGAATATCCTATAATTAATAAATTGGTTATGTATTGTGTGCTTATATTTTGAATTTAAATATTTTATATATTTTAATAATAAAATAATAATATAAAATGTATTTAAATTATTTCTTTAAAAATTGAATAACTATAAATATACATATATAATAAAATTGGATATAGTTAAACAAAAATCATTTTTGAAAACTTCGACCTATATGTCGACATACCCCACATGCATATGTATACATATTTTGAATTTCAAATTCATATTCAAATTCAAAATTTGAATTTCCTTCCATCGTTTCATCAAATTCTATGCTCTGAAAAAATGTCTTTTGACTAGAAAATGTGTCCTTAGATTCTCTATTTATCTGCTCTATTTCCATCCATTCATTTTTCACTTTCATTTTTAAATTCAAAAATCATAAACTCTCTTATCTCTTCAAACTACTCTTCAATGGCACCCTCAAACAACACTAAGGCAACTATGAGGCTTTCTAAGAAAAAAAATCTTTTCGATGAACAAGAAGCCATGTAAGCCTATATTGAGTATATATCTTTCGTGGAAGTCTTTCCTAGAAGATTTGTTATCTTTGAAGATTTTCCTAATTATGATCTTTTTAATCTTTGTTTGCAAAATGAAATTCTTGGTTTAATTGATGCTTCTCAAAATAATTTCGTTTGTTATCCAAAGTTGGTGAAAATGTTTTGTGCAAATTTAAAATAAAAGTTTTGTAATAGAAGAAAAGGAGAGGTGTGGAGTAGTGTCAAGGGGACACAAATTGTTTTAAATTATGAACTTTTGGGTCACATTCTTAGTTGAAAATCTAGTGGAATGGGCTTTCAACTTTTCAAATTGATTTTCAAAATCGTGAAGTAATTCATGACATTTTCAAAAGTGATGATGATTTTGAATTTAATAACAAAAACTTATGTCCAAAAGCATGAATTTTAAGCCTTCTTTTGCAACAAATTATCACTCCTAGAATGGGTAATTATATTAACCCGACACAAAAAGTTTTCAATGCACTTTTTGCCATTTATACCAATACGATATAAATTGGCTCAAGTCATTTTGGATGAATTTTTCCTAGAAATCTTTCTAAATGTAAAAATACACCATTTCATGGTGTGTATCTCATTCATGATTTAAATTATTTTTGTGTTGACCTTAAAGGAGATAAAACAATCCCTTGAAAAATATTTGACAAGGCCAACATGTCCCTTATACTCATTTCACCCTTTTTTGAGCCTTATAAAATGCTTGCGGGAAAGGAACAAAGGTTGGCTTAGGAAGAGGAGCAAGGAGTAAGAGAAGAGAAGGAAGAGGAAGGATAGGAAATTAAAGTCGAGGAGGAAGAATAAGAAGTGGAGGAGGATACTTCCTTAGAAACTATCAATATGCCACTTAACACATCCAACAAAGATCTTCTCAAAAATCAAGAGAAGAACATTCACAAAGAAAGAAAGCTTAAGAAATCATTTTCAAAGAGATTTACCTCAATTCCCAACAAAATGGATAAATCCTTAGGAAAGATTGGTGATTCTTCTTCATCTTCGTCCACATCTTTCTAGTTGTTTGTTTAAGATATCTTTGTATTTGGATTTTCTAGTTTTAGTTTATGTTGAATCTTATATACTTCTCTTTTATTTCTTGTACTCAACCTTATTATAAATGAACATATTATTTCATGCTGTTATACATTGTCAGTTATCTCTAGAAAGTCAAATAAATATGATAGTACAAGCCAAAACAATAGAATTGTAAAATAGAGTAGTTTTGAAAAATACAGTGCATATGTCGATATATGCAAATCATGTATGTCGACATACAATGGTAATTTTTCAATTTTATTTTTAAAATGTTGAAAATCAGAAGGATCGGAAGTGTCTATTCATTTCCAATGAATTTTCACTTATTTAAATACCTATTAAGACTAGAGAATCATGTTTCAAGTCTCTCTCTTCTTCCTTTTGACTCCTAAACTCTAATAAAAAACAATGGCTTCTCCTATCCAAAAACTAATCGAAAACCTCGAACAAACTCTTGGAGCATTCAATAATATTCTTTCTTTCATCTGAAGAAAGCAGAGGCGCTTAGAATTGAGCCAAACGCAGATGATCAAGGAGCAAGAAAGACATTTCAACGCAATTTGATGGATGATTTCTGCCTTGAACAAAGAAGAACCAACCACCAATCTAGAGCGTACCATCAACAAAGATGATGAAGATTAGGATGTCATCAAAACAGATCCTATCTTTAGCGCTGATGGATGGATTGAAGTTCTTCAAAATGCCTAGTTTAAATAGGTTTCATTATATATAAATAATAATACATAATTTAGTTTGGATTTGATTAGTTTGATCTGTGTGGAATTGTTTGAATGGTGTGCGACATTAACTTTGTTGGATTGGATGAATATTTGGAATGATTACGATTATTTCATGATTATCTAATTTTATGTATCACTTATTGTTTTTATACGATCTTTCTCATCATCATTATATATAATTCTTATATATATATATATATATATATATCAATTAGAATTTAATTTAAGGGGAGTTAGAGTTAGAATTAGAGTAACAGTTAGAGTTATAGTTTTAGTTGGTTATTTTCTTTTATTGATGACAAAGAGGGAGAAATATATAAAATCTAGGCATAGATTAAGGGGGAGTTATATTTTATATGTAGAGTTATCATCGTCAAAAGGTGGGACATTGTTAGTACCTTAGGTTTTGGTTTTGATGATCACAACTCTTAGACTTTATATAAAATATAAATACTAATGTTTTATTAAGATATATATAGTATATAGAACCGGATATTAGATAGGTGTTGATTAAGACGACTTTATAGTATCAAGAGTAGATTCAAGATAGTAATAGTTGAAGACTCATGAGTATTGAAGAGTACAAGATTTTAAGATATTCCAGATAAGTTATAGAGTCATAGAATTTATGTTAAAACCTTGATAACACTTTCCTGATCTCTCTCTTCTTCTCTAAATTTTGTTCTAAACTATTTTTTAAGTATCCTAGTTTTAAATTATTATCAAAATATTTTTCAAAATGATTTATAATCTCTTATACTTATAAAGATATCATTTTAGTGTTATTATTTATATATATTGAATTTTTGTTTATACTTTAATAGTTTATAACTATACTAATTATATATATTACTTACATTATATTGAATATCTTTATTAACTATTTCAAAATTATTTTATAAAGTTTAATTAAATTATATAAGTTTTATTAAATTATATTTTTATTAAAATATGTATAAACTATATTTAAATGATTCTACAAAGTATCAAATTATTTTATAAAGCAATGGATTTTCAAACAATTTTTGTAAAGTGTTTTTCAAGTTTATGAAGGATACATGACATATCCGTTTCATATGTGTCGACATAACAGTCGTAAATTACAAAATTCAAATTTTGAATGGGAGTGTCTTTTTCTCATATCTCTTCATGAATGGAAGTGTTTTCCTATTGGTACCAGACTTCCAAATGAATTTTCAATATGAACTTTCTTATTCTTCTCTCCGCTTTTCACTCTCTTGATTCTAAATCAATTTTTACTCAAGCTCTGCCGAAATTCAACCAGAATCAAATTCAATCATCACTATTTTAATTTTCTTTCATCTACTTTATGATTTCTCTCATCTCTCTCACTCAAACCAAGATCAAAGTGCTATTCAAGAGTTATAGGATCAATTGTAATCAAGGTCGAAGATCTGAACATATAAAACTCTTCAAATCATACTATTATTGTTGTGGGTGTGATTGTAACCCGTAAAATCAATTGGGTGCGCTTTGTAGCCTGCAAATATAGTGGGTGTGCTTTTAGCCTGAAAATCAAGCAACTCTACCCAGAGGTCGGGATTCAGGAGGGTGTGTCTCGTAGCTTTGAAATCGAGATCGTATTTGCATTTACTAGTTGAAAAGAAAACTGTACAAGGAATTGTGAGGACTGGATATAGGGTAACTCCGAACCAGTGCAGAATCCTGGTGTGTTCTTTCCTTTTTATTTTTATTGCATTTACTTTTATCTGTATTTTGATTCTGTCAATTTTTTGGCACATCATTCCAAGTAGAATCTTAAAGAATTTGAAAAATATTCGTATAATCAATTAAACACCATTCATCCTCCCTCTAGTGTTAATTTAGCTTTAAGATCCCTATTCCACCGACTCACAAGTCAGGGTTAGCAGCTTCCAAACCTGCTCCTCCTTCGACTTTAGAGGTGGAGTTCCTTATGGTATTTCTTATATGTCGGCTTATTCTTGATTTATAACAAGAATGATCAGTCCCTCAAAAAGAAAACTGTATCAATAGTACTTATGTGTGCATGCGATTTATATACTATACGATATAGTTTTGAAAACCAAAATATATAACAAGTATGCACTCTCTCGTATATATACACTCTTGGTCCAGTCTAGGACGATACCTCAATCGCTATCTCTGCTGGACTATGGTATCAAATCAGGTTAATCGTTCAACCTAAACTATGATAGCACATGTGACGATAGCCCTACACCACTGGAACCCGATATATATAAGATAGTGCACTGTTTCTATGCCCGACCGATGTATGATGAACGCCAAGGATTAACAAAAAAGAAGACCAATTACAGAACCTGTCGTATATCTCACAGCGCATTGAATAAAATAATCACATATATAAAATAGTAGACAGTAATAACCAAGTGATCTAGAATCAGAGCATAGATCCCTAGAGTTATACAACATTGTAGTAAAGTTTATACAAAACGAAAATAAACCAAAATGTATTGTCTCATAAATAATAAGCAATCACTGTCTCGGTTCTACAGTGTTGCACAGTGGAATAAGCACAACAAGTCCAAATATAGTAAGAGATAGCTCTACCTGCTCATTCTCTACATATCCAACACGTGTCACCTAAACCTGTTTTCTAGTCTACACATTTAAGAGTACCAAAGATAATAAGAAGCAAATCGAGCAAGACAATAGTCTATGTGAGCGAAAAATGAATCTCAAAATGCTATATTAGTCGATATATTAAGGTACAAGGGCATATGAACCATACCTGACCTGCCCTACAACAAAGAAGTCAACACATAACAATCAATATATGATAATCTTTTATCATCATAAGGTATACTACAATTAGTATGCATGGGTGTCGAGATACCTAATACGGCGTACCTACATCGCAAGACATCCATAGCAAACTGCAACAACCGAACCAATAAAAATAGCAACCACAATAAGCACAAAATAAGCACGTGCAATAATGACTACCACCGCGGCGTCACTTTCTCTTAAGCTCACCAAGGTCTCATATCACCCGACCCCACTACGGACTTACATCACCACCAAGATGCTTCCTGAACTTCTAATAACTCTTACGACCATCACCAAGGTTGATGACACACCACGTCGCTACTGGATCCTTGTGTTTGATCGTATACCATCACTAGGGTACACATGTGAGCATCCTTACATACGCTTGCCGCTACGAAATACCTTCCTTATCCAGAGTTACCGTTATCCTTCTTGAGTACACTTCGACACCGGAACACACCATGTCCCATCGTCCCACCTCACCCATTGAACGTACCTCTTCAAACATCTCTAAGTCCACACAGTCAACTATTTTTCTTTAGACATTAACAAGTTCATGCACACTTTCCACCTAAAGTGATCAACCAAACTGATTCACCCACCGGTCATAGAACTAACTCCAAAAAATTCTAAAGCTAGCACATTAAGGCCTTCGACGTAGCCCCAACCTTCATTGTGCTACCACATTGCCATCAAACCCTAAGCAAATAGACAAACACCTTCAGCATGACGTATAGAGTCTACACTCCTCTTCATGGAAATTTTACCCAAACCCAATTGAAGTAAACCTCTTGGTACCGACCAAAAGCTCTCGGTATCAAGTTGGTTACTTAGCCAATTTTCATGGCCTTCTTATTTCCTAAAGTCCTTGCTTCACTTTATTAACCAAGTTTCTAACCAAGAAGAATTAGACCCTAACAACTAGGACAGGATGAAAACGAAACGACTTGAGAACTTGTGAACATGATCAGAAGGGCAGAAGATTGGAAGATAAGAAGTTGCAAATGGATTTTTGGCTAGGATACCACTCGGTACCGAGTGCTTTCTCTCAGTACCGAGTACCCCATTAAAGACAATTTAGCCACTCATGCCTCATGTAACTTATCTACATCTTTAACCACTCGGGATCATGTGTTTTCTCAGTGAATAGTTGAGCAATTTATAAGATTGATAAGAAGAAAACCAAGAAAGCAGGATAATTCAAGTGTTTTCGAGAAAACAACTAACTAACTCCAAATCAATGGTTTAGAGCTCAAAAAGCATTAAAAATAGATAATAGAAAATGCAAACAAGACTCGAAGGTTTACACTTTAGTATACCAGCCGATACCGAGAGGTTTTTATGGCACATGGGACGATATGCTCGTTCCTTATAGATATTAACCCTACAACAATAAGAAAAGGATCTGAACTCTTCTTCTCTTCTTCCTCTCCTACCTCCCTAACAATAGTCACTTAGGTAGCTACTCTTGGCAATTCAAAGCAATAGAACATGTCAAATCCTTATCCAGCGACTTATAATTCTTTATTAACAACAACCAATAAAACTCTAAAATGGATGTAGGCTAGAGATTACTGAAGCACTATACAAATCCTCCGTCACCCTATTTCATTTCTTTTATTTCAGTACTATATGCTAGATCTCATAGGCTCCCTATAACTCAATCTTGGGTGTAGATCCATTTTTGGTGTCAACATTTTGGTGCTTTCATTGAGAGAACTGAATC
This sequence comes from Allium cepa, assembly GCA_030765085.1. Taxonomy (NCBI): domain Eukaryota; kingdom Viridiplantae; phylum Streptophyta; class Magnoliopsida; order Asparagales; family Amaryllidaceae; genus Allium; species Allium cepa. The sequence goes on along the minus strand of CM060931.1, from coordinate 552,875,306 downwards.
CAGGATTAGACCTTGTTCTCTACTTTGGACTAGAAGGATCAAGAAGTTTGATCTAGAAAATTTTCTTGAGGAATTTGTGGGTTTGCCATTGGAAATTTATGGCACCTAGAAAAGGAAAGTCTGTATCTGGAAGATCAACAAAAGTGGTAGCCAGTGATGATGAGGAAAATACTCACCAAATGGAAGTTAACAATAACATACATTATGAGGCTCTTCTTCTCATACTGAAGTAGTTACCAATGGATAGATTGATAAGATGATGCAAGAGCTTAACCGAAAGATGATGGATAGCCAGAAAGCTCTGATGGATAAGATGGATGCCTTGCTAACTCTGTAACCGCTAAGGACGAGAAGAGATAGAAGGAAACTTCTTCTACAATAGAACAAGATAATTCTTCAATTTCTGACCAAAATAGAAGGCCTGGAAAGCAAAAAATAGAAGGGATAGAAAGCAAAAACAGAAGGCATAGAAAGCAAAAACAGAAGGAGGTAACTGTTGGAGTTGTAGGAGTTGTTGGTGGAGGAAGTAGGAGTGTTCTCCATGCAAAGAATCCAATCGTACTTAGAGGTTTCCTTTCGGTACCGATACAAATCTTAGGGAGAACAATGCATATGAGGAAGATGCAATGGCCATTTATGGAGTTAAACACTCGGCACGGCCCTTGATAGTCGACCTTCGAACTACCATGCCAGCGAGGAGTAAATCGCTGACATGATCAAACGATTTGTGGAAGATAGCAGGGGTAGGAAAAATGAAGATTAGGGTTCCGCACTGAGCTGGACTCCATTCACTAAAAAATCTCAAGGAAAGAATACCCTAGAAAATTCCCTATGCCAAGGTGCCATCATACAATGGAACTACCAACGCTAGGCAACACTTACTCAAGTATGAATGGCATATGGATGGAGCTAGAGCTACAGATGATGTTCATTGTTGATGTTTCCCTATCTTCTTGGAAGAGTTGCTTTTATGTGGTTCACTAGGCTCACACTAACTCCATATCTACTATTGATGAGTTAGCTAAGAAGTTTCTAGAGCAGTTCAGGCTCCATGCTGTCCGATCGCAGGACGTGATGTCTCTAACTCGTTTGTCACAAGGACCCAAGGAGTTGCTAAAGGCTTTCTTGAATCGATTTAACATTGCTGTTACGGAGGTTAGAAATTTAAAGGAAGATCTAGTATTCATGGCACTTGTCCAAGGAATTCTCCAAGATATGGACTTTGGTAGGTGGCTAAATATGAAACAACCAACCACTATGCAAGAATTCCATCAGGAAAACTAGTTTTTGGGATCATAAGAAGCAAGCTGGGTTGAAGAGAAGGTCGGTAATAGACAATCAAAGAAGGCCATTCAAAGCAATGTGTTGGCTAAACGGGATGGAAAAAACTCCAATGGAATTGCAAAAAAGGCCAAGAACTCTAGAAATCAAAAAAGAAGAACTGAAACCCTGGTAGTAAGTGTAATAAGAATAGGAAGCATCCCAGGAATATGAGACCAGAGGATTATATGCCTCTGAGAAAAACATTAGAGAATGTTTATCTTGCTACTCAAGGAACTGAGCAATATAAGAAACCAAATGGGAAGGAAGCGATGAAGCAATAGAAGCGATCTGGGAAGTACTACCGCTTCCACGCAATGCATGCGTATAACATCAATGAATGCCATCACTTGAAGGACTAAATTAAGGAGCTAATATGAAAGTAAAAGCTCTAGCAGTACATGAAGTGACAATTTTTTTTAACCAAATTGTCAAACCCCAAGGCCCTTCAGCTCACTGAGAACCACCTAGACCCAGTGGAGAGGGGACCAAGAGTATGAATAGAAGACTGGTGACTAATACTATAACTGAAGGACCTTATCCAGTGTTGAAGATGTTGGGATGAGATAGAAAGATATGCGAGTTCAATGAAACACACACCATAGAAAAGTTGCTACGCCATCGAAGACAGAGCTCCGCCTAAGCAACCGAAGATGATAACAGATGACATTATGTTTAGAAACTGAGATTCTGACAAGATTAAGGCACTAACCCTCTATCTCATGGTGGTAATAGTCGAAATTAGGCCAACATTTATGCGACGGGCTTTGGTGGATAACAGAAGCTCAGTTAACATTCTACTCAAAAAGACTTTGACTAGATAAAAATCGATATGAATAATGCAACTGTCTGTAAGATGAAGATCCAGGGATTTATGGGTGAAGCTAAATAGCCAATTAGGATGATTAACTTCCCCGTAGAGCTTGGTGAAGGAGAATGTAGGATGTTGCACATTCAAACATTTGTTATTATTGATGAGTGTTCTGCTATAATGCTTTCTTGGGCTGACGGGCCCTGACCAACTTTAGAATCACTTTAGCTCCATGGTATTTTGCGATGAAATTCCCAACGAAGAGTGAGATAGGAGTAGTAAGAGGAGACCAAAGCACTATAGGGGGACTTCTATGTTGCTGAATTATGTGAAGTAAATGCCGTGAAAAGAGAAAGAATGTGGGGGAAGACTCTTCGCATTCAGGAGCCACAAGCATAACAATTACAAAACAGCCCTTGGATCGGGGACCACATCGCTTCGACAAGGCTATAGACCTCAAGAAGAAGTCAGATGAGATACAGGAAGCACCAACAGAGATTATGCTAGCGGTGCCTATTGACATGGATGACCATACCCGGGTCCTGAAGATTGGCTCTCAACTCGAAATCAAATTGTGAAAGGAATTAATTAACTTTCTTTGAGCAAATATGGACGTGTTTGCTTGGGTGCATTTTGATATATGGAGTATATCGTCAAAGATAGCATATCACACACTTAATATCGATCCCAAGTTCACGTTAGTGAGACAAAAGTTGCGTAGCCTGGGTCAGGAGCGATCGGCTACATTAAAGGAAGAAGTGAATAAGCTATTGGCCAATGGTTGTATCCATGATGCAACATATCCTGAGTAGGTTTCGAACCCTGTGTTGGTCTGAAAATCAAATGGGAAGTGACCAACTTGCATTGACTACTCAGATTTGAACAAATCTTTTCCAAAGGATAGCTTTCTGCTGCCCAGATCGACCGGATTGTTGATGGAACTATAGGGCATGAAATACTCTCATTTATGGATGCCTACTCAAGGTATAATAAACTTATGATGCATGAATCAGATTATGAGAACACAAGCTTCATCATAGGCTTGGGACTACATTACTATCGTGTAATGCCATTCGGTCTAAAGAATGCTGGAGCTACATACTAAAGATTGGTAAGTAAAATGTTCAAAGACTTGATCGAAAGAACGATGAAAGTGTACATCGACGACATGCTGGTAAAGTCGCAAGTGTTTAGAATCCATCTAAATGTTCTCTCGGAGATGTTTGGGATTTTTTAAAAGGATAGAATGAAATTGAACCTGCTTAAATGTTCATTTAGAGTAGCTTCTGGGAAATTTTTCTCGATTTTATTGTGAATAAATGGAGCATTGAGGCCAATCTAGAGCAGATTGATGCCTTATGGAATGTTAAAACCTCAATGACGAAGAAGGAGTTACAAAGCTTAAATTGGAAGATCGCAACATTAAGCCGATTTTTCTCTAGATTGACGGATAAATGCATACCGTTCTTTGATGCATTAAAGAAGAGTAAGAATTTTTTTGAGTGGAATCAGAACTACCAGAATGCTTTTGAAGAATTACCATGACATACAGAGACACCACTGGTTCTGTCTAAAGTGGTGGATAGGGAGGACTTATTCATTTACCTGGCTGTGCCTTCCCACGCATTAAGTGCAGCGCTTGTGCACGAGGAAGCTAAGGTACAATGGCCCATCTACTACATTGGCAAGCGATTCATCGGAGCTGAATGGAACTATCCGAAGTTAGAAAAGCTGATATACTGCTTGCTAATGGCATCTAGAAAATTGCAACCGTATTTCCTGGCTCACCCAATCATTGTGCCGATGGATTGAACCTTGAAACATGTATCGTATCGACCTGAGACCTCGGGACGACTTCTAAAGTGCAACATCGAGTTGAGCCAATACAATGTGACTTACCATCCTCGATGAGCGATTTATGAAAAGGCACTATTTAGGATGATGAAGAAGAGGACACAATGGTCATAGTATCCCGGTGGAAATTGTCAATGATGGCGCACCAAACCAATTTTGCTCAAGAGCGGGGGTTGTGCTTGAAACTCTTAAAGGACAATCATTTTGTTATGCTTTGAAGCTGGAATTTCCTGCTACTAACAATGAGGTAGAATGCAAGGCGTTGGTGGTAGGATTAAAGATTGCAAAGAACTGGGAATAAAAACTCTGCATATCTACTACGACTTCCAATTAGTCGTCTGCCAAGTTAGAGAGGAATATCAAGCTAATAGCACAAAAATTTCCCCTTACTTGTCAAAAGCTTAGAAGTTGCTCAATAAAATTGAATACTACACAATATCTCACATTCCCAAAGAGAAGACTATGAAGGCCGATTCCTTAGCTAAGCTAGCCAGTTCTGGAGAAGTGCAGCTAATGGAATTAGTTCTAGTAAAAGTGACGTCCGCTCCTAGCATAGATCAAATGGATGTTGATTGGGGTCTAGAGACTACAATGGAGGTAAAAGTTGTGGGTGACTCCAATAAAGGACTTCTTACTCGAGGAAATACTCCCTAGAGACAGAAACAAACAAAAGAAGTTCCTTCGAAAGGCACCATGATTCATAATGCATGACAGAGTGCTATATAGAAGAGGATTCTCTTCCCCTTTAATTAGGTATGTAACCAAAGAAGAAGCCAAAAAGATTCTCATGGAAATTCATGAAGACATCTACAGGGATTACACCAGGGGGCATACATTAGCAAAGAAAGTGCTCCGTTATGGATACTTTTAGCTAACGCTGAACAAGGATGCAGCTGATTATACTAGATGATGTGATAGGTGCCAGAGATTCTCGAAGATTCCAAGAGCCCCATCGACGGAACTTACATAGTTGGTCGGTCCTAGCCGATTGCGATCTGGGAAATTGAGATTATTAACATGCTACCAATGGTGAAAGGAGGATCAAATACTCTATTGTTGTAGTTGATTATTTTACAAAATGGGCTAAAGTGGAACCGCTTTCCATGATCACTACCAAAAACAGTTAATTTTGTAACAAAAAAAATACTATTTGCAGGTTTGGAGTGCCTTAGAAGATTATTATGGACAATGAGACTCAGTTCGAGAGTGCCAAGTTCAAAGATTTCTATAGGTAGTACAAAATCGAGAAGAGCTTCCCCACCGTAACACATCCTCAGAGAAATGGGCATGCAGAAGAAGTGGACAAAATCATCAAATCTACCATAAAGAAGAGGTTGAGTAGAGCTAAAGGCAGTTGGGTTGATGAGCTTCCACTGCATTATGGGTTTATAGGACAACACACAAATATGTGATCGGGCGCTCGCCTAGCATAGGTTCAGAAGCTATAGTCCCAGTGGAACTAGAAGTCCCCTCTCATCATAGAAGAAACTATAATCGAAGCGAAAATGAGCAGCAACTGCTTGAGTCTCTTGACAAATCAATGAGAAGGGGAAAGAAGCTGAACAGAGGGTTGCTGCTCACTAGAAAAGAGTGACATGACACTTCAATGCAAAAGTCTACAGCTGCACCTTCAAAGTAGGGGACCTCATTCTAAACACGGAAGCGCTTGGTCGAAGGACCCTATGTGATCAATCAAAAGCTTGGAGATGGAACATTCAAGTTGGCAATGTAGAATCGATTTCACCTTGGAGGGGGGGTTTGAATAGAGTGATACTATTAATTATAAAAATTATTGAGGAAGTTTATATAAAATAATTTCAACATAGATCACAGCAGAATAATAGCAGCATAGATAATAACAGAACAGAAAACTGAACACACATATTTACCCAGCTTCGGCAAAACCCTGTCTACATGCGCCCCCAAGGTTTATAGTAGAAATTAATAGTCAGACGCTTAAACACGTAAACTCGCGACACTCACTATCGACTAACCTAACTCTACGCTTAAAACCCTGCAACAACTCAATCACTAAGTTGCGAATTCTCGAACTACACCACTGTAGTTCGTCCCCTAGTCACATGACTAGAAATTACAAAGGTTCAAAAATAAAAATACATAGTAAAAACAATTTAAAAAATCAAAACCCTAATTAACTAAAGCCCTTAATAACAAGGCTTACCTAATAAAAATAAACGGGTGATAAAGTTAAATCCCTTTCTCTTTTGTATTATAGGCCAGTATCCTTTTTGAAAATAGCTGCTCGTTCTCGTTCCTCTTAGCCCTGAAATTAGGGCTTTGGATAATTGAAGTCGTCGACTTTAGTAACTCGATCGAATGATATTTACGTCCCTTGATTTGTCGATCGATGCTTTCTTCTCTTTTCAAACGCTCCTTCAATTTTGATCAAGTTTGAACTTACTTCAGTATGTAATTTGTTACCTTTTCTAATTTGCTTACTTGAACTCGATGATCTGTTAGGCCAATGATGATTGGGTTTAAATAGGATTTGAATTCCTATATTCTTTTTTGTATTGAACCATTTGAATTTTTCAATTACTTTTGCTCGGCCATTTGATTATGTTTTAATGACTGTGATTTCTTTGACTTGTTCAAATTCGTATATTTGATTGCTTGGTTAACACGCCTCGATTCTGACTTTGCTTGGCCACCACGGTGTTGAATTCTTTGAAGATGCTGATTTTGGCTCCATGAATTTCTCTGGTTATCATGGCTCTGACTTGAACTTTTCAATTTCGTTTATTTTTATGGCTTGTTCATCGCGGCTTCATAAAATTCTATCTGCATACATGACTTTGGCATTACTTTGAGCTACAGTTTGAAATCTCCTCTGTCTTTGTTTGAACTTGTATCTTGCACATGTATGTATATATATGTATATATGTATATATATGTGTGTGTGTGTATATATGTATATATGTATATATATGTATATATATACGCTTACGTATGTATATAATCAGTTATATATTGCTTGTAGTTTTTTTTGTTTCGCTACACTACTGTCACATGATCATTTTTATTGTTTATTGAGTTAATCGCTAGAAACAGTGCACATACACATGTATACATATATATATGTATGTATGTATATGTGTATGATTCTTGTGCCTCTTGAGTATTTGTTGCACTGTCCGCATGAGTTCATTTAGTCCAGACATTTGCCTTTTCTTGTGTGCCCTGGACTTGCTCGAATTATGTAGTTCGTGTCTACTTAAGTATTGACTTTGTTTTGTTTGAACCCGAATCTGGTTTGCATTGGGTTGATGATTAGACTTCATGTAGTCTTTGGTTCAGGTTGCATAGCATATCGAACTGGTGCATGCTTTGTATATGAGATGTTTTGTATTCACCTCTTTGTACCTTTCCTAGAGTCTGGTTCTAATGTGTATGCACACATGTCTGTTGCATCACTTGAGTACTTGTCTGGTTCATGCCTTGATATTGACTGTTGCATGGCTTCTGATCATATATGTCGACTTCTTCATGTCACATTGATTGTTGAGCTAGTCTTCATTTAGCTTGTCTTTGTTGTTTGGTTCATGTATGCTCCTAATGTAGCTTGACTGGATATTGAACTTTGTTGTCTGGTCAGAACTGTTGTAGTCTCTGTTTTCTGGTGATTGACTTGAACTTTGGTCGAGACTTGATTTTTGTGCCTTGACTATTTCATTTGAATTTGCACCTGTTTTGAATCCAGTTTATAGCTCGGGTTTGACCTTGTGCTCATGTCATGACTTTATTTGTAATGCACTTGAGTTGAACCCGGCTTTTCTTTTGGGTTAGACCTGTGCTCACCTATCCCTGTAATTTTATCAAGTGTATGTATCGGTGTGCACGGCCTTGTGGCTTGTACAGTGATACACTGTGCATGTCACAAGTTGTTCGTGTATGATGAATTGAAAATTAAATGACGACGAACAACCCAAATAACTGAGGCAAATAATATTTTCAAAATACATTTTGTTTTAAACTGCAAAAATATTTCCTTTTTAATTTTACTGCGTCAGTGTGTATGCAGATAGCTCAGATGCTGGATTCAATCTGGACTGGAGTTGACGATAAATACGAGTGAATGAGTGAAATGTAGCGAGGTGCAAATATAAATTGAAAATTATAATGTAATGAAATTTGTATTGTAATTGGAATTGTATAAATATGTAGTGAGAGCTTGAATTTGTACTATTCAAAATTGTAATAAATATTTGTTTAAATAAAATATCTGTTTAAATTTAAATTCTGTGTTATTTATTTTATTCAGCAAATACTTATGTAATTATGTGAAAAATAAAATAGTATATTAACAAATACATTTAATTGAATATATACATATATATATGTTCATTATCATCAAATAAAAATTATATACTTGTATATTCAACAATCTTCCCCTTTTGATGATAACAAACATATATTTAAGATTTTGAATTTAGTACATGTATTTGATTATTCAATTTTGTCCCTATTTGAATGCTCCCACTCTACACAAGCGTCCCCTTCATATATGCATGTAAATAAAAAATATGCAAATGAGCCTAGATGCAAATAGAAAATATTTGACCTTTATTTGCCAAAATCTTAACTTTTCTCTCCCCCTTTTGTTATCAGCAAAAGAGTAATAGCATTAGAAAAATATAGATAAAGTAATAGACTTAATACAACATTAATACTCAATCGAGTATAAATATTAAACTTCAATAAAAAAATCAAACAAAAATCATAATACTCTATTTGACGCATATTCCACTTTAGAATGATAGGGATGATATCATCATATAAAACCATATAGTTGTGTCTATTTATGGTATATTTATATCGAGGATTTGAATATCTACTAACGATGCACAACCGTTAGGACTTTTGAATGAGATAGTATTATTCCTAATTTTTATTAAAACATGAATTCAAGTATCTTCTAACCATGCATAACCTCGAGGACCTTTAAATGGGATTAGAATCAACTTGTCTATTAAATCAATCAATTTTGATATGCGTTCCATACATGCATAACTGTGAGGACTTTTAAATGAGCATGGAAGTACATAATCAAAAATCCAGGTAATTCACCCATGCATAACCGTAAGGACTTTTAAATGAGAATGAATACTTTGGATGTTTTTTATTGCTAAAAATATAATAAAATGAAAGCACATAATTTCCCATTCAAAATACCACATATTGACATACCATATTGGATTTGGATGGGTGATGGTCGATACAAATATGATAGCAATAGAGATGGTCATGGAATTTTTACCAAACAAAAAGTTTTTATAACTCTTATTTAAATTTCTAAAGAAATTTACTAATTATACTATCTCAAGTTATAATATATGATTAGTATCAACACTCATCAGTTTTTCAATCACCGTTTATCTTTTCAATAATCAGTAGAGAGTTAGATTAGTTAATGTAATCATTTAAGCTCAAATTAAAAAATAATTATCAAATTTTCTAAAAAAGACTAATCTGAAACAAAGTCAAAAATGATTTTCTAGAAGGGGTTTTATACGAAAATTTTTCTATTTGAAAATATTTGAAATGAAAAATATGCAGATATTTTCTTTGAAAAAACAAGGTAGCTAATGAATGTCAATATAAATCACGTTTCACTAGTAATTTTTCTACCAACTAGATTACCAGTGCAATCTGCTTTTGAATTTTCCTTTCATTCCAAATTATCATTAGTTGGATTTGATAGACCAGACCGTGAAGTGTGCACCAAAATATCTTAAAATCACTTTTAACATTTTTTAAATGAATTTCTCTTGAATTTGAATTTTAAGCCGTGTATACAAGCAAACACAAAATTAAATGTCAAGTCAGATATATCCACATGTATCAAAAAAACACCATTATAAGACCAAAAAATTTTATTAGTTCAAAGATGAAAAGTGACTGGTCAACATTTTTTTCTCAAATCAGAAACAAAAATAAGAACAAATCAAATAAGTTAGAATCAAAATCATCATTTATTTTTATTTTATTATATAACTGGCTGATTTAATTGAGACTATGGTGCAGATTATCACATTTATCGTTCAAGATACCTTTACCTATTTTACCTTTGCCGATAACTTTTCATTGTAGCCCATTGTGATTCTGCCACCTTTATACTAGGCTAAGGAACTTTTATTTGTCACCCATTGTGTGTCTGGAACAACCAGAATCCAGATAACACCGATGTTGTTCCTTAGCCTGCCACTACACCTATACGATAAAAGATTTTTGCGACCTATTTGTTTTTATAGGTCCATGGTTGTTAGTGACAATAGATTTAGAAAAATATGTTTGTGGAGACCCAAAACTATTTATATATGTTCCTTTCAGCACCCAGATTTGTTTAACTTTGAGGAATTTTATATTCGTGCCTTTTGGAACCCAAATTGGTATGGTTTTCACATTTTTGGATCTATACCAACAATTGTTTTGATTGTATCCAATTTTTCTACAAATCGTGCACATGGAGTTGACTTGATTAATTTTGTTTCAAACATTTTTAGATTGATTATATCCAAGTCCTTGTCTAATTGTATTAACAGTTTGTTTTCCTAATAGCACACTCAATGATCTTTCACTTTTGAATTTTTTTTCTAAAGTTGTAGACAATTGTTGGATTTGTGTTTTGAGGGATTCATTTTCGTTCGATCATTGAGTGCACCTTTTAATTGAATTTTCTCTTATAGTATTTTCATTTTCTTTCAAAATCAGAATTTCATTTTCAAGTGATTTAATTTTAATTTCTGATTTTTTAATATCTTCATCGAAAGTTGGACACTTATCACACTTAGGGCTCTTAGTTTAATAGTTTTTAACCAATTGATTAAGCTATTTATGCGATTCTATCAAACTATCTCTTTGTGATTCAATTTTGGTATATTTTTCCTAAGTCTTTCAAAACAGCCATTTACTTCGTGGAAATATATAAGTAGTTCTGAGTGAGAAAGTTTTGATACCTCGCTTGGCTCGTTATCGTCGCTATCAATTATACCACTTCGTAGGCACAGATTTACTCTTTCACTCTCACTGCTAGTGCTTCTACGATCGTCACTTTTATTCCACATGGCTGCAAAACTTTTTCTTTTTGAATTCTTTTCTTGGCTGTGTTGAAGTCAAGGACAATTAGGCTTGATGTGTTCGGGTTTGTTGCATTTGTGGCAGATGATCTCCCGTTCTTCTGGGTTGTCTAGTGTTTTGACTATTTTGCTTTTCCATTTTTGATTCAGAGCTGGATTTCTATATATGCGGTTCCACTTTTTGATTCTCTTCATTAGTAACGCCAGCTCAGCTTCTCCATCATCATTATCACCACTACTGCCTTTATCAATCCTGCTAAGCACGTTTCTTTAACTTAGTCGATTATGGTGGATTTATCATCGTTGTTGACTTTTGCACCATATATTGCATCAAAGTATTTCAGATTTCCTGTGCACTTTCACAATGAGAAATAAAGTTAAAATTATCTTGATTAATATGAGAATATAATATATGCATAGCAAGAGCATTAATCGAAGTGATTTTCTTGTCTGTTACATCACAGACATTTTCAATAATATTCCAACATTTAACATTAACAGATTTTAAGTAAAATACCATTTTTAATTTCCAATTCAAAAAATCCGTTCCATCAAAAACAAGAGGAATAATATTGGACCGACCCTAAGTAAAAGCATTTCAAAAGAAGCCACTTTTAAAATTTTAACTTTTGTTAAAATGGTTTTTGAAAAATCAAAATTTTAAAACAAAAATGGCTTTTGAACCTACCTCTGGTACCACTTGCAGGATCGATTTCACCCTAGAGGGGGGGTTGAATATGGTGATACTATTAATTATAAAAATTATTGCGGAAGTTTATATAAAATAATTTCAACATAGATCACAACAGAATAATAGCAGCATAGATAATAGCAGAACAGAAAACAGAACACACAGATTTACCCAGCTTCGGCAAAATCCTGCCTACGTGCTTCCCTCAAGGTTTTACTAGAAATTAAGTAGTCAGATGCTTACACATGTAAACTTGCGACATCCGCTATCGACTAACCTAACTCTACGCTCAAAACCCTACCACCACTCAGCCACTGAGTTGCGCATTCTCAAACTATACCACCGTAGTTCGACCCTAGTCACACAACTAGAAATTACAAGGTTTAAAAAATTAAAATACAAAGTAAAAAAAATTTAAAAACTCAAAACCCTAATTAACTAAAGCCCTTAATAACAAGGCCGGCCCAATAAAAATAAAAACGTGATAAAGTTAAATCCTTTTCTCTTTTGTATTATAGGCTGGTATCCTTTTTGAAAATGGCTACTCGTTCTCGTTCCTCTTTGTTCTGAAATTAAGGCTTTGGAAAATTGAAGTCGCCGACTTTAGTAACTCGATCAAATGATGATATACGCCCCTTGCTTTGTCGATCGATGCTTTTTTCTCTTTGCACATGACTCCTTCAATTTTGATCGAGTTTGAACTTACTTCGGTATGTAATTTGTTACTATTTCTTTTTTTGACTTGCTTGCTTGAACTCGATGATCTGTTTGGCCGATGATGATTGGGTTTAAATAGGATTCGAATTCCTATATTCTCGATCGTATTGAACCATTTGAATTTGTCAATTAGTTTTGTTCGACCATTTGATTATGTTTTAATGACTGTGATTTCTTTGACTTGTTCAAATTCGTATATTTGATTGCTTGGTTAACACGGCTCGATTCTGACTTTGCTTGGCCACCAAGGTGTTGAATTCTTTGACGATGTTGATTTTGGTTTCGTGAATTTCTTTGGCTATCACGGCTCTGACTTGAACTGTTCCATTTCATTTATTTTTATGAATTGTTCCTCGTGGCTTTATAAAACTCTGTCTACATATGTGACTTTGGCATTACTTTGAACAACAGTTTGAAATCTCCTCTGTCTTTGTTCGAACTTGTATCCTGCACATGTGTGTGTGTATGTATATGCGCTCACGTATGTATATAATCAGTTATATGTTGCTTGTAGTTTTTTCTGGTTTCACTGCACTGCTGTCACATGATCATTTGTATCGTCCATTGAGTTAACTGTTAGAAACAGTGCACGTACACATGTATACATATATATGTATGTATATGTGTATGATTCTTGTGCCTCTTGAGTCTTTGTTGCACTGTCCACATGAGTTCATTTAGTCCAGACATTTTCCTTTTCTTGTGTGGTCTGGACTTTCTCGAATTATGTAGTTTATGTTTACTTAAGTATTGCCACTATTTTGCTTAAACTTGAATCTGGTTTGCATTGGGTTGATGATTAGAGTTCATGTAGTCTTTGGTTCTTGTTGCATAACATATCTAACTTTGCATGCTTTATATATGAGATGTTTTGTACTCACCTCTTTGTACCTTTCTTTGAGTCTGGTTCTAATGTGTATGCACACATGTCTGTTGCATCATTTGAGTACTTGTGTGGTTCATGCCTTGATATTGACTGTTGCATTGCTTTTGATCATATATGTTGACTTCTTCATGTTACTTGATTGATGAGCTAGTCTTCATTTAGCTTGTCTTTTCTGTTTGGTTCATGTATGTTCTTCATGTAGCTTGACTGGATGTTGAACTTTGTTGTTTGGTCAGAACTTTTGTATCTCTGTTTTCTGGTGATTGACTTGAACTTTGGTCGAGGCTTGATTTTTGTGTCTTGACATTTCATTTGAATTTGCACATGTGTTGAATCTAGCTTATAGCTAGGGTTTAACCTTGTGCTCTTGTCGTGACTCTATTTGTATTGCACTTGAGTTGAACCCGGCTTTTCATTTGGGTTTGACCTATGCTCACCTGTCCCTGTAATTTTATCTAGTGTATATATCGGTGTGCATGGCCTTGTGGCATGTACAGTGATACACTGTGCATGTCACAAGCTATTCGTGTATGATGAATTCAAAATTAAATGATGATGAACAACCCAAATAATTGAGGCAAATAATATTTTCAAAATACTTTTTATTTTACACTGCAAAAATATTTCCTTTTCAATTTTACAGCGTCGGTGTGTATTTTTGTAGATAGCTCAAATGCTGGATTCAATCTGGACTAGAGTTGTAGATAAATACAAGTGAATGAGTGAAATGCAATGAGGTACAAATGTAAATTGAAAATTGTAATGTAATCAAATTTGTATTGTAATTGGAACTGTATATATATGTAGTGAGAGCTTGAATTTGTTATTCAAAATTGTAATAAATATTTGTTTAAATAAAATATCTATTTGAATTTAAATTCTGTGTTATTTATTTTATTCAGCAAATATTTATTTAATTATGTGAAAAATAAAATAGTACATTAACAAATACATTTAATTGAATATATATATATATGTTTATTATCATCAAATAAAAATCATATACTTGCATATTCAATAGGCAACCGTCGATGGAATTCTGATTTCACGTACTTGGAACAACGACTTGCTGTGACACTACTACACTTGATCATTTTGTTTCTTACTTTCGCAAATAAGCTATCCAGTGACACTGGGGGCACTCTAAATCGGCAGGACTAACCATTTCTTCCATTTATCAATAAAATTAGCTTATTGAACCAATGGAATCATGCTCTTATAAGAAAAACCGCTTGGTTGTGGTCAATTTGACCAGTACCTTCTGACAACCAACGTTTCTCCAGTAATATCGGGAAGGTTTAAAACCACAGGGTTAATGTTCAATTCGATTGCTACCTTTTGAGAATCGATGTTGCTCCGGCAATGTCAGGAACGTCCAAAATCGTCGGGTCGACAGTCAATTCGATCCCTACCTTCTAAGACCCGTTGTTGCTTCGCTGACATTGGGAAGGTCCCAAACTACCGGGTTGACAGGCAGTTCGACCCCTGCCTTCTGAGAAACCGATGTAACTTCAGTAATGTCGAAAAGGTTCAAAACTACCGGGTCGATGGTCAATTTGACCCCTATCTTCTGAGAATCGGCATTGCTACGGTAACGTTGGGAAGGTCCAAAACCGTCGGGTCGACCTTTATCGACCCCTACCTTCTAAGAACCAGCGTTGCTCTAGCATCGTCGAGAAGGTCCAAAACCGTAGGGTCGACAGTCAATTCAACACCTACCTTCGAGAATGGTGTTGCTCTACTAACATTAGAAAGGTCCAAAATTGCCGGGTCAACGGTTAATTTGACCTTTACCTTCTATGAACCGGCATTTCTCTAGCAATGATAGGATGGTCCAAAACTGCTGGATCAACAGTCAATTCGACTCCTACATCTTAAGAATTGGTGTTGGTCCAACAAGTTCGGGAAGGTCCAAAACCGCCTATTTGACGGTCAAATTGAACCATACCTTTAGAGAACCGGCGTTGTTCCGACAACGTCAAGAAGGCCCAAAACCGTTGGATCGATGGGGAAAATCAATCCTTTCCTTCTAAGAACTAGTTTTTCTCCAATAACGTCGGGAAGATCTAAGCTGCCAAGTCGATAGGAAAATCAACTCATACCCTTCAAAGTTTGACATCACACTAGGACGGGCGATAACAAAGAAATTAACTGATGCTCCAAGATAGGCAACGTCAGGGAGAAATACACAAAACCAAGCCACTCAGGTACTAGTTTTCGATGATAGAAACTGGTGCACAACCGGGTTCTCAACATTGAACTAAAGAGTTTGTTGAAAGATGACGACGATGCATCTTTACAATACATACATCCAGAATGACATTGGTAATGATGTCAACTTGGAAGAATTAGATTGTAGCCAATGAATTGGCGGCATTGAAAATATAATGCATGGAATCAAGTAGTCGAGTTAGTATCTCCCGGAGATAGGAACTATCATGCGAACCAATTAGGAGGCAATCAGATGAACTGCTCAGGATGTTCGATCTCTCGTAGATGAACGAATCCTAAAGTTCAGCCTGTAGGTAGGGGCACATACACTAATGCTTAGTCAAAAGGAACTCGACCGAGCCCGAACAAGAATAGCAGTAGAGTCAGTTAAATAATATTTCTGTTTCGTAAGATATAACGGCTTAGTATATACAAACGGAGCCGAGTAACAAGATATAACTAAGGCAATTGCATGAATATTATTTACATTCACAAAGTTGTGGTAAATAAGAATATTGCACCAAAACGGATGTATATATTACAGGCAATTGCAGTACAAGTAATCATATTATGTACATCGGCAGTTATACATAAACATGCATAGCACATAAAATGTAGAAAAGTACATAGAAGAGAGATTACAATGGAAAAGCTAAACTTTCATTACTAATAATCTTTAATATACAAGTCGAATAGCACGGGCCGTACCCGCAAAATCACGGCCTGTTGGAAACAAAAAAGATAAAATATATACTCAACCACACAACAGCATTAAAACCAACGCTCCCCTAGCACACACACACACACACTATTGAGTCTTCCCCTTCTTTCCACTCCAAATATTTTGCTAATGCTTCCCGCACGAGTCTCGAGTTTCTTCCTCCCTTTTCTCTCCTTTCTATGGGGAGTCTCGCCTTTTGTGTGTGTAGACTCTTCTCCAGTAGCAGCATCGGCTTCTCCAGATTTTTTTGTAGGCACGTCCCTGTGCCTTGATTTACCATGCTTAATTTTAAATGGAGTAATCCTAAGCCGGTCAAATCCAAGTTCCTTTACTTTGATCTTATCCATATCCTTCCTCAACCTTTCAGCCATTGTTTCATGCTTAGCTAGGTCAGAAGCACCTATAATGAACACTCCTCCTGCTGAAGGATCATCTAAATTTTCAAAAGCGGCTATCTTCTCAGAATATGGCCCTAGACTAGAACTAATGATAGGGTTAGAGACAATGAGACCCATAGAGATAGAGTAGAAGAAGTGAAGATAACTACGACCCCGAGCCTTGCATAGCTAGAGCTGGTGGCAGAAGAAACAGTTGACCATAAAGTTGACATACAAATTGGTTAAATTTAATGAAAGATTCATGGGAGAATTGAAGCTTCTCAAAGAATGGAGAAAAAAGAGATATACCTATAGCACAATCCCGATGAGATACGATGAATTTTCCTTTTTCAATTCCAAGCTCCTCGGGATGGACCACAATGGAATTAATGTATGGTTCATGAAGTGCAGTTGCTACTAAAGTAGGAATCACCTGGGTCATTTCAGAGCTAACCGCAAGGACATGGGAATAATTGAGGCCAACTCTTGATATTTCAAAGCAGACATTTCACCCTAATCCAATGAGCTCGGCTTGGTAAGAGGTTTGGCAGCAACATCAATAACAGAGTTTTCGGCCTCTATAGCCAGGATAGAACTACCGATGGGGAGAAGTTCAATATCATAAGGGTTGAGGTACACAGATATAAACTCTTCCTCAGAGTGCATATCTCTGGCCGGAGCAAACCTCACCCATGATTCTTCTTCCCACATGTCAGCAACGGTTGCAGGGTAGTCTTCCCCTAGCCATCTCAAGTTCTTATTCATGGCAATGTAGGTATAGAAGTGCAGCATATTTACATCGAGATGCTTGTGCATTTTGGTTCTTTCACCCTGGAGCTTCTTAAGTTCTCGTCGGGCCATTTCAAGCTCAAGGCCACTGGCAAGCTTTGTATCCTCCACCTTCTAAGGAAATTTCTCCTTTTCTTCAACGAGCTTCGGCTTCACCTTATGAATTCTAGTGGGCTCAGCAGCTTGCTCTACGATGGTTAAGTCTTGGGCCTGGATAATCTCATATTGTTCCTTGAGAAACTGGTCCTTTTCATAAGCTAAGTGGTGATGTAAGCTCAGACCATCTTGGACATTAGTTTTTCAGTCTTAACCTTGGACTTGAGTGCAATGTCATTCTCTTATTTCAGCTTCAATATCTCGTTACCTCGGTTGTTAATCATCTTACCATACTCCGCCTTCTCTATTTCGAATGATTGGATTTGTATGTAATTAACTCGATTCACGTTAGAGAAGGCCTTGCATAAATGTTTCCATTCATGCCCAGCCTCAAAATCTTGTTGAATAGCCTGGAGGTTTTTCAGGCAACTTCCTTTGGGATATAGGATCGATTTCACCCTAGAGGGGGGGTGAATAAGGTGATAGTGTAAATTATAAAAATTAATCGCGGAAGCTTATCAATTAATTTCAATTCAGATCACAGAATAACAGCACAGATATCGCAGAATATAAATAACAGAATAAAATAGAACAATACAGAATTTACCCAGCTTCGGCAAAACCCTGCCTACGTGCTGCCCCCAAGGTTTCTACTAGAAATTAGATAGTCCCTCGCTTACACACGTAAACTTGCTATACCCGCTATTGACTAATCTAACTCTACGCTCAAAACCCTGCCACAACTCAACTACCGAGTTGCGAATTCTCAAGCTACGCCACGTAGCTTGTCCCCTAGTCCCACGACTAGAATTTGAAACGGTTTTAAAAAATAAAATACAAAACAAAAACAAATTAAAAATAAAAAACCCTATTTTAAATTCTTATCCCTTTATGTAAACAAGGCCGGCCCTCTTTAGTAATTCAGCCCGTCTTCTTTCATTTCCTTTGTTCGTGAAAAATTGGAGATGGCGGCCGTTGTTTCTTCATGCGTTCTTCTTCCTTTTAAAAATTAGGGCTTTCGAAGCTGCGCTATTTGCTTGCATGTTGCCTTGCTCGATCAATTCTTCGTTGCTCACTGCTGCTTCGATGAGTTCGTTTTTTGCTTTGGTAAGAATTTATGCTTTTGCGCTTTTCGATTTTCGTATTCGAACTCATACATCTTGCCGATGATGTTGAATGGTTTATATAGGGTTCAATGCCCTTGAATTGCGTTCGTATAAACTAATTTGAATTTGTCAATTAATTTTGCTCGACCATTGATTTTCGTATGGATGATGGTGATTTTCTCTGACTTGTTCATAATCGTATATTTATTGTTGCTTGAATCCCACGGCATTGATTTAACATCGTGATGACCACGGCTTGATTTTTAACTTGGTCAATTACCTTTGCTACCTCGATTTTGACTGCGACTTCTGAATTTCAACTGGTCGTTGATCATCTTGACTTGGCTTGACACTTTGATTACAACTTGATGTTGAACTCGGTCTTCACTGATCATGTTTACTCCAGCCATTTGATTTGATCTTGTAAATTTTTGACTTTGTTTTAAAAAAAACTGTTACATGACTTTGTTGTGTAGTCTGCACATATTGATTCCATTCATGTTGCTGGACATTTGCCTGAGTCTTCATTGTGGTGTTGTGGTCATCTTGCTTTGCCTGGATTGTGTGCATTTGTGCACTTGTTGTCTTGTGTCTATGGCCACTGATTTATTGTGAAGCTTGGTTACTGGTTATCTTGTGGCTTTGTTCATCATTCTGTGGACTTGGGCCATTTTGATTTTTGACTTTTTCGACTTGTACCTTGGTCCTGAACATTGCTGTGTCCATATGGTATTCAGTACTGTGGCATTGCTGCATTGTGTTTATTTGTGTCCACTGATGCTTCGAGTCTGCAACTTGTAGCTGGACTTGTTTTACTTTTTCTTTGATCTTTTGTTCATGCTGTTGCACTTGGTGTTTTGGTTTGAACTTGCAGTTAAGAACATTTGCATCTGGTTCTGTTTGCTTTGACTTCACTTGTTTGAGTCTGATATCTTGATTGATGCTGTACATATTGCTGTTATGCAGTAATCGAGTTTCACTTGCATTGCCGAGTTATTCTGATGCATCCTTCATGTATTCCCTTGATAATCATGTGCCACTGCATCACACTGTTGCAAGTGTTTCTGTTGAGCATGATTTGTCATCTCTGGTATTTCATGTTGGCCATGTTCTTCACTGTTTATATTGTTTGCATTGTTGCAGTTGGTCATTTTGTTCATCTGTATATTGCTGCAATCTTCATTTCCTTGTATTGTCCAGTACAGTTGATTTGGATTCATATGATGTTGAGCATTGGATTTTTGAAACTCTGTTGTTCTTGCTGTGTTATGTAGTTTGTATCTGCATTTTGCATTTGCCATGCTTTGGTCATTGAAGTATGTTGACACTTGTTGACTGCATATTCATCATTTCATATTGAACTGTTTCTTGTCATGTTCAATTGTGTTGAATCCAGTTTCAAAACTCGGATTTGACCTTGTGCTCGTGTCGTATTTTTGAATTTATTGCACCTGAGTTGAACCTGTCCGTATATTTGGGTTTGACCTTGTGCTCACCTGTCCCTGTAGCATTATCAAGTGTATATATCGGCGTGCATGGCCTTGTGGCATATACAGTAATACACTGTGTATGTCACAAGTTGTTCGTGTATGATGAATTCAAATTTAAATTATGACGAACAACCAAAATAACTGAGGCAAATCATATTTTCAAAAAAAAACATATTTTATTTTTGAATTGCAAAAATATTTCCTTTTCAATTTTACTGCGTTAGTTTATATTTTTGCAGATTTCTCAGATGCTGAATTCAAACTGGAATGGAGTTGAAGATAAATACGAGTGTGAGTGATATGTAGTGAGGTGAACTGTAAATATGTAATGTGATGTTATTGTAATCAAAGTTGTATAGTTATAGTGAGAGCTTGAGATTGTACTATTCAAAGTTGTAATAAATATTTATTTGAATAAAATATTCGTTTGAATTCAAATTCCATGTATATATTTTATTCAGCAAATATTTATTTAATCTGTGAAAAATAAAATAGTATATTATCAAATACATTTAAACGAATGTATATATGTTTATTATCATCAAACAAAAATCATATAAGCGCATATTCAACAATCTCCCCCTTTTGATGATAACAAACATATATTTAAGATTTTGAATATGTTAAATGTATTTGATCATAGATATATCCTAATTGCTCCCCCTATACAAATGCTTCCTCTCTACACAAAGCTCCCCCTACATATATGCATACAAATAAAAATATATAAATGAGCCTATATGCAAATGGAAAATTATTTGACCTTTGCTTGATTCTATTTGACAAAATCTTAACTTTTCTCTCCCCCTTTTGTTATCAGCAAAAGAATAATAGTGTTAGAGAAAATAGAGATAAAGTTATCGATATTAACCAACATTAAAACTCAATTGAATATAAATATTAAATTTCAATAAAAAGTCAAACAAAAATCATAAATATTTTGTTAGGCGCATATTCCACTTTTAGAATGATGGAAATGATGTCATCATATAAAACCATACAGTTGTGTCTATTTGTGGTATATTTATATCAGGAATTTGAATATCTACTAACCATGCATAACCGTTAGGACTTTTAAATGAGATTAGTAGTATTCCAATTTTATTTTAAAAAAAAAATGAATTCAAGTATCTTCTAACCACGCATAACCGTGAGGACTTTTAAATGGGATTAGAATCAACTTGTTTATTTTTCAAATCAACTTTTGATATGCGTTCCATACATGCATAACCGCGAGGACTTTTAAATGAGCATGGAAGCACATAACAAATTCCAAGTAATTCACCCATGCATAACCGTGAGGACTTTTAAATGAGAGTGAATACTTTGGTATTTATTTATTATTATTATTAATTAATTTTTTATTTTAAAAAAATGTGAGAATGAAAAACGAACGATTCCTGTTTAAAGTACCACATATCGACAAACTATATAGAATTTTGATGAGTGATGGTCGTTAGAAATATGATAGATATAGAGATGATCATGGAATTTTTACCAACAAACAGTTCTATAACTCTTGTTTAAACTTCTAAAGAAGTTTATTAATTATACCGTCTCGAGTCATAATATTTGATCAATATTAACACTCATCACTTTTTCAATCACTATTGTTCTTTTTGATAAACATTAGGGAGTCAGATTAGTCAAAATAGTCATTTAAAATCAATTCAAAAATAATTATGAAATTAATTTTTCAAAATGACTAATCTGAAAATATTGTCAAAAATGATTTTCTCCAGGGGGTTTTAAAAAGAAAATTTTCTGCTATTTGAAAATTATTTGAAATGAAGAATATGCAGATATTTTCTTTGAAAAAAAAACGATGCAGTTATTAAATGTCTCAACAAAAATCACGTTTCACTAGTAATTTTTCTATCAACTAGATTACCAGTGTAATCTGCATCTGAATTTCTCTCTCACTCAAAATTATCATCAATTGAATTTTATAGACCAAAACATGAAGTGTGCACCAAAACTTTCAAATTCAATTTTAACAACAAATTAAATGACATTCTTTTGAATCTGAATTGAAGCCGTGTAAATAATCAGAAAACCGTGAATAAAGAGTTAGCCGTATTATAACCAAATGTATCATCATTCAACAAAACACTATTTTTAATCCAAACTGATGTATAAGAAGTAATTCAAAGAATCTAGAGAATTTTATAGTGTTTTTGGCATAAGAATATAATTGGCTAACTATTTTGAATAAGTCAGAGTCAAAATCATCATCTTTTCATCATCTCAATATTGGCTGATTTTAATTCAGAATACGGTGCAGATTATCACATTTAATATATCATTTAAAACATACCATTACCTGTTTTACCTTTACGATATTTTTCGTCGTTGTCCATTGTGATTCTGTCACCTTTATACTAGGCTAAGGAACTTTGCTTCGTCGTCCGTTGTGTTTCTGGAACAGCCAAAAAATCCAGAGAACACTATTGTTGTTCCTTAGCCTGCCACCATACCTACACGGGAAAAGATTTATGTGACCTATTTGTTTTTATAGGTCCATGGTTGTTAGTGGCAGAAAATTTTGAAAAATAATTTTGTGTAGACCCAAAACTGTTTATAATTGTTCCCTTCGGCACCCAAATTTGTTTAACTTTGAGAGATTTTATTTTTGTGCCTTTTGGAACCCAAATCAGTATAGTTTTCACATGTTTGGGTCTATACCAACAATTATTGTGATTGTGTTCATATTTTCTACAAATCGTGCTCATTGAATTTTCTTGATTAATCTTGTTTTCAACAATTTTCGAACTATTATATCCAAGTCCTTGTCTAACCGTGTTAACAGTATGCTTTCCTAATAGCATATTCAACGATTTTTCACTTTTTGAAAATTTATCTAAAGTCGTTGACAATTGTTGGACTTGTGTTTTGAGAGATTCATTTTCGTTTAACAACTGTGTGCACTTTTTAATAGAATTCTCTCTCCTAATATTTTCATTTTCCTTTAAAATCAAAATTTCATTTTCAAGTGATTTTATATTGATTTCTGATTTTTTAATTTCCTCTTCGAATGTTGGACACTTATCACACTTAGGGATTCTACGTTGATAGTTCTTAACTAATTGATCAAGTTGTATATTGCATTCTATCAAAGTATCTTTTTGAGATTCAAGTTTGGCGTATTTTTCCCTAAGTCATTCAAAACAACCGTTTACTTCATGAAAATATATAAGCAACTCAGAATGGGTAAGTTTTGATACCTCACTTGGCTCGTCATCGTCACTGTCAGTTGTATCACCTCGAAGACACAATTCTGCCTTTTCGCTTTCACTGCCAGTGCTTTGATCATTCTCGTCTATTTCATCCCAAGTGGCTGCAAAACTTTTCTTTTTCTGTTTCTTTCCATGGCTGGATTTAATTTGTGGACAATCGGGCTTGATATGGCCGGGTTTGTTGCAATTATAACAAATAAACTTTTGTTCTTCTGAGTAGTCTAGTGCTTTGGCTATTCTGCTTTTTGCTTTTTGATTTCGAGCTGAATTTCCATGTTTTTGATTCCATTTTTTGAATTTCCTTATTAACAGCTCCAATTCTGCTGCTCCATCATCTTCATCGTTATCATCATCACTTTCGCTTGTTCCTTTGAGAGCTATTGATTTCTTTTGAGTGTCACCTCCTTCACGCTCTTCTTTGAATTTCATTTCTAGCTCATAAGTGGTGAGATTTCTGATGAGTTCCTCAACTTTAAGTTGTTTTAAATCTTTCGATTCTTGTATGGCAGTTACTTTTGCTTCAAAGCTTCGTGGAAGGACTCTGAGGATTTTCCGGACTATTTCTAATTCGGTGTATGTTTTTCCGAGAGCTTTTGATTTGTATACGATATTGGAGAGTCGTCCGTACATCTCTTTGACATTTTCTTCCTTCGCCATTTTGAAGTTCTCGTATTCGCTGCTTAGCATTGCAAGGCGAGATTCTTTGACTTGAGATGTTCCTTCGTGAGTCACTTCTAGTATGTGCCATATTTCCTGCGCAGTTAGACAATGTGAAACACGATTAAATTCAAATTGATCCAATGAACAGATAATAGAATTCATAGCTTTGGCATTAGTATTTTGTAATTTATTTTCTAGTTCTGTCCATTGTTCCTTTGGTTTCTCTATTTCCTGATTATCTACAGTTATAGTTGGTATTCTATAATCTGTCTCAACAATATTCCAAGCGTCAATGGTTTTCAGAAAAATTTGCATTCTATTTTTCCAATAAGCATATTCACCATTGAACATTGGTGGTCTAACTATGGATTGACCTTCTGCAAAAGCATTATTAAAAGAAGCCATTTTAAAAATTCAAAATTTTTTAACACAAAAAAACCGATTTTTTGAAACACGAATTTTTAAAACAAAAATTGATTTTTGAAACACGAATTCTTAAAACAAAAATTGCTTTTTGTAAAATCAAATTTTTAAAACAAAACCGGCTTTTGTTCCTAGCTCTGATACCACTTGTAGGATCGATTTCACCCTAGAGGGGGGGTCAATAGGGTGATAGTGTAAATTATAAAAATTAATCGTGGAAGCTTATCAATTAATTTCAATTCAGATCACAGAATAGCAGCACAGATATCGTAGAATATAAATAACAGAATAAAACAGAACAATACAGAATTTACCCAGCTTCGGCAAAACCCTGCCTACGTGCTGCCCCCAAGGTTTCTACTAGAAATTAGATAGTCCCTCGCTTACACACGTAAACTTGCTATACCCGCTATTGACTAATCTAACTCTACGCTCAAAACCCTGCCACAACTCAACTACCGAGTTGCGAATTCTCAAGCTACGCCACGTAGCTTGTCCCCTAGTCACACGACTAGAATTTGAAACGGTTTTAAAAAATAAAATACAAAACAAAAACAAATTAAAAATAAAAAACCCTATTTTAAATTCTTATCCCTTTATGTAAACAAGGCCGACCCTCTTTAGTAATTCAGCCCGTCTTCTTTCATTTCCTTTGTTCGTGAAAAATTGGAGATGGCGGCCGTTGTTTCTTCGTGCGTTCTTCTTCCTTTTAAAAATTAGGGCTTTCGAAGCTGCGCTATTTGCTTGCGTGTTGCCTTGCTCGATCAATTCTTCGTTGCTCACTGCTGCTTCGATGAGTTCGTTTTTTGCTTTGGTAAGAATTTATGCTTTTGTGCTTTTCGATTTTCGTATTCGAACTCATACATCTTGCCGATGATGTTGAATGGTTTATATAGGGTTCAATGCCCTTGAATTGCGTTCGTATAAACTAATTTGAATTTGTCAATTAATTTTGCTCGACCATTGATTTTCGTATGGATGATGGTGATTTTCTCTGACTTGTTCATAATCGTATATTTATTGTTGCTTGAATCCCACGGCATTGATTTAACATCGTGATGACCACAGCTTGATTTTTAACTTGGTCAATTACCTTTGCTACCTCGATTTTGACTGCGACTTCTGACTTTCAACTGGTCGTTGATCATCTTGACTTGGCTTGACACCTTGATTACAACTTGATGTTGAACTCGGTCTTCACTGATCATGTTTACTCCAGCCATTTGATTTGAACTTGTAAATTTTTGACTTTGTTTTAAAAAAAACTGTTACATGACTTTGTTGTGTAGTCTGCACATATTGATTCCATTCATGTTGCTGGACATTTGCCTGAGTCTTCATTGTGGTGTTGTGGTCATCTTGCTTTGCCTGGATTGTGTGCATTTGTGCACTTGTTGTCTTGTGTCTATGGCCACTGATTTATTGTGAAGCTTGGTTACTGGTTATCTTGTGGCTTTGTTCATCATTCTGTGGACTTGGGCCATTTTGATTTTTGACTTTTTCGACTTGTACCTTGGTCCTGAACATTGCTGTGTCCATATGGTATTCAGTACTGTGGCATTGCTGCATTGTGTTTATTTGTGTCCACTGATGCTTCGAGTCTGCAACTTGTAGCTGGACTTGTTTCACTTTTTCGTTGATCTTTTGTTCATGCTGTTGCACTTGGTGTTTTGGTTTGAACTTGCAGTTAAGAACATTTGCATCTGGTTCTGTTTGCTTTGACTTCACTTGTTTGAGTCTGATATCTTGATTGATGCTGTACATATTGCTGTTATGCAGTAATCGAGTTTCACTTGCATTGCCGAGTTATTCTGATGCATCCTTCATGTATTCCCTTGATAATCATGTGCCACTGCATCACACTGTTGCAAGTGTTTCTGTTGAGCATGATTTGTCATCTCTGGTATTTCATGTTGGCCATGTTCTTCACTGTTTATATTGTTTGCATTGTTGCAGTTGGTCATTTTGTTCATCTGTATATTGCTGCAATCTTCATTTCCTTGTATTGTCCAGTACAGTTGATTTGGATTCATATGATGTTGAGCATTGGATTTTTGAAACTCTGTTGTTCTTGCTGTGTTATGTAGTTTGTATCTGCATTTTGCATTTGCCATGCTTTGGTCATTGAAGTATGTTGTCACTTGTTGACTGCATATTCATCATTTCATATTGAACTGTTTCTTGTCATGTTCACTTGTGTTGAATCCAGTTTCAAAACTCGGATTTGACCTTGTGCTCGTGTCGTATTTTTGAATTTATTGCACCTGAGTTGAACCTGTCCGTATATTTGGGTTTGACCTTGTGCTCACCTGTCCCTGTAGCATTATCAAGTGTATATATCGGCGTGCATGGCCTTGTGGCATATACAGTAATACACTGTGTATGTCACAAGTTGTTCGTGTATGATGAATTCAAATTTAAATTATGACGAACAACCAAAATAACTGAGGCAAATCATATTTTCAAAAAAAACATATTTTATTTTTGAATTGCAAAAATATTTCTTTTTCAATTTTACTGCGTTAGTTTATATTTTTGCAGATTTCTCAGATGCTGAATTCAAACTGGAATGGAGTTGAAGATAAATACGAGTGTGAGTGATATGTAGTGAGGTGAACTGTAAATATGTAATGTGATGTTATTGTAATCAAAGTTGTATAGTTATAGTGAGAGCTTGAGATTGTACTATTCAAAGTTGTAATAAATATTTATTTGAATAAAATATTCGTTTGAATTCAAATTCCGTGTTATTTATTTTATTCAGCAAATATTTATTTAATTTGTGAAAAATAAAATAGTATATTATCAAATACATTTAAACGAATGTATATATGTTTATTATCATCAAACAAAAATCATATAAGCGCATATTCAACATGGGACGTCCTTAATATCCTAATCAAACTACCATACATAAAAAGAGATATGGAAAAGCCGCCTGCAGATGAGGTGGGCCGATTGGGAGAGTGCCCTTTGTAATGCTCTTTGAACGGGTAGGAATAACAGTAGTCATGGCTTGAGAAGTTGGGATTTCTTGTTTGGTGGTGGTTTGAGCTTCTATATGCTGAGGAACTGCAGGTAAGGAAGGCCCACAATGCTCAAAGGATTATCTTAGGCATTTAGTATGAACATGAGATGTATCTTCTTCAATCACTGTCTTCCTTTTCTCCTTCTCCCTTTCCTTGTCCTTTTCTTTCTTAACTCCACGGGCCTCATCGGCCTCACGATCTTTCCTTCTCTGTCTCTCCTCATCAATTTCATAGCAACGGGGCGGAGTAGGGTCTAGAGTCTGAGCTCGATAAGAACTGTGTAGCGAAAGAGCTGACTATAGTAACCGCGATGGCTCATGGAATTAGAAACAAGAATAAAACAGAATTAATTTTGGAATTTCGAAGCAAGATTCAATGCAAGAAAGAGTGTCCGTGAACCTAGTGAAGTGTATAGTACCAATGACCCCCTAAGTGCTCTGCAGAGCATGCTGGAGAGGAAGTAAATTCGAGGTCTCACCACCATTGTTTACTGGTCCCTTAGGAGAAAAAGCAAAGCCGGAGCCAACATCGTTCAAGATGTCACTAACTGTGAATTTAACATTGCCAAGATTGCAAAAGTTAACGAAAATATCTCCAAGTGAATGGCCTTAAGGTATTGTCCCAATATAAGGAATCGTTATTTGATCCTTAACCCTTATAGGAATATTAGGAGTGATGTGCTCTGGAGGAGGTGAGCTGGGATTAAAAGGGATTTTATAGAGTGTCTCTCTAAAAGATTCACCCTCTCCATTAGCTCGATAATCACTATTTCAATTATTCACATTTTAACCCTCCTCCTCTTCCTCCTCCTAAGTGAGCGGTTACTTGCCTTCTCTTCTCTCAATTCCTTCATCTTCTTTTAGGATCGGAGACATCCTGACGTCTTTATCTTTGTCGGTTGGAATGTCGGCGTTGACAGGCCCTTTAAGCTCTCCTACAATGGGCCCTTCTAAATGTAGTGCACTAGAGGGACCTATAGAATCCTAGAAAGACCCTCTTCAGAGCTACGAGTGGGAGCATAAGAGCGTGTGGAGCACGTAGCTATGCAAACACTCGATGTAGGGAGTCAGCAATAGCAAATCTGCCAAGACTTAGTAAACCACACTGGTGTAGATTGTCATTCATCAAGAGAAATGCGAAGGTACAGTGATGGGGCCTAATCTCTCACAAACCTTTAACCACATTCTTTTACTCTTTACGATCTTTATGAGTAGGGATACCTGTGAAAGATAATGTGTTAAGTTAGAAAACATATATTAGAAGATTCTTAACACTGGAGGAACAGAAGAAAAGCATATGTCCGGATAACTAAGGGCGGTTGAAACCGAGCAGATAGCTTGTGTATAAATACTCATTCTTGAAGTACTGCACTTACTGTGGAGCTTCTTGATGACTTTGAACCGACACTAAGCCTCGATTATCATATATGACGGAGATCTCCGTACCTTTTTGAAATGGAGTAGATAGGTTAGATCATGGAAGTCCGATGCCTGATTAAATTGATTCATGAATAGAATATATAGAGAAGTCAAGAGAGTATATCTGATCGGTGTACTTGGGTTGGTGCTAGCCCAAGTTCCTGGAGCACCATCATGAGAAAAAGATTGAATGGCGGGACGACGCTGCTTATGCACATATAATGATTGTACTACTATATCCTTTCGGGAGGTTGTGTGCAAACTCATCCCTCCTGGGAAGAAGAACGCCTTCTTCGGGAATCCCATGCTAAAGACAATATTGTAAAGCATCCTAGCATTAGGATTGTAGACACTTGATCTATTGGATCATTGATTACTCTTAGACCTATGAGCATATTCAACGGTGGTAGCTGATTCACTACTGGAACGACTAGTACCAACGAACTTTGTGATTTAGGTGTAGCGGGTTTGCCTGGTCTAATGGGGATCGTATGTGAGACCTGAGTTGTAGAAGATCTAGCTTAAGGAAGAGTGGAGGTGCCCTCACCGAACTCGAATTGAGGCGATCGACGGGTCATTCTAAACAACAAAACTTGGCGTTTAACACAGACATATATGTTTTATTTTAGATAATAAGCTCGTGTGGCCGACCCTTGGAATCTAAAGGAAATCGATATGTATCGACCAGTCGGATTACGAGCGTTAACAGGGGCAAGAGAGAAGTGTTAATCTATGCGGTATGACCCCAGTGTACCAAACACGATGAACAGACCATTTTGTGTAGATAGCTCGTTTGTGCTAGAAAAACGAGCCGTGTCATACTCTAGGATTATATATTGGAACCTACCCATTATCAATGAGTAATCGATAATGGAGCCATTATTCAAAGTAACAGGGAAGCCTTTCCTTTTTGGAACATAAGAAATGCAAAAGCATAAAACAGTGCGATGGGATCATCTAGTATGACCATTCCCGAAAATGAACTGTCATGCCAGAATTTAAATAACAATAAGAACTTAGTCGTGTTTTGTCAAGAGATAGTTGGAATTATATAGATGGATTTATCTCTAGAATAGCATAGACATAACCAAGGAAAAATCCTAGAGGTCGAGTGTAACACAAATCCAACCATCTCCTTCCAATTGCAAACAACCATTTCCTCACCAACGCAATCCCAAAGTCTGTCACCGATCGCCTACCTTCAATAGCTTGGAATTCTGGTCAGTGAATAGAGCTCAAACACTCAAGAACCAAAGGTTAGGGCATAAGAGAAGTCGTTCGACATCGATGGTCGTGGCAGGTCAAGCAGCGGCTGTAATTGAATTTGGAAGGCAGTGCTGGGAGGTCGCGACACTTGGAGTTGATCAGAGGCAAGATAAACGGCGGCGACATGAGTGGAAGCTCAAAGGACTCGGTAGCAAAGAACTAGACACAAAGATGAACAAGTGGAAAAGTGAAGCTAAAAAATTTCTAAGTCCTAAATATATAAGGGAAGGACTCGGTATCGAGAGGAAACTCTCGGTACCGAAAGCTTTTTGCTCCCTGATGTGTAGGAAGTAAGGTAAAAGCATAGTATATTGGTCTAGAGCATGAAACGACCTTTGAAGTGTAGACCAAGTCCTTAAAGTGAAGAATAGAATTCCAACCGTGTAAAGAAGTAGACGGAATATCAACTAAATAGGAGCAATGTTCCAAAGAAATGCCTGGACTATCGACTTGAATTCAAAAGATAGCAGTCGAGGCCTTATCTCGATCCAACGCATGCCTTGTTTTCCACGAAAGCATTCTTTGGAGGGTAAGTGTTCACTAAGTATTGAACTAAGTAGAATTCAACACTAAGAACTAGGATAAGACGAAACAACTTGAGAACTTGGGAACACGAGGACAGATAGAAGATTGAAAGACAAGAAGTCGCAAGTGGATTTTTGGCTAAGGAAACCACTCAGTACTGAGTGCTTTGTTAGGTACTGAGTGGTCCATTCAAGCCAATTTCATTACTCATGCTTCATGTACCTCATCTACTTCTTCAACCACTCGGAGTCATGTGCTTTTCTCATAGAATAGTTGAGCGGTTCATAAGATTGATGAGACGAATGACAAGAAAGCAGGACAGTTCAAGCATTATCAAGAAAATAGTAAGAACCAACTCTAAGTCAACGGATTAGAGCTCAAAACGCATCAAGAAGGAGATATCAGAGTAATGCAAACAAGACTCAAAGGTTTACACTTAAGTAAACCACTCGGTATCGAGAGGATTTTGTGGCACGTGGGCCAATGTGCTCATGTGTACGTCTCTGGGCTCTCTCATAGGCTTCGATTCGAGTGGGCTTCTCACTCTATGCCACTCTTTCCCTATAAACTCGAATTGGGCCAATGGGCTTGGGTTTAGGCTCATCTAGTTATCCAAAAATCTGGCCAGTAACTCTTAACACTTAAAACAACCACAGTTTTCAAGCGGTAAGTCAATTTTCCTGTTATGACTACTCTACGGAAAAGAGAAATCATCATTCTAAAACAGTTGAAATGATTTTAGACCCTAACCAATCTTCTATGAAAAGTTACGGATCATATAAAATTTGCAGGGTCAATATGATCATAAAGAAATTTGATAAAAATCATAAATGTACCATCACCTCTTACACATTAATAAATAACAAAACCAAAACACAACCTCCCTCCTCACGAGTATACCTCTCCAATAGTTATACGCTAATAAATAACATGTACAAGCTGGTATTTTTGCAACTACTTGCAAACCTTTATATAATATAAAATCTAAGGATCGAAATAAGAACAGAAGGCAATGATCAACCATAACAAAATTTATATTATTAAATGAAAACAGATGTAAAATCTATATATAGTAGTAGTACATTGTATTAACTAATAAAAAAGTCAAAATAGTTTTATCGTTCATCCTAAATATATTAAATAAGAAAAACAAATATACACTACAAACCCAATATAGCAAATTTTCACCTCTTACCACTCACGAATGCAAGCAGCTACACGAAGTTCCTTTTTTGCAGTGGCCATTCTTGAAAATTGGCAAACTCCAACTGGTGCAGTTGCACTATTAGGATTCAGCAGAGAACTAGCATTAATACCCGTGCTTGGTACAACCCAACTTCTTGACTCTGTAACAAACTCTACAAACAATCACCTATTATTTTTCTTTCCACAGATTCTTTTCTTATCACTCGAAATTTCAAGAATTTAATCATATTTTTAACCTATTAAGGACGAGGGAACTATGTGATACTTAATGTTATGGGAAACAGACCGCACTTTAAAGCATTTGAAGCGTATTAAAGAAGAATGTGGAAGACAGAGAAAGTATTTGAAGTACAGGCTAGAGACAATGGTTTCTTTGTAGTGAGATTTTAAAGTGATATTGATTACGAGAAAATCTTATAAGGGGGTCCTTAATTCTTTGATAATAGATTAATAATCATGAAAAAAACTAACCCTGAGAATGAAACTAGACCGCGATCTTTTTATCCACTATGCCTATTTGGATTAGACTACTGGGATTGAGCTTCAGACTCTAAGGACCTAAGGCAATTAGTGGGCTGGTGAGCAGATATTCCAACTAGAATGAATGAATTAACTAAGAATAAGTTGAGAATCCCCTTTGCTAGAGTGTCAGTAGATGTCAATGCATTCACTGGTCTTCCAAATGTAGTGGAGGCTGTAGACGAGAATGGAGAAATTTTTAAACAAGTGGTAGTTTATTAAACCCCCTCATGGTGCGAGAACTATATGTGCTTTGGGAATTTTAAGCAACAATGTCATTTGAGTATAGTTTGGGTTCTCAACGAAAAGGTAGAGGTAGGAGATGTAGAGCATGTAGAGGCAGCATATAAGGAGGAAGATAGTGCAAAGGTATCTGATGGGAAATGTCATCATCAAGTGCATATAAAGAAATCAGGTGAGGAAGAGAATGTAGGTGAAAGGAATTGTAGTAAGATAGAGATGAAGGTGGATGAACCAGATGATGGTAAAGTTAGTAATCAAGGAGAACCTATATCGTAGATACATGAGGCAACTGATCAATTACTCCAAGTTAGGAAGGAGATAACAAGGGAGGGTGTAGATGGTCTTGAAAAGAGAAAGGTATTAGCCCAAGAGAAAGACGATAATTAGGAAAGTCGATTCTCAGCCATAAGCCAGGAGGGGCAATTTGCATAGTGCATATACTAACACATGTCACTTCAACCGGGGCTGCTAGCAAGCCTTTGGGAGCCATAGAGTCAGTACACACGAAAGACAGATCACCATCATCCCCTATTTCTATGTTCAAGCATCGAGTGTCATCGTCATCCCCTATTTCTATATTAAAGCATCGAGTTTCATCGTCCGACAGTGCAATGTAGGCCTTGGTCCAGGATTTTATTGACTCTAACCAAATGTCAATTTCTAGTAATGTGAATATCAATAATAATAGTATCAATGTTCTTATGCAGGAATTTGAGTCTATTTTGGAGAAAGAGTTGCAGCATGGGGTGGTTGACAACGAAAACCGGAATGAGAGAAAGAGGAGATGATCCTAGGAGCCTCGCCAATGAATTGGAGGATGAGAAACTGGAAAAAGTCAAATTAAAACTTACAGTGAAACATAATCCAGAATGAGGTGAAGATAAAGCAGTCAAAGAAGTAGGGAGTAAAGACGCCAGTAAACAAGGCATGGTACTTAGAAGCTTTGGTAAATCGAAATAAATGTTTATCATAAGTTGGAACATTAGGGATTTTCATAACCCGAGTAGAGTAGTTGAGGTCAAAAGAATCATGAGTTAGTATAAAGTGAGCTGCTTTAGAGTCATAGAGAATAAACTGAAATATATAAAATAGAGGATATGAGAAGGAAATTTGACAACAAATGGAGTATTATTACCAATGTATCGTGCTAATTTAAATGTCGCATTCTATTGTACCTTGATTTAGAAGTTTGGAATTTTAATATCCTCAGCATGAGTAACCAGCATATAACATTAGATCTTATCCACTCAGGAGGAGCCCGGTTTAGCTGTACCTTTGTATCTGTGCATGATTTTGAATGTCTTAGGAAGAAACTTTGGTATAACCTAAAGAAGGATGAAATTCATAATTTTAGACCATGGATTATCTTGCAGGACTTTGAGTGTTTAAGAGAGCCTAGGGATAAGGGCGGTGGGAACGTAGTTCAGTTTGATAAATTGATGGAAATGAAGGCATGAATTGTTCAGCTAGGAGTTTGTGAACAGAATGTTCATGGTTTTAATTACTCATGATGGTTGGGTCCAAAAAGGAATATATTGACAAAAATTAATAGATTGGACAAGGACATTTGTGACGCCCTACTTCGAGACCTACACTAATAAAGAATATTACAGACTAATGTTGCTGGCTAGTGCAGAGAATATGGTTGTTTAGAAGCGACCATCTGTGAATTTTACTTTAAGCGAGCATTGACATGTCGATTAATATACATACCTTTCTTTTTCAAGTGGAATCGACATATGCAATTCAGGTTTAAAACAAAACTATGGTGGTCATAATAAAAATTCAGAACAACATATAATAATATATAGATTATAGAACATCATATCAGTCACAACGGAATATAATAGATACAAGTTTGAACTGATACATAATAGATACATGATATAGACTACACATTCACAAAGTGCTACATCTAAAAATGGACACACACACACACACACACAGAAGGAGTCTAATCTCATTATAAGATACTGCACAATATCAAATATATACATAGGATGACAAAAGAGAGCTACTAGCTATCAGGTAAGACATCCACTCTAAAGCTTCAAGTTGAAGGACCTGAAACGTCTCGGTCTGATGGAGTATTATAAAATAATAACCGGGTCAATCTAGGCTAGAAAAATGAGTTAGCATGATAATGAAGAAAAAAGTGATCTAGATCTCAAATATGATTATAAAGTTAAGTACCCACAAATATTATGCATACTTAAACAAATTCAAATATGGAATCACCTAATGATCAAACTCAAATAGCTTCTTAAAAGAAAAACCCAAAATTATTCGGTGATAAAATAAATAAAGTATTCCAGAAATCACAACTAGAAATCCAAAAAATCTCATAAAAGGGGAATAGGAACCAAACTCCAAGATTGGTGGATAAATTCACCTACATGCATGTAACTCCAAGATAAACGTATATGTCTATAACATCAAGATAAGTACGAGACGTACAAACATCAAGATAGAATCGAGTCCTATAAACATCGAGATAGGTATGAGTCCTATAAACATTAAGATAGATACGAGACCTATAACATCAGGATGGGTACGAGACCTATAACATCAAGATAGGAACAACTCTTATAATCATCGAGATACTAGTGTTATATATTTTCATATAGCAACCAAATAGGCAATGACTATGCATCCTATACCACACATGTTTAACCAAACGTTTACTATGTGATAATAAACTCCACTCATGTGTAGTATTAGTTCGGTCGAATAAGTCCGAAAATTAACCGGTAAAATAAATGCAAGCGTTCCATGCCACTC
Organism: Allium cepa; assembly: GCA_030765085.1. NCBI lineage: Eukaryota > Viridiplantae > Streptophyta > Magnoliopsida > Asparagales > Amaryllidaceae > Allium > Allium cepa. Next base: position 552,839,834 of record CM060931.1, on the reverse strand, counting down.
GTTTTATTTAACCGTTTAAGTTAATTCCTCGTTCGATCGATATTGTGCAATTTATAAAACATTTTATTTTCAAAAAAATTCTTATAACTGTTGGTATATAGCGGAATACTCAAACACACACACTTTTCAAATCATTGCATGAAATCGTTTATGACCATTGTTGAAATAGTTAATATATATGTGTGTGTGCACGCACGTAGATTTCTAGAACTATATATATATATATATATATATATATATATATACACACACACACACACACACACACACACACACACACTAAATTGATATTTAAAATGATTTTACTAAAAAGATTTGTCCTTGAAATTACTCTTTTCATAAATTTTGTTTGAAAATGTGAATAAAAATATGCATTGCTTTTCAAGATCCATAGAACATCTCTATGGCATAAAACCATTAAATGAATTCATCAATTCATAATCAAAATATAGAAATATCAATGAAATCGATATGAAAAGCATCATCAAAAGTTAAGCAATCGGTTTCCAAGAGCCAATATGGGTAAACGAGTGATAAACGGGTCGATCGGCAGCATTGGCATATAGCCTAGACGTTAAGCCCAGAACTCAATTGGTGCACCAGTCGACTCACTTAGGCCGACGTCCAGGTGATTCCGGTAACTCCCCGTTAATCTGTTTTCACTTGTTTCTCCAATGTTGCTTCCCTGATGACTTGAGGTACTGAATATGTAGTCATGCAAGCATATAGAAATGTATAAATGGATGAAATGCAAGATTTTGCAAAGTGGTTTCAGCAAACAACTAACACAATTCATATTGCCAAGTAATTCAACAACAAATTGGAGATCATAAACACTACTAGAATTAAGCACAATCATGTAACAACAACTACATCTAATTTAAGTCTAGATTGTGAGATAAACTCACGTAGACAAACCGAGATGGGAGATTAGGGCTTAGAATCTTCTATGCCTTTCTAATTCAACCTCAACCTAGGCTTTGAACAAAAACCGGATAGGAATTGATCAAAATAAGAAATCAAACCTGAAATAATTCATAAAATTGACGCATAGATGGATAGAGGAGATTACCTTTTATCCAAATACACTAAAATAGATTGAAAGTCCATTGATTTCACTCTTTAATTTGAAAATTTTGGGGATTCAGGGTTTTCGCACTTAGGGATTTTGGATTTTCTAGTTTGGAGATAGAAATGAGAATGAGAACAAAAACATATGTATGTTTCTCATTTCTATATCTTTGGTTATGGGTTAAATAGGTAAGAAATGGGATCCATTAGCCAAGTGTTGTTATTTTTTCAAAACCTAAAGTGTTACTAATTTGTCATGTTTCTTTTTAACATTTTATAATTACTAATTTAATTAAAACAATATTTTAATTTACTAGCATTTATTTCCAAAATTTTCGCAATATAAATGTAATGTGAAAATCTCACTTTTATCAATATTGAAATATTTTATAATTACAACTTTTAAAATGAAAATTTATTCTTCATATTTTTATAAAATGGACCATTGATTAAGAAATCATATTTCAGACAATGAAATTATTTCCATACAATTTATTTATTCATTTTCCTTAAAATTATTCTTATATAATTAAATATAATAATTAAATATTATAAAAAGAAAATTCATTAAATTCTCAATTTATTAAACTCCAAATCCATTTTAATTTAGAAATACAAAAAACGATTTCACCAAATTCATTCAATTTAATTATTTAAAATTAATTAAATCATGTTTCAAAGTTTAAATTCTAGGTAATCTCAACCGCCGTAGTTACAATATTCTTGTAAACGGAGGCTATATATCTGGCTTTAGGAGTTAGTGACCACACACCCTTATTTTCATCAATTATTCAGCAAAATCCTCAAAGTGTCAAACCTTTTAAATATATGAACCACTAGAAGTTGTTTAATAATTATTCAGGAGTAATAGTATAGGGTTGGAACCTAAGTAGTTAGTATCGATATTGGACACGTATTGGTCAAGTACCAATATAAGATATTTTAAAATATCACGAGAATATCGGATAATATCTGTAATATATCAGATATGTATAGAACATGTTATAAACGATAGTATGCTATGTTATAATGTTATATTGATGTTAAGTTTTCAAATATTTGGATAAATAATGCTAATTTATTATCAAAAACTAATTACATATAGTTTACATATTACAATCCATTTACTAAGATATTCTATTAAATACAAATCATAATATAGGCTCACAAAAACCAAGAAATTCGCATATTGTATAGTTTTATTATCATTATTTTTATATTATATTCATTGTTCCTTCATAATCATCTATATTACTTTTTTAAAATTTTCATATTATAGTTTCGTTGTTTTCATTTTCACATAATTTAACGAATAAACAATGTTGATTTGATACCAATTAGTACTTTAGCCTGTTCCTTATCGATATGTCAAATATATATAACTTTATTACTCTTTAACTTTTAGTCTTGATGATTGATAATAACTAATAAAATAAAGTTTCATAAGCTAACTTGCCAATTAGAAAGGGTGAAAAAAACAACTAAAAAGAGAAGTTGCCTTTTCAAGTTCTTGTTTTTAGTGGTAAAATCTTTATGGAAAATAAAATGTATAATATAATGGAATAAGTAGAGTTTCTTTATTAAAAGAGTAATAAAGAAGACTAAAACTGTATGGTTAAAACAGAAAAATTAGCACATTGAGATTTTTAATATGGTATAAATATTTCCATTCACCATATAAAAAAAATATCGAGAACGTGAAGATAATTTTTTGTAAATACATTTTCTCCAACACATACAATAATGAATGATATTCATAAAAAGTTATTGGGTATTTCACACTAAATATTGAAGCGATATATCAACAAATATCGGACGATATGTCGGTAATGATATTTTAAGCGATATTTTGAAAAGTATAGGCCTAGGAGCTGTTTGCAATTACATTGGTCACAAACACCTAAGAATAGTTTTTGTAGAGAAGTAAGTGAAGAAAAACAAAATTAAACTGAGTGAATGAATTAGTAAGAAACAAAGAATAAACTATAATCAGAGACACGCAAATTTATAGTGGTTCAGCAATGTATGCCTACGTCCACTTTGAAGATTATCCTTTATTAATCACTTATAAATTTGATTACAACGGTATAAAATAGCAAGTGTTAATTACAATGGAGTCTAGAGTAATAAGCAGCGTAAAAATCCACAGAATAACCTATCAGGCCAGTATATATAGATGAAGACGACGAAGTATCTCTTTGAAATCTCAACTAATTTTCTAAACCATATAGACCCACTAGAGGGATCGCTAGGCCTAATTCCCAAATAGGAGGGATTGGTACCGATTTGTTGCTTAGCCTTATGCAAAAGCATGCTTAGCCTCCAATTTTCATGTCGTTTGGACCATTGGAACTCGAGTTGTCGCTTAATCTTTGATTCAGCATGGCTTGAATACTGCCTTATGCCGATCCCTTCCAACGGATGTATACCAATCCCTTCAATTTTGTGCTTCTGATGTGTGATCCCTATGGTAGGTTACCTAGGGTCCTTATATCATACTCCTCAAATTTCATACGCTTGGGACTGGTATATCTCGAGATATTGATTGCTTTCTAGAAGAATTCTTTTATACTTTGATATATGTCGATCCCTCTTGTAGGAGCCCAACTATGTCGTTCCCTCTTATACATTGAACCATATCCCATACTTTGAACATTATACATTATGCATCTATCAATTCCATATCTTGACTTTATATTACCATCTGTACTTGATGTCCAAGCCTCACAATCATCACTCTGGAATCAACGGTCTTAATGGCCGCCGAATCTAACTCGAGGAATAAATTCAATATAGCTGGGCTAGAATGTCGGATAACACTTGGCATTCCCTTGTTAAACTAATTTTTCAGGGTGATGAATTTCTCATTGATCGTTATGACGATTGGTCGATTTTCCTAAGTATATATCCAGGGCTATATTCCTTCAATTGATATATAAATCCGGTTGCACGAGAATAATAAGCTTTTCTTATCTGGTCCAGCCTTGAACTTGGAGGTTTCAGGTTTGATTTCAATTTCTATCGATTTTAAAAACTGAACTTTTAGGTGATACACTTGTATTCCTATGTACACGTTTTTGTCGCTGGCTCCCCTACGTGTTCGTACACTCATAGGTCGTTGCCAATTTTCATGACATTTTGTACGTACATGCTTTCAATAGCTTCTATGCCTATATTTGTTTACGTACATATTTATAGCCGATCCCTATCATTCATTCCTTTTTTTTAAGTGCGTGCAGGAATCGGCATATGTTGAGTCGATCCCTCCTTTCCATTTTTATACCTATAGGGATCGACATACCTCTAGCTGATCCATCTCCATCTTTATATGCCAATGCATCTGCTCATGGGGGTCGGCAAATGTGTAGCCGACCCCTCCTCTTAGTTCCTTATGCTCACAGGGGTCGGTGTATCGATATCCAATCCCTTTTTTTCTTGCACATAACTTTAGGGCGAACTCTTCTTTCTTTACACAATGTCGACCCCTCCTTTCTTTATATAAGCCATTGCCCTACCTTTCTTACTTCACTTGTCCAACTTCCCCAATTTCTAACTTTGCACTGAACCCTCTTCTTCTATTCACAAAACCAAACCCTCAAATCCTCGGCTTGAAATCCTTTTGCAATCTAGCATATCCCATGAACTTGTCTTTTCTCCCCTTTCAATTCGTAAATCACTATACACTAGCCCATACTCTAACTCAAATACCATATAGATAATTTTTTAAATTATACTCCTTGATTTCATGATGTGATAAAGGATTCCACACTATCAATGACTTTAATGGCACTTGATGTCGCGATGGTCGAAGTAGCTTGAAGGACATGATTCGTAGGATGAAGAGTTTGGTAGGATAAATATGAAAGAAGAAGGAATATGTCGATCCTCATTTAATGATATGGGAATAGGATCAATTGGAAGCTTCTTAGGAGGATTACTTAAACAGTGTGGTTGGAGGTATTGGTTAAATGAATTCACGTGGGAGGACTCTGGTTGGAGATTCAGTGGAAGGCGTTATAGTTGAGGGGTCCATTGAATTAGGGGTTAGCATGCTTCACTGAAGTGCAGGGATCAGTAGTGTTTGCTGTGAGAGAGGGATCAGTAGGATTTGTTGAAGGGGAAGGGACCGGACCATTGGTTATGGAAAGGGATCGGTTGAAATACTTGGGGTAGGGATCGGTACAAAGGATTCAACATATAGGGATCGGGAAACATGCTCTTTGAATTTGAAACATAATCTAAACCGACTTATTTGAATAATTACTACCAATTCACCTCAACAAACGTAAATATATGGTGACAATGAATAATAGAATTTGCATATTCACTATCGAACTTGAGGTTCGAACAATCAAATCCCTGGAACTTTCAACATGAACTTAAAATAATGACAAATAGTGCACTTTGATATGCCGATAGTCGATCCCAAAGCTTTCACAACTGGTCATCCTCCTCACCAGTTGAGACGGTCAGTGATGACGGTCACTCTGATTGGAATTCAAAGTCTCGTCATTTAACTTCATTCTCTTACTTAACATTATTTATCTCTGTTATACACTATACTACACCGCACTAGTTCACACTTAGCATAAGGGAACATGTAATTTTTTTATAATCCCGATTGTCTATTGAGTGTAGTTAATATGGAGTTCAGACGCTCAAAATGTTTATCTACAATGTATTCTAAACCGACCCCGTAATATAGCGAGCCTGAAGCAAAATCGAGCTCTGCATGGCAATCTTTCTCCTAGTCATTATGCTGAACAAATGGAAGTTTCTGGGCCGTCGGTCAACCTTCATTCAGATGTTCCGGTCCTCCCGGTAGGAAACGTAAGTCTTGCTCCTGACGTAGTTGAAAGTGCCATTCTCTTAGATAACCCGATGGATTCTCAAGCCTCTCGAATTGGTGAGGTTGCCCTTCGCAGGCTATGTTCCATACACAGAATTCTATTTGTAGACGCCCTGGTTCCTTCAATAAATGACATGCCACATTTTCCCCTGGAGGGGTGCAAAGCGTGCAACAAATTTATGTGCTAGGTCGGATGCGTATCGACCTTCATTTCGTTTATTCAAGAAATGTTAGGATATCTTGGAATGGCTTCCACTCAACTTCTCCTAAACAGCTACGCCTTCCTTCATGGAATTTTTCCACTATTCATGAGCGTTCTATTTCTCCCACTAACTCCCGAGGACATAAAGTTCATTTATAACTTTAAACAGCGATCAGGAAGTCCTTCCTACGTCTTCCTTGAGCTTTCAAAAAACTGCCAAATCTTACTGGGTGTTTGGAATAAACTTTCCCTTTTCGAACATGAGTGGTTCCATGTTCGGTGTCCGTCGGGCTTCGCAAGGCGATGGTTGGAAGGACGTAAGTGTTGTCTTTACTTCATTCCTAAGTCCATTAATCGAAATCATATTTCAGAATCCACTAACACCTGAATTTCTATAGGTATCCATCAATGTCATGAAGGCGCTAATTTTTCTAGAGTGATCACTGCTATTCGCACCGCCCTTGTCAAAGACAGGGAATCAAACTTCTCGTAACTGATGAGTTATTATCTCTTTTCATGCTACTGGAAGAGGGTTGTAGTATTGGGCTCCTCAGTAGTGCAGCATTACCCAGAAATGTTATAGCGCAAGAAAGGGATATCAATAATCCGTTTATGCCCCAATCGAGGGGACTCGGGATGACATTGACTAAGGCGAGACTAGGGATAACCGGACCAATGAGTCCGGTGACGCTAACGCAGGCCCAGACAAGATGCCTGTTGTCGAACCATCACATGGGGTGTAATCCAAAACGCCAACCAAGAGAAGCTGGCATACAAACTTCGTGGAAGAAAAACTACTACAGATCCAGATTTCGTCGTCACTTCTGTCGATGAAGAATCATCTTCCCAACACTTAGAAAGTTCGCTGAAAGGAGTTTCAAATCTCTAGATTCCCGATGACATTATGACCTATGTCTTCCCAAACATCAATACCAAGGGTCACAATTCTCCAACTAGAAGTGGTGAAGGCATTCTTCTTACCGATGGAGGGGAGAAAATTCCTATAAGCAAGGCAACAACTACTGGTCTATCAGGAGGGAACACTAGGATACTCACAATCACATGCTCTTCATCAATCCTTTTCATAATGGTTACTTACATGTCTCATTTGGTCTTTGCAGGTGCAATGGCTCAGTCTCGAGCTTTTGATCGCCTAAGGAGCTCTTCAACGCATTAGGATCTCGCCGTGACTCAAAATCCGGCAGGCATAAGGACAAAGACGATGGATGGAAAAAATCTACCATTTAAGAGAATCTCCTTCTTCCAAGCATAAGTCCCAATCTCAATCCACTCACCAAGGAGGCCAGCCGTATCTTCCTATTTATAGAGGAGACCAGACTTCCTTCTGTGGTCCTCAAATTGCCATATTGCACGAGCAGCACTGTGGTTCTTCTAGCTCTAGAAGATCTCACGACTGCAAATCGAGCAAGCATCCAATTGCCACTTCTGACCCATCCTTGCCGAACGTTGCTCCTGACACTTCTACAGCGGAGAAATTGGTCAAACTTAAGGCCACTTTCCCAAAAATCTACTTCGATGGGCTTAAATTCCTTCCCACAATTCATATGGTCCCAAGCATGCCAAAGCAAGCTCTCTTGCATGTGTTAACAACGTTTTCGTGAAGCATGAGTCATTCCAGCACTTAGGGGAAAAAATCTCCAAAATGTTAATTGAGCGGCAATATGAAATAGATCATCTCAAGCTACAGGCGATCCATGATAAAGACATAATCAAGCCCCAAGATAATAAGCTATCGGAGTTGACAACAAAACTTACCGAGGCAGAAAATAGTGCTAAGGAAACATCACAGGTAGTGAGTCGTTTGGAAGCTTCCCATAAGAAAGAACTCGATGCTGCCCTTAATCACAACGGCACACTTATTCTGCAAAAGGATTCCTTGAAAAGAGAGAAAGATATCATGGCTCGCCACGTCGAAGAGCTTGAATAGCTTCTTAAGAAAGAAGGGTAAGAGAAAATTGAGGCTCATGAAGAATCACAAAGGTACTGCAAAAGGGGTACTGAAGCCAAGAGCCTGAAAATCAAACTTGACAAGAAAATTGCCAAAATGGAAGCCTTTAAAGAAGAGGCACGAGAAGAAGGCCGCAAGGAGATGGTGGAACAAATTGAAACGAAGATGCTAAAAAGTTTGATCAGAATGAAATTAAGGACATATTTGACCCATCGATCATCGAATACAACACTAAATTCCTCATCCACTTCGACTTGAGTTTTGTTGGCTAAGGTTATCTTGAGTCACTCACCGAAGCCTGGGAGTATATCATTGAGATAAAAAAGAGGAAGTTGGGAAAAGTTGAGTCAGATGAAGAGAAATTGGTGCAAGAGATCCTCCGTGGAAATGAACCCCTAGACCTTGCCACCATAATACTCCAATATTTTGACGTTTTAGCGCCTTTCGGTAAAGAGGAAAACATTTCCAAATCCTTGGAAGCCGATCCTAAGGGCTCCTCTTCTTTCCAAGCGGCTGGAGCATCAGTTTCTTTTGGCCCGTGCAAGACTTGAGCTACTATCCAGATAAACCTGGTTACCAATTCAAAGTGCTAACCCCTATTTTGGAAGGGGGCACTCCAACAACAATTGAGAGCCAACCTTGTGCAAGTATTCCACTTTGCTCCCCACTCTAGGAGAGGTTTTGTTATTTGTGCCCAATGGTTTTAGGCCTATCCCCTGGTTTTGACTAATCTACAGGTCTTCAGGGTCTCGGAAAAACTCTTAAAAGTGATGCTGCCATGAAGCAACAAGAGAAATCAATAGAGATTTCAGTGGCCACCGATATCCCAAGGCCCGATGCTCAAGTCATCGGAGCAATCGACGATGATAAGGCTGAAGATCCGTTGTAGGTGGATGAATTTGATGATGTCCTGATTATCGGCACCTCCGAACACATTGATGAGATCAGCTTGAAGTAGCGTATCAAGAAGGTGGAGCTACTAAAGAAAAAGGCCAAAGCTAAGCCCACCAAGGTGGACATTGATGATCCACGCCTTATCCCACTACAAGTCATTCTACCCGGTTGGTCGATTCCTAAAGAACTCCCTTCAAGCTTCAAATGCTCTCCCGCCAAACGGGTAAGGAATCAAGGAAGAGAACAAGTGAAAGTTCAGATAGCGCCACTCCTGAAAAATCCAATAAAGAGAGAAGATCAAAGAAATAGCCTTGTTTTGGCTTGGTGTGTACATAGTTTGCTTAGTTGTTTGTTCGTCATTGTCTTTTATTAGTCGTGGTTGTATGGGTGCGACTCTCGATTTTTTGAAATAACTTGTACCACGATTTTGAAACTTATCGTGTAAATAAAAGTTTTTGTTTTCTGTTGAGATTTTGTGTGAACTGTTATTTAAGTAGTTGAACTATTGCTTTCCATTCAATGTGCTTGTAATTTATTGTTCATTAATTATGGCAACAATCCACTAGCTCTATCCCAAGGCCCTTTATGATCATGGCCTTGAGTCACATCAAATGCTAGGTTCGAGCCTTAGTGTTACGCCATCCAATTCAGCGGTTTGAGTAATTATACTCCTGCACCTAATCTTAGGTTAGCAGGGTTAAACGTTGGATGGTCGAACTCCATCCTTTGTGGGTTTATACTCCGTCTATCGGTTTCAGGCCAGAGTTCAGGGAATAGTGAATGGTCGAACCACACTCTTCTATCTATCTATACTCATATCCGCACTCTGGGATAAGAATTAGTCAATGGGTGGTCGAATCGCACCCAATTTATGTTTATAATCTAGTCCACACTCTGAGATTTAAGAATTGTTTCGCGTGTGGTCGATTCATACCCGATTTATGTTTATACTGCATTCCGCACTCTAGGGACTTAGAATTATTTTGCGGATGGTCAATTCACACCCTATTTATGTATATACTTTAGTCAGAACTCTGGGGACTTAGAGTTATTTCGAAGAGTAGTCTAATCATACTTTCCTTAATTGATTGATTTGCTCCCTATGGTCTGGGGTTTGATTTAGCGAGCAATCGATTGTGCCACGATCACTCTTACTTTATTTCAGTCCCATCATTTGATGGGAATTGTCTGATTGCCGAAAGGTTGGGTCACATCCATTCCTCACTGCGTATCTCGTCCATTGGGTTATGCATGAGAGTTATCAAATGAACGGTCGAATCATGCTCATCTTGTTTAGTTCCATTGGGAACTAGCGTAATTGATTAATTCCAGACTCTGGGAACCTGTTCGAACATATCGACATTAATCAGTTTCATAATATGATTAAAACATAATGCTACAACAAACATAAATATAAAGGAAGTTTGAAACTTTATTTGCTAAATGGAAAGTAATGACATAATCTTTCTTATTACATATCTAGAAAGTCAAATGTTAAAGCTAACTTTGAAAGAAAATATAACTGAATGAAAAAGAAATAAACTAAGTGAAATAGCATCACAAGTGCTCACTATTCTATACCCTTTGGAGCATGATGCCATCAATAGTCGCTAGCTTGAAACTTCCCTCTCCAAGCCTCTGTTCAATGACATACAGTCTTTCCTAGATTGAATTCATGTGCAACGGGGCAGGAAAAATCCATTTTAAGATAAGATTGTCGATTTCAAAGGCTCTAGGTTGTACTTTGGTATTGTAGTATTGGGCAACTCAGTACCAATGCATAGTTGCCTTCAAATCAACTTCTTCATGCTTCTCATCCATAAAGCCTAGAAATTCCAAGAAAAGATCTTTATTCATTCTAGGTTTACAGTAGGTCACTCGATGAGAAGGAACTTCGAGCTCAACAGGAATAATGGCTTCGAAACCGTAAGCAAGGGCGAATGGAATATGGCCAGTCATGGACTTGTGGGTGGTCCTATAAGCCCATAATGCTGTCGGGAGTGAACCCACCCACTTACCTCTAGCCTTTTCTAAACAATTCTTCAGAATGGACTTTATGATTTTGTTTACAGCTTCAACTTGCCCATTCGCTCGAGGCTAAGTGACTGCTGCAAATCTCTTTTCAATACGATACCTCCGGCAGAAGTCATTGAATTCAGCATTGTCGAATTGAGTCACATTATCTGTTACAATAGTTCATGGAAGACCAAAACGACATATGATGTTCTAGACGATGAAGTTGACTACTTTCTTAGTTGTAATCGTAGCTAAAATTTCTGTTTTGGCCCATTGGTGAAGTAATCACTGGGATAATAGCATACATGGCACCACCTTTGGAGATCGGTAGGGAATCGATAATATCTATACCCTACATGGAAAATGGCCATGGGCTGACCATTTGTGTGATTTATGTTAATTGAGCTCTTTGAATTTTTTCATATGTCTGGCACTTATCACGTCGTCTTACATAGTCAGCGGCGTCTTGATTAACATTTGGTCAATAATACCCGTAACAGAGTACTTTTTGGTAGAGTTTGCCCCTAAGTATGATCACCGCATTCCCCTTTATGAACTTTTTTAGGACATATTTTATCTCATCATAAGCGATACACCGGAATAAGGAAACAGAGTAATCTTTTCTGTATATAATTCCTCCTTACATGAAATATCGTGAAGCTTTATGAAGGACTTGTTGGTTTTCATTCCTTTGATCTAAGCGGACTACATATGCCAAATAGTCTTTGATCAGAGTCATCCATGATTCCCTCTTAGGCTACGCCTCTAGTATCTGATCAATTTCTATTAAGTTTATACTCGGGCCTTTAATATTTCGACTGGAACCAAGCCCATTTGTTGTGCATTGCTAGTGCTAGCAAACTTTGCTAATGAATCAGCTGTTCTATTTTGATCCCATGGAATATGCATAATGTAATAGTATTCAGATTCAGTCAACAACTCTTGCACTTGGGTAAGGTCTGGGGCAAGCCATTGCCCTTTAGCTTGATAATCTTTCCTGACTTGGTATTCAACCTACTGTGAATCACAAACGATTTCAAGAGACTTTATTCTCGGTTTTCTAGCGAGTTTACGTCCAGTAATCAAAGCTTTATATTCAGCTTCGTTGTTTCTGGGAAATCAAGCTTTAAAGCATAATAGATCGATCTTTGGGAGTTACAAGCATAATTTCAGCTCCAGAACAATTATCATTGGATGCTCCATCAGTATACAATTTCCATCATAAGGTAGGGATTTCTGTGCTTTTCGAGGAATCATCCTGCATAGTTAATTCTGCTATAAAATTTGTCAATGCCCAATCCTGGATAACCCTTCAAGAGAGATAAGTGATATCGAATTGACTAAGCTCGACATTCCACTTGAGTAATCTTCCAGACGTCTCAGGTCGCTTTAGGACTTATCGTAATGGCTGGTCGGGGTAAACATTGATCGGGTGAGCCTAGAAGTACGGGTGGAGCTTTCGTGATGCAATTAGAAAGTAGTATGCCAGTTTCTATATTTTCGGATAGTTCCTTTCGCTCTCATCAATCGCTTGCTGACGTAGTAAACCAGTTTTTGAATTCGATACTCCTCATGCAATACGAAACTTATAGCATGTGCCGACATGGCCAAGTAGAAGCATAAATCTTCATGATCCACCGGCCTTGACAAGATGGAGAGTCTCTCTAAATTATTTACCAAAGCTTGAAATGTATTTTTACAATCCTTTGTCCATTCAAAGTTTCTTTTCCCTTCCTAATCAAGTCAAAGAAAGGATTGCATTTGTCGGTAGCTATGGAAATAAATCAGCTTAAGGTAGCAACTTTCCCCTTCAGACTCTATACTTTTTTGATAGTCTGTGGTGCTTGGATATCGCGGTTAGCCTGAATCTTCTTGGGATTAGCTATGATTCCACGGGCGTTAACAATAAAGCCCAAGAATTTCCCTAATGCTACATCAAAAGAACACTTCAAAGGATTAATTTTCATCTTGTAATGTCGGAGGATGCCGAACATTTCTGCCAAATCTTTAATGCGGTCGCTTGATCGCCGTGACTTCACGAGTATATCATCGATATATACTTCTGTTATCTTTCCAATATGATCTTTAAACATCCTATGACTAGGCGCTGGTAAGTAGATCCTGCATTCTTTGGTCCAAACGACATCACCATATAGTAATATAATCTAACATCGGTAATGAAACTGGTGTGCTCTTGATCGGTAATGTGCATCGAGATTTGGTTATATCCTGAGTATGCATCGATGAAAGATAACAATTTGTGTCCTATAGTTGAATCCACCAACTGGTCGATCCTTGGAAGAGGAAAACTATCTTTTGGACACGTCTTGTTCAAGTCTGAGTAATCAATGCATGTTCTCCATTTCCCATTCACATTTTTCACAAGTATAGGGTTAGATACTTACTTAGGGTAGAGGGCATCGTGGATAAATTTGTTGTCTTTGAGCTTATCCACCTTCTCTTTGAGAGCATCAGATCTCTCCGGATCCATGCCGTATCTTTTTTGCTTCACCGGGACATGGCTTGGGTCGACAATCAATGCATGGATCACAATAGCAAATGAAATTCCACACATGTCAGAGTGAGTCCAAGTGAACACGTCCTGATTCGCTCGTAGAAATCCAGCAAGTTCTTTCATCATCGAGGGGCTAAGCTGTGATCCGATCTTTAGGACCCGTAATGGATCATTGTAACCGACTGTTATATCAATCGTCAGCTCAGTTAGTGCAGCCGTGGTCTCTTTAGGCTCCTTCTCATCATCTCCTGGATCTATATCTCTATAGAACCGACTATGGTGCTTGAGCCAAGGCTCGAGCACTAGTTTTCAATCTTTAGTAGCTTGGATGCGGACAGTCTTGTATATACCCTTGCTTTTCTCTTTGCGTTGAAAATCCCTTAACTCAGCTACACAACAGGCATTTCCAGTTTCTTGATCACCATGAATAACTCCAACACCATTATATGTCTGAAACTTTAAAGTCAAAACCATGGGGCAAGGGCTGCCCGAAATTTGGCTAGGGCCGGTCAGTCTAGAAAAACGTTGTAAGGAGAGTGAACATCCAAAATAATAAATGGCAAAATTCGTACTCTCCTACAGTCACCTTCTCCCAACTCTACAGGTAATTCAACATATCCAATGGCTTTAGTTGCAAAACAGTTAAAACCGTGTATGAGGGAGTTAGATGGTTTTAAGTCCTTAGCTTCCATTTTCATTTGATCACAATTTTTTTTTAAAATTATATTTACCGAACTTCCACAATCAATCGATATCCTTCTTACCATAGCGGGGCCGATCATGGCCGAAATAACCATTGGGTTGATCATCACAGCCTCCACCATGTCCGCATCTCTGTTTCTAAACATGGTCATCTGTCATTGTATGTTGTTGTTTTGCAGAGCTCCATCTCCTATATTCGAACAATATTCAAAATCCACATGCCAAATCGCGTTAGCATAGCGCTCCATTTCTTGCCAAATCTTATATGCTGGGTGCGGTCCTCCGACTATTGTATTTATCACCCATCTTCCACCAATTTGCACAGGCTCCTCAGCTCTGTGTGGCACTTTTCCTCGGTTAGGTCGAATGTCCCTTGTCTTGCCATCCTGTGGGGTTTTTACAAATTGTTGCAACTTACTTTCTTGAATCAACTTTTTGATAATGTCCTGAGGATGCCTGCATTCATTCATGCTATGTCCATAGCAGTCATGGAACCGATAGTGCTTTCTGATTTGTTTCTACTTCTTAGTTGATTCTTTTGGAGGTGGCTTCCTATGTTGCATTTATTGCAAGTAGACAAATAGATATTCTCCAAGGATGTATTCAACGGTGTGTAAGTATCGAACATCAAAATCCTAGGCTTCCCTCTTCCAGAATCCCTCTTTCGTTCTCGGCACCTACCTCTTCCTTTCTTTTACTGATTCAGCTTGTTTTGGACATTCACTTGAACTTTTCCTGAGATATCATTGGACTGTTTTATTGTGATGTTACTTTGCACTTCCTCTCCGCTCGGTCTCGTAAAATTCTTTTTTATAGAGGACCTGGCTTCCTCCTTTCTTAAATACTGAGCCATCTTTGTGTAGAAGTGCTCCAACATTACGGGTGGTTTACCAGCTAACAATCGCGAAAATCAGATTCTGGATCTATCCCTCTCGTCACGGCCATCAATATCACATGGTCATTCGGATTACTAATTTCCATAACGGTTGTATGAAATCTCTTTAAATAATCTTTCAACGATTCTCCCGGAGCCTGAATCACACTGGACAGGGACATCACATCATTCAGATGAGTTATGGGAAAGCATCTACACTTGTTGCATCATCCGTTGGCACAGAATCCATCAACCATTTGTATCTCATGATATGCTGTCTGGGATCAGTTTTTCCTTTATAGGCGAGCATTGATGGCATGTTGAACCTCTTGGGATATTCCGCATGTAGAACATTATTAGTAAACGGGGTATGGCTTTTCAAGATTCCCCAATCATCGTTAGTCAAGCATGGCTCTCTCTCACTAACCGTCTGACCATGGTCGATGAGTTTGGCTTTGGATAGTTGGTGCCAAGCGGTGGTCGCATTCCACCTCGCATGAATGGTCCGGTCGATGTCTGTGGGTCATTTCACGCCTTCTTGGTTCACCAGTGCCGATGTGTACCTTGTAAATTCATCCCATTATCATTCCAAGGAAGGGCTTGGTCAACATTTAATTGAACTCCAACATCCAAACAAACTAAAGCAGCCCTAAATTGATTGCCATAAGGCATGGGTGGATTCTCCCTTCTGGTGAAGGGATCGGTGCTGATCCCTATAGAGGGATCGATAATGATAGATCATGGCAGACCACAATGGTCTGCCTATGATGGTCTGCCGGTTTAAGCCCCGATGTTTCTATGGGATATTCGTTTATTCTGTAATGCCTATGCATGTGATACTCGTCTAATGGGCTATAACTCTTCAATGCCGAGTGAGGAGTGGGGTCTCTCCTAGCTTCCCCCTCTCTTGCTGATTGAGTTGCTTCATCAAGTTGATATTGGTCTGAATTTGTTGGTTTAATTGTCGACGACTCTCCATTAGCTCTCTCATTAAATTATGAAATTTAACTCTTGTAATAGAATCAGTGGGATTTTGAACTTCAACTTGTTTAGTATTCACATTCGTTCGTTGATTGCTTGGGTATCCTTCCTGGATGTTAGTAGTCTCATTTCTCTCCACATTCTGAGAACTAGATCTTGTATTTCGCATCATTATTTATAGCTTTGCTCAGATTTCTACAAATCTGAGTAATACGAGCAACTTCTTAAAGATAACTGCAAATCTCCTTTGAGGGATTTATACAATCTAGTAGCAACAAAGGGATCCTAATAAACTGAGAATCAAGGTTCTCAGTGAAAGCGCCAAACTGTTTACCATATGTTGGTCACAAACACCCAAGAATAGTTTTATAGAGAATTAAGTTGAAAAAAAAAATTAAACTAAGTAAACGAATTAGTAAGCAACAGAGAATAAACTATAATCAGAGACACAAAAATTTATAGTGGTTCAGCGTTGTATGCCTACATCCACTTTGAAGATTATCATTTATTAATCATTTGTTAGTATGATTATAACGGTAGGAAATAGCATTGGCGTAAATACAATGGAGTATAGAGAAACGAGCAGCGTAAAGATCCCAGAATGACCCATCAGGCCAGTATTTATAGAAGAAGATGACCAAGTATCTCACTAAAATCTCAGCCAAAGGACCTTCTAAACCATATTAGTCCACTAGAGGTATTGCTGGGCCCAATTCCCAAGGAGGAAGGATCTGTGCCCATCCCTTCTTTGGTCGAATTTTGGGAGTGATCCCTATGGTGGCTTCCTTGTGTAAAAATATGCTTAACTTCCAATTTTTACATCATTTGGATCATTGGAACTTGAGTTGTTGCTTGGTCTTTGATTCAACATGACTTGAATGTTGCCTTCTACCGATCCCTCCCAAGGGATGTATACCGATCCCTTCAATTTTTTTCCTTCTGATATGCGATCCCTAGGGTAGGTTCGCTAGGGTCCTTGTATCTTACTCCTCAAATTTCATAAGCTTTGGACTTGTATATCTTGAGATATTGATTGCTTTATGCAAGAATGCTCTTGTACTTTAATATAGCTCGATCCCTCTTGTTGGAGCCCAACTATGCCGATCCCTCTTATGCACTGAACCATATCCCATTTTTTGAACATTCTACGTTGCCATCTATCAATTCCATTCAATCCTGACTTCATATTACCATTTTTACTTGACTTCTGGGCCTTGCAATCATCACTCTAGAATCATCGGCCTTAACGACCGTCAAATCTTACTCGGGTAATAAGTTCAATATAGTCGAGCTAGAATGTCAAATAACGGAAGCGATATGAGATATATCGATGATATATTGCGATATTATCCGATAGTAATGACTTAGGTTTGAATCCAACTTGTGAAGGAAAACTGGTGTACTGCATGTTGTATAAATAAAAAATTGTAAAATAGAAGTTGAAGTGGCGGAGCAAGGACAAAAACGATACCAAAGGGAGGTTATGGAAGTTCGAAACAAGTGCTCAGCTTTACAACATAAACTAGAGGAGAACCATAGCGAATATACAACTTGGGATTTAAAACAGATGAAGGACACTTTGGAAGTAACCTTGGAGAAGGAAATAATTGATGTTAGATAGAAAGCTAAAAATGACTGGCTGCCCCTAGGAAACAATGCGGCGACCTTCTTTTTGCCAAAATGTCAAGCAACAAATGTCTTAATAACCATGCAAATCTCATACCAGTGGATGAAACAAAATGCTTCGATCAAGAAAGTTTCCAAAAGAGGGCTATAGAGTATTTTTCTAAACTCTTTAATGGTGAACTTAGGTCTATCATACCGTCATAGCCAATATTATTTGTAAAAAAAATCACAACAGATTGTGATCAAAATTTTCTTAATGACAGAACTGAGATATGTGAAATTATGAATGCCATTTTCAATGTCAATGATAACATAGCTTTTGGGCCAGACTGGTTTGGGCAAAGATTTTATAAGAACATTAGGATTAAATAAAATACTTGATGTTGGAGGCATTTAACAACATGTTTCAGGAGGGATGCATTATGAAAGAATGCAATCATACGTTTGTACATTTAATTCCCAAAGATAAGCAGGCGGATGATATTAGAAATTTTAGGTACAATATGATTTACAAAACCTTGGCCAAAGCATCATGTAACAGAATCAAAATTTTAATGGACAAACTGATTTCAAAAAACTAATACGCTTTTGTTCCAAATAGAAAGATAGGGAATGAAATTTTGTTTGCCCATGAAATTGTCAGAGGATTTGGTTGTAAGGACGACATAGGCTTGTGTATAAAAATTGATTTATGAAAGGTGTATGATCTAGTTAATAGGGAGTTTATTATTCACATGATGAGGAATATGAACTTCAGCAAGAAGTAGACCAGAATCATCAGAGAAATGATATCGACTCAGAGCTTTTCTATTATGTGGCAACCGTCATGAAAGTGAATATGGATCGTATAATATGGTATATTAAACAATGTATCTGCTTGTATAGAATGTAAGTATAAAAGTAGAATACTAAAGTAAATGTCACAAGTAAAGTAAAGTTTTTTTGAGAAGGATTCTTTATTTTGATGAATCTTATATTTTGTGTGTATATGTATACCACTTTAGAGAGATTTTAGATATTCTACATCTAGACTCGGACTCGAGACTTAACATTACACTGTAGCAACAATTTGGAATCTAGTCTTCATATTCTTGTGATTATCTTCTCCTGCAAACTTGGTTAGTTCACATAATATTTACTTATATAGTTGTCACAATCAAAACATCAAAATTTGAGGTTCTAACATTCTCCCATTTTTGATGATGACAACTATGTAAGTTTTAAATATAGAGATTCAATTATTCTCCCCTTGACTCGATACTTCCCCAATCAATATGATTACCTTATTCTCCCCCTTTGTCATCGACAAAAAGGAAACAACAGTCGATATGAGAAATAACATAAATTGATAAGAATTAAAACATAACCATCACAAATTTTAGAACACATAAATACATATAGATATTGTTGATAAACATATGTAGATATTTCATATAAACACACATAAACATTGCATATAAACATTCATAGACATTGCACATAAAAACATGACAATATTTACATCGCAAAACATGCTAACACATAAACATCACAAATTTGCAAAAGGTTGTGTTAGAAAACAAGACAGAAACATTTCCTAACCACACAAAATAGTCATAAAACATATTGTCATGAATTAAAACATCCGAAGAGCACAACAAATATTACATAAATTTGTTCTTAAAGAAAAGTAGTCATGAAATAAAAGATAGAGTCATGTTTGGACAGTTATGAAAAACATACCAAATCAATCTTCGCTACCTTCATTGTCCTCTTCTTCCTCTTCCTTGTCCTCCGAAGATGTCCAAGTGAAAGGTGCCAGATTTTCAAGAATTTTAGTTGATGTGGATCCGAAGCAAGATACTTTTTCCCAAATCTTTGTCAAAAAAATCTTTTATGGTGTTTAGCTTTTTGTTTACCTTGGAAACATTCTTCTCAACGTTAGCTAAATGGTGATTGATCTCGCTTTGAATTCTGGATAATGTGATAAGAACTTGTTTAGGAATGCCATCAACATTTAATTCATGGATTTTATCACCATCTTCTTGTTTTTGTTGGGTTTGTTGAGAGGAAGAGGAAATACTTTTGTCTCGAGGTTGCGGAATACATTGGTTGCGATTGGCAACCCATTCTTGAAAACTAATAATTTGTTGATTCGCGAGATGCTTCGGAAGGCCCATGAGACTAAGGATTTTGGAGTAAAGTTCACTTTTTGTTGTGAAGTCTAAATCGGGCAAAGTAACTCCAGAATTTTGTAATTTTCCCATAATATAAGCTTCATCATGATTTGTTTTATAATTCCTCCTATGATTGACACTAAGAAATTCATCCAATATAATTTTTCCCTATTTAACTTGCTGAGATGAATAAATAGCATATAGGGCTTGGAAGTCACGTTTATAAACCTTTTCACAGCTTCTAGTTTGTGGTTAAAGAGAGCGAATGAGCGCATGTTGAGTAATTCTTTCCTTACCACGTAAGGCACATGATTTTAGTTCAGTTAGATCATCGAATAAAAATCTATGTAACACTTCATCACGTTCATACATATCAACGTTAACCAACTCAATGTCTAAACCTTCAAATGGACATCTTAAAATATTCCCTAATCTTTGTAAAGGTAAATATATTTTACGCCATATACCAAAGTCCAAATGCAATCGTCTTTGTTTTGAGGATTTTAGTGATCCAGATTCATATTTGCATTAAAAAACCTAATCAAAGGAGGATAAATCTTAAATTATTTGCAGCATGCCCACTAAGAGGGTCAGATCTATGTGCTTCTGCTAATTTTCTAATTGCGTATCCATTAAAATTCAAAAAATTCATAAAAGCTCCTTCAAAAAGCTTGGAATTTTTCGTGTTATTAAGTCGATTGACAGCCATACTGTTATGGAGCCATGCTCTAATTTGGTTTTGAGATGGACTGGTGGATGATTCTCATGTTCTTTTTGATCTAGAAGGCATTTTTGTTTCGAGGAAATTAGAGATTGAATTTTTGGTTTCTAGGAATTAGGGTTTTTCTTTATTATTTTTGAATAGCGAAGAGGATGTTAGTGAATAAATGGGTAGGTTTAATAATAAGTATGGATTTAAGTTGGATTGGTGCCTTAATAATCGTGCCATTCTATTTAAAAAAACATAAATTCGTTCAGGCAGCCAGTTGAATTGTTCTGAGCAGCTGGCTAGTTATAAGCTGTAAGAAAATAGTTTATTTTAGGAATGATACAGTTGGCTGAAAGTGAGGGGTCAGCCGGCTGAATCCTGGGTGAAAAATATAATAACTTTGAATATTTAGCCGTCTGAATTGTTTAATTTAGCCGGTTGAATGTGTTGATTTTTTTGCAGATCAACCTATTTTCAGGAATTTTAAACTTTGATTAACAATGTACGCAATACATATATTTATTTGTGAGCTTTATTCTTATATTAAGATATAAATATAATTTTATTTTAGAAAATTAACTGTATATGTAAATTACAACATCAATATTATGAGCATAATTTTATGAAAATATAAAAATTATTTAGTTTTAAGAGCTCTTGGATTCGTCTGAAGAATTTTTTTTGAAAGATCTTGGTTCAACCTATAGGATCGATTTCACCCTAGATGGGGGGTGAATAGGGTGATGCTATCAATTATAAAAATTTATCACAAAAGTTTGTATAAAATTATTTCAATGCAGATATATCAGAATAATAACAACACAGATAATTGCAAAATAACAAATGCAGAAATACAATGACACAGAATTTACCCAGCTTCGGCAAAACTCTGCCTACGTGCTACCCCCAAGTTTTCTACTAGAAATTAAGCAATCAGACGCTTACACACGTAAACTCACGACACCCGCTATCGACTAGCCTTAACTCTCCGCTCAAAACCCTGCCACAACTCAGCCACTGAGTTGCGAATTCTCAAACTATGTCACGTAGTTTGTCCCCTAATCACACGACTAGAAATTGCACGGGTTTAGAAAGGAAAAATACAATTTAAACACAATTTAAAAACAAAACAAAACCCTAATTATAAGCCATTTACTATAAACCCAATACAAAGGCCGGCCCAAAGTATTCTTCCTCTTTTTCTTTTATCGGCCTGTTCCTTTGTGTTTGTGATAATGGCGGCTCTCGTTCGTTCATTCCTCTGAAATTAGGGTTTGGAAAATTGAAGTACACCGGTTTATTTCGATTCGATTGATGATGCTTCGATTTCTTCTTTCTCTCTGTCGATCTCCTTTGGCTACTTCAAATCAATGCTTTCGTCTTTGCACTCGGCTCTTTCAATTTTGATCGAGTTTGGAGTTGCTTCGGTATGTAATTTGTTACTTTTACTTTACTGTTTTTTCTTCCTTGAACTCGATGATTTCGTAGCCGATGATGAATGGGTTTATATAGGGTTTTATTCCCTATAATTTCATTCGAATTAATTTTCGAAATCATCTGATAATTTTTGTGCTTGCCCGTTGATCTTCGTATGGATGCTTGTGATGATTTCTGACTTTGTCAATTTCATATATTTGTTACTTGATTCCTACGGTGTTGATTTCTGACTTGGTTCGGTTTCTTGGTTACCACGATTTGCTGGCCTTTGACTACGGTCAATTACTTACGGCTTCGACTTGATTTCTAATTGACTTTGGCCTTCATGGTTGAACTTGCTACTGTTTGGTTTCTGGCAGTTTGTTGACTTTGGTCATGGTGATTTTGTGTCGATATTTTGACTTCGCTTGAAACTCTGAATCTTCATTGACATGCGTACTTGTTGTTGCTTGATGCTTTGTTCAAAGGTGATATTCTTTTCTGTTCCATAATTTGAAGTCAGTAGTTTTCATTTTTCACCATGCCATGACTTTGTTAAAATAAAAGTGTTGTCTGCATTGAATTATTTCTCTGTGACCATTATTTTTGGTTCGAACTTAACGCTATGACTTCGGCTATTTTTGAAATCCCTTATGACATAATTTTTGGTTTGACACTACTGTTTCATCGGCCAGTTGATACTATTTTGATTTAGGCACTGTCACTACTAGTATGACTTGCTTGACCATATGCATGCTTCGAGCTCGGTCACTGCTGTGAACTTGCTGGTGCTGTTTTATTTGATATAGATATGTATGTGTGTGTGTGTGTGTGTATATATATATATATGCATACATGTATACTTGTATTTGTATTGTCTGCATGCTAGTGTACTTCACTTGTTCCACATGAGTTCGTTTGCACTGCACTGTCACATGATCATTTGGTTGAGACATTGTTGTTTCACTGTTTTGTTTACCTCTGCACTATTTTGAGTTCGAGCTAGTTCATGTATATAGTTTGCTTAATCATTGACTATTGCATTGTGATCCTTTGAGTCGGTTTACAAGTTAGTTTGCAGTTTGCATTCACTTGTGTACATTTGTTTGAGTGCGACTTTGTCCCATGCTTATGGTTCTATTGATGATGCTATGCACTGTACATACATGTGTACTGCTCACTGGTCTGATCATGCTACTTGTATGTGGTCTTGTTGACATTGTCTCGATTGGACTTGTATGCTTGATATGCTGGCTCGAGTCCGGTACCTTGATTCACAGTTTGAATTCAGGTGTTCATTCGAATTTTTGATCGAGGTTGTGTTGTATGGGCTGTATTTGAATCCTTATGCTCGACAGTTTTGTGATATTTTGTAGTGCACCGGAGTTGAATCCAGCTTGGAGCTCGGGTTTGACCTTGTGCTAATATCGCGACTTTATTTGTGTTTTACTTGAGTTGAACCTGGTATTTGATTTGGGTTTGACCTTGTGCTCACCTATTCATGTAAATTTATCAAGTGTATATCGGTGTGCACAACCTTGTGGACTGTACAGTGATACACTATGCATGTCACAAATTGTTCATGTCTGATGAATTCAAATTTAAATGATGACGAACAACCCAAATAACCGAGGTAAATTAAATTTTAAAAACCACATTTTATTTTACACATGCAAAAATATTTTCTTTTTAATTTTACCGCGTCAATATTTATTTTCGCAGATTGCTCAGATGTTGGATTCAATCTGGAATGAAATTGAAGATAAATTATGAGTGAACGAGCGATATGTAGTGAGGACATTTGTAAATGACAGATTGTGATGTAATTGAATTTGTATTGTAATCAAAATTGTATATGTACAGTGAGAGTTCACATTTGTACTATTCAAAATTATAATAAATATTTGTTTGAATAAAATATCTGTTTGAATTTAAATACTGTGTTATTTATTTTATTCAGTAAATATTTATTTAATTATGTGAAAAATAAAATAGTACATTAACAAATACATTTAAATGAATATATATATGTTTATTATCATCAAACAAAAATCATATACTCGCATATTCAACAATCTCCCCCTTTTGATGATAACAAACATATAGTTAAGATTTTGAATTTGTTAAATGTATTTGATCATTCAATTTTCTCCCCATATTTGAATGCTCCCTCTCTACACAAAGCTCCCACTTCATACATGCATGTAATTAAAAATATGCAAATGAGCCTAGATGCAAATAGAAAATATTTGACCTTTATTTGTCAAAATCTTAACTTTTCTCTCCCCCTTTTGTTATCAGCAAAAGAGTAATAGTGTAGAAAAATAGAGATAAAGTGATAGACATTAATACAATATTAAAACTCAATCGAATATAAATATTAAATTTCAATAAAATATCAAACAAAAATCATAAATACTCTGTTAGGCGTATATTCCACTTTTAGAATGATGGGAATGATGTCATCATATAGAACCATATAGTTGTGTCTATTTGTGATATATTTATATCAGGAATTTGAATATCTACCAACCGTGCATAACCGTTAGGACCTTTAAATGAGATTAGTAGTATTCCAATTTTATTTATTTAAAAAAAAATGAATTCAAGTATCTTCTAACCACGCATAACCGTGAGGACTTTTAAATGGGATTAGAATCAACTTGTTTATTTAATAAATCAATTTTGATACGCATTCCATAAATGCAAAACCGTGAGGACTTTAAAATGAGCATGGAAGCACATAGTCAAAAATTCCAAGTAGTTCACCCATGCATAACCGTGAGGACTTTTAAATGAGAGTGAATACTTTGGATATTATTATTCTATTATTATTATTATTTATTTAGAAAAATATAAAATGAAAAACGAATGATTCTTGTTTAAATCACCACATATTGACATACTATATTGGATTATGATGAGTGATGGTCGATATAAAATGATAGAAATAGAAATGATCATGGAATTTTTACCAACAAAAAGTGTTTATAACTCTTGTTTAAATTTCTAAAGAAATTTACTAATTATACCGTCTCAAGTTATAATATATGATTAATATCAACATTCATCACTTTTTCAGTTACTGTTTATCTTTCAGATAATTAGTAGGCAGTCAGATTAGTCACTTTGGTCATTTAAAATCAAATTCAAAAATAATTATAAAATTAATTTTTCTAAAAATGACTAATCTGAAAAAAAGTCATAAATGATTTTCTAGAAGGGATTTTATAAGAAAAATGTCTGCTAATTTGAAAATTATTTGAAATGAAAAATATGCAGATATTTTCTTTGAAAAACGATGCAGTTACTGAATGTCTCAACATAAATCACTTTCCACTAGTAATTTTTCTACCAACTAGATTACCAGTGTAATCTGCATCTGAATTTCTCTTTCAATCGAGATTATCATAAATTGAATGTTATAGACCGGATCATGAAGTGTGCAACAAATTCCTTAGAATTATTTTTAACAACTTTTAAATGAAGTTCTTTTGAATTTGAATTGAAGCCGTGTAAATAATCAAAAACCGTGAATATAGAGTCAGCCGTAAAATAACCAAATGTATTATCATTAAACACTATCATTAATCCAAACTTATATACGAAGTAGTTCAAATATTCTAAAGACTTTTGTAGTGTTCTTGGTATAAGAAAATAATTGGCCAACAATTTTGAATAAGTCAGAATCAAAATCATCATTCATTTCATCATCACATTACTGGCTGAATCAATTCAAATCATATATGTTGCATATTATCACATTAATATATTGTTCAGGATGAATATACCATTACCTCTTTTACTTTTATGAGATTTTTCTTTTTGTTGTTGTCCATTGTGATTCTGTCACCTTTGTACTAGGCTAAGGAATCTTTGCTTTGTCGCCCATTGTGTTCTTGGAACAGCCAGAATCCAAGCAACACAGTTGTTGTTCCTTAGCATGCCACCATACCTACACGATGAGAGATTTTTGTGACCTATTTTTTTTATAGGTCCATGGTTGTTAGTGGAAAAATATTTTGAAAAATATGTTTGTGAAGACCCAAAACAATTTACATAGGCATCCAAATTTGTTTAATTTTGAGGGATTTTATATTTGTGCCTTTTGGAACCCAAATTGGTATAGTTTTCACATGTTTGGGTCTATACCAACAATTGTTTTGATTGTGTCCAAATTTTCTACAAATTGTGCACATTGAATCGATTTGATTAATTTCATTTCTAACATTTTCAGATTGATTATATCCAAGTCCTTGTCTAACTGTATTAACAGTTTGTTTTCCTAATAACATATTCAACGATTTTTCACTTTTTTAAAATTTATCTAAAGTCGTTGACAGCTGTTGGACTTGTGTTTTGAGAGATTCATTTTCGTTTAACAATTGTGTGCACCTTTTAATAGAATTTTCTCTTCTTGTATTTTCACTCTCTTTCAAAATCAGAATTTCATTTTCAAGCGATTTAATTTTGATTTCTGATTTTTTAATCTCTTCTTTGAATGTTGGACACTTATCACACTTAGGGATCCTACTTTGATAGTTTTTAACTAATTGGTCGAGTTGTTTATTTAAATCTATTAAAGTATCTTTCTATGATTCAAGTTTGGCATACTTCTCCCTAAGTCTTTCAAAATAGCCATTTACTTCGTGAAAATATACAAGTAAATCTGAGTGAGTGAGTTTTGATACCTCGCTTGGCTCGTCATCGTCGCTATTAGTTATATTACCTTGAAGGCACATATTTTCTTTCTCACTCTCACTGCCTGTACTTTTATTATCTTCATCACCTGTATTCCCCGTGGCTGCAAAATTCTTCCTTTTTGATTTCTTTTCTAAGCCGTGTCGATTTTGAGGACAATTGGGCTTGATGTGTCCGGGTTGGTTGCACTTGTGACAGATGATTTCCTGCTCTTTAGGGTTGTCTAGTGCTTTGGTTATTCTGCTTTTCAATTTCCGATTTAGAGCTTGATTTTCATATTTGTTATACCACTTTTTGAATTTCTTCGTTAATAGTGCCAGCTCAGCTGCTCCATCATCAACATCATCATCATTATCTTCCGTTGTTCCTTTAAGCACTATTGATTTCTTTCGAGTATCACCTCCTTCTCGTTCTTCCTTGAATTTCATTTCTAGCTCGTAAGTGGTGAGATTTTCGATGAGCTCTTCAACTTTGATTTGTTTTAAATATTTCGATTTTTGAATGGCAATCACTTTTGCTTCAAAACTTCATGGAAGGACTCTGAGAATTTTTCGGTCTATTTCCAATTCTGTGTATGATTTTCTGAGAGCTTTTGATTTGTATACGATATTGGAAAGTCGTGTGCACATCTCTTTGACATTTTCTTCCTTGGCCATTGTGAAATTCTCGTGTTTGCTGCTTAGCATGGCAAGGCGAGATTCTTTGACTTGAGACGTCCTTCGTGCGTCACTTCGATTGTGTGCCATATTTCCTGCACAATTAGACAATGTAAGACACGATTGAATTCAAATTGATCCAATGAACAGATAATAGAATCCATAGCTTTAGCGTAAGCATTTTGTAATTTATTTTCTAGCTCTGTCCATTGGTTCATCGGTTTATCTATTTCCTGATTATCAATAATTATAGTTGGTGCTCTATAACCTGTCTCAACAATATTCCAAGCGTCAATGGTTTTCAGAAAAAATTTCATTCTATTTTTCCAGTAAGCGTAATAACCATTAAACATTGGTGGTCTAAATATGGACTGACCATTAACAAAAGCAGTATAAAAGAAGCCATTTTAAAAATTCAAATTTTTTAAAACAAAAATTGGTTTTTTGAAAAAATCAATTTTTTAAAATAAAAATAGCTTTTGAACCTTGCTTTGATACTACTTGTAGGATCGATTTCACCCTAGAGTGGAGGTGAATAGGGTGACGCTATCAATTATAAAAATTTATCGCGGAAGTTTGTATAAAATTATTTCAATGCAGATATATCAGAATAATAACAGCACAGATAATAACAGAATAATAAATGTAGAAATATAACGACACAGAATTTACCCAGCTTCGGCAAAACCCTGCCTACGTGTTACCCCCAAGGTTTCTACTAAAAATTAAGCAGTCGGACGCTTACACACGTAAACTTGCGACACCCGCTATCGACTAGCCTTAACTCTACGCTTAAAACCCTACCACAACTCAGCCACTGAGTTGTGAATTCTCAAACTACGCCACGTAGTTTGTCCCCTAATCACACGACTAGAAATTACACGAGTTTAAAAAGGAAAAATACAATTTAAACACAATTTAAAAACAGAAAAAAAACAAAATCCTAATTATAAGCCTTTTATTATAAACCCAATACAAAGCCCGACCCAAAGTATTCTTCCTCTTTTTCTTTTATCGGTCCGTTCCTTTGTGTTTGTGATAATGGCGGCTCTCGTTCGTTCGTTCCTCTGAAATTAGGGTTAGGAAAATTAAAGTGCATCGGTTTCCGTCGATTCGATTGATGATGCTTCGATTTCTTCTTTCTCTCTGTCGATCTCCTTCTGATACTTCAAATCGATGCTTTCTTATTTGCACTCGGCTCATTCAATTTTGATCGAGTTTGGAGTTTCTTCGGTATGTAATTTGTTACTTTTGCTTTACTGTTTTTGCTTCCTTGAACTCGATGATTTCGCAGCCGATGATGAATGGGTTTATATAGGGTTTGATTCCCTATAATTTCATTTGAATTAATTTTCGAATTTGTTTGATAATTTTTGTGCTTGCCCATTGATCTTCGTATGGATGCTTGTGATGATTTCTGACTTTGTCAATTTCATATATTTGTTACTTGATTCCCACGGTGTTGATTTCTGACTTGGTTCGATTTCTTGGCCACCATGATTTGCTGGCCTTTGACTACGGTCAATTACTCACGGCTTCAACTTGATTTCTAATTGACTTCGGCCTTCATGGTTGAACTTGCTACTGTTTGGTTTCTGGCACTTTGTTGACTTCGGTCATGGTGATTTTGTATTGATATTCTGACTTCGTTTGAAACTCTAAATCTTCATTGACATGTATACTTGTTGTTGCTTGATGCTTTGTTCAAATGTGATATTCTTTTCTGTTCCATAATTTGAAGTCAGTAGTTTTCATTTTTCACCTTGCCTCGACTTTGTTAAAATAAAACTGTTGTATGCATTGAATTGTTCTCTATGACCATTATTTTTGGTTCGAACTTAATGATATGACTTCGGCTATTTTTGAAATCCCTTGTGACATTATTTTTGGTTTGACGCTGTTGTTTCATCGGCCAGTTGATACTATTTTGATTTTGGCACTGTCACTGCTAGTATGACTTGCTTGACCATATGCATGCTTCGAGCTCGGTCACTGCTGTGAACTTTCTAGTGCTGTTTTATTTGATATGGATATGTATGTGTATACATATATATGCATACATGTATACTTGTATTTGTATAGTCTACACTTGCTAGTATACTTCACTTGTTCCACATGAGTTTGTTTGCACTGCACCGTCACATGATCATTTGGTTGAGACATTGTTGTTTCACTGTTTTGTTTACCTGTGCACTGTTTTGAGTTCGAGCCAGTTCATGTATATAGTCTGCTTCACCATTGACTGTTGCATTGTGATCCTTTGAGTCAGTTTGCAAGTCAGTTTGCAGTTTGCATTCACTTGTGTACATTTGTTTGAGTGTGACTTCGTCCCATGCTTATGGTTCTATTGATGATGTTATACACTATATATACATGTGTACGACTCACTAGTCTGATCATGCTACTTGTATGTGGTCTTGTTGACATTGTCTACATTGGACTTGTATGCTTGATATGCTAGCTCGAGTCCGATACCTTGATTCACAGGTTGAATTCAACAGTTCATCCGAATTTTTGAACGAGGCTGTGTTGTATGGGTTATATTTGAATCCTTGCGCTCGACAGTTTTGTGATATTTTTAGTGCCTCTGAGTTGAATCCAGCTTGGAGCTCGGGTTTGACCTTGTGCTAATATCGCGACTTTATTTGTGTTTCACTTGAGTTGAACCCAGCTTTTGATTTGGGTTTGACCTTGTGCTCACCTGTTCCTATAGATTTATCAAGTGTATATCGGTGTGCACGGCTTTGTGGCATGTACAGTGATACACTATGCATGTCACAAATTGTTCGTCTCTGATGAATTCAAATTTAAATGATGACGAATAACACAAATAACTGAGGCAAATAAAATTTTCAAAATCACATTTTATTTTACACATGCAAAAATATTTTCTTTTTAATTTTGCTGCGTCAATATTTATTTTTGCAGATTGCTTGGATGCTGGATTCAATCTGGAATGAAGTTGAAGACAAAATATGAGTGAACAAGCAATATGTAGTGAGGACATTTGTAAATGAAAGATTGTGACGTAATTGAATTTGTGTTGTAATCAAAATTGTATATGTATAGTGAGAGTTCACATTTGTACTATTTAAAATTGTAATAAATATTTGTTTGAATAAAATATCTATTTTAATTTTAAATGCCGTGTTATTTTTTTTATTCAGTAAATATTTATTTAATTATGTGGAAAATAAAATAGTACAATAAAAAATACATTTAAATGAATATATATGTTTATTATCATCAAGCAAAAATCATATATTCGCATATTCAACACAATCTTGGCATCTTCCTGTAATTTATTAATAGGAGACCAAGTATTATGTCGAATATGAGATATATTTGTAGCATCTTGATCCCAAGAATTTGGAGATACGTGAGGTCATTGAGGAGATGGATTGTGTACCTTCTTTAGGGGTATTTCAATAGAATTTTAGAGCAAATTGTTCGTGAAAATTTAAATGTCTTGCATGGTGTTTTTGCTCGTAATACATCTTATGTTCTATACTTAAAATTTCACACTCGTAGTGATGAATGTCATCGATTTTCTCCTTGGTAGAAGGCGATTCAAATTCTAAGTTTCTTCTAGTTCTTTTGTCATTTGGTGTATATCTGGTATGGTGATTTGGAGATGGAATAATGTTCATAGGGACATAAACTGGAGTAGATTTGTTAGATGAATCCGAAGTTGGAGTGTTGAATACAATTGATGAGTAGTCGGAATTTCCCGAGACGACATTTTAGAAGAATTGAAGTGGAAGTTTGATTGTTTTATATGCATTTAAAAACATTTTCTTCATATATATATATATATATATATATATATATATATATTAATTTCAACAGTTATTTCTGAATTTGAATTTCATGGTTAACTTTATTCTTTATAATTGAGCCAGTCTTTAATTGATCTCTATATTATAAATAGTATGTTTCTAAGGTGAAAAAATGCAAAATGATTATTACCGTGTATAAATTAGAAAGGAGGAGAGATCCAAATACAAATAATAAAATAGAAAATTGGAAAGTCACATTCCTATCTCGCAGTGTAGAGTTCGAGTGCCATCAGCTCCAATTTTTTGTTCAACTTTATTATTATATTTTTATTCATTTTATAACTTTTATTCATATACACTTTATTATGAACTTATAAATCATGTAACGACATAATTCTGAGTTCACATCTTAATTTTAGAAAAATATATTCATTTAAAGGTTTAGTGAATATTCTGCAACTTGATTTTCCAATGATACAAATTCAAGAGAGATAGCACCTTTTTCTATGTTGTCACATAGAAAATGATGTTGAGTGTCAATATGATTAGTTCTTGTGTAGTTTATTGGATTCTTAGATAAATTTATAGCACTTGTATTATCACAATAAATTGTTGATCTAAATAAATTTATACCAAAATCTTGAAGTGTTTGCTGCATATATATTACTTGAGCACATGCCAAAGTAGCAGAAGTGTATTTTGCTTCACACGTCGAAAGTGAAACACAATTTTGTTTCTTACTAAACCATGATACTAGAGATTGTCCATTGAAGTGACACGCACCACTTGTACTATATTAATATGTTCGACATCCTGCAAAGTCAGCATCACTATATGATACTAACTCAAAAGGACATTCTTTCGGGTAAAAGAAACAGTAGTCTTTAGTTTTGCTTAAGTAGTGCAAAATTCATTTCACTGCTCGCAAATGTGATTCTTTAGGATTTGCTTGAAATCGTGCACATAAGCATACACTCATCATTATATGAGGTCGACTAGCAATTAAGTAAAGTAATGATTCAATCATACTTCAATATAGATTTTGGTCAATACTTCTGCCATTTTCATATCGATCGAGATGTACCGTAGTACTCATAAGTGTCAGTTTAGCAGAAGTTTTTTCCATACCAAAATGATTTATTAGATTATTAGAATATCTTTCTTGATTAGTAAAAATTCCTTTATTTAATTGTTTGATTTGTATCCAAGAAAATATGAAAGTTCTCCCATATGAGACATTTCAAATTCCTTATCATAATGTTCGAATGTTCTTGACACAATTTTTCGTTCGGGGAACCAAAAATGATGTCATCTACATAAACTTGTATTATTAAATATCCTATTTATCTTGTTTTATAAAAAGCATTTGATCAACTTTTCCAGCTTTAAAACCAGAGTTTATAAGATAGCTTTTAACACGATCATACCAAGCATGAGGTGCTTGTTTTAAGTCATATAAAGCTTTTTTTAGTTTATAGATATGGTTTGGAAATTTTTCATGTGTAAATAGAGGTGGTTGTTCTATATACACATTTTCTTTTATAAATCCATTTAAAAAGGCACTTTTAAATCCATTTGATATAGTTTAAAGTTATGAAAACAAGCAAAAGCTAATAAATACGTATTGCATCTAGTCGAGCTACAGAAGCAAAACGTTTCTTCGTAGTATATTCCTTCTTCTTGATTGTAGCCTTGAGCAACTAATCTAGCTTTGTTTCGAGTAATATTCCCTTTCTCATCAACTTTTTTTTTGTAAACCCACTTAGTATCGATGACTATTTGATCACTAGGTCTAGGAACTAAGTCCAAACTTTGTTTCGTTCAAATTGGTTTAGCTCTTCTTGCATAGCTAGAATCCAATAGCCATCAGATGAGGCTTCTTTGGCCTTTTAGGTTCAATATTTGATAGGAAAGTTATGTGACCCATTTGATTTAACCGATTTCTTGTTCTTACATTAGAATTTATTTTTCTAATAATATATTCGATTGGGGGATTTCTTAATAACCCAGGTGGAGATCGTATTTCATTTTCATTAGGTAAGTTGTTTTCAATTTCAGTATTATTCTCAATATTATCATCTTCTATAGTATTCGATTTTGAAATTATTTCACCGTCTTCATTTTTATTATTAAGTGTAACAACCTTGGTTTTGGAGATCACCTATAAATATTAAATTATAACGGTAGTTATGATTTAATATTGTGAATTAAAATGAAATTGAAAATTTTAAATTGTTCATTTGGAACAATGAATTTTTTTTGAAATAAAATGAGAAAATAAAGTTTGGAACTTTATTTTATTTTGTTTGAGTTAATAATGAATGGAAAATGGTTTTTATTTGGAGAAAATACAATAATTTTATTAATTATTGCTAATTACTTCTTTTAACAATTTGTAAAGGAAGTATTTGATTTTTAAGATTATTTATTCAAACAAAAGGATGGAATTTGATTTAAAAATGATTTTTGGTTAGAAAATTAAGTTTAAATGCTTTTTCATACTTTTCTAAACAAGAAAAATATTTTAGTAGAATTTTTGGAGTTAAAAATATGGAGTTGTGCATTTATTAGTGCAAAATTGTGTGTTTATGTAAATTAAGGGTTTTAATAATAAAAAATGTTTTAAAAATAAAATTAAACCTTTTATATGATGTGAAATATTTTATTTATTTTATTTATGTATGTAAGTTTACATATATTTTTTGTGTAGAAACTTGAAAGAAGATGCGTTGTTTTATTATATAACATAGTATAAATATGTGCATATTGATATAGGTGTGAATTAAAACCTTAGGCTAATTAATTTATTCTCTATTTGAGTCCAAAAGCCCATTAAGCTAGAACCAGAAGATAAGGAAATGAAAAAACATTTTCTGTACGTATAGAAAACTATCATCTCCTTCCTCTAGCCAGTAACAAAAGAAAGAAACCATATTTCAATCTATGGCCTTCAATCCCCTAATTTCTTCATGGATTTGATGTTTTAATCGATTAAAAGCTAATTTCAAATAGGTAATCTACTTCAAATTAGAGAGAATTCATCAAATTTCAATTTTGTTTTTGGGTTGCTGTTAATTACTTGTTCTTCTTCGTATGTTCTATTTCTAAGTTTCTACAGGTAGCTGAAGTTTTCCATTACCAAAAGCCTTCATCTTGCTTCAATTTTGGCCAAATTTATTTATGTTCATCTCCATGAATTGCAAGGTGAGCATCAAAGCTCACATTTTCTAGCATAGATTGATATTTCAAATTTAGAAATCTCAATTTTATTTTTTTGTTGCATGTTCATTTATGAATCACTGTCAGTAAATTGAGCATATCTACTTCGTTTTAAACTAGAATTAGATTTTTTTTTGAAGTTCTGGAAATTTTGAAAAGAATGCGATAACTTTCATGTTTAACACTTTCGTAAATTCTGAGCGTAAATGGTCGAAAAACCCAATACAAACTTGCTACCCTGTCACTGTAAAAATGTGACTTTCTGTGCTTAATGCCATTGGCAATTTGAACTTAACTTTCTCATTTTATGTCCAAATTGGATGACTATTGATGTTCCTAAAAGCTAAGATTATCTGCTACAACTTTTCTGTTTTGGGTTTTGTTAAAATTTGATGTCTACATGGTCGAAAGTTCATTTAAGTATCGCTGTCCTGAAACTAAAACGACAGCCATAGAAAACTTCGGAGCTGGAATTTGTTTTGGCCATATATTTCATGTTTTTTTATCAATTTCAATAATTTAGATGTTCTGCAAAGCTTAGACTTTGTGTTAAAAGTTTTATGTTTTGAGTTTTCTAAAATTTCGAAGTTAGCTTGGTCAAAACTATATTTGTTTGTTGTTGTCTCGAAGCAAAACGACAACAATAACAATCATTGAACTGAGAATTGTATTAGCTTATTTTTGCTTTCATTCTTGTTTGATTTTGATGTTGTTTTTTTAGATGTTTTGAGAGCTATGATGCCTATCAATTGGCTAGCTATGTTTGGAGAATTTGAAACCCAAATTTAAATAGAATTTCAATTAATTTTGGGTTAAATTTGAATTGAATTCGTATTGAATTCAAGTTACCGGCCTTGAGTTATCTTTCTTGTTTTTCATTGTTATTTAGCACGATTTTTACTAAACCATTTTGAAGTAATTTTTGAAATAAATGGACATTTCAAATTATTATTATTACATAGTATTTTAAAATTATTTTTCTAATATAAAATCTATTTATTTCCTATAACAAAAGAATTTCAAATATTAGTTTTATTAATCTTTTTGGGAAAAAGTTTTAAAAGCTTCATTTCTCTAGTTACTATTTTAAATATAAAGCACACAATTTTGCACTGTTCGAATGTATGAGAAAGAGAATTAAACGATTTAGTAAAACACGTGGTATGAGACAAGTACGTTTACTATTTCAGTTAATTCCGGACTTGTACGATCGAAACTATCAGGGTTATTGATTTCTGAGTTATTTAGCCAATTTATGATGGAATTTTGAGATTATAATTCCTATCTTTAGGAATTATCTAGGAAGGCCAATATTTGGTGAGTTTTATGGTTTGAGATTTCTACTTTGAGATTTATGGTTTATGAGGAACCATTACGTTGTTTTCACTTGTCGATGAGATGAGACAAGTTACGATGCCATTTAATACTTATCGATGAGACAAGATGAGTATTGTGTCTCTTTATCACTCGCCAATGAGTCGAGGAGAGATATGATTTTCTGAGTTTTATGTTGTTCCTAGCGTGGCATCGACTAGCAGTTAGTAAACCGCTAAGTGCGAACATGTGGTATGGGACACACGTTAACACTTTTCAGGTTCTTATCCGTGAGTTTTTGGCACATTCACGATGTTTACCTAACAGAACTGCTTTGAGAGTGTCAGCGATGTTGTCACGAGGACGAACTGCTTTGGAAGGTGTTAGCGACCTTGTTAGGTTTGACAAAACGGCTTGGAAAGGTGTCAGCGACCTTGTCATGATGACAAACTGCTTTGAGAGATGTTAGTGACCTTGTTTGAGGCTTCGGCCGTCTGAGTTTAGCACATGCAGCATTGCTTCGGCATTGCAATCGGGGATTTGGTCAGTTCGGGTTTTCCATTTAATTGTGATTTCACCATTTTAAGATGTTTTATTACATCGATAGCCTAGTGCTATATAAGATGTTATATGTGTGATGATTTCATTTATGTTGTTTTGAACTCTTATTGAGTTCCTTGAGTCATGAGTTTGGATGATTTCATGATTTTCTAGGATATTCTGGGTTTGGCCATTTTGGCGAGTTGAGATTAAGATATATATACATTTATACCAATGAGATGAGGTATAAATGAATTTGGAGATTCTTCTATATTTGAGATTTTGATCATCCTATTTGAGAATGTTTTATATTTTCCATTTTGGCGAGAGTTTGTATTGATGTTTCTCCTTTTGAGGAGATATGGTTCATGGAAACCATGTAGACATTTTGGGATGTCGCTGATGATATGAGGCAAACGTTTATATTAGTTGAGTAATATTATTGAATTTACCTCTTTTGAAGTTTTTGTATACTTAAGTGACATTAGTTCACTTAAGTCATGGGTTGTATTCTTTCAGTTGCCTTTTCTCACACGAAAAGAATTATCACCTTGTGTCTTATGCTTTATATTATCGTCTACCCTCATTATCTGATTTTTTTAGCTAGACTGACCCGTGTATTTTGTACTCGGGTCAGACCGAGTTGTTTCAGGTTAGCTATCAGTTACAGGACTTAGCTTTGATGCATCTGCTTGGATATCATCCTAGCACTTTTGTGTAGTTTATATTTCTTTCCGCTTGACTCTGATATGTATTTGATTATATGTATATAGTGTGGTGCCTGTACCACTTTTGTGTATCAGATTGTATCATACTGGGATGTATCTGTGTATTTGTATTTATATATGTGATGATCACTGTTCTGTGATGTGATATGCATTCTGTTATTGTATTTTGTTCTGATAGATCCATGAGCCACCTATAGTTTTGTATTGAGTATTTATTGGATATGTCGATTCACTTGAAATAGAAAAAAAATATAGAGCATTTATCGACGTTAGATGTTTAAGACAAGATTATAGATGGTCGCTCCTAACCAGCCCTATTCTCCACATTAGCATACAAAATTACCCAGTAATTCTCTTTGTAAATGTGGGTCTTAGAGTGGAGCGTCACAGCTTGGTATCAGAGCCAAGTTCAGAACAAAGTATGATAAACACAGAACCAAAACACATATTACTGTACATCTAAGTGTAATACAAGTGTTACGAACACCTTAATCATTGTGTCCATTACCTTATCGTGTCTTTTGGAGTAGATAATTTGGGATATGTCTAGGAATATGTTTTATTCCGTAATATTCCTAAATTTAATTGATGACACTTATCTTAGGAGAAATCCTAATCATGATTGTTTTATTCAAGTCCTCTTCAATACAGGTGCTTGACATCCATCCGTATTGAAGGAGTTTATTGATGATCTTTGATGTTCTTATTTTATTATATCTTTGAGGATTGCGAATCCTATTGAGGGGATCTGCAATATTTGGTATGATGTTAAGGATTTTGGGATTTTTCCTTATAGCTTATCTTTTCAAGTGAATTAGCATGCTTTTTCCTATCTAGAGTTTGGAATGATTTGAGTTGGGGTAGCTTGGGTATTTTCTAGTTGCATTCTGTGATTCGAAGGATCCTATATTTAGGTATCCTAATTTTATCTAATTTGTTGTTTCTTGCTCTTCGGAATGTTATTGATGATTTTAAAGTATATGTATTCACACTTGAGTTTTGATATGTTGATGATATATCTCGAATTCCTATGATTGTGATTCTGTAGATTTCTATGAGTCTGTAGATTTCTGTGAGTCCACTTTGGGTATGATGCCCAATTGGTAATCGAATATTGTATTGACTTCATTCTCGGTTCTTGGCCTTTCGGTCGTCCTCCCATGAGGATGTCTGCTAGGGAACTAGGTGATTCATTGAATTTATTTGATATTGCCATTCTTACCCCCTTTGAGATATCCTCCTTGGACACTCAATTGTTGATATACTTTGTGGTATTACTTCACCTGAAGTAATGATATGTTATTTGTGCTCTTCTTCTCATTCGAGAAGATATCATTCCATTACTCTTATATCTCATAGATTTCTTTTAATTTATTGAGTGGTGCTAAGGTCATTCCTCGGCTTGACCTTGCCCCAATTTTTCATGAGCTACGAGTTGTGGAGGATACTGTTACACTTACCGCGTTCCACACTCAGTGTGAGTCTTGTGAGTGGTTCGTTATATCGTTTGAAATAACAAACGCTCCAGTCTATTCCATCAGTCTTGTGAATCGAGCATTATGGCAATATCTTGATGAGTTCTTCTTGTGTTTTTGATTTTGAGTATAATTTGTAATTGAATTTTCAAGTTTTCAAATTGAAGATATGTTTTTAAGTGAAATTGGATTTTTGAAAAAACAAAGAATATTTTGCGTATTATATATGAGGTATTTCTTTTTAAAGAAAATGAATTTTTGTGTTAGGTTGTCCACCTAGTGCTATAAGAATTCTGGTCGATGCGTTTGGCCAACGTTATCGATAGGAATTTCCTAAACGCCGTGATGAGACAATCAGACATGGAATTTGAGTTTTAATATAAATTAAGTGGAGAATAAATTAAAATGGTTTGAGAATTAATTTTATTTGGATGGCATATGCAGCCATGGATCCATAGCGGGTTGGATGAGTGGCGAGGCAGTTTTGATCATTTGGTCAACTCTGCAGCCAATCGATAGGGTTATTTATTATAATACTATGGCGGGGCATTGCCATTATGATAATTGAAATTTTATGAAATGGTATATAATTATGTTTTGTTATTGAAATGATGTACTTAGATGAGATGATACTTTGTTTGAAAAGTAAAATTTTTATTGAATATTTTAAAATGAGTTATACATGTTGAAGATGGAGTTTGTTTTAAGAATTTGGCTATTTGAAAATAAAGAGTAGCAAAATTTAAATTTTTTTATCTTAAGGATTGTTGAAATAAAATTGTAAAATTCTTTTGAAAAAAATGTTTGAGTTAATTATCAACTCTAATTAATTTTATGTTGATAATATGGAAATTTAATTTTGTGACAAAAGGAAATATGAATTTGAATGGTTCCTTTATTTTAAAATGCTATACTAAGAGATGCAAGGTTTAATAAATTAATAACTCATGAGATGCAATCATTTTAAATTGTGAGAAAAATTTAAAAATTAATAAGTAAATTAAAATTTTATTTTGATGGATAATTATCTTTTAATAATGAAATAGATTAGTTATCTCTTTTAAAATGAGTCTTCAAAGTTAGTTGTCCGAAAGAAGAAAAATTTGTTTATGTAAAGTGATAAAACTGTTTCCAACTTGCGAATTGTTTCTTTCAAAAGATGATTACACAGAGTTATAATTTCGTATGTCTTGGCTTTTCAGGAGAAATAAGTTCATTTATGAAATTATTTAGAAAAATCTTGTTTGAAAATGTAGTTTAAAATTAAAATGGTTTGGGGAAAAATTTCAAATTTCAAATTTGTTTGAAAGCTGAAATTTCATTTAGAAAAGTGTTGTACTAAAACAGCGATAACTGGAGATTTATAACTCCAAATAAGCTCATTCTTTTTGAAAATGAAATAATATTCAGTAAGTTATAAAGTTTTTTTTACCACTTTTTAATATTTTTCTATTTACTGAGGCTAAAATGGGTTTGAATGGGGATAGGCAATTCTGCCCTATTACAAAATTCTCTAAGATTAAGCTGAAAGTAAATTTAACATAACTTTCAAACCGTAAATCCGATTTTGATGATCATTATATTGTTGGAAAGAAAAGACTGAGTAGAACACCTTTAATTTTATAAGTGCTTCATATTTTGTTGTTTGCTTAGTCAAAACAGGTCTTCTTTACAGCAGGTCTAAAATGAAATTGATTTATTTCCCCTTAATTGTTAAGTGTAGCACTTCTTATTTATGAACATGAATTAATATCATCTATTTGAGTTAAGTATAGGTGAAAAAGGATGGTTGGGCTATATTTTGAGCCAAAACAATTATATATAAGATTATGCAAACTCGCTTTAAAATGCTAAAAAGAAAGGTATGTTTTCGGATTAAATTTTTAAATGTTAAATGTTGATATATATTATGTTTTCGACCTAACGGGTGATGTATATTATATAAATCATTTTTGTAATATTGTAAATGGCCCTCCATACAAAGGAGACTCCGCTGAATTTTCCAAAAAAATTTAACACTTAGAAAATTTTGAGAAATAAATTTGAAAAAAAATTCTACGTATTTTCGAGCAGTTTTTATCTCCTAAATGGGTTGTGTAAGACTCAAAGTCCATAATAGTAATAAATGGGCGAGGGAGATAGCCATGTGTAAATTGCCATCAACGAAGGGTGTAATTATAAGTACTTTTCAAGTCTTGTTTGGAATTATTTTGAAATTGATTATTAGTGTGGAAAAATGTGTTACAAATTAAAATATATTTGCAGAAGAGTTGGAGAATAAATAAATTAAATTTCATTTTGCTCTAAATAAAGAGTAATGAGTTTAAATTTAAATAAGAGTTTTGTAAATTATCAAGCATTGAAAATTGTGATTATAGAGATAATGAGTTTTGAAACTCTAATAATTTTTTATTGTAAATTAATATGAATATATATTTTAGTTCCTTGTGTTTATCTTACCTTAGTGCAATGGTCTAACGACCTGCAGTTATGCGGTCGTCCGAGTTTGGTGGTATTTGAAGAACCACCTTTCATCAAATTTTCTTATCTCTATTGTCGTCAGTTTGAAATCAATGTGGCTCTTTCCGTAGTAATACACAGAAAGTCATGTCAATAATGATTTTGTTGATTGGAGTCCGTGATAAAGTGATGCTAAAATCCGGACTCTATTCGAGAAACTTCTGAGAAATCAATCTCACTCGATCGATCTTTTGTGTTCTTGTTTCGAAGGTGAGACACATTCGAAATCATAATGTATTGCTTGAAAAAAATTCAATGGTCTGCAAATCCCAGTAGTTATACTTGGGAAATCATAGAATTTATTAAGCAATTTTATCTTGGTCTTCTATCATCCTGAGTAGGGAGTGAGAAATTTTAACCTCGTGCTGGTCTACCCTTCTTTTGATTGATGAAATAGATGGGTTGAATATAAATTCTTCTCTAGAAATTGCGAGGACGCAATTTTGCTAAGGGGGAGGTCTGCAACAACCCTGGTTTTGGAGATTACCTATAAAATTATAATGGTAGTTATGATTTAATATTGTGAATTAAAATAAAATTTTAAATTTTAAATTGTTCATTTGGAATAATAAATTTTTTTTGAAACAAAATGAGAAAATAAAGTTGGAACTTTATTTTATTTTGTTTGAGTTTATAATGAATGGAAAATGGTTTTTATTTGGAGAAAATGCAGTAATTTTATTAATTATTGCTAATTACTTCTTTTAATAATTTTTAAAGGAAGTATTTGATTTTTAAAGATTATTTATTCAAACAAAAGGATGGAATTTGATTTAAAAATGAGTTTTGGTTATAAAGTTAAGTTTAAATGCTTTGTCATATTTTTCTAAACAAGTAAATATTTTAGTAGAATTTTTGTAGTTAAAAATATGGAGTCATGCATTTATTAGTGTAAAATTATGTGTTTATGCAAATTATGGGTATTAATAATAAAAAATGTTTTAAAATTAAACTTTTTATATGATGTGAAATATTTTATTTATGTATATAAGTTTACATATTTTTTTGTGTAGAAACTTGAAAGAAAATGCATTGTTTTATTATATAACATAGTATAAATATGTGCATATAGATATAGGTTTGAATTAAAACCTTAGGCTAATGAATTTATTATCTATTTGAGTCCAAAAGCCCATTAAGCTAGAACCACAAGATAAGGAAATGAGAAAACATTTCCTGTACGTACAGAAAACTATTCTCATCTCCTTCCTCTAGCCAGTAAACAAAAGAAAGAAACCCTATTTCAATCTATGGCCTTCAATCCCCTAATTTCTTCATGGATTTGATGTTTTAATCAATAAAAAGCTAATTTTAAATAAGTAATCTACTTCAAATTAGAGAGAATTCATCAAATTTCAAATTTTTTTTTGGGTTGTTTGTTAATTGCTTGTTCTTCTTCTTCGCATGTTCTGTTTCTAAGTTTCTACAGGTAGGTGAAGCTTTCCATTACCAAAAGCCTTCATCTTGCTTCTGTTTTGGCCAAATTTATTTATGTTAATCTCCATGAATTGCAAGGTGAGCATCAAAACTCACATTTTCTAGCATATATTGATATTTCAAAGTTAGAAATCTCAATTTTATTTTTTTGTTGCATGTTCATTTATGAATCAATGTCAGTAAATTGAGCATATCTACTTCATTTTAAACTAGAATTAGATTTTTTTTGAAGTTCTGGAAATTTTGAAAAGAATGCGAAAACTTTCATGTTTAACACTTTCGTAAATTATGAGCGTAAATGGTCGAAAAACCCAATACAAACTTGCTACCCTGTCACTGTAAAACTGCAACTTTCTATGCTTAATGTCATTGGTAATTTGAGCTTAACTTTCTCATTTGATGTTCGAATTGGACGATTCTTGATATTTCCGAAAGCTAAGATTATCTGCTACAAGTTTGTGTTTTGAGTTTTGTTAAATTTTAATGCTTACATGGTCAAAATTTCATTTTAGTATCGCTGTCCCGAAACTAAAACGACAGCCGTAGAGAACTTCGGATCTGGAATTTGTTTTGGCCATATCTTTCATTTTTCTTATCCAATTTCAATAATTTTAGATGTTCAGGAAAGCTTAGACTTCGTGTTAGAAGTTTCATGTTTTGAGTTTTCTAAAAATCGGAAGTTAGGTTGGTCAAAACTGTATTTGTTTGTTATTGTCCCGAAGCAAAGCGACAACAATAACAATCATTGAACTGAGAATTGTATTAGCTTATTTTTGCTCTCATTCTCGTTCGATTTTGATGTTGGTTTTTTAGATGCTTTGAGTGCTATGATGCCTATCAATATGCTAGCTATGTTTGGAGAATTTGAACCCGAATTTAAATAGAATTTGAATTAATTTTGGGTTAAATTTGAATTGAAATCGTATTGAATTCAAGTTATCGCTCTTGAGTTATCTTTCTTGATTTTCATTGTTATTTAGCACGGTTTTCATAAACCATTTGAAGTAATTTTTGAAATAAATGGACATTTCAAATTATTATTATTACGTAGTATTTTAAAATTATTTTTCTAATATAAAATCTGTTTATTTCCTATAACAAAGAAATTTTAAATATTGG
Source organism: Allium cepa (assembly GCA_030765085.1). NCBI lineage: Eukaryota > Viridiplantae > Streptophyta > Magnoliopsida > Asparagales > Amaryllidaceae > Allium > Allium cepa. The sequence goes on along the minus strand of CM060931.1, from coordinate 552,796,366 downwards.
TTTTATTAATCTTTTTGGAAAAAGTTTTAAAAGCTTCTTTTCTCTAATAAACTATGTTAAATGTAAAACACACACTTTTGCACTATTCGAATGTATGAGAAAGAGAATTAAGTGATTTAGTAAAACACATGGTCTGGGACATGTGCGATTACTATTTCGGTTAATTCTGGACTTGTACGATCGAAACTGTCCGGGTTATTGATTTTTGAGTTATTTTGCCAATTTATGGTGGGATTTTGATATTATAATTCCTATCTTTAGGAATTATCTGGGAAGGCCAATATTAGGCGATTTTTATGGTTTGAGATTTCTACTTTGAGATTTATGGTTTATGAGGAACCATTACGTTGTTTTCACTTGTTGATGAGATGAGACAAGTTACGATGCTATTTAATACTTGTCAATGAGATGAGACGAGTGTGGTGTTTCTTTATCACTCGCCAATGAGAGGAGGAGAGATATGATTTTATAAGTTTTATGTTGTTCCTAGTGTGGCATCGACTAGCGGTTAGTAAACCTAAGTGCGAACGTGTGGTATGGGACACAAGTTAACACTTTTCGGGTTCTTATCCATGAGTTTGTGACACATTCATGTTGTTTACCTAACAAAACTACTTTGAGAGGTGTCAGCGACCTTGTCATGAGGATGAACTACTTTGGAAGGTGTTAACCACCTTGTTAGGACTGACAAAACGGCTTGGAAAGGTGTCAGCGACCTTGTCATGAGGACAAACTGCTTTGAGAGGTGTTAGTGACCTTGTCTGAGGCTTCGGCCATTTGAGTTTAGCACGTGCAGCATTGCTTCGGCATTGCAATCGGGGATTTGGCCAATCCGGGTTTTCTGTTTAATTGTGATTTCACCATTTTAAGATGTTTTATTACATCGATAGCCTAATGTTATATAAGATGTTATATATGATTTCATTTATGATGTTTTGAACTCTTATTGAGTTCCTAGAGTCATGAGTTTGGATGATTTCATGATTTTATAGGATACTCTGGGTTTTGCCATTTTGGAGAGTTGAGATTAAGATTTATATACATTTATACCAATGAGATGAGGTATAGTTGAATTTGGAGATTCTTCTATATTTGAGTTTTTGATCATCCTATTTAAGAATGTTTTATATTTTCCATTTGGTGAGAGTTTGTATTGATGTTTCTCCTTTTGAGGAGATATGGTTCATGGAAACCATGTAGACATTTTGGGATGTCGTTGATGATATGGGGCAAACGTTTATACTAATTGAGTACTATTATTGAATTTACCTCTTGAGGGGTCTTTGTATACTTAAGTGACATTAGTCCACTTAAGTCATGGGTTGTATTCTTTCTGTTGCCTTTTCTCAAACGAAAAGAATTATCACCTTGTGTCTTATGCTTTATATTATCGTTTATCCTCATTATCTGATTGTTTTGGCTAGACTGACCCTTGTATTTTGTACTCGGGTCAGACCGAGTTATTTCAGGTTAGCTATCAGTTACAGGACTTAGCTTTGATGCATCTGCTTGGATACCAGCCTAGCACTTTTGTGTAGTTTATATTTCTTTCCGCTTGACTCTGATATGTATTTGATTAGAAGTACATAGTGTGGTTCCTATACCACTTTTGTGTATTAGATTGTATCATACTGGGATGTATCTGTGTATATGTATTTATATATATGATGATTACTATTATGTGATGTGATATGCATTCTGTTATTGTATTTTTTTTCTGATAGATCCATTAGCCACCTATAGTTTTGTATTAACCACTTATTGGATATGTCGATTCACTTGAAATAGAAAGAAAAAAATATAGAGCATCTATCGACATATGCAGTAGATGTTTAAGACAAGATTATAGATGGTCGCTCCTAGCCATGTTCTCCACATTAGCAGACAGAATTACCCGGTAATTCTCTTTATTAATGTGGGTCTCGGGGTGAAGCGTCACATTAAGTTTGAAATTTCCATCAAATGACACATGAAGTGTTCCTTCTATTATTTTAGTTCTTTAATTATAAATTTTATATGTCTTGCTTCCTTTCGAGTATCCTATGAATATTCGTTCATCGGATTTTGGATCAAATTTACCAAGTTGGCCTTTTGTATTTAATAGAAAACATTTTGAACCAAAATTTTTAAAATATGATATGTTTTGTTTTCTTCCATTAAAAAGTTCATGTGGCGTATGTTTCGTTAATGGTCTAATGGAGACTCGATTTAAAACATAACAAGCAGTTGCTACAGCTTCTGCCCCAAAATGTTGAGGTAAAGTGCTTCCATTTAATAAGGTTCTAGCGCATTCTTAAGGTGTTTTATTTTTCTTTTCTACAACTCTATTTTGTTATAGAGTTCTAGGAAATGAAAAATTATAAAGATTTCCTTTCTTATTACAATATTTTTCAAAAATATCAATGTCGGATTCACCTCCATTATTGCTTCTAATGTATTTATTTTTTAACATTTTTAATATTTGTACTCTTTTAGCAAAGTTTTTAAACTTTTTAAAAATATCACTTTTATTTTTCACAAATATTGTCCAAGTATATCTCGAAAAATCGTCTACGTCTACAAAAACATATTTATTATGATTTATAGATAGAACTTAAGTTGGCCCAAAAAGATCCAAATGTAATAACTCAAGTGATTGTAATGTAGAAATAATTTTCTTTGATTTGAAAGATGATTTATTTAATTTTTCTAAATGACAAGCATCACAAATGCTATTTACTTTAAATTCATCTTTGGTAAATCTGTTACTAAACTATTTTTAGATAATTTTCTCATTGCTTTGAAGTTAATGTGACAAAATCACTTGTGCCATAACCAAGATCATTTTCTTTACCTATTAGACACATATTTGTGTTATGATTAACTTTCATATTTAAGATGTATATATTACGTTCTCTAGTTCCTTCAAAGATAAGATTCTTATTCGATAAATATATTAAATTTATTTTCTGAAAATGATATATTAAAACCTTTATCGCATAGTTGGCTTATACTAAGCAAATTATGTTTTAAATTTTTAACTTGTATAATATTTGTAATAAGAGGTAAGTTGGATGTACCGTCATTTCTTACATCGCCTTTGTCGATGATAGATCCTTTAGAATTATCTCCAAATGTGACAGATCCTCCATCTAAGTAGATAATGTTAGTTGGCATGTCTTTGTTTCATGTTATGTGTTTTGAGAAACCAATATCAAGTATCCCTTTTTCTCTTTTCTCAATCGGTACCTATAAAAAAATATAGAAATGACGTTAGTACCCACCTTTTTGTTAGGGTCCTAAGAGTTAGGTCTTAGGAAGCTAAACCCAAGAGGGTTTAGAATTTCCTTTATTAGTAAAATTTTCATTTTTATGAACTGTATCTATGAAGTATTTATATACTCATTTAATTGTTTGTCTTCGGAACCCAGATCTTAATAGATTTTGGATAATTAAAGTCTTTAAAAATAGTTTTTATGATAGTATTATCTATCTTTTTAAAGTTTGTATATAAAGAACTATTATTTTTAGGAATAGTTTTTGTCATTTTATTATATCTAATCTCATTTTATTTAAGGTAGCCTGTGAATTCTCTATAATTCTTGAAAGATTTTCTCTTTCTTTATTAAAATAGAAACGTTCTTAGTACTATTTTCTAATTTTGTTTTAAGACTAGAGATATCTGATTCCAGATTTTAACAGTAGATTTTAATTCATGATTCTTAGACAAAAGAATATCATTCTATTCTTTAGTTCTATTTCCCTACTTAGCATCGTAAACTTAGAGGTTGTATTAGAACAAGATTTTTGAGTGATTACAAATTCTTCTTCTAAAATTTTCTTCTCATCTTTTAACATATCTACTTCAATTTCAGTTCTATTTAAATTTTCAAGTGAATCTTTATATTTTCTTTTGATATTCCTTAGTTTATCTAGTAGTTCTAAGTTTATATCTACTAAATCATCAAAGGAAAGATTACTTACATCGTCATTTGTAGCGTAAAGCATACATTCGCTTGTTCTGTGTCACTATCACTGTCTGATGAGGAAGACGATTCCGAATCATCCCATGTAACTGAAAATACTTGCCTCTTTTGACCTTGTAGTTATGCCTATCTTTCGTATGATCATGACAGTCCTTCTTTATGTGACCCTATTGTGACATTCATAGCATTCGAGAGTTGAAGCTGATGGTTCACTAGTGTCCTTGTTATTTCCAAATTTATTGCCCTTTCTAAATTTCAAAAACTTTTTGAAATTTTTAGCTTAAGTGTTATATCATCTTCATCTGAATCTGATTCTCCCTTTTCGACCTGGAATGCTATTTGTTATCCGCCTTTTGGCAAGGCCGTGACACCAAGGAATTGACTAGAAACCAAAGATAGTTCACCTTGAAAAACGGCTATACACATGTTCATTATGGATGCTGGTAAATTTTGCCCGAGTCCGAATCGAGCTACAATTAACATGACACGACAATCAAAGCTATAAAAGCCAATGTTCCAAATTTCAAGTCAATCCGAGTTCATATGTTCAAGATATGATCGATGTAAGATCAAGAACTAATCTCATTCGTATCCATCTATGCTCGCAGGCCTCTTCGCATCCATCTAGCATCCATTGGTTCGTATCCATCACGCCTGCTCTACTTCGTATCCATCTTGCCTAATTCTATTTCGTACCCATCACATTTACTCCGCTTCATGTCCATCAACTGAAGCCAATTCGTATCAATTCCCACTGCACAGTTCGTATCGATCGACCAATGATCGATATGAATAAACCACCGAATGACCGATATGAAGTAACATCTTCTATTGATACGAAACAAGAAAACACCATCGATACGAAGCAGTCGCATGTAATCGATACAAAATATTCCCAAGCATCGATACAAAATGAAGTGGAGGGGATTGATACGAAAGGAGTACACCAGGTCGATACAACAAAGCATGCAAAAGTAGAAGACTTGGCCATCGGCATGAAAAGTAGATCGATCCTAAAAGTTAGCGCCACATCATTGGTTAGCACGTCCTGGAAGCAATGCGAACAGAACCAATGCGAATAGGAGCGATGCGAACTCGACAGCTTTCAACAAATTCAAATTTGCATCGATCATAACTCGAGATCTACAAGTCAAAATGCTACCAAATTTTCACAGGAGCTTGCATGCAACCTCAAGAGTGTTCATGATCGATCTCGACTCGATTGGGTTCAATCTTGGTCAATACAAATTTCATTCGTATCGATCACGGATCGAGTCCAAATGACCAGGGATCGATCATGTGAGCCCACCCACGTGAGAGAAGATGTCTTCCGAGATATGGGCGAGATATTTGCTGCCTGCGCATATAAATAGCAGCCCAGGACTTACTAAAAAGGGACATTTTGGCTCTTCTACGTCCAGACTGTGTCAAAATTACTATTGTACTTGAATTATACTATTTAACTCATTGTAACCAGCAAGAAAAAAATCAGTAAAAGTCAGCATTTCATAGTGGACGTAGGTCATACGTCGAACCACTCTAAATCTGTATATTTTTGTGCATTTTCTTGTCCATTGATTGGTATGTTTGTTAGATCTTCCTTATTTTACATTTATTTTCTTCATTTTATCTCTTCAAACACATCTGAAGAGTCTTGTGCCCAATTCTGGTTCAAATACTTTGGCGCTTTCACCGAGAAAAACCCAGTTTTTCTCCTGCTCGTTGGATCTACTACCGATATTGGATTGCGAAATTCTAAGGAGAAGATCTAGATTTCAAGTATAGAAGTTCTTCCACCCTATTCAGATTTGCATCAAGTCTAGGAGAGAGCTTCACTATTCACCATGGTCAACACTATGACTATGTCAACAGCTACAGATCCAGAAGGACGGGACAGACAAAACCCCTCACAACTTCCTCCTACCGATCAAAATACTGTCGGACTCTTAGATCCGCAAGGCCTTGTCACTAGGAAAGAGTTTCAATTGTTAATGCTAGAGCTAACTCAAAGCCGCCAGAAGCTTACTCAACAACTCCATGCTAACGTGGAATTAACCAACCAACTGAATCATCAAAGAAGAAGGAGATGCAGAAGGGATCAAGCTTCACATTCATCCACTGAAAATTCAGACCCTTCCGACTTTAATCACAGATCCATGCACCCATGATTGGATGGAAGCTATACATAGGCTTCTGGACATCAACATACACTAAATCTTAGGCAACCGAGAGTTGGCTCGCCAACTAGCCATCAGACTGGACCCTCCTCCCGAGGAGGTAATGCTGCTTATCATATTGCCGACAACCGCACTACCACCACTGCTACTGAGCTGGGAGTCAATGCCTGAAACCGGACAGATCTGAACCGTTACCAACATGAATATACTCCTGAACCATATATTCCCGAAAACCTAGAACCAATGAGGTGAAGTATGGACTGTCGACCACGACTGGCCCATCCCCGCACTGTGGAACCCGCTACACCTTCGCTCAGCATGCTCAAAATGTCCAAATTTCAGACATCCCGACGATGATCCGTCAGATGATCCATGAAAGTCAGGGCCTTACCAATGACGATTGGGAATCTCTTAGAGTCATACCCCCTTTACCAATGATATACTCTATGCTGAACCACCCCAGCAATTCAAAATTCCAACTCTATCTGTTTGTGAAGGGAGCTCCGATCCTAACCACAATATTTTAAAGTACGAATGGTTTATGAATGCTGCACGAGCCGATGATGCGGTCAAGTGTCGAAGTTTCCCGATCTTCCTAGGAGGCATAACAACTATGTGGTTTACTCGTTTACCACCTTGATCTATCTCATGTTTTGACCAGTTGGCAACAAAGTTTGTTGAATAGTTTCGCATGCATGTCACAAGGCAGAAAGATTTTAATACCTTGTCTAGTGTCACTCAAGCTCCTAGAGAGACACTCATACGTTATCTGGAGAGGTTTCACGCTGCATGCGCTAAGATTAGTAATCCCAATTGTAACTCAATTCTGATGGCACTATCTGAGGGGATTGATCCCGATTCTGAATTTGATAAGTGATTGGCCGGAAAACCCCCTACGTCACTGGACAGTTTCTATTCCAAGACAACTCAGTTCTTGAGAAGGGAGGATGTGAGACAGTCTAGGAAGAAAGATGACGCGGGGCCCAGTATGGAAGGAATCCAAAGCAATGTCGCTGTTAAAAAAACCGGGGAAAGTTTTGAAAAGGTGCAATTAAACATACAAAATAAACAGAATCAACAGAAAGGCAATGAAAATCAAAATAGGAAATGGTATCAAAATCATGGGTCGAGACATAGGTCTCCTATGTTTGAAACTTATACTCCTTTAAATACGTCGCTGGAAAATATGCACCTGCAGACCTGCAATACTATTCAATATAAGAAACCTGCTCTGAATCAATCGTCTGAAAAACAGATTCAAACGGGGAAGTTTGTTGAATTCATGATAGCTATGTCCATAACACGAACGAGTGTCGTCATTTACAAGATATTATTGAGAAGTTGATACGAGAGAGGAAGTTGGAGCAGTTTGTTTGGGTGCCGCCATCTGGAGGTGCGGGCCCATAGAATCAAAACCAAAGACCAAATCAAGATACCGGAGGAATCCTCTCATACCGGCGGGAGGCTAGTGATTAATACTGTCAGTGGTGGTCCTCATCCAGCAGATCAGAGCTGGAAGGAAAAAGAGTCGTATAACAGCACTATTAGGCATGCGAGCTTCGATGTTGTAGTAATTTGGAAGACGGGGCTCCAGCCAAGAAACAGAAATGATGACAGACGACGTCGTATTTCGAGACAGGGATGCCGACAGGGTCGAAGCCCCAACCATTGATCCACTTGTCATCTCAGCTCAAGTAGGTTCTGCTTGGATGAAAAGGATCTCGGTGGACAGTGGAAGTTCTGTCGACATATTGTTTAAGAGAGATTTTGATCAGACGAAGATGGAAGCTAAAGATTTGAAGCATTATCAATCTCGTATTCATGGCTTCAATGGAAATGCAGATATACCCACTGGGATGGTGGAGCTACCAGTGGAGTTGGAAATTGGAGAACGACGGAGAGTCCGGATATTACAATTTGTTGTATTGGACATAGACTCGCCATGCATTGCTTTCTTGGACCGACCATCCCTAGCTGAATTCAGGGCTGCTATTGTCCCTTGGTGTCTGACTTTGAAATTCCCCACCGACAATGAAGTTGGAGTTGTTCAAGGAGACCAAGCTGCTAGATGAGCCTGTTATGTTGCTGAGCCGCGGGAGGCGCAGCGAAAAGAGAAAGGAAAGGGCATAGAGGAATCTCTCTGCATCTGCTTTATGGAGAATTGATAGCTAACGGCTGGGCCAAGGCCCGGGCCCCTAACAAATTCCCAAGGGATCTTGACCCAATTGATACCGAAAGTGGAAACGAAGTTAAAGACTATTCATGCTTCCCCGGCTGAGCTAACGATCGATGTTCCGATTGATGATAATGATGACTCTAAAATGGTTAAGATCAGATCTCAGTTAAGCCAACAGATGTCAGAGGAATTCGTTGAATTTCTCCAGAAAAACCTCGACGTGTTTGCCTGGACGCATTCTGACATGTGTGGGATCTCCCCGTGCATCGCGAGCCATACATTGAATATTGACCCTCGGCATGTCCCAGTCAAGAAAAAAAGGCACGGTAGGATCCAAAGAGATCTTCCACTCTTAAGGAAGAGGTAGATAAGCTCAAGTCGAACGGTTTATCCGAGATGCATAATATCCGGAATGGGTATCCAATCCTTTACTTGTCACAAACCCCAACGAGAAATGGAGAACATGCATTGACTACTCAGACTTGAATAAAGCTTGCCCTCAAGACCGCTTTCCACCTCCCCGAATCGATCAGCTCATCGACTCAACGACTGACATGAAATCTTATCCTTCACGGATGCATATTCTGGTTACAACCGGATACCCATGCACTCGTCCGATCAGGAGCATACCAGCTTTGTCACCGATCTGGGACTTTACTGCTACAAATTCATGCTATTAGGACTCAAGAATGCTAGAGCAACCTACCAACGTCTAGTTAATCGAATGTTTGCTAAACAGATCGAAAAACCATGAAGGTAGATGTGGATGACATGCCTGTGAAGTCGCGATTCTCCACTAATCACATCAAAGACCTAGAGACGATATTCAACATCCTCCGAGAATAGAGAATGAAACTCAACCAATTGAAGTGTCACTTTGGGGTCGCTTTTGGAAAATTCCTTGGATTTATCGTGAATGCACGTGGAATTGAGGCCAATCCTAAAAAGATCTGGATGATTAGATACCTTGAAACTCCACGGACTATAAAGAAAGTTTAGGGCCTCAATGGGAAAGTAGCAGCACTGAGTAGGTTTATTTCAAAATCTACCGAAAAATGCATTCCCTTCTTTAATCTGATCAGAAAAGGAAAACAGAATTTTGAATGGATGATGGATTGTAAGGGCGCATTATGAGCATTGGTTCAAAATCTCTCCACACCACCCTTTCTGTCAAAGCTGATTGATCATGAGAGGTTGTACATCTACTAGCCGGTGTTGGAAAATGCAATCCGTGTTGCCCTAATTTGGAAGGAAGACCGGATACCATGGTGGTATATTACATTAGCAAACGACTGATTGGAGCAGAGAGAAATTATCCAAAGCTGGAAAAATTGGCTCATTGTCTTATCATTGCCTCGAGGAAGCTCCGTTCGTATTTTCAGGCTCATGCGATCACTGTATACACCGACTTGCCATTACGACAGGTCCTTATGCGGCCCGAGACATCTGGTAGATTACTTAAGTGGAATATCGAGCTGAGTCAATTCGACATCACTTACACTCCAAGGTGAGCTATCCAAGGACAAGTCCTGCGAGGCGTCATCGCTGAGTTCACTATCTCGAAGGACTTGCCCGTAACCAGTGAATCTCCCAAATATGTCTGGAAGTTACATGCCGACGGTGCATCAAATGACGTTGCTCACGCGTCAGAGTTGTACTTAAATCTCTTGAATGCCGATCTATATGCTATGCTTTAAAGTTTGATTTTCGTGCGACCAACAATGAGGCCGAATATGAAGACTTACTCACTGGATTAAGACTTGCCAAAGATTTGAGTATTATTGCTGTGGAGATTTACTGTGATTCATAATTGGTCGTGTGAAAAGTTCGGGGGGAATACCAGTCCAAAGACCAAAGGCTGACTGCTTATCTTGCTCAGGTTCAGGAAATGTTCAATCAGTTTGATTATTATGCCAACTATTGCATACCCCGAGTACACAATCAGAAAGCCAATTCTCTAGAAAAGTTAGCCAGTACCGGTGAACTATCTTCCCTGGGTATTGATCAAATGGAGGCCAGCTGGGTGTTTGAAGTCATTCCCAATAAGGAGTCATGGATGACCCAGCTCGGAAACTATCTCGAGCATGAAACCCTGCCAGAGCGCAGGAATGAAAAAAGATAAGTCCTTCGAAGGCTTCGTGGTTCACCATCCAGAATGGAGTCGTGTATAGAAGAGGGTACTTTGTTCCTTTACTCCGATGCATCGACCACGATGAAATCAAATGAGTATTGCATGATGTACACAAAGGAGAATGTGGCGATCACACTGGAGGAAAAGCTCTTGCCAAGAAAGTGCTCCGATATGGATATTATAGGCCAACTATAAATCATTACGCATCGGATTATGCCAGAAAATGCGATAGATGTCAGAAGCATGCTCGGATTCTGAGAGCCCCGCCTATCGAAATAACACAGATGGTCAGTCCATAGCCGTTCATAGTATGAGGCATTGACATTATCGATTCTCTACCTCTAGCAAAAGGTGGTGTGAAGTTGCCATCATAGCAATTGATTACTTTACCAAATAGGGGGAAGATGAGCCCCTTGCTACTATCACAATGAAGAAAGTAATCAACTTTGTAGTATGCAACATTATCTGTCGATTTGGTCTCTCATATACCATCATTACTGACAACGGAGCATAATTCGACGATGTTGAATTTAAGAATTTCTGTCAATGATTCCACATCCAAAAGAAGTTCTCTGCAGTTCCACACCCTCAAGTGAACGGATAGGTTGAAGTTATTAATAAAATTCTACAGTCCATTTTGAAAAAACGACTAGAAAAGGCCAGGGGTAAATGGGTCGATGAACTTCCTATGTCTCTATGGGCTCATCGAACAACCCACAAGTTTGCGACCGGCCACACTCCATCTTCACCTTCCTAAGATCATACGCCATTATTCCAGTCGAGTTGAAGGTACCTTCTCATCATGTGACATATTATGATTCGAAGATAAATGCTATATTACTTGCCGAATCTCTGGATTTATTGGATGAGAAGCGAGAAGAGGCTGATTTGAGAGCAGCCGCGTACCGAAGTCGAGTCGCCCGATTGTACAATGCCAAAGTCCGACCCCGAATCTTTTAACTTGCAGATCTCATCCTTAAGAGAATTTACCAGGTTCCTTCACATATGAAGCCAACTTGGAAAGGGCCGTATGTTATTTAACGAAAACTTAGAGATGACACATTTAAATTATCGACCGTTGACGGTCTCATTCTACTGAGAGCCTAGAACAGCGAAAGTCTTCGTCACTACTACACATAACAGGCTTTATTTGTTCATTCAAAATACTTTTCACTTGCAATCTGTTTGTGCATTTTGAAATCTTAATTTGTAACAAGACAACCGACTTTGTCATATCTTCTTATTTCAGCAATAAAATGCAATCTCTTCAAGCCAGCACAATGATTCTAAAATGCATCATACGACCATCACAATGCACGGAGAGCTAAGTTCCATACTATGGTGGGATTTACTCAAATAGGGAGTGACTGTGATACGATTGGTCGCTCACTAAGCGAAACCCGAGCTCGGGGGCAAGCCATCACATTAAGGCCAGAAAAGGATTGATACATAACAATCCTGTATCTAACACCAGATTCCTAGAGTGCGAATTAGAGTATAAACTTACGAATACGATTTCGAGGAGGGTGGATCCGTCCACCTAAAGACTTCTTCCGTATCCAAACCAAGTTCGAGGAGGACGGACCCATCCATTTAACGACCGCACTTGTTAACTCAGGGTAGATGTAAACTGACCATCCACGATCCTGATAGATCCATCATTCCTGGAGTGCGAACGAAATTCTGAAATTAAAAACAGATGTGATCGACCATCTATTAACCGACTTCAGATTCGCAAAGTGCAAATTGGAGTATAAACATCAAAATCAATGTGACCGACCACCCATTGGCAAACTCCAAATCCTCATAGTGCGGATTGGAGCATAAACGCAAACCGGGTATGAAACAACCACCCGAAAGACAATTCTGAGTTGTCGGAGTGCAGGCTGGAGTATAAATGCAAATTGGGTGTGATTGACCACCTATGAATCTATCTAACTCCCCAGAGTGTGGACGAAACTCTAAATATCAAACAGGTGCGATTGACCGCCCATAAAATAACTTAAGTCCCCGAAGCGCAGACATATCTCAAAATCTTAAAGCAGGCATGACCGACTGTCGACATATAAGTGAAATACCCAAAGTGTGGATGCAATCACCAATTGATGAGCGAGTGTGATCCAACCACCCGAACTCGTCTTGTTTCAACTTCGCTTCACAAAGTTAAGTTCGATGTATTAAAGGCGAAAAGTGATTGCTGAACAATCTTTTCAATTCACCCCCGGAACTGGGGAAAAACGTGAATACTAGCTACTGATCGAGATAGTGCAGTATTAGAACTTGACTTAGCTTTCAGTCCTGACCCAAAGCCGTAGCTTTAGAACTTAACTAAGCTCAGGCCGATTCAACGACTAAGACTTCACAGTACGTTGAATGGAAGCTCGAGCGCCATAATACTTAAACAAATAAACAAAAAACTATATTGAAGATGAAATGGAATTTTATTTCAATTAATCTTTGGAAGAGAAGGATAAGTACAAAATTATTCCAAAAATCTTACTAGCAGGGGCCGAACCCGCATCTATACACGACCTACAGAAAATAAAAGCAAATTCCTATCTTTCTACCAAAATGAGCGAAGAAGACATGTACATTCTCTAGTTTTCTTCTTCTTCTTCTTTGGTATTGAACCGCTGGAGCTACCGCTTGGATGTCTCTTTGATCCCTTGTTTTTTTGCGGTCGATCTCCAACCGGGGGCATTATGATAACATCCTCCTTCGAACTCACATGAATTGGAATGCTTTCATAAGGTGGAGTTGGAGGGGAAGGGTCGATGCTAGAAGGTGTGGGAGACACACCGGTGTCGACGACCGTGCCTCCTAGAGAGATCATTCGCAAAGGGGCTGGACTAGGGCCTGCCATCCCACCTCCAAAGCCACTGGCCCACACAGCTGCTTCCATTTTGGCATTGATCTTTGCTATTATCTCCTCTTCATGGATTGTTTGAGCATCTCTGGGGATGATAGCAGTTAGGCCCGAGAAGCTGTTCACAGGTGTGCCTCCGCCTATGACAAATGGTAGATCGGCAAAAGGGTCGCTTTGATGACCGAGTAGTTCCTCCATTATCTGATCATCAAAAGTGAAAGTGCTCCCCTGCTCTCCATCGGTTGAAGTAGTGGACATTGTGGTGGTCGATTCTGTTATGATATCCTCCTGCTCATGATGTGGCTCTTGAGTTGCAAGGGGCATGGTCAATGCGGTTTTTATCGCTGAATAGAGATAACGAAAAGAGTGTTAGTAATCACTTCAAATGACATTCCCAGACTTTGAATAAATGGAAGAAATGTTCAGAATACCTTCCTTAGAATGACTTGTAGGCAAACCTGGAGCAGCTTCAGTAACATGCTCACGGGCTGAAGATAAGAGCTGTTGATTGGGATTGTATGGGGGAACAGGCCGAGGATCAACCGTAAAAGTAGGTTTAGGCAGGGTTAGTATAAGAGTTTCAGAACTCACATCATGATGCTCAACACCAGAACCCTCTCCAACCTCCGGATGCTAAGCATCGAGTTTCTCCTTTTCATATGTGATAGTGATGTCATGGAGAACTCTCCTCTCATCCTCACTCAGCACCCGGTTCTCTAGTTCAAATTCATCGACCGATTCGACTTGGTGTTCCGCCTTTTCATCCTCCAACATGTGGCACTAAGCGTTGTATAAGTGTGAAGGATAGGTTTTGAGCTAGGTTAGGTTTCGATGCTTCAAGACATTCATGTTGTATGTAATGGGAAGATCTTCTATATCAGCCTCCAACCTGGTCTCTGCCGCTTTCACTTCATCCACAACCCTGGCTTCAATTTCTTGAACTTTGAATACTGCCGCATCCCTCTCATTTCCAAGCACCACGGTCCACTCACATGCTTCTTGGGCATCTTTGTTTGCATTATATTTTTATTTGACGATTTCAGCAAATTTGGCCTTAAGCTCTTCGAGCTTTTTAAGCGCCTCGTCTCTTTCGGCCATGACTGCGGTGGTCCGATGCCCCATATCCTCAAAGGTCTAACTGCGTCACCTCATCTCTTCCATCCACTGAGTATCCTCATCAGCCCTTGTATTGTCCTCTGTATCCGAGTTTCCCGTGGATCGCTCTCATCATGAAGCACTTGAATTATGCGGTCTTTTTGAGCAAGATCAGTTTCTAATTTTTCAGTTGTTTTCGCCCGCTCAAAGGCCATCGTCGATGCTTTGTCAACGGTCCTCATCCATTCTCGGTATTGGCTGTAAACGTCATGGATATAGTCTTGCATTGTTTGTTCAGCCTCGACTGGAATTCTCTTTAGATGCGGTGGGAAGATGAAGTCATCAAAACAGATGTCTGGGAAATATTTTTTCAGCTAGGCGATCTTGATTGCTCCCTCCTCAGTGGGATCTGTGATAGCCTGCTCAGAGATAGCAGGAGCTTCGGTTTCGGTCCTCCGGTGCTGTGAATTGGACCTTAATACTTGAGAAAGCAATCTTTGGAGTGAAGGTTCCAAGGGTTATTTGCCATGACTGGAAGGTTGTGTTGAGGCTCGAGGTGGATGGGAGCATGATCGGGAGCAATGCCTGTATTCTATCTCTCCTCGTCCCTCTCCCTTTCATAACTATCCTGGCAAGAATAACCGCGATCGCGGTCTCTATCAGCCTCCCTTCTACAGGACTCATAATATGAACTAGATGATTGGCGTGCCAAGCGTAGGCAACCGAGCATGGACTCTCTCCTTGCCATCGTTTCTGTCAAAAAGAAAGAGAAGCAGAGTTAGTAATCTCCAGAAATTAATAGCTTAAGATTGGAAATCGTGTAGTGCCATGAAGTGTATGTATGCATGTGCAACCCTTCGACCAACCGGTTATATCGGCTGTACTCACGGGAAGTGACTCGCTTAGATCTAAAGCACTGTGAAGCCCCTCCAATCTGGTGTCTTGTTAAAGTGACACATAGTCCGAAATTGGAATATCAACGAGTCCTTTGAAAGGGTTCTCCATTTGTGTGGGAGGAGTCTCCGAGATTCTAACATCGGAGGCTGGCAGGGACATGACTATGGATTTCCATCTTAAAGACTTATGAGACTTATGTGCAACCGCCTTGCCTTTCCTATTTCATTCTAAGTGTTGAGGACTATCTGAGGGCCCGACCATGGGTTCATCTTCGATGGGTGTATCCTCTTCATCGCCCTGCTTAGTTACTACAACCCCGGGCGCCTTACGCTTAGCCCATCTTGCTGGGGCTACCCTTAGAGATCCTTCAAGTCTTATGCTCTGATCTCGGTCAATTAGACCAACGGCCCTCAAATTTTTGTCCATAAGCACCGAGTCAATCTCTCTAATTTCATCGGGAACCTCTTGAAGGATTCGCACTATTTCTTTAAATCGAGCACCTTCGGGTCATAGAATTGCGGCTATAAAGGAAAGAAAATGTTAGACTCAGCGTTGATTACAACTGTCTCTTTGGTCACCAGAGAAATTGCATCACTTACGTATAATTAACCACCGTCTAGAAAACCCTGGGGGCACTGAACACAGAACCATTTGGACTTGAAGTAGCTAAGTCTCGTCCAAGTTACAGTCACAACTTGATAATTCCTGACCGCCTCTAAAAATGTTAATGAGGGATTATCTACCCGACTCTTGACATTGAACAAGAATCCGACTTCTTTCGGAATCGAGGGCCGTAAGAGATGCTCCATAAAAATGATGAATAAGCTATTTAGCAATGCATATCCATTCAAATGCAAATGCGACAGAGTGATCCCAAAGAAAGCTAACACTTCTCTAATATACTGGTTGAATGGTGGAAGTGTCTCGGCTATGGAAGAAAATTGGTTGAAAGCAGTATATCCTTCTGGGGGAGTAGGTGGCTTATCGTTCGGCCCTAGTAGCAGAATGTCATCTAACGATAGCCCATGCCTTAAACAAATCCTCCCCAACATATCTTTGGTGAAATTAGACGATACAGAATCTTATGGATTCCTAACAAATATTGCTCGTGGCAGCTCATCTGGAGCTGGAATTATGACTTCGGCCGTGATGGCCGGCATCTCTATTGTCAAAGGAGGTGGACTCTAAACCTCCTGTTGCTGCAAACACCTGGGTTCCATAGCTAATCAACTCAGTAAAAATCATCATTAGATGACAATAATCCCATGTATTACCCAAAGTGTGGTGCATTAATGTGTTGTACAGTGCAATATTGTAAAGTACTTAAGAAAGTTCTGTAGAGATTAACAAGGTGTTCGAATGATGAGATTTCGAAATCTAATCAAAATGACCATTATTGCTGACCGTCAAAAACGTGCCATCCTGCATTCGGAAACTGATCCAAGTAAAAGTTCATAAAAATTGGTGAAGCTATAGTTCCATCGACGAGCTTCGGAAGGCAGTCAAATATGCAGTGAAATGATTAAGTCCAATTATGCGAGGTAGAAGCTCGTCGGAGTTAAGTGTTCAAGAATGCATGAAGTTTCGTATCCATCGAAGTCCAAATTTGGATTGTTCCTCGCAAAAACATTCACTTCATATCGATCAAGAAAGCCTCAACTTTGTATCAATCGAAATCCAATGGTTTCATATCGATCAGGTCATATTGACTTCGCAGTAATCGAGTTACAATGGAGTTCGTATCCATCACTAATGTGCTTCATATCCATATTGATTCTATGTGATAAAAACAAAATCCAAGAATCAATGATCGATTTTAAATCCAAGGCAGGTGACGGATACGAAGTTCCCGGTTGAGGTTCGATGCGAAGTCAAGCTTCTCTACCCCTTCGTCGATACCAAATTATGGCCGAACAACCTTCCACCAATTCCTTCATATCCCTCCGCACTCCTTTTTCCCCAAATGGCCTTAACTCCATTTTCTTACTCCCTCGATCATGCTCTGAAAATCACCAGAAACCGACAACGTACATGAGTGGTTAGCAATTGGCCTCAAATCTTATCATTCTTAACGCAAATTCATTAATTAATTACCTAATTTCAATAATTAATTCAAAGGATTGGAAGTTCAATTCGATTCGAGGGCAAGGGCAGTCTCTTTTTCCTTGGCTTTGCAATCGATACGAACGACTGGGAGTAAAATGAAACGGGTGAAAAATTTCTATGTACAGAACCATATATATATGGTTCGACCCTAAGCAAATGTCGATTCGCCTCCCAATGCAAAATGATCTGTTGGAGCGGCATGTAATAAAACCAATATGAAGGGCCCTCTTCGTACCCTTCAACAAATCAATACAAAACAGCCAATTCGTATCCAGTGACCGATCGAAATAGTGTTAACATCCTCGACACGAAGTTTCATCCATATCCACCCTCCGCCTATTCGAGATAAAACAATTCATATCCATCAAGCTATCGATATGAAAACAAAATTTCAGTTCCTCAAATCGATCCAAGAGAGGACAGATATGAAAGGATACACAAATAACCATCCAACGTTGTTACCACTCGAATTTCACATTGATCCAGGAAAGGATCAACACGAAACTCGATAAAAAACTTGACAATGATTCGTGAACATATAAACGTTAATGGGAATCAGGTTAACATATGTGCATGTACGACAGGCTAAATTTAGTTTTCAAAATTCACAGGAGTTGAATGCTCACCTGGTGACAATTACAACAACGAATAACAGTTTGCAATCATTCAACACTCAGTTACAACAGTGCGCAGTACAATAGTTGGCAGCCAACAATTCATTATTTATATTGTTAGGAGTCGATCAAAAGGTTGCATCACTTGACAAAAAGACAGCAGCTATTCAGTGAACCAGATAGAACTTTCAGAATGAAGATGGCAGCTTTTCAAAGCACGTCATGTTCACACAAGACATACTTTGGGGGGTAAATGTTATCCCGCATTTTTGCAAGGCTGTGACACTAAGGAATTGACTGAAAACCAAAGATAGATCGTCTTGAAAAAGGTTACACACAGGTTCGCTATGGATGCTGGTAAATTTTACCCGAGTTAGGAAAGAGCTATAATTAACTTGACACGACAATCAAAGCTATGAAAGCCAACGTTCCAAATTTCAAGCCAATCCGAGTTCATATGCTCAAGATATGATCGATGTAGGATCAAGCACTAATCTCGTTCGTATTCATCCAAGCTAGCAGGCCTCGTTCGCATCCATCTAGCATCCATCGGTTCGTATCCATCACGCCTTCTCTACTTCTCATCCATCTTGCCTAATTCTATTCGTATCCATCGCACTTACTCCATTCCGTATCCATCACATTTACTCCGCTTCGTGTCCATCAACTGAAGCCAATTCGTATCGATTCCCATTGCATAGTTCTTATCGATCGACCAACAATCGATACGAAGTAACATCTTCTATACGATCGATACAAAGTAACATCTTCTATCGATACGAAACAAGCCAAACATCATCGATACGGAGTAGCCGCATGTATCGATGCAAAACATCCCCAAGCATCGATACAAAATGAAGTTGAGGGGATCGATACGAAAGGAATACACCAGGTCGATACGAACAAAGCATGAAAAAATAGAAGACTCGATCATTCGGCATGAAAAGTGGATCGATCCTAAAAGTTAGCGCCACATCATTGGTTAGCACATGCTTGGAAACAATGCAAACAGAACCGATGTGAACAAAAGCGATGCGAGCCCGACAGCCTTCAACAAATTCAAACCTGCATCGATCGTAACTCGAGATCTACAAGTCCAACTGCTACCAAATTTTCACAGGAGCTTGCGTACAACCTTAGGAGTGTTCATGATCGATCTCGACTTAATTGGGCAAAATCTTGATCGATACGAATTTCGTTCGTATCGATCACGGATCGAGTCCAAACGACTAGGGATCAATCATGTGGGCCCACCAACGTGAGAAAAGAGGTCTTCCAAGTTCTAGGCAAGATATTTGCTGCCTATGCCCATAAATAGCAGTTCAGGACCTACTAAAAAAGGACTTTTTGGCACTTCTACGTCCAGACTCTATCGAAATTACTATTGTACTTGAATTCTACTGCTGTAACTCATTGTAACTAGCAAGAAAAAATCAATAAAAGTCGGCCATTTCACAGTGGACGTAGGCCATACGCCAAACCATTCTAAATCTGTGTGTTTCTGTGCATTTTCTTGTCCATTGTTGGTGTGTTTGTTAATATTCCTCATTTTACATTTATTTTCTTCATTTTATCCCTTCAAATGCATTCAAAGAGTGTTGTGCCCAATTTTGGTACAAACACTATTGTCTTCTTGTCTTGTGCTCGAACTCTTTTTGCCTGTAAATTTAATTTATATGCCATTAGATTTTCTATCAAATCTTCTGATTTAATGGTTGAAATGTCATTAGCTTCTTCAATTGCTAAGACTTTTCGTTCCCATTAATCAATTAGAGAGTGAAGGATTTTTGAAACGATATCAAAATCTGTGTATTTTTCTCTTGATGTCAAAACGAATGATATATATATATATATATATATATATATATATATCTTGAAACGTAGAATACATTTCATTTATAGTTTCATCTCGCTTCATTCTAAAGTTTTGGAAATGATTCTGAGCATAGAAATCATGCTTTGTTTAAGTTTGGCAGTACCTTCGCGTGTAACTTTAAATGTATGCCAAATTTCATATGTCGAACTACACATACTAACTCTATTATGTTGAATATGTGAGTATATGATTTTTTTTGACGATAATAAACATATATATTATATATAATCATTTTAATGTATTTGTTAATGTACTATTTTATTTTCACGGATTAAATAAATATTTGCTGAATAAAATAGATAACACAGAATTTAAATTCAAACAGATATTTTATTCAAACAAATATTTATTACAATTTTGAATAGTACAAATTTAAGCTCTCACAACATATATATAAATTAAATTACAATACATTTCAATTTATACAACTTTCCTCACTACAAATCGCTCATTCACTCGTATTATTCTTCAACTCCATTCCAATTTCAATTCAACATTTAAGCAATCCGTGAAAATACACATTGCCGCAGTAAAATTGAAAGAAAATATTTTTGCAGTGTAAAATAAAAATTTATTTTGAAAATATTATTCGCCTCTGTCATTTGGGTTGTTCGTCATCATTTAATTTTGAATTAATCGTACAAGAACAACTTGTGACATGCACAGTGTATCACTGTACATGCCACAAGGCCGTGCACACCGATATATGCTTGATAAATCTACAGGGATAGGGGAGCACAGGTCAAACCCAAGCCGGGATCAACTCAAGTGAAATACAAATAAAGTCCATACAAAGTCAAACCCGAGTTATAATATGGACTCAACACAAGTGCAGACCAAATTTCAAGTCGTACATCATGAAACCTGAGTGCACAACAACTATCCAAAGACTCCATATGCACACACCTCTATACACACATAACTGTAAGTATGTATACAAGTGGAAACCAATGCAAACTACTAAATCCCGAAATAATGACTGGAAACACAGTACACATCAACCCAATACAAACCAGATTTTAAGTGAAACCAAAATTCGATAGAATGCATATACAATGAATGTACAGACTCAATGATACAACATGCATGCACAAGACTGCAAACAAGTCTTGAAATTACACTCAATAAAATCACAATGAACAGAGGCAATACTTGAGTACAAATAATGACATATATAGGTGCATTGAATCACACAGCAGCTCCAATAAGCAACTGCACAAGACTGGCAACTTGAAAGTAATATCAAAGGCAACAAAGGTCAGGCAACAGGACAACACACTACATCATAGCAGTGTGGAAGCAAGACTACATGAATCATACTCAAGTACACATGTGCAGACACACAAGAATAATCAGGGATGGTGAAAACGGAATGCATCAAAGTAATGATATGTCCAGACCAAACATCGCGATAACACTACAGATTCAAATGAAAACGGTGTGACACGCATATACATCAATAAAACTCGAAGCAACACACACATGCAAACTTCAGCTACAAAATGTATGCATATAGTCAGTCAATGTCAAAGACAAAGCAATGCAAAACTTCCAGATGAATACAAGCATCATGTAGCAGTTCCAAAATAATGATATACAGCAAGTTCGAACAAAACATGGATCAATAATTTCATCCCAAAAATATCAAGAGCCGTTGCCAACAGAGAAAATAACAGACATGCCAAAGTCACAGTAGAAATCAATTCAAAGTCAAGGCCGATGTCAACAGAGATGAGCAAGTGCACTCACATACATGATATCGATTCAGAGCTAACTTAATGCACATATCAACAGAGTTCAATGCAACATAGTGACAAGCTAACCAGATTGAATGTAGACATCTAGCAAATAGAGGCAAAGCTCAAACACACATACATTTATATGCAAACACACACATGAATGGATACATATGCAGTGCAGACTCAGAGAACAATGGATGTAGATCAATGTAAACCAGTACAGTTGCATATACAAATCAATAAAGTAGCGTCAGTTTTCAAGCAATTTCGATTTCAATCAACACAGTTTGAACAAAGCATCACATACATATATACATGTGCAAATACACAAGTATACATGTATGCAGCGACAGGATGAACAAAATCAGAGAGTATATGCAGAGCATAACAAAGTCAAAGCCGTAAGTAAATCAAGATACAAGCTGAAGTCAACAGAGTGAAGAACAGTATCAATATCAAGTGAACGAAGTCAACAAAATGCCAGCAAAATCAAAACCGTGGTGAGCAAGACAATTCAAAGCCGTGGGAATCAAGTAAATACAGAAATATACGAATTTAAAGGTCAGAAATCATCACGTTCATCCATACAAAATCAAACGGCAAGCCAAAAATTATCAGACGAATTCAATGAGTATATACGAACGAAAATATAGGGGTTCGAACCCTATATAAACGATAAACATCATCCATAGTTGATTATTCGAGTCTAAGAAAAAAGGAATAATCTTACAACTCGAATCGAGATCGAGTTCAAACAAGCTAACGAGTAAAAGCAGAAAAGCATAAAATTACATACCAGAATTTACGAATTGAACTCGATCATCGAAGGAGCCAAAGCAAGCTACAAGGATGGTCGATCGATAGAGCAAGGGGCAAAATCACCTATTCGATCAATTAATAAAAGTTGGCGGCTTCGAAGATTTCCAAAAGCCTTAATTTCGGAGCAAAAAGGAATGAGCATCGAAGAACAAAGAAGTCAGGCCGCTAGAGATAAAAGAAAAAGGGCCGGCAATTTTTTTCTCTGATAAGATTATTTTGGGTTGGTTATTAAAAATACTGATTGGGCCTTAATATTATAAAATTAGGGTTTTAAGTTCTTAAATTGTTTTTTAAACTTGCATTTTCTTTTAAACGATTGTAATTTCTAGTCGTGTAACTAGGGGACGAACTACGGTGGCGTAGTTTGAGAATTCGCAACTTAATGGCTGAGTTGTGGTAGGGTTTTGAGCGTAGAGTTAAGGTTTGTCGATAGCGGGTGTCGTGAGTTTACATGTGTAAGCGTCTGGATGCTTAATTTCTAGTAGAAACCTTGGGGGCAGCGCGTAGGCAAGGTTTTGCCGAAGTTGGGTAAATTCTGTGTTGTTCTATTTCTGCATTTATTATTCTACTATTATCTATGCTGCTATTATTCTGATATATCTATGTTGAAAACATTTTATAAACTTCTACGATAATTTTTATAATTGATAGTATCACCCTATTCACCCCCCTCTGGGATGAAATCGATCCTACAAGTGGTATCAGAGCTAGGAATAAAAGGAATTCTTTTAAAAAAATTATTTGTTTTCAAAAACTGATTTTGTTTTAAAATTTAAAATTTTAAAATACTTCTTCTAATAATTCTTCTGCTGAGGGTCAGTCCATAGTTAGACCACCAATGTTCAATGGTGAATACGCTTACTGGAAAAATAGAATGAAAATTTTTCTGAAAACCATTGATTATTGGAATATTGTTGAGATAGGTTACAGAGCGCCAACTATAGTAGTAAATAATCAGGAAATTGGAAAACCAATTGATCAATGGACAGATCTAGAAAATAAGTTATATAATGCTAATGCTAAAGCCATGAATTCTATTATCTGTTCATTGGATCATATTGAATATAATCGTGTCTCACATTGTCTAACTGCGCAGGAAATCTGGCACCCACTAGAAGTGACTCACGAAGGAACATCTCAAGTAAAGGAATCTCGCCTTGCAATGCTTAGTAGCGAATATGAGAACTTCATAATGGCTAAGAATGAGAATGTAAAAGAGATGTATGCACGACTTTTCAATCTAATATACAAATCAACAGCTCTTGGAAAATCATACACAGAGTTGGAAACAGTCCGAAAAATTCTTAGTCCGTCCACAAAATTTTAAAGCAAAAGTTACAGCCATTCAAGAATCAAAATATTTGACACAAATCAAAGTAGAAGAGATCATCAGAAATCTCACCACTTACGAGCTAGAAATGAAATTCAAGGAAGAATGAGAAGAAGGTGATACTCGAAAGAAATCAATAGCGCTTAAAAGAATAACGGAAGATGATGATGATGATGGAGCAGCTGAGCTGACACTATTAATGAAGAAATTCAAAACGTGGAATCACAAATATGGAAATCCAGCTCTAAATCAGAAATTAAAAAGCAGAATAGCCAAAGCACTAGACAACCCAGAAGAACGGGAGATCATCTGTCACAAGTGCAACAAATCAGGACACATCAAGCCCAATTGTCCTCAAAATCGAAACGGCCTAGAAAAGAAATCAAAAAGGAGAAATTTTGCAGCCACGTCGAATATAAGTGTTGAAGATAATAAAATTACTAGCAGTGAGAATGAAAAAGCAGATATGTGTCTTCAAGGTGATATAACTGATAGCGTTGATGACGAGCCAAGCAAGGTATCAAAACTCGGTCACTCAAAATTACTTATATATTTCCACGAAGTAAATGGTTGTTTTAAACGACTTAGGGAGAAGTACGCCAAACTTGAATCACAAAAAGATACTTTTAGATTTAAATAAACAACTTGATCAATTAGTTAAAAACTATCAAAGTAAGAGCCCTAAGTGTGATAAGTGTCCATCACTCGAAAAAGAGATTAAAAGAATTAGAAATTAAAATTAAATCGCTTGAAAATGAAATTATAGTTTTGAAAGAGAGTGAAAAAACTAGAAGGGAAAATTCTATTAAACAGTGCACAGTTATTAAATGAAAACGAATCGCTCAAAATACAAGTCTAACAGCTGTCTACGACTTTACGAAAATTTTCAAAAAGTGAAGATCATTAAATATGCTATTAGGAAAACAAACTGTTAATACAGATTGATAAGGACTTGGATATAATCAATCTAAACTTGATATAAGAAAAATTAATCAAGTCAATTCCATGTGCACAATTTGTAGAAAATTTGGATATAATCAAAATAATTGTTGGTATAGTGCCGAACACGTGAAAACTATACCAATTTGGGTCCCAAAAGGCACAAATATAAAATCTCTCAAAGTTAAACAAATCTGGGTGCCGAAAGGAACATATATATATAATTTTGGGTCTCAACAAAATTATTTTTCAAAATCAATTGCTACTAACAACCATGGACCTATAAAAATAAATAGGTCGCAAAAATATTCTCTCGTATAGGTGTGGTGGTAGGCTAAGGAACAACAATGGTGTTATCTGGATTCTGGCTGTTTTAGAAACACAACGGGCGACAAATCAAAGTTCCATAACCAAGTATAAAGGTGGCAGAATCACAATGAGCAACAACGTAATATTATCGGTAAAGGTAAAAGAGGTAATGGTATATTCATCTTGAACGATATATTAATGTGATAATCTACACCATAATTTGATTTAATTCAGCCAGTTATTGATATAGAAATGAATGCTGATTTTGATTCTGACTTATTCAAAATTGTTGACCAATTATATTCTTATGCCAAGAACACTATAAAATGTTCTAGAGTCTTTCAACTACTTCATATAGATTAGTTTGGATTAATGATAGTGTTTTATTGGTTGACGATAATACATTTGGTTATTTTACGGCTGATTCTATATTCATGATTTTTCTTTATTGGCACGGCTTCAATTAAAATTGAAAAGAATTTCATTTAAAAAGGTCTTCAAGAATTTATTGCAACATCATGGTCTGGTCTAGCATCCAACTAATGATAATCTCGAGTGAAAGAAAAATTCAGATGCAGATTACACTGGTAATCTAGTTGATAGAAAAATTACTGTTGAAATGTGATTTATGTTGAGACATTATGTAGCTGCATCGTTTTTCAAAGAAAATATCTGCATATATTTCACTTCAAATAATTTTCAAGCAACAGACATTTTTTCTAAAAATCCCTTCCAGAAAATCATTTTCTACCTTGTTTAAGACTAGTCATTTTTATAAAATTCGATAATTATTTTTGAATTTGAGCTTAAATGATTACATTAACTAATCTGACTCCCTACTGATTATCGAAAATATAAATAGTGATTAAAAGTGATGAGTGTTGATATTAATCATATATTATAACTTGAGACAGTATAGTTAGTAAATTTCTTTAGAAATTTAAACAAGAATTATAAAAACTTTTATTGGTAAAAATTTTATGACCATTTCTATTTCTATCAACCATCACTCATCAAAATCGAATATAGTATGTAAATATGTGGTATTTTTAAACAGGAAACCATTCGTTTTTCAATTTATTATTTTTATATTTTTTTTGTAATAAATAAATCCAAAGTATTCACTCTCATTTAAAAGTCCTCACGGTTATGCATGGGTGAATTACTTGGAATTTTTGATTGTGTGCTTCCATGCTCATTTAAAAGTCCTCATGATCATGCATATATGGAACACATAATTGATTGATTAAATAGACAAGTTGATTCTAATCCCATTTAAAAGTCCCCACGGTTATGCGTGGTTAGAAGATGCTTGAAATTCATTTTTTTGACAAAAATTAATAATACTACTAATATCATTTAAAATTCCTAACGTTATGAATGTTTAGTAGATATTCAAATTTTCGATATAAATATACCACAAATAGACACAACTATATGGTTTTATTTTATCACATTATCCCTATCATTCTAAAGTGCAATATGCGTCAAACAGAGTATTTATGATTTTTGTTTGATATTTTATTGAAATTTAATATTTATACTCGATTTGTTGTATTAATGTCTATCACTTTATCTCTATTTTTTTAACACTATTACTCTTTTGCTGATAACAAAAGGGGGAGAGAAAAGTTAAGATTTTGACAAATAAAGGTCAAATAATTTCTATTTGCATCTAGATACATTTGCATATTTTTATTTACATGCATATATGAAGGGGAGCTTTGTATAGAGAGGGAGCATTCAAATAGGGGGAGCAAATTAAATAATCAAATACATTTAATAAATTCAAAATCTTAAATGTATGTTTGTTATCATAAAAAGGGGGAGATTGTTGAATATGCGAGTATATGATTTTTGTTTGATGATAATAAACATATATATATATTCATTTAAATGTATTTGTTAATGTACTATTTTATTTTCACAGATTAAATAAATATTTGCTGAATAAAATAGATAACACAGAATTTAAATTCAAACAAATATTTTATTCAAACAAATATTTATTAAAATTTTGAATAGTACAAATTTGAGCTCTCACTATATATATACACACAAATAAAATTACAACATTTCATTTTATACAACTGTCCTCACTACATATCGCTCATTCACTCGTATTATTTTTTATACTCCATTCTAGATTGAATCCAGCATCTAAGCAATCTGTAAAAATACACATTGACGCAGTAAAATTGAAAAGAAAATATTTTTGCAGTGTAAAATAAAAATTTATTTTGAAAATATTATTCGCCTCTGTCATTTGGGTTGTTCGTCATCATTTAATTTTGAATTCATCATACAAGAACAACTTGTGACATGCATAGTGTATCACTGTACATGCCACAAGGCCATGCACACCGAAATACACTTGATAAATCTACAGGGACAGGCGAGCACAAGGTCAAACCCAATCCAAAAGCCCGGATCAACTCAAGTGAAATACAAATAAAGTCACACAAAGTCAAACCCGAGCTATAAGCTGGATTCAACACAAGTGCAGATCAAATTTCAAGTCGTACATCATGAAACCAGAGTGCACAGCAACTATCCAAAGACTCCATATGCACACACCTATATACACACATAACTGTAAGTATGTATACAAGTGGAAACCAATGCGAACTACTAAATCCAGAAATGATGACTGGAAACACAGTGCACATAAACCTAATACAAACCAGGTTTAAGTGAAACCAAAATTCGACAGAATGCATATAAAATAAATGTATAGACTCAATGATACAACATGCACATGACCCAAGACTGCAAACAAATCTTGAAATCAGACTCAAGAAAATCACAATGAACAGAGGCAATACTCGAGTACAAATAGTGGCATATACAGGTGCATTGAATCACACAGCAGCTCAAATAAGCAACTGCACAAGACCGGTCAACTTGAAAGTAATATCAAAGGCAAGGTCAAGCAACAGGACAAAACAATACATCATAGCAGTATGGAAGCAAGATTACATGAATCAGACTCAAGTACACCGGTGCTGACACACAAGAATAATTAGGGATGGTGAAAATGGAATGCATCAGAGTAATGAAATGTCCAGACCAGACTTTGAGGTAACGCTACAGATTAAAATGAAAACAGTGTGACACACACATGCATTAGTAAAACTCGAAGCAACACTCACGTGCAAACTTCAGCTACAAAATGTATGCATATAGTCAGGAAATGTCAAAGACAAAGAAACGTAAAACTTCCAGATGAATACAAGCATCATTTACCAGTTCCAAAATAATGATATACAGCAAGTTCGAGTGAATCATGAATCAACAGTTTCATCCCAAAAGTATCAAGAGCCGATGCCAACAAAGAAAATAACAGACTTGCCAAAGTCACAGTAGAAATCAATTCAAAGTCAAGGCCGATGTCAACATAGATGAGCAAGTGCACTCACATATATGATATCGATTCAGAGCTAACTTAATGCACATGTCAACATAGTTCAATGCAACGCAGTGACAAGTTAACTAGACAACATGTAGACATGTAGAAAATAGAGGCAAAGCTCAAACACACATACAGTTATATACGAACACACGCATGAATGGATATATATATGCAGTGCAGACTCGGAGAACGGTGGACAGAGATAAATGTAAATTGGTACAATTGCATATACAAATCTATGAAGTAGTGTCAGTAACCAAGAAATTTCGGTTTCAATCAACACAGTGTGGACAAGCTCACATAAATATATACATGCGCGAATACACAAGTATACATGTATGCAGTGACAGGATGAACAAAATAAGAGAGTATATGCAGAGCATAACAAAGTCAAGGCGGCAAGTAAATCATGATACAAGCCGAAGTCAACAGAGTGAAGAACAATATCAATATCAAGCGACCGAAGTCAACAAAATGCCAGCAAAATCGAAACCGTTGTGAGCAAGGAAATTCAAAGCCATGGGAATCAAGTAAACACAGAAATATACGAATTTGAAAAGGTCAGAAATCATCATATTCATCCATACAAAATCGAACGGCAAGCCAAAAATTATCAGACGAATTCAATGAGTATATACGAACAAAAATATATAAATGATAAACATCATCGGTAGTTGATTATTCGAGTCTAAGCAAAAAGGAATAATCTTTCAACTCGAATCAAGATCGAGTTCAAACAAGCTAACGAGTAAAAGCAGAAAAGCATAAAATTACATTCCATAATTTTTGAATTGAAATCGATCATCGAAGCAGCCAAAGCAAGCTACAAGGGGACGGTCAATCGACAGAACAAGGGGCGAAATCACCTATTCGATCAATCAATAAAAGTCGGCGGCTTCAAAGATTTCCAAAAGCCCTAATTTTAGAGCAAAGAGGAACGAGCATCGAAGAACAAAGAAGTCAAGCAGTTAGAGTGTAACGACCCGATATTTTCAACCATCCGCATCCGCACATGTCGGACTTGAATTGCTCAAAATACCGAATTGTAAAATAAATTTGGCAAAACACAGCATAAATAGTAAATAAATATATCACAGACATAGAGTAATAAATGCAGCGGAAGTAAAGAAATAGTAGTTCATGAAGCTACTATATAAATACATCAGAGTCAAACAAGATACAACAGAGATAACAAGATACATCGGAGGTGTCAACATGATAACCAGGTATGAATCATAATACATCACTGGAACTAACCGGATAACTGGAATCAACTGGATAACCGAAAGTGAAATAGATAGCTGGATCTTCAAGCAAAGCTTCCAACTTCGAAGGTGAGTCTCAAATGTTGTATCACTCAGTCTGACCCGAGCGTGAAGAAACACAAAACACTCGAGTCAGGACATACATACTTATAAAATGTAAACTAACTCAAGTGAACTGTAATATAAGGTACAAGTAACTTAAAGAATGCTTGGGACCGCCCATCCTCTAAGGATCCGTTAAACTATTTACTATGTGGTAATATTTCGCTATTATAATAATGTCTATAGTAAAATAAACTTACTTTTTCATAGCATTAAGGGGTTACCCATGTAGCCCTTAACACGTAATAGTCCCAGTAGTCCATCCAATAACATAGTCCCTCCTGATCGGGAAGCCACAAGAGGATATCACACGGGCTACGGGAGAAAACCAAACTCGTACAAGGCGCGATAGGGTAGGTGACACGGCACAACTAGGCAATGCCAGGGTAGATATACCAATTACGCTTCCGGGTCGGTGGTAACGCGTAGCGCGCAGCTACCGTCCACCTCGAGCCACACCCCCAAATAAAAATCAAAAGTGGCCACCGAAACAATTCAAAAGTCAAAGTATAATATCGAAGGGATGTGTCCGATCAAAGGTGCTACCTTATTAACCCGTCGATCGCTCCTGTTTTAGCCACCTTATGCCAACTCACGGGAGTCGGGTCCACGTACTTACCTTAAAGGAAACGCCACCACTATCCTACTTCATTTTGGAATCTCCACCGCGTACACAGTTGTTAAAGTGGTTTTCGGTATTGGCCGGCTATAAGACAATATCCGATCTCGGTCTCTTTAACAACCAATCGTTATTATAACCCGTGGTTATAACTTTAAAACAATATTTTCATACTTCAAAATAAAATATCCTTTCAATCCAAATCTTTATCAAAGAAAGATTAAATCATTTCTAAACCATTTCAATATATCAACATACCATATCTTTCAAATTCAAATATTTATCAAAATAAATATCAAGTCATTTTAAATCATTTTTAATACATAAATATCATATCTTTCAAACTTCATTTTTGAATCATTTTAATTTCAAAATATCATAACTATCAAAAACTTTATTTCAAACATTTAATATATATCGAAATATCATATCTTCTCAAAACTTCATTTCAAATCATTCAATATATCATATCTTAAACATCTTTAAATTCAAAGATAACATTCATTTATTATCATCTCAAATCACCTTTTAAATAATATATATTCCATCAATTTAATTCAATTAAAGTCATTTTAAAAGTGTAATTATTATACTTCCAAATCAAGTGTTCAAATTTCAAAGTTTCAAGTCATTCTGAGCTCATTTACTAAGTCAAAAATCATATTTATTAAAATTTCAGCATTTCGTAGCATTTAGAAAAAAGCTGCTATAAGTTATACTTGAAAACGTTTTAATTCAACAAAGACAGTTCTTAAAAACTGCTGTTAAAACTCAGTTTTAGTTAAATTTTAGTTTAAAACAGCAAAGACAGCATTTTCAGAAATGCTGCGGTAGCTCAGATTTCAAAACAAGGTTTAAAATTGATTTCAGCAAAGATTGCAGACCACTATAGCATTTTCAGAGAATGCTACAATAGACCTGAGTCCAATTACAGAAACTACAGCATTTCAGAAATGCTGTAATAGCTCTTTTTACACAATTTTAGTTCAATTCAGAAAACTATAGCATTTCTGAATGCTATTAAAAGTTAATTCCAGGTTTTAGTGTATTTCCAGCCAATAATAAACTTTAATTTAAAACCAATATACATTTTTAAAATCATATTTTAACCTTTAAAATGCTCATTAACATATCATTTAACATATTATTTTTATACAATAAATTTCTTATACTTACATCCAATTTTCAACAATTTACTAAATAAATTCAAGTGTAAAAGTTTCCAATTCTTCATATTTTTAAATAAGCAACTTAACACTTATCTCTCCTCCATTTCTCAAATAAACTAATTTTTTTTCTTAAACCATTAACTAAAAATCAGTTTTACATTTCCAAGTCAAGTTATACTTTTAAAAGATCACTTTTAAACATTCATTTATTTAACCACTTAAATTCATAGAAAAATCAATAATACTTTAATAAATCACTTGTATTACATATTTAATCAATTTATCATATTTACCAATTTCCAATAAAATTAAATTTCCATTTTATTCATATAACCTAAATATCGTTTTTAACCAAAATTCCAAAATTCCAAACTTAAGTTATATTTAATAATCCCATTTAACCATTCATTAATAACATTTTTAACTTATAGAAAAATCATAATTCCTTTATTTTAAACATTTAAAAACCTATTTAAATCAAATTTCATAAATTTATATTTTAAAATACTTAAAATTATCTAAAATACTTTATAAAATAACCACGGGTCTGTATATAGTTTTCTAACCTAGGTCAAGTGATACAGATATGTATCATTTCAATCCGTAGTTTAAAAAGAAAAATCCGAGTTCTATCATTTCAAACCCGCAATCCCAAGTTAAATAAAATAAATAAAAACCGTTCAGGCCTATCATTTCAGCCCATAACGATTTTTCCCTATTCTAAAGTCCGTTTGGGTATGTATCATTTCAACCCATAGTGATTTCTAATCTACAGGGAACTTGCAGTGTGATAAACAGATATAAATGAACAGTAACAACATATATATAATAACAGATGATACGACATGAAATTTAACAGGTTTAACATCATATGTAATTAATCACAGGCAGTTATAAAATCATATAATAGTTCTACACATTCAAATGGTGTCAAATCACATTTGTATAAGTATAAACGTCTGGTGAGATTTACTCACATGTATAAGCTGGAGACAATGATCAAAAGCACAAACTGAGATCTTCAAAAGCACTATGGCACGATAATGATTCGAGTTTGAGAGAGCCAAAGATAAACCTCCTTGGATACATGAGACAAATAAATATATGAAACATAAGTTTTAAAAACAAGATATACTTAAACAATGTTAGAAATACATGTATAAAACAAAACTAAAGACTTTGTATTTGCTCTCTATGCTTGTTTGCATGGCCTAGGGGATCAATAAGTTCAGGTTTGAGCATGGTTTGGATCAGGTATGGGTATGGAAAAGGTGCGGCTACAAGGCTAAACAAGTGGAGGAAGTTATACTTAAGGTAGGTGAAGGGTTTAAGGCAAAATAGCATGTTTTTGGTCAACAAAAGGGCTCGGCCTTGGAGTGGTTTGGCTTGGCCATTCAAGTTCAGATCTGGAATGATGTTGGAGTGGTGTGTGGTGGTCGGGTCAAAGGTGGCGGCGGGGGCTAGAGGTGGTGGTGGTGGTGGTGGAAAATGAAGTGGTGAAGCAACTAGGCTCAAACTAGCATGTTTTCAAGGCATAGGTTGCATTTTGAGGGGTTTTGTCACCATGGTTGGCTCGGATATGGTCATGACCTGGAGTGTAGGTGGTGATGATGGCAGGGAATAGATATAGAGAGTGGTGGCCATGGCAATAGTGAGGAGGCCATGCAAATAGAAGAAAGAAACAAGACAAAAGTATGGAAAAAAAATGAAAGAAAAAATGCAAAAAGAGGAGGCCATTACCCAATTTTTTTCTCCTAGCCATGAATGAATGAGAAGTGGAAATTTTTTTATTGAATGAAGATTGGAATACACGGCCAAACAAAGTAATATACAACCAAAAGAAGTAAAGGCTAATAAATAAATAAAAACTGCCAAAGAGTAAATGAGGAAACGGTAAAAGAAACGACTTACGTTTCAAAAGCTTTTAAAACCTTTGGTATTTCCTTTGTTTATTCATATAAGTTTACATTACTGAAAATAATAATGATTTCAGTCAAAAATTCGAAAATATAACAAAATATAAGATATATATATAAATATTTATTAATGATTTAAGGTTAAAATAAGAAAATAGCACAAGATTGCAAACTAGTCTAGAAAAATGGAAAATAAACAGAATGAAATTTGGAAAATTTATATGGACTTGTAAAAGTATTTATAACAAAGATAACAACATAAAAGTAAAGATGCATTCACAAATAAATATATAAATTTAAATTTAAATATAACTTAAATAAAGAAAATAGCAGAAAAATGGAAACTAGGCTTAAAATTTGGAAATAAATTCAATAAGCTTTGGAAAAATTCAAACATCACTTTAAAAATATTAAAAGACAAAATATAATTAAAATAAAATATTAACACATAAAAAAAATTAAATTTAAAGAAAATAGGAAAAGATTTAAAGAAATTGCTTAAAAATCCAAAACGGTGTCCAGAAATTACAAATAAATCACCATTGACTTTGGAAAATTGTTTACTTTATTTTAAAATTATTATAATACAAAAATATACATACAATAAACATTGACCCAGATTAAAATGAAATACGACAAAAAATATAATTTATACAATTTAAAAATAACAAAATTGCAGAATAAACAAATTGCACTCAATATTGAAATTTACATAACTTTCACAATTTAACTCCGTTTTCAACGAAACGAAAAGCATTGTTCAAGTGATTACGTCAATTTTCATAATAAAAGATAAAATTTAAGATTTATAATGATTTTAATTTTAATTTTAAAAGTCAAAGTTCAAACAGTTTGAGTAGAAATTCATTTTTTTAGTAAAATGTCCAATTTATACTATTTTGTACTATCGATCAACATTTATATTTAAAACAAAATATTTGAAATAAAAATAAATTTAAAATAATTAAAATAAAATAAAGTCAAATTTAAAATATGTAGGCAAAAATCTAGGGTTGTTACATAGAGATAAAAGTAAAAGGGCCGGCAATTTTTCTCTCTGATAAGATTATTTTGGTTGGTTATTAAAGATAGTGATTGGGACTTAATATTATAAAATTAGGGTGTAACGACCCGGTGTTTTCAACCATTTGCATCCGCATATGTCGGACTTGAATTGTTCAAAATACCGCGTTGTAAAAATAAATTTGGCAGAACTCAGAATATGCAGTAATATAATTAATCACAGAATCACAGACACAGAATCAGAATACTCGCAGCGGAATTTAAAATACTTAGTGGTTCATGAAGCCACTATAAATATTCTTACTCAAGTAAAATTTACATAGTCTTAAATCCAAATATAGTTTTAACTTATCAGTAAACAGTCCAAATGTCCACTAGTCTTGATTTCAAAATTTTAGATAAAGAACTGGAAAGGAAGTTTGCCAGCAGCTTGAAAGTGATCTACAGAAATCCTAGCTCCGGGATGAAAACTGAACTGCAACTCAGGCTGACCCGAGCGTAACATAAAACATAAACACTCGAGTCAGGACATACATACTTATATAGTGTAAGCTAATTCAAGTGTACTGTAATATAGAGCAAGTAACTTAAAGGATGCTTGGGACCGCCCATCCTCTAAGGATCCGTTAAACTATTTACTATGTAGTATATTGCGCTATTATAATAGTGTCTAATTGTAAAATAAACTTACTTTTTAATAGCGTTAAGGGGTTACCCATATAGCCCTTAACACAAATAATGCCAATAGTCTATACAGTACCGTAATACCTCCTGATCGGGAAGCTACCAGAGGATACTCCATAGGTACGACACAAATAGAAACTCGTAGGAGGCTCGCTATGGTAGGTGTAACGACCCAGAATTTTAAACAATTTAATTTGGAAAATATTTAATTAATTTTAAATATTTGAATGATGGTTTGGATTGAATTTTCAATATAACTTTGAATTTGGCGATTAAATTATAGAATTTAATCGATTGAATGTTGAATAAAAATTTGAATCTTCAATTTTAAGCCGATTAAAAATATTTCAAAAGATTGTAAAATTCATATTGATAATATTGAAGATTTTAGAAGCTTCAGAAATTTAATTTGGAAGTGAATCGTTCAGTTTTGAAATTGAATCGTTTGAATCGAATTTAAAAAAATAGCCGTCCGAGGCACAGTCTCGGAATTCGACGAAACCAGTTCCATTGGGTCCGTAATATTGAATTATTGCCGGATTTCAAATTTCGTATTTTTCTGAGTTGATATGTGAGCACATGGCATATAAACGCGTCGAAATCAAATTGAATTCAATTTAAATTTAAAATTTAAATTGAGAAAAACACAGCATCACGTTCTCTTCCCTAAATTAAGCCTAAAATCGCGCCTGAAATCGTGAAGAGATCGTGCAAAGAAATGGCCGAACTTGTTTAAAACCACTCCTTCCTCTTCTTTCCTGAAGTCATTCACGAACAAGAGTTTTATCGTTCAAATCAACAAATAAAAAAAAAAAAAAATGGGGAAAGGAAACGCGCGCTCGCGTACGTGAAGGAGAGGGGGATCTCGCGATTGAGTTCGTGAGGCTAGGGGCGACTCGTGGTGACGAGGCGAGGCGGCGACACGTTCGAGGATGGAGCGCGCTCGCGCGTGCTTGCGCGTAGGAGAGGCGCGCGACAAGCGGCAACAGCGGCGGCGATGGGTCTGGTGTCGCGACTGGTGGAGGCTCGAGCGGCAATTAGGGCTTCGCGACTGGAAGCATGGGGTCGCGTGGGGCGGCATCGCAACGTCAAGGCAACGGCGTGAGGCGACTCGCGAAGTTGGATGTGACTGGAATTGGGGGCGGTCGCGCGTGCGCACGCGATGGAGGCCAATCTACAGTGAGGTATCAAATTTTTTTTTGTTAATTAAAATTTTGAATTTGCAGTATTCAATTTAATTTAAATTAATAAACATTTATAACATACATATATACTGCAAGTTTAAAGAATTTTAAATTTTTGAATCTATTTAAAAAAAAAAAAATCTGCAGACATATATATAGATAAGTAGACAGAAAAAAAAATTTAAGATTCAACAGTTGTTTTAATTTAAATTTAAACATATGCGAAACTTGTTTAAATTAATTATTTTAGAAAATTTGTAAAGTTATTTAAAAGAATAAGAAATTTGGATAGAAATTCAATTAAATTATGCAATTTGTCCAAATGTTATATAAAATGAAGATTTGAATTTATAAAGAATAGTTTGAATTTAATTTTTGTTAAATCAAAGTATTTGAGAAGAAAATTTAGTTTTAAAAAGAAAAGTTAGTTTGAAAGTAAAATGTTTAGTTAAATAAATTTATTTAACAAGAATTTGGTTTAAAAGAAAATTTAATAATTAGTTAAATAAATTTTTTTAAACGAGAAATTGGTTTAAAAATAAAAACTATCAGTTAATTTAACTATTAAAAATGAAATCGCTGATGAATTAAAATTTGTCAAATGAAAATTTGATTTATTCGATTGATTCGAATATTAATTGAATTGTATAAAATATTTATACTAGGTATAAATCAAGAAATCGAGTCAAGATGGGAAAATGGATTGCTAATAAAAGCAAAGGTGAGAACTTCTCACTCAAAAGGAATTTTTATTGTTTATTTGAATTTTAAATAGTTAAATTTAAAATTGATTGACTGTGTTGATTGAATGCTTGAATGATGATTGTTATATATATATTGGATGTGAATAGACCCTATACGCCGTTAGTAAGCGGAGGTTATTTAGTACACACATATACCGCGATATTCCACCTCGAAGTGGAATTGGTATTATATTATATATATAGCAATATATATATATATTGGCATATGTATATATTGCAGTTGATTGATTTCCCGCATTTTCTTTTAGCGGATGAGACCCTATTGCGCCGTTAGTAAGCGGATATATATTTATAAAATCCCATATACCGCGATATTCCGTCTCGAAACGGAATGGTATTGTGCTAATGTCTGTGGATGCAGGGAAACAGGTTGGAGGGATCCAACTGGATTCCTCACAAGTGTTTGTTTATTTTCATATATTGTGATATTTGATTGTTTATCATGGATGATATATGATGTTTGAAAATCGTGTTTGACTATTTGATGTGTTGCATCATCGGATCAAATTTTTGAAATTTAAAAACAACGATTTTTATTTCTAAAGGGATTTTTGAAAATATACGTTTATATAATATTTTTGGGATTGATCCATTATAAATAAATAAACGTTATAAATTTAATGTTATAAAAGTTATATTTTTGAGAAATATAGTTAAAAGTTGATTTTTGAAAATATGGGATTAGTGGTTTTATAAAATAATTTGAACTGGGTTTTCTGAATTTATTATAAGAAGTTTAAAAATAGGATTTATAAAATTTTAATTTATAAATCAGAATGATGAAATTATAAAAGAGTTGAAGATGTTTAAAGTAATAATATAAATTGTTTTATATTAAAAGATTTATAAGTGGATATTTATGAATTTAGAATATCTTGAATTATAAAACAAGCTTTTATAAGTGATAGAATGATTTGTAAATGAATTTCATAAAGGAATGAAATCTATAGAATTTATGAAATTTGATTATTTTCTAAATTAAAAAGATGAAATTATAAGGAGTTAAAAGACGTTTTAAAATAGTAATATAAATTGTTTTATATTAAAAGATTTATAAATGGATATTGATAAATTAAAAATATTGGGATTACAAAACGAGCTTTTATAAGTATTAGAAAGAATTGTGAATGAATTTCACAAATGAATGAAAGTTATAGAATTAAAACGGTGAAGTTATAAATAAATTTTATAAATAAAATTTATAAAGTTATTTAGGAAATAGATGTGGATAAATAAATAAATCTTAGAAGTTATAAGATTTATAGATTTGTGAAGTTTAGAGGAACGATTTTATAAACAAATAAATTATAAGTGTTTGACTTATAATATGAAATTTTAGTATATCATTGAGATATAAAATTGAATATATTTATAAAGGAAATTTATAAAAGGAAGTTGTTGTAAAATAAATAGAAATGAAATTTATAAACATTGTTTTATAAATTGAAAATGACTTATTTTGATAAGTAAATTGTTCTAATTTATTTATGGAGTTATATTCATGTTTTAGACAGTGAATAATTCCTTAAACTAAAATGAATAGAAGTGATGAAATTTATTAACAATATATATTCACGTTTTTATATAGTGAATATTATGTTAAAGAATTATTTGGAATGTGATGTTTTAAATAGAATTAAAACAATCTAACGATGTTTTAAAATATATTGAGATTCGAAATCATAGATTTCAACATTTATTGTTGAAATAGATGTTTTCGAGAAATTGAAGGAAATAATAGATTATAACACTGTTGTTATAATAGATAATTTCCGAAAGGAAATGTTTGTATAGTATTGGGATTTATATATCTATTTTTATTTCGAATCCCTATACTAGTGATTTTGGGTTGTCGTAACGATGTTCTACGCAACATTCGTTTTGGCCCAAATAAATATGGTTAAGTGAATGATTTCCTTAAAGAATGAAATATATACTTAATTTCGATTAGAATATATGGAATATTTTCCAAGGTTGAAAATAAATAAATTTGTGGATTACTTATAAAATAAATAAGTATGGAAATTGTTTTTCCAATGAGAAATGTAAAGTTTTGAGAATTTATCTTTCTGAAGATAAATTGGAAATGAATAATAGAAATTGTATATTCATGAATATTTTGGAATATAAATTCAATATAGAA
Organism: Allium cepa; assembly: GCA_030765085.1. Taxonomy (NCBI): domain Eukaryota; kingdom Viridiplantae; phylum Streptophyta; class Magnoliopsida; order Asparagales; family Amaryllidaceae; genus Allium; species Allium cepa. Next base: position 552,757,046 of record CM060931.1, on the reverse strand, counting down.
TTTATAAATGGAATTGGGAAAATAGGTTTAAAAATAAATATCGATTTATTTTTGAAGTATGGAAAGTTTATATCTTCTAAAGATATTTTGGAAAATAAATAATTTGAAAAATTATTTGGAATCTGGTGATGTTGGCATATCCATTGATAGTTCAATAACCGACTATCGATATTTACCTTAAATGGTACATGTTGTGATTTGTTTGAAATTGAATGCCACACTTATTTTTTTAAAATAAGCGCTCGCTATTCGGGTTAACCGGGAAAGGACCATGGGGTCGTATAACCCATTCCGAATATGGGATACGTCGTTATGAATTGCATTCGAAGACCGGTGTTGAAGACCGGATATTTTCGAAAACGAAAGGGTTTCTTGTCGAATGTCTTTGCATCGACTGGTCCCCGGTATAGAGACTCCATATGTGATGGGAAGTCCGAACGTGATTAGTGAATATCCGGATTTCAAGGACTTCTTTGTAAGTGCCTTCGGTTCTGTTCGAGCCCGGAACAGACTTGTATGGATTGTGTGTCTGACATTACAAGTTGAGATATAAAGCCGATTTCTTTCAAATATATTTCTGTGGTGGCGGAGAATTTATTCTTTTAGCTTAACACCCTTCTCTGAGACGTACGAGCTCAGAGGTTATATAGTTGAAGTTATCAGCGATATATTCCCAGTTTGGTAATGTGACATGCTGAGTGATGCTGAAATGATCATTGTGTTGATTATTTGCGATAGGATCATTTATTTGATCGTCTATCCTGGTGATCATTGTGTTGATCATTTGTTGACCCAAAGCATGGCTTTTGTATAAAGTATGTTTTTGTGGACGTGACTTCGTCGAGCCTCACATCCCGGAAATGGTCAAAACAGGAAAAGATGCGGCAAGGTTATTAGGGGTTGCTGTAGCTCCCCTTAGGGTATGTGCATTTCCTTCTGGAAAGGGGTGGTATCATGGTATGGAGCCCAGATGCTTACTCATGTTGAAAACACTCTATTTATTATGGTGTGATGTTGGATATCGAGCGCTCGGTTGAAAAGGTCCTAAAGGACCGGGGAATGGCGTGCTCGTGTCAGTAGTTACCCAGTTAAGGGGTAACCCGGCCTTGTGTTGGCAGAGTTCCGGTTTGGTTCTCGGGGGTGTCTTTCCAGAGGCATTCTCAGTGGCAATGGGAAGTTCCTTGGCCTGACCATTTGTTGGAAATCCAATTCCCAATACGAAACTTGTACGGTATTAGTTGTAGAACCTGCTATTCACTTATGGTGGTCACCACTGTTTGGATAGTAGCTATAGTAGGCATACGATAATGGTCGTATGTTGGCTAAGATTTATATCTTTACTTTCGAAATAATTTCCTACACTATGCACTAGTAATAATATCAAATGTTATTTTAAATGCGTAACAAGCATCTTTGACTATCATAAGGAGAAATCTCCTCCGATTCTGCGTTTGCATGTGTGTGTGTGCGGGAGGCCTTATGGTAGTCTCATTTTTAAAAGCATTGCGAATTGATTAAAAATATTCCTCTATTTTGATTTTAAAGTTAAATAAACTGTTTTGAGTTCTCACACCAGTCACATGACTGACTTGGAGTTTATTGTTTTCCTTCCTAAACTCTGGGTGCCCACCAATTTCCACACGGGCAGTCAAGAGTAAGGTTTATCAGGATATTCTGGATATTCTGGAGTTGTTGGAGGCAAGCTGGATAGCATGGCGTATTACTAGTTTATATAGTATTTCTTTTTCCGCTGCACTGTTTGTTGTTGTATGATGTTGTACACTCTGATGATATGATGTAATGTAATGTATAAAATGTAATAACTGATATAGTTCTTTGTTTAAAGATTATTCATTTATTATTATATGTTGTTCCGCTGCGAATTGTGAGATTCTGTTGTTGTTTTGTTGTTCTTTCTGTCCCGTTCTATTTTAAAATTCTTCTATCTTCTATTTTCAAATTCTCTTTTTTCTATTTTGAAATTTTCTGTTTTCAAATATCTTCTTTTCCCTCTATTTATTTATTTTTTTTTTTCTTCTTTTTCTCTCTTTTTCTTTTCTTAAATTCCTTTTAAAACCCATAACATCTCGGTTTTCGGCCTTCGATTTCTCGGCAGTCGATAAAGTGAGTGTCGATGTCGGATTTTCGAAAGTCGAAAATTCTTGTTTGTTACATTTGGTATCAGAGCTGTTGGTTAAGTGACAACCATGGTTCTGTTGGGTATTACTCATTAGAGATAGAGTCAGCAGTACTCTAGAATGAGTTTGAGTGTAATAATAGATATGAGCGCGTATTTGTTAGTGAATATAAAAATTATTTTTGAATCGGGTAAATAAAATAATTTTTGCCCAAAACTATTTTTTGTATAGAAAAAGAAATGATTTTCTATGAATTATTATAGTATATGATTGCATGATTGTTAGAAGTGATAATATTGAATTATTATCATTAGTAATGGAATTAAATAAAATGGATTGAATTCAAGTAAACCAACTTGATAAATTATTAATTCATGGACTAATGAATTGGAATTTGAATTGGTTAAATTAAAGTTAGTCGTAAGCTAAATTTGAAGATGAATTTGAATTTGTATATAAATTCAAGTAAGTAAAAGAAATTAATTGAAATTTCCTTTGTTGGTAATTAAGTGAAATCGAGATGAATTGAAAATTTCAATGAATTGGTGAAGGAAACTAATTTAAAATAGTAATGTGAATTACTAAATGAAAGTTAATCGTTAGAATTCAATATTTAGAATTGAGAATTTAATTCAAATAGATTTAAAATTGTGAATTGAATTCAATTTAAATTTTGAATTGAATTGAAATGTAAAATTGAATAAAATTGGATATGTAACTTCAATAGTGAAGTAAAAACGTATAAGAAACATATATTGGAAATTTTGCAATAGAATTGGCAAATTGGTTTGAATGTTGTAATTGGATATTTGGATGCTACTACTAGCAGATTATACAGGTTATACAGGTATATAAAGAAATTGAGATTTTGATTTCAAAGATAAAATTGAATAGCTCGACAAAAAGGTACGTATTTCAATTTTAATATGAGATTTGATGACTTTCTTCTCTAGCCACTTGGCTTTTCTCTTTTCTTTTTGATTCTGAGGGGCCGTGGTGCCATTCTGTAGTCGTACCGATCGAGCCGCGCAAAGGAAACGCTAGCGAAATTTTTCGAAAATTTAGGGTGTTAGAAAAATTTTGAGAAAAATTTGAAAGTTTGAAATTTGAATTTGAATTTGAATTTAAATGGTTAGTAAAACAATGTTGTTTGAAACCTATAATTAAAGTTGGAAATCTAGTTGAAAAGATAGTGAATCTCTAGTAAAAAGATTTAGGCTAGAAAGTTGATAAAACTATTTGAATTGTGAAAAATAATAAAAGGGATAAGGGCATTCTTCTTAACTTGTAATTTCGGGACGAAATTCTTTTAAGGGGGAGAGATTGTAACGACCCAGAATTTTAAACAATTTAATTTGGAAAATATTTAATTAATTTTAAATATTTGAATGATGGTTTGGATTGAATTTTCAATATAACTTTGAATTTGGCGATTAAATTATAGAATTTAATCGATTGAATGTTGAATAAAAATTTGAATCTTCAATTTTAAGCCGATTAAAAATATTTCAAAAGATTGTAAAATTCATATTGATAATATTGAAGATTTTAGAAGCTTCAGAAATTTAATTTGGAAGTGAATCGTTCAGTTTTGAAATTGAATCGTTTGAATCGAATTTAAAAAAATAGCCGTCCGAGGCACAGTCTCGGAATTCGACGAAACCAGTTCCATTGGGTCCGTAATATTGAATTATTGCCGGATTTCAAATTTCGTATTTTTCTGAGTTGATATGTGAGCACATGGCATATAAACGCGTCGAAATCAAATTGAATTCAATTTAAATTTAAAATTTAAATTGAGAAAAACACAGCATCACGTTCTCTTCCCTAAATTAAGCCTAAAATCGCGCCTGAAATCGTGAAGAGATCGTGCAAAGAAATGGCCGAACTTGTTTAAAACCACTCCTTCCTCTTCTTTCCTGAAGTCATTCACGAACAAGAGTTTTATCGTTCAAATCAACAAATAAAAAAAAAAAATGGGGAAAGGAAACGCGCGCTCGCGTACGTGAAGGAGAGGGGGATCTCGCGATTGAGTTCGTGAGGCTAGGGGCGACTCGTGGTGACGAGGCGAGGCGGCGACACGTTCGAGGATGGAGCGCGCTCGCGCGTGCTTGCGCGTAGGAGAGGCGCGCGACAAGCGGCAACAGCGGCGGCGATGGGTCTGGTGTCGCGACTGGTGGAGGCTCGAGCGGCAATTAGGGCTTCGCGACTGGAAGCATGGGGTCGCGTGGGGCGGCATCGCAACGTCAAGGCAACGGCGTGAGGCGACTCGCGAAGTTGGATGTGACTGGAATTGGGGGCGGTCGCGCGTGCGCACGCGATGGAGGCCAATCTACAGTGAGGTATCAAATTTTTTTTTGTTAATTAAAATTTTGAATTTGCAGTATTCAATTTAATTTAAATTAATAAACATTTATAACATACATATATACTGCAAGTTTAAAGAATTTTAAATTTTTGAATCTATTTAAAAAAAAAAATCTGCAGACATATATATAGATAAGTAGACAGAAAAAAAAATTTAAGATTCAACAGTTGTTTTAATTTAAATTTAAACATATGCGAAACTTGTTTAAATTAATTATTTTAGAAAATTTGTAAAGTTATTTAAAAGAATAAGAAATTTGGATAGAAATTCAATTAAATTATGCAATTTGTCCAAATGTTATATAAAATGAAGATTTGAATTTATAAAGAATAGTTTGAATTTAATTTTTGTTAAATCAAAGTATTTGAGAAGAAAATTTAGTTTTAAAAAGAAAAGTTAGTTTGAAAGTAAAATGTTTAGTTAAATAAATTTATTTAACAAGAATTTGGTTTAAAAGAAAATTTAATAATTAGTTAAATAAATTTGTTTAAACGAGAAATTGGTTTAAAAATAAAAACTATCAGTTAATTTAACTATTAAAAATGAAATCGCTGATGAATTAAAATTTGTCAAATGAAAATTTGATTTATTCGATTGATTCGAATATTAATTGAATTGTATAAAATATTTATACTAGGTATAAATCAAGAAATCGAGTCAAGATGGGAAAATGGATTGCTAATAAAAGCAAAGGTGAGAACTTCTCACTCAAAAGGAATTTTTATTGTTTATTTGAATTTTAAATAGTTAAATTTAAAATTGATTGACTGTGTTGATTGAATGCTTGAATGATGATTGTTATATATATATTGGATGTGAATAGACCCTATACGCCGTTAGTAAGCGGAGGTTATTTAGTACACACATATACCGCGATATTCCACCTCGAAGTGGAATTGGTATTATATTATATATATAGCAATATATATATATATTGGCATATGTATATATTGCAGTTGATTGATTTCCCGCATTTTCTTTTAGCGGATGAGACCCTATTGCGCCGTTAGTAAGCGGATATATATTTATAAAATCCCATATACCGCGATATTCCGTCTCGAAACGGAATGGTATTGTGCTAATGTCTGTGGATGCAGGGAAACAGGTTGGAGGGATCCAACTGGATTCCTCACAAGTGTTTGTTTATTTTCATATATTGTGATATTTGATTGTTTATCATGGATGATATATGATGTTTGAAAATCGTGTTTGACTATTTGATGTGTTGCATCATCGGATCAAATTTTTGAAATTTAAAAACAACGATTTTTATTTCTAAAGGGATTTTTGAAAATATACGTTTATATAATATTTTTGGGATTGATCCATTATAAATAAATAAACGTTATAAATTTAATGTTATAAAAGTTATATTTTTGAGAAATATAGTTAAAAGTTGATTTTTGAAAATATGGGATTAGTGGTTTTATAAAATAATTTGAACTGGGTTTTCTGAATTTATTATAAGAAGTTTAAAAATAGGATTTATAAAATTTTAATTTATAAATCAGAATGATGAAATTATAAAAGAGTTGAAGATGTTTAAAGTAATAATATAAATTGTTTTATATTAAAAGATTTATAAGTGGATATTTATGAATTTAGAATATCTTGAATTATAAAACAAGCTTTTATAAGTGATAGAATGATTTGTAAATGAATTTCATAAAGGAATGAAATCTATAGAATTTATGAAATTTGATTATTTTCTAAATTAAAAAGATGAAATTATAAGGAGTTAAAAGACGTTTTAAAATAGTAATATAAATTGTTTTATATTAAAAGATTTATAAATGGATATTGATAAATTAAAAATATTGGGATTACAAAACGAGCTTTTATAAGTATTAGAAAGAATTGTGAATGAATTTCACAAATGAATGAAAGTTATAGAATTAAAACGGTGAAGTTATAAATAAATTTTATAAATAAAATTTATAAAGTTATTTAGGAAATAGATGTGGATAAATAAATAAATCTTAGAAGTTATAAGATTTATAGATTTGTGAAGTTTAGAGGAACGATTTTATAAACAAATAAATTATAAGTGTTTGACTTATAATATGAAATTTTAGTATATCATTGAGATATAAAATTGAATATATTTATAAAGGAAATTTATAAAAGGAAGTTGTTGTAAAATAAATAGAAATGAAATTTATAAACATTGTTTTATAAATTGAAAATGACTTATTTTGATAAGTAAATTGTTCTAATTTATTTATGGAGTTATATTCATGTTTTAGACAGTGAATAATTCCTTAAACTAAAATGAATAGAAGTGATGAAATTTATTAACAATATATATTCACGTTTTTATATAGTGAATATTATGTTAAAGAATTATTTGGAATGTGATGTTTTAAATAGAATTAAAACAATCTAACGATGTTTTAAAATATATTGAGATTCGAAATCATAGATTTCAACATTTATTGTTGAAATAGATGTTTTCGAGAAATTGAAGGAAATAATAGATTATAACACTGTTGTTATAATAGATAATTTCCGAAAGGAAATGTTTGTATAGTATTGGGATTTATATATCTATTTTTATTTCGAATCCCTATACTAGTGATTTTGGGTTGTCGTAACGATGTTCTACGCAACATTCGTTTTGGCCCAAATAAATATGGTTAAGTGAATGATTTCCTTAAAGAATGAAATATATACTTAATTTCGATTAGAATATATGGAATATTTTCCAAGGTTGAAAATAAATAAATTTGTGGATTACTTATAAAATAAATAAGTATGGAAATTGTTTTTCCAATGAGAAATGTAAAGTTTTGAGAATTTATCTTTCTGAAGATAAATTGGAAATGAATAATAGAAATTGTATATTCATGAATATTTTGGAATATAAATTCAATATAGAATTTATAAATGGAATTGGGAAAATAGGTTTAAAAATAAATATCGATTTATTTTTGAAGTATGGAAAGTTTATATCTTCTAAAGATATTTTGGAAAATAAATAATTTGAAAAATTATTTGGAATCTGGTGATGTTGGCATATCCATTGATAGTTCAATAACCGACTATCGATATTTACCTTAAATGGTACATGTTGTGATTTGTTTGAAATTGAATGCCACACTTATTTTTTTAAAATAAGCGCTCGCTATTCGGGTTAACCGGGAAAGGACCATGGGGTCGTATAACCCATTCTGAATATGGGATACGTCGTTATGAATTGCATTCGAAGACCGGTGTTGAAGACCGGATATTTTCGAAAACGAAAGGGTTTCTTGTCGAATGTCTTTGCATCGACTGGTCCCCGGTATAGAGACTCCATATGTGATGGGAAGTCCGAACGTGATTAGTGAATATCCGGATTTCAAGGACTTCTTTGTAAGTGCCTTCGGTTCTGTTCGAGCCCGGAACAGACTTGTATGGATTGTGTGTCTGACATTACAAGTTGAGATATAAAGCCGATTTCTTTCAAATATATTTCTGTGGTGGCGGAGAATTTATTCTTTTAGCTTAACACCCTTCTCTGAGACGTACGAGCTCAGAGGTTATATAGTTGAAGTTATCAGCGATATATTCCCAGTTTGGTAATGTGACATGCTGAGTGATGCTGAAATGATCATTGTGTTGATTATTTGCGATAGGATCATTTATTTGATCGTCTATCCTGGTGATCATTGTGTTGATCATTTGTTGACCCAAAGCATGGCTTTTGTATAAAGTATGTTTTTGTGGACGTGACTTCGTCGAGCCTCACATCCCGGAAATGGTCAAAACAGGAAAAGATGCGGCAAGGTTATTAGGGGTTGCTGTAGCTCCCCTTAGGGTATGTGCATTTCCTTCTGGAAAGGGGTGGTATCATGGTATGGAGCCCAGATACTTACTCATGTTGAAAACACTCTATTTATTATGGTGTGATGTTGGATATCGAGCGCTCGGTTGAAAAGGTCCTAAAGGACCGGGGAATGGCGTGCTCGTGTCAGTAGTTACCCAGTTAAGGGGTAACCCGGCCTTGTGTTGGCAGAGTTCCGGTTTGGTTCTCGGGGGTGTCTTTCCAGAGGCATTCTCAGTGGCAATGGGAAGTTCCTTGGCCTGACCATTTGTTGGAAATCCAATTCCCAATACGAAACTTGTACGGTATTAGTTGTAGAACCTGCTATTCACTTATGGTGGTCACCACTGTTTGGATAGTAGCTATAGTAGGCATACGATAATGGTCGTATGTTGGCTAAGATTTATATCTTTACTTTCGAAATAATTTCCTACACTATGCACTAGTAATAATATCAAATGTTATTTTAAATGCGTAACAAGCATCTTTGACTATCATAAGGAGAAATCTCCTCCGATTCTGCGTTTGCATGTGTGTGTGTGCGGGAGGCCTTATGGTAGTCTCATTTTTAAAAGCATTGCGAATTGATTAAAAATATTCCTCTATTTTGATTTTAAAGTTAAATAAACTGTTTTGAGTTCTCACACCAGTCACATGACTGACTTGGAGTTTATTGTTTTCCTTCCTAAACTCTGGGTGCCCACCAATTTCCACACGGGCAGTCAAGAGTAAGGTTTATCAGGATATTCTGGATATTCTGGAGTTGTTGGAGGCAAGCTGGATAGCATGGCGTATTACTAGTTTATATAGTATTTCTTTTTCCGCTGCACTGTTTGTTGTTGTATGATGTTGTACACTCTGATGATATGATGTAATGTAATGTATAAAATGTAATAACTGATATAGTTCTTTGTTTAAAGATTATTCATTTATTATTATATGTTGTTCCGCTGCGAATTGTGAGATTCTGTTGTTGTTTTGTTGTTCTTTCTGTCCCGTTCTATTTTAAAATTCTTCTATCTTCTATTTTCAAATTCTCTTTTTTCTATTTTGAAATTTTCTGTTTTCAAATATCTTCTTTTCCCTCTATTTTTTTTTTTTCTTCTTCTTTTTCTCTCTTTTTCTTTTCTTAAATTCCTTTTAAAACCCATAACATCTCGGTTTTCGGCCTTCGATTTCTCGGCAGTCGATAAAGTGAGTGTCGATGTCGGATTTTCGAAAGTCGAAAATTCTTGTTTGTTACAGTAGGTGACACGGCACAACTAGGCAATGCCAGGGTAGATATACCAATTGCTATCTGGACCGGTGGAAACGCGTAGCCGCAGTTACCGCCCACCTCGAACAACACTCCCAAATCAAAGGTGCGCACCAAACAATCACAGGAGTAATAGAATGGCATACGAAGAAGTGCGTTCGATCAGAGGTGCCACCTCATTAATCCGAGAATCGCTCCTGTTTTAGCCACCTTATGCCAACTCACGGGAGTCGGGTCCACGTATTTACCTTAAAGGAACTGTCACCACCATCCTACTTCATTCTGGGATCTCCACCGCGTACACGGTTAGTCAAAGTGGTTTTCGGTATCGACAGAGAGTATGTCCATATCCGATCCCGGTCTCTTTGCCAACCAAGCGTTATTATAACCCGTGGTTACAGTTTAAAATGGTATTCGTACTTTAAAATCAAAATATATCTCAAATTCCTTCAATATCAAATATTGATTTAAACTTTCCACTTTATACATACTTTTTAAATTTATTCAATTTATTTGGAATTTATTGCCTTTACCAAATTTTAAAGTTAAATTCTTCCTTTAAATCCATCAAAAAATCAATTTCTCAAAATTTTTCTAATTTCATATTAAATTCCAAAATTTACACCTTTTTCCCAAAATTAATTTCCATACATTTTAAAACAATCAAATTCCAGTTTCTTGAGCACTTATGAAATGCTACCTAAAGTTTATGGGTTAAACAGTCCAATTTTAAAAGACAGCATTTAAATGCTGTAATAGGTTATTAACTTATCAATTTAGTTTAAATTCCAAATACAACTTGTTATCAATTATTTCTTAACTGAAATCTCATCTTAACAAAAATCCAGAATTTTTCCAAATAAGTTATATTTATTTATTTAAAATCTTAACTCATTCAAAAAATCACTTTTAAATCTTTATAAAATCCTTTAAATACATTAAACCACAATATTATAAACTTCCATTTAAAAATAATTTTAAAATATTTCAGAAAAATATTATAGGAACCACGGGTCTGTATAAAATTTTCTAGCCTAGGTCAAGTGATACGGATTTATATCATTTCAATCCGCAATTTTACAAACCCCGGGTTCTATCATTTCAAACCCGCAATCCCAAGTTAAAATTAAACAGTTAACTGAATAAATGCATAATAATCATCGTTTTAGGCCTATCATTTCAGCCTTAACGATTTAAATTTAATGGGAACTTGCAGTGATGATTTAAATCAGTAAATAAACATTTAACAATATAACTGCAGAAATATTACAACAGATAAATAACTGATGAGGTGTCAATTTAAATGGAGTTTAACATCCTACGTTATATTACAGACAGATAACAGTTAAATAATAATTTACACATACACTTGCGATAATTCACAGAAATATAGGCATGTTTGTCTGGTGAGAAAAACTCACCTGAAGGCTGCAGAAAAAATTTGATTCAAAATGAAAATCCACCGGAAAAGAAACGAACAGAGAGTAACGATCAAATATCCCGGATGTCACGCCTAGATTCAAATCTATAACAAGATCCAAATACCGGATACGTGACTTTAGAAATTTACGGTCAAAGCAAAAATTAAAAATAGGACGAGAATTAGTTCGACTTGCTCGACCACTCCACTGGGTATACTATCAAAACATAACGAAACTTTTCCTACCCATTACTGAACCATGCCATTTCAAAAATCAAGGTAAAATTTACCTAAAGGCCATCTAAAACAAAATGGTGAAGTTTTTCTCCTATAGGCCGTGATATATGCATGTACAAGTGCATCCAATACTCTACTACCTACAGGCTTATGCACTGTCCCACACAACTATAAAGCATATTGCAGTTATATGCTTTTATATGCAACTAAACATTTCCACCTAACATCTTCTCTGTTATCTGAAGTATTACAGGCTTTCTCCCTTTTTTTTCAACCGAATCTTATATATATATATATATATATTTTTATAAAACATGCACGGATACATCATTTCTTCTTTAAAATTTTTACTATCATCAACGAATAACTACCCAAGTCAGTTACCTAAAACACGGTCAAGATTTCACTAAAAGCCTGCCTATATGATATGCCTATATGCAACTGAAGGCTCACTCACTATGTCAACATGTTATATTCTGATGAACCCTGAAAACTCTCTTTCTCTCCCTCTGTTATATTCTTCTTTACTCTCGTTTTATATTTATTTATTTTTTTTCTTTTTTATTTTTTCTTTTTTTAACATGTCTAACATCCTATGCAAAACAAAACTCACGCAACTCTCTGCCTAAAACTTGCGTCTCTCTGCTATCTACTGTTACAAGATGGTAAAACATGCACAGATCATTAGTGATAAGTACATCCAGAATAACACTTACTACATCATAACTACACTAATTCCATAACCTAGCTTCCTACAGGTTATTGACCTGACTTGAATGAATTTGCAAGGTAATGTATTTCTCTTAAGACCTCATCATCAACACACATATCCACTGCTACTAGAAACAAGGTTTTTTTTTTTCAAAATATATGTCTCATAGGAAACTCGGCTGAGCACTAGAGTGGTAGTCAGGGTTGGAGTGGTCGAGCCAAAAGATGGGAAAGCAAAGGAAAAAAAACTGAAGAAGGAAAACGGAGAGGATGCAAAAGAAGAAGAGGAATAGTAATATTACCTGATAGAAGCTTTTCTCCTTGTGGATGATGTTATGCAAGATGAGGAGATAAAATACGAACCAGGCTAATATATTTATAGAGGGGAGAGTTTGCTTTAGATGCAAGAAAACATATACACGTGAAGAAAATCAAAAGGGCTCGGTACAAAAATGGCAACATATCTTGGCATGCCTAAACAATTGATTGATAAAGCAAAATTTCGTACGTTCAAAAGTTTGAATGTGAATACCTTGGCAAGAGATTGAAAAAAAATGGCAGCATTGATAGAAGATTGAACGTTTTGCAGATAAAGAATTGATTTGAGGCGAAATCAATGGAAAAAGAAAAAGCAAGCAGAGCTTAGTGATTTATTTCCAGTTTTATCTTGTTTGAATGGATAAGGCTCGTGTGATTTTAGGGACCACGGTTAGCAATTAGATTTGATTTTATATGCGTGATATTCATTGCCAGTTTATGAGTTTTGATTTCAACATAATTTTTTTATTTGATAGTTGCGTGATTATAGATTGAAGAAACGGCATTTGGAAGAACTGATATTAGGCAAGAGATTGATTTTAGGCAAAAGATATTTGGATGAAAAGGTATATACAAAAGTTTAAAATAAATTTTGACAGTTAAAACAAAAGTAACGTTTGTTATAAAAATCACTAACTGATATTTTAATCGATAAGTATATTTAAATATGATTTTTACTTTATATGCGTGATTATAGGAACGAAAAATTTTATCTTGCAAAATAAAGGCAGTGGAAACAGAGAGATATAAATAGGAATGTGAGAATTTGAAAAGATAGGCAAGGTTAAATTTGAATGCATGAGTTGATTTTAGGCAATCAAATATATTGGTCCATTTAGGTTGCGTGAATAAATGAATACAGTGACATGCTCAAGAAACAAAAAGGTAAGAGGCAAATGCCAAAAATGTTAAAAGAATAAAATTTTGTGTCACGCGCAAAGGAATGCAAAATTGATTTTCTCTCAAATGATATATGCGTGATTTAAGAAGAAATATATGGTATGTTTAAATCAAAAAAGGAAGAGTTGATTATTATCATTATATTTTAAAGAACAGTTACAAACAGATTTGAACGTTTCTTTTTTAAATTCAGATTTGCGTGCTTTTTTTTTTCTTTGATGCCTGGATATGCACGTTATTCCTCTGGATTTGAGATAAGGCTTGCGAAAATATTAATTGCCAGTTATACAAAGCCTTGGATTCTATACTTTATATGTGTGATTAAAGCAAGCGTTGATTTTGTATACAGACCATTGATACGATATTTTAAATACATATCGATGTTGAAATACGATTTTTAAAATACGCCAACCTGACGTAATATAAATCACCCAAAGTTATATAAAAATAACGTTTTTAATTTATACGTTTATTTTGTTACTTATACCATAAATTTTTACGCGTCCTTTAAACGCGAAATTTAACAGTTCATTAATACACTAAATTCTTCAAAATTATTACTTAACAAACTTAATTGGTTTTCACATATTATATATATATATATACAAAATTCCTTTTATTAAAATTCAAATGGAGTTGTCTTTTAACAAAATTAACCGTTTCACAACTTTAAATTTCCATATTTAGTATTTTAAGGAAATGATTTAAATCAAATTATATATGTATATAAATTGGGAAGTAAACTTTACTGGAAAGAGAAAAATAACGGATTAAAATTCTATACGTTTTCTTATATATAATCTTATATATATATAGTATTTATTCCCTAAATTTACGTGCCCTTTTTAACGCGTAATTTCCCAGTTCATTTATACACAAAAAATTCGAAATTCTGACCATGTTGAGACTCGAACTCGTGACCTGTCGTGAATAGCCCAGATGTCTTAACCACCTAAGCTATTAATGTTTCTTAATTAAAACTTGATTTTGCTAGAAATTAAGTTATTTACCATCCTCGACAAAAACCCAAATTACCAAATTAAAGTTAATTCTTAACCATGTCAAAATTTCAGAGATCTTATTATTTAATTAAAAATTTGGTCATTTTTTTTTATTATTATTTTTAATCACTTTAAATAAACCCCAAAGTTTTTTTTTTAGAAAAATACAAGTGAAAAATACTTGTAAAAAAAATTGGGCCGTTACACTCTCCCCCACTCAGAACTTTTCGTCCTCGAAAAGGAAGAAGGTAGGTGAATAGAAACAACCTGAAAGAAAACTAAATTGAAACTTAAATTAGAATCATTAATCTAAACAATAAAAATTCAATTTTAAATTAATCATTGATTTCATCTATTTATACTTAAAATTTTAACATTTATTTATTTACATATTTACTTGTATAATATCCCTACACTAAAAAAAGAAAAATCATTCATTTTTTTTTCTTTCTCCAATTTTTTCACAAGGTATTATAATATTCTAATTTAAAATGTTTAATTTTAGTCCAAATTTGAAATGGTAATTTAACTTTATTTTTAAAGTAAATTTACCATTTCCCAAAATAAACCAAATTCCCCATTTAGTTTCTTCTTTATTCCAAACTATAATTAAATTTATTTTTCTCAATATTTTTCTCATCTATGTCAAATATTTTTCTCAATATCTAAACTATATAAATTCAATTTAAATTAATATTCAATAATTGATTTAATTCATTTGATTTTTACAGAAGTTAAATCAATCTTAACTATTTCCAAATTAATTATCTTATTATCCAATTATTTTCTAAAATCAGAAATTTGTATAGTCATTTATAATAATCATCTTTTATTCAACAAATTTAATTTTCTTTATTCCAGATTATTATTAAATATATTCTGCTTAATATATCTTATCGCACATATTAAGTAGATTATATTTAATATAACTATTCCAATATATTTCTAAATTTCCTTTAACACCATTTGATATTGTATATTATTCAATTATTATTTTATTTCTATTTACCTCTATTTGTCTTGTTGTAACTGAAACTTTAAGTGTATAACATTTATTATAACCACTCAAATTTTTATTTATAAAATCCTTTTATATTATACATTATCCAATTACATAGTTAATTTCTGAATGATTTAGGTAAGTTATATTGGCATGCAATTTATACAAGTAAAATTTTCCAACTATATTATTCAAGTTTAAATATTCATTCCAAATTTGACTTTATTTTATCATTAGAATCACCTTTTAACATAAATTTATGAATTAAATTTCCAATTAACTTCAAACCCTTTAGAGATAAATAAATACATACATATAGTATATGTCAAATCAAATTTAAATCATATATCTATATATATTATAAATTAAGTAATATTTTAGAAATTCAAATTAATTAAATTTTTGAAGCAAAACTACATCGTGGTCTCTTTACTTCGATACTCGAAAATGAATGTCGATGATGTTGTAGTCATCACCGAAATTATTTTCCAGCAACAAAGAGAAGAGCACTAATTTTTAAAACTTTAAAATTCTTTGGAAACAAATTTATATTCGAAAATTATTTAAATAATAATATATCCTTTTAAGACTTTAAACACAAGGTTTGAAACTATCGAAATTGAATTCTTAAATTCTTATTTTAAATTCATTTCTGTTTCCAAATAAATTTATAACCATGTTTATATTCAATTATTTATATAAGACAAAACCAATGGTTTACAAAACAATAAATAAAACCAAACACTATTATCTCTAAACAACTAGTTAAATTTTGAAAATTATACTTATATATATAATATTAGATTTTTCCCAAATAGGAATAAATTTTTCAAACAAGGATAGAGATTCAAATTTTAAACGACTCAAATTAAATAGAGTTTTGATTTAAAGATAAGTTGGAATCAGAAGATCCGATGGTTAAATAACAGAATAAGAAACCAGATAAGTTTATATAAATCGCGGGCAACCTTAACCTGGTCAACCGTGACTTAAAGAGTCAGATCGATGTGAATTTTCTGGGGTAAATCTACATTCGATCTGAAGAGATAGAGTTCAGAATAACCAAAGATACTAGTATCTAAACCGAGGATAAATATAAATCTCCGGTGAATCAATGCTAGTTGTAAAGGAGTTTCACCGCTATATTAGAATATTGGCGAAACCGCCAATTCACTATAAAGATCATCCTAAGTGGAGTTATGGGATACTCCCGAATCGAAAGAAAAATAAATAGTGAGGGACACGAATGAACTTCGGAACCGCAGGGAACGTTCCAAAATTCAAAAAGGAAGAGATTCAAGCTCGAATGAAAGTGATTCTGTAAATCAAATTTACCATACATTCTAAGTTTTGCCTAGAGCCAAAGCTCTGATACCAGATGTAACGACCCGGTGTTTTCAACCATTCGCATCCGCACATGTCGGACTTGAATTGTTCAAAATACCGCATTGTAAAAATAAATTTGGCAGAACTCAGAATATGCAGTAATATAATTAATCACAGAATCACAGACACAGAATCAGAATACTCGCAGCGGAATTTAAAATACTTAGTGGTTCATGAAGCCACTATAAATATTCTTACTCAAGTAAAATTTACATAGTCTTAAATCCAAATATAGTTTTAACTTATCAGTAAACAGTCCAAATGTCCACTAGTCTTGATTTCAAAATTTTAGATAAAGAACTGGAAAGGAAGTTTGCCAGCAGCTTGAAAGTGATCTACAGAAATCCTAGCTCCGGGATGAAAACTGAACTGCAACTCAGGCTGACCCGAGCGTAACATAAAACATAAACACTCGAGTCAGGACATACATACTTATATAGTGTAAGCTAATTCAAGTGTACTGTAATATAGAGCAAGTAACTTAAAGGATGCTTGGGACCGCCCATCCTCTAAGGATCCGTTAAACTATTTACTATGTAGTATATTGCACTATTATAATAGTGTCTAATTGTAAAATAAACTTACTTTCTAATAGCGTTAAGGGGTTACCCATATAGCCCTTAACACAAATAATGCCAATAGTTTATACAGTACCGTAATACCTCCTGATCGTGAAGCTACCAGAGGATACTCCATAGGTACGACACAAATAGAAACTCGTAGGAGGCTCGCTATGGTAGGTGACACGGCACAACTAGGCAATGCCAGGGTAGATATACCAATTGCTATCCGGACCGGTGGAAACGCGTAGCCGCAGTTACCGCCCACCTCGAACAACACTCCCAAATCAAAGGTGTGCACCAAACAATCACAGGAGTAATAGAATGGCATACGAAGAAGTGCGTTCGATCAGAGGTGCCACCTCATTAATCCGAGAATCGCTCCTGTTTTAGCCACCTTATGCCAACTCACGGGAGTCGGGTCCACGTATTTACCTTAAAGGAACCGTCACCACCATCCTACTTCATTCTGGGATCTCCACCGCGTACACGGTTAGTCAAAGTGGTTTTCGGTATCGACAGAGAGTATGTCCATATCCGATCCCGGTCTCTTTGCCAACCAAGCGTTATTATAACCCGTGGTTACAGTTTAAAATGGTATTCCTACTTTAAAATCAAAATATATCTCAAATTCCTTCAATATCAAATATTGATTTAAACTTTCCACTTTATACATACTTTTTAAATTTATTCAATTTATTTGGAATTTATTGCCTTTACCAAATTTTAAAGTTAAATTCTTCCTTTAAATCCATCAAAAAATCAATTTCTCAAAATTTTTCTAATTTCATATTAAATTCCAAAATTTACACCTTTTTCCCAAAATTAATTTCCATACATTTTAAAACAATCAAATTCCAGTTTCTGCAGCACTTATGAAATGCTACCTAAAGTTTATGAGTTAAACAGTCCAATTTTAAAAGACAGCATTTAAATGCTGTAATAGGTTATTAACTTATCAATTTAGTTTAAATTCCAAATACAACTTATTATCAATTATTTCTTAACTGAAATCTCATCTTAACAAAAATCCAGAATTTTTCCAAATAAGTTATATTTATTTATTTAAAATCTTAACTCATTCAAAAATCATTTTTAAATCTTTATAAAATCCTTTAAATACATTAAACCACAATATTATAAACTTCCATTTGAAAATAATTTTAAAATATTT
Source organism: Allium cepa (assembly GCA_030765085.1). Taxonomy (NCBI): domain Eukaryota; kingdom Viridiplantae; phylum Streptophyta; class Magnoliopsida; order Asparagales; family Amaryllidaceae; genus Allium; species Allium cepa. The sequence goes on along the minus strand of CM060931.1, from coordinate 552,738,773 downwards.
CAGAAAAATATTGTAGAAACCACGGGTCTGTATAAAATTTTCTAGCCTAGGTCAAGTGATACGGATTTATATCATTTCAATCCGCAATTTTACAAACCCCGGGTTCTATCATTTCAAACCCGCAATCCCAAGTTAAAATTAAACAGTTAACTGAATAAATGCATAATAATCATCGTTTTAGGCCTATCATTTCAGCCTTAACGATTTAAATTTAATGGGAACTTGCAGTGATGATTTAAATCAGTAAATAAACATTTAACAATATAACTGCAGAAATATTACAACAGATAAATAACTGATGAGGTGTCAATTTAAATGGAGTTTAACATCCTACGTTTATTACAGACAGATAACAGTTAAATAATAATTTACACATACACTTGCGATAATTCACAGAAATATAGGCATGTTTGTCTGGTGAGAAAAACTCACCTGAAGGCTGCAGAAAAAATTTGATTCAAAATGAAAATCCACCGGAAAAGAAACGAACAGAGAGTAACGATCAAATATCCCGGATGTCACGCCTAGATTCAAATCTATAACAAGATCCAAATACCGGATACGTGACTTTAGAAATTTACGGTCAAAGCAAAAATTAAAAATAGGACGAGAATTAGTTCGACTTGCTCGACCACTCCACTGGGTATACTATCAAAACATAACGAAACTTTTCCTACCCATTACTGAACCATGCCATTTCAAAAATCAAGGTAAAATTTACCTAAAGGCCATCTAAAACAAAATGGTGAAGTTTTTCTCCTATAGGCCGTGATATATGCATGTACAAGTGCATCCAATACTCTACTACCTACAGGCTTATGCACTGTCCCACACAACTATAAAGCATATTGCAGTTATATGCTTTTATATGCAACTAAACATTTCCACCTAACATCTTCTCTGTTATCTGAAGTATTACAGGCTTTCTCCCTTTTTTTTCAACCGAATCTTATATATATATATATATATATTTATAAAACATGCACGGATACATCATTTCTTCTTTAAAATTTTTACTATCATCAACGAATAACTACCCAAGTCAGTTACCTAAAACACGGTCAAGATTTCACTAAAAGCCTGCCTATATGATATGCCTATATGCAACTGAAGGCTCACTCACTATGTCAACATGTTATATTCTGATGAACCCTGAAAACTCTCTTTCTCTCCCTCTGTTATATTCTTCTTTACTCTCGTTTTATATTTATTTATTTTTTTTCTTTTTTATTTTTTCTTTTTTTAACATGTCTAACATCCTATGCAAAACAAAACTCACGCAACTCTCTGCCTAAAACTTGCGTCTCTCTGCTATCTACTGTTACAAGATGGTAAAACATGCACAGATCATTAGTGATAAGTACATCCAGAATAACACTTACTACATCATAACTACACTAATTCCATAACCTAGCTTCCTACAGGTTATTGACCTGACTTGAATGAATTTGCAAGGTAATGTATTTCTCTTAAGACCTCATCATCAACACACATATCCACTGCTACTAGAAACAAGGTTTTTTTTTTTCAAAATATATGTCTCATAGGAAACTCGGCTGAGCACTAGAGTGGTAGTCAGGGTTGGAGTGGTCGAGCCAAAAGATGGGAAAGCAAAGGAAAAAAAACTGAAGAAGGAAAACGGAGAGGATGCAAAAGAAGAAGAGGAATAGTAATATTACCTGATAGAAGCTTTTCTCCTTGTGGATGATGTTATGCAAGATGAGGAGATAAAATACGAACCAGGCTAATATATTTATAGAGGGGAGAGTTTGCTTTAGATGCAAGAAAACATATACACGTAAAGAAAATCAAAAGGGCTCGGTACAAAAATGGCAACATATCTTGGCATGCCTAAACAATTGATTGATAAAGCAAAATTTCGTACGTTCAAAAGTTTGAATGTGAATACCTTGGCAAGAGATTGAAAAAAAATGGCAGCATTGATAGAAGATTGAACGTTTTGCAGATAAAGAATTGATTTGAGGCGAAATCAATGGAAAAAGAAAAAGCAAGCAGAGCTTAGTGATTTATTTCCAGTTTTATCTTGTTTGAATGGATAAGGCTCGTGTGATTTTAGGGACCACGGTTAGCAATTAGATTTGATTTTATATGCGTGATATTCATTGCCAGTTTATGAGTTTTGATTTCAACATATTTTTTTTATTTGATAGTTGCGTGATTGTAGATTGAAGAAACGGCATTTGGAAGAACTGATATTAGGCAAGAGATTGATTTTAGGCAAAAGATATTTGGATGAAAAGGTATATACAAAAGTTTAAAATAAATTTTGACAGTTAAAACAAAAGTAACGTTTGTTATAAAAATCACTAACTGATATTTTAATCGATAAGTATATTTAAATATGATTTTTACTTTATATGCGTGATTATAGGAACGAAAAATTTTATCTTGCAAAATAAAGGCAGTGGAAACAGAGAGATATAAATAGGAATGTGAGAATTTGAAAAGATAGGCAAGGTTAAATTTGAATGCATGAGTTGATTTTAGGCAATCAAATATATTGGTCCATTTAGGTTGCGTGAATAAATGAATACAGTGACATGCTCAAGAAACAAAAAGGTAAGAGGCAAATGCCAAAAATGTTAAAAGAATAAAATTTTGTGTCACGCGCAAAGGAATGCAAAATTGATTTTCTCTCAAATGATATATGCGTGATTTAAGAAGAAATATATGGTATGTTTAAATCAAAAAAGGAAGAGTTGATTATTATCATTATATTTTAAAGAACAGTTACAAACAGATTTGAACGTTTCTTTTTTAAATTCAGATTTGCGTGCTTTTTTTTTTCCTTGATGCCTGGATATGCACGTTATTCCTCTGGATTTGAGATAAGGCTTGCGAAAATATTAATTGCCAGTTATACAAAGCCTTGGATTCTATACTTTATATGTGTGATTAAAGCAAGCGTTGATTTTGTATACAGACCATTGATACGATATTTTAAATACATATCGATGTTGAAATACGATTTTTAAAATACGCCAAACTGACGTAATATAAATCACCCAAAGTTATATAAAAATAACGTTTTTAATTTATACGTTTATTTTGTTACTTATACCATAAATTTTTACGCGTCCTTTAAACGCGAAATTTAACAGTTCATTAATACACTAAATTCTTCAAAATTATTACTTAACAAACTTAATTGGTTTTCACATATTATATATATATATATATACAAAATTCATTTTATTAAAATTCAAATGGAGTTGTCTTTTAACAAAATTAACCGTTTCACAACTTTAAATTTCCATATTTAGTATTTTAAGGAAATGATTTAAATCAAATTATATATGTATATAAATTGGGAAGTAAACTTTACTGGAAAGAGAAAAATAACGGATTAAAATTCTATACGTTTTCTTATATATAATCTTATATATATATATAGTATTTATTCCCTAAATTTACGTGCCCTTTTTAACGCGTAATTTCCCAGTTCATTTATACACAAAAAAATTCGAAATTCTGACCATGCTGAGACTCGAACTCGTGACCTGTCGTGAATAGCCCAGATGTCTTAACCACCTAAGCTATTAATGTTTTCTTAATTAAAACTTGATTTTGCTAGAAATTAAGTTATTTACCATCCTCGACAAAAACCCAAATTACCAAATTAAAGTTAATTCTTAACCATGTCAAAATTTCAGAGATCTTATTATTTAATTAAAAATTTGGTCATTTTTTTTTATTATTATTTTTAATCACTTTAAATAAACCCCAAAGTTTTTTTTTTTAGAAAAATACAAGTGAAAAATACTTGTAAAAAAAATTGGGCCGTTACACTCTCCCCCACTCAGAACTTTTCGTCCTCGAAAAGGAAGAAGGTAGGTGAATAGAAACAACCTGAAAGAAAACTAAATTGAAACTTAAATTAGAATCATTAATCTAAACAATAAAAATTCAATTTTAAATTAATCATTGATTTCATCTATTTATACTTAAAATTTTAACATTTATTTATTTACATATTTACTTGTATAATATCCCTACACTAAAAAAAGAAAAATCATTCATTTTTTTTTTCTTTCTCCAATTTTTTCACAAGGTATTATAACATTCTAATTTAAAATGTTTAATTTTAGTCCAAATTTGAAATGGTAATTTAACTTTATTTTTAAAGTAAATTTACCATTTCCCAAAATAAACCAAATTCCCCATTTAGTTTCTTCTTTATTCCAAACTATAATTAAATTTATTTTTCTCAATATTTTTCTCATCTATGTCAAATATTTTTCTCAATATCTAAACTATATAAATTCAATTTAAATTAATATTCAATAATTGATTTAATTCATTTGATTTTTACAGAAGTTAAATCAATCTTAACTATTTCCAAATTAATTATCTTATTATCCAATTATTTTCTAAAATCAGAAATTTGTATAGTCATTTATAATAATCATCTTTTATTCAACAAATTTAATTTTCTTTATTCCAGATTATTATTAAATATATTCTGCTTAATATATCTTATCGCACATATTAAGTAGATTATATTTAATATAACTATTCCAATATATTTCTAAATTTCCTTTAACACCATTTGATATTGTATATTATTCAATTATTATTTTATTTCTATTTACCTCTATTTGTCTTGTTGTAACTGAAACTTTAAGTGTATAACATTTATTATAACCACTCAAATTTTTATTTATAAAATCCTTTTATATTATACATTATCCAATTACATAGTTAATTTCTGAATGATTTAGGTAAGTTATATTGGCATGCAATTTATACAAGTAAAATTTTCCAACTATATTATTCAAGTTTAAATATTCATTCCAAATTTGACTTTATTTTATCATTAGAATCACCTTTTAACATAAATTTATGAATTAAATTTCCAATTAACTTCAAACCCTTTAGAGATAAATAAATACATACATATAGTATATGTCAAATCAAATTTAAATCATATATCTATATATATTATAAATTAAGTAATATTTTAGAAATTCAAATTAATTAAATTTTTGAAGCAAAACTACATCGTGGTCTCTTTACTTCGATACTCGAAAATGAATGTCGATGATGTTGTAGTCATCACCGAAATTATTTTCCAGCAACAAAGAGAAGAGCACTAATTTTTAAAACTTTAAAATTCTTTGGAAACAAATTTATATTCGAAAATTATTTAAATAATAATATATCCTTTTAAGACTTTAAACACAAGGTTTGAAACTATCGAAATTGAATTCTTAAATTCTTATTTTAAATTCATTTCTGTTTCCAAATAAATTTATAACCATGTTTATATTCAATTATTTATATAAGACAAAACCAATGGTTTACAAAACAATAAATAAAACCAAACACTATTATCTCTAAACAACTAGTTAAATTTTGAAAATTATACTTATATATATAATATTAGTTTTTTCCCAAATAGGAATAAATTTTTCAAACAAGGATAGAGATTCAAATTTTAAACGACTCAAATTAAATAGAGTTTTGATTTAAAGATAAGTTGGAATCATAAGATCCGATGGTTAAATAACAGAATAAGAAACCAGATAAGTTTATATAAATCGCGGGCAACCTTAACCTGGTCAACCGTGACTTAAAGAGTCAGATCGATGTGAATTTTCTGGGGTAAATCTACATTCGATCTGAAGAGATAGAGTTCAGAATAACCAAAGATACTAGTATCTAAACCGAGGATAAATATAAATCTCCGGTGAATCAATGCTAGTTGTAAAGGAGTTTCATCGCTATATTAGAATATTGGCGAAACCGCCAATTCACTATAAAGATCATCCTAAGTGGAGTTATGGGATACTCCCGAATCGAAAGAAAAATAAATAGTGAGGGACACGAATGAACTTCGGAACCGCAGGGAACGTTCCAAAATTCAAAAAGGAAGAGATTCAAGCTCGAATGAAAGTGATTCTGTAAATCAAATTTACCATACATTCTAAGTTTTGCCTAGAGCCAAAGCTCTGATACCAGATGTAACGACCCGGTGTTTTCAACCATTCGCATCCGCACATGTCGGACTTGAATTGTTCAAAATACCGCATTGTAAAAATAAATTTGGCAGAACTCAGAATATGCAGTAATATAATTAATCACAGAATCACAGACACAGAATCAGAATACTCGCAGCGGAATTTAAAATACTTAGTGGTTCATGAAGCCACTATAAATATTCTTACTCAAGTAAAATTTACATAGTCTTAAATCCAAATATAGTTTTAACTTATCAGTAAACAGTCCAAATGTCCACTAGTCTTGATTTCAAAATTTTAGATAAAGAACTGGAAAGGAAGTTTGCCAGCAGCTTGAAAGTGATCTACAGAAATCCTAGCTCCGGGATGAAAACTGAACTGCAACTCAGGCTGACCCGAGCGTAACATAAAACATAAACACTCGAGTCAGGACATACATACTTATATAGTGTAAGCTAATTCAAGTGTACTGTAATATAGAGCAAGTAACTTAAAGGATGCTTGGGACCGCCCATCCTCTAAGGATCCGTTAAACTATTTACTATGTAGTATATTGCACTATTATAATAGTGTCTAATTGTAAAATAAACTTACTTTTTAATAGCGTTAAGGGGTTACCCATATAGCCCTTAACACAAATAATGCCAATAGCTTATACAGTACCGTAATACCTCCTGATCGGGAAGCTACCAGAGGATACTCCATAGGTACGACACAAATAGAAACTCGTAGGAGGCTCGCTATGGTAGGTGACACGGCACAACTAGGCAATGCCAGGGTAGATATACCAATTGCTATCCGGACCGGTGGAAACGCGTAGCCGCAGTTACCGCCCACCTCGAACAACACTCCCAAATCAAAGGTGCGCACCAAACAATCACAGGAGTAATAGAATGGCATACGAAGAAGTGCGTTCGATCAGAGGTGCCACCTCATTAATCCGAGAATCGCTCCTGTTTTAGCCACCTTATGCCAACTCACGGGAGTCGGGTCCACGTATTTACCTTAAAGGAACCGTCACCACCATCCTACTTCATTCTGGGATCTCCACCGCGTACACGGTTAGTCAAAGTGGTTTTCGGTATCGACAGAGAGTATGTCCATATCCGATCCCGGTCTCTTTGCCAACCAAGCGTTATTATAACCCGTGGTTACAGTTTAAAATGGTATTCCTACTTTAAAATCAAAATATATCTCAAATTCCTTCAATATCAAATATTGATTTAAACTTTCCACTTTATACATACTTTTTAAATTTATTCAATTTATTTGGAATTTATTGCCTTTACCAAATTTTAAAGTTAAATTCTTCCTTTAAATCCATCAAAAAATCAATTTCTCAAAATTTTTCTAATTTCATATTAAATTCCAAAATTTACACCTTTTTCCCAAAATTAATTTCCATACATTTTAAAACAATCAAATTCCAGTTTCTGCAGCACTTATGAAATGCTACCTAAAGTTTATGAGTTAAACAGTCCAATTTTAAAAGACAGCATTTAAATGCTGTAATAGGTTATTAACTTATCAATTTAGTTTAAATTCCAAATACAACTTATTATCAATTATTTCTTAACTGAAATCTCATCTTAACAAAAATCCAGAATTTTTCCAAATAAGTTATATTTATTTATTTAAAATCTTAACTCATTCAAAAATCATTTTTAAATCTTTATAAAATCCTTTAAATACATTAAACCACAATATTATAAACTTCCATTTGAAAATAATTTTAAAATATTTCAGAAAAATATTATAGGAACCACGGGTCTGTATAAAATTTTCTAGCCTAGGTCAAGTGATACGGATTTATATCATTTCAATCCGCAATTTTACAAACCCCGGGTTCTATCATTTCAAACCCGCAATCCCAAGTTAAAATTAAACAGTTAACTGAATAAATGCATAATAATCATCGTTTTAGGCCTATCATTTCAGCCTTAACGATTTAAATTTAATGGGAACTTGCAGTGATGATTTAAATCAGTAAATAAACATTTAACAATATAACTGCAGAAATATTACAACAGATAAATAACTGATGAGGTGTCAATTTAAATGGAGTTTAACATCCTACGTTTATTACAGACAGATAACAGTTAAATAATAATTTACACATACACTTGCGATAATTCACAGAAATATAGGCATGTTTGTCTGGTGAGAAAAACTCACCTGAAGGCTGCAGAAATAATTTGATTCAAAATGAAAATCCACCGAAAAAGAAACGAACAGAGAGTAACGATCAAATATCCCGGATGTCACGCCTAGATTCAAATCTATAACAAGATCCAAATACCGGATACGTGACTTTAGAAATTTACGGTCAAATCTATAACAAGTTTAAAATGGTATTCCTACTTTAAAATCAAAATGGTGAAGTTTTTCTCCTATAGGCCGTGATATATGCATGTACAAGTGCATCCAATACTCTACTACCTACAGGCTTTTGCACTGTCCCACACAACTATAAAGCATATTGCAGTTATATGCTTTTATATGCAACTAAACATTTCCACCTAACATCTTCTCTGTTATCTGAAGTATTACAGGCTTTCTCCCTTTTTTTTCAACCGAATCTTATATATATATATATTTTTATAAAACATGCACGGATACATCATTTCTTCTTTAAAATTTTTACTATCATCAACGAATAACTACCCAAGTCAGTTACCTAAAACACGGTCAAGATTTCACTAAAAGCCTGCCTATATGATATGCCTATATGCAACTGAAGGCTCACTCACTATGTCAACATGTTATATTCTGATGAACCCTGAAAACTCTCTTTCTCTCCCTCTGTTATATTCTTCTTTACTCTCGTTTTATATTTATTTATTTTTTTTCTTTTTTATTTTTTCTTTTTTTAACATGTCTAACATCCTATGCAAAACAAAACTCACGCAACTCTCTGCCTAAAACTTGCGTCTCTCTGCTATCTGCTGTTACAAGATGGTAAAACATGCACAGATCATTAGTGATAAGTACATCCAGAATAACACTTACTACATCATAACTACACTAATTCCATAACCTAGCTTCCTACAGGTTATTGACCTGACTTGAATGAATTTGCAAGGTAATGTATTTCTCTTAAGACCTCATCATCAACACACATATCCACTGCTACTAGAAACAAGGTTTTTTTTTTTTCAAAATATATGTCTCATAGGAAACTCGGCTGAGCACTAGAGTGGTAGTCAGGGTTGGAGTGGTCGAGCCAAAAGATGGGAAAGCAAAGGAAAAAAAACTGAAGAAGGAAAACGGAGAGGATGCAAAAGAAGAAGAGGAATAGTAATATTACCAGATAGAAGCTTTTCTCCTTGTGGATGATGTTATGCAAGATGAGGAGATAAAATACGAACCAGGCTAATATATTTATAGAGGGGAGAGTTTGCTTTAGATGCAAGAAAACATATACACGTGAAGAAAATCAAAAGGGCTCGGTACAAAAATGGCAACATATCTTGGCATGCCTAAACAATTGATTGATAAAGCAAAATTTCGTACGTTCAAAAGTTTGAATGTGAATACCTTGGCAAGAGATTGAAAAAAAACGGCAGCATTGATAGAAGATTGAACGTTTTGCAGATAAAGAATTGATTTGAGGCGAAATCAATGGAAAAAGAAAAAGCAAGCAGAGCTCAGTGATTTATTTCCAGTTTTTATCTTGTTTGAATGGATAAGGCTCGTGTGATTTTAGGGACCACGGTTAGCAATTAAATTTGATTTTATATGCGTGATATTCATTGCCAGTTTATGAGTTTTGATTTCAACATTTTTTTTTATTTGATAGTTGCGTGATTGTAGATTGAAGAAACGGCATTTGGAAGAACTGATATTAGGCAAGAGATTGATTTTAGGCAAAAGATATTTGGATGAAAAGGTATATACAAAAGTTTAAAATAAATTTTGACAGTTAAAACAAAAGTAACGTTTGTTATAAAAATCACTAACTGATATTTTAATCGATAAGTATATTTAAATATGATTTTTACTTTATATGCGTGATTATAGGAACGAAAAATTTTATCTTGCAAAATAAAGGCAGTGGAAACAGAGAGATATAAATAGGAATGTGAGAATTTGAAAAGATAGGCAAGGTTAAATTTGAATGCATGAGTTGATTTTAGGCAATCAAATATATTGGTCCATTTAGGTTGCGTGAATAAATGAATACAGTGACATGCTCAAGAAATAAAAAGGTAAGAGGCAAATGCCAAAAATGTTAAAAGAATTAAATTTTGTGTCACGCGCAAAGGAATGCAAAATTGATTTTCTCTCAAATGATATATGCGTGATTTAAGAAGAAATATATGGTATGTTTAAATCAAAAAAGGAAGAGTTGATTATTATCATTATATTTTAAAGAACAGTTACAAACAGATTTGAACGTTTCTTTTTTAAATTCAGATTTGCGTGTTTTTTTTTTCTTTGATGCCTGGATATGCACGTTATTCCTCTGGATTTGAGATAAGGCTTGCGAAAATATTAATTGCCAGTTATACAAAGCCTTAGATTCTATACTTTATATGCGTGATTAAAGCAAGCGTTGATTTTGTATACAGACCATTGATACGATATTTTAAATACATATCGATGTTGAAATATGATTTTTAAAATACGCCAAACTGACGTAATATAAAACACCCAAAGTTATATAAAAATAACGTTTTTAATTTATACGTTTATTTTGTTACTTATACCATAAATTTTTACGCGTCCTTTAAACGCGAAATTTAACAGTTCATTAATACACTAAATTCTTCAAAATTATTACTTAACAAACTTAATTGGTTTTCACATATTATATATATATATATACAAAATTCCTTTTATTAAAATTCAAATGGAGTTGTCTTTTAACAAAATTAACCGTTTCACAACTTTAAATTTCCATATTTAGTATTTTAAGGAAATGATTTAAATCAAATTATATATGTATATAAATTGGGAAGTAAATTTTACTGGAAAGAGAAAAATAACGGATTAAAATTCTATACGTTTTCTTATATATAATCTTATATATATATAGTATTTATTCCCTAAATTTACGTGCCCTTTTTAACGCGTAATTTCCCAGTTCATTTATACACAAAAAATTCAAAATTCTGACCATGCTGAGACTCGAACTCGTGACCTGTCGTGAATAGCCCAGATGTCTTAACCACCTAAGCTATTAATGTTTTCTTAATTAAAACTTGATTTTGCTAGAAATTAAGTTATTTACCATCCTCGACAAAAACCCAAATTACCAAATTAAAGTTAATTCTTAACCATGTCAAAATTTCAGAGATCTTATTATTTAATTAAAAATTTGGTCATTTTTTGTTATTATTATTTTTAATCACTTTAAATAAACCCCAAAGTTTTTTTTTTTAGAAAAATACAAGTGAAAAATACTTGTAAAAAAAATTGGGATGTTACATAGGGTTTTAAGTTTTTAAATTTGTAATTTCTTTTAAACGATTGTAATTTCTAGTCATGTGACTAGGGGACGAACTACGGTGGTGTAGTTCGAGAATTCACAACTCAGTGGATGAGTTGTGGCAGGGTTTTGAGCATAGAGTTAAAGTTAGTCGATAGCAGGTGTTACGAGTTTACGGGTGTAAGCGTCTGACTGCTTAATTTCTAGTAGAAACCTTGGGGGCAACATGTAGGCAGGGTTTTGCCGAAGCTGGGTAAATTCTGTGTTGTTCTATTTCTACATTTATTATTCTGCTATTATCTGTGCTGCTATTATTCTGATATATCTGTGTTTAAAACATTTTATAAACTTCCGCAATAATTTTTATAATTGATAGTATCACCATATTTACCCCTTTTAGGGTGATATCGATCCTACATGTTAAACTCATTTTTGTCTAGGGTTGGGCATTTAACCGAGTTAACCGACCATGACCGATCATGTTACATGTCAACATGCCTTCATATTCATATTTTATTCAAAATGATAGGAGTAACATGATATTGCTATATCAAATTTACAACGTACCAACTTTTGGCACATATTTGTTAAAAATAGTAGAAACGGCTGTCCTAAGTAATGCGTAGCATTTGATGTTGTGATTCCTGTCAGATGCCAGTGCTGAATGAAGTAGATTTAATTAAAATTGTATATTATTGTAACTCCTTATGTTTACGTATCCATATGCATTCATACCTTTTAGGTTTGCGTGTGTATTTTGGGTTAGACAAGTTAAGTTCACATTATTATGACATAAAGAGTTTTCAAACACGTAATCAGTTTCATAAGTTAATCAGTTTTCTACAAGAAGAGGTATTGTACTATCAAATATAGATTTGAAGGATATTTATTTTTCCGGTTACAAAATTTACAATTTGTTAACTATATAATAGCAGATTGAAAAATAATTTAAGGCAATAGAGAAAAGTCATTACATACTAAATTTTAATTTTACTTTGTATTTAAAAGGTTGAAAGAATACTATGAAATAACTTGGATACATATTTTGTACTTTTTATATCTTTTATAAGTTGATAATTGATCTACTTTATTTTCAAACTAGTGGCAAAATATTATTTTTTACCTTATATTATTCACATGCAATATTATTAATACAACTAAAACAACTAATAATGTATTTTGTACAAATGGCAATGGTTCTGCAAGAAAATAGTTTTACTGTTTTGTAGTTTTGTAATCTAAATAAAACTTATTTCTAGACATATTCACAGACTCATAAGAATGGCTTCAAGTGGAACTACAAAGGTAGAAACTCTGATACCGATGAAAACGTAGCTTTTGAGAGTAGAGCAATCTTTTCAAGAAATGCTAAAATGGAAAAATATTTCCTTGAGTGATGCTTCAAAGAAGTCCATAATCAAGGGGATAAAGGAAATCACTTACTTAGGATTCATGGAAAAGGTTGAATAATAAGTTCAACACAAAATGGAGTGTTAGTTTTGAGCATAATAAATTTAAAAAGCACTATGATTATTTGAGGGCTGATTATGGACTTTGAGTAAAAATAACTAGACCATCTGACCATGGATTTAGTGCCGACACAAATAATGTGCTCCTGTCCCTTAAGAAATGGGATGAGGTCATTATGGCAAGTCCATTACATATTCGTAAACACTATTGTAAAAAAAAAAATTGATATGTCAATAATTTATATTAATTTATTACACATATTTCATTACGCAACAATATCTAAAAGCAGTAAAATTCCACAACAACCCTTTAGAAAATGTTGAACTCTTAAGAGGCATATTTGAAGCCACTCTTGCACATGGGATACATGCATGACCGCCTGCATTAACAATTTACTGGCTAATAATGAAAACGGCAATTGGGATGATCAAGTAGTGGTTGAAGGAGATTCAGAAGTAGAGGCAATTGGTTTGCCTATCATGTTAGGGATGAATATTTTGACAATGCGGCATTTGTCGAGGAGAGTGATATTCTATTAGATGGCGGTGAAACTGGAGACAATGGTTATTCGAAGGCAACAGCTCGTCCTTTTTCCAAGAGAAAGGGATAAAAATAGTGTTGAAAACATATAGAAACAAATTAAAGATTTAATTGGAGTTATAAGAAGGAAAATTGACAACGAGGAGGCCTACAAATACCTTTGTTAAATGACAAAATTGTTAATCTAAAAGAGTTGAAGGACATGAGTGTGTTATTGCAACAAGGATATGTCAAAGCTGAAATTTTATTTTATAATAAACCAGAGTTAAGGACGAGTCTCATAGAAGGAGCTAGCATAAAAGATAGAATTGAATTCTTGAACTACGTTTTAAGCCTATAAAGTATAGGTACTCCTTTGAGTTGTTATGTTTAATTCTTTGTCAAATAATCAGTTAAATGAGTGATCGTAACTTTGTATGCTTAGTTGACATGTTGTTTATATGCACTTATATTTCCAGTTATTTTGGATTAACAAATTTAACGCTAAGTACTTTCATTCAAGTATTTTTTGAATTTGTATAATGATATTGCTAATTACACCAAATTATTCATATGTTGGACATTTGTTTATGGTTGTAGGTTGATATCAAAAAAGTTGTTACTGCAAACATTGTTATTGCTTCGAATATTACTTAAGAGGATGAATTATAGAAATGTTCGATAAAAAGACTTAACTTCATCTCATTTTGGGAAATAGTATGTGCAAGAACTAATGAAAGCTCCTTCAGCTGTGATATATGAAAAATTCAGAATGGATAAAACATCATTTATAGAGTTATGTCATTACTTTTGATAGAAGAATTGGCTTCGAGATAGCAAGTATATAGATGCTCAGGAGAAAATGGCGATGTTTTCATCCACCATAAGTCATAACAATAGAAATCAAATTGTACAATATCATTATCAGCATTTAGGTCAAACAATAAGCAAGTATCTCCATGAAGTTTTGAAAGTCGTGAAAGAGTTTGCTCAAGATATGATAATTCCACTAGACTTTGACAAACCTCCTGAAAATGTACGATGACATTTCATGCTGAACTAAGAGAAGGTCCTTTTAAAGGTGCAGTTGAGGCATTGGACGATACTTTAGCAGATGCAAATATTCCGATTCATGATCAAGTTTCGTTCACAGGAAGGGGTCAGGGAAAGTGTTGTCAGAATGTCATGTAGTATATGATTTTGATATGAAATTTTTGTATGTAATGGAAGGATGGGAAGGAATCGTGCATGATTCAAGGGTTCTCAACGAACAATTCACAATCCTTCTAATAATTTTCCAGTTCCTCCTTTTTGTAAGTAAATTTAATTACTTTACTCTCATTTATCATACATGTATAACATGATAATTTAGTTCTTGTTTTGATGTAGGCAAGTACTGCCTTTGTGATGCAGCATATATAAACACTGGAGGGTTTTTAACTCCTTATCGCAACACACATTACTGGTTAAGAAGCTACAGAAACAATAATGCAACAAATAGAAAGGAAAGATCTAATCGTGAACATACTCAGTTAAGAAATGTCATTGAACGAAGTTTTGATGTATTAATAAGAAGATTTGCCATCTTAGTTCAAATGCCTTCGTATAAGTTTTTCGTTCAGAGGGGTATGGTTATTGCATGCATGACGATGCATAATTTTCTATGTCACATTTCTATTGATGATCAGATGTTTTAACAAGACCAAGAAGAAGATTATACTTCAAATAATTTTGAAGTGACAAATAATGAGATTAATGGTCAAGAACAACCACAAGCTCCACTAAGTCACAATGAAGCGTTTTCGTCTCAATCGCTGAGTTTTATGTCAAATTTACATGGTGAAATTGCTGATCTTCTGTAATTATTTCTTTTAATTTTACTAACAATTCCAACAAATGAACGACGGTTTTTTTATAGTTTATTTTGGTAAATAATTCATATGTGCGCATCATAACTAATTAACGCAACAAATCATAATGTAAAGTAAGGGTAGTTTTTTCAAAATAATAACTTATTCTAATAATACAATTTCTATTCAGCAAACAGGTAAACAACATTTCTTCCATCAACACTTCATATTCAACATTCAACATTCAGTTTTCAGCAGTGAGAATTCAACATTAAGCTTTCAACATTCAACATTTCAAACAAAAGAAGCCTAAGTTATGAATTGAATGAACTAGTTTCAGAAATAATGAGTTGAATTATGAATGAACTAGTTTACATTGTCTTATGATGTGTTATTGGGCCGGTTGTTATAGGCTAGGAGTGTTTGGGCCGTTGTAATATTTTAGCACGGGAACTTTGTAAATATTTCATGTATAACTTTTTAGTTTTAATAAAGCGTATAGAGCCCACTCTATTCAAAAAACTCTGCAAATTAATAGATATATGGATATTAGAATAAGCATAATGGTTCAATTAGTAGCCAGAAACACTATCAACATATAATACAGCTGATACACTTGACATATCTAATTATTAACTCTCAAGTAGTTATGGGTGCAACATCAGCCAATAAGTTAGTTAGTTAGTTAGTTAGTTTAAAGATCTAATACAAATCGAGTTAACAATTAAAATTCCATTATCGCTCCTCTGAACAAAAGTACAAGTAATAGTGTAAGCGCACGGTAACACTTCCATCAATTAAAATCTTATCAATTTAAAATAGGAATTTTTTAGTTTTGGCCTCGTTTATAGCCTTATGGCTTCAATTTTGTAAACTAAGAATCTATGATGTGAGGGTATGTGTTTGCCAACAATCATATTGAAATGATAGCTTACTTCAACTATATAATGGTTTAGAATTCATATTCTAGTCACATTGTTAGATAAGATTTTCAAAATTATTATTATTAGTAATCCATATAAATTTGATTAGGAGATGCTTGGCATAACGAGAAAAATGCATTTTAGAGTATAGTACCTCAAAACGAGTCACTATACAGATATACCCTCTTAATTCTAGACCTGTCAAACAGATTGGGTTGGATCGAGTTTGACCCAACATTTATGACTCATTCCTTTTGATCCATTTATGACTCAACCCGTTTATGCCCAAGCGAGTTATCCTTAACTCATTTAAAGATTTAAATTTGATTTAGCTAATAAAAAAAGGTATAAAATAATTCTAATTCTAATTTTTACGTTTTGAATTTCAATAAAAATAAAAAATTTAAATTTTTATATTTTAATTCTAATTTTCATCTAAGTTCAAATATAGGAATGTAGTAACTTGTTATTTTCTAATTGCAATTATTAGTCACCATGGAGAACTACAGTGTGGTTCATAAGATGAAGTATTCGAGTGTTCTGTATTGTCCGAAATTTAGGTGGGAGTTCAGCAATTGAAGTCTCCCTCAATTCTGAGTAAGTATGAATAAGTTATCGCGGCTTAAATAAAAAATAGTGGCTTCCACCTTGACCGAGTTCAAATATGGGGATGTAGCAGCTTGTTATTTTCTAAGCAAAACTATTAGTCACCATGGAGAACTACATTGTGAGTTCACAAGATGTAGCATCCGAGTGCTACATATTGTCTGTAATTTAGGTGGATGTTCATCGGTCGAAGTCTCGCCTGATTTCGAGGTAGTATGAAAAAGTTACTACAGTCTGAATAAAAAAATAGCGTTTTTTGACTAGGCGAAGTTCAAATATGAGAATGTAGTAGTATTTTATTTTCTAAGTAAAACTATTCGTTACTATGGAGAATTACATCGTGCGTTCATAAAATGAAGTATCCGAGTGTTCCATATTATCCGTAATTTAAGTGGGAGTTCATAGGTTGAAGTTTCGCCAGACTTCGAGGTAGTATGAAAAAGTTATTGCAGTTTGAACAATAAAATAGCGGCTTCTGCCTGAGCGGAGTTCAAATATGAGGATGTAGTAGCCTATTATTTCTAAGTAAAACCGTTAGTCAGCATGGAGAACTACAGTATACATTCACAAAATGAAGTACCCAAGTGTTCCATATTGTCCATAATTTAAGTGGGAGTTCATTAGTCGAAGTCTCGTTTGACTCTGAGTTAGTACAAAAATGTCACTGCAGTTCGAACAAAAAAAAACAGCTTCAACCTAGACGATGTTCAAATATGATATTGAGCATGTTATTTCTAAGTAAAACCGATAGTCAACATGGAGAAATACAGTATGCGTTCACAAGATAAAGCATCCGAGTGCTCCATATTGTCTGTAATTTAGGTGGAAGTCCATTGGTCGAAGTCTAGCCTGATTCCGAGTTAGTATAAAGAAGTTACTGCAGTCTGAACGAAAAAATAGCGGCTTCACCTAGGCAGAGCTCAAATATGGGGACGTAGTCTGTTATTTTCTAAGTACAACTATTAGTCACCTTGGAGAACTACACTATGTGTTCAAAATTCTTATTTTCAAAATTCTTATTTTTAAATTTTAAGTTTTTAATAAATGGGTATATGAGTTACCCATTTATAACCCTTTTAAAAATGGGTCAACTCTTGGGTTGGTTCCTATTTTTGCAGGTCTACTTAATTCTTAATCAACAGTCGACTAATAATCCACCAAACCACTTTTTATGTAAACACATGCTAAACAACTCTTCTCTACATCCCTTTATACTACAAAAAATAAAATCAAAATGGGAGAATCTAAACCCATATCAAAACCCACTAACACTACAGCAACCAAACACATATTATGTTCATGCAGCAAAGAGGACTTCCTTTCGAAACCTTCGAATCGGTTGAAGTATAAAGCCGCGCTTAGAAAAACCTACATCTGATTACAAGATCGGGTCATGACTCTGTCCCCCGACCAAACGGAGCTGATTGAAGTGAAGGTAAGAAGCGGTCATGGGATGAAGATGGAGCTTTCGGGTAGGCCCTATTCGGTATGGGATTGGTGCTGGGAAATTCATTTTGACTGGTCAGGAAGCTAAAGATGCAGGTGAAGCTGCCGTTATTCTCTCCTTTTTTGTTTATATAGAGTGTCTCTGCCATGCTGTCTATTTTCTAGTACCTACTTCTATGTACTGAATTCCAAATCCATGTGCAGACACTATAAATATGGTTTAACAACCAAAATTGATAAATTAAAATCTAGGAATTTTAGTCAAATGAAGTGAAGTAGTAATCAATATAGGTGTATTGGTTAACCATATAGCTAGCATTTGTGTAACGACCCGCTATTTTGAACCATTCAAATCGACAATAAAACCATACTGTCGGACTTGAATTGCTCAAAATACCGAATTCTTAATTTAAATTTGGCAAACTCAGCATAAACAGTAAATAAATAATCACAGATCATAGAAACAGAGTAATAAAAATGCAGCGCAATAGATAAAGAATAGTAGTTCATGAAACTACTATATACATCAGAGTTTAGAATAAAATACATCAGAATATCCTAGATGCAGTGAAGTCTCCAGTACGAGCAGATGACTTCTCTGAACCAATCAACTGGATGATCGAAGGGATAGATAGTTGGATCTCCAAGCAAAGCTCCAACTTCGACGGTGAGTCTCAAATGCTGTATCACTCAGTCTGACCAGAGCGTAAAACAAAACACAAAACACTCGAGTCAGGATTAACATTCTTATATAAATAAATCCAACTCAAGTGAAATCTCAACTGAAATACAAATAACTTAAAGGATGTTTGGGATAACCATCCTCTAAGGGTCCATAGAACTATCTACAAGGTAGAAATATACACTATAACACCGTGGTCATTTCAACTTAATTTATATTTCAAAACCAAATATCATTTCATTTCAAATATATTTATTTCCAATTTTATCATTTCAAAGTTACGATTTAAATCTACTAAAATTCAAAATTCAAATTTAGTCCAATCCTAATTTATCAATAAGAATTCAGCTCAATTCCTAAATAACCATTTTACATTTTATCGATCTCAAATCTGGATTTGAAATCACAAAATACCCTTTTACATTTCAATATATTTCAAAACTTTAAATATTAAATGTTTCAAACTAAATTCTTATTCAATTCAGTTTTCTAAATAATAAATTCAAATTTATTGATTTCAAATACAGATCTGAATCACAAATAAACCAATTAAATTCCAGTATAGTTCAAAGCTTTAATATTCTACATTTCAAAGTTCAATTGACCGTTTCATATATATCTCGATTTAACCCCATTATTATTTAGTCTTGAAATATTCCCTCATTAGATTGAACGTCATTTAAGTAATCTTAAATTACATTTTACTAAATATTTCCTTTAATTTATTTAACGTGAAATATTCATTAAATCACTTAAATCAAAAATCCAGTTATAAAATCATACCTTTTAAATTTCCCATTCAATAATTCCAAATTGATTTAATTAAATAAAATCCTTATTTAAATACCATTTCCAATAAACCCAAATTTATCTTCCCAACCTTACTTATTCAATTTATTACAAGAAAATCTATTGAAATATAGATTTACAAAAATACCTAACCATGTATATGTATAAAATCCATCTAATTTATATCAAATATTACTACTAAATCTATATATAAATTTCCATTTACATAAAATCTTAAGAATCAATATTTATTTAACCATATATTTCTTTCCAAAAATCACAGAAATTATTTTCAAAATATTCATATATGGACCAACGGTGTCTGTATATATTTCCTATCATATAGTCAAGTGCTACAGATATTTATCATTTCAATCCGTACACTAAATATATACGGGTGGATATCATATCAACCCGTAATCCCAAATTCAGTTAAATGAAAATCGCTTGGATTTATCATTTCAACCCATAACGATTTTCTTCTATTCTAAAGTCCGTTCGGGTATGTATCATTTCAACCCATAGTGAAATACTAAACTAACAGGGAACTTACAGAGTGATAGCAGATAATAAAATAATAACATGCAGATATCATCAATAATAAAATATAAACAATAGGATATGGTGTCATATCCCACAGGTGAACAATTACATATAATGGCTTAAATATAACACATTAAATAACTACAGCAGCATATTTCAATCGTCGTTTCAATTGAAATCAAATTTAATGAATAAAAGAACGTTAATCGTGAGTGATTGCTCACCTCTCGAGCCTAGAGAATACAGAAGATGACACGGATATGCATACTGCTACAGACATTGAAATTTCGAGTTATGAATCGAAGCAAAGAAAAATCGGCACGAATTCAACGATCAAAGCTGATAACAAGAATTGATGGAACAAGTCAGAACGGGATCGGGGAAGATAATGGTATGAGTGGACTCATATATATATACCTATATATAGCTATATATATAAAGTCGTATTCTAAATTCAACACATATTAAATTAAACTAAATATATATGTATTTATATTTTCGAAAATCATTGTTTTTTTATTTAAAACACATAAATTAGAATCAAGCATATATATAATATGAAATTTGAAATAAATACTTATATAAACAGACTAATATTAATCATGTGCTAGGTTACAATACTGACATATTTTAGCTGTAAGAAAGGGTATAATGAAAGAAGTCAACATCAGTTATAATATATTTATATAAACCAAATGTAACATATATTTAGTTGACATAACAAATGAATTCTTTTATAAAATAATATATATTGGGCGCTATTTCATAAAAATGCACATGCAATACCATTTATATACGAACAACAAAATAAGCTTATATATATAGATATACTATTTAAAAATCAATATTTACATTTCAACTAACATCAGAAAACAAATATAAACTTTATACTTTATATATGTTTTATGGAAAAAAAATAGAACGCAAAGTGGATCCAACGTTTGGAGTTCAAGGATTAGTCCTGAAGGCTAATACACCGTCGGATCATTTTTACTAAATTTTTGGATAAATTTCAGTAGAAGAGTAGCAATTTATTTAAAATAACGTGGTGTGAAATGAATTGATGGAATGAATAAAGTAACGTATTAGTAGTACCCAAATAATCAAATGACACAATATGTTGGTTTCTTAATAACGACAGTGACGTTCAATTTGCTAAAAGTTAATTTAGGATGTTATATTCGTCTTATTTGTAAGCGATTGATATATCATACCTCTTTTAAATTTAAGATCAGCTCATGGCACGACGTATTAAAATTCAAATTCCATCGCATCATATATTTATTATTTTCAGTTTAGAAATGTATGAACTTATCAAAAAAAATTTTGGCTATAAATGACGTAAAATACCACTGCTTATTAAATTTGTCGTGTACTGTGTTTAAATACTTCCAAAGCGTTTGTCAATTTATTTAAAAGCTATAAAATGAAAGGAGTGAAAAGAGAAAAAAAGAAAGAAAGAATATATATATATATATATATATATATAATAAAAAACATGGGGAGAGAGACGAAGATACAGATGGTGGTACGTATCTTGTTCTATTCATAAGTAAATATCACCATAAGTTCCTTTGCATATTTTTAGTTGCTATAACCAAAGCTTTCATATATAATAGGTCCAATCTTATATACATAGCTACATATTATAAAGGGTTATGAAAACTTATATATATACACCTTATAGTATAATATATATAACTAGATAAAATGTATACATTAGATAATAGAATACAATAATATAGATGAAAAGAGAATTGCAGCAAGCTAAAATTTATAATAAAAAAACAAAGTGTTGTAGGAAGTTGAAAACAACAACTAATGCAATAATATTTATTATAAGTTTCGAAATCCATTAGACAAAAGAAAACACAGCTTGTATAACATATCCATTAAACAAAATAGACTATATATAGTACTAGTACATATTCATGCTATATGTAAACATTTAAAAACGAAACATATATTGCAATATGATACGCATACCGTTGATAAAAATATGGATGACGAGGGGAGGAGGCATGGAGTGGGTTGTGGCTCTTGACAGGTGGTTCGAGCTGTGGTGGCGGAGGCTTGACGAAGCTATAGGAAGGAGAACTGGTCCTTTTTCATTTTTCCATCATTTGTGTTTTAGCAATGAAATGGGAAAAATCTCTTTTTTTTTTCAAGAAGCAACAGAGAGGAAGAAAAATGAAGCTAAATAGGCTTACACGTTATAAATATTTAATATAGTTGAACGGTAGGAATGAGTAATCCAGCAAGTAAAATGGGAACCATGGAAATAGAGGGGTCAATCGCTAGAATTTAGGAGGAATGAATGGTAACGGTTGTTTGAATTGTATACCAAATATATAACTTTATATTCCATTATTAATTGAATAGGAGAAATGAATGGGTGGAGAATGAGCTGTCCGTTTATGATATACTGTTACATATAATTTATTAAAGAAGAAACGGTAGAATAATGATAGATTTGAATTATATACTAGTGTGATGCAATAACAACGGTCAAGTTGATAAGGTGGATATTTAAACAATTTATTGCTTGATTGGAAAGCACGTGAGTATGGAAAGGCAAGGATATTAAAATGGAAAAAGGAATGGACAGAGAAAGTTTAGCGAAGATAAAACATAGAGGAATAAATATAAGGTAGTGGGATGGTCACGATAATTCAGTGGATAATTAAAGCAACTTTTAATGCCACCAGCTGCACGTTCAATTCTGAAAAGGTAGAGTAACGGACCGTATAATAAATTGAAACGATGGATTGATAACAACTGCAAGTATATATTTAATAGAAAATAACGGACAGAGAAAATTTTGTGAAACGTACTGAAAATAAATATGAAGTACTTATTATATTATACGTTTCTTTTTGAATGCAGAGTCCAAAATTTGAAAGCCATGTAACGGTCAACCCTTGATTTGGTGAAAATAATTGTAGCAATTAATAAAAGAATAAATGGCAACGGTCACGTTGCTTTGATATAGCTGACCCATCAAAGAAAATTATTTATAATTTAACTGGTAGGAAACATAAAGAAACGTACCACCATAAAAATGAAATTGATAACATCTGTCCATTGATTCTACAATATTTATTAAAGCAATTTATTAGCTAGCTTGAATTAAATAGAATTTCACAATGGAATAAACTTTGATAAAATAAATTGAAAATTTAAAATCTGCTATGTTTAATTGGACGTAATCCAAATATTAAATTTTTATTTCAAAATATTATTATATAAAATTTCTCAAAGTTTCAATTAATTACGTTAAATAAAACCATTTAAAACTATTAAAATCTACGGCTCGTTACACTCTCCCCCACTCAAAACTTTTCGTCCTCGAAAAGGTAGGAGGTAGGAGAATAGAACAACCAGAAATAAAATAGATTGAAAGACAAGATAAACAATTAATTTAAAACTATATAAATTTTATTTGAAATATTTATTTGATAACTTCATTTGAAATTTAATTTTCTTTAATACTTTAATACTTTTCAAACTCCTTTGAAAACAATTATTTACATTATTACTTATATTTACAAAGAAGCTATTGAAATATTAAATCCAAAATTCATAAATTTTTATTTTGGTTCAAGATACCTTCCAAATATTATTATTAGATCACAAATCATTTTTTTTTTTAAAATATGTTTTATTTTAGATAAATAACTTCTAAAATATTTATAACACTAAAATTTCTATTAAACCATGTAGTATATAATTAAACAATATTTTTAAAGGATATATCCAACAAGGAAGGAAGGTTAATTTGGAAAACAGAATCATGGTGAATAACTAAACTGAGCAGATAAGGTAGATGCAAGGAATAGTATCAGGCACGAATAATTAATCTAGAACCATAAGAATTTAAATTTCAAATATTAATTCAAAATTTCTTTGTTGGGAAAAATACTTTTATAATAAATACCTTTATAATAATACTTTTATAATAAAATACTATTATATCGAAATAAATTTTCCTTTCGAAAATACTTTTATAACTCGATGTTTCAACAAGTTTATCCTCGTTCTTGCAGACTCTGGCCATGCGTTGATCAGGCGCAAAGCTAGAATTCTTCAAGTACTTAGTAGACTTGTTTCAACACCCAGTGAAAATACTTGAAAAACCTTTAAAACAGATATGGAAAGTACAATCCAAACAAAACAACCAAACCAAAACCTTTGTCCGACCATGGTTCGCAGATACATAATGGTTACGCCTGGATCCCCCAGGATACAATCTATATCCGTAAGCTTTCTTAGCCCTACGAGTTACGCCATGATGACTAGTAGAGTGCAGGATACACAATGGTTACGCCTGGGTCCCCCAAGAAACAATCCGTACCCCTAGGCTGTCTCAGCCAGGCAGTTTCGCTACTATTCGCGACCTACACAGATTGCAGGATACACAATGGTTACGCCTAGATCCCCCAGGAAACAATCCGTATCCCTAGGCCAGACTCAGCCAGGCAATTGCGCTATGCAGTCGCGAGAGAAAAAAACCCATGGGTTACGCCATGGTGGGAACACTCGAGTATTACATCCGGAAAACCAAAAATCAGAGAGAATAATATCGATAGAATGAATCCACAATGTGGCCACAAAGCGGATATCAAGCAGAAGGCACTTTCCATATCTTTACTTCGAAAATATATATCATATAGTACCTTTTCAAATCACTTTCAAATATCGTACTTATATAAAGTCCATATATTTAGGATTCCATTTTTCCAAATCGAATACTTTCCAAAATCAATAGTAGATCAAATCATATGACTTCGATTATATAAAATCTCTTTCCAAATTGAGTACCTTTCAAATAAATAGATTTCAAATCAACTTCATACTTATACAATCCATTTTTTATAAGTTCGACCACTCCCAAATCAAGTGCTTAATAATATAAGGTTCTCAAATTTCAAATCATTTCAATATCAATTCAGTTTCAAAATCATATATGATTTCACCAAATTTTCTTCCAAATTAAATATCTAAATTTCAAAGTTCCCAAAATAATAGGTTTAGAAAATTATCCCATTTTCCAAATTAAAATAATTCAAGTCAAACAAATTCATTTCCAAAAATCACCATATAAGTGCTGGTTTTTAATTCCAATTTAATTTCAAAACCAAATATTTTCCCAAAATCAATTATACTCAAAATGGTTTCCAAATTTATAATTATCCCTTTTTTTAAAACTTTTAAACTATCTATTTCTATGTGAAATATCCAATTTACCTTTCTGAAAACCATTATTCAACTATATTTTTTTTAAAACATTTCAAAACTAAATTTATATTCTTTATCAAACATTTTATACTCTTCGAAATTTCTTAGCTTTGAAAATTTAATCTCGATTTGGAAGTGTTCGAACATTCAAAATAGTTAGGGAAATCAAATTTTCAATTCAAGAGTTGAAAATCAACAATAAATCAATTATTAAATCCGAAACTCGAGGACTGAACACCGGTCTCATTTTAAATTGTTTCAAATATATACATATATCTTTCGAAAATATCAAATTATACTTCGGAATTTGAAATCAAAACGGTTTTACAAAATCACTCGCATAGCGAAGCTATTAAAGAGGCCTCTCCCTCACTCTGAAACTCGAAAATCAATGTCGATGATGTGTGCACTCATCACCGAAATTAGTTTCCAGCGACATAAGTGAATTCTGGACTTCTATTTTCGTGAAAACTTCTTTTAAATTTCTTCAAAATTATTGGAATTCATTTGAACTCATTTGAAACATTTCTTATTCAAAAAATACTTTTAAATCGTATTATTTTAATATATTTTCCAAAAACTTAAAACCAATTTCAAAATACCGGAATTCAATTCTCGAATTTCAAATTTAACTTTACAGTTATAAATCATTTTTATATAAATCTATTTCTATAAATTTTCAAAATTTCAAAACTTTTATATATAGGGTAACATTTTCACTTTTATATATAGAATAAAATCATAGTTATCAAAATAAAATTTCGGTATAAACAATTTCAAAAATACAAACAAAACCCGATTTTCAAAGGATGATTCAAGAATGGATTTCAAAACAAAGATAGCGATTTAATTTAGAGGAACTCCAATCAATAGAATCCTGATTCGAAGATAGACTCGATCGAAGATGAGATAATTAAATTACAAAATAGAAGATGGATATACTTCTATAAATCGCGGGCGACCTTTACCGGTCAACCGTGATTCCAAAATTAGATCGGTGTAGAATTCTGAGGCAATTCGACATTCGATCGCCAGAGATATAGAATTCGGCATAACAAGATATAGCAGCATCGTAAACCGAGGATACAGAAATCTTCGGTGAGTCAATGCCAATTGAAAAGGAGTTTTCACTCCCTTTTCAAAATCATTTAGTGGAGTTATGGGATACTCGGGAATCAAACGAATATAAATAGGGAGAGACAGAATGAATTTCGGAACCGAGGGACATTCCAAAATTCAAAGGAAATCGAGTCAAAAGGAAGAGATTCAACTCGAGCGAAAGTGATTCTGTAAATAAATTTACTATATATGCTAAGTTTTGCCTAGAGCCAAAGCTCTGATACCAACTGTAACGACCCGCTATGTTGGACCATTCAAATCGACAATAAAACCATACTGTCAGACTTGAATTGCTCAAAATACCGAATTCTTAATTTAAATTTGGCAAACTCAGCATAAACAGTAAATAAATAATCACAGATCACAGAAATAGAGTAATAAAAATGCAGCGAAATAGATAAAGAATAGTAGTTCATGAAGCTACTATATACATCAGAGTTTAGAATAAAATACATCAGAATATCCCAGATGCAGTGAAGTCTCCAGTACGAGCAGATGACTTCTCTGAACCAATCAACTGGATGACCGAAGGGATAGATAGTTGGATCTCCAAGCAAAGCACCGACTTCGACGGTGAGTCTCAAATGCTGTATCACTCAGTCTGACCCGAGCGTAAAACAAAACACAAAACACTCGAGTCAGGATTAACATTCTTATATAAATAAATCCAACTCGAGTGAAATCTCAACTGAAATACAGATAACTTAAAGGATGTTTGGGATAACCATCCTCTAAGGGTCCATAGAACTATCTACAAGGTAGAAATATACACTATAACACCGTGGTCATTTCAACTTAATTTATATTTCAAAACCAAATATCATTTCATTTCAAATATATTTATTTCCAATTTTATCATTTCAAAGTTACAATTTAAATCTACTCAAATTCAAAATTCAAATTTAGTCCAATCCCAATTTATCAATAAGAATTCAGCTCAATTCCTAAATAACCATTTTACATTTTATCGATCTCAAATCTGGATTTGAAATCACAAAATACCCTTTTACATTTCAATATATTTCAAAACTTTAAATATTAAATGTTTCAAACTAAATTCTTATTCAATTCAGTTTTCTAAATAATAAATTCAAATTATATTGATTTCAAATACAGATCTGAATCACAAATAAACCAATTAAATTTCAATATAGTTCAAAGCTTTAATATTCTACATTTCAAAGTTCAATTGACCGTTTCATATATATCTCGATTTAACCCCATTATTATTTAGTCTTGAAATATTCCCTCATTAGATTGAACGTCATTTAAGTAATCTTAAATTACATTTTACTAAATATTTCCTTTAATTTATTTAACGTGAAATATTCATTAAATCACTTAAATCAAAAATCCAGTTATAAAATCATACCTTTTAAATTTCCCATTCAATAATTCCAAATTGATTTAATTAAATAAAATCCTTATTTAAATACCATTTCCAATAAACCCAAATTTATCTTCCCAACCTTACTTATTCAATTTATTACAAGAAAATCTATTGAAATATAGATTTACAAAAATACCTAACCATGTATATGTATAAAATCCATCTAATTTATATCAAATATTACTACTAAATCTATATATAAAATTTCCATTTATATAAAATCTTAAGAACCAATATTTATTTAACCATATATTTCTTTCCAAAAATCACAGAAATTATTTTCAAAATATTCGTATATGGACCAACGGTGTTTGTATATATTTCCTATCATATAGTCAAGTGCTACAGATATTTATCATTTCAATTCATACACTAAATATATACGGGTGGATATCATTTCAACCCGTAATCCCAAATTCAGTTAAATGAAAATCGCTTGGATTTATCATTTCAACCCATAACGATTTTCTTCAATTCTAACGTCCGTTCGGGTATGTATCATTTCAACCCATAGTGAAATACTAAACTAACAGGGAACTTACAGAGTGATAGCAGATAACAAAATAATAACAGGCAGATATCATCAATAATAAAATATAAACAATAGGATATGGTGTCATATCCCACAGGTGAACACTTACATATAATGGCTTAAATATAACACATTAAATAACTACAGCAGCATATTTCAATCGTCGTTCCAATTGAAATCAAATTTAATGAATAAAAGAACGTTAATCGTGAGTGATTGCTCACCTCTCGAGCCTAGAGAATACAGAAGATGACACGGATATGCATACTGCTACAGACATTGAAATTTCGAGTTATGAATCGAAGCAAAGAAAAATCGGCACGAATTCAACGATCAAAGCTAATAACAAGAATGATGGAACAAGTCAGAACGGGATCGGCGAAGATAATGGTATGAGTGGACTCATATATATATAACTATATATAGCTATATATATAAAGTCGTATTCTAAATTCAACACATATTAAATTAAACTAAATATATATGTATTTATATTTTCGAAAATCATTTTTTTATATTTAAAACACATAAATTAGAATCAAGCATATATACAATATGAAATTTGAAATAAATACTTATATAAACAGACTAATATTAATCATGTGCTAGGTTACAATACTGACATAGTTTAGCTGTAAGAAAGGGTATAATGAAAGAAGTCAACATCAGTTATAATATATTTATATAAACCAAACGTAACATATATTTAGTTGACATAACAAATGAATTCTTTTATAAAATAATATATATTGGGCGCTATTTCATAAAAATGCACATGCAATACCATTTATATACGAACAACAAAATAAGCTTATATATATAGATATACTATTTAAAAATCAATATTCACATTTCAACTAACATCAGAAAACAAATATAAACTTTATACTTTATATATGTTTTATGGAAAAAAAACAGAACGCAAAGTGGATCCAACGTTTGGAGTTCATGGATTAGTCCTGAAGGCTAATACACCGTCGGATCATTTTTATTAAATTTTTGGATAAATTTCAGTAGAAGAGTAGCAATTTATTTAAAATAACGTGGTGTGAAATGAATTGGTGGAATGAATAAAGTAACGTATTATTAGTACCCAAATAATCAAATGACACAATATGTTGGTTTCTTAATAACGACAGTGACGTTCAATTTGCTAAAAGTTAATTTAGGATGTTATATTCGTCTTATTTGTAAGCGATTGATATATCATACCTCTTTTAAATTTAAGATCAGCTCATGGCACGACGTATTAAAATTCAAATTCCATCGCATCATATATTTATTATTTTCAGTTTAGAAATGTATGAACTTATCAAAAAAAATTTTTGGCTATAAATGACGTAAAACACCACTGCTTATTAAATTTGTCGTGTACTGTGTTTAAATACTTCCAAAGCGTTTGTCAATTTATTTAAAAGCTATAAAATGAAAGGAGTGAAAAGAGAAAAAAAGAAAGAAAGAATATATATATATATATATATATAATAAAAAACATGGGGAGAGAGACGAAGATACAGATGGTGGTACGCATCTTGTTCTATTCATAAGTAAATATCACCATAAGTTCCTTTGCATATTTTTAGTTGCTATAACCAATGCTTTCATATATAACAGGTCCAATCTTATATACATAGCTACATATTATAAAGGGTTATGAAAACTTATATATATACACCTTATAGTATAATATATATAACTAGATAAAATGTATATATTAGATAACAGAATACAATGATATAGATGAAAAGAGAATTGCAGCAAGCTAAAATTTATAATAAAAAAACAAAGTGTTGTAGGAAGTTGAAAACAACAACTAATGCAATAATATTTATTATAAGTTTCGAAATCCATTAGACAAAAGAAAACACAGCTTGTATAACATATCCATTAAACAAAATAGACTATATATAGTACTAGTACATATTCATGCTATATGTAAACATTTAAAAACGAAACATATATTGCAATATGATACGCATACCGTTGATAAAAATGTGGATGACGAGGGGAGGAGGCATGGAGTGGGTTGTGGCTCTTGACAGGTGGTTCGAGCTGTGGTGGCGGAGGCTTGACGATGCTATAGGAAGGAGAACTGGTCCTTTTTCATTTTAATTTTTCCATCATATGTGTTTTAGCATTGAAATGGGAAATATCTCTTTTTTTTTCAAGAAGCAACAGAGAGGAAAAAAAATGAAGCTAAATGGGCTAAGAGACTACACGTTATAAATATTTAATATAGTTGAACGGTAGGAATGAGTAATCCAGCAACTAAAATTGGAACCATGGAAATAGAGGGGTCAATCGCTAGAATTTAGGAGGTATGAATGGTAACGGTTGTTTGAATAGTATACCAAATATATAGCTTTATATTCCATTATTAATTGAATAGGAGAAATGAATGGGTGGAGAATGAGCTGTCCATTTATGATATACTGTTACATATAATTTATTAAAGAAGAAATGGTAGAATAATGATAGATTTGAATTATATACCGGTGTGATGCAATAACAACGGTCAAGCTGATAAGGTGGATATTTAAACAATTTATTGCTTGATTGGAAAGCACGTGAGTATGGAAAGGCAAGGATATTAAAATGGAAAAAAGGAATGGACAGAGAAGGTAAAGTGAAGATAAAACGTACAGGAATAAATATAAAGTAGTGGGATGGTCACGATAATTCAGTGGATAATTAAAGCAACTTTTAATGCCACCAGCTGCACGTTCAAATCTGAAAAGGCAGAGTAACGGACCATATAATAAATTGAAACGATGGATTGATAACAGCTACAAGTATATATTTAATAGAAAAGAACGGACAGAGAAAATTTTATGAAACGCACTGAAAATAAATATGAAGTGCTTGTTATATTATACGTTTCTTTTTGAATGCAGAGTCCAAAATTTGAAAGCCAAGTAACGGTCAACCCTTGATTTGGTGAAAATAATTATGGCAATTAATAAAAGAAATAAATAGCAACGGTCACGTTGCTTTGATTTAGCTGACCCATCAAAGCAAATTATTAACTGGCAGGAAACGTAAAGGAACGTACCACCATAAAAATGAAATTGATAACATCTGTGCATTGATTCTGCAATATTTATTAAAGCAATTTATTAGCTAGCTTGAATTAAATAGAATTTCATAATGGAATAAAAGTTTGATAAAATAAATTGAAAATTTAAAATCCACTATGTTTAATTGGACGTAATCGAAATATTAAATTTTTATCTCAAAATATTATTATATAAAATTTCTCAAAAGTTTCAATTAATTATGTTAAATAAAACCATTTAAAACTACTAAAATCTACGGGTCGTTACAATTTGATCACAAGTTGACTCAGTATTATCGTGATTCTTCTTTAGATTATGTTACTAAGATTCTACTGCATTTTTATTTGAATTTAACAAATGTTATTAAATCAAAAATTAGATCATGAACTTATTGCTAATTTTTTTCTTCTTAAAATTTTTTACATAGTCCTAATATATCACATCAAGCTTTTTACTTGCAAGTTTGGATTATACATAGACAAGGGTTGGCTTTCCCTCTAAAAGAAAGAAGGTAGCCCATAATAAAGAAAACCCATCAACCCTATCTCCCTTTCTCACTTCGTAGGTATAAACTCTCTCTTTCTCTCTCCCCCTCTCTTCCATGCTACATCTCTCTCTTCCATTTCGCTTGACTTCTTTCTTTAATCTCCCATTTCGCAATAAATTAAACATTTTTTTGATTTTTATTTGATTATAATGTCCAAAAGCGGGTTATTTGTCGAATTTTAGTCCGGCCATCACCAAAACCAGAATGAAATGGACAAGATTCCATTGTGCCAGCCAGAATTTCGAACCATGATACACACACATACAAACACACACATGCACATATAAACTTATGTTAATCATTGACAAGCTTTAATACATAAGAACATAAAATATTTGTGTAGGAATTGCCATTAGCAACGGCAATAAAGCGATGCTAGCCGTCATGGTCATCGCAAGCCATCGTAAAAAGACGATGCAAAAAAAGTCAACGTTGATAGTTTTAGCGACAGCGCTGTTGCAAGTTTAGCGAAAATTAGCGTCGTTACATTAAATATGTGGCAAATCCAGAGTGGTTGATAGGCTGTCGTCGACCGACGCTAACCGACGCAAAGCTGAGTAAATTGGAAATATCAAGTCGTCGCTTGCCGACGCAAGCCTGGACAACTTGATCGTCGATAGCCGTCCCACTACAGGGTATTATTTTAAAATCTGCAGCTTCTATTTGAGCCATCCTACTACGCAAATATCATCGTATATCTATACTTCTCATCTAAAACGCATATAAATCCAATTTCACAACTGCAACCATCGCATATCACTCATAAGCAAGTGTATAATGCAAAAATCAATATCTACATCAACATTCAATCAAACAACGTCTATAATCAACACATTCACAAATCCTTCAAACAACACAACCATATCGAAAAATACTCATGTCCATCAAATAAAACATCCAAAAAACCATCAAGCAACATAATCGTCAAACAAGTATCAAATCCATCAACACATATCAAATAAATACTGAACAAAACGAACGAAATCCATCAAACACCACAGTCATACCTATTGATAGTCATCTCCCGACCCATCCTCCCCAGGCATTCTCCGTGCTCTGCTAAATACACCGTAATCCACTCATCTAGCAGCTATGCCAATCCTCTGCTCTTCCGCCAATCATTGAATTCTAATATCTGCTATTTCAGTTGAGTTATCTTCTCCTTTGTTTGGGATCTCTTATAAGTCGTCTGTGTCAGTATCGTCTATAAAATAGTTAATGGCAAGTTAAAATTTATGCTTAATATTAAATAAAATTTGTATATTAGTTAATGAAGCAGCTTAACTCCTGATTTCCATAACTGTGATGCCAATTTTGTAAAGGAGGGTCAATCAGAGCATCCCATATATGGTTCGACTCCTCCAAGGTCAACCCATGGCCAATGAACTGCGCCATTCGAGCTTGCTCTGCTTCATATCTTTCCTGCGATGACGAACAGAAGTTTGCTACATTAAATACTCAATTTAAAACTAATGAAATGTGAAGTAAAACATTTAAGCATGTTTACCATTATGACTTGAAATTTGTTGTCCATTCAAACATATGAAACATTGTCATCCTCATTTGTCTGCTGCACGACATGCGTGTGTGTGAAGACATCTGCCATTTAGGCTCACGATTATACGTCTTATAATGAAATTATATATATGAATAAACAATGTTACTAATATGATTAAATATCAATAATCTATTTACAATCACAATCTATAAATTTACCAATTCCTTCCAATGTTGTTGGAAGGATGTAGAGCCACCGCGGTGTACAACAGGAATTTTATTCCTATTTGCACATTTCCATGATGATATTTTCTGTAAATTAAAAAATATTATTAACTAAAGTAACACAACTAGTAACGATATTTAAACAAATTATAATAACAATACAAAATTAAATAACTTACTTTAAATTCATGAGTGTCCCAAAGCTGGAGAAATTCTGTCCAAACATCAGCGCTCATCCAGACGGGTTTTTTATTCGCATTCTTTGCCTTTGAGAGAATGCCCCTATAATTTTTCCTCATATTTTTGTTCCAGTGGTTTCTAAAAATATCTATATCTTTCGGATCAACACGTATCTTAGCCGGCATATTGAACTAAATTGAATTATATACATTATACTAACTTTCAAATGAATTATAAATTTGTACTTACCATCAAGTCGGCCCATATAGCGTTCATAATATGGTATGGGATGTCCTCCAAAGAGCCCAATATCCTGACATCCGACTCTTGAATGCCTTCTTAGAGACTTGAAGAATGTAGTCCAAAGGCTCCACCACGAAACCCTATATAAATTTTGATATAGCCATTTAATAAATTTTAAATAATATACATGCAATAAATTTGAGACTTACCCTGCACTCCTCGGAACAACCTTCGCTACTGGTCATAAATCCAGCGTCGTGCCACTAACACCCACGCTAGAAGAAAGAGAAGGCCGAGATCTGCTGGAATGTCTCATGTAAGACATATATCTACAACAAACATATCATTTCATATAATGAAAAAATATATCAATTTATTATTAGAAAACATGTTTGATCAATCGTTACATAAAACTTCCACTAAAACATCATAAATGAAATAAGATCTTCTGAATACATATATAGAACTAACAAAACAAGATAATACATAGCTAACAACATAGTCATCATTATTAATAATAGAAAAACTTAGAATATACATTTTACAACAAGCAATACAAATATTTAGAATTACCAGTCTTCATTGTTTTCTGATTCAGACTCGATCCCGTACTCCATATCGTTTTATTCTGTACTCTCAAATGCATCTATTAAAACATTTGATTCATCATTCAATGACCCAAAATCAATATCATAAGTCATTATTATTTCATTATTTGGCTCAAGATCCGCTTGATATGTTGCTTCGTCAGGAGATATTATTTCCGTCAAACATAAATCTTTCCTTTGTTCTAAAATAGCCGACCAATCCGCTTTATCTCTTTTTAAGGATGGATAAGAAGCAAAATAAACTTGTAATGCTTGCTTTGCTAATACGAAAGGATCATACTTATAGTAATGTGAGGTATGCTTCATTTCAATAAGCTTAAAATCTTTGTGCATGTTGATTCCAGAACCAGGAATATTGCTGAATCAATTGCATTTGAACAAAAAAAATTCTATAGGTTGTATATAATATGTCAATTCTAAAACCTGCGTTAATACACCAGAAAAATCTTTTATATGTTCATCTGGATCATCGCTACCTTTAACAAATACACCACCATTATATGTTAATTTTTCAGCACCATAATCAATGGCGTTGAATTTAAATCCACTGATGAAGAATATTAGATAAGTCTTAACATTTCTTTTTGGTTCAAGTGCAAGATGTTGTAATCCTTCATCAATGACACAATTTCTTGGATCATAAACGTAGTTCGAAAACCATTTAGCAAATTCTTCACTAAGATCACCAGATGGATGTTGTGATTCGTAAATACTGCAAATATATATAGTATGTTCCATTATAATTAATACATAAGTATATTTGAAATAAAATTGAATTTATTATTACCTAACGAATGGTGAAACTTCCGCACAGTTAAGAAGAACATATGTGTGTGCTACATCGTAATCTCTGTCGTCTAACCATATTTCCACACATTTTCCAACAAGTCGGTTATGTTGTCTAAAAATAGATAACATTGTTTGAGAAGAATCTTGTTCAACGGCTTTATCATTACGAGGAACACTTACAAATGATAAGTTCACGTGGTCACTGAAGTAATGAGGAAAAAAGAATGAAGCTTTTTCTTCAAGATATGATTTGCAAATAGAACCTTCAACTCATGCTTTTTTGTCTAACTTTTTTCTTCAGATGATTCAAATACCTTTTACAAAATTAATTCAATTTAAATTTAATTATGTAGATCTGAATTTTAAATAAAGTAAATATTACAAATATTCAATATTACCTCTCAAATTGATACTCCATCCATATTGCACAGTACCTCAAAGAAATGCTTTAGATGGTAGATGAACAGATAAATGCTCCATTACATTTAAGAAACCTATTTGCAGAGCAGTAAGGGATATTTATTTCAAGCCTACGTATACGGTCGACTATTACTGTGGTCGAATAAAGCTATTTATAAAATAAACTTAATTCTGTTATAACAGTCCATACTTTTACTGGCAACGATTCTTTGAAAATCACGGGTAATAAATATTCCATCTTGATATGGAAACTGTGACGTTCCATCCCACTCAATTTATTGCTTTTAATGTCAAAAAATCTACGGAGATTAGAAGAAATTCCATTAGGGCATCTTAGTCCTTCCACCCACTTTAGAATGATTTTTACTTGCTTACTGTCAAGCTCATAGCATGCTTTGGTTTTTTACTGTCATTGGGCTTCATATAAAGTTCAGGACATTTACAAAAGTGTGCTATATCAAGTATTGAATTTATCTCGTCCTTAGTTTTCCTCTTAATGTTCAAAATTATATTAAACAGGTTATCAAACATGTTTTTTCCATTGTGCATCACATCAATATTATGTCGAAGTAAGAGATCTTTCCAATAAGGCAACTCCTAAAATATACTTTGTTTGTACCAATTATGAATGTTCGATTTACCTAGAATTCCTGTAATCTAGTTCCATGCATCTTTGGATAGTCTTTTACAATTTCATATATTTCTTCGCTTAACCAAATCTTTGGTGGTAGCATTCTTTCTCCTCTGAAAGTATGATTGAGATGGAGAAAACACTGATGATAATCAAACCATGAAATTTTCTTCCCATACCATAATGAAAATGGTCGTGTTTATTTCATGCAATAAGGACAAGCTAGACGATTGGTAGTACTCCAACCTAAAAGCATTGCATATGCAGGAAAATCACTAATAGTCCATAACAAAGAAGCAAACATATGAAAATTCTTTTTTTGGAAATGTCGTATATTTCAATTTTTCTTGCCATGTTATTTTCAACTCTTCAATCAATGGTTGTTAATAAACATCGATTCCTTATGTTGGATCGTCTAGGCCAGTTACGACAATAGTAAGAAACATATATGAAGTTTTCATACATATCCACGGAGGTAAATTACATGGAGTAACGATAGTAGGCCAAGATGAATATTTACTACCAAACCGAGAGAATGGTGAAAATCCATTTATACATAAATCAAGTCTAATATTACGGCTCATTGCAGCAAACATGTGATACGTCTTATCGAAAAGATTCCATGCTTCTCCATCAAATGGATGTATCAAAGTTCCCTCTTCATGTGTTCTCATACTATACCATCGCAAATGACATGTCGTAGCTGAAGACGCATATAACCTTTGAAGTCTGGGAGTGATGGGTAAATAATGCATTCTCTTGTATGGAACTTTCTTTCATTTATTTTTTCTTGTTTTGTATCTTTCGTTGTTACACATTTTGCAGTTTCGAAGGTTAATGTCATCTTTCCAATACAACATGCAACCTTTTATACATGTATCTATCTTTTGGTACGGCAGACCGAAAGCCGGCATAAGTGTTTTCACTTTATAATGACTATTGCACAAAAGATTATTGGGTGACATATGTCTTTTTTAAGGTTGTACAACTGCTGTAAATCCTGCCTCTGTAAAGTTGAATTTTGATTTTATAGTGATGTATTCAGTGGTTACTGATAATTACCATCCCACAACGGCCTCGTATCGGCATCTAATAAATCATAAATTCTTCTCGCTTCCACATTTGGTTCTTTTTCGAAATTTACTTTTGCATCGTCAACTTAAATGGTAGGGAACATTGATCGTGCTTTATCTTCCACTATATCTTCAATTGGATTCGTCATAAAATAATTGTTCTTTGACACTACAAGATTAGGTATAGGTGCAGAAAG
This sequence comes from Allium cepa, assembly GCA_030765085.1. Taxonomy (NCBI): domain Eukaryota; kingdom Viridiplantae; phylum Streptophyta; class Magnoliopsida; order Asparagales; family Amaryllidaceae; genus Allium; species Allium cepa. The sequence continues at coordinate 552,700,788 of CM060931.1, read as the reverse complement.
TTGTCCGTGACGATCACAGAAATAATAATTTGGCACAAAACCAGATTTACACAAATATCCTTAAACTGTATTTGGTTTTCAATTCTTCAATTGTTGGCACTTACTACAGGGGCAATGAAGTTCTTCGTTATTTTGATAATAAGATGTAGTGAATCTAATAAATTCATGTACACCATTATAGAAATGTTCCTTCACCGAACTTTTCATACCAGTTCACTATAAGAAAATATACCTTTTGCAGCACCAATTCGTAGGGTTTTAATAAAAAAGCTGCTATTGTCTAGGTGATTAATAAAAATTATCGTTAAAACGCTGCCGCTTAACAAATTCGCACGGTTTTAATAAAAAGCGCCAAAAATAAAACGATCTCGCCTCTCTCACAAGTCACTCAACGTCGAATCCTTCTCTCTTCCATGAATCCTTAATCCCAAATTTCATTAAAAAACAAACTCTTCTGATCTTCATCTAAGTCTTCACAACTCTACCGTCGATCACGGGCTTCAGCAACCCTTCGGCTTCCTTGAGCTTCAAAAATTCTCCAGCATTCCACATCTTGAGAAGTCATCGTTCTTCATCACCCACTCTACATTTCTAAATATCCCTTTTTTTTATAGCTAAAACAGAGAATATATATACACGCTCCAAAAGCTGCCAACAAGCCTGGCAGGTAACTACAAAGAGCAAAAAAAAGAATAGGAAAATGGGAAGAAACCCAAAATACAGCGAGAACAACTACAAAAGGAAGCAGTCAGCCCAGCATCATAGCAGATACAGGCTAATGGTCAGGAAAAGCAAGATCCAGGACCAGTCGAACAGCTCCAAGACCGATGTACAGGAAATCAACATGAGAAAGCGGAAAGAGTAGTACAGCCGCAAACAAGAAACACTAATAAATCTAAGACAGATCCAAGCGAAGAGGGTCACTGGCCGATGAAGAGTCCATAGTCACCTGATCTGGTAAACAAGAAAACCCATGAGATACGGGGGGGGGGGGGGGGGGATGGGCGGAGGGACAGCAACGCGAAGGGAGAGCCATCTGCTCAAGGACATGAGTCGGCCAATGCCTTGTCTAGAGGTAGACTGGACAGAGGAAATAGAGAGAAGACCCACAAGTTTCCTGGATCGGGAGCCCACGCGACCCCTAAAAGGTCTACCGTGAAATGCTAGAAATACATCATTCCTAACACGGCGAATAATAGTCGGGGGGTCCATGGGGGTGCTGTCAAAGATTGCCTTATTCCGTGCGCACCAAAGGTGCCAACAGGTCAGACAGGGAATCAAACGGAAAACACACGAGCGAAGAGATTTACCAGTCACCCCAGCCCACCAAGAAGACTGAAGATCGAGGGGGGAAGCGGATAAGGCACGAACTCCGACTAGATTGCCGAAGTAATTCCAGCACGCTATAGCTGAGCGACCAATGAAAAACAAGTGGGACAGGGATTCCAAATTCCCATCCCAGCAGCATCTACAACGGGAGACCATAGGGATGCCAATAAGTTGGAGGTTCTCGTCCAGTGGCAACCCGTTGTGTAGGATACGCCACATCAACAGAGAAACCTTGGGAGGAATTCGAGAATCCCAAATGAAGGAAAACAAAGGACGAATAGGATTGGGTGAGCGAATAGAAGACCAAGCTTTCCGAACGGAGAACGAACCACCATCCCAACCCGATAGCCCGTTATGAGAGTCAGCGAGCGGCTTTACCGACTGCATGTGCTTCCAGGTCTCACTAGCATAGGACGGAGAACCAGAGAAATTAGTGCCCGCAAGCCTATGGTATTTAGCACGGAGAAACGACGCCCACAAAGAGTCGTTAGCCCCAAACCTGTTCCACAGCTTACAAGCAAAAGCCGCACAAAGGTCCTTAGGATTACGCAGCCCCAGGCCACCTTCGTTCTTTGGACGACAAATGGCGTCCCACGATATCCACTGGTGACGACGGATATTATCCTTGGAACCCCAGAAGAAGGACGAAACCAAGGATCGGTAGGACCGGAAGAAGGAAGAGGTGGGGTTCATAGCGACGAAAACATGGGTGCCCATAGAGTCAAGAACCGACTTAATGAGAACTAGTTTACCCGCTTGGGACAGGAGGGAAGCATTCCATCGGATGATCTTGTTTCTCACTTTATCAGTCAAGGGGTCGAAGATAGCGTTAAGTTTTCTACCCCTGTAAAGAGAGATACCCAAATAAGGAAGGGGAAGGGAAGCCTCCTTGAAACCAGAAGTGGTCTTGATCCAAAAAGCTCTAGAGGGGGACAAGTCCTTGCCATGGAAAAAACAACTTTTGGAAGGATTAACGAGTTGGCCCGAACACCTCTCATATTGGAGAAGAAAACAAAGTAGCCGCCGGACGGACGAGCGACCACCATTAGAGAAAATGACAATGTCATCAGCAAATGATAAGGAGGAGATAAGAGGGCAACCCCTCGGTATACCAAAGCGCTGAATCTGACCGTAGATTGTCAGAGACTGAAGACCGCGGATGAATGCCTCAGCCGCAATGACGAAAAGAGAAGGCGAGAGAGGGTCTCCCTGACGCAGACCCCTTCCCCCTTGAAATACCCATGAGGGGACCCGTTAACGAGCACAGAGAACCAACAGTTCGAGATTAGTCTCCACACCAGGTCAATAAGGGTTTCCGAAAACCCGAAAGCCCTAAAGACCTTTAAGAAGAAAAACCAGGACAAGCGATCGAAGGCCTTAGCCATGTCAAGTTTGAAAACCACATTAGATCCCCTAACTTTCCGATCTATTTGGGAGATCAGTTCCTGAGCTAGAAGGACGTTATCGGAGATTAAACGTCCCTTAACAAACCCCGATTGAGAGGGAGAGATAATGCGTTCCAGGATAGGGACTAAACGGCTAGCCAAGATCTTAGAAATAACTTTATTCGAGAAGTTACAAAGACCGATGGGACGGAAATCCGCACAAGACCGAGGATTGTCGCACTTCGGAATAAGAACCAAATTGGTGGAAGTCCATCCAGAGGGAAGAGACCCACCGTTGAAGAAGGACTATACAGCGAGACAGAAATCAGCCTCAATTATAAGCCAGGCTGTCCTGAAAAAGACGCCATTGAAACCGTCCGGGCCGTTGGCGCTATCCTTGTTTAGGGCAAAAACACACGCACGAATCTCGTCCGTGGACGGAGGGTCCGCAAGATGGTTGCCATCCGTTGGCAGAACCATACGAGGGATGAAGGCCATCAGGGGCGGATCGTGAAAAGAGACAGAGGGAGTGCCCAAAAAGGACTGGAAGTGGGACAAAATGGTATCTTTGACGTCCTCCGAAGAAGAGGCCAAAGATCGGTCAGGACGCAAAATCTCATGGATAGTGAGTAGATTATTCTTCTTGCGGATAGAAGAATGAAAAAATTTAGAGTTCGAATCACCTTCAACCACCCATTTGATCCTAGCTTTTTGACGAAGGAAGTCATTTTCGATACGAAGTTCAGAAGAGAAGACGGTCTGGGCTAAAGCCCAAGCCTCCTTGTTTGCGGTTGAAGGAACCTCATCTAACAAGGATTCGGCTAAGATCAGAGACTCTTCGGCCAGTCGAACGCGATCGAAAATGTTCTTGAAAACATCAACGTTCCACACCTTAAGGCAGGCTTTGAGGCGCTGAAGCTTACGAACGAAGATAGAGCAAGGAGGGCCAGAGACCGGTGCACTCCACGAGTTAGCCACCACTTGATGAAAAGAGTGGTGAGATCTCCACATGCTCTGGAACTGAAAAGAAGATGGCCCAAAGAGGGAGAGAGGAAGGCAGCGAACAACCATGGGAGCATGGTCAGAAAGGTACGATGAAGGTGAGCGATTGAGAAGGAAAAAGGGAGGCGAAACCATTCTTCCGACCCGAAGACACGGTCGAGCCTAGAAAGAATACGCTTCGACCCCTCTTGGTTGTTCGACCAAGTGAAAGCAGAGCCAACAAAGGAGAACTCAGTGAGACCAGAGATGACAATGAACGAATTGAAATCCGTCATCACAGCATGGTTGGTGGAGGCCCCTCCTCGCTTTTCCGCATGGCAAGCGACGATATTAAAATTGCCACCAACTACCGAGGAAGAAAAGCCCAAAACATCCAAGGCAAGAATGTCGGACCACAGAGATAACCTTTCCGTCCGATCGCATTTGGCATAAACCGCCGAGAAAAGAAAGGGAGAAGAGAACGAGGGAGAAGAGCATGCCACATAGAGAAGCCGCGGAGAGTCAAAGATGGAATGCACAGCAAAGGATTTGGACCATAAAATCCAAATCTTTCCGGAGACATTAGCTGATCCACCCCCAAAACCTAAGGCAAGAAGGGTTTTGGCCATACATTTCTAAATATCCACCGGCGTTGGTCTTTGAAGGTATAATCGTTTGGTTTGGAGCCTCTATATTCGAATAATCTTATTGTTTCTCCATTTTTAGATTTTTTATAATTTACAAATGCTTTAATTTATGGTTTAATTCTCATCTTACTTTTTTGATAACCTAGTGTAGGAATCTATGGTTCATCTCCATGTAAACTAACTACTAAAGTCAATTTGTCCTATATTTTATCTAACTAGTGAAAAATATAGGGTGGCCAATATCGCCATCCTATATTTTTCACATGATTTTTATCCATTTTTGTGATGGTTAAACAATGCTTTAATTTTTGGGTAGCATGTGATTTATTTGTATTGTGAAAATAATAAAGTGGATATAAGTTCACAGAGATGTTTTATGGTGATTTCTTTTACTCAGATGCAAGTTCAAAATGCAAATTTATTTTAGAAATCGATTGGTTAAATGAAGTTTATTACAAATCTGTGAAATAAATTATTTGATCAGTTATTTTTACTTTTTTGTTTCCTAACACTAATTTTTAACGCAAGGCTTAATATGCATGTGGCACAATCATCCCATATCAATAAAAACATTATAAGACAAAAAATTAAGCAAAGTATTATGTAAGGCGTTTGGTTTTCCTGATTCATTATTATATGATAATGAGTAGGCTACCTCCTTTGGATTCAAACTAGATAGCAATGGCTTGGAAATAAAAACCCAAATACTAGGCCACAACAACCATGAGAGCCTGAGTTAAGGTATGCCCTAGTCCTATATATCATATACGTTATAATTATGTACCATAATTCCTATTCTAATCTATGTATCATCAAAAAGCTAAAAAAAATGTGATAAGTATTGGTCTGACCATTTAAGTTTTGTTTTAGCTTTTTGATTAGAGTGATAAAACTTAAAATTGAACAAGTGAAATAGAATTGTCTTATCTATAGCCATATTTGTAAATCTTAGTTCAAGTTTCTGAATACTTCGTGTAGCAACTCAACTCATGCTTTAGGCCATGTTATAGTCACAGCAGTTTTGGACGGTCGGATTAGGTCTTTCAATAATTATGGTTTACCTATGAATCAATAACCCTGATGATGACATATACATTTCTATATAGTGAGGCTTTTTACTTTTTTGGGCTCTTATTTTTGGGCCGAATTCCCTATTTACCTTGGGATTATAGAGTAGAGATTTTTGCTGTCATTTGAATATCATTGTTCTATGAAAAAAATACTATCAATTCTTTGATTGTTAATATCTCAGAGTCAACCAAAAAAACACTCAGTAAAAAAACTAACGGTCTTATTCATGGCTTCTTCCTACTGATTACTGCGTTCTTCTTCTCTTTTTATTCGCTCCTTATCAGCTCGCCCTGTTCTTCTCTGCTTCCATTTTTCTCCTCTCCGTGGTTCCGTTTACTGGTGAGGATGTCTTCCTCCTCAAAGGCACGTTCTTGAAATTGTGCCCTAGTTTTGACTCGATTGCCTTGGCTTTGCGCGTTCTTACTAAAGGCCCGATCTCTATTATTTTCTCTGGCCCTTATTCTATTGAGATTCAGGTCTTCTCTATACGTGCCTTTGCTGATATTAGCAGGCATCGAATGGTGGTTGTTGATGATTGTTTTTTGGAGATTCTGCCATGCTCTGACTTCGGTTTGTTCTCCAGTGAGATTCCGATTAGACGCCGATCTGTTTTGGACTTCGACCCTTGCTTGCGATTTGCAGATTCTTGTTCGTTGGTGAATTGGGGAGATTGCCCTCCCTTATTTGGTTCGGTTATTGGGGATTCTCCTGATTTTAACTATTTTGGGCATGATTGTTTGATTGCTAAAGGGGATTTCATCACCCCTAGCAATTCATCTCCGATTTCGTGTAATTCTCAGATTTGGAAGTCGCCATCTAAGCGGAGGCAATGGCTGAGGCGGCGGCGCTGGTGAATTTCTTCTAGGCTGCCGCGCTCGTTGCCTTCATTCGAGTGCTTGCATCATAGGCAGTTGCGCTCGCTGTTTAGTGGTACTTCTAACCTGGCCACTACTGACGGTGGTTCCACTTCTTTTGGTGCCGAGTCTATTGGTGCTTCGCGAGAAAACTGGGTTACAATAGGGGATTTCACCACCCCTATCAGTTATACCCATTTGTGCTCGCTGCTTAGTCGCGAGCTTGTGCCTCTGCTCTCTGCTAATTGGGGTTTCCTTGTCTCGGTGGCAGCTGATGTTGGTTTCCCCTCTTCGATAGGGATGGGTTGGAAGCGGTCGTCGTTACTGCTCCTTCCTCTTTGGTTGGTTGCTTCCCCGCAGGTGTGTGCCTCTTTTACTGTTTCTTGTTGCTCTGTACCTATTGGGTTGGCTCATTATTCTTGATTGTTGGTCGATGGGTTTTGTTTGATGTGCTTGAGCCACGACACACTTTAGTGTGTGCTCCCTGTCACTGCTGTTTATGTGCCAGGACCCTTTTGTTTTGTTGTTTTTGTTTTTGCCCTATTGCCTTGCTCTTTGCAGCATCAATTCGGCTTCATCGTTTTTGCTTCTTGGGAAATTGGCATCAGTTGTGTCCACACCAGGCTTCTAGTATGGACCATTTTGATGTATTCATCTTGTCGGGTTCGCTTTCAGAGACATCACGACGTCTTCTCTGTGTCGTCTATGTCTTTGGATTCGTTTGTTCTCTCTTTTTTAGTGAGCTTCCATTGGTCTCTAGGGCGGTTTCAATGGGCCTGGAACAATTGGTTCAGGCGATATCCCATATCTGCTCGAATAGTATTCCATGTTTTGGTGCACTATTCGAACAGCCTGGGTTATTGCCAACCATCATTGTTCTGCTTTGTTGCTTCCTCCTTCGAGACCGACCCGCGATACTTACCTGTTTCGCAGGGCTGTACTTTTAGTGACAGTCCGGCTTCGGTAAGTTTCCTACAGCGACTTGGGCTGCATCAGCTATGCTCCCCTACACTCTCTGACTCCTCTTCTGTTTTTTCTCGTTGCGCCCTTACCATCTCTCCTTCCTGTTCCCCTCACCTGTCCCCAGACTTTTCTGCTCGCTCGCTCTGGGATTGCGCTTCTTCTACTTTTTCCCCCTCTTATTTGTCTCATTCTTCTCCCTCTGTAGACTGGTTTGCTCGGCAGTGTGGGTCTCTATTAGTTAGGCCCCGCTCTCTATTGCGCTTTCCATCTGTCCTCCCTGATCGTATGGATCAGCCCTCTTCCCCCTGTTCATCGACGTGCTCCCTTCCTTCCTCTTCCTGTTCTCTATCCATCTCCATTCCTCTTATGTGTGAGGCTGATATTGCTCTCCTCAATGAGCATCTAGACTGTATTTCTAGGAACTCTTCTTTTTCGGGTTTCGATTCCTCTCTTTCTTCCTCGTCCGGTTCTGTTGACGAGGTGTCTTTTGAGACATCCCCTCCCCCTCCTCATTGACGGATCCGACGCTGATCGCGTCGTCTCCAGTCTACCCCTCGCACCATTCGCACACGATCTATAGCGGCGTCCGAGCAGATCGATAGATCTGCTCGATTTTCCTTGTATCTTATCTGAGCCCGCTTTTCCCCTTGCTTTCCTTGGTGTCCTATTCCTCATGTTGAATTTCCTCTTCTGGAATGTTCGCGGGATTGGTAAGGATGCGTCTCTGGCTAGGCTGAAACGCATTATTAAGAAGCACTCGGTGGGTTTGGTCGCTCTACTGGAACCTTTTCTGGCCCCGGATGGTATTCCCAATACCATTCTTGCCTTAGGATTTGGGGGTGGTTCGGCCAACGCCTCTGGCAAGATTTGGATTTTGTGGTCCAAATCCTTTGTTGTTCATTCCGTCTTTGACTCATCGCAGCTACTCTCTGTGGCCTGCAGTTCTCCGTCGTTTACCTCTCCCTTTCTTTTCTCAGCGGTTTACGCCAAATGCGATCGGACGGAAAGATTATCTCTCTGGTCCGACATTCTTGCTCTGGAAGAGTTGGGTTTTTCTTCTTCTATTGTTGGTGGCGATTTTAATATCATTGCTTGCCATGAGGAAAAGAGAGGTGGAGCCTCCACCTCTCGTGCTGCGATGTCGGATTTCAACTCGTTCATTGTCAGCTCTGGCCTCTCTGAACTCTCCTTTGCTGGCTCCGCTTTCACTTGGTCGAACAACCAAGAGGGTCCGAATCGTATTCTCTCTAGGCTTGACCGTGTCTTTGGGTCAGAAGAATGGTTTCGTCTCCCTTTTTCCTTTTCGATCGCTCATCTTCATCGTACCTTCTCTGACCATGCCCTATTGGTTGTTTGTTGCCTTCCGCTTTCCAACACTGGGCCCTCCTCTTTTCAGTTCCAGAGTATGTGGAAATCTCACCATTCTTTTCTTCAGGTCATGGCTGACTCGTGGAACGCTGCGGTCTCTAGCTCTCCTTGATCTGTTTTCTCCCGTAAGCTTCAACGTCTCAAAGCCTGCCTTAAGGTGTGGAACGTTGATGTTTTCAAAAACATTTTCGATCGTGTTCGGGTGGCAGAAGAATCCCTGATCTTAGCCGAATCTTTGTTCGACGAGGATCCATCCGCCGATCACAAGGCGGCTTGGGCTTTGGCCCAATTCTTTTTCTCTTCTGAACTTCGTATCGAAAATGACTACCTTCGCCAAATAGCTAGGATCAAATGGGTGGTCGATGGCGACACGAATTCTAAGTTCTTTCATTCTTCTATTCGCAGGAAGAATAATCTCCTCACTATCCGTGAAATTTTGCGTCCTGACCTATCTTTGGCCTCATCCTCTGAGGAAGTCAAAGATACCATTCTGTCCCACTTCCAGTCCTTATTGGGCTCTCCTTCTGTTTCGGTTCTCGATCTGGCCCTTATGGCCTTCATCCCCCCTTTGGTGCTTCCTTCAGACTGCGCCCTTTTCGAAGTTCCGCCTACGACTGACGAGATTCGAGCGTGTGTCTTTGCCCTGAGCAAAGATAGCGCAAGCGGTCCGGACGGTTTCAGTGGCGTCTTTTACAGGACTGCTTGGTCTATTATTGAGTCTGATTTCTGCCTTGCCATTCAATCCTTCTTCAACGGTGGATCCCTTCCCTCTGGATGGACTTCCACCAATTTGATTCTTATTCCTAAGTGCGACAATCCGCGGTCTTGCGTGGATTTCCGTCCTATCAGTCTTTGTAACTTCTCGAATAAGGTGATTTCTAAGATCCTGGCCCGTCGATTAGCCCCTATCCTCGAATGCATTATCTCACCCTCTCAAGCGGGGTTTGTTAAGGGGCGATTAATCACTTATAACGTCCTTCTAGCTCAGGAACTTATCTCCCAACTAGATCGGAAAGTTAGGGGCTCTAATGTGGTTTTCAAACTTGACATGTCTAAGGCGTTTGATCGCATGTCCTGGTTTTTCATCATTAAGGTCTTACGAGCTTTCGGTTTTCCTGAAATCCTTATTGGCTTGGTTTGGAGTCTCATCTCGAACTGTTGGTTCTCAGTGCTCATTAACGGTTCTTCTTTCGGGTACTTCAAAGGGAGTAGGGGTCTGCGTCAGGGAGATCCTCTATCGCCCTCTTTATTCGTCATTGCGGCTGAGGCTTTCATTCGTGGCCTTCAGACGCTGACAATCTACTATCAGATCCAACGATTTGGTATTCCGAGGGGATGCCCTCTTATCTCTTCTTTATCCTTTGCTGATGACATTGTGATTTTCTCTAATGGTAGTCGATCCTCTGTCCGTCCGCTGCTCCGCTTCCTTCACCAATACGAGAGGTCCTCGGGCCAACTCGTTAATCCTTCAAAAAGTTGCTTTGTCCATGGTAAGGACTTGCCTCCTTCTCGTGCTCCATGGATTGAGTCTATAACAGGTTTCTCGAAAACTGCCCCTCCCTTTCCTTATCTGGGTATCTCCCTTTATCGAGGTAGAAAACTTAACGCTATCTTTGATCCCTTGACTGATAAAGTGAGAAACAAGATTATTCACTGGAATGCTTCTCTTCTGTCTCAAGCAGGTCGACTTGTTCTCATCAAGTCGGTTCTTGAATCGTTGGGAACTCATGTCTTCGCCGCTATGACCCCCACCTCTTCCTTCTTCCGATCTTATAGGTCCTTGGTCTCGTCCTTCTTCTGGGGTTCCAAGAACGATACCCGCCGTCACCACTGGGTTTCTTGGGACACCATTTGTCGACCAAAGCACGAAGGTGGTCTGGGCCTGCGTAACCCTGAAGACCTTTGTGCGACCTTTGCTTGTAAGCTGTGGTACAGATTTGGGGCAAACGACTCCTTATGGGCGTCGTTTCTTCGTGCTAAGTATCACAGGCTTGCGGGATCTAACTTCACTGGCTGTCCATCCTATGCTAGTGAGACCTGGAAACACATGCAATCTGTTAAGCTGCTTTCTAACTCTCATGGTGGGCCCTTAGGTTGGGATGGTGGCTCGTTCTCCGTCCAAAAAGCCTGGTCCTCGATTCGCTCTCCCCTTCCTGTTCAACCTTTGTTTTCCTTTATTTGGGATTCTCGTATTCCTCCAAAGGTATCACTTCTGATGTGGCGTATCCTTCACAATGGATTGCCACTTGACGAGAATCTCCAAAAAATGGCATCCCCTTGGTCTCCTGGTGTAGATGCTGCAGAGATGGAAGCTCGGAATCCCTGTGACATTTGTTCTTTGTTGGTCTCTCAGCCAGAACGTGCTGGAATTACTTCGGCAATCTCATTGGTACTCGTGTCTTAGCCACTTCACCCTCTGATCTTCAGTCATTCTGGTGGGCTGTGGTCTTTGGTAAATCTCTTCGTTCGATTGTTCTCAGATTGCTACCCTGTCTTATTTGCTGGCAACTATGGTGCGCGCGGAATAAGGCAATCTTTGATGTTCCCCTATGGATCCCCCGTCCATTATTCGGCGTGTCAGGAATGATGTCTTCCTAGCCTTTCGAGGTAGACCCTTCAAGGGACACGTGGGCTCTCGCTCTAGGAGACTGGTGGGTTTTATTTCTATTTCTTGTGTCCAGCCTACTGTTAGACTAGGAATTGGTTGAATCTGACATTTGGGGTGTGTGCTCTCCAGCCGCATTCCAGTCCCCCCTTTTTTTCTCATGTTGTTTCTTGGTTGCCAGGGCCTTGTGTCATCGGTTTCTTCTTCGGCAAGTGCCCCCCTTTGCTTGGCTTTGTCTGTTTCCGCTTAGTTGTTCTTGGTTGCTATCATCCTTATGGGCTATTTTCTTTGGCTTTGTGGCTGCTCGCTTGGTCACGGAATTGGTTCTCGATGGATCTTCGGCTGCTTCGGTTGGGTGTTGGTATTATGGCTCTTTTTCTCCGCTCTCGCTTTTGCTGTTCTTTGGATGCCGGGCACTTTGTTTGTTCCTTTCTCCCATGGGCGCTTTGTTTGGACTCTGGCACGGAAAGGTGGTCTTCCGACATCGTCAACGGGCGGTGGCTTTGCCGGAGCTCGATGACGATGTTTGATGGATGGTGGTTTTTCTGGAGCTCATCGACTGTGTTCCTTGCCAGTTCATGCTGCACTCTTCCGTTCTGTCTCTTGGGGCCTTTGTCTTTTTTCTTTCTTTTATGTTTTGGTCTTTACTTGATCGATATTGTTGATCTGCTTTGCTTTTCGGTTACCTGTCAGGCATGTTGACAGCTTTTTGTTCTCGTTAATAATACAATGTTCTTGTAAAAAAAAAATATCTCAGAGTTGAGGTGGTTCGTCATTGTTCAAGTTGATAAGATTCATTGGAGCATTGAAAAAAAGGTTAAAATGAATAAGATTAAACAATTTTTTAATTTTTTGCAAAATCGCAATAATCGTGGTTTGGCTAAAATTAAAAATAAGTAAATATGTTGTTTTTTGGAATATGTTATGGGATGTTATGATGGGTTTGGGGCCCATAAAAGTACTTTTAGTGATGATGGGGAGAGTTGAGAAAGGATTAAACATGGTGGTTAAGATGGTGAGAGCTGTGTCTATTTAAGCTTACATGCTCATATTCTTCTACATCGTGTATATATTTGTTCAGCTTCAGGTAGCCCCACTTGTTGATTTAGAAAGATAACAGCGTGTTTGTGTGAATTTTGGTGTTTATTGTATTTTGTGAGGTTCAATGTAGAACCACAGGTTTTGGATATGTGGATCAACCTATGATCACTCAATTTTACTTCTTTCTTGTTGTATCATTATATCAGATATATGTGACTGTACATTTTCTCTTCTGGCCACAATTAAAATATTTTCTTCTCCAACTTAGTTGTTTAAATGACATCTTTAGTAGTTAGCCAACTAGTCCATAATGTATTGGTTTATAGGTCGAACAATTAGATCAAGAAGGGTTAGAATCACAACAGTCTCTACAAGACAAACAAGAACAGAAACATGCCTTGATTCATGTATGTTTAGTTAAATGGAGCTTTGCATAGAGGATCCCTATTTCTGATGTTGCTACAAGAAAATTCCATGTAGCAATGAGTACCTAATTAAGATCCCTGTTTTTTCTAAATCAGAAAGCGCAAACTAACTTGCGCTTTCCTGCTAGAACTTACGCTTTTCAAAAATTTCAAAAAAAAATTCAAAATCAAAAAGTGCAAACTAGCTTGCGCTTTCCTAATAGAAAACGTAAGTTAACTTACGCTTTTCAAAATTTTTAAATATTTTTATAAAAAAGTTAAAACCAGAAAGCGCGAATTAGTTTGAGCTCTCCTGATAGAAAGCGCAAGTTAACTTATGTTTTTCAATAATTTCAAAAGTTTTAAAACTTTCAAAATTTTCAAAAAAAAATTGAAAATCGAAAATGTACAAGTTACCTTGCATTTATGCAAGAAAAGTGAAAGACACCTTACATTTTCTAATTTTCAAAAATAGGGACCAAATATACATATTCATTTCTCCATGGACTTTTCTTATAACAGCATAAAAGTTAGGGACATGTAGCTCTTTTCTTGTATTTAAATTACCCTCTACTTACTACATCATGGTTTCCTTACAATTTATAAAAATATATATTTAATATTCTGTTACTATATAGGTTTTAATGCAAATGGAACAAGAACAATAAGGGACGAAGATGCTCATGTATTCGTTTAGCATGAAGCTGCTAAACAGAAACTTGCTTCTCATCAGCTCCGGGTAGATATTTTTATGAAATCTTTCACAGACACGTACATAAAGCATGTGGATAGATAGGCGCACACACAAAACCCTATATAGGTTGATATTTGCCGATGTATCTCTCAGATATTTACTGTAATATATTTGAAATTTTGATGAATATTGTAAACTATGTTTGATTATGAAATTAAAAGAAGGAAAATAAGTGAACATACAGGAAATGAAAAATAGGAACATATAAAAAAAATGCTTACATGCTAATTTGTTAAATCTGACCGCATTCTTTTATTTTTCTTCTCTGTTAAGCTTTTTAATAAAGGAAAACTAAGCCTTTTTTTCGTCTGCTTTGACTTTGTGATATCCTTACAGTTAGAATCAATTTCATGCAAGGGTTACTCTCTTTTTCATCTATTTTATTCCTATACTAGTATAACCGCACAACGGTGGAGAAACCGACCGTTCGATTGTATAACTTTAATAAAAAAATATACATTTAAATTTTTTGTTAATATTAATTAAACATTAAGTGATAATATGTTGGAAAAGAATAAATTGAGATTTGAATCTGAAAATATGAATTTCAAATTTAAATATTAATCAAAGCATTTAACATTGTCGATTTGAAATTGAAATTTTAGAATTTGAAAATCATAATAGATTTGAATTTGGAATCTTTGATGCGCGAAATAAAAGGAGGAAGTTTAGAGAAACCGCGATGAGACAAGATCCACGTTTTTAGGGAAAACGCGATGAGACAAGATCCACGTTTTTTTGGCTTCAGAAAAATTGATTTTGGCTAGTGACAGTAAGCAAACCTCCCTAACAGTCGGTTTGATTATTTGTAACTGGTAACTAACTTATAAATTTGAATTTGAAACTTATCTACTTTAAGATTTCCAGATGAAACCCTGAAATGGCTGTGAACTGAAATATCAAATGGCTGTGAACTGAAATATCATAAAATAGTATGACACCCTACATAAGCATAGTTTAAGCCTATTAAGTGGAAGAATTAAAAAAAGATCCATATAAGCAAACTAAATTACAAGAGAAAATTTGTTGATGCAAAAAGAATATACGACCCTACTATTGTTATGTAACTATAACTGCCTCCTATTCATAGAAAGTGTATTCAAAAGAATACATGTCTATTTACTACAAAAAAAATTTATTGTGCACAGTTCGTTGGATATAATAAACTTGCAATCTTTTCATTTTTTTAAACCACTAACTTACAAATAAAAAACCTTGGTTTGCAGCAGTGTTCCAAAATTATAGTTTTAGCTATGTGTATGACAATGTAAATTTCATATTACCTAGAAAATTAGTGATATAAGGGAGTACACTACAAAATTGCAGCTGGAAATAATTTACAAATTTATAGATAACAAAAAAATCTCACTAGAAAGTACGAGTAACTCTGGAAAAAAAGGAGAATAATTTAGAATAGCGTTTAAATTACATACATTTCGTAAACGCATAAACTATAGGGTGAAAAAAACAGCAATGGTAACTTGTTAATGGAAAAGAATATTCATTACCACTAATTGACATCCACGAACAAGCAAAAATGATGATATTCCATGCACCATGTCTTCTAGCGATATGTAGAATTCGTATGCCAGTGTAAGTAATGAAGCCGCGGCAGACAAAAATAATTGACATTGTTTATGTTATTTACTTTACTGAAATGTATTTGGAAATAAAAGTGAATGAGCGGTAAATTAGCAGTAAGATGGCATGCATATTTATAGGATGGGAAGGAAGATTGGTAATAGAAAAAGGTAGATATCTTGTAGTCATTGATTCTTAAATGATTTCCTTAAATTTGGTGATACCAAATAATGATTGATTGGATGAATCATTGTTTTATATAGTAAACGTTTTAATGGAGGTAAAGATTTGTGGGGTTTTGTCTGGTGTGGTAATAACTTCTATTGTGGAAATTTTGAATAATATCCAAAAATACTTCTAACAATAGTGTTAACTATGTAAATATTTATATATGAAATAGAAAATTACACCCAGATTCAAATATAATATTCATTACCTTACTCTTGACAAAGCATAAATCATATTTTTTTTGAAAAAAATGTGTGAACCTCTAAAGTAGAGGAGAGCACACATGTACATATATATATAATACTAATAACAAAGGAGCTGCCAACATGCCTAACATGTGACAAATCATAATAAAAAAACAAAGAAAAACAAACTCAAGGGACTTCTTGAATGAGCTTCGGCAAGGCCACCACCTATTACATCTCAATATCGAACTCCGGCAAGGCCACCGTCCGATAATAAGGTGTTAGAAGAACCCAAACAAGATCAACAAAAGAGATCTACAAACAGCTCAACCAAAGAAAGGACACCTCACTACAAACGCGGATGAATCAGAAAGAAGACCTTACAACATATGCGGATGATCCATAATGAATGTCTCTCTACAAACTCGAATGAACCATAGTGTGACCAAGTGCACAAATGAGATCTACAAGCAGATCCACCAAAAAAAAGAATGCCTCAATACAAACGTGGGTGATCTAGAAAGAATGCCTCACTATCACAGAAGATCTAGAATGAATGCCTCACTGCCATCTTGAAGACAACAACCCTAAAAACCTGCAAGTGGAAATCTAGCACCATATCCGGTCTAAACCTATATTTGAAGATGGTGCTAAACAAAAATATAAGAATAGTGCACATATATGTATATAAATGAAATTTATATACTTATATATATATATATATATATATATATATATATGCATTAACGAAGTAAAAGTAACAAAACTAAAGCTAAAATTATAATACATAAAAGAAACGAAAATAAGATATAGACTAAAAAAGGATCCAACTCATTATGCAACATCTTAACCAACTCTAAAGATGTAAAATAGTGATTTCGAAATCAAAAGGCAAAAAATTAACAAAATATGAAGTTAAAAATCTATAAACTATAAAATCTAATTTTTTAATCTTTATTCTCCTTTAATCGGAAGAACATTATGATAATCAGTAAAATCATCATTCAAATTCGAGAAAACGTTAATGCTATAGTTATTAATGTTAAAAATATTGTTTTTTGTTTAAATAGCTTAATACTATTTCTATCCTTATTTGGATATTCTTTGAAACGATTATTTTTGGTAATCTATATTTAGGATTTGAGATCCAATTAAAACAAAAATGATGATATTATAAATATCAATCTATTACTATTACTATTATTATTATTAAAAACTCTCTGGTTTCTCTCAAACCAAATGTACCAACATATTATAGTGAATAAAGTATCTAGTAAAAATCTATTTTCCTTTTTAAACTTAAACCTTAAATTATTCTAGCAATAATCAGAATCAATAACTTTAGTTGTAAGAATAAAGTTAAAGATTTTGAGAGTATTATTAAGAATGTAGCAAGTATCCATAGAATCATAACATAAATGATCAATATCTTCAAAATACAATTTATAAAAAGTACATTTATTATCAATTTGCATATTCTTTCTTTTTAAAAATTCAATATTATTTAGTTTCCCATGCATGATTGACCACATATGAATATTAACTTTAGGGGGAGCGTTTGCTTTCCAAATAAGTTTAAAAGAGTTATTAGTAACACCCGAGAAATTAGGAAATTTATAAAAATAATTTGAAGTGAATTTCTTATTTTTATCCCATTCCTAGTTAATAATATCATTTTCGTTAACAGTATTATATAAATTCGATCTAGCACATAATAAAGAAAATTGTCTAAGAGTTTTACCTTCTAAGATTCTATTAAAACTAAAGTTCCAAGGGGGAACATTATTTGGAGAAAAAACATCTAAAATTAAAGTATTCTTAAAGTTACAAATTTCATAAAGCTCTTTAAATTCTATCCTAAGAGGAATGACTGATATCCAACGATCATGTCAAAAAGAAGTGCCATTTCTTATATGAACAATTGCATTAGAACCGTGGTTAAAAATTTCATGATAGTTTAAAATAGATTTCGAAAATTTTGACAATTTATTATTAGGAACTGAGATGTTTTTTGATAACAACAACCTTTTTAAGTTATCTTATTATAAAATATATACTAACACTGTTGACTAGATAGATATGTGTGTGTGTGTGTATATATATATGCAGGTATTGATTACTGAAGATTGATCAGTATAAAGACTCAAGACTCAAGATTGAGGATTCTAGAGTATCAAGATCAAGATTTCAAGATATGTGTTTAGTTTTTGTTAAAACTTCATAATAGCATGGAAATCTTCATTTCGAATTTCATTTGGGATAGAACCCATTTCTACCTTCTTAGTGGCTTACAAACCCACGACAAGTAGCTTACAAACCTACGATAAGTGGCTTACAAACCCATGAACATCCTGGTTTTGTACTAATTCTCGAGTCCTGATGTGATGAGATATTCTGCAAGAAGAAGCTTGCAAAACTACTTCAAAATGGTTTTTTTCAAAATGATTTTCAAGACTGCTTTTTAAAATATTTTAGCCTTGAAATTATCTTTTTCAAATGATTTTCAAAAAGATGTTTTAGCCTTAAATATTTTTTTGTTTTAAAATAAAATCTTGTTTTAAACTTCATTTTCAAAAAAAAATCACAATGTTTTTAACTAGGGATGTCGACATCATGTGATACCCGACATGGTGGCCGTTGAATTCAAAAGTTTCAACTTTCAAAGAAGTGTATATTCGTTTAAATCTCTTCATGAATGGTTATGGCCATTGGTCCTTTATAATAGCCTTCATAAACAAATTTTTTAACTAACTATTTTCTTATTTTCTTCACTTCTTCTTCTCCACAAATTCATATTCTAAAATTTTCATATTTTTAAGATCATGCCGAAATTATGCCGAATTCTCAAGTGAATCAAATTAGAATCTCATTCTTGCTTGATTCTTTGCCCTCTCTTAAGATCAAAGTGCTATTTAGAGTTTTAGGATCAATTTGTAATCAAAAGTTTATCGAGTCTCTCTATAAGGTGTGGTTATGTCCGAAAATAAATTGGGTGATCTTGAGTCCCGTAAATCAAGAGAGTTTGAGATAGGAGGGTACCTCAAGGCCTTTACAAATTGAGGATTGTAATCTCGACATTGGTATAATAAAAATCTGTATGAGGGGGTTTGCCTTGGTACAGGACTGGATGTAGGGTAACTCCGAACCAGTATAAAATCCGGTGTGTTCTTTCCCTCTACTGCTTTTTATTTACTTTCTGCAAATGTGTTTGATTCTGTGATTGTTCTGTAATTAAGTTTCGCATTTTTATATATCATAATTTTTAAATTAGTTCATATTAGTCTTATAATCCATTAGACACTATTCGCCCCTCTCTAGTATTAAATTAGCCTTAAGATCATCAACGCGCTGTCTCTTTCAATTGGTATCGGAGCAAGGTTTTCATAGTTTTCATAATCTAAAACTTGAAAATTGTTTTAACGGATACCAACACTGGTAATGTCCACTCTGGCACTAGTTATGTTATCCCTAACACTAGTTCATTTGTAGAAGGTTAGTCTACTATCAGACCACCATTTTTCAATGGCAGTAATTATGGAAAATAAAAAGACACTTAAAAGATTAATGAGTAAGAAAATGGATAAGATTTCCACTAAAATCAACAAGTTCTTCGGGAAAATTTGCAGAAAGCTTGGACTATCATCTTCTTCATCTTCATCTAATTAGTTTAGTTCATGTTATCTTAGTTATATCTTTGTATTTTCTTTATTTTAGTTAATATTATATTATCTTATGTAAAGTTGACTAGAATCATAAATGAAATCTTTCATTTCCTGTTGTTCAACTTCACTTGTCTCTGTAATTACTTGTTTTTATATTATACAAATTTTAGTTGAATAGATTTGGTCATAATATTCAAAACAAAGCAAATTATCGCTTTAGGCAGAGGCATGTTGACATACCTCATCCCCCCATGTCGACGTACAACGGGCAAAAAGTAGTTGTACTTTAAAATTTTAATTTCATGTAACTAACTAGTGTCTATTCATTCTAATCGACTTTCTACCCCTATTTATACATATTTCTTCCAGAATAAATTATCAAACTTCATTTCTAATCACTCCCTTTCATAGTTCTTTCTATTTCTTGAATTATGGCTTCTCTGATTAAGAATCTAAGTGATAATCTTGAAGAAACTCTAACTTCTTTCAAGAATATTCTTACATTCATACTTCGTAATCAACGCCACTTAGAATTGAGTCAACTGCAGATGATCAAGGAGCAAGAGAGACATTTCAATGCCCTTCGTTGGATGATCTCGGCCCTTAACAAGGACGATCTCAAAGGAAATCCATCAGTCACCCTTGACAAAGATAAAGAAGAATGGGATGCCATCAATGCAGACCCTATCTTTGGAGAAGATGGATGGGTGGAAGTACTAAGGAATGTCTAGTCATTCTGTATGTTATTTGTTTGATTTGATTGCTGTGTTTTAAACTTGATTGACTTGACTTATTTAAAAATATTTGGTATGGTTTGTATATATGATTGGATTGAATAAGCACTGTAAATATGATTGGATGATGTTTGATTTACTTTTGAATTACACTTACGACCACACTTAGAACTTATTACACATATATATGGATTACCCTATTATGGTTGATTATCTTATATCAATTTCAGGGAATTTATTAGTAAGGAGTTTTTGTTGATGACAAAGGGGAGAAGTTATAAAATAGTAGTTGGCTTGGAATAAAGGGGAGTTATGATTGGAGTAAGGGGGAGTCATGGAGTAAAGGGGAGTTATGATAGGAGTTATGGTATGGTAAATATATTTTATAAATACAGGTTGTCATCATCAAAAACTGGGAGATTGTTAGGAACTGAGATGTTCGTTTTGATGACAACAACCTTTTTAACTTATCTTATTATAAAATATATACTAACACTGTTGGCTAGATAGATATGCATATGCAGGATATATAGATATATATGCAGGTATTGATTATTGAAGACTGATTAGTATAAAGACTTAAGACTCAAGATTGAAGACTCTAGAGTATCAAGACTAAGATTTCAAGATATCTATTTAGTTTTTGTTAAAACTTCATAATAGCATGGAATTGTTTGCGGAATTGGTCACAAACCCTAAATATTGCGAAAGCACCAATGTATGAACATAGATCAGCAGTATATAATCATAGATCACAGATCTAAGTAATGTAGAGAATAAAAATAAAGAATAACAAACTTAAAACGGGAAGAAATAAATAGAGACACAAGGTTGATAGTGGTTCGGCTATCTCCGGCCTACATCCACTTTAAATAATAATCTTTTTATTGACTTTTCTCGCTGGTTACAGCAGTAATTTTCGAGTATAATAGTGGAGCTTGAGTATAATGGTGGTTTCGGCAGAGTCTGGATGTCGTAGAATCAAAAGTCCCTTTTCTGTAGGCTTTGGGATGCTATAGGCTGCCAATATCTCGCTCAGATCTCGGAAGACATCTTCTGGCACGTGAGTGGGCCCACGCGATCGAACCTATGTGATTTCGCCTCAATCCGTGATCGATACGAACCAATTTTGTATCGATCAAGATTTGATCAAATCGAGTTGAAATTTGGTATGAACATTCTTTAGGTCGTACATAAGCTCCTGTGAAAATTTGGTGGCATTTGGACGTACGGATTGTGAGATATGATCGATGCAAATTCGAGTTTTCGATAAGTTGTTTTGTTTGAATCGATATATTCGTATCGATCGGTTCGAATCAATGTTGAGCACGCGCCTGCAAGTTGTCGTGGCGCTTGAGTTTAGGATCGATCCAAGTTCATGCCTAATCGACCGAGTCTCCCCTCTGCATGTGCTTTGTTCGAACTGATCGGTAATATGTTGTTCGAATCAATCAGTAATGTGTTGTTCAAATCAATCAGTAATGTGTTGATCGAATCGACCAATAATGTGTTGTTTGAATCGATCAAAACTCGCTCCATTCGCATTGACCATCATGTTCTGTTCGTATGGATCGAATATGAAGTGATGGATATGAATAGTGGCTTCATGATGGATACGAAATAAGGCGCACTGGTGGATCGATGCGAATTATCGATGCTTGATCGATACGAACAAGGTCCTTCTAGACCGTTACGAGTAGTGTAGCTCCAGATGGCTTCGAACTGATCGATTCAGACATGGGCTTTTGATGGATATGAACAGCGTGACCACTTGAGTTGTATCGATTATATCTTGAGCATACGAACTCCGATTGATTTGAAATTTTAAATATAGCCTTTTCTGGCCTTTCTCTTCATTTTCTAGCAATTTCACCTCGATTGGAGCTTGGTAAAACTTGGTCAACATCCATCATAACCTTGTTATCAGTTGATCTTCAATCTTGATATAGCCAATTTGTTGATATTCCGGCCTTGACCAAAAGGTGGGATAACATTTTCCCTCCAAAACATGCCTTGTGATAAGAAGGTGTGTTTTGAATAGTTCTGCATCTGATACCCAAAGTCCATGTTCCATCCATTGCCATCCTAACCGAGTGCCATAGCCATATCCCGATCCACTTCCGTGACTGCTACGAGTCGATATTCGATTTTGAATTCAATAACCAAACCCCTAGCCAATTTCATACCCATCCGAACTTGACAACCGAATCTTAATCCATCCATATCCAATAACCAATAGCCGAATCCAACTTTCTGGGTTCTTGCCAAGTGTAATTCACACTCGGCGACCTTTGCTAAGCAATGCCTTGGTATCTGTGGTCCAGTGCCCCTGAATGCTAAGTAATGTCATGGCTTAAGTCCTAAGCCGAATCATGGTCGCTCCGGACCCTTGTCGAGCATAGTCCATACTCGATGACCTGAAATGGTAACCGATAATATAGGGCCTAAGTCCAAAGCCGAATCTTGGTCTCTCCGGACCCTTGTCGATCATAATCCCAAACAACCTGAATAAGCCAATTTGCCACGTTCAGACGAAGAGACTTACCCCTTGCCAGGCATAATCCATACCCGACGACCGTTTACCAAAAACTAGATAAATATCCAATCAAAATCCGATCCAAAATCCAGATCAAATCAGAAAACCAAAATCCAAATCAATATCAAAACAGGAAAACAACCATCCAAACAAAAGTCCAAACATGAAAATAAACAACATCAGGAGTTCAAACCAAACTCCAAAACCAAACCAAAAAAAGCGAGTGTCCAAATCAAAAGAAAAAACAAATTTTACAAATCATAGCGTCATGGTTTATCATCATCTCAGAGCATGCCTAGTGTCCATCTCCGTCCCCGTACATGAGTAAGTGACTTGGTCGTTCGCCCAGAGTTTGCTACTTATTCCATATCATCCTTGTCGGCAGATAACCAATCGACTATCATTCCTGGGCCTCGCGCCATCATTGTTTGAGGTGGACAGTGGTTGCTCTTGTTCTGCCGCCGTATTCCGAGCTCCGACATATTGTCGCAACTGACCATTCCTCACATGCTCCTCAATTATATCCTTTAGATGCCTGCAGCTATTGGTATCATGTCCATCCAAATCATGAAAGAGATAGTGCCTTCCTGATTCCCTTTCACGTTCCGAGGGTTCTCTCCTTGCAGGCCTTCAGTAAGGAAGGTGATTTCGAGTCTCCATGAATATCCATTCTAACGTCTCGTTTAATCCTGCGTAAGTGGAAAATTTTGGCTCTGTCCACCGCTTCATGACTTTTCCTGATTCGTCATCTAGCTTCCTTTTTCCTTATCTTTGTCTGAGCTTCCATTGGATGGCCCTCTATCCTCAGCCGCATTCACCTCCTTTAATTTCATATCTGAACATGCATCTTCCTGCCGTAGGAACCTCTCAGCTTTGTGAAAGAATTCCCCGAGATCCATTGGTGGGTCTCGTATCAATGACACTTTGAAATCCAAATTCCCTTTGGCTCCTGATACTGTTGCCATTAAAACCATCGATTTATCCGTCGATCCACCGAAGCAACCGCTGCGTTGAATCGGGTTAAGAAAGCTCTGGGCGATTCTTCCATCCTTTGCTTTACCGATGTCAACGTCATTACATTCTTTGGCCTTTTGATATGAACCCGAAACTGCTTCAAAAACCTGTCCACCAATTCTGTCCGTGTCTTGATAGATCCCTCTTCCAACTGTCTGAACCATATAGTAGCTATATCCGTCAAGTACAGAGGAAAACATCGGGCCATCACTTCCTCCAATGCTTCAGCACTTCCATACGTCTCGTGTATCTCATCAAGTGATCAGTAGGTTCAGCCTTGCCACTGTACACCTCTAGAGTAGATAGCTTGAATCCAGTGAGTTCTGGGCCATTCTGATTTCACGAGTAAATGGACGCCTGTTTATTCCTTCTAGTTCTTTGTTTGCCAAACCTCCATGCATAGTTCGCCTAATAATCTTAGCCAATCTAGCGTTATCCATCAAGGGTTTCCCCATAAGTCCCTGAAAGAATTCTGGTATGTACTCTTCATCACGCGCTTCTGTATTCCTGTCAGCATCTTGTTGTGTGGTATATCCTAGAGTCCCTTCATGGATCGGTCCGTCGTTGCCAGATGTGTGCCCCTGAGCCCAGATCCATCCTGCTTAATGGTCAAGTGCTGATTAGGGGATGTGCCCTGTTGAGCTGCTCCGTCTGATTGCTTGTTGAGTCCTCCTGCTCCATCTCCATGGATCTGAACTCCTGAAGTTCCGGCTGTTCCCTCCTGTCTAAACTGTTTGAGAAGGCTCTGCATCATTTCCTCTTGTCTTTTCAGAAACTCCTCATGCATGGCTCCCATCATTATCTCCATCTCGTCTCTGGTGATGAAGGCCAAAGTCTGATTAGCTCCTGAAGACGCTTCCTGGCTTTCTTCATGCTGACTTCTCTTTGCTCTTTGCCTCCTTGTTAATTGCTTTGTCATGGTTTCTTCTAGATCTGATCCTTTAGCCTTTTAAATCTGAACTCCAAATCTAGTATAGCGAGTGCTAGTTCCTATTAGTGAATGCACCAAAATTTTGGCACCAAAACTGGTCACAAACCCCAAATATCGCGAAAGCACCAATGTATGAACATAGATCAGCAATATATAACCACAGATCACAGATCTAAGTAATGTAGAGAATAAAAATGAAGAACAACAAATTTAAAATGGGAAGAAATAGACAGAGACACAAGGTTTATAGTGGTTTGGTTATTTCCGGCTTACACCCACTTCAAATAATAATATTTTTATTGACTTTTCTCACTGGTTATAATGGGTTACAGCAGTAATTTTCGAGTACAATAGTGGAGCTTGAGTATAATGGTGGTTTCGGTAGAGTTTGGATGTCGCAGGATCAAAAAGTCACTTTTCTGTAGGCTTTGGGATGCTATTTATAGGTGTAGCTGCCAATATCTCGCTTAGATCTCGGGAGACCTCTTCTAGCACGTGAGTGGGCCCACATGATCGATCCCAGGTGATTTCAACTCAATCCGTGATCGATACGAACCAATTTCATGTCGATCAAGATTTGATCCAATCGAGTTGAAATTTGGTATGAACATTCCTAAGGTCGTACGTAAGCTCCTGTGAAAATTTGGCAGCATTGGACCTATGGAGTGTGAGATATGATCGATGCAAATTCAAGTTTACGGTAGGCTATTTGGTTCGAATCGATATATTCATATCGACTGGTTCGAATCGATGTTGAGCATGCGCCTACAAGTTGACATGGCGCTTGAGTTTAGGATCGATCCGAAGTTCATGCCTAATCGACCGAGTCTTCCCTATGGACGTGCTTTGTTCGAACCGATCGATAATATATTGTTCGAGTCCATCAGTAATGTGTTGTTCGAATCGATCAGTAATGTGTTTGTTCGAATCGACTAGTAATGTGCTGTTCTAATTGATCAGAACTCGCCCCATTCGCATTGATCATCCTGTTATGTTTGTATCGATCGATAAGAAGTGATGGATATGAACAATTGCTCATGATTGACATGAAATGAGGCGCATCGATGGATCGATGCAAATTGTTGATGTTTGATCAATGCGAACATGGTCTTTCTAGAGCGATACGAATAGTGTAGCTCCAGATGGGTTCGAACTGATCGATACGGACATGGCCTTTTGATGGATACGAACAGCGTGACCACTTAAGTTGTATTAATCATATCTCGAGCATACGAACTCTGATTTACTTGAAATTTGAAACATAACCTTTTTTGGCCTTGCTCTTCGTTTTCTAGCAATTTCACGCCGATCGTAGCTTGGTCAAAATTGGTCGACATCCATCATAACCTTGTTATCAATTGATCTCCAATCCTGATATCCATTCTTTCCAGCCAATTTGTTGATATTCCGTCCTTGAACAAAAGGTGGGATAACAGAAATATTCATTCCAAATTTCATTTGGGATGGAACCCAT
Source organism: Allium cepa (assembly GCA_030765085.1). Lineage (NCBI taxonomy): Eukaryota > Viridiplantae > Streptophyta > Magnoliopsida > Asparagales > Amaryllidaceae > Allium > Allium cepa. The sequence goes on along the minus strand of CM060931.1, from coordinate 552,675,041 downwards.
TTCTACCTTCTTAATGGCTAACAAACCCACGACAAGTAGCTTACAAACCTACGACAAGTGGCTTACAAACCCACGAACATCCTGGTTTTGTACAAGTTCTCGAGTCCTGATGTGATGAGTTTTTCTGCAGGAAGAAGCTTGCAAAACTACTTCAAAATTGTTTTTTTCAAAATGATTTTCAAAATTGCTTTTCAAATATTTTAGCCTTAAAATTATATTTTTCAAATGATTTTCAAAAAGGCGTTTTAGCCTTAAAATATTACTTGTTTTTGTTTTAAAATAAACTCTTGTTTTAAACTTCATTTCCAAACAAATTTTACATTGTTTTTTAACTAGTGATGTCGACATCATAGGATACCCCATGTCGACACAGTGGCTGTTGAATTCAAAAGTTTCAATTTTCAAAAGAAGTGTCTATTCGTTTAAATCTCTTAATGAATTGTTATGACCGTTGGTGCTTTATAAATAGCCTTTACAAACGAATGTTTTAACTAACTATTTTCTTATTTTCCAAACTTCTTCTTCACAAATCCATATTCTAAAATTTTCATATTTTTAAGATCGTGTTGAAATTCTACCGAATTCTCAAGTGAATCATATTAGAATCTCATTCCTGTTTGATTCTCTGCCCTTTCTCGAAGATCAAAGTGCTATTCAGAGTTATAGGATTAATTTGTAATCAAAAGTTTATAAAGTCTCTCTATAAAGTGTGGTTGTGCCTGGAAATCGATTGGGTGATCTTGAGTCTCGTAAATCAAGAGTGTTTGCCACATTGGTATAATAAAAATTTATATGAGGTGGTTTGCCTTGGTACAGGACTGGATCTAGGGTAACTCCAAACTAGTATAAAATCCAGTGTGTTCTTTCCCTTTACTGCTTTTTATTTACTTTCTGCATCTGTATTTGATTCTGTGATTGTTATGTAATTAAGTTCTGCATTTGTTTATATCATAAATTTTAAATTAGTTCATATAAGTCTTAGAATCCATTAAACACTATTTACCCCCCCCCCCCTCTAGTGTTAAATTAGCCTTAAGATCCTTAACCCGCTATCTCTTTCATTTATTAGTAAAAGAAGGTGTAATTTGGTATAAATTATTGCAACCATTATAATAATGTTTAGAAATAATTTCTTTCCAAATAGAATAATCATTAATATCCTTAAATTTCCATATCCACTTCCCTAATAAAGACAAATTCATGTTATGTAAATTAATGACTCCTAAACCACCTTTCTTTTTCGATTTACAAATTGTTTCCTAATTAACTAAACATTTAAGACCACTGTTAGAATTATCGCCACTCCATAAGAAATCCCTTCTTATTTTGTCAATTTTATTAATCACCCAATCTAGGAAAAGTTGCATATACATCCAATAGATCGGAAGAGCAGATAAAACGGAATTGGTGAGAACTAATCTATAGCTCTAGATAAAAACCTCTCATTCCAATTAGAAATTCTATTTTTAATTTTATCAACAATAATTAGCCAGTCATCATGCTTAAGTTTAGTTGGTCTAATCAAAAAATCAAGATAATCAAAAGGGAAATTCATAATTTTATAATTAAGCTTATTAGAAATAAACCTTCAACCTTATCAACATCATTTAATACTAAAGCCAAACTTTTATCAAAATTACTTTTTAGCCCTGAAAGAAGTTCAAAGTTATATAAAATAAATTTAAGGGGAATGACATGATTAGGCAAATGAGAGGTAAATAATAAGTTATCATTCCGCAAATTGAAGAACCGAGAGACCATTGCGCGAGATTTCACTACCAACGCACCCTAAAGAACCATTACCAACCGCTTTTTTAATAATCATAGCAAAAATGCCTACAGATAAGTTAAACAAAAGAGGCGATAAAGGATCACCCTGCCTTAAACCTAGTTTAGATTGAATTTTATTCCCTAAAATACCATAAACCATTATACTAAAATTATCAGCTTTAAGCAAAGTCATAATCCAACCAATCCATTTGTGATTAATACCTCTAGCCGGTAACATATCAATTAGAAAATCCTAATCAACCAAGTCAAAAGATTTTGCAAAGTCCAGTTTTAGAAGAGCACATGTAATGTTATTTTCACAACAATGATTAATGTATTCTTGAACAACGACCACTCCATCTGTGATATTTCTACCCTTAATGAATGCAGTTTGTGAACAATCAATTAGATCATTCATTCTTGTGCTAAGTCTATTAGCTAAGACTTTTGAGATAATTTTAACAGAACGATTAATTGGAGAAATTGGTCTAAAATCTTTTAAATTACTAACACTGATTTTTTATGTAATAGAATGACGTTAGCAAAATTAAATCTTCTTAATTGCAGTTTCCCATTATAAAATTCATTTACTAATCAAATCAAACTTTAAAACATACCAAAATAATTTGTAAAATAAAATAGGAAACCCATCGGGACCCGGGGTTTTATCCTAGGCATGCCATTAATAGCCTTCAAAATTTCTTCTTCAGAAAAAGGATTATCAAAATCAGTAAGGTAATTCTAGATTCGATAGGATAAAGATCATTCCATCTAACGTTAATACTATGCTTATTCTTATTACCAAAAATATCCTTATAATAATCAGTAAATGCCTTATTAAGATCATTTTGATCAACCAGTTCTACATTATTCACAAAAATAGAATTTAGTTACTACATTTTATACCATTAGCCATATTATGAAAAATAATTCTATTATTACCACCTTCATTAATCCATTGAATTCTATATCTCTGTTCCCACATAACCTCTTCTTTTTCTAAAATTGAATTAAGTTCTTCTTTTAAATTAGCAAGAACATTACACTCTCCAAGATTTAGTTGTCTAGTTTCTTCTATCTTGTTAATACCAAGCATTTCAGAGAGTAAATTTTCTTTTTAATTTTAATACTACCAAAAATATTCTTACTTCAAATTTTAAGAAAATTCAAAAGGACCCTATTTTTTACCCCAAAATTTTAAGTTAAGTTATCCATATTTTGGTATTATAAAAATTTATTGAAATCCATTTATTTTTAATTAGATTAGAGAAATTGGATTCTAATAGCCACATTTTTCAAATTTAAAAGTCTTATTAACAATTTTATGATGATCGCACGTAAGAATGATAGGGCAATGATCAAAATAAGTACAAGCAAACCAAGGCGTAACATCCTGGTATTTTCAACAATTCGCATCCACACATGCCGGATTTTGATTGCTCAAAATACCAGATTGTAAATTTATTTTTGGCAAAAACTCAGAATATACAGTAAATAAATAAATCATAGAATCACAAACATAGAGTAATACACAATATGTAGCGGAAATAAAAGAATAGTAGTTCATGAAGCTACTATATATATAACAGAGTTAAATAACATACAATAGAAGTCTCTAGTAAAATACAAGAATTAGAATACATCACAGGAATCAAATGAATAACTGCAAGCTGAAAAGATGTAGATGGATCTCCAAATAAAGCTCCATAGGTGAGTCTCAAAAGCTGTATCACTCAGTCTGACCCGAGCGTAAAGCAAATACAAAACACTCGAGTCAGGATTAACATTCTTATATCAATAAATCCAACTCAAGTGAAATAAAAACTGAAATACAAGTAACTCAAATGATTTTTGGGATAACCATCCTCCAAGGATCCGTTAAACTATCTACTATGTAGTAATATATGCTATTATAATAATGTCTATAGTAAAATAAACTATTAAAATAGCGTTAAGGCGTTACCCATATCGCCCTTAACACATTTTGTAGTGCCAATAGTCTATACAGTACTGTAATATCTCCTGATCGGGAGGCTACTAGAGGATACTCCATAGGTACGACACAAAACAAACTCGCAGTGTTCTCGATAGGGTAGGTGACATGGCACACAACAAGGCAATGCCAGGGTAGATATACCAGTTATGCATCCGGGCTGGTGGTAACGCATAGCAGCCACTACCACCCACCTCGAAACACACTCCTAAATCAAAAAAATCAAGTGTGGCCACTAAATCAATCACAAAGTCAGAATGTAGTATCGAAGGAATGTGTCCGACCGGAGGAATGACCTCACTTGGCCCAAGAATCGCTCCTGTTTTAGCCACATTATGCTAACTCACGGGAGTTGGAACCATGTATATACCTCAATAGGACGTCGCTGCCATCCTACTTCATTCTGTAATCTTCACCGCGTACACGGTTGTTAAAGTGGTTTTCGGAGTTGGTAGAGAGTATGGCAACTTTCGATCCCGGTCTTTTTAACAACCTAGTGTTATTATAACACCATGGTCATTTCAAAATAGTTTATACTTCAAAACCAAAATATCATTGCCATTTCAAAACCATATCAATAGGATATCATTTCTATTTCAAAACCAAATACGATGTAATTTCTATTTCAAATATATCCATTTCCAAAATCATAGCACTTTCAAAGTTATAAAACTTTTGAAACCAAACACTTGAAATTATAACACTTTCAAAGCATAATACTTTGAAATTCATAACTTAGAAAACATAACCTCCACCACTTAAACAATTTAGATATTAAAATAGTATATATTAAAATAGTTTATAAAGTAAAATAGTTTATATAAAAGAGTTATAAGTTAAAATAGTTTATATCAAAATAGTTAGTATATTAAAATAGTTTGTATTAAAAATAGTTTATATAAAAATGATTTATATTAAAATAGTTTATATTTAAAAAATTATAAAGTAAAATATAAAAATAGTTTTGAATATAATTTAAAAATAGTTTATATAATAAAATAGTTTCCTCAAATTTGACAAATCGATTCCAAATCAACTCGAATTCCAAAATTCAAATTTAATCAAATTTAAAATCATCAATTTCAATTCAATTTGGTTTCTCAATAAACCAATTCAACTTATATCGATTTCAAAAACAGATATGAACCACAATATAAACCATTTCGATTTCAATATTTCAAAGTTTTAAGTATTCAACATTTTCAAAACTAAATTTGATAAATTCATATATATATATATATATATATATATATCAAATTCAATTTACTATTGTTTAGTTCTTAAATATTTACTTAATAAATCCAATATCATTTAAATAAAACTTTTAAATTTCAAGTAACTGAATAATCCTTCAATTTATTTAAACTTGGTATATTCATTTAAATCACCTTAAGCCAAAATCAAGTTATAAAATCATATCCTTTAAAATTTTCAAATACCATAAGTTTCAAATCAATTTAATTAAATAAATTCTTAATTAAATACCATTTCAAATCAATTTCAAATCCATCTTCTCAACCTTAATTTGTTAAAATCATTATAAACACTATATTAAAATATAATTTAAATAAATACTTAACCATATTATATTTTAATAAAATCAAACTTTATTTAAACTTATTTTATATTAAAAATTTTTATACATAGCTTAAAATTAAGAGTTTAACTATATATAAAGTAATATTTATATAATATCAAAAATCAATATTCATATAAAACCATTTATTTCTTTTCAAAACCATAGAAACCATTTTCAAAATATTTATATATAGACCAACGGTGCCTGTGAATAATTTTCTATCCTATGGTCAAGTGATATGGATATTTATCATTTCAATCCGTAATTTAAATATAAATATGGGTATATATCATTTCAACCCGCAATCCCAAATTCAATTCAAATGAAAATCGCTTGGTTTTATCATTTCATCCCATAACAATTTTCTCCTATTCTATAGATCGTTCTGGTATGTATCATTTCTACCAATAGGGAATTCTATACTAACAGGGAACTTGTAGAGTGATAGCATAGATGATAAAATATAACAAGCACAAGTAACAGATAATGGTGTCAGACGTCACAGGTGAATAGATACAGATAATAGCATATATATAGCACTATAAATAACTAACAACAGCATGTTTCAATTGTCGTTTCAATCGAAATCAAATTTAATAAATATAAGAACGTTAATCGTGAGTGATTGCTCACCTTTCGAGGCTAGAGAGATAGACAATGAAGTTGAGTTACGAAATGCAAGACGACTTCCAAAGCAAAGCTAGATGGACACGATTCGACGAGCAAAGCTGATAGATAAGTAATTGACGAAATCAAATCAGAACTGGATCGATGATGATAAATAGTATAAGTGAATATATATATAACTACGTATATACCAAATCATATTATAAATACAACACAAATATTTTTTATTTATTTAAATATATGTATTTCAAAATCATTGGTTAAATTAAAACATATACATATTTAACTAGAATATAAACTTATCTGACATATATATACATATATAGAAATCTAGCAGAATATACATATATAAACCTTTATAACTTAATATACTTTATAAATATCACTATATACTTATACGAATTAATAAACTATATATATATATATAAATTAGTGGCTTTATACATCAACAGGTCCTATAACTAATAAAAGCTTATATATGACTAGGCCTGCTTTATATAGGCTTATGGATATACTGCAATACAGGTCGTACATTTCTATATAAACTTTTATATAAAATATTTAACATACAGACTCGTTAAAACAATATTTTAATAACATATACATATATATATATATATATTACTATGAAACATCAAATATATATACATTTAAAATCCCATATATATAATATTGTAAAATAGTATACGCAAAAAAATGACTTTACAATATTTAACATGTAATGACCAAGAAAACTAGGATATAGTACAAGGTAGAGTGGCAGGCTCAGACTTACTACTACAAATAAACTATACATAACTACTATATTTATTATTATATATACTAGAGGTCAAGCTTCTCAGGCAAAATAAACAGCAACTAAAATATACACTAAGGCCGAACATATATGAAATATATTATATATATATATATATATATATTACCAAAAATTAAAACAAGATCAACATATTGTTATCCTCTATCTATATTGTAACACATATAGACAACCTTTATATAAACAACTTTCAAATTTCATCATAAAATTTGTAGAACTAAATACATATAAACTCATGTATTACTTTAGATCATGTAGTTGAGGGAAGAAAGAGAAGGAAGGCACATACGTGTCAGGTCAGCTGATGTGAGTGGAAGTTGAGGCAAAGGGAAGGAAAGTGATGGTGCAAGGGTGGGTTGCTAAGGTCGCATGCAAATAGGAGAGACCAAATCAGTTGGAATTGATAACGTGGGAAGGCGGCAAGCACTTGAAGGCACAACAAGCTAGTTTTCGAAAAGGAAAAAAAATATAGATAGGAGAAGGAAAAGGCAGAACGAATATTTAAAAAAATTCTTTCTTTCTCCATTGAAACCATAGAACAAAAGAAAAAGTGAGGAAACCGGTGGAATGGCAAGAGCTAGATATTAATATCTTGGAATTTTAAAGGCAGGTGGCTGTACATTTGCACAGTGGATAACGAAAGGTCAAGAAAAGTAAAAAGGCTAAAATACGAAACCGGTATGGTAAAGTTTTCGTAGATTTCGCTGTCTCTCGGACTTCAAAACACAGAATTGAATATACCATAGAGATCGACATGATGAGATGATCAAAATGGTATACAAACATCAATGGTACGATCATCGGATCAAAAGTCGATATCAGTATCGAAATGCTGCTAATTTGCCGAAAATAAGATAAATGGAGCAATAGCAGTTTAAATTTGGAAAAACGAAAGATGACGTCTCACTCAGAAGATGATTTACAAATTCATTATGCAAAAATATTCAGGTTTGGAAAATATTTTATTATCATCAGTTTTTAACTAATTTGAATTGAAATAAAATTACACAATAAAAATAAATTTTCATATTATCTGATGAAAATTTACCGGGTGCTATGTTTAAGAAGATGTATTCCAAATATTAAATTTTTATTTCAAAATTGTATTATTTTAAAATTTTATAAAATTCAGTTAATTAATTAAATAAAACCACTTAAATTTACGGGTCGTCACACAAAGACTCTACAAATAGGAAATTTGTCCTCAATTACGTAACTGACGAAAAATCTACCTAAAAAGGGTCATGGATGGGAATTCTCTAATATAATTCCAAGTGAATGCCCTATTAGAAAGTGGTAATTCAATTAAATTAGTATTAATAATAAATTGGTTAAACTCTTCCATAAAAGAGAAATCCCCTTTTTAGGGCGAATATTCTCCTAAAAAACGCGTAACATTGAAGTCGCCACCCGTAATTCAAGATCTAGGAGTGAATGATCAAATTCCAGACATCCATTCCATAGTACTCGACGACCAATTTTAGAGTATTGTCCATAAACATTAGAAATATTTAATAAAGAGTTATCACTAAGGTTAATGAGAATAATATGTAAACAGTGTTGCTTAGTAGTAGTTCGAAGAAGTTTACAAGAATTATCGCTCCACCTTACAAGTAAACCCTCAGAACCTCCAATATAAGGTAAACAAGCCCAATGTTTTAAATAATAGCCACCTGATCTTCTATAAAAGCGAATATCGGGACAATCTATTTTTGTTTCCTGTAAAAGGGAAATATCAACAAAATAACCTTTAAAAAATGCTCTAATTTCATCACATTTATTTAAATCATGTAAACCCTAATATTCCGACTAAAAAATCTCATAATCCAGATGATGTAACCCTCTCTCTTTCCTTACACCTAATGTAAGCTGTATCTAGCTCATCATCAGTAAAAAAACAAAAGCGGTATCCCTAGCTAACCGACATAATTCAGTAGTGGATAAACCACCTAGAGCGTAAAAAGAATATGTACTGCCTAAAACAGAAACCATACCTGAGCCTGAGTTCGAAATACCACTTATGGCATTCAAATTAGGTGACTCACCCATAAACGAAGACATACTGTTGTGAACCCTGGCACTACGACGAACAACACCACAGACGGCAAATTTCCTACGCCTGCCTCTCTTAACCGATGAAGATAAAACTGAAGCTCTACTGACAAAACTATACTCTCTAACAAATACTATGAAAGATCTAGATACACCCTGAATAATATTATTTTCAATCTCCCCATCAACTGCCCCAACCATGTCACAAACACTATCACCACAATTTATCAAACTATGTGAGTTGCCAGCTTATGTATATGTTGCCTTAAATGATTTCACAATAGCTGATGTAGGTTATCATTATTAATTAGACATAAATTATACACTAAGAAGTAAAAATTATGTCTACACCATTATTATTTTCAAAAATACTAAAAGATCCATGAGCCTTATCACTATCTAAATCAGTCCTTAGTAGAGTTATCATAGCATGCGTAATAGCACAAAATTGCGCATAGCGTAGGGTGTGCACTATTTAATCTCTAATAGCGTACATGTCATCTATAGCGCAAAATTGAGTGTTATTTTATCAAAGCACAAAATACCGAATAGCCCAAAATAGCATGCTATTTTATTTATTTATTTATTTTAGCTATGTACATTTAAAAAGGTTCAAATAAAATTGGGTGGCACAAACTAGGACATGTGTAGACTAGTCAATCATGTATCTTCAATAATAAATCGAAATCGTTTATCAAAGAATGACCATGGTTTCTTCAAATAAAATTGAATGTAGATGTTTAGTAAGCATGTTATATTGAAAATGCCTTTGTGGAAAAATTTAGTACTTTTGATTTTGTCTAGCTATATTAAGAGGTAGAAACTTACTAACTTTATAGAATTCATTTTAAATTTGCTTGTGTTGTTTACCCACATAATGTTTTTTAGTTTATAGAACTTAATAATTTGCAATATTGGACTTTGTTAATGCCAAAAAAAAGTTGAACATCATTTCCTTTTAAATTCTTTTATATAAACTCTTGAAAGCAAAGCTCTTTTATTTGAAAAATAATTATAAAATTCCTCCTCCGATATATCAAAAGTGCTAGATGACAAATACTTTGAAAATGTATGGATTAATTTATTTTTATTGTATAAAAGCAAATTATTTGGTATAAGGTATCAAATTTTGGTGCATAATTAATGACGTTGTTTTCTAATTTGTTTTCGATGAAAAATTAGTCACTCATAGTAGTGACTAATTTTTTAATTTATGGTCGACTAATGTCAAATATTATGATGCTATTTTGTCAATTCGATATGACTCAAGTTCTTTTTTCATACCAACTTAACTAGATGAACGACTTAACATCGGTATATTTTTTTTTATCTCTTTTAATTTATAAGCATCTAAGATGTTATGTTTCGATATTATATATAACTTTTTATCGTTCACTGAAAATGTAAGAAGTTTGTTTTAATAAGTATTGTTTTTATAATGCCAAAAGTTTCAAAACAAATGAACACAAAATTTACATTAAAAAAATAGAAAAAATGAGTTTCGGAATCAAAATAAAAAAATTGTAAAAATAATCTAAGATATGTTAAATTTAACAAAATTATGATTCAACATAGAAATATACAGAAAATAACAATTTAAATAGTCAATCTCACTTAGGAGAAAAAACAAAGATGACAAGGATGATAATTCCCTAGATACAACAAAGAAATTGTTAAACCGATTTACTTAAGGTATCAGAATATAGTCCTAAGAATTTTAAAACATGGTGCTAGATTTTTTTTAAATTTAAATAGGAGGCACCTACTAATAATTTACAATGTAAATTCCAATCCATAATTAAATTAAATTGTAAAATTTAATAAAATAATAGAGATAGTCATAAATTAGTGATTTTATATTTGAACTATGACTATTTTAGTTCCATTTAAAGCCCAAATTTACAAAAGTGAATAAAATAGCATGTGCTATAGTGCATAACATAAAATTGCACATAGCGCAAGCTTTGCGCTATTTGTTATTGACTATCTTGGTCTTTAGAGGTTTTGAAAATGTAAAGTGGCCCTTGTATTTTATAGATTTCTAAAATAGATCGCTTTTACTCCTTGCATTTTATACAAGTGTAATCAACCAAATATTGTTTAGATTGTTGCATTGTTAAAATATATCTTACGTATATATTTTTAATTTATATGCTATTGCTAGAATAACTGGGATTATATCTATAAAAGCAAAATATCAATACGTCAAAATCATATAAAATGTTAATATTGTAGACATACTCTCAATTGTGCATGTTTGATTTTTCGTTGATATTTGCACTTTACAAGTACAGATAACTTAACTGGTCATTATTACAATTAACACAAAGATTTTAGACTTGGATTTATGATGTCGATTTCTATTTTTTAACTGTAATGAGTTTATATGGGATTTTATTATTGTACATTCAAGAGCTTATTTTACAGTATAAAAAGAAAATCGAGTTTTCTATGTATTATTACAATTAATCTGACTTGTTCTTTCCATGTTCAATATTTTGTCGATATTATTCCTACATTTTTAAACTTAGGTGTTATTTTATTATGTTTTATGCCTATAAAGATATTAGCATATTTTGTGCCTTTAACTGGCATGAGTAATTAAAATGCATAGTAACATTCTAAATAGGTCAGAAAGAGTGCATCTAGGAATCCACTATGACATGTTTTAATCAATTTTTTACTTGATTTCAAAGCTTGGTAGGTTGCTGTAGTTTTTGTTAGCTCATTATAGGATTATATGCGATGTTAATAAATTATGGTGTCTATATTGCATCTGCTACTTGGTTATATGGATTTATCCCATATATCCAGATGCATGCAGGAAAAGTATGATGAAGCCATGTTTCTGTTGGCAGAGATGGAGAAGAGGGCTGTTATGGAAGAGTAGTTTGGAAGCCATGCTATTGTATCACTCTAGCCAAATTGCAGCACGTTCTCCAAGGTATCTTTTTTATTCACACCTTCAACCTTATTAATAAGCTTACTGTAGGTTGAACCTTTTTATTGGTTAACAGTTATATGGACTACCTATTTGTTGAATTTAACGTTTCTCATGGCGCACAATATTAATTTTTTTTTTAAAAAAATTAATGATTTGTTTGCACCACAACAATAATATGGGAAACACTATTGTGTTCCCCAAATAGGTTAATTTGAAATTAAAGTTAGTTAATAATATAGTTGCATGACACCTTGTGTCATACAATTCTAAGTTAGTTAATATTATAGTTTTAAGTTAGTGAAATGTAATAATACCACTATTAACAATAACAATAATAGCTGTGAAAATTGACCTTCATAACAATAATTGCTTCTATATAACCCAACATACATGCATCCATGACCTATTTAGGATGAAACCTGAATCAGAACTTAGTTCGAAACATGATTTTTCGACTCATTTCAAACTCATTCGAAATCATTTCAAGATGAGTCAAACTAATTGCATTTTTTCGCATATTTGATGCTAAATAAATTCATATTTATTCACTCCTACGCATTCTAATTGCATTTTTTCTTTTAAGGATATTGGACTTCGAAGAAGACGAGTTTGGACTTTCCACAATTTATTTTTGCTCTTTTAGCAAGCTCTTTTTGTAAGACTTTATGTACCATTTGTGGTTAAAACATTGCTTATGAAATGTTGTGTCCGACTTAATTTTTTTGGTGTACGAAATTAGTGTAGCATTGATTATGTTTAATCTTAAAACTGCTTATATTGTAAGATTATATTTATTACTGTTTTTTAAATTGAGCAGTTTGTTGTTGAATAGATGTTTAAATTGAGGGTTTTTTAAACATAACGACATATAGTCGTTGCAATAGAAAACCATAACATTTTTTAAAAATGCTACAACAATGCTTTTTGAAGCATTTCAAAACTGTTGTGATATAATCTGGTTTAATGAAACTTCATTAGGCTGCTTCTTTAAAACGCTGCGAAATAAGTTTGCAATATTTTTTGCACGCTGCAAAATTAATTTACTACATCATTTTGAAAAAGCTTTGGGAGACATTTTTAATTTTCTAAAAATGCAACGGTATCACCTGACTTTACAGCAGCAAGTTGTTTGGCAGCATTCTTCGAAAGGCTACGGATGTGTATGGAAGCTTTTTTTAAACACCGGGAAAGGTCTTTTTTGTTGTGGTGGTTCTAGCTTCATATATACAAGTACGATCGAGAAAATAATCAAACATTGTTCCTAGTTTAAAAAATGTGTTAGTAATTTTGACAACACCAAAATTTCGTCCAAAACAAAATTAAAGCTTTTTGGGACTAAAGACTTTATACACCACACTTCTGTCTAACTTCGACAACACTTCATTTCATTTCTCTTCTACGCATAACTTTGCATCCAAGGGGTACGTTGTTGTTACTGTATTTTCTAATATAAATTAAAGCCTTTTGGGACTAAAGGCTTTATTTTTTGTTGTTGCATTTGTTAAAATAGTACTTAACACTGCATTTCTTAGTTTTTAAAAAATTGATTTTAGTACAATATTTGTTTAAAAAAAATTATTATTTCAAACTAAAATTTGTTATTTCACTTCACTTATTTCTTAATTTTATAATTCATTCAACTATCTAAATATTTTATTAACTAAATTTGAAATTTAAACCATATTTTACAATCCATTTAACTATTTAAATTTTGAGCCGAATTTGTAAAATAAATTTGAAACTTGCACTAATTTTAATCAATAATTATAAACTAATTTTTGCACTTATTTTAATCAATGCTTATACACTAGTTTTAAATATTTTATAATTCATATAACTATTTAGCAGCATATGAATTAATAATTATATACTAAATTTTGTGCAAATTGTAACAAACGTTATTTTAAACTATACTAACCATTCGTGTAAACTTATCAATAACCATATTAATCAATAATTGTACACTTTGGATTTTAATCTTCCTTACTTTTTGGTGCGAAAGAATGAAAAGTTTTCGAGTTCGCTGGTTTTTGATCTGTGTATACAGATCTACGTTGACTAGCGACGGCAAGCGTTGGCCGCTTATTCTAGCCGTCGTCGGCCGACGCAAAAGGCTAGTGTCGATTATAGTAGAATATTTGTTTCAAAAAAAATTATTATTTCAAACTAAAATTTATTATTTCTTAATTTATTATTTCTTAATTTATTATTTTACATCAGTTCATTTCTTAATTTTATAATTCTTTCAACTATTTAAATAATTTATTAACTAAATTTGAATTTTTAAAACATATTTTACAATTCAATTAACTATTTAAAATTTCAATTTATCGATTTTGTAAACTAAAATTTGAAGTTTGCAATTATAGTAAATTAAAATTAATTTATTTTATATTAATCACTAACACTTATAATTAACACACACTAATTAATTAAAAAATTAATTATATTTAACCTACTAATCAGCAGCATATTATCAATAATTATACACTAATTTTCGTGTAAACTACAACAAATATTGTTCTAAACTATAACAAACATTCGTGTAAACTTATCGATAAGCATATTAATCAATATTTATACACTAAATGTTGGATTTTAAATCAACTTTAATTTTAATTACAAATTAAACAATCAAACCACTATTTAATATACCCAAATCAACTAATACACTATTGTCATCAACTAATACGTAATAATCATCAATTTCAGACCCATAAACAACTAATTTTCGAAATTAGGGTTTTAATTATATCCCCAAATCAACTAATACATTATCATCGTTGACTAGTATGGAATAATCAACAATTTCTAACCCATACCAACCGATTTTTGAAATTAGGGTTTTAATCATTCTTTGATTAAGTTTAAATTGGAGAGAAAGGAGATAACAATAAGCTATGGAGGGTTTAGACGATCGAGATAGCTGGCGGCTGCTGACTGGGGGAAGAGGGGAGGGGGTGCAAAAATTCATTCGTTGTTTTAGGTTTTGGTAGGAAACCGTAATGATTTACATTTTGTAGGGTTGAGCTGTAATTAGTAGTGTTAAGATCATATATTCATATATACATACACATACATGTGTATATTCATATACATACATACATATATATATGCATGTATATACGCATATAAACTTATGTTAAGGTTCAATGATAAGACTTTATTACGCAAGAGAATAAAATATTATTATTTATATACAAAGTTGTATTGATATTGGTTCTTTGCAATTAGTAAGGGTAGGAAAGTAATATCAAAATTTCTCAGTGAACAAATATTAATATTTTCCATATAAAAGACTATGATGGTGATGAAACTATTTTACAAAGTTTCCAAACATTGAGGAGCCATAACAAAACGCCATTCGTGTTAATCTTTACAATAAATTTGATGATCACAAAATAACATATGAAAGATATAAAACTAATACTCAACCATCAGTATAGAAATAACCTGAATGACAACAGGAAGAAGTGGTCCAGGATTTGGCACATTCAAATAAGTATCAATAAATTTCTTCGAATCTAATTCTAAATATTCAAATACTAGATAAATTGACTGTTTCACATTCTTATTCACACGCTCCACATCCAACAACCTAAAGTTTTTAAAACCCAGTCAATAACCGAAGTAAATGAAACATAAGTTCTTCTAAAGAAAAACTTTCCCTACAAATATGTCAAGAACCAATGTAACACCTCAACTCTATATCCATATTATCCAAGAGTATGATAAAGTAATACTATCAGATAATATGGAGAATAAGGCTACGTGGGGTATACACATGAATATTTCCTTGGACAAGGCTACGTGGTATGTATTAAACATCGAATAAATAATGTGCCTATACGTACACAGGATTAGTACAAAGCGATGGACGCGTGTGCCTCTAGGACAGAACAATATGTAATATACAATAAATGACAGAGAACGTTGAGTCAATCACAGCGATAACTTATAATTTAATATGTAATATGTAATATGGTTAAGGTATAAATATCTCAAATGTCAACTATCTCAATATAATGTAATGAACAAACAATATACAACTCTGTCTCAAATATTTATACTAAAGCAATATCATAGAAATACCATATATCAATCCTAACAAGACTCCTCTAAGCCCAGCAAACGTCTGCTGGTCATGTCGCCATGTATCTACAATGTCTTGGACTAACCCGAGTATTATATGATAACACATGTCATACTATGCCTAATCAAGGATTATAAATAAGGCGATACAGTATAAATAAGGAAGAATAATATGATATTACTACCAAAGATACTCAAAACATCAAACGACTTATCAAAGTATAGATATAAATATAGAATATCCCTAAGGAAATACCTTACCCAAATATATCAAATCTATATAAAATAATCAGAACTAATATCAAAAGGTTTCACCACCCATATAGAAACACATCAACAATCAAATCACATTAAGCCCTAAATATTCTAAATCAACAGTTAGATCATGAACTTGTTGCTTTTTTTTCTTAATTTCATTTTACCATTTAGTCCTAATATATCACATTAAGCTTTTTACCTGCAAGTTTGAATTATACACACACACACACATGGGGGTTGGCTTTCTATCTATTTATAAAAAAGCTTCATTTATTGCATACACATAATAAATTGAAGTTTAACTTAATCGTGCATGATCACATTATTTATTATGAATTCCATGTTAGTACCAGCATATGTAGACAGAAGAACTTACGGGGACTTGTTACATAAATTAATATAGAATATGTAACGACCTAGAATTTCGAACACTCCGTATTTAAATATCTGAATTATTTAAATATTTAAATCTTGGATTTAATGTGATTAAATTGATTTAATAACCTTATTAACCCCTTTATAAATAATAACTAATGATAAGAAAATCATTTTGAGATTTTTACAAATAAGAAGTTTGTGGAAATATCAATAATGTGACTGAAAATCATTTTATCGATAAATGATTTTTTACTAAACAAAAGTTGTTCGTACTCTTTGGAACTTGTATGGTAACATATGAATACTTTAACAAATAATTAATTCACCTTTGTTCACAAGAAAGACGAATTAAAATAAGAATAGATTAAGGGGGCATCAGAGGCAAAAACCCTTGATTTAAGGAGAAAAATGAGGCATGAAACTTGGCATGAAAAATGGCATCATCAAAGAAGTGAATTCTCCCTTGTTTGGCCGGCCATGTAGAGGGAATTTGGAAGTCATTTACACTAGATTTTGTTATCTCTAGTGTCCATTTGAATTCATTTCTTCATTTGAGAAATAAATAGAAATAAAACTCCTCTTCATTCTCTTTTCTCTCTTCAAAATCAACTCGAACCTTCTCTAAACTTCACCAGACTCAAGTACGATCCATGTATCATCACCATGTCACTTCCTAGCATGTCAAAGTAGAAGAAAAAAGAGGATTTTTCATGCACCTCTTCCAAGCTGTGAGCATTATGGAGGAATTTGAGCATAGCCGTGAGCTAAGTTGTGGTAGGAAGTGTTTTGGTATGCTTGCAAGGTTGAGGTAGGAAGTAGATGCTTGTGCTTGTATTTGATCTGATAATAGGTAAGTTGTCTCACCATCTTGCAAGTATATAAGTGTACGTAATTGTTTTATTGTTGAAATATAAATGTTTAAATGAGAACAAATGCAAGTTATCACTTTCGGAACCCTCTTGCTTTTGAAAGTAAATAAAAAGATATGTATTATATCTATTTTATAAACCCTCTAAAACTTGTAACGTGGCTATGACCTTGTGCATACATGTTTGACAATTTCATATGTGATGTAAAAGTGTGTGTATTAATGTTCGAAGTAAAAAAGTCGCTATGAAAGTATGTTGAATCCCTTGAATCTTAACTTGTTTAAAATGATGTTATTGTACTTATTACTGGCTAATGTAATTTAGTCATTCTCTAGACTTGTAACAATGTTTTGGACATGGAGGAATTGGGTTGGACAGTTCTGGAAATAATTAAATGAAGTTGCAAAAGTTAATAGCATAATAGTCGCTATAAAGACACTTTGAAATGCCTAGTTTTTAGGAAATAACGTTTATTTTTCTAGGGGCTTCCTAGGGATTTCTTCATAAAACTAACAAGTAAAATATGTTTCATGATTACTGTAAAATAATTTGGAGTTTAAAACATTTAGTAGCTAGTTGAACGATGTGGCAAAAGTTATAGCAAAATAGTCGTTATAGAGCACTTCGGAAAAAAATTAAAATATGATCATTGGGATTTTTCTTCATAATTTTTAAATACCTAGAGTATGATGACTATTGCAAAAAGAATGGATCAAAAATCATTTGTTGAAGCGTCAAAAACTAGGCGCAAAGTTATAGAAAAAACTAGTTAAAAACAGCCCAAAACTTTAGATGTATTTCTGAATGCGGTCTTTACTTATGAAACACCATTTAACAGTGGCGAATTGTTTTGGAAGCATTTAAAGAAATGCTATCTTTTTTGTTCAAAACTATAGATTGTGTAAAAATGATATTTAATTTAATTTTTTTTCTCTAATCCTTTTAGGGTTGTTTCTGTACGACCGGGCTTTTTGACCCTCGAAAATCGACACTAATACGTCCATTGTATCACATCCCGAGGAATCGAATGCCGGAAGACCCAATTGTTAAGGAAAAGATAGAAGGAAGAAGATAAGAAGAAAGCTAAACAACATAGAATCTTACAGCAGAATGAATAATCTATAATATACCATAAATCTTTACACAAAAACAAAACTGTAATATATGTATAAAAAGACATCAACAAGAGTATACTGACCTATCTTAGCCTGGACAATTATAACAGCATGTCCTCATAATTGTTGATAAATGCAACAATAAATACAACGAAAAATAATCATTTATGTGAATACATCTCTAGCCTCCAATTCATCCCTTGAAGCTCCAAGCATCCAAACTAATCTGTAATATATTTGGTCTGACCAGAGCATTACAATAAAATAACACCCAATTCAGTCTGGAAAACCAGCATGAGAAAACATACCCAACTGGAATTAAAGTTATACAAAACCTTTGAAATCAAAGGTATCTCATAAGACCACGCCACACATAAACACGGACGGGTTTTTACCCTACGATAACCAAAACTATTTCTATAGAAAATCCATTTATATTATAATAATGTCTAAAGACGAAAATAATAATAATCAAGTAGTGCGATGCTCGTGATTGTACATACTAGGCATATAATCGAAAATCGATAAAGCGTGTTCGCTAGTTGTGTAGGATTTCCATAGAGCTCAATACTTTGAGTAACTATCCTCCTCCACAAGGATAGAGATATCCTTCCAAAGTAGCGTACATCCCTCATGATGTACCGAAGGAAAAACATAGCTGGTCTCGCTAAGACCGAATGCATCGTCCCATGCATGCATAATAACTATAAGTGACATATAAGAGGAGACGACTGCACCCTATGGGTTTGCCAACCCTGCTGGCTATGCCTCCTATCTCAGGTTTTAGTCATTTCTACAGATGAGGCTACGTTTGGCATTCAAGCTTATGCACCTCCGCCAAATAGATGATGGAATCCCATATGGATACCGATACCCCAATGGGTGTCGGAATCACACATAAATTCCCATATCTCAATTAGATCTTGGAATCACACCCGGTTCCCATACCCCAACGGGTATCGAAATCACACATGGATCCCAACATTCCAATATCTCACGAATCTCCTCCATAGAACCGTATATGATTTTTGGAGTGGTTACAGATTTGAGTCATCTCTTAAGAGTACACCCCTCCGCTTCTCCGGTGCTCTACGAAACCTAACGTCGATTTCCAAAATGCCCAATACCGGATCCTTTGGAAATAACCAGATAATACATAAGAGCGAGGATCACCCCTAACCATTTAAGTGGACGGATTTCCTTATCATTTATCCTAGAAGAATGAAACGAGTTTATACATATAGTATAGCACCGCCGATGGTAACTGTATCATATAATTCCATTATTTCCTCTAGATATTTTCAAAGTTAAAATCTTTCGATGTTAAGTAGGAAATATTTCTGTACCATCAAAATTAAGAAGGATCGCATATTTAGGCTAAGATTTGATAGTCATTATTTAACTATCAAATAAACAAACATTCAAAAGAACATATATTTCATAGGGAAAACCAACATTAGTTAAGCATATAAGCGACCACTTGCCTTGTTTAATAAACCTCTTAAGAATAAAAACCACTTGTAAATTTCTTGTATAGGAATACTTTTACAAGATATATCCACTGATTCCTAAAGTTTCAATATTTAGAAAATATCTATATACATATCACAACAGTATGAGTATATTTACAAAAATGATAAGGATTCTCTTTTCATTTGACCCCAAACCTTTTATAAATTTCTTTACAATTCTCCAAACCATTTATAAATCATTTTATAAACCTTCCAATAACCATTTATAATTCCTTTTATAAAAATTCAATCCCTTATATGCTTCTTATACATTTCAAAAATCACTTATAAACCTTTATGAATCCATAATCCATTTATAAAACTTCTTTATAAATCTATAAACTTGTTTCTAAAATTCGTTTATAAATATCCTACTATTTATAAACCCTTTCTCTTGCAAATAACCTTCCTTTAAGTCTTGAATCCATTTTATAAATTTATTTATAAAATGCAAGATTTTGAACACTATTTATAGTCTCGGAAACATTTACAAATAGTTAAAAATAATTTACTTCAGAACATTATTATATAATAATAATTATTACCAGTGAACATTATAAATAAATGGAAATCGTTAACTTTAATTATCTTAAAATAATAATCAATCATTCCAAAATATTGTTTAAGAAATAATAATAATAATCAATCTTTACATTTTATAAATAATAATAATAATTTATTTTAAAACCTTATTAATAATCCTTATTATTAGTTTTAAAACCATAATTATTCTTAAATAATTAATCTTTCAATTTATTAGCCCTCTATAAATTCTTAAAACGTGTTAACTATAAACAAATAACTTTTAAACAATATTAAAATAATTAAATAACTTTAAAATAATTTTAATATAATTAAATAAATTTAAAAGAATATTATTATAATTAAATAACCTTAATTAATATTTATAATTTAATAACTTAAAAACAATATTAATATATTTAATTAACTTATCCTTAAACGATATGTTTCCGGAACCTCGATTCCGGACTTAAAATCGTTTCTTGTCTCAAAACCCAATTCCGACTTAAACAGCAATTTATAGTATTTTCAAAATACTAATTTGAGGCCAATAGCCAGCTAACACTTAACCAATATCGACAATGATTTCTCTTATCACTACTGGGTTTTATTTTCAAACATATATCAACGTTAAAATCACAGTGTCCACAATCATATTTATTACTCAATAAAACATATAAAGAAATGTCATTGAACAATTCAATAATAGCGAGGAATTCCATTGGATCCCTCCAACCTGCTTCCTTATGTCACAAATGTTATATAATCGTAAAATATAAATCAACCGCTTCGAGTGGGATTCGTATACAAAGGGCCTTCCCTCTTACACAGGAACATAATAGAGTCTCATCCGCTCCAATAGGCAGGAATATATCCCGTCTAACTAATAAATATAATAATTCATCCAAACAATCATTCAATAATTTTTATCAATGATATAGTTAACCATAAAGATGAATTTAACTCATCGAAATTTTCTGTTGTCACCGAGGTGTTCCCATTTGGAATTAAAATCGAACGACGTCCGATTTTAGCCTAAATTTCAACAGTCTCCAAATTCATCCAAACTAGTTTCATTGCAAAGCACGATACGAGCATAACGCAAAAAGTTTTATCTTGATCAAACCTCGTATAAAGGAGTTATAAATTTTCAAAGTTTAAACATTTAATTAACTTATTAATAATAACTAAATTATCAATATTCTCACCAATCGCGCCATACAGCCCAAATCCGCATGAATAGTGCATCCCCTCCCAATTCCTTCCTCCTCCATTACAATTTCATGTAACCCAAAATGTGCATGTCGTATCACTGACACGACCAGCCACATCATGATTCGTCGAACCAAAACCACAAACTAACTCCTCTTATCGAGCTCAACCCTACTGACCCCACCATCCAAGGTCCGTACATTCCTCCTCAAACCGACCTGCTCGCCTCCAACTCGTCTGAAAATGTCGCAACCACCAATACATCACTGAAATTCACAAAATTTAGCCCAAAGTCGCCCCTCTCAGTCGCAAACCCAATGCTATTAACAACGTGGGCTAATTCTGTCTGAATCGCCACCACAACCAAACCCTAGTTCGAACATTATCGATCATCACCGATCATTGCCATAGAATCTCGTCGTTCTAATGCCAAAAATACTACTCTCCAATACGAACTCAAAGATGCTTACGACGTCCAGTAATTCGAAGCGGATTGAGAGCATTTATTTTTTAACTTTCATGTACATTTTCTCTCTTTGTTGTTTAAAGGCGATATCTTGCTCAACTCCCAACGAAATCTCGATCGTCAATTTCTAAAAATACTAGATATTGGTGCGAACAACTTTTGTTTAGATTGTTTCACCTAATTGTCAATGGTTTGAAGTGTGCTGATTTTTAAAGAGGTGAATACTTTTTTTGGTGGATGTCAATTTGAAAAAAAATCTTAGGCAGAAGACACGAGTAAATAGGGGAAAGGTCAGGGTACAAATGTAGGCAGGGTATGGGCTGATGGTGATGGTCATGACAGATGGAGATGGTTCATCGTGGATGCTGATGAGTCATGGTAGAAGAAGATGGGTCATGGCGAAGGGTGATGGGTCCTGGCAGATGGAGATGGGTCGTAGCGGATGGTGAGGGGTCATGGCTTGTGTGGTCAAGTCATATATAAATATTTAAATTCAAAATATCTAGATATAAAATTTTGAACCCCGATCGAGACGTGTCACCTAGCGTTCTATAAGTTATACCCTGATTTCGAACGCAATGGAACTAATCTCTAGCCCTAATTCGATCGTACGCAGAAGATAGCTTTTTGAATCCAATTATTGTATTAAATTTTCAATATTAATTTCAATGCATTTCGATCTCGTAAGACCAAACGATACGTCTAATTGCCATGAAACTTGATAGCATATTATAATTCAATATTATGGATCCAATGAAACTGGTTTCATCGAAATCCGAGAAAGTGCCTCGGAAGACTATTTTCAATCGTTATTTAAAACGTGTTATTTTCAAAATCATTTAAATCACTTTTAAATCCAATTTAAAAGTTTATTATCTTCATTCTTATTAAATAGAAATTAAATAAGCTTTGAAATTATTTTTATCCAACATAAAATCCAAGATTCATTATTTAAACAATTATTAAATTCAAAAATTAAATTATCCAATAAATCGCTATATTCGAAATTTGAGCTATTTAACCTATAAAATTAACTTTTCAATATTTATAATTAATTAAATATTCTAATTTTAAATAACAAAAATTCTGGGTCGGTATATTCTTCCCCCTTAAAAGAATTTCATACTCAAAATTGCAAGGTAAGAAAAATGCCCCAAACCCATTAACTTTCCAAAACCAATTTGTTGAAACCTTGTTATTACTTTTACTAAGTTCTCAAGTTCATTCATACATTTTCAACTAACATCATCTGTTTAATTGTTTCAGGTTATAACTCAAAATAAAATTTTAATTATTAATAATTTCTTCAAAATTTCTAACTCTTTAAATTTTCGAAAAAAATCACCAGTGTCTCCTTTGCTCGCCTCGATTGGAACAACCACTAATCGCCACTACGTGCCCAAACCAGCAAAAGAAAATAAAAGCCAAGTGGCTCAACCATAAAACCATCAAATTCAATCAACAATTTAAACGTGTACCTTTTTGTTGGGCAACCCAATTTTACTTATGAAATCAAAGGCATCAAATTTACTCTTGCTTCTATATATCTGCATCTAATTTACCAATGATATTTAACCATAAAGTTCATAATCACATCATTCTACAATTTCAATCAACATTTGCTTTACTAGAGTTGTAGGATGTACATATATCATCCGTGCGCTATATCAAATCTGATCGCTTGCTCGGTCACATAATTACACCTCCAAACAAGTATCGTTCACACTACCATTCTAGTGCAGACTCAGATACGGTTCCTTGATTAGAAACCATCATTCTCCTTTCATGGCTATATACAACGATAGAGAACTCCGGGATCAATCAAAAATCCATATCCGGTGTTCATCGTCGAGAATCGAGTGAAAAATTCCAACTCGGACCGATGTAAATCATCTCAAAATCATGTACTATAGTCTAGATCAAACCGTTATGCGAATGAAATAATATACGTATAACCCACATATTTATTTCAATTGATTCCTTAACTATACCAAATCCTTTTATTCACCTTTATCCCGTTCTCATTCATTTTATCCACATTCAATTGATCTACATTCAATTATCCACATTCACTTATTACTTAGCATATTTTTTTCCAATACCGATATCTCTTAAGGACCATTTCATCAAATTTCATGTTTAACACATTTCACTCTATATTAATTTCATTTATGAATCATTTCATAAAATTTTACTTAAGTTTATAAACATTTTACACAACTCTTTTCATGTTTATTCCTATTTCATAACTTAAGTCCTTATCCGTTTATAACCAAATCCAAATCCAGTTTCCAATTTGAGCATTCAATTTTAATCGATCAACATTCCAAAGCATATCCAATTCACTAACTAATGTAATTGGTTCCATCACTAATTCATTCAATCCTAAGCAATTTAATTTCCCAAATTTATTTCATTTACCTAATTTAGGTCAAATTCCTCTTTAAGATTCATTTTGTTTAACATATCTTAATTTAAATTTTATTTCAAACTTACTTTTCTTAACATTCATATTCAACAATTTATACATTGTTTTGACTACTAATTATCAAAATTTGTAAGTTATAAAAATTATTTTCTCACGTTTTCATAAATACTTAATTGAAAATTCCCAGAGTTCAAAACACCTTATCCTTAAATATTTCAAATTATTTTGAAATCGTATACACACACATACATAATCCCTTGGTATATCAAATCATTCTTTTGAATTTTCAAAATCAAAGCTAGTTTCACCAAACAAAACTCCAATGGTAGCAATTCTTCCTTTGGAAGCTCAAAAATGAATGCCAATAATACTACAGTCATCACCAAAATTATTTTTCAACGACCAAAGTGAGTTCAGTGCATTCTATTCCTTTTAAAACCCTTAAAAATATATTTCCATTCAAAATTATTTTCTAAATAATATTACTATTATTTTCCAAAACTTAAAAAAATAATTTCAAACCAAAGGGATTTAAATTCCCATCTTTTAAACTCCTGTTACTTAAAATTATATTATAATATACTTCAATAATTTCATTTCCTTTCAATTTCTAAATCACATTTCTAAATCATATTTATATAATTGCATTTTATTATATAAAACCATTTCGTAATTGTTAATCTTGTTGCACTATAATAATAACATTTTTATTCGATCACAACAACAATAAATATTAATAATAAAATATTATCATTCTCTAACAACCAAACGCACTATATACAACTTGTTAGCGCCAAAATTGGTCACTAACACCCGAATGTAAGTGAAAGCACCGACTAACAGTCTCAAATAATAGATAAAGTGTATGTAGTGAGTAATAACATGAAGAATAGTCAAAATTAAAATGAAAGCAGTAAAGAACAACAGATTTTATAGTGGTTCGGCTAATTCTGGCCTACGTCCACTCCAGAAGTATCTTTTTTATTGCTGTAATAATCTATTACTGTTACAAAGTGGTAGACTTGCCTTAGACTTAGAGAATAGAAAGTCAGAGAACCGAAGAGAAGAAGATCCCTTTTCTGAACTCCTACACGCTGTATCTATAGACATGTTCAGGTAGTTGTTGGGCTCTTTGAATAACCCGAGCCTATCAAGGCCGAACGGCCTATGCTGAACCACAATGCCGAGTCACAATGACCTCTCCGCAATGCCGAGCCACACTTGATGCAGAATGATCCATCATGCCGAACGACCCATCATGCCGAACGACCCTCGTTGCCGAACGATCCATCATGCCGAACGATGTCCAGGGCCGAGTGTGGTCCAATGCCGAGCGGCGTCCAATGCCGAACGAGGTTTGATGCTGATCGAGGCTATCATACCGAGCGACCCATAATGTCGAGCTGTACTAACAGAACCGAAACACCTCACCAATGCCGAGGGCATGATCTTATCATAATGCCGAACGACTTCTAACTTCCAGATCGAACCAAATTTCCTAGACCCAAATTATAGTTGATATATCTTTATCCAATCTAATTTCCATCTTCCAAGCGCGTTGCGTCATCCATCCATCCAGTGGAATAACTCCATCGTACACCAGCCTCGACGAACGAGAAGCCAATAATGTTATATCCGCCTGTCCATGGTCTTGCTAAAAGGCGGGTTAACACTTGCCCCCCAAAACATGCCTTGCTATTGGAAGGTGTGTTTTGAACAGTTTCGAATCTGATATCTGAAGTCCATAGCCATATCATCCGAGTGCATTGTCCTTGACTGCTCCGAGTCGATGTCCGATTCTAAATCCAGTGACCAAAGCCTTAGCCAATTCCATATCTATCCGAACTCGACAACTGAGTCCTAATCCATCCTTATCCAATAACCAATAACCGAATCCTGGACCTCTCTGGGTCGATATTCACATCCGTAACCTCTTTGGATTCTTGCTAGGCGTAACTCACACCTGATGACCATGGTCCAGTGTCCCTGGACGTTGAGTAATGCCATGGCTTAAGTCCTAAGCCGAATCCTGGCTGCTTCGGACCATTGTCGTGCATTGTCCATACTCGACGATCTGAAGTAGTAACCGATAGTATGGGGCCTAAGTCCTAGGCCAAATCCTGGTCTCTTCAGACCCTTGCCGAACATAGTCCATACTCAACGACCTGAAATACTAACTGATAACATGAGGCCTAACTCCTAGGCTGAATCCTGGTCTCTCCGGACCCTTGCCGAGCATAGTCCATACTCGACGGCCTGAATAAGTCGATTTGTCGTGCTTGGACAAAGCGACTTACCCCTTGCCAGGTATAATCCATACCTGACGACCATTTACCAAAATCCATAGAAAAAAATCCAATCGAAAGCCAATCCAAAATTCAGATCAAATTAGAAAACAAAAAATCCATATCAAAAAATCCAAACCAACATCCAAACTAGAAAACAATCATCCAAATAAAAGTCCAAACCAAGAAATAAACAAACAAAACCAAAAGTTCAAACCAAACCAGGAAAAAGCAAATGTCCAAGCCAAAAAAGTGAAAGCAGATTTCACAAACTAGAGCATCGCGGTTTATCATCATCTCAGAGCATGCCTAGGGGCTGTCTCTATCCCCGTACATGAGTAAGTGACTTGGTCGTTTGCCTGTAGTTTACTACTTATTTCATAATATCCCAGTCAAATGATAACCAATCGACCATCATTCCTGTGCCTCATACCATCATTTTGTGAGGTAGACGGTGGTTGCTTCTACCCCATCGCTGCATTCCGAGCTTCGATGTATTGTCGCAACTGTCCATTCCTTACATGCTCCTCAATTATGTCCTTTAAGTGCCTGCAGCTGTTGGTATCATGCCCGTCCAAATCGTGGAAGAGGTAGTGTTGCCCTCCCACGTTCGGAGGGTTCTTTCCTAGCCGTCCATCGGTAGGGAAGGCGATTCTGAGTCTCCAAATAAAGCCGTTCCAGCGTCTCGTTCAATCCTGTATAGGTGGAGAATTTTTGCTCTCTCCACCGCTTCCTAACCTTTCCTAATTCGTCATCCAACTTCCTTTTTCCTTTATCTTTTTCCAAGCCTCCGCTGGATCGCCCTCCATCCTCAGCCGCGTTCATCTCCTTTAACTTCATATTTGAGCATGCATCTTCCTGTCGAAGGATTCTCTCAGCTTCGTGAAAGAATTCCCCGAAATCCATTGGTGGATCCCGTTTTAAAGATACCTTGAAATCTGAATTCTCTCTGATCCCTGATACTGCTGCCATTAATACCATCGATGGATCTGGTCAATCCACTAAAGCGACCTCTGCATTGAACCGAGTTAAGAAAGCTCTGAGTGATTCCTCCATCCTCTGTTTTATCGATGTCGGTGTCATTACATTCTTTAGCCTTTTGATATGTACCCGAAACTGCTTCAAAAACCTGTCCACCAACTCTGTCCATGTCCCGATGGATCCTTCTTCCAGCTACCTGAACCACATAGCAGCTATGTCCGCCAAGAATAAAGGGAAACATCGAGCCATAACTTCTTCCGATGCCCCAGCACCTACATGTGTCTTGTATATCTCATCAAGTGATCTGTTGGATCGACCTTGCCATTGTACATTTCCACTTTAGGTAGCTTGAAATCTGGCGGATTCTGAGCTATCCTCATTTCACGAGTGAACAGATTCTTGTTTACTCCTTCCAGATCTCTATTGGTCAAACCTCCGCGCATAGTTCGCCTGATAATCTCGACTAATCCAGCATTGTCCGTCAAGGGTTGCCCCTCGAGTTCCCAAGGGAATTCTGGTACATACTCTTCATCTCTTGCTCTTACATTCCTGCCAGCATCTTGTTGCATTGTGTTAGCTGGAACCCCTCCATGAACTAGTTCAGCATTATCAGGCGGTGTGCCCCCGAGTTCAGGTCCATCCGTATTGTTAGTCGTCTGTTGATTGGGGTTTGCCCCCGCTGAATTACTCCACCCACCTGTTGGTTGTGTCCCTCTAGTCCAGTTCCGAGAGCTTGAGCACCTGCAACTCCTGATCGTCCAGATTGCCTAAGAAGAGCCCGCATCATCTCCTCTTGCTGTTTCATCATTTGCTCCTGCATAGATTTCATCATAACCTACATCTCGTCCCGAGTTATGTAGATGGATGCATGCTCCTCTCTAGATCCAGAAGAGGCCGCTTGACTTCCTTCCTGATTGCTCCTTTCCGCTGCTTGCTTCCTTGTTGGTGTTCTAGCCATTGCTTCCTAAAATCTGAGTTTTCAAGCTTTTCAATCCAAAATCCAAGCTCCAAAATGCCTTAGTGCTAGCATTCTCAGTGAAAGCACCAAAATGTTAGTGCCAAAATTGGTCACTAACAGCCGAATGTAAGTGAAAGCACCGACTAACAGTCTCAGATAATATATAAAGTGTATGTAGTGAGTAATAACGTGAAGAATAGTCAAAAATAAAATGAAAGCAGTAAAGAACAATAGATTTTATAGTGGCTCGGCTAACTCCGGCCTACGTCCACTGCATAAGTATCTTTTTTATTGCCGTAATAATCTATTACTGTTACAAAGCGGTAAATAGACTTAGCCTTAGAGAATAGAAATTCACAGGACCGAGGAGAAGAAGATCCCTTTTTTGAACTTCTACACGTTATATTTATAGACATGTCCAGTTAGTTGTTGGGATCTTTGAATAACCTGAGCCTATCAAGGCCGAACGGCCCATGCCGAACCACAATGCTGAGTCACATCGACCTCTTCGCAATGCCAAGCCGCACCTGATGCCAAACAACCCATCAAGCCGAACAACCTATCACGCCGAACGACCCATCATGCCGAACGACCAATCATGCCGAATGATCCATCATGCCGAACGACCCATCATGCCGAACGACCCATCATGCTGAACCAACCATCATGCCGGACGACCCATCATGCCGAACGACCCTCGTTGTTGAATGATCCATCATGCCGAACGATGTCCAGGGCCGAGCATGGTCCAATGCCGAGCGGCGTCCAATGCCGAACGAGGTTTGATGTCGATCAAGGCTATCATGCCGAGCGACCCATAGTGCCGAGCCGTACTACAGAACCGAAACACCTCACCAATGCCGAGCGGCATGATCTTATCATAATGCCGAACGACTTCTAACTTCCAGACCGAACCAAATTTCCTAGACCCAAATTATAGTTGATCCATCTTTATCCAATCAAACTTCAATCTTCCAAGCGCGTTGCGTCATCCATCCATCCAGTCGAATAACTCCATCGTACACCAGCTTTGACGAATGAGCAGCCGATAATGTTAGATCCGCTTGTCTATGGCCTTGCTAAAAGGCGGGTTAACACAACTATAATAATTTCTGAAAAATTATTCCTTTATATATAAAATATAATCAAGGTAAAATTGTTTCATTTACCCTAATTTCAAATCAATACCATGTCGAACTACTCTGCTTAAGTGTTTAGTATCTCTATCAATGACGTTAATTACTCGTATTGACTAGAATCTATAAGCCACTCAATATAGCAGCCAGCACAATATAAATAATTTTGTATCACTAACAAATATGTGCTTATATATACATACTCAAACTCATTTTAGGGTGCTAATGTTCCTATCTCTAATGAGTATTCCACCGAAGCCAAGGTTCTCGCTTAACCTTCGGCTCCGATACCAAATGTAACGACCGGGCTTCTCGAAAATCGAAATTAATACGCCCATTGTATCACATGCCGAGCAATCGATTGCCAGAAGACCCGATTGTTAGGGAAAAGAAAGAAGGAGGAAGATAAGAAGAAAGCTAAACAATACAAAATCTTATAGCGGAACAAATGATCTATAATACACCATAAATATTTCCTCAAAAACAAAACTATCGTATATGTATATACAGATATCAATCAGAGTACACTAACCAATTTCAGCCTGGATAGTTATAACATCCTGTCCTCACAATTGCTGATGGACATAACAATGAATACAGTGGAAAATAATCATCTCCGTGAATACGTCTCTGGCTCCAACTCGTCTCTTGAAGATCCAAGCCCCAAACTAATCTGTAATATACTCGGTCTGACCCGAGCATTATAATAAAATATCACCTGAGTCAGTCTAGAAAACTAGCATGAGAAAACACACCCAACTGGATTTAAAGTTATATAAAACCTTTGAAATCAAAGGTATCTCATAAGACCACGCCACATATAAACACGAACGGGTTTTTACCTTACGATAACCAAAAATGTTTCTTTAGAAAATCCATTTATATTCTAATAATGTTTAAATGAAAAAATAATAGTAATCAAGTAGCTATGATGCTTGTGAGTGTACGTCACAACAATACTAGGTATATGATCAAAAATCGATAAGGCGCGTTCGCTAACTGTGTAGGATTTCCATGAAGGTGCCCTCAGTATTTCGAGGAACCGTCCTCCTACATAAGGATCAGAGATATCCTTCCGAAGCAGCATGCATCCCTAGTGACGTACCATAGGAGAAACTTTGCTGGTCTCTCTACGACCGAGTGCATCACCCCATGCATGCATAAAACCTATAAGTGACATCTAATAGGAGCTGACTACACCCTGTGGGTTTTCCAACCCAACTGGCCATGCCTCCCATCTCTAGTTTTAGCCATTCCCACTGATGAGGCTATGTCCGGCATTCCAGCTTATGCACCACCACCAAATAGATCATGGAATCCCACATGGATTCCAATACCCCAACGGGTCTTAGAATCACACATAGACTCCCACATCTCAATTAGATCTTTGAATCACACCCGGATTCCCATACCCCAACGGGTCTTGAAATCACACATGGATCCTAATATTCCAATATATCACGAATCTCCTCCATAGAACCATATATGATTTTCGGAGTGGTTACGGGTTTAAATCATCTCTTATGAGTATACCCCTCCGCTTCCCGGGTGCGCCACAAATACAAACGCCAATTTCTGGAATGCTCAACACTGGTTCTATGGGAAATAATAAGACAATACATAAGAACGGGAATCACCCCCTAACCGTTTAAGTGGAAGGATTTCCTTATCATTTGTTCTAGAAGAATGAAACGAGGTTATACGTACAGTATAGCACCATCAATGGTAATTGTACCCTATAATTCCCTTGTTTTCCTTAGATATTTCCAGAATTAAAATCATTCAGTGTTAGGTAGGGAATATTTCTGTACCACCAAAATTAAGAAGGATTGCATATTTAGGCCAAGATTTGATAGTAGGTTATTTAACTATCAAATAAACAAACATTCAAACAAAGATTATATTTCATAGGAAAACCAACATTGGTTAAGCATATAAGCGACCATTAGCCATGTTTTATAAACATCTTATGAATAAAAACCACTTGTAAATTTCTTGTATAGGAATACTTTTAAAAGATATATCTACTGATTCCTATATTTTCAATATTTAGAAAATATCAATACACTCATCTCAACAGTATAAGTACATTTACAAAACTGAGAAAGATTCTCCTTTCATTCGACCCTAAATCATTTATAAATATTTTTACAATTCTCCAAACCATTAATAAATTGTTGACCCAAAAAATGACTAACACACTGGTTTTGTTTCGAAAGCACCAGCCCTATCTTTAAAGTGCAATATCATAAATCAAAGATCGCAAATATAGAAAAGAAGCAGTAAAATGAAATAGACAGAAGAATTTTATAGTGGTTCGGTTGTTAACGAAGCATATGTCACTTTATAGTTTCATTATAGACTGATTGCTACTACAAAATCTATTTGATTACAGGGCTTCGGCTATTTCCTAGCTATATTAAATCTCTAGAGTTAAAATACACCGAAGAATCACGGTGTATTCTTTCTAAGATCATTGTGAAGGAGACAGGAACTGAAGAATAATCCCAACAGGGCTTCAGCAACTAGTTTCCAGAAGAAGATCCACTTTGTGAAGTAGGCGGCATGCTATTTATAGAAGTTGGAGAGTTTCTAGGCTAAATTCATCATTGTTATCTCCCAGATCGACCACATGCGACCCAGGAGATTTTGGTTGGCAAAATGAGCCAACATCATGGGTCATAGCGACCCATGGACCATGGGTCGCTATGACCCATAGACTTAGCTTATTTCTCCGTCCGAGTTCCACCTCCTTTCTTCGTATTCCGTAATCATGCTTGTTCGTGGTTTTGACGAAGTGCATGGGTTGCTAATGATCCGCCCACAGAGGACTATCCTGGACACTGAAATTGGAGATGTTTTCGTAGGCATTCATCATTTTCGTCATGTGTCGATGGCAAGTCACTGGCTGCTTACGTTCAAACACTTGTTAGGCTGCAGGGATGCTAGTCTCTTAGCTTCATTGACTCCAATCATCGCCTAACAATATAGCTTGGCCCTTGTCGAACTCTAGCTGTAACTTCTTGGGTTAGTTCTAGGATCATCCTACCAACTTAAGGTTGTCTCATTTCTGTTGATATCTGCTGGGTTAAAATCCAGATAACATTCGCCCTCCAAAGTATGTGTTTATTGTAAACAAGGTGTGCTTTGGAAGTTATCTTTTCCCATATTCATTTTGGTTGCATCGGAGTTCTATGCATAGGTTAGCCCAAAGTCATTGGTAATTTACCTTTAGTTCTGGCTATTTTCGCTTGCCACGGCCTATCATGTTTTCTCTTACAGTCTCCTGGTATGCCTTGGAGTGACAAACAGTCGCGATTGAACGAATTTGAAGTGACTAGGCGGAGCTTTCCTTTTTAAACATATAAATGCCAAAGGCATGAATACCTGAATATATTTATTATTATATATACATACACTTTATTTTTTTTTATTTTTTATTTTTTATGACGGGTCGCTAGCAAGCCATGTGAGATGGGTCGCTAGCGACTTATCTCTGGAAACTTTCCTTATTTGTGGCTAGGTCGGGTTGCTTGCAACCCAAGATTGGTCGGGTCACGTATGACCCGATTACTTAGAATTTTTTTTCCTATTTCCTCTTCTCTGCATATACCCTTTAGCCGACCCGCATGCTCATTTGACCCAAGCAATTCCATCCAGGCGATCGACTTCTTCATCAATCCAAATTGATCTCCACACAACTGCTTGCTCCAAAGATCCTTTGCCTTCTTTGTTTGATCCATCATCTTGTTCGAGCCTAAGCCCTGACCGACCAACCTTATTCGAGTTTAAGCTCCAACCGACCCGTTTTTTGTTGTAGCCGAATCAATCCTTATCATGTTGTAGTCGACCCTTCATTAGCTCGCCCACGGCCTAATTCATAGCTTGCCAAGCTCAATTCATGATTCCTTTTGTTCCATTAAGCCGATTTGAGGTGGGTTCACTCGGCTAAGTTGTTAATTGCTATGTTGGTATGATGGTTTAATGCCCAACCTTAAACCTTTGCTTGTGATGTTGACTGCAGAATTTCATGCTGATTGTGGTTCTTTGGAGGAAGATAGGAAATCGAGTCTTGATTCGTCTCTTGGAATGACATTCGGGCATTGGCCCGAGGCTGGACGCATTTTGCTATCTTCGTCCATCGAACCAGAATCAGCATGTGTTACCACAGTGGACGTCACTTGCATAATGCTTCACTAGTTGACCTTGATTCTTATGAGAACTTGGGCTTATTTCATTTTACATATTGCATGCTTGGCGTCCCTGCAATGATAAGAGTTTCCTATGTTGCTTTGAACAACGGATCTGTTA
Source organism: Allium cepa (assembly GCA_030765085.1). Classification (NCBI taxonomy): domain Eukaryota; kingdom Viridiplantae; phylum Streptophyta; class Magnoliopsida; order Asparagales; family Amaryllidaceae; genus Allium; species Allium cepa. Next base: position 552,640,740 of record CM060931.1, on the reverse strand, counting down.
TCGGTCATAGACTGATACCGGGTAAGTGCGCAAGTTGTTCCACTAAAAATAGAAAGCAAAAATTCATGGGAAGTTCTTCTCTCCTTCCACTTCAGATGAACTATCTACACGGGACAAGATGTTTGTGACACTTCAGACACTAAGTTTACCTCATATAGATAGCACACGGCTTTTGCCTCAGTTCACACTTGATCCGACGCGCTAATCTCAAGTTAATGTTGCCTTGGAGTTCAAGTGTTATAGGGGGAACTCATGAAAATAGGATAAATTTGCCAATAGAATTGCCTAACCTTTTACAGACGTGAGTTCGATCATATAGAATGAAACTTCCATCCATGCACCGCAAGCCGAGTGGACGAAGTCTAGTGCTTTCTGAAGTTGAATCATCATCAACCTCGTAAGCCGAATTTGGCCAACTGGTTCTAGTTGGGTCCATCGTGGATCACACGCCTCCCAACTTTCAAGTCCTACTCAACCCAGTTGAAAAAGCCCCTTCAGTGGTCTTTGCCAAGGTTCTCTATAATATATGTATGCAATAAGGGATTCCCGAAGAGGACATGCGCCTCCCAATGAAAGATGAGTTTGCTCACATGCCTCCCCTAGGGTTCACAGCTTGTCATCGGTAAATATGTTTGAATGGAGCGGTGCCTCCTTCAATGATTTCCTCTGTAACATGTTCTCAAACTTGGAGATTGCCCAATTCCAGCTTCATCTGAATGGTTATGTCATCCTTACTAGTCTGCACATCCATTTTATATCGACGTTCTATCGTGCTCCTAGTTTTGACGAGTTGCGGTACTTTTTGGCTTTGAAGAGGAGAGATGACTGCCTCTCCATAATTATAATCAAGGCCAGTGGAATCGGAAGATCGTCTTGCGTCTGCAAAATAACTTATTGCAATTTAAGATGTAGTACTTCTTCGTTAGGTGCCCCAAGGGTTTTAATCGTCGATGGACGCTCTTTGCAGTTATCCCAAGGCCAAATAGAGATGCGGCTCTTAACGATATATGTCAAACTGTAAAGGGCATTGAAGCCAAGGAGCAGTGCATTAAAGTTTTTCTTACTGACGAGAACCTACGCCAATTTAGACTATTAGCTTCGGGCAGATTTATCGCTCCAATTGAAGTTCTCTCTCCTAGCCGAGCCAGAGTTTGCACAAAGCCTTCTTCTTCTTCACATGATTTTGATGAGGTTCATGAAATATGTGGCCCCTTCGAAATTCCACCCGACGAGACTCATGAGGATGATACCACGACCGGTTTAAGTAGTTCCGCTAGAATGCCTCCAATCAAGGAGGAATCGGAAGTCGAGCCTATGTGCATAAAAGGGAAAGCCATGATGGACTCGGAGAAGGAGGAGAGGGAGTTTGAAAGTAGCAGTGGGGAAACCACGGTTTGCTTTTTGTCAGAATCCAAAGGTGAAGATTCAAAGTCATGTGAAGAGACACCAAGCATGAGTCTCGTTCTTTCGGATTTACCCCCTTCCGAAACCGATGATAAAGACAAGGCCAAGGCGGCTGGCAAGCGTCAAAATTCTACTGGCAAGGCCACTGGGGCGGATCTTGGAGACATCGGCGATGTATTCGTCGACTTCGACACCCTTATGAAGGACGACCTAAAATTTGACGTGACGCCATCCTGTTCAGGCGATATCGCGCCATCCATCAGCCCAACTCTACTTGTGACAACCAAAGCCATTCTGATTCCTCCTCCGACAGTTGTGTGCTCTGGTTTGTGAAGACGCCTTAGGCCCATATTAGGAATGCCCGACACGACACACTAGGATTGCACTTATACTTTTTTTTCATTCTCTCGTTTGCTTTCTCAAATCCTTATGTATTTTTGAATTTTTTCATGTACGCTTTGTTCCACGTATGACAAGAGGGCATGGTATTTATGAAGACTTCGAGGATTATACTTATTCGCAACGGTACCCGAAGCGTTCCTTCAGCCGCCGCCAAGTTCAGGAGATGGAAGATGAATATAGGCGAAGGAAAGAACTTGAGGCAGACGCTCGCTGCCAAAAGGAGAGAGAGATAGGTTCCGTTCGCATAGAGGCGGGTATGAAAAAAGACGGTCTCATGATGTAAGGAAAGAGTCATCGAAGAAGCCAAAGTTTGATCACCACTCCCATCCTTCCGAGCCATTCTGAAGCATACTTCAGTGGGACAAGAGGCTCCCATTTCTTCTGCCTTCATTCCGCATCCAATGCAAGTTTCATCTTCTTCTATTGTTACTGCTTCCCCCAGCACTTCTCATCCCCACCGGAGACCGGCCTACATTCTTCCTGCATGCCTACTTAAGCTTGAGGCGTCTCTTCCCGGTTGGTTCCTAAGGGGCATTGAGTTTGATATGGATTTTCACCCCGTTCATAGGGACTCTTATATGTCATGCCTCCAAGGTATTCAAGAAAGCAGGGTGAGAAGTGGAAGAAGCTTTGCAAACAACTAGCATACACCAGTAGAAATAACTGCGAGAAGATCCTCTCCTTTCAAGCTGAAAAGGATGATTTTGGAAAGGCGTTAACTAATTGGGATGCTAAAATTAAGCAATTGGAGAAGGAGAAAGAGGCAGCGCTTCTGGATAGCAAAAGGACTACTAGCTTAATGAAGGAGATGAAAAATGCGCATGAGAGGATCGAAATTCCCTAGAAAGATGAAATCAAGAAGGCTCATGCGGAAGAAGCTAAATGAAGGAAGATGTGATTGCTTGCAATCCTATAATTGAAGCTCAAAGGAAGACAATTGTCGACCATAATCTGATTGTCGAGGGGCATAATAAAACAATTTTCGATCAAGCCGAGACAATTGAAAAATTGCAAGGGACAATTGCAGAATTACAGTTTCAGATCGCACAACTTGGTGTCGGCAAAGTTGCTGTTGAGATGGAGAAGGTTGTGGTGACAGCAAATTATTTGGAGCTTTAGCAAATTTTTGACCGGAAGATGCAGAAACTAGACACGACGATCCTGAACTTTTACATCAACTCCATACTACATCAGGGGAGCCTTTATTATCTTGGCCCGAAGTTCCCACGCATTCTTGCCCTTATTTGGTTGGAAATCCTATCTCATTTTGCCAAGAATGGTGACGTATATTCAGATCAAGAGTTTCTGGATGCCTATCTCAATGAGGAATCGAAGAAGGCGCTGCTTGAAGGTCAAGAAATTCTTCGAGTTGAACGGGAGATGGAAACCGTCGAAGTGGCTCTAATAGTTTCCACAGATATGCCTGCCAAGTCTTTAATATCTAATGCGGGTGAGCCTTTGGGACAACTCCAGGATCAACCAATGAGCTCGGGGCTAGATGTTGTTCCTCAATTGGTGGAGCCTTCCAAAGAAGGCAAAGAGATGAGTTCGAGGTTGTCATTCACAATCCTTCCTCCAACGTAGGTAATGCTTATGCCTCTCCCGAATTCGGGGGCCTCAATCTTACGCCATAGGAACAAGAGGAGTTTAATGTTTTTCTTTTTGATCTTATAAGTCCATCTACTCTTCCTGTTGGTGCGCCAGTTGCTTCAGTGCTTGTGCATGCTGCTATCTTTACATCTTTCGAAATCGTATCTGTTCCTGCTCCTGTCCCTATATCTACACCTAGCTTTCAACCGGGACCAAAGGCCGAGAAGATTTAGGTGCTTCATAGCCTAGACAATCCTTTGACATCCTTAGAAGGTGATATGACTGTTGCTGAGGCCAAGGAGCAGAAGAAACGGATGGAGCAACCATAAAAGACTCCACATGACTTGGTTGCTCTTAAAAAGGAGAGAGTGGAGGCAGTTAAGGCCTCGAAGAGCTCTCAGAAGTTAAGAAAGCATAAGGGGACGGGAAGCTCTTCTGGAAAACATTCGGAGGAGGAGGAGATCGCTATGGAGATACAGGTTGACATTACTAGCAGCGACACCTCTCTCGAAAAGAAGCAGAAGCTACCAACCAGAGGTAGAAAAGGAAGTGGTGGCAAAAAGCGTTGATTGGCGGATACAAGGATGGACTATGTTTTGTCATATAGTTTACAAGAAGCTTGACTTGTTGTGTTTCTTTTGATTTCTTATGCCTAAGTCCAGAGTCTTCAATTTGTTTCTTGGTGGTAGAGTCTGTAATTTTTCTTTATTGGCCGTTGTTGTATGGGTACGACCCCTACATTTCGATTCTATGTTCATAGGATTTCGAGCAATTCAATGGTATTTTGACTTTATTTGTGCATGTGTACATTTCATTTCATACTTTTCTAGTCCCGTAGTCATGGCAAAGTCCTTCATTCAAAGTGATAGAACTGCAATGGAACTTAGGGATTAACAACACTTAGTGGATTTTTGTTTAGAAGTTCACAAAACTTTTGACACTTTTCAAAACTTCTTGATCTTGTTTAGAAATCCATAAGGCTTCAACGATTTTCCAAAAGTTAGAAGTTTTTCTTTAAGTTGTAAATTTTGATTAGGAAGTTAAACTTTTACTTAGGATCCTTGTTAACTTTTGAGATAGGACTTGTGAATTTATTGTTGTTTGGAGTGACCGGGCTTGTGGACTCTTTGCATTTAAATGATTGTCCTCATACAGATACATGCCCCTAATTCATAAGGTTTTTCACTCCAAACGAACTTCAAGTATTCGTCATTTTTGAGCAACGTGAGAAGTTTCAGCTCGAGGTGTGGCTTTTGGGGTTCCTTGGCATTTCCTATCTTCGAGCAGCACGAGGAGTTGGAATTTGGTGTTCCTCGGCGTTGCCTATCTCCAGGCACCGCGAGAAACTTGAATTTGGAGTTCCTCGGTGTCACCTGTCTCCGAGCGATGCGTGAAAATTGAAATTGGAGTTCCTCGGCGTTGCTTATCTCGAGGCAACATGAGAACCTGCATTTGGAGTCTTTTAGTGTTTCCTATTCCGGGAAACACGAGAACCTGAATTTGAAGTCCCTCGGTGTTGCCTATCTCTGGACAATGCCAGAAAATTGAGTCTTGAGTCCCTCGGTGTTGTCTATCTCCAAGCAATGCGAAAAACTTGAGTCTAGAGTTCCTCGACATTGCCTATCTCCAGGCAATATGAGAAACTTGAATTTGGAGTTACTTGGTGTTGCCTATCTTCGAGAAATGCTAGAAACTTAAATTTGGAGTCACTCGTCGTCGCCCAGAGGAGAAACTTGAGCCTGGAGTCCCTCGGCGTTGCCTATCTTCAGGCAATGCAAGAAACTTGAGTTTGGTGTCCCTTGGCATTGCCTATCTCCGGGCAACATAAGAAACTTGAGTCTAGAGTTCCTCGGCGTTGCCTATCTCCAAGCAATGCGAGAAACTTGAGTCTAGAGTCTGTCGGTGTTGCCTATCTTCGGTCAACGTGAGAAACTTTAATTTGGAGTTCCCCGATGTTTCCTATCTCCCGGTAATGCGAGAAACTTGAATCTGGAGTTCCTCCGCGTTGCCTAACTCCAAGCACCGTGAGAAAATTGAGTTTGGAGTTCCTCGGCGTTGCCAATCTCCGAGCAATGCATGAAACTTGAATTTGGAGTTCCTTGGCGTTGCCTATCTCCGAGAAATGCGAGAAACTGAATTCGGAGCGGGATTGCCAATCTCCGGACAATGCAAGAAACTTGAATTTGGAGTTCCTCGGCGCTGCCTATCTTCGGGCAACGTGAGAAACTTGAAGCTAGAGTTTTTCGACGTTGCATGTTTCTGGGAGACGTAAGAAACTTGAGTTCGTGGCCCTCCTGATACAGCCGGGGTGGCGTCATTTTTTATAGGGCCCGAATCGGGTTTCGTCTATCCAACTATTTGCGTCAGTTTACTTCCGTCGGCTTATCGGGTAATTATTATGAACACGGTTTGGATGATTCAAAAGGCAAACCTTATTAAGTAAAGCATGGCAGATTCTTTTCCTATTTACAACGCCACCCGCATTTCCATAATCACTCATTTGTTGAAACTTAGAAAATACATAAAGTTGCTTTTAAATGAAATATCGACGAAACGATTCGCTATTCCAGGCTCTGGGAATTGCGATCCCGTCGACGGTGTCAGCTTGAAGGTCCCATCACCAAGCTTCTAATTGAATGACAAATGGTCCTTCCCAATTCGGTCTGAAGGCCCCTAGGACAGGGCAAACTCGCTTGAGCATGCGATCGCCAACTTCGAAGGTTTGAATGTGAACTTTGGAGTTGAAGTATCATGCGACCTTCTTTTGGTGGGCGGCAATTCTCAACTCCGCTTCCTCTCTCTTTTCATCGACCATGTCTAGTGATTTGAGTAGGAGTTGCTCGTTTGTTTTTTGTCAAAATTCAGCCTTTGGTGAGAGGGGACTTCTAGTTGGATAGGAATCATTGCCTCTGAACTCGACGACAATGTGAATGGTGTGTGGCCGGTTGCAGCTTTGTGTGTTATTCTATATGACCATAATGTGAGTGGAAGCTCATCAACCCAGTTTCCCTTTGCTTTTGTCAGTCTTTTTAATGGTGGATTTAATGATCTTGTTTATTGCCTCGACTCGCCCATTTGCCTACGGATGAGCTACTGTGAAAAAGCTCATTTCAATCCAGAAGCGCTTGTAGAAGTCTTTAAATTCGGCGCTTTTGAACTGCGTTCCATTGTCAGTGATGATTTTTTGTGGCACACCTAACCTGTAAATGATGTTTTTAGTAACAAAGTTGATAACTTTCTTTGTGGTTATGGTGGCCAGCAGTTCCACTTCTGCCCATTTCGTGAAATAATCTACGGCCATAATAGCATATTTGGCTCCTCCTTTTTCCATTGGAAGGGTGCCAATCAAATCGATCCCCAGTATCGCAAATGGCCATGGGCTGACCATTTGCGTCAGTTCTATTGATGGATTTCTCTTGATTTTGCTGAATCTCTGACACCATTCGCATCTCCTAGCATGATCTGCGGCATTGTGATTTACTGTTGGCCAAAAGTACTTGTACTGAAGAACTTTCTTTGCCAGCATCTACCTCTCAGTGTGGTCTCCGCACTCGCCTTCGTGCACTTCTTCCAAGATTCGGTGTGCTTCATCATCGGTCACACACTTAGGAAGAGGGTTCGAAAATCCGCTTCGATAGAGTATTCCATCCTGTATCATGAATCGTGGCACCTTCCTGAGTAATTTCTTTCGTTGGTTTCGGTCTGTGGGATGAGTTCCTGCCAGGAGATAATCTTTTATTGGTGTCATCCACATGTATGGCTCTACGGTGGTCTCGTGAATCCATCCACGTCCATTTGATTAATGCTTGGATTAGTTAGAGTTTCGACTGGGACCACCCCCAGTGACTAGGCTTCTCTATAGCTTGCCAACTTGGACAAGAAGTTTGCTTCAGTGATTTATTCCCATGGTATGTGGGTTATGGTTTAGTGCTCGATGTCGCTTAGCAGCTCTTGCTCGTTGGATAGATACGAGACCAAATTTTCGCCGCGCACTTGATAATCTCCTTCCACTTGACATACAACCAGTTAGGGGTCGCTATATACTAAAAGGACTTTATTTTGAATTCCTTTATGACCTTTAGCCCTACGATCAGTGCTTCGTATTCCACCTCCTATTTGTAGTTAGGAACTCTAGACGTAGAGCATAGCTAATGGCTCGCCCCTCAGGGGTCTTGAGCACTACCCCTGAGCCCGAACATGAGTTCTTTGATGATCCGTCGATGAAAAGCTTCCAATGTGCATCCACCTTATTGTGAACTCAGCAATGAAATCGGCCAGTGCTTCCCCATTGATTGCTTTCCTTGGGTGGTAAGTGATATCATATTAACTCAATTATATATTCCACTTAAGTAATCGTCCATACCTCTCTGACGGTACAAAAATTTCTATAGTGGCTAGTCGGTTAACAACTTAATCGGATGAGCTTGGAAATACGGCCACAACTTTCGGGACACGATCAAAAGACAATACGCTAGTTTCTCTAGTTTCGGGTAATTCTTCTCAACCCCGATGAACCGCTTGATAATGTAGTACATAGGTCGTTGGTTTCTCGCTTCTTCCTGGACGAGATCCGTGCTCAATGCACATGGGGAAATTGCCAAGTAAACAAATAAGTCTTCTCCATCGACTGGTTTCGATAAGACTGGCAGAGTTTTCATGTGTTGCAGTAGTTCTTCGAAGGCCGTTTGACAAGCTTTGCTCCATTCAACATTTTTCTTTCCCTTCTTTAGCGCGTCAAAAAATGGTATACATTTGTCTATGGCTTTTGAAATGAATTGACTTAGTGCCATGAATTTTCCATTCAAGATTTAAAGTTCTTTCTTATTCTTAGGGGTCTAGACTTCCTGTAACGCTGTTATTTGCTCCAGATTCGCTTCGATCCCCCGGGCACTCACTACGAACCCCAAGAACTTCCCGGAGGCCACCCCAAAGTATCATTTAAGTGGGTTGAGCTTCATTTCCTATCTATGGAGTATCTCGAACATTTCAGCAAGATTATCTAGGCGGTTAGCGGCTACTCGGGAATTGAATAACATATCCCCTGCATAAACTTCTATTGTTTTCCCGATCTGGCGCTTGAACATAGTTTTCACTGGCCTTTAATATGTGGCCCCTGCATTCTTCAGACCAAACGGCATTACTCTATAGCAGTATAATCCTAAATCAGTGATGAAGCTGGTATTTTCTCGATCTGGTTCATGCATTATGATCTAGTTATAGCCCGAGTAGGAATCCATAAATGACAGCAATTCATGTCCCGCTGTTCCATCCACCAGTTGATCAATTTTGTGAGCGGGAAGCTATCCATTGACAGGCTTTGTTGAGGTCTGAAAAGTCAATACGGGTTCGTCATTTTCCATTAGATTTCTTGACTAGTACCGGGTTTGATACACATTAGGGGTAAGTTGCATCTTGGATGAAGACATTGGCCATTAGTTTATCCACCTCTTCTCTCAATGCCATGGACCGCTCAGGGCCCAATCTACGCCTTTTTTGTTTGGCTGGAGTGAATTTGGGGTCAATGTTAAGGGAGTGATAGGAAATTTTAGGATATTCCACACATATCGGAATGCGTCCAAGCAAATACGTCCAAGTTGGCATGGAGGAATTTGGTCAACTCCGACTGCATCTTGTTTCCAAGCAGTAAACCGATTCATAGGACCCGTGCAGGGTCATCCATACTAACTGGGACAGACACCGTCGGCTCAACTAGTGTCATCCGATCCTCCCCTGAGCTCTTCTTCCTTGTGTCCAAAGCCTTATCGAATCGGCTATGGTCCCCAAGAGAGGGGCAGCTCTGTAGTTGCTATTCAAAAAGCTCATGGTTATGGAGAGCTTTCCCCCACATCATTTCCTTTCTTCTTTCTTCTAGACTTGCGCAATTCCATAACATAACATTCTTGAGCATCACTTTGTCTCCTTTCACTATTCTGATTCTGTGCTCGGTAGGGAATTTCATCGTGAGGCACCATTGAGTCAAAGCTATCTTGAAGTAGGCTAATGCGAGCCGCCCTACAAAATCACTGTATGCTTAAATCTCATCCACAATCACAAAAGTTTGAATAAGGGTGACTTGTCGTTCTCCCTCTCCAAGTTCTACAGGTAGGACAATGGTTCCCACCGGCTGCTTAGGTTCTCTGGTAAATCCCTGAATCTTCGTTTGGCACGTAGATATGCTTTTCATACCTATCTTCATCCGATCGAAAGTACGTTTGACAAGTATGTTTACCGAGCTTCCACTATCAACCAACACTCGTCGGACAACCTCAGGCCCGATTCCTACTATTACAACCATTGGATCAAGAGTTGGAGCCTCAATTCCTTCAGTATCATGGTCATGAAATACTACATCACCATCTATTGTCAAACATGATCACTTCGGGGCATGTTTTAGTGAGTTGCGTATCACTCCATCTCCCCCAACTCCTTTGCACAGGATACGGTCCCTCTGACATTGTTCCGATAATGAGCCTTTGGTCAGTCCGTTTTGACCCTTGCTCGCTAGTTCCAGCTAATTTCCTTGCTCCCTAAGTGGTTGAGGGACTATAGCCTGGCTGGTTTTTCATGACTCTTTTACATATTGCTGAAGCTTGTTGTCGTGGATTAATCCTTCAATGAGGTCCTTAAGGTGGCAGCACTCGTTTATGTTATGCCAGTGCGTCTAATGGAAGCAGCAGACTTTCCTGAGCGCTTCTGCAGTTTTGTTGCCTCCTTTTTAAAGGGTTTCCTGTACTCTTCATTTTCTTGTGTTTCGAGATAAATATTTTCCGGAGTGTCATTCAGAGGGCATTGCCTCCTGGTCCAAACTCTCTAAACCTTTTGTTGCAGACACCACCATTTTTCTTGTTAGAGTTCTGATTTTCTCTCTTCTGGTTTCCATTCTTCCCTGTGGCCCCTTGGTTGTTCTCGAGGTAGCGTGTGTTTTTATTAGCCGTCGTGCCATTTTGTTCGGTGTTCTTCCGTTGCACTCCAGCAGCCTTTCTTCCCGGCTCTTGTGCCTATTCCAACCTTAAGTACTGGCTTTCCTTACGATTGAAATCTTTCCTGTTGGTAGGTTGCTTCATCTTAATTCATTTCCCGAACTCCGTCTCCGAATGAATATCGTGGACTTGGGCCATATAGACCATGTCTTTATTAGGATTTCTCGCCTCTGTCACCGCTATGTTGAATCTACTCATAAACGATCTCAATGAGTCGTTGCACCCTTGAACCAGTTTGGATAGAGACATGACGTTCTTTATTTGTGCGGTATGAAGTCTGAACTGGTCAAGGAATTTTGTTGCAAGTTGATTAAAGGTAGAGATAGATCTTAAGGGAAGTCTAGTGAACCATATAGATGCAACACCTTCTAGAAAAATGGAAAAACATCGGCAGCGTATATTTTTACAAACGAGGTTTTGGATCCTTAGTTCCGTCGTAGGAGGGAATGGTAGGCAAAGTGAATTTGTCTAGGATTCTTTCATTCAAGATCTCATCGGTAAAAGGGACCGACTTGGGGAAAAACCCCACTCATCATCCTTTTGACTCTTACTCTCGTCCATCAACTGCTTGACCATATTTTCTATATATGACTTTGATGTTCAGTGGTCCTGGGGTGGAAATCAGTCACTGCGCCAAGTGTTTGGTTCAGCAAATGATCTTGATGCGTAGGTTGATGCCCATGCTCTCCTTTCTTCGGGAGAGCCATTCCCATAGGACCCCATTAGCTTGCATTTGGCCTAACTGGGGCGGTTTGGACGTTATTAATGCTATCAAATGTATTGGCATCCTCCTCTACCTGATCACCCTGCTTTCCGCCTTCTGAATCGGAGAGGTTCATAGCCACATCCTCCAATGGGGTTTAGCCCCTTGATTCAAATTCAAATTTGGCTATCTTGCGCCCAATGTGGTATTCTCATTTTCTTCCAATTTACACCCCATGGTTACCCTTCTTAATTGCTGCTTTCCGTTTATCCTATGTAAGCCGAAAACAGAGGAGTTTTCTTGCTCTATGGCAGTAGTTGGTTCAAGGATGGTTCTTTGAGAAGGGTTTGATTGTAGAGTTATCAGAGCGTTGAGCTTTTCCATTAGAGCCTTTTGACTATCTTAATTCTTTGATTGATATTCTTTAGCTACCTTATTCAACTCATCCCTGGTGACAACTTCATGCTGATTAGAGGACCTTGTGCCTAATTTTCTAAGTTAGCGGCATTTACTTCATCTTGTTGGAGGCTAATACCTTCCATGGCTATTGCTGCCCCTATTGACCTTCTAGAGGCAGCTCTTTTCCTTCCGAGAGCTATTGACTTTTAAAACAGAGAGTTCTTTAAGCAAAGATTGGAGATCTACTTTTGGATCTACACAATCCAAAGGAGACAGCTAGATCTAGATCCTTGGCTGAAAATGGAGATCCAACTTCTGGACCTATGCAATCCAAAGTAGACAGCTAGATCTGGATCCTAGGTTGCAAGCTTCTCAGTGAAAGCACTAAAATTTTGACCTAAGAAATGGACCAACACCCTGGTTTAGTATTGAAAGCACCAACTCTGTTTTTACAGAGCAATATCACAGATCACAAATATAGGAAAGAAGTAGTAAAAGAAAATAGGTAGAGGATTTTTATAGTGGTTCGGCTGTTAACAAAGCCCACGTCTAATTTATAGTTTTAATATAAGCTGATTGCAATTGCAAAAGTTGTTTAGTTACAAGACTTTGGATAACTCCTAGCTAGACTGGATCTCTAGAGTTAGAATCCACCGGAGAATCATTGTGTATTCCTTATGAGATCATTGTGAGGGAGGTTGGAAATGAAGAATAATCCCGTTAGAGCTTCAGCAATCAGTTTCCAGAAGAAGATCCACTTTGTGTGGAAAGTGGCACGCTATTTATAGAGGTCGGAGGGATTCTAGGCCAGACCCATCATTGTCAGCTCCCATATCGACTACAGGCAACCTAGGAGATTTTGGTTGGCGAAATAAGCCAACACTACGGGTCGTTACATGATGTTTGGGTCGCTGGCGACCCATGGGCCATAGGTCGCTGGCGACCCATGGGCCATGGGTCGCTAGCGACCCATAGACTTAGCTTATTTCGTCGAGCGAGTTTCGCCTCCTTTTTTCATATTTCGTAATCTTACTTGTTCGCGTTTTTGACGAAGTTCATGGGTTGCTGATGATCCGGCCATAGAGGACTATCCTGGACTCCAAAATTAGAGATGTTTTCTCAAGCATTCATCGTTGTCGTCACGTGTTGATGGCAAGTCACTAGTTTTTTACGTTCAAACACTTGTCACGCTGCAGGGATGCTAGTGTCTTGGCTTCATTGACTCCAAGCATCGCCTTAACCATATAGCTTAGCCATTATCGAACTCTAGCCATAACTTCTTGGGTTTGTCCCTGGATCATCCTACCAGCTTAAGGTTGTCTCGTTTTTTGTTGGTATCTATTGGGTTAAAAACCCAGATAACATAAATCATTTTATAAACGTTCCAAAAGCCATTTATAATTCCTTTTATGAAAATTCAATCCCTTATAAGCTTCTTATACATTTCAAAAATCACTTATAAACTCTTTATGAATCCATGAACCATTTATAAAAAATTCTTTTATAGATCTATAAATCTGTTTCTAAAATTCATTTATAAATATCCAACTATTTATAAACTCTTTCCCCTTGCAAATTACCTTCCCTTACGTCTTCAATCCATTTTATAAATTTCTTTATAAAATGCAAGTCTTTCAACCCTTTTTATAGTCTTACAAACATTTACAAATGGTTAAAAATCATTTACTTCAAAACATTATTATATAATAATAATTATTAACAATGAACATTATAAATAAATGAAAATCATTAACTTTAATTATCTTAAAATAATAACCAATCATTCTAAAGTATTGTTTAAGAAATAATAATAATAATAATAATAATAATCAATCTTTACGATTTTATAAATAATAATAATAATTTTAAAACCTTATTAATAATCCTTGTTGTTAATTTTAAAACCATAATTATTCTTAAATAATTAATCTTTCAATTTGTTAACCCTCTATAAATTCTTAAAACATATTAACTATAAAAAATTAACTTTTAAACAATATTAAAATAATTAAATAACTTTAAAATAATTTTAATGTTTATTAGATGACTTTGAAAGAATACTTTTATAATTTAATAACCTTAAATTAATATTTATAATTAAATAACTTAAAAACAATATTAATATATCTAATTAACTTAAATAATCCTTAAACAATATATTTCTGAATTCATCCAAACCAGTTCCATTGCGAAGCACTCATCGATATGAGCACAACGTAAAAAGTTTCATCTCGATCGGACCTCGTAAGAAGGAGTTATAAATTTTCAAAATTTAAACATTTAATTACCTAATCAATAATAACTAAATTATCAATATTCTCACCCAAAGTCCCATTCAGCCCAAACCGCATGAATAGTGCATCTCCCCCAATTCCTTCCTCCTCCATTACAATTTCCTATAACCTAAATGTGCACAGCGTATCACTGACATGACCAGCCACATCACCGTTTGCTAAACCAAAACCATATATAAACACCCTTTGTGAGCTCGATCCAACTGATCCCACCATCCAAGGTCTGCACCCTTCCACCTCAAACCGACCTGCTCTCCTCCTCCTTGTCCGCAAATGTCGCAACCACCAATACATCATCGAATTTCACAAAATTCATCCCAAAGTCGCCCTTCTCCATCGCAAACCCAATGTTATCGACAACATGGGCTAATTCTGACTGAATCACCACCACAACCAAACCCTAGTTTCAAACATCGACGATCGTTGCCACAGAATCTCACCGAACTCACACCAAAAATACTACTCTCCAATACGAACTCAACGATGCTTATGGCGTCGAGTAATTTGAAATGGGGAGAATTTTCTTAAAGTTTCATGCACACTTTTCTCTCTTTGCTGTCTAAAGGCGATATCTCGCTCGACTCACAATGAAATCTCGATCCGTCAATTTATAAAAATAATAGATATTGGTACGAACAACTTTTGCTTAGTTCGTTTCGGCTAATTAGAAATGGTTTGGGGTATGCCGATTTTTGAAGAGGTGAAGTGGTTTTTTTGGTGGATGTTGATTTGAAAAAAAGAGAAAATTTCTCAAGCTGAAGACATGATTAAATAGGGGAAAGGCCTGGGCACAAACGTGGGCAGGGTGTTTTCTGATGGTGATGGTCATGGCGGATGGAGATGGGTCAAGGTGGATGATGACGAGTTATGGCAGATGAAGATGGGTCATAGCAGATGGTGACGGGTTATGGCAGATGGAGATGGGTCATAGCAATGACGGGTCATGGCTTGTGTGGTCAAGTCATATATAAATATTTAAATTCAAAATATCTAGCTATAAAATTTCGAACCTCGATCGAACGTGTCATCTGGCGTTCTATATGTGATACCCCTATTCTGAATGCAATGGTACTAGTCTTGAGCCCTAATTCGATCGCATGCAGAAGATAGTATTTTGAACCCAATTATTATATTAAATTTCCAATATTAATTTCAACACGTTTCGATCTCGCACGACCAAACGATACGTCTAATCGCCATGAAATTTGACGGCTTATTACAATTCATTATTACGGATCCAATGAAACTAGTTTCGTCGAAATCCGAGACAGTGCCTCGGAAGGCTATTTTCACTCATTAATTGTAACGTGTTATTTTCAAAATCAGTTAAATCACTTTTACATCCAATTTAAAAGTTTTGTATCTTCATTCTTATTAAATATAAATTAAATAAGCTTTGAAATTATTTTTATTCGGCTTAAAATCCAAGATTCAATTATTTAAACGATTATTAAATTCAACAATTAAATTATCCAATAAATCGCTATATTCAAAATTTGAGTTATTTAACCTATAAAATTAACTTTTCAATATTTAAAATTAATTAAATATTCTAATTTTAAGTAACAAAAATTCTAGGCCGTTACAGTTTCCTTGCTTATATTAGAGTATTTTAAAATTGCTTTCAAGTTTAAATATATTTTTATAATTTATTATGAATTTCTAAAGTAAGTGGCCTTTAATCAAAAAAATGTTTATTTTTTGTTTTTCTATTTATTTTAAAGTTTTTTATTTTTACCTAATATTCTACATAAATAATAATAATATATTATTAAGTAGTTTAAAAAGTGTCTTAAAATAATTATAAGTATCTTAAAAGTATTTATATATATATAAGTTCAAAAAGTAAGTTAAGTATTTTATAAATATAATAAATTATGTTTGGATTTTAACACTTGAGTTAAAATAAATGGTTTTTTGAAATTTATTAGAAGTATGTTACCTTAATTAATAAGCGTGGATA
The DNA here is from genome assembly GCA_030765085.1 of Allium cepa. NCBI lineage: Eukaryota > Viridiplantae > Streptophyta > Magnoliopsida > Asparagales > Amaryllidaceae > Allium > Allium cepa. Next base: position 552,625,005 of record CM060931.1, on the reverse strand, counting down.
TGCTTTGACCCTTAAAATAAATGTCTTAAAGTGATAATAAGTATAAAAATGGTTTTGGGTTGTTGTAAACAATATTTTACTAACATTTATTTTTAATCCTTATTATTAATTATACTTAGAAATATAATTACATATTTAATAACAAATGTTTTAAAGTTAATAATAAGTATAAAAATGGTATTGGGTTGTAGTAAACAGTGTTTTGGTAACATTTGTTTTGGTAACATTTGTTTTTAACCCTTGTTATTAATTATACTTAGGAATATAATTAGATATTTAATAATGAATGTTTTAAAGTTAATAATAAGTATAAAAATGGTTTTTGGTTGTATTTAACAATGTTTTAGTAACATTTGTTTTTAGTCCATATTATTAATTTACTTAGGAATATGATTAGATATTTAATAATGAATATTTTAAAAAATAAGTTTGGGTAAATGGTTTTGGGTTGTAGTAAACAATGTTTAAGTACCACTTATATTTAACCCTTATTATTAATTATATCTAGGAGTATAATTAGATATTTAATAATGAATATTTAGAAAAATAATTATAAGTAAATGGTTTTGGATTGTAGTAAAAAAATGTCTAAGTAACACCTGCCTTTAACCCTTAAGTATATAATTAGAATTTAATAAGGAATTTTAAAGATAATAATAAGTATGAGATCTTTTATAAAGATAGAAAAAGTAAAAGTTTAATTTATAAAAGAGAAGAGGTTTGTAGTAATAATGTTTGAGTACCATTTGTTTTTAACCTCTTTGATTATATTTAAAAATAAGTAAATCTTGTTAATGATCTATGAATATATTTGTACCATTTGAGATAAGTATATGAATACTTTTGAAGTATAAAATACCATATAAATGAATAGTGAAATACGTGAATAGTAAAATTCATGAATAGTAGAATACAAGTATATATATTTTATAAGGGGAAATTAAATCTATATACAAGTTTAATATGTTAAGTTTTAATTTAATAGAAGTTTAATCAAATAAGTTAACTTTTAATTTATAAGAAGTATAATTAAATAAGTGAAGTTTAATTAATAAAGGATTTTCACTAATAAAAGAAGTTTTAATTAACAAAAAATTAATTGAATAAAGAGGGGATCAAAAGTCATTTATGTGACTTGATTATGCTTTGTTTATGTTAATCGTGCTTTGTGTGTTTATGTATGGAAAATATTTAGCCATGGGCTTAGCACTAAAACACAACGAAGTAGACTTGATTCTATTTATGAGATTTAATGATGATTCGAGTAGGTTGTAGACTGTAGTAGCAATAGTGCTTTAACCTGTCGGGCATCATTCTTGACAGAGGGACAATAGAAGTTGAAAAGGTTGGAAACGTGATAAGTATACGAGACTTAGTTTCCATATGTGATCGTTTCTGTGTTGTTTAATATGACCAAATTAACTTAAGAAGTATCAAAAAGCTTTACGGCTTCATTACGCTTTGAGAACCCTCGGGGAGGAGCATTCATGTGAAACGTTTCTAGCTTTGACTTACTTTTTAAAGAAACAAAATTGAGTTAACCGAAAATTCATCGATTCAGTCTTGAGGTGGCGAGGATCGATAAGTGTTCTACTCATCGAAAACCACTTCAAGATTGAGATACATGTTATATCTCTTGGAAGTGGATCTGTTGGAGATTCTAGAATCCATTTGGGGATCCGTTGTTTGTTCAAGTGATGATAGCCCATGTGCTGACATGTTGAATGTGACTTTACCATTGGTATGATATAAAACATAGTAGGGGCATAGCCAAGGGGGTTTAGCTAACCCCAAGGATATATCGAATCCATTTCTAAAGATTCTTTTGATATGTTAGCCGACAAGAGTTAAGGATATCTAGATCACACATTGAGGTTGGTCCAGCTATTGCTTACGTTATTGGTATATTATATCTAGAGATATACGAGGCATGGAAGGTACTTTCTGACCGTTGTAAGGAGATCCGCCTCGAGGTACCTTGGGCATCACTAACGGAAAATCCATATGCAAATGTGGCTGAGCGTTTTTGATTGTATATATATTCAATATTGTTGTGTCGTGAGATGCAAGCGGCATGACTATTTTCTTATTTATATTCTTCACCGTAGATATTATATATTATATCGCCTTATGTATTTATTAAATATTAGTTCTTTTGAGGGGACAACCATTATTCCATTCCATGTGGACTCAGAAGTACTGTTATATGCTAGCTACATATTTCTTGAGTTTCTCACACTAGATTTAAGGCTGACCCGTGGTTTTGTTTTTCCCTTATTTCCAAGGGTGCTCTTTCGAGTAATTTGAGAAAGACAAGTTTTCGTTGATGTTCACTGAGACCTTGGAAAGAAACTGGATGTTTTACCTATCATAGTATTTATTTTGTTGCATTACTTTATATGTGTGTGTGTGTGTATGTATGTATATATATCGATAATTCTAAGGACATGCTGTTATAATTGTCCAGGCCAATGATAGTACTCTGATTAGTAACTCTAATATGCTATGTATATTAGAGTAGTTCTGTGTATTATCTTTTGGTATTATATGTTATCATTTTGCTTGTGAGATTCTGCTATTTTTGTTCTCCTCTTTCTTATTCTGTTTTCTTTTCTTCTTCTTCTTTACCCTAACATCATGCCTTTCCAGCACTTAGGTGTTTTACATGTGGATATCATGGATGTATTAGTGTCAACATTTTGGGGTAGAAAAAGCGATCGTTACGGCATAATAACACCTTCACGTATAGTTTATATCAGCCACAAGCAATATCATATAGTAAGGAGAGAATGAACCTTTATTCATGCCATCTCATAACTTAGACTAGGTTATTATGTAAGAAAGCCACTGCATTGCAAAAATAATGGAAAAAAGATTCCGTCAACTTATGAATATTCAATGATAACAATATTACTAAGAAAATGGTAAAATTTCAAATAATCTTTATTTGTTTGGTTCCAAAGTTTCTTTATTGTTTAGAATCTTTAGATTTAAATGATATTTACTCAGTTGGCTTGAATAATGAAAACAACGGGCAACAGTTAACAATGTGCATAGCTATGTTAATTTTAAACTCATTTCTTCTCCTACATATACAGTCACTACACACACACAAAAACTAATCTTAAGGTTTGATGACAAGACTTCATTACATAAAAGGATAAAATATTTTTGTTATATACACCACTTGTATTGATATTGATTCTTTGCAATTATAAAGGCAGGAAAATAATATCGAACTTGCATAGTGAACAAATATTAACATTTTCCATGTAAAAGACTATTATAGTGATGGAAAGTATTTTACAAAGTTTCCAAAAAATGAAAAGCCACAATAAAAGCACCATTCATGTCAGTCACTACAATAAATTTGATGAGCAAAAAATAAATATAAAAGATATAAAACTAATACACAATCATTAGTATAGAAATACTTGAATGACATCAAGAAGAAGTGGTCTAGGATTTGGCACATTCCGATAAGTGTCAATAAATTTCTCCAAATCTTATTCTAAATATTCAAATACCAGATAAAGTGATTGTTTCCCATTCTTATTCACATGCTCCATATCCAATAACATAAAGTTATTAAATCACAGTCAATTACTAAAGCAAAAGAAACAGTTCTTTTGAAGAAAAAACTTTCCGTACAAATCTATCAAGAACCAATACATGAATTGTGATACATTATATACTAGTCTCGTTCCACCTACATCAAGTAACTTCCATCGTTCAACTTGAATAAATTAGAGCATTAAACTCTTTATATCTAAAACAAAGAGAAGGTTCTTTTGATATATGTATGTATGTATACGTTTATGTATGTGTATGTGTATGTGTATGTGTATGTGTATGTGTATGTGTATGTGTATGTGTATGTGTGTGTGTGTGTGTGTGTGTGTGTGTCTGTGTGTATAACTCATGAAGCAACTAAAATCTAGTTATAGATGTACTTAATAGCGATATTTATTGGATTTGACTGATATTAGATAATAGTTTTTTAACACACCATGATTGAGTACTACCATAGTGTAACTGTAATTGATTTCATAGTTATTTAATACAGCAATCAGTTGATAATATTTGATATATCTTCTTTTGCAAGTTTCAACTTTATCAAAGATTTATTGTTAATGTTGGGATATGCCTGTAAGTATATATCCCTTTGAACAAATAAAATAAAACTGCAAAATATTGAATGAAGAATTAGATATGAGTTAAAAAAATGGCTATTTACATCAGCATCACATTTACATTACTACCAACAGTTAATAAAATATTCAAATCAAACTAAATAAAATAATACTTGAATACCACATAAATTAACCTACTCCACACACAAACCTAAAAATCACAATAATGAATCAGAACATTTGTGCTACTAATTGATTATAGATAAAATTACTCAATATATCAGGATTAAAATAAAATAATTTAAGTCTTACCTTTAATTTTTGGATGTGGAAATAATTTAGGTTTGTCCGACCTTGGATGGTGTAACGACTCATCATTTCGCACCATTCAAATCGACAATAATTCACATATGTCTGACTTGAATTGCTCAAAAACAACATATTGTTATTTTTATATTTGGCAAAACTTAGCATATACAGTAAATAAATCAATCACAGAATCACAGACACAGAGTAATACAACAATAAGCAGCGGAATAGATAAATAGTAGTTCATGAAGATGCTACAAAAACATTAGAGTCTGAAACAAAATACAAAAGAAATCCCAAATATAAAGAAGTCTCTAATACGTAAGCAAATGACAAGTCTGAACATAAAACTGGAAATAACTGAAGTAACTGAAATAACTGATAAGCTGAATAGACAAAAGATAGATCCCCAAGCAAAGCTCCAAAGGTGAGTCTTAAATGCTGTGACACTCAGTTTGACCCGAGCATAAAGCAAGACATAAAAACATTCGAGTCAGGATTAACATTCTTATGCAAGTAAATCAACTCAAGTGAAATGCCCAAGTGAAAATGCAACATAACTTAAAGGATGCTTGGGATTCCCAACTTTTAAGGATCTGTAAAACTATCCACATACATAATACAATACTCTACATAGATAATGTCTACAGTAAAGTAAAAATATTAAAATAGCATTAAGGTGTTACCCATATCTTTCTTAACACATTTTATATAAATGCCATAGTCTATACAGTATCGTAAACCGAAGGGCTATCAGAGAAAACACCATAGTGTATGACACAAACCAAACTCGTAGTGGGCACGATAAGGCATACGAAAAGACACGCGAGGCAATGCTCAGGGTAAGATACTATCGTTTTGCACTCTTGGACTGGTGGTAATACGGATAGAAGCTACTACCGCCCACCTCGAAACACACTCCAATAATCAAATCGAAGGGTAGCCACCAAATCAATACAATGTAATCAGTATGGTATCAAAGAAATGTGCCCGATCAGAGGAGCTACCTCACTTGATCCAGTATAGCTCCTATTTTAATCATATCAAGCTGACCCGAGGGGTTAGGGCTGTGTTCATAGCTCATATAGACGTTCGCCAAACCATCCTACTTCGTTCTGGATTCTCCACCACGTGCACATTGTTAAAATGGTTTTCGGTATTGGTAGAGAATATGACAATATTTGATCTCGATCTCTTTAACAACCAAATGCTTATTTCACACCATGGTCATTTTTACATTTCAAACAGTTCATACCTTATATCAAAATATCATATTCATTTCAAAAATAATATCACTTTTGAAATCATATTCACTTTCGAAATCATATCCACAAAATAGGTTAAACCATCATATCAAAGTATTCGCATTGAAATCCATTAAATCTAAATCATAACGGTTCCAACTTAAACAGTTTGAATATTGAAAGTAGTTTGTATATTGAAATAGTTATACATTAAAAATAGTTTATATTTAATAGTAGGTTATTGATTAAAATAGTTTATATATTAAAAATAGTTTATATAATAAAATATATATATATATATATATCGAAAAATAGTTTCAAATTGAATTGTTTCTTCTAATTTCACAAATCAATTCAAATCAACTTTAGTTCCAAAAATTCAATTTAAATCAATCTCAGTTCAACAATTTCAATTAAAAAGTTAAAGGTTCACTTCAAATTCTCATTAAAACCATTTTTTAATTTATCTCGATCTTAAAACCATGTTTAAACTATAACTTAAATCACTTCCAATTCAATAGGTTTCAAAGTTTAAATATTCAAACATTTACAATAACTTAATTTGATAAATTTCATTTATATTTCAAAATTAAACTTCAATTTTATTTAAATTTGAAAATATTCACTTAATCATTTTTAATAACATTTAAATATAATCTCAAATTACAAATTTAAATCAAAATTAAATATTCAATTTCAATTTTATTTAAATTTTAAACTATTCATTTAATAGCCTTTAATCAAAATCTAGTTATCAAGCTAAAAATCATATCTTTAAAATCTCAAAATTAATAACTCAAGTCAATTTTTATTTAAGTACAATTTTTAAACAAATAAAATTTCAAATCAATTTCAATTCATCTTTACAACCCTAATTTATAAAAGTTATTACAAAATCTATATCAAAATATTAATATAAATTTAAAATGACAAATTTAAACATAATAAATACGCTTATCCAATTAAATTCTGTGAAGTTAAATTTTATTATATATAAATTTTATTAAATTAAATCTTATTTATTTAAATTTATTTTATTTTATATTAAACTATAATTTATATATTTAAAAATAATAAAATTATAAGTAAAATCTTAAAGTTTATATTTTTGAAAACTTAATTTATAAATTTAAAATTTCCAAAACATATATTTTAAAAATCTACATTTTTACACACATATTAAAATAAAATCTATACATATTATATTTTAAAAAATCAATATTATTAAAGCCCATCTATTTCCTTTCAAAACTTTGGAAATTATTTTCCAAAATAGACCAACGGTGTCTGTATATAATTTTCTATCATATGGTCAAGTGATATGAATATTTATCATTTCATTCCGCAATAATTTAAATTTGCGAGTATATATCATTTTAACCTGTAATCCAAAAATTTCAAGATCAATAAAATCGCTTGAGTTTATCATTTCAACCTATAACGATATTCCCTAATCTATAATATCATTCGGGTATGTATCATTTCAACCCATAGGGATTTCCTAAACTAAAAAGGAACTTGCAGTGTGAGAATAGTAGCATAATAATTTAAAATAGCATAACATACCAGTTACAAGCATGGATCATAATTAACAATTCAACTATAATATATATATTCAACATGTTATGGTGTCATATATCAATTAACATAGGCAAACAATTGCAAATAATAACATATCAATTTAGCACTAGTTAATTCAAATTTAACATCACATTTCAATCATCATTTCATGTGAATATAAATTTATTAAACATAAGAATGCTAATCGTGAGTGATTGCTCACATTTCGAGGCTAGAGAAACAACGAGAACGAAAGCAAATGGACATGGACAAGCACACATAAGAAAAGATCACTAAACGGATACAGATAAGCACAGATCGACAACGGGACAGCGACAAAGCAAAGCAACAACTGATGTAAATCCGGACAGCGAGCATACAAGGCAAAGCAAAGAAAATGACTACACGAATTCGATGAAAACAAATCAAAGCTAGCTTGAGATTAATGGAAATAATATATATACATATATATCTAATATACATACGTACCTTTTTGGTCTTCTTTTTCAATAGAAGAGTAGTAGAATTTAGGGGTTCGACCAGGCTGCTCGAAGGCTGGGGGTGATGTTGCAGTAATAGGCCGAAGGCTGAGGTTGTTAGCGAGCTGGCGAGGAGGAAAGATGCACTCGGTGGAGAGGAGTGGTCAGAGGAAAGATGTGCTGGTCGAGGAATCCTTCGGCTGGTGGTGTCTCGGCGTAGGGATGATGACTATGGCAGGCGGAGCAAGTAGAATGGCGGATGGGAAGGGGAGCGGATGGTCTTAGCTCCGGTCAAGTAGTGGGTTTGTGGCAGTATAGGCAGCGGATCTGCTGCTTGGAGGCTGGAAAAGAGCTACTTGGAAATGGGCATAAGTGTGAGGAGATGGCTGCTCGGGTATGGGTCAGCTGCTCATACGATTGTGGGATATGTCGGAGGGCTAGAGGGTTGAGTTGGCGAGCTGATGTGTGGACGATGACTGAGCGAGGGTCTTGCTGCAGCTATGGTTGATGTTATTGGCGGGAAGGGAACTGCTATGGATCAGCGGAGAGGGGAGGTAGAAGGAGAGATCTCGGCTGTTAGGTTAGAGGGCGAGGTTGTGGGCGTGGCTACACGTATGGTGAATGGATTGTGTGGGTAGGCTATCAAGGGAAGTGGATGGTGGTTGCGATGGGTTTCACCATAGGCGTTTTGGTGTGGAGTAGCGGAAATTGGAGGCAGGTCTGGGGATGGGTGAGGCAGTTCATCAACTTAGAGGTGGTGGGTTATAGTTGAAGTAAGGGGAGAGGGAAAGCTCGGTGATGAGTGAAACAAGCAGAAGGGTGAGCTAAGATTCTCAGGAAAATATGGTTACTTTTATATTATTATATTATTTTATTCAGAAGAACAACAGAATGAAAAGAATAAAGGAAAGGGGAATGAGTGTGGGGAACCAAACTAGAATAAAATTGAGTATGGTGGGAAAAACAAAATCTTGGTGACTATTCCTGTGAATAATAAAAGCTAATGGCCGTTTAATTTCTCATAATGGACAAATGAATGGCCACAGAGAAACAAAAAGACTCAAATGGGTACCGATACAGCTACCGTTCTATAGATTTCGCCGTATATCGGACATGTGTACCGGACGTCGAAACACACAAAAGAATATACTATGGAGATTAGCATGACGAGATGAAAAGAATGGTACATAGATATGAGTGACATAACCCTCCTATCAAAACTCTATATTCGCTGCCAAAACTATAGCCAAATTGCTGAAAATAAGATAAAGGGGGCTAGAGCAGTCCAAATTTGGCGAAACGAATTATGACGTCTCTCTTAGAATATGTTTTACATTTTTATTATATAAAAATATTCAAATTTCAAAAATATTTTATTATCATCAATTTAGCTAATTTTAAATTTAAATTTGAATTTGAAATTTCAAAATTAAACAAACTTAAATATTCTCATATGAAAATCTGTCATATGATATGCTTAAATAGACGCATACTAAATGTAACAACCCATAATTTAAGTCATTTGAAATTCGTATGTTTAATTGATTTTAAATATTCACAAGTTAATTTTATAAGCTGAATAACTTATATTTCGAATATAGTGATTTAATTGGATAACTAAATTGCTAATTTCATATTTGAGATTGCAGAGATAATTTTATTTTTGAATTTATTATGAATAAAAATGATTTATAAAGTTGAATTAAATTCTATTTGAATTAGAATAATGTTAGTAAACTTTTAAAATTGATTTTAAAGTTAATTTGTAGAAATTGAAATTTTTAATATTTAATTAATGCGTAAAGATAGTCTTTTTCAAATAGTCTCGGATTTCGACGAACCACTCATTGGATCCATAATGTTATATTATTATAGGATTTACGGTTTAGTCGTACGAAGCTGAAAAGCATAGAAATTTATTTAAGTAAATTTTAATCTACATAATTTAATTCAGAATCTTATCTTCTAGATATGATCAAATTGGCTCTCAATATATATTCCATTATGTTCGAAATATGGGTAAAACATTATAAACGCCAGGCGGCACGTTTCGATTGGAGTTTGGAAAATTTTCAAATGAATAGTGTCGTGAAATTTTCTATAAAAGGCCACAATATTTTCTTTTTTCCACAAACCCTAGCCGCCAGAATTTCTCCTCTTTCTTCCTCGATTTTCTTCCAAACCATAATTTTTTACGTCTCAACTTTAATTACAACAATGTAGAGCTTCACGAGCTCGATGTATCCAACGGCTACGATCAACTACCGTGGTCGCGTTTGGTCAAAATTGGCCCGAGAAGGCGGCGTGTTCATTCACATATTACGAGGTGGATCTGGAGCCAAGCTTGGTCGGACTATGGCCGAGGGTGGAGCTCGTATAGGGCTATACGACGGTGGCGATGGATCATCTCCTCGACGATTGTAGGTGGCGCAGCAATGATGGAAAGATCGGCTGCTTTAGGTTTGAACGGCACTAAGGACGAAGAAGAAAGAAAAAAGCGGCTACAGTCTCATCTTTTGAAAAGGATCGCTTCAAGTAAATTAAAAAAGATTTGTAAATTATTATATTATAAATTCGTGTAATATTTAAAATGCTATAAGTTCTTCATACGAGGTCTATTTTTGACGAAACAAGTTGCATTGGGTTCGTATTGACGAGCACTACATTTTAGAGCTAGTTCGGAATTGATTGGAGCTAGTGAAAATTTTGGAAAAAATTAAATGCTTATTTAATTTTATTCGAAATAAAACATTACAACTACTATTGGAACCGAAGTGAGTACAACTCACTCTTTCTGACTCATTGATATTTTTATATAAGTTTGAATAAATTTATTTTATGATGATTGTTTAGATGATGTATGATATATATATATATATATATGTTGATTGGTATTTGGATATATTTCTACCTATTGGAGCAGATGAGACCCTATATGTTCCTTTGTATAAGCGGATGACCTTTTGTACGCTCGTCTGCCACAAAGTGGACATTGTACATATTTTATAATACGTATATTTGTTGCAGGTGATAGGTTGGAGGGATCTAATTGGATTCGTCACCAGTGTTGATTTTATTTACGGATATTGATATATATGTTGTTATCATATGATTTATGATGTTTGGATGATACAATTAACGTGAATCATCTTATTTAGTGATGTTGCAGCAATGTGCCTATTTTTTGTAATTTAAATATATTAAAGTGAGGATTTCAAATTAAAAAGGATTTTTAAAGTGATTTTGAAAATATATAATTTCGAATGGTTAAGGAAATGAATTTATTTTAAATAGATAAATGGTTATAATTTTTATGTTATAAAATTATGTTTTTGTGAAATATAATCAGAATGTGATTTTTGATATATGGAGCTAACTATTTTGCAAAATAAGTTAAACTGAGATTTTGAATTATTATAAACGGTTTATTTATAAGATTTATAAAATTGATATTTTATAAATAAAAGGTGATGGAATCTTAAATGAATTTTATAAGTGTTAAAATGAAGTTATAATTGAATATTACAAGTAAAGTATCTTATGATCGGATTTGGCATATAATTGAGATATAAATGGAATTGATTAATAAAGAAATTTATAAATGGAAGTTTTTATAAAATATAAATGGGATTTATAAACATTATTTTATAAATTCGAAATCAATTGAATTTTATAAATTAAATATGGAAGTTTATTACAGGAATTATATTCACGATTTTAGATAGTGGATAATCCTTTAATAAATGTGTAGAAATTCTGAATTCGGTTAAAGGGATTATATTCACGATTTTGGATAGTGAATAATCTTTTTAATTAAATGGATATTTTTGGAATGTGATATTTTAAATGGAGTTAAATGGGTTGAAGATGTTTTAAAATGTATTAATTATCGAATACGTAGATTTCAACATTCACTGTTGAAATAGACGTTTTCAAGAAGCAGGGAAGAAATGGACTATAACACTGTTGTTATAGTAAATGATTTTCGAAAGAAGATGTTTTGTATAGTATATGGGATTTATACATCTATCTAATTATCGAATCTCTATACTAATGATTTTGTGTTGTCATAACGATGTTTTACGCAACATTCGTTTTGACCCAAATAGGTACGTTTAATAGAATGTTTTCCTTAAAGAATAAAATATATGCTTAATCATGATTTAAGTATACGTAATATGTTCCAAGTGTTGAAAATAAATTGATTTGTGAATTCGCTTATTATTAAATAAGTATATGAAAATGTTTTCCAAATAGCTAAATATTGAAATGGTTTTGGAATATATCTTTAAAAAGATAATTTGAAGTGAATATTTGGAAATATTTAATTAATAAAAGATTAATTAAAAGGGCCTAGTGATTGCATATGGTGCTAGATATTTGTTTGTTGCTTTGATAGTTAAATAATCGACTACCAAATTTGGCCAGCTTAGTTCCTCGACTTAATGTGGGAACTATTTAGTCGTACACTTTGTACGTAGCCATCTGTGTAGGCTTGATAATCGTTTGTGTTGAGGATGTTGATTCGTGTAGTATGGAGTATTACTCCAATCTATCAAGCTTCCTTCTTGGCCGATGGATAGCAAGTTGAAAGTTCGAGACGTTATAAGTCTATAAGACTTAGTTTCTATGTGAGGTTGAGAAACGCTTTTGCGTTGTTGGTGCAAAGAGACCGGGATCGGTTTATCCAAAAAACCACTTCGGACCAACATTTATGCACTCAATTGTGAAGGTTATTGATTATATTGATTTTTAGGATTTTCATAGTGGAGGACTGCTTGTTGATCGTTTGAGGTTAAAATCCCAATATACATATAGTAGCAGTGGTTTCTTTGTTAGGAAACATCCAATGAAGAACTATTCGCTATTAATCCTAGGGATTTTCCAACATGATGTAGAAGGAAAGTACCTTCGATTTGTCCTATTCCTGAACAACTTATATGGACGTTTGTTTGACATTGCATTTCTAAATGTTATGTATATTGGTTTTTACAATCATACGGCAGTGGTGGCGGAGAAGGCAACTTCTCTTAGCTTAATACCCTCCTTGAGATGTACAAGCTCAAGGGTTCTATTATAGTGGATGGCGGCTAGTAATCAATAGAAATGGATGTGTGGCATTCTAAGTTTGCGATTTGTGATATGTGAAGGTAATCGTTACATCAAGCCTCATTAATCAGAAATGACAGGGTTAGATGCGACAAGGCTAAATGGGTCATTCCCAATTAGGATATGATCATCCTCTTTTAGAAATATTCTTCTCGCTATGATGTTCGGGATGTAAATTATTGTGGTTTATATGCAATGAGGGCCCTCGGAAAGGTCGGAAACGACCAAAGAATTATATATTCATTACTATCTAGTTATAGAGGTAGGTTGGTCTTATGTTGGTAGAGGTTCCTTTGTGATGTTCCTCGGTGCATTCCTCTAGAGATGTACATCCGGAAGGTAGTCCCTTCATCTGGTCATTTGTATGGAAATCCAAACTCAACTACATACCGGCCATTTTGTTTGTAGAGCCTAGCATGCTGGAATTTAATAATGGTAATAATTTTGGCTATGATTAATATTCTTTATATACTAGACACTACTATAATATAAGATGATTGAATATGAAAAGTTTTAGTCATCGTAAGGTAAAAACATGTCGGTGTTTATACGTGGGCTTGTCTTACGAGATACTATTGTTTTGAAAGGAAAAGTTTTGTAACGACCCAGAATTTGACCGCTTTAAAATATACTATTTAAAGTGATTTTAAATATAAAATATAAAAGGTTTTATGATTTAAATAATATTCGATAGGATTTGGAAATAAAAACATACATAAAAATAGTAATATTTGCCTATATCGACAAAAGTGATAAAATGATGATTTCAGAAAAAGTATGTTTCGATGGTTAAATAAATTATCTTAATTAATTTATGAGTGTTTATATTTTTAAATATAATTATAAAAATTTATTTTTAAACTTGGTTTACATAAATAAATAGTTTAACTAAAATGTAAAAATGTGACCGTAAAACATTTTGTCGATTAAAAGTTGTCGCAACATCATCGCACCTTTATTTTCTTATCTAGGAACATATATTCAAATAGTGAAAGTATTAATTAATTCACTAAACATGTTTACTAAATAAGATTAGAAAACTTCTAGAAGTCATTAGTAAAAGTAAGTAAGAATTAACAAAAGTAAGAAAAACTAAACATCAAATTACATCAAATCAAAGCCAACATAATTATAATATTCTTTACTTAATCTTTAAGTGACTAAGACATAAAGTACGGATGTGAAGATGATGTTAAGTATTGAAAAAGTGGAAATTGCTTTAGGTTGAAGTAAGGTTAGCTTGGTAATTTGATAAGAGGTTATTTTGGTAAATTTACCACTTCTTTCTTTTTCTATAAATATCCACCTCCTTCTTCACTTTCATTCACATTTCCTTCTTCTTCTTTTCTCAAGCTTTTTCATCTTCTTCCTCTTCTCTTTAATGGCTTCCAAGCCATAGAAAAAAATTAAAAAGAAATAAAGTCAAAATATTTATAAAATATTCAAAAGAAATCAATGTTCATTCTCTTCAAATCAAACTCATCTTTTCTTCATATTTTACATCTTCTTCTCTCGGTCATAACTTCTTCAAAATCGAACCAAAATGCAAAAAAATAAAAATTAAATAATTTATTTTTCCAATGGCTACAACTTCCATGTTTTCCACTTTATCTCATTCTAAAGTTATCAATGCCAAAAATATACTTCTTTCAAGTGCATTTTGTGGCCCAGTTTTTAAGCCAAAGAATAGGTCATTTTGTTTTGATCATAACAGATCATAATTAAGAAATTATTTTTTTCTAAACATATGAAATTCTAGTGGCTACAACTTTTACGTTAATCACGTTTTCCAGTTTTGACGTTTGCTATACCTGAAACTCAATTCTTTGAAGTGCATTTTCGGGCTTTATTTTTGTCAATCCGACAATACCTCTTCTTCATTCTATCATATCTCCCTCAAAACAACTTGGATTCAAATGATTATTTTTTTAATTCAAGAGAAAAGAATTTGCAAAAAAAATTCGTTTACCATGTTTTTCAAATTTTGAGAGTAAGAGAGTCAAAAACAAAAGAAAAAGTGACCTATTCTTCGGGTCTAATTTTGAGAATTCAAGTTCAATGCTTCACCACTTCTTCTCTATACTTTTGGTCAACCTCTATGTCAAGCCTTAGCCAAGAATTAGGAAGGAGGAATTCAAGTTTATATCATTTGGTTTTGAAGCATGGTAGGAAGTATGTGTTAGATCTTAAGTTCCTTGCCTTAAAGTTTGACGGAGTGGAATCCAAAGTAAGTTATTTCTTATTTTCAGTTCATTAAAACCATTGCTAAATTGAAAGAAATTTAATTGTAAAAAGTTTTTTGAAAACCCTTGTTGAATGCTTGTTTACTTTGTTTTCTAAAACAATGGTTGATTTCCTTGCACAATATTATGTTTGGATGGTTAATTAAGTAATTTAAAATTTAGAAGTTAAATACTTAATGGGGTATGCGGAAATAACTAGTACATGTGTTTCGCCTGTGAGATCCAAGAAGACTTGGGCGAGGGACGGAACATGTCGAAGGGAAAGCCCGGACGCTCCAAAATAAATATCAAATTGCTTTAACTCAAGATAAAAAAATGTGTTATAGAATGAAGCATTGATTTATCATTTATTGTTGTATTTATTTTGTTAATTGATTGTTTGGTTGTTTGAATTAGACTCGACCAGTTTATGAGCACTAATTATTATTATTCATTGTTGACTTTTCTCGACCATTTTATGAGCAATTTATTATCCATACACATGGGTTGGGTAGAAAATAATTGTAGGCTGACACCTTGTGATTTATTTCACGATTTGACTTTAAGGTGTTTAGCGGTAATATTTGGTTCACTTCAATTTAATGAATTGTTTTGGAAAATTGGTTTTCAGATGGAAATGTTATGAAATGTTTTTCCTTTAAAAGAAATAGAAATGTTTGGTAATGAATGTTATATAAAAGTGATTTATATAATGAATGGTTTTTTAAAATTGTTTTATAAAATGGAAAGAATTTCGAGGACTAAACCCGATGGTTTTAAGATGATTTTTGAACAGATTTGGGAAATGAAAATTATTATAGATTTGAAAGTACTTGTGAATATTAGTTTGAAATGATTTATCGCTTTGGGATATAAAATGATTTGTTATGTTACCAACGATTCGGGTAGCCCGTAACTAAAAAGTTGGCATATGTTTTTGGTATAGTCCGCTCTTGCAATAGAGGGATGTACTTATTTATCGATTATATAAAGGCTGGGACCTAGTTGCCTTTTTATTGGGAGAAACCTCCTGATCTGGTTGCATATGGTTTGATATGTTTTTATTATAGTATTTTGATTTCCAAATAAACTTTTCAAAGTGATTTGATTTAAGATCCCGAAGTAAAGTATAATTTGAATATAAAGGATATATATATACTTCAAAAGTTTTGAAAGAAGAATTCGAGAATAAAGTCCAAAGAGATAATTTCCGTAAAGGTAATTAGATTTGAAAATCTAAATTTAAAGATCAAGCCTAAGTGGGTAGTTTTGGGAATTGCATATTGTTTTTTGCGTCGTAGGCTCCATGAGTCCTATTTGCGGTAGGAGAACTACGTTGACTTGATCCTATATCTAAATGGGTACTCAATTAGATAGGGGTACGCAGGTAGTCACAAGTGGTAGTGATGCAGCCCCAAAAAAAATATAACATTTTCTTGTTTATCTGTTAATGATTGTTGTTTATCTCGTGTTATTGTATTTTTTCTGCTTACTATTTTATTCCGCATTTGACATGTTTATTGAGTTAGCAAGAATGGCTATTGCTGTTTCTCTTATTAGAGTTGTGCAGCGTTAGGTTTATTTGTATTTGGTTTGCATATAAGCACACCTAGTAGATCAAATTGATTACTCTGATAACTTGTAAAATTGAAATTTTATCCTATACATTTAGTAATGTTGAATAATTATCAACTATGGTGTATTTAGTTAGTAGTTTTCATTGGTAGTCTTAGAACGGATGGATTTTTTGGCAATTTCAACTGGTCCGAAAATCCAGGTTGTTATACGCGGTATCAGAGCTTAGGTTAGGTGCCTAAGTAAAATTCATCTAGGATTAGTATATCAACCTAGGAATTTTAAAAATGAAACTACCTTAATTTGACAAATAAAATGGATATGATAAGGCTCCGTACCTTCGACCGAGATTATGGGTGAGATTACTATTTTTGATGCGCATAACTTTCGTTAATTGTTGTTTTTTAATTATATTTTTTCATCCTTGTAATTTCGAGGACGAAGTTCTTTTAATTAGGGGAAAATGTAATGGCCCAGAATTTGACCACTTTAAAATATACTATTTAAAGTGATTTTAAATAGAAAATATAAAAGATTTTATGATTTAAATAATATTTGACAGGATTTGGAAGTAGAAACATACATAAAAATAGTAACATTTGCCTATATCGACAAAAGTGACAAAATGCTGATTTCAGAAAAGTATGTTTCAAAGGTTAAAAAATTATCTTAATTAATTTATGAATTTTAATATTTTTAAATAGCATTATAAAAATTTATTTTTAAACTTGGCTTACATAAATAAATAATTTAACTAAAACGTCAAAATGTGACCGTAAAATATTTTGTCGAAAAACGACGTTTTGTTGATTAAAAGTTGTCGCAACGTCATCGCACCTTTATTTTCTTATATATGAACATATATTCAAATAGTGTAAGCATTAAGTAATTCATTAAACATGTTTAATTTTACTAAATAAGATTAGAAAACTTCTAGAAGTTGTTAGTAAAAGTAAGTAAGAATTAACAAAAGTAAGAAAAAGTAAACATCAAATCACATCAAATCAAAGCCAACATAATTATGATATTCTTTACTTAATCTTTATGTGACTAAGACATAAAGTAAGGATGTGAAGATGATGTTAAGTATTCAAAAAGTGGATATTGCTTTAGGTTAAAGTAGGGTTAGTTTGGTAATTTGGTAAGAGGTTATTTTGATAAATTTACCACTTCTTTCTTTTTCTATAAATATCCACCTCCTTCTTCACTTTCATTCACGTTTTTTTCTTCTTCTTTTCTCAAGCTTCTTCGTTTATTTCTCTTCTCTTTAATGGATTCCAAGACATAGAAAAAAATTAAAAAGAAATAATGTCAAAATATTTATAAAATATTCAAAAGAAATCAATGTTCATTCTCTTCAAATCAAACTCATCTTTTCTCCATATTTTACCTCTTCTTCTCTCGGTCATAACTTCTTCAAAACAAAACCAAAATGAAAAATTATTTCTTTTAAATCATTTATTTTTCCAGTGGCTACAACTTTCATGTTTTCCACTTTATCTCATTCTAAAGTTATATATGTCAAAAATATACTTCTTTCAAGTGCATTTTCTGGCCCAGTTTTTAAGCCAGAGACTATGTCATTTTGTTTTGATCATAACTTGATCAGATCATAATTAAGAAACTATTTTTTTCAAAACATATGAAATTCCAGTGGCTACAATTTTTATGTTAATCACTTTTTCCAGTTTTGAGGTTTGCTATACCTGAAACTCAATTCTTTGAAGTGCATTTTCGGGCATTGTTTTTGTCAATCCGACAATACCTCTTCTTCATTTTATCATATCTCCCTCAAATAACTTTGGATTCAAATGATTCTTTTTTTTAATTCAAGGGAAAATAATTTTCAACAATTTTTCAATTAACATGTTTTCCAAATTTTCAGAGTAAGAGAGTCAAAAACAAGAGAGAAGGTGGCCTATTCTTCAGGTCTAATTTTGAGAATTCAAGTTCAAAGCTCCACACTTCTTCTCTATACTTTTGGCCAACCTCCATTTCAAGCCTTGGCCAAGCATTAGGTAAGAGGAATTCGAGTTTATTATCATTTGGTTCCAAAGCATGGTAGGAAGTATGTGTTAGATCTTAACTTCCTTGCCTTAAAGTTTGACGGAGTGGAATCCAAAGTAAGTTATTTCTTATTTTAAGTTCATTAAAATCATTGCTAAGTTGAAAGAACTTTAATTGTAAAGTGTTGTTTGAAAACCCTTGTTGAATGCTTGTTTACTTTGTTTTCTAAAATAATGTTTGATTTCCTTGCACAATATTATGTTTGGATGGTTATTTAAGTAATTTAAATTTTAGAAGTTAAATACTTAATGGGGTATGCGGAAACAACTAGTACATGTGTTTCATCTGTGAGATCCAAGAAGACTTAGGCGAGGTACGGAACGTGTCAAAGGGAAAGCCCGGATGCTCCAAAATAAATATCAAATTGTTATAACTCAAGATAAAATAAAACGTGTTATAGAATGAAGCATTGATTTATCATTTATTGTTGTGTTTATTTTGTTAATTGATTGTTTGAATTAGGCTCGACCAGTTTACGAGCACCGATTATTATTATTCATTGTTGACTTTGCTCAACCATTTTATGAGCAATTTATTATCCATAAGCATGGGTTTGGTAGAAAATAATTGTAGGCTAACACCTTGTGATTTATTTCACGATTCGATTGTATGGTGTTTAGCGGTAATATTTGGTTCACTTCAATTTAATGAATTGTTTTGAAAATTGGTTTTCAAATGAAAATGTTATGAAATGTTTTTCCTTTAAAAGTAATAGAAATGTTTGGTAATGAATGTTATATAAAAGTGATTTATATAATGAATGGTTTTATAAAAGTGTTTTATAAAACGGAAAGAATTTCGAGGACTAAACCCAATGGTTTTAAGATGATTTTTGAACAGATTTGGGAAATGAAAATTATTATAGATTTGAAAGTACTTGTGAATATTAGTGTGAAATGATTTATCGCTTTGGGATATAAAATAATTTGTTATGTTACCAATGATTCGGGTAACCCATAACTAAAAAGTGGGCATATGTTTTTGGTATAGTCCGCTCTTGCAATTGAGGGATCTACTTATTTATCAATTGTATAAAGGCTGGGACCCAATTGCCTTGTTACTGGGAGAAACCTCCTGATTTGGATGCATATGGTTTGATATGTTTTTATTATAGTATTTGTATTTCCAAATAAAATTTTCAAAAGTGATTTGATTTAAGATCCCAAAGTAAGGTATGATTTGAATATAAAGGATATATATATACTTCAAAAGTTTTGAAATAAGAATTCGAGAATAAAGTCCAAAGAGATAATTTCCATAAAGATAATTAGATTTGAAAATCCAAATTTAAAGATTAATCCTAAGTGAGTAGTTTTGAAAATTGCATATTGTTTGTTGCATCGTAGGCTCCATGAGTCCTATTTGCGGTAGGAGAACTACGTTAGCTTGATCCTGTATCTAATTGGATACTCAACTAGATAGGGGTACGTAGGCAGTCACAAGTGGTAGTGATGCAGCCTCTAAAATAATATAACTCTTTCATGTTTATCTGTTAATGGTTGTTCTTTATCTCATGTTATTGTATTTTTCCTGCTTACTATTTTATTCCGCATTTGACATGTTTATTGAGTTAGCAGGAATGGCTACTGCTGTTTCTCTTATTAGAGTTGTGCAGCGTTAGATTTATTTGTATTTGGTTTGTATATAAGAACACCTAGTAGATTAAATTGATTACTCAGATAACTTGTAAAATTGAAATTTTATCCTATACATTTAGTAATGTTAAATAATTATCAAAATATGGTGTATTTAATTAGTAGTTTTCTTTGGTAGTCTTGGAACGAACATATTTTTCAGCAATTTCAACTGGTCCGAAAATCCGAGTTGTTACAAGTTTGGTAATTTAATAAATTCAATTGAGTGTGTTTCTTACGCTGTTTTAGCAAACTGATCCAGACGTTTTTCCCTTTCAATGCTCGGGTCGGACCGAGTATATTTACAGGTTCAAATTTGGTACTTTTGGAGCTTCAGAAGTCGAGCTGGAGATCTTTATTTTTGTATACACCTATCAGTTTTGATTATCCATTTTGCGCATTGTTGTTTTATATTATTAGCAATTGTGAGGATCGGTTATTATAACTGCCCAGGCTGATGACCAGTGATTGATTGTTGAACTCCGATTGATGTATGTATATACAGTTTCCGTTTTGTAAAGATTATTGATATGATACTATATGTTTTTTGCTGCGATGTGATATTCTATATTATTTCATTTGGTTCTATCTTCTCTCTTTCTTCTCTTCTCTTCTTCTCTCTTCTTTTCTTTCTCAAGACTTTCCACCAGTTTATGCATTTTGCATCGGACATGTGTGTCTTATTGTCGATTCAAGGGGTACGGATTTGCGGTTCGTCGCACTAAATATCAAATTTTCATTGCAAATATTTAATCGTTTAATTTTATGAAAAATTTAGTTAATTATGTTATTTAAATCGTTAAAATTTCTGGATCGTTACAGATGGGCATTCTTATTAATACACAATTTAAATTTATAAACAAAAATTTAAATTATTTTCAACTTTGAATGAGAACAGCAATTCTATAATGAACATTGGTTTTAAAACTAATTATAGAAATAAACTACAAATTATATTTTACATATAAAACGACAATTTAGAATAAATAATTTTACCGATATCAAATTAATGGAGAGGAGTAGCGATTTAGGGATTTTAAAATTGACGCAGACGAGTGCGGTTCAGGATTTGTAAAATTGATGCGGACTAGTAGAGATTTAGGATTTATGCGAAATCCATATAGAAAGATATAAAATCGATATATGACCAAATTTTCATATGTAAAATCTTACCGATCTAAGGCTTGTAAATTGACACAAGCGAATAGCAAATTGAACGACGAATTGATAAAATACGACAAGAGGAGTATAACGATAGGGAGAAGTAGCCAGATGATGATGATGAAGGAAATATTATTAGGGCTTGGTTCAGTGAAAGGGAAATGGGAGACTTTTGAAACATAATAAGGTTTTTGCATTGACGAGGAATGTGGGAAATTTTTGCAGCATTAGGCGCATGTGAAAAATAAAGTGAAAAATAACAATAGTTGTAGTTGTCATTGAAACATTGCCAATAAGTGCAACTAAAATGATATTTTCTTATAATGATAAGTAAAAGGAGAGTTATTCCATATTTTATAATGTTGATGTTCAACATGTATTGAACATTAATACTATAAATTAATCATACTCCCAAAAATTTAGACTTCTCCACTTGACTTCTATGCCCCCCTCAATAACATACATTACTCAATCCATCTAAAGATGTAGAGACCTCAACACATAGATATATTCAAATGCATGCTTTCAAATTTGTACCCACACGAACCAAAAGTGATGCCTTTAAACATCATAATGACTTGGTAGCAGGTCATAGACTATGACGATGGCAAGTTGCCATCACGTAAACCTGAATCAAATCAATCAGTTAATGATGGAGAATTAGCTTATCTGGCGAAAAAAGCATTGTTTTCCGTTAAAGTAATTATTTATTTCATTATACTTAAAACTTTCGAATTAATATCTATATTTGACATTTAAGAGACAGCTAAAATTATCTAATCTAATTATCTTAATATAAATGGTATTTAAAATTATCATTTCAATTATAATTAAATTTTGGAAATATCGAAGTATATCTTAATTTTAATAGTATTTGAAAATATCTTTTTTCTAGTTTCCAATTTAAGTGTAATCTGAAAATATCACTTTAAAATATTTTGATATAAAAGGAACATAAAGATATTATTTCAAATACAAATAATAAATGAAAATACTAATATAAATTTATAATTTTTGTAATATTTTCCATATATTATTCTATGATTTATGATGTTTATGTATATTACTCCTATTGATAAGAATTTCTTTTTGGTCGGTGATAAAAGGGGAGAAAAACTATATTGCCATATCGCTAGGGGGAGTATACAACTTAAGGGAGGATTAACTATTGTACTATTCGTTTTAACTCTTAGCTTATATAGTTGTCATCATCAAAAGGGGGAGAATGTTAGAATATTATATTTTGATAGTGACAACTATACAAGAAAGTATTATGTACATTATCACCATTTGCATGAAATTAGTTATTCAAAGAGATCTGCATAATAAAGACAAGACAATGATGAATGGAAATTTATATCGGTATTATAGTCAATAGTCTAGAATAAGTACATGTTAAAATCTCTTTGAAATGATATTCGCACGCGTACACATATTCAACATATATGCTAAGACTTGACATGAAAAAAACAGTAAGCTTTCAGATAACTGAAACGACAAATTTAGTCGACTGAATTATGTATGTATCATTTTTAACAAATAGAATCCAGTTGACTGAATCAACATTTTCAATCGATTGAAACATGACTTTTTTACACTATTCTCTTTTTGAGAAATTTTTTACTGTAAATTAGTTAATTGAAATAATTTGCTCTATCGACTGAATGTCACAACTGTCATTTTTATTTCAAAAAATATAAAGGGATCCTCTTCTTCATGAAGAATCACTTCCCTTCGTTAATAGCTGCAACTCTTCTAATGGTTATCGCTTTTCATAAATAGTTGCAACCATTCATTTTCTATATAAAGCAACTTCCATTCTTGAATTCATAGCTTAATCTACTACTTTCTATCTACCGTTTTGTTTGAATTCACTGATCATTCAAAATATGCAATTGCTTTCTATTTGATCACTTGATCTTATAAATCTATTTCTATAGTGATCAATCTACTTCTATTCTCTTCACAAACACGCATTATACCATCAAGAAGAAGATTATAAGAAGGGTGTACATATTGGCTCATTCGTGTTATTCAAAGAGCACACAAAAGTCACAAACTCAACTATTTGTAATAGTCGAAGTCCTATTGGAAGTCTTCAGGCACGAAGTCCTGTTCGTTAGTTCAAGCGGTTTGTAATACGTATTCTCCAAGTTAAGTGAGGACATTTGTTAGTTAAATCTAGAAGGAGTCTGGGACTGGACGTAGAACGGGATCAAAGCAGTATAAAATTCTTCGATGTACTTTATTTATTGCAATTTTTATACTTCCGGTTTAATATAAATTTTATTTAGTAAGTATAATCATATTACTCGATCTGCATAGAATTTCAAATAGTTGTGTTGCTTGCATCTTACAACACAACAATATTAGAAGTACATCTAAAACCTCTAAGGTACGTTCGCATATGGATTTTCCATGGAGGTCCCCAAAGTAAATAAAAGTCAGCCTCCTGCACGAGGGTCAGAATCTACCTTCCGAGCATTGTGTATCTCTAGATAGAACATGTCGTTAAGGTAAACATAGCTTGTCAATGCTCTAACACGTGATACCGAATATCATCAACTCCCGCTAGCAACATCAATAGGAATCTCTTAATATAGTTGATATACTCTTTCAATTTTGCTAAACCCACTAGTTATGCTCCAGCTCTGTTTCTATCATTTTCAACGGTGAAGTCACGTTCGGCATGTCTCACACGATTCTTCATCACTCGAACTGATTACAAATCCTTTTATGGATTCCAACACAAGTCGTCCGATAAATGCTAATGCTGGCATCTCTCTTGGATTTAAGCTTAGGATAGACTATTTAATTCTATAGCATTAGTATGAAATGTTAACGCTGACCTCTCCCTTGGACTTAACCTTAGGATAAACAGTTCGATTATATAACATTCCACTTTGTAACTGCTTTCAAAATGTAGACTCGTATACTAGTTTTTGAGGTGGTATTCGGTAGGTAATTCACTCATCTTATCCTAGACTCTTCAAAACTAAATCGATAAGTTTTCGATTTACTCAATTCTGGTTCTTATAGAAGTAAGCGAACAACATATAAAGGAGTCCTTCCTAGGGAATCTTGTATATGTACAATTCTTAAATGTAGAGATGTTTCATACCAATGAGTCCTCCCTAGGGATCTCAAACCATATGAAGTCGTGAAGCTTTCATATACTTCCTAAATTAATTGGTCAAATTCGATCGTCGACTGACAGACTATCTAGTTCTAAAAATGATCGCTTGTGGAAATCAAGCTTCATATACTTATCACATTTCTGACCTTCTCAACTTACTATCCCTCAGTCCAAGAGTGAAGTCGGTAGGTTAAAGACTATTACTTCAAAACCCTACTCAAACATCATTTTAACTCTCATAGATAGATAAGTCTACTTTGTCGATTATTAGTGCTAAGTACAGTATTAATTACTTTCCATAAACAAGTAAACACAACAAAGCGTGATTAAGCTACTTAAGCAACTCATAAACTCCTTTGTAAAACATTTGTTTATAATGTAAAACTCTTTTGTAAAGCATTTGTTTATAATTTAAAACCATTTCAAAAATGAGATGTATGTGTGTGTATACTAATTTATTTATAAACTAAGATATTTAATGAAATTCAAAAAATAATTTAACAAATACTATATTACATAAGCTTTTTAATACCTTAATAAAATAATTAACTAAATTTTCTAGAAATTATATATAAATAAAAATATTTGAAAATACTTATAACTATGGTTTAAACAGTTATTTAAAATATTACTTAAAAATAACTATTTTATAATTTAAAAACTTCAAAAGGCATGTTTCCTTTTATTCAAAAATAAACCTTCTACTTTAATAATTTAGAAATAATTAGTAAAAATATATTTAAATTCTAAAACACTTTTAAAATACTCTAATATAAATTAGAAAAGACCACTAAAAAATTAAAGAACAATACTTAAATATAAACTCATTTTTAAACAATTAAAGTTCAAAACAAAAACTACAGCATGTTTGGAATGTTGTATAAAGGGTTCGAAAATAATACAACGACCAGAAAATGCTATCAGTGAGTGCTATAACAGCATATGAATTAGGGAGTTTTCATATACTTGAAGGTTTTGCCATTTTCCAATATGCTAACAATATTTTTAACATCTAATTTTTTTACAGTAACCAACACTACATGATATATATCACAATCATAACGAGATATCTTTGGGGATCTCTTCAAAAAATATTACAGAAAATATTGAACACAAGGCATTTCTAAGAGCTTTTATTATGATTAGTCGTTATAAAACCATTTTAACATTCAAGTTTGATTCAAGTAAAGTCCAACCAAACCCTATGTGCTTCATGTCAAGGCTATACAACAAGTTCTAGAAAGTTATACGAGTCCAAATATATCATTTGCGTGTGCCATTTGCTTTCGAAAGCATGAATCACAAACATGTATCACAACATATAGTCAAGCAACATACTATAACTTAAACAAGCATATATTCATTTCATACTCATTCAAATGGTGAGATCTCTTACCCTCCGACAAGTAAACAACCAAGCATAAGCCTAGAACTAGCTTCCTTCTTCCTACCTCAACCTTGCAAGCTCCCAAACTTCCTACCTTCGCTCCTTTTGCTCTCAGCCTAGGCAAAATTGGCATCCAAATGTTCATGGCCCTGGCTTATTTGGGGTTGTGTGCTCCAAATATTCTTGCTTTAAGTTGATGAAAGATGTTGACATATTGTCACTACACCATAGATAGGATTTTGGCGCAACCGTAGGCGGGACATTTGATATGGCTATAAGCCTATTAAATTTTGATACGGCTTATAACCGTATCTATATTATTAATACGGCTGTAAGCCGTATTAACATTTGATACGGCTTATAGCCGTATCAAAATCTATGCCTCTTTTCGTGGGAAAATTTTCCCCAAAACGCACACCCTCCCTCCTTTTTTTTATTTCCAGCTTTCATTTTTTTATTTCCCCAAATCGCCAGAGAGCCTTCCACCTCGATTGATCGAACGTTGCTTTGACGTCGTCCATCAGAGCCTTCCACGTCTTCTCGAATTCGATCACTGCTCTCAGGTTTGACATCGTATGATGATATGATTTGCTGATGCATTTAGTATTTTAATGGTTGATGACATCGTGAAGTATAGCTAGGTTTGACGTTGCAGTTTGGATTGGCTGAATTGAACTCTTCTTACATGGTTTGGTTTGGCTAAATTGGAATAATCCTGTTAAGGTACGTCGGTGTAGTTCTATGATGTTAGGGTGTCGCTATCTGTTATATTATTACGGTGCAGTTCTATATTAAAAGAGTATTTCCCTTCATAATTGGTGCAATTTGTATGCCATGTCTGTGGAGTTTTTCGTCGGCTATACTTGTGTATCTTATTCAGTGGAGTTTGCTTTCATCATGTTGGGTTAGCTGTCTACCTCGAGTTTGTTCGTTTGAGTATGTTTAGACTTACGATGCATTTTTGTATGATTTGCATTAGATCTGCACAATTTGCTCTAAATATATATATTGCTCTTCATAGCAAATTTAGTTTGAAGTTTGTACTGTGCATTCAGTTGTGTGGAATAAGGCTTATCTGGTTTTGTATGTTGCATCTTGAGAGTGCACAATTTATATACTATGGAGACATGACCCATTTTCATCTTCTCATTGGTTTATGTAGTTCATTGACTTTATACATCTTAATCTCATTAGATACGGCCTAAGGCCGTATCTAATTGGCTCATTAGATACGGCTAATAGCCGTATCAAAATATTAAGCTCGGCATATTTTGATATGGCTTTTAGCCGTATCTAATGAGCCAATTAGATACGGCCTTAGCCGTATCAAAATATCATTTATGGTGTAGTGTGTTGTAAACGTTGTACTAGAGTTTGGAGAGAGTTTGAGTTGATTTGAGTTTGTGTTGAGGAATTTATGATAAAGAGAATGAGAGAGTGAAGCGCTTAGTTTTATTTCATAAATATGTAAAAGTGTTTTTATGAACCTAAGGCCGCTTATATAGGCAACAAAGGAAAAGGTCACCCTTCCCCCATCATTTCCTAGCCAGCAAATCCATCACCCCTCTCATGTGACTTACTTTCCACCATATACAAGATAATATCTAGTTCAAAATATCTTTTACCTAAAATATCTCCTTCCTTCTAAAAGCTTTCCAAAGTGGATTTAGTTAACCAGAATTAGTCAACATATTTATTTTAGCTATTAATGACTTCATATGTTATTTAGACATGCACAAAAGGTTTGAGAAACTTATATTTAATAATAAGTGGTTTACCGATAAAACGATTTTCGGTCACATTATCGATATTTATTCAAACTATTTATTCTTGTAAATAAAATTCAAAAACAAGTTTCATGTCATTAGTTATTAATTAAAGGGAGTTTAACAAGGTTATAAAAATCAATTTTATAACACTTAACAATATTTCAAAAGTTCAGATTTTCGAAGACGAAGTGTTTGAAGTTACAAGTCGCTATAGTGGGTAACCATGACATTTAGGAATCAATATATTGCCTGATTTGGGGAAGCAGACAGCATCATGGGCAAATAAATAGATACCACCATGAACGTAGTCTCTTCATCGGTCTGTTGATGCCTTTGGTAAAGGAGGAAGCGTTGGATGGTTTGCGCATCTTACGAAGCAGCACTACGATGATTTGTATTTTACGTATCGGAGGATCGTAATATATTTTTATTTAATTCGTATAAGGTCGTATGACACTAAAATTTTGGAAAGCGACTCATAGGGACATTTCCACATCCATAATTTTTTCTGAATTTCCATGTGACCATTTAGACCATGAAAATCTTGTATGGACTATAACTTTTGATAGAAAATAAAGAAAGACCTCAAACCACTTCCATTGCTTCAAGATGATGGTTTCACATTTTTTAGAATGGTCATAATAGAAAAAAATACTTATTTTTTGAAAGTTATAGTTGTTTTAATTTTTGGTTTTGGCTGCTTATGGCCTGCATTAGTGGGTAATTAACTAAGCCCATACTTAGACTCACTAATCTATCTCGAAGATTGTGATAAGGAAAGGATATGGGAACTAATCTAAGTCATTTCCATCTTCTCCAAAATAGCTCCAAACCTCTATTAGCCCTAATTTCGTGAAAAAACCTATCTATTTCCTTACTAACCTTAGCCAGATCATCAATTAGAGAGGTGATTAGCATAGAGGAGCTTGATATTGTCATTTTGGCTAATTTGCATCCCTCTTCCTTGTCGTGCACTTCAAATCTAAGGGTAGGAATTGGTATTTTAGGTATTTGATGAGTGGTTCTTGACCTCTCACTCTACCATGCATGTTTGTATAGAAAAAATGTTGTTTTTAACATGATTTTGACCTTAAATCATTTTCTAAATTTAATCATGTTTAATATATGTTTATGGCCGAATCTTAAAGGTTTTAAAGTGGTTTTTAAAAGGTTTGGCAAATCCTTTTGTTCATGTTCATTTGCTAGTGTAAAAATTAGATTTAGATTAGGATTTGCTTGATTATCATGTTCTTATATATTGCATGTATGAATGGATGTATATGTACGTCATTCCATGTTTTTATGCTATGCTTTGATGTGATTTGCTAGTGCTTTTAGATAGTTAGAAAATGAGTGATCGAATTGGAAAATTGAAGGCAAAGACGGTCGGAATTGGATGAAGTTGGAGGGAAGGCTCTAGAAGATGAGAGGAGTCTAGGATACAATTTGCACCAAGTTTGGAGCAAAGTAAATGACTCGGTACAGAGAGCTTTTTCTTGGTACCAAGAGTATTTTTTAGTTATGGAAATTGCTCGATGAAAGTTTGTTACTTCGAGTAGGGGCTTGGGGTGATGAGCAGAAGACAAGCGCAAGAATTTGGCTAAGTACTGGAATTAGTGCTGAGAGTTTTGGAGGGCATGGAAACAAGAGCTTTTGGAGTTAGCACCAAATGCTTTGGAGTTAATGTCGAGAGCTTTTAAGACCAGTGGCTGGGGTCCAATTACTTAGAAGATGGAGCATTAGGCAAGAAAGGAAGAATGTTAGCCAAAATTGACCAAGTACCCAACTCGGTACTGAGAGCTTTGGGTCAGTACTAAGAGGTAGGGTCTTGCTACAAATAGGGTGAAACTTCCAGGAGGGAAAACATGGGCTCTATAGGTCATTTTGAAGGTGTTAGTTTTTTCGTTTGGGGTTTGATCGCAATGTAGTAGCATGATGATAACTTCGGGAATATGGTGATGGTAACTCGACGGTGAACGGAGTTAGGTTTCGGTGATGGTGGCTCAATGTTGAAAGGAGTCATGAGATAGTTATCCACAAAGTGTAAGTTCTAGGAAGGGTGACTAATGGGTAGATATGAGAATGGTTCTATCATGGAATTGAGGAATGTGGAATGGTTTCATGAGAATAGTGGAAATTAGATGGAGCAAGGAAAGGGCTTGGATGCACGTGCTAAGGGATTATTGGTACTTGGAATGTTTCTTATGTACTCAAAATTAGAGTATTATAAGTGCACTCATGGATACTTGGAAAGGCAACCTTGGATCATTTGAATGGATCTGAATACCCTGGACTGGGGTAAAGGGTCTAGTATCAGCTTCAGGCTAAAGCCAAGTACACTGAAAACCTGGGTTTCCATTAGTCCCTGGCATAAGGAAGGCCTACGAGTTATTATATATCTAAAGAACATTTAGTGATAATGAGGGTTGTTTGATGGATGTTATGGTTGCTTTGATCATTTTCTTCCATATCACTCTAGGGATATCACTAGAGATTGGTATTGAGGATAGGGATGCCTAGATACCTGCCATTATATTTAGTTTATGGTATACCTTTATGATATTCGTAGAGTTGCATATTATGTTCGTTATGTGTTAACTCTTTAGTTGTAGGGACATGTCAAGTATATTTTGTATACCTTTGTTCCTTACTATATCGACTTGTGTAGTATTTTAAGATTTATTTACTGCTCACACTAGATTGTTGTCTGATCCGAGGTTTTATGCTTTGCTTCTTATTGTCTTAGGTACTCTTAAATGAGTAAACTAGATAGCAGGTTGAGGTGCGATGCAATGGCTGTATAGTGGACGAGCTGGACGGAGCTATCTCATATTATAGATGGATTTCTATGCTTATTCCGCTATGAAACACTACGGAGTCTTGATAGTGCTTGCTTATTACTATTATTATGAGACAGTTATTTGAGTTTATTTCCATTTTGTAAAAACTCTATTACATGCTGTATAACTCTATGGATCTGTACTTTGATATTTGGGTCACTTAGTTATTACTATCTCTATTATTTTATATCTATGGTGTAAATTATGTTTTATTCCATGCACTATGAGATATATGATAGGTTCTGTGATGTTTTGTTTCATTTACAACCCTTGATGATCTTCGTACATTGGTCGAGCATGTTTGCAGCACACTATATAGTTATATCGGGTGCAGCCGGTATAGGGCGATCGTCAAATTTGGTATCTGAGCTTAGGTTACACAATCAATCTAAGTTGATACCATGGTCTAGTGGAGATAGGGGAGGAGTTATCACCCTAGAATAGATCGAGAGTATATATATACAAGAGAGTATGTAGCTGTTATATATTTTGATTCTCATAACTATATAGTAGTATATATGGTATATAAGTCGCATGCACTCACGAGCACCATCGACACAGTTTTATTTTCAAAAGAGCAATCATTGTTGTTACAGTCGAGAATAATCTAGAAAATAAGAAACACTGTAAGGAACTCCTTCGGAGTTGAAAAATAAGGGATTTGGGGGCTGCTAACCCTAACTTGCAAGCTACGTTCAATGCGATAATGGCAAACATGCTGCAAGATGCCCAAGCAACCACTTCAGATGTTGTTGTTGGCGGTTGTGCTTAGGTGTAGGCACCGAGGGCTAATTTATCCAAACTATGCAAAGATTACTCCACTTGAAAGGCAAACCATTCCTTGGAACAGAGTCGACCATCGAAGTGCAGGATTGGTTGGATACCTATGAGCGTATCTTTAGTGACATAGAAGCCGATGATTCCATGAAAAAGAAGTTGGCATTTAGACAACTTCAAGGGCACGAAATAAACAAGTGGAATGCAATTACTATTGCTATACCTGAGGATCAATTCACTTGGGACTAGCTTAATGCTAGGTTTGAGGAGAAGTTCGTTCTAGCTGCCCAAAAGTCGGTGCTATTTTTGAGATTCGCTTATCTAAAGTAGCTAGATATATCCACCTTCGAGTATATTACTGAGTTTGATGTCTTTTTTAAGTATGAGATATCTTTAATCAACACTCTATTAAGGAAGAATAAGAATTTGTTATGGGTTTGGACTATCTAGGGGAGAAATTGGTAGGTCATTTCGATGAGCCATTTGAGAGACTTGCCGAGAAAGCTCATCACAAGGAGATTTAATACCTTAAGTCCAAATCAACTATTATCATTAAGGAAGAGTCAAACCAGCAAAAGGTGGTGAAGGAAAGATGAAGTGGAACAGAAAGAGGAAGCAGTTTTAGGGAAAGAATGCTCTGAAGAAGGCTAAATGGGAACCTGTCTATTTTAGTTGTGGAGACAAGGGTTACCTAATCAAAGATTGCAAAGCTGATGAGAAGAAGAAATGTTACAACTATGGCAAGTTTGGACATATACATAAAAAATTTCCAAAACCAACGCAGCAGAAGCAACTTGTGAAAGCGTATGCCTTGGACGTTGTTCCGACTTCGTCGAGTGCTCCCTCAATGAAACAGAAGGGAAAGAACGTTGTTATTCAAGTTATGATTTCCATTTATGATGTTCCCATACGTGTTTTATTAAATACCAAGGCTTCATATTTTTTCAAATCTAGTGACCTGGCAGATAGCTTAGGATTGAAACCTGAAATAGTTAACTTACCTTGATTATAACAAACCTTGTTGGAGGCTCCACTAGCATGTGCGTGATTTGTCGTGGTCTGACCTTATAAGGTCATGGATGCTCTTTTGTTCGTGATTGCTTTATTTTGAATTTCGTTGGGTTCAAGATTGTTATGGGAATGGACTGGCTTAAGAAATTATGTGTTAGTAGTGGACCGCAAGAGACTGTTGGTTACGATTAAGGCTATGACATGGCGGACGGTAGTGATTGATTGGCTACCAAATGATGGGCTTATGATTAGCTTTTAATATTTGCTTGAGGCTCCATGGAATGGATTTTGATATGTGCCTATTGTTAGAGAGTAACCAGATGTGTTTGAGGAGGCAACCGAACTATCGGATTACTTCCATACCGAGAGATTGAATTTCATATAGACTTAGTAAATGATGCCAGACTAATAGTTATGCCTTTGAGGGTTTGGCATCCAAAGAGCAAAAAAGTTGGAGGTGCAAGTAAATAACCTATTAAAGAGAGGATCATTTATAGGAGTATATTTGAGTGAGGTGCACCTGTAGTAATTGCCACTAAGGAGGTTGGCTCTCTGAGGCTGTGTGTAGATTATCGTGAGCTGAATAAGGTGACGAAGAAGAATAAGTATCCATTCCCTCCTATTGATGACTTGTTTAGTCAGCTCCATAGTGCAAAGGTGTTCTCATAATTTGATTTGGCAATGGGGTCAGTAGTTGAGAGTAGCGAAGGAGAGTGTGTCGATCACCGCGTTTCATATGTCGTTTGGTTTATAAGAGTGGTTGATTATGTCGTTCGAGCTAACCAATACTCTAGCATACTTTGTAGATCTCATGAACCACGTCTTTAGGGATGGGCTAAACAAATTCATACTTGTGTTCGTAGATGATATTTTGATCTAATCTAGGATAGAGGAGGAACATGAGATGAACTTAAGTATTATTCTTGAAGTGTTGAGGAGGCAAAAGTTGAAAGCGAAGTTTTCGAAAAGTCACTTCTAGAGAAGGAAAGTGAGATTCTTGGGTCATGTCATCTCTAAGCAAGGCATCGCAGTAGATCCTGCCAAGGTGGTAGTGGTTCAGGATTGGAGCAAACCTATGAATGCTACATATTTGAGGAGTTTCCTAGGATTGGTGGGATATTATAGACCTTTTATCATGAACTTCTTAAAGGTAGCAGAAAAGTTGACCAGTTTGATGAAGAAGAATCATACTTTTATTTGGAATGCGAAATATGAGCACGCATTTGTGAGTCTAAAGGAGAGGTTGATGAGTGCACCAATATTGACCATTTTGAGTGGGAATAAGGAGTTGACAGTATACACAGATGCATGCGGTGCTAGACTTCGTAGGGTATTGATGCGGAAGTGAAAGGTTGTCGCCTAAGCTAGTCGACAGCTGAAGCCGCATGAGAGGAAGTATCCGACTCATGATTTGGAGTTAGCGACAATAGTGTTTTATTGGAAGATTTGGACACACTACTTATTGAGAGAAAGATTTGAGTTGTTCATGGACCAAAAATCCTTAAAGTACCTTTTCTCTCAGAAGATCATAACAGCAGTGATGATTCAAATTCTTTGCCTCCTACAACTTTGACATTTCCTATACATCTGGTAAGGGAAATGCAATAGCTAATGCATTGAGTATAACACATGCCAGTTTGGGAGCAATGTTCGTAGAGTGGAAATGGTTAGAGTATATTGCTGGCTATGACTTTAGACCTCACTGCGAGATAGAGCCAAAGATATTGGTGAGTTTGACAATCAAACCTACTTTGATTGTATGAATCGGTACTGGTTAGAGGCAAGATGCGAGACTAGAAGAGATCATGGTGTAAATAGAAGAAGGAGTAGAGTCTGAGGATATGAAGGGGTGCAGACTTGACTGAGAAGGTTGGTTCCATAAAGATGGGTCGTTGTTTCTTCCAGATATTAATGGATTGCGAGACAAGGTGTTATGAGAGTGCCAACATTCTAGGTTGCCATACATTCTGCAGTAACAAGATGTGCCATGATATGAAGTAGACCTATTATTGGGAGGAGATGAAGAAGGAGGTCAAGACATTCATTTCGAAATGTATGAACTACCAGTTGCAACCGCTTAAAGTTCCCAAATGGAAGTGGAGAAAGTATCGATGGATTTCATTGATGGACCATGAAAGACTCGAGTAGGGTATGATGACATTTGGGCCATAGTCGATCAATTGACTAAGAGCACTAGATTTATACTCGTCAAGTCAAGCATAATGACAGTCAAACTAGCTAAGTAGTATGTGAAATGGATTGCACAATTTCATGGTGTGCCAAAGAGCATTGTGAGCGACCAAGACCCATTATTCACTAATGGGTTTTGGAGGAACTTGCAAGAAGGGTTGGGGACCGATCTGTATCTCAATACAGCTTATCACTCACAAACAAGGGCAGACCGAGAGAGTGTATCGTATATTGGAGGATCTTTTATGGGCTTGCATATTCGATTTCGAAGGCTCATGGGACGATCACTTGCATTTGCTGGAGTTCGCATACATCAATAAATATCCGTCTCGTATCGTTATGGCACCATATAAACCATTGTATGACCAACTGTGTAACGCTCCTTGTGTTGGTGGGAAGAGGATGAAGAACTAATACTAGGGGCAGATATGATTAGAGAAATCTCAAAGAAAATTGAGATCATTCAATAATGAATAAAAGCTGCTCAGGATAGGCAGAAGAGCTTTGTTGATAAGTGGCGTAGATATTTGGAGTTCTCCATCAGTGATATGATGTTTATGAAGATTTCTCCTTGAAGAATGATACTCGATTCGGTAATAAAGGGAAGTTGGCACCGATATTCATAGGTCTTTTTTCGATAATAGAGAGGATCGAGAACCTATCATATAGGGTCGATTTACCTCAGAAGATGGCGGCTGTGAGCAACATCTTTCATGTTCCTCGTTTACAGATGTTTGTGCATAACTCAGGCATGACGATTGCACCGGATCAACTTGATATCGAGATTGAATTAGAAGCTTTGAGACCTCATGTGTCGATTTGTATTGTCAGACACGATACGAAACATCTTAGGAGAAAGACGATAGAGTTAGTGAAGGTTCAATGGGGCGAAAGTGAAGGCGACTGCATGTGAGAAATAGAGGAGAGCGTAAGGGATACATATCCGGAGGTCTTTTCATGGTAAGCCTAGTGTTTATTGTATTTATTTTTACCTTTGATATCATATAAGATAGTTTAGTATCTTGTATGCTTGGATAGGATTACCTGCGCTGACAGTTGCATGGCTGCTTATTTGATATGTATGATGGTTGCATATAATTATTAGGCATGCAAGGTAACTATGTTTGACTATTCTTTGATTAATTTAGGGATTTCGAGAATGAAATTCCTAAACAGGGGAGAGCGTACTGACCTATATTTTACATATTGGAGGATTGTAAAATATTTTTATTTTATTTATATGAGGCCGTATGGCTTTAAAATTTTGGAAAGTGGCTTTTAAGGACATTTTCCACACCTATGTTTGTTGAATTTCTATATGACCATTTTGACCATAGAAATTTTGTATGGATTATAACTTTTGATGGTGCCGAATTAGTGTCTTAAACCACTTTCATTGCTTCTTGATGATGGTTTCTCATTCCGTAGAGTGATCATAATAGAAAAACAGACTTACCGTTTGAAAATTATAGCTGTTTCAAGTTTTGGCTACTGTTGGCTTGCATAATGGGTAATTAACTAAGCCCATACTTAGGCTCACTAACCTATCTCAAAAATTGTGCTAAGGAGAGACTGTAGGAACTAATCTATGTCATTTCTATCATCCCCAAAATGGCTCTAAACTTCCATTAACCCTAATTTCATCCAAAAACCTACCCTTTTCCTTACTAATCTTGGCCAAATCATTAATTAGAGGGGTGAACAATATAGAGGAGCTTGAGATTATCATTTTGGCTTATTTGCATCCCTCTTCCTTGTTGTCCACTTCAGATCTAAGGGTAAGTATTAGTATTATTGGTATTTGGTAAGTAGACCTTGATCTCTCGCCCTAGTATGTGAATGTTTATATAGTAAAAATGATGTTTTTAACATTATTTTGACCCTAAATCATGTTCTAAATTTAATCACATTTAACATATGTTTATGGCTGAACTATAACGATTCTTAAGTGGTTTTTAAATGGTTTTGCGATTCCTTTTGTTCATATTCATGTACTAGCGTAAAAATTAGATTTAAATTAGGATTTGTTTGACAATTATGTTCTTATATATTGAATGTATGAATGGATGTATATGTGTGATATTCCATGTTTATATGTTGTGCTTTATGTGTTTTGCTGGTACTTTTAGGTAGTGAGGATAGGAGTGGTTGAATCGACAAATTGAATGCAAAAATGGTCGGAATTGGATGAAACTTGGAGGAAAGGCTCTGGAGTATGAGAAGAGCCCAGGATTCAATTCACATCAAGTTTGGAGCAAAGT
Source organism: Allium cepa (assembly GCA_030765085.1). Taxonomy (NCBI): domain Eukaryota; kingdom Viridiplantae; phylum Streptophyta; class Magnoliopsida; order Asparagales; family Amaryllidaceae; genus Allium; species Allium cepa. Next base: position 552,588,141 of record CM060931.1, on the reverse strand, counting down.
AAAGGACCCAGTACCGAGATCTTTTTCTCGATACCAAGAGTTTTTTGGTTATGGAAGTTGCTTAGTGGAAGATTGGAAGTAGAGACTTATGGTGATGAGCAAAAGACAAGTGCAAGAATTTGGCTAAGTATTAGGCTTAGTGCTGAGAGCTTTGGAGGGCATGTAAATAAGAGATTTTAAATTAGCACCAAGAGCTTTAAAGTTGATGCTGAGAGCTTTTAAGAGGATTGGTCGGGGTCTATGTATTTAGAAGATGTAGCACTGGGCAAGAGAGGAAGAAAGTTATCCGAAATTGGCCAAGTGCCTAACTCAGTACTGAGAGCTTTGGTTGGTACCGAGAGGTTGGGTCTTGCTAGAAACATGGTGGAACTTCCAAGAGGGGAAATGGGGGCTCTAAAGGTCATGCTGAAGCTATTTGTTTATTCACTTGGGGTTTGATGGCGTTGTAGTAGCACGATGAGAGCTTTAGGACTTCGGTGATGGTAACTTGATGGTGAATGGAGTTTGGTTTCGATGATAGCGGCTCGATGATGAAAGGAGCCGTGAGATGGTTATCCACATGGAGTGGGTTCTATGAAGGGTGACCAGTAGTTAGAACATGAGAATGGTTATATCATGAAATGGAGGAATGTTGAATTATTTCTAAAGAATAATGGAAACTAGATGGAGCAAGGAAAGGGCTCGGATGCACGTGCTAAGGGATCGTTGATACTCGGAGTCTATTTTGATGTACTTGAAAGCAGTGGTATTATGAGTGCGCTCATAAATACTTGGAAAGGCTATCCAGGATCATTTGAAAGGATCTGTACACCCTGGACTGAGGGAAAGGGTCTAGTATCAGCTTTAGGCTAAAGGTGAGTCACTAAAAACCGGGATTTCCATGAGTCCTTGACATGGGAAAAGACATACGATATATCATATATCTTGAACACATTGAGTAATAATGAAGGTTGTTTAAGGAATGTTATGAGTAATAATGAAGGTTGTTTAAGGGATGTTATGGTTTCTTTGATTGTTTTCTTCTATATTATATCACTCTAGGGATGTCACTGGAGATAGGTACTAGGGATACGGATACATGGACACCCGTTATCATACTCAATTTATAGTACACTTTTATGATATCCATAGAGTAGCATATTATGTTCGTTATGTGCTAACTCTTTGGTTGTAGGGACGGGTCGGGTATGGTTCGTATATCCTTGTTCCTTACTATATCGACTTGTGTAGTATTTTGAGATTCTTTACCGCTCATAGCAGATTATTGTCCTATCCAAGGTTTTATGCTTTAGTTCTTATTGTCTTGAGTACTCTTAAATGAGTAGATTAGATAACAGGTCTAGGTATGACACAGTAGCTGTATAGAGGACGAGCCGGATGGAGTTATCTCATATTATATATGGATTTCTATGCTTACTCTGCTCTATAACACTGTGGAACCTTGATAAGCTTACTTATTGCTATTATTATGAGACAGTTATTCGATTTTATTTCCATTCTATGTAACTCTATTACTTGTTATGTAACTTATGGATCTATACTCTGATATTTGGATCACTTTGTTATTACTGTCTCTCTTATTTCATATTTGTGATGTATATTATATTTTATTCCATGCACTGTGAAATATACCATGGGTTTTGTGATGTTCTATTTCACTTACAACCCATGATGATTGCCCTACATCAACCGGCATGTCAGCAGCGCACTATATAGCTATATTAGGTGGTGGTGATTTAGAGCATTCTTCACATGCACTATGGATGTCTGGTTTGGAGTTACAATGTAGCTAACTATGTAGCCAAGGCACCAACGCCACATCTTTCCAAGGAAATAGGTAACATCACGAGCTAATGAATCAGGACCACTACGGGCCGGTCTCGCCATCGGCTCGTCGATGCCTCGGTAAGGAAGGAAGCATTGAGTGGATTACACATCCCTACTAACTGGCATTATGGATGCCTATTAGGAGTAATGGTGAGGTAACTAAACCACCAAGGCATCGGTGTCTCATCCCACTAGGGAGACGACCAATATCATGGGTGAATGAATCAGGACCACCATGGTGGTGGTCATGTCATCGATTCGTCGATGCCTCGGTAAGAAAGGAAGCATTGAGTGGCTTGCACATCTCCACGAAGCAACACTACGGATGCCTAGTTCGGAGTTATAGCATGGGTAGCTGCACTACCAAAGCATCAGTGCCCTGTCCCACCAGGGAGACGGGCATCATCATGGGTGAATGATTTGCGGCCACTGTGGGGATAGTCTCGCCATCTGTTCATCAATGCTTCTGACGAGGAAGGAAGAATTGAGTAGCTTTCGCATCCCCAAAGAGAAGTTTCCTTGGTTTTTATTACCCGGCACCTTGGCCTGGCAATAAAACGACAGTTGAAGAAATTACCGTTAGCACTAGACAAGATTCTAAGAGCCTGAAGATATAAGGGTTTGATGCAATCGACATGTTTCAACATTTATGTGCGCCTCGGTAGGTATGGGTCGGTGTGTATCGCTCAATCAAAGGAGGGAAGATTATGTCATTCGGTCATGGTATGGAGGATAAGGTGGGTCGGAATACATGGCTCGATCTAGGTGGTTCGCAGATGCCGCTCGGTCTAGGTAGCACACATCGTTCGGTCTAAGTGGTTCGTAGATACCGCTTGGTCTAGGTAACTCGACACACAACGTTCGATCTAGGTGGTTCGTAGATGCTGCTCGGTCTAGGCAACTCAGCATACGTTTTTCGGTCAAGTTAGTTTGGCTTGCATCGATCGGTCAGTTGAGTCATGGTCGCCCGGCATGCATTGGTCGGTCAGTTGAGCCTTGATCGCTCGGCATGCATCGCTTGGTCGAGGGAGGTTAGAAAAGACAGGTCAGTCAATTGTGTTCCGGTGTTCGTGGTTCGGCTAACTCTGATTTGGCCTAGATAGGTTAACAGTTCTCTCCCGGCCAAGGAAGGAAAGGAAAGATGGATCGGCCTAGATGGATAGGGTCAGCCTAGCTGGGTCGGCCTAAGTGGTTTGGTCAAGATAATGAAGGAGAGGTGGCCTAGTGCAAGTGGTTCGGCACGACTGGATCGGACTGAGCGATTCGTCTTCCACCGTTCGGTATGCCTATATTTGTCTATAAATAGCGAGGCAGGTGTACAGATGAAGGGACTTTTTCCGAGAACTCCAGGGAGACTCTGCCATTTTCAATACTCATTTTTTTTCTGTCGAAAATTGTGCTCAAGTTGTGTTGTGTATGGATTCTATCTGTATTCAATTGTTTGAAGAAGCAACAAAGATTACATTCAAAGTGGACGTAGGTAGTTACGCCAAACCACTATAATTCTGGTGTTCTCGTTTTTATTGTTCTTATTGCATTCTACTATGATATTCCTCTATTTTAATTTATTTTCTTCATTAATCTCTTTACACAATTCTACTCAAGGGTGTTAGTGACTAATTTTGTGCTAACATTTTGGTGCTTTCATTGAGAATAGCATTCTTAGGCTGTAAGGTTCTACTTTGTTGCTATTAGATTAAAGATGTAACGACCCGTAAATTTAACCGGTTTTAGTAACGTTATTAACTGAAATTTTGTGAAGTTTTAAACAGTAAAAATTTGAAATAAAAATTTGATATTTGGAATGCATCCAGTTAAACATAGCAACTGGAAAATTTTCGTCCGAAAATATGAAAGTTTCTTTCATGCGTAAAATTACTTCAATTTAATCAGTTAAAAAGCGATGAAAATTAAACGTTTTCAAAACCTAAATATTTTTATGTAGAAAAATTCTAAAACGTCTTTTGAGCAAGACGTCATTTTTCGTTTTTCCAAATACGGACATCTTTAACTCCGTCGATCTTATTTTTCTGTGTTTTTCATGCATTTCCGCAAGTATAAAAATTTAAATTTTTATAATTCAATCGTACCACTGATATTTATATGCCGTTTTGGTCGTCTCGTCGCGCTGATCAAAACGGTATATTCAATTGTGCGAATACGAGTCCGACGTAAACTGTTGCGTTAATATAACTGTTTCGGGTAGACCGGTTAAACCATACTCAGCCCAAATAAAATCACAGCCCATACCCATTCAAAGTTTGAAAAAATGCATTTATTAAAGGGGTTGGTAGTTGACAGCTATGACTTGGAAATTGAGATGGCGTTTAGGAATTCGAAGTAACGTACTGATTGGAAATTTTAAAATTTAAAAAAAAACACAAACTTTACTATCTCCTATTCATTCACTCCTGAAGCTACAGGAAACACTTCTCTCCTCTTTCTTCTTCACCTTTATTCTCCCTTTCTACATTTCTTCACTGTTAAATTTTGTAAAAAAAAAGAGAAAAAGAAAATAAGCACAGCATCTCTTCCAACTGCAGGCGCACGACCCACTTCCAACGTCCAGCACCATTCCTTCCCTCCGCACGTACACCACCATTCACCGCCACCTGAACAACGTTCGGCCCCTTCTCTCTCTCATCACCTTTCATTTTCTCCTCCACCCCAAACCCAGCAACTCGACCACCCCAATAACTACGGCCACCCCTCCTCTACTCGCCATTCCTCTACCGTCCCCTGGCCGAGCTCCCTTTTTCCACCGATGACGTCATGAGACAAACCCTACCAAATAGTCTTTGGCCTTCGCCTCCGGCCTTCATCGTTGGAAGCCAGTCTTCGGCCTCTACCTCCGGCCTTCATCGTTGAAAGCCTCTCCACCGTGCCCTTCTTCCAACGCATCTGCTTTGGTGCGTAGAGCTATATATATTAAAATATGTTTCTATGCAAGCTGTTTATTTTGTATATATCTTAGTGTTAAAAGATACAAATAAACTCAAAGTCTGGTTACATTAGTTTATCATAGGTTATGTAGGTGTATATTTGTTGTAAATAGAGTATTTCTTATAAGCAGAGTTGGTTATATTTTGAAAAGATTTTTGGTTTATAATGTATATATATATGTATGATTTCATATATAACTTTTATAATTACATTCTTGACATAGTGCATTTATAGTTTGGCTTATACAGGTTGTTTATATATAAGTTTCAATTGTTATACATAACCTGTCGATTTATACACATTATAATAAAGTAACCCATGTTTTCTTTGTAATAAATATTGACTTTAGAATATATGTTTATATAAAAAAGTGCATGCAAGCAATATATCTGTCCGCGTGTGTGTGGGTTTATGTATGTGCGTGTATATGAGTTGAGGGTATGTGGTTATAAAGCAAAAGCTTATGAAGTTATATGTATTATTATAGTATTAAAACTAGCCTATATTGATACTATCATATTTAGTTGAAGTCAGGCTATAGTTGAAACAGTTATGCAATAAGATAATGGTTGTATATTTGTTATATATGATACTTAAATTTGTCAGCCTACAGGCTTTTATCCAAAGGTAATCTATAGAAGTATATTATACATGTAGTAGATGTTAGTGGTGGCCTCTCTGTATAACTATTCATGCATACTTATTTAATATATATGTTAGTACATGATGATGAATTTATATGAGTTGCATAATATAAAGTTATGTAGGTTAGCTGTTAAGTTTTATAAGAATGAGTTGCATGAAAAAAAAAAAAAAAAAAATTTAAAATTTATGTATATGTTTATTGTAAAAGTAACTTTCGCGCATGTACATTGAAAAGCACAGTCGTGTCTACTCCTTGGCAGTATTTGACGTATACTATATTTTTTTATTTTTTTATTAGTATATTACATATATATACGTTGCAGTCGTACATATACTTATATATTTGATATGTTGATATTTGCAAGAGATGATATATAAAATCTTATGTAACTGGCATTTTAAACAAGTATATATATATATATATTAATTTAAAATATAATGGGTATATATGTTGGATTTCAATGTGTATATATTTATAGTTTTAGATTTATTTAAAATGTGTAAGTATTTCAAACTGAATATTGGGTTTAAGAGAAATAATAATATAACATGCATCTTGTCTAAATTTCATATCAGGCTAATCTGATTCGTTCCCATCGATTTCTGTTATCAGACTTATCCGTCGAATTCGTGCCAATCTTGATTGCTTTGGAATTTGCGCTTGGAATCGTAACTCAATTTCAGTATCCGTATCAGTGTGCGTATCCGCGTCGACCTCTCGATCATCTCCAACCTCGAAAGGTGAGCAACCACTCACGATTAATGTTCTTTTATTTATTAAGTTTGATTTCAATTGAAACGACAATTGAAATATGCTGCTGCTAGTTATTTACACTGTTATGTATGCTATTACCAGTATCTATTCACCTATGACATCTGACACCATTATCTGTTACTTATTATGCGATGATAATACAGTTTGGTTGATAAATTGATTGATTGATTATTGTTATATTGGATGTTAAATTGTAATGTATAAAGTGATAAATATTATGCAATTGAATTTGACGTAGGATAGATTAAAAATTTGAATCGACGTATGTGTTGAATTTGATTAGTTAATTTGAATAATATGACCCCTTTTAATTGTTATGTTGATCGACACGTAGAATTTGATAAATTAGACTTTGAACCTTTGAACGTATATTAGATTAACTATTGTAGTATTAAAATTGAAATCGAACGACAAGTGAAAACCGTAATGTAATAATCTTTAATCTACATGAAATGATAGTGTAGATTCTAGAATTAATTATATTAATTCACACAAACAACAATGTGCATTGATACGATTATTTCGGGATTATTGAATTGATTATTGTTTTGTTATTGATTGTTGTTATTGCTTGTTTATTTACTTTAACACCATCCCAGTTATCACATTGCAAGTTCCCTTTATTATGCTTGATCTTGAATTGAAATTGGAATCGGGTTGAAATGATATATACCCAAATGAACTTGACTTAGGATAGAGAATTAAATAAAATCCGATTGGTCAATAAATTGATTTAAAAATAAAATAATGATTTTATTCGAGTAAAGAATAAGTTTTGTAATGAAGTAGGAATTTGAATTTTATGAAAGGAAAATATAAAGATTGAAATCTGAAACAAATATTAACGTAGTAATTGATGAAAGAATGTCGTTTGAAATTTAATTATTTAATAATTAAATTGGGAGTTATTAATAAATAACATGGAATTAGTAATAATTGAGTTTTGAAATTATTAAGTTTGAAATCATTTAATAATTAAATTTGAAATTATAATTAAATTTGAAATTATAATTAAGTTTGAAATTATAATTAAGTTTGAAATTATTAAGTTGAATTTATAATTAAGTTGAAATGATTTGATAATTAAGTTTGAATTCATAATTAAGTGGAAATGATTTAATAATTAAGTTTGAATTGATAATCAAGTTTGTAATTATTAAGTTTTGAAATTATTAATAATTAAGATTGAAATTATTAAATAATTAAATAAGATTGAATTATTTGATAATTGAATAAAAATTGAATTCTTTGAGAAGAGAAAATCGAACTTTTGATTAGGTGAATTTGATCTTCTTTAATAAATGAAATGGGGTTTCTTTATTTATAAAGTTTTGGAAAAATTATTTAAGTTAATAAGTGAAATTGAAACTTCTCGATTATGTGAAATTTAGTTCTTTATTTAACTGAGTTGAAATTTGTAAAGAAGCCAATAAATAAGTGGAAATTGAATTATTATTATTTTTTTTTGGCAAGGCCGACAGTTTTTATAGTGGACCGACCACTTTTATTACGAAAGTAATAAGGTTGAAGTACAGGAGTAAGGTAGAGGCACCTTAGCTACTAAGTATGAGAAAATAAACATCTATTACAGCACAGGAGTATGACAGATACGTCACAACTACTAGAAATAAATATCACGGCTATTTCTCCTCCGTTGAGGAAGAAACGCTCACTCCCTCATTATCCTTGGAAGAATTCAAAGATCCGCCCTCAAGAAGTCCAAAAAAGGGGCGAAATAGAGCAGCAAGGGAAGGATCATAACAATCGATGCCTGGAGAGTAAACAAAAGATCGATCCCAGGCGGAATCAGCAAGAAGAATAGAATTCATCGCAGCAAACGAACCATCCATGTCTAGAACCAAGGAATCACCAGATATACTATAATAAAGGCATCGAAGATCCAATAAATCATCAGATATGTATCGAAAATATGTGTTATCCACGGGGTTGAATCTCATGTCAGAACGACAATCAACCCAACAATGTTCTGACTCAGCCCAAACAACATGCGGCGGATAGAGAACCGGAACCACAGGGGGAACTGGAGGAGCAACATCAGGATCAGGGGAAACAGGATGCACTAAGGAAAGGGATGGACCAGGGACAGCAGCAACCAGAGAGGCCTTGGGAACCCATTTTCTTAGCGGAGGACGAGGCAGAGGGATCTTAGGAGCAGCAGCAGGAACTACAGAGCGCACGCAATCAGCGTCAATATATCCAAAAGAATGACAGGAGGAACAAATGTCAGGGACCCAACCATAACGAACGCGAACATCCACCACATGACCAACGGCTAGCTGAACTGGAATAGAGGAGGGAAGAGGCTTATCGGGAGTAATCTCAATCAATGCTTTGGCGAATACAAGCTTATCACGCGCTACCGTATTTGTGTCAAAACATTTCAATTTTCCAATATTGCACGCAAGCCAATTCAAGCCAAGCAACGGCTGTAAAGCAAAAGGAATTTGGGAGAAATAAACCCAAACAGGGATAAAAAAAACTTGCTCACGAACACTAGCTACCGTCGGAGACCAGGGGGTAAGAATAAAAGGTTGTCCGTCAAAGAAGGAGGGTTCAGACTCTAGAACACGACTACGTTCCTCAGGGGAGGAGAACAAAAGGTAGTACAAGGAATCAACCAACTTAACTCTAAGGCCACCTTGCAATCTCCAGGCCCTACGACAAACAGCAGCCACATCATGAAGACGACGTTTAGGGTCCAAAAAGAATCCAACTACGTATCCTAACCAAAAATCCAAACCCGCTTGCATAACACAGGGGGGAGGGATCATAACTCCGTTTTCTTCAATGATTTCGAAATCAACTGGTTCATATACTCCCGCATTACGGGGCATGGATTTAAAAAGGGAAGACCATGATCTGGGAACTGTTGAACTTGGGGCAGCAATGCAACACTCCACAACACCAGATGTAGCCTCAGGATTGGGGCTAGGGACCTCATTGGGAGAAACGACTGCATGCAAGCAATCACCAGGCGTTAAAACAGTGAGCACAGGGCCAACATTGTCATTGGCATTTTGTCGAGAAGATGGAGTGCCATACTCTGAACCAACTTTGTTGCAAGCAAGCGAAGCCATAGGATCCACTGGACTAGCCACAACATGTACACAATCCATAACCAACGTCTCCGACACAAGGTGACCCAAATCGAGCCTGGGTATATCAACAACACTTACATTGGAGCTGGACATTGGGAGGATAATCATAGCTCCAGATTTTGACGTAGTCGTATTCACAGTAGCACAGCTGGTTGCTACCGCATTCGTATCATTCGAACGATTATGGGATGCAGAAGATTGGGGGGGCTGATTGACAGCAGAGAGTGGTGGAAAATCATGGGACGAGAGGAGGTCGGGACGAGCTCCAACAGCATCAGACATGGATCTAAAGCAACGGCCTGAGCGCGTTGATGAGGGGGAGGGGAGACGTTGAGAAAAGGTGGGGGATACGGTCATGAAGTACGAAGATGAAGTACGAAGATGAAGAAGGACGGGAAGACACCAAACGCCTAATCGCCTGTTGCCATTTATTTTCTAAAGTTCATAGTTAATAAATTCAATTACGAAGATTAGAAATTGAATTTCTTTAACAAGAAATAAAATGTGATTTATTGAAATTTAATCTAATTGAATTTAAAGTTTGATATAATGAAGTTGAACTTAAGTAATTGATTTAATGAATTAGAAATCTAATAGAAATCGTTCTGAATGATAATTTAACTGAACGAATATTGAATGAAATCGATAAATGAATTTGAATTGATTTGAATATTAAATTAAATTAAATTAAATGTTTTTGGAATGAAATTTATATAAAAACTTGAATCAATATTTGAATTGTTTTAAATAAAAAATTGAAATTGAATTGTAAGACTTTGAAATGGTTATTTGGTAGTTTGGAAACGTAAACTTTGGAAATTGATAGTGAATGACAAATGAAATGTTGGTTTACGAATTGAAATTGAAATTGAATTTGATTTGGATTTGAAATTTGTTAAACGATCAATCGGTGTAATAATTACGAAAGTTATTAAAGAGACCGGAATCGGTTATGGATATACTCTCTATCTAAACCGAAAACCACTTTAATAACTATACGCGGAGTTGTGATCCAAAATGAAGTGGTTGGAATAATGTACGTGATGACTGAAGAAAGAGAACGATAATGGATAGCCTTGACACTTGTGTCAAATTGGAAATGACTAAAACAGGAGCCGTGCCGGGCTAAATGGGGTTAGCCACCTCGAGCGAACACACTTCTTCGTAACTATTACTCATTACTTGTTGTTGATTGGTGCACCCTCGTACTTTTCAAGAGTGTTGTTTCGCGGTGTTGCGATCGTTGCGGCGATGCGTTCTCACCAGTCCGAATCAGGCGAACGGTAGTTTCACTACCTTGGGTATTGCCTCATGTACCTTGTCATACTTGTATCCCTATATACGCGACCACTACGAATTTGTTTTGTGTTATACCTATGGAGTACTCCCTGATATCCCACTAGTTTACGGTGGAGTTTACAGTACTGTATAGACTATGATGCTTATGTAAAAATGTGTTAAGGGGGATAATGGTAACACCTTAACACTATTTCGATACTTTATATTACTGATAGACATTATCTATTTAGCGTACACTACTACATAGTAGATAGTTTAACGGATCCTTAGAGGATGGTGATTCCAACATCCTTTGAGTTACTTGTATTTCGATTGCTATTTCACTTGAGTTGGATTTATTGATATGAGAATATTAATCCTGACTCGAGTGTTTTGTGTTTTGCTTTACGCTCGGGTCAGAATGAGTGTACCAGTATTCGAGACTCACCTTTGGAGTTGGAGCTTTGCTTGAAGATCCAGCCATCTATTCTGCTTTCAGTATTCGATGATTCCAGTGATGTATTCTGATTTGTACATGATGTATCTTATTACTCTTCTGTTGTAAACTCTGATGTATCTTATATATTTATATAGTAGCTTCATGAACTACTATCTCTTTTACTTACGCTGCATATTATTACTCTGTGTCTATGTTCTGTGATTATTTATTTACTGTATATTTGAGTTTTGCCAAATTTAAAATAACAATTCGGTATTTTGAATTATCCAAGTCCGACATGTGCGGATGCGAATAGTCCAAAGTAGCGGGTTGTTACAGTTGGTATCAGAGCTTTTGGTAGCTCTAGGCAAAACTTAGTATATATGGTAAATGTATTTGCAGAATCACTCTCATTCGAGTTTCAATCTCTTCCTTTTAACTCAATTCCTTTGAATTTTTGGAACGTCTCTCGGTTCTGAAATTAATTCGTGTCCCTCACTATTCGTCTTCTTTTAATTTCGGAGTATCTCATAACTCCACTTCGAATGACCCTTATAATGAATCGGCGGTCTCGCCAATCTTCGAATTATTTGTAAATGGGTGAAACTCCTTTACAAATTGGCATCGATTCACCGGAGATTTCTATGTCCTCGTTTTAGATGCTAATATCTCTAGATATTCCAAATTCAACCTCTTGTGATCGAATGTAGATTTGCCTCGGAAATTCTGCATCGATCTGATTCTTTAAGTCACGATCGACCCGGTTAAGGTTGCCCATGAATTAAATAAGCATATCCATCTTCCAATTCTGTTAATTGAATTATCTTATCTTCTGTTTCGAACTTATTATCGAATCAAAATTCTCTTTGATTGAGCCCATCAAATTTAAAACCCTATTCTTATTTCGGAAATTCTTTCATGTATCGTCGAGCGAGGAAGTGTATTTATAAATTAATGTTAAAGATATTTTATATATCGTGTTGTTTGAGTTGTTTATGTTGATTTGGGTTTTCGATCGATTCGTTTGATCAACGCTATCGATAGGATTTCCAAAACACTTGAACAGAGCAAACTGACACAATATTATTTTCAAATTTGGTAAATAAAGTAGTTTTGTATGATTATATCATATATAAGTCTAAATTTTCTGAAATTAAAATGTTAGTGAATCTGTTGTTCGAAATGTCAAATTTAATTTTCCTATATTGTTTTGTAAATCATTGACTATTTCATAATATAAATAAATGAATTATAAATCTTAGTTATAATTTAATTTGGAATTTGAAATGAATTAAAATCAAGAATTTGAGAATTTGATTTTCAGTGATTTCAAACTTTGATTTTAAGGCTTTAAAGCGTATAGTATTTAAATATGTTCAAATAGAAATTGTTTCAAAGAATTTTAATTCGTTAAATTTGCGCTCTTCTATATTGTCGCTGGAAAATAATTTTGATGATGACGGCCGCATCATTGACATTCATTTTCGAGTTTCAAAGTGGAGAGACCATCAGTAACTTGCTACACTCTTGTTTTGAAATGAATTTGATTTGAAAATTTTAAAGTACAACATGATTTAAAATATACATATAACTATTTGATTAAGATTTGATTTGGATATAATGTCTATATATATTTATTTCTAAATTATTGGAAGATAATCGAAAATTTAAATTCTTAGAATTTGGGTAAAGGATGATTTCAATTATAAACGAAACCAAAGTTTTGAGTTCACGTGTAAACTTGAGATAATTGAATTGTAAAACTTTATTCGGATAATACTCAATTGCATTATATAGATATAACTTACCTAAATTTTCAAAAGTTAATTATGTAACTGAATATTAGACAGTATAAAATAAAGTTAAAGGAATTTATCAATAAAATTTGAGAAGTTATAATAAGTGTAAATATACTTAATATATATGTGATAGGATATATTAAGTTGAATTAATTTAATAATAGCTTAGAATAAAGAAGAATAAAAAATTTGTCGAATAAAATATGATTATTCAAATTTATGATCTTTGAAATTGTTAATTTAAGAAAATTGGACAATATACAATATAAATTGTCTTTATAAATAACATGTGAGTGCGTATAATAAATGTTATTCACCTAAATTTTAATTATAAAATGTTTATGGAGATAAGTAGAATAATAAGTTAAATAAATAATAGATGTGATTAATAAAATAAAAAATTTGTTATGAATTTAATAAATTGAAATTAAATCAACTACATGGGATATCTTGAATTAATCGAATTTAAATTGAATTTCGTTTTGAAAGGAACCTTTCGTATCTAACATTTATAAATGCGAAATCAAATCAATTTAAATGAAAATCTTGAATTTAAAAAATAAATTGTCGAATATGAATTTATTTAAATTGAAATTTATATGGTTTAAATTAATTGTTTATTATGTAATTCAAGTTTACTTTCCTTTGGTTGTTTCTATTCTCCTACTTCCTTCCTTTTCGGGGACGAAAAGTTTTGAGTGGGGGAGAGTGTAACGACCCGTAAATTTAACCGGTTTTAGTAACGTTATTAACTGAAATTTTGTGAAGTTTTAAACAGTAAAAATTTGAAATAAAAATTTGATATTTGGAATGCATCCAGTTAAACATAGCAACTGGAAAATTTTCGTCCGAAAATATGAAAGTTTATTTCATGCATAAAATTACTTCAATTTAATCAGTTAAAAAGCGACGAAAATTAAACGTTTTCAAAACCTAAATATTTTTATGTAGAAAAATTCTAAACCGTCTTTTGAGAAAGACGTCATTTTTCGTTTTTCCAAATTCGGACATCTTTAACTCCGTCGATCTTATTTTTCTGTGTTTTTCATGCATTTCCGCTAGTATAAAAATTTAAATTTTTATAATTCAATCGTACCACTAGTATTTATACGCTATTTTGGTCGTCTCGTCGCGCTGATCAAAACGGTATATTCAATTGTGCGAATACGAGTCCGACGTAAACTGTTGCGTTAATTTAACCGTTTCGGGTGGACCGGTTAAACCGTACTCAGCCCAAATAAAATCACAGCCCATACCCATTCAAAGTTTGAAAAAATTCATTTATTAAAGGGGTTGGTAGCTGACAGCTGTGACTTGGAAATTGAGATGGCGTTTAGGAATTCGAAGTAACGTACTGACTGGTTAAAAAAAAACACAAACTTTACTATCTTCTATTCATTCACTCCTGAAGCTACAGGAAACACTTCTCTCCTCTTTCTTCTTCACCTTTATTCTCCCTTTCTACATTTCTTCACTGTTAAATTTTGTAAAAAGAAAGAGAAAAAGAAAATAAGCACGGCATCTCTTCCAACTGCAGGCGCACGACCCACTTCCAACGTCCAGCACCATTCCTTCCCTCCGCACATACACCACCATTCACCGCCACCTGAACAACGTCCGGCCCCTTCTCTCTCTCATCACCTTTCATTTTCTCCTCCACCCCAAACCTAGCAACTCGACCACCCCAATAACTACGGCCACCCCTCCTCTACTCGCCATTCCTCTACCGTCCCCTGGCCGAGCTCCCTTTTTCCACCGATGACGTCATGAGACAAACCCTACCAAATAGTCTTCGGCCTTCGCCTCCGGCCTTCAACGTTGGAAGCCAGTCTTCGGTCTCTACCTCCGGCCTTCATCGTTGAAAGCCTCTCCACCGTGCCCTTATTCCAGCGCATCTGCTTTGGTGCGTAGAGCTATATATATTAAAATATGTTTCTATGCAAGCTGTTTATTTTGTATATATCTTAGTGTTAAAAGATACAAATAAACTCAAAGTCTGGTTACATTAGTTTATCATAGGTTATGTAGGTGTATATTTGTTGTAAATAGAGTATTTCTTATAAGCAGAGTTGGTTATATTTTGAAAAGATTTTTGGTTTATAATGTATATATATATGAATGATTTTGTATATAACTTTTATAATTAAATTCTTGACATAGTGCATTTATAGTTTGGCTTATACAGGTTGTTTGTATATAAGTTTCAATTGTTATACATGACCTGTCGATTTATACACATTATAATAAAGTAACCCATGTTTTCTTTGTAATAAATATTGACTTTAGAATATATGTTTATATGAAAAAGTGCATGCAAGCAATATATCTGTCCGCGTGTGTGTGGGTTTATGTATGTGCGTGTATATGAGTTGAGGGTATGTGGTTATAAAGCAAAAGCTTATGAAGTTATATGTATTATTATAGTATTAAAACTAGCCTATATTGATACTATCATATTTAGTTAAAGTCTGGCTATAGTTGAAACAGCTATGCAATAAGATAATGGTTGTATATTTGTTATATATGATACTTAAAGTTGTCACCCTACAGGCTTTTATCCAAAGGTAATCTATAGAAGTATATTATACATGTAGTAGATGTTAGTGGTGGCCTCTCTGTATAACTATTCATGCATACTTATTTAATATATATGTCAGTACATGATGATGAATTTATATGAGTTGCATAATATAAAGTTATGTAGGTTAGCTGTTAAGTTTTATAAGAATGAGTTGCATGAAAAATAATAATAATAAAATAAAATTTAAAATTTATGTATATGTTTATTGTAAAAGTAACTTTCGCGCATGTATGTTGAAAAGCACAGTCGTGTCTACTCCTTGGTAGTATTTGACGTATACTATATTTTATTTTATTTATTTATTAGTATATTACATATATATACGTTGCAGTCGTACATATACTTATATATTTGATATGTTGATATTTGCAAGAGAAGATATATAAAATCTTATGTAACTGGCATTTTAAACAAGTATATATATATATATTAATTTAAAATATAATGGGTATATATTGGATTTCAATGTGTGTGTGTATTTATAATTTTAGATTTATTTAAAATGTATAAGTATTTCAAACTGAATATTGGGTTTAAGAGAAATAATAATATAACGTGCATCTTGTCTAAATTTCATATCAAGCTAATCTGATTCGTTCCCATCGATTTCTGTTATCAGACTTATCCGTCGAATTCGTGCCAATCTTGATTGCTTTGGAATTTGCGCTTGGAATCGTAACTCAATTTCAGTATCCGTATCAGTGTGCGTATCCGCGTCGACCTCTCGATCATCTCCAACCTCGAAAGGTGAGCAACCACTCACGATTAATGTTCTTTTATTTATTAAATTTGATTTCAATTGAAACGACAATTGAAATATGCTGCTGCTAGTTATTTACATTGTTATGTATGCTATTACATGTATCTGTTCACCTATGACATCTGACACCATTATCTGTTAATTATTATGCGATGATAATACAGTTTGGTTGATAAATTGATTGATTGATTATTGTTATATTGGATGTTAAATTGTAATGTATAAAGTGATAAATATTATGCAATTGAATTTGACGTATGATAGATTAAAAATTTGAATCGACGTATGTGTTGAATTTGATTAGTTAATTTGAATAATATGACCCCTTTTAATTGTTAAGTTGATCGACACGTAGAATTTGATAAATTAGACTTTGAACCTTTGAACGTATATTGGATTAACTGTTGTAGTATTAAAATTGAAATCGAACGACAAGTGAAAATCGTAATGTAATAATCTTTAATCTACATGAAATGATAGTGTAGATTCTAGAATTAATTATATTAATTCACACAAACAACAATGTGCATTGATACGATTATTTAGGGATTATTGAATTGATTATTGGATTGTTATTGATTGTTGTTATTGCTTGTTTATTTAGTTTGACACCATCCCAGTTATCACATTGCAAGTTCCCTTTATTATGCTTGATCTTGAATTGAAATTGGAATCGGGTTGAAATGATATATACCCAAATGAACTTGACTTAGGATAGAGAATTAAATAAAATCCGATTGGTCAATAAATTGATTTAAAAATAAAATATTGATTTTATTCGAGTAAAGAATAAGTTTTGTAATGAAGTTGGAATTTGAATTTTATGAAAGGAAAATATAAAGATTGAAATCTGAAACAAATATTAACGTAGTAATTGATGAAAGAACGTCATTTGAAATTTAATTATTTAATAATTAAATTGGGAGTTATTAATAAATAACATGGAATTAGTAATAATTGAGTTTTGAAATTATTGAGTTTGAAATCATTTAATAATTAAATTTGAAATTATAATTAAGTTTGAAATTATAATTAAGTTTGAAATTATTAAGTTGAATTTATAATTAAGTTGAAATGATTTGATAATTAAGTTTGAATTCATAATTAAGTGGAAATGATTTAATAATTAAGTTTGAATTGATAATCAAGTTTGTAATTATTAAATTTTGAAATTATTAATAATTAAGATTGAAATTATTAAATAATTAAATAAGATTGAATTATTTGATAATTGAATAAAAATTGAATTCTTTGATAAGAGAAAATCGAACTTTTGATTAGGTGAATTTGATCTTCTTTAATAAATGAAATGGGGTTTCTTTATTTATAAAGTTTTGGAAAAATTATTTAAGTTAATAAGTGAAATTGAAACTTCTCGATTACGTGAAATTTAGTTCTTTATTTAACTGAGTTGAAATTTGTAACGAAGCCAATAAATAAGTGGAAATTGAATTTCTTTAACAAGAAATAAAATGTGATTTATTGAAATTTAATCTAATTGAATTTGAAGTTTGATATAATGAAGTTGAACTTAAGTAATTGATTTAATGAATTAGAAATCTAATAGAAATCGTTCTGAATGATAATTTAACTGAACGAATATTAAATGAAATCGATAAATGAATTTGAATTGATTTGAATATTAAATTAAATTAAATTAAATGTTTTTGGAATGAAATTTATACACGAACTTGAATCAATATTTGAATTGTTTTAAATAAAAAATTGAAATTGAATTGTAAGACTTTGAAATGGTTATTTGTTAGTTTGGAAACGTAAACTTTGGAAATTGATAGTGAAAGACAAATGAAATGTTGGTTTACGAATTGAAATTGAAATTGAATTTGATTTGGATTTGAAATTTGTTAAACGACCAATCGGTGTAATAATTACGAAAGTTATTAAACAGACCGGAATCGGTTATGGATACACTCTCTATCTAAATCGAAAACCACTTTAATAACTATACGCGGAGTTGTGATCCAAAATGAAGTGGTTGGAATAATGTACGTGATGACTGAAGAAAGATAACGATAATGGATAGCCTTGACACTTGTGTCAAATTGGAAATGACTAAAACAGGAGCCGTGCCGGGCCAAATGGGGTTAGCCACCTCGAGCGAACACACTTCTTCGTAACTATTACTCATTACTTGTTGTTGATTGGTGCACCCTCGTACTTTTCAGGAGTGTTGTTTCGCGGTGTTGCGATCGCTGCGGCGATGCGTTCTCACCAGTCCGGATCAGGCGAACGGTAGTTTCACTACCTTGGGTATTGCCTCATGTGCCTTGTCATACTTGTATCCCTATATACGCGACCACTACGAATTTGTTTTGTGTTATACCTATGGAGTACTCCCTGATATCCCATTAGTTTACGGTGGAGTTCACAGTACTGTATAGACTATGATGCTTATGTAAAAATGTGTTAAGGGGGATAATGGTAACGCCTTAACACTATTTCGATACTTTATATTACTGATAGACATTATCTATTTAGCGTACACTACTACATAGTAGATAGTTTAACGGATCCTTAGAGGATGGTGATTCCAACATCCTTTGAGTTACTTGTATTTCGATTGCTATTTCACTTGAGTTGGATTTATTGATATGAGAATATTAATCCTGACTCGAGTGTTTTGTGTTTTGCTTTACGCTCGGGTCAGACTGAGTGTACCAGTATTCGAGACTCTCCTTTGGAGTTGGAGCTTTGTTTGAAGATCCAGCCATCTATTCTGCTTTCCGTATTCGATGATTCCAGTGATGTATTCTGATTTGTACATGATGTATCTTATTACTCTTCTGTTGTAAACTCTGATGTATCTTATATATTTATATAGTAGCTTCATGAACTACTATCTCTTTTACTTCCGCTGCATATTATTACTCTGTGTCTGTGTTCTGTGATTATTTATTTACTGTATATTTGAGTTTTTCCAAATTTAAATTAACAATTCGGTATTTTGAATTATCCAAGTCCGACATGTGCGGATGCGAATAGTCCAAAATAGCGGGTCGTTACAAAAGAAATCCCCTAAAGGAGATCCAAGTTTATTTTCAAAAGTTCATGAATTCTAGTCAGAGTTCCTACAGGTAACTCTAAGATGTCAAGCCCATGCACCAGATCCGCCTCCCACAACGCCGATGCTAATGAGACCGCAAGTGTCCAATAAGTAGGACCAAGCTATTAGCAAGCTAACGCAGATGTAGAACACACCACCGTCCTAAACCGGACAGGAGTTGTCACCGGGGCAGAGTTTAATGAGCTGATGAGAGAACTCGTGGAAAGCAAGAAGCGGATTAGTGAGCAAATTCAAGCTAACTCCAATCCCATGACCTAGCTTACCCAACAACAGCATCAGAATGCTGGAGGAAGCCCTCCTTCCTACTCATCATCCGATAGCTCTGTTTTGTCTGATGAACATCCCACGCGTAGACGCCATAGAATTGAAACAGCACAAATAGGTGCAGTAGATCAGTCCAACAAGAATGGTCCAGGTTCCCTAGCTAGGGCCATGGCCCCTCACTTACACATGGAAAATCGTACTCAAGTTGGAACGGGAAACTTAGGATCTGGAGCACGAGTGGAAGCTGGCCGACCGGCTTCCATAACAAAGCAGGTCCTCAAGACATGCATTTGGTAGATCACCAACCGAGGAGGCATGAACCAAAATGGTCACGCAGAATGGATTCCAACTTTCCACCTCCCATACGAACCCCGGACCAATCAGCTATGGTCAAACAACTGATGAGAGAGAATCAAGGCTTATCCAACGATGATTGGGGAGTATCCGAGAGCCATGCTCCATTCACAGACACTATCCTACAGGTTGAATACCCCAGGAAGTTTACTTTGCCGACTATTCCAGCCTATAAGGGAAGACTGATCACCAACAGCATGTAATGAGATTATGATGGACTCAGCTAGGGCAAACGATGTGAGTAAATGTAGATATTTCCCAATAACCTTATCTGGAATCGCCACCATGTGGTTCACCCGACTTCCTCGTGATCTATCTCCAGGTTTGATGAGTTAGCGGTGAAATTTGTGGATCAGTTTAGGATTGATGTGATGTCTTTATCTAATTTAATTCAGGCCTCAGGGGAGTCGTTAAGTGAATATTTGCAAAGAATTCATGTTGCTGCTACCGAAGTTAGCAACCCAAATGGCCATGCTATTCTAATGGCCATGATGCGAGGAGTAGATCCGGATTCGAAGTTTGATGATTGGCTGGCAGGAAAACCTCCGACTACCCTGGAACATTTTTATTCAAAGGCGAACCAATTCATGAGAAGGGAGTAAACCAGGTGGACAAGGCGAGGCAATGCGCTAGGGCGTGGCTAAGAGACGATGCAGAGCAACATTGCTGTAAAACAATCTGGCGACAACTCTGGAAAGGTCCAGGTCAATGTTCAAAACAAGCTAGAGCAGTCTAAAAGATCCAGAGAAGGAAATTCTGGAAGGAAGAGGGAAGCAGGAAAGTGGAAACCAAGGATCCCAACCTACAACGGATACACTCCTTTGAACGCACTCTGGAGAATATCTTTTCATCAACTTGTAATACATTCCGATACCGAAAGCCGAGCCCAAAAGAATCCACTGAGGAACAAAAGAAGACTGGGACGTATTGTTGCTTCCATGGGACTTACGGACACAACATTGAGGAATATAGACACCTCCATGATGCTATAGAAAAGCTGATTCGATAGAAAAAATTACGTCAGTTTGTTAAGAATCCGTAGGAAGGTGGACAGGGGACATCCGACCCCAATCGTGGCAGGCTCCACATTAACCTAAGGAAATAGTTCAGACTGGAGGTAGATTAGTCATAAACACGATAGTCAATGGGCCTCATCCGGTAGATAAGAATTGGCAAGAACTGGAGCGTTATGCTAGTTCCCTAAAGCATGCGGATTTTGAATGCTTCTCAAACACAGAAAATGGGACCCCGTCTAAATAGCAGCGAATGATGACGGATGACATAGTGTTCAGGAGCAGAGATGTCGATCAGGTGGAGGCACCTACCATTGACCCAATGGTCATCTCGGCCACGATTGGGCCAGCGTTTATGAGAAGGATATTGATTGATTATGGGAGTTCTGTTAACATTATCTTCAAAAAGGAATACGACCAAATGAAGATGGAGGCAAAGGATCTGAAACCATTTAAAGCCCGCATTCACGGTTTTAATGGTGCGACCACTGACGCTGTAGGTTTTGTTGAATTACCAGTTGAGTTAAGGAGGGTATGGATCTTACCATTCATTGTTTTAGATGTTGATTCCCGGTATAACGCTTTTCTGGGCTGACCGGCCCTGGCGGAGTTTAGGGCAGCTTTGGCCCCATGGTGTTTGACTTCGAAATTTTCGACGAATAGAGGAGTTGGTGTACTACATGGCGATCAAGCGACGGGTCGTGCATGTTATGTGGCTGAGCTAAGAGATGCCCAGCGAAGAGAGAAGGGAAAGGTTGTGGACAACTTTGTCCGCAACCACGTTGCCCAAAATTGACAGGTAGTGCCCGAGCCTTCGCTCAGACAGTAGGGTCGGATCTATAGAGATATAGATATGAGAGACAATGATGAAGAACATAAGGAGTCTAAAGCAGCACCGTTCGAACTAACAATTGACATTTCAATTAGCCATGATGACCCATCATGGGTGCATAAGATTGGATCACAACTCACCTCTTCGTTGACTGAGGATCTTACTGATTTCCTCCGAGTGAACCTGGATATGTTCATTTGGACCCACTCTGATATGTGCGGGATTTCTCCTGCCATCTCAAGTCATATGTTGACCATTGACCCAAAATATGTGCCAGTGAAGCAGAAAAGGAGAGGTATGGGCCCGAAAAGGTCTGCTGCTCTCAGAGAGGAAGTGGACAAACTCAAAGCCAATGGGTTCGTCCGCGACTTCCTCTACCCTGAATGGGTTTCTAACCCTCTATTAGTGAGAAAAGAGAATGGGAATGAAGGACTTGTGTTGATTACTCAGATCTAAACAAGGCATGCCCTAAAGATAGTTTCCCTTTATCCAGAATTGACCAACTGGTCGGCTCAACAGCGGCACACGAGTTATTGTCATGGATGCGTATTCGGGATACAATCAAATCTCGATGCACATTCCAGATCAGGAACACACTAGTTTTGTCATGAATGTTGGACTGTACAGTTATGTAGTGATGCCTTTTGGGTTGAAGAACGCAGAAGCAACTTACCAGCATTTGGTACATCGGACGTTTAAAGACCAGATTGGTAGAACAATGGAAGTCTATGTGGATGACATGCTCATGAAGTCATGGCATTCAAACAACCACATTCGGGACTTAGCGGAGATGTTTGATATACTCAGATACTATGGAATGAAAATCAATCCATTAAAATGTTCCTTTGGCGTTGCGTTGAGGAAGTTTTTGGGTTTTATTATCAATGCACGTGGAATCGAAGCTAACTCGGAAAAGATTCAGGCTACTCGAGACATACAAGCATCCAGAACTATGAAGCAAGTGTAAAGCCTGAATGGAAAAGTCGCCGCATAGATTCAATTAATATCCAGAGCGACTGATAAATGTATTCCTTTCTTCAATATGATAAGGAAAGGGAAGAGAACTTTTGAATGGATGCCGGACTATGAGGATGCATTCCGAGCTCTGGTGAGACACTTGGAGAGGCCTTCAGTTCTCTTGAAACCTGTAGAACGTGAAGAATTATATGTTTACTTGGTCATATCCCAGCATGCCATCAGCACTGCTTTGGTTCGTGAGGTGGACTGAATTCAAAAGCCAGTGTACTATGTTAGTAAATGTCTAGAGAGGGCAGTGAGAAATTACCCTAACAATGAGAAGCTAGCATACTGCTTGGTGATTGCATCATGCAAGCTTTGTCCATAATTGGTGATTGCATCAGGAAAGCTGTATACATACTTTCAAGCACATCCGATTAGTGTTTATACCAATCAACCTCTACGACAAGTGCTCCAACGACCAGAAATCTCAGGAAGGTTGCTCAAATGGAACATTGAGTTGAGTTAATTCGATATCACTTACCTGCCACGGAGGGCTATCCAAGGGCAAGCGCTAGCAGACTTCATTGCAGAATTTATCATATCAGATGAGCCAAGTAGTAGCGATGATGCAGTTCCCCTATTCAATGGAAGATGTACACCAATGGGGCATCCAACGATCATTGTTCTAGGGCTAGTGTTATTCTTGTAACTCTCGAAAGCCGATCAATTTGCTATGCGTTGAAAGTCGATTTCCCAGGTACAAATAACGAAGCTGAATATTAAGCATTGATTGCTGGCTTAAAACTTATCAAGGAAATCAGAGTAAATTCAGTTGAAATCTTTTGCGGCTCACAACTGGTAGTGTACCAAGTACTGGGAGACTACCAAGCAGAGGGGGGAGACTTGCCCCCTATCTTACTTGAGTTCAAGAACTGTTGGCAGACCTTGAATGTTATGATATTTCGCACATCCCGCGTGAACAAAATGGGAAAGTCGATTCATTGGCAAAATTCGCAAGTACTGGTGATGCACGGCAAATAGGCTTAGTTCCCATTGAAATTTTACATGCCCCGAGTATAAATGAGATGGAAGTAGATCTTGTGTTGGGGACGGAGACTGAAAGTGGGTCTTGGATGACTCCGTTCAAATAATATCTATTATGTGGAACTTTGTCGGAGAGAAAGAACGAAAGACGACAAGTCGTTTGTAAAGCTCCACGGTATATAATGCAGGATGGGATAATGAATCGAAAAGGATTCCCAGTTCCCTTACTTCGGTGCATCACCCACGATGAGATAAAGTGGGTCTTAAAAGAAGTTCATGAAGGAGAATGTAGCGGCCATAGTAACGGGCAGACACTAGTGAAAAAGATCCTCCGCTATGGATACTATTTGGCAACCGTGAATCGAAACACCGCGGACTATGTAAGAAGATGCGACAAATGTCAAAAATATGCAAAAATCCCGAGAGCTCCCACAATGAAACTCACTCAATGGTTAGCCCCTGGCCATTTGCAATATGGGGGATCGATATAGTCGACTCCTTGCCAATCTCCAGAGGTGGTGCAAAATATGCTATATTGCGGTCGATTACTTTACCAAGTGGGCGGAAGCAACGCCCTTAGCTATGATCACCACTAAAAAAGTCATTAATTTCATTGTGCGAAACATTATATGTCGTTTTGGCCTCCCACGAACTATCATTACGGACAACGGGACTCAATTGGAAAGTAGAGAGTTCAAAGAATTCTGCCAAAAATATTGCATCGAGAAAAGGTTTGCGGTAGTTTCTCATCCTAAAGCTAATGGACAAGTTGAAGCAGTAAATAAAATAATCAAGTCCATATTGAAAAAATGCCTTGAGAAGGCCAGAGGCAAGTGAGTACATGAGCTTCCGACAACACTCTAGGCCTACAGAACCACCCACAAGTCTGTGACTGGTGATAGTCCATTTACTTTGGCATACGACACTGAAGCTTTTATACCCGTGGAACTTGAAGTTCCCTCTCATTGGGTGACTCGTTATGATCCTAGGACAAATCTGGATTTCTTACTGGAATCACTGGACCTTGTGAACAAAAAATGTGAAGAAGCTGATTTAAGGGCGGCTGCATATCATAATGAAAAAGTTCAACCGAGATTCTTTGATGTGGGTGATCTCGTTTTGAAGCGAGATTTTCCGATACCATCACATATGAATTCCACATGGGAAGGTCCATACGTCATCGAACGGAAGCTTGAAGAAGTAAATTTCAAGCTAGTGACAGTAGATGGCGTGACACTTTCCCGCGCATGGAATAGCGAGCGTTTGCATCGTTATTACACTTAGTCTATTTCTTTTGCATTTTAATTGCAATTATTTCCAGTATATGTTTATTTTGTTGTTCTTAGTTTCGGCATGTAATAAGACAATTCAATTTGTCCCTTTTTGTTATGATCAATAAAGGCTTGAATCTGTTTTTCCATGAACTATTGATGTTCCATGCGTTATAATTCCATGGAAAAATGTTACATAACATTATTCTATTTAGTGTATGAACGCACATGTAAAATTAAAAGTCAATCAAAAAAATATCTAAGTCCCCGAAGCGCGGACAAGAGTGCTCTGGGTCCCCAGAGTGCAAACTAGAGTATAAACGACTTAAAAATCTCCAAGTCCCCGGAGCGCGGACTAGAGTACTCTGAGTCCCCGGAGTGCAGACTAGAGTATAAACGACTTAAAATCTGTAAGTCCTCGGAGCGTGGACATGAGTACTTTGGGTCCCCAGAGTGCGGACTAGAGTATAAATGACTTAAAAATCTCTAAGTCCCCGGAGAGTGGACTAGAGTACTCTGAGTCCCTGGAGTGCGGATTAGAGTATAAACGACTTAAAAATCTTTAAGTCCCCATAGCACGGACAAGAGTACTCTGAGTCCCAAGAGTTCGAACAAGAGTATAAAAGACTTAAAAATCTCTAAGTCCCTAGAGCGCGGACTAGAGTACTTTGAGTCCCTGGAGTGCGGGCTAGCGTACAAACGATTCATAAAATCTCTAAGTCCCCGAGGCATGGACTAAAATATAAGCAGTTCAGAAATCTCCAAGTCATGTGGAAGCGAACAGGTGATTATATGACCCGAAAAATTTGAACGTCAAGTACTAGTTGGTTAATAAGATAAATAGCAAAAATCATCGAAAACAAAGAAATAAAATTTTATTTACTAATCGAAGATTCGGTTCCATTACAACTTCTCCTAAACTCAAAGAAAAAAGTCAATTTACAACGACTATGAAAATAAATAGAAACAACTGCATCATTCAAGCTTATTCGGGTTGAATGAGGCACGACCGGATAGCTACTTTTTTGACTTTTCTCCTTCTTCGATTTCTCCGAAAGCTCCTCACTCGAGTGTTTTCTCTTGGACGCTTTTCTTCCTAGTGAAATGGTGCTCGGGGAAGGAAGAGGAACTTCTAGTGGCGTGGTCCCACTGGGGAAAATGACTTCCAGTGGCCTGTTCAGAGGATCAACAAGTTCCACCACCTGAGGCTCAACCTTAGTTTCAACTTTCTTCTTTCCCTCTTCCATGATTTTTTCTTCCATGCTCAACTTTCAAGTGCGTTTGGAGGCACCCGTGATTTCAACCTCATCATGTTCTTCTTCAGGCGAGGGATTTTCGAGTTTGTCCTCATCGAGCACCCCGATCACTTGAGCATCCGATCAGAGAGCATCCCCAGTGTGAAAAGACTCTCCCAATTTCTCTTCCCTCTCCGTGGTGGCGTCGCTTCTTGGAGTCGGTTCAGGATCAGAATGACCTACGTGAAGTCATAAAAGGAAAAATGTTAGAATACATCTATCATGCAACAAAAGCGTGGTCTTTTTTACTTTATAAAGAAATGCTACGTACGGCTTCCGGTTGGCTCTCGACTGCTTTAGGAGTCTCACCCTCTAGAATCGGGGATAAAATGTGAACATCGAGCCCAGGCTTCTCTGTGTCGTAGCCGACATGCTGGTCGAGAGGAACGAGTGATGAGCTATCAGTCAGCTGAGTGGGAACTTGAGATTCGATGCCAGATGGGCCAACAATATCATCTGTGCCCTTTGATGGAGAAGAATCTCTACCATATAGAGCTTTTGCAGGGGACAGGTCCGAAGGCTCGTTTCCCCGAAGCACTGCGTTAACAAGGGCTCCTTCATCAACTTCTTCAGTTCCCAACTCAACTTTTTTAATCTTTACTAAAGTGTCCCATGCTTAGGCCAATGATTCGAGGTAACTCTCTCCTAGGAAGGTTAGGTCACGATGAATGAGAACTCGGGCATTATACTTGGTGATGAGTGGATCAAATAAGCACTTAATTTCCTCTCTTCCAGCTTCAACAGCTGCCTTGAGGCGAAAATCAACCTCTATCAGTGCCATCCTTTTACCCTCCTCACGAGCTGCGTCTTTTAATGCTTCAGCCTTAGAAAGTTCCCCGTCAAGCTTTGTTTTTAAGAGTCGTGTTGCGACGATTTCATTGCAATAGCGTTGTGACTCTTTCTGTGCAGCGATTTTCTCTTCTTTCTCTTTAAGGAGCAGTTCCTCCAACTCTTTAACTCAATGAGCGAGGATATCCTTTTCTTTCAAGACAGAGACTCTTTCTAAGGCTAGAGCACCACTACGTTGAACTGCCTCATCAATTTCCTTTTTGTGAGTGGCTTCCATACGACTGACAGCCTCAGCTGTATCTTTAGCATTCTTCTGAGCGGCCTCAAGTTAAGACTTGTACAAGGAAAGCTCTTCATCCTGGGTCTTGATGATATCTTTATCATGGATGACCTCAAGTTTTAGGCGATCGATCTGATGTTGACGTTCTATAGAAACTTCTGAAACTTTTTCTGCAAAATGAACAAACGCATCATGTTGGACATAAGTATCATTGTTGCAAGCGATGGCGCTTTGTTTGACATGCCCTGGAATATGATGAATCGTAGGAAGAAATTTCAGTCCGTCGAAGCATATCTTCGAAAATGTGGCTTTAAGCTCAGCAAGTTTTTCTGCTTTCGATGGATCATGTGTGGAGGTTGAGGAAGTCTGCCTAGCTGGAATCACAAACTTCTTATGAGGCTTCCGAGATTGTTTGGTGCTGGACGAGCCAGAGTGTTGATCGCGGGAAGCTTCGAATTGAGATCCTTTTTCGGCTGATTTCACCATATTGTGCTCTGATTGAGAGGGAGGATCATTGGTAGATGAAGAATGGTTGTAAATTTTTCATCAAGAAAATGACGAATCTCTAGGATGGTAGTCTCTATCACCTCTGTCCCGGCGTCTACCTGATCCCGAATCCCTACTGGAGTGGTGGAAGACAGATGACCCGCGAAGGCGGTCGAAGCCATGTGTGCGCCATATATCACCAACACAGAAACCAAGCGAAGACGAGTTAGTGCGAATCGCATGATGGTTAAAACTTAAGTGTAGGGTGAAGTGTGAATGTTTGTGTGTGTCCTAGTGTTTCCCCCCAACGGACCAGTTTCTTTTGCTTTACTTATTGGATTTTTTTCCTCCTTGATGATGGGCTTGATCGCCTTCATTGCCTCCCGCGGGCGAATTAAGTCCTAAGGCTTCTAGATCATTGAAACCGTAATTAAGAAAGTCATTAGGGATGGTCAGATATGATAGACCTTTTAGTGAACCCTTTAGATGTTGGGGAGATGACTATTTCTCAACCGGAGTAATTGTAACTTTTGAGGTTCCGCCCACTATTTTCTTTCTTAGTTCTCAGGCTAATTTCTTTTTTCCCTTTGAAGGAGGAGGCGGTTCATTGATGCCGGGTACATCTATCACCAATGCTGAATCGGAACTTATATTCTCATCATACGCTCCTGACAACCCGTCCTCTTCAATTTCACCTTCCTCGGATGTGTTAGGGACCCTACCTATATAAGGCATCGAAGGCTCGGCCTGCTCTTTGCCTTTCTCTGCCGCGGATCCGGTTGTAGCGGCACCAGTTGGGAGACTAGTACGACGACCTTCCGCCAACAATCCAAACTTTAAAAGCGATTCATTGGAAATAACGGATTTGATCTCCCGATCTTCCACGGGAATAGCTCGAATGGCCTTGACGGCCTCAGAATACCCAGCGCCTTCGGGATGTGCGCTAATACCTGTAAAAGTCGAAAGAATTTTAGAAAGAATGCACTTCGTGCCTTAGACAAATATTAGTATGGAAATGAAACTTACTCCCTTCCAGCCATTTTCTCGCAAAGCCGGGGGCAGCGTACGTAAAACCATTCTTGCTTATACTGGAAAATTTTACTCCATGCCCCTGTAAGGATCTGATACTTGGAGTGTGGCTCAAGAAATATGAAGGATGGACTGTCAGACCGTATTTTGAAGCGATAAATGTAGCGGATATCCTCGGGAGTAAGGAGCATGAATAAGACACTCATGAAGAGAATACAAGTGCCTTGAATAAATGCACGACTGTTCGGGGTGAAGCTGTGCTGGAGCGATCTCGATATACCGCAACACCTCATGGAGAAATGAATTGAAAGGTGGCACACTTCCAACCCAGCACATGAATTTGTTGCACGCTGTATAATCGGCTGGGGGTAGGTGAGGTCGATCTTGTCCTAATGGAACAAAAACGTTGTCAAAGGGAATTCCATAAATCGAACATAACCACTAAAGTGTAGCTTCACCTATTTTTGAAGCTTGTGAATCAGTCGGATTATCCAGGATAACTGCTCCATCTACAACATCAAGCGCTGGGCCAATAACTACAGCAGATGGATCCGTGATACCCTGTGTGGAGGTTGTCAGTGGATTCGAAATTCCTACTATCTCCTACTGACAACCTAGCTTATGCTTATCGGAAACTGTAGCAAACTCAATTTTCTAGACATCATTAAAGAACAATGGATATGGACAAAATCCTGTTTAAACTATACTTGAAAGACGATCGATATCAGATATAACGATGATAATATATCCCCCTCCCCCTATTGTATGCGAACTAGTGCTACGACTCAAACATGAGTGCAGGAAAAACTAAAGTTTGAAACACAAGTACGCTTGGAAACTATGATCGTTGACCGTCTCCCGCATTTTATCACATGATTGACAATAGAGGTCTTGAAATCGAACGTTGACAACATAAAGTATGAAGGCTATTTATTTGCATCTGATGTGTTAAATTTGCATTAAATATTATTCAAGTTATGGGGTAGTTAGTTTAAATTAAGTCCTCGAGGTAATATGCTTTGTTACTAGTCATTGCCCGTTATTCAGTGCTTGGCTGTGGAGGCGAATTGTACAAATGAATGTTATGTTTGAATTAGAATAGTCTTAGTTATCAATGCCAACCCACTACCCTATGGGATGAACGAACCATCCAATCCTCTCTCCCTCTCTTTCTAACTACCGAACCGACTTCCTTAAACTATACCGAGCCTCTATCCCTAACAACCGAATGGCCTCACTCGAACTTCGACCGACCCACTACCCTAGACTTGTGCCAACTCATAGCGACTCACTTAATACCGAGCTGCCATACTACTAAACACGTATTGACCGACCCACTCTCTCCCTCTCATTCAGGAACGAGCGACATTCCCTATAAGGGCACCGAGCCTCTCTCTAGCGCCACTCCCATAAAAAAGTTACCAACCGACCACTCACGTTTCCTACTAACCCAGACTTCCACGGATTGCCTGCAAATCTAACCTTACCCTATAAACCTAATGAATCCTCTCCGTAGATCGGCATGTTGAGCGCGAGACTGCAGCCTGTGCACCGAACCCAAACCTACCCACCTCCCTTTCTAATAATGCCTATGTCAAACTCCCTCTCAACTACCTTTGCCTATCCTTTCGCTCCGCTTATTTCTCTCCTTTCCTGCTCGCCACGAAGAATCGTATGCATATACGGCTCGAACTCGGTTCAATTCCAGGAAAACAAGCCCTAATAGCTCAAAGTGGAGCGTAGATCCTTACCTATGCAGCAGTTTGAAACTGAAGCAAGTAATTTATGATGCTTAAGTTGAGAGTGGTGGGGGAGCATGCTGAGGAAGATGACCGAACGAAGGAGTATGACAGTTCCGTAGAAGAATGGAGTTTCGGTTATGAGTAGGATCGAAGGAAAAGAATAATAAAGTAAAGGTGGAAAGGAGAAAGTAAAGGCCGAGGCTTTTACATAGGGAGGGGAAGGTGAATCGGTTTTCTCCAAAAGACCCGATTGTCATGTTTACGAGGTCGGCAGGTCTTCATGCCGAACCAGCCCAGGCAACCTATCAAGTGCGTAGGCCCTCATATGCCGAACACCTTCTTAAAAAAAAGAAAATAAAATAAAAAATGAAAAACGTACATGATGCTAGGAAAGTCCGCCATGTTTCGTCCTTCGTGAGATAGTATATGTTCAGCTTTTGAAAGTAGGAGCTGATTACTGATTTAGAGCATGTCGTGTTGCTTCACATAACACATTTTGGGGGGGAAATGTTACCCGGCACCTTGGCTTGGCTACAAAATGATAGTTGAAGAAATTACCGTTAGCACTAGACAAGATTCTGACCAAGAAAAACCTGAATATATAAGGGTTTGATGCAATCGACATGTTTCGGCATTTATATAGGGCTTAGTAAGTATGGGTCGGTGTGTATCGCTCGGTCAAAGGAGGAAAGACTATGATGTTCAGTCATGGTATGAAGGATAAGGTGGGTCAAAATACATGGCTCGGTCTAGGTGGTTCGCAGATGCCGCTCGGTCTAGGTAACTCGGCACACGTCATTCGGTCTAGATGGTTCGCAGATGCCGCTCGGCCTGGGTAACTCGGCACACGTCGTTCGGTCTAGGTGATTCGCAGATGCCATTTAGTCTAGGTAACTTGGCAAACACTGTTCGGTCTAGGGGGTTCGTAGATGCCGCTCGGTCTAGGTAACTCGGCACACGACGTTCGGTCAAGGTAGTTCGACATGCATCGATCGGTCAGTTGATTCGTGGTCACTCGGCACGCGTCGGTCTGTTAAGTCATCGTTGCTCGGCATGTATCGCTCGGTCGAGGGAGGTTAGTGAAGACAGGTCAGTCAATTGTGTTCCGATGTTCGTGGTTCGGCTAACTTCAGTTCGGCCTGGATAGGTTAACAGTTCTCGCTCGGACAAGGAAGGAAAGGAATGATGGATCGGCTTAGATGAATAGGGTCGGCCTAAGTGGTTTGGTCAAGATAATGAAGGAGAGGTGGCCCGGTGCAAGTGGCTCGGCGCGACTGGATCAGACTGAGTGATTCGGCTTCCACCATTTGATATGCCTGGCTCGATGCACAGAAATTTCCTACTTAGGCCGATGTACCTTGTTCTTGGGCCTGCGTAGGGAGTCCAGCCTATCTTCGTCTACAAATAGAGAGGTAGGGGTATAGATGAACGGACCTTTTTTTGAGAACTCCGGGAAGACTCTGCCATTTTCAATACTTATTTCTTTTCTGTCAAAACTTGTACACTAGTTGTTTGTGTACGGATTGCATCTGCATTCAATTGTTTGAAGAAGCAATAAAGATTACATTCAAAGTGGACATAGGCAGTTACGCCGAACCACTATAATTCTTGGGTTCTCGTTTTTATTATTCTTATTGCGCTTTATTGTGATATTCCTTTGTTTTAATTTATTTTCTTCATTAATCTCTCTACACAATTCTACTCAAGGGTGTTAGTGATCAATTTTGATGCTAACAGTGTTCCCAAGGGCTGAGGTGGGTTTTTAACCCAATCCACCAGATAGCCGATGTTATGGAGTGCCCCAACAATGGTGGGGCTTGAATTAGTTGGTTCCAGTCGATTATTAGGTTGATAATATTCCAAGGATGTTCCACACGCATTCCACATACCAAAACATAGGAGGTATAAGTCATATTGCCTTATAACTACGGCAATACTTCACATCCTCATAACAACGACTCTCAATTTTCAGACATAATACGCCCGAAGGTACTCTGGGTGCCATACGCGAGCCACGTTGGAGCTACTGGGATTCGATACATAATATGCCTCACTGTTATAACAACCTATACCTACATGGGCCTAAATTTTGACAAAAATCGAAACTGAAGTCCATAAAAGCATAGATAGTTGGATTTGGTACCAGCAAATACGCATGAGCATTATCAATTATCAATTGAAATCTAAACTCATAACGGAAACAATAATAGGATAAGAATACTAACTATAGCTACTGCCATGGAATTAATAGTACTCATTAGGTAGTAGATTATCACATCAGCATCAAACATGAGAGGAAGAAGGCATCTCCAACAACAAAGCACATCCAACTTCAGTGAACTGTTCCTTTGAAATTCTAACCCATGGGTTGTAATGAGGAGGTGGTCGGAACAACGTTCTGGTGATTGAAAAACATAAACTGTCCAAAACATAAACTTATATCGATTGGTTTCCATTTATTTGTTATGTCCATTAACATTAGAAATTCAAATCAAACCATATATTGCACACATGATTACTTACTTACTCCTTCTCAAGGTATGAAAAACCTAATGAAACCGTATTGGCCACCCAAAATTTCCAAACCCATTAGCCACTTAATACTTTTAAATATGACGGGCTTCTATAATACTTTCAAAAAGAGAACTATATAGACTCTTCCATTTAAGACCTTAATCAAGGTAGATCCCGTCATTTAAGACTATTCCCTAGGAGGTTTCCTAAAAGTGTCGTCCATGGTTGGTGAGTCCTAGCTATAAGACCTCTAACCACTATTTAAGGCTTCAGACATTTAATGTCCAACTATTACCATGTCTATTGCTGGTAAGACCATAGCCATGTAATAAGCAGTACCCAAGGCACTTAATAAATTTTATAGAAAATAGGCAGACTCTGGTCATTCAAGACCTTAATTAAGGCAGATCCTGTCATTTTAGACCTATCCACGCTTCTAAATGGTACTGTTGTTATTATGGCCTTAGCAATGTGAGAGACTATACCCAAGCCACTTAATACTTTCATGTGGAAAATAGGTAAACTCTTGTCATTTAAGACATTAATTAAGGTAGACCGCATCATTTAAGACCTATTTTCATAAACGTGCGCCTCAATGGTACTATCTAGCTGTCATTGCTTAGAAATCTCAATGGCTACTTGATACTTCTTTTATGGGAAAGAGGAGGACCCTACAGTCACTCAAGACCCCAAACCCGAAGCGAGCCCTTCCTAAGATATCCATTATCACTCTTAATTATAAATATGGCATCTCATTAGGTTACTTCTTTCGGTAGGGAGGTGGATCCTTCGACCACTTAAGACTTAAACACTGAAGTGAACCCTTTTTAGAAACATCCTTATTTTTTATTTGGAATCTCAGTTGGTTATTTAATACTTCCATTAAGGAGAGAGGCAGACCCTTTAGCCACTTAAGACCTCAAACCAGAAGTGAACCCCTTATAGAGATATCCTTTACCGCTCCTAATTCCAAATTTGTACCATTTAATATTTTAAAATTAAGAAAGCAAGCCCGGTCTCTCATGTTGTCAGGGGTCCTAGGATTAGTGATATCTACATCAGTAGTAAGTACATCTGACTGTTGGTAGCCTCAATATTTAAGGGCAGCCTTCCGTCGAGTGACTATACTGACCTTGCATCACTAATCTTCTAAGTCTAATTATCATCCTAAGTCTTTATTTATATTATCTTAGGTAGACATTGGACTTATCTTATTAATTCCCTTTTTATTTAAGGCAATAAGATTTACCTTAAACATTTATCTACCCATAAATTCTCGTTTAATGCTCATAAATGTCTTTGTCCATAAAATCTTAACGGACGTTTTCTAAGACATTTAGTATGATTACTAATTTCAAATTAGTAACCTTTTACATCTATTCCAGTTTTATCAGTCCCATTAATCCATTTACCCTATCAAATTATTGGTACTCTCATATTTATTACCATTTATTGGAGTTACAACATTTTAAATTCTTTTCCTACTAGTTGATTATCCCAAATGCGAATATTACGTGCAAGCTTCGCCATTAGCTTTTTATTTAATAATAATATATAAGAGTAGAAAATTACGTGCAAATATTTACTTTCGTCAAATATGTTCTAGTTATATATCTTCAATAGAATATCCTTTTCAATGTTGAATTGTAGAAATCATATCTAAAAGGATTATCTGCTATAATTTCCATAAATTAGCCCAATGCAAAATATTTAACTTTAAAATATAAAAGGTTACATCATTTGAGATTACAATGAACAATCATTTCTTTTCATTACTGAAATAGATAGTGTAAACTACAATGAATTCGTACTTTACATATCTCTTTCTCTTTCTATTTCATTTATTCCTTATTAGATCAAACACTATATCTTTCTAAAAAGGAAAGAAATCAAACTAAGGATTTAAATTCCAATAATTCCAAACATAGACAAGTTTACAGTCCAATAAGATTAGGGTAATAATCCAAATTTATAACATTATTATACAACCTGTATCAGATTTGGAATAAATTTTATTCAGATCAATATTCTAAATTCATTCTTTTAGGGCTGATTTCTAGATCAGGATGAATTCATAAACAAGAATATGTTGGCGATATTTATTATATTCAGAATATATTCAATTCTTTGCCTATAACTCAAATAGAATTATCCAATTAGGCATAAAAAGTAAATAAACACCAGCGGGATAATTTCCATAATATAACAATATATAAAATTTTCCACTCACCTTTTAAAAGTGATCCAAATCTCCAAATCTGAAGTAGAACCTTTAATTCATCTTCAAATCCTTTTTAATCCAAGAGATATGTATAAAAGGGTATATACATACATTAGAATTACATATGTGAGAAGAGATTTGAGATAGGGAGAGAAAATAGATACAAATATATAAAAATATATAAATTACCTCAAATACGCATATGGTTGATTTTCTACTTTTCTCCTTCTTATTAGATTTCTACTCTTCTCCAATTTGTAGAATATTGACATAAATATCTTATCTTTATAATTTATAAAGAAAGTGGAGAAGAAGTAATGGCAGATCTTCACTACTGCCTCCATAAAAATATGAGAAGAGAAGTTAGGGCTAGGCCTGAATTTATAGGCGCTAGAATCACCAATACGCTTTTGGTTTAAAATATTAAATCTAGACCATATGTGGCTTAGGTCTACTGGAGCAGCCATGCACAATGCGATCAACCATCCCCTTCCTAAGGGTGACCGCTCCAATATGCAGGATGAACTGTGGGCACCGGCTAATTAGTTAACAATATTAACTTTTCTTATTTAATTATTTTAGTTCCGAATTAATTTTTCGTATGTAACTTCTTCGTTTAGACTCTGATCGCAAAACTCCAAATATGAAAGTTGCCTAGAATTTTGCAATGAACGCAATAATGCAAGTGTCATAGTCAAATTCCATTGCTTGCATAAATTCCACTTTTGGAGTCTAATTAACAAACTAACTAATTAAATAAATAACGTCAAATTATGGGGTGTCACATTCTTCCCTCCTTAAAAAGAATTTCATCCCTAAAATTTCACCAATGACCAAATCAAGGTTTTGGCTCCTAATTATCCTAAACTGCACGACCAATGAATGTACAACAAATTTTGTAACCAAACGTGCATAAGTGCACAGTGTATTACTGTATCACCACACAGAAAATATGTATACAAAATGATTCTAAATCGCATCATCCTATATGAATGCATTTCTTTTGAAAATATTTTTGGAAATATGATGCAAACAACCTATATATACCGGCGCTTCTATATATATGCAGCTTTTTGAAAATTCTTCTCAACCAAAACCCCTGTACTCCTACAAATATAAGTATGAAGCAACCCGTTTTTCATCCAGTTCCTACCAGCAATAACCAAACACAATGAAAAGTCACTTCCTAAACTTTACTCCAACGTTGGAAAAAGGAATTTAAGCGAAGAATTTAACATTATTACCACACTATAATCTTCATATTCCCATAATATTGTGGTAATTTATATGTTGTCCGGATTTACTCCAAATTTTCTATGCACAAAATGCATAAGGAGGCTTATTTTCAAGCCCTAAAAGGGAATTAAATCTAAAATAGACTTGCATGCATCATCGACAAGGTATGGAAATAGAAATTCCAAGGCTAAAACAGCTTTTTTCTTGTTGTCGGCTGCATTTGCCACACCGTCGACACTAATACACTACTAAATTCGCAAATTCTAACCCTATTTGCCTTCTCAACGCCTAACATGAGGCCTTCAAAATTAAAGTTTTCAAAAAAATATTTCTCACTTTTCAAATTTGTGCGTCATTCAGAAAATGAAACCCAAAATATCTAGACGCACGTTTTACCTTGAAATAAAATTATGAATAAAAACTCTAAAAATAATTTAAGACCCAAAATAACTAAAACATAAAACTTTTTTTAATGGAACTTTTCAAATCAAGGGGAAAATTTTCAAAATATTTTCCTTCTCAAATTTTTGATAAATCAACCCATAATTTCAGTGTAGTCGGAAGTCGATTATGCGCTAAATGCATAAACCAAAATTTAAAATTCTAAAACTAATCTTTACCCAAAAATTTGACATTTTATTTAAAAACGTCAAAAAACCTATTATCCAAGATTTTTATCTTTTAAGGAACACGAGTAATGACCCGTGATATCGAAACAACTTTGTTATGTCCTTTGGTAAAATTTCAAACTATTCTATACTTCCTATCTTATATTGCATTTAATGTTAGTTAAGTTTCTTTATGAGATTTTCATATTTAGATTATTTCTCTAGTATGCATATATATAGGAGTAGTTTGCATATCCAAAAACAATTAAATAGAATGAATAAAACTCATAATATCGTATGTGCCTTTTATAAGAGACACTAATAGTTTTACAACCCAGCAATCCAAAAGAAAATAACAAATGCTAGAAATAAAAGATACAATAACCCTAAAAGAAAAGAAAAAATGCTGGAAGGGAAAAGACAACAACACCCAAAATCCTAAAACAACGCCTTTAGACTATGAAATGCCTTGCTTCACGGCTGGAGCTCGATCCATTAGTGCGACCCTCAAATGGTCGTAGCATGGCGGCAATGCACCCAATCTCATGTCGTTGCCGCTATTAGTTTTGTTGATGACTTTGGAGTTGCCATCTTCCTATGGAAGGATCTAATGATGGCAGAAGGAACCTTCTGCAAAACTGCCTCTCCATAGAGATTCACCCGTATTACCTAAAGACAAGAGTGGATAGGTGAAAATACGAAAGTGACTCTGTGGAATGCTAATCCTTAATCAACAAATTGAATAAAAAGGGTGAAGGTCCAATTGATGGCGATGCCACCAATTCTAGCATATGTGGTCTTTCGTATCATAGGATAAATCCAGTCGTAACTTCCCGTCCTGGAGATTTCATTGTGCTGAATGATGTGCACAATCAGACAGGCAGTCAAACATGATTTATCCGTCTTCCAAACACCGACATCCTGGAAAAAGATCTGGTACAAAAATCTTTAAGTTGGCCACTTTAAAATCATCCAAGTCCACGTCCTTCATGGATATCTCCAAAATCTCAGCGAGAACATCATTAGTTAACTCAATCAAGACACCGTTCACCTCTGAACAAATTTGACTGTTGCCTCCATTGAAATTCTATGCCAACAGGACATCGAAAAGGCAGATGCAGCATGGGTAATATTCCTACTAAAAGGTTTTGGAGTAGATGTTCAGTGCAAATCCTACCGCGACGAATAGCTTTTCCAGCCCAAAAGTGGTGAAACCTTCAGCTCATTCTATCCAGCCAAGTGGCCTCTTGAGAGTTGAGACCATAATAGTATGAGGAAAACTGGTAATGCGGAAAGGTATCTTGGGCTAAAAAGTGGTCGAGGGAAGGAAATAAGGTTTAGATCCGAAATGGTGATGGGGCGAGATCTAACGTGCAAAACCAGTACGATGGGGTAGGGATGGCAATAAAGCGGATCTAGGGTCTAAACCTTATAGACCCGCCCCTGTTTTGACCTGCTAAGACTCGCTTCACTAGGTCGTCGGGGCGGGTAGACCAATGACCCACTCTTGAAAGCTCAAAGTCTAGGGTCAAGTTGGGGCTTGGCTGACTCGCCCCAACCCAACCCGCACTACTGATATATCATAAAATCACATTACTACTACAATGATGATTTGTTAATCCTTTTACACATAACTAGATATATCATGGATATCATAATGTTCATTCAAGCTATGGGATTTTTAATATTAAGTTGTCACTGATAATTATATATTAACATATGTATATGTTTTGAATTATTATTCTACACCTCATTTTTATAATTTTTCATTATTATTGTAAACATATTGTGATTTATATTCAATGTCATTTAGTGATAATGTCTCTACAAATAAAATAAATAAATGTATACTAATACACAATCCTGAATGAATATATAAAATCTCACTGGGTTCTGGGGTGGGGCAGGTCTACCCTAACCTGAACAGGTTCCAGGATTGCGGCAATAATCCAAAACCGCACCGTGTCTACGGGGCGGGTCTGGGTCAGGATTTGGAAAACCCATTGTGTGTCTGGGGAATGAAAAATCTGCCCCATTGCCATCCTTACGAGGGGCAGGTGAAGCTACTACTCCTAGGAAAAAAGGCATCGCCTAGGGGAGGAACGGAAGAAAAAGGCTGATACTTGGATAAGGAGGAGGATCGAGATTGGGCTTGGCTTATTGAGGAAGGAGGAATGAATAAAGGCAATCGGGAAAATTAGAACGTGACTTTATAGTCATATTCCATGTTCAAGTCGTGCCAAAATTTGTTAACTGGTATACCATTCTAGTTTTACCGTTAGGTGGTCAATCGCTAAATGATTTTTAAGCGTTTATTGAACCTAGACCTAATTAAGATCAGATTAAATAATAATAATCATTTTGCACAGTCTCCTTCGATTTGACATAACCCGAAAAATTCCTATCCTCGTCACGGTGGTGTCAAAGCCTACCGCCTAGTCTTGAACCATGCTCTAGCAATTCACCATAGCCCCAATAATACTACTGCGACCAACAACAATTCCAAAAACCCAAAAATATTCCAACCACTATTTCCTTCCTACTTCACATGGAAATATTTTTTCCAACAGCTAGTGTGTACAGAAACACTTCAAACTACATACCCCAATAAAATTGAGTGTCATTCCTATTTTCTCCATACCTTAAAGAGAAAAAAATATAAATACCTCGATTTTATAAATCAAAAAATTATTGAGCTAAATATATGTTCTTTTATACTTGTTTCTAAATAATAGAAACTATTTCATACCAAAACTTCGCCAAAAAATCAAACTTATATATATTTCAGGGTTTTCGAAAACCTTTAACACAAATTTCCCAAATTGGAAAACTATTTTCTAGCTAAAAATCAAAATCAAGCCTTTACTGATATATATTTATATAAGGATTTAAAAAATAAATCTTTTATAAACCAAAAATTTCTTAACACGACCAACTTAGTGGTATACGTGTTTCTTTGAAAATTAAAATTTCAAAACTTTCCCAAAACAAAATTTCAGAAATAAATCTTTGGGAAAAGAAATCATTTGAAAACCCTTTTTTCAAAAATCTAACGAATACTTTATAAAAATTCTCTTACAGGTTTTAGACTAAGGAATTGATATTAATTGTTCAAATAAAAATCCGGTTTGCCATCGAGGAGGCGACCAATGAATGCACCTAGCAAAACTTGCTTTCGGACAATTATGACATACAGATTCTAATTTGCCATCCATTTGGAATAATTGTGTGTCTCTAATTGGAACTCAAAATCCAAAATCACAAGGTAGCTGGAATCTCAACCATCAAGTCGACCACCTCCAGTCTTCGGGATTCTGCCATATGTCATACTCATGCTCTTCGTCAATAGCGCTTACACATCACCAGCACTCCGTGGGGTACTTCGGAGCCGGCGTGAAAATCTTTGTTCAAAGATCTTTCTAACCTATGGTTGATTTACCCATTACTTCAAAGTGGAACTACAACTACTCATATAGTCGAAACTCTTAGAATCTAGCGTGAAAAATATAATATTACTAGATAAGAAAGTACGAATACGTTCTTTCAATTTATCCTAATTCCTATGATCTACTAACCTAGGCTCTGATATCAAATGCAACAAACCGTACCTCCACTGGCCTAAAGTTCGACAAAAATTGAAACCTAAGTCCATAAAAGCACAAAACGTCGGATTTGTTGCCTCCAAATAAGCATGAGCACTATTGGAGTTTGATAGATATCTAAACTCAAAACGGAAACAATAATGGGACAAGAATACTAACTATGACTACTACCTTGGAATCGATGGTATTCATTGGATATCAAATTGTCACATTAGCATCGAGCATGAAAGAAAGAAGGCTTCCCCAACAACAAAGCATATTCAGCTCTAGTGACCTGTTCCTTTAAAATTCTATCCTACGGGTTGTAATGAGGAGGGGGTCAGAACAATGTTCTGGTGACTGGAAAATATAAACTGTCCATAACATAAACTTATATCGATTGGTTTTCATTTAATTGTTATGTCCATTAAGGTTAGCAATTCTAATCTAACCCTGCATTGCACACATGATTACTTACTTGCCCCTTCCTAAGGTATGCAACACTAACGGAGCCATGTCAGCCACCCAAACTTCCAAACCCATTAGCCACTTAGTACTTCTAAATATGAAGCGGGTTTCCATAGTACTTTTAAAAAGATAAATAGGCAGACTCTACCATTTAAGGCCTTAATCAAGGTAGACTCCATCATTTAAGACCTATTCCCAATGTGGTTTTCTAACAATGTTGTTAATGGTTGGTGGGTACTTGCTACAAGGCCTTTAACCACTATTTAAGGCTTCTGACATTCAGTGTCCAACTATTACCGCATCTATCGCAGAAAAGATTATAGCCATGTAATAAGCAGTACCCAAGCCATATAATACCTTTTATTAGAAAATAGGCAGACTCTAGTCATTTAAGACCTTAATTAAGGCAGGCCCATCATTTAAGACATATCCCCAAGGTGTGCTCCTAAATGGTACTATTGATATTATGGCCTTAGCAATGTGAGAGACTGTACCCAAGCCACTTAATACTTCCAAGTGGAAAATAGGTAAACTCTTATCATTTAAGACATTAATTAAGATAGACCCCATCATTTAAGACCTATTTCCAAAAATATACTCCTTAATGGTACTATCTAGCTGTCATTGCTTGGAAATCTCATTGGGCTACTTGATACTTCTTTTATAGGAAAGAGGAGGACCCTACAGTCATTTAAGACCCCAAACTTGAAGCAAACACTTCATGAGATATCCAGTATCACTCTTAATTATAAATATGGCATCTCGCTAGGTTACTTCTTTTGGTAGGGAGGCGGATCCTTCAACCACTTAAGACCTTAACAATAAAGTAAACCCATTTTAGATACATCTTTATTTATTTAGAATCTCATTAACTTACTTAATACTTCCATTTAGGAAGAGGTAGACTTTTCAAGCACTTAAGATCTTAAACCAAAAGCAAAACCCTATGGAGATATCCCTTGCCGCTCCTAATTTCAAATTTGGACCATTAATACTTTCCAATTAAGAAAGCAAGCTTGATCTCTCACAGCATCATGGGTCCTAAGATTAATTATCTCACATTAGTAGTAAGTACACCTGACTGCTGGTAGCCTCAATAGTGTAGGGCAGTCTTCCATCGAGTGACTCTACTGACCTCACATCACTAACCTACTAAGTCCAACTAACCATCCTAAGTCTTTATTTTTATTATCTTAGGTGGACATTGGACTTAGCTTAGTACTTCCCTTTTTATTTATAGTAATAAGATTTACGTTAACCCGTTTAATGCTTATAAATGTCGATTTGTCCATAAAATCATAATGAACATTACTTAAGGCATTTATGTATGATTACTAATTTCCAATTAGTAATCTTTTATATCTATTCCATTTTTATTAGTCTCATTAATCCATTTACCATATCAAATTATTGCAACTCCCATATTTATTACCATTTATTGGAGTTGCAACCTTTTAAATTCTTTTCCTATTAGTTAATTATCCTATACGCGAATACTACGTGCAAGCGTCATTATTAGCTTTTTAATTAATTATTATAGGTGTAGAAATTACGTACAAATATTTACTTTTATCAAATATGTTCTAGTTATATATCTTCACAAGAATATTCTTTTCCATGGTAAATTGTAGGAATCATATTTAAAAAGATTATTCGCATAATTTCCATAAACTAGCCCAATACAAAAGATTTAGCTTTAAAATATAAAAGATTACATCGTCTGAGATTACAAGGAACAATCATTTCTTTTTATTACCGAAATATACATTGTTGACTACAATGAATTCATACTTTACACATCTC
This sequence comes from Allium cepa, assembly GCA_030765085.1. Taxonomy (NCBI): domain Eukaryota; kingdom Viridiplantae; phylum Streptophyta; class Magnoliopsida; order Asparagales; family Amaryllidaceae; genus Allium; species Allium cepa. The sequence continues at coordinate 552,545,100 of CM060931.1, read as the reverse complement.
TTTTTCTTTCTATTTGCATTTATTCCTTGTTAGATCAAAAGACGTATCCTTCTAAAACGGAAAGAAATCAAACTAAATTTCAAAACTAAACTGATCTAATTCCAATAATTCCAAATATAGAAAAATTCACATTCCAATAAGATTAGGGTAATAATCGAAATTTACAATATTCTAAATTCATACTTTTGGGACTGATTTCCAGATCAAGTTGTAAAAAATTGCTAAATCAATTCTTAAATAAGAATATATATTCGATGTTTATTATATTCAGATTATATCCAATTCGTTGCCTACAACTCATATACAGTTATCCACTTAAACATAAAAAACAAATAAACACCAAAGGGATAATTTTCATATTACAACAATATATAAAAATTTCCACTCACCTTTTAAAAGCGATCTAAATCTCCAAATCTAAAGTAGAACCTTTGATTCATCCCCAAATCCTTTTAATCTAAGAGATATGTATAAGAGGGTATATACATACATTAAAATTACAGATCTGAGAAGAGATTTGAGATAGGGAGAGAAAATAGATACAAATATATATATATAAATTACCTTAACTATGCATACGGTTGGTTCTCTTTTATTCTCCTTTTTATTAGATTTCTACTCTTCTTCGATTTATATGAATATAGATATAAGTATCTTATCTTTATAATTTAGAAAGAAAGTATAGAAGAAGAAATTGAAGAGCTTCGCTATTGCCTACATAAAAATATGAGAAGAGAATAGAGGGCCAGGCCAGAATTTATATGCACTAGAATTAACCAAAACCGTTTGATTTAAAATATCAAATTTGAGCCGTATATAGCTTAGATTTACTGGAGTCACCATGCACAAAGTGCTCGACCGTCCCTTTCTAAGGTTCGACCGCCGCTGGTCGACTACTCCAATATGCAGGTCGACCTGTGGGACCTAACTAATTAATTAACAACGTTAACTTTCTTATTTAATTATTTTCATTCGGAGTTCATTTTTGTCTGTCACTTCTTTGTTTGGACCCCGATCACAAAACTCCAAATATGAAAATTGCTCAAATGCTGTGAACAAAATAGTGTAAGTTTCGTTGTCAAATTCCATCGTCTGCACAAATCCCACTTTTGGAGCTAGGGCAGAGCTCTACCCTAGGACTCCTTTAGTTGGACCCTTAGTATTGGCGAAGACACGGTGCATACCAAGTCTCTGACTTTGAACTGTTAGAGTTTTACTCTCACGTTGTACTGTTTAGATCATGCTATAACGATCTCGCTTCCTTTGTCTAAAATTGCTACTTTTCCGTTAATTGAAACCAATTCCACACAGGTAGCTCCTCATTGCTTGGATAAAAGGGATGATACTTACCAATATTTCAACTTAAAATAGAATCAAAAGAAGGTAACTAACTCATTAAAAATCATTTACTGTAATGATTAGAATTACACTAACTATTGAATATGCTTCCGTGCATAATTCAGCTTCCACTCCCTTTTCTTCCAATCCGTCAAGTTCAAGCTTGAGCGGCTCTCTATTTTGTTTGGGGTTGTGAGTGAGATGCCTCGGAGATGGTATAACAACCCTATGTGTAGTATAGATTCGTACCTGTAGGATAAAGAAAATGGAGAGTGCCCGGTTGACGTGCTGCTACAGTGGTACGTGCAATAAGTCTTCGGCCTAATTTTCCTTAACCTTTGTGAGGTGCATCTTCAATGTTGTCTTGACGGTTTTATTCACGACCACAACCTACATATTGGCCTGGGGATGGGCGATGAAGAAGAAACACTTTTCTATTCTATTCCGGTCAGAGAACCCTTGAAACAGTCCACTCTCAAATTGAGTTCCATAGTCGATCACGATCTTCTTTAGGAGTCTGAATCAAAAATCGATGTTCTTGTTTATAGAGTTAAGGACCTAGGTGTAATGACCCCTTTAAGAGGCTCTGCCTCAACCTATCTTATGAAGTACTCGACTACGACTACAGTAAGGTTGATTCTGCCATTGGTTTCAACATCTTACTAATTAGGTCCATTCCCTAGGTATTAAACGGCCAGAGGGATATCATATAAGTCAAGAAATTCAGGAAGGATCTCGGGATATTGGAAACCGAGGTATGCTTTTGGTCATGGTGCATATCAATTTGGTCATACTTGGAGTAGGCATTCATGAAGGAGAATAGTTCATGTCTGCTGGTTGCGTTCACGAGCCGATCAATCTGGGCAAAGGAAAACTATCTTTAGGGCGCATCTTGTACAGATCTGAGAAGTTGATGCAAGTTCTCCAGGCCCCATTGGTTTTTGGACGAGTAAAAGGTTGGCACCCATACAGGGTATGTCGCTTGCGAATAAAACCATTCACCAAAAGTGTCTTCACTTCCTCCTTGAGAACCTCATACCGCTTAGGGTAAAGCGGTCATCTCTTTTGCCAAAGTGGGTGAGCCAAGTCGATGTTGAGGGTGTAACATATAATTAAGGGATCAATGCCTATCATTTCGATATGCCTCTAAGAAAACACATCCTTACTTTCCCTTAGGAAAGAAGTCAACTCATATCTTACTTCCAGGCTCAAATCTTTGCCTATACGGATGACCTTGCTGGGATCGTCACTATCAATTGAACTTGGCTTGAGTAGTCTGGTCGACCCACCTGCAGGACTAGAGTCCCCTATTTAAGGATCAAGTGGGTTATCATTATCATCTTTAATATTTTCTTTTAAGTCACAACGGTCCAATGTGTATATCATGTTATCAATAACATCCTTGGTCAGCACTGACGTCTGTGTTCAAGCTAAAAGGCTGATGCTAACTCTAGCTCCCAGGAATGAATCCTCCAACACTAAAAGGGAAGGACCAATAGCACCTTCTATCCCTATGTACCATTGAGGGTGAACCTATTTATTCCTTGCAGCGATAAGCTCCCTGGTCTTACTTAGGTTGGCTAGGGAAAGACTATCTCCCTCAGCTATGCCATTTTGGCTTGGGAACACGTGCGATTTTCTTTCAATAATTGGGGTAATCCCAGCACAGATGAGAGCAATAAGCTGCTCAGGGTGTCCTCTCGGGCATGTCTCCATTGAAGATTCCATTTCTTGTTGCAACATAAGCACTCACTTCTTTGCTTGTTGTAGGTAGATGTTGTAACAATCTTTGGAGGCTTGTTGGTTACCTTAAACACATCCTACTCCTCCCTCGGTTGGAAATTTCATTGTTAGGCACTGGTAAGTTACTATTGGATCCATATCTATTGGGGTTGGTCTACTTATTAAAATATTGTATCTGGGCGGATGGTCTACTACAACGAATTCAACTTGGATTTTTGACATCAGCGTCTCCTTGCTAAAAGTGATAACATGATAAGTAACCCCTCGGTACAATGCCAATGCCTTCGAATCCATAAATAGTAATGCACAGGGAGCATGATTGGAGGTAGGAAGCTTTATCTTATCGAAAATATCTTTGAAGAACTCATTGACAAAGCTTCCCCCATCAATGAAGACCCGGTAGACCTTTGTAATGGCTATGTCCACAGAAATGAACATAGGGTCATGTTGAGGGAAGCTAATTCCTCTCTTGTCTTCTAAGGTGAATGTAATATTGGTGGAGTCCTCTTCGACCCAAGGGACCTTTGTGGCCTGGAGGTGCACTGAATAAACATGATCCGGGAGCTCTCTACTATAGCGAGCTTGAGCCCCTCGACTGCTGCCATCTATGTGTGGACCACCACATATTAATTGGACTTTAGTATAGATTGCGACTGCACTATCATCGTCTAGTTGTTAAGGCGGAGGTGGGTGGGTTTTGCCGAGCATTATGATGTTCTACTTATTGCCTAACATGCCGAACAAACATCCCTTTGTAAATTAGTTGCTCAATCTCATCGTGAGGTACCTACACTCATTGGTCGAGTGGTCATTGAACATGTTAAATTCACAGTATCTACCGTGGTTGTAACAACCCGCATCTTAACGGGCCCGAATTTCGACAAGATCGAAACTTAGGGTATGGACCATTGGTTTTGGTAACCTGTAATAAACATAAGTATATCAAAGATCGATCAAATAAGACTCACAGTGAAAATAAAGGAAACAAGTTCGAATACCAATCGAGGCTACAACTTCAGAATAAACTGCATCTCACGGACATCCGTAAGCCTCACCAAAAAATCGAGCATGAAAAGAAAAAAAATTCTCCATCAACCATTCCGTTTTATGCCTACTAGCTAGGGCAGTAGTGACTACATATGGGCTTTCCCAGCTCGGGCCCAGACTCCTTCAGTTGGATCCTTGATGTTGGCGAAGACACTGTGCAAACCAAGTCTTTGACTTTGAACTGGCAGAGTTTTACTCTCTCATTATAGTCTTTGGACTAAGCTGTAATGATCTCCCTTCCTTTGTTTAAAATTGCTACTTTTCCATTAATTGAAACTAATTTCATATAGGTAGCTCCTTATTGCATAAATAAAAGGGATGATACTCACTAATATTTCAATTTAATGTTAGAATCAAAAGAAGGTAACTAACTCGCTAAAAATCATTTACTGCAATAGGTTAGAATTACACTTACTAATGTATATGCATATATGCGTGGCTCAACTTCCACTCTCTTTTCTTCCAATCCATCAAGTCCGAGCTCGAGCAGCTCTCCAATTAGTTTAGGCTCATGAGTGAGATGCCTCGGAGATGGTATATCAACTTGACATGCAGCATAGGTTCATACCCATAGGCAAAAGAGAATGGAGAGCGTCCGTTTTACATACTGCTAGTGTGGTACGACTAGAGTAGGAGTGGTAAGTCTTCAACCTAATTTCCATTGACCTCTGTGAGGTGCATCTTCAGTGTTGTCTTGATGGTTTTATTCGTGGCCACAACCTGCTGTTGTCCTGGGGATGGGCGAGGGAGAAGAAACACTTTTCTATTCCGTTTCGGTCATGGAACCCTTGAAATAGTCCTCTCTCAAATTGAATTCCAACGTTGGTCGCGATTTCTTTGAATCTGAATTAAAGATTGATGTTCTTGATCACAAAGTTAAGGACCTGGGTGCAGTGACCCATATGAGAGGCTCTGACTCAACCCATTTCAAGAAGTAGTCGACAACGACTATGACATGGCTGAATCCACCCATAGTGTTCGATGGCTTACCGATTAGGTCTAATCCCTTTGGAAGCAAATAGCCAGGGGAATATCATAGAGGTCAGGGGATTCAAGAAAGCACTTAGGATCTCAATGAACCATTTGTAGCAGTTGCACTTCTTAACATACCCTATCTCATCTTTAATCATGATTGGTCAATTAATACCCTTGATGGACAACTTTCTTTGCTAGGATTTGTCCCTAACATGATCCCCACATAAACCTTTACGCAATTCTTCCAGTATATGGATGGTATCTTCTTTGGTAACACATCTTTGAAGAAGAGTTAGGTACCACCGTCGGTATAGCTTCGTGTTCATAATAGTGTAGCGGGGTGCCTGGTACATGATCCTTCGGGCCACTTTTCTTTCAGTAGCCAGATTGTCGCTCGTAAGGTACTTTATAGTCGGGTCATCTAAGAGTTTGGGTGGGCTACATCGATTTCCATGGTGGTTGCCTCCAGTTCGAAGTAGGGGGTAGTGGTATTTCTATTAGGACCTAGGGGATATTTTCTTCAAGATTGTTGGACGCCTTGGCTAACTGATCGGCTTTGACATTTCCCTCTCGAAGGATCTGTTCAATTTTGGAACTCATGAAGGTGTAGATGAGCTTCTTAGATTTTTCCACGTAGAGGGCCAACGTCTTGCATTTGACTTGGAAGCGTTCTTCAATCTGATTGATGACCAATATTGAATCACTGAACATGTGTAATGATTTCGCCCAGAACTCTTTATCCATCTTAAAACCAGTTGGGATGGCTTCATATTCGACTTTATTATTTGTGGCCATGAAGCTCAAGCAAACGACGAAGCAAGTTTCCTTACCGTTTGGTGTTACTAACACCATTCCTACCCTCACGCCTTTCTTGTTAGATGCACCATTGATGTATAGCTACGAAAGGGGTAAATTGCTTATCACCCCTTCGCTATCGAGGCTGGAGCACTTGGCTATGAAATCGACCACATCTTGACCCTTGATTGAGCAAAAAGGTGAAAGGTGATGCGATGCTCTTCGATTTCTATAGACTATATCAACAGTCGACCCACTGCATCAAACTAGCTCAATATCTATCTCGGGGGCTGATTAGTGAGGACCTTGACTAGATAAGCTTGGAAATACGACCGTAGGAACCAAGCGGCATGAGTAGGTAGTAAGCCATGAGTACGTAGCTGGACTTTTTCTTCATCGTGGATCAAGGCGGAGCATATTGCATGGTCAGTCATCACAAGATACAAATATAGGTATTCCCCATCAATTGGCTTTGACAGCACATGAGGTGTGGCCAGGTGTCTCTTCAATTCTTCAAAGATTTTGTATAAATATTTTCTCTACACAAATGACTTTCCCTTCATGATGATGTCGAAGAAGGGTACACAATGGTCTTCGATACAAAGCAACTGAGTGCTACAATCATTCCATTAAGACTCTGTACTTGCTTGACTGCACGTTGTACCTACATCTCTTGAATTGCCTGAATCTTGTCAGGTTGGCCTCAATGCCCTTGCGCTCACTATAAATCTAAGGAACTTTCCTGACCATGTCATAAAGAACATTTCTTAGGGTTAAGCTTCCCCTCGGCCCTTTCAGACTTAAGCAGCATGTCATTCATGCAGACCTCCATCGAACGATCAATTTATGGAGCGAACGTTCGGATAAAGAGCCATTGATATGTCGACATCGCGAAGGTCGAAAGGCATGGCATGTTAGAAGTAGAGCCCATCATTAATGATGAAAGAGGTATGATTTTGGTCACAGTGCATAGCAATTTGGTCATACCTGGAGTAGTTATCCATGAAGGAGAGTAGTTCATGTCCGCTGGTCACGTCCATGAGCCGATCAATCTACGACAAAGGAAAATGGTCTTTAAGGCACATCTTGTTCAGATTTGAGAAGTTGATGCAAGTTCTTCAAGCCGCATTATGTTTGTAGATGAGTACTGGGTTGGTTACCTAAATAGGGTATGTCTCATCGCGGACAAAACCATTCACTAGAAGTGAGGCCACTTCCTCCTTGAGCACCTTATACCGCTCATGGTTAATTGGCCATTGTTGAATATGCGAGCATATGATTTTTGTTTGATGATAATAAACATATATATATTCATTTAAATGTATTTGTTAATATACTATTTTATTTTCACAGATTAAATAAATATTTGATGAATAAAATAAATAACACAGAATTTGAATTCAAACGGATATTTTATTCAAACAAATATTTATTACAATTTTTGAATAGTAAAAATTTCAAGCTCTCACTATATATATACAATTTCAATTACAGTACAATTTTGATTACATCACGATTCACATTTACATTTGACCTCACTACATATCACTCATTCACTCAACTCGTATTTTATCGTCAACTACATTCCAATGTGAATCCAGCAGCTGAGCAATCTGCAAAAATATACGTTGACGCAGTAAAATTGAAAATAAAATATTTTTGCAGTATAAAAAAATGTGATATTTGCCTCAGTTATTTGGGTTGTTCGTCTTCATTTAATTTTGAATTCATTATACACGAACAACTTGTGACATACACAGTGTATCACTGGATATGCCACAAGGCCATGCACACCGATATATACACTTGATAAAATTACAGGGACAGGTGAGCACAGGTCAAACCCAAAACGTCGGGTTCAACTCAAGTGCAATAAAAATAATGTCACAATATCAACACAAGGTCAAACCCGAGCTTTAAGCTGGATTCAGCTTAGGTGCAATACAAAACTGTCAAGTACAAGTGACCAAAGTTCAAGTCATACACATGAAAACGACTCAAATGAACAAAGTTCAAACCCATACCAACATACCCAATGAAGACTTGAACAAAGGCAATACTCAAGTACAAATAATGAAAATATATAGGTGCAAACAGCGGCTACAACACAAACTGCCTTGATGCATACATATGGCCAAGTGATGCATCAGTACAAATGCATATACATCAATGTGCACACATGTACACAATGCTACAACAAAGATGAACACAAGATCAGATATTAATGTACACATGAAGCTTATAGTACAACAGTTCAGGTTAAAGAAAGCTAATAGTGCAACAGTTCAGTGAAACAACGTAGGTGCAAATTAAAAATGAAATGAGACTAGAACTAGACAGTCCATACATGTCAACCAGAAAAGTTTTCAATCACAAATCAAAGTTCAAAATGCAAGTTGAAAACACAAGCATGATGTAGTAAAACCAGACGAATACAACTGATACAAGTGAAAGTCAACTATACACATGAAGTCAATATGATCAAGGCAACAAGCCCAGAACCAAGTTGACAGTTACAATGTGCACATATTAACAAATCGAAAACAGTTCAATCAACACTTCAACCTAAGCCAGACACAGTGTAGACACAAGAGTACAAGTCCAAATACACTAACACAAATGACCAAAGTCTATACAGAACAGCTCAACTATATGCAACAGTGAAACAAAGTGGACAATGCACCAATACTAAACATAAGAATACATGAACACAATATCCACAACAAACAACATGGTGCAGCAACCCATACATACAGTGAACAGTGCAGTCATGATATGCAAGCATCAGGTCGAGCCAGGGAAGCAAACAAGTGTATCATATAAACCAGTGCCAACAGACCAGAGACCTTCGCACTTGTATACACATATACAAGCAATTGAAGTGCAGCCACAAATGCAAACTAACTCGATGGCTCAACAACATCTATATGTACAGTTACAATGAGCACAGCATCTACCCAGTAACCATCAAGTGAACGAAGTGCACATGAATGCACAATGAAAATTCACAAATAAGTCAAGTATGCTACAGGACGCAAATGACCAAAGGCAATAAACACAAATGGCCAGAGTCGAAAAATAAACATTGTCAAACAAAGTCAAAGCCAATACCAAAAGCAAAGTCATAAATTCACACAGAAAAATCAAAGTGGCCGAAGTCAACCACAATCAGAACCAAGGAATGTCATAAATCCAAGTAGAAATTTATCGAAACAAACTTCAGCATGTATACATATAGTCAGTGCCGAAGACATAAAGAAAATGGTCAACATAAAGCATCAGTATCAACTGGCCGATGTCAACAGAGTGTCGAACAAGTTCGTATTTTCACAAAATCAAGTGACCGAAGTCAAATGCAAATCAAGCCGCGGTGGCCATAAAATCAAACAAACTGTGACAGCCAAGAAACGAAACCGTGTCAACCAAGTGAAATATATACAAATTGGAACGAGTCAGTAATCATCTCAAGCATCCAAACGAAGATCAATGGCCAACGCAAATCAATTGACGAAATCAAACAACTATTAGACGAATGAGAAAATAGGGATTCGAACCCTATATAAACATTATCATCATCGGCTTTCAAATCATCGAGTTCAAGTATGAAAAACATTAAAGTACAAAAGCATAAATTACATACCGAAGCAAAAATTAAACTCGTCGAAGTAGCCGAAGTGAGCAACGAGGAAACGATCGATCAAAGCTACACGCGAATAACCATTTTACCGATCAATTTAAAGTCGGCACTTCAAAAGGCCCTAATTTTTAGAAACGAACGAGGCTAATATTTTTCACAAGGAACGGCCGCCATTTTCACAAAAGAAAGGAACGGAGCATATAAAAGAGGAACCAGGCCGATAAAGAAATAAAAGAAATTGGGCCGACTTCTATAATTTATTTGGGCTGTTATTTTTAAAATTAGGATTTATTTATTTCATTGTTTAAAAGTGTTATTAATTTCTCTTTAAACCGTTGTAAGTACTAGTCATGTGACTAGGGGACAAACTATGTGGCGTACTTTGAGAATTCGCAACTCAATGGCTGCGTTGTGGCAGGGTTTTGAGCGTTGAGTTGAGGCTAGTCGATAGCGGGTGTCGCGAGTTTATGTGTGTAAGCGTCTGACTGCTTAATTTCTAGTAGAAACCTTGGGGGCAGCACGTAGGCAAGGTTTTGCCAAAGCTGGATAAATTCTGTGTCGTTCTATTTCTGCATTTGTTATTCTGCTATTATTTGTGCTGCTATTATTTTGATATATCTGTGTTGCCCTCTAGGGTGAAATCAATCATACAAGTGGTATCAGATCTAGGAATAGAAGTCAGCTTTTTTTTAAACAGTTTGATTTTTTTTCAAAAATCAATTTTTGATTTAAAAAGTGGAATTTTCAGTCCATAGTTAGACCACCAATGTTCAATGGTGAATACTCCTACTGGAAAAATAGAATGAAAATTTTTCTGAAAACAATTAACGCTTGGAATATTGTTGAGACAGGTTATAGAGCACCAATTATAATTGTAGATAATCAGGAAATAGATAAACCAATGGATCAATGGACAGAACTAGAAAATAAATTACAAAATGCTAATGCTAAAGCTGTGAATTCTATCATCTATTCATTGGATCAATTTGAATTTAATCGTGTCTCACATTGTCTAACTGTGTAGGAAATATGGCACACACTCGAAGTGACTCACGAAGGAATGTCTCAAGTCAAAGAATTTCGTCTTGCCATGCTAAGCAGCGAATACGAGAATTTCACAATGGCCAAGGAAGAAAATGTCAAAGAGATGTACGGACGACTTTCCAATATTGTATACAAATCAAAAGCTCTTGGAAAATCATACACGGAATTGGAGATAGTTCAAAAAATTCTCAGAGTCCTTCCACGAAGTTTTAAAGCAAAAGTCACAGTTATTCATGAATCAAAGGATTTGAAACAAATCAAGGTGGAAGAGCTCACTGGAAATCTCACCACTTATGAGCTAGAAATAAAATTCAAGAAAGAGCGTGAAGGAGGTTCGAAAGAAATCAATAGCTCTCAAAGGAACAACTGAAGATGATGATGATGATGATAATGATGATGATGGTGAAGCTGAATTAGCACTATTAATAAAAAGATTCAAAAAGTGGAATCGAAAATATGGCAATCCGACCAAAAATCATCAAGTAAAGAGCAGAATAAACAAAGTTCTAGACAATTCAGAAAAACAAGAGATTATCTATCACAAGTGCAACCAACCCGAACACATCAAGCTGAATTGTCCTCAAAACCGACACGACTTTGAAAAGAAATCAAAAAGGAGAAATTTTGCAGCCACGTGGAATACAAGTGATGAAGATAATCAAAGTACTAGCAGTGAGAGTGAGAAAGCAGATATGTGCCTTCAAGGTAATATAACTGATTGCGACGATGACGAGCCAAGGGAGGTATCAAAACTCACTCACTCAGAATTACTTATATATTTCCACGAAGTAAATGGCTGTTTTGAACGACTTAGGAAGAAATATGCTAAAATTGAATCACAAAGAGATAGTTTGATAAAAGTAAATGACCAGCTTGAACAATTAGTTAAAACCTATCAAAATAGGATCCCTAAGTGTGATAAGTGTCCAACATTCGACGAAGAAATTAAAAAATCAAAAATCAAAATTAAATCGTTTGAAAATGAAATTCTGATTTTGGAAGAGAGTGAAAATACTAGAAGAGAGAATTCAATTAAAAAGTGCACACAATTATTGAACGAAAATGAATCTCTCAAGACACAAGTCCAACAACTATCAACAACTTTAGATAAATTTTCAAAAAGTGAAAAATCATTGAATATGCTATTAGGAAAACAAACTGTTAATACAGTTAGACAAGGACTTGGATATTATCAATCTAAAAATTTTAGAAATGAAATTAATCAAGTCAATTCAATGTGCACAATTTGTAAAAAATTTGGACACAATCAAAATAATTGTTGGTATAGACACAAACACGTGAAACTATACCAATTTGGGTTCCAAAAGGCACAAATATAAAATCTCTCAAAGTTAAACAAATCTGGGTGCCGAAAGGAACATATATAAATAGTTTTGGGTCTCCATAAAATTATTTATCAAAATATTCTGCCACTAACAATCATGGACCTATAAAAACAAATAGGTCACAAAAATCTTTCATCGTGTAGGTGTGGTGGCAGGCTAAGGAACAACAATAGTGTTACTTGGACTCTGGCTGTTCCAAGGACACAACGAGCATCAAAACAAAGTTCCTTATCCTAGTACAAAGGTGATAGAATCACACTGGGCAACAACGAAAAATTATCATAAAGGTAAAACAGGTAATGGTATATTTTGAACGATATATTAAATGTGATAATCTGCACCACAGTCCGAATTAAATCAGCCAATAATGTGATGATAAAATAAATGATGATTTTGATTCGGACTTATTAAACATTATTGGCTGACTATATTCTTATGCCAAGAACACTATAAAATCTCTAGAGTCTTTGAATTACTTCATATATATTAGTTTGGATTAATAATAGTGTTTTATTGGATGATAATACATTTGGTTATTTGACGACTGACTCTATATTCACGGTTTTTGATTATTTACACGGTTTCAATTCAAATTTAAGAGAATGTCATTTAAAAAGATGTTAAAATTGATTTTAAGATATTTTGATGCACACTTCATGGTCTGGTCTATCAAATTCAATTAACGATAATTTTGAGTGAAAGAAAAATTCAGATGTAGATTACACTGGTAATCTAATTGATAGAAAAATTACTAGTGGAGCGTGATTTATGTTGAGACATTTAGTAACTGCATCGTTTTTCAAAGAAAATATCTGCATATTTTTCATTTCAAATAATTTTCAAATAGCAGAAAATTTTCTCATAAAACCCCTTCTAGAAAATCATTTTTGACCTTGTTTTCAGATTGGTCATTTTTAGAAAAATTGATTTTTAATTATTTTTGAATTCAATTTTTAAATTATAACATTGACTAATCTGACTCTCTATTAATTATCAAAAAGATAAATAGTGATTGAAAAAGTGATGAGTGTTGATATTTATCATATATTATGACTCTAGACGGTATAATTAGTAAATTTCTTTAGAAATTTAAACAAGAGTTATAAAACTTTTTGTTGGTAAAAATTCCATGACCATCTCTATTTCTATCATATTTCTAACGACCATCACTCATCAAAATTCAATATAGTTTGTCGATTTGTAGTACTTTAAACAGGAATCATTCGTTCTTCATTTTATATTTTTTATAATAATAATAAAATAAAATAAAATCCAAAGTATTCACTCTCATTTAAAAGTCCTCACGGTTATGCATGGGTGAATTACTTGGAATTTGTTATGTGCTTCCATGCTCATTTAAAAGTCATCATGGTTATGCATGTATGGAACGCATATCAAAATTGATTTTTTTATAAACAAGTTGATTCTAGTTCCATTTAAAAGTCCTCATGGTTATGCGTGGTTAGAAGATACTTGAATTCTTTTTTTTCAAAAATAAAATTGGAATACTACTAATCTCATTTAAAAGTCCTAACGGTTATGAATGGTTGGTAGATATTCAAATTATTGATATAAATATACCACAAATAGACACAACTGTATGGTTTTGTATGATGATATCATTCCCATCATTCTAAAAGTTGGATATGCGCCTAACAGAGTATTTATGATTTTAGTTTGATTTTTTATTGAAATTTAATATTTATATTCGATTGAGTTTTAATGTTGTATCAATATCTATCATTTATCTCCATTTTTCTAACACTATTACTCTTTTGCTGATAACAAAAGAGGGAGAGAAAAGTTAAGATATTGACAAATAAAGGTCAAATATTTTCTATTTGCATCTAGGCTCATTTGCATATTTTTAATTGTATGCATATATGAAGGGGGAGCTTTGTGTAGAGAGGAAGCATTCAAATAGGGGGAGCAAATTGAATGTTCAAATACATTTAACAAATTCAAAATCTTAAATATATGTTTGTTATCATCAAAAGGGGGAGATTGTTGAACATGCGAGTATATGATTTTTGTTTGATGATAATAAACATATATATATTCATTTAAATGTATTTGTTAATATACTATTTTATTTTCACACATTAAATAAATATTTGATGAATAAAATAAATAACACAGAATTTGAATTCAAGCAGATATTTTATTTAAACAAATATTTATTACAATTTTTGAATAATACAAATTTCAAGCTCTCACTATATATATACAATTTCAATTACAGTAAAATTTTGATTACATCATGATTCACATTTACATTTGACCTCACTACGTATCACTCATTCACTCAACTTGTATTTTATCGTCAACTTCATTCCAATGTGAATCCAGCACCTGAGCAATCTGCAAAAATATACGTTGACGCAGTAAAATTGAAAATAAAATATTTTTGTAGTATAAAATAAGATATGATATTTGCCTCAGTTATTTGGTTTGTTCGTCTTCATTTAATTTTGAATTCATCATACACGAACAGCTTGTGACATACACAGTGTATCACTGGATATGCCACAAGGCCATGCACACCGATATATACACTTGATCAAATTACAGGGATAGGTGAGCACAGGTCAAATCTAAAATACTGGGTTCAACTCAAGTGTAATAAAAATAATGTCACAATATCAGCACAAGGTCAAACCCGAGCTTTAAGCTGGATTCAACTCAGGTGCAATACAAAATTGTCAAGTACAAGTGACCAAAGTTCAAGTCATACACATGAAAACGACTCAAATGAACAAAGTGCAAACCCAGACCAACATACCCAATGAAGACTTGAACAAAGGCAATACTCGAGTACAAATAATGAAAATATATAGGTGCAAACAACAGCTACAACACAAACTGCCTCGATGCATGCATATGGCCAAGTGATGCATCAGTACAGTACATCAATGTGCACACATGTACACAATGCTACAACAAAGATGAACACAAGATCAGAGACGAATGTACACATGAAGCTTATAGTGCAACAGTTCAGGTTAAAGCAAGCTAATAGTGCAACAGTTCAGTGAAACAACAAAGGTGAAAATTAAAAATTAAATAAGACTAGAACTAGACAGTCCATACATGTCAACCAGACAAGTTTTCAATCATAAAACAAAGTTCAAAATGCAAGTTCAAAACACAAGCATGATGCAGTAAAACCAGATGAATATAACTGATTCAAGTGAAAGGCAACTATACACATGAAGTCAATATGATCAAGGCAACAAGCCCAGAACCAAGTTGACAGTTACAACGTGCACATATTAACAAATCGAAAAAAGTTCAATCAACACTTCAACCTGAGCCAAACACAGTGCAGACACAAGAGTACAAGTCCAAATACACTAACACAAATGACCAAAGTTTATACAGAACAGCTCAACTGTATGCAACAGTGAAACGAAGTGGACAATGCACCAATACTAAACAAAAGAATACATGAACACAATATCCACAACAAACAACATGGTGCAGCAACCCATACATACAGTGAACACTGTAGTCATGATATGCAAGCATCAGGTCGAGCCAAGGAAGCAAACAAGTGTATCATATAAACCAGTGCCAACAGACCAAAGACCTTCGCACTTGTATACACATATACAAGCAACTGAAGTGCAGTGAAAATTCACAAACAAGTCAAGTATGTTATAGGACGCAAATGACCAGAGGCAATAAACACAAATGGCCAGAGTCGAAAAATAAACACTGTCAAACAAAGTCAAAGCCAATACCAAAAGCAAAGTCATAAATTCACACAGAAGAATCAAAGTGGACGAAGTCAACCACAATCAAAACCAAGGAATTCATAAATCCAAGTAGAAATTTATCAAAACAAACTTCAGCTACAAAATGTATACATATAGTCAGTGCCGAAGTCATAAAGAAAATGATCAACATCAAGCATCAGTATCGACTGGCCGATATCAACAGAGTGTCGAACAAGTTTGTATTTTCACAAAATCAAGTGATCGAAGTCAAATGCAAATCAAGCCGTGGTGGCCACGAAATCAAACAAGCCATGATAGCCAAGAAACGAAACCGTGTCAACCAAGCGAAATATATACAAATTGGAATAAGTCAGTAATCATCTCAAGCATCTAAACGAAGATCAATGGCTAATGCAAATCAATTGACGAAATCAAACAACTATCAGACGAACGAGAAAATAGGGATTCGAACCCTATATAAACATTATCATCATCGGCTTTCAAATCATCGAGTTCAAGTACGAAAAACATTTAAAGCACAAAAGCATAAATTACATACCGAAGCAAAAATTGAACTCGTCGAAGCAGCAGAAGTGAGCAACGAGGAAACGATCTATCAAAGCTACACACGAATAACCATTTAATCGATCAATTTAAAGTCGGCACTTCAAAAATCCCTAATTTTTAGAAATGAACGAGGCTAATATTTATCACAAGGAACGGCCGACATTTTCACAAAAGAAAGGAACGGAGCATATAAAAGAGGAACCGGACCGATAAGAAATAAAAGAAATTGGGTCGGCTTCTATAATTTATTTGGGCTGTTATATTTAAAATTAGGGTTTATTTTTTTCATTGTTTAAAAGTGTTTTTAATTTCTCTTTAAATCGTTGTAAGTGCTAGTCGTGTGACTAGGGGACAAACTACGTGGCGTAGTTTGAGAATTCACAACTCAATGGCTGAGTTGTGGCAGGGTTTTGAGCTTAGAGTTAAGGCTAGTCAATAGCGGGTGTTGTGAGTTTACGTATGTAAGCGTCTGACTGCTTAATTTCTAGTAGAAACCTTGGGGCAGCACGTAGGCAGGGTTTTGCCGAAGCCGGGTAAATTCTATGTCGTTCTATTTCTGCATTTGTTATTCTGCTATTATCTGTGCTGCTATTATTTTGATATATCTGTGTTGAAATAATTTTATAAGCTTCCGCAATAATTTTATGATTAATAGCATCACCCTATTTAACCCTCCCCCCCTCTAGGGTGAAATCGATCCTACGGCCATCTCTTCTGCCAAAGTGGGTAAGCCAGGTCCATGTTGAGGGTGTAACAAATAATCGAAGGATCAATACGTATCATGTCGGCATACCCCTAAGCAAACACATCCTTACTCTTCCTTAGGAAAGAAATCAACTCGTATCTTACTTCCGGGCATTACTCTTTGCCTATATGGACGACCTTCCCGGGGTCATCACAATCAATCAAAATTGCCTCGAGTAGTCTGGCCAACCCACCTTTAGGACTTAAATCCCCATCCAAGGATCAACCGGGTCATCATTATCATCTTTACTATTCACTACTAAGTCACACTGGTCCAATGTGTATATCATGCACTCAATAACATCCGTGGCTAGCATCGACGTCTATGTTTGAGCGAAGAGGATGATTATGCCCCTAGCTCCCACAGGTGAGTCCTCTAATGCTAAAGTGGAAGGAGAAATAGTGTCTTTTGTCCTTGCAATCCGGTGAGGGTGAACCTGTTTATTCCATGTAGAGATGAGCTCCCGGGTCTTGCTTAAGCTGACTAGGGAAAGACTATTTTCGTCGGCTATGTCGTTTTAGCTTGCGACGACGATCAACATGTGCAGTTTGCTGATAATTTGGGTAATCCAAACACAGATAGGAGCAACACACTGCTTGGGCGTCCTCTCGGGTGTGTCACCACTGATGATTGTCACTTCCTATTGCAGCATATGTACTCACTTCTTTGCTTTTTGTATGGAGATGTAATAACAATCTATGGACGCTTTCCAGTTGCCTCGAACACATCTTACTCCTCCCTCGGTTGGAAATTTCATTGTTAGGCGCCAGTAAGCTACTAGCGCATTTGTATCCGCCAGGGCTGGTATACTTATTAAAATGTTGTAGGTGGATAGACGGTCTACCACGACGCACTGAACTTGGATTTTTGCCACCAATGACTCCTTGCCAAAACTAACTGCGTTATAAGTAACCCCATCGATATTATGCCAATGCCTCCGACCCCCTAAATAGGTAATGCATAAGGAGCATGGCTAGAGATAGGAAGTTTCATCTTATCAAAAACATCTTTGAAAAAGACATTAATAAAGCTACCCTATCAATGAAGACCCAGTAGACCTTTATAATGGCCATGTTGACTAAAATGACCATGGGGTCATGCTGAGGGAAGCCAACTCCGCTCTTGTCTTTTAAGGTGAAAGTTAAATAGGCAGAGTCCTCTTCGACCCGAGAGACCTTTGGGGCTTGGAGGTCTACTGAATAAACATGATCCAAGAGCTCTCTCATATAGTGGGCTTGAACCCCTCAACTGCTACCCACTACGCGTGGACCACCACATATTGATAGGATTTCAGTATAAATTATGACCACTCTATCGTCGTTTGCTCATTGAGGCAGGGTGGGTGGGTTTCGCTGAGCATTGTGATGTTCTACTTATTGCCTACCACACCAAACCAACATCCCTTCGTGGATTAGTAGCTCAATCTCATTGTTGAGGTACCGATACTCATTGGTTGAGTGACCATTGAATTGGTTAAATTTATAGTATTTACCATTTATGTGACAACCCGCACCTCAATGGGACTGAATTTTGACAAAATTGAAAGCCAAGTTTATTAGGTTACGTACTGCTAATTTTAGTAACCTGTAATAAACATAAGTATATCAGAGATCGATCAAATAAAACTCACAACTAAAAGAAAGGATAACAAGATCAAATACTAATCAAGGCTACAACTTTCGAATCAACCGCATCCCATGGACATCCATAACGCCCACCGAAATCGAGCACGAAAAGGAATAACTCTACATCAACCATTCTGCAATGCTAGTGACCTATTCCTTTAAATCTATCATGTGTGTTGTAATATGGAGGGGGTCAGAACAACGTTCTGGTGACTGGAAAAGTTACATACATTATCTATAACATAAACTTGTACCGATTTGGCCTCTATTCAATGTCATGTCAATTATTTAGTTAATATTTGTGTGATGATATGTTTGTCCTTACCTAAGGCGCGACTATATATATACACATATTCCTATAAAAATATATATTAAGCATTTCACTACCCAAAGATTTCCAATCACTTAATACTTCTTAACTAGGAAAAAGGCAGATCCAACAACCATTTAATATCTAAATCCTAAAGCGGGTCGGCTTCCAATACCAAATGTAACGGTCGCCCTAAATCAATCAGTCCTAAAGATCGTGTAACTTCCACACACGGTTTACCAACACATAACTTAACCGTCGTGCATCTACCGCTCTTCTAACTATATTGTTAGCTTCCTCGGTAAGCCTGAAGGTTATTCTAGTCTAGAATTCTTACGCACAACCGTCTACGATATGAGAGAGTACCCTAAACTACATACTACCTCTTCTACTAGGCATTAGGTAGACTCTGATCATTTAAGACTTATAAAATTGACATTATCATTTAAGACCTAACCCCAAGGCAGGTCCCTATATGCTCCCCCTAACTGACATCGTAAGAAATCCTATTATGTCACTTAAAACTTCATTTAAGAAAAAGGCAGACCCACCATAGACACTTAATACCTCAAACCACAAGCGGACCTCTCCTAAAGATTTCACATATCATATCCATAACACAATTTATGACCCATAACCCAAATGTGACATCTTAGATTAATCTGGTTATTCGTAGGAACTGGTAGCCAAATAAACTGGGTAGATTTACCCTACAGAATTGGGCTAACTTCACGTCTACTGAAGTTATTTATTATAGATAATGTCCCACATTAGTGTATAAAGCCACACTGCTAGTAGTCAGATTCAATTAGGCAGACTTCCATATAGCTTTAGACTAACCTTACTTCCCTATAACTTAGGCATACCTTCTATGTATACTACCTATATACATATGTCATCCTACATGTTTAATGGTTGACACCATATAAGGTAATCCCTTATTATGCCTCTAATTAAGAATTAACTCCATGATTTATTATTTTCCCTAAGGGATTTACACTATTCACTATGGTTCGCTTTTTATTCTACGTGGCTTACACACTTTTATTCTTTCTTTATCTCCTTACATTTACTTTATTAAGTTTCATTAATTAATTTCACTAAACTGATTGTGACTATTTAAATTCTCATTACTCATAGTTCACTCATTGCACCTTCAATGCTTATTTATTTCTAGAGTTGCAACCATTCAGCTATTTAAATTCTCATAACTCCTATTGCATTATTTGCACATGGATTGTCTATTCAACCTCCTTCCTTTATTTTCAATTATAACTAATCGTACGTTTTATTTTAGATTTATAATTCCTTTTAATGCGGGTATTTATAAGCACTTTTGTTGTATTAATAGATCTTGGGTTTAGCGTGGTTATACATGTTTTATGCATTTATTTTCTTTTGCATTTCTTTTATCTTTCTAGTTACATTCATCCTAACTAGAATATTTCTTCGTAGTCTAACCTGTAAGAACCTCCCTTTTTAAAATATTTCCCATTATACTTTTCCATTGATTTACTTAAACAAGTGGTTTTCATTGTTTAAAATTATAAGGAATCATTAAACTCCCTTTTTATTCTGTAATAGACGGTGTAAACTACAGAGTGAAATACCATACTTTACGCATCTCTTTCATTTTCTTTTCTAGTTATATTCCTTTTCAAATCAAACACCGCACTTTTCAATATAAATAAAAGATTAGATAAATCTATAGAGATCGAACAGTTTACATACTCAATAGATTAAAATATAGAAACTTTCTCATTTCAATGAAATTAGAGCAACTTAATTCATACACTCTTCGATACAAATATAGATCTGAAATAACTTTTACAATAAACCAATTGGTAGATCCGAAATGATTCCACACTCAATTCATATTCAACTACCAACAACTAGGAACAAATTGACAGATCTGGATATAATTAACATTTTCTTTCAATTTTTTTTGATTTATAGAATACGTAGGCGGTGTTTTATACATTAAATTTTAAGCATATAACTATAGATCCTCGAATTGGACATAATAATCATACAAAATCTTACGAGATAAATTATCATGTTAAAAATAATTTACATAAATTTCCCACTCGCAGTTTTAGGCTTCCCAAACTTCCAGATCTGAATCTGGTTCTTCTGATTCAACTGCTTTTCCTTTTCAATTCAAGACGTATGTATAAAAATAAATATACATAATATTAGAATCATGGATCTGAGAAGAGAATCAGAATTTAAGGGAAGATATAAATTTATTATCATAAGATTTACCTTGTTATTGCGTACCGCTAATTCATACGTTCCTATCCTCTACTTTTTTTTGATCTACTCAACAATTAGTGTACAACTAATTTTGCAATCAAATGTGCATAAGTGCGTAGTGTATCGCAACTATAGAAAATATTTATGTAGAATGATTCTAAATCGGTCCCTTCTATATAAATATATTTCTTTTGAAAACAATTTTGAAAATATGATACAAACAACTTATACATATACTAACAGTTCTATATGTATGCAGATTTTTGAAAAAACTTTTTCACCAAAATCCCTCATAGTCATAAGAATGGAAGCATGGTGCAGCCAATTTTGCATCCAGTTCTACCATCTAAGAATTTAACGCATCAAAACATTGATTCCTAAACATTACTTCTATGCCAGAAAAAGGAATTTAGATGGAGAACTCTACATTCTTTCCACTCTATAAACTACAAATTGTACAGTGGAAATTCCCTTGCTATCTCGGATCCCTCCAAATATTTTCACATACAAAACACATACGAATGCTAGTTTTCAAGCTCTAAAACGGAATTGGATCCAAAATTGGACTCTCATAGACAAGGTATGGAGATAGAAATTCTAAGGCTAAAATAGCTTTTTCTTTTGCTATCATTTGCATTTCATCGCACCGTTGATCCTAATGCACCGTTAAAATCACATTTTATTAATTCACTTACCTTCCTTACGATTAACGTGTGGCCTTCAAAAATCATAAATTCCATAAAAACCTCCTTCATTTTTCCAATTTGTATGTCGCTTGGAAAATTACTTTCCAAAATCTGTTGGGCGCTAAGAATAATTCAAACGTTATTTTCCTTGAGAAATTTTAAAATATTTACCTTTCAAAGAATTAAATAGTTCAAGCCATATTTCAGCGTACTCAGAAGTTAACACATAAGTTCCACTCTACCGCTTCTCATTTAACCTTTATCTTAAGAACTTAACCTTTTTCAAATGTTAGTATATTTGTTATTTTATAACAACAACCCACAAAGAATTTTGTAAATTTTATTATTTCAAGAAACAATTAAAATGATCTGTAATTTCATAACAATCTTTGTTGTCCTACGCTTGCTAAAATTCACCGTTTTTAACAACTTTCAATCTTACACTGCATTTACCATTGGTTAAGTTGGGATTTTTTCTATTTACACTGTTTCTTCTTATAATACAAATAAAGACAGTCTATATATCCAGAAACAACAATAAAATGATTAAACAGGAACACACATCATAATATACATTACCCGCCTTTTTATACGAAGACAACCAGCGGTTACAACCCAACAAACCCTTAGAAAAGAAAGGAGTAAATACTGAAAGAAAACTATAAAATATCACTATTAAAACTAAAAACATCACCTATGAACTGTAGGATGGCCCAAATCCTCTACGGGAGCTAGACCTATAATAACTGGTCATAAATGTCAAAATTGACGCACTCTAATCAATGCTTATTTACTCCCTTCCAATCAATTACCGCTTCAAAATGCACTTGTTATGAGTATTCACTTCCTTCATAAATACCATATAAGATCCATCAATCGGTCCCCTATTCAATTCCTTTTTATTCTTATTAATTAGAAATTTATTGCCCATTAAATCTGTAATTAATGTCCACAAATCCTAGTTCTACAATCACCACACTGCTTATACTTAGTACGAATACTATTGTTAATTACACTATATATATATATATATATCTTATTATTAATTAAACTAGAACATTCCTTTTCTTATTTTATTTTATCAGAGCTATCCTTCCAAATAGGATTACCGTCAAAAATTTCCATAAATTAATCGCAAGTGATATTTTTGCTCTATTTGAAATTATAAGAAATTATTTTCTTTTTCTTTTATTGAAATAGATGGTGTAAATTACACAGAGCCTGCTCTCAATAAATCAAATTATTCACTTCCTTTGTTAACTCAAATGCCGCACTTTTAAGCATTTAAGGAACTAGGTAATTTACATAAATTACACAGAGCCTGCTCTCAATAAATCAAAATATGAAAATTCACATTTCAAGGGCAACCTAACTTACAACCCAGTTATAGATCTAGAATCTTTTATCAACTTTACCAACATCCTATAGATAAATGCTTGGGACTGATTTCAAATTTTCAGATCAGGTTGTACATACCATTCTAATTTTATTTATATATCAAAACCTTTCTTTTCTAGATAGTGATCCCTATCTACTTCATAAAATATAAACTTATATATCCATATTATGCTAGTATGCGACGTTTGAAATTCAAACTTATAAAAGAATTTCCATATCTCAAAATAAAACCACTAAGCATACTTTTAAAAAGAATTTTCAACTTGTAAAAACAGTTTGGTAAACTGAATTTCCAAAAGCATCTGGGCATCATATTTTATTTTGTTCCATATGACTATTCCACTTTTGTTAAACATTTGGAAAAAACCTTATAAAAATATTTAAACCCAACTATTAACAATTTTCAAAATATTTACCACTTTATTCTTAACCCTAAATTTTAAAAGTTCTAAAATAGCTTAGTAAAAGAATTTCTCTTCTCAAATACTTTTACCCTAAAGACTTACTTCTTTAAAGCAGGGTCTTTAATCAAAACATTCAAAAATTCAATCATTAAACCAACTATCTCAATTCCAAAAAGAATTGCTTAGTCTCAAAAAAAGGAAGCAAAATAACTACCCTTTTTTAAAAACATTCTACATTAAAGATTTATTCTTTAAAGGTTGCTGTTTTAATTTGAACCACCGAAAAACATCTTTTATAACCCTAAACAGTGAAAAGCGGAGTAGAACAGGTAAACTCCCATCACAATATTTTTCATATCTCATTCTCATCATTTCTTTCCCATGTTTCTCTAACTAGATTGATGTTCCTATTTTATAAGTTCTTAATGTTATTCCTATCTAATATCCCAATATTGATTTTGTTTATATTTCTCCTACCTAAATGACTTCTACATCATTTTTTTAAAGTAACATTTCCATTTTGAAAAGAGGTATTTTAAAAGAACTTCCAGATTTATGAAATAGGAAAAATCATCAAGTCCAACTTACGCTCTATTTTGCATTTATTTTTTGTGACGACCCGGATTTTCGTGTTCGAAAATCGACACCCGTACTTCACTCGTACTCAAATGCCGCAGATTCAAACATTCAATCCGATTCACCAGAGCTTATAACACATTAAGTACAATACAGTGGAAGAAAAAGATAATATCATTGATATACAACATTTGATACAACAATGAATACAATAGAATGATACAATAGATATCAATACTATTAGAGATACAAGACATGGCGGAAAGAATATCTTCAATAGAATACATCTCCAAAAGAATCCAACTCCATAATGCAACTGCAACTCCATCTCCAAACTAAAGATAGCCCGAACCATCATCACGATGCGATAAGCAAACTAGGTAACTCCAGAATGAAGCAAATGTGATCGCCAGGTTCCAAAGACTTCAAAGATATCGAATCTACTCCTACTATCTGACTATCTGAAAAACCCAACTCTAGACTGCCCATGTGGAAAATTGTGGGCACTCAGAGTTTAGGAAGGGAATAATAAACTCCGGGTCAGTCATGGGATTGGTATGAGAAAATAAAAATAGTTTTCTTTAAAACAAACAACAAAGAATTTAAACATTGAAATCCGCAATGCTTTTTGGAAAATGAAATTACCATAAGGCCTCCCGGCACACAGACAACGCAATCGCACACTTAGGGGAGATTTCTCCTTATGATAGTCAAAAATGCTTACTACACAAAATTCTTTTGATATTATTATTAATTCATAATGGAAAACATTTGCAAGTATAATATTAATCTTAGCCGGCATACGTACCATTATAGTATGCCTACTATAGCTACCATGTTAGATGGCAGGTTCTACAACTAAAACCGTACAAGGTGAGTATTGGATGATTGGATTTCCAACAAATGGTCGGGCCAAGGAACTTCCCATTGCCACATGGGTATGCCTCTGGAGGGACGCCCTGATAACCTAACCAGATCTCTGCCAACACGAGGTCGGGTTACCTCTGTAACTAGGTAACTACTGACACGAGTATGCCATCCCTCGGTCGTAACTGACATTTATCCCGGGATTCACCAACAACCACAAAGTAATAAATTTGCAGCAACCACATAGGTTAAGTATCTGGGCTGCATACCATGATACCACCTCTATCCAGAAGGAAATGAACATACCCTCAAGGAGCGCTACCCCCAAATAACCTTGCTGCATTCTTCCTGTTTCGACCATTACGGGTTGTGAGGTTCGACGAAGTCTCGTCTACAAAGCTATGCTTTTCACAAAGCCATGTTTTGATCAACAAATGATCAGCAGCACTTTGTATGCCACATTACCAAATTGGAAATGTATCACTAGTAACCATCAACTACATAACCCCTGAGCTCGTACGTCTCAGAGAAGGGTGTTAAGCTAAGAGAATAAATCTCTGTCACCAAACAGAAATGTATTTGATAGAAACCGATTTTACATCTTAAAGTGTAATGTCAGACACACATCCATACAAGTCTGTTCCGGGTTCGAACGGAACCGAAGGCACTTCCGAAGAAGCCCTTGCAATCCGGGGATTCACAATCCCGATCGGACTTCCCATCACTTAGGAAATATCTATACCGGCGCGACTCAGTGCAGAGACAATCGAAGGTTTATCCTTTCGTTCTCAAAAATAACCGATCTTCACCACCGGTCTTCAAATGTTATCCATAACGTCGTATCACATATTCAGAATGGGTTATATGACGCAAAGGTCCTCTCCCGGCTAAACCGAATACTGAGCGCGATAGTTAAAAACATATGGATATTGGGATTTCAGTTAAGTCACAACTTATTATCCAAACCTTTCTTTAAATGGTTTAAAACAAATTACCACTTCAAATCTTTTTAAATAAAAAGATTCATTTCACAAGGTTCACCCACCTTTCACAAAGACTCAATTATAGCTTTCAAAACAATTTCAAATTGGATTAACTCATCCAATCATTTAAATAAAAGACCCAATTCATATTTTCCAAAACCATTTCCAAAAATCCATAGCTTTTCAGAAACAATTTTCATTTCAAATATTTTATTCAAAAGACACCTTTTAAATCTTCTTCAATTTCAAAACAAGATTCAATTATCTTTCACAAAGATTAATTCATCGCTTTCAAAACAATTCAAAATTTCATTTAAAACTTGAAATCTTTGGACACAAATCGGAAATCCTTTCCTTATAATAAAGCTTTTATTATTGGAAAACAAATAGTTTTCGTTTTGGGAAAAACTGAATACATTTACATAAGTTAAAGCCATTCAAGTGTAAAACTTGGGTTTAAATTTTAAATTCCCAAAACAATACTTTTTTTAAATGGTTAAAACCCATATAAACTTGTATAATCTTTTTAAACCATAATTTCTAAATCATTGAATTCAAGTTCAAATATTGAATTCAAATTCAAATCAAATTATTTAAATTTCAAAACTTTATTAAGTTATTCAAATAACTTTTATTTTCGAAATCCCTTTTCAAAAAGCTTTCAATTCCAATTCCAAAACTATTTTGGATTCGAAAATTTAATCTTAAAAATCATTAGAAATCTGTGACTTGACCGATTTCCTCGTGCAATCCATATTTGTATGTGTAAGGTGTAGTCCAGGGGTTTCACATAATAGTGCAACAACATCAATCATCACATATTCAATCATATCAATATCGATAAGCGGTATAATCTATAACGCTTATCTTCCACTCAAAGATTTACAGATAAATGTATCATAAATAAAAAAATAAAAATAAATTACACACAGCTCAATTCACAGAACAAAATATTACAATCCAGAGATAATAATCAATTCAAGGCATTTCATACAATGCAAGCATTCATAAGCAATCCAAGCATTCAATAATCATCTATAAACATGATTAATTGATTAATCCTAAATAAATTCAATTAAATTTTCAATTAAGTTAATTACTTATGAATTAATTATCAAATCTTGATTTAATTTATTCACAAATCTTTTGATATTAATTTATGAACTTAATCCACCTTAATTATTTATCTTAATTAATTACCTTTACTTAATTAATTATTCCTTAATTAGTCATATTAGATTAATTACCCTCTATAAATTACTTTAATTAATAACCTTTAATCATTAAGTAATTAACCTTTAATTACTTTCATTAAGTAATTATCCTTAGTTAATAAATTAATCTTAATTCATCATATTAATTAATTAACTCTTTAATTAATTATCTTTAATTAATAATTAATCTTAATTTATCATGTTAATTAATTAATCTCTTTAATTAATTATCTGTTAATTAATTATCCTAATTAGTTAACCTTAAATCTATCATGTAAACAATTTAATCACCTCAATTAATTATCCTTTAGGTTAACCACATAAATCAATTAACCTTTAATTGCTGACTAAATAATTAAATCTTTGATTACCCAAGGGTTGAATTTACTTAAGATAATCTACTTATCTTAATCACATATTTAAACATATCATCAAATTTTTATTTGAAACGCTTAAAAAATATTTTAAATAACCATCCCAAGATAGTTAAACAGTTTTTTTTAAACATATCCTTAATTTTAAGATCAATTCTCTGAAAAATTATTATAAAACTTGTTTGAATAAATCTACTTTTGAGAAAATTTAGTTCAAAATTCTTTTGAAAACTACTTATTTTTAAAACTTATTTAACCTTAATAAATTCAAAATAGTTTGTACAAAACCTTTATTAGTCTCAGAACTTAATCATGACAATTATTGTTTTAAGAATAATGGGTTAGCATAAATCAATTTTTAATTTGATTTTAATTTTCAAAACTGCTATTACAATCGCTCAAGCAACTTCGAGATAATCCCGACCCTGACCCGAGCTCAACTTCGAGTTCCCCTCTCTTTCACTTGCTTCGATTCATCTCGTGATTGCCTTTGAGTTTGATCCCGAGGAAATTCCTTCTTCTTCAAACCCATCTTCAACATATACACTGTGATATGTATATACGTGCACAAATGATCGAAATGTCTCCGATCATCGTGAAGACCCTCGACAAGTCACCGATGACCTGCTCGTCAACCTTGACCAACCCACACCCTCAAATTCACTGTGATTTGAAAACGAGTTGAACGATGAAATACTGGAACCATATATGATCAGAAAATCATTCCCTTGTCGATGATTCCGGCCATCATTGACCATGCCATTCTCTTAGAAACTTTGTCAAACTCCACTGCTTCGATTTCCATAGGTTCGGTGCAACTCGATGCCATGATGATGAAGAAATCATCTCGATTCCACCCTCAACCCAAATAGTCAAATAAACCCTAGTTCACCGATATCTGGCCTCCATAACCATCAGAAAAATCCTCCACCATTTTTCCTGCACCCCCATCACTTGAACTCCCTCCAGCACCAGACCCGAATCCAGATTCCTCATCGATCATCGAAAATTGTCGAATTTCCATTTATCCTTCAACTTGAGATTTCACACCGATCATAGACTTAAAAATCATGAAATGATTTTCAAAAATCATAACTTTCTAGTATGAATAGAGTTATAGAATCAAACAACATATTAAAATCAAAGATTTTTCTAATCTAAAAAGACTCTACTGTAAATTTTCATTTTTGAGATAATTAACCCAATACACATACTTAAATCTTATTTTTAACATGGATGTTACATGATTACCATTTTTTTATTTATAGACCATCACCCAAAACAGGTTGAGGGAAGAGAAATTTGATTTTCTTTGTAGTTTGAACCTGTGAAATGTTCAACAGAGAAATGTATATCTGTAAATTTAATTTCCAGATAAATTTCTTAATAAATTTTACTTTTTTTTAATCAAAACAACAAATTTCTTTTAAGTATTATAAGTTAAAGAAATTAAAGAAAGAGGGATTGAATTTTATTAAATCAAAGCCTGTAGTTTTTTTCTTCTTCTTTTAACAGAGGTATACACAAATATATAACTGTATTTACACATGCATTCACATACATCAGTATAATTCAAAACATTTATCAAACAAACATTATGAATTTATCACAGCATCAAATATAAGTCAGTAGTTTGCTCACCTGTCAGTTTGAAAATAGAGAAGCAAATTTGGCCCTGGGTGATCGAGAAGAACAGAAAAACAAAGCCTGGGCTCGCATGCTTGAGATGAGTATTGATTTAAATCTGCTACTTTCATTTGAATTCATATTGGAATCAAGGCTTAAAGCTTTTTGAGTTGAACTTTGATTTATTGCTTGGTTCATGCTTTTGATTTCCAGGTTTGCTAAAACACTTTTAGCTTGATTTTTCTTTCAAGCTTTGAAGTTGTTGAATTGGAACTTGATCATGTATTGAGTTTTATTTGAATCTTTTCTTCAGGTTTTGTTTTGTTTCAGTTTTGTTTAAATCTGTAGTTTGCTTTCAGATTTGAATCAAATTGAGGATTGAAAATTGTTTTGAAATTTCAGATTTGAGAAAATGTTTTACTTAATTCAAATTAAAAGATAAATGCCACTTGTTTAAATAATTCAACACTTGTCAATATTTGTATCAGTATTTTACAAATGTATTTTGCATGTCTTTGTATATTTACAAATGTCTAAAAAATGCATTTCTTATGTTTCAACCCTTGTCTTATTTTTTATTTATTTACATAGATTTAAGTCTTTATCAATTATGTTTATCTCCCTAATTTACATTACTTTATAAATTTTAATTTAAACCTTGTGTTCGTATAAATTATGTATCATGTTCTTATAAATATACATATGTTTTTTTTGTTTTTTTGTTTTTATACAAACTTAATTCAAGCAAATTAAAAAAGAAAGTATATAAACTTTTTATTCAACTCTTATTTAAATTGAAACTATCATACATTTAAATAAATATTTATCTCTATATATATACACAAATAAACATGTATATATATTTATTAGAATTTATCCTTTAATTAGTATTTAAAAATTTATCATATTAAATTAAAAATATAACTTCCAAATCAAAAATATTCATTGTCAATATATCTTCAAAATCAAATTTTCAAATTATAATTCTTTAAATAAATAATCAGACATCTTATTAAATTTGAAAAATTCAAAAACAATTTTCTTCTTCCCAAATATTCAAATTTATTCTCTATTAATTCATAATGTAACCAAAAGTTCATATTAATTACCAAATATTTCAAAGTTAAATTCCAAAGATTAAATTAATTATCAATTTAAACTTGGCTAAATTCCGGGAATGTCACAGATTCCCCCCTTAAAAAAATTTCATCCTCGAAATTTGTAAGGGAGACAACAAAGAATAGATGAAAGATAGAGTAATACCTTTCCAAATCAAATTGAATATCTATTCTGCATTTGGTATACCAAATCAGAGTATCACCAATAATTATGAGAACGAACTCATTCAACATTTTACGAAATACTCGGGTCACCAGATCTACGAAATATGCAAGGGCACTGGTTAGTTCGAAGGATAACTAACCACTCATAGAATATATCTGAAGCTAACAGAACAAATAAGGGATACTCAATCTAGGTTGCAATGTCTCAAAGTTACACCAACTTGTCCTTCTTCGAACCTTGATCCTCACATGAAATCACAATGAAAATTTGAAATTTGGTTTTAATCGAAATCGTTTTATCAATACAAATCTTCATATTTAACTTCATATTTAATTTACCAATATATTGCAATAAAATTTCATTTTCGTTAAAGTTAAAAATGAAAAGCTGATAGAAATTTGATGAAGAGAATACGAGATAGGAATTAGAATTTTTTCTACGTCGCAAGGCCATCACCACACCAAAGCATTTTCTTGCAGCTTCCACGAAGACATCAAAGAATTTGAAATCGAATCAAACTAGATTGAGAAGAAAGTTGTTTCCGTTGTTGTTGCAGGGTATTGACCATTAGTACTGGTACTCCCCTATCCCCTATCTCGTCCTCTTCTCGCACTCATACTCACTATCAGTGGATAGTAAGAGAATTTATTGAGGCATTCGGACGGATATCTTAGGGACATACTCATTCTAGGGTATACTTCACCCTATCTCTAATGAGTCACTTAATGTGTTATACTCCTGAGCTAAAGTTTCAACCTTCAGCTCTGATACCAAATGCGACGACCCGGATTTTCGCGTTCGAAAATCGACACCCGTACTTCACTCGTACTCGAATGCCGCAGATTCAAACGTTTGATCCGATTCGCCAGAGCTTATAGCACATTAAGTACAATACAGTGGAAGAAAAAGATAATATCATTGATATACAACATTTGATGCAACAATGAATACAATAGAATGATACAATAGATATCTATACTATCAGAGATACAAGACACAGCGGGAAGAATATCTTCAATAGAATACATCTCCAAAAGAATCCAACTCCATAAGGCAACTGCAACTCCATCTCCAAACTAAAGATAGCTCGAACCATCATCACGATGCAGTAAGCAAACTAGGTAACTCCAGAATGAAGCAAATGTGATCGCCAAGATCCAAAGGCTTCAAAGATATCGAATATACTCCTACTATATGACTATCTGAAAAATCCAACTCTAGACTACCCGTGTGGAAAATTGTGGGTACCTAGAGTTTAGGAAGGGAACAATAAACTCCGGGTCAATCATGGGACTGGTATGAGCAAACAAAAACAGTTTTCTTTAAAATAAACAACAAATAACATTGAAATCCGCAATGCTTTTTGGAAAATGAAACTACCATAAGGCCTCCCGGCACACACACAATGCAATCGCACACTTGGGGAGATTTCTCCTTATGATAGTCAAAAATGCTTACTACGCAAAATCCTTTTGATATTATTATTAGTGCATAGTGGCAAACATTTGCAAGTATAATATTAATCTTAGCCAGCATACGTACCAATATAATATGCCTACTATAGCTACCATGTTAGATGACAGGTTCTACAACTAAAACCGTACAAGTTGCATATTGGATGATTGGATTTCCAACAAATGGACAGGCCAAGGAACTTCCCATTGCCACATGGTTACGCCTCTGGAGGGATACCCCGAGAACCTAACCAGATCTCTGCCAATACAAGGCCGGGCTACCTCTGTAACTAGGTAACTACTGACACGAGTATGCCATCCTCCGATCGTAACCGACTTTTATCCCGGGATTCACCAACAACCACAAAGTAATAAATTTGCAGCAACCACATAGGTTAAGTATCTGGGCTCCATACCATGATACCAACCTCTATCGAGAAGGAAATGAACATACACTCAGGGGGCGCTACCCCCAAATAACCTTGCTGCATTCTTCCTGTTTCGACCATTCCGAGTTGTGAGGTTCGACGAAGTCTCGTCCACAAAGCTACGCTTTTCACAAAGCCATGCTTTGATCAACAAATGATCAGTAGCACTTCATATGCCACATTACCAAATTGGGAATGTATCACTAGTAACCATCAACTACACAACCTCTGAGCTCATACATCTCAGAGAAGGGTGTTAAGCTAAGAGAATAAATCTCCACCACCAAACAGAAATGCATTTGATAGAAACCGGTTTTACATCTCAAAGTATAATGTCAGACACACATCCATATAAGTTTGTTTCGAGTTCGAACAGAACCAAAGGCACTTCCGAAGAAGCCCTTGCAATCCGGGTATTCACAATCCCGATCGAACTTCCCATCACTTAGGAAATCTCTATACCGGCATGACTCAGTGCAGAGACAATCGACAGGTTATCCTTTCGTTCTCAAAAATACCCAGTCTTCACCACCGGTCTTCAAATGCTATCCATAACTTCGTATCACATATTCAGAATGGGTTATACGACACAAAGGTCCTCTCCCAGCTAAACTGAATAGTGAGCACAATATTTAAAAACATATGGATATTGGTATTTTAGTTAAGTCATAACTTATTATCCAAACCTTTCTATAAATGGTTTAAAACAAATTACCATTTCCAATCTTTTTAAATAAAATGATTCATTTTACAAGGTTCACCCACCTTTCACAAAGATTCAATTATAGCTTTCAAAACAATTTCGAATTGGATTAACTCATCCAATCATTTAAATAAAAGACCCAATTCATATTTTCCAAAACCATTTCCAAAAATTCATAGCTTTTCAGAAACAATTTTCATTTCAAATCTTTTATTCAAAAGATACACCTTTTAAATCTTCTTCAATTTCAAAACAAGATTCAATTATCTTTCACAAAGATTAATTCATAGATTTCAAAACAATTCGCACTTTCATTTAAAACTTGAAATCTTTGGACACAAATCGGAAATCCTTTCCTTATATGAAAGCTTTTATTATTGGAAAACAAATAGTTTTTGTTTTGGGAAAAACTGATTGCATTTACATAATTTAGAGCCATTCAAGTATAAAACTTGGGTTTAAATTTTAAATTCCCAAAACAATACTTTTTTTAAATGGTTAAAACCCATATAAACAACTTTATAACTTGTATAATCTTTTTAAGCCATAATTTCCAAAACATTGAATTCAAGTTCAAATATTGAATTCAAATTCAAATCAAATTATTTAAATTTCAAAACTTTATTAAGTTATCCAAAATAACTTTTATTTTTGAAATCCCTTTTCAAAAAGCTTTCAATTCCAATTCCAAAACTATTTTGGATTCGAAAATTTAATCTTAAAAATCATTAGAAATCTGTGACTTAACCGATTTCCTCGTGCAATCCATATTTGTGTGTGTAAGGTGTAGTCCAGGGGTTTCACACAACAGTGCAACAACATCAATCATCGCATATTCAATCATATCAATATCGATAAGCGGTATAATCTATAACGCTTATCTTCCACTCAAAGATTTACAGATAAATGTATCACCAATAAAAAAATAAAAATAAATTACACACAGCTCAATTCATAGAACAAAATATTGCAATCCAGAGATAATAATCAATTCAAGGCATTTCCTACAATGGAAAAATTCATAAGCAATCCAAGCATTCAATACTCGTCTATAAACATGATTAATTGTTTAATCCTAAATAAATTCAATTAAATTTTCAATTAAGTTAATTACTTATGAATTGATTATCAAATCTTGATTTAATTTATTCACAAATCTTTTGATATTAATTTATGAACTTAATCAACCTTAATTATTTGTCTTAATTAATTACCTTTACTTAATTAATTATTCCTTAATTAGTCATATTAGATTGACGTTCTGGAACTCAGGAGAAGAGCTAGATGGCAGGAACGTATGAGGTGTTTCGCTGTATTTATCTGGGACAAGTTAGTTTTTAATTGTCCGGTATTTGTGTAATGTTGTAACTCTGATGTATAAAGATATAAGTGTAATGATATAGTTCTTCTTGTAAACTATTATTTATGTGATATTATATTTTATCCGCTGCGAATGTGATATGGTGTGTTTCTCTTCTGTTCTTCTTCTATCTCTTTCTTCTTTCTCTTTCTTCTTTTCACTAACTATCTGGAAATTTTGGGATCGAAATTTCCGGGTCGTTACATTTGCCAAGTGCGACGACCCGACTTTCTGCCACCAGAAAATCGCATCATCTTTAAGAAAGAAAGGGATAGAAAAGAGAAAAGATAGTGAAGAAGAAAGAAACAACATCAGAATCTAAACAGCGGAACGAATAAATTATATTACTCACATAATACTTTACATAATATCATATACATCAGAGATACACAGCATAATCAACTCATACTAGACAGTTGTAAAAACACCTGTCTAGTTATACAACTCCATACAACTCAAAAACAACAACTCAGAGAACACACAGTGGAATACTCTATAGCTATACGCAGAAGCCTCCTGCTCCATTGCTCCTTCAGAATTCGTCAAGCCAACTTAATTCCTAACCTGAATCCCCTGGCTACTCGTAAAAATTTGAGTACCAAGAGTTTATGAAAAAAACAGAATAAACTCCGGGTCAGACATGGGTCTGGTGTGAGTAAACGGTTAAAGTTGCTTAACGTTTAAAATCTTTTGAAAGAAAAGGTATCACGTAAGACTTCCCACACATAAACATGGAAAAGTTTTTACCTTACGCTAATCAAAACATTTGATAGGAAATCCGATGATATTATAATAGTGTCTAGGGTTTTCAAATAAATATGAAATAGACGAAATTGTTACATGATTAAATTCCAGCTACTAGCCACAAAAGTGGGTAATACAATCAAAACCATTGGCACTTACTGGATTTTGGATTCCATACAATGGCAGGGCTACTGGGGTACCTCCCGTCACAGTACGTGGCCTAGATCACCGTACCGAGGACCACTCCCGATCCCCTGAAACACAAAGCCGGACCCGTTCCTTACTGAACAGTTCCGAATAAGACAACCCCGACGGTTGTAGCTATTCAACCGTCCACATAGCCAAAATAAAATGGACCTCTAGACAGGGGTAATCTTACTCTCCAGTGGGGGCTACCCACGAAGCCTTGCTGCACCTCCCCTGTTTTAGCCATTCCCGGTTGATGAGGCTTGAGGCTACGATTACCTTTAGTGAACAACATCACTTAGAATGCTCATCGTCCACCTGACGATGTTCTGAAAGCATTCAATCCATACAAGTTCGTTCCGGGTTCGAACGAAACCGAAGGCATTATCTCGTTACACTCATTTTGGAATCACCCTCGGAGTTAACGACGATAACCCTTGCACTCTAAATCACCATCTCGAATCTATAAGTACTATTCCGTCAAACTCATTACGGAATCACCCACAGAGTTATACTGACGTATAGCCCTTACACCTCGAGTCTTCACTTGCTCCACTTGGATTAACGACCTAACGTTTAATTGGAATCGATGTGGTTTTCGGATATCCAAATATGGAAACCCGATCCCGGTCTCATCGAAATCCAAAGCGTGTCTTTTAGGTTCAAGTTGTTTTAAAGGTTTTAAAGCAATTCATAACTGTATCTATATACATACAGATAGGTAACCCACATATCAATAATTGATAATCAGCATTATCAAATAACAGGTAATCCCCATAATCCATATCATAATAGGTAATCCATATATCAACATTCCAATTGATAATCTATGTAATCATCACAATGCAATCAAGCATTCATATCACACAACCATACTTATCTCATTACTGAGATCACAATGCATTCAAGACAAACAATGTTATCCATTCATACATAAGCAATGATTCACTCATACCACAATATAATTAATTTAAAATGAATTAAATTAACTATCTCTATCTTTAATTAATTTAAAGTAAATTAAATTAAATACCTAATCTCTTAATTAATAAAATTAATTAAATTAATTACCTTCATCCAAATATATTGCTTACTTATTCTTCAATTAAACAAATTAATTAATCATCCTTCTAATTAATCAACCTTGATTAATTAACTCTAAATCAAGTAATTAATCCTTAATTATTCTCATTAATTAATTAATGAACCTTAATTAATTACTTCTATTTATTAATTAACCATAATTAATTACATTATTGCCCAATTAATTACATTATCTCTTAATTAATTAATCATGCTTAAATTAATTACTTTCAATTAGTCAAATAAAACCTTTAATTATTTTAACAAGTAATTACCCAATTTAAAATTACTTTCTAATCAGTAATTTTACCTTAACTCAATTACTCCTGTAATTTATGAATTACTTATCTTAAGTAATTAGCCTTACCAAAACTTATTAAGTAATAATACTAATCATTTATCAAGCGACTATTCTTAATTAATTAACAAATTAATTAATTTACTTGATCAAACTCATCTCATAAACAAAATTGAGTAATCCATCCCTAATTACTCATTAACCCAAATTAATCTTCAATTAACAGATTAATTATCTTCAAATATTTATTAATAAACCTTAATTATTTATTCAATTCTTTAATCAAAAGTAATTAATCACTAATTACTAATTAATTAATTAAACTTAATTAACTAATTAATTAACTCTTAATCATTAATTAATAAACTTAATTATTAATTAACCATCTTAATTACAAATTAATTAATCCATAACTAAAATTAATTAATCCTTAATTAGAATTAGTTAACTATTATCCTCTATAAATTACTTTAATTAATAACCTTTAATCATTAAGTAATTAACCTTTAATTACTTTCATTAAGTAATTATCCTTAATTAATAAATTAATCTTAATTTATCATACTAATTATTTAACTCTTTAATTAATTATCTTTAATTAATAATTTAGTCTTAATTTATCATGTTGATTAATTAATCTCTTTAATTAATTATCCTAATTAGTTAACCTTAAATCTATCACGTAAATAATTTAATCGCGTCAATTAATTATCCTTTAGGTTAATCACATAAATCAATTAACTTTTAATTGCTGATTAAATAATTAAATCTTTGATTACCCAAGGCTTGAATTTACTTAAGATAATCTACTTATCTTAATCACATATTTAAACACATCATCAAATTTTTATTTGAAATGCTTAAAAAATATTTTAAATAACCATCCCAATATACTTTAATAATTTTTTTTAAACATATCCTTAATTTTAAGATCAATTCTCTAAAAACTTATTATAAAACTTGTTTGGATAAATCTACTTTTGAGAAAATTTAGTTAAAAAATCTTTTGAAAACTACTTATTTTTAAAACTTATTTAACCTTAATAAATTCAAAATAATTTGTACAAAACCTTTACTAATCTCAGAACTTAATCATGACAATTATTGTTTTAAGAATAATGGGTTAACATAAATCAATTTTTGATTTGATTTTAATTTTCAAAACTACTATTACAATCACACGAGCAACTTCGAGATAATCCCGACCCTGACCCGAGCTCAACTTCGAGTTCCCTTCACTTTCACTTGCTTCGAGTCATCTCGCGGTTGCCTTCGAGTTCGATCCCAAGGAAATTCCTTCTTATTCAAACCCATCTTCAACATATACATTGTGATACGTATATATGTGCACAAACGATCGAAATGTCTTCGATCGTCGTGAAGACCCTCGACAAGTCACTGATGACCTCCTTGTCAACCTCGGCCAACCCACACCCTTAAATTCACTATGATTCGAAAATGAGTTGAACAATGAAATACTGGAACCACATATGATCAGAAAATCATTCCCTCACCGATGATTCCAGCCATCATTGACCACGCCATTCTCTCAGAAACCTTTTCAAACTCCACTGCTTCGATTCCCATAGGTCCGGTGCAACTTGATGCCATGATGATGAAGAAATCATCTGGATTCCACCATCAACCCAAACAGTCAAATAAACCCTAGTTCACCGATCTCTGGCCTCCACAACCATCAGAAAAATCCTCCACTACTTTTCCTGCGACCCCCATCACTTGAACTCCCTCCAGCACCAGACCAGAATCCAGATTCCTCATCGATCATCGAAAATTGTCGAATTTCCGTTTATCATTCAAATTGAGATTTCACACCGATCATAGACTTAAAAATCATGAAATGATTTTCAAAAATCATAAATTTCTAGTATGAATAAAGTTATAGAATCAAAATAACATATTAAAATCAAATTACATCTTTTAATGGCCCTTATCATTTTAAATACGATAAGGGGAAATAAATTAATTTTGCACTAACTGATATTACATCTTTTAATTAAGATAAAGTGTAACGATCCGTAAATTTTTAACAACTTTAAAATGGTAGTATTTTGAATTTAAATAAAAATTAAATTAAAAAAATCGAATTTGTGATTTTGATGTTTTATTTGACCAAATTTAATAAAATAAATTTTTTGTGAAATTTTAAATTTTGGTCAAACTTTGTCAAAGATTGACTTTTGGTTGAAAATTTTCAATTTGAATTTTAAAATTTTATTCTTTTTATATGATACTAGACTTAATTTTGATCTTCCCTCCACTTTTTGTTTTGTCAAAATCAAATTCCTATAGCTCTAAGAATTTGAATTACTGTGAAAAATTAACATGAATTGGTAGTGTTTGGTTGTATTTTATTTGGCTAAGGCATATTGGGTTGTTTGGTCTAATGGGCCTTAGTTAACCTAGAGACTCTAGTCAGTCATGTGATCATTCCTTTGCCTACGACCTTATGTTTCTTATCTGATAACATTTACGTACATAATTTTTCTCTTACGAAACTTTCTCTTCACACTTCTTCTTTCTCTTCAAAATCTACAAAAAAAACTCTAGATCTAAAACATCAAAAACCTCACAAATCAAAACTTCTTTCTTCCTCTCCTTCAACCCTTCCTCCTCTCATATAGCCACCGCCCTCTCCACCATCTCCAAGGCCATCTCCTTCCACCTTCCCTCTCCTCTTCTTTCTCATTTTTCCCTTCTTCTCCTCTTTCCTATTTTCCCCCTTTCTTCTCCTTATTTCCATGGCTTATATATTCTCCTAAACTACTCCAAATCAATTTTTTTTTTAAAATCGTGTATAATTTCAATGGCAACAACTTTGTTGTTGAACCCTTCTTTCCATTCTGAATATTTCTATATAAAAAATTCTATTTTTCAAGTCCTTTCTCGGGTCCATTTTTGGCCGAAAATACCTCATATTGTATTAATCATATCTCCTTCAGGAATGAACCAAATTATGTGATTTTATTTCAAACCATTTATTTTTCTAGCGGCTTCAACTTTATTTTAGATCAGTTCTTCAAATTCCTCAATTGGCTATGCCAAAAACTCAAATCTTTTCGAAGTATTTTTGAACCCAGATTTTCAACTTAGAAATCACCTCTGTTTGTTTCGACCATAACTTCCTCAAGGCAAAAGCTTTGTGAGCAATTCTTCTTTTTCAAACCATTTATTTTTCTAGTGGATTCAACTTTCTTTTAGATCGGTTCTTCAAGTTCCTTAATTTTCTATGCCAAAAACTCAAATCTTTTTGAAGTATTTTTGAACTCAGATTTCAACTCAGAAAACACCTCTGTTTACCATGGCTTGCTTAAGACAGAAGCTTTTTGAGTGATTCTTCTTTTGAAAGTGGAGAGAAAAGAATTTGTAACAACTTTCTAGTTAGTCACTTTTACAGATTCGGTAATATTCTGGTCCAAATATTTTCTTAAAGATGACCAAGTTTCAGGTTTGTCTGTTGTTTGGATCTTGGGTTGTTTGGAAGTTGAAAGTAGTTGAAACTTGTTTATTGATTCGTTTTCGTATCTAAGCTTTGTTGGATTTGCTTTGAATTTTGATCTTTGCTAGGAACCTCCATATCGCTCCATTTTTATCATCACCTTCATAGCCACGAAAGGTGAGCAAACACACACAACTACTAGATTTTCTTATGTTGGTTAAATTGAATTTATGATGTGATTAG
This sequence comes from Allium cepa, assembly GCA_030765085.1. Lineage (NCBI taxonomy): Eukaryota > Viridiplantae > Streptophyta > Magnoliopsida > Asparagales > Amaryllidaceae > Allium > Allium cepa. The sequence continues at coordinate 552,504,585 of CM060931.1, read as the reverse complement.
AAATTGATTGGTTGCTGTTTAGTATACTTTAAATTATCGTTCCAGTTAAATCTGACTTTTATTGAATTTAATTTCCATTTAATTTAATATTGAAATTTAAATTTCCAGTTAAATACATGTTAATGATAACTAGTAAATTGTTGGTAGTTGTTAGTTGATTTAAATGATGATTGTGTTGTATGTTCAATTGTTGATATTTGGGTGATTGGATGGATGTTATTGATTGACATTTTGGATGATTGGATGTTATTTATGTCTATATCTCTGTTATCCCTATGGGTTGAAATGTTACATACCCAAACGATCTTATAGATTAGAGGAAAATCGTTATGGATTGAAATGATAAACCCAAGCGGTTTTCTTCGACTTGGAAATGTTGATTTTTGATACTGGTTGAAATGACATATACCCATATAATTTCTTGAATATGGATTTTTATCTAGAATTGAATTATTTGAAGGGTTTAAGTTAATTCAAACTTTATATTTGTTTCAATTAGATGATTAAGATTGATATTTTGAATTGTTTGAAACCTTTTAAGTAGTTATATTCACATGTACACTTAATAGGAGATGAAAATCCCGTAACATCTATGAAACCATTGCACTAATATTTCTATTTTACTTATTTTGATCTGATTCACATAATATCTTTTAGTTCTGACTTGAGTGTTTTGTCTTTTCATTAGGCTCGGGTCGGTCTGAGCTTTTCAGTGTATTGAAGACTATTTTTTGGAGGACGAAGACGAAGATAAAGATTCGGTATATTATTTCTATTTATTATTCCACTGCATTCTATGTTCCATTGCATTATTTGTTTATTTCTGATGTATGTATAACTCTGATTTGAATTGTGAAAGTGTAATCAAATGTTATTTGTAAAACAGTTTCATGAACTGTTTATATTTTGTCGTTCCACCGAGATTTTGTGTTTTGTTTTCCCTTTTTTATTTTCTTATTTACTCCATTAACAATACTCCCTTTTGAATGGTTTGAGTCTGACATGTGTGGTTTATTGTCGATTTGAACCATCCAATAAGGTGGGTCGTTATAGTTGGTATCAGAGCCAGGTTTAGACATACCTTAGCATGTTCGGGTTAACTCATTAGAGATAGGGTAGCAATATCATAGAATAAGTTTTCTAAGTGTATATACAAGAGCACGTATTTGTTAGTGTTATAAAATGTTTATATAAGTTTTGAAATGGAATAATTTTTCCTAACATTATATGTTATATATAAAGAAATAAAATTTTTATAACCATTATAGTTATTTGTAATGTACTTAATTTGTGAAATGGTAATAATTATTATCATTTATTGTTGATTTATTGTATCTAGTCAGTTTATAAGCATTAGCTAATTATTATTGATTTAATTTGGATTAAACACTAGTTAATAATGGTGTATTAAAAAGAATAAAATGAATAATTAGGATATTTGGTTATGAAATTGAAACATTTGGTTGTGAATACTGTTGTTCGTTGATTGGTAGTTTCAACTGTTGAAATAAAATAGAATGTCTGGATATTTTGGATGGTCGAAACTTCTAAATTAATACATGAGTTGAAATGTAGAAATTTTGTTGAATTATGCAGTTGAATTTGGTAACCTTAAATTGAAAGCGATTTTTTTATACCTATGTTTATAAAATGAACAGAATTATTGTATACATTATTGGCATGTAACGTAATAGTATACAAGTGTGAACTTTAAGCCTTGGCATGTTTAAATCGAAATTGTAATTAAGGAAAGGTTGTAAATGATTTTTAAAAAAATGAACTTAATTCAATTTATGAAATGTGGCATAAATAAATTTGAAAAGTAAGTGAAAACTAATAGGATAAACGAATATGAACTAAAAGTGAAATGATTTTAAATAAAGTCATGATCTGTAAATTATTTATGAAATAAATGGATGTTGCAATAAATGTAGTATTAAATGAGAAATATTACATGTGAAATTGAATGTAATTTAAAAATGAAAAGAAATATAAGCAATGTCATGAGAATGAATATATTAATCTTTTATATTAAATGGAGAAATTCTGTGAAACAAGTATTAAAGTATGAAGTGATATTAGTGTTAATCAATGAGATTAATGATGGATTTAAATCAAAATGTAATGGTGATAAAACAAATTGGAATAAGTACGTAAGTTGTACGTATATTGTTTTAACCGCATAATTAATTTGATCCGGATTTGAGAGTTCGAGGTGAAATACACCATTTCGTATTAGGATTTTTCATTCGATTCTTGATGGAGAATATTTGATATGGATTTTTGATTTGATTCTAAAATTCACTATCACAGTGTATGGCTATGCAAGGATAATGATGGTTTCTAGTCAAGAAACCTTATCGAAGTCTGCATTAGGGGAGTCGAATGAACTCGAAAGCGAACTTGTGTGATCAAGCGAGCGATCGAATGTGATTTTGCGAAATGATGACATATGTACATCTTATGTTCTAATATTATTGATATGCCTTTGACATTGAAATAGAAAGTTGCTGAGTTGAATTTTTTTTTAATTTAAATTGGAATTTATTTTAGGAAAAACTACTATTAATTCAAAAGCATTTTACAGAACTATTTTCTTTTACTTTTCTTACACAAACTAATTTATTCTATTTTATATACAAAACTATTTTATTTACAAACTATTTTGTTTACAAACTATTTTATTTACAAACTATTTTTCAAACTATTTTATCAAACTATTTTACAAACTATTCTATATATACAAAACTATTCTAAATTCAAAATCTTCTATAAAGTAAAGACGTTCAATCCCATATGGCTCTTCATACAGCGAAACTGATTTTGGGAAAATTTGATTCTTATATAAGATGGACTTTATATAAGTATATGGTGATTTGAAAGACTATTAATTTTGGAGGGTATTCGATCTGAAGAGGTAAATCTTATATACAATGGAATTTATATAACAATGATTTGATATATTCGAGACTATTGTCTTTGGAAAGTGCTCTATCTGAAAATGAAATCTTATATATAATGGAATTTATATAAGTGTGATAGTTGAAGTTATGATTTTGAAAGAATACTATATATGGTATGATATTATTTTGAAGTAAATAAATGAGGAAGTACCCTCCGCGAAGAAGTATGGTATGATATGCTTCCACCCAGATGGACTCGGGAATCACGGAATGGATTCGACCGATAAACCCTAACATACTTGGGTGAATTTAGAAATGGATTCGAACCGATATGGTTGTTTGGACTTAAACTCATGAGTTCCTCAACTTTTTAGATGGTTCTTTAGTTTACCCAATGAAGGCACTTTCGATCTTGGGATCGGTCATTTATGGATCTTTCAGGAAGGAAGTGCATCCATTGTGTAAATCATTGAATCAACGGTAACCACTGTAGCAGGGGTCAATGTTCCCTTGTTTACAAAATGGCTACGATATTTTTCTAGAATCCAAAAGGTGGAAGGATCTTCTGGAATTTTGTGTCTATTGCGTAAACACTATATCAGCAGCGGGCTACTGCTATCGTAACATCATAATTTGACATCAGATTTTGAGTGGTACTTCTCATACCTGTTTTTAAATATTTTAACTATGTGTTGAAACGGGTCTACTAAGTACTTGGAGTATTCTAGTCTTTACGCCTGATCAGCGTACGACTAGAGTTTGCAAGAATGAGGATAAACTTGTTAAAATATTGAGTTATAAAAGTATTTTGACAAAGTATTATATAAAAGATATTTTGGTCACTTTTTCCACTTCTAAATACTTTAAAATGTTTAAAATATTGTTTACTTATGTACAACATGGTTTAGTAGTAAATTATTAGTGTTGTAAATATTATTAGAAGTTATTAATTAAATAAAACATATTTAAAGTCAATGATTATTGATTTTATTAATGATTTTTAAAAGTATTTTGAGATTTAAAATTAATAAAATTATAAATAATGGATTTAAGTTTTCAATAACTTCTTTTTAAATATAAGTAACGACGTAAATAATTGTTTTCAAATGGTTTACATATATTTATAAAGATGTTATTTAAAAAAAAATTATGTGGTATTTATAAATGAAGCAAGAAATTTTACAGATGAAATTTTTCCTTGAAGTATTAGAGTATTAAAGATGATTGATTTTCAAATGAAGTTTTCAAATGAATATTTCAAGTAAAATTTATATAAGTTTCTTTGAATGTATAATTTAAAGATATTATATAAATGAAAAAAATGGTTTGCGAAATTTTATTTATAGCAATATACTTGACCAATAAATTGGAATCTCTATTTTGGAACTATGGTTTGAAATATTTACTTGATTTCGAAGCACCAACAGTAAATTTATAGATTTATTTATTATTTGAATTTTTATATTAAACCATAATAAATGTTTATCCATGACTTGAATATTCATTTTAAAAAAGCATGTAAAATTAATTATGAAGATATGAAATTTTATACTTTGATTTGGATATTTAATGTAAGATTTGAGTATACTATTAGTTTCAGTTTAATAATCTAGGGTTATACTTATTTTAAAACAATGAGTCTAATAAATTATCGGATTTAAGGAACTTCTAACATTGTTCATACTTTTTGAAAAATTCTTACATAATGCTATGAAGATGTTTTAAATATATCTTATATTCTTATTAAGTAAATGAGGCAAAATGTTTTAACTGAATTTTTTAGATATATTGAAATATTTCTTTTCTCTATAAAGGCAAATACCAAAAACTTGTGTAACATTCAATTACATTCATAAAATATATAAATAACTTACCAGAAATGTTTAATAAGTTGAAATGTTAATAGTATATGTAATGGAGTATTATACAAGTAAAACTTAAGTAATGGAAGTGTTCAATGAAATTATTTCTAAATAAGAATTTCAATGTACAAGAAATGTTATGAATGTAAGTTAATATTGTGAAGTAATTTATGTAAGTACATGAAAGAAAGAAAAATACATTGTATAAATGAATGAAAAAAAGAAAAAAAAAAGGTAAATAATGATGTGAAAGGAAACCAATTAAATAAACTTATAATGTATGGAAATTCTTGGCTGTTTCGGCTTACGAGATGTTTGGAAAGGATACTTCTAATTTCTTAAGGTTGTATGGATAGTCTATTGAGTAATTACCAAAGGCTGTTGAGCGTAGGATACAACTGGTAGTTTATTTGTCACCCATGTACGATTAAAAGTCTCTGAACTAAACAATACATTGATTTTAGTTGCTATGAATGTATGATGGATTATGTGGTTGCATATAATGGTTGTATTGTTTGTTTGTATATGTTTTATAGTGATTTACTTTTGTTGCAAATTGAACAGCTTAAATATTTATCTTTTTGCATAATTATTAACCTATTTTGGATTATATAAGTGAAATACAGATTTATGGAAGCAATAACTACTGCTTTTGGTTTCATAAGTAAGCGTTGTTTGCCTGACAAATAGGTACGTTTTCGGATTACGGTAGCAATGTTATATTATTTTTTTCCATGATTGAGATATTTTATTTTCAAATATGATATATATAGTTATTATCGATATTATTATTATTTTCTTGACCTCTTTGTACAAAGGAGACTCTGCCGAAATTTTCGGTAAATTTTAGACTCAGAATTTTTTTGTAAAAGCAAAAATATTTTTCAAACTTTAGTAAACTTGAATATGAAGATTTGATTTGTTATTAATTAGTATATTTTATTTAAAATATTTAATTATGTAAATTAATTGTTTATAAACTGAATACTTTGAATAAAATATATTAATCCCTTAATTCCTCCTTTTCCCTTTTCGAGGACGAAAACTTTTGAGTGGAGGAGAGTGTAACGACCCGTGTTTTTCGGTAATTAAAATATTAAATTTAATAAGATTTTGAAATATTAATATTATAAGAAACTAACATTTATGATCTGTAATGATAAAATAATTAGAATGTAATATAGTAATATAGAATTACTTTTAATGAAGAGATTGTATCTAATTGATTGAAATAAGTTAATATAGAATATAAAATCATTTTGTTATAGCCCTTGGTTGTAAATGATAAGATAATGGATATGAACTATTATTATAAACGATGGTTGTAATTATCTTCTCATTAATTTGTCCATTTGAATATTAAATGGGTAATTAATGGAATTAAGGCAATCGAATGTTGGAATTATATGTTGTTAATTGAAATTGAACATAATCAGTGCTGTCTAAGTAGCCATAATATTTGTGGTAGATAATAAACTTATAAATATGATTAAATTACTTAAAGGTAACAATTGTTCACTTATCATCTCATTGCTTAACATGTTTGCAATTAATTTGAAAATCAAGAAAATATATGTAATTAATTATTGTAGTTAATATGATAAAGACGTTAACGGTAAAATAATGAATGTAATATAATGTAAACTTATGTTAATATAATTCATAGGGTATTGTTAGTTGAATAATAAGGATGATAACATAGGTTGGAATGTAATTGGATAAGAATTGGATGTGTAGTTAGTCGCGTTTAACCTTTTAAATATGATAAGGGGAAACAAATTAATTTTGCATTAACTGATATTACATTTTTAGTTAAGATAAAGTGTAAAGATTCGTAACTCTTAACAACTTCAAAATGGCAGTATTCTGAATTTAAATAGAAACTAAATTAAAAAAATTGAATTTGTGACGTTGAGTGTTTTATTCGACTAAAGTTAATAGAATGAAATTTTTGTGAAATTTTAAATTTTGGTCAAACTTATTCAAAGATTGATTTTTGGTAGAAAAGGTTAAATTTGAATTTCAAAATTTTATTCTTTTTATATGATACTAAACTGAATTCTGATCTTCCCTCCACTTTTCTTTTCGTCAAAATCAAATTCCTATTGTTCTAAAAATTTGAATACTGTGAAAAATTAACATGAATTGGTAGTGTTTAGTTGTTTTTTATTTGGCTAAGGTATATTGGGTTTGTTTGGTCTAATGGGCCTTCGTTAAACAAGAGACTCTAGTCAGTCATGTGACTATTCTTCTGTCTACGCCCTTATGTTTCTTATCTGATAACATCTGTGTAAATAATTTTTCTCCTGAAAAACTCTCTTCATGCTTTTTCTTTTTCCTCAAAATCTACAGCGAACTCTAGATTTAAAACTCCAAAAACCTCACAAATCAAAACTCCTTTCCTCCTCTACTTCAACCCTTCCACCTCCCCTATAACCACCGCCCTCTCCACCATTTCCAAAGTCATCTCCTTCCACCAACCCTCTCCTCTTCTTTCTTATTTTTCCCTTCTGTTCCCCTTCCATATTCTCTTTCTTCTTCTTATTTCCACAGCTTCTATATTCCAATAAACTACTCCAAATCAAATAATTTTTTTAAAACCGTGCATAATTTCAATGGCAACAACTTTGTTGTTGAACCCTTCTTCCCATTCTGAATATTTCTATATCAAAAACTTCATTTTTCAAGTCCTTTCTCGGTCCAGTTTTGGTCGAAAATACCCAATATTGTATCAATCGTATCTCTTTCAGGAATGAACCGAATTATGTGATTTTTTTTCAAATCAATTGTTTTTCCAGTGGCTTCAACTTTCTTTTATATTGGTTCTTCAAATTCCTTAATTTGCTATGCCAAAAACTCAAGCCTTTTCGAAGTTTTTTTGAACTCATATTTTCAACTTAGAAATCATCTCTGTTTGTTTTGACCATAACTTCCTCAATACAGAGTCTTATATAGCGATTCTTTTTTTGAACTCATATTTTCAACTTAGAAATCACCTCTGTTTGTCCGTAATTTGGATCTTGGGTTATTTGGAAGTTGGAAGTAGTTGAAACTTGTTTATTGATTCGTGTTTGTTGAATATGCAAGTATATGATTTTTATTTGATGATAATATATATATATATATATATATATATATATATATATATTCATTTAAATGTGTTTGTTAATGTACTATTATATTTTTCACATAACTAAATAAATATTTGCTGAATTAAATAAATAACACAGAATTTAAATTCAAATGGATATTTTATTCAAACAAATATTTATACAGTTTTGAGTAGTGCACATTTGAGCTCTCACTATATATACACATTAAATTACAATACAATTTTGATTACATCACAATTTTCCATTTACATTTGCAGCTCACTACATTTCACTCATTCACTCGTATTCGATCTTCAACTCTATTTCAGATTGAATGCAGCATCTGAATTATCTGCAAAAATAAACATTGACGCGGTAAAATTAAAAAAGAATCGCAGTGCAAAATAAAATGTGCATTTTTGAAAATATTATTTTCCTTAGTAATTTCGGTTGTTCGTCATCATTTAAATTTGAATTCATCATACACGAACAGCTTGTGACATACACACTGTATCACTGTACATGCCACAAGGCCATGCACACTGATATACACTTGATAATTCAACAGGGACAGGTGAGCACAAGGTCAAACCCAATCAAAAGCCGGGTTAAACTCAAGTACAATACAAATAAAGTCACGACACGAGCACAAGGTCAAACCCGAGCTATAATCTGGATTCAACACAGTATGCATGAGCAAGCTTCAAAAGTGCAGTCTGCACAGTTAAACTACAATAGAGGCTACCAGCAACGAACAAGTTCAAACCAATACAATGGCCATGTTTAAAACAACAACAAAACAAGAAACAGAATGCATTTATATACATATGCAACAACATGTACAAGCAACTCACCACAATGCATCACTGAGACATAAGTATAGGACACGAATGCAACATGAAAACTACAAATATATGAATATCATTCAAGTGAAATATCAAGTACACCAACAATAGTTCAAGAATGAACCAATGAAGACTACAAGTGCAAAGCACCTGTCCAGACACAACACAACAGTATGGAAGTGAGGATACAAACAGTTCAAGTGAGACAGAATCACAAATGTACTTAAGAAAACCAAACCACATGAGACATGTACTTGATGCAGAACAAAATAGTGAAATAATACTGTATAAACATTTGTATATGTAACTACCAAACTCCAATGGTGACATGCACAGATATACAAGAGAAAGGTACATAAGTGCATGGCCACAATGGAAGCAGTGTGCAAGTGAGACTACAACCTAGTACAGCACAAATGCTTTTAGACTTTAAGCAGCAGAATATAAAATGTTAAAATAGCAAAATGCATATGGTCAAGCAACTGAGTATGCTACAAGTTCAACAATATATATATATATATATATATATATGCAATGTCGACATGCATACAGTAGTACACTTGATGAAGCTGTAGTAAAATTCAAATTGATCAAGCCGGAAAAAGGTAGCAGTGTAAAATCGAGTCAACGTCGTAGGAACTTCTATTTGAACAAGTAAGAATAATACTGGTGAAGCAATGCAAACTGCCTCAAAGCAAATGAAAACTCAATGCGCAAGACCGCAATAAGACAACAAACACGATTAAATCAAAGTGCAACATAACTAAATTGTCCAAGCTAGATTCAACTGCAAAACATATATGTATGCAGTGAAACCAGAGACAATAGCATATAAATGGTCAAACTACAGAGCAGTTGTTATGAACCAGTCAGAAAACATCATAAGCATGCAATTGACCGAATTCACAGAGCAAGAAAGAAATTTAACAGGCCGAAGTCAAACCAGAAAATTCACGGACCAAATTAGAAATCAAAACCGTGATAATCAAGCAAACCCATGGAGCCGTGGTGACCCAAGGCTAAAATCGAAGCCGTGTTAAACAAGCAACAAAATTATAAGAATTGAAGAAGTCATAGAAATCACCATCATTCAAGCATAATCAAATGTCCAAATGAAATTATAAGACGGGTTCAAACAATTAATTCGAACGAAACTTTAGGGAATTAAAACCCTATATAAACCGTAACATCATCGGTTTTCTAAAACCATTCGAGTTCAAGCAATATCACCGAGCATAAAATCAATTAGGAACTCGAATCAAAGTCGAGTGAATATAAATCAAAAAGGGGACAAACGTACCAAACTCAAAGCATCATTCAACCTCGACGAATAGAAGCAGCCGCAAGCAACATTCACCAGAGGGTTCAAATCGAAGAATATTTCCTCACTGCAATATCAAGCGGTGCCTTTTCCAAAGCCTTAGTTTATAATTTCAAAACGAACGAGCAACAATCATTTTCACAAAGAAGAATACAAGGTCGATAATATAGAAAGGGAAATTCACTTATGTTTATTTAGGGCCAGCATTCTTCTTAGGATTTTAATCTTTAAATTAGGGTTTATTTGTTTTATTGTTTTTAAAGTATTTTTAATTTTTATTTCTTTTTTAAACTGTTGTAAAGTCTAGTCGTGTGACTAGGGATGAACTACGATAGTGTAGTTCGAGAATTCATAACTCAGTGGCTAAGTTGTGGCAGGGTTTTGAGTGTAGTGTTAGGTTACTCGATAGCGGGTGTCGTGAGTTTACGTATGTAAGCGTCTAACTACTTAATTTCCAGTAGAAACCGTAGGGGCAACACGTAAGCAGGGTTCTGTCAAAGCTGGGTAAATTCTGTGTATTCTATTTTCTGCTTTTAATATTCTGCTATTATCTGTGCTGCTAAAATTCTGTTATATCTGTGTTGAAATTATTTTATATAAACTTCTGAAATAATTTTTATAATTAATAGTATCACCCTATTCACCCCCTCTAGGATGAAATCGATCCAACAAGTGCTATCCAACAAGTGGTATTAGAGCTGGGAACAAAAGTCATATTTGTTTGAAAATTTTGATTTGTCAAAAACCAATTTTTCTTTTTACAAATTTGAATTTATAAAATGGCTTCTTTTAATAATGCCTTTACAAAGGGTCGGTCCAATATTATACCTCATGTTTTTGATGGAACAGTTTTTTTGAATTGGAAATTAAAAATGGAATTTAATTTAAAACCTGTTAATATTAAATGTTGGGATATTATTGAAAATGGGTGTGATAGAATAGATGAGAAGAATACTTCGCTTTTTTCAAAATCTATTGCCACTAACAATCATGGACCTATAAAAACAAATAGATCACAAAATTTTTTTATTCATGTAGTGTGATGGAAGGCTAAGGAACAATAATAGTGCTATCTGCATCTGGATTTTCTAGACACACAACGGGCGACAAATCAAAGTTCTTTAGCCTAGTACAAAGGTGATAGAATCACAATGGGCAACAACGAAATATTATCGTAAAGGTAAAATAGGTATATTTATTCTGAACGATTATTAAATGTGATAATCTGCACCCTAAACTGAATTAAATCAGCCAGTTATGTAATGATAAAATAAATGTTGATATTGATTCCGACTTATTGTCATTTGATATATTCTTATTTGACTTGTTCTTATTTTTGGTTCTGTTTTGTGCAAAATGTTGATCAATCATCATTTCATTTTTGAACTAGTTCATATTCATTTGATTACTAATGATGTTTTATTAGTTGATGATTGCTCAAGATAAAGGTGGATATATTTCCTTAGCTTATTGCTTCTGGATCAGACACTATGGTCACTATTTGTTTATTTACACGGCTTCAATTCAAATTCAAGAGAATTTCATTTAAAAGCCGTTGAGAATGATTTTATGGTATTGTGTTGCACACTTCACGGTCTGGTCTATGACTTTCATTGAATGATAATCTTGAGTCAAAGGAAAATTCGGATGTAGAATACACGTATAATCTAGTCGATAGACAAATTACTAGTGAAAAGTGATTTATGTTGAGATATTCATTAACTGCATCACATTTCAAAGAAAATATCTGCATGTTTTTCATTTCAAATAATTTTCAATTAGCAGACATTTTGTCTTTTAAAACCCCTTCTAGGAAATAGTTTTTGTTGACCTTATTTGAGATTATTTATTTTAGAAAAGTTGATTTTAAAATTATTTTTGGATTTGATCTTAAATGACTACATTAACTAATCTAACTCCCGAATGATTATTGAAAAGATAAATAATGATTGAAAAAGTGACGAGTGTTGATATTAATCATATATTATAACTTGAGATGGTGTATTTAGTAATCCCATTTAAAAGTCCTCACGGTTATTCATGGTTAGAAGATGCTTGAATTCATTTTTTTTATAAAAAAGAAAATTGGGGATACTACTAATCTCATTTAAATGTCCTAATGGTTATGCATGGTTAGTAGATATTCTAATTCCTGATATAAATATACCACAAATAGACACAACTATATGGTTTTGTATACCGACATCATCCCTATCATTCTAAAATGGAATATGCGTCAAACAGAGTATTTATGATTTTTGTTTGATTTTTTATTGAAATTTAATATTTATATTCGATTGAGTTTTAAAGTTGTATTAATGTCCATCACTTGTCTATTTTTCTAACACTATTACTCTTTTGCTGATAACAAAAGGGGGAGAGAAAAGTTAAGATTTTGGTAAATAAAGGTCAAATATTTTATTTTGTATTTTCTATTTGCATTTAGGTTCATTTGCATTTTTTGTTTATTCTCATGCATATATGAAGGGGGAGTTTTTGTTGTAGAGAGAGAGAGTATTCAAATAGGGGAGCAAATAGAGTCTATTAATGATCATATACATTTAATAAAGCTCAAAATCTTAAATATATGTTTGTTATCATCAAAAGGAGGAGATTATTGAATACGCAAGTGTATGATTTTTGTTTGATGATAATAAACATATATATATATATATATTCATTTAAATGCATTTGTTAATGTACTACTTTATTTTTCACATAATTAAATAAATATTTTCTTAATAAAATAAATAACATAGAATTTAAATTCAAACGGATATTTTATTCAAATAGATATTTATTACAATTTTGAGTAGTACAAATTTGAGCTCTCACTATACACACACACACACACACATACAAATTCAATTACAATACAATTTTGATTACATCACAATTTTCCATTTACATTTGCACCTCACTATATTTCACTCATTCACTTGTATTCGGTCTTCAACTCTATTTCAGATTGAATCCAGCATCTGAATTATCTGCAAAAATAAACACTGATGCAGTAAAATTGAAAAGGAAATATTTTTTTAGTGTAAAATAAAATGTGCATTTTTGAAAATATTATTTTCCTCGGTTATTTGGGTTGTTCGTCATTATTTAAATTTTAATTCATCATACATGAACAGCTTGTGACATGCACAGTGTATCACTGTACATGCCACAAGGCCGTGTACACCGATATATGCTTGATAAATCAACAGGGACATGTGAGCACAAGGTCAAACCCACTCAAACCCAATCAAAAGTCGGGTTTAACTCAAGTGCAATACAAATAAAGTCATGACATGAGCACAAGGTCAAACCCAAGCTATAAGCAGGATTCAACACAGTATGCACGAGCAAGCTTCAAAAGTGCAGTTTGCACAGTTAAACTGCAACAGAGGGTACCGACAACGAACAAGTTCAAACCAATATAGTAGCCATGTTTAAAACATCACCAGAACAAGAAACAGCATGCACTTATATACGTATGCAACAGCATGTACAAGCAACTTACCATAGTGCATCATTGAGACATGAGTATAAGACACAAATGCAACATGAAAACTACAAATATATGAAGATCAGTCAAGTGAAATATCAAGTGCACCAACAATAGTTCAAGAATGAACCAGTGAAGACTATAAGTGCAAAGCATTTGTCCAGACACAGCACAATAGTATGGAAGTGAGGCTACAAACAGTTCAAGTGAGATAGAATCACAAATGTACTCGAGAAAACCAGACCACATAAGCATGTACTCGATGCAGAACAAAACAATGAAATAACACTGTATAAACATATGTAAATGTAACTACCAGACTCCAATAGTGACATGCACAAATACACATGAGAAAGGTACATAAGTGTGTGGTAACAATGGAAGCAGCGTGCAAGTGAGACTACGACCCAGCACAGTACAAATGCTTTCAGACTTCAAGCAATAGACTATAAAATGTTAAAATAGCAAAATGCATATAGTCAAGCAACTGAAAATGCTACAAATACAACAAGATATATATATATATATATATATATATATATATATATGCAATGTCGACAAGCATACAGCAGTACACTTGATGAAGTTGTAGTAAAATTCAAATTGATCAAGCCAGAAAAAGGTAGCAGTGTAAAATCGAGTCAATGTCGCAGGAACTTCTATTTCAATAAGTCACAGTAATACTGGTGAAGCAATGCAAACTGCCTCGAAGCAAATGAAAACTCAATGCACAAGACCACAATGAAACAACAAGCACAATGAATTCAAAGTGCAGCATAACCAAATTGTCCAAGCTAGATTCAACTTCAAAACATATATGTATGCAGTGAAACCAGAGACAACAGCATATAAATGGACAAACTACAGAACAGTTGTTATGAACCAGTCAGAAAACATCATAAGCATGCAGCGGCCAAATTCACAGAGCAAAAAGAAATTTAACAGGCCGAAGTCAAACCAGAAAATTCACAGACTAAATTAGAAATCAAAACCATGACAATCTGTTGGATCATAGGTTTTGATTGCTGACAAAAATTCACGAATCTACGACTACGACATCATCCTGACTCAACGACTCAAAGTATGGTTCATATAGTTATATATTTTAACAAGAGTCATCAAATATGTATATAGAGTCTAGTAAGTGCTTTGTTAAAATCTTTCCTCAAGAATCATCATTCACATTCAAATAAACTTGCATGCATATTTTAATCAAAATCAAGTTTTCAAAAAATGCATGGAGCAGGGCTCGAACCCAGGTCACTAGTTTGGAAGGCATGTATTCTAACCAAATAAGCTACTACTATTTTTGTTTAACAATAGAGTTCAGTCGACTAAACAGGAAAAGTCAGTCGACTGAAACTGGAACAAATTTATACACATGCACAGTTTCAGTCGATTGAATTTCCTGCACGGTCGACTGAATTTTTTCCTGAAAATTTTTCTTCATATTTTCAGTCGACTAAAATTCCTGCACAGTCGACTGAATTTGAACCTGCGAATTTTGCATGAAAGGACACCTTCTTCTTCCCAAGAGTTGCGACCATTCTTCAATAGAAATGGAAGCTTCTCTTATCTACAACCCTTGGCAATACATGCATCCATTCTACAAGTATATATACATGATTCTAACATCATTTAATTAACCGAATTTTCTTGTTTTAATCTAACTATTCTCTTGTTCATATTTTCTAGATATTCTCAAAGCAATCACCAACCTATTGCTTGAATCATTGTTTTTTGTTTATAACATTCTTTTGATTCATAGCAATTCACATTTCCTAAATCTTCACAAACACATTGCATATTCTCGAGGATAAGATTATAGGAACATTGTACTACAATAGACTCATTCGTGTTATAAAGAACACAACTAGTCAAAACTTGTTTAGCATTGAGGTTTGAAGTCCTCTTAGGTAGTTTGAGGCAAAGAAATCCCGTTCGGTTGTTCGGGTAAGTTGTGAGCCTATTCCTCCGGGTTAAGAGAGGGTTTTGTAGTTAGTGAAATACCTAAGTGAAGCTTAGGGACTGGACGTAGGACAAGTGGTCCGAACCAGTATAAAATCTTGGTGCGTTTTTTACTTTCCATATATACATTAACCATATAGCTATTCCATATTACACGATCCTACCGTATAGCCCACTCTTTCAATTGGTATCAGAGCCAGGTATTCTAGAGATCGTAACAACATCCTAGAATAAATGGCTACAAAGAGATCTAGTCAATGCAATAAGAAGAGGAAGAGCAGTAAAGAAAAATCAAAGGAGCAAACAAACAAATGCTTCATGGCAAAAGATAATGAGGTTAGTGATCTAACTTTTGATGATATGATAGAAATAAATTCAGAACTTCTAGACACTTTAAAAAGTCTCAAAAGAAAATATAAGGAAGCTCTAGAAAATCAGAAGAAAGCAGAATTCGAAAGAGATATGCTTAAAGACGAGAAGAAAATATTAGAAGAAGAACTTGAGAAAATTCAAGATTCACTCTTTGACAATTCTCAACTCGCTCTATTAAGTCAAGAAATAGAAGCTCAAAAAGAAAAGAATAATGCTCTAGCTTCTGAGAATCATGAGTTAAAAACAAAAATTAAAATTGTTGAGTTAGATAACACTAGTCTCAAAACTAAGCTTGATGACATTACTAAAAATATTTCCAATTTTAATAAAGGGAGAGAAAATTTATCCAGGATTATTGAAAATTCTCAACCTGCTTCAAATAAGAAGGGATTAGGTTATGTTAAGAATTCAAAAGCTCTCAATGATAAAAGTGGTTTAGGATATAATAAAACTGATCGTAGAAATAGCACTAGATATGCTTTCATGTATAGTAAAAATGATAGTGCTAGTACTAAATTTCGAGTAAAGCCTAAATCCAATTTTTATAGAAATTCAAATACTACTATGACCTATAATGTTGATAATTTCTTTAGAAGTACAAAATCATTAACAGGAAATATGAATAAAAATTATCTAAGTATATGGGTTCCTGTTAAATGGAAAAATAGAGAAAAATACATTAATGATTATTTTGATATGGTAGTTAATAATGAAAATTATATTTATAAAGGTTCAACCACACCCAAATGGGTATGGTTTCCTAAAAATTAAGAAATTATAAGAACCTTGGGTATCGCATGCTTTAAATGTTAATTTTTTTCTTATACCTTACATTATAAGTAGTAGTTATTTTGTTTTATATTGCTCTATGTTAACACTTATGTAAAATATATTTTATATCAACATATAAACTCTCCTTTTTGTCGATGACAAAGGGGGAGAAAGATATTGCTCTCTAACACAATTTGCAGGAATAAGCCATGTAAGCACATATTAAGGGGGAAAAAGATTAAATAGGAATATATAGCATAGATTCAGGGGGAGAAATCGATAGCACAATTACGGAAAGATATTCAGTGAGAGAGATATGATCAACAAAGCTTGTCAAAGATTCGTTCATAGAAAATGGAGTTGTCATCATCAAAAAGGGGGAGAATGTTGGATCATAGGTTTTGATTGCTGACAAAAAATCACGAATCTACGACTACGACATCATCCTGACTCAACGACTCAAAGTATGGTTCATATAGTTATATATTTTAACAAGAGTCATCAAATATGTATATAGAGTCTAGTAAGTGCTTTGTTAAAATCTTTCCTCAAGAATCATCATTCACATTCAAATAAACTTGCATGCATATTTTAATCAAAATCAAGTTTTCAAAAAATGCATGGAGCAGGGCTCAAACCCAGGTCACTAGTTTGGAAGGCATGTACTCTAACCAAATGAGCTACTACTATTTTTGTTTAACAACAGAGTTCAGTCGACTGAACAGGAAAAGTCAGTCGACTGAAACTGGAACAAATTTATACACATGCATAGTTTCAGTCGACTGAATTTCCTGCACAGTCGACTGAATTTTTTCCTGAAAATTTTTCTTCATATTTTCAGTCGACTAAAATTCCTGCACAGTCGACTGAATTTGAACCTGCGAATTTTGCATGAAAGGACACCTTCTTCTTACCAAGAGTTGCGACCATTCTTCAATAGAAATGGTAGCTTCTCTTATCTACAACCCTTGGCAATACATGCATCCATTCTACAAGTATATATACATGATTCTAACATCATTTAATTAACCGAATTCTCTTGTTTTAATCTAACTATTCTCTTGTTCATATTTTCTAGATATTCTCAAAGCAATCACCAACCTATTGCTTGAATCACTGTTTTTGTTTATAACATTCTTTTTATTCATAGCAATTCACATTTCCTAAATCTTCACAAACACATTGCATATTCTCGAGGATAAGATTATAGGAACATTGTACTACAATAGACTCATTCGTGTTATAAAGAACACAACTAGTCAAAACTTGTTTAGCATTGAGGTTTGAAGTCCTCTTAGGTAGTTTGAGGCAAAGAAATCCCGTTCGGTTGTTCGGGTAAGTTGTGAACCTATTCCTCCGGGTTAAGAGAGGGTTTTGTAGTTAGTGAAATACCTAAGTGAAGCTTAGGGACTGGACGTAGGACAAGTGGTCCGAACCAGTATAAAATCTTGGTGCGTTTTTTACTTTCCATATATACATTAACCATATAGCTATTCCATATTACACGATCCTACCGTATAGCCCACTCTTTCAATTGGTATCAGAGCCAGGTATTCTAGAGATCGTAACAACATCCTAGAATAAATGGCTACAAAGAGATCTAGTCAATGCAATAAGAAGAGGAAGAGCAGTAAAGAAAAATTAAAGGAGCAAACAAACAAATGCTTCATGGCAAAATATAATGAGGTTAGTGATCTAACTTTTGATGATATGATAGAAATAAATTCAGAACTTCTAGACACTTTAAAAAGTCTCAAAAGAAAATATAAGGAAGCTCTAGAAAATCAGAAGAAAGCAGAATTCGAAAGAGATATGCTTAAAGACGAGAAGAAAATATTAGAAGAAGAACTTGAGAAAATTCAAGATTCACTCTTTGACAATTCTCAACTCGCTCTATTAAGTCAAGAAATAGAAGCTCAAAAAGAAAAGAATAATGCTCTAGCTTCTGAGAATCATGAGTTAAAAACAAAAATTAAAATTGTTGAGTTAGATAACACTAGTCTCAAAACTAAGCTTGATGACATTACTAAAAATATTTCCAATTTTAATAAAGGGAGAGAAAATTTATCCAGGATTATTGAAAATTCTCAACCTGCTTCAAATAAGAAGGGATTAGGTTATGTTAAGAATTCAAAAGCTCTCAATGATAAAAGTGGTTTAGGATATAATAAAACTGATCGTAGAAATAGCACTAGATATGCTTTCATGTATAGTAAAAATGATAGTGCTAGTACTAAATTTCGAGTAAAGCCTAAATCCAATTTTTATAGAAATTCAAATACTACTATGACCTATAATGTTGATAATTTCTTTAGAAGTACAAAATCATTAACAGGAAATATGAATAAAAATTATCTAAGTATATGGGTTCCTGTTAAATGGAAAAATAGAGAAAAATACATTAATGATTATTTTGATATGGTAGTTAATAATGAAAATTATATTTATAAAGGTTCAACCACACCCAAATGGGTATGGTTTCCTAAAAATTAAGAAATTATAAGAACCTTGGGTATCGCATGCTTTAAATGTTAATTTTTTTCTTATACCTTACATTATAAGTAGTAGTTATTTTGTTTTATATTGCTCTATGTTAACACTTATGTAAAATATATTTTATATCAACATATAAACTCTCCTTTTTGTCGATGACAAAGGGGGAGAAAGATATTGCTCTCTAACACAATTTGCAGGAATAAGCCATGTAAGCACAGATTAAGGGGGAAAAAGATTAAATAGGAATATATAGCATAGATTCAGGGGGAGAAATCGATAGCACAATTACGGAAAGATATTCAGTGAGAGAGATATGATCAACAAAGCTTGTCAAAGATTCGTTCATAGAAAATGGAGTTGTCATCATCAAAAAGGGAGAGAATGTTGGATCATAGGTTTTGATTGCTGACAAAAATTCACGAATCTACGACTACGACATCATCCTGACTCAACGACTCAAAGTATGGTTCATATAGTTATATATTTTAACAAGAGTCATCAAATATGTATATAGAGTCTAGTAAGTGCTTTGTTAAAATCTTTCCTCAAGAATCATCATTCACATTCAAATAAACTTGCATGCATATTTTAATCAAAATCAAGTTTTCAAAAAATGCATGGAGCAGGGCTCAAACCCAGGTCACTAGTTTGGAAGGCATGTACTCTAACCAAATGAGCTACTACTATTTTTGTTTAACAATAGAGTTCAGTCGACTGAACAGGAAAAGTCAGTCGACTGAAACTGGAACAAATTTATACACATGCACAGTTTCAGTCGACTGAATTTCCTGCACAGTCGACTGAATTTTTTCCTGAAAATTTTTCTTCATATTTTCAGTCGACTAAAATTCCTGCACAGTCGACTGAATTTGAACCTGCGAATTTTGCATGAAAGGACACCTTCTTCTTCCCAAGAGTTGCGACCATTCTTCAATAGAAATGGAAGCTTCTCTTATCTACAACCCTTGGCAATACATGCATCCATTCTACAAGTATATATACATGATTCTAACATCATTTAATTAACCGAATTCTCTTGTTTTAATCTAACTATTCTCTTGTTCATATTTTCTAGATATTCTCAAAGCAATCACCAACCTATTGCTTGAATCACTGTTTTTGTTTATAACATTCTTTTGATTCATAGCAATTCACATTTCCTAAATCTTCACAAACACATTGCATATTCTCGAGGATAAGATTATAGGAACATTGTACTACAATAGACTCATTCGTGTTATAAAGAACACAACTAGTCAAAACTTGTTTAGCATTGAGGTTTGAAGTCCTCTTAGGTAGTTTGAGGCAAAGAAATCCCGTTCGGTTGTTCGGGTAAGTTGTGAACCTATTCCTTCGGGTTAAGAGAGGGTTTTGTAGTTAGTGAAATACCTAAGTGAAGCTTAGGGACTGGACGTAGGACAAGTGGTCCGAACCAGTATAAAATCTTGGTGCGTTTTTTACTTTCCATATATACATTAACCATATAGCTATTCCATATTACACGATCCTACCGTATAGCCCACTCTTTCACAATCAATCAAACTCATGGAGCCGTGGTGACTAAGGCTAAAATCAAAGCCATGTTAAACAAGCAACGAAATTATATGAATTGAAGAAGTCAAAGAAATCACCATCATTCAAGCATAATCAAACGGCCAAAAAAAATTATCAGACGAGTTCAAAAAATTAATTCGAACGAAACTTTAGGGAATTAAAACCCTATATAAACCATAACATCATCCGCATACGTAAACCATTTGAGTTCAAGCAATATCACTGAGCATAAAATCAATCAGGAACTTGAATCAAAGTCAAGTTTAATATAAATTGAAAAGGGGACAAACGTACCAAACTCAAAGCATCATTCGACCTCGACGAATTGAAGCAGCCGCAAGCAACATTCAACAGAGGGATCAAATCGAAGAATATTTCATCACTGCAACATTAAGCGGTGCCTTTTCCAAAGCCTTAGATTATAATTTTAAAACGAACGAGCAACAACCATTTTCACAAAGAAGAATACAAGGCCGATAATATAGAAAGGGAAATTCACTTATGTTTTATTTAGGGCCGGCATTCTCCTTTTGCTTTTAATTTTTAAATCAGGGTTTATTTGTTTTATTGTTTTTAAAGTGTTTTCAATTTGTATTACTCTTTTAAACCGTTGTAAAGTCTAGTCGTGTGACTAGGAACGAACTATGGTGGTGTAGTTTGAGAATTCGCAACTCGGTGGCTAAGTCATGGCAGAGTTTTGAGCGTAGAGTTAGGTTAGCCGATAGTAGGTGTTGTGAGTTTACGTGTGTAAGCGTCCGACTACTTAATTTCTAGTAGAAACCTTGGGGGCAGCATGTAGGCAGGTTTTTGCCTAAGCTGGGTAAATTTTGCGTGTTCTATTTTCTGCTTTTAATACTCTGCAATTATCTGTGCTGCTATAATTCTGTTATATCTATGTTCAAATTATTTTATATAAACTTCCGCAATAATTTTTATAATTAATAATATCACCCTATTCACCCCCCTCTAGGGTGAAATCGATCATATAGTGTTCATGTCTAAGGTTTGTTGGATTTGCTTTGCATTTGGATCTTTGCTAGGAACCTCCATATTGCTTCATTTTTATCATCACCTTTGTAGCCACGAAAGGTGAGCAAACACTCACAACTACTAGATTTTCTTATGTTAGTTAAATTGGATTTATGATATGATTAGAAATTGATTGGTTGTTGTTTAGTATATTTTAAATTGTCATTCCAGTTAAATCTGACTTTTATTGAATTTAATTGTCATTTTAATTTAATATTGAAATTTAAATTTCCAGTTAAATACCTGTTAATGATAACCTGTAAATTATTGCTAGTTATTGGTTGATTTCAATGATGATTGTGTTGTATGTTCAATTGTTGATATTTGGGTGATTAGATGGATGTTATTGGTTGACATTTTGGATGTTATTTATGTCATATCTCTGTTATCCATATGGCTTGAAATGATACATGACCGAAGAATCTTATAGATTAGGAAAAAATCATTATGGGTTGATATGATAAACAAGAGCTATTTTCATTAATTTGGAAATGTTGATTTTGAATACCAATTGAAATGACATATATTCATATAATTTCTTGAATTTGGATTTTTATTTGGAATTGAATTATTTGAAAGGTTTTAGTTAATTCAAACTTTGGATTTTTTAATTAGATGATTAAAATTGATATTTCGAATTATTTGAAATCTTTTAAACAATTATATTCATGTTGTATACTTGATAGGAGATGAAAATCCCATAACAGCTATGAAACCATTGCACTAATATTTATATTTTACTTATATTGATCCGAATTACATAAGACCTTTTAGTTCTGACTCGAACGTTTTGTCTTTTCATTACGCTCAGGTCAATCCGAGCTTTTTAGTGTATTGAAGACTATTTTCTGGAGGAGAAGACAAAGATTCAGTATATTATTGCTATTTATTATTCCACTGTATTCTGTGTTCCGCTGCATTATTTGTTTATTTCTTATGTATGTATAACTCTGATTTGAATTGTAAAAGTGTAATCAAATGTTATTTGTAAACCATCTTCATGAGCTTTTTATTTGATTATTATAATTTGTTGTTCCACCACTTGATATTGTGTTTAGTTTTTCTTTCATTTATCATATTTACCCCCATTAACAATCCTCCCTTTTGAATGGTTTGAGTCTGACATGTGTGTTTATTGTCGATTTGAACCGTTCAAAAAGGTGGGTTGTTACAATTCAAGTACCCAAATATACTAACAATTGTAAAAAGAATGAATCTAAAATCAATTGTTAATATATTAAAAACTAGACACAAAGTTGTAGCAAAAATGTGATAAAACTAGTAACGGAACTTTAGGCAACACTTCTGTAGATGCTACCTTTGTTAATTGAAGATATAAATTGTTTAAAAAATGATATTTAAATTTAATATTTTTCTCTATTCTTTTAGAGTTGTTTTCTAACTTATATTAAAATTAGTTTCATGTTTAGCTATATTTTAACAGTTATATAAGTTTTGAAGAAGGTAACTAATTTTGCTTAACGCAAAAAACCAACGAGTAGACTTATCTATTTGTAAGATTCAAGAATGAAGTGTCCAGACAAAACTTTGATGCAACCGGTGCTCTAATTTACCTGGCTTTATTCTTGGGTGATGAATAGTATAAGTTGAATATCGAAAATGAGTTAAGTATACTTAAGTAATGACATATATTTAGCAGAATAAATTTGTGTTTTGCTATTATATAAATTTGGACATTTATTTATATATATACCAGTTAATTCTGATTATGTGTTATTGTTCAATTTGTAGAATTGTTTATAATAATGTGTTGTTATTATTGTTTGTTTGACTATTTGAAATGTGCTTGGCCAGTTTACGAGTAATTAATTTCCATAGGCATGGGTTGGATAGATACAAACACCTTATGATTAGAATTTCACAGTTTGACTATAAGGTGTTCCATGAAAATATCTGATTAAAAATGTTTATTATAATTTTAAAGATGTTTATCTTTTAAAAGGAATGGTTTCTTTAAAAAGAAATAGAATTATTTGGAAGTAAACATTTTAAAGTGATATAAAGGTATTTATAAAATGTTTTTTATAAATAATGAGAATTTCGAGAACTTAAATCCCAATGGTTTGAAATTGATTTTGAAAAGATTTTGGAAAAATAAACAATACTATTTGAAGTATTTGTAATTATTAATGCAAATGATTTGTCACTTCGGGGAACAAAATGATTTGTTATGTTATCGATGATTCGGGTAACCCGTACCTAAAAAGTGGGAAAAATGGCGATTAACCCTTAGTATAGTCTACTCTTTGTATGGAGGGATATACTTTTTTAATCTTGTGAAGGCTGGGACAAAGTTGCCTTGTTATTGGGAGAAACCTCCCAATCTGGTTGCATATATTTTGATATGCTTTTATAGTAGAGTATTTTTGGATTTCCAAAAATATATATCAAATAAATTAGTGTATTATTATGCAGATTAGTTAATACTAGTTTTGAAAAGGTTTTGACTTAGATCCCAAAAAAAGTACAATTTGATATAAAAGATATATATTATTATTTCAAAAGGATTTGAAATGAAACCAAGAATTTAGTTCAAAGAAATTGTTTTCAAATTAGTATTTTCAGAAGAGATATGTTTTGAAAATAATAAAGTTAATTAGATTTCAAAAAATCTAAATGTGAAGATTAAGCCTAAGTGAGTAGTTTGCGAATTGCATATTTTTTGTGTGTCTCGTAGGCTCCGTAAGTGCCATTTATGAATAGGAGAACTAGGTTGGTTTGATCATTTATCTAATTTGGTACCCAATTAGATACGAGTACGTAGGCAGCCACAAGTGGTAGTGACACAGCCCTAACAATAATATATCTTTTCATGTTTATTGTTTACTAATTATTATAAGTTGTTGTATCTTTCCTGCTTACCATCTTATTCGGCATTTACATGTTTATTGAGTTTACAGGAATGACTATTGTTGTCTCTCACATCAGAGTTGTACATCGGTAGATTTATTGTATGTGAGTTTTTTGTTATCAAAGCATACCCTTTAGAATAAATAATTAGAATCTAATAAGATGCCTTATTCAAATTGTATCATATACATTTAGTATTGTTGTATATTTATCAAATGATATTGTATATTAAATTGGTAGTTTTCATTCGTAGTTTTAGAATGGACGATTTTTCGATGATTTTGACTGGTTCGAAAATTTGGGTCGTCACAAAAACTTATTTACTTCTCCATAATTACCCTATAATCTCTTTAATAAGTCTATAAGTATCCTTGTTTAATTCTTGTAACTCCTTATTATTTCACAATTATTATCCTACTAATTTTGGAGCTACAATCATTTCCATTTACATTCCTCATAATATGACCTTCGTCGTGTATTCCTTACCTTATTTTTTCTTGTTTCCTACTTATATTTGCCTCGCCCATCCTTTCAAAATACGCTCACAACTATTCTGGGGTCAGAATCTTATACAGTTTGGCGTACATTAAGATAGATTACAGATACACTCTCTTGGTATATCCTAAGCCTTATGATCGACTAACCTGGCTCTTATACCAAATATAACAACTCATATCTTAATGGGTTCGAATTTTGATAAAATCAAAATCCAAATCCATTAAGGTACCTTAAAATGTTTTCCATTATATTTTTCCACAGATTTACCTAAATAAGTGGTCAGGAATTATTAAACTCTCTTTTTATTCTGAAATAGACGGTGTAAACTACGGAATGAAATTTCATACCTTACGTATCTCATTCTTTTTGTTTCTAGTTATATTCCTTGTCAAATCAAACATCACACTTCTCAATCTAAATAAAATAAGATAAACCTGTGGAATCTGAACGGATTACATGCTCAACAGATTAAATAACAAAACTTTCTCATTTCAATGAAATTAGAACAACTTAATTCATATTAATACCATTCAATACAAATATAGATCTAGAATAACTTTTATAATAAACCAATTGGTAGATCTGAAACAATTACACATTCAATTTATATTCAACTACCATTACAGATCTGGATATAATTAACGTTTCCATTCAATCTTCTTTATTTTACAGAATATGTAGGCGGTGTTTTATACGTTAAATTTTAAGCTTACAAATATTGATCTTCCAATTAGGCATAATAATTAAACAAAATCCAATGAGACAAATTATCATGTTATAAATAATTTAAGTAAGTTTCTTACTCGCGATTTTAGGCTTTCGAAACTTCAAGATTTTAGTCTGGTTCTTTTGATTCAAATACTTTCCATTTTCAATTTAAGGTCTATGTAAAATAATGAATATACATAATATTAGATAGATCGGAGAAGAAAATCAGGATTTAAGAGAAGATATAGATTTATTATCATAAGAGTTACCTATTATTGCGCAATGTCAACTCATACATTCCTCTCTTCTTCTTATTTTCTGATCTTCTCAAATTTGTATATTTAAAATCTATTTTATTTAAGGGAGAAAGTAAAGAAGAAAAAATGGCAGAGCTTTGCTGCCTGCATCAGAAAATACGAGGAAAGGAGGAGGGTTTGGGTGCGTATTTATATATGCTAGAACGAATCGTACGCGTCAGATTAAAATTTATAAAATCTGAGTAGTTGGCCGGGGTTCAACCTCAGCCTTTTGGGCTTCGACCGGTCGACCTCTATTTGTTGATCGTTGGTCGATTATCCCCCTTCAGGGGTCGACCAATGGCATCTAGTTACCATTATTGATTTTTAATTTCTGATTTTTAATTTTTTTCGTTTTAATTTTTTTAAATGTCCGCAACTTCTTCGTCAAAACTCCGTTCATGAAACTTAAATATGAAAATTCCCTGGAAAATCACCGTCAATGCAATGGTATAAGTTTCATGGCCAAATTCCACTGTTTGCACAAATTCCTTTTTGGCGTCTACCTAATTAATTAACGTAAATTTATAAAGTATTACAATTGCCTTTGAGCTCATCCCTTTGCCCTAATCGGAAGTGAGCAGGCTGCACGGTTACACGTGGCAAGAAGATAGTTTCCATATCATGGTTTAGGGTTGCATAACTAGTGTATCTGGGCTTCAAGCGTGCTCCTTCATCGGAACGCTTTTTGCTATTTCCTACCGACCATTATTTCGATGAATATCCTCTCTTTGGCTAGTCTTGTTCCTCTGGCAGCTTTCGTCATTACTGTCGGAGATGTCTTCCTCCCTGCTCTCATAATGTCGGTCACCCTTTGGAAGAAGGTGGCAAGGGATGAGACATGACACTTCTATAATTCCTTTCACGCATGGGATCTATACTTCACCCTCGAACAAAGTGCTACCACCAAGCTATTCTTGTCAGCTCCTCTCCGCCCGCTCGAGTTATTGCATTAAAGGCGGTGATATAATCGAAGGGTCAGCGCTCCCATCATATTTGTCCATAAAAGGCAAGACATACCTGCAGTGAATATGAGCGCCCAGGATCTCTTTGGAGAATAGGTCTTTGTTCCCGTCACCTAACCCCCTTTTCACCAAGCTTTCTTGTTTGAATCATGTGCATCTACTAACGTAGGATGACCCTTTTTTCTTAGAGGCCATATTTTGCATGTCGTAGATGATAATGATTCCCTGTGAAGGAGATGCTTCTCGACGGTCTACTTAATGTCGGGGATCTGCAGCAATAATAAGCGAAGGAGAACAACCACGGAAACCTGCTCCTAACAACCAATGGAGGTTTTAGAGGATAAGGTCGTCTTTCTCGAGACTTGAGCCAAGGGTACTTCCCGTTGAGGTCGGGAGTGAACTAATGATTCATTAAGCCATAGGGCCCTTCCTTATCCTCCACCATTGACGCATTCAAAACGAAGATCACGGTTCCCATCAGCCATCCCCAAGTGATGGAAAGCGGATTGTCTTTCGGTTGAAGGAGATCGACAGTGCAGTAGTGGCTCTGGTACTAAGATCTCACAGATGTCCTCTTGCATTGGGACGACATGAGCATTCCTACGGTGGACATGGACCTCCCTGAGTGGAGTTTATAGAACTACCCTTTCAAGAGCTTTGGTGATGCTTATAAGGTTATATGTGATCTGGAGGGCTGGTTGAGGAGTCTGTTCAGCCATTGGGAGGACTGGTGGGCAACAATAACCATCATTTGGGCATCTAATCGTGTACTCAAACTCTCCATTTTGCAGGTCAAATCCCCCATGTCCGTTAGTTGTTGCACCATGGTTCACCACATGTTCATATTAATCCTACAGATAAGGTAAACAGCACCGACAACGGTGTTGTCTTTTTCATGTTCATTGGAGTTGTCATACTTATGCCTTGGAGCTGGCTCGATGGCAACAAACTGGAATAGGTTTGAGAGGAAATAGTGAAGGAAAAATAAAAGCTTTAGGAGGAGGCCCTCGTTCTGGTGCTAAAATGTTGACTATATTTTTAGCCGATCTTGAAAACATGCTCACGAGGGTATATTAGCAATGATCGATGGCCGATATCTCGGTTAAAAAATGAGAAATGAAGTGATACTAATATGTGGAAAAGTAAAGAAACCACAGTTTAGAGTGGTTCAACCAAACGTGTTCTATGTCCACTACGAGGAGCCTTTTATTATATTGCTTCGGTTACAACATCCTAAAATACAAGATAAAGTTGCTACAAATACAAATGTATTTTCTTTTTAGGCTAATGTTTTTCTTTTTTCCTGAAATGACAATGCATGGTGTATTTACAGTGGATGAACTTGATGCTTGGACGGTTGAGATTGGTCTGATCAAGCCTAAGAAATGCTCTGGGTTGTTGTTGATAATATATGGTTGATGATCGTGCCAGTTAAGATGCCAAGTAGTTTGTAAGGTATGGTTGTAGACAACTGGCAGGCTATATTATGGAAATGCCCCCAAAACACGGTGTATGACATGGGAGTAAGGGGTGGCTACAACAACGACACTAGGGTGTCAGCTAAGTACATAGAGTAGTTGCTGCACAACGACGCCTTTATCAGATAAGCCTGCTGATGGATGCTATCCTTTCGAAGAAATGACACGTGCAGAGCATCTCTTAAATCGGGGAGGCTTGATGCTTAAAGATATGGTTGATGAAAGCTAGGGGATTCTTACGGAAGGTGGTAGGCTAACATAAGGATGATCGTGAACGAAGAGGTTATTTCGATAGCTTGTCGGCTGGCCAGACTGATCACGGAGGGACCCCGACTTCTTAGAATAACCCACCTTGACCTTGCTGCCTACCGCTTGAGGGGAAGACGGACCGTCGATCTTGTTGGAGTGGATAAGGTATATTATGAATAGGCCTGGCCAGGTCGGTAGATGAGATGCAAAGTAGATGGGCTATGCCCCAGACGGGGATGCCATGTGGGATTCGATCGTTGCTATTCGGGTTGGATGAGGAGGTAGACCATTATGATATGTGTGCCAAGGGAAATAGGGATGTCTAAGCAGGCCAACCCACTTCTTTATTTGTGAGGAATATGAGCAATAATATCCTTTCTGGAAACATCTTGATCATGAATATCTAAACAAAATGTTATTTTGTTTCATGATTAATTTCTCACGATTGCAACTATTTGTAAATAAAATCACATAACATTTTATTTAAAGATTTTATTAACTATGCACTTTAAATTAATCACTTAATTATTCATATCACAACATAACAAAGTATATAAATGAAAACAGACACTGTTATTATGAACAAAGTTGATTACATAGTTCAACATACGTAAAAAAAAAAACATAATAATCTCTAGGGTATACAACTAACTCTTTCATTTGAGATATCCAGGAAAATGGATGCTAGTATGGATACAAAGGCATCCACATTCGAAAATTATTCATTTGATTTTTGCCAGTATTATAATTATATTTTGTTTATTTTGGTAAAATATACAATAAGTATTTATCGTTCAATTAAATTGATAGTTTATAACATACGCATTTAATGCGTATTAACCACTCAAAATTGTTTATTATTATCATATGTTAATTTTGGATACTTCTATAATCAGTGGAATTGAAAAAAATTATTTTAAGTCAAAATTTTATACTTAAGTTTCTACATTTATTGATCACAAGCGAATATGATAATTATTTGATATTCTTTGTATCCGCCTATATTTGAAAATGATTTTAAATTTTGATGCGCGCATGCGAAGTATTCATCTTACAAGTCAAATGTCTGGAATTATAAGAGCAACTCCAACAATAAGCCCTTTGGCTTTAATATCAAACAAAACAAAAATTAATATCTCTAACAAAAGCTATTTATTATTGACCAATTCAAGATTCTGAATTGATCGCAGACGACTATTCAACAAAATTTTCGAAGTCTTTTAAACGAGCGCGTGAACAACATTGGTCTATCACCCAAATCCTTGAACATTAGAGCTTCTTCAATGCAAATAGGATGTCTGGTGTCCATCCTCATGATGTGGCGACCAAGGGAAGGAATATGTAAAAGAAATTAGGTCCATGCCTCTCTGTGTATCCGACATAGTTTGGTCTTTCTGGGTGCTCCACATCCCTTGGTTTGGATTGGTCATCTTGACCTTCTTATTGCTCTTTGATCTTCTCCTGCCAGGCAAGCCCCCTTGAAGATGTGTAAATTAACAAGAATATGCGTCAGCTAAGGCCCTACCTACCGGAGCCGCGCCTCATAGGCAGCCCAATGCCTTAGATTCTGTTTTCATTGCCTTCTCATCTCCATCTCCTCGGGAAGGGGGGGGGGGAGGGGGTTGCAGCGGGACGTACGTTACCTTACCAGGCTCCAAAGGAGCGGGTTTCTTCTTAACTGTATCTATGATTCACATCAAACAATGCTTTACTTCGTCATTCCGAGAATCAGAAGAACCTAGGTCTCATCTGATTCTTGAGCTTTCCATTGTGACTTGGGTTGAGCCTTGCCCTGACAATGTTAATTAAATCATAAGTATCAAGAGATAAATCACAATATTAACTCAATATAATTTCTAAAAATTAAACATCACATTAAAAAGAACAAAACTACACCAATGCTAATGTGTTTGTAGAAATGAAATTGATTATGTGGCCCAATCAAAATTTAAATAAACAAAGATAACATATAAAAGAATTACTTCATCATGTATCTTATTATTTCACACTGTGAAGCGAAATGTCTAAGAGCATCTTCAACCCCCTATATTTTCAATGTAAAGTGGATGACACCTAGATATTTAACAATTTTATTCAATTTCCAATCTTCAATAGTGATGTGAATTAATTGTGTAGTATGACGTGACAATCTATATACTAGACATTGTAAAGTTAAATGTCTACCTTTAGACATTGCATTACACAATTTCAAGTGAAAACCACCAATAATATTATACAATATGAGTAAATTTTAAAATTTAAGTGTATTTGCATTGGAGTGAATAAATTTATTTTATGCAATTTTTTTCTCTCTTCACATCAACTTAACATTGTCTAGTAAATAATGACACATAGATATCAAATCAAATTACATTTTATAAGGCTTGGAGATGCTCTAAAACTAGACATTGCATTAGATATTTAATAAATTTTTTGTTAGTCACGGTAACATTATCATTAACAATTAACATTGGAGATTAAAATTTAAACTAAATTAGACTGAATAATGCATAACTGACATAAGGCAAAAAAATTTGCTGGGTAGAAAATGCTCTAACTGAGAGTCCAACTGCAACATCTCCATTTCATGGCGTTAGTCTCGAAACTCTCAGCGGATAACAAAGCATCTGCGCTCCCGTGCTTTTCTCCGCCAAGTATCTTCCACCGCCGCAGCCTATCCATACAGAATGCCGGCGGCACAACGCGTCTTCAAGTCCGATCGTCGTCCAGCACCTTTAGGGTTTATGCTGATGTCAACGTTGTACGACCCAGAGAGTACGGGGATTATAAAACCTTTTATCTTCAATGGGGGTACAATCGTACGTCATAGCCTTATTCAAAATTAGACGGATTTATATAGTCAAGGTTTTGAATTTATCTTTTTGTACAACCTTTAACATTTTTTGCTAAACATGAAGAATATAAATGTCTAGTAACAATCAACTGAGAACAGACTTTCTTGTAATAAAATAACTTGCAGTTAATTGGTGCGGATTTATGAATCATCAAGTGACGTGAACTATAAGTTTTATCTATAGTTACTCTTTTGGGCGTCACTTAGTAAACATTGTATTTTCGTTGATTGTTCAGGAATCAAGACGAGTATGAGGTGGAGAAGCCGGTGGGAAAAAGGAAGTATAGTGAGGCATTCCAAGGGGTGCATTGTACGTTTGATGAGAAATGCATCATCAAGATTCTTAAGCCTGTCAGAAAGCAGAAGGTTGGTTTTTTTTTTTTTTTGCCCCCTCTCAAAGGCTATGTCAGCAGATGCTGATGGGTTCAAATAGTGATTTACCAGCATCTGCTTCCAAATTCGATACAGGCAGTGCATGCCTTTGGTAATTTTAGGCCATGGCGGAAGTACAAATACGTTCATTCTGAGTATCAACCAAAAGAAAAAAACATCCACAATGAAAGCTTTACAATTTTGATGGATGTTACATATCTAACAAAGCACAAAGGGTAAAGGAAGAATTAACAAGGACATAAACGAAGGTTCGAGTGACTAATTTCAATGCAGAAAAACTGGAAGAAAAATCAACAAATGTCACAAGAACCGAACAAGTGACCTATTTGTTAATGTTTACAACTGGTAACAAGAAATATTGTCAAGACCCCGAAGTAAGGTTAAAGGAGAATGTTGTAAGTGAGAGTTAAGATGAAGCCTTGGTGAAGCCTGACGAAGTTGTTGTAAGCATAGAAAACCCTTTTGAATGCATAAAAAGGAGAGTATCGATGTCGTCAATATACCTCTTCAAAATCCCTTTCGAACTAGTTAACACAGCCTATGGTTGTGATGCAATGGTGTCGAAAGTTATCAAGCGTGCTGAATAGATCCTATGGCTTCGAAAGGAACTCCTTCATAAAATATAAACGTGTATGCTCCATAAACAAAACCATACGCAAGCAGTAAATCTAAATCTGTGTATTTGAGAACGCTATGTATTCATTTTATTGATAACTTCTATGAATACAAAGGCTTAAGTGTACAATGAAGTAAATCCCCAGTTGGATTTAAAAATTAGGGCTTATAAATTAGAAATAGCATACAAGTGGAAAGAATGAAAAAAATAGATCCTTCCAAAACAGCACCCATAGGGTCTTATTTATAGGTGCGTGTTGACGTCTTCCACATTCATTCTTTCGACTCAGTCGAAAGGATACTTTCGTAAACTTTCGTCGTCGTTGACTCCAAAATGCCTTTTTGATGCCGTTTTTGTTTAGGATTTGGAGGCCTTCGACGCCATCGGAAGGTATGGCAGAGGCCCCCATGTTGCTGTAGACGTGTTGGATGAGTGCGAAAGGGTGTTCCAACATAAGCAGGAAAGTACAAATACCTGCGAAAAATATGATGTTTTCGAAGGCCTTTACTCTGATAGGTGTGGAAGCATTTACTGAGGATGGAATGACATTAGCAAATGATTTGACCCATGCGGAAGGGTCAACTGCTTCGGGAGCATATACTTTGATGGTCGCGGAAGGTGTTCTTGTCGATCCCTACGGAAGCATTGGACTCTCTTCATACTTGTGGAAGGTCTTCCATGTTGAAGAAGCTTGTGGAAGGTAGCTTTAGTTGAAGTAGTTGACTCTTGCAAAAAAGTATTGGGTTTTGATTATCGTAGAGGCCTGCCTTTTGATGCCCCTTCCGACCACTTCGGAAGTCTATAACTCATTTAACACTTGCGGAAGCATCCCTTCTATTCTCAAGAAAGGCCTGGTTGTCACTATTATTCTTCATAGCACTTTCCTTTGTCATCTTTTGGGTTTCGACATGGTTGATTTTGGCAGTAACATCCCCCCGAATGGATTGTCTTGACTTTTCAAGTCAACCGTTTCGACACCCTTTGTTATTTTGGCACAAAGCTTTACCGTCTTTTGATATTTCTGTACTAATCCTGACCGTGCATTTGAATTAAATCGTGTGGTTGTCCTCTTCTTTGCTTTTCTCATAAATTGTGCTCCTTCCTCTTCCTTTTCCTTTACCTGTAATCGAAAATTCTAGAGCAAAAATCACATTCTTCAAACTTCCAACAAATTCAAGATCTTAAAAGGAGAAATTTTCAGTGAGCATTCATTGTTTCAAATTAGAAATCAGTTTTCCACACTCAATTTGAATTTTCTAGGGTTTATGTTTACTGTATTGAATTTTGAGGATGATTCGAGTTAATCGACCATGTAGGATGATATTAAAATTGAATGTCATGTTGTTTAATTAGTTTATGGACACAATTCGGGTTTGGATGCGACTTTATCCAATTTGGGGTTATTTACCGCTGTTGGCTGCAGGTTTGTATCCGAAATCCGTTATGTCCAATTTTAACTTATTTTGCAAGATATTAAGGGTTAACTAAATTAAAGATTAATAACTTTTATTGTACATCCACTTGAGGAAGACAACCCCTTCTGTCATTGTTAAAACCAATAATTTAGCCTTTCGGCTTAGTCGAAACCCCGGAACTGAAATAGGCACAACTATTTGCACTGTTCAGCTCAACGTCAATATTTTTAAAACGTTACCATGCTTTCGACTTAGTTGAAGCCTTCAATAGTTAAAAGAAATACAGCTA
Organism: Allium cepa; assembly: GCA_030765085.1. Taxonomy (NCBI): domain Eukaryota; kingdom Viridiplantae; phylum Streptophyta; class Magnoliopsida; order Asparagales; family Amaryllidaceae; genus Allium; species Allium cepa. Next base: position 552,470,247 of record CM060931.1, on the reverse strand, counting down.
TCTGCATATTCTCAATATTAACATTGTCGAAACGTCTTAATGACTTTTTATTAGTATTGGCGCCGCGCTCTTTTAAGTCTTTCGACTTAGTTGGAGTATGGAGTTTCGACAATGCTTGTTTTTAAGTAGATGCCATGTGAATAGCTATACTTTTTATAAGATATAGTGAAATTTGAGGGTTTCGATGTTACCGAAGGGTAAGTTCAGGCCGATACATTTACAAAATGGGTGTGTATATATTGGTTTCGACTCTGCCTAAAGCTCCATGATTCATATAGTTCTAATTAGTTTCGACTCCTTCAAAGGCATGGAACTAAGTGTTGCGACAGGTACTTGCGTCGTTTTTAATAGATTTCGACACCTTCGAAAGGCCACAAATGCTCAATTACGTTAGTTTATGCTGCCATAACTCTTACATTTTCCCACTTGTAAAGTTTAGTTTCATTCCTAAGAACCCCTTCCAAATATTATCACATGTATCATCAGGTTATTTGAATTTATTTAAAAAGAAAATAATTATATGTCAAGTATGATATTTCATACCACTTGGCAGGATCATGGGTCTCAAACGAATCTCTAAGAACCCTGATAAGGAAATCGTTCCAGAGTCAGAGTCCTCTCCGAAAAAGGTTGAGGCAGTTTCGAAACATTCTTATATAACCACTCAATACGAGATGGACGCCATCCTTAACGACTTTGGAATTACAGGGGTTGAAGCTATTTCTCCCAGTGTTAATGATACTATTCAAAATCCTCCGGAAGGATATTTTTCTTATATCGCCGTTCATATTTGACACGAGGGCTTCGTTCCATTTTTAGAGTTCACGTCAAGATTCTTAAGCCATCTCAATATTGCTCCTATTCAACTATCGCCTAATGTGTATACATATCTTGTTTCTTTAGAGTTCATGGCCCTAGAATATGAAATTCCTTCTCTGATGCTAATGTTCTCGACTACTTAGTACGTCTTGTTAAAGTCGGTGATTTAAACCGTCAGATTTTCCGGGCTAATCCCTCCAAAAAGTTGGTCTCAGAGGGAGCGAATAAATTTAAAGACCGCGAGACAGTTTTTCTATGTTAAATGCTTTTAGGATATTAGAGGAACCTTTTCTTCTCCCAGTAAGTATATTATTGCCATTGCTTTCGTTAATTTGTTATCTTTTACTGAGAAATGTTTTCCTTTTAGATTCTGCTCCTAAGAGTCTTGACGAGGAAGGCCAAAAGACCATAGAGTTGATAAAAGCTGCTTCAGACCGTATTGAGAACAGACTTACGTTGCTGAACCCAAGCAACCTTCGGAAACCTTCCCTTATTCCAAATGGTCAAAGGATTCTTGGACAACCTCCTTTAATCATACATAGCTCAAAAAGCAAACGCTTCTTGTCTTTGGATGACTCCAAAATCTTCACACCCTCTTCTCCAATTTGCCCAAATTCTCTTGGTAAGACTCCGATGTATTGTCTATAACTTACTATAATGTCGTTCCTTAAATTATTTTTCTATTCTAAGCCCTTTGGCTTCAATAGGTGCTCCTTCAGTTGAATTGATCAAGAATGATCCTCCTCCCCATTCCTCGAAATCTGGGGCACTTGCTTTGAGAAGTGCAATCGCTAGATCCAAACAAACTGTTAAAAGAAAATTCATCGAAAGAGCTGCTATAGATTCTGCCATTGTACTATGCTTTTAAGAAACTGAAGGCTATTGATATTCAGACTTCTCCCACTCCCGAGGAGGGTGAAATTACGAATGTTAACAAGGCTTTAGGGGATGCTAACCCTAAATCCACTATGGCTGTCTCTTCTTCCGTACCTACCGATCCTAATGTTCCTCCTTCAACTAACATGGTTTCTCTGAGGGATAATCTCCTGACACACATCACAGTGTCTGATTCCCATCAAGTTATTGATTAAATGCAAAAAGATCATGGCCTTTCTATCCCTTCTCAGGATTTGAATCCTTCGAGGCCCTCGTCATCAGTGCCTCCAAATGAATTCGATAAAGTTGTGCACTCAATCATGCATTTTCCATCGTTCTCTGTTGTTCAGCCACCCACCTCTATAATGGATTCATCAAGTCATCGTCGATCTCTCGTCGAACAACTTTCGGCATATTCTATACTGTTTGATTTCCTTATTATTTTTTATATCGAATCGTAACTTATATCTTTCTTTTCCATCTAGATTACTAAAAGTGATTTTCTCTTCAAGAAAATGGTTCTAAGTCTTCTGCTGAAATATTGAAGCTCAGGGGATTCTTGACATTAAACAATTAGATTACTATCCCGTCTACTGCCAATGATAATGCAATGAATGAACAAAAAATGTTGAGTGCTTTTCTTATACAGGCAAAGTCTACAATTTCTGAAGAGGGGAAGGCCAAACATGTTCTAGCCGATGAAGTTTTGGCTCTTAAAATGACTTTGAAAGAATCCGAAGATGAAAAAGCTAGAGTTTGCCGATTGTGCCTCTCTAAAAAAGGAATGCATTTCTCTCAACAAGAAATTAAAGAAGAAAAGTTCCTCTTTATCCAAAGCCTTTAACATCATTACGGATGCTAAGCAAAAAGAGTGTCATTTTCGGAACACTTCCTTAATGAAATTATTGTGAATTCTTATGAAGATGCATTAATGCTAGCCTACTCCGATAATATAGAAAAGTGTCCGGACTTAAGCTTTATTTCATTTGACCCTAAGCCAGTCAAAAGATTTATGGCTAAGATTAAGGAATTTGAGCAAGGGATTGGGGTTTCTGACCAGAAGGAAGTTAATGCCACCCAGCTCTTGACTTTTGAAGCTCCTCCGAGGATGAGGATTCTGACTCAGATGAAGGGGAAGACGAGGGTGACAAAGCCATTGTTGATGAAGATGTCGACGACGACAATAATGATAACGATTGTAATAATGAAAACGATGAAGGTCACGGTGCAGGTTATAATGAGGGCGATCAACGCTTATGGGGCTCCAAGTGATAAAGATGGATCAAGAAATGTTAATCCCGATCCCACTGTCCATGAAGTGAATCAAACTGAATTCCTCGACCCATCCAATCCCCAAAGAAGAGATGTCGATTTCTGTGTCGGAGAACAAAAAAGGAAGAAGCAAACTTTACAGACCTCAATTCTGGTTTCTCAGGTATGTAACTCTTTATCAAAATGACTTTCATTTTCCAGATAACACTAGCTATTATCTTACCATTTTAGATAAGGAAGAAAACCGCAAACCTTTATAAAACAAAGCTTAAAAAGAAACAGACCGAAATAAACGGCCTATATAGGGAGTTAGATAAACAGTCAAAAGAACACAATACACTATCTAATAAGTACTATAAGCTTAACATGAGTGCTGCAGTATTAATGTCTTTCAAAGATAAAGAAGCGGTCCCTCGACTGAAAAGAGTACGTCTTCGCTATGACAAGCTTTTGGAGGAGAATAAAGAATTGATGATACTTTTTTGGATGTTAATCGAAGACAGAGACAACTTGGTAGAATTTTTGTATAAAGCTTATTGCAGACATCCAATTGTGGACTACACATACTTGGGTGACTTCAATGGGGGCCTGCTCAGACACTACATAAGAGATACTTGGACGAATACGGGTCTGATTCCCACCCGGGGCTTGCTGAAACTTATCACGGATTTACTCAATTCCTCGTACATTGCCTTCAGAAAAACTCAAATATTATAAGGACAAGTTCATTTATGAGATATTTAAAAGATCAATTTTGTATGAACCGGAAGAAAATTTGTAACCTGTAATTATATTGATCTACGGACCTTACCGTATCATTTTTTATCTTTAGTTTTATTTTATTAAGTTATTACAGAGTAAACATCTCTCAAGCAGCTCTGTTACCAGAGATTTCTTAGAAAAATTTATCAAGTTAAGAAGAGATTACTCAGAAAAATCCTTGCTCATGAAATCATCAAGATTGACAAGGTGTTGCTTTCTTAGAGATCTACAAAAGCTTTACATGCAATATTCCCGGCTTCACTTCGATTTTCTAGACAAGGAAAAAGAAAAGCTTCATAAGGAAATTCAGACACGTTATACATAATTAATTTGTGGTCGTGATAGTCTTCTAACCGAAGAATGAGATTATAGCAAACGCACCCCAGTTGTTACTCAATAAGGATTCAATGCCACTTTTGAATCAACACTTGCTCTTTAGGCTAACTCTTTAGGTAAAGTCAAAAATGCTGCCTATAGACTTTAAATGTGATAGGACAAAGAAAGAATTTGATTATAACAATGATGTTGTACCCTATGTCTTATTTCCTCTTGAGTTGTATTCCTGCCATTGTAATGAAAGAAATTTCTTTTTTTGGATATTGATTTCTTATTCGTTTGTTTGAATAGGAAACACAACGATTATGCCAATAGATCCTTCATCTCGATTCGCTAGTCTTAGGGATAGATTGATTGCTGATCTTGAAAAGAGGAGCTTGTCTAAAGATCCTTTGTTTGCCAAACTCCAGAACAATACTCAAGCACTAAAACGACGTAAGAAATTTTTGCTTCAAAAGGCGATCACCAGGGGCCTCAACCATCAAACTACTGGCCTCGAAGCGGATGTTAAGAAGAAAGATATTCATGCAATGTAAATCTTTGGAATTTGTCGTGGGAGATGATATTCCGAATATTAATTTACCGATTGTTCCGGTCACCTTTACTGTTAGGAAGTCAACAAGGTCTCGTTCCTTAACCATTTAAAAATTCCCTGCTATAGTAAACCCTCCTCTGGCTTTGGAAAAAAGAGTGGTGGGTGAATGGTGTAGAAAGTTAAATTTGAAATGATGAAATATTTTGACAAGCAACAGAAAGAAAGATTCATGCAACGCATCAACGAGCGCTTGACTATAATTCAAAAACTTGAACATGAAAGATATCTTTTTCAAAAATATATTGTTGAATTGGAAAGACGGGACAAGGCATTTAAAGGTGCAAATAATGCTTTCAATTGTGCTCTGAAGACTCGTATTGACTCTATCGATGACACTGATGAGATCAGGAAGGAAGAAAAGAAACTTAAACAAACCCTTTGTGTGACTATATGATATATTGTTGATCCCTTAGTTTCTAAGAATTTAGATAAGATAGTACAAGATCTTTGAGGCACACACCTGTTTCTGATCTTTTTGGTACCAATATGTTTATGTATTGTATAATATACTTTGTAAATAATTTTGTAGATTAGGCAAATATCACCTGGTTTGTAGCCCTCATCTGTGCTTTTGTGCTGCTTTTGAATCTTCTTCTTGATAGTTTTGGCTACGATTTTTGTATTTGTTGAATCATTTAACCTTGCTTGGAATGATCTGACCATGGTATGGCTTGTTAACTTTTATCCGGAATTAGTAATAAAAAAAAACCAAATAGAGAGGAGAAACCTATAATAGAAGAGCATAAAACCCATATTTGGGTAGAAATTTGAAAATTGTCGTCTGAGAATAAGAGAAGACAAAAAATCTGCATCCGGTGAAGACCAGAAATCCAAATCTGGTGTTAATAATAGAAGAAGTTCAGAAATCCAACTTCGGAATAATAGAAGATCAGAAATTCAAATTTGGTATTTATAATAGAGGACCAAAAATCCAACTTCGGAATAATAGAAGACCATAAATTCAAATTTGGTATTTATAACAGAAGAAGTCGAAAAATCCAACTCTGTAATAATAGAAGAGCAGAAATTCAAATCTGGTATTTATACAATAGAAGAAGTCCAGAAATCCAACTTTAGTATAATAGAAGACCACAAAGTCAAATCTGACATTCATATTAGAAGTTCAAAAATCTAACTCTGGAATAATATAAGATCTAAAACCCAGATTCAGGTATTGATAAGTGAAGTCCTGAAATTAATAGTAGAAGACCAAAAAATCCTGATTCGGGTATTGATAAGTGAAGTCCAAAAATCATTTTCTGGATATAGTGGAAGACCAATTTTTTTTTTTTTTTTTATATATATATATATCTAATAATGGAAGTAGTTCAGGAATTATCGTCCGGCAATAATAGAAGACCATAAATCCGTTCCTGTTAATGAGGAAAGCTTAGAAAACATTATTTGAACAATGGAAGTTCAGAAATTCTCATCTGCGTCTTTTGTTCCACACCACTCTTTGGATTATGATTTTTCAAATCTTTTGCTTTGTGTTAACTTTCTTGTTCCAAGTTTCTGATTCTTTCGATATGCACCATTCTTTAGACTTTGTATATTGTTAATGCTTTGTGTGCCACTCCTCGGGCTTGGACATCTTAGTCCGTTGTTGTTCAGTACACTTGGTTTGCTTATCGATAAACATGACCCAAGGACTTAACTGACCTCCCTCCAGAAGGTGCTCCAGTTAGGCCTTATAGGCGGAACTGAAGGCTTGTCCGGTGCCTTGACCAGGCCATGGCGTGGCGGGATCAAGGGCTTACTCCGTCCTTCCTTCAGAAGGTGCTCCAGCCAGGCCTCATAGGCAGGACTGAAGGCTGGTCGGTGCCCTGAACTGGCCATAGCGTGGCGCATTCAAGGGCTTACTCTATCCCCCCTCCAGAGGGCGCATTGATCTGGCCATAGCGTGACGCGATCAAGGGCTTGCAAATACTTTAACCTGACCATAGTGTGGTGCAGGTAAAAGATTATTTTGACCTCCCTCCAGGATGCGCTTTGACCTGGCCATCTTGACGCGGACAAAGGTTTTTGATCGTGTAAGGTAGTTTTCAATTTTAAAGAGAATCTTATTCCCAACCATGTAGATTTTTTCATTCGAAGGAGTCTTTATTGAATTTATCTAGGTTTGCTTTAGAAATCTATTTATCTTTTCTTATCTGAAAAAGTTGATGATCATCCCTTCAAGAGCTTTGCATTGATTGGTTTCGTGTCCGTTCATCATATGATAATGGTAGTAATGTCCTCCTAGAATTCTTTCGTAATTGGACTCTTCCTTTTTGGATGACTAGTAATTGAGTTCCTCCCTTGTTAGTAAGTAGATGTTCTCGATTGATGTAGTCAAGTTGCATTCTTTGGGGAGTTTTTATTTGAAGCTTGTCTTTTGAGGTTGATTTTTAAATTTTTTGTTGCTTGATTCAGGAGCTTCACCCTCGATGGCCAATTTCCTTTTTAGAAGCTTTCGAAGCTCGTATGGATGTAATGGTCCATTTGTTACTCGATGCCATTTTTGAGCAAATGTGTAGTAATCGGCTATCATCCCTTTTCAAATATACTTCCTTTAGCGTAGAATCAGTGCAGTCAAGGCAAAAAAGCCCCATGCCCTCGTCTAGCTTTTTTTGGCGTCTAGGGCTTTTTAGAGCCCTTGAGTGTCAGTTTTGCTGTTTTACAACAAAAAAAACTGCACATAAAAAAGCCTACAAACTCCAAATTTGGTTTAAAATATTTATATATAAATACAATATTGAGAATAAAATAACACACGATCATCATAAACCAAATCAAGAAGGCACAAGGTCATCCAATTCAAGTCTACAACCAACAAAAATACTTAAAATAAAGAAATTACAATATCATTGTTTAAACTCTAATTAGATTTTTGAACTTCCATAAACTTTAATCACTCATATCATCAACATCAAACTCCTCCTCATCCTCTTCTTCATCCTCCTTCAAACTATGTTCATAATCTTCATCCTCTTTTGAATTGTAATTCAAGTCATCTTCGTCTAAAACATCATCGAAATTAGCATCTTCTTCATTCCTAACACATGTAGAGCTTGAGGCCTTTTCTTTTCCTTTTGACTTGGTTACATGGTGATGTTGTTGATGTTGTCTAGTTAAGTGCGTCCTTTCTCCAGCTCTTGATGCACGTTGCACAACACCACATGTTAGTGTATCATCTTGAAAAACTAAATCATCTTCCGCATCGGAATTATTTTCCACAAGTCCCGTCATCCACTCATTTGAATCATCAACATCATCCAAAGAAAAAGGATCAATCAAATCCTTCCGTTCGAAGCGATCCCATCAACTTTTGATTGTATTTAATGAACACAAGATTTTGCAACCTTTCATGCTCAAGTTTGTTTGCTTCTTGCTATGAATCTTGTAAAAATTAAAAAAATAACATGTTGCCATTTATTTCGATGTTTGAAATTTTGTATAGGTTTGTAACTTTATATCAAACATAAATATAAAAGACAATTATTACATGCTCAAAGATGCTCCAGTTTCTCTCGCAACCCGATGCACTACAAGTGAGGCTTAAAATTTTGATTGCAAACTTTTGCAACGTAGGGGCCGAATTGCCATATAAACTCCACCACTCTGCTAAGAAAAAAAATCACAAATTCACAATTCAATTTTCAAATACCAATAAATGTTGACAGAACCTTATATGTAACATAGAATTAGATGTTTGAAAATAATTTTTAACTTCTTATTATTGAAATATACAAATGGCTTAATGGGGATTTTGTGTCCCTTGATTTAATCGTCAAGTTAATACCAAATTGTCCTTCCGCTTTTGTATACAATGTCAATTCATTCATAGCCTTCATTTGATCATTTTCTGAAAGAAGTTTTTCGACACATTTACACAATCCACATGTAACTTCTTCATCATGCTCAGTGGTGTAATATTTGTAAAAGAAATGTGGATTCAAAAAATATCCCGCTGCATGCAATGGTTGATGGAGTTGACATTTCCATCTTTTATCAATAATAGAAAAATATCTTTGTACTTGTCTTCATTTCTATCGAATGGTTTTTCAATAGCTTCTTTTGCTCTATCCATTGCCTCATATATATAGCCCATAGCAGGTCTTTTTTCTCCATTAACAAGTCGAAGGACTCGACCAATAGACTCATCACTTTAAGTGTAAGAAACATTTTTTTGCTTATACACACTTTGCTAGCATAGAAAGCTAGTTGCAAATCGAGTGATCCCAAATCGAACAAGCTCCTTATTTCCATTGAATTTTCTCATCATGCTCAAAACACCACTATGATTTTATATATATATATAAATCTAGAAAGAGATACTCCTCTCTTTACTGTGTTTTCCACTTTTCTTATTTTTCCAATATCTTCGAATATAAGATCAATGCAATGAGCAGCACAAGGAGTCCAACATATAGATTTTCTTTTTGCCATAAGCAACTCTCCTATGTAGGAAAAATAATTAATGAATAAATAAGGATAAATAGTTACACTTACTAGTATAGCAAATAAATTATAAATGAAGAAATTAAAATTTATAAACTCACCTGCCGTCTTAAAATTGCTTCCATTGTCCGTTATGACTTGAACAACATTGTCTACTCCAATTTTTTCCATAAATTTATCAAGTGACTCAAAATTTTTCTCACCTGTCTTCACGTAAGAAGAAGCATCGACGGATTCTACGAACATCGTCCCCAAAGAGCATTTGACTAAAAAATTAATTAATGTTCTTCCCCTTCTACCTGTCCATCCATCCGACATAATAGAGCAACCATATCTCGTCCATTGCTCTTTGTGACTATTCATTAGATCATGTGTATATTCCAACTCCTTGTTCAATAATGGAACTCTTAACTCATGGTAACTAGGTGGCTTCAAATTAGGTCCATATCTACCAATTGCATCCACCATATCTTTAAATGCATCCATACAAGCCACATTGAATGCAATACCAGCTTGATAAAAAAACGAGCAATGTATTGGTTTATTTTATCTCTAAGTTCTTTATCACAAGCTTCATTTATACTTGTTTGTCTCATTGCCGATCCCGATCCTCCACTTCGATTGCTTGATCTCATGCTCATATTGCTCATGTATACATCCATGGGGCCTTTGGGATTTTTTGATGTCTTTTTTCTCACATTCATTTTGCTCCCACTAAGGTTTACTCTCTTGCTAATTGGTTCAACTTCATTATCATCATCTCCCAAACCATAATTTCCTAAATCATTACTTGCATTAGCTTTAAAAGCATCCACCTTTCTACTTTGTTTTTTATTCATTGCCTAAATCAACTCGTCCCTAATATTGGATGGAATTTTAGGACAAACACTTGCAATTTTTAATCCCCGAATTTGATGTTGCTTTGCCCTGTATATTCCTTCCGTTGTCACTTTCAAACAAAACATACAAGTCACATTATTGGGGTTATTCGCATCTGCTAAGTAGTTATTATTCCAACCAACATCCACTCTACGGTTTCTATTTGTAGGCGTGGCGGAATCTATAACATTTGCATTAGGTAAGTTTGCATCATGGCCTAAAAAGTAAAAAAAAACTGCATTTTAGTAAAAACTGCACTTGAAAAAACTGCACTTGAAAAAACTGCACTTGAAAAAACTGCATTAAGAAAAACTTTTAACTGCATTTTAAACTGCACTTAAAAAAACTGCATTTTAGAAAAACTGCACTTAAAAAAACTGCATTTAAAAATCTTTTAACTTCATTGTAAAAACTGCATTTAAAAAAATTGCATTTTAAATAAACTGCATTTTAAAAACTGCATTTTAAAAAAAAGTAAAAACTACATTTTAAAAATCAATTTAAAGTTAAAATTTTAAAGTTTAAACCATAAAACTTTCAACTTTTACCTTTAAAATTCTAAAATTAAAACTTATAAGTTAAAACTTTAAATTGAATTTCAAATTTTAACTTAAACATTTAAATTAAGCTAAAACGTGGATTTAATTTTAAACAAACTGCATTTTAAAAACTGCATTTAAAAAAAAAGCAAAAACTGCATTTTAAAATTCAAAGTCAATTTAAATTCAATTTTAAAATTCAAAGTAAAAACTGCATTTAAAAAAGTAGTAAAAACTGCATTTTAAAGGTTAAAAGTAAAAACTACATTTTAAAATTCAATCTAAATTTAAAACTAACTTAAAATGTTAAACTGAATTTAAAATCAAAACTTTATAACTTAAAATTGAATTTAAACAAAACTTTATAATTTAATTTAAAATTAATAACATTTAAAATTAGTTTTTAACTTTATAATTTGAATTTAAACTTAAAATCAAAACAATTATTTAAAATAAAATCAGGGCATAAATTTTTTTAAAATTTCAACCAAATTTAAAAATATACCTGTGGTTCGAAATCAGCTGCTTCGATTTTTAGGGTTGAGAGTCGGCGACAGTGGGGCTTCGGTCAACGGCAGTGGAGTTTCGGTCGGCGACAGTAGGGTCGGCGGTGGTGGGGGTTTGGTCGAGTTTCGGTAGCAGCTCGAGATTAGTTTTTTTTTTAAATATCGAAGTCGAGATGTTTATTTTCGCGAGCAACTCAATTAAGCCAGTTCGATTTTGAGAGTTTGGGCCAAAGCCCTAAATCATCCTCAATTAACTAAAGCGCGCTTAATTGGAGCTTCGCTTTTTTGGCGCCTCGTCGCCTATGGCGCTTTATTGACGCCTTGCCAATCACCGGCTCCTGGAAACATAAAAAAGCCTGGCCCCTAGGCGAGCGCTTTGACTACAAAACGTAGAATTGAATGGCCTTTTTCATATGAACAAACAAATTATCACCCCCAGATCTTGTTTCCCCTAAAGCAAAGATGAGTGTAGGCCCAACATGAAATGAGTTGATGCTCCAATTATTGGGATGGTATAAATCTGCTTGCCTTTTCTCATTTACAATCCTTAGTGCTTCCATCCTAAGTACTTGCTTTTGATAACTTCGGGAGACATCGTTGATTTGACGAGTTGGCCTTGTTACTCATGGTTCTGAAGACCTTTGTGTGATCTTTCTCATTCGCGGTTCATCATAGTGGTTAAGGGTAGGTGTGTAATAGCTTGGGGTAGCGAAATGTGGTGTTGGTAATTCAACGAAGTTAGAGGTTTGAGCCCTCCTTTTAGCGTCAAAAATGTTAACGAGCAATCTTGTCAACATTCCGAAGTAAGGTTAAAAGAGAAGGTTGTAAGGGAGAGTTAAGAACAAGCCTTGGTGAAGCCTGGCAAGATTGTAAGCATAGGAAACCCTTTCAAATGCATAAAAATGAGAGTATCGACGTTGTCAATACACCCTTTCGAACTGGTTAATATAGCCTACGGTTGTGATTCAATTGTATCGAAAGGTATTAAGTGTGCTGAATAGATCCAATGGCTTCAGAAGGAACTCCTCCGTAAAATATAAATGTGTATACCCCATAAACAAAACCATATGCAAGCAGTAGATCTGAACCCGTGTAACGCTATGTATTCGTTTTATTGATAACTTTTATGAATACAAATATATAGCATTTGACAAATTTTCGAACAGCAGCAAACAACATGACATGTTAAGTAGAAAGTGGAGTTCTATTAATACAAACACATCTACACGGCAGTAACACATCGCTTACGATTATGGCCTAGCACATCGCATTTGGTACACCTGTTTGATTTGGACGACTGGCCTTCATCTATCACACATTTCATCCTTGCAGGCCGTGGCCTTCCCGGTTGTCGTCTCACAGTCGGAGGCAATATTTGAGGACCATTATATGTGCCCCAAAATCTCCTTTCATGCACGGGATGAAACTTCGGCTTATAAGCGGCTTTGTAGCTGTCAACGGAGTACCAGCTAAACGTTAAGTCATGGTGTGCTCTATTAGCCCCACCTGTTTGCGCCGAACAAGCTGCCATTACATGAAATCATGGTATCTTCTGCAGTATCGGAATGTTGCATGTGCACGAGCAGTTGGTGCCGTCGATTATAACTTTGTATTCATCACCAAAGTAGTGAATTACCTGCCATTCAGTTTGACTAAATCGTACTAGTCTGCAGCGACGTGCTTCACTGGCTCTTTCTGCTATTTTGGCTTTCCACTTTGGAGTCAAGCGTGTCGCTAGTTCATCTGCAATTTGGCGACGCTTGCAGAAATATTCAACTGAGCGATAGAATGTTCGTGCAACCAAAGCCTTTATAGGTAGCGATCTAGCTCCTTTTAATACACCGTTAAAACTTTCAGAAGCATTGGTTGTCATTATATGAAAGCGTCCTCCATCGTCTTTGCACAAAGCCCAGTTTTTTTCAAAATTTTCCAGACTCCGCTCTATCCACTCATGCGCACGCCTACTTGTTGCTTTTATCTCTTCTCTAATTTTCATGTACTCGACTACCTCAGACGCGCACGCTGCCGAATAAAATAACTCTGTCAAACGCTTATCTCTGAATCCTGCCGCTTGAAAGTTGGCTTTTATATGCCTTGCACAATAACGATGTTTATGCGGTTGTCACAATTTTCCGTGTAAAGCTTTTGGAATTCCTTTCATCCTATCGGATATGAAAATAATACAACGACCGCGAACACTGTATGAATTTTAGCATGCAAGAAAAAAACCAACCCCAAGAATCACATGACTCCGATTCAACTACTGCGTATGTCAAAGGATAAAGACAAACATCTGCATCCATCGCGGTTGCAACAAGCAATGTGCCTTTGTATTTACCGTACAAGTGTGTACCGTCAATACATAACAACGGTCGACAATGCGCAAAACCTGTAATGCAAGGCCCAAATGCCCAAGAAGCTCGATCGAACACTCCCACTTCATCATGTGTCACGTGACCTACAGAGTCATGGTTCGTTCTTCTTATCTCATCAAAGAACTGTGGTAAAGTCGAGTACGATTCTGCCCAATCACTATAAATTCTCTCTATTTCTTTGCTTAATGTTCGCCACGCTTTCATGTAACTTATGTTGATGAATAACTGATCGTGCACAAGCACTTGAACTGTACCAGCTGAAATATTCAAATCGGCTTTGACAAAAGACATAATTTTTGTTACAAGAAATTTTGAAGTTGCTTGCTTATGGTTGGAATTAACTATTGGGTTGACACAAGTGTGTTCGCTTGGGGGTGGTGAGTTAGTGGCAGTAGGTGGCAAAGTAGCTTTGTTACCTATTCCGTTAGGAACTGCAAATACCACCATCCCAACTCGGATTTTTTCGAAACTATGGCATGTATTCTCCAAAGACAATTACCTCCAACGGTGCATATAGCGGTATATTGTGTTTTGTTCGACTTTATTGGTTTGTATGAAACATCATGCAGAATTGATCATTATGTTAGTTGTTGAAGAAACTTCTCTTTTGTCTCAAAAACCATTCCAACACTGAAACCAGCTTGAACGTAAGATGTCGAAAATCGTTCGTCGGAAAATTGAAGATTACCAACAACAGATCTTACCAACATTTGAGCGGTGCAAAGATCATCATCCAAAGGCACTTTCATCTCTGCTTCATCACTATCTGCATCATTGTCATCTGCTACAAGGAAGTCATAGTTCAACGACTCGTTGTTAACTTGCATTCTTTGTATCCAAGAGTCTTCGTTAACATTCATAGAAGCAACGACCATGCTATCTACATGACGTTCTTCATCCACGGCTGCATTCCCACCAACATCCATATCATTATCAAAATTTGCATACGGAGAATGGATGGATGGTCCAGCACTCCATTGCGCACCAAAATCAACCGTCGTATACCTAATTGATATATAGAAGTCAACTAACCGACAATATAGACTAAATGAGACGAAAAATATTGCCCAATTTGTAAACATACTTTTGACTCATATCATATAGTTCGCTGGATTAGGATACATTGACTGCGACAAAATTGCATTAACATGTCCATCGCTTTCGTCATGCTAAATGTCTTGTTGTTGAAAGCTGTTTAAATTACGGCATAGCATAAGAAAAATTAACTACATAATAATACATATACCAATTCATCAATTTTTTTTTACCTTGCACTCGTATTTGCATCCTTAGGCGGGTTGCAATAAATGTTGCTTTGTTGCGTAAATGGCTGCGCGTCTTCGTACGGCATAAATCCGTAGTGCATAAATGGAGGACGGTTTATTCCATCGTTTGAAAAAGGATTGCTATAGCTAGGAGATACGTAGTCAGTAGATGGATCCGCAGTTTCCAACATCTGTGTATAGTATCCAATTTTAGTACTCACAACGGGAGATGTCACCTGATGTTCTTGTTGTTGCTTTGCTATTTTCCCTACGTATAACTCAATAGATTTTGCAACAGCAGAAAACATTACTTCTACATTGTCATCGTCTGCTAATGTTATTGCTTTAAAACCCGAGTCCGTAGGCCAGTTAACCACTAGCTCAAGTTCAAATTCTTCTTTATTAATCTTCGTCGTTCTGTACAAAGCTTCTTTTAATTCCATCAATTTGCAACCTTTTCGCACTCTTTCTGGTTTACAAATACCACCAACATATTTACCATTCCTTTGATCATCGATAAGTAGTTCGCCGTCGTAGTAGCAAAGCGTAGGAATCATATTTTTCGCCATTCTACAGATCAATATACAAATCGTTCAGTGTGTATGCATTAAACCAATTTTTTACCTTAACATAACCAGTTACTAAGTTCACCAAAATACGGAAATTACACAAAAAAACTAGGATTTAGTGAATTTACCTTCAACTAGCTGAAATCTGCTAAGCAACGTGGACTCGATCTACAGATTTACCACCGAACCAAGGTTTAAAAGAGTATGAAAATTGATTTCAGAATAGATCTGCCATTACAGAAGTTTGTTTCAGTTTTGTGGCAAATGTGGAAATGAGAGAGAAATGTAGGTTGTTTGTAGGGTTATTTCCACGTAGGTGATTTTTGGAAAATCGCACGTTGGCGATTTTTGAAAAATCGCCAACGCTATAGACCAGTAAAACAAAAACTGGTCTATATGTGAAAACTTTTAAAAGTGGGCTATTATTGTTATATCTTTTCCAAACTAGGCTAATATGGTAAAATTTCCTTGATTCTATAGATGCAACTTCATTCATTGTATTCATCGTTAGTGTATCCATCAAAAATTTCAGTTAGGAAGAGCTTAAGGGGTAAAAGAAAATGAACTTTGATATTATTTTGTAAATTTTTAGCGTGTCTGCAAAAGATAACATAGTTTATTTATAAAAGAAAAGAGAGTAGTTCATGATAGGAGAGAAAATTGAAGCGAGGTATTTTGGAGAGAAGCAACTCCTAGGTGCCATTTCTATAGGCATTTGGGATGAATTTTCCATGTTGTTGGAAAGTACACTCCAGCTACTGATCTGATGATTCAGACTCGTAGTTGATTCCTTTAACAGGCGGAGATGCTTTATGGTTATATCTTTATATGTTGTTACTGAGTTGGGGATATTGTTGACATCATGATTCGATGAGACACCAAATAATTATCATTGGTGAACATTGACATGCAAGTAGGGTAAATCTGATAATATATGTTTCATTTATTAACCTTAGCAGAAAATGAAATTTATGTCATGCAATATTCATTCAGTAGACTCAGCATACCTCCTATTTCAAGGGGAGGCTATGGACATCATATAATAAGACCTGGTCTCTCTTTTCATGTGTGCGTGTGTTGTTGAAATTTAAGTGTTTCAATTGCTTGATTATGGTGATACAAATGCACGGATCCATCATCTGTTTTTGAAGAAAAAAGGTAAATATCAGTGAAAGAATCAAAAGAAACAATGGCGTGAAAGGCAGAAAAATGGGACTGCAAAGAGGGACCATCACGCTTAAATTCATAAGCAAATTGTTTGCCCTTGGCAGGGTCGATAATATGCATGTACCCTATAGCAGTAATTTTTCTTTTTCTTTCTGTTGGTGGACCAATAGCTAGGAATGGTTTGGCATGAATTGTTTTTTAAGACTGAGTTTTAGGCCTGGTTAGTACTTGTTTTGGCACATGGTATAAATACCCCTTGAGTTTAATTGCGCCTCCTTTCAAGAAGTTCCGGGGTTTGCCATAAATAAAGACCAAATGATTTGTTCATAATCAAGGCTGAGATTTATGATCTCTGTTGATGGAAAGGTGCTATAAATAGATTTTTATGGCTTAATAAAGTGAAAGGTTGAAAAGATTTTCTTTGTTATCATTTGATTTATTTTTCTCCATTGTCATAGTGTATAGTTGATCTCAAGAGGATTGAATTCTTAATTGTTTTCGACTGGCTTGATGATCTTGGCAGCATCGGTCATATCTATTTGCATTTAAATAAAAAAATTGATTCTAATGCGTTGTTTTTTTTTTGTTTCTGTGAAGATTAAAAGCCAAGTGAAGGTATTACAAAATCTATGTGGTGGCCCTAACATTGTGACTTTACTTGATATTGTGAGGGATCAGCAATCAAAGACGCCAAATCTGATATTTGAATATGTTAATAACACTGGAATTCAAGTGTTATATCCTACTTTAATCGATTATGATGTGCAATGCTACATTTATGAACTGCTGAAGGCAAGTTTTCCGTAACTTACATTTTTAAAGAGTTCCCTGTTATATCATGTAAAATTATTAATATTATATTATTAATATTAATATCATCATCATCATCTTTTTTTTTTGAGAAATCGTTATCTATTTGTTGATCTGATCCTGAAAGTTAGCAACATCTGCATCGTTTGCATACCTTCTTGATTTACGTACTGTAAATTTGCATCTGAGTAATTTCTAGCAGATTAACGATTGCCCAATGCCTTAGCCTGCTTCAATGATAAACCTAACCCATAGCCCATCTGTATCCAACTTTCATCGTTAATCTTTAGACACATCTGTCTATATAATTTGAAATTGAATCATGTTACTCAAGTGCCATGAAGCTTCAGATACCGAGCTAACATTAACATGCATATGTAATAGTCAGTGAGAATCAAAGATAACAACTAGATATCTAGGAGAGTGTCAACTAACCAATTCACTTTAATATCGCAGAAGTGTAATACAATATAATTTCTTTTAGCAGGTTTGAATTATGAAATGGTAATTCAATAAAATCGTGAAAAGTTTGTGCTTTGGGTGTCGATAAGTTTAGCATGGTCATATAGTGTGTTCTATGAAGTATTTTGCATTATATTAGATACACAAAATGCTAGTTTATGGAGTTTAGGCTATTTAAATTTCTAATCACATGTGTGAGTCTGCTGACAAAAGCATGCACATTCCACAATGAATTTGGATTCCTGACGGGAAGTAGATAGCAACATTAAAAATTGACGTATTTATTCCTTCTTAATTAATAATTATTTTAGCCAACAGTATAACAAATTGAAGATCATGCTCTGTCCTCTTGAACAAATGTCATAATTCAGATCACTGCTATACCCATCCCTAGCATAAAGGCACCTATGCTTTCCTGCATAGATATGTCATATATATAAATTTGAAATTCTTTCCTGGTGATAATCTGGAACCATAGTATCAGTCATGTGAATTTTTATGAGCGATTCTGTTTTTCTACCCCATGTTTGCTTCCTATAACTACTGTTCATGAACTCCCCCTTTATTTTAGTAACATAAATAAAATTACTATCTTATTCTTGTGTTCAATTGCAGCTACTGTACATTGAGAATAACCAATTAGCTCACATACTGTTCAAATATAGAGGATCAACACATTTCATAGGAAAGTGATGTCTATTACTACTATTCTCCATTATCATACATGACAAGGAAGTCCCCCTTTTGGAAAACATATCGCCTATAAAAAAATCAACAATTTTTTGTGTGTCTCAACTTCTTATCCCTTCATACCATGAAAACCTAACAGCAGCCTTATACCTTGTAATATATATTAGCGTAGAAGCTCTGTGTATGGGTGTTTTTTTGGCAATGTTGCAATGTTTGTAGGTGACATTAAGTCTATTTTAGGCAGCAAAAAAGCGAGTCAAATTGCAAACTTGACAGTAGTAGTGTACACAAATTTTCAATATTTTTTTGTAGATTGCGTTTGAACTTTGAACTACTTCAAAACATCCAAGAAAGTGGATTTTTCCATAATCACATGAACTTAAATAATATTCCGTAGACCTAAAATTCGAATTAAAAGCTACCTTTGTCCATTTTCATTAACATGAATATATTTTCTCAATTGTCTTTTTTAACATTTTCTTGAACTATTTCAAACTATTCAAGAAAGTGGAGATTTTTTGGGTAATCACATTAATTCAGTTAATATATGTATACATGCGTGTGTGACTTGAATGCTACCTCATTTCCATATCCATTGGAAAGAAGATATGCAATATCTGGTTTTTATATTCATAATCTCATTTCAAATGTAGCGCTTGTACTTTTCTTAGCAAAAATAAGCTATGTTCAAAACTATTTGCAAGATAGGCTAGTTTTTGCCAACTCAGCATTGAGTTGGTAGTTTTTTGAGAAACATATGGTCGCATCTGGATGTTGTGCCCAAATCAATTTACACCGACGCAATTGGGAATTATGCCAGATAATTTATGATAATACATTTACATTAGCGCAATGCCCAACTGCACCAGTGTAAATCGAGCTGGACACAACTCCCAGTTGCCTTGTAACGACCCGATATTTTCAATCATTCGCATCCGCACATGTCGGACTTGAATTGCTCAAAATACCGAATTGTAAAATAAATTTGGCAAAACACAGCATAACAGTAAATAAATAAATCACAGATCATAGGCACAGAGTAATAAATGCAGCGGAAGCAAAAATATAGTAGTTCATGAAGCTACTATATAAATATATCAGAGTTATACATGATACAGCAGAAGTTTAATATGATAAACAAGCACAAGCTGAATGCATCACCAGAATCAACTGAATAACTGGAATCAACAGAATACTGAAATTGAAATAGATGGCTGGATCTTCAAGCAAGGCTCCAACTCCAAAGGTGAGTCTCTAATGCTGTATCACTCAGTCTGACCCGAGCGTAAAACAAAACACAAAACACTCGAGTCAGGACATACATACTTATACAATGTAAACTAACTCAAGTGAACTGTAATATAAGATACAAGTAACTTAAAGGATGCTTGGGACCGCCCATCCTCTAAGGATCCATTAAACTATTTACTATGTAGTAATATTTCGCTATTATAATAATGTCTATAGTAAAATAAACTTACTTTTTTCATAGCATTAAGGGGTTGCCCATATAGCCCTTAACACGTAATAGTCCCAGTAGTCCATTCAATATCATAGTCCCTCCTGATCGGGAAGCCACCAGAGGATACCACACGGGCTACGGGAGAAAACCAAACTCGTACAAGGCGCGATAGAGTAGGTGACACGGCACAACTAGGCAATACCATGGTAGATATACCAATTACGCTTTCGGGTCGGTGGTAGCGCGCAGCTACCGCCTACCTCGAGCCACACCCCCAAATAAAAATCAAAAGTGGCCACCGAATCAATCCAAAAGTCAAAGTATAATATCGAAGTGATGTGTCCGATCAAAGGTGCTACCTCATTAATCCGTCGATCGCTCCTGTTTTAGCAACCTTATGCCAACTCACGGAAGTCGGGTCCACGTATTTACCTTAAATGAAACGCCACCACCATCCTACTTCATTCTGAAATCTCCACCGCGTACACGGTTGTTAAAGTGGTTTTCGAAGTTGGCAGAGAGTATGACAATTTCCTATCCTGGTCTCTTTAACAACAAAACGTTATTATAACCCATTGATAATTATTTCAAAATCATTTATACTTTCAAAACCAAACTAGCATATCCATTTCAAAATCATATCATTTCTTTCAAACTAGTATATACTTTCAAAACCATATCACAATAGTATCATTTCCATTTCAAAACTAATTCAATAATATATCATTTAAATAAAACCCAAATTTCCAAATCATTGAATATTTTTTTCAATTTATTAAACTTGAAATATTCCTTTAAATTATCATAGCATTTTGGAAATGTTACCTTAAGGAATCATAGCATTTTTGGAATGTAATACTTTCCACTTTAACATTTTATATAATCAAAGTATTTATATGCTTACAAATTTAACATGGTCATTTTATCGTAGCCTTATGGATAAATAAATTTTGTTACTGTAATATCCAATTTAAAGCTGAAATTCTTATGTTAAGTTAAAAGTACCTTATTAACTTACATTATTATTACAATAAAGAAATTTTATTATTTTAATCATTTAAAATATGCCATTTACATAAATTAAAACTTACATATCAAATGTACATTATCAACTTACATTTTATTATTTCAGTAACATTTATCATTTTAATCAATTTAAAATACACCATTACATTGATTAAAACTTACATGTCAAATGTACGTTTTAACTTACATTTATTACAATGAATAGCGTTTATCATTTTAATCAATATTACACTAATTAAAACTTACATTATCAAATGTACATTTTAATTTACATTTCTATTACAGTAAAGAGCATTTATCATTTAATCAATATTACACTAATTAAAACTTACATTATCAAATGTACGTTTTAATTTACATTTTTATTACAGTAAAGAGCATTTATTATTTTAATCAATATTACACTAATTAAAACTTACATTATCAAATGTACGTTTTAATTTACATTTCTATTACAGTAAAGAGTATTTATCATTTAATCAATATTACATTAATTAAAACTTTACATGTTTCTTTCATTAATAAAACTTTATATGTTTCTTTCATTAATTAGAACTTTACATGTTTCTTGCATTAATTAAAAACTTTACACGTTTCTTTCATTAATTAAAACTTTACATGTTTCTTGCATTAATTAAAAACTTTACACGTTTCTTTTATTAATTTGGACTTTACACATTTCTTTCATAAATTAAAACTTTACATGTTTCTTGCATTAATTAAAAACTTTACACGTTTCTTTCATTAATTTGGACTTTACACATTTCTTTCATAAATTAAAACTTTACATGTTTCTTGCATTAATTAAAAACTTTACATGTTTCTTTTATTAATTTGGACTTTACACATTTCTTTCATAAATTAAAACTTTACATGTTTCTTGCATTAATTAAAAACTTTACATGTTTCTTTCATTAATTAGGACTTTACACATTTCTTTCGTTTTTGTTATTACAATACAAACATTTATTATATTAATTAGTTAAAATATAAATTAAACTTACATCTCACATGTATGTTTAACTTACATTTTTCCATTTTAAAGTCATAGCTATTTATCTTACAAAACATAACATTTCACAAAAGAATATTTATCATAGTTAATATAACAATCAAATTCTTTACAAATTTATTCATTTAGACATCAATTCAACTATGATTACAAGTTAAATAAACTTATTACAAAATGTCCCATAAAAATACATTTCATTTTATTTATTCAAAACTACATTTATTTATTATACAAAATATGTCCATTTTAAGAAATAACCTTTATTAAAATTACTAGGTTAGATTTAAGATTCCAAATTAAATCGAACTTAATTATTAAGTAATTTATCATAAATAAGACTCTTTAAATTCCATTTAAAACCAAATTAACTTATAAAAAAAATTAACTTATAGAAAAACAATATTTCTTTACACTTTAAAGCATTAAATCAAATTAAGTTAAAAATTTCATATATTTATAATTCCAAATTACTTAATAACTTTCAAAAAATATTTAAAATACTTAAATAAATTTTTAGGAAAATATCATTTAAAAATATAACCATGAGTCTGTATAATATTTTCTAACCTTGGTCAAGTGATACGGATATGTATCATTTCAATCCGTAATTTAAAAAGAAAAATCTGGGTTCTATCATTTCAAACCCGCAATCCCAAGTAAAATAAATACAATAAAAATCACTCGAGCCTATCATTTCAGCTCATAATGATTTTTCCTTATTCTAAAGTCCGTTCGGGTATGTATCATTTCAACCCATATTGATAGGGAACTTGCAGTGGTGATTAATAGAAGTAAAATAGCAGTATACATATAATATCATAACAAATGATGTAACAAATATATAAATGACATTTATCATCATGTAATCACAACACATGCATATATGAATGACATATCAATGTCTACAGACTCACTTGTCATTTTTTCACAAAAATATAAGTATATATGTCTAGAGTGATAAAAACTCACCTTTTAAAAGCTAGAATTGACAAATTCAGAATAAAAATCCAAACTTTGCAAAGCACGAAAAAATACGACAAAGTACAATGCGAACTTGAGTGGATGAAGAGTCAGATACAAATCTTGTATGCAAACAAATATTACATACATAAGAATATGATTCAACACAAAACAATAGATGTTAAAACAATGAAAAAATAAATGAATCAAAGTGACATACCTTGCCTTAATCAATCAATGGCTTGGTTACACCACATATGGTTTCAACCATCATCTTATATTGCTTGGTCATGATGGTTAGAGGTGTGCTAGAGGCCAGAGACTGAGTATAAGCATAAAGAACAAAGAAGAAGCAAAAAGAGAAAAAGAAAGAAGAGGAAGAGAAACCATGGATCTAGAGCTTGAATATAATTTTCTTTCACGCAAATGATAATGAGAAATTTTTATGCGTGATAGGCAAGAGAAATTCATGGCTAGATTAAAGGAATGAACGGCTAAGGTAAGTAATAAAGAGGCTATGCAATAAAAGACAAGATTTTGAATGGTTTGGAAAATAAAATAACAACAAATACTTGATGTATTTAATAAATTTTTTTCCTTCTTTCAAGAGATGAAATGAGAAATGGAATAAAACGAGATATGTTTGATGAGTTTTGTACGTGAATGATAAAAGGATATACACGACCATACAAGAAAAAAACAGCTAAGGAGTTATAAATACTAGAGAAACGGAAAGACATAAGTTAAGGAGGAAGAAACGTATAATATATTTTATTTTTAAATACAAATAAAAAAATAAGAGATGTGAAATAATTTTTTTGTACGTGAATTTTCAACTTGATATGCAAGGCTGTGAGTAGAGTAATTCATGGCTAGGGAAGAGCAGGAAACGGCAAGAAAATAATAAAGGCCATGCAAATGAAAAAAGTAAGAGTTTAAACAATGAAACGTATGCCTCTTAAATTTCTCCAAGTCATTTATTTGCATACATTTCTTTCTAGAAATGAAATGTGAATTCAATGTGTACGTGAATTATGAAGTGGATTGGATGACAAGAAAAGATTTGAACGACCAAAGAGGAGTAAATGATAGGAAAACAAAAAATGCTAGGAAATAAAAGGCAAGAAATAAGGAGAAAGAAACACACACACACATATATATATATATATATATATTATTCTTAAATGCAATTGAAAAGAGGTTATTTTGAGATGTTTGTACGTGATTAATAAGAGCAATTCACGGCTATGAATGGTGAATGGCTAGGGTAAGTAATAAAGATGGTAGATAAATAAAAAGACAAGCATTAAAGAAATGTAACGCATGTCTTCTTGATTTCTTCCAAGCCTTTTATGAAAAGATATACACACAAGTAAAATTCAATAAATAAAGTTTAGATAAACAAAATAGAAAAATAAAATAAAATAACATAGAAAATAAAAATATAGAAATGAACATAGAAAAATTGAAATTGAAATACAGAAAATAACTGCGTGTAAAACGTTGTAATTTATCAAATTTAAAAAGTACAACTCATAATTTAACGAAACGAAAAGCAGAACAGATATCATAAATATATTCTGCTTCAAAGAAAAAGATTAAAATTCCCTTTTTTTAAATTTAAACTGAAAATTCAAATTTTGATCAAAATATAAAATTTTCAAAAATTGTTTATTTATTTCATTTGGAAAATAAATTACAAACAAATTCCAAACTTACATCGGAAAAATTCTAAAAATTCACTTTTAAATGATTTAAAAAATCAAAATTTCAAATAAAAATTTAATTAAAAATATTCACAAAATTATGGGTTGTTACATGCCTTGTGCATTTTTTTTTAACTGCTAATTTAATGTTGAGTTGGCAAAAAACAACTTATAGTTGCAAATAGCTTTAAAACTAACTTAAAATTGAAATATGTTGTTAAAATTGGCGTAGAGAAAAATTTGTGGAACATTGAACACCAACCTAATCTCGACAATAAAAAAAAGTACAAGCCCTTTGGACGCCGACGTGAATGAATGCTTTCTTATTAGATTGTTATAACCGGAGAAAGTTCTATTGTCGTAAAAGCGAAACCAAACCTTTATTTTTCTACGTTTTCTTCTGAAAGTGATACGCTAACACGAAGTGAAAGTTCATCTTAAAACCAGATGTTTACCAGCTTCACATGGCCATTTCAGTTCTTCTATTCATCGGCAATATCTTTCGCTTCGTCCAAACAATATCAAAAATATCCACCTTATTAGCTATTAGAAAGAATGCCTTATGCAGTGGGCTATCAACCCACCCTCACCTTAGTTTAGTTTAGTTTAGAATAGTGCCGAGTTCATTATAAGAAAGAATGACTTCCAGAAGCGTCTACCATTTTAATCCAAGCAGCTAATGTACCTGAATTTGATCGATCTTGCTCTTGCCACACACATCATTTGTACATCAACTAAATTTGTTATTTTAGGATAAGGATGTAGAATTAAACATTAAAAAAGATGAAAAACAACCACGGGTTTCTTTATTTCTAGACAAATACCATTTTTTCTTTTTCCTCATTCTTTGCATTGAAGTAACAAGTTCAAATAAAAATGATATGATTCAACCTCGAACCCTTTTGGATGTTGCAGATAACAGCAGAGTTCCAGAGTTGATGTGTTTCAAATCATAGGAGTTGGTAATCGTAGATATACTCATATTGGTGACGCTTTTAGAGGATATGCCACTTTAGGCTTAAGCACCCAACTGTAAACATTTGAAACCTTTCAAAATTGATAGTTATAACATAAATGAATCAACATTTTATTGCTTCAGTGGTGGCTTTAGTTAGATACTTTCTTGCCTCATTTTTAAGTTCGTTTTTTCCACCAATAAAGTTGTACACATATTTTACTTTCTCTGTGTGTGTAGCGTGTCACTATTAGCACCCATGTTTGTGCTACATACCACCATGCAAGTTTTTTTTATATAACAACAGTCGGTGGGCAACCGTCAAACCAAGCAAGGTTTGGTGGCGGTTGCCCGCCGACCGTGGTGGCCATTAGCACGAATCTGAGTGTCGATAGCAGTAATATATATATGTGTGTGTATATATATATAAAAAATTAGGTTTTATTTTCATAAAAGAGGCTGTGGTTTTTACGTTGGCTCGCCAAATCTATCACAACCCTCCTCCTTTATCCTGATTTGGGACTTGCTGCATAGAAAACTATCAGAACCATTATTACTATCTGTATTGTTATCATCATTTTTTTAATACATATGTATTTCTATCTTTATTTTTATTTTACTTAGTTACTATTATTATTAATTTACTTATTTGATTTTATTTTATTATTGCTATTGTTATTATTATAACCTTTAAATTATTTTTGTCATTTAGTTTCGGGTTCCATCTCTAGCCGACTTTTGACAATAATGGCTTTGTTGTTGTTGTTGTGTATATGTATGTATATGTATATGTATATGTGTGTGTGTGTGTGTATATATGATCCGTAGCCCCCTTTATTTAGCACCATTTGTAGCCCTTGATATCCATCATATGTTTATATTTAAATATGCAGCCTCTCTCTCCTGTCACATGTGCTGAATGTTTAAATTTAAACATGTGGTGGATATCGGAGGGTTAAGTGATAGTGCTAAATAAGGGAAGCTACGGATCCTAATTCATACACACACAGTTTGATATTTTATGTGTTTGTGAACTGGTGTACATAAACAACTAAGGGATTTTTTCTTTTTCAAAAATTAATTTATCCTTACAAATTAATCATGATGTGAAAAAAAGTGGAAAAAAAAACCGATATTTATGGAATGTCTTTATAGTCCAGGGCTTGGAATGTCTTTATAGTCCAGACAGAACTCAAGTGGAAACTAGGTGGAGCTATACAACCCGTCCTTTATAAATTGATATTTACGGAAGTTTGTATCAAACGACTTCTAAGATAATCAACAAATTGTAAGAATTCTGCTAATAAGATTTTAAACATGTATACTTATGCTGTTTTGTAAAAAAATGATGATATTATAATAATGTAATGCATCCAACAATAACTAACAAATTATCAATCCAGTAAAAGAAACATGTTGAATAAAATTGAAGTAACAAGTAAAAATACCAAATATTATACATGTTTAAGAAAAGTGTAATCAAACATTAGAAACTTAAAGTATGCTAAATCTTTATTAATCTTTAGAAGTGTCTGGACAATGTCTAAAATACAAGTCGTAATTGAGCTTTCATTTAGAAAGGAGAAGAAACCTTAGAAAGAAGAATCAGCATCTTGTTGGTGTTCATAAGGCGACAGTGACAACATAATCCAACATCATGTACTTTTGGATCAAGAACAATACCTAGTTGCCTAATATTGAATTTTGTGCCGCTGATTAATTATCAAGGATTTAACACAAAACAATATTTCTAGGAAAAACAGGGGGAGTACAAGATCAAATTTCAGAATATTCAGTAGGTAGAACATGAAGTACACGATCAAATTTGAGAATATTCATAGGTAGAACATGAAGTACAATATCAATTTTAATATACTTTGGTGAAAATTACATCCCTTACCCAACATCAACATATTGTTGATTACTTATTGCATGAGGAAAAAGAAGACAATTGCATTAATAATCATCATTTGGTTGGCAAGCAGTGGCAGAGCTAGCTAATTCACCAAGGTAGGGCAAGATTGTTTCTTTAAAAAGTTGAAATCTGTTTGACAAATAAAGCATAATTTAAGTGTTAAAATTGGAAAACTAAGTATAGTAAATTGAGTAAATGCTGAAATTATTGCTGAATGCTCTTAAAATCAAGAATAATCAATGCAGATCGCAGATACGACAAATTATTGATTCCAGTTATGTCAATGGGTTGAATATAATAAAATTCAGCCTAGATTTTAAAGTTTGAGATATCAAGCCGTATCTGGAACTACCTTCCCTCCACCCTTGTTGACAAGTACATCTTAATGTATATATTTCTATTATGGATTTCTAGAGGGTTGGTGTGTACGAGTCACCTACTATGTTGTTAATGTTAATCTTTAGATTTTCGTTTGTAGGCCCTAGATTATTGCCATTCACAAGGTATCATGCACCGTGATATAAAGCCTCCCAATGCAATGATTGATCACAAGCAAAGAAGCTTCGTTTAATTGCCTGGGGTCTTGCAGAATTTTATCACCCAGGCAAAGAATATAACGTGCGAGTTGCTTTAAGGTCTGTTCTTCTAGACTATTCTGTGGTCTTTGCAAAATTTAAATACTTCTTGTTGAGGAAAAAAAGGAGAGGTAAATAAAGGGGTGTTTTTTTTTTCTTTCAAAAAAAGGGCCTCAGCTCCATAATAAAACATCACCTGTCAACATATGAATGTTCTTGTTGAATTTATCACCCAGGCAAACAATATAATGTTTTGGTTGCTTCAAGATTTGTTCTTCTAAACAATCACATGGCCTTTGCAAAATTCAAACGCTACCTTTCGTTTAGGGAAATGAGAAGGCTAAAAAGGTTATTCTTTTTCTTTTCTTTTTCCCTTTCTCTTTTTTCTTGCTTGGGCTCCTAGTTAATTATCACCTGTCACAGAATGAATGTATTTAAAATTTAAATTTTTGTCACATATCGACATGTGAATTTTTCATATGTTGACATAACATATTTCTCAAGTTGGAATTTTTTTATCAACATACCGACTTGTGGATTTCCACCTGTCTACCTTTTTGTTTTGTTTTGACTAGTTCATTATTTATATGTATACAGACTATGTTTTCAATCTTATTTTAGATTACTTTTTAAGTTTTAGATTTTAATTCCAATATGTAAAGCAAATTTATAGTTCTCTTATTTTAAGAGTGTTATAATAAATTAGCCATTTGATTTTTGATTTTTTGATTTTTATAAAATCTGAAGTTAAACTCTTCTTCAAAATGCGATCTTTTACGAAATGGTGATGCATGTCTGTATGTTTATTTTGTGGATGATGGGTTGCAAATTTTGATAGATTTATGGCACTAGCGTTGTCACAATTTACGTGTAATTTAATCCATATAATTCCATAGTTAAAAATAAAAAACTTTATTGCATTAGATGACTTGCTGACATGCATGACTAAATGTATATCTGTTTTTTGCTAAATCAAGAAGCAAAAATGATACATTCCTCCTGTACTTTTTCTGGTTTTAGGATCAATGAAATCTACATAGCTATATGATATCAAATCAAACAAGCATTTTTTGGGTAAAACAGACCATGAACTCTTATATGATTTAGGTATTTTAGGATCCAGTCTATGAAATTTAAATATGAATATTTAAGGTTCGATTGATACTGTGCACATAAACACATGCTAAACATTGTATACAAGGTACACGAGTAATCTTTCATACCATGGTGTTGTTTTGAAGCTACTTTTTTCCTTTCCCATTTTTCTCCAGCTGTATGGTAGTACTTATTGGAGTCCTTTTACTATTGGGATTTCCCATGCCAAGGCTATTAGTAGTCCTTTTGCGCGTGCACACACACACACATGTATGTATGTATGTATGTGTGTTTGTATATGTTTGTATGTATATTAGCTGTTATCTATTTTTGTTTGTTTGAATAGAAGTTCTAGGAAAAAGCTAATGGACCCATACGACTCATTGGAATCTGCCTTACATTGTTTTGGAGAATTTAATGTTTAGTAGATCATCGTTAGTAAATCCAAATACAATATCATTTTCATAGTATTGAGTTTATAAATTGTCATCGTTATTTTTCTTATGAATAATATAATTTCAACCTATTCTATCTCGAACCAGACGAAAGAAAATTGCAGCTCATTCTTTCATATCGGGCAAAAGGTGCTCATTTTTGCCCATACAATGCACAATTTAATTTGTACGTTATTAAAATATAATTAATGTTCGAAAGATGATTGTTCTACTTAAGCTTTTTTAATTATGCACACGTGAGTTCACTTCTTCTGTTTGTTTTGGTATAATTTGAAGTTGTTTAGACATGCATACCAAGGTTCTTAAATTCCGAGCGGCATGCCTGAACTCCAGCCAATCCGTTCTGGTCTAGGAAAGGACCGGGCCGGAATCTCATCAAAATTTTGTTTTCGGATTTAACACAAAAAATACATAAAAATTGAACAACCACTTTTTTCTTTTTGAAGTATCATCAACAACAAACTTTCTTTGGAGTGGTGAGCCTTGCAGTTATTCAATAAGCAGGTCAAATCCCCCCCCCCCCCCTCCCTTTTTTTTTTCTTGCCGTTGAACTCGAATCAGAAAAGCGAGGCTAGGCTAGGGCATGGGATTGGGCGATACGAGAAGGAAAGATAAATAGAGATCACCTGAGTCGAGAGAGATTTCATATTTTACTATTATGTTTTATTATTGGGGTTTTTTCTTGGGTTGGTTTTGGGTTAAAAATAATTTATGTAGAATAAATTTGTATATAAAATAAAATATAATAATAAAGGGTTTTATTGAAAATGTTCGGAAACATCAGGAAGGTAATAAAAATTTCTTGGTTTCAACGTAACGCCATAAAAGAATTACGAAAGGAATATATAAAACGATTTTAAAACATATAAGTCGACCTGGTCTACGAATTTATTCCAACTATAAAAAAATTCCCAAGATTTTAGGTGGAATGAGAATTGTAATTCTTTCCACTTCTCGAGGCACAATGACAGATCGAGAAGCTAGACTAGAAAAAAATTGGAGGAGAAATTTTGTGTTATATATGGTGATCCTCCTCTGGTATCCTAATTTTCTGAATTTGGATTAATAATTCGAGTAAAATAATTTTAATTAAGTTAAAAATATCAAAGCATGTAACTTGTATGTGAATCGAAGAATGTGGTATAAATTTAAGTTAATACCGAGTATTTTTTTAATGGATTTAACCATTTAGATGGAAAAAGCAACAGAATTTGCAAACTTAAAGTGAAATTTATGGGATTTCCAAAACAGAAACGAAAATTTGTAAACTGCCAATGATAGGAACAATGTTGTTTGTATATTATTTGTTGTAGATTCTGTTTTTATGCTCTGCATAATAATTGTTTGACGAGTGAGCATGTCTTATATAGTCCCATACATACAATTTTCCCATGTCTTTGAAGTTTTAAATCCGATTGTTTTTCCAACTGCAGTATTTTGCAGGCTTCAATGAGCATCATAATTGTGCCATCATAGGTGCTTTTCTACCTACCTATGATTTCTTCTTATCTTGTATCTTATTGGGAGTAAGGCCTACTTTCTCTTGAATACTTTGGCTTCCATACCGTCCTTTATTGTGTCAGTACTGTCATAATATTCATCTATGCCACACTAATGATATGCAGGTCACGTTAGTACAAATATTGTTTTAAAAAAAACACTTCTCGTTTTATTTAAACATTTGGTGTAGCCTAATCATGACCTTCATTAATATATGTTGTGGGTGACAAAGAACACCAAGTTTTAAAAAATTAAGATGCTCATAAGCGACGCTTCTAAGGGTTAAGTAGAGTGCTATCATACCAATGGTGCTAGGCATCAAGCTGAATGATTGAGCTTTGGCAAAGAGCTTGAGAAGACTTTGATAGATTAGTCTTAAATTCGACTGTCAACACAAACTCACTAGGCCATGCGCACTGATTTTATATATTTAAGGTGTAGCTTTGCTTCAGTCGTGATCTACTTACATGAGAAATATAATCATCGTATTGTGTAAACTCCTCCACAGATATTTCAAAGGCCCATAACTCCTTGTTGATCTTCGGGATTATGATTATTAATTAAACTTATGGAGTCTTGGTTGCATGTTCGCTGGAATGGTGAAGGTGTAAAGAATATATGCAGTAGTTTTAACCATCTGATTTCTCTGAAATAGCAAAATTTCCTTTTCAGATATTTCAGAAAGAACCTTTTTTTTTTTGGACAAGATAACCAAGATCCACCAGTGAAGATAGCCAAGGTTATTATTTTTCTTGTGGAAAATGCGACTGTTTCTCTCTGTCATACTGTCAAACTTTCTATTCAGAACTTATTTAGACCTAATCTTACATTAATGTATACTCGATATACACAAGCCTTGTATTTTTACTGTTATATGCAAGATGGTTTATCAATATTGTTATTATGAACATGGGAAGCATGTGAACATATACGATTGCTGTACAATTAGGATTTTGTAGTCATTAGTATTTCACCAATACACATATGTCTATGTTAAGTTTAGTCTTTTCCACCTTGTGGTTCAAGACAACTATAGACCAGTCTGGATCTTGTTTTGATTTAAATTGTATGGATGCTACTATCTATTTGGAATCACAGACATTGAAGTTTAGCTCATAGCATACATTTAGGAAGAAGGATTTGTAACGAAAAAGGAAGAGAAAAAGTATTGTAAGGTTATAGTATGACTGGTTAATAATAATAATAAAATATACCCTCTTGAGTATATTTTTAAATATCAATCACAAGAAATACGATACTTAAAACTCTAATCTGCATTAGGTACTGGAAACTGATGAATTACATTTTTATATGAGAAAATACAATGTGATGCTTGATCTACAACTGCATGCACTTATTGGAAGGTTTGATACATTTATTATGCTGCAAGTTATTAGTTCTATGTTTGAACGTGTTTGATCTTTCAGTAAGATTCTACGTTATTATTACTTTGCAGACATGGTCGAAAACCATGGACAAAGTTCATTACTTCTGAGAACCAACATATGGCAGTACCTCTGGTATGGTAATGATGATGACTTGTTATTTGCAGATGCAGTTGGTAATTTATATGTATTATTTTTGCTCCTACTGTGTAGGCCGTTGATTTACTAGACAAGCTCCTACGGTATGATCACCAGGAGCGGTTAACTGCAAAAGAAGCAATGGTATGGTGAAAACCTCACCAATACTTTTCTGAACGAGTTCTTTATTGTTTGTTAGTTAAATGCACATGGCCTGAACCTGGGCGAATTAATTTTTCCTTGCCAAATGGATTTAAGTTTAACTTATCTTTTGATGTTATCAAAACATATGAATTGTTTTTGTTCTAGAACATCACTCAACTTTTTTTCCGTCTTTTCTTTCCACAGGCCTATCCTTACTTCAATCCGGTGAGAACTGCACAGAGCAGTAGGGCTCAAGTTTGGGGTAACTTGCACTTTTTTTCTTCTTCTTGAGTACAGTGGTTCTTTATTTACGAGGTTCCGTGTTGTTGGTATTGGATTAATCTCTCTTTTATAAACACAACGAACAATTTGATTAATAAAAATGTCTTCTAGGGCATCCTGGCTTTATGTACAAATCCTCTTTGATTTTTTTTTTTTCATGAATAAAAGTTTTATCCAGAGCAAATTTCTTTCCTTCTTAGTTCCTTAGTTTTGTGAAGACTGGGGTTCTACACTTGTCAAATAACCACATATAAGAAGCAAAAGAGGTTACAGTAAAAGAATAAAAAACCATGTATTGCTTTTCTTCTTTCTATCAATATATCTATTTTTTTCTCCTCTTTTTAAGGTCTACTTGCAAACTAAAATAAGCCTAACAAAATCTAGGATCAGTAGCTCAAGTGGTAAGATCTGTAGACCCTGGTTCTAGAGGTCTTGGGTTCAATTCTTCGATGCACCAAAATGAGTGCTTCCTATTGTTATCAATGAAATAAAATAAGCCTAACAATGACCCTTTAGTAATCATGCTTGTATGTCATTGTGTATTCATCTTATCTCTTTGATTAACTTTGGAACTCATATAGTTGTAAGGTCTATTGCCCATCCCTAGTCTCTATTAATAGATTGTATGGTCCATTATAGGATCGAGATTGAATTAGCTAGAAGACCATGGAACTGGTGAAATGAATCAACATTGAATTGACGTTTCAATAATCAAAACGTTCAAGTTCATGCATGTACACCTATATAAAGTTCATGTTATTTTACAACTCTGAACAAGTGGCTGGATCTTTTTTCATTGGTCCCAAATTTGGTTCACTCACTATCAGACCAAAGAATAAAAGATTCTTGCTAATCATGATTGAGGCCACACCATATCCGACCCAAAAGTGTTAATAATACTATATAAAATCAATCTCAAGAGCTAGTCTACATCAACATTATATACTAAAGTGGGGGGTTTGCACAAGGATATCCGGATATCATTAGGAGAAAATAGTTTTCTTGGTTGGAAAGTATTGTATGGTGCCCAACCTTTTCAAGTTTATGGTTTCTGCACTGACCAAATTACCATCTGTTTTTGACTTGGTTAGATTGGTCATTTTGGGCTACAATTTACACATAAACAAAAAGTCGCATTGGACAAAGTAATAATAAATATAATTATAGATAGCAACACATTATTGGGAGCAAAGCAACATGTAAAAGGTAAATATTACGAAAGAATTAGCGTTGCATGTTCTGCAGATATTTTGAATTCTGATAAGTCTCACTTTCATACTGTCGGATAAATAATATCTTGCAAGATTTGTTTTATACAATTTAGGACCAATGGTAAAGAAGGGTGAATATAACCACTGTCCAGGATTTTTATAGAGTTGAAAAATTCAATTGTTGTTTGAAATTTACTTAGTTGGAGCACTTATATGTCATTTATGATCATTGAATTTTCTATGTGAAAATATCTGATTGTTCTGTAAGCTTACTGTATAGCTAGGATTATAGTATTATGCTATTAAGTGCAAGGCAATGAGATAAATGTTATTTTGAGATAAATTCTTTCCCTCCTTTAAAAATAAGTGGTGTAGCTTGTGCCCTTAACTGGCTTATGGTACCATTTTAATAATATTCCATTACAGTGGAAAAAAAACGAATGAAAAACTATATGATTTTATAGTTTCAGATACTTGATATAGATGCCTAACGAGTGGGTGATTGAGAACGTGACAATTTTTTGGGGAAATCTTTGGCATGGATAAGGTAGTTTTTAGCTTTGCATCTAGGCCTTATCCCAAAGCCATTTATGGTAGGAAAATTTATTTTTCCCTCTGCTGGCTGGTTTTGTACGATTTTCAAAGCAAAACTTATAGAGCCTAGCATTGTCAGTTATTTATATGCATCAAAAGAAGTGCCAAAACACTTGTTATAATAAATCACGTTACAAACTGGGATGCATGAATATGCTAATGGGAGCACTTACCATAGTTTGATGTTCTGTTGTACCAAATAAATCAACACTATTGATATTACAAATACAAGAATTTAAAGCAATAAGACGTGGAAGATCGGTTGGAGGATTTAGGCAGTATGGGGGGCATCAAATATGGAATTAGAGGATCTGATCCGTGCTAATGGCACTTCAAGTCCTCTAATCCCATTTTTTCATGTTCCCATGTGTTTTGTGAATCTCAACCATCTATGTTTTATTTTTCATTATTTTAGTTAATTAAATTTATTGTTACGATGCCGGAGATTCAATGAATACATAGAAGAAATTTTCAAATAGACGTCATTGAATCTCCGAATAAATTTCGCGGATCGATTTGAATTGATAGAAATAAAATAAAATATAACTTTCGTTATTTCTTACTGCTTGTAATTTAGATCGATTCCACTAGAATCGATCAAAAATCATTTTCAAAATCTAGAAAACAAATTGAAGACAAATAGAAGAGGAAGAAAAAAATACATACCACTGCGTAGTTGAAAAGTGAATACGAATTTTTTTAAAGATCGAATCATATATATTATAAAGTGCTTAAATTTATTTTTATAGTCTTATGCATGAATAATAAAGAATCATTGGAACTAAACTCTTTAAAATTAAGTGTTTATTGTGCATATATTTTGAAGTTTTTGATTTATTGTTGAATTTTATGTATTAATCAAAAATTAATAATAACAAAACAATAATAACTTACGCCTCAATGTTTACCCAAAAAATGTACGCCTCAACGTTTTGAGGCTTACGCCCGCATTGCGAGCAAAATGACATTTCATGTATGCTTTTCGCGTTTTAAAACCTTGGGAAAAAGTAACAAATTTGAAAAAAAATATAATATAAAAATGTTACGTCAAAGTTATGTGCAAAATATAGGATTTCTATTGCTGATTTTCAGATTGGTAATAAAGAAGGGTGAGGAGAAAATGAGGGAGCACATATTTTATACGGACTAGGAGACTAGCCATTCGAATTTGTAGTCGACATCTAGTGTGAAGTACTACATTTCGAGTGACTTGACGTGTTAATGGTTGGATTTCAGTGTGAACAAAGTGTGAAATTTTTTGTTTGTGAGATGTGCACGACATAGCAACGTTATGGAGGAGCACAATGTGAAGAGGTAAGAAATTGACGGTGAACACAACCCAAAAGGATGAAAATGTTTTTATATTGGATCAAAGATTCTGTATCGATCCTTACTTTTCAATTGTTGTGTTGACGGTAGTGTTGTAAAACTATATTTTTCACCTTTTTATTATGTCAAGAAGAACAATTTTATGAAGCAACATACTATTTGTTATTGAGAAAAATAAATTATAAATCAAGATTGTTTAGATATGCAATTTTTATTATGTGATTTATATATTTGAATGGAAAATTAAATTTTACCAATTTTGTTTAGGAGAATTTTGTTTAAAGGACAAACTTAAATTAGTTAAAAGGTCATCTAAATCATTTGTCACCTCTAAAATCAAGTCCCTTGCCGTTGCACCCTTCGCAGTCGTCCGCTAGACCTCAATTTTGTCTACTACACCACCCACAGTCAACCCCCTATGCCATAATCAATGGCCATCACCGCACATACCCAATAAATCCAAACACCACCAAAATTTCCATTTTTCCTCTGACCTAATTTCGAAATTACCCACACCAAATTACGTCTCTATGCCATCCCTTGTTAGAACTATCCTTAGTCATCATCTTTGATAAATTTTAGCAGTATATTCGAAATGATACTATGTAGTTATCACTGTAAGAAAAAAAAGGAAAAAAAAAACACACACAGCTGACAAAATGCTACTACGCGAAAGCATCAAAAGAAACATTCCAACTCATTTTTTTTATAAAAGTAGCGCGGACAAAATGCTACTACACAATAGAATTTTGGAAAGATACATTTTTTTTTGAAATGATATTAAATGCTCAACGGTTGGGTCACCCACATGCTGATCTGGATGCCCAGGTTCGAGTCTCGGAAACAGCCTCTTCGCGATGCGAGAGAAAGACTGCGTAAATTATCGACCTCCTCAGAGCCCGCAATTGCGTGGGAGCCTCGTCCACTGGGCTCCACCTTTATTAAATGCTCGGAAAAAAGGGCAACCGACATACGATGCAACAGACATGTCAAGAACAAAAATAAAACTAAGTAGTAACAAAATATAACATTAAATTAATTGAAAAGAAATAAACATATATCAAACAATAAAATAATACTACTAGGTAGCATTATAATACAAATTGCTCTATAAGGTTTCAAAACACCTAATACTATTGTAATTTTTTTTACAAAATAATAATAATAATGTTACTGTGAGGTAGCATTGTTGCATAACTTATCATATTTAACTTTTTAATTCACATAATATTATTATAGTTAATATTAAAACATGAAATGACACTTCAGTTTACAAAAATCATAGCTAATATTAAGAGTGGGTAGAATTATAAAAAAATTGCTTCTTTTGAAATGCTATTACAAAATAGGTTTATGAGCTAAGATATACATACCTCGTCCAAAAATTCCACTACAATCCATAAAATACTACTATTACAAAATAACATTGTGAGCTAAGATGCGCATCACTCAAAAATAATAATACAATTCGTAAAATACTACTGCAAAATAAAATTGTAATCTAAGATACAAATAGTTCATCAAAAATGCTACTACAAAATAACATTTCTATTTGATATATACATATCTTAACTTTAAAAATTCAATTTTTAAATTGATATTACACGGCATCATTACAATTCAAATCTCATCATTTCTCCAATCAACTTTATGGTCGACCACCACCTTCATCTTCACATTAATCTCCTTCCTTTATCACCGTCAATTTCATTGCGCCACCTCAATCATTGTCCACATCAACCTCAGCTATACCACCGTTGATACCTGCTAAATTGCTAAATCGTCGCTGAAGCTGCAACACCACCATTTTTAGGCCGTCGCGCCTTGCCTCCGTCGCCGACATTCTATCTCATAAAATTTAAAAAACCCAATTTAGCGTTTGTGGCCTGCAAACGAAATATTTGGAAATCTGCTCTATTATTAGTGAAACTTTGCCACTTTGATTAAAAAATAATCTGATTGCCCCTATGGTCAAATACTGGTTAAAGTTTGCCATTTACACCATTTTCACGTTTTGTTAATACGATCGTGGTTAGTATATTGAAAATTATCATATTTTTTTGATTTAATATTTGTTAGGCTAATTAATGAATATTAGTTAATTGAATTTATTTTATTAATTTAAAATCTCGGGTTACTTATTTGGAATATTTGAGAATTTTAAACTTGAATGTATAATTGTAGGAAAGAATTAAGTAGAATTAATTAGAACGTAAAATTGTGGAGGAGAATAAAGAGAACTTTGTGAATAATCGTAAAAATCATAATTTGTAGGCATTTGAATGGAACATAATAAAACAAAATTAAGTAGAAGTTGGAAATTATCAAAATTAATGACAAGCTTAAAAATTTTCTACCTATAATGTTGAAGATTTTTTATGGTTCATTAATGCCAACAAGTGTCGATTTCGGAATCGAACTCGTGACCTTTAATCCCGTAGTCTAAATTATAAATCAACCGAGCCAGCCCGGTTGGTTGACGTTTTTTTTCTTCTTCCAATACATTCATCCATGCATATGCATACTGTACCAAGCTTGCATCTTTTGCATCATGTGATTGGCATTGAATGGAAATATATACGTCCTCGAATTGTGTTTCCAATGTAACGTTTGTTTGGTCTATATATGCATTCAAAGCACAATGCATTTTACACAAAAAAAGGATTTTTGTCAATAGAAAATGTTTGCGTAAAAAATGGCCGCAAACACCCAAAGTCGTGAAAGCACCAGTGTATGAATATAATTCAGCGATATTCAAACACAAATTACAGATCTCAGCAAATAACCCAAATATGTTTGCACAAAAGATGATCAAACAACTCCAAGTCGTATGAATTAGTTGATTTTATGTTGTTCGTATTGATTTAGGTGGTGTATGCAAATACGTAAAAAGTAGGGGCTAAACTGTAAAAGACACACAGATTTATAGTGGTTCGGCCAAAGTGTGCCTACGTCCACTTTATATGTTATTCTCCTTTTCCAATCCGATTACAAGTACAAAGCTTGTAGTACAAGTGTATGAAAGTTGTTTGAAAGTTCCTTCCAGGTTTGAGCTCTCAAACTTGTCTGCCATTGTTGTACCCCTGCCCCTCTATTTATAGAATGAGGTAGGGGGCAGGGGTCTTGGAAGTATATAGCTGCTGGTGGGCCCGGGCTGAAGCAATCTGGACTGGCAACTTTCTGGTTCGGCGAGGCTTTGGTTCGGCGGTGAGTGGTATGTTGTTTGGACCGGTGGTAGTATGGTGAGGTTGGAGTTGGTTCGGTGGTAGCATGGTCCGGTGGTAGCATGGTTCGGCTATGCTTGGAGGCATGTTGGTTCGGCGGAGGTTGGTTCGGCGATTGGCGAAGAAGTCTGGTTCGGTGGGAGTTTGGAAGTGAAGGGGTGTACTTGGTTCGGCAGGGAGATGCCGAATGCCGAATGAGCCTGTGCTTTAAATGCCGAATGACTTCTTGTACTGGGAACGCCGGATGAAATTGTGTGCTCTGAGTGCCGAATGAGGCTTTGCCGAATGAGATATGTGATATATTACCGAATGAATCTTCAAACCTTTGATACCGAATGGACTTTTATACTTGAATCATGAGTGAAATCCCAGACTTATATACGCTTGCTTGCTTCCTCTTAGCTCGATCGTGGTGGAGATGCGCTCAACGTTGATATTCCAGTTTTGTCCAAAAAATGGGATAACACTTTGCCCCCCAAAATATGCCTTGCGGTAGGAAGGCGTGTTTTGTATAGTCCCGAATCCAATATCCAAAGTCAATAGCCATATTGCCAGAGTAGATCATCCTTGACTGCTCCGAGTCGATATCCAGTTCCAAATCCAACAACCAAAGCTTGAGCCAATTCCATGTCCATCCGAACTCGACAACCGAGTCCCAAACCATCCTTATCCAATAGCCAACAACCGAATCTAGGACCTCTTTGGGTCGATGTCCAAATTTACAACCTCTCCGGGCTCTTGCCAAGCGCAATCCACACTTGACGGTCGTGATCCAGTGTCCCTGGGCGTTGAGCTAACCTCTCCGGGTTCTTGCCAAGCGCAATTCGCACTTGACGATCTTGGTCCAGTGTCCCTGGACGTTGAGCTAACCTCTCCGGGTTCTTGCCAAGCGCAATTCGCACTTGACGATCTTGGTCCAGTGTCCCTGGACGTTGAGCTAACCTCTCCGGGTTCTTGCCAAGCGTAGTCCACACTTGACGACCTTGGCCCAGTGTCCCTGGGCGCTGTATAATGCCATGGCTTAAGTCCTAAGCCGAATCCTGGTCTCTCCGGACCCTTGCCGAGCACAGTCCATACTCGACGACCTGAAAATAACAATTGATAATATAGGGCCTAAGTCCTAGGCCGAATCCTGGTCACTCCGGACCCTTGCCGAGCATAGTCCATACTCGACGACCTGAATGAGTCAATTTACCACGTTCGGGCAAAGCGACTCACCCCTTGCCAGGCATAATCCATACCCGACGACCGTTTATCAAAAGTCAGATAAAAATCCAATTAAAATCCAACTCAAAATCCAAGTCCAAAATCCAAATCGAGAATCCAAATCCAAAATCCAAATCCAGAATCCAAATCCAAAATCCAAATCCAGAATCCAAATCCAAAATCCAAATCCAAAATCCAAATCCAGAATCCAAATCCAAAATCCAAATCCAAAATCCAAATCCAGAATCCAAATCCAAAATCCATAAAGACAGAAATCCAAACTAACATCCAAAACCGAAAACAATTGTCCAAAGGAAAATCCAAATCAAAAAGCAAGGAAAACCAGGAGCTCAATCCAAGCTCCAAAACCGAAAACCAAAAAGAAAAAAGCAGTGTCCAATCCAAAAGCAAAAGATAAATTTCACAAACCATAGCATCGCAGCCCATTATCATTCAGAGCATGCCTAGGGGCTATCTCCGTCCCCGTACATGTGTAAATGACTTGGTTGCTTGCCAACAGTTTGCTACTTATTTTATGTTAACCTGGTCAAGGGATGATCAACCGACCATCATTCCTGGGCCTCCCACCATCGTAGCTTGAGGTAGGCGGCGGTTGCTCCTGCCTCGCCGTTTCATTCCGCGGTCCAACATATTGCGGCAGTTGTCCATTCCTTACATGTTCCTCCATTATGTCCTTTAAGTGCCTGCAGCTGTTGGTGTCGTGTCCATCCAAATCATGAAAGAGACAGTGCCTTCCTGATGTCCTTTCCCGTTCTGTTGGTTCTCTCCTAGCCGGCCTCCGGTAGTGAAGGCGATTTCGAGTATTCAGGTATATCTGCTCCAGTGTCTCGTTCAATCCTGTGTATGTGGAAAACTTCGGATCCTTCCATTGCTTCCTAGCATTTCCAGAATCACTGTCCAACTTCCTTTTTCCTTTGTTTTTATCCGAACCATTGCTGGATGGTCCTCCCCCCTCAACCGCGTTAACCTTTTTCAGCTTTAAATCCGTACTCGCATCTTCTTGTCGAAGGAACCTTTCTGCCTCATGAAAAAATTCGTCGAGATTCCGTGGGGGATCTCGTATCAGAGATACCTTGAAATCCGAGTTCTCCCTGACTCCTGATACTGCTGCCATTAAAACCATCGATGGATCGGGCCGATCCACCGAAGCAACTGCGGCACTGAATCGAGTTAGAAAAGCTCTAAGCGATTCATCCATCCTTTGCCTTACCGACGTCAATGTCATCACATTCTTCGGTCTCTTGACATGAACCCGAAACTGTCCCAAAAACCTTTCTACCAATTCCCTCCAAGTCCTGATAGATCCTTCTTCCAGCTGCCTGAACCACATTGCAGCTAAGTCCGTCAAGTACAAAGGGAAGCATCGGGCCATCACCTCCTCCGATGCCCCCAGCACCTCCATGTGTCTGGTGTATCTCATCAAGTGATCCGTAGGGTCTTCCTTGCCATTGTATGCCTCCACGCTAGGTAGCTTGAACTTAGGTGGATTCTGAGCCATCCTTATTTCCCGGGTGAACGGACTCCTGTTTACTCCTTCCAAGTCTCCGTTGGTCAAACCACCTCGCACAGTCTTCCTGATTATATCTACCAATCCACCGTTATCTGTCGAGGGTTGCCCCCGAGGGAACTCCGGTACATACTCTTCGTGTGGCTCGTTAGCAGCAACGTTGGTTCTAGCCTGTTGAACTCCTTCCAAAGGTTCTCCTGTGTTGAATCCTGTGGGCCTGCCCCCAAGCCCTTGTTGATTGCCGCCTGGCTCCGTATCCTGTCCTTCATTGGGTTCCATAACCCTAGCTTCTTGTCCTGCATCCACAGCCGTTGTAGCTGTTCCTAGGTTCTGCATCCCTGCAACTCTCATTTGCTCCAAGAAAGTTTGCATCATTTCCTGTTGACTTTTCAGCAACCTCTCTTGCAGTGAATTTGTTATGGCTTCCATTTCATCCCGGGTTATATAGATCGAAGCCGGTCCTTCCTCACCTCCGGAGGATGCTTGTTGACTTCCTCCTTGTTGGCTTCTCTCAGCCCTTAGCCTTCTACTGTTTTGCCTAGTCATTGTCTTCCAAATCCAAACTTCTATCCGATGTAGTGGGAGCTGGTCCTTCTCAGTGAAAGCACCAAAATGTTTGCGTAAAAAATGGCCGCAAACACCCAAAGTCGTGAAAGCACCAGTGTATGAATATAATTCAGCGATATTCAAACACAAATTACAGATCTCAGCAAATAACCCAAATATGTTTGCACAAAAGATGATCAAACAACTCCAAGTCGTATGAATTAGTTGATTTTATGTTGTTCGTATTGATTTAGGTGGTGTATGCAAATACGTAAAAAGTAGGGGCTAAACTGTAAAAGACACACAGATTTATAGTGGTTCGGCCAAAGTGTGCCTACGTCCACTTTATATGTTATTCTCCTTTTCCAATCCGATTACAAGTACAAAGCTTGTAGTACAAGTGTATGAAAGTTGTTTGAAAGTTCCTTCCAGGTTTGAGCTCTCAAACTTGTCTGCCATTGTTGTACCCCTGCCCCTCTATTTATAGAATGAGGTAGGGGGCAGGGGTCTTGGAAGTATATAGCTGCTGGTGGGCCCGGGCTGAAGCAATCTGGACTGGCAACTTTCTGGTTCGGCGAGGCTTTGGTTCGGCGGTGAGTGGTATGTTGTTTGGACCGGTGGTAGTATGGTGAGGTTGGAGTTGGTTCGGTGGTAGCATGGTCCGGTGGTAGCATGGTTCGGCTATGCTTGGAGGCATGTTGGTTCGGCGGAGGTTGGTTCGGCGATTGGCGAAGAAGTCTGGTTCGGTGGGAGTTTGGAAGT
The DNA here is from genome assembly GCA_030765085.1 of Allium cepa. Lineage (NCBI taxonomy): Eukaryota > Viridiplantae > Streptophyta > Magnoliopsida > Asparagales > Amaryllidaceae > Allium > Allium cepa. The sequence continues at coordinate 552,426,872 of CM060931.1, read as the reverse complement.
GAAGGGGTGTACTTGGTTCGGCAGGGAGATGCCGAATGCCGAATGAGCCTGTGCTTTAAATGCCGAATGACTTCTTGTACTGGGAACGCCGGATGAAATTGTGTGCTCTGAGTGCCGAATGAGGCTTTGCCGAATGAGATATGTGATATATTACCGAATGAATCTTCAAACCTTTGATACCGAATGGACTTTTATACTTGAATCATGAGTGAAATCCCAGACTTATATACGCTTGCTTGCTTCCTCTTAGCTCGATCGTGGTGGAGATGCGCTCAACGTTGATATTCCAGTTTTGTCCAAAAAATGGGATAACAGAAAAGATTTGTGTAATTGCACAAAAAGACCAAATACTCATGCTTTAGTTAATACCTTTTTTTTAAAAAAAAAAAAAATCTTTAAGTATTTCAGTCATTTTTGTGCAAAGAATAAGATCTTTCAGATAGTTTTAAACAGATTATATGCCTAAAGGATAAGCTCTTTCAGATGAGACATAATCTAGTTAGACGGTTGCAAAGCTTTTCAATTGTTTATTAATATTACCCCAAAGATCTTTTTCACATGTCAATTATAGTTGGTGCTAAACAGTGCAGAGAGAAGCAAATTTATAGACATTTAGTACCTTTACAAGCCCCCACATGGCACACACAGTGTATCAGATTGCAAATAGAGTGGGGACAGATAGACTTCCCAAAATTACCTAAAGCTATGTGACACCCCCATTTATTTTCGCATTCCCCGAAATGACATATTGATAGATTAAGTGGCAGCAGCATGCACATGGGAGTAAAATCACTGCTCCTTTTTTGCCCTAAAAAAATAGCCTGTTCCATGTATTAATGCTTTTGGATTTGGTACAGTGGCCTTCCTTATAAGTGATAAGGGCCATGAATGCTTCCATTTTTGTATTCCACGCCTTGATGATTGAGAATCTTGGTCAAAGATTTGTCTCTTTCAGGTAATTTGCTCCTTTTTTTCACAGTGCTCTCATCTCAGTATTTGAAAACTATTGTTTTTTGCTCTATCTAGTAATGCAGTGCCTGAGTTCTTTTGGACTCTTTAGTTTTAGAACTTATTTACTTTTCACCTTACTTCACCTTTGAATATATGTGTATTACCGAGTAATATTGATCTATTTATAGTGCATTGATAGGTAAATGTCGTCAAGTTATAATATTAACCTACCATATACTTGTACATGTGAGTTGTTCAAATTATAATATGCTTCCTATATTTTAAGGTGTAAAGATTGCATGTTTCCATGAAATAAAATGAGTACGTTACTATCAACGTTCAGCTACGTGCTATATGCCAGGTCATCATTTGTTTACACTACGGTCGACGAACAATCAAAGCCAGCAGGGCCTGCGCGGTGGTTGGTCACCTATCATAGTGGCCGCTAGCACAAAGGTGGGTGCCGATAGCAGTCACTAAAACAAGTAATAGAGTTATATAAACTGTGGTAGCATGAGTGAAGTAGCTAGGTGAAACTGATATGAATACTGACATAATTTGGGTTTGGTCTGATTAACCCTGGCTGTGCATTGTACATTGACATATATGGAGTTTACAGATATGTATTTGCAGCGTATATTTTTGGATGTATTAGCCAATTAATCTGTGCACCAAAAGCCAAATGTAATATCCAAAATAGCCTCAGCAAATAATCACTGTATTGTCTCCTCCTCTTCCTTCAATTTTGTACTGTGGCTCTGTCCATGCTCTAATTATAATTGTACCTTTCTCGTCATTTCCTTATTTACTCACTCACACTGTGTTTATGGATATTATGAACATTATTCTGTTCGATAACGGATGCATAGCATATCTAAACTTTTTTTTTTTTGTTTTTTGTTTTTTTGTTTTTTTTTGTTTCGTTAATAAAATGCGTTGATAATATTATCTCAAATTTAACCTTTTTTTTCTAACAAAGTGCTTCTGTACGTCATTTGAAACAATTTTAAATGGCAGTGTTATTTTCAAATGCCGTGACGAATTTGGGGTTGGTACAAACTAAAGCCATCCATTTTGAACGTGCAAGTCACAGCGTAGATGATTAAATACAATAGATAAGTACATATTTAACGAAAATATGATAGGCATAATGTTAAACATGATACTAATAATAAAAACCATAACGGTTAAATAAGTCAAACTAATTGTATGTCTCGAACATCACAACAATATATGATCATATGTATATATTCTCGTTTCCACATGCAGCAATATGTGAGCTTATATATACTAGTTTCTACACTGCCTCCTTGACAATCAGTCTACAAAGAACAGAAATTTGCTCTCACCTGCGTATAACTCATTGGCAATGTTGCATAAGTGCATCGGGCAATGGGGTGAAACGGCAAATTTTGAACATTCTTTTCAATTTCATTATACACTAAATGTTTTAGTGTTATCATGAACAATTTGTAGATATATTCATTTGAGTTTGATTTATATTTTAAGTAGCATTATTATTAGAAAAGAATAACATCTTTTCAACTAAATAACATCATTGTTTATTTGTGTAAAATTTATTTTAATATATAGCTAAAAATAATTTTATTATTGGATGACATTTGTTCTAATATGGTGTTTAATAGAACGATGCTATTTTTAATTTGGATAGTATTTATCCAAATATAATAGCTATAAATTATCTGTGAATACACACATATGTATATGAATAGATAAGTCATAATTTGTTTTGATTCAAGTGTGAAATTTTCAAGTAATAAATAATATCCTACTTTATTAATTTCTTAATAGTGTTAATTTTTATTATATTTTATTAACGAATTAGTATCTTAATGTATAATTTATAATGTCATGTAAGTGTACAGTGTACAACTAAATAATATCAACATGCCTAGGATTTTAATATGAACCCAACGTCGCAAGTTGCACGTAAAATGGATCTCGTGTGTGCGGGCTACGAAAGTTACAAGATATAAGATACATACATACATACATATATTGTATAAATAATAATATAATAAACCAAATTTAAATATTGATAAGGGGACTTTAAAAATTTGGCTCCATCGTTTAAGCCTAACCATCAAAGATTTGAAGTTAGCCCAATCATTTTTGCCGCTTGACGTCGCTCATGATATCACTGCCATTGTTAGAAGATCACTGTGCTGAGACGAGTCGGTGGTACCTTAATACTCAAAGCTTGATGATGTATATCAAAAAACTGTAGTTTTGATTCAACGTCGACAAAAAGCTTTTAGTCGCCACTCGTTCTTCTTGATTACCATTGTCACCACCACCCCCCATATCACTTAGTACCGATCAAATATATTCATTGTATGGCTACTTCGATGATGGTGACATCATGTGTAATGGTCCGTTTTTCCGTACCCTTTGAATCGACAATAAATCACACATGTCTAACTCAAATTGCACGAAAAGACGGATCATTAAGGGTAGAAAGAAAATAAAGACAGAACATAATCTCACACGAATGTAATAACATATATTGTTTCAATAATAATCTTTACAGCAGAAAATTTTAAAATACAATATCAGAGTCTAAACTAGATTCAGCTTGGACAGTTATAACACCCACCCTTACAAATGCTGACAAACAACAAATAAAAACAAATGCAATAGATGTAGCAGATAATAGAATACGTCCATACGATGATGAAGATCTCCAGCTCTCCTTTGGAAACTCCAACCGTCTTCAACTCAACCTGAAACTACTCGAATCTGATCCGAGTATTAAAAATACTTGGATTAGGCTTGATAAACTAGCGCGAGATACTCGGAATTTAAAATGTATAGATCATGACGATGTTATTAAAACCTTTGAAAAGAAGGGTATCTCATAAGACCACGCCCACACATAAACATGAACGGGTTTTTACCTTATGATAACCAAAACACTTCTTACCAAAGTACACTTGATATTATTTTTAATGACATTCTTTTGAAAACACTTTTCAAATAAACTTATTCAAATAAGATATCAATATTTGGACTAAGTCTAAGGTAATATATTCAGATTAGGTCAACGGAATATACCGAACGGAATATATGATACCAGAAAGGGGGTAGCTGAAATGTTAGCAAGTCATTACGGCTATTTTGGGAATACAATCAAACTGTAAATCTCGTATTGGGGTTGGATTTCCAACATGGTAGGACACTAGTGGCCTTTTCTCCGATCCACGCATAGCAAACATAGTTTCCACGGTGCCTCAATCGCTTTTCTCGAACTAGTCACTTGGAACTATACTTGCTACACTACAACTGATAACCGGTAGTTTCTTGCTTTTCTCAAGCTAACCACTTTATCCACATGGGACAATAAATGCCTTGAGGGACGTATCCCCTAAAGGGCCAAACGTATTTGACACCACCTTACATACTCATTTATTCCGAATTTGCATCTGTTAGACCACATAGTATCTCATCATAACCGGGATGTGAGGCTCGCGAAGATACGATCAATTTCTTCAAAGCCAGGTTTTTCATAAAAAACCACACTTTGATCATAATAGGTTCCACTTTGAATTACCATTCCTTTGATCACTATTTGACTCCCATAAGCATACAACCTCTGAGCTCGTATGTCTTAGAGAAGGGTGTTAAGCTAAGAGAAGTTGCCTTCTCCACCACCAAGCAGATGTACATATGTAAAATTCAAACGTTGTGTCTTAGAAATGCAATGTCGGACATTCGTCCATACAAGTTCGTTCTATGACTGAATGAAACCAAAGGCACTCTCTACTACCACTAGTAGCGAGTAGTTCTTGCAATTCGAAAAATCTCCACAACGGGGAGACCATTGCTATAAATAACTCTATAATGGGAGCGACCCAGAGTATGTTCAACAAGCAGTCCTCATGCTATGAAGATCCACGGTCTTCACTAATCATCATCTTCAACTTGTCTTCACTTTCAAACGTATACATTGGTTCGAAGTGGTTTTCGGATAGGAATCACCAAAATCCAACTCCGGTTCCTTCGAAACCAATCGTTGCTTAAAAAGATGCTAAGTTCATAAGTAGATATCAATCATCAATCAATTACTTCATCTTTTATTTAAATCAAATATCTTTCTTAGATATGTTCTTTTCAATTTATTCCATTTTCTTCTCACATGTATATGGAATCATTAAGCCTCATTTATTAAATCATTTGATTTATTTAAACCTTTCTTAAATCCTGGAATAATTCCAAATCATTTTCTCTTTTACTTAGGAAAACCTTTTCAAATCATTCATTAAATCTTAATCAAAGATTTCTTATATTCAAGTTATAACTTTTAACTTAGGGAAAATGTTCCCAAATCATTCATTAAATCTTAATCAAAGATTTCTTTCTTAACTTCAAATCATATTCTTGCAAATCGAAAATTTTCATAACAGAGCACTACTGCCACTTTAAATACGGTAAATTTCACCTCTAGGGACTAGTGACAAGTAATCCTACATCATAAAGACCTTTGTCATCATGATCTTTGTCTTCGGAATGTTTTATTTCGAAAATTAGTTTGAAGGGGTTTTCGGATGGGAATCACCCAAATCCGATCCCGGTTCCTTCGTGCTAATCATCGATAAAACGATATTATGTTCATATGGGGTTTCGATTTGAAATGATTTTCTAATAGGAATCACCCAAATCCGATCCCGGTTCTTCGGATAGGAATCATCCAAATCCGATCCTGGTTCCTTCGTACCAATCATCGAATAAAAGATGTTAAGTGGTTAGTTAAAATTCAAATAATTTATTTCTTTTCTCTTATCTTGGAAAACTTAAATATGATCTTTTAGAGCATTCGGGCATTCTTTTCGATCTATTCCACCCCTCGCCTAAAAAGAGAAAAATAGACCAGGTAAGTTCAGGACACTGGTTGCTCCATCCCTAACCTTAGTTAAACATCTTATTTTATCTTTCCAGATCTCACAGACGAGGCAAATGTACTAGTCGTTTCCGCATACTCAGTTTGTTATTACATTCAGTATTCTTCTCTTTTTGTTTATGTGGTATAAACAATTCATCTTAACTTTTTATTCAAACTCTTATTAAAACTTACAAATCACCTTTAAATTACTTAATTATTCTTTTAAAATCTTTCACAAAAGACTTATGAAGGAATTGTAAAGTTTAAAATTACCTTTCAAAAGTTATTTCAAACTGCTACGAAAAGCGTTGCAAAAAGTGATGCAAATAGCGTTTTAAAGCTGTATTCTTCAAAACGACTTTTATGTCATTTAGAAATCCATATTTTCAACTTAAATCTCTTTTAATACATTTTAAAAGATATTTAGGATTTACTTCATATTTTTAAAACATTTATAATATCAATTTTAAATAAATCTTTTTTTGGATTCCGAACTGCAAAACCACGATGTTTTTAGAAAATTGTTTTGGAGATATTTCAAAATCTATTTAATGAAATCTTGATTTTCTTTCTTTGTTGGAAACTATTATCATTTTGGACCAAAGAATTTTTATTTTGAAGAAATCCGACTTAAAAATCATTCTCTATATTAATTTGAAGTTACGGGTCAAAATTTACGAACAGCCGCTACGCGACGAGCTCGATTTTGACCAATTTGTGATTTGCTTCGGAACTTTTTCGGAAACACTTCAAATTTGTTTTAAACCATATTTAAACTATTTTAACTTATTTAAAATCATTAAGAGGCTAAATAACTTCCATACATATATTTGTATGGCTTTAATTCTCATTTAATTAACTATGGTTAATTACTAATCATTTCTCCTATCATTTATCAAACAAGTTATCAACCACATAAACAATCATATAATCAACCAATTTTGCAACCAAGTTATCAAAAATTTAATCGTTCAACATATTTGAAATTTCAAATTATTATACTTGAAATAAGTTATGGATTAATTAGTAAAGATGAGTACTCACCTTTTAACTTAACTAATTCTTCATACCAACATTTATATGCAACAACACTTCACTTAAACTTTAACTAATCAACTTCTGCTCCATTTTTTTTGCTTAATGCTATCGACCTCTTCTTTCAAACTCCCGAAAATCCGGCAGAGCTTTCGCAACACCTTGAATTTTCTCCTAACTCCTTGAAATGAAATCGACGACACTTCCTTATCTTTTTCTTGCTCCGGAGCTTCACGACTTGCTCCATTTTCTTGCATAGGTTCGGCCACACCCTATTCTACCTCTTCCTCTATCATTTCTTCACTTCTTAGATGCTAAAACATGTTTGAATAGTATCCTAAGGTCTTTGGCAAAGTTTGATGGTGTTTGGAGTTGATTTGATATGATTTTGAAAAAGTTAGTAAGGAAATGGAAGAGAAGAAGAAGTCATTAAATAGAGCTTCAAGGAAGAAGAAGAAGATAGAAATAGTGTGAAAAAAGTGAGAAAGTAGTTTGTATTTATAGAAAAAGAAATGAAGTGGTAAGTTACTAAAATATCCCTTTATCAAATTACGAAAATGACCTTACTTACTTCTTAAGTAATCTTATTTTTTTTCAACACTTAACATCACATTTCAAATCATTACTTTATGTCATTTTCACTTAGATATTAAGTCAAGAAAGTAATAATTATGTTTCTCTGATTTGATGTTTACTTTATGCTTTGAAATGACATTTTTGTCTTTTTATGCTTACGTTTTCGTAATTATATTCTAGAATTTTCTAAGTATGTTTAGTAAAGGTAAATATGATTAGTGAATTAATTAATACATATACTATTTGAATATATATTCCTATATAAGAAAATAAAGGTGCGACGACGTTGCGACAACTTTTAACCGACAAAACGTCGTTTTTCGATTAAATGTTTTACGGTCACATTTTGACGTTTTAGTTAAACTATTTATTTATGTAAACCAAATTTAAAATTAAATTTGTATAATGCTATTTAAAAATATAAACACTCATAAATAAATTAAAAAATTTATTTAACCATTGAAACTTATTTTTTTGAAATCAGCATTTTATCACTTTTGTCGTTATAGGCAAATGTTACTATTTTTGTATATGCTTCTTTTTCCAAATCCTGTCTAATATTATGTGAATCATATAGCCTTACATATTTTATATTTAAAATCACTTTAAATAGTATATTTTGAAGTGGTCAAATTTTGGGTCGTTACATTTTCCCCTACTTAAAAGAATTTCGCCATCGAAATTACCCAAAACAAAAGTTTGCCCAATAAATTTATCTTCAAACTTAATTCTATATAATATACACATATAACCCATATGAAATATCTTATTCGGTCTCTTATTCGAATACACAACTTTATTTCCGAACTAGTATCGATCCCCTGATCCTCTAGTGCGGACTTTGATCAGACTCTTTGCTTTCCTTGCATAGTGTTCAACTATGATAGAAAACTCAAGTACCCAACCAAAACTCCTCATCAATGTTCGTCGTCAAGAATTGAGTGATAAATCCATTTTCGGATCAGTGTAAACACCTTGAAGTTCCGTACTCGGATATTAGATCAAAATTTATGTGACGAAATGATCAACATATAACATATGTATTTATTAACCCTCAAAACTTTCATAAACTTTTATCTTAAATTCAAATATTTTATAAATGTGCTTCTTTATATTATCCCTTTAATTATTTATTTTCAAATATTTTTATTAAAGGTAAATATTCTAAGGAAACCTTTTTTCACTCAAAAGATTATTTATCTTTAAAAAAGTTTTCCCACAATCTTTAAACTTAGTATGTTTCCTTTAACACTAATATTATCTATGAATCATTTCGTAAAACTATCACTTAAGTTTATTACATCTTATAACTTATGCAAATCAATCACATTTTAAAGACTTAAGTCCAAATTCTTAATTAATGCTTGAATTCATTAATAAAATATTTTCCAGGTTATAATTACCTTTTTAGGAGTCATTATTTTAATTAACAGTTCATAACTTAAATATATATATTTGTATGTTATACCTTTACATCCTAAGAGTATATACAAATCCCAAATTCCAAATTAGTTTTACTTGAATCCTTCTGTCTAACAAATTTAGAATTTGTTGTAATTTACTATTATTTCAAATTCATAAGTTATAAAACATATTTCTTGTTTAATGTTATTATTAAATTTCTAGCTTTGAAATAAAAATAAATTTTAAAACCACCCGTATTTATATCCTCATACTCTTAACTCTTAAATCTTTTTTCTTTATAAACCAGACTCATAAATTATCCTTATCTTATTTTATTTACTCAAAGTATTTCACAATCCTTTTACCAAAAGTTTTCACAAATTTCTTAGCTTTGAGTTAGGCATGATTCGAAAATTTTCGACTGTCCAAAATCGTCGAAAATTCCGCTTTATCTTGACAATTAGCGATTCCAATTTATCTTTTGTTTAAACACTTATATAAAGATTACTGATCAATTTGTCAGTCAATGATTCACATTATCTCTTTAAGTTAAGAACTTTTTTTAGATCTAACTCCAAAATAATGCCAAGGAACCGGGTACTACCGATAGTATCATATATCCTCTTAACAAGAAGAGTAATACTTAAGAGAAGTGTTTAACATCCGAACGCATCTCCTTCCCATTTTTAGTTTATTTTCGAGCCAATCGAATTAGTTATTATAAAATATCTGTTTTTATTTGAAATAATACCATTTTCAAAATCCTTTAGATATTACCTTATAAAACCTATTTTATAAATTCATTTTATCTTATATTAATTAACTTCATTTAAATTCCCACAACTCTTTAAATTACTCGAATTTAAATTCTCATTCCTTTTATGTTTATCGTTTTACACAATCATTTATATACATTTTTAACTTATGTCTTCATTGCTTAAACAAATATAATTATCAAATACCCTATAGTCAAATCGTGAAACTTAATTCACAAGAGATTTGTACCTAAATTTTTAAATCAAAAAATTTATCAATTTATGATAGTAACTTAACATTATCATTTATTAATTTATTATCTTGGAATAAGAATTAAAGAACTTAATTACCTTATCAGATTTCTTACTATCTATTATCTTTATAAAACATACACTTCTTACTTGGTGTAGCTTGTTCCATGGGTCGTGAACGGGAGCTTGGTTTTCGTCTGGGTTTGCGTCCTTGGATTGCTGTTGCATATTCAGCTCCTGTTGCAGCTGCTACTGCTGTTTTCTTGATCTATCCTATTGGTCAAGGAATTTTCTCTGATGGTATGCCTTTAGGAATTTCTGGTTAGTCAAACTGTGAAATTCTAATCATAAGACGTTCATATTTAAATTTTACTAATCTCGATTTCTGACTGTACAATTTTTCATAATATATATTTTATATTCAAAATATAATCCTAGGTAAAATTATTTCATTTACTAATTTTTTCAAAATTAGTGTGTTGATATGCCTTATTAAGAGTTTAGAAATACCTATCGATATAGTTGTACTTCCCATACCGACCAGAATTTATAGACCACTCAACCGATAAATCAACACAAAACAATTTATTAGTCACTAACAAATACACACTCATATATAATACGCTCAAAATCATTTTAGGGTGTAACTAACCCTATATCTAATGAGTTACTCATCTTAGGGAATTACTAACCCTATTTCTGATGAGTCTTTACCCAACCAAAGCCAAAATTCTCACTTAACCTTTAGCTTTGATACGAAATATAATGGCCCGTTTTTCCATACCCTTTGAATTGACAATAAGCCATAAATGTCTATTGCGCGAAAAGACGAATCATTAAGGGTAGAAAGAAAATAAAGACAGAACAGATATAACATCCCTGTTTTTAAATCAAATTTAAAAGGGCAATTAATTTAATTTTTAAATTAAATTGTGGATTTATTGGTAAATTAATGTAAAATTTTCCAGAAATAAATAAATATATGTATTTCAAATAGAATTTGATTTGAGATTTAAAGGTAAATATCTTATAAAATAAATTGGATTGAATTTGTAAAAAGAATTTTAATCTAGAAATTCTAAAATAAAATATATTGTAAGTAGAAAATTTGATTTGGAGTTCAAGAATAAATATCTTGAAAAAAATAAGTATATTTAAAATAAATTAGATTTGAAAACTCCATATTTTAAAATTAATAAAAATTTACTTTCTAATATTGTAATGTGTATATAGGTGTATATATGGATTTGGAAAATTTTATTTTGAATTTAATATAATGATTACCAAAAACTATTTAAATGGTTAAAATTATATATATATATAGAAATGCATTGATTTAAAGTAATAGAAAATGTGGAAAAAAAATTTAGATATAAAACATAACTAAGTATAATTTATTTAAATTAATAATTTTTTTTAAACACTTTTCTTTTATACTAAAAGTAAATTTAGTTATATATATGTTTAAACTAAATAGAAAAGGTATTACATGAATATATGTAAATATAAAGTTAAATAAAATTTAATTAAAGGGTTTAAACATAAGAATGTTTGTTTTTAACAAGTGTAATAAAACTAACTTATGTGAATGACCAATGTAAAATAAGTAATATGCAAAGATAAACTAGTGGCATTTAACTTTTTTCTTTTAAATTAAAATTTAGAATAACATGCATAAGGAAGAAATCAGTTTAAACTTCTCAAACCTGAAAACAAAATTGCAAAACAAAGAAAAGAAAAACTCAAAAACTCAAAATCAAAGATCTTATCATCTCTGTTAAACAAACAACTTCAACCTGAAAATAAATCAAACTTTAGATTCAACTCAGCTAAAACAAAGATCATCTCAAAAGCAAGTAGAAAATGCAGATCCAAATTTACCAAGTTCAGATCATCTAAAACAAATCAAAGTATAGTTCAGTTTTCAAAATCAAAGATCAACAAAAACAAATTCCAGTTTGCAAAGAAACAAAGAATCTAGTTTTTAAATCAAAGTCAGGATTAAAATTCCAAATTCCAAGTCTCTGCTTTCAAATCAAAGGTGAGCAAACCTTTAAACCCATATATTTATTCTGGTTTGCATGTATTGGATATATGTTGTTAAATATATTGGTATGGATATATGTCTGTATGTGTATATATAGATATGATTGTGATATGTCTGTCTATCTCTGTTAAATGTCTATCTCTGTTAAAGATCCAAGTTTTGAAAACAAATTCAAAAATTCATATCACCCAAACCAATCAATATCAGGCTTTGATCTCAAAATGAAAAGTGATTGTAATGTTGTAATACCAATTTAAAAAATGATCACAAGTATAATTATTGAATAAATATTTTGAAAATTGGAAATTACAGTAATGAGTATATTAAATCAAAAAAATCAAGTATTATAATTTTAGGTTTTGTTTATATTATCAGATTCGAGTCTAAAAATTATGATTTTTGAGATAAATATCACGATTTTTATGGAAGTGTACATGTAGTACTAAGGATCGTGTAATATGATATATAAATGCGGAAATTGATAATAGTAGTAAAATAAAAAATTAAAGTAAGCACACCAGGAATTTTTATACTGGTTCGAACTTCCCGTTCTACGTCCAGTCCCAGACTATCCTCTGGATTTAAACTAAAAACCCCTCACTTAACCCGGAGGAATAGGTATACGACACCTAAGCAGCCGAACAGGAATTTTCCGCCTCAACAGCCGAAGAGGACTTCAACTCTAATACAAATAGTTTGACGAATGTGTTCTGAGTAACACGGATTGTCTTTTGATAGTACAACTTCCTATAATCAAATCCTCAAGAGTATGTATGTGTGTGAAGATTTAGAAGGAAGATAATCACGTAGAATCGGACTATATGAATTAAACACAAGGATTCTAGTGACATTAAATGAGTATGAATGCTTTGAATTGCAGAGAATAGTTAGAGAATAGATTTCAGAATTATAAACAAGAATCGGTTCTTGTAGAAGTGATTTGAAGATGTTTATATTGTTGTAGAAGAGTTACAATCTTTCATGAAGAGTTTCAATCAAAAGTTGTGTCCGTATCTCTTGAAATAGAGGACATTACTCTTCATGAAATGATCGCATCTCTTCAGAAAGTAGCTGTTATTGTCAGGTCGGTCGACCGTAAAACCTGGGCCGGTCAGCTGAGTTTGAAAACGTATATAAAACAGAGAGTATCTGTGCACTGACTACAGGGTCGGTCGACCGAAGATACTGGTCGGTCGGCCGACCTGTTGTTAAACAAAAACAGTAGTAGCTCATTTGGTTAGAGTACTTACCTTCCAAACTAGTGACTCGAGTTCGATCCTCGCTCCATGCATTTTTTGTAAACTTGATTTTGATTAAAATATGCAAGCAAGTTTATTTGAATGTGAATGATGATTCTTGAGGAAAGATTTTAACAAAGCACTAAACTAGACTCTATATACATATTTGATGACTCTTGTTAAAATATATAACTATACAAACCATATATTGAGCCGATGAGTCTGGATGTTACGTAGTCGTAGAATCGTGAATTGTTGTGTATTGTCAGCAATCAAAACCTATGATCCAACATTTTAACCGTGTAAATCACGAGATATTGAAAGTTGATCAGAATCGAGAATTTGCTCGATTTCTGATGATCGCATAGTTGAGTAGCTTCGGGATTCTAGCTGAAGCTCGCTGTAAGATCAGTGGTCAAAGGAAAAATGCTTGGCGATTTTCTGGTTCGTCGTGGATGCGTTGCGAAGCCCTTTTAGGGTTTAAGTCAGGTTTGGAGTTGGCTGGGTTTTAATGGTCGCTGCGTCGTCAGGGATTGATCGGAGTCAATGGGATAGGGGAAAGAGGTTAGTGGATCATCAGAGCAACTGTGGCCGAAGTTTCGACATTTCTGATGGCTTGAGGCGATGGGATGTGGCGTTTGTAGGTGATCGAATTGGTTCTAGCAGGTATTCGAATAGCTCGATTTTGAGTTTATCGGTGATTCATCATTCTGGGTGGTCTGGTGGTTAGAGGAGGTTATCATCAACTCGATGATGGTCGTAGTACCGACCAGAGGTGGTCAGAGTAACTGTACATGTGTACGTGTACAGGTTCGTATCTGGTTCGTTGTGGATTTGGGAAGATGAATGTTTCCCGGGGATTTGCTCGGGGTTGATGTGGGATTGGATCGAAGGAAATGATGAATTGATTAGCTCGAGAATTACATAGGAATGACTTGGGTTTTTCATTCAATTGTCTTGGGTTTGTTTTTCTGGTAACTAACCAGACTTAAAAATGATCCAGATTTTAAAATACAATTGTGTTTTAAAGTTATAAAGTAAATTTTATATAGTTTTTAAGAAAATAAATACCTTATTTAAGTTTAACATTAAATAAAGGTTTTAAAATGATTTATTTTAATTAACTAAGTTTAAAGTGTTTTAATGTTTATATATATTCTTTATTTTAAATGAACTCTTTATTTTATTTAATGAGATTTAAATGTTAAAATAAAGTGATCGGTTAAGATAAGAATTTATCTTGATTAATCAAGGACTTAATTAAAGGATCATTATTGAAGTGTTAATAACAATTAAATTATATGATTAATTAATTAGGGTAATTAATTTAAGGATAATTAATTAATTAAAAGATAATTAATTAAAGTGATTAATCAAGGGATAATTAACCAAGGTGATTTATTAAATAATGTGATTAATTGAGGGTTGATTAATTAATTAATGTTATTAATTAAAGATATTTAATTTATGACTAGGGGTTGACTAATCAAGTGGTTAAAGGATAATTACTCAATGTAAGTAATTTGTGATTTAATTAATTAAAGTAATTAGGGATAATCACTTATTATAATTAATCAAGGATAATTAATTAAATGGTAATTAATTAAGGGTTAATTAATTAATGTAATTAATTAATTAAAGGATAATTAAATAATCAAAGGTTAATTGATTTATTAATTAAGGTTGATTAATTAAATAATTAAAAGGATTAATTAATTTATTAATTAAGGGTAATTAATAAATGATTAAAGGTTAATTAATGAAAATGGTTTTTAATTAATTAATGTTAATTAACCAGGATTAGTAATTTATTCTTAAGTAATTTATCTGGTTTAAGTTAATTATAATCAGATAATGAATTGATCTTACTTAAGGATGTTTGGATTGTATGGAATGCTTTGAATTGTTTGATATCCCTGATGTGTAATGCTCTGTAATATGAATTATTTTAATTTGAGCTGTGATGAATGTAATTTATTTATTTGTGATGAATTTATATTATTTATTTGTGAATCTGTGAATGAAGATAAGAGTTATAGGACTATACCGCTTATCGAATATTGCTGTGCTTGAATCTGTGATGATTACTGATATTGTATTGTTGTGTGTAAAGCCCTTGGACTACACCACACACACAAATGTGGATTGCATGAGGAAATTGGTTAAGTCATAGATATTTGAATTTAATATTATGAAATGGTTTTAAAGATGAATTTTGAATCCAAAAGGGTTTTAGAAATGGAATTGGGTTGATTATGAAAAGCTTTTGAAAAAGGAAGTTTGAAAATTGAAATTTAGTTTGAATATAAATATATTTTGTTTATGTTTTGTAATTGTTTTGTAAATTTGGTTTGAATGGTTTATACAAGTTATAATACATATGTGTGTGTGTGTGTGTGTGTGTGTCTATATATATATATATATATATATATGGATTTTAAAACCATCTTTAAAGTATTTTAAATATATTATTTTGAGAATTTAAATTCAACCCAAGTTTATACTTGAAAGGATTTAACTTGAGCAAATATAATCGAATTTTCCCGAAACGAAAACTCTTGTTTTTCAAATAATAATAGCTTTCATATAAAGAAAGGATTTTCAATTGGTGTTGAAAGGATTTCAAGTTCGAAATGAAAAATAGTTTTAAAAGTTATGAATGAATCTTTGTTAAAGATTGGTGGACTTTGTTTTCAAATTGAAGAGGATCTTAAAGGTGTATTTTTTGTATAAAAGATTTGGAAGTGAAATAGTTTTGAAAGCTATGAATAAATCTTTGTGAAAGATTGTGAAACTTTGTTTCAGATTGAAGTGGATTTGAAAGGGTAAATATTTTATTTTAAAGATTAGAATGGTAATTTGTTTAAGCCATTTGAAAGAAAGGTTTTGGGTAATAAGTTGTGACTTAACTAAAATCCCACTATATACATATGGTTTTAAAATTGAGCGCTCATTATTCGGTTTAACTGGGGGAGGACTTTGTGTCATAAATCCCACTCCGAATAATGATACGACGTTATGGATAGCAATTGAAGACCGGTGGTGAAGACCGGATATTTTCGAAAGCGAAAGGATTACCTGTCGAATGTATCTGCACTGACTGGTCCTTGGTATAGAGATTTGATCACCCTTTGTGATGGGAATTCCGGACGTGATTAGGAATTATCTGGATTTCTAGGGCTTCTTTTGAAGTGCCTTCGGTTCTGTTCGAACCCGGAACAGACTTGTACGGATGTATGTCGGACGTTACAATTTGAGATGTAAAGCTGGTTTCTACCAAATACATTTCTGTTTGGTGGCGGAGAATTTATTCTCTTAGCTTAACACCCTTCTCTGAGACGTATGAGATCAGAGGTTATGTAGTTGATGGTTACTAGTGATACATTCCCAATATGGTAATGTGGCATATGAAGTGCCGTTGATCATGTGTTGATCGAAGCATGGCTTTTGTGAAAAGCGTAGCTTGGTGGACGAGACCTCGTCGAGCCTCACAACCTGGAATGGTCGAAATAGGAAGGATGCAACAAGGTTTTTTGGAGGTAGCGCTGTAACGACTCGATTTTTCGACTTCCAAAAGTCGACATTTATACGACCACTGTATCAAATATCGTACAATCGAATGCCGGAAAACCGAACCGTTAGGGTTAAAGAAGAAGAAGATAGAAGAAGAAATAGAAACAATATCTCACATTTTGCAGCGAAACAAATATAATAGATAAATGAGTATCTTTAAAACAAAGAACTATATCAGTTTTACATTACATCATAGATAACACACTGGCATTTATAACATGACCACATGAAAACTGACTTGCACCAACTCCTACGCAGCGGACACTATATAATATAAGTGATACGTCTCGCCATCCAGCTTGCCTCCAGATCTCCACCGCATTTCTTTTCTGACTTCGCTCCAGAATAATTACACCTGACTTTAGGCTGCCTGTGTGAAAAATTATGGGCACCTAGAGTTTAGAAAAGGAACAATAAACTCCAGGTCAGTCATGGGACTGGTGCGAGATCTTAAAAACTGTTATTTCCACAATGAAAATAAAAAGAAATCCGCTATGCTTTTGGAAAATGAAACTACCATAAGGCCTCCCGCCACACACACAATGCAAACGCAAAATTGGAGGAGATTTCTCCTTATGATAGTCAAATATGCTTGATACGCAAAATCTTTTTAATATTATTAGTAGTGCATAGTGAAGAAAACATTTCGAAAGTATAATATTAATCTTAGCCAGCATAGACATTTCGAACTATGCCTACTATAACTACTATCTAAACAGTGGTGACCACCATAAGTAAATAGCAGGTTATACAACTAAAACCGTACAAGGCGCGTATTGGAGATTGAATTTCCAACAAATGGTCAGGCTAAGGAACTTCCTATTGCCACATGGGTACGCCTATGGAGGGACGCCCTGAGAACTTAACCAGCTCTCTGCCAACACAAGGCCGGGTTACCTTTGTAACTAGGTAACTACTACATGAGTGTGCCATCCTCCGGTCGTTATTGACCTTTATCCAAGGATCCTCAACCACAAAGCAATAATCACAAAGTAATAAATTTGCAGCAACCACATAAGTCAAGTATCTGGGCTCCATACCATGATACCACCCTTTTCTAGAAGGAAATGACATACCCTCAGGGGGCGCTACCCTCAAATAACCTTGCCGCATCCTTCCTGTTTTGACCATTTCCGGGTTGCTAGGTCCGAAGAAGTCTCGTCCACAAAGCTACACTTTCACAAAGCCATGCTTCAATCAACAAATGATCAGCAACACTTCGTATACTACATTACCAAATTGGGAATGTATCACTAGTAACCATCAACTACATAACCTTTGAGCTCGTACGTCTCAGAGAAGGGTGTTAAACTAACAGAATAAATTCTCCACCACCAACAGAAATGTATTTGATAGAAACCAGC
The DNA here is from genome assembly GCA_030765085.1 of Allium cepa. Classification (NCBI taxonomy): domain Eukaryota; kingdom Viridiplantae; phylum Streptophyta; class Magnoliopsida; order Asparagales; family Amaryllidaceae; genus Allium; species Allium cepa. Next base: position 552,408,777 of record CM060931.1, on the reverse strand, counting down.
TTTACATCTCAAAGTGTAACGTCAGACACACATCCATACAAGTCTATTCCGAGGTCAAACGGAACCAAAGGCACTTCAAAGAATCCCTTGCAACCCGGATATTCACTAATTACGTCTGGAATCCCCATCACAAAGGGTGATAAAATCTCTATATCGAAGCAACCCGGTGCAAAGACATTCGACAGGTAATCCTTTCGCTTTCGAAAATACCCGGTCTTCAACACCATCTTCAAATGCAATCCCATTTCGTCGTATCATTATTCGAAATGGGTTTTATGACACAAAGTCCTCTCCCGGCTAATCCGAATAATGAGCGCTTATTTTTAAAAATAAGTGTTCATTCAGATTTCAAATAAATCACAACAAATTTACACTTTGATCTTTTAAACAAAAGATCCATCACAATCACAAAGGTTCGATGTGATTTTCGAATATCCATTTGGAATCTAACCCCCGGTCACATCGAAATTCAAATGCCCTTAAAAGGCCAATATTGATAGTCGGTTATTTAACTATCAATCAACATTCACAACAATCACCACGATTTAAATAATTTTCCCTCAATTATTTATTTTCAAAAATATCTTCGCAAGGTATAATTTTAACACTTCAACTATTTGAAAACAAATTTCAAATCACTTCCCACATTTCAATTCGTTGGAAACAAATTTCAAATCATTTTTCCTTACGGGGAATATATTTCCAAATATTAATTCATTTCCACTGAAAATCTGCCGAGTTGAAATACTTTAAAATAATTTAAATCACTTATCCAAAATATACTTGGAAACATTTAGAATAAAAAATATTTTTCTAAACACTTATTTAAATATTAGATATGAAAACAATATACAAGTATCTCATATAACTTCAAGTCCAAACTAACTTTAAAATAAAATTAGTAGATAGGGTATAACTATTTAAATAACCATTTTCTAAAACAAATATCAATTAAATCTTTAAATAATCACTTCTATAATTAATTAGATAAATATTTACTTTAAAGATTTTCAAAATAACTTAAGAAATAATTTCTCCAAATTATTCTTTTAAAAATAACTCTAGAACTTTTAATTTACATTTGAAAGCTACTTTGAAAAACATACTCGGCTTTTCAGGGAGAATACACTTCCATTTTCAAAATAGGTCATTTATATCAATCAACAAATCTTTCTTGATTTATTTTAAATTTACATTCCAAATCCGTAAATTTCTTTCCACACTTAAAAATAAACCAATGTTTATTTTTAAAACAAAGTTCCCTTTCCTTTATAAAATTCTCATTGTGAATTTAAATTTTCAAATGTCCACTGATATACGATTTCCAAATCGATTTCCAAATATTCACTTTCAAACACCAAATCAAATTCCAAATTAATTTTCCAAACATTTATTTCAAACACCAAATCGATTTCCAAATCAATTTCCCAAAGATTTACTTAACAGCACCAAATCAACTCAAATCGATTCCCAATTTATTTTCAAAACACCAAATCAAATTTCAAATCGATTTTCCAAGGATTTATTTTCAAATACCAAATTGATTTCTAAAATCCATTACGTTTTAAAATAAATCCTTTTATTTTTCCCAAACTATTTAAAATCTGAATTTTTATATAAATTCTTCAACTATTACGCAATATTACTCAAAACCCATTTATTAAAATCTTTTCACATATTTTGGAATTTATTCAATAGGATTTCACTATAGATTTTCTACTTAAATTTCGAAAAAGTCCAATTTTATTTATTTCTGGTATCCTGCAATATTGGTATAATATATATTGGCTAAACTATAGCCTTCAATAATTTCAATCACAAATATAATCACACAGAGATTATAAATAATCAACACACAACATATGAAACAAATTTAATATTTGAGGAATCCAGTTGGATCCCTCCAACCTGTTTTCCTGCATCCAGAAATGTCAGCACAACAATCAAATACTAGTTCCACTTCAAGGTGGAATATCGTGGTATATGGGATTTATGTAATTCATCCGCTATTATACGACGCATAGGGTCTCATCCACTATATAATGCGGAAAAACAATCACTCCAAATACATATATAATACCAGTTCCACTTCGAGGTGGAATATCGCGGTACATGGGTTTATATAATATCGTCCGCTATTGTACGGCGCATAGTGTCTAATCTAACACAACTGATAATAATTTATCATGCAAGCACAAAATCAACAATTTAAAGTTTAACTATTTAAAATTAAATTGAAAAATCCGATTGGGTGAGAAGATCTCACCTTTTCTTCGCATGCAATCCATTTTCATTCGAGATTGTTTTCTTAATTGTTGTATAAAAAATTATATTATTTTTATTAATATTCGAAATAATCGAACAATTAATTTTTCATTTTATAAATTTAATCTAAACTAACAATTTGGGTTTTAAACATATAATTTAGTTTTAAACAAATTTTCTTTTAAATAATTCTCCTTTTAAACTACACACACACACATATATATACACTTAAAATAAATGATAGATTTCAGAAATCTGATTTTTTTTACATAAACTTTACCATTATAAAATTTCCTATATTATATTTTCAAAATCCTTCTGTATATATATATATATATATATATATATTTCCTATTTACCTATAATTAAAATAAGCACGCGTACATATATTTCAACATTTGTATTTTACTTTTCTTTACTGTAAACATTCCCATATAAATATAAACTTTCAAATTAAAATAATAAACAGTTTTATACCTTACTGTAAAATAAATTCTTTTCTTTTCTACTTAAAAAAAATCATTACAGCAAATAATTTTCTTCTTCTTTTTCAAATATATATATACAAATTGAAATTAATTTCCTCACCTGTAATTATGATCGCCTGAGTCGTCCAGCTACTAGAACGAGATCGCGATCCCCAGCCTCGAACTACACGCTGCCTTCACGAATTGCATGCGACCCCAGCTTCTCGACGACCTACCGCTCAGCCAAGAGCCTCCTCGTCCCCTTTTTCTCGAGCTCGAGTTTGGGCCGAGCTTACGATGTCGTAACCTATGCTGCCGCATCGTCAAAAAAAAATCGACCACGGCCTCGAACCCACTAGCTAGCGACCCATCACTTGAACGCCACCGTAAAGTTCTCCACAACACTACATTTGCGAGCTCCAGGTTCGAGCGATTGAAGAACGCGCCGCCCCCTTTTCTTCGTGAATACAAATTACGATTTAATCTCGTATCCAATTTATTTTAGTTTGCTAGAATTGAATTCATTTGAATCCTCCCTTTCTGCCATTTTTTTACATTGATATCGATTTTCTTTGGTGAATTCTGAAGGAAGGGAGAAAGGTTTTGTTTGAACGAAGAGGCATTGTAGATTTATCTTTAGGGAAGACGCGTGTTGAGAGAGAGAACACATGGTTACAATTTCTCTACGTGTTAATGCTTGCAACAGTGTTGCTAAGAAAATATAAAATATGTATATGTTTTGAATTTAAATTTAAATTTGATACGTTCCAATAAATGCAACTCAAAATCTCAATTTCCAATCAAGGCATGCCACCAGGCATTTATAATGTTATGGCCCTATTCCAAACGCAATGGAAAAGGTTCCGAGTCCAAATTCGATTGTATGGAGAAGATAGCCTTTTGGACCCAGTTATTAAATTGAATTTCGATATAATTTTCAATGCGTTTGCTTATCGTACAACCAAACGATCACTCCAAACACTACGAAAATTGAAATTCGATGATAATACAATATTACGGATCTAATGAAACTGGTTTCGTGGAATTCCCAGACCGTGCCTCGGAAGGCTAATTTCAAATACCGATCTAAACGATATAATTTCAAAACTGAACAAATTACTTTCAAATTCAATTTTGAAGCTCCCATTAGCTTCAGTATGATTAATATAGATTTTCCAAGCCTTAGAAATATTTTTAATCGGCTTAAAACTAAAGACTCAAATTTTTACCCAACGTCAATAAATTAAATTCAATAATTTAATTTCCAAATTCATAGTGATATTTGAAATTCAAGTTAAAATAACTTTCAAATATTTAAAATCAATTAAATATTTCAATTTCATATGTTCAAAATTCTAGGTCGTCACAAGTGCCCCTTGAGGGTATGTCCATTTCCTTCTGGATAGAGGTGCTATCATGGTATGTAGAGCAGATATTTAACCTATGTGGTTACTGCAAATTTATTACTTTGTGGTTGTTGGTGTCGAGCGCTCGGATAAAGGTTGGTTACGACCGGGGGATGGCATACTCTTGTAGCAGTTACCTAGTTACAGCGGTAACCCGATCTTGTGTTAGCAGAGATCCGGTTAGGTTCTCGGGGCGTCCTTCCAGAGGCGTACCCATGTGGCCCAGGAAGTTCCTTAGCCTAACCATTGTTGGAAATCCAATCATCAATACGCGCATTGTACGGTTTTAGTTGTAGGACCTGCCAGTTAACATGGTAGCTATAGTAAGCATACTATGGTACGTATGCTGGCTAAGATTAATATTATACTTGCAAATGTTATCCACTATGCATTAATAATAATATCAAAAGGATTTTACGTATCAAGCATGTTTGACTATCATAAGGAGAAATCTCCCCCAAGTGTGCGAATGCATTGTGTGTGTGCCGGGAGGCCTTATGGTAGTTTCATTTTCCAAAAAGCATTATGGATTTCTTTAAATTCTTTGTTTTGCTTTTGTTGAAGATAAACTTTTTTGTTTGCTCGCACAGTCCCATGACTGACCTGGAGTTTATTGTTCCCTTCCTAAACTCTGGGTGCCCACAATTTTCCACACGGGCGATCTAGAGTTGGGTTTTTCAAATAATCAAATAGTAGGTATAGATTCGGTAGCATCCAGCCTTTTGATTTGGCGATAGCATTTGTTTCACTTCAACAGTTACCGAGTTTGCTACATTACAACGTGATGGTGGTTCGAGCTTTTCGATATGGAGTTTGGACTCTTTTGAGCTTTGGCATTAGAGTTGCAGTTTTGGATTCTTTCTTTCTCTCTTGGAGATCAAGTTGGAGATTTCTTTCCGTTGTTTCATATTCCGCTAGTATATTCTACTCTAATATTTTTAGGTCTGTTGTATCTTATTTTATCATATATTGTATCATTGTTGTATCGAATATTGTGTATCAATGATGTTATTTATTCTTTTCTACTGTGTTGTTATACTTAATGTGTTATAAGCTCCGGCAATTCGGATTTTGACATTTGAATCTACGGCATTCGAATACGAGTGAAGTGTGGATGTCGATTTTCGAGCGTCGAAATTCGGGTCATCACATTTGGTATCAGAGCTGGATGTTGAGTAAGAACTTTAGCTTTGGAGTATAACACATTAGGTGACTCATTAGAGATAGGGTGAAGTATACCCTAGAATGAGTATATCCCTAACATATCTTGTTCGAATGCCTCTGTAAATTCTCTTACTATCCATTGATAGTGAGTATGAGTGCAAGAAGAGGACGAGATAGGGGACAGGGGAGTACCATTACAAATGGTGGATACCCTGCAACAACAACAGAAACAATTTTTTCTATCAATCTCATTTGATCATCATTCAATTCCAATTCTTTGATTTCTTCGTGGCAGCTCCAAGAAGAAGCTTTGGTATGGTGATGGCCCTGCGAATCGTGTAGATAAGTTCCTATCTCGTATTCTCATTATCAGTTTTTCGTTTTAACTTTAATGAAATTGAATTTTTTTTAAAATAAATTGTCTAACAAAATATAAAGTTAAATTGATTTGTATCGATAAAACGATTTCGATTAAAACCAAATTTGAGATTCTATTATAATTTCTTATGAGGATCAAGGTCCGAAGAGGGGCAAGCCGGTGTAAACTTTAGGGTATTTCGACCTGAATTTGGAATCCATACCTAGTGTTTGAGAATTGTGGAAGATTGAATCTATTTGTCTGTTCTTTTGGGTCCCGATATATTCTACGAACGGTTATTATCCTTTCAGACTAACCAATGCCCCTGTATATTTCGTAGATCTAGTGACCCGAGTATCTTCTAAAGTATTGAATAAGAACATTTTTGTATTATTGATGATATTCTGATTTGGTAAGCCAAATGCAGAATAAATATTCAGTTTGATCTGGTAAAACATTTTCCATCTATTCTTTTGTTGTCTCCCTGTCTAGCAAATTTCAGGGACGAAATTTTCTTAAGAGGGGAATTTGTAACATCCCTGTTTTTAAATCAAACTTAAATAGGTAATTAATTTAATTTTTAAATTAAATTGTGGATTTATTGGTAAATTAATGTAAAATTTTCCAGAAATAAATAAATATATGTATTTCAAATAGAATTTGATTTAAGATTTAAAGGTAAATATCTCTTATAAACTAAATTGGATTGAACTTGTAAAAAAATTTTAATCTGGGAATTCTAAAACAAAATATATTGTAAATAGAAAATTTGATTTTGAGTTTAAGAATAAATATCTTGAAAAAAATAAATATATTGAAAATAAATTGGATTTGAAAACTCTATATTTTAAAATTAATAAAAATTTGCTTTCTAATATTATAATGTATATAAACGTGTGTATATATATATATGGATTTGGAAAGTTTTAATTTGAATTTAATATAATGTTTTCCAAAAACTATTTAAAAGGTTAAAATTATATATATATATATATATATATATATATATATGTATATATAGAAATGCATTGATTTAAAGTAATAGAAATATGTAAAATTTTTTTTAGATATAAAACATAACTAAGTATAATTTGTTTAAATTAATAAATTTTTTAAAACACTTTTCTTTTATACTTAAAGTAAATTTAGTTATTTATATGTTTAAACAAAATAAAAAAGGTATTACATGAATATATGTAAATATAAAGTTAAATAAAGTTTAATTAAAGGGTTTAAACATAAGAATGTTTGTTTTTAACAAGTGTAATAAAACTAACTCATGTGAATGACAAATGTAAAATAAGTAATATGCAAAGATAAACAATTTGCATTTAATTTTTTTCTTTTAAATTAAATTTTAGAATAACATGCATAAGGAAGAAATCAGTTTAAACTTCTCAAACCTGAAAACAAAATTGCAAAACAAAGAAAAGAAAAACTCAAAAACTCAAAATCAAAGATCTTATCATCTCTGTTAAACAAACAACTTCAACCTGAAAATAAATCAAACTTTGGATTCAACTCAGCTAAAACAAAGATCATTTCAAGAGCAAGTAGAAAATGCAGATCCAAATTTATCAAGTTCAGATCATCTAAAACAAATCAAAGTATAGTTCATTTTTCAAAATCGAAGATCAACAAAAGAAAATTCCAGTTTGCAAAGAAACAAAGAATCTAGTTTTTAAATCAAAGTCAGGAATTAAATTCCAAATTCCAGGTCTCTACTTTCAAATCAAAGGTGAGAAAACCTTTTCTGGTTTACATGTATTGGATATATGTTGTTAAATATATTGTGTAACGTCCCGCCTTTTCGCACGCTTTAAATCGACACACATGCCAATTCAAACCATACGGAAGGGCGGATTGTTGTGGGGTAAATAAGAAAAACAAGAAAGAAATAAAACAAATAGAATCTCACAGTGGAAGGATAAAATATAATAATCAACTATACAGTTCATGAAGCTGTTTTTCAAAATATTTAATTATACTTACAATATATATTAGAGTTATACATACCATAGAATATCAATAATGCAGCGGAATACAATAGCGGAACAATATAGTATATATTAATAATAATACTGAAATCTTCGTCTTCGTCCTCCAGAGATAAAGCCTTTGATCCTGAAATGCTCGGACTGACCCGAGCGAATTGAATAGACAAAACACTCGAGTCAGAACTAAAAGATCTTAGGTAAGTTAAATCAACAGAAACAAATATGAGTGCAGTAACTCAAGAGATGCTCGGGATTTACATCTCTTAAGGATCTGTTAAACTATTTACCATGTAGTATATTTCGCTATTTTAATAGTGTCTAATTGTAAAATAAACTTACTTTTAAATAGCGTTAAGGCTTTACATTTTCCACCTTAACACATTTATATATTCCCATAGTCAATACAGTACCGTAATCTCCCCCGTACTGGTCGTCGTCAGAGGGCACTCCATAGGTATGGTACAAAACGAAAATCGTATAAGGCGCGCTAGGGTAGGTGACACGGCACAACTAGACAATGCTAGGGTAGATATACCAATTGCTATCCGGGCTGGTGATAACGCATAGCCGCAGCTACCGCCCACCTCGAGCCACACCCCCAAATAAAAAAAAAATGGCCACTGAATCAAATCCAAAAGTCAAAGTATAAAATCGAATGGACCTGTCCGATCAAAGGTGCTACCTCAATTAGCCCGAGAATTGCTCCTGTTTTAGCTACCTTATGCCAACTCACGGGAGTCGGGTCCACGTATTTACCTCAAAGGAAACGACGCTACCATCCTACTTCATTCTGAAATCTCCACCGCGTACACGGTTGTTAAAGTGGTTTTCGGAATTGGCAGAGATATGACAACTTTCGATCCCGGTCTCTTCAACAACCAAACGTTATTATAACACCGCGGTCTTTTCAAAATAATTTATACTTTAAAACAAGAATAAAATATCCATTTCAAAACCATATAAATACGATATCATTTCTATTTTAAAACCCAAATCAATTTGATATCATTTTTATTTTAAATATATCCTTTTCAAAAATCATAGTACTTTCAAATATATATACCTTAAACCCATAGCTTCGAAACAAAATTTCAATACTTAAATGGTTTAATAATAAATTACTTTATAAAGTAAATTAGCTTTTTAATTTCTCAAATCAATTCCAAATACAGATTTGAATTCCCAAATAAACCATTTAAATTTCCATATATTTCAAAGTTTTAAATATTCCACCACTTCAAAACTAATTTTTTAATTTATATATATATATATATATATATATATGTATGTATATATATATGCCAAATTCACTTTACTATTATTTAGCTTTGAAATACTTACTTAATAAATCCAGTATCCTTTAAATAAACTTTCAAATTCAATAATTGAATATTTCTCAATTTATTTAGACTAGATACACTCACTTAAACATCTTAAACCCTAATTTAGTTATAACACCATATTCTTTTTAAATCTAAATTCCAATAAGATATTAATTAAATAAAATCTCAAATCAATTTCAAAACTATCTTCTCAACTTTGATTTATAAAAATCACTTTATACTCTATATTAGAATATGATTTAAGTAACCACTTATCCATAATATATTTTAATAAAATCAACTTTATTATTAAACTTACTTCATACTTTAAACAATTTTATACATAGTTTAAAACCAAGAATTTAATTATATATAAAATAACCTTTATCAAATATCCAAATCAATATCTCAAAAATCATATATATTCTTTACAAACCATAGATATCATTTCAAAATATTATTATACATATACATATACCGCAGTGTCTGTATATAATTTTCTATCCTATGGTCAAGTGATACAGATATTTATCATTTCAATCCGCAATTTAAAAATAAAAATTACGGTTATATATCATTTCAAACCTTAATCCCGATAAGATAAGAATGTATAATAACTTGCAGTTTATACAATATAGAACACATCATCCGTTCACCAAATATCAATCATCAACCATTTATTACAATCATCATCCAATTTAAACAAAACATCAATATAGAGCATATAAAATATAACAGGTATCAACGAACAGTTTATATTCAATAATAAATTAATAACTGTTTAACTGGCAGTTTATATGCAATAATAAATAAATTTAACTGGCAATTTATACGCAATAATAAAATTAAATAACAATTTAATTTAAATAATGCAATCTAACTGAGATGATGATTAAACTATGCCCAAACAATCATAGATAAATTTTAAATCTCATCAAAATTAATTTAACAAACATAAGAAATTTTAGAAGTTGTGAGTGGGTTTAAACACTCACCTTTGATTTTAGCCCATAAAAATCCAAACAGAAGCGCAAAACTCAACAATCTCCAAATTCATGTAAATCAATTTCATGTTGTCCGGAATATAAATTTGAATCCAACAGAAGAAATCACACGTGAATTAAAGTTTATATGCAAAAGATATTCATGTTACAAGAAGTATTATTAAAATAAAAATTAGTACGCGTTAAAAATATATATAAATAAACAAATTTTAATACTTACGTTTTCTCAAGATGAGGCTTCAGGAAAAGATTGAAGAACAACTAAGATGAGGACAGGAAGTGTACGAAAAATGAAAAACAATCATTTTTATAAAAGAATGCTTTTGGATTTGCAAGAATGAGATCTTTTGAATATGACGTGTTAGGAGAAAGAAGAAATAAGATGTAGGTTATTTATAATTAGGAAACGAATGTGGAGGGACCAAAAGAAATGTCACGTTTTATTAATAAAGCTTCAGGTATTAATAATACATAAGGAAATGTAAGTAGGAATGGAAAAGTTTGCAAATGAAAGTAGAATTTTGTATACGTGAAAATGAGGTGGCAAGAATTAAATACAACCTAAAAGTGCTTAGGTATTAAACAAATGGAGAAATAAATGGATCAAGTATTAATAGAAAGGTAACTATTTTGAAACGTTCATGCAACAATTAATAAAAAAAAATGAAGGGACCGTGTACCTCGCACAACCTTTTGAAATTTAATTTTTTTGTAATGTAACCAAATTAACTTCATTAACTCAAATAATATTCATATTTGTACGCATTTAGGTTTTTATCTACGCATAATAAAATATTTATACTTACCTTAAAAATGAAAACGTTTAATTTTGTTTTCTCAAAATGATCTTTTATTTCCATTAAAACACCCTTTTTATTTAACAAAAAACGTGCGTTTTTTTATTAAATCTATTAATTGCAATCAAGATTTCCTTTCCTTTTAATTGAAATATTTGATTACATTAATTGCAGTTACTTACAAAGTTAAATTTTAAAACAGACAACTAAAATGGATAAAAAATAGAACAATTGTTTATTTAAACACGTTTATAAATTTATTATTTATACACAAGAGTAATAAATAGATTATTTTCCTATTCTTGTAATCAGTCAGTAAACTAAAACACAGTTCAAATAAACATATATTTCTTTCTTTAAAATCAATGTTTCTATTCTTTATTTTAATGAAATTAAACCTACATTCACAGATGAAACCTTCATTTTATTTGATGTAAATGTTTTTTTAATTGAATCAAAACTTTCCTTATATTTTCACAAAACGTACGCTGCTTTTAGTTACACCTATTAATTTACAAAAAGTGTTCTCTCTCCTATTAATTACAAATTTTCAATTATATTCATTTCAGTTGATTAAGTTTTAAAATGGACTAAATGAATGTAATGAGAAGTAAAACAATTTTTCGTATCTAATAGTAATTTAAACATATTTACATTATTGGATACAAATAGTAATTACACATTTCTCACTAAATAATAGTTACTCATCTCTACAATCAATCTTTCAGCTAACAAACATTTCAAATAAATAAACATATTTTTACTCTTTTACAAAACTTATTCATTTATATTCTTTTATTTTGATTTTCACTCCTTACTATTAAAGCAATCATTACATTATGAATACAATTAACATTTCTATTTCTTTTTATTACGTTCACACTACAATTATGGTTTTATTCCACATTAATGTAACATTTTGTTGACATTTATTTGAAATTGATCGGTTAAATTGGTAACAACACCAATTGTCACCATTATACATTTTGTAATATTTGTAAGTTAATTTTTTACAAATAATTATTACAAAAACTCTCATACACTGCACTTATTCCATTTCTATCCATTACACATTGTTTTCTTAATAAATCAACCTTTAAATTATTAATTTCCTTTTAAATCCTAATATAAATCAATGCACACATTTTTTAAAATTTATACTCCTAATTTATTTATTCATCTTGATTTCATTCTTTTTATTAAATCCATTAGCACTCTATGAATAAAATTTACATTATTACCGCATATTACCTAAATTTACATTAACGTAATACCTAAATTTACATTATTACGACATATTACCTAAATTTACATTATTTCCACATATTACCTAAACTTACATTAACGTAATACCTAAATTTAAATTTACATTATTACCACTTATTACCTAAATTTTTATTTCATGACATTAATATACGCCTATGTACAACTTAATTTGAATAAATATTATATTCCTAAATGTACTTCTATCAATTAAATGCTTTAATTAAGGTTTTAAAACCAATAAATGAATTTTCCTTAATTTCATCCTTAAACCAAATTATTACTCTACATACATTGCGTATTAGTTCATTAATTAACATACACTATGAACTATCTTCCCAATTTATCGATTACTACCTTAAAATAAACTTATGTTTCTATTTAATTTCCATTCACACTTCCATTAACATTACTACCTTAATTTACATACAGTTACTATTAATCAACGTATTATTCCATCGGTAAATAAATGCCTACTTTTATTTACTTATATTTTAAATTTTATACACAAATGCAACAAATTTACACTTTTCATTATTATATAAATTTGAATTCCATTCTAGTTAATATTTTATTGGTAATTCACAAATTCAACATTCCCTTTTGTTTCTTATATTAATCTAATAACCAAGTATGACAATTTACACTATTTCAATTAATTGCAACATAAATTTTAAATTATTGATTTTAATTAAAATTGATACATCTAATTTCTACATTCGCTCCCATATAAATTAAAGGATTTTTATTTCTTTCTAAATTTAAATTAAAAATCTTATTAATTTAATTCATTTTAAACATCGAATTTTATGGGTTGTTACACTCTCCTCCACTCAAAACTTTTCGTCCCCGAAAAGGAAATAAAGGAAAAGAAGAATTAACAAATCAATATATCTTATTTAAATATTAAATTTATAAACAAATAAATTTACAAAATTAATTAATTTAAACAAAATATACAATTTATAACCAATAGATCTTTTTATACTTAAATTAATAAAGTTTGGAAAACAATTTCAAAATAATTTACCAAGTCCAAAATTTACGAATTTTTTTGACAAAGTCTCCTTTGTACGGAGAGGCTCGGGAGAAAATATAATATCAATATAACAATATACAACAAATATTTTCCAAAATAATATATATCCCAACCCGGAAACAATAATATAATAACGCTATAAACCGAAATCCGAAACGTACCTATTTGTCGGGCAATTAATGCTTATTATTATGAAACCAAAAGCGGTAGCAATTGCTTCCATAACCTGCATTTCACTTATATAATCTAAAAGAGTTAATATATATATATATATATATATAATGAAAAATTGAAGTTGTTTCAACCATAACAACAATAAATGCAAACATAAATCACTTGCAACCAGGCATACAACCATCACATAGAATCAACACATATCAATCATTCATTCATATCAAACAAACAAATAGTTTTTCGGGTTTAAAACTTTAAATTGTACAGAATGAAAAATAACTACTAAGTTTACCCTTCACTCAACAGTCTTAGGTGAAACCAAATAGATTATTCATTCATCCAAACAATTTTAAAGTATCTTTACCCAAACAACCATAAACCAAACAAACAACAAATCCAAACAATAAACTAAGTTTATTCTTGTCAACTTCATTTCATACTATTGTTGTTTGACTTCCATTTTATACATAATGGTTTATCCCTTTTTTCTTCATTTATTTGCAGTATTCATCTTCCTGCTTATTTTATTAATACATAGCTTCAATCATTTACTTAAGTTTATTATCTTTCATTTATACTACTTAATTTCATTTATTTACTTTCATTTATTCTCAATTTCATTTATAATGCTTGCCTTTCTATTTTAATTAATAGCCTTTCAATTTATACTTAAGTTTATAACAACTCTAACCCCAAATTCTTATTATTGTAAGAATTCCATTATAACTTAAGTTTATATCTCTATAACATCAATTCTTGTAAATAAAAGCAATTGATTGAACACTTTCATTTCATACTTTTACTTGTACAATTTCCATTACATTTCTTATTAAACATTTCAACTTTTAATATTTGGTAAGTTATATATATGCTTTTAAAGAATGAAATTGAAAGTTATACAATTTTTCTCATTTCTTTTAATTAATTTAATGTTCAATAATTATATCCTTTATTTCATAGGTTGCAATTTCAAATTTCATTTAATACCATTTACAACCTAGCATTAAATCTCTTATTTCCTTTAGAGGTTTCAATTTATTAATTACCTACGTTCCAATTCACTACAGTAATTGAAACTATTAATTAATGGAAACTTAAGAATTAAATACCGGTTTTATTCAAAATCATTTTAAAATAACAGATAAATGTATATACTTACACTTTATATATCCAATTATATTTAAAACAGTTTAAAATTTATATTTGTTTATCAAAATAAATCTGCAGTAAAACTACTATAGTGGCCTTCCCACTTTGAAACTCGAAAATGAATGTCGATGATGCGTGCACTCATGACCAAAATTATTTTCCAGCGACAAAGAGGGGAGTACAACTTTATCTTTCCAAAATTTCTTTTAAAACATTTCTTTCAAATTATATTGTAATACTTATATCAGAAAATACTTCTTTTAATAATATTATTATTATATTTCAAAATCATTCAAAAGAAATTTCAAAACCCCGGAACTTAAGTTCTAAATTTCCAATTTTCATTTATTTTATTTTCAACTTTATTTCAACTATTATTTATATTTTCATTACCTAACAACCAATATATAGCAACCAAATATATATATCTTATTTATAAAAAATTTATTTTATATATAGAAAATATAACAGGCAAAATTATTTCATTCACCTATATTAAAACCAAATATTATGTCGGTCTGTCCTATTAAGTGTTTAGAAATCCCTATTGATGTCATAGCGTCCCATGCATCAACCAGAATTTATAAATACGAAACGGAACAAATTAACACAATATCAAAACCTTTTTATAACACTAACAAATACGCTCTCTCATATATACACTCAGTGACTCATCATAGGGTATTACTACCCTATTGATAAGAGTCAAACCCCACAAAGCTAAGGTTTATCGCTAAACCAAAGCTCTGATACCAGATGTAACGTCCTTCCTTTTCGTACGCTTTAAATCGACACACGTGCCAATTCAAACCATACAGAATGGCGGATTGTTATGGGGTAAATAAGAAAAACAAGAAAGAAATAAAACAAACAGAATCTCACAGCGGAAGGATAAAATATAATAATCAACTATACAGTTCATGAAGCTGTTTTTCAAAATATTTAATTATACTTACAATATATATCAGAGTTATACATACCATAGAATATCAATAATGCAGCGGAATACAATAGTGAAGTGGAACAATATAATATATATTAATAATCATACTGAAATCTTCGTCTTCGTCCTCCATAGATAAAGCCTTTGATCCTGAAATGCTCGGACTGACCCGAGCGAATTGAAAAGGCAAAACACTCGAGTCAGAACTAAAAGATCTTATGTAAGTTAAATCAACAGAAATAAATATGAGTGCAGTAACTCAAGAGATGCTCGGGATTTACATCTCTTAAGGACCCGTTAAACTATTTACTATGAAGTATATTTCGCTATTATAATAGTGTCTAATTGTAAAATAAATTTACTTTTAAATAGCGTTAGGACTTTACATTTTCCACCTTAACACATTTATATATTCCCATAGTCTATACAGTACCGTAATCTCCCTCGTACTGGGCGTCATCAGAGGGCACTCCATAGGTATGGTACAAAACCAAAATCGTATAAGGCGCGCTAGGGTAGGTGACACGACACAACTAGGCAATGCCATGGTAGATATACCAATTGCTATCCGGGCTGGTGGTAACGCATAGCCACAACTACCGCCCACCTCGAGCCACACCCCCAAATAAAAATAAAAAATGGCCACCGAATCAAATCCAAAAGTCAAAGTATAAAATAGAAGGGATGTGTGTCCGATCAAAGGTGCTACCTCAATTGGCCCAAGAATCGCTCCTGTTTAGCCACCTTATGCCAACTCACGGGAGTCGGTTCCACGTATTTACCTCAAAGGAAACGCCACCACCATCCTACTTCATTCTGGAATCTCCACCACGTACACGGTTGTTAAAGTGGTTTTCGGAGTTGGCAGAGAGTATGACAACTTCCGATCTCGGTCTCTTCAACAACCAAACGTTATTATAACACCGCGGTCTTTTCAAAATAATTTATACTTTAAAACCAGAATAAAATATCCATTTCAAAACCATATAAATATGATATCATTTCTATTTTAAAACCCAAATCAATATGATATCATTTTTATTTTAGATACATCTTTTTCAAAAATCATAGTACTTTCAAATATATATACCTTAAACCCATAGCTTCGAAACAAAATTTCAATACTTAAATGGTTTAATAATAAATTACTTTATAAAGTAAATTAGCTTTTTAATTTCTCAAATCAATTCCAAATACAGATTTGAATTCCCAAATAAACCATTTAAATTTCCATATATTTCAAAGTTTTAAATATTCCACCATTTCAAAACTAATTTTTTAATTCATAAATATATGCCAAATTCACTTTACTATTATTTAGTTTTGAAATACTTACTTAATAAATCCAGTATCCTTTAAATAAACTTTCAAATTCAATAACTGAATATTTCTCAATTTATTTAGACTTGGTATATTCACTCAAATCATCTTAAACCCGAATTTAGTTATAACACCATATTCTTTTTAAATCTAAATTCCAATAAGATCCTAATTAAATAAAATCTCAAATCAGTTTCAAAACTATCTCCTCAACTTTGATTTATAAAAATCACTATAAACTCTATATTAAAATATGATTTAAGTAACCACTTATCCATAATATATTTTAATAAAATCAACTTTATTATTAAACTTACTTCATATTTTAAACAATTTTATACATAGCTTAAACCAAGGATTTAACTATATATAAAATAACCTTTATCAAATATCCAAATCAATATCTCAAAAATCATATATATTCTTTACAAACTATAGATATCATTTCAAAATATTATTATATATATATATACACACACATATACCGCAGTGTCTATATATAATTTTCTATCTTATGGTCAAGTGACACAGATATTTATCATTTCAATCCGCAATTTAAAATAAAAATTACGGTTATATATCATTTCAAACCGTAATCCCGATAAGGTAAGAATGCATAATAACTTGCAGTTTATACAATATAGAACACATCATCCGTTCACCAAATATCAATCATCAAACATTTATTTCAATCATCATCCAATTTAAACAAAACATCAATATAGAGCATATAAAATATAACAGGTATCAACGAACAGTTTATATTCAATAATAAATTAATAACTGTTTAACTGGCAGTTTATATGCAATAATAAATAATTTAACTAGCAATTTATATGCAATAATAAAATTAAATAACAATTTAATTTAAATAAATGCAATCTAACTGAGATGATGATTAAATATATTCCCAAACAATCATAGATAAATTTTAAATCTCATCAAAATTAATTTAACAAACATAAGAAATTTTAGAAGCTGTGAGTGGGTTTAAACACTCACCTTTGATTTTAGCCCATAAAAATCCAAACAGATGCGCAAAACTCAACAATCTCCAAATTCAACTAAATCAATTTCATGTTGTCCAGAATATAAATTTGAATCCAACAGAAGAAATCGCACATGAATCAAAATTTATATGCAAAAGATATTCATGTTACAAGAAGTATTATTAAAATAAAAATTAGTACGCGTTAAAAATATATATAAATAAACAAATTTTAATACTTACGTTTTCTCTAGATAAGGCTTCAGGAAAAGATTGAAGAACAACTAAGATGAGACATGAAGTGTACGAAAAATGAAAAACAATCATTTTTATAAAAGAATGCTTTTGGATTTGCAAGAATAAGAGCTTTTGAATATGACGTATTAGGAGAAAGAAGAAATAAGATGAAGGTTATTTATAATTAGAAAACGAATGTGGAGGGACAAAAATAAATGTCACGTTTTATTATTAAAGCTTCAGGTATTAATAATACATAAGAAAATGTAAGTAGGAATGGAAAAGTTTGCAAACAAAAGTAGAATTTTGTATACGTGAAAATGAGGTGGTAAGAATTAAATACAACCTAAAAGTGCTCAAGTATTAAACTGTAACAACCCTAGATTTTTCATATATTTTAATATTGGACTTTGTTTTATTTTGAAATTATTTTAAACTTATTTTATTTCAAACCTTTCATTTTTAAATGTAGGTGTTGATTATTATGTGAATTATAATTTCAAACCGGTATAAATTGGATATTTTACTGAAAGATGAATTTATGTTCAAACTGGTCAAACCTTGACTTTTAAATTTCAGATTTAAATATTTAAATTCTTAAATTTTATATTTTATTATGACAATAGATTTCATAACTTGAATACTGATTTTCGTTTCGTTGAAAACGGATTTAATTTGTGAAAGTTATGTACATTTCAATTTAGAGTATAATTTGTTTTATTTTGAAATTTTGTGTATTTTAAATTATATAAATCATATTTTCTATGTTATATTTTATTTTAATATGTGTTAATATGTTATTTTATGTATATTTTGTCTTTTAATATTTTTAAAGTGATAATAAAATTTTTCCAAAATTTATTGTATTTATTTCCTATTTTTAAAGGCTGTTTTCTATTTTCTTCATTTAAATTGTATTTAATTAAAATTTATATATTTATTTTGTGAATTAATTTTTATTTTATGTTATTATCTTTGTTATAAATATTTTTACAAGTCCATATAAATTTTCCAAAGTTTATTCTGTTCATTTTCAAATTTTCTAGTCTAGTTTGCAATTTTGTGCTATTTTCTTATTTTAACCTTATATAATTAATAGATATTTATATATATTTTTGTATTTTGTTAAATTTTCGAAAGTTTAACTGAAAGAAATATTGTTTTCAGTAATTTAATATTATATAAATAAATTAAAAGAAATTTGAAAGGGTTTTGACTTTTGGTTTTCAAATGACCCTTTATCTTCCACCCTTTCACATTCAACATAACTATTCATCAATTAGCTTTTATTATATGCATTTTTCAGCCGCATATTTTCATTTCCATTCATGTAAACGCATTTCACACTTCTGAAACAAAAAAAATTCGGCCTTGCTTGAGGAGAAAGTTTGGTAAAAGAATTCGTTTTCTCTTCTTCTTTTGTTTATTTCTTATTGTTTGAATTTGATTTGCACTTGTTCTTTTATGTCATAGGTTCGGTCACCTCCTCTCCAGCCCCTGCCACCTCCACCACCACCTGAGAACATCACCATCTTCACATCTTCTCTGACCAAACCCTAAGCCATGCCTCCTTGTGGATTGATCCATCACCAAAATCCAACAAAACTCCATAAAACTTGCCTAGACCGAACACATTATCCACATCCACCACTTCCACCACCCATGGCCAACCAAACACCACCACCACCAGCCCTGTTCCAGACCCGAGACACCTTTGCACACCACCTACTGACCCCACCTGAAATAGCCGTGACCTTTATGCCCTTGGCCGAGCCAAACTATGGCCTTAAACCCTTGTATATTGCTTTGTTAATGTAGTTCCACCACCACCCACCTTTGCACCACCTACTAGCATGTTAGGCCAACCCTTAGCAACCCAGACCTGAACCAAAAACATTGCTTTAGACCTGTAATACACTCATGGACGAACCCAATGTGTGTTGGAGATAAGTGCAAAATAATTCCGCTTTGATTTATGCAGTCTATTCTATAATTGTTTATCGTATTTGCATTTGAAACTTATGTTATTATTATTGCTTTGTGTGACTTGTATTCAAGGGGTTTGATACTTTGGCTCCTCCACTCATATTTGCATCGTGTTATCGTGCTTGTTTGGATCTCATTCGTGCATTCTTCGTTGTGTCTCCAGCACAAACCAGTGAGTTATTCTCACCAGACAATATGTACATTTATAACTAGTAAATTGACCCCTTTTGAATCTGTAAAATATATTATCATGTTACACCTGCTATGTTATGATTTTATGATGTTCACCCTTGCTTAAACACCTGTTATATCATATGTTACTGTGATATTATGCTGTTCTATTATTTTTATCAGTTTATCACACTGCAAGTTCCTTTTAGATTAGAATCACTATGGGTTGAAATGATACATACCCGAACGGACTTTAGAATAGGAGAAAATCGTTATGGGATGAAATGATAGGCCTGAATGATTTTCAATTATTTTCATTTACTTGGGATTGCGGGTTTGAAACGATCAAACCCGGGTTTTCTTTGTAAATTACGGGTTGAAATGATATATTACTCGTATCACTTTTCCTAGGCTAAAAAATGAAATACAGACACGTTGTTAAAATATGTTTTTCTTAAAATTTTAAAATATTTTAGAAATGTAAATATTATAATATTTTGATTTAAATTTGATTAAAAATGATTTTTGTGAAGCATTATTGACTCTCTAAAAATTTATAAGTGAAATAAATTAATGGTAAAGTTGGAAAATCTGAAATGTAAGTTTTTTGGAAATTATAATTTGGTGATAAATGGAATTTGAATTAAATATGAAAATATGATAAATTTATGATATTTTGAATTAAATGAATTTAAAATGATTTTATAATATATTAATGATTTTTGAATTAAGTTAAAATGTGAAATGAATGAATATTTAAGTTGAAATTTTGAAATATAACTAAAATTGGAAATTTGTGAATTTGGCTTAAAAGTGAATTTTAAGTTAAGTAAATAAAAATGAAATTAAGTTATATTTGAAAATTTAAACTTAAGTGTTAAGTTAAATTTAATTTAATGAATTTAAAATTTAATAAGTGAATTACTATTAAATTTTGATTTTTGAATAGAGATTTAACTTTATAAAATCATGAATATAATGGTATTTGAATTCTTGTTTTAAAAGTGAAATTATATGATTTTATAATTTAAAAATGGTTTAAATAAAAATATAATTGTTTGTGAAATTATACCGAATATTTGAAGTTAATTTACTGCATTTCTAAAATGCTATTAATTCTAATGTAAAGGATAATACAGCATTTGTAAATGCTGTAGTTGATAATAACGAACCAAATGGCTCAATTTAATTAAAGGCTATTATAGCATTTTTTGTGAATGTTATAATGGTTGAATTTAACTAAGTTTATTTGAAACTAATGGAACCCTATTACAGCATTTTAAGTGTTGTCTTTTGTTAAATTGAACTGTTTTAAGTGTGACTTTTCATAGCATTTTCTAAATGCTGCGAAAGTTGAATTTTCATTGTTTTAATAAATTTAAGTGAATGAATGAATTTTGAAAGATTAAAATTTTGGAAATTCAATAATTTAATTATTAAGAATAATATCTTCATTTTAATGATTTAAATGAAGCAATTTGTTTCGAAATATAAACTATTTTGAAATGTGTTTTGAAATGGTATTTAAATTAAATAAAAATGAATATGGTTTGGTAGATATGATATTTTGAAATGGATTTTGAATGATACTGAATTTTTAAATGATATTTGATTTCGAAGTATAAAATACTATTTTGAAAATTTAACCATGGGATGTGTTTAATTTTTGGTTTAACTGATCTTTAAAGGATGGGCGATCCCAAGCATCCTTTAAACTATGGTGCATTTCTACTACAGTTCACTTGAGTTGATTTACCTTATATAAGTATATATTGTCCTGACTCGAGTGTTTTGTGTTTTACTTTACGCTCGGGTCAGCCTGAGTATTCATAGCTTTGGATTCTCTTTCTGGAGCTGGTCTTTGCTGGAGTTTCTGCTTATCTACATTTATATCTACTTTCTGTTTCAGCTATTCTAGTTTATCTCATGTATTAGTGAACTTCTATGTATTTGGGATTTCTATTATGTTGTTTACAGACTGTATTATGTTTTTGGTTTGAGACTCTGCCGTAGTAGCTTCATGAACTACTATGTATTTTATATTCCGCTGCAAGGTATTCTGTTTGTTATGTGTCTGTGATTCTGTGATTTGTATTTCATTTGCTCCAAATTTATTTACAATGCGGTATTTTGAGCAATTCAAGTCCGATATGTGCGGCTGCGAATGGCTGAAAATACCAGGTTGTTACATTTGGTATCAGAGCTTTGGTTTTAGGCAAACCATAGCCTGTGGAACAAAAACTCATTAGAGATAGGGTAGAAATACCCTAGAATGAGTGAAATCAATCTCAGAATCCTTTCTTGTGAGAGAACGTATTTTCGAAGTATAAAATAATTTCCAAATGATTTTTAAAGGAATTTCAAAGATTATTTTGGTATAAAATATTTCTTATTTTGAAACCAAGATTTTTAAAACTTCATCCCTTCAGTATCCATCTTGTTTGAAATCTCTTGGTTAGGATTCTTATCGATTAGGATTCCTTGAACTTTGGAACGCTCCCACTTGTTCTGAAATCCAGTCTTGTCTTCCCTATTCTATCCATTTTGATTTTGGAGCATTTCATAACTCCACTTTGGAATGACCTCTATAAAGATCGGTGATTCCGCAAATCTTTGAATGATTTGTAAAGGGGTGAAAATCCTTTATAATTGGCATTGATTCACCGGAGATTCCTGTATCCTCGGTTTTCGATGCTATCTATCTCCTGCTCTACCCGGATTCTATCTCTGGCGATCGAATGTCGATTTGCCTTAGATTTTCGAATTGATTATATTACTGAAGTCACGGTTGACCGGCTAAGGTCGCCCGCGATTTATATAGGCTTATCATCTTCTATTTGGTAATAAAATTATCTTATCTTCATTCGAGCTTATCTTCGAAACAGAATTCTATTTGATTAGAGTTCCTCTAAATTCGAATCTCCGTATTGCTTGAAATCTAACCTTGAATCATTCTTTAGAAATTTGTGTTTGATTGTATTTTGAATTTGTGCACACATCGAAATTATTATTTTGACAAGGATGACCCTATTTTGTATATAAAAGTGAAATGTTTTCAATAAGGATTTCTACCTTTGGAAAATGAAAATTTGAAGCTTTGAAAGGATTTGAAATTTTGGAAATTTATAAGAAAACGTGATTTATATAAAAATGATTTATAAATGAAGGGTTTTGAATTTGAATTTCGAGGAATCAAACTCCGGTGCTTTGAAATGGGTTTTTAAGATTTTGGAAAATATATAATAATAATATGATTTAAAGATATTTTTCCAAATAAGAAATGTTTCAAATGTATTCGAATGAATTCCAATGATGTCGAAGAGATTTCAAAGAAGTTTCAAGAAATAAAAGTCCAGAACCCACTTATGTCGCTGAAAAATAATTTCGGTGATGAATACATGCATCATCGACATTGATTTTTGAGTTTCTGAGTGGGGAAGAGGCCACTCTAGTAGCTTTACTATGCGAGTGATTTTATGAAACCAAATTTTGATTTCCGATTTCGAAGTATGGTTTGATATTCGAAAGATATGTGTGTATATATATAATTGAAATGATTTAAAATAAGCCGGTGTTCAGTCCTCGAGATTCAGATTTGTTTTGGTATAACCTTACCTATTGGAATTGATTTACTAATTTGTTGGTGATTTCCAACTCTTGGATTGAAAATATGATTTCTTCGACTATTTCGAAGGTTCGAGCACTTCCAAATCAAGGTTAACTTTTCAAAGCTAAGAAATTTTGAATGGTATAAGTTATTTGATAAAGTATAAGTTTAGTTTGGTATGATTAATGTATAAAGTAATATGATTTATATAAGTTTGAAACTGTTGTCGAGTGAAATAAATAAGACTATTTTGAATTATACTGGTATGAAATATAGTTTTGAAAAGATATTTGAAGTAAAATGTTGAGTTTTTGCTAAATTTATAAGTTAAGAAAAACAGTGAATTTTGACTTAACAAATGAAAGTGAGTTTTAAATTGAATATTTGATTTAAAATTTTGTTGTGATAAATCATATGTTAAAAATTATTTAAATGTGAAATTTTGAAGTCTAGAAATATGATTTATAAGTTTAAAATTTGTTAAAATTGA
Source organism: Allium cepa (assembly GCA_030765085.1). Taxonomy (NCBI): domain Eukaryota; kingdom Viridiplantae; phylum Streptophyta; class Magnoliopsida; order Asparagales; family Amaryllidaceae; genus Allium; species Allium cepa. The sequence continues at coordinate 552,384,630 of CM060931.1, read as the reverse complement.
AGTTGTATTGTTTTTTAAAAGTTATAATAAAATCTGGAATTTTATTAATAACATTTCTAAAATGCTATAGTTTTATGACAACACTTTAAAATGCTGTTGTTTTTGAATTTAACTTTGTTTGAATTAACTAAATTTCTGTTATGGCATATTATAAATGCCGTTATTCTTGAACTAAACTATTTTGGAAACTGTAAGTTACGATAGCACTTTTAAATGCTGTCATTGTTATAATTTGACAATGTTTTGTAATGTTATAGATTTTAACACTGTTGAATTTTAAAAAGTTAAATGATTTAATTTTGGAATTGATTATTTATGAAATTTAAGGAGTTTTGAATATAATTTAATATTTAAATTTGAATTTTAAGGAATTTAAATTGAATTTGAATTTAAATAAGGTTTACTTGGTTATGTGTTAAATGGAATGAAATGTAATGAGATAAATGAATTTTTGAATGGAATTTTGAAATGTATTTTGTAATGATATTTGAAATAATAATTGAATGACATATTTGATTTTTTTAAATGATATTTAAATTTAAATATTTGAAATTGAATTCAAATAATGATTTGATAATGAGGCTTTGAATGATATAATCTTTATTTGATAAAGAATGTGAATCAGGAATGATAATTGATTTTGATAAATGAAATTTAAAGTTTATATTTGTATGAAAGGATATTTGGTTTACTTGTAATTTGAGTTTAATTAAATATGATGGATTTATGAAATGAATATGTCAAAACTAAGTAATAATGAAGTAAAATTTGAGATATATGAAATTATAAAATTTAGTTTTGGAATACGGTACATTTAAGCTCTGAAATATATTAAAGATTGAATAGTTTATTTTGCGGATCAAATATTTATTTGAAATTTGATAATATTTGAAATGGTTTTGTTGGAAAACTAAATTGAATTGAAACTGATGGTTTGAATTGAATTAAAGCTGGAACTTGTAGACTTGGGTTTAAATTGAATAAATTTGTGAAATGTAAAGAATTAAAGGGATGTTTTATGATTTCAAATGTATGATTTAGAAAAGTTATGATTTTCAAAGTGTAATGATTTCAAGTATTTTGGTTTCGAAAGATTTATAACTTTGAAAGTATTATGATTTTTGAAAGTGAATATGTCTTCGAAATGGAAATGAATTTGTTTGACCTAAATTTTTGTTGATTTGGAAATTTGGATTATTTTCTAAATCTATTGTTTTAAGAAACTTTGAAACTGAGTATATGTAATTTAGAAGAAATGATTTAGCGAAATCATATATGATTTTGAAACTGAAATGTTATTGAAACAAATTAAAATTGAGAACCTTGTTTTACTAAATACTTGATTTGGGAGTTATCGAACTTATATAAAATGGATTTTTATAAGAATGAAGTTGATTTGAAAATGTTGAATTGAAAAGGTACTCAATTTGTAAATTAAAATCTTATATAATCGAAGTTTATATAAGTATGATTTGATATACTATTGATTTTGGAAAGTATTCGATTTGAAAATGAAATCTTATATATAATGGAATTTATATAAGTGCGATATTTGAAGCTATGATTTTGACGGGCTATTATATATGGTATATTATATTTTGATGTAAGAGGTTTGGGAAGTACCCTCCGGAAGAAGTATAGTGATATGCTTCGACCCAGATGGACTTGGGGAATCCAGGAATGGATTCGACCGATAAACCCTAATGGACTTGGGTGGATTCAGAAATGGATTCGAACTGATATGGTTGTCCGGATTTAAACTCATGAGTTCCTCGATTTTTTTTAGGGTAGATGGTTCTTTATTTTACCCAATGGAGGCACTTTCGATCCTGTGATCTATTGTTTATGGATCTTCCGGAAAGGAAGTGCATCCATTGCGTAAATCATTGAATCAGCAGCGTACCACTGCAGTAGGGGTCGATGGTCCCTTGTTTACGAACTGGCTACGATATTTTTCTGGAATCCGGAAGGTAGAAGGATCTTCTGGAAAGTGTTGTGTCCATTTCGTAAATACTGGATCAGCAGCGGGCCACTGCTATCGTATTATCATCATTTGACATTGGATTTTGAGCGGAACTTCTCATACCTATTTTTTTAGTATTTTCACTGGGTGTTGAAACAGGTCTACTAAGTACTTGGAGAATTCTAGCTTTGCGCCTGATCAACGCATAGCCAGAGTCTGCAGGAACGAAAACAAACTTGTTAAGACATCGAGTTATAAAAGTATTTTGGTAAAGTATTGTATAAAGGATATTCTAATCATGATTTAAAATGTCTTAAATATTGTTTACTTCGAACTATCAAATTTGAATCAAATAACTAATTATCATATTAAATGAATAACATGTCAAATATTTTTTTTTTAAAATAATGGTTCATCCATGTCTTTCAACCTACTTTCCCTCCTAGCTACTTTTTCCCTACCTTCTTTCAGGATGTCTTCCAACCTATTGTTCTTTCTTATTGTTTATCCGCTTCCTTCCTTTTCGAGGACGAAAAGATTTGAGTGTGGGAGAGTGTAACAACCCTAGATTTTTCATATATTTTAATATTGGACTTTGTTTTATTTTGAAATTATTTTAAACTTATTTTATTTCAAACATTTCATTTTTAAATGTAGGTGTTGATTATTATGTGAATTATAATTTCAAACCGGTATAAATTGGATATTTTACTAAAAGATGAATTTCTGTTCAAACTGGTCAAACCTTGACATTTAAATATCAAATTTAAATATTTAAATTCTTAAATTTTATCTTTTATTATGAAAATATATTTAATAACTTGAATACTGCTTTTCGTTTCGTTGAAAACGGATTTAATTTGTGAAAGTTATGTACATTTCAATTTAGAGTATAATTTGTTTTATTTTGAAATTTTGTCTATTTTAAATTATATAAATCATATTTTCTATGTTATATTTTATTTTAATATGTGTTAATATGTTATTTTATGTATATTTTTTCTTTTAATATTTTTAAAGTGATAATAAAAATTTTCCAAAATTTACTGTATTTATTTCCTATTTTTAAAGGCTGTTTTCTATTTTCTTCATTTAAATTATATTTAATTAGAATTTATATATTTATTTGTGAATTCATTTTTATTTTATGTTATTATCTTTGTTATAAATATTTTTACAAGTCCATATAAATTTTTCAAAGTTCGTTCTGTTAATTTTCAAATTTTCTAGTCTAGTTTGCAATTTTGTGCTATTTTCTTATTTTAACCTTATATAATTAATAAATATTTATATATATTTTTGTATTTTGTTAAATTTTCGAAACTTTAACTGAAATAATTATTATTTTCAGTAATTTAATCTTATATAAATAAATTAAAAGAAATTTGAAAGGGTTTTGACTTTTGGTTTTCAAATGGCCCTTTATCTTCCACCATTTCACATTCAACATAACTGTTCATCAATTAGCTTTTATTATACACATTTTTTAGCCGCATATTTTCATTTCCATTCATGTAAACTCATGTCCCACTTCTGAGAAAAAAAAATTTCGGCCTTGCTTGAGGAGAAAGTTTGGTAAAAGAATTCTTTTTCTCTTCTTCTTTTGTTTATTTCTTATTGTTTGAATTTAATTTGCACTTGTTCTTTTATGTCATAGTTTCGGTCACCTCCTCTCCAGCCCCTGCCACCTCCACCACCACCTGAGAACATCACCATCTTCACCTCTTCTTTGACCAAATCTTAAGCCATGCCTCCTTGTGGATTGATCCATCACCAAAATCCAACAAAACTTCATAAAACTTGCCTAGACCGAACACATAATCCACATCCACCACTTCCACCACCCATGGCCGACCAAACACCACCACCACCAGCCCTGTTCCAGACCTGAGACACCTATGCACACCACCTACTGACCCCACCTGAAATAGCCGTGACCTTTATGCCCTTGGCCAAGCCAAACTATGGCCTTAAACCCTTGTATATTGCTTTGTTAGTGTAGTTCCACAACCACTCACCTTTGCACCACCTTCTAGCATGTTAGGCCAACCCTTAGCAACCCATACCTGAACCAAAAACATTACTTTAGACCTGTAATACACTCATGGCCGAATCCAATGTGTGTTGGAGACAAGTGCAAAATAATTCCGCTTTGATTTGTGCAGTCTATTCTATCATTGTTTATCGTATTTGCATTTGAAACTTATGTTATTATTATTGTTTTGTGTGACTTGTATTCAAGGGATTTGATACTTTGGCTCCTCCACTCATATTTGTATCGTGTTATCGTGCTTGTTTGGATCTCATTCGTGCATTCTTCATTGTGTCTCCAACACAAACCAGTGAGTTATTCTCACCAGACAATATGTACATTTATAACTTGTAAATTGACCCCTTTTGAATCTGTAAAATACATTATCATGTTACACCTGATATGCTATGATTTTATGATGTTCATCCATGCTTAAACACCTGTTATATCATATGTTACTGTTATATTATGCTGTTCTATTATTTTTATCAGTTTATCACACTGCAAGTTCCTTTTAGATTAGAATCACTATGGGTTGAAATGATACATACCCGAACGGACTTTAGAATTGGAGAAAATCGTTATGGGCTGAAAAGATAGCCCTGAATGATTTTCAATTATTTTCATTTACTTGGGATTGCGGGTTTGAAATGATCAAACCCGGGTTTTCTTTGTAAATTACTGGTTGAAATGATATATTACCCGTATCACTTTACCTAGGCTAGAAAATGAAATACAGACCCGTTGTTAAAATATGTTTTTCTTAAAATTTTGAAATATTTTAGAAATGTAAATGTTATAATATTTTGATTTGAATTTGATTAAAAATCATTTTTGTAAAGCATTATTAACTCTCTGAAAATTTATAAGTGAAATAAATTAATGGTAAAGTTAGAAAATCTGAAATGTAAGTTTTTTTTGGAAATTATAATTTGGTGATAAATGGAATTTGAATTAAATATGAAAATATGATAAATTTATGATATTTTGAATCAAATGAATTTAAAATAATTTTATAATATATTAATCATTTTTGAATTAAGTTAAAATGTGAAATGAATGAATATTTAAGTTGAAATTTTGAAATATAACTAAAATTGGAATTTTGTGAATTTGGCTTAAAAGTGAATTTTAAGTTAAGTAAATAAAAATGAAATTAAGTTATATTTGAAAATTTAAACTTAAGTGTTAAGTTAAATTTAATTTAATCTAATGAATTTAAAATTTAATGTCGGAATTTAATAAGTGAATTACTATTAAATTTTGATTTTTGAATAGAGATTTAACTTTATAAAATCAAGAATATAAGGGTATTTGAATGATTGTTTTAAAAGTGAAATTATATGATTTAATAAATTAAAAATGGTTTAAATAAAAATATAATTGTTTGTGAAATTATACTGAATATTTGAAGTTAATTTACTGCATTTCTAAAATGCTATTAGTTCTAATGTAAAGGATAATACAGCATTTGTAAATGCTGTAGTTGATAATAAAGAACCAAATGGCTCAATTTAATTAAAGGCTATTATAGCATTTTTTGTGAATGTTATAATGGTTGAATTTAACTAAGTTTATTTGAAACTAATGGAACCCTATTACAGCATTTTAAATGTTGTCTTTTGTTAAATTGAACTGTTTTAAGTGTGACTTTCCGTAGGATTATCTAAATGCTGCGAAAGTTGAATTTTCATTGTTTTAATAAATTTAAGTGAATGAATGAACTTTGAAAGATTAAAATTTTGAAAATTTAATAATTTAATTATTAAATATAATTTCTTCATTTTAATGATTTAAATGAAGCAATTTGTTTCGAAATATAAACTATTTTGAAATGTGTTTTGAAATGGTATTTAAATTAAATAAAAATGAATGTGGCTCGGAAGATATGATATTTTGATATTTTGAAATGGATTTTGAATGATATTGAATTTTTAAATGATATTTGATTTCGAAGTATAAAATACTATTTTGAAATTTTAACCACGGGATCTATTTAATTTTTGGTTTAACTGATCTTTAAAGGATGGGCGATCCCAAGCATCCTTTAAGTTATGGTGCATTTCTACTACAGTTCACTTGAGTTGATTTACCTTATATAAGTATATATTGTCCTGACTCGAGTGTTTTGTGTTTTACTTTACGCTCGGGTCAGCTTGAGTATCCACAGCTTTGGATTCTCTTTCTGGAGCTGGTCTTTGCTGGAGTTTTTGCTTATCTACATTTATATCTACTTTCTGTTTCAGCTATTCTAGTTTATCTCATGTATTAGTGAACTTCTTTGTATTTAGGATTTCTATTATGTTGTTTTCAGACTGTATTATGTTTTTGGTTTGAGACTCTACCGTAGTAGCTCCATGAACTACTATGTATTTTATATTCCGCTGCGAGGTATTCTGTTTGTTCTGTGTCTGTGATTCTGTGATTTGTATTTCATTTGCTCCAAATTTATTTACAATGCGGTATTTTGAGCAATTCAAGTCCGACATGTGCGGCTGCGAATGGCTGAAAATACCGGGTTGTTACATAAACGGATGGAGAAATAAACGGATCAAGTATTAATAGTAAGGTAACTATTTTAAAACGTTCGTGCAACAATTAATAAAAAAAATGAAGGGACCATGTACCTCGCACAACCCTTTGAAATTTAATTTTTTTGTAACGTAACCAAATTAACTTCATTAACTCAAATAATATTCAAATTTGTATGCATTTAGGTTAATATCTACGCATAATAAAATATTTATACTTACGTTAAAAATGAAAACGTTCAATTTTGTTTTCTCAAAATGATCTTTAATTTCTATTAAAACACCCTTTTTTTTTAACACAAAACGTGCATTTTTTTATTAAATCTATTAATTGCAATCAACGTTTCCTTTCCTTTTTAATTGAAATATTTGAATTACATTAATTGCAGTTACTTAGAATGTTAAAATTTAAAACAGACAACTAAAATGGATAAAGAAACAGAACAATTGTTTATTTAGGCATGTTTATAAATTTATTGTTTATACACTAGAGTAATAAATAGATTATTTCCCTATTCTTGTAATCAGTCTGTAAGCTAAAACACAGTTCAAATAAACATATATTTCTTTCTTTAAAATCAATCTTTCTATTCTTTATTTTAATGAAATTAAACCTACATTCACAGATGAAACCTTCATTTTATTTGATGTAAATGTTTTTTTTTCATTGAATCAAAACTTTCCTTATATTTTCACAAAACGTACGCTGCTTTTAGTTACACCTATTAATTTAAAATAGTATTCTCTCTCTTATTAATTAGAAATTTTCAATTACATTCATTTCAGTTGATTAAGTTTCAAAATGGACTAAATGAATGTAATGAGAAGTAAAACAATTTTTCGTATCTAATAGTAATTTAAACATATTTACATTATTGGATACAAATAGTAATTACACATTTCTCACTAAATAATAGTTACTCATCTCTACAATCAATCTTTCAGCTAACAAACATTTCAAATAAATAAACATATTTTTACTCTTTTACAAAACTTATTCATTTATATTCTTTTATTTTGATTTTCACTCCTTACTATTAAAGCAATCATTACATTATGAATACAATTAACATTTCTATTTCTTTTTATTACGTTCACACTATAATTATGGTTTTATTCCACATTAATGTAACATTTTGTTAACATTTATTTGAAATTGATTGGTTAAATTGGTAACAACACCAATTGTCACCATTATACATTTTGTAATATTTGTAAGTTAATTCTTTACAAATAATTATTACAAAAACTCTCATACACTACACTTATTCCATTTCTATCCATTACACATTGTTTTCTTAATAATTCAACCTTTAAATTATTAATTGCCATTTAAATCGTACTATAAATCAGTGTACACATTTATTAAATTTTATACTCCTAATTTATTCATTCATCTTGATTTCATTCTTTTTATTAAATCCATTAGCACTCTATGAATAAAATTTACATTATTACCGCATATTACCTAAATTTACATTAACGTAGTACCTAAATTTAAATTTACATTATTACCACATATTACCTAAGTTACATTATTTCCATATATTACCTAAACTTACATCAACGTAATACCTAAATTTAAATTTACATTATTACCACTTATTACCTAAATTTTTATTTCATGATATTAATATACGCCTATGTACAACTTAATTCGAATAAATATTATATTCCTAAATGTACTTCTATCAATTAAATGCATTAATTAAGGTTTTAAAACCAATAAGTGAATTTTCCTTAATTTCATCCTTAAACCAACATATTACTCTACATACATTGCGTATTAGTTCATCAATTAACATACTATGAACTATCTTCCTAGTTTATCAATTACTACCTTAAAATAAACTTATGTTTCTATTTAATTTCCATTCACACTTCCATTAACATTACTACCTTAATTTACATACAGTTACTATTAATCAACGTATTATTCTATCGGTAAATTAAATGCCTACTTTTATTTACTTATATTTTAAATTTTATACCCAAATGCAACAAATTGACACTTTCCATTATTATATAAATTTGAATTCCATTCTAGTTAATATTTTTATTAATAATTCACAAATTCAACATTCCCTTTTGTTTCTTATATTAAACTTATAACCAAGTATGACAATTTACACTATTTCAGTTAATTGCAATATAAATTTTAAATTATTGATTTTAATTACAATTGATACATCTAATTTCTACATTCGCTCCTATATAAAGTATAAGATTTTTATTTCTTTCTAAATTTAAATTAAAAATCTTATTAATTTAATTCATTTTAAACATCGAATTTTACAGGTCGTTACATTATTGTATGGATGAAATATGTCTGTATGTGTATATATAGATATGATTGTGTATATGCCTATCTATCTTTGTTAAAGATCCAAGTTTTGAAAACTAATTCAAAAATTCATATCACCCAAACCAATCAATATCAGGTTTTGATCTCAAATGAAAAGTGATTGTAATGTTGTAATACCAATTTTAAAAATGATCACAAGTATAATTATTGAATAAATATTTTGAAAATTGGAAATTACAGTAATGAGTATTTTAAATCAACAAAATCAAGTATTATAGTTTCAGGTTTTGTTTATATTATCAGATTCGAGTCTAAAAACTAGGATTTTTGAGATAAATATCATGATTTTAAACTATATAAATCACGAGATATTAAAAGTTGATCGGAATCGAGAATTTTCTCGATTTCTGATGATCGCATAGTCGAGTAGCTTCGGGATTCTAGCTGAAGCTCGCTGTAAGATCAGTGGTCGAGGTAAAAATGCTTTGTGATTTTCTAGTTCGTCGTGGATGCGTGGCGAAGCCCTTTTAGGGTTTAAGTCAGGTTAGTGGATCATCAGAGCAGCTGTGGCCAGAGTTCGACATTTCTGATGGCTAGAGGCGATCAGATGTGGCGTTTGTAGGTGATCGAATTGGTTCCAAAAAGGTAGTCAAATAGCTTGATTTTGAGTTTATCGGTGATTCATCATTCTAGGTGGTCTGATGGTTAGAGGAGGTTAACGTCAACTCGATAATGGTTATAGTATCGACCAGAGGTGGTCGGAGTAACTGTACACGTGTACATGTACAGGTTGGTATCTGGTTCATTATGGAATTGGGAAGATGAAAGTTTCTTGGGGATTTGCTCGGGGTTGATATGGGATTGGCTCGAAGGAAATGATGAACTGATTAGCTCGAGAATTACGTAGGAATGGCTCGGGTTTTTCATTCAGTTGTCTCGGGTTTGTTTTTCTAGTAACTAACCAGATTTTAAAATGATCCAGGTTTTAAAATACAATTATGTTTTAAAGTTATAAAGTAAATTTTATTTAGTTTTTAAGAAAATAAATACCTTTTTTAAGTTTAAGATTAAATGAAGGTTTTAACATGATTTATTTTAATCAATTTGGTTTAAAGTGTTTTAATGTTTTTATATATTCTTTATTTTAAATGAAATCTTTATTTTATTTAGTGAGATTTAAATGTTAAAATAAAGTGATTGGTTAAGATAAGAATTTATCTTGATTAATCAAGGACTTAATTAAAGAAGCATTATTGATGTGTTAATAATAATTAAATTATGTGATTAATTAATTAAGGTAATTAATTTGAGGATAATTAATTAATTAAAAGATAATTAATTAAAGTGATTAATCAAGGGATAATTAGCCAAGGTGATTTATTAATTAATGTGATTAAGTGAAGGTTGATTAATTAATGTTATTAATTAAAGATATTTAATTTATGACTAGGGGTTGACTGATCAAGTGATTAAAGGATAATTACTCAATGTAATTAATTTGTGATTTAATTAATTAATGTAATTAGGGATAATCACTTATTATAATTAATCAAGGATAATTAATTAAATGGTAATTAATTAAGGGTTATCAATTAACGTAATTAATTAATTAAAGGAAAATTAATATATCAAAGGTTAATTGATATATTAATTAAGGTTGATTAATTAAATAATTAAAAGGATTAATTAATTTATTAATTAAGGCTAATTAATAAATGATTAAAGGTTAATTAATGAAAATGGTTTGTAATTAAATAATGTTAATTAACTAGGATTAGTAATTTATTCTTAAGTAATTTATTGGTTTAAGTTAATTATAATCAGATAATGAATTGATCTTACTTAAGGATGTTTGGATTGTATGGAATGCTTTGAATTATTTGATATCCCTGATGTGTGATGCTCTATAATATGAATTATTTTAATTTGAGCTGTGATGAATGTAATTTATTTATCTGTAATGAATTTATATTATTTATCTATGAATCAGTGAATGAAGATAAGCGTTATAGGACTATATCGCTTATCGAATATTGCTGTGCTTGAATCTGTGATGATTAATGATATTGTATTGTTGTGTGTAAAACCCCTGGACTACACCACACACACAAATATGGATTGCATGAGGAAATTGGTTAAGTCATAGATATTTGAATTTAATATTATGAAATGGTTTTAAAGATGAATTTTGAATCCAAAAAGGTTTTGGAAATGGAATTGGTGAAAAGCTTTTGAAAAAGAAGTTTGAAAATTGAAATTTAGTTTAAATATAAGTATATTTTGTTTAAGTTTTGTAATTGTTTTGGAAATTTGGTTTGAAAGGTTTATACGAGTTATAATATATATATATATATATATAGATTTTAAAACCATTATTAAAATATTCTAAAATATATTATTTTGAGAATTTAAATTCAAACCAAGTTTATACTTGAAAGTCTTTAACTTGAGCAATGTAATCGGATTTTCCCGAAACGAAAACTCTTGTTTTTCAAATAATAACAACTTTCATATAAAGAAAGGATTTCCAATTGGTGTTGAAAGGATTTCAAGTTTGAAATGAAAAATAATTTTAAAAGTTATGAATGAATCTTTGTTAAAGAATGGTGAACTTTGTTTTCAAATTGAAGAGGATCTTAAAGGTGTATCTTCTGTATAAAAGATTTGGAATTGAAATAGTTTTAAAAGCTATGAATAAATCTTTGTAAAAGATTAATGGAACTTTGTTTTAGATTGAAGTGGATTTTGAAAGGGTAAATCTTTTATTTAAAGGATTAAAATGGTAATTTGTTTAAACCATTTGAAAGAAAGGTTTTGGGTAATAAGTTGTGACTTAACTAAAATCCCACTATATCCATATTGTTTTAAAACTGAGCGCTCATTATTTGGTTTAGCCGGGGGAGGACTTTGTATCATAAAACCCATTCTGAATAATGATACGACTTTATGGATAGCATTTGAAGACCGGTTGTGAAGAGCGGATATTTTCGAAAGCGAAAGGATTACCTGTCGAATGTCCCTGCACCGACTGGTCCCCGGTATAGAGATTTGATCACCCTTTGTGATGGGGAGTCCGGACGTGATTAGGAATTATCCGGATTGCAAGGGCTTTTTTTGAAGTGCCTTCGGTTCTGTTCTAACTCGGAACAGACTTGTACGGATGAATGTCTGACGTTACAATTTGAGATTTAAAGTTGGTTTCTATCAAATACATTTCTGTTTGGTGGCGGAGAATTTATTCTCTTAGCTTAAGACCCTTCTCTGAGACGTACGATCTCAGAGGTTATGTAGCCGATGGTTACTCGTGATACATTCCCAATTTGGTAATGTGGCATACGAAGTGCTGCTGATCATGTGTTGATCGAAGCATGGCTTTTGTGAAAAGCGTAGCTTTGTGACGAGAGCTCATCGAGCCTCACAACCCGGAATGGTCGAAACAGGAAGGATGCAACAAGGTTAATTGGGGGTAGCGCCTCCTGAGGGTATGTCCATTTCCTTCTATATAGAGGTGGTATCATGGTGTGGAGCCCAGATATTTAACCTATGTGGTTACTGCAAATTTATTACTTTGTGGTTGTTGGTGTTGAGCGCTCGGATAAAGGTTGATTACGACCGGGGGATGGCATATTCATGTAATAGTTACCTAGTTATAGAGGCAACCCGACCTTGTGTTGGCAGAGATCTGGTTAGGTTCTCGAGGCTTCCCTCCAGAGGCGTACCCATGTGGCCTAGGAAGTTCCTTAGCCTGACCATTGTTGGAAATCCAATAATCAATATGTGCCTTGTACGGTTTTAGTTGTAGAATCTGCCATTTAACATGGTAGCTATAGTAGGCATACTATAATGGTACGTATGCTGTCTAAGATTAATATTATACTTGCAAATGTTTTACACTATGCACTAATGATAATATCAGAAGGATTTCGCGTATCAAGCATGTTTGACTATCATAAGGAGAAATCTCCCCCAAGTGTGCGATTGCATTGTGTGTGTGTGTCGGGAGGCCTTATGGTAGTTTCATTTTCCAAAAAGCATTGCGGATTTCTTTAAATTCTTTTGTTTTGCTTTTGTTAAAGATAAACTGTTTTTGTTTGCTCACACCAGTCCCATGACTGACCTGGAGTTTATTGTTCCCTTCCTAAACTTTGGGTGCCCACAATTTTTCACACGGGTAGTCTAGGGTTGGGTTTTTCAGATAATCAAAGTAGATGTAGATTCGATAGCATCCAGCCTTTGGATTTGGCGATAACATTTGTTTCACTTCAACAGTTACCGAGTTTTCTACATTACAACGGGATGGTAGTTCGAGCTTTGCGTTATGGAGTTTGAGTCTTTTGAGCTTTGGCATTAGAGTTGCAGTTTTGGATTCTTTCTTTCTCTCTTAGAGATCAATTTGGAGATTTCTTTCCGCTGTTTCATATTCCGCTAGTATATTCTACTCTAATATTTTTTGAATCTGTTGTATCTTATTGTATTAGATATTGTATCAGCGTTGTATCGAATATTGTGTATCAATGATGTTATTCATACTTTTCCTCTATATTGTTATATTTAATGTGTTATAAGCTCCGGCAATTCGGATTTCGACGTTTGAATCTGTGGCATTCAAATACGGGAGAAGTATGGACGTCGATTTTCGAGCGTCGAAATTCGGGTCTTCACAACAGAATCTCACACGAATGGAATAACATATATTATTTCAATAATAATATTTACAACAGAAAATTTCAAAATACAATATCAGATTCTAAACTAGATTCAGCTTGGACAGTTATAACACCTGCCCTTACAAATTATGACAAACAACAAACAAAGACAAATGCAATAGATGTAGCAGATAATAGAATACGTCCATACGATGATGAAGATCTCCAGCTCTCCTCTGTAAACTTCAACCATCTTCAAATCAACCTGAAACTACTCGGATCTGACCTGAGTATTAAAAATACCCGGATCAGGCTTGATAAAATAGCGTGAGATACTCGAAATTTAAAATGTATAGATCATGACGATGTAATCGAAACCTTTGGAAAGAAGGGTATATCATAAGAACACGTCCACACATAAACACAAATGGGTTTTACTTATGATAACCAAAACACTTCATACCAAAATACACTTAATATTATTTTTAATGACATTCTTTTGAAAACACTTTTCAAATAAACTTATTCAAATAAGGTATCAATATCTGGACTAAGTCTAAGGTAATATATCCGGACTAGGTCAACGGAATATACCGAACGGAATATATGATATCAAAAAGGGGGTAGTTGAAATGTTTGCAAGTCATTACCGCTATTTTGGGAATACAATCAAAACTTTAAATCTCATATTGGGGTTGGATTTCCAACATGACAGGGCACTAGTGGCATTTTCTTCGATCCACGCATAGCAAACATAGTTCCCACGGTGCCTTAATCGCTTTTCTCAAACTAGTAACTCGGAACTATACTTGCTACACTACAACTGATAACTGGTAGTTCCCTACTTTTCTCAAGCTAACCACTTTATCCTCTTGGGGCAATAAATGCCTTGAGGGACGTATCCCCCAAAGGGCCAAACGTATTTGACACACCATACATACTCACTTATTCCGAATTTGCATCTGTTATACCACATAGTATCCCATCATAACTGGGGTGTGAGGCTCGCGAAGCTACGATCGATATCTACAAAGCCACGTTTTTCAAATAAAACCTCGCTTTGATCATAATAGGTTCCACTTTGAATGCCACACTACCATTCATTTGATTACTATTTGACTCCCACAAGTATACAGCCTCTGAGCTCGTATGTCTTAGAGAAGGGTGTTAAACTAAGAGAAGTTGCCTTATCCGCCACCAAGCAGTTGTACATCTATAAAAGTCAGATGTTGTGTCTCAGAAATGCAATGTCGGACATTCTTCCATACAAGTTCATTCTGGGATTGAACGAAACTGAAGGTACTCTCTACTACCACTAGTAACGAGTAGTCCTTGCAATCCAAAAAATCTCCACAACGGGGAGACCGCTGCTATAAATAACTCCTATAATGGGAGTGACCCAGAGCATGTTCAACAAGCAGTCCTCATGCTATGAAGATCCACGGTCTTCAATAATTATCATCTTTAATATGTCTTCACTTTCGAACGTATACATTGATTCGAAGTGGTTTTCGGATAGGAATCACCAAAATCCGACTCCGTTTCCTTCGAAGCCAATCATCGCTTAAAAAGATGTTAAGTTCATAAGTGGATATCAATCATCAATCAATTACTTCATCTTTTATTTAAATCAAATATCTTTCTTAGATATATTCTTTTCAATTTATTCCATTTTCTTCTCAAATATATATGGAATCATTAAGCCTCAAATCATTTGATTTATTTAAACCTTTCTTAAATCCTAGAATAATTCCAAATCATTTTCTCTTTTACATGAGAAAACCTTTCCAAATCATTCATTAAATCTTAACCAAAGATCTGTTATATTCAAGTTATAACTTTAACTTAGGGAAAATGTTCCAAATGATTCATTAAAACTTAATCAATGATTTTTTTCTTAACTTCAAATCATATTCTTGCAAATCGAAGATTTTCATAACAGAGCACTACTGTCACTTTAAATATAGTAAATTTCACCTCCAGGGACTAGTGACAAGTAATCCTACATCATGAAGATCTTTTTCATCAATGATCTTTGTCTTCGAAATGTTTTATTTCAAAAATTATTTTGAAGGGGTTTTCGGATAGGAATCACCCAAATCCGTTCCCAGTTTTTCGGATAGGAATCTCCCAAATCCGATCCCGGTTCCTTCGTGCTAATCATCGATAAAAAGATGTTGTGTTCATATGAGGTTTCGATTTGAAATGATTTTCTGATCGGAATCACTCAAATCCGATTCTAGTTCCTTCGTACCCATCATCGAACAAAAGATGTTAAGTGGTTAGTTAATAATCAAATAATTTATTTCTTTTCTCTTATCTTGAAAAAACTTAAATATGATCTTCTAGAGCATCCGGGCTTTCCTTTCGATATATTCCACCCCTCGCCTAAAAAGAGAAAACATAGACCTGATAAGTTTAGGGCACTAGTTGCCCCATCACTAACCCTTGTTAGACACCTTATTTTATCTTCCCAGATCTCACAGGCGGGACAAATGTACTAGTCATTTTCGCATACTCGGTTTGTTATTAAATTCATTAGTCTTCTCTTTTTGTTTAAGTGGTATAAACAATCCATCTTAACTATTTATTCAAATTCTCATTAAAACTTCCAAATCACCTTTAAATTACTTAATTATTCTTTTAAAATATTTCACAAAAGACTTAGGAAAGAATTGTAAAGTTTAAAATTACCTTTCAAAAGTTATTTCAAACTGCTGCGAAAAGCGTTGCAAATAGCGTTTTAAAGCTGTATTCTTCAAAACGACTTTTATATCATTTAGAAACCCATATTTTCAACTTAAATATCTTTTAATACATTTGAAAAGATTTTTCGGATTTATTTGATATTTTTAAAACATTTATAATATCAATTTTAAATAAATTCCTTTTTGGATTCCGAACTGCAAATCCGTGATGTTTTTAGAAAATTGTTTTGGAGATATTTCGAAATCTACTTAATGAAATCTTGATTTTCTTTCTTTGTTCGAAAACTATTATTATTGCGGACCAAAGAATTTTTATTTTGATGAAATCTGACTTAAAAATCATTCTCTATATTAATTTGAAGTTACGGGTCGAAATTTACGAACGGCCGCTACACGATGAGCTCGATTTTGACCAATTTTGTGAATTGCTTCGAAACTTGTCCGAAACACTTCAAATTTGTTTTAAACCATATGTAAACTATTTTAACTTATTTAAAATCATTAAGAGGCTAAATAACTTCCATATACATATTTATATGGCTTTACTTCTCATTTAATTAACTATGGTAAATTACTAATCATTTCTCTTATCATTTATCAAATTAGTTATCAACCACATGAACAATCATATAATCAACCAATTTTGCAACTAAGTTATCAAACATTTAATCGTTCAACATATTTAAACTTTCAAATCATTATACTTGAAATTAGTTATGGATTAATTAGAAAATATGAGTACTCACCTTTTAACTTAACGAATTCTTCCTATCAACATTCATATGCAATAACACTTCACTTAAACTTCAACTAAACAACTTTTACTCCATTTCTTTTGCTTAATGCTATCGACCTCTTCTTCCAAACTCTTGAAAATCCAACAAAGTTTCCGCAGCACCTTGAATTTTCTCCTAGCTTCTTGGAATGAAATCGACGACACTTCCTTCTCTTTTTCTTGCTCCGGAGCTTCACGACTTGCTCCATTTTCTTACATAGGTTCGACCACACCCTATACTACCTCTTCCTTCGTCATTTCTTCACTTCTTAGATGCTAAACCATGTTTTAATGGTATCCTACGGTCTTTGGAAAAGTTTGGTAGTGTTTGGAGTTGATTTGATATGATTTTGAAAAAGTTAGTAAGGAGATGGAAGAGAAGAAGAAGCCATTAAAGAGAGCTTCAAGGAGGAAGAAGAAGAGGGTAGAAATAGTGTGAAAAAAGAGAGAAAGTGGTTGGTATTTATAGAAAAAGAAATGAAGTGGTAAGTTACCAAAATATTCCTTTACCAAATTACCAAAATAACCTTACTTACTTCTTAAGTAATCTTATTTTTTTTAACACTTAACATCACATTTCAAATCATTTATTTATGTCATTTTCACTTAGATATTATGTAAAGAAAGTAATAATTACGTTTCTTTGATTTGATGTTTACTTTATGCTTTGAAATGATATTTTTATCTTTTTGTGTTTACTTTTTCTTAATTATATTCTAGAACTTTCTAAGTATGTTTAGTAAAAGTAAACTTGATTAGTGAATTAACCAATACTTATACTATTTGAATATATGTTCCTATATAAGAAAATAAAGATGGGACGATGTTGCGACAACTTTTAATCAACAAACGTCGTTTTTCGATAAAATATTTTACGGTCACATTTTGACGTTTTAGTTAAACTATTTATTTATGCAAATAAAATTTAAAAATAAATTTGTATAATTCTATTTAAATATAAACACTCATAAATAAATGAAAATAATTTATTTAACCATTGAAACTTATTTTTTTTGAAATCAGCATTTTGTCACTTTTGTCGTTATTGGAAAATTTACTATTTTTGTGTATACTTCTCCTTCCAAATCCTATCTAATATTATTTGAATCATATAACCTACATATTTTATATTTAAAATCACTTTAAATAGTATATTTTAAAGTGGCTAATTTCTGGATCGTTACATCATGCACGGAAACATGCATAGTAATGTCATGCAAATTTTCTTATATTTCATAAAATTTTATATATATAAAAATAATTTCTTAGATCAACTGGGTTAACTTAGTTGGTTGGTAGTTTAGATTACAAGATTAAATGTCTGGAGTTCGATCTCTAAGATCGACCATGTTGTTATTAATTAACCATATTCCAAAAAAATCTTAATTTGAGATGATACTTATTCAGAATCTCCCTTTATATATATATATATATATATATCACTCATAATAAAAGTGTGTGAATATATATGAAGGATAAAAATATCATTCAATAATCTTACTGGTCGATTACACTAACATATCTCTAACCTACTAATGGAGTTGTAAAGTTAATCATTAAAATATCATTTATTAATAGAGAAAGGGAGGAAAATTGTATATCTTAAACTTAGGTTTTATGAGTTTATTTATAATGTCATATGTTACAAAATTATTTCCTCATTTTTATCCACATGTCATATTTTATTTATTAAATAGGTTCATCAAGCCATTTAA
This sequence comes from Allium cepa, assembly GCA_030765085.1. Lineage (NCBI taxonomy): Eukaryota > Viridiplantae > Streptophyta > Magnoliopsida > Asparagales > Amaryllidaceae > Allium > Allium cepa. Next base: position 552,365,955 of record CM060931.1, on the reverse strand, counting down.
ATAATAAAATATTTAACTATTATTATCATGGCTAGCCCTTTAGTTATTAACCAATATTAATAATTTTGCCTAACTCACAATATTTATTATTTGATAAATATTTTTTGTTCTAGATAAATAATTAATTAACAATTATATATTTTAACTAATATTTCATCCCTTTAATAATATTAATAAGATAATATTAAATCAGTATAACAAAAATATTAATTACCCTTTCTTCAAAAAAAATAATACTAATTTTCCTACTTGTCAATTATTTTATTAAACTATTTTAGATCGAGAGTTGAAAATTGCAGCTGTGTGACTTTCAATTGTGAACTAACCCATGATATTGAAACAAATTAAATACTAAAGTTTGTACGAACTTTGTTGAAGTATGGTAGTGGACACAAGTTAAGTTGCTAATAGAGTATGAGTAAAATCTAACTTGTTATCTTTTAAAATAACATCCTTAAATAGTAATATGTTGTGTATGTTTTCTCTTTGCCATCACTATATTACATGGGTATTCAGATGTCGGTCAATGGACAAACTATAATAATACCCATATTTAACTACAGAGTCCAACGTTTAAAGTCAATGAAATAATCCGATAACATTAATCGATTAATCGATTTTCTCAGATCTATGATTTTGATTTTAGGTTGATTTCCACCTACGGTAATGCTAACCTTCTATTTAAAGAGGGAGATTCCTCTTTTGAAGAGTGTTCCGCATCAAATGATTGTACCTATGTAGTCAATGCCTCGCTATTGCCCCGCTATAACCCAATTATATCTCATAGCGGATTTCTACCGCTACGATTTTTCCATATAGCCCCAAATATAACCTTTCCGCTTTAAGCTCTGGTATTTCCACTATACCCCATTATTCCAGCTTTATTCCAATATTCCACTATACCTTCTTTAAAGAAATGAATTGAAAAATGACATTGATACGTTATAAAAATTATGAAATTAATTTACTTAATTGGATTTTTAATATATTTTCAGAAGTGAAAATATTCTAATATTATACTAAATTCAATTATGTTATGTAATAGTTTCATGTTTATTTATAGTATATTCGCGCATGTTTTTATTTACAATTATTTATGTATTAATTATAATTCAATTGAATGTTAATTTTTCATTTAATTACCATTTATATATTTGTAAAATCATTAAGTATGAGTGTTATATGCTATTTTAAAGTCATCCGCTATATCCCGCTATATCCTCGTTGTATCCGTGCTATGACTTTTTGCACCTCCACCGCATTGAATCCGTCGAGTGCTTTAACTGCACATATTTGTACCTACTTATGGCCTTATCATAATCATCATTGTCATGTGACTGACGATAATCAAATTGTAGTTTATGCTAAAGGCTCACTGTGCTCTCAAGTTAAAACCCTACTGCACATAAGATCCTTTATTTGACTTCATAATTAAGCTATAAAGGACTCTCGATGAGTCATTCTGTAATTGTTCAAAAACAATCACATGTATGTAACCCAATGGTATCCCTGATAGTCCCAAGTAATTTACCATGCGAGAGCATTATGTACACTAGTCATAATAGATGATTCGATATTCATTCTTGACACATATTGACTAAGATCATCTAAAGATAAGTACTTATTATTATGATTCAATACTCATGTGTACGAATGCATTCATAATTATAATCAATCAATTATTTAAGGATAATCTATTTTCATATATTTAACGTATTTAAAAAACATCAATTATATCCCAGTATAACTATATATATGTATAATTGAATATAAAACCGAAAACCTATTTTATTTCGAATTAGATTCATTATAAGATTTAAGTTATATAATCAAATTACATAATTGCCTCTAGTGCACACTCTTGACCCTACTAGTCTTCCGCCTGTGCTTAAATTAATTACGGTGTTCATAACTATACCCTCGATTAGTTTTGCTAGATTAAACTGGGAAAAAACCTTAGAGTGGATATGTGATATTAATAGTTTGTATATACTTTTTAATTACACTTCTTCATCACTAATAAACTGTTTTGTTATATCGTAATTAAGGAAAATATGTCTCGAACTTTTATTGAGATATAGTTCCTATTATAATATATATTACGCATTATTGTCACATTATATTATTGGATTTCAAACAACCCGTAAATATATATCTTTAAATAAATGATGGTTTAGCTTTATCGATAATACAAATAATTACTTATATTAATTTATATGATTTTATAAATAAAATATGATCATTTCAATTAGTTAATAATAATTAGAAAATTTATTTCAATTTTTTTTACAAAAATATGCATAGAAATTTAAGAGAGAAAATATGACCGAAAATCAAAATCGGTATTCATAACGATACAATGTGTGGAAGTTGTGCAACGTTGTAAGGAGATGTTACACATATACATGTACGTATGCATACATATAACATGTACATAAACACACACACACACACATATAATTAAGTTAAAACATATAATATAACATATATAAGATATTTTAAAACAAACTTACTCCTTAAGCCTTTATAAGTCAACAAAAGTACACATGAGAAGATTGTAGTGATGTGCACATGGGGGGAGGCTTTTATCTGTGCCTTGGAGGGAGGATGGTGTGTTGGAGAAGCTTGGAAAAAGCGATGTATACATGTCTTCCTTTACACACTTCTTTTTTCCTATATATACCCTACCTTCTTCTCTTCTTTTTCATTCATTTTTCTTCTTCAAATTCTCAAGCTTTTGCTTCCTCTTTAATGGCTTCCAATCTAAAATAAATAATATCAAAAATTATTTCAAAAAGAAACTTAAATCATAAAATATAGTTATATATAGTAAAACACCTCAAAACGATCCAAAAACTCCTCATTTCTCGTTGTTCTTCACTAACTCCACTTTATTTCATCATAGGCCGAGCCCACCCTTGCTACATCCTAGGTCGTGCACACCCTTTCCTTCTCAAGACTTGGTCGAGATATTTAGGAGCTAAAATCCAAAGAATAGCGAGCTTCGGAACTCAAACAACGGAGCTACAACGAATTTTTAAGTAAATCGTTTAAAAACCAATCTGAGAACTCCTAAAGTTATTATACTATATGTTGGATGATGATATGATGTTGCATATGGATGTTTAATATGCTTTGATCATCAAGTTTGGTTGTTTTCATATGAATGTTGAAATTATATGCAAGTCACGAATATACACGTCGATGAACGCACAGAAAATCACTTCCTTGAATCAATGAAATGGTGTATATGGAATTGTTAAATTTCTTAAAAATGGTTTAAAAGGTATTTGAAATGTTTTATAAAAATTTAAAAGTGTTTTGGTGAAGTTCTAAAAGAAATAGAAAATTTAGTTAAAAATAAGCGCGCCGCGTAACGGTAGTTCGCGATTTCGCGCTATATAATCCGAACTAGTATAAAAGTTGGAATATAGCTCGGAATTCTTCGAGATAAAATTTTTCCATACTATTATATCCATAGTTTTTAATGACGAATGAAAACCGAGATTACGATAAGTAGATTTTGAAATATGAGTAAATCAAGTTTTTGAAAAAAATCCTGAATTTGCAGTTTGGAATTCAAAACTAGATTTCTTCGAAAAAGATGTTTTAAATTGTTTTAAAATCTGGAATAAAACTTATATATATTTTAAAATGTTTTAAAAGTGATTTGAGTTATAAAATTGAATTTTCAAATAGTAAAAAGTCGTTTTGGTCAATATAGCTTAAAAGAGAATTTCGAAGCACTTTTCTATAACTTTCGAATTATAGCTTGGAACTTAACAATTCTTTTATAAATCTTTTGTAAATGTTTTTAAATGATTTTCAAAGTGTTTTAAGGAATATTTGAAGAATTTTTGGAATGATTAAAGATTTAGAGTCGATCAGATTACTTGACCGCCTTATGGGTGTCAAAGAGATAGTGTCTAGGCTTGGGTTTGGGAAACCAGTTTCCTGCTCTTCTTGGCTATCCGGACCGGCTCGACGGAGGGGGTAGTGAATTTGGTTTACTCGGATTAATATCTTCCTAAATAAAAATGAAACAATTTTGAATTGATTCCTAATAAAAAGAAGTTTAAAAGATTATCAAGAAATTTTATAAGAGAGTTTTAATATTTCCATATATACTAGAAATAATGTTTTATGAAATGCATATCTCCAAAAGAGATTTTGATAAAAAGAACTAAATCAATTAAAGAATTATTTCCTATTCATAAGAACATCTTTTTATCGATGATTGTTTCGAAGGAACCGCGGTCGAATCTGGATGATTTCTATCCAAGACCACCTCGAACCAATTTGAGTATTCAAAGTAAAGACATGGATATGATATTAGGATTTTCATAATGAAGGACTACTTGTTGATCACTTGTAGATAAACTCCCAATATAGAAATATCCGATGCAAGTACTAATCGCTAGTAATCCTGGGATGAACTCCTGATAGGGTGCGGTTGGAAAGTGCCTTCGTTTATCCTATTCCTGTACAAATTGTATGGACGAATGTATGACATTACATTCTTAGTTGCATAAATGATCTCTATGAATGTATCATTTGTTTGGTGGTGAAGAAGACAACTTCTCTTAGCTTAACACCTTTTCTTAAGACGTATGAGCTAAGGAGTTATACGTTTGTAGGAATCAGTGGTGTGACCATGGGATGGCAGTGTGGCATTCAAAGAAAGATGATGCGAAATGAGAAGGGTAACCGTTACCTCGAGCCTCACACTCGAAAATGACCGAAACAGGGTAGATGCGCAAGGCTATGTGGTTCGCAACCATTAGCGTATGGTCATCCCCTTCTAGATATATTTCTACCTGCTATGACGTTCGGGTTCAAATTATTGTGGTGTATGCTAAGGGACGTCTTGGTTAGGCCGGTAACTCCCATGGTGATTTCATATTCGGTACTATCTAGGAAGTGGTAGGCTGGTCTTGTGTTGGTAGAGGACCATCTGTTGGGCCTCGGTACATTCCTTTAGAGATGTACTGCTGAAAGGTAGTCCCTTCACCTGATCATTTGTATGGACACCTATTCTCCAATAAGAGCCCGTAAGATTTTAGGTGCAGAAGGCCTTATGTACAAGGTGGTATGCTGGAATTTAATAATGCAACAATTTCAGCTAAGATTGTTAAATTTACTTGTGAATGTTTTCGAAGATATATCTTTAAAAATAATATCCCTTATTTTCATGTAAGAATGTTTTGGTTATCATAAGGTAAAAACCCGTTCCATGTTTATGTGCGGTGTGGTCTTATGAGAAACCTTTTTGTTTTCAAACAACACATTTTGATTTCTCACACCATTCCCATGACTGACCCAGAGTTTATTTTGTTTTTCCTTTAAACTCTAGGTGCCCTATTTTTTTCGAGCAGCCAAGTAGTTAGGATTTTGTTTTGGAGTATTTTGGGAAAGAGCATGCTGGAAGAGATTTTTGTAGCAATGGAGCTGGGGCATCTGATGTGGATGTCTATCCGTTTATTTATTTTTGTTTCCCGTTGTGTCTTAGTTAGTTAATGCCAACAAGTGTGGGAGTAGGCAGTTATAACTGTTCTTGGCTGGGTTAGCGCATACAAAAAACTCTAATGTACCTTAGTGATGTTGATTGTATGTACTATTTATCCATTTGACGTAATGTGAGAATTTGTGTTTCTATCTTTACTTTACTTTACCCCTGAAAGTCTACCTCTCCGGTACTTGGATTTACAGCATGTGGATACCGTGGATGTATTAGTATCGATATTCAAGAGTCGATAAGACGGGTCTTCACATTTGGTATCAGAGCTAAAGGATAAGCGAGAACCTTGGCTTTGGTGGGGTATAACTCATTAGAGATAGGGTCAGTAATTCCCTAGAATGAGTTTAATCCTTGAGATTGCGCATTTAGTATCCTTATCTGAATAAAAATTGTGCTATATACCCATTCTCAAAGATAATTTCGTCTTTGTATTCTAAAGTTATCTTACTAAATTTAGGTAGTAAGACATGAGTACCGCTTGAGGACGAAGAGAGGAAATAACATCACCATAACAACTAACGGTCGAGCTCAAACTATCACTATAGAAGAAGTAGCTTCCGTACAACCCCAGGTTAATTTTTCCACTCTGTGCAAGAATTATACCAGCTTAGGGGGAAAACCATTCAAGGTACAAAAGCTATTATTGAAGTACAATCTTGGATAAAATCATGCAAAAGGATCTTTAAGGCATTGGATATTAATGATGAGAAAAAGAGATTTTTGGCCTCATGTCAGCTTCAGGAAGGGGCTTTGGCTTGGTGGGGGTCTATTACCCTAAATGAGTTAGAGGACACTTTCTCTTGGAAAGATTTAAGGAGGTTTTGGAGGAGCAGTACATGCCAACATCGAGAAAATCTCGTCTTTATTGAAGCTTTATGGATCTGAAGCAGGAGGAAATGAGTATTGAAGAGTATGCGAAGAAATTTAACGAATTATCTTATTTTGGACTGGGTCTAATTGACACGCCTTTGAAGAAGAATGAGAAGTTTATTTCAGAGATGAATGAGAAATACTAGAGCAGGATGACTACCCACGTTAAGGGGTCATTTATAGATTTGCTGGATATGGGATTCCGTTATGAGACATTAGACAAGACGAAGACGATAGTAGCTCAGACCACAACAACAACAGCAACACCAACAATTGGAAGAAGAGGAAGTTTAATCAAAATGGGAAAAAGCCAGGTCAAGGCTAATTGGAGGAGGAGCCCAAGCTAACTATTTGAAAGAGGCTATGTGTTACAATTGCCAACAGAAGGGCCACCTATCGATTCATTGCAAGAACCCCAATGTTCATAGGCCACCACCGACCTGCTATAATTGTCATCAACTGGGACACATGATCAAGGGTTATCCGATCATGAGGAAGGGAGAGCAAGCCTGAGTCTACACAATTAAGGATGAGCCTTTAACCTCTCAGGATGCGAAGGGCAAGGGAGTTTTGAAAGGTAATATTTTTAGCGAATTTTTTAGTTAGAGTATTGCTTGATACAGGAGCTTCTCATAGTTTTATCACTAAGAAAACCATAGAAGAATTAAAACTTGAACCTAAGTTAGTTAATACCCCTATTTTCGTGACGAATCCTATATGTTGTACCACTAACCTTTGTGTGAACTGTGAAAAAGTTCTAATTTCCCATTCTTCCCATCAATTTCCTTTCGACCTATTTGTCTTAGATTTTATTGGATTCAAAAATTTTCTTGGTATGGATTGGTTAACTAAGTATAAATCTGTTCTCGATTGCGTTAGTAGGACGATAATCTTATAGACTAGTTTTAGGATGTATATAGAAATATTTTGTGAAGATCCTAGTCCAAGGAGGGGAAGTTTCATATATGCATTAGATTTATCTCAGGAAGGATTAGGAACCATATTCATTGTTAAAGAATTTCCAAACGTCATTGAAGAAGTGAAAAGTTTACCCCAACATGGAGAAATTGAATTTCATATTAACTTAATTTTCGGTGCGATGCCAATTAAAAAAGGGGACCGAAGGATGTCTCTAAAGGAGAGAGGAGTTAAATAACCAAACTCAAGAGCTATTAAAGAAAGGGTTGATAAGACCCAATCGTTCAAGTTGGGGATCGACATCAGTTTTTTGTGGCCAAGTCGGATGGATCTTTAAGGTTATGCGTAGATTACCGAGATCTGAATAAATAAACGATTAAGAAGAAGTATCCTCTACCTCGAATAGATGACTTGTTTGATCAATTACATGGTGTTCGGGTATTCTCAAAAATGGATCTAGCTATAGGATTCCATCAATTGAGAATCGCAGTAGAATGCATCCATCTAACTGCATTCAAACGTCCAAACACTTTCGTCGAGTAGTTGGTTATGCCTTTTGGGCTAACCAATGCACCCGCTTATTTCGTAGACCTTGTGAATAGAGTATTTAGAGATGTACTCAATCAATTCATGTTAGTCTTTACTGATGATATCCTTATTTATTCTAAGACAGAAGAAGAATACGAAAGACATCTAGAGATTGTGCTAGAGATACTGAGGAATAATGTGCTTAAAGCCAAATTCTCTAAATGCCATTTTTTTGAGAGAAGAGGTAAGATTCCTTGCACATATAGTGTCAAGGGACGAGGTTTTGAATAGATCCTGTAAAGGTTGCGACTGTTCTAAATTGGAAGCAAACACAAACTTCTAAGCAAGTTCATAGCTTCTTAGATTTGGAAGGATATTACAGAAGATTCATTCAAGATTTTCTACCACCTAACGAAGTTAACTATGAAAGATGCCAAATTTATCTGGGCTCCTAAATGTGAAGCAGCATTCCAGAAACTCAAAAAGAGATTAACAACCGCTCTAGTCCTAAAAATTATAAATGGAAATAATGGATTAACTGTTTATACTGATGCTTATGGAGAAGGAGTTGGTGCAGTTCTGATGCAGGAAGGAAAGGTGATTGCTTATGCGGTAGACAACTGAAGGTTGATGAGAAGAATTACGCAACGCACGACTTAGAATTATTCGCCGTGGTGTTCGCATTAAAAAAATGGAGGCACTATTTTCTCGGTAAGAAGTTTTCATAGTTTATTTCAATAAAACCTTGAATTGACTAAGTAAATAAAATTTTGTCTTTTAATTAGGTGAAAAGTTTGAACTCTTTATGGATCATAAATCTTTAAAGTATCTTTTCACTCAGAAGGATTGAACACGAGGCATCGACGTTGGTCAAAATTTCTCGCATCTTATGATCTAGATATTTTATACACACCAAGGAAAGCCAACGCAGTAGTTGATGCATTAAGTAGGAAGTATGGTGTTATTTCTTATTTTGTAGTAACTCCAACCCTTTGGAAAGAATTTCCAGTAAACAAAAAGGAAAATGGGGTTTTAAGAAATTTTTTAGAAGAATATATGCCCAGGGAAGAAATCAAGCTTTGAAGTAAATAAAAGTGGAGTATTACGATTGAATAGATGAGTTTATGTTTTAGATGTAGAAAATCTTAGACAGGAGGTGTTAGCTAAATGGCACAAATCCAAATTTATCAGGAGGTGTTAGCTGAATGCCACAAATCCAAATTTATCATTCATTCTAGAGTTAAAAAAATGTACAAAGATATGAAGCACACATTTTGATGGAAAAGCATGAAAAGGGACATATCCATTTATGTTAGTAGATGCACCAATTATCAACAAGTCAAGAGCAATGAGTAGAAAATTGTAGGGTTGCTTCAACCTTTGTAGATTCCAACTTGGAAGTGGGATCAAATATCAATGGATTTCATCAATGGTTTACCTCGAACGAGGAAAGGGAATGAAGGCATTTGGGTTATCATAGATCGATTAACTAAAAGTGCACACTTTATTCCAGTGAAGTCAAAAAGGACCTCTTCAAGACTTGCTAATATATATATGAAGGAGATTGTACGATTGCATGGTATTTCGAGCAGTGTAGTGAGCGATCAGGATCCAATCTTTACTAGTAAGTTTTGGGAAGCATTAGATTCAACTTTAGAAATAAGGCTGAATATAAGCGCTGCATATCATCCTCAAACTGATGGACAGACAGAAAGAGTCAACTGCATTTTGGAAAATCTTCTAAGAGCATGTATTCTAGACTTTGGAGGCTCCTGAGAAAATCATTTGCATTTAGTATTGTTCTCTAATAATAACAGTTATCACGCTAGTATCGACATAGCACCAGATGAAGCTCTATATGGTCGTCTGTGCAGGTCACCAGCATGTTGGATCGAGACTGGAGATCGATTAGTACTTGGTACTGATATGATATGAGAAGCTTTAGAGAAAGTAGATGTAAGTAGGAAGAAGCTAAAGGAAGCCCAGAGCAGGTAGAAAAGTTATTCAGACCAAAGGCATAGAAATATGAAATTCTCAATTGGAGATTCAGTCTTTTTGAAAGTCTCTCAGATGAGAGGAGTGGTGAGGTTTGGAAGAGCTGGAAAGTTAGCACCTAGATATGTTGGACCATTTCCCATTCTTGAAGGAATTGGCCTACTAGCATATCGAGTGAATTTCCAGAAAGGTTGGCAGGTGTGCATAATGTTTTTCATGTATCTCCTTTAAGGTAGCATGTGCATGACCCAGAGCAAATTAAAGAAATAGCTGCTCAGGAGGACTTGGAGGTGGAACCGAATTTAGAAGTTATTAGAGACATGTTCGAATCATTGATCGTGATGAGAAACGATTAAGGAGAAAGGTGGTAAGGTTAGTCAATGTTCAATGGAGTGGAGATGTCGAGGATTGCACTTAGGAAATATAGGACAGGATGAAAAATGCATATCCCAAGTTTAGAATTGAAGAATGAACTGTATCATTATTGTGTACTCACAGCCTTTGGTGTAGTCTCTTATTCATCCTTTTGTATATATTCCATCATATCGAATATATTTCCTCTTGAACTATTTCTCTTATCTTAATTTTGAAGACGAAATTCTTTTAAGGAGGGGAGTCTGTTACGATCCGTAAATATAACACTTTAAATAAATGATCGTTTATTTTTATCGATAATACAAATAATTTTATGAATAACTATCTATATTATTTTATATGATTTTATAAACAAAATGTGAACATTTTTATTAGGTAGTAATAATAAGAAAATTTATTTCAAAATTTATTTACAAAAATATGCATAGAAATTTAAGAGAGAAAATATGACTGAAAATCGAAATCGGGATTTGCAACGAGTTTGCATGCAGAAGTTGTGCAATGTTGTAGGGAGATGTTACATACACATATACATGTATATATGCATACATGTAACATGTACATAAACACACGCACACTTAAATAATTGAGTTAAAAGATATAATATAAAATATACAAGATATTTTAAAACAAACTTACTCCTTAAGCCTTTATAAGTCAACATTAGTACACATGAGAAGATGGAAGTGATGTGAACATGAAGGGAGGCTTTTAGCCATGCCTTAGTGGGATGATGGTGTATTGGAGAAGCTTGGAAAAAGTGATGTATACATGTCTTCCTTTACACACTTCATTTTTCCTATAAATACCCTATACTCTTCACTTCTTTTTAATTCATTTTCTTCTTCATATTCTCAAGCTTTTGCTTCCTCTTTAGTGGCTTCCAATCTAAAATAAATAATGTCAAAATTATTTCAAAAAGAAACTAAAATCATGATATATAGTTACATATAGTAAAACACATCAAAACAATCCAAAAACTTCGCATTTCTTTTTGTTCTTCATCACTCCACTCATTTCATCATAGGTCAAGTCCACCCCTTGCTACACCCTAGGGCATGCACCCTCTAGCCTCCTCAAGACTTGGTCCAGGCATTTAAGAGCTAAAATATGAAGAATAGCGAGCCACGGGTCTCGAATAGCGGAGCTATAACGAATTTTTAAGTAAATCGTTTAAATCCCAAGGTGAGAACTCCTAAAACTATTATACTATAGTTGGACGATGATATGTTGTCATAAATGGATTTTAATATGCTTTGATCAACAAGTTTGGTTGTTTTCATATGAATGTTGAATTTATATGCAAGTCATGAACACAAAGGAAATCATATTTCTTGAATTAATGAAATGGTGTATACAAAATTGTTAAATATCTTAAAATTGGTTTAAAAGGTATTTGAAATATTTTATAAACATTTAAAAGTGTTTTGGTGAAGTTTGAAATGAAATGGAAAATTTAGTTAAAAATAAGTGCGTCATGTAAGTGTAGTTCGCGATTTCACACTATAAAAATCAAACTAGAGTAAAACTTGGAATATAGTCTGGAATTCTTCGAGATAAGAATTTTATAAACTATTATATCCATTGTTTTTCAACGAAGAAAGAAAAACGAGATTCCGGTAAGTAGATTTTGAAATATGAGTAAAACAAGTTTTGAAAAAAAATCCTGAATTTGCAGTTTGGAATCCAAAACTAGATTTCTTCGAAAATGATGTTTTAAAATTGTTAAAAATATAGAATAAATCTTATAAAACTTTTAAAATGTTTTAAAAGTTATTTTAGTAATAAAAATGAATTTTCAAATAGTGAAAAGTCGTTTTGATCAATATAGCTTAAAAGAGAACTTTCCGTAGCACTTTTCCGCAAACTTTGGAATTATAGCTTGAAACATAAAAATTATTCTTCAAAACTTTTGCTAATGTTTTTAAATGATTATAAAGTGTTTTAAATAAGATTTGAAGAATTTTTGGAATGATTAAAGATTTAGAGTCGATCAAATAACTTGACCGTCTTATGATTGTCAAAGAGACAAGGCTTGGGTTTGGAAAACTAGTTTCCTGCTCTCCCTAGCTATCCGTACTAGCTCGATGGAGGGGTTGGTGAATTTGGTTTACTTGGATCAATATCTTCCAAAATAAAAATGAAACGATTCCGAATTGATTCCTAGTAAAAAGAAGTTTAAATGATTATCAAGGAATTTTATAAGAGAGGTTTAATATTTCCTTTTATAGCAGAAATAATGTTTTAAGAAATGTATATCTTCAAAAGTGATTTTGATAAAAAGAACTAAATCAATTAATGACTCACAAGAACATCTTTTTATCGATGATTGTTTCGAAGGAAGCGGGGTCGAATCTGGTTGGTTCTTATCCGAAGACCACTTCCACTTCGAGCCAATTTGCGTGTTCGAAGTGAGGACAAGGATATGGTATTAGGATTTTGATAATGAAGGATTGCTTGTTGATCATTTGGAGATAAAATCCTAATATACATATGGTAGCGGTAGTTTCTTTAATATGAAATACCCGATGCAAGGACTAATCGCTACTAATCCTAGGGTGAACTCCAAATAGGATGTGGTAGGAAAGTGCCTTTGGTTTGTCCTGTTCTTGGACAGCTTGTATGGACGAATGTCTAACATTATATTCGTACTTGCATAAGTGATCTCTATGAACGTATCATATGTTTGGTGGTGGAGAAGACAACTTCTCTTAGCTTAACACCCTTTCCTAAGACGTATGAGCTCAAGAGTTATACATTTGTAGAAATCAGTTGTTCGACCATAGGATGGCAGTGTGGCGTTCAAAGAATGATGATGTGAAATGAGAAAGGTAACCGTTACTTCAAGCCTCACATGCGAAAATGATCGACACAAGATAGATGCTGCAAGGCTATGTGGTTTGCAACCATTAGGTTATGATCATCCCCTTTTAGATATATTTCTACCTGCTATGACGTCCGGGTTTAAATTATTGTGGTGTAGGCTAAGAGACATCTCGGTTAAGTCGGTAACGACCCATATGATGACATATTCGGTACTATCTAGGAAGAGGTGGGCCAGTCTTGTGTTGGTAGAGGACCATTTATTGGGCCTCGGTACATTCCTTTAGGGATGTACTACAAGAAGGTAGCCCCTTTACCTGGTCATTTGTATGGAAATCCATTTTCCAATAAGAGTCCGTAAGATTTTAGATGTAGAAAGCCTTGTATTACAAGGTGGTATGCTGCAATATAATAATGTTAAAATTTCGGCTAAGATTAATAAATTTACTTGCGAATGTTTTCAAAGATATGTCATTAAAAATAATATTCTTTGCATTCATGTAATAATTTTTTGGTTATCATATGGTAAAAACCCGTTCCGTACTTATGTGTGGCATGGTCTTATGAGATACCTTTTTGTTTTCAAACAACGTACTTTGAGTTCTCACACCAGTCCATGACTGATTCAGAGTTTATTTTGTTTTTCCTTTAAACTCTAGGTGCCCTATTTTTTTCGGGCAGCCAAGTTGTAAGGATTTTCCTTTGGAGTATTTTGGGAAAGAGCCTGCTGGAAAAGATTTTTATAGCTATGGAGCTGGAGCACCCGATGTGGATGTCTATCTATCTATTTTTTTTGTTTTCCTCCGTGTCTTAGTTAGTTAATGCCAGCAAGTGTGGGAGAAGGCAGTCATAACCAATCCTGGCTGGGTTAGTGCATACAAAAAACTCTGATGCACCCTAGTGATAGTGATTGTATGTAGTATTTATCCATTTAACTTATTGTGAGAATTTGTGTTTCTATCTTTTACTTTACTTTACCCTTGAAAATTTGCTTCTCGGCACTTGGATTTACGGCACGTGAATACCGTGGATGTGTTAGTGTCGATTTTCAAGAGTTAAGGAGATGGGTCTTCATAACATTTCTAACTGCGAGAACTATTCCCAGCTTTCTTATATCTGCATACATGTAGTTCTTTCATTGCAGCACTATTTAAAACGTGTCGAACTTTTATTGAGATGTAAGTTCCTATTGTAATCTATATTGCACATTGTCGTCTACATAGTTGAATCTGTCACAACCTCTTATTCGGAACATTTCCAACTTAAATCACCTTTATTAAGGGTAAACATGAATAACATTGATCTACTATATGTCATTAATGAATTATAAATTTGAGCACTCCATAGATAGTTTGTTGTTTGAATAAACAATTCTCCAGTATTTCGTAAAATTTGAAAATAATTTTAACTACCATTCGGTGATATTTGCTTTCTACACCAAGTGCATAAGAAAATTTCGATCTAGTGCATAACATAACATATATGATGATTCCTATTGTCGTTGTATAATGAATTCATCTCATATTTTCAATATTAAATATTTTAATATGATATATATGTACATTGAGTAGGACGATCTTAGTTTTATACTAAGTAAAAATGATGATTCTTTCAAATCCTTCATCGAGAAGCGAACAAACAAATTTTAGCTGATTTTTACTGGGTATATCATTACCAATCAGTAGCATGTTTGCTTATAATGTTGTAACAACCTGATATTTTCAACCATTCGCTTGCTCACATGTCGGACTTGAATTGCTCAAAATACCGCGTTATAAATAAAATTTGGCAAATCTCAGAATATAAATAGTCATAGATCACATACACAGAGTATTTAATAATGCAGCGGAAGTAAAAGAATTAGTAGTTCATGAAGCTACTATATATAAAAATAAGATACATCAGAGTTAAACAAGATACAACAGAAGAGTAACAAGATACATCAAGTACAAATCAGAATACATCACTGAAATCATTGGATACAGAAAGCAAAATAGATGGCTGGATCTTCAAGGAAAGCTCCAATTCCGATGGTGAGTCTTGAATACTGAAACACTCAGTCTGACTCGAGCGTAAAGAAAAACACAAAACACTCGAGTCAGGACATAAATACTTATGAACTATAAATCAACTCAAGTGAACAATAACAAAAATGCATCAGTAACTTAAAGGATGCTTGGGACCGCCCATCCTTTAAGGATCCGTTAAACTATTTACTATGCAGTAATATTACGTTGTTATAATAATGTCTACAGTAAAATAAACTTACTTTAA
This sequence comes from Allium cepa, assembly GCA_030765085.1. Taxonomy (NCBI): domain Eukaryota; kingdom Viridiplantae; phylum Streptophyta; class Magnoliopsida; order Asparagales; family Amaryllidaceae; genus Allium; species Allium cepa. The sequence goes on along the minus strand of CM060931.1, from coordinate 552,350,654 downwards.
AATAGCGTTGAAGGGTTACCCATATAGCTCCCATACGTAATAGTCCCAGTAGTCCATCCGGTATTAGCATACCTCCAGATCGGGAGGCTACCCTAAATACTCCATGGGCTATGGGAGAAAACAAACTCGTAGTAAGGCTCGCTATGGCAATGCCATGGTAGATATACCAATTACGCACACGGGCTGGTAGTAACGTAGCAGCCACATACGCCCACCTCGGAACACACTCCCAAATCAAAATCGGAGGATGGCCATCAAATCAACCACAATTATGCGTATAGAATCGAAGAAATGTGTCCGATAGGAGGAATGACCTTACTTGGCCCGAGTTCGCTCCTGTTTTAGCCACCTTATGCCAACTCACGGGAGTTGGGTCCACTTGATATACCTCAAGAATGTCACCACTATCCTACTTCATTCTGGAATCTCCACCGCGTACACGGTTGTTAAAGTGATTTTCAGAGTTGGTAGAGAGTATGACAACTTCAAACCCCGGTCTCTTTAACAACCAAACGTTATTATAACGCCGTGGTCATTTCAAAATAGTTTATACTTCAAAAATCAAATCATTTCATTTGAAAACTATATTCCTTCCAAAATAGTTTATACTTCGAAACCAAAACTATTTTTATTTCAAAACTATATCCAAATCCGTACGATATCATTTCCATTTCAAACATTCATTCACTTTTCAAAAATCATAATACTTTCAAAGTTATAACTCTTTCGAAACCAACATAATTGAAATCATTACACTTTGAAAATCATAACATTTCGAAATCACACATTTTGAAATCATGCAACATTTCTTTAATTCTTTGCATTTTGTAAATTTATTCAATTAAACCAAATTTCAAATTTCAATTTTAATTCAATTCGGACCATCAATCCAAAGCTTTAAATATGAAATATTTCAAAACTGAATTTTATAATTTCATATATCTCGAATTCAACTTCATTATTACTTAGTTTTGAAATGTTCATTTCATAAATCCAATATCTTGTAAATAAACTCAAATTACAAGTAAACCAAATATCCTTTCATAAAAATATAAACTTCAAATAGTAGTTTATCAAAATCAAATATTCATTCCAAATTCACATTCTTTATCAAATAAAGATTATATCATTCAAAACCATTTCAAAACCATTAAAATACCATATACTTCAAAACCTCATTATCACATCATTATTTGAATTCAATTACAAATATTCAAATTTAAATATCATTTAAAATCAAATATGGCATTCATTTATTATTTTAAATATCATTATAAAATACATTTCAAAATTCCACTTAAAAATTCATTTCTCTCATTACATTTCATTCCATTTAACACATAACCAAGTAACCTTATTTAAATTCAAATTTACTTTAAATTCCTTCGAAATTCAAATTTGAATATTAAAATATATTCAAAACTACTTAAATTTCACAAATAATCAATTCCAAAAGTTAAATCATTTAACACTTTAAAATATAACTCAAATAGTGTTAAAATCTATAACATTCCAAAACATTGTCAAATTATAGCAACGACAGCATTTATAAAGTGCTATCGTAGCTTGTAGTTTCCAAAATAGTTTAGTTCAAGAATAGCTGCATTTATAAAATGCCGTAATAGATATTTAATCATTTAAAACATAGTTAAGTTCAAAACAACAGCATTTTAAAGTGCTGTCATGAAACTACACCATTTTAGAAATGCTATTAATAAAATTCCAGATTTTTATTATAACTTTTCAAAACAATAAAACTTCAAAAATTTTCTATTCAAATTTATAAAGCATATTTCTAGACTTTAAAATTTCACATTTAAATACTTTTAGCATATGATTTATCACAATAAAATTTAAAATCAAATATCCTATTAAAAATTCAATTCACTTTTTAAGTCACAATTTCACTGTTTATTTACTTATTAAATTTAAACAAAAACTTAACATTTTACTTCAAATATCATTTCAAAACTTTGAATTAACATTATTTACTTACATTTTAAAAATAAATTTAAAGTCAAAATTCACATTTACTTCAAATTTCATACTTAAATTCACACATTCAAAACTTAATATTTATCCTTCTCAAAACCAATAAATATATATTTTTAAATCAAAATTTCATACTTTAAAATATATGTATATATCTATATAAAGTCATTTATAAATATACCATGGGGTCTGTATATAATTTTCTAACCTAGATCAAGTGATACAGATATATATCATTTAAATCCGCAATTTAAAAAAGAAAAACCCGGGTTCTATCATTTCAAACCTGCAATCTCAAGTCAAATAAAATACAATAAAAATTGCTCAGGCCTATCATTTCAGCCCATAATGATTTTTCTCTGTTCTAAAGTCCATTCGGGTATGTATCATTCAACCCATAGTGATTCTATTCTACAGGGAACTTGAAGTGTGAATATATGCATAAACAATATGAACAATTATATTAACATGTCAATGTCACAATATATTGTCATATATCATATGTCAGGTGATAATTAATAGAGTTAACATGGAAATAACATGGCATAACATATCGTATAATCATCATTAACTTGCATAACATTTTAAATTACTAAACACTTGTCATCGATTCACTATTTCATAAGTAAAAATGTCGAAGTGAGAAGGACTCACCTTTTCAAGCTGGTGATAGCCAATCAAAACACACAGAACAAATCCAGAAAGCACGGTATGGCACGACACAGCACGACTATGATTCAAACGGGAAGAGAGAGCCAAATTAATCTTGTAAACAACCCAAAACAAGACAATATAACATTTTAATATTCAACCAAAATACATTGAAATAAATTGAAATTAAAAAGCGACAAAGACAAGATAACTCGACCTTGCTACAACCATTCAAAAGCTTGACCAAGGGGGTTCATTTTATCAGCCATGATGATGGTATAGCTCGGGTTTGGCACCATAACTCACGGCTAGAAGGAGTATGAAGGTGATGCAACATGAAGAATATCAAAGACAAGGCAAAAGTGGCAAGTTGTTCAACTTTTGGCTCGGCCATAACATAGATAGGGCTCGGCCATGCTCCATAAGTGTCAGGTCAGATCTGATGATGGGTCATGTTGCGGCCAGAGGTGATGTAGCAAGTGGTGGCGGCGGCTAAGGGGGTGGCCAAAGCAAGATATGGAGGGTAGGGTGAAGACATAGGCCGTCTAGCATAATTTCAAGGAGGTTTTGCAATTTTTTTGTGATGATGCTTCAACATGAAGGCACGGCTTGAATTGAACAGAGGAGGGGAAGTGGAGCTACTATAGATGGTGGTGGTGTGGTCGGTGGTGAAGGTGGAGAGGTTAGTGGCCGAGAAAATCATGACGAGGCAAGGCAAAAGTTCAAGGAAAAGAAGAAGGAAAGTGAAAAAAAGAAGAGGGAAGCCATTAGAAATTATTTTCTTTTTGCCGTGAGTTTTTTAGATGGGAAGAAATGTTTTCTCACATGAAAATAAAGAAGAAAGTCACGGTAATGCATAAGAATGAATGGCCAAGCATTGAAGTGAAAAGGTAAAAGCAATTTGAAAAGACAAGGAAATGAAAAGACATAGAATGTAAAAGGCTTTTGTCCATTGGAGTTTCGTTTTCTTTTATTCAAATTAAACAAATAATATTTTAGAAAATAAAAATAAAAATATGAACAAAATAAAGTGAAAAAGAAAATAAATAAATAATTTAAGGAAAAATAGAAAATAATTAAGAAAATAGCTTAATAATTGAAACTAGAATTTAAAATTGTAAACAATATACAATTTACATTGGAAAATTATAACTATACTTATAAAATGTTTTAAAAATAAAATAAATAAATAAAAAGTCATATCACACATATATTCAAATTTAGAACAAGATATGACAACCAAAAATATTATTTATATAAATTAAAATAAACAATTTGTTTAAATAAAACAATTTACACACAATATTGTAAAAAGCATAACTTTCATAATATAAATCAGATTTCAACGAAACAAAAAGCAGTATTTTTGAAATTTTATTTATTTTCATAATGAAATATAAAATTCAAAAATTAAAATATTCAAATTTTAAATTTAAAAGTCAAAGTTTGACTATATTGACCAAAATTCACATTTTCTGGAAAATGTTCTATTTATTCATGTTTGGAATTCTATTTTACATCAAAATCAAAATTTATATTTAAAATATTTTTTTAATTCATTTTAATAAATAAAATAAAGTTTTTAAATCAATAATTTCAATTAAAATAATTAAAATATAAAATTAAAATAATCACAAAATACAGGGTTGTTACACTCTCCCCCACTCAAAACTTTTCGTCTCCGAAAATGAATGAGGTATGGGAAAACACAAAAAAGATAGAATAAAATAGGATTAAGACAAGATGAAAAGAAGATTAAAATTTTACCTGATAATTGTTGTTGTTGGTAAGTTTAACAAGGTGGAGATGATCTTCCCAGGATCCTCCAGAATCAAGAACACAAGCACGAAAAAAATCTTCTACAAATCTGATTCGCCATTCACTTGACCGATGGTCTGTGGATGGCAAGCAGTGCTCAGATTAAAAATGAGTATCAAAGATTATTAAAGATTATAGAAAGATTTCTAAATAGACTGGTATAAGCAACAACCTCCCCACTCTGTAACAAGATAAGGGAAATAAGGACAACCAAGAGATGGTTTGAAAAAAAAATAAGATAATAAATTTAAAACAATGAAAATTTCAACTTAAATTGAAAATTAATTTTTTACATAAGTTAAATAAATCTTAACCATCTCTAATTTCATTATCTTATAATCCAATTTATCTTAAATTAACAGTCTCTAAAATCATGGATTTGAAAAAAAATCTTTTATTATACTCAAAATGTATTCAATAAATTTAATTCTTCTTTAAATTAATTTATTCCTCTCAATATATTTCATCACTTATGTTAAATATATTTACACTTATTGTAACTGCTTTAATTTATTCTTAGTTCCTTTAACATCATTTTAGATTGTAAATTATTCCATTACACTTTTTTTTCTATTTACCAATGTTAATCTTTTTATAACTAAAATTTAAGTGTATAACATTTATTATAACCACTCAAATTTTATTTATAAAATCCTTTTTTTATATTGTATATTATCCAATTATATATTCAACTTCTGAAAATTTAGGTATGTTATATTGGAATGAAATTATGTATTATACAAATAAAACTTTCTAATTTAATCATTTGAAGTTTAAATATTTATCCAAATCTTGAAATTATAGTTGAAATTATCCTTCAAGAAAAATTTAGGAATTAATTTTCAATAAATTCCAAACTATTTAGAGATAAACTAATGCACATATACTCTATATATATATCCATTCAAATTTACATCTTATATCAGCATATGTTATAAATCCAGTCTTATTTTAGAAATTCAAATCAATTAAATTCCCCAAAACAAAACTGTAGCAAGACTACAGAACGGTCTCTTCACTTCGAAACTCGAAAATGAATGTCAATGATGTTGTAGTCATCAGCGAAGTTATTTTCCAGCAACAAAGAGAAGAGCACTAATTTTAAACTTTAAAATCCTTTGGAAACAAATTTCTATTAGTAAATACTTTAAATAGTATATCCTTTTAAAACTCTAAACACAAGGTTTGAAATCCATCGGAAATTAAATTCTCAAATTCTTGTTTTAAATTCATTTTAAATTTCCAAATAAATTTATGACCATGTCTTATAGTTCAATTATTTATATATGAAACAAGAGATAATGATATATATAAAATCAAATATTATTTCTTAACAACCAATTGAATAAAATCAAAAAAAGATTTATAGGATAGTTACAAAATTTATTTCATCACTAAATTTGAAAAACATATTGTGTCAGTTTGCTCTGTTCAAGTGTTTTGGAAATCTTATCGATAGCGTTGATCAGACGAATCGATCAGAAACCGAAATCAACATCAATAACTCAAACAACACAATATATAAAACATTTTAAATATTAGATTACAAATACACTTCAAGAATGATTTGAAGATAAGTTGGAAACAAAGATGATATGATTAAATAACCGAATAGGAAGATATATAAGCTTATATAAATCGCGGGCAACCTTAACCGGGTTAACCGTAACTTAAAGAACAGGATCGATGTGGATTTTCTAGGGTAAATCAACATTCGGTATGAAGAAATAGAGTTTGGAATTATAAGAGATACTAGCATCTAAACCGAGGATATAAAATCTCTAGTGATTCGATGCTATTGTAAAGGAGTTTCACCCCTTTACGAATCAATTTGAGATTGGCGGGACCGTCGACTCATTATAAAGATCATTTGAAGTGGAGTTATTCGATACTCCAGAATCAAAAGAAGACGAATAGTGGGGGACACAAATGGATTTTGGAACCGCAGGGAATGTTCCAAAATTCAAAGGAATCGAGTCAAAAAGGAAGAGATTCAAACTCGAATGAAAGTGATTCTGTAAATACATTTACCATATATACTAAGTTTTGCTTAGAGCTACCAAAGCTCTGATACCAAATATAACAACCCAATATTTTCAACCATTCGCATCCGCACATGTCGGACATGAATTGCTCAAAGTACCGCGTTGTAAATAAAATTTGGCAAATATCAAAATATACAGTAAATAAATAGTCACAGATCATAGACACAAAGTATTTAATAATGCAGCGGAAGTAAAAGAAATAATAGTTCATGAAGCTACTATATATAAAAATTAGATACATCAGAGTTAAACAAGATACAACAGAAGAGTAAGAAGATACATCAGGTACAAATCAAAATACATAACTGAAATCACTAGATACAGAAAGTAAAATAGATGGCTGGATCTTCAAGGAAAGCTCCAACTTCAAAGGCGAGTCTTGAATGCTGAAACACTCAGTTTGACTCGAGCGTAAAGCAAAACACAAAACACTCTAGTTAGGACATAAATACTTATGAATTGTAAATCAACTCAAGTGAATAGTAATAGAAATGCATCGGTAGCTTAAAGGGTGCTTGGGACCTCCCATCCTTTAAGGATCCATTAAACTATTTACAATGTAGTAATATTGCGCTCTTATAATAATGTCTACAGTAAAAAAAATTACTTTAAAATAGCATTGTAGGGTTACCTATATAGCCGCCAACACGTAATAGTCCCAGTAGTCCATCCAGTATCTGCATACCTCCAGATCGGGAGGCTATCCTAAATACTCCATGGGCTACAGGGGAAAAACAAACTCTTATTAAAGCTCGCTATGGCAGGTGACACGGCACACAAGGCAATGCCATGGTAGATATACCAATTATGCACACGAGCTGGTGGTAACGTAGCAGCCACATACGCTGTAACGAGACGGATTTCGCCCGCTCGAAAATCGACATCCATACTTCAAATCATATTTGAATGCCATAGATTCGACCGTTCAAATCCGATTCGCCGGAGCTTATAACAATCATTAAGTAAACAACACAACGGAATAAAAGAATAATACATTGATATACAGCTTTGATACAATATCTGATACAACAGATGATCCAATGAATATCAATATACAACAGAGATATGATACAATAAAACAGCAGCGGAAAGAAAATAGATAACATCTAGCAGCGGAACAAACAACTCTAAAATAGTCTTCAAGGAAGAACTCCGAAAATAACTGCAACTCCATTTCTAAGAACCAACCCAGCAATAGCTCGAACCCCCAATAACTATGCACCTAGCATAAGCAAGTCTGGTCCGGTCCAAAGACTGAACTAACTCCAGATAATCTACTAAACCTGACTATCTGAAAAACCCAACTCTAGACTGCTGGTGTAGAAAATAATGAGCACCCAGAGTTTAGGAAAGAAACAATAAACTCCGGATCAGTCGTGGGACTGGTGTGAGCAACAAAAAAAAACAGTTTATCTTTTAAAACATTCAAAAAAAGATTTTCAAAGTCAATTCGCAATGCTTTTTAAAAATGAGACTACCATAAGGCCTCCCGCACACACACACACAATGCAAACGCAGAATCGGAGGAGATTTCTCCTTATGATAGTCAAAGATGCTTGATACGCATTAAAAGAACATTTTATATTATTACTAGTGCATAGTGTAGGAAAAATTCATTTCGAAAGTAGAATATAAATCTTAGCCAACATACGACCATTATCGTATGCCTACTATAGCTACCATCCAAACAGTGGGGCGCCACCATAAGTGAATGATAGGTCCTACAACTAATACCGTACAAGATCATATTGTTTCTTTGGATTTCCAACGAATGATCAGGCCAAGGAACTTCCCATTGCCACATGAGAATGCCTCTGGATGGACATCCCCGAGAACCAAACCGGATATCTACCAACACAAGGCCGGGTTACCCCTAACTGAGTAACAACTGACCGAATATGCCATCCCCCGGTCCTTTGGGACCTTTCAACCGAGCGCTCGTAATCAATTCACACAATCATAACAAAGTGTTTTCAACATGAGTAAGCATCTGGGCTCCATACCATGATACCACCCTTTTCCAGAAGGAAATGCACATATCCTAAAGGGCGCTACCCCTTATAACCTTGCCGCATCTTTCCTGTTTTGACCATTCACGGGGTGTGAGGCTCGACGAAGTCACGTCCACAAAAACATACTTTATACAAAAGCCATGCTTTGGGTCAACAAATGATCATAGAAATGATCACCAAGATAGACGATCAAATAAACGATCCTATCACAAATAATCAACACAATGATCATTTACAGCAACACTCAGCATGTCACATTACCAAATTGGGAATATATCGCTGATAACCTTCAACTATATAACCTCTGAGCTCGTACGTCTCAGAGAAGGGTGTTAAGCTAAAAGAATAAATTCTCCGCCACCAACAGAAATATATTTGAAAGAAATCGGCTTTACATCTCAATTTGTAATGTCAGACATACAATCCATACAAGTCTGTTCTGGGTTCGAACAGAACCGAAGGTACTTCCAAAGAAGTCCTTGCAATCCGGATATTCACAATCCCGATCGGATTTCCCATCACTTAGGGAGTTTCTATACCAGCGCGACTCGGTGCAGAAACAATCGATAGGTCATCCTATCGCTTTCGCAAATACCCGGTCTTCATCACCGGTCTTCAAATGCTATCCATAACGACGTATCACATATTCGGAATGGGTTATACGACACAAAGGTCCTTTCCCGGCTAAACCGAATAGTGAGCACGATATTTCAAAAACAAATGGATAATGGGATTTCAATTAAGTCACAACTTAATAATTCAAAACTTTCTTTCAAATGGTTTAATCCAATTACCATTTCAATCTTTAAACAAAAAGATTCATTTTCACAACCTTTAACGGTTTAAACAATTTTCACATTTTAATCTTTAAACAAAAGATTCATTCACAGATTTTCCAAATCAATTTTCATTTCAATTTGATTAACTCGTTAAATCTTTAAATCAAAGATTTAACTTATAGCCTTCAAAACAATTTCATTTCAATTTGATTTAAACAAATCATCAATTTAAATCTGTTAAAAATAAACAGATTTAATTCATAGCTTTCAAAAAGAATTCATTCATAACTTAGAAAACCATTTTTCAATTCAATCTTGAAATTCCCCTAATTAGCTGGAATCTCAGTTCTTATCTAAAAGTGTTTATCATTTGAAAACAACAGTTTTCATTTTGGAAATCTGATTCATTTATACGAGTTGAAATCCTTGGGTTAAATTCAAATTCCCAAAACCATACCTTTAAAACGATTTAAATTCATATAAACATGTTTATAATATCTCTAACCCAAATTTAAAATCATCGAATTCAATTCCAAATATCGAATTCAAATTCAAATTGAATTATTTAAATTGGAGATTTTACCGAGTTATTCAAAATAGCTTTTATCTGTGAAAACCTTTTTCAAAAGCTTTACCGTTTAACCCAAATCCATTTTCAAAATCATTTGAATTCAAACATTCAATTTTATAAATCATTTCAAAAACTGTGACTTAATCGATTTCCTCGTGAAATCCATATTGGTGTGTGTATAAGTGTGGTCAAGGGGTTATACACAGTAGTGCAACATCATTCAATCATGACAGATCAAATACAACAATATATCTGATAAGCGATATAAAATATAACGCTTATCTTCATTCACAGATCACAGATATATTTATATATCACAGATAATAAATTACATCACAGATCACAACATAAATCAGGATATATACAAAGCATCATAAATCAGGGATATCAAACAGTTTATCATCCAATATAATTCAAGCATCCATAGGTAGGATTAATTCAATTATCTGATACATTTAAATTAGATCAAATTTCTATGAATAATTCTTTTCACATTTATTATCAAAATAAATTTCAGGTAAATGATCCTCATTAACTATTCATAATTATTTAATTACTATTCTTAAGTAATTAAACTTAATTTAACTATTGTTAATTATCATTTAATTAACCTTTAAAATCATATGTTTAATCACTAATTATTTAATTAATTAAGTTCTAAACTGTAACTTAATAAATCTTAATTACTTGATTAAATAACCTTAATCATTTGTTTAAAAGACAACTCTTTATTAATTTAATGAATCTTATTTACAAATTAATTTACCTTAATTAATTTAACTCAAATCCTAATTTCTCGATTAAATAAATTAATCAGTTATTCACTTGAACTAATTTAATGAGTGCATATCAATTTATCTTTATTAATTCAAATCTAAAACATTTTCTAACTAATGTTTAAATTATCATCACAAAGCAAATTTAAACAATTTAAATATTAAAACTTCTTTGATTTCAGACTAGGATTCAAATTATCTTTAATTCAGATTTAAACTTAAATTTAAACTTCTAGTTTCAACTTGCTTAAATTTTTCATTTAAAATTTCAACTCCATTTCAAATTTCTTTAATATATATTGAATTGCTTTTAAGTTATTAAAACAATTTGAATTTAAAACTTATTTATGTTTAAACTAAACTCTACCTTCAACTTGAATTTATATTAACATTTCAATTTGAACTCAGCTTTAAAAATCTTGGTTTAAAATTTAAATTTGGTTTTAAAATCTGCAAACCAAAACAGTTTCAGGTTAAAAAAAAAACCTGCAATAACTTTTACTCGAGCCCAGACTCGATTTGCTTCGAGTCACTTACTCGATTTACTCGAGTGCCACTTCGGGTAAAAACCCACTGGAACGCTGCTTCTACCCAAACAACATCACCAGGTACAAGAAGATGCACCGTGCACTTGCACGGTCGCCGTGCGACGTTCTGACCATCACCACGATCATCTACATGACCACGATCATCCATTCATACACTCCAACCCACCAAATCTCCCTGCTTCACACGAAAATCGAAATCGAGTTCAATGCCAAAACCTGGAACAACGAAAAAAAACCGGAACGCCCTCACCTGTCAACGCCGTTCGCTCGACACTCCGACCACCATTCACCACCAAACTCCGGCCATAGCGTCATCAATCTTCCCTCTACCTCCCCACGAAACCGCGTGACACTCGCACCCTCGTCGACGTCGCGCGAGTAGAAAATATCGGCCACCCCAAAACTAGGTCACCGAAGTTTGATCACTTCCCGCCGCCACCACAAAGCTTCGTTCAACCTCTAAGTATTTTTCCTAGAACCCTCGATCACCTTCCCACCTCCAGACCACGTCGCGTCTTCCCCGATCAACCCAATCACCGGCAATTCCCCAAAAACCACACTCCCTTCAACTTCGATCTGCACCCAAACTACACAACTAAAAATCACGAAACCCATCTCAAAAATCATCATTTCCAATATGAATTCAAGTTATATATATAAATCACCATTTCGCGAAGTTCGAATTTTGGTCCATCTTGAGTTTGTTCAAGATTTTGGGTTTCCAGAGATGAATTTTAAGTTGTTTTAATCTTAACTAAATTTTAAAGCTTAGTTTACAATGATATAAACATTTTTTGTTTAAGTCCTAAGTTCAATCATCAATCAAAAGAAGAGTACAATATTTTTTTTGAATCCATCAGTTGGAGTTTTACTGGAAACTGATGCAATTTTTTTTTTTTAAAACAAAAGCTTGCATACCTATTTTCAATCTTCCCATATATATATATATATATATATATATATATATATATATACAGAGAATTATATATGCACACACAACATTTCTCAGATACACTTGCATAGATTCAAACCCTTAAAAAAATGAAATGTTACTCACTTGATTTCCAGGAAATGAACAGAGACTTAAATTTGAACAGGCTCTTGAATTTGAAATCTGAAATACTTTGCTTTTAAGTTGATCTGTAGCTTCAAGATTTGGACTTGAACTTCCAGGATTGATGTTGAGAAACAGATCTTACTTTCTGAGATGATTCTTGGTATGGATATATAGACAGAGGTGTACAGAGTGATGTATATTGTTGTTTGTACAACCAGAGTAAGGCTGAAAATGCTTGCATTAATTGCTTTAGTCCTTCTGTTTCATATTATATTTTCTTTTCTTTTCTAGCCTACTCTTGAATATTATTGTTGTCTTGTTTATTATTTGTTTCTCGGCCTATATGCCTATTCATATTTGGTTGTATAATCACATATTGGTCTGGTTCCTTGTTTATTTTGTATGTACTTACTTTATTTATATTTGTTTTATAAGCTTGTACAGTTTGTTTATGTTTGGTTTGAACGAACAAGTGTATATGGATGGGTATGTACCTATATGAATGTATAAATAAAGGAACAGGTTTGTACAGAGAGGTATTTCTTTTGTTTATACTTTATTTTGTTTATACTTGCCTTGCCTTACCCAGGTTGATGCTGCATTACTTGCTTTAACATGCTTTTGTACTTTATTATTTCTACTTACTTTATTTATTATGCCTTAGTTACAGTTATTTGTTTATAAAATTTACTCAAGTATAAACACACTTTTATACTTAAACAAAGTTTTAAAATCTTACCTTTCCTTTATTTTTAAACTTATATTATTAAATACTTAATTTACTTAAAATTATTTCAAACTTATGTACATTTTTATAAGATTTATTTTATATTTACAATCATAGTTTCCCAAAGTACATACATATATTATTTTATTTTTATACTAATGTTTTGCTTGTATATGAACATAAATTTCTATTGTCAATATATTGTTTAAATTTTTAACTAACTTGTTTCATGTGTATATTTTACATTTTGTAGTTTACATACCCAATTTTATTTTCTGAAATGACTTTTTAACTTACCTAATTTATCTCTATTTATAACTCAAATATTTATTTTACTTCTATTTTTAGTTTAAATATTTATCATAAATTTTACTTTAAAAATTATTGTTTTACATTTCTCTTTGTACACATATATTTTATATAACTCAAATTATCATCATTTATAAATTTTTAAATCAATTTATTTATTTATTTCTATACTTGTGTCTAAAGTATATTATTTATTTTTCAAAATCATTTATTTAAGAATTTATTTAAAATCCAATATATACATATATATTCTCATATATACAAATTTTCAAACCCATATGACTTAATATATTTTCTATTTGATTCGGGGAAACTCGCATCATTTATAATCAATTTTACAAATTTTAATTCAAAAATTCATTTAAATTATCAATTTAAATTAAATTAAAATCTAGGGTCGTTACAAACTTCCCCCCTTAAAAGGATTTCGTCCTCGAAATTCGCAGGCACGAAAACAACACAGATAGATGAAAGATAGAGAAATATCTTTTCAGATCAAACTGGATATCAGTTCTGCATTTGGCTCACCAAATCAGAATATCAATAATAGATACAAGAAATTATAATAAAATTTCAAATTTTGGTTTTAAACAAAATCATTTTATCGATACAATTCTAATCATTCTTCATATTCTATTAATCAATTAAATTCAATTAAAATTTCCAATTTATTTAAAATTTCTAATTTCTAATTCATTTATTAGAGTTTAAATCGAAAAGCCGATAAGAAATCGATGAAGATACGAAGTAAAAATTTCCTACAACGATTCGTAGAGCATCACCGCACCGAAACTTTTTCTGGTAGCTGTCACGAATCAATCAAAAGAATTGAAAAGACGAATCAAAGGAAATTGATAAGAAAGATGTTTCCACTGTTGTTACAGAGTATCGACCATTTATAGTCGTATTCTCCCGTCCCCTATCTCGTTTTCTTCTTGCACTCATACTCACTATCAGTAGATAGTAAGAGAATTTACTGAGGCATTCAAACGGATATCTTAAGGATTACTCATTCTAGGGTATACTTCACCCTATCTCTAATGAGCTACTTAATGTGTTATACTCCTGAGCTAAAGTTCAACCCTTAGCTCTGATACCAAATGTAACGAGACGGATTTTGCCCGCTCGAAAATCGACATCCATACTTCAAATCATATTCGAATGCCATAGATTCGACTGTTCAAATCCGATTCGCCGGAGCTTATAACAATCATTAGGTAAACAACACAGCGGAATAAAAGAATAATACATTGATATACAGCTTTGATACAATATCTGATACAACAGATGATCCAATAGATATCAATATACAACAGAGATATGATACAATAAAACAGCAGCGGAAAGAAAATAGATAACATCTAGCAGCGGAACAAACAACTCTAAAATAGTCTTCAAGGAAGAACTCCGAAAATAACTGCAACTCCATTTCCAAGAACCAATCCAGCAATAGCCCGAACGCCCAATAACGATGCACCTATTATAAGCAAGTCTGGTCCGGTCCAAAGACTGAACTAACTCCAGATAATCTACTAAACCTGACTATCTGAAAAACCCAACTCTAGACTGCTGGTGTAGAAAATAATGAGCACCCAGAGTTTAGGAAAGAAACAATAAACTCCGGATCAGTCGTGGGACTGGTGTGAGCAACAAAAAAAAAACAGTTTATCTTTTAAAACATTCAACAAAAGATTTTCAAAGTCAATTCGCAATGCTTTTTAAAAATGAGACTACCATAAGGCCTCCCGCACACACACACACAATGCAAACGCAGAATCGGAGGAGATTTCTCCTTATGATAGTCAAAGATGCTTGATACGCATTAAAAGAACATTTGATATTATTACTAGTGCATAGTGTAGGAAAAATTCATTTCGAAAGTAGAATATAAATCTTAGCCAACATACGACCATTATCGTATGCCTACTATAGCTACCATCCAAACAGTGGGGCGCCACCATAAGTGAATGATAGGTCCTACAACTAATACCGTACAAGATCATATTGTTTCTTTGGATTTCCAACGAATGATCAGACCAAGGAACTTCCCATTGCCACATGAGAATGCCTCTGGATGGACATCCCCGAGAACCAAACCGGATCTCTACCAACACAAGGCCGGGTTACCCCTAACTGAGTAACAACTGACCGAATATGCCATCCCCCGGTCCTTTGGGACCTTTCAACCGAGCGCTCGTAATCAATTCACACAATCATAACAAAGTGTTTTCAACATGAGTAAGCATCTGGGCTCCATACCATGATACCACCCTTTTCCAGAAGGAAATGCACATATCCTAAAGGGCGCTACCCCTCATAACCTTGCCGCATCTTTCCTGTTTTGACCATTCACGGGGTGTGAGGCTCGACGAAGTCACGTCCACAAAAACATACTTTATACAAAATCCATGCTTTGGGTCAACAAATGATCATAGAAATGATCACCAAGATAGACGATCAAATAAACGATCCTATCACAAATAATCAACACAATGATCATTTACAGCAACACTCAGCATGTCACATTACCAAATTGGGAATATATCGCTGATAACCTTCAACTATATAACCTCTGAGCTCGTACGTCTCAGAGAAGGGTGTTAAGCTAAAAGAATAAATTCTCCGCCACCAACAGAAATATATTTGAAAGAAATCGGCTTTACATCTCAATTTGTAATGTCAGACATACAATCCATACAAGTCTGTTCTGGGTTCGAACAGAACCGAAGGTACTTCCAAAGAAGTCCTTGCAATCCGGATATTCACAATCCCGATCGGATTTCCCATCACTTAGGGAGTTTCTATACCGGCGCGACTCGGTGCAGAAACAATCGATAGGTCATCCTATCGCTTTCGCAAATACCCGGTCTTCATCACCGGTCTTCAAATGCTATCCATAACGACGTATCACATATTCGGAATGGGTTATACGACACAAAGGTCCTTTCCCGGCTAAACCGAATAGTGAGCACGATATTTCAAAAACAAATGGATAATGGGATTTCAATTAAGTCACAACTTAATAATTCAAAACTTTCTTTCAAATGGTTTAATCCAATTACCATTTCAATCTTTAAACAAAAAGATTCATTTTCACAACCTTTAACGGTTTAAACAATTTTCACATTTTAATCTTTAAACAAAAGATTCATTCACAGATTTTCACTTATAGCCTTCAAAACAATTTCATTTCAATTTGATTTAAACAAATCATCAATTTAAATCTGTTAAAAATAAACAGATTTAATTCATAGCTTTCAAAAAGAATTCATTCATAACTTAGAAAACCATTTTTCAATTCAATCTTGAAATTCCCCTAATTAACTGGAATCTCAGTTCTTATCTAAAAGTGTTTATCATTTGAAAACAACAGTTTTCATTTTGGAAATCTGATTCATTTATATGAGTTGAAATCCTTGGGTTAAATTCAAATTCCCAAAACCATACCTCTAAAACGGTTTAAATTCATATAAACATGTTTATAATATCTCTAACCCAAATTTCCAATCATCGAATTCAATTCCAAATATCGAATTCAAATTCAAATTGAATTATTTAAATTGGAGATTTTACCGAGTTATTCAAAATAGCTTTTATCTGTGAAAACCTTTTTCAAAAGCTTTACCGTTTAACCCAAATCCATTTTCAAAATCATTTGAATTCAAATATTCAATTTTATAAATCATTTCAAAATCTGTGACTTAATCGATTTCCTCGTGAAATCCATATTGGTGTGTGTATAAGTGTGGTCAAGGGGTTATACACAGTAGTGCAACATCATTCAATCATGACAGATCAAATACAACAATATATCTGATAAGCGATATAAAATATAACGCTTATCTTCATTCACAGATCACAGATATATTTATATATCACAGATAATAAATTACATCACAGATCACAACATAAATCAGGATATATACAAAGCATCATAAATCAGGGATATCAAACAGTTTATCATCCAATATAATTCAAGCATCCATAGGTAGGATTAATTCAATTATCTGATACATTTAAATCAGATCAAATTTCTATGAATAATTCTTTTCACATTTATTATCAAAATAAATTTCAGGTAAATGATCCTCATTAACTATTCATAATTATTTAATTACTATTCTTAAGTAATTAAACTCAATTTAACTATTGTTAATTATCATTTAATTAACCTTTAAAATCATATGTTTAATCACTAATTATTTAATTAATTAAGTTCTAAACTGTAACTTAATAAATCTTAATTACTTGATTAAATAACCTTAATCATTTGTTTAAAAGACAACTCTTTATTAATTTAATGAATCTTATTTACAAATTAATTTACCTTAATTAATTTAACTCAAATCCTAATTTCTCGATTAAATAAATTAATCAATTATTCACTTGAACTAATTTAATGAGTGCATATCAATTTATCTTTACTAATTCAAATCTAAAACATTTTCTAACTAATGTTTAAATTATCATCACAAAGCAAATTTAAACAATTTAAATATTAAAACTTCTTTGATTTCAGACTAAGATTCAAATTATCTTTAATTCAGATTTAAATTTAAATTTAAACTTCTAGTTTCAACTTGCTTAAATTTTTCATTTAAAATTTCAACTCCATTTCAAATTTCTTTAATATATATTGAATTGCTTTTAAGTTATTAAAACAATTTGAATTTAAAACTTATTTATGTTTAAACTAAACTCTACCTTCAACTTGAATTTATATTAACATTTCAATTTGAACTCAGCTTTAAAAATCTTGGTTTAAAATTTAAATTTGGTTTTAAAATTTGCAAACCAAAACAGTTTCAGGTTAAAAAAAAAAAAAACCTGCAACAACTTTTACTCGAGCCCAGACTCGATTTGCTTCGAGTCACTTACTCGATTTACTCGAGTACCACTTCGGGTAAAAACCCACTGGAACGCTGCTTCTACCCAAACAACATCACCAGGTACAAGAAGATGCACCGTGCACTTGCACGGTCGCCGTGCGACGTTCTGACCATCACCACGATCATCTACACGACCACGATCATCCATTCATACACTCCAACCCACCAAATCTCCCTCCTTCACACGAAATCGAAATCGAGTTCAATGCCAAAACCTGGAACAACGAAAAAAACTGGAACGCCCTCACCTGTCAACGCCGTTCGCTCGACACTCCGACCACCATTCACCACCAAACTCCGGCCATAGCGTCATCAATCTTCCCTCTACCTCCCCACGAAACCGCGTGACACTCGCACCCTCGTCGACGTTGCGCGAGTAGAAAATATCGGCCACCCCAAAACTAGGTCACCGAAGTTTGATCACTTCCCGCCGCCACCACAAAGCTTCGTTCAACCTCCAAGTATTTTTCCTAGAACCCTCGATCACCTTCCCACCTCCAGACCACGTCGCGTCTTCCCCGATCAACCCAATCACTGGCAATTCCCCAAAAACCACACTCCCTTCAACTTCGATCTGCACCCAAACTACACAACTAAAAATCATGAAACCCATCTCAAAAATCATCATTTCCAATATGAATTCAAGTTATATATATAAATCACCATTTCGCGAAGTTCGAATTTTGGTCCATCTTGAGTTTGTTCAAGATTTTGGGTTTCCAGAAATGAATTTTAAGTTGTTTTAATCTTAACTAAATTTTAAAGCTTAGTTTACAATGATATAAACATTTTTTGTTTAAGTCCTAAGTTCAATCATCAATCAAAAGAAGAGTAAAAGATTTTTTTTGAATCCATCAGTTGGAGTTTTACTGGAAACTGATGCAATTTTTTTTTTAAAACAAAAGCTTGCATACCTATTTTCAATCTTCCCATATATATATATATATATATATATATATACAGAGAATTATATATGCACACACAACATTTCTCAGATACACTTGCATAGATTCAAACCCTTAAAAAATTGAAATGTTACTCACTTGATTTCCAGGAAATGAACAGAGACTTAAATTTGAACAGGCTCTTGAATTTGAAATCTGAAATACTTTGCTTTTAAGTTGATCTGTAGCTTCAAGATTTGGACTTGAACTTCCAGGCTTGATGTTGAGAAACAGATCTTACTTTCTGAGATGATTCTTGGTATGGATATATAGACAGAGGTGTACATAGTGATGTATATTGTTGTTTGTACAACCAGAGTAAGGCTGAAAATGCTTGCATTAATTGCTTTAGTCCTTCTGTTTCATATTATATTTTATTTTCTTTTCTAGCCTACTCTTGAATATTATTGTTGTCTTGTTTATTATTTGTTTCCGGCCTATATGCCTATTCATATTTGCTTGTATAATCACATATTGGTCTGGTTCCTTGTTTATTTTGTATGTACTTACTTTATTTATATTTGTTTTATAAGCTTGTACAGTTTGTTTATGTTTGGTTTGAACGAACAAGTGTATATGGATGGGTATGTACCTATATGAATGTATAAATAAAGGAACAGGTTTGTACAGAGAGGTATTTCTTTTGTTTATACTTTATTTTGTTTATACTTGCCTTGCCTTACCCAGGTTGATGCTGCATTACTTGCTTTAACATGCTTTTGTACTTTATTATTTCTACTTACTTTATTTATTATGCCTTAGTTACAGTTATTTGTTTATAAAATTTACTCAAGTATAAACACACTTTTATACTTAAACAAAGTTTTAAAATCTTACCTTTCCTTTATTTTTAAACTTATATTATTAAATACTTAATTTACTTAAAATTATTTCAAACTTATGTACATTTTTATAAGATTTATTTTATATTTACAATCATAGTTTCCCAAAGTACATACATATATTATTTTATTTTTATACTAATGTTTTGCTTGTATATGAACATAAATTTCTATTGTCAATATATTGTTTAAATTTTTAACTAATTTGTTTCATGTGTATATTTTACATTTTATAGTTTACATACCCAATTTTATTTTCTGAAATGACTTTTTAACTTGCCTAATTTATCTCTATTTATAACTCAAATATTTATTTTACTTCTATTTTTAGTTTAAATATTTATCATAAATTTTACTTTAAAAATTATTGTTTTACATTTCTCTTTGTACACATATATTTTATATAACTCAAATTATCATCATTTATAAATTTTTAAATCAATTTATTTATTTATTTCTATACTTGTGTCTAAAGTATATTATTTATTTTTAAAAATCATTTATTTAAGAATTTATTTAAAATCCAATATATACATATATATTCTCATATATACAAATTTTCAAACCCATATGATTTAATATATTTTCTATTTGATTCGGGGAAACTCGCATCATTTATAATCAATTTTACAAATTTTAATTCAAAAATTCATTTAAATTATCAATTTAAATTAAATTAAAATCTAGGGTCGTTACATACGCCCACCTCGGAACATACTCCCAAATCAAAATCGGAGGATGTCCATCAAATCAACCACAAGTAAGCGTATAGAATCGAAGAAATGTGTCCGATAGGAGGAATGACCTCACTTGGCCCGAGATCGCTCCTGTTTTAGCCACCTTATGCCAACTCATGGGAGTTGGGTCCACGTAGTATACCTCAAGAACGTCGCTACCATCCTACTTCATTGTGGAATCTCCACCGCGTACACGGTTGTTAAAGTGGTTTTCGGAGTTGGCAGAGAGTATGACAACTTCCGATCCCGGTCTCTTTAACAACCAAACGTTGTTATAACGCTGTGGTCATTTCAAAATATTTTATACTTCAAAAATCAAATGTAACATTCCCGAATTTTTACCAAGATAATTTGATAATTAATTTAAAATTTAGAAATAAAATTGTGAAATTGTTTGTGAATTAATTAGAAATTTCCAGAATAAATAAAATTTTAGATTATAAATAGAATTTTGGTTTGAAATTTAAGGATATGCATTTTGTAAATAAAAATTAGATTTAAAAATAAGTATATTGGAAATAAATTGTATTTGAAATTTTATTCTTAAGTTAATAAGAATTTGTTTCTAATTTTGTTAAATATGTATTTTGATTTAAAAAAATAATATTTTGAATTTGATGTAATAGATTTTTCCAAGGCTAATTAACAATAAAAATTCTAATATATTTATTCATGTGAAATTAAATTTTAAAGACCATTTTTCTTTAAAAGGTTATCTAAATGATTAACAAAAAATTGTATTTATTTAAAATAAGAAAATATGATATTAAGTTATCTTTAAAATATTATTTGTAGTGTTTAAATCATATGACATAAGTTATAAAAGTATAATTAGATTTCAAAAGAAAAAAATCAATTCATTGAATGTATAAATTTATACATTAGTATTAAAACCCTTCTCTTTTAAAGTTATATATATATATATATAAAATATGATTTACAAATTTATTAAAAATAAGGTTCAAAACAAAATTTACAAAATAATTTGAATTAAGGATATAAACACAAATTTAAAGGTTTTTGACAAATGTTTAGTAAAGGAGACAGGCATTAACGAGTGTTAAACTAAGTGTACAACTGGCACAATTTTTTTTAAATGAATTAAAATTTTATGAATTAAAGAGTAAAAACTAAACTACATTCTTCTTTTCTCAGATCTGAAATAAGAAAAGAAAACAAAATCAAAATCAATACCAAAACAAAATTACCTAAACCTGAAACAAATCAGGTCATGAAATTCAATATCAAGAACCTGACCAAGAAAGAAAAAATCAGAAATCATCTCAGAATCTTGAAAGCAGTGAAAAAAATCAAACACAAATCAAAAATTCAACTAACAAAGGCCTGGAAAATTAAGTTTTCAAACCTGAAAACAAATACCTTCAGTTCATTTTTGATCAAAGATCAAAGCCAGGCTTCAAAATAAAAACCGCAATTCAAAATCTTCAAAGCCTGGAAATGTAGCCTGTAAGCAAGCAAACCTGGAATAAAATTTAGCTGCAAATCAATTTACAAGCCTGGGATTTAATCAAAGCAACTTCAACTCTGTTTTGAAAGCAAGCTCAGAAATAATCAAACATCAAAGTAAAATTCAAAGCTTAAGCCAAATCATCATTTCCAGTATTCAACCTCCTCTGTTCAAAAGTGAATCAGGTGAGAAAACCTTTAATCTGAAACCTTATATCTGTTTGAATTTTTGGTGTGCATGTGATCATCTGGGTAGTTACGAATCAAACTATGCTTGTATGGTTATATAAATATGTCCGTGTATATATACACTCTTTGTATATATCTGGAAACATGCATGAATGCCTCTGTTTAAATTTACAGGGTTAGATCTAGTTGAAAGAAAATTCAATTCCACTTTCTCTGATCATCTATAGTTTGTGATGTTAAAACAAAATGGGTTTAAAATGACCATAACTTAATTTTAAAATATATTTTTAAGAAAAATATAAAATGGATTTTGTCTGGAAGAAGAAATACAGTATAAATTTAAAATCTACCCAATTTTCAGTTTGCATGGATTCAAGATTTATTTATATTACCCATATTTGTTTTGTAAATAATGATTTTTAAGACTAAAATTGGGATTTTTAGTTTCGAATTAAGGTAGTATTTGTAAGTTAAACAGAAATTGGGTTTATGGAAAATTCTGGTGATCGACGCATGTTTGGGTGTCGAGATTGATTTCAGAGATGCTGGAATGATTGTTGAATCTGAGAAAAATACGAGATGATTTTTTAATTCATTAGGGTTGGTGATTTAGATCGATTTAGGGTTTAAGAACTGTATTTTGGCAATGGTATTCGCGAGGCATTTTCGTCGTCGCCATAGAGTTTCAGGTGATCGGACTAGGGGGATGAGTTCGTGGATGGTCAGAGCATCTTCGGCCAGAATGGCGTGGTTTTCGATGGCTTGTCGCAGCAGAGCGAGTCGAATTTTTGTGATCGAGTAGCCTTCAGGAAGAAATATTCGGCCTCCAATTTGCTCGATTTTGATTTAATGACTATTTCGTGCTTTTGGTTGTTCAAATCGGTTCAGGTGATCGTCGATGACGTTTGGGTGGCTGCGGCGTCGATCGAATAAGGTCATGGGGTTTGTGCACGTGCACGTGGACATTGTAGTGTTTGGGTAGTTTAAGTTTTGGGGAAGACGGCTTGGTCTCGAGTTCAAGCATGTGCAAATAGGGGATGGACTCGAAGCATTTCTGAGTGGCATCAGGGTCTAATACTTAACAAAATTTTAAGTTTGAAAAAATAATACACGGGTTAGTTTGGGTTTTGACACGGGGGAAACCCAAAGTGAACGACTTGTTGACTAAGGGTGGTCTCGAGTGAGTCTCGGAGGGGTATAAAAAAATAGTCTTTTTGACTTTAAACAAAAAAAATTCAAAATTTTAAACATTTTAAATCTATGTTTTAGATAATGGTTTTAATTTAGATAATTGGATTAACAAAGTTTTAAGTAAGATATTTTAAAAGGTAATTAAGTTTAAATTATTTAATTTGTGGCATTATTTAATTAATCATTTTAAATAAATAATGTAATTAAGAGTAAATTAAGATGAAATATTGATTTGTAATTCTTGATTAAACTTAATCTCTTGTGTTATTGTTGATTAATCATGAGACTAATTAATTAAAGATTTTGATAATAATTAAATGATAAATCAAGATAGATGATTTATAACTACTTAAATAATTAATTAATAGTTAATTAAAGGCTAATTAATTATTAATTTAAGATAATCTAATTAAGGATTGATTAATCAAGGTAATTTATTAAATGGTAATTAATTAAGTGTTAATTAATGTAATTAATTAAGGATAATCAACTAAAAAAATTAAATAATTAAGGATTAATTATTTAATGGTTAAAGAATTACTCATTTATTAATTAAGGTTGATTAATTGATAATTTATAATTAATTAATTTATAATTGATTAATTAACCAGGGTTAGTGATTAGTCCGGTTTCAATTAATCAGACGATCAATTAATCTTATTTATGGATGACTGTATTCTATTGAATGCTGTGAATTGTTTGATATCTCTACTATGTGATGCCGTATGATATGAATTGTTTTAATTCAAGCTGTGATGAATGTAATTTATTTATCTATAATGCATTTATATTATCTATCTGTGATTTTATGTGTATAGATAAGCGTTATAGGATTATACCGCTTACCGATATTGCTGTGATTGTATTGTGATGATTGATGATGTTGCACTATTGTGTAAAACCCCTGGACTACACCATACACACACGAATATGGATTGCACGAGGAAATTGGTTAAGTTATAGATTTTTGAAATGGGTTTTAAAATTGAATTTTTAATCCAAAAGGTTTTGGAAATGGATTTGGGTTAAAAGTGAAAAGCTTTTGAAAAGGAATTTTGAAGATGAAAGTTATTTTGAATAACTTAATAAAGTTTTGAAATTTAAATAATTTGATTTAAATTTGAATTCAAAATTTGAAATTGAATTCCATGTTTGGAAATTATGGTTTAGAAGTGTTATACAAGTTATAAATGTGTTTATATGGGTTTAAACCATTTTAAAAGTATTGTTTTGGAATTTGAATTTAACCCAAGGGCTTTAACTTGTATCAATGAAATCGGATTTTTTTCGAAACGAAAACTATTTGTTTTCTAATAATAAAAGCTTTCATATAAGGAAATAATTTCTAATTTGTGTTAGAGGTATTTCAAATTTGAAATGAAAATGGTTTTCCAAGTTATGATTGAATCTTTGGAAACGGTTTTGAAAGCTATGAATTAAATCTTTGATTTAAGGATTGGATGAGTTAATCCAATCTTAAGTGGAAATTGTTTTAAAATCTATGAATGGATCTTTGTGAAAATTGGGTGAACTTTGTGAAGTGAATCTTTTTGTTTAAAGATTTTAAAATGGTAATTTGTTTAAAACCATTTGAAGGAAAGGTTTTGGGTTTTAAAGTTGTAACTTAACTTAAATCCCAATGTCCATATGTTTTTAAATATTGCGCTCATTATTCGGTTTAGCCGGGAGAGGACCTTGTGTCATATAACCCATTTCGAATAATGATACATGTTATGGATAGCATTTGAAGACCGGTGGTGAAGACCGGGTGTTTTCGAGAATGAAAGGATAACCCGTCGAATGACTCTGCACTGAGTAGCTACGGTATAGAGATCTCCATGTGTGATGGTGAGTCCGATCGAGATTGTGAATACCCGAATTTGCAAGGGCTTCTTTGGAAGTGCATTCGGTTCTGTTCGAACCCGAAATAGACTTGTATTGATGTGTGTCCGACATTACACTTTGAGATGTAAAGCTGGTTTCTATTAGATACATTTCTGTTTGGTGGCGAAGATTTATTCTCTTAGCTTAACACCCTTCTCTGAAACGTACGAACTCAGAGGTTATGTAGTTGATGGTTACAAGTGATACATTCCCAATTGGGTAATGTGGCATACGAAGTGCTGCTGATCATTTATTGATCGAAGCATGACTTTGTGAAAAAGCGTAGCTTTGTGGACGAGACTGCATCAGGACCTCACACCCTGGGAATGGTCGAAACAGGAAAGATGCGACAAGGCTGCAGGGGTCGTGCCCCTAGGGTATGTCCATTCCTTTTGGAAAAGAGTGGTATCATGGTATGGAGCCCAGATACTTAACTCATGTGGACACTGTATAATTATTACTGTGTGATGTTGCTTTTTGGTTGAGGATCCACGGATAAAGGTCGCAAACGACCGGGGATGGCATATCTTTAGGTATTACTCCCGTGCAGGGAGGAAACTGGCCTTGTGATGGCAGAGATCCGGGTAGGTTCTCGGGGCATCCCTCTAGAGGCATACCCATGTGGCAATGGGAAGTTCCTTAGCCTGACCATTTGTTGGAAATCCAATCATTCACTACGCGCCTTGTACGATTTTACTTGTATAACCTACCATTTACTTAAGGTGGTCACCACTGGTTAGATGGTAGCTATAGTAAGCATAGTTTGAAATGCTATGTTGGCTAAGATTAATATTATACTTTCGAAAGGTTTTCTACACTATGCACTAATAATAATATCAAATGGTTTTCGCATATCAAGCATTTTTGACTATCATAAGGAGAAATCTCCTCCAATTCTGTATTTGCATGGTGTGTGTGGCGGGAGGCCTTATAGTAGTTTCATTTTCTAAAAAGCATTGCGGATTTCAATGTTTTAAAATTCTTTGTTGTTTGTTTTAAAGATAAAACCGTTTTTGTTTGCTCATACCAGTCCCATGACTGATCCAGAGTTTATTGTTCCCTTCCTAAACTCAGGGTGCCTACAATTTTCCACACGGGAGGTCTAGAGTTGGGTTTTTCAGATAATCAAAATTAGGTATAGATTCGATAGCCTTCGATGTCTTTGGTTAGGTAGCAGTTGGAAATCTTCTTCAGCTTTTGGATCTTTGAAGTTTTGGTTTGGTAATCGCGTTTAGAATCACATTTGCTACAAGTTCAGCTTGATGGTTATTCGAGCTTGAAGTTTTGAACTTTGGCTCTGGAGTTTTGGTTTGGAGTTGCAGTATTGGATTCTCTTGAAGACTTTGCTCATGTTGTCATATTTCCGCTGTGGCGTTGTGTTGTATATATTCTTTGATGGTGTTGGATATGTTGTATCATGATATATCACATTGTATCTATATTGTACATCAATGTTATCATCTTTTGTTTCTGCTGTGTTGTTTATCATCTAATGTTGTTGCAAGCTCCGGCGATACGGATTCGATGTCGTTTTTCTGGCATCGAGTTCGGGTCATCAAAACATAGTTTATACTTCGAAATCCAAACTATTTTTATTTCAAACTATGTCCAAATCCATATGATATCATTTCCATTTCAAGCATATATTCACTTTTCAAAAATCATAATACTTTCA
Source organism: Allium cepa (assembly GCA_030765085.1). Taxonomy (NCBI): domain Eukaryota; kingdom Viridiplantae; phylum Streptophyta; class Magnoliopsida; order Asparagales; family Amaryllidaceae; genus Allium; species Allium cepa. The sequence continues at coordinate 552,323,551 of CM060931.1, read as the reverse complement.
AAGTTATAACTCTTTCGAAACCAAAATGCTTGAAATCATTACACTTTGAAAATCATAACATTTCGAAATCATACATTTTGAAATCATGGAACGTTTCTTTAGTTCTTTGCACTTTACAAATTTATTCAATTAAACCCAAATTTCAAATTTGTAATTTAATTCAATTCAAACCATCAATCAAAGCTTTAAATATACCATATTTCAAAATTGAATTTCATAATTTCATATATCTCGAATTTAACTTCATTATTACTTAGTTTTGAAATGTTCATTTCATAAATCCAATATCTTTTAAATAAACTCAAATTACAAGTAAACCAAATATCCTTTCATACAAATATAAACTTCAAATATTCATTTATAAAAATCAAATATTCATTTATAAAAATCAAATATTCATTCCAAATTCACATTCTTTATCAAATAAAGATTATATCATTCAAAACCATTTCAAAACCATTAAAATATCATATACTTCAAAACCTCATTATCAGATCATTATTTGAATTCAATTTTAAATATTCAAATTTAAATATCATTCGAAATCAAATACGTCATTCATTTATTATTTCAAATATCAATACAAAATACATTTCAAAATTCCATTCAAAAATTCATTTCTCTCATTACATTTCATTCCATTTAACACATAACCAAGTAACCTTATTTAAATTCAAATTTACTTCAAATTCCTTCAAAATTCAAATTTGAATATTAAAATATATTCAAAACTACTTAAATTTCACAAATAATCAATTCCAAAAGTTAAATCATTTAACACTTTAAAATATAACTCAAATAGTGTTAAAATCTATAACATTTCAAAACATTGTCAAATTATAGCAACGATAGCATTTATGAGGTGCTATCGTAGCTTATAGTTTCCAAAATAGTTTAGTTCAAAAATAACGGCATTTATAAAATGCCGTAATAGACATTTAGTTATTTCAAACATAGTTAAGTTCAAAACAACAACATTTTAAAGTGCTGTCATGAAACTACAGCATTTTAGAAATGCTATTAATAAAATTCCAGATTTTTATTATAACTTTTCAAAACAATAAAACTTCAAAAATTTTCTATTTAAATTTATAAATCATATTCTAGACTTCAAAATTTCACATTTAAATACTTTTAACAAATGATTTATCACAATAAAATTCAAAATCAAATATCCAATTAAAAATCCAATTCATTTGTTAAGTCACAATTTCACTGTTTATTTACTTATTAAATTTAAACAAAAACTTAACATTTTACTTCAAATATCATTTCAAAACTTTAAATTAACATTATTTACTTACATTTTAAAAATAAATTTAAAGTCAAAATTCACATTTACTTCAAATTTCATACTTAAATTCACACATTCAAAACTTAATATTTATCCTTCTCAAAACCAATAAATATATATTTTTAAATCAAAATTTCATACTTTAAAATATATATATATATATATATATATATATATATATATATAAAATCATTTATAAATATACCATGGGGTCTGTATATAATTTTCTAACCTAGATCAAGTGATACAGATATATATCATTTAAATCCGCAATTTAAAAAAGAAAAACCCGGGTTCTATCATTTCAAACCTGCAATCCCAAGTCAAATAAAATACAATAAAAATTGTTCAGGCCTATCATTTCAGCCCATAACGATTTTTCTCTATTCTAAAGTCCATTCGGGTATGTATCATTCAACCCATAGTGATTCTATTCTACAGGGAACTTGAAGTGTGAATATATGCATAAACAATATGAACAATTATATTAACATGTCAATGTCACAATATATTGTCATATATCATATGTCAGGTGATAATTAATAGAGTTAACATGGAAATAACATGGCATAACATATCGTATAATCATCATTAACTTGCGTAACATTTTAAATTATTAAACACTTGTCATCGATTCACTATTTCATAAGTAAAAATGTCGGAGTGAGAAGGACTCACCTTTCCAAGCTGGTGATAGCCAATCAAAACACACAGAACAAATCCAGAAAGCATGGTATGGCACGAAGTAGCACGACTATGATTCAAACGGGAAGAGAGAGCTAAGATAATCTTGTAAACAACCCAAAACAAGATAATATAACATATGAATATTCAACCAAAATACATTGAAATAAATTGAAATTAAAAAGCGACAAAGACAAGACAACTTGACCTTGCTACAACCATTCATAAGCTCGACCAAGGGGGTTCATTTTCTTAACCATGATGAAGATATAGCTTTGGTTTGGCACCATAACTCACGGCTAGAAGGAGTATGAAGGTGATGCAACATGAAGAATATCAAAGACAAGGCAAAAGAGGCAAGTTGTTCAACTTTTTAGCTCGGCCATAACATAGATAGGGCTCGGCCATGCTCCATAAGTGTCAGGTCAGATCTGATAATGGGTCATGTTGTGGCCAGAGGTGATGTAGCAAGTGGTGGCGGTGGCTAAGGAGGTGGCAAAAGCAAGATATGGAGGGTTGGGTGAAGACATAGGTCGTCTAGCATAATTTCAAGGGGTTTTTGCAATTTTTTTGTGATGATGCTTCAACATGAAGGCACGACCTGAATTGATCAGAGGAGAGGAAGTGGAGCTGCTGCAGATGGTGGTGTTGTGGTCGGTGGTGAATTTGGAGAGGCTAGTGGCCGAGCAAATCAAGAAGAGGCAAGGCAAAAATTCAAGGAAAAAAAGGAGGAAAGTGAAAAAAAGAAGAGGGAAGCCATTAGAAAATATTTTCTTTTTGCCGTGAGTTTTTCAAAGAGGGAGAAATGTTTTCTCACATGAAAACTGAAGAAGAAAGTCACGACAATGCATAAGAATGAACGGCCAAGCACTGAAGTGAAAAGGAAAAAGCAATTTGAGAAGACAAGGAAATGAAAAGACATAGAATATAAAAGGCTTTTGTCCATTGGAATTTCTTTTTCTTTTATTCAAATTAAACAAATAAAATTTCAGAAAATAAAAATAAAAATCTGAACAAAATAAAGTGAAAATAAATAAATAAATAATTTAAGGTAAAATAGAAAATAATTAAGAAAATAGCTTAATAATTGAAACTAGAATTTAAAATTGTAAACAATATACAATTTACATTGGAAAATTATAACTATTCTTATAAAATGTTTTAAAAATAAAATAAATACATAACATGTTGTATCGCACATATATTCAAATTTAGAACAAGATATGACAACCAAAAATATTATTTATATAAATTAAAATAAACAATTTTCTTAAATAAAACAATTTACACACATTATTGTAAAAAGCATAACTTTAACAATATAAATCAGATTTCAACGAAACGAAAAGCAGTATTTTTGAAATTTTGTTTACTATCATAACAAAAGATAAAATTAAAAAATTAAAAATTCAAAATTTAAAATTAAAAGTCAGAGTTTGACCATATTGACCAAAATTCACATTTTCTGGAAAATGTTCTATTTATTCATGTTTGGAATTCTAATTTACATCAAAATCAAAATTTATATTTAAAATAACAAAATTTATTCATTTTAATAAATAAAATAAAGTTTTTAAATCAAGAATTTCAATTAAAATAATTAAAATATAAAATTAAAATAATCACAAAATAAAGTTGTTTTAGAGGAGATGATAACAAGTTTTGGTTTAAGAAAGTGATTTCAGGTTTTGAACTGAGCATTGGTTATAGGTTTAGATTTTGAAATTGAGTTTTGTAAAATTCTTTCAGGTTGATTTTTGAGGAAATGAATATCAGACTGGCCATTGATTACTTGTTTTAATTGAAAGAATAAGAAAAAGGACGAAGGAAGAAAATGGAAGTTTTATATGTTGTAATTTATGGTTTATTAAAATTTAAAGAAAAGAAATATTAGAGAAAGACACTTGTTCAATCTTCTTACTTTTGTCACAAACCCTCTTTAATTAACTACACATGTTAATCATGAGCTTATAAATTAATCATTTGTCATTTCTTTATTTTTAAATTATTTTTAAATTATTTTAAAAGCTTTATTATTAATTTTCCTATTTAAATAAGTACTTTTATAAATTCATAAATGTTTTTTCTTATTTTATAAAAATAAAACTTTTAAAATAAAATAAAATTTAAACTAATTAGATTCTAAATAAAATCATATAAAATTATTTAATCCATTTTTAAATGCAAATTTAAATGCTTTGGCATTTATTTACTATTAAATAAATATTTTCTAAATTTATAGAATTCCTTTTGTTTTAAATATAAAACAAATCTTATTTTAAAATAAAAACTTTATTCATATATTCCTTTATATCCAAAATAATTTTCAAGATATATATATATATTCTTTTTTTTAGATTTCAAATTAAAGTTCAAATTTCAAATCCAAATTCAATTTAAACTTCAATTTAAAATCAAATCAAATATATCTATATTAATTTAAACAAACACATTATTAAATTTGGAAACGTTAAATTCTATCTTTAAAGTTAACTTTAAATATATATATATATATATATATATATATGTACACACATATAAACAACACTTATTAAATTGAAATTGTTAAGTCTATTTAAAATTAAATTTATAAAATAATACAAATTAAATAATTATTCTATTTAAAAATCAATCTATATCTAAATTTAAAAACATCACATTAATTTTATTTTTGTTATTTATATTTGAAAATAACAATTTTTTCAATTTTATATAATTTAATTAAGAGATTATCACATTTTAAATTCCTTGAAATTTCGGGATATCACATTCCTCCCCCTTAAAAGAATTTCGTCCTCGAAATTTAAAACAAAGATAATCCAAAATCTTTTATTTCATTTTAACCATTCAAGCATACCTATCAGCCAAACACTATCAACCAACAACAATCCATCCAAACAAACAGTTTATTCAAACAAACAATTCATTCAAACAAGCAACTCTAGCTATCCGGACACAATCCAAATAAGTCTTCTTAAAACTATCCAGAGTTCCTCAAGACAAACTCTGAAATCCTAACTCCACAAAAAAAGATAGGTTGTTCACATATTTCCTCAAATGAGATATGTGCAAAACATTGTGAATTCCAGCTATCCAAACTGGCAATTCAATCCTGTAGACCACAAACACTAAATCTCTTCTTGATAAGCTCCACCATCGTAGATACCCCACAGACTAAAACTGGACCAAGAACCAGACGATCTCCCAATTCTACTCAATAGAATGGAAATCCATAAGGTCTTCCAAACAAAGCTTCACATGGTGCCACCTAGATGCTCGCCTGATAACTAAACGAGAATTCCAATAAATACAGATGATCCTCCCAACATCCACAAAATCCCAAAACACAAGCCCACTCAAATCCTCAAAAACTTGGTTCAGCCTTTCCGTTCGTCTAGGAATGATAGGCTGTACCCAAACTCAATCTCGAACCCAAAGCTAATCACAAAGCCTTCCAAAACTAGCTGGAGAAGAAAGGATCACGATTGCTAACAATGCTGACTGAAACACCAAACAGTCGGACAAACTCTCAAGAAAAACTCAGCCAAAGATGCTACAGAACGGGTTGCCTTAACCAGAATAAAATGGGAGTTCTTGGTTAACCAATCCACAATCACCCATATTCCTTCAGTTGCCTCTTTGGTCCTTGGCAAACCGTCGATGAAATCCAAAGAAATCATTTCCTACTTCCACTTCGGAACTTCCACATTTGGTTATGTTGGTTATGATTTGGTTTTAGATTGTTGTTAGTTGATTGTATAGAAATTCAAATGAAATTGAATTGATAAATGGAAATCTATGTAATTGAATTTGAATTGAAAGTGAACTAATGTGAATTGTTTGTAAGCAATTAAAATTTGTATCGAAACCTTATAAATTGCTTATGGGAATTATTTTGATTGCATTGCTTATGAAAACTATGTGTTTTCTATTGAAAATTAGTGAAATGTAAATGAATTTCCTATATATGTCACTTACATGTTTAAATTGAGTAGGTACAGGTACCGAGGCTTTAGTTGGCTGGATTTGGTTACACTAAAATGCTAATAAATAATTTCTTTGCTTAAAAATGCTAAAAAGGCAAGCCTACGCAATAAAAATAGGAAATATGAACCGTTTTTCTGTTTTCCGACCGTGTAGGTCGATGTATATATATTTATATCTATTGTGATATTGCAAAAGTTCCTCCGTACAAAGGAGTCTCTGCCAAAATTTTCCATAAATTTTGGGAGTTAGAAATTCTTTTGAAAATTTTTGGAAAATTTTTGTTAACGAAAAGTCAATTTCTAAATTGAAATGAAAATGTAGGAATTGAACTAGAAAAAAGTAACCATCAGATTTTGGAAAAGTTAAGGAATTAAAATGAATCTGAAATTAAGTTGGGACGGTTTGTTTTTGAAAAAAAGAAGTTAATGGATTCTGTAACTTTTTCTTACTTGGCAATTTCGAGGATGAAATTCTTTTAAGGGGGTAAGTTTGTAACGACCAAGAATTTCCATCATTTGAAATTCGTATATTTAATTGGTTTTAAATATTAACAAGTAAAATTTGTAAGTCGAATAAATTATATTTCGAATATCTAGATTTAATTGGATAATTAAATCGATAATTTAATATTTGAAATTAAAGAAATAATTGGAAATTGGTTTTAATGTGATTAAAATTGATTTGTAAAGTTGTATTAAATCATATTGGAGTTAGAATGATGTTATAGAACCTTTAAAATTGAATTAAAAGTTAATTTATGGAAATTGAATATTTTAATATTTAATTGACGAGTAAAAATAGTCATTTTTCAAACAATCTCGGATTTCGACGAAACGAGTTTCATTGGATGCGTAATGTTAAATTATTGTATGGTTTCAAATTTCGTGTCAATTGGATTTACGGTTTGTCTGGGGCAAGCTAAAACGCGTAGAAATCGGTTTAAGTGAATTTTAAATTTAAATAGTCGATTTGAAAACCTATCTTCCAAATACGATCGAATTGGCTCCCGATATATATTCTATTGCATTCGGACTAGGGGTAAAACATTATAAACGCCAGACGGCACGCTTCGTTTGGAGTTCGGAAAAATCTCCGGTGAATAGTGCCGCGTAATTTTCTATATAAGGCCTCACTATTTTCTATTTTGCAAAATATTAGGGTTTTAAACCCTAGCCGCCAGCAAACGCGTCAATGGCCAAAAATTTTTCTCCTTCCTCCTCGTTTTTCTTCAAATCCGTAAATCAATTCAAGAAATCTCCAACTACAAAACTCTAGAGCGCGACGAGACGAACGTCTTCAACGGCTACAATCGTAAATAGAGCTACAGATTGATGGCAAACCATGCTTGAATGCCAATGTTCGCGCACGTTTTTCTAGGCAGGGGAGCGATCGAGCTTCACGTGTGTAACGACCCGGAATTTTGGGCAATAACAATTTAATAATTTGTGTAAATAATTTAATTGATTTGATAATTTTCTTTATAATTTTAATTTAAAATTGGCTAATTTATTCTTTTAAGGGTTAATAAATATTTAATCTGTTAATGGTAATCAATATCTTTCCGAAAATTTAAAATTGATAAGATTTATTTTTCAAAGCTAATCAGATTTTATTCTGTTTATAATATATACAATTGATATATATTGTAAATAGAAGAGCTTTTGTTTTAAATTAAAGATTAAGTTTCAAATTGTAATATATATGTATGTATATGTTATAATTTGAGTTGTTTGAAATTTAATTTTAATCTATTGATAATTTGTATATGAATGGATATGGTAATTTAAAGCTTTGTTAGAAATTATATTTTTCAAAAGTTAATTTATATTAATTCATCTGTTTTTAAAATATAAGATAATTGTTTATTTTAATATGCTAGTATATATAAAAAAGATTTAAATAAAGTTGTGTTTTATTTCTTTAAAGTGTTTAATTTTAAATGGTTAAAAATGTATATGTATATGTTTTAGATTTTAAAATATATGTATAAGAATTATTTGCATTTTTATTAATATTAGAATATTTCTTTTAAGGGTAAACTTGTATTTATTTATAAAGTAAATTATATGTAAGTTTATATTACATTTAAATTAAATGAAAAATTAATTAAAAATATTCAAGACATATGTAACATATTAACATCACCTTAAAAACACATGTAAGATAATTAAGTATTGTATGACAAGTGTAAGATTTATTTACATGTGTCTTTATTTTAAAAACTTTACTTTCTTTAATTTTAATAAAAACATAACACTTTTCTTTGTTTGTTTTTCTTAACTAAAACCAGAAAATTTACTTTCTAAAATCTGAAATCTAAACCAAAGGCAATTCAAACCTGTAATTAAAAGAAAAATTCTTCATATCAACTTGCAAACAACAGATTTGAATGTTATTCATATCATCAATTCAACCTGCAATTTAACTTCAATCTGCAACTTAAACATGCAATTGAAGAAAAGCTTCAACCTGTAACTTAAGAGGGGAGTTCAAAGTTCAACATCTGTTTCAACAGCCAGTTTAAAACAACTAATTGAAGCATGCAAAGGAAAGTTCAAAAGCGAAAGTATTTCCAGATTTAAATTTCAATGCTTGGAAATTAACCTGTTCTGTGCACTGCATATATTAAGGTGAGTAAATTTCTTAAAAACAGTTAATTTTGGTTTAACCTAAATGCATGTGTTTATCAGTAAATTAATCTTGTTGATGCATGAAATTCTTCAGCAATCATATTATTGTAATGATAGATTTGTTGGTATGTATACATATATAGATTCTGTATTCTGTTCTTTCCAGGACAGGATCATCTTTCTATAGAAATTTGAATCTCCCACTAAAACATCAATATTTCCCTTGATGACTGAATGAAAGATTTTATGTTGATGTTGAAGATGATTGTAAAAATAATTTCTGAAATTTTAAATTTTCAAATAGTTTAAAAAATGGGAAGAACACAGTAAACCTTTAATGCATGTTAAAATCAATTAATTCAATTTATAGTTTAGATTGAATATATGGATTCGCGTTTGTAAATCATGAATTTTAATACAAGTTTCATGATTTTTAGTTTAAAGAATCAAGCGAATTTCGAGGTTGAACATTTTTGGGATTTTCATGATTTGCTGATGATATACTTGATTAATTGAGTTCATATTTGAATTGGAGCTTGCTTGCAAGCTATTGATCATGGGAAAAATGTAAAATAATTTTTCAATTGAGTAAATCGAAGGGAATTTGATCTAGTAGGGTTTAAAGCTTGTTTTTTTTTTCTGGGCTTGGATGATGAGATGTTTGCGACGCGAATAGAGGTTTGGGGGTGATCGCACATGGGGCGAAATGAAGCTCAAGTAGTGGCGTTGCTATGGAGGGGACGGCAGGTTGTACGACGTCGTTGGCGATGGCCGTGGAGGCGAGATTTGGGGTCGACATTCTTCTGCAGTGGATCGAGTTTTTGATTCGAATTGTCGAAATTTGATTCGCGGTTGAATTGATGGATCTGGGTTCATCTGAGCACTCGCGTGAGGGTTTGGGACCGTGGAAGGTCGTCGCGATGGTCAATGGAGGTCGACGGCAGGGGTGCATATGCACCGTGTCTCGTGCACAGTTGGTGTTGGGGACAGGAAATTGGGGAAGAAGGTTTTATGGGTTTGCTCTCAAGTTTTCATCAAGGATGACTTGAAGTTGCTCTCGCGATTTATAGCGTTCGACTCGAAGTTGATGGATCTGAGTTTACTTCGGGGCATGCTCGTGTTTTTGAGGGTTCGAACTCGAGATTTTGAGGAGTGCTTTTCTGATAGTACTGTGATAATATTTTAGTTGCAAATTGAAAACTTGAGTTTTTAAAAAAAAATCTAGCATTGAGTTATAAACCAAGTTTATAAAAGCAAACTTGTAAACTTAAAATTTAATGGAAGTTATTATCTTTAATTTTGAAATTCAATTTAAAATAGTATTTTGAATTTAAAATTGAATCAAAGTTTTAAAATAAGTTTAAGTAATGATTAATAACTAAGTTTCTATTTATATTGAAGATGAATGAAGTTTAAATTAGATTATTAAAGAGTTTTAAGTTACAAATTTGATTTCTAAATTTCTTATATTCAAAATAAGTTATTGTTATAATTTTGTATATCAAATAAAAGAATTTGTCTTTAAGATATTAAAATTTGATTTATTTAAATAATCAAATTGTGAGAATAAATATGGTTAATTTAGTATTGTTATGAATTCTAAAAAAAAAAGTACTTGATTATATGATTTGTTAATAAGTAAAGTTTAATTAAGATTAATGTTTTCTTAATTAATTAAGGGTCTTAAAATATAAGAAATTAATTAATTAATTGTTTAATTAATTTTAAATAATTAGTTAATTATTTATTCAATTTTAAATAATCACTTAATTATGAATTAATTAAGTGTGATTACTTAATAAAGTAATTAATGATTAATTGTTGAATGTAATTAAGGAAGTTAATTACTTAAGGAAGTAATTAATGATAATTACTCATGGAGTAATTAGTAGAAGTGATTATTGTTTAATCACTTAATGATATCAATTAAAGAATTAATTAATATAATTGTTGAAGTTAATTAATTATGAAGTGATTAATTAATTAAAGAATTAAGAATTATTTAATGATGTGATTAATTATTTGTTAAAAAATTAATTAAGAGATTAATTAAGGTTTATTTAATGAAAGTAATTGGAGATAATTACTTATGTAAATAATTAAGAATTAATTACTTAATTAATTAATGTGATTAATTAATGGAATGTGATTAATTTAAGATTAATTACCAAGTGTAATTAATTAAAATTATAATTAATTAAGTAAGTAAATAAGAATTAATTGTTAATTTAAATTGATTAATAATTACTTAGTGAAGTAATTAAGGATTAATTAATTGAACTAATTAATCAAGGATTGAAATAATTAAATTAGAATTTAATTAATTAAGATAAGTAATTATAAATTGTTAATTACTAATCACGATTAATGAGTTGATTAATTATAAGTTAATTAGTTAATTAATTAAAGTAATTATTAATTAATAAGGATCACTAATTAATGTGATCAATGATATTAATCAAGGTTGATTAATAAAAGTAATTAATTTAAATATGATTAATTAATTGTAATTAATTAAGAATTAATGTAATTAATTATAGTTAATTAATTAATGAATGTTCATTAATATTGTAATTAATGATAGTAATTAAGGTTAATTACTGAATATGGATAGGATAATTACTTGAAGTTAATTAAAGATAATTAATCAAAGAAAGATTAATTAGTGAAGATCATTAAAGATGATTAATTTATTTATTTGGAATATATAAATGAGAATGATTTAAGTAATCCAATTGATTAGAGTTAATCAATTCTGTTATGGATGAATGATTAATATTGGATGATTGATTGATATTGGATGTTGAATGATATTAGGTGATTGGTTGATATTGGATGTTGATTGATATTGGTTGATACTGGATATCTCTGTTATGTGATATGCTGCTTTGTGAAGATGAATGTTAGTATGAATTATCCGTTATGATAATATAATTCATCTATCTGTTTATATATCATCCTAAATATAAGTTTAAACTGTTTAAACCCTTAAGTATAACTTGGACATTAAAATGGCGTTTGGTTTCGGTGAGACCGGGATCGGGTTTTCATGTTTGGATATCCGAAAACCACATCGATTCCAATTAAACGTTAGGTCGTTAATCCAAGTGGAGCAAGTGAAGACTCGAGGTGTAAGGGCTATACGTCAGCATAACTCTGTGGGTGATTCCGTAATGAGTTGACGGAATAGTGCTTATAGATTCGAGATGGCGAATCAGAGTGCAAGGGCTATGGTCATTGACTCTGAGGGTGATTCCAATAATGAGTGCAACGAGATAGTGCCTTCGGTTTCGTTCGAACCCGGAACGAACTTGTATGGATTGAATGCTTTCAGCACATCGTCAGGTGGACGATGAGCATTCTAAGATAGATGTGTTCTATAAAGGTAATCGCATCCTCAAGCCTCATCAACCGGGAATGGCTAAAACAGGGGAGGTGCAGCAAGGCTTCGTGGGTAGCTCCCGCTTGAGAGCGAGATTTACCCCTGTCTAGAGGTCCCTTTCTATTTCGGCTTAGTGGGCAGTTGGGTCGCGGCCAACTGCGGGGTTGTCTTGTTCGGGATTGTCCAGTAAGGGATGGTTCCGGCCTTGTGTTGCAGGGGAGTGGGAGTACTCCTCGGTACGTTGATCTAGGCCACGTATTGTGACGGACGGTACCCCAGTAGCCCTTCCATTGATGGAAACCCATTTTCCCTACAAGACCCTACGGTTTTGATTGTATTACCCATTTTGTGGCTAGTAGTGGAATTTAATGAATGTAACAATTTCGGCTATTTCTTATTTACTTGAAAACCCTAGACACTATTATAATATCACTGGATTTCCTATCAAATGTTTTGGTTAGCGTAAGGTAAAAACTTTTCCATGTTTATGTGTGGGAAGTCTTACGTGATACCTTTTTCTTTCAAAGGTTTTCTAAAGTTAAGCAATTTTAACCCGTTTACTCACACCAGACCCCTGTCTGACCCGAGTGTTTATTTTCTATTTTATTAAACTCTTGGGTACTCATATTATGTATGAGTAGTCAAGTGGATCAGGTTAGCTTGACGAATTCTGGAGGAGATATGGAGCAGGAGGCTTCGACGTGTAGTTATATATATTGATTCCGCTGTGTATGTTGTGTCTGTATCTTGTATACTTGAGATTGTACAATTAGACAGATGTTTATAACTGTCTAATCTCTGTTGTTTAAGTTGTGTACTATGATGTATTGAGATACTATGTAATATTTTATGTTATATATTATATTTTATCCGTTCCGTTGTGAGTTCTCTGATGTTGTTTTGTTTCTTCTTTCTTTTTCTTTTCTTCTTCTATCCCTTTCTTTCTTCAAGATGATGCGATTTTCTGGGAGTAGAAAATCGGGTCGTCACACTTGGTATCAGAGCATTAGGTTGAATGAATACCTAGGTTCTGTAGTGGTGTCCTTCTTGAGAGAGCGTACTTGTAATTTATATATATATATATATATATATATATCTATATATCTATCTATATATATATATATCTACCTGATCTGTTGGGTTATCTGTTCGGATTTTCCAACATAAGTTTTAGAGGTAAATGGAGTAGTGGTTTGTGTGTGTAACACGACTACCACTAATGGAAGATGTCCATATGTTTGAGGTTGGAAGTATTTGTCGAGACTGTAGACCTAATACCGCCTTGAGTAAGATTTGTAGTTTGGAGTAAGAATTTCTCTGATATCCGAAGGAAATCTTTTGAAGATTCAGAGTTTATCTTTGAAATGTAAGTTTGGATTTCGCTCGGGTAAGCGAATTTTTCTTGAGTTTGGATTTGATGGAAGTGCAGATAATAGTGATGGTATCTTGGTAACTTCGTGATGAGATGTAGTATCCTTGGATATTTTCTGAAGGTGTTTTCTCTTGAAGCAGTTTTAGAAGTGGTTGAGGAGCAGTCTTTACCTGCTGCAGGGAAGACTCGTCTGTGTAGAAGTTGTTTGGATCTCTAGCAAGGAGTTTGGCTGTTTTGGAATATGAAACTAAGGTCTATGAGTTGTTTCTTTTCAGGCATGGTCTCATTGTTATTCCTTAAGGTAAGCGAGTTGTTGATGCTTGGTTTGGAGCCCGAGTTTCTTGAAGAGTTGTCTGCATCTCGAAGGTTCGTTGTGGGGTTTGTTAAAGGTTTTGGTGAAGCTTTTGGATTAAAGTCTTTGGTTAGCTGTGGTAGCAGTTTCAGTTCGAAGTGTTCGATGTGCTGACGAGGAGATCTTTTAGCTTCGCAGTATCATCGAGGTAGAGTTTGGAAGCAGTAGTGTGGGTTGTTTATCTGATGGTTCAGAAATCTTTGTGGTTCTCTTTCAGCGGTCCGGGCTGAAGGTGGTGATGTTTTCTTGAAAGGTTAACCTTGTTTGGAAAAGCTTTAAGCTGTTCTAAATGGGTAAAGAGGGGACAGTTTTGTTTGGAATCTGAACTAGGTAGGATCGCAAAAGTGACTTGCGATTAGTTTGGGAATTTTCCTTGAGCATTCTTTTGTTTGAGGCTGAGAATTCTCATGTGGAAGTAGGAGCTACTGAGGTAATCTGAAGTTTGTTTACATCTGGAGTTGAGTTCCATATTGTTTTAGTTCCAGAAGCAATGTTGGTAGTTAGCCTGGAAGTTGGATGGTTCTTAGAGAAAATAGTTGGTGTAGCAGCTCAGAATTAATTTTTGGAATGGGAATTGGACTGATATAGCTTTTGGAATAGGATTCTGTTTTGAGGATGTGTGACCAAGTCTGATGTGTCACTCAGATTTTCATGGATTTGATGAACAAAGGTTTCCGAATTTAGTGGATAAGTTTGTATTCATGTTCATCAGCAGTATTCTTATCTATTTTAGAATCAGAGTTGTGCAACGGAAGCGAGGTAGCTGCTGTGCAAGAAAGGAAGCAAGTTTTGTTTGCTATTACTTAAGTAGAAGAGCATGTGTTCTGGATTTCGACGGATTTTGGAAGACTATTATGTTGAATAGGATCCATAGACTGCTTTGCTTTGGTCTACTTGTTTCTGGGAGTATCAGCATAGGCTGAGATGATCAGGAAGAGATTGGCAGCCATGAATTGTCCGTTGAGTTATATAGATATGAGATAAGGAGTTTGATGTTTGAAGTTGGAAACTTCAGTGTTGTTAGATCTCTCTGGTTAAGAGAACAGATATTGGATAAGATTGGTTGGTTAGTGCTGGGGCATTTGAGGATTTCTTATCTGTGTTTTTGATAGGATAAGATTGAATTACCAGTTTGGATAGCTGGAATTCATTTTGTAACACGTATCTCTGAGGGAATACGTGTATGATTCATCAATTGGTTGTTGAATCTGTAGTTCAGTTGGAGTTGGATGTTGAGCTGGATTTGAGAGTAATCTGATGTTCTGTTCAGATTGAAGGATCTAGAGATGAGTGGAGCTCTGGATTTTGATTGTGTAGTCAGTTTGTTGGCTTTTGTAAAGCGAGTCTCCCGGTGATTTATACTTGGGGAAACTCGAGATAGTATTTGAGTTTTATTCTGATTTGTGTCAGAATAATTAGTTAGATTTGTTTGTTTAAATTGATTGCTATGGATGTTAGTAACTGGTTGTTAGGAATGCTTTGCTAATTAAAATTAAAATCTGTACTGGATTATTAAATTACCTTTGGTTTTAAATTTCGGGGACGAAATTCATTTAAGGGGGGAGGATTGTAATGACCCGGAATTTTGGGCAATAACAATTTAATAATCTGTGTAAATAATTTAATTGATTTGATAATTTTCTTTATAATTTTAATTTAAAATTGGCTAATTTATTCTTTTAAGGGTTAATAAATATTTAATCTGTTAATGGTAATCAATATCTTTCTGACAATTTAAAATTGATAAGATTTATTTTTCAAAGCTAATCAGATTTTATTCTGTTTATAATATATACAATTGATATATATTGTAAATAGAAGAGCTTTTGTTTTAAATTAAAGATTAAGTTTCAAATTGTAATATATATGTATGTATATGTTATAATTTGAGTTGTTTGAAATTTAATTTTAATCTATTGATAATTTGTATATGAATGGATATGGTAATTTAAAGCTTTGTTAGAAATTATATTTTTCAAAAGTTAATTTATATTAATTCATCTGTTTTTAAAATATAAGATAATTGTTTATTTTAATATGCTAGTATATATAAAAAAGATTTAAATAAAGTTGTGTTTTATTTCTTTAAAGTGTTTAATTTTAAATGGTTAAAAATGTATATGTATATGTTTTAGATTTTAAAATATATGTATAA
This sequence comes from Allium cepa, assembly GCA_030765085.1. Lineage (NCBI taxonomy): Eukaryota > Viridiplantae > Streptophyta > Magnoliopsida > Asparagales > Amaryllidaceae > Allium > Allium cepa. The sequence continues at coordinate 552,307,695 of CM060931.1, read as the reverse complement.
GAATTATTTGCATTTTTATTAATATTAGAATATTTCTTTTAAGGGTAAACTTGTATTTATTTATAAAGTAAATTATATGTAAGTTTATATTACATTTAAATTAAATGAAAAATTAATTAAAAATATTCAAGACATATGTAACATATTAACATCACCTTAAAAACACATGTAAGATAATTAAGTATTGTATGACAAGTGTAAGATTTATTTACATGTGTCTTTATTTTAAAAACTTTACTTTCTTTAATTTTAATAAAAACATAACACTTTTCTTTGTTTGTTTTTCTTAACTAAAACCAGAAAATTTACTTTCTAAAATCTGAAATCTAAACCAAAGGCAATTCAAACCTGTAATTAAAAGCAAAATTCTTCATATCAACTGCAAACAACAGATTTGAATGTTATTCATATCATCAATTCAACCTGCAATTTAACTTCAATCTGCAACTTAAACATGCAATTGAAGAAAAGCTTCAACCTGTAACTTAAGAGGGGAGTTCAAAGTTCAACATCTGTTTCAACAGCCAGTTTAAAACAACTAATTGAAGCATGCAAAGGAAAGTTCAAAAGCGAAAGTATTTTCCAGATTTAAATTTCAATGCCCGGAAATTAACCTGTTCTGTGCACTGCATATATTAAGGTGAGTAAATTTCTTAAAAACAGTTAATTTTCGTTTAACCTAAATGCATGTGTTTATCAGTAAATTAATCTTGTTGATGCATGAAATTCTTCAGTAATCATATTATTGTAATGATAGATTTGTTGGTATGTATACATATATAGATTCTGTATTATGTTCTTTCCAGGACAGGATCATCTTTCTATAGAAATTTGATGTAACAACCCGCATATTTATCGATTTTATATTCAAATATTTTATTTAAATATTTCATCGTTCGTCGGATTTTGGTCCGAAAAGCTACTTTTTGCAAACAGTCGAATTAGGACTCGAGACCACTCCCATTGAGTTCAAAATGCCGTTTGCGACCTTTTTGAGTATAAGCTTCGATATGTTTGGAGAAAGTTGATTTTTGCTACTTTGTACATAGGGCTTTGGTTTGGGCTGAGCCACTTATGTATTCAGTCCCAACCCCTTCTCCTCTTCATTACTTCATAGTTTCCTTATACATTCAAGCTTCATCAAAAATGGGGGAAGAGAAAAAGAATTAGGAAATCCTAAGCCCTAGTCTCCATTAGCAAATCCATCTTCTTGCTCCAAACTCAAGTGAACCCATTGGTAAGCATCTCTTTCTTCTTCTCCAACTCATTCTCCCTTTGATTTCAGAAAATTCCTAAACCAAATTTAGGAAATGTTTCTCCTTTAAGCTTAGAATCAAGCTTCTTGAGTTGGGATTGAAGGTGGTTGATCTTCCTTTTGCTTTCGAGCTTCTTCTTCATTGTTTTGGGTTCAAAGGTGAGATTTTTATCTCACATCTTTGTCTATAATTATCTTCGATTGTTAGGTATGAATTCCTAACACTTATTCTTGTGCAATTGATTTTGGTTTGGATTGATTTTGTGTATATTCCAATTTTTGGTGTTTTGGTCTAATTTATGAAAATCCTATTATGGATATTTGGACATTGATATTTGAGGCGTATCGAAGAGCCGTTTAGGCTGGGTTGTCGTTCGACGTAATTCCTTAGTCATCGCCATTTGCTCGTTCGATCGTTTTCGATATTCGTTTGGCCATTTTTGGCCTAGGTTCAGGGAATGCCCTGAACCCCAGATTCAGACGTCTGAAACGTAATATTCAGACGTCTGAATATTTTCTGGGAAGTTTTATATTTCCAGATTCAGACGTCTGAATATATGGTTTCAGACGTCTGAATTGGTTCATTTGGAACCAGAAAGGAAATAGGCTAAAATATGCCCATTTCAGACGTCTGAAACACTTGATTCAAACGTCTGAATTGTGTTCTGGAATTTTTTTATATTTCCAGATTCAGACGTCTGAACCACTTGTTTCAGACGTCTGAAACTGCTGTGTTTTGCCCATTTGCCTATTCGCTTGAGAATTCCAATTTAAATCGATTCGTGATGATCCTATTTGTTGTTACCATTTATTATGACTTTGATGACTCCTTTTTAGGGATTTTTGAATATCCATTTCGATGGATTCTTTATCGGTTTCTTTGGATTTTATTCACGTCTTCGAATGTGAATCTTAGTGATTGATTGTCCTTACAATCTTCTTTGTGATTTGTCACTTTAAAAAATATAAAGTTTTTCTATACTAGTAGTAAATATCAAAACTCTTTCTTCAAATGATTTCAACACTATTTTATTACAACGCTCGTTTTCTCAAACCGATTTCCAATCTATTAGTATATACAAACCTTTACCTCACTCGTATGAGAAATCTAATTAAACGGCTTAGTAAAACAAGTGGTATGAAATGCTTGCGTTTACTTCGTCGGTTAATTCTTGGACTTGTTCGATTGAAACTCTTGTGACAATTTTCTAGTGGAGATCTACAGTTTGTTCGTAAATATTTAAGTTAAGCAAGTGGTTATGGGACATGAAGCTAAACTCATATATTTATTAGCTTAGTGTAATTGACACTTCTCGTTGATCATGACGATCATCTTTGTGGTTTAGACTAGCAATTGTGCGATGTCTCTTTGTCTATGTGGAGGACTGTTCCTCATTTTATTGAGTTTCGTCTCATTTATTGCATGGGTCGTACCTATTTAGGTGCGACGATGTTTGTTTACACATGGTTCATGTCTTTCTAGGTGCGTCGATGTTTATTTATGCATGGGGTGTACCTTTCTAGGTGCATCGATGTTTATTTACTTCGTGGAGCAATCAGCTCAATAAGTCGGGACATGAGGCGTATCTTTCTAGGTGCGTCGATGTACGTCTATGCATGGGGCGTGTCTTTCTAGGTGCGTCGATGTTCGACTTAGCATGGGGTGTATCTTTCTAGGTGCATCGATGTTAGACATTACATAGGATGTATCTTTCTAGATGCATCGATGTTTATTTGTGCATGGGATGTATCTTTCTAGGTGCATCGATGTTTATTTATGCATGGGGCGTATCTTTCTAGGTGCGTCGATGCTAGAGCATGGGATGTATCTTTCTAGGTGCATCGATGTTTATTTATGCATGGGGCGTATCTTTCTAGGTGCGTCGATGCTAGAGCATGGGGCGTATCTTTCTAGGTGCGTCGATGTTCGACTGTGCATGGGGCGTGTCTTTCTAGGTGCGTCGATGTCCAGTTTGTGGGATTGACCATCCTTTTATTGTGATTTCTGGATTTCTATTTGATGATTTCTGGAATTTATGTTTCACCACCTTTCTCAGTTGGCATTGATATGTATGTCATTTATTGTGGCTTGGTGAATTAAATAAAGAATATGATATTCTTTTTGATGCTATGAGATTCTTGAGATTTTGTATGACTTTCGTGATTCTCTAATGTATACTAGTCGAAGTATGACATTTTTAGTTATCATACGTTTTGATATTATATCTCTTCTTATATCTCATTTGTATCTGATAATTATAACTAGACTGATCCGTTTATTATTTTCTTATTAAATAATACTCGGGTCAGACTGAGATTTTACAGGTGCTTCTGCTTGACTCCTTATCGGACTATCATCTGATCTTTTGGCTAACTACTCTAGTTTAGTAGTTTTTGTTGTATTCATTTGAGATACAGACTCTATGATGTATACTTATTCTTTTATCTAGCACTTGTATCTATTCTTTTTGATATTGTGGATCTTTCTGACCACTACTCTGATGTACACTTTTATGTGTAATATTCATATCTTATTCCGCCTTTGTGATATGAATTGTCTGTGACTGATTTATGTTATGTTTATTTCTATATTTGTTTCTGAAGATATTACAGCCACTGTGTAGTAGCTTTGAGTTTGTGTCGGTATGTCGGATTTCCCTCTTGATAAAGAAATGCATGTTATACTATCTGACATATCGATGTTCGCGCAAAGCAATTACACGGATGGTCGCTCCTCAATAGCCTTATTCTCCGTGCTAGTTGACAGCATTCACCGTAATGTTCTTGGCTAGCGTGGGTATAGAGGTGGGGCGTCACAGCTTGGTATCAGAGCCAAACTTCGGAACAATATAGAATAATTTAGCAAGGATCATGTCCTAAGTTTTTCTTAGGAGTTTTGCTTTAGGATTTAATTCGAGTCTTCGTACCGATTCATCCTATTTTCTTTATGATTCCTTATTTTATCAATCAAGTTTGATTGAAATTTATTTTGAGAATAACTTTTTCCTCTTCTTTCTTTCTTTCTTAAAGAAGAGAAATGGTTAGACCAGGCCGTCCCAGCGCCGGTCAATCTAGTGCTACTCCCCAGGATGGAGTATTTATGTCTGCTCAACAACTTTTGAATCTTGTAAAGAATAAAGAGTTTATCTATGCTTTGAGTAAGAACCCCGAAATGGTTCTACCTTTGAAACTTGAAGTTTCTTTCAATCAGCTGGTGGATGTTACTCTTCTTCATGGAGAGGTTGGTAAAGGAAGTGCTTGTGATATTGGGACTTCCAAGAAGAGGCATATTAAGTTCAAGAGCCTTAATCCCAATAGGAGAGTGAAGCAAACTACTTTTGTAGCAAAGACTCCAATCCCTAATCGTGGAGGATGCTACAATTGTAATTCTAAGGAACATTGTGCGAACATGTGTTCAAAACCCCATTCTTGTCGCTATTGCAAGAAACCGGGTCATCTTTTATCTGCATGTCCCAAACTTTTGAACAAGGACATGAGAGAGCTGAATATTGTGCAAGCTCCTGGTAACACTTCTCGTGGTCAAGGTATTTTTCACTCAATCCTTGATGGCATTGTTTTATTTCGTGGTCTTCTTAGTTGAGTTCCTTTGATATGGGTTCTATCTCACTATTTTATATCAAAAGAACTTGTTGATTCTTTTTCTTTAAAAATATTTTTGGGCTTGGTGACTTCTTTGAGAGTTGCGAATCCGGATGGTAGATCCGCAACACTCAATTTGCTTTTTATTGATGTCGAAACTATTTTATGTGGTTTTTCTTTCTGAGCCGATATTTTTACTTAGGCTTCGGAATTGATTTTTGTAAGGATTGGCTTAATCGTTGTGAAGCCCATATCCTATTTTTCGAGTGGACTATTCATCTTCAACATTTTCAATTTGTTTAGCAGATTTCTATTTTTCCTTTATGATTTTGATTCCAACTTGATGGCATCAATTTATTCCTTAAGCCCACTTATAAGGAAAGTGTTATTTCTCTCATTCATGTAGTTAGAGAAATTTTCCGGTATTTTTGAGCTTGTCTTAGGATTATCACCTAAGTAATCTTTTGTGTGGTGCTAAGGTCTTTTCAGTTTGACCCTGCCACCGGTTTTCATTTGGCTACGAGTTGCGGGAGTTCGCATTCCATTTACCGCATTCCGCACTTGTTATGATTCCTATGAATGAATTATTATGTCATTCAGTTTGTCCATCTTATTTCATCCATATTATAAATCGAGTATTCTACGAATATCTCGATGACTCCATCTTTGTATTTATTGATGTTGGATGAAAATTGAAATTTAAAATTTTGCAAATCTTTTTCATAAGATTTATTTATAAGTACAATTTGATTTGCTCTTAAACAAGCAAAGAATATTCTTAAAGGTTTTTAAGAAACATGTTTACTATATAGAAGATGATTTTGTGATTGTATTGCCCATTTAGTGTGTTAAGAATTCTGGTCGATGCGCTTGATCAACGTTATCGATAAGAATCTCCTAAACGCTTTGATGAGACAATCAAACACAGTAAAATTCACTTCAAATAAGTAAAATTTTCTAAAAAGATGATTACATAAGTTAATTGTAATTTTGAAAGTTTTAGTTTTTGGGAAAGAAGATTATTTGAAAGAAATTCTTTCTTTTCGATACTCTTGTTCTTGTGATTCCTGAAGGGGAACCAAGACTTTGCTATTTGTACCGATACTAGTCGTATTGGTTTGGATGCCATTCTCTTGCAAATGGGAACGTGCTATCACTTGTGCTTCTAAATCGTTATAGCTTATCGAGACTAGATATGCCGCTCATGATCTATTGCTCGCAGCTATTGTTTTTGTTTTTAGAATTTGGCATCATCACATTTGGATGAGAAATTTGTTCTCTACCTCGATCATAAATCTTTGGAATATTTATTTTCTCATAAGGAACTTCATGTCGACTCGAGTTCCTAGCATCTTTTGATCTTGATATTATTTTTATTCCCGGAAGGGAAATCGGGTTGCCTATGCGCTTTGTCGTAGGCAACAAGTGGTTGATTCTTTGATGATTGTTTGAATGGAATTATCTTTTTATCAAGTTCATCGGACGTTTTGGTACACTTCATTTTATTGAGCTTTATCTTATTCCTTTTATGGACTAGTGTCCGGTGTTCTTTTATGGTGTTCGGTTCATCGGATGTACTATTATTATAATACATCGATGTTCCGTCTTATCTGGATCAATGGATGTGCCATTATTATACTACATCGTTGTTCCGGTTTATTGATTCATTGGACGTACCGTTTTTATACTACGTCGGTGTCCCAAATTATTCGAGTTTCTAGTTTCTCGGGCGTACCGTTTCTGTACTACGTCGTTACACTGGCTCAACTTTCTGCTATTCTTGATGTCTTCTGCATCTTGTAACTTTGGAGATGCTTTTAGGTTTCCTATTTTATTCTTGAGCCTGGTGATATTGAGGAAATTGAAGTTTCACCAGATTTGACTTATGAGCAACATTCCATTTGCATCATTGCTTCGGAGGTTGAGCGCCTTCGGAATAAAGATATTCTTCTTGTGAGAGTACAATGGTTCTCAAATCTTAGGGATTACTCTTGGGAATCTAGAGAATTCTTCGAGCGATCCCGTTCGTGCTAACTCTTTCATGCTCTTTATGGTGAACTTCCTATTTCAAATTTTCTTTTGTGTTGATATGCTTCTATGGTTGTTACTTCTTATTTTCTTCTTAAGTATTGCGAGGACGCAATTTCTTTAAGGAGGGGAGTCTGTAACAACCCGCATATTTATCGATTTTATATTTAAATATTTTATTTAAATATTTCATCGTTCGTCGGATTTTGGTCCGAAAAGCTACTTTTTGCAAACAGTCGAATTAGGACTCGAGACCACTCCCATTGAGTTCAAAATGCCGTTTGCGACCTTTTTGAGTATAAACTTCGATATGTTTGGAGAAAGTTGATTTTTGCTACTTTGTACTTAGGGCTTTGGTTTAGGCTGAGCCACTTATGTATTCAGTCCCAACCCCTTCTCCTCTTCATTACTTCATAGTTTCCTTATACATTCAAGCTTCATCAAAAATGGGGGAAGAGAAAAAGAATTAGGAAATCCTAAGCCCTAGTTTCCATTAGCAAATCCATCTTCTTGCTCCAAACTCAAGTGAACCCATTGGTAAGCATCTCCTTCTTCTTCTCCAACTCATTCTCTCTTTGATTTCAGAAAATTCCTAAACCTAATTTAGGAAATGTTTCTCCTTTAAGCTTAGAATCAAGCTTCTTGAGTTGGGATTGAAGGTGGTTGATCTTCCTTTTGCTTTCGAGCTTCTTCTTCATTGATTTGGGTTCAAAGGTGAGATTTTTATCTCACATCTTTGTCTATAATTATCTTCGATTGTTAGGTATGAATTCCTAACACTTATTCTTGTGCAATTGATTTTGGTTTGGATTGATTTTGTGTATATTCCAATTTTTGGTGTTTTGGTCTAATTTATGAAAATCCTATTATGGATATTTGGACATTGATATTTGAGGCGTATCGAAGAGCCGTTTAGGCTGGGTTGTCGTTCGACGTAATTCCTTAGTCATCGCCATTTTCTCGTTCGATCGTTTTCGATATTCGTTTGACCATTTTTGGCCTAGGTTCAGGGAATGCCCTGAACCCCAGATTCAGACGTCTGAAACGTAATATTCAGACGTCTGAATATTGTCTGGGAAGTTTTATATTTCCAGATTCAGACGTCTGAATATATGGTTTCAGACGTCTGAATTGGTTCATTTGGAACCAGAAAGGAAATAGGCTAAAATATGCCTATTTCAGATGTCTGAAACACTTGATTCAGACGTCTGAATTGTGTTTTGGAATTTTTTTATATTTCCAGATTCAGACGTCTGAACCACTTGTTTCAGACGTCTGAAACTGCTGTGTTTTGCCCATTTGCCTATTCGCTTGAGAATTCCAATTTAAATCGATTCGTGATGATCCTATTTGTTGTTATCATTTATTATGACTTTGATGACTCCTTTTTAGGGGCTTTTGAATATCCATTTCAATGGATTCTTTATCGGGTTCTTTGGATTTTATTCACGTCTTCGAATGTGAATCTTAGTGATTGATTGTTCTTACAATCTTCTTTGTGATTTGTCACTTTAAAAAATATAAAGGTTTTCTATACTAGTAGTAAATATCAAAACTCTTTCTTCAAATGATTTCAACACTATTTTATTACAACGCTCGTTTTCTCAAACCGATTTCCAATCTATTAGTATATACAAACCTTTACCTCACTCGTATGAGAAATCTAATTAAACGGCTTAGTAAAACAAGTGGTATGAAACGCTTGCGTTTACTTCGTCGGTTAATTCTTGGACTTGTTCGATTGAAACTCTTGTGACAATTATCTAGTGGATATCTACAGTTTGTTCGTAAATATTTAAGTTAAGCAAGTGGTTATGGGACATGAAGCTAAACTCATATATTTACTAGCTTAGTGTAATTGACACTTCTCGTTGATCATGACGATCATCTTTGTGGTTTAGACTAGCAATTGTGCGATGTCTCTTTGTCTATGTGGAGGACTGTTCCTCATTTTATTGAGTTTCGTCTCATTTATTGCATGGGTCGTGCCTATTTAGGTGCAACGATGTTTGTTTACACATGGGTCGTGTCTTTCTAGGTGCGTCGATGTTTATTTATGCATGGGGTGTACCTTTCTAGGTGCATCGATGTTTATTTACTTCGTGGAGCAATCGGCTCAATAAGTCGGGACATGTGGCGTATCTTTCTAGGTGCGTCGATGTTCGTCTATGCATGGGGCGTGTCTTTCTAGGTGCGTCGATGTTCGACTTAGCATGGGGTGTATCTATCTAGGTGCATCGATGTTAGACATTACATGGGGTGTATCTTTCTAGATGCATCGATGTTTATTTGTGCATGGGATGTATCTTTCTAGGTGCATCGATGTTTATTTATGCATGGGGCGTACCTTTCTAGGTGCGTCGATGCTAGAGCATGGGATGTATCTTTCTAGGTGCATCGATGTTTATTTATGCATGGGGCGTATCTTTCTAGGTGCGTCGATGCTAGAGCATGGGGCGTATCTTTCTAGCTGCGTCGATGTTCGCCTGTGCATGGGGCGTGTCTTTCTAGGTGCGTCGATATCCAATTTGTGGGATTGGCCATCCTTTTATTGTGATTTCTGGATTTCTATTTGATGATTTCTGGAATTTATGTTTCACCACCTTTCTCAGTTGGCATTGATATGTATGTCATTTATTGTGGCTTGGTGAATTAAATAAAGAATATGATATTCTTTTTGATGCTATGAGATTCTTGAGATTTTGTATGACTTTCGTGATTCTCTAATGTATACTAGTCGAAGTATGACATTTTTAGTTATCATACGTTTTGATATTATATCTCTTCTTATATCTCATTTGTATCTGTTAATTATAGCTAGACTGATCCGTTTATTATTTTCTTATTAAATAATACTCGGGTCAGACTGAGATTTTACAGGTGCTTCTGCTTGACTCCTTATCGGACTATCATCTGATCTTTTGGCTAACTACTCTAGTTTAGTAGTTTTTGTTGTATACATTTGAGATACAGACTCTATGATGTATACTTATTCTTTTATCTAGCACTTGTATCTATTCTTTTTGATATTGTGGATCTTTCTGACCACTACTCTGATGTACACTTTTATGTGTAATATTCATATCTTATTCCGCCTTTGTGATATGAATTGTCTTTGACTGATTTATGTTATGTTAATTTCTATATTTGTTTCTAAAGATATTACAGCCACTATGTAGTAGCTTTGAGTTTGTGTCGGTATGTCGAATTTCCCTCTTGATAAAGAAATGCATGTTATACTATCTGACATATCGATGCTCGCGCAAAGCAATTACACGGATGGTCGCTCCTCAACAGCCTTATTCTCCGTGCTAGTTGACAGCATTCACCGTAATGTTCTTGGCAAGCGTGGGTATAGAGGTGGGACGTCACATTTGAATCTCCCACTAAAACATCAATATTTCCCTTGATGACTGAATGAAAGATTTTATGTTGATGTTGAAGATGATTGTAAAAATAATTTATGAAATTTTAAATTTTCAAATAGTTTAAAAAATGGGAAGAACACAGTAAACCTTTAATGCATGTTAAAATCAATTAACTCAATTTATAGTTTAGATTGAATATATGGATTCGTGTTTGTAAATCATGAATTTTAATACAAGTTTCATGATTTAGTTTAAAGAATCAAGAGAATTTCGAGGTTGAACATTTTTGGGATTTTCATGATTTACTGATGATATACTTGATTAATTGAGTTCATATTTGAATTCAAGCTTGCTTGCAAGCTATTGATCATGGGAAAAATGTAAAATAATTTTTCAATTGAGTAAATCGAAGGGAATTTGATCTAGTAGGGTTTAAAGCTTGTTTTTTTTCTGGGCTTGGATGATGAGATGTTTGCGACGCGAATAGAGGTTTGGGGGTGATCGCACATGGGGCGAAATGAAGCTCAAGTAGTGGCGTTGCTATGGAGGGGACGGCAGGTTGTACGGCGTCATTGGCGATGGCCGTGGAGGCGAGATTTGGGGTTGACATTCTTCTGCAGTGGATCGAGTTTTTGATTCGAATGGTCGAAATTTGATTCGCGGTTGAATTGATGGATCTGGGTCCATCTGAGCACTCGCGTGAGGGTTTAGGACCGTGGAAGGTCGTCGCGATGGTCAATGGAGGTCGGCGGCAGGGGTGCATATGCACCGTGTCTCGTGCACAGTTGGTGTTGGGGACAAGAAATTGGGAAAGAAGGTTTCATTGGTTTGCTCTCAAGTTTTCATTAGGGACGACTCGAAGTTGCTCTCGCGATTTATAGCGTTCGACTCGAAGTTGATGGATCTGAGTTTACTTCGGGCACGCTCGTGTTTTTGAGGGTTCGAACTCGAGATTTTGAGGAGTGCTTTTCTGATAGTACTGTGATAATATTTTAGTTGCAAATTTAAAACTTGAGTTTGAAAAAAAAATCTAGCATTGAGTTATAAACCAAGTTTATAAAAGCAAACTTGTAAACTTAAAATTTAAAGGAAGTTATTATCTTTAATTTTGAAATTCAATTTAAAATAGTATTTTGAATTTAAATATTGAATCAAAGTTTTAAAATAAGTTTAAGTAATGATTAATAACTAAGTTTCAATTTATATTGAAGATGAATGAAGTTTAAATTAGATTATTAAAGAGTTTTAAGTTACAAATTTGATTTCTAAATTTCTTATCTTCAAAATAAGTTATTGTTATAATTTTGTATATCAAATAAAAGAATTTGTCTTTAAGATATTAAGATTTGATTTATTTAAATAATCAAATTGGGAGAATAAATATGGTTAATTTAGTATTGTTATGAATTCTAAAAAAAAGTACTTGATTATATGATTTGTTAATAAGTAAAGTTTAATTAAGATTAATGTTTTCTTAATTAATTAAGGGTCTTAAAATATAAGAAATTAATTAATTAATTGTTTAATTAATTTTAAATAATTAGTTAATTATTTATTCAATTTTAAATAATCACTTAATTATGAATTAATTAAGTGTGATTACTTAATAAAGTAATTAATGATTAATTGTTGAATGTAATTAAGGAATTTAATTACTTAAGGAAGTAATTAATGATAATTACTCATGGAGTAACTAGTAGAAGTGATTTGTAACGTTTGGGATTTTTCGTTGCCGAAAAACCGAAATGTTATGGGTTTAAGAAAAGAATTTAAGAAAAAGAAAAAGAAAGAAGAAGAGACAGAAGAAATAAGAAGGTAGAAAATGGAGAGAGAGAAAAGAAAATAGAGAATAGAAATTTTTAAAATAGAAGAAAAATAGAATAGAGAACATAGAAAATAGAACGGAACAGAAAATAACAGAACAATAACATAATCTCACGATTCGCAGCGGAACAACATATAATAGATAAATGAATAATCTTTAAACAAAGAACTATATCAGTTATTACATTACATCACATTTAATTACATCATATCATCAGAGTGTACAACAACAACAACAAACAATAGTGCAGCGGAAAAAGAAATACTATATAAGTAATATGCCATGCCATCCAGCTTGGCTCCAGCAAATCCAGAATATCCTGATAAACCTAACTCTTAACTGCCCGTGTGGAAATTGGTGGGCACCCAGAGTTTAGGAAGGAAAACAATAAACTCCGAGTCAGTCATGTGACTGGTGTGAGAACTCAAAACAGTTTATTTACTTTAAAATCAAAATAGAGAGATATTTTTAAAATCAATTCGCAATGCTTTTAAAAATGGGACTACCATAAGGCCTCCTGCACACACACACAATGCAAACGCAGAATCGGAGGAGATTTCTCCTTATGATAGTCAAAGATGCTTGATACGCATTAAAAAGAACATTTGATATTATTACTAGTGCACAGTGTAGGAAAATATTTCGAAAGTAGAATATAAATCTTAGCCAACATAGACATTCCGAACTATGCCTACTATAGCTAACTATGTTCAATAGCAGGTTACCACCACATTCCATAGCAGGTTATACAACTAAAACCGTACAAGTCTCGTATTGTTTCTTTGGATTTCCAACGAATGATCAGGCCAAGGAACTTCCCATTGCCACATGGAAACGCCTCTGGATGGACATCTCGAGAACTTAACCAGCTCTCTGCCAACACAAGGCCGGGTTACCTTTATCACTAGGTAACTACTACACGAGTATGCCATCCCCCGGTCCTTTGGGACCTTTCACCGAGCGCTCGTAAACAATTCACACAATCATAACAAAGTGTTTTCAACATGAGTAAGTATCTGGGCTCCATACCATGATACCACCCTTTTCCAGAAGGAAATGCACATACCCTAAAGGGAGCTACCCCTCATAACCTTGCCGCATCTTTCCTGTTTTGACCATTCCGGGGTGTGAGGCTCGACGAAGTCTCGTCCACAAAAACATACTTTATACAAAAGCCATGCTTTGGGTCAACAAATGATCATAGAAATGATCACCAGGATAGACGATCAAATAAACGATCCTATCACAAATAATCAACACAATGATCATTTCAGCATCACTCAGCATATCACATTACCAAATTGGGAATATATCGCTGATAACATTCAACTACATAACCTCTGAGCTCGTACGTCTCAGAGAAAGGTGTTAAGCTAAAAGAATAAATTCTCCGCCACCAACAGAAATATATTTGAATGAAATCGGCTTTATATCTCAACTTGTAATGTCAGACATACAATCCATACAAGTCTGTTCCGGGCTCGAACAGAACCGAAGGCACTTCTTACGAAGCCCTTGAAATCCGGGTATTCACAATCCCGATCGAATTTCCCATCACTTTGGAAATCTCTATACCAGGAGCTACCCAGTGCAGAGACAATCGATAGGTAATCCTATCGCTTTCACAAATACTCGGTCTTCAACACCGATCTTCAATGCAATTCACAACGACGTATCACATATTCGGAATGGGTTATACGACCCCATGGTCCTTTCCCGGTTAACCCGAATAGTGAGCGCTTATTCAAAAATAAGTGTGGCATTCACATTCAAACAAATCACATCAATTACCCATTCAAAGGGAAATATTGATAGTCGTTTATTGAACTATCACTGGATATGCACACATCACCAGATTCCAAATAATTTTCCCAAATTATTTATTTTCCAAAATATCTTTACAAGATATATAATTTCACATTTCAAAAATAAATCAATATTTATTTTTAAACAAATTCTCCTTTTCATTCATAAATTCCATAGTGAATTTATAATCCAAAATATCTATGAATATTCGATTCCAATTATTCATTTCAATATTCCTTTTCAATTTATCTTCAAAAAGATAAATTCTCAAAATATTCGCTTTATATTGGAAAACATTTCCATACTTATTTATTCATAAGTAATTCACAAATTTTATCTATTTTCAACACTTAGAAAATATTCAATATACTTCAATCGAAATTAAGTATATATTTCATTCTTTAAGGAAATCATTCTCTTAAACATATTTATTTGGGCCAAAACGAATGTTACGTAAAACATCGTTACGACTACCCAAAATCACTAGTATAGGGATTCGAAATTTAAATAGATATATAAATCCCAATACTATACAAAACATTTCCTTTCGGAAATCATTTACTATAACAACAGTGTTATAGTCCATTATTTCCTTCTATTTCTCGAAAATGTCTATTTCAACAATAAATGTTGAAATCTATGGTTTCGCATCTTAACACCTTTTAAAACATCGTTAGATCGTTTTAACTCAGTTCAAAATATCACATTCTAAACAAATTCTTTAACATATTATTCACTATTCAAAAACGTGAATATACTACGTTAACAAATATCATCATTTCCATTTATTTTATTTCAAAGGGTTATTCACTGTCAAAAACGTGAATATAACTTCATTTATAGGTTTCAACAATTTACTTATCAAAATAAGTCGTTTGCGAATTTATAAAACAACGTTTATAAATTCCATTTCTATTTATTTTATTTCAACTTCCTTTTATAAGTTCCTTTATTAACCTATTTGATTTATAACTCAATTATAAAACAAAGGTTCATATTATAAGTTAAATACTTATAATTTATTCGTTCACCAAATCGTTTCTTTGAACTTCATAATTATAAATCTTATAACTTATAAGATTCAATTATTTATCCAAAACCATTCTTTTAATGACTTTATAAATTTTATAAACCTACTGTTTATAAAATTCCATTTATAATTTCACCGTTTATAATTCTATAAATTTCATTCAATTTATGAAATTCATTTTCACTTCATTCAAACACTTATAAAAACTCGTTTTATAATTCAAAGGTTTTAATTTATAAATATCAATTTATAAATCCTTTATAAAATCAATTTATACTATTATTTTAAAACATCTTTAATCTCCTTCATTATTTCACCATTTTGATTCATGAAATAATTAAATTTTATAAATCCTATATTTAAACTTTTCACAATAAATTCTAAAATCCCGATTAAACTATTTTATAAAATCAATAGCATCATATTCTCAAAAATCAGTTTTTAACTATATTTCTCAAAAATTATAATTTTTTATAACTTTAAAAATTATAACGTTCATTTATTTATAATGGATCAATTCCAAAAATTATTTTATAACTTATACTTTCAAAAATCACTTTGAAATCATTTTAAAATTCCAAATTTGGTCCAATGATGCTACACACCAAATAGTCAATCACGACAACAACGATATCATATATCGATATGATAATCCATCAAATATCAAAATATCTGAAATCAAATAAAAACTGTTGAGGAATCCAGTTGGATCCCTCCAACCTGTTTTCCTGCATCCAAAAACATTAGCACAATACCAATTTCGCTCCAGTACGAAATTATCGCGGTATATGTTCTTATTAAATATTATCCGCTTAATAACGGCGCAATAGGGTCTCATCCGCTAAAAATACGGGAAATCAATCAACTGCAATATATACATATGCCAATATATATATATTGATATTATATATAATACCAATTTCACTGTTTATGAAATATTCGCGGTATATGTTTTTATTAAATAACATCCGCTTACTAACGGCGTATAATGTCTATTTTAACAATCAATAGATATCAATCATCATTCATACATGCATTCAAATATTTTAAATCTAACTATTTAAAATAAAATCGAAACCTATTCGATTGAGTGAGAAGTTCTCACCTTGATTTTATTTCCGTTTTAGCGATTTATTTCGAATAAAATTAAACGTGCGTTTAATTTTACCCGAAATTCTCACTGACTCCGATCGACTCCAAACCAACTCCATCGCGTAGTGCTCGTCCATACGATTCCAACGCAACTGGTTTCGCGCGTTTTCGACCTCGTATGAAAAAGTTATGAATTGTTGAAGTTTGTACACGATTTATATAAACAAATCAACATAAACTTTATATTATAACCTAACAGCAAATCCTAGCCACAAGATCCAGCACCCCGTCATCTCCACCGTCCCCTTCTTTCTTCCTCTTTCACGTTCCTCTACAGGCACAAGGCCGAACAACATAAACCCATTACAAGAATTAGGGTTAAATTATACAACTCCATCTCTCAACGATACTTCGATCAAGATGCGCCGTTGTTCTCGCCTCCATCCCCTCCAACTTCGGCCCCAAGGACATGCAACTCGGCCTCCCTATCCACCTTGAAATGCGTGCGTAGGCCATGACCAACGGCCCACTGTAGCTCACTCCACACGACACCAAACACGATCTCCACCGTTCACATCGAAGCTCTCGTTGTGATCTTCATCTTTGTAGTTGAATGTTTTAGCCAATACTTGATGGATTGAGAGATCAAAGAAGAAAAAGATGGGAGCATTTCTGGCCATTGGTTATTAGCATAGGCGGCTAGGGTTTTGTATTTTATTTTATTTTTTATTTATGAAGGGGTAGGGTCTCCTTTTATAGAAAATCAAGCGTAAACACTATTCATTTCGGAAATTTCGAACTCCGATTTAGGCGCCGTAACCAGCGTTTCTAAGATTTACCCCGCGTTCCGGACACAATGAAACAGGTTTCGGAAGCTAATTCGGACATCTGTGCGAGTTATGGCTGCAAACGCTCAATTTAAATTAAACCGATTTAAATCGATTTCTAGGCGTTTTAATTCGTACCGGACAAACGGTAAATCCAACTGACTTGAAATTTGAAACCTTACAATAATATCACATTATGGATCCGATGAAACTTGTTTCGTCGAAATCCGAGACTTTTTGAAAAATGGCTATTTTCACTCGCCAAATTTAAATTAAAAACAATTCGATGCGTTTCGAGCTGCCACGATCAAACGATAGCTCCGATTGACACGAAATTTGAAATCCGGCAATAACTAACTATTACGGATCCAATGAAACTGGTTTCGTTCAATTCTGAGACTGTTCAAAAATTGGCTATTTTACAGTCGATTATTAAATATTAAAATATTCAATTTTCACAAATTAACTTTTAATTCGATTTTAAAAGTTCAAAAATATCGTTCTAACTCCCATATGATAAAATAAAATTTTACAAATCATTTTCAATCATTTTCAACTCAATTTTCAATTATTTTCCATAATTTAACATATTAAATTATCGATTTAATTATTCAATTAAATCCAATAAATCGAAATAAAATTTATTCGACTTATAAATTCACTTATTAATATTTAAAATTAATTAAATATTCAAATTTTAATTAATAAAATTCTGGGTCGTTACAATCTTCCCCCCTTAAAAGAATTTCGTCCTCGAAATTATTAAGTAAGAAAAGTTATAAAATCTATTAATTTTCCCAAAATTCATAGTTAAACTTTTTATAATACTTTACTAAGTTTTCAAATTATACTTAGTTATCTTTTCAAAAACAACTACTATTGTTTAACTTTCAATTCCCAAATCAAAGTTTAAGTTTTCAAAATTTTCCAATTTTCTCAAAAATTTTCTAACGCCTTAAATTTTCGGAAAAATTCGCCATAGTCTCCTTTGCGCGGCTCGATCCGAAAAAAAATGACAGTATATATATCACAAATATACATCTCATCAAGTAATGAGGCATCCCGAAGGGAAAAAATGTAAAAGTACGATATTTAATCCGAGATATGTACCTTATATTTTATTAGCGAGCATATACGGCTAATATAGCGCGAAAGCGAGCTCCAAATGCGAAGCAAACGCGATCCGCACCTACTAAACACTCAACAAACAACATGAGAATCATGCATATATGGAAATAGTATCAATATACAACATATATCTCCATAACAACTATATATGCTAACATAGCAATGCATTCAATAGCAATATATATTCAACCATCAACCAACTACCATTCATAATCAATAATATTCATTCATATTCTCATTAATATTCAATGAAAGGGTTTTCAATTCAAATCACATTTGATTTATTTACATTGGATTTTATCAACATTCATTCTCAATTTTAATTAGTTTGCATTCACTAATTAAATCCAATTCACGTTCAATTCTATTCAAATTTATTTACTTCTAATTTGAATTCAATTACATAGTTTTCAATTTCATTAATACTTAATGAATTATATAAAATCAATTAACAACCATATATCAACCAATGTATATTAATTACAATCAAATTCCTTTGCTTATATTCATTCTCATTCAATTTATTCAACTTCCAATAACATTAGATTTTAATGAATCAACACTTATATCCATTATTTCATATCAATTTATTCACATTTAATTGATTAACATTCAAGCCATTCATTCAATTCAATTATAAAAGTTGAATTTCATTTATATAACTCAAGTTCATATTCATTTAATCCACTTGATTATTTACTTCAATACCAAAATCAATTCCATTCAACAACACTTAAGTTATATTCCATTTTATAAACATCACTTTTTATTTACAATTCACATTCATAAATATATTCATATAGTTTCACTTCTTATATATACAAGTTTATTCACAATTGTAATTCACATTAATTATAATTCAATTCTTATAATTCATTTGTTTATACAATAATTCTTTTATTTAGATTATTCAAACAACTAAACAATCAACTTATATACACTTTAATAATTCTGAAAAATTATTCCTTTATATACAAAAATAATCAAGGTAAAATTATTCCATTTACCCAATTTAAAACAATATTATGTCGAATTATCTTGTTTAAGAGTTTAGAAACCCCTATCTACGATAGTTAGCTAGACTAGATCGACCGGAATCTATAAACAATCAACCGATAAGTCAACACAATACAAAACAATTTTATATTCACTAACAAATACGCTCTCATAGCTATTATTACACTCAAACTCATTCTAGAGTACTGCTGACTCTATCTCTAATGAGTAATACCCAACAGAACCATGGTTGTCGCTTAACCATAAGCTCCGATACCAAATGTAACGTTTGGGATTTTTCGTTGCCGAAAAACCGAAATGTTATGGGTTTAAGAAAAGAATTTAAGAAAAAGAAAAAGAAAGAAGAAGAGACAGAAGAAATAAGAAGGTAGAAAATGGAGAGAGAGAAAAGAAAATAGAGAATAGAAATTTTTAAAATAGAAGAAAAATAGAATAGAGAACATAGAAAATAGAACGGAACAGAAAATAACAGAACAATAACATAATCTCACGATTCGCAGCGGAACAACATATAATAGATAAATGAATAATCTTTAAACAAAGAACTATATCAGTTATTACATTACATCACATTTAATTACATCATATCATTAGAGTGTACAACAACAACAACAAACAATAGTGCAGCGGAAAAAGAAATACTATATAAGTAATATGCCATGCCATCCAGCTTGCCTCCAGCAAATCCAGAATATCCTGATAAACCTAACTCTTAACTGCCCGTGTGGAAATTGGTGGGCACCCAGAGTTTAGGAAGGAAAACAATAAACTCCGAGTCAGTCATGTGACTGGTGTGAGAACTCAAAACAGTTTATTTACTTTAAAATCAAAATAGAGAGATATTTTTAAAATCAATTCGCAATACTTTTAAAAATGGGACTACCATAAGGCCTCCCGCACACACACACACACAATGCAAACGCAGAATCGGAGGAGATTTCTCCTTATGATAGTCAAAGATGCTTGATACGCATTAAAAAGAACATTTGATATTATTACTAGTGCATAGTGTAGGAAAATATTTCGAAAGTAGAATATAAATCTTAGCCAACATAGACATTCCGAACTATGCCTACTATAGCTAACTATGTTAAATAGCAGGTTACCGCCACATTCCATAGTAGGTTATACAACTAAAACCGTACAAGTCTCGTATTGTTTCTTTGGATTTCCAACGAATGATCAGGCCAAGGAACTTCCCATTGCCACATGGAAACGCCTCTGGATGGACGTCCCGAGAACTTAACCAGCTCTCTGCCAACACAAGGCCGGGTTACCTTTATCACTAGGTAACTACTACACGAGTATGCCATCCCCCGGTCCTTTGGGACCTTTCACCGAGCGCTCGTAATCAATTCACACAATCATAACAAAGTGTTTTCAACATGAGTAAGTATCTGGGCTCCATACCATGATACCACCCTTTTCCAGAAGGAAATGCACATACCCTAAAGGGAGCTACTCCTCATAACCTTGCCGCATCTTTCCTGTTTTGACCATTCCGGGGTGTGAGGCTCGACGAAGTCTCGTCCACAAAAACATACTTTATACAAAAGCCATGCTTTGGGTCAACAAATGATCATAGAAATGATCACCAGGATAGACGATCAAATAAACGATCCTATCACAAATAATCAACACAATGATCATTTCAGCATCACTCAGCATATCACATTACCAAATTGGGAATATATCGCTGATAACATTCAACTACATAACCTCTGAGCTCGTACGTCTCAGAGAAAGGTGTTAAGCTAAAAGAATAAATTCTCCGCCACCAACAGAAATATATTTGAATGAAATCGGCTTTATATCTCAACTTGTAATGTCAGACATACAATCCATACAAGTCTGTTCCGGGCTCGAACAGAACCGAAGGCACTTCTTACGAAGCCCTTGAAATCCGGGTATTCACAATCCCGATCGAATTTCCCATCACTTAGGAAATCTCTATACCAGGAGCTACCCAGTGCAGAGACAATCGATAGGTCATCCTATCGCTTTCACAAATACTCGGTCTTCAACACCGATCTTCAATGCAATTCACAACGACGTATCACATATTCAGAATGGGTTATACGACCCCATGGTCCTTTCCCGGTTAACCCGAATAGTGAGCGCTTATTCAAAAATAAGTGTGGCATTCACATTCAAACAAATCACATCAATTACCCATTCAAAGGGAAATATTGATAGTCGGTTATTGAACTATTACTGGATATGCACACATCACCAGATTCCAAATAATTTTCCCAAATTATTTATTTTCCAAAATATCTTTACAAGATATATAATTTCACATTTCAAAAATAAATCAATATTTATTTTTAAACAAATTCTCCTTTTCATTCATAAATTCCATAGTGAATTTATAATCCAAAATATCTATGAATATTCGATTCCAATTATTCATTTCAATATTCCTTTTCAATTTATCTTCAAAAAGATAAATTCTCAAAATATTCGCTTTATATTAGAAAACATTTCCATACTTATTTATTCATAAGTAATTCACAAATTTTATCTATTTTCAACACTTAGAAAATATTCAATATACTTCAATCGAAATTAAGTATATATTTCATTCTTTAAGGAAATCATTCTCTTAAACATATTTATTTGGGCCAAAACGAATGTTACGTAAAACATCGTTACGACAACCCAAAATCACTAGTATAGGGATTCGAAATTTAAATAGATATATAAATCCCAATACTATACAAAACATTTCCTTTCGGAAATCATTTACTATAACAACAGTGTTATAGTCCATTATTTCCTTCTATTTCTCGAAAACGTCTATTTCAACAATAAATGTTGAAATCTATGGTTTCGCATCTTAACACCTTTTAAAACATCGTTAGATCGTTTTAACTCAGTTCAAAATATCACATTCTAAAAAATTCTTTAACATATTATTCACTATTCAAAAACGTGAATATACTACGTTAACAAATATCATCATTTCCATTTATTTTATTTCAAAGGGTTATTCACTGTCAAAAACGTGAATATAACTTCATTTATAGGTTTCAACAATTTACTTATCAAAATAAGTCGTTTGCGAATTTATAAAACAACGTTTATAAATTCCATTTCTATTTATTTTATTTCAACTTCCTTTTATAAGTTCCTTTATTAACCTATTTGATTTATAACTCAATTATAAAACAAAGGTTCATATTATAAGTTAAATACTTATAATTTATTCGTTCACCAAATCGTTTCTTTGAACTTCATAATTATAAATCTTATAACTTATAAGATTCAATTATTTATCCAAAACCATTCTTTTAATGACTTTATAAATTTTATAAACCTACTGTTTATAAAATTCCATTTATAATTTCACCGTTTATAATTCTATAAATTTCATTCAATTTATGAAATTCATTTTCACTTCATTCAAACACTTATAAAAACTCGTTTTATAATTCAAAGGTTTTAATTTATAAATATCAATTTATAAATCCTTTATAAAATCAATTTATAATATTATTTTAAAACATCTTTAATCTCCTTCATTATTTCACCATTTTGATTCATGAAATAATTAAATTTTATAAATCCTATATTTAAACTTTTCACAATAAATTCTAAAATCCCGATTAAACTATTTTATAAAATCAATAGCATCATATTCTCAAAAATCAGTTTTTAACTATATTTCTCAAAAATTATAATTTTTTATAACTTTAAAAATTATAACGTTCATTTATTTATAATGGATCAATTCCAAAAATTATTTTATAACTTATACTTTCAAAAATCACTTTGAAATCATTTTAAAATTCCAAATTTGGTCCAATGATGCTACACACCAAATAGTCAATCACGACAACAACGATATCATATATCGATATGATAATCCATCAAATATCAAAATATCTGAAATCAAATAAAAACTGTTGAGGAATCCAGTTGGATCCCTCCAACCTGTTTTCCTGCATCCAAAAACATTAGCACAATACCAATTTCGCTCCAGTACGAAATTATCGCGGTATATGTTCTTATTAAATATTATCCGCTTAATAACGGCGCAATAGGGTCTCATCCGCTAAAAATACGGGAAATCAATCAACTGCAATATATACATATGCCAATATATATATATTGATATTATATATAATACCAATTTCACTGTTTATGAAATATTCGCGGTATATGTTTTTATTAAATAACATCTGCTTACTAACGGCGTATAATGTCTATTTTAACAATCAATAGATATCAATCATCATTCATACATGCATTCAAATATTTTAAATCTAACTATTTAAAATAAAATCGAAACCTATTCGATTGAGTGAGAAGTTCTCACCTTGATTTTATTTCCGTTTTAGCGATTTATTTCGAATAAAATTAAACGTGCGTTTAATTTTACCCGAAATTCTCACTGACTCCGATCGACTCCAAACCAACTCCATCGCGTAGTGCTTGTCCATACGATTCCAACGCAACTGGTTTCGCGCGTTTTCGACCTCGTATGAAAAGTTATGAATTGTTGAAGTTTGTACACGATTTATATAAACAAATCAACATAAACTTTATATTATAACCTAACAACAAATCCTAGCCACAAGATCCAGCACCCCCTCATCTCCACCGTCCCCTTCTTTCTTCCTCTTTCACGTTCCTCTACAGGCACAAGGCCGAACAACATAAACCCATTACAAGAATTAGGGTTAAATTATACAACTCCATCTCTCAACGATACTTCGATCAAGATGCGCCGTTGTTCTCGCCTCCATCCCCTCCAACTTCGGCCCCAAGGACATGCAACTCGGCCTCCCTATCCACCTTGAAATGCGTGCGCAGGCCATGACCAACGGCCCCCTGTAGCTCACTCCACACGACACCAAACACGATCTCCACCGTTCACATCGAAGCTCTCGTTGTGATCTTCATCTTTGTAGTTGAATGTTTTAGCCAAAACTTGATGGATTGAGAGATCAAAGGGGAAAAAGATGGGAGCATTTCTGGCCATTGGTTATTAGCATAGGCGGCTAGGGTTTTGTATTTTATTTTATTTTTTATTTATGAAGGGGTAGGGTCTCCTTTTATAGAAAATCAAGCGTAAACACTATTCATTTCGGAAATTTCGAACTCCGATTTAGGCGCCGTATCCAGCGTTTCTAAGGTTTACCCCGCGTTCCGGACACAATGGAACAGGTTTCGGAAGCTAATTCGGACATCTGTGCGAGTTATGGCTGCAAACGCTCAATTTAAATTAAACCGATTTAAATCGATTTCTAGGCGTTTTAATTCGTACCGGACAAACGGTAAATCCAACTGACTTGAAATTTGAAACCTTACAATAATATCACATTATGGATCCGATGAAACTGGTTTCGTCGAAATCCGAGACTTTTTGAAAAATGGCTATTTTCACTCGCCAAATTTAAATTAAAAACAATTCGATGTGTTTCGAGCTGCCACGATCAAACGATAGCTCCGATTGACACGAAATTTGAAATCCGACAATAACTAACTATTACGGATCCAATGAAACTGGTTTCGTTCAATTCTGAGACTGTTCAAAAATTGGCTATTTTACAGTCGATTATTAAATATTAAAATATTCAATTTTCACAAATTAACTTTTAATTCGATTTTAAAAGTTCAAAAATATCGTTCTAACTCCCATATGATAAAATAAAATTTTACAAATCATTTTCAATCATATTTAACTCAATTTTCAATTATTTTCCATAATTTAACATATTAAATTATCGATTTAATTATTCAATTAAATCCAATAAATCGAAATAAAATTTATTCGACTTATAAATTCACTTATTAATATTTAAAATTAATTAAATATTCAAATTTTAATTAATAAAATTCTGGGTCGTTACATGATTATTGTTTAATCACTTAATGATATCAACTAAAGAATTGATTAATATAATTGTTGAAGTTAATTAATTATAAAGTGATTAATTAATTAAAGAATTAAGAATTATTTAATGATGTGATTAATTATTTGTTAAAAAATTAATTAAGAGATTAATTAAGGTTTATTTAATGAAAGTAATTGGAGATAATTACTTATGTTAATAATTAAGAATTAATTACTAATTAATTAATGTGATTAATTAATGGAATGTGATTAATTTAAGATTAATTACCAAGTGTAATTAATTAAAATTGTAATTAATTAAGTAATTAAATAAGAATTAATTGTTAATTTAAATTGATTAATAATTACTTAGTGAAGTAATTAAGGATTAATTAATTGAACTAATTAATCAAGGATTGAAATAATTAAATTAGAATTTAATTAATTAAGTAATTATAAATTGTTAATTACTAATTACGATTAATGAGTTGATTAATTATAAGTTAATTAGTTAATTAATTAAAGTAATTATTAATTAATAAGGATCACTAATTAATGTGATTAATGATATTAATCAAGGTTGATTAATAAAAGTAATTAATTTAAATGTGATTAATTAATTGTAATTAATTAAGAATTAATGTAATTAATTATAGTTAATTAATTAATGAATGATCATTAATTATTGTAATTAATGATAGTAATTAAGGTTAATTACTGAATATGGATAGGATAATTACTTGAATGTAATTAAAGATAATTAATCAAAGAAAGATTAATTAGTGAAGATCATTAGAGATGATTAATTTATTTATTTGGAATAAATAAATGAGAATGATTTAAGTAATCCAATTGATTAGAGTTAATCAATTCCGTTATGGATGAATGATTAATATTGGATGATTGATTGATATTGGATGTTGAATGATATTGGGTGATTGGTTGATATTGGATGTTGATTGATATTGGTTGATACTGGATATCTCTGTTATGTGATATGCTGCTTTGTAAAGATGAATGTTAGTATGAATTATCTGTTATGATAATATAATTCATCTATCTGTTTATATATCATCCCAAATATAAGTTTAAACTGTTTAAACCCTTAAGTATAACTTGGACATTAAAATGGCGTTTGGTTTCGGTGAGACCGGGATCGGGTTTCCATATTTGGATATCCGAAAACCACATCGATTTTAATTAAACGTTAGGTCGTTAATCCAAGTGGAGCAAGTGAAGACTCGAGGTGTAAGGGCTATACGTCAGTATAACTCTGTGGGTGATTCCATAATGAGTTGACGGAATAGTGCTTATAGATTCGAGATGGCGAATCAGAGTGCAAGGGCTATGGTCGTTGACTCTGAGGGTGATTCCAATAATGAGTGCAACGAGATAGTGCCTTCGGTTTCGTTCGAACCCGGAACGAACTTGTATGGATTGAATGCTTTCAGCACATCGTCAGGTGGACGATGAGCATTCTAAGATAGATGTGTTCTATAAAGGTAATCATAACCTCAAGCCTCATCAACCGGGAATGGCTAAAACAGGGGAGGTGCAGCAAGGCTTCATGGGTAGCTTCCACTGGAGAGCAAGATTTTCCCCTGTCTAGAAGTCCCTTTTTATTCGGCTGTATGGGCAGTTGGGTCGCGGCCAACTGCGGGGGTGTCTTGTTCGGGACTGTCCAGTAAGGGATGGTTCCGGCCTTGTGTTGCAGGGGAGTGAGAGTACTCCTGGGTACGTTGATCTAGGCCACGTACTGTGACGGGCGGTACCCCAGTAGCCCTGCCATTGATGGAAACCCATTTTCCCTACGAGACCCTACGGTTTTGATTGCATTACCCACTTTTGTGGCTAGTAGCTGGAATTTAATGAATGTAACAATTTCGGATATTTCTTATTTACTTGAAAACCCTAGACACTATTATAATATCACTGGATTTCCTATCAAATGTTTTGGTTAGCGTAAGGTAAAAACTTTTCCATGTTTATGTGTGGGAAGTCTTATGTGATACCTTTTTCTTTCAAAGGTTTTCTAAAGTTAAGCAATTTTAACCCGTTTACTCACACCAGACCCCTGTCTGACCCGAGTGTTTATTTTCTGTTTTATTAAACTCTTGGGTACTCATATTATGTATGAGTTGTCAAGTGGATCAGGTTAGCTTGACGAATTCTGGAGGAGATATGGAGCATGAGGCTTCGACGTGTAGTTATATATATTGATTCCGCTGTGTATGTTGTGTCTGTATCTTGTATATTTGAGATTGTACAATTAGACATATGTTTATAACTGTCTAATCTCTGTTGTTTAAGTTGTGTACTCTGATGTATGGAGATACTATGTAATATTTTATGTTATATATTATATTTTATCCGTTCCACTGTGAGTTCTCTGATGTTGTTTTGTTTCTTCTTTCTTTTTCTTTTCTTCTTCTATCCCTTTCTTTCTTCAAGATGATGCGATTTTCTGGGAGTAGAAAGTCGGGTTGTCACAACGTGGTTCCTGCCGTGGGTGGCGCGCGTGCATGCGGAGGCGAGGGAAGTTCCTGATCATCGTATATGTCAATGATGGTTGCCGGGGCTAGTAGGGTTTATGGCGGCTAGCTTGGGTTGTTCATTCGTGAAGAAGCCTGGGAGAGAAGAAGCAACGAGTGGCCTGATCTCGTGAACAAAAATCGAACGGCTCAGAATGCAGCAAGGTTTAAAAATAAAAATAAATTGTGAAATAAATTATATATAAATTCGTATTAACTTTATAATGGCATAACTCTTTCATACAAGGTCCGTTTCGCACGAAACGAGCTGCGTTGGGTTCGTATGGACGAATACTACGCGAATGGAGCTGGATTGGAGTCGTTTGGAGATAGTTTGAATTTTGGGTAAAATTAAACGTGCGTTTAATTTTATTCGAAATAAAACGCTGAAACCTCTATTGGAAACAAGTTGAGAATTTCTCACTCAATCGAATTTGTTTGATTTAAATTTTAAATAGTTAGATTTAAAATTGCTTGATTGTGTTGATTGTATGCTTGGATGATAAATTTATAACAGCCCGATATTTTCAACCATTCGCATCCATTATAAGTGTATAGGTAGACACTCATGTCGAAATTGAATTGCTCAAAATACCGCGTTGTAGATTAAAATTTGGCAAATATCAGAATATACAGTAAATAATAATAACAGATCACAGACACAGAGTATTTAGTAATGCAGCGGAAGTAAAAGGGATAGTAGTTCATGAAGCTACTATATAAATATATCAGAGTTAAACAAGATACAACAGAAGAAATAAAGTACAACAGAAGTTTCAATATAATAACCAAGTACAAGCTGAACAGAACAACCGAACTGAAATAGATAAGACTACATAAGCAGATAATATCCAGCGATTCCAATCTCCAGAAAGTGGAATCCAAATCTGTGAATACTCAGGCTGACCCGAGCGTAAATAAAAATACAAACACTCGAGCGAGGACATACATACTTATACAATGTAAACCAACTCAAGTGAACTGTAGTAAAAGTACATATAACTTAGAAGATGCTTGGGACCGCCCATCCTCTAAGGATCCGTTAAACTATTTATTATATAGTAATATACGCTATATGTAGTAGTGTCTAATCAGTAAAGTATAATCATATAGAAAATAGCGTTAAGGGGATGGTGAACCTTAACGCGGTTGGATCTTTAAACCAAAATCATAGTAGGCTCGATATAAGGAACATATGACAAGGAACGAGAGGCAATGCCAGGGTGGATACACCGTTTGCACCCCCGGACCGGTGGTGACGACAAGTCAGCAGCTTCCGCCCACCTCAAGACATACCCCGAATCAAAGTGGAGCCACTATATCGAATCACAAAAGTAATAGAATGGTTTCCAAAGAAGCATGCTCGATAAAAGGGTGCGACCCTTTGTGTAGCGCGGTATAGCTCCTATTTTAGTCATAATTAGTCCATCCATCAGCGTTCTCTTACTTCATTCCAGTAGCGTTCACCAACCAACCTACTTCGTTCTGGATTTCTCCACCGCGTACACAGTTGTTAAAGTGGTTTTCGGTATTGGCCAGCTATAAGACAATATCCGATCCCGGTCCCTTTAACAACCAATCGTTATTATAACCCATGGCTACAACTTTAAAACAATATTTTTATACTTTAAAATAAAATATCATTTCTATCCAAATCTTTATCAAAATAAAGATTAAATCATTTCTAAACCATTTCAATATATCAACATACCATATCTTTCAAATTCAAATATTTATCAAAATAAATATCAAGTCATTTCAAATCATTTTTAATACAGAAATATCATATCTTTCAAACTTCATTTTCAAATCATTTTAATTTCAAAATATCATAACTTTCAAAACTTTATTTCAAATACTTTTATATATATCAAAATATCATATCTTTCAAAAACTTCATTTCAAAACATTTAATATATATCAAAATATCATATATTATCAAAACTTCATTTCAAATCATTTCAATATATCATATCTTAAACATCTTTAAATTCAAAGATAACATTCATTTATTATCATCTCAAATCACCTTTTAAATAATTTATATTCCAACAATTTAATTCAATTAGAATCATTTTAAAAGTGTAATTATTATACTTTCAAATCAAGTATTCAATTTTCAAAGTTTCAAATCATTCTAAGCTCATTTACTAAGTTAAAAACCATATTTATTAAAATTTCAGCCTTTTGCAGCATTTAGAAAAAGCTGTTATAAGTTATACTTGAAAACAATTTAATTCAGCAAAGACAGCACTTAAAAAGTGCTGTTAAAACTCAGTTTTGGTTAAATTTTAGTTTAAAACAGCAAAGACAGCCTTTCCAGAAATGCTGCGGTAGCTCAGATTTCAAAATAAGGTTTTAAATTGATTTTAGCAAAAACTGAAGTCCACTATAGCATTTCCAGAGAATGCTATAATAGACCCGAGTCCAATATTAGCCTATAAGTTCGATTACAGCAACTACAGCATTTCAGAAATGCTGTAATAGCTCTTTTTACACAATTTTAGTTCAATTCAGAAACTATAGCATTTCTGAATGCTATTAAAAATTAATTCCAGGTTTTAGTGTATTTCCAGCCAATAATAATCATCATTTTAAATCCTTTAAACATTTTAAAAATCAAAATTTAACATTAAAAATGTTCATTAACATATCATTAAACATATTGATTTTTGTAAAACTAATTTCTTATAAATAAATCCAAATTTCAATAATTCCACTTATTTGTTCAAGTGCATAATTTCCTTTCTTCACTTTTCAACAAATAAACTTAACACTTCAGATTTAAATTACCATTTCACAAATTAACTAAATTTCCAATTTTATTTAATTAACTTAAACCTTTAATTAAAACCAAATTCTCCTTCCCTAGTCCAGTTATATTTTAAAGTTACAATTTAAGCATTCATTTATTTAACCACTTAAATTCATAGAAAAAAAAATCAATAATACTTTAATAAATCACTAAAATTCAAATTTAAATCAAATTATCATATTTACCATTTCCCAAATATAATTAAATTTCCATCTTATTCATATAACTTAAATATCATTTTTAACCAAAATTCCAAATTCCAAACTTAAGTTATATTTCAATAATCCAATTTAACCACTCATTAGTTACATTTTTAACTCATAGAAAAATCATGATTTCTTTATTTTAAAACATTTAAAAGTCTATTTAAATTAAATTTCATAAATCTACATTTTTAAAATACTTAAAAACATCCTAAACACTTTGTAAAATAACCACGGGTCTATATATAGTTTTCTAACCTAGGTCAAGTGATACGGATATGTATCATTTCAATCCGCAGTTTAAAAAAAAATCCGGGTTCTATCATTTCAAACCCGCAATCCCAAGTTTAAATAAATTAAATAAAAACCGTTCAGGCCTATCATTTCAGCCCGTAACGATTTTTCCCTATTCTAAACTCCGTTCGGGTATGTATCATTTCAACCCATAGTGATTTGTAATCTACAGGGAACTTGCAGTGTGATAAACAGATATAAATGAATGGAATAGCATTATATAACAGTAACAGATGATATGACAGGAAATTTAACAGTTTTAACATGATATATAAATGATCACATGCAGTTATAACATCACATAATAGTTCTACTCATTCAAATGGTGTCAATTCACATTTGTATAAGTATAAACGTCTGGTGAGATTTACTCACCTATATGGCTGGAGATTGCAATACAAATGACACAACGGATTCCAGAAGGCACGATGACTCAACAATAGGCTCAAGTGGGAAGAGATCCAAGTTTATAACTTGTGTTACAACCCAAAACAAAACAAAATAATATTACAACTCAATACAACATTGAATAGGAATAACTTTGAAATAAAAAGAGATATGAATGTCAAATCTTTTGCCTTGTTTTCTACAATGCTTTTCACGGCCTAGGGGTTTATTTAGGTCAGGTTTGACATGGATTTGGCTCAGTTTTGAACATAGTAATGCATGGCATAAAGGCTAGAACATGTGGAGGAAGTTACAACATAAGAATATCAAGAGACTAGGCAACATAGTGGAGTTTGGTTCAACTTTTGGCTCGGTCTATGGGTCAAATGGCTCGGCCATCATCAGGAACAAGTCTGGATAGAGATTTACGTGGTGAGTAGTGGCGGTAGCAAGGTGGTGGTGGCGGCTCAAGGTGGTGGTGGTGATGGAAAATGGAGTGGTGATCAACTAGGTGCTCGGCTATGCGTTGTTTTGGACATTGTTTGCATTTTTGGTGAAGTTTGGCTTCAAGGAGGGTTCGGCCATGGTCTACCTAAAGTGGTGGCTGGTGATGATGCCAAGGAGGAGTGGTATGGGACGGTGGCTGTGTCTATGGTGAAGAGGCCATGCAAATAGAAGAGAGAAACAAGACAAAAGTATGAAAAAAAATCGAAGAAAAGTGCAAAAAGAGGAGGACATTACCAAGGATGTTTGAAGAATCCATGGGAAGTGCTGAGTTTTTTTTCACGTGAAAAGTAAAATAGTACACGGCAAAAACTGAAGAAGTGGGTAGAAAAATGAATTAAAGTGAAAGTTATGGCATTTGAAAAGTTTTGAAGGTAGCATGAAACAATCTTTGTAATGGCGTCCAGATCTAGATCTGGAGACTAGGGTTTCCCCCTTTCTTCTCCTTTGTTTCTTCAATCTTCTTATATCTCTCTCTCAAAAAAGCTTTCCACATCTTCAATTCTTTCTCCTCTAATCTCATGGGTCAGTTGCGGGATGAAGAAGGATGGGAGGAGGTGAGAAGGAAAAGGGGCAAAGCTCCCCAACCTTCAGGCCCTGAAGCAAGGTTAAATCTGGGAGGTCAAGGAACACATAAATCAGGATCATTTTCAGACCGTAATCATGGAAAATCAGTTATGGATCGGAATCGGGGGGGAAGAGCGCTGGAAACTAATGAAGGGCGGGTTACAACCAAATCAGCGAAATTCTCTAAGCAAACCGCCAACCAATCAGGAAGTATTTCAAAAATTAAATTTACTATCTCTGAGAACGCAATTTTTTTTTCTTATAGTGAAGTAGTAAAAATTGGAACTGTAGGAGATCTAGGAAACCTAGATCTTGAATTCATTGAGCCAAAAATAACCGACGGCAAAAGAATAGGCTCCCTTTCATCTGAAGCAATCAGAGAAGCGGAGGGTGGATGGGACCTATGTATTTTACTGTATGTGGTTGGTTATAAACCTTGGCTTAAAACCTTTGAAGGGTATGCTAAAAGAGTATGGTCTACACAGAAGCCGTTTTTTGTTCATTCTAGAAATAACGGCTTCTTTGTGGTAAGATTTGGATCTGAGGAGGATTGTAATAAGATTCTGAAATCAGGCCCCTGGTTTATGGACCGGAACCTAATTATCATGAAACGTTTGACCCCAGACATGAATACGGATAGGGATTTACTAACATCCTTGCCTATGTGGGTTAGACTTCCAGGCTTAAGCTTTAAATTATGGGGTAATAAGGCAATCAGTGCTTTAACAAGCACTATAGGACTCCCAATAAAAATGGATGAGGCCACGAAAACCAAATCTAGACTTGCCTACGCCAGAGTTCTGATTGAGGTCAATGCCACCTTTAGTATGCCTAGCACTATTGAAGGCATGGACGAACAGGGGAGGAGTTTCGTTCAGACAGTGGAATACGAAAATCCGCCTCCCATATATGGTAAATGTGTGTGTTTTGGACATGTTACTGAAGAATGCCCAATGACTAAGTCTTGGGTTCCGAAACAGACACAAGGAGATAACTCAGAGAAGGAAATCCCTGCAGAATCAGCTCCTGCTGTTTGTATGGAATCAGTAAGGGAGGAAGGCGGAGATGGTATCTCTAATATTCAAGACAATCAAGTGACTAATGGAAACCAATCTGAACTTCAAGGATTTGATTTTACGAACGATGGTCGTATATCTGTTGAAATTAATAGGGAAACCGTGGGAGATCTCCCAAGTGGAGATGATCCACCTCAAAAGTTTCAAGAAAACATCATCAGTTCCCCTAGTGTTGAGCTTCAGGACAGTCCT
Source organism: Allium cepa (assembly GCA_030765085.1). Taxonomy (NCBI): domain Eukaryota; kingdom Viridiplantae; phylum Streptophyta; class Magnoliopsida; order Asparagales; family Amaryllidaceae; genus Allium; species Allium cepa. The sequence continues at coordinate 552,274,308 of CM060931.1, read as the reverse complement.
AAATCGTTGGAGCCAGAGGTTCTTCCTGACTCTGGAATAGAAATAATCCAGTCTCAGACTTCTCTGGAAGATAGAGTACCGAGTCCTACTCATCCACAATCTCCATCGTCCCAGAAAATCATTCTCAGTCGTCAAGCAACTCCACCGGGCTTTCAAACTATTTCTTCTAATTTACTTTCTAATGAGATTTCTATTGATGATTGTATAATTAATAATGTTAACTTTAGGAGAGGTATTGATATATGTTCTGATTTGCAGGTACAGGATAACCTAGACCAGGACATTGGAATGACAGAAACAACAGGGGAACAGAATGCATATGATAAAGCCGATCTTCCCCAGGAGGAAATACCTAACCCAAAATTCCAGATTACAGACTTTGAGAACATTCAGAAGGATAAACTTGTTCGAAAAAACCCGAAATGGGTTCAGATGCTAGGTATCTCTATGGTAGACAAAGAAGAGTCCTTAAGTTTGATGAGGACTCGAAATAAAAACACGACTTAATGTCTTTCGCATGTTGGAATGTACGAGGGTTTCATAACCCTAACAGAATGAAAGAAATAAGAAGACTTATTGATATGTTTAAAATTAGTTGTTTTGGTGTCTTGGAAATAAGTTGTTGTTTTCAGAACTAATAGATTTGCAAAGTGGATTGGCAGAAGGGTGGAAAATTATTAGCAATGTTTCATGTTATTATAAATGTAGAATATTTGCTCTCATTGACGAGAACTCTTGGGATTTCAATTTCATCAGCATGAGCGATCAACATATCACTATTGAACTAATTAATAATTCAAAGTTCAAATGTAACTTAACTTTTGTCTACGCTCATAATTATTATCATCTTAGGCAAAGATTGTGGATGAACTTGCGAGAAGATGCGATTAATATCTATAGACATTGGATGGTTCTCGGGGATTTCAATTGTATTCGAAGGCCCTCAGAAAGAAAGGGAGGTAACCCAGTTCCATTTGAAAACTTATTTGAGCTAGATGATATGCTAAATAACACCGGCCTAGAAGAGATCAACATTAAAGGTTATGAATTCTCTTGGTGGTCAGGTCCTAGCCGAAACATATTTTCCAAAATCGACAGAGCTTTCGCCAACCTAGACTGGATCAATTTATTTCATGATCTGACGGCCGAATATTTACCTCCCACTCTGAGTGACCACAATGCAGTTATTGTTTCGTTTTTTTTCTAAGCCCAGGTTCAAAAATAGACCTTTCAGATTTATGAATCATTGGACTTTATGTGATCAATATTTCACCTTGGTGGAGAAAGTATGGCGACCTAATCAGAAAGACCGTCCCCTTTTTCAAATCTTATACATTCTCAAAAACATTAAAAAAGAGCTTAAGACGTGGAGTTATAATATTCGGAGCACCAAACAAGAGGTTAATGCCCAGAGAGATAATTGTTCTAGACTCCAAAAACTTCTGGAAAAATCTAAAGAGCATAATCTAGCTATGGAATTTCAAAATGCCAAAGTCAAACTGGAAATGGCACTAAAAAAAGAATTTCTGGATACCAAAACAAAAGGCCAAATGTGATTGGTTGATGATGGGCGATGAAACGTCTGCTTTCTTCTATGCTAAGATGTCTAGCAGCAGAAGCAGATCAAATGTGACTAAATTCAGAATTGATGACAGGGAGGTTACGGAAGATCAATTCATAGAATCAGCCATAAGTTTTTATAAACAAGTATTTAACCAACAGTTAAGTCACCACTTTCCAGAAGTTATTTGTAAATCGATTATTTCTGAATATGGTGCGAATTTCCTAAATGATGGTTTATCGTTAGAAGAAATTAAATCTGCTTTGTGGGATATAAAAGATACTTCTTCACCAGGCCCAGACGGTTTTAATTCAAATTTTTTCAAAATCCATTGGAATCTTTCGAAGGACTTGATTCTCAAAACGTTAAATGATATTTTTAATACGGGTTCAGTTATTAAAGAGTGGAATCACACTTTTTTACATTTGATCCCTAAAAAAGCCCATTCCTCGAGAATTCAAGATTACAGACCCATCGCCTGTTGTAATACTTTATACAAAGTTTTTACTAAGGTTCTTTGTAATAGAATGGCTCTTTTCTTGGACAAGTTGGTGTCTCCTAATCAAACAGCTTTTATAAAAGGTAGATCTATAGGGGATGGTATTCTTTTTGCTCATGAAATTATTAGGGGTCTTGGCAGAAAGGAGAACAAATACATGTGTATAAAAGTAGATTTGAAAAAGGCCTATGACTCGATTAATAGAGCTTTTGTTATACACATGTTAATAATCTTAGGTTTCCCAGGAAAATGGGTGAAAATTATCGAAAACATCATAACAACCCCAGTGTTTTCTATTGTTATAAACGGGGAATCTCATGGCTACTTCAAAAGTTCAAATGGTCTTAGACAAGGCGACCCTCTTTCCCCGATTCTTTTTTCATTGGTTATGGAATATTTTGCATTATTGATGGACGGGAAAGTCAGGGATGGTCAAATTTCTCCTATCACAGATTTTAACAATAAGCTTACACATCTCATTTACGCAGATGATATTATAATTTTTACTAAAGCTAGCGTTCAAAATGCTACTTCTATTAGTGATGTTTTCCAAATCATGAAAAGAGTTACTGGATTGGAACTTAGCTGTGAGAAATCCAATGTTTTCTTTGGTAAAGGAGTTGTCAATTGTTCTGATATTAGCTCTATTCTTAACATCCAACAATCGGATCTCCCAATAAGATATCTGGGTATTCCCTTGTCTAGCACTAATCTGAGAGACAGGGACTGCTCACCCTTAATAGAGAAGATCAAGCTTAGAGTTTCGGGTTGGGAAACTAAGATGCTCAGCTTAGCTGGGAGACTGGAGCTTATCAAATCTACCATTTATCCTATTATTCAATTCTGGATGCAATGTTTCTGTCTCCCAAAAACTACGATCCTTAAGATAAAACATCTGATTCTTAATTTCCTTTGGAAAAGCCGTAGTAGTAAGATCCCCTGGGATATTTTGTGTAAGCAAAGAGAAGAAGGAGGATTGGGTCTGAGAAACCTAGAAGAGATGAATCAAGCGCTTTACGTCAAACTGATATGGAAAATCATCAACGTCGAAGGAGTTTGGGCAGGTCTTATACACTCTAAGTATATTGGTAATAATAGTTTCTGGGAAATTAATCAGAAAACAGATGATTCGGGAGTGTGGAAATATATATTGAAAACCAGACAAGTAGCTTTGAAATGCCTATCTCTAAATATTTCTGACGGTAAAACAATTTCTCTTTGGTACGACCCATGGTTGAATGGTAGTTCTATTATGGAACGTATCGGAATAGATACAGCTTTCCGAACGGGTACGGAAAGCTTATCTCTTGATAAGATTATCAGAAACGGTGAGTGGAAATGGAATGCGCTTAGTTTTTTATTTCAGATCCATGAGGAAATTGAAGGTGTCAAAATAAATAAGAATAGAGAGCAAGATTTCTGGTTATGGAAGTGTTCTAAAAACGGACAATATCAGTTTAAAACAGTTTGGAAATCTGTGAGAACTAGTTTTGTTACAAAAAATTGGTCGACTTTGGTTTGGAATAATATTCATGTCCCAAAAATGGCGGTTTGTCTCTTCAAAGCAATTAATGACTACTTATTAACTAAAGAGAGATTAATACAGAAACATATTTCTGTAGTCCCCTCATGTATTTTCTGTAACAATCACATTGAAAATATAGATCACTTATTTTTTCAATGTAATTTTACAGAAAAAATCTGGCATTGGAACTGCAAAAAATTCTTTACCTCACCAAAAACTCTGTTTTTTTTTAGTCTGAAGAATGATTTACAAAAAATCGTGTCAATCTCAAGAACTAAGAATCCAAATTCAGATTTATTCCAACTTTCTATCTCGGTTTGCGTATGGCACCTATGGAAAGAGAGAAATGATAGGATTTTCCAAAACAGATTCAATGATACATCTCAGATATGCTCAAAAATATTCCAGACCATCAACATCAGAATGATAAAATCAAAACACTTCAAGAACATCAATGGCATGACTGATTCAATAGCTAAGAAATGGGGATATACCTCCCAACGCTGCATTGGGGAAACATCGGCTTAACCATATGCTTCGCTTCCTTATCTGCTTGCTTCTAAATCCTCTGTGCTGCGGTTTAGGTTTTCTGTACCTGTTTTAATTACACATTTCCCTCACAACCTCTCTTTTAATTTACATTTTAATTTACAATTAACAATATTTTTTTTGAACTAGAAGTAAGTTATTAGACTGCAGATCTTTTCTGAATGAAATTTCGCGCTTTCCTCCCGATTGACATGGAAATCTATGGATGAAAATGGGTTAGCAACCAAGTTTAAGCTCATACACTTCAAGTATTGAAAGTTAAAGACTTATCTGTCCCAGATCTGCTTAAACTTCACTGGATCGAGATGGTTTCAGAATCAAAGTCGCTGTTCGTCTCCCAGTTGCTGTAACATAGAGAGTTGCTGTTTCAGTCGTTCTTTTGAAAGCTAAAAGATTCGATCTTTTCGGGTATTAGAATCTTACTTTCTTCTCATCTTCGTTGTGGTAGATCTGATGGCCGGAATGGATGTTCCTCTGGCTCGCTTCGTGTTCATCTCAAGTTAAAGCCGTATAGAGATATGATTATCTCTCTCGTGTCGCCATTAACGAGTTTTTATTTCTTTTCTGCTCGAGAGAAGTAAATGAAGCTGAAGATAAAGTAAATGAAGTATCGGTTTGCCTTTTTTACCACTTGCAGTGTCTCGAATATTCTTTTGGTAGCGGGTATTGTAATGAAGTTCGGTCCTATTTGTAATTGGGCTTTTAACGGTATATGGCCTTATTGGGTGTAAATGGTTGTATTAGGCTTTGTTGCCTTATTGAATTTTGTATATTCTGTTACTTGATTTCTAATAGAAAGATTTGAACCCTGTTTCAAAAAAAAAAAGTTCTGAAGGTGAAAGGACTTATGTTTTGCACTTTTTTTAAAACGTTTGGTATTTCCTTTTCTATTTGATTTTATAAATAAAAAATAACTCAGAAATATACTTTACAAATCGAAACCAAGTAAAAATATAAGAAAATTTAAAAAGAATGAAAGAAATTACTTAAAAATACAAAACAGTGTCCAGAAATTACAAATAAATCACTACTAGTCTTGGAAAAATATCCACTTCATTTTAAAAATATTATGAAGTAAAAATTTGAAATAAAATAATTTATTTATCATTTTCAAAATAAAATAAGTAATCAAATTGGAGAAAAATAGAAAAAGGAAAAAGAAATTGTTTAAAAATAGGAAACAGGACATAAATATTACAAGAAATTTACCAATGGCTTTGGAAAATTATTAACTTCATTTTAAAAATATTACAAGGCAAAAATATACATACAATAACATATTAACACATATTTAAATAAAATATGACAAGGAAAATATAATTTTTATAATTTAAAATAACCAAAATTGCTAAATAACTCAAGTTGTACTCAATATTGAAATATACATAACTTTCACAATTTAAATCCGTTTCCAACGAAACAAAAATCAATATTCATGTTATTAAATATATTTTCATAATAAAAGATGAAATTTAAGAATTTAAATATTTAAATTTGAAATTTAAAAGTCAAAGTTTGACTAATTTGACCAGAAATCCACTTTTCAGTAAAATATTCAATTTATACAAGTTTGAAACTATAATTCACATAAAAAAAATCAACATTTATATTTAAAATAACATAAATTATTCATTTTAATAAATAAAATAAAATTTTTAAATCAAAATTTCAAATAAAATAATCAAAATAAACAATTGAAATAAATCATAAAAATTAAGGGTTGTTACACTCTCCCCCACTCAAAACTTTTCGTCCCCGAAAAGGAATGAGGTGCGGGAAAGCACAGAAAAAGATATAGTGGAATAGGATTAAGATAAGATGACAAGAAGATTGAAATTATGCCTGATAACTGTTGTTATAGGTGAGTTTGACAAGGTGGAGATGATCAAATCAAGAACACAAGCACGAAAAGATCCTTCAGAATCCGATTCACCCTTTTCCGTTTGACCGTCGGTCTGTGGATGGTAAGTAGTGCTCAGATCCAGATGAGTACCAAAGATTTTCAAAGATTATAGAAAGATTTCTAAACAGACTGGTATAAGCAATAGCCTTCCTATTCTATAGCAAGATAAGGAAAATAAGGACAACTAAAAGATAGTTTGAAAAACAAAATAAGATAATAAATTTGAAACCACGATGCTTTGAAATTATAATACTTCAGAGATGTTATTATTTGGAAATCATGCTACTAAAAATCATAACACTTTTAAAATAATCTTTATTTAAACCATTTAAATTCAAGGTCAAATAATATTCATTTCAAAGTTGTAACATTTCTAAGTTCATTTATTCAATTATAAAGTTTCCAAAACATTGTATTTTCAAAAATAGCAGTACTTTTAAAGTACTATGGTAGATATATTAGTATTTCAATAAGTTCAATTTCAGAAATATTCATTTGGATATCATTTACTTATGATTTATTAAAACAAACTTTTATGAATGGAATATCCTAATCAAACTATACTTCATTTATTAAGTCAAAAATTCACTATTTTACTTAACTCTTAATTTAACAAATAACCTAACATTTTACTTAAAATACCCATTTCATAAATAAGATATTCCTTTAATAAGTTACACTTGAAATTTCCATTTGAAAACCAAATTCTCAATTATCAAATTTTAGTGATATTAAAAATACATCTTAATTATTTAAATCATAATTATTCATTTTACAAGACATATCTATTACATAAATAAAATATTTATCATAGAAAATACAACAATCAAATTTCTTTACACCCCTTTTTCATTTAGACATCAATTAAACTATGATTCCAAATTAAATAAACTTTATTACAAAATATCCCATTCAAATATATTTTATTTTATCTATTCAAAAATACATTATTTATTATACAAACATTCTCATTTCAGGAAATAACTTTTATTAAAATTCCTAGGTTAGACTTTAGGTTCCATATTAAATCAAATTTCATTATTAAGTTATTTAAATAAAACTCTTTAAATTCCTTTTTCTTTATTTACCTCTATTAATCTTTTATAACTAAAATTTAAGTGTATAACATTTATTTTAACCACTCAAATTTTATTTATAAAATCTTTTTATATTGTATATTATGCAATTATATATTCAACTTCTGAAAATTAAGGTAAGTTATATTGGAATGAAATTGTGTGTTATACAAATAAAACTTTCAAATTCAATTATCTCAAGTTTGAATCATTTATCCAAAATTTTGATTTTCTTTTTATAATTGAAATTATTCTTCAAGATAAATTTCCGATTCCATTCAAACCATTTAGAGATAAGTAATAATATATACATAATATGTCAAATCGAATTTCAATCATATATCTATATATATATATATATATTAAAATAAAGTCATATTTTACAAATTCAAATCAATTAAATTCCCCAAAACAAAGCTGTAGCAAGACTACAGAACAGTCTCTTAACTTTGAAACTCAAAAATGAACGTCGATGATGCCGCAGTCATCACCGAAGTTATTTTCTAGCGACAAAGAGAAGAGCACTAATTTTAAACTTTTAAATTCTTTGAAAACAAATTTCTATTTGAAAATACTTTAAATAATATATCCCTTTTTAAAACTTTAGACCAAAGTTCGAAATCATCGGAATTTAAATTCTCAAATTCTTTTTTAAATTCATTTCAGTTCCCAAATAAATTTATAACAACTATTTATAGATTCATTTGTAGAACAATAAATGATAAATCAAGTATTATCATTTCAAATTATATTAAGTTCCATAAACTTATATATCAAAATTTATTTCATTAACCAAATTTTAAAATAATATTGTGTTAGTTTGTTCTGTCAAAGTGTTTTGGAAATCTTATCGATAGCGTTGATCAGATGAATCGATCAGATACCCAATTCAACATCAACAACTCAAACAACACAATATATAAAACATTTTAATTTACAAGTACAATTCAAAATGTTTGAAGATAGGTTGGAAACAAAAGACAAGATGATTAAATAACAAAATAGGGAGGTGGATAAGCTTAAATAAATCACGGACAATCTTAACCGGGACAACCGTGACTTAAAGAATAAGATCAATGTGGATTTTTCTAGGCTAAATCTACATTCAATCTCAAGAGTTAGAGTTTGGGATAACAAAAGATATTAGCATCTAAACAAGGATAAATATAAATCTCTGGTGAATCGATGCTAATTGTAAAGGAGTTTCACCCTTTTACAATTCAATTTTTGAGATTTGGCAGGACTGCCAACTCATTATAAAGATCATTTTAAAGTGGAGTTATGGGATACTCCAGAACCAAAAGAAGATGAGTAGTGAGGGAAATGAATGGATTTTGGAACCATAGGGAACGTTCCAAAATTCAAAGGAAACCGAATTGAGGAAGAAGGAATTCAAGCTCAAACGAAAGTGATTCTGAAATTAAATCTACTATATATACTGAGTTTTTCCTAAAACCAAAGCTCTGATACCAACTGTAATAGCCCGATATTTTCAACCATTAGCATCCATTATAAGTGTATAGGTAGACACTCATGCCGGAATTGAATTGCTCAAAATACCGTGTTGTAAATAAAAATTTGGCAAATCTCAGAATATACGGTAAATAATAATCACAAATCACAGACACAGAGTATTTAATAATACAGCGGAAGTAAAAGAGATAGTAGTTCATGAAGCAACTATATAAATATATCAGAGTTAAACAAGATACAACAGAAGAAATAAAGTACAACAGAAGTTTCAATATGATAACCAAGTACAAGCTGAACAGAACAACCCAACTGAAATAGATAAGACTACATAAGCAGATAATCTCTAGCGATTCCAATCTTCAGAAAGTGGAATCCAAATCTATGAATACTCAGGCTGACCCGAGCGTAAATAAAAATACAAACACTCGAGTCAGGACATACATACTTATACAATGTAAACCAAGTCAAGTGAACTATAGTAAAAGTACATATAACTTAGAAGATGCTTGGGACCGACCATCCTCTAAGGATCCGTTAAACTATTTATTATATAATAATATACGCTATATACAGTAGTGTCTAATCAGTAAAGTATAATCATATAGAAAATAGCGTTAAGGGGATGGTGAACCTTAACGCGGTCGGATCTTTAAACCAAAATCGTAGTGGGCTCGATATAAGGAATATATGACAAGGCACGCGAGGCAATGTCAGGGTGGATACACCGTTTACACTCCCGGACCGGTGGTGATGGCAAGCCCGCAGCTTCCGCCCACCTCGAGACATACCCCGAATCAAAGTGGCGCCACCATATCGAATCACAAAAGTAATAGAATAGTTTCCGAAGAAGCATGCTCGATAAAAGGGTGCGACCCTTTGTGTTGCCCGGTATAGCTCCTGTTTTAGTCATAATTAGGCCATCCATCGTCGTTCTCTTACTTCATTCGGGTAGCGTTCGCCAACCAACCTACTTCGTTCTGGATTTCTCCACCGCGTACACAGTTGTTAAAGTGGTTTTTGGTATTGGCCGGCTATAAGACAATATTCGATCCCGGTCTCTTTAACAACCAATCGTTATTATAACCCTGGTTATAACTTTAAAACAATATTTTTATACTTTAAAATAAAATATCATTTCAATCCAAATACTTATCAAAATAAAGATTAAATCATTTCTAAACCATTTCAATATATCAACATACCATATCTTTCAAATTCAAATATTTATCAAAATAAATATCAAGTCATTTCAAATCATTTTTAATACATAAATATCATATCTTTCAAACTTCATTTTCAAATCATTTTAATTTCAAAATATTATAACTTTCAAAACTTTATTTCAAATCAATTAATATATATCAAAATATCATATCTTTCAAAAACTTCATTTCAGAACATTTAATATATATCAAAATATCATATCTTCTCAAAACTTCATTTCAAATCATTTCAATATATCATATCTTAAACATCTTTAAATTCAAAGATAATATTCATTTATTATCATCTCAAATCACCTTTTAAATAATTTATATTCCATACATTTAATTCAATTAGAATCATTTTAAAAGTGTAATTATTATACGTTCAAATCAAGTATTCAATTTCCAAAGTTTCAAATCATTCCGAGCTCATTACTAAGTTAAAAACCATATTTATTAAAATTTCAGCCTTTCGCAGCATTTAGAAAAAGCTGTTATAAGTTATACTTGAAAACATTTTAATTCAACAAAGACAGCACTTAAAAACTGCTGTTAAAACTCAGTTTTAGTTAAATTTTAGTATAAAACAGCAAAGACAGCCTTTCCGAAAATGCTGCGGTAGCTCAGATTTCATAACTAGATTTTAAATTGATTTCAGCAAAAACTGCAGACCACTATGGCATTTCCAGAGAATGCTATAATAGACCTGAGTCCAATATTAGCCTATAAGTTCAATTACAGCAACTACAACATTTCAGAAATGCTGTAATAGCTCTTTTTACATAATTTTAGTTCAATTCAGAAACTATAGCATTTCTGAATGCTATTAAAAGTTAATTCCAGGTTTTAGTGTATTTCCAGCCAATAATAAACATCATTTTAAATCCTTTAAACATTTTGAAAATCAAAATTTAACATTAAAAATGTTCATTAACATATCATTAAACATATTGATTTTTATAAAACCAATTTCTTATAAATAAATCCAAATTTCAATAATTCCACTTATTTGTTCAAGTGCATAATTTCCTTTCTTCACTTTTCAGCAAATAAACTTAACACTTCAGATTTAAATTACCATTTCACAAATTAACTAAATTTCCAATTTTATTTAATTAACTTAAACCTTTAATTAAAACCAAATTCTCCTTCCCCAGTCCAGTTATATTTTAAAGTTACAATTTAAGCATTCATTTATTTAACCACTTAAATTCATAGAAAAAAAATCAATAATACTTTAATAAATCACTAAAATTCAAATTTAAATCAAATTATCATATTTACCACCCAAATATAATTAAATTTCCATCTTATTCATATAACTTAAATATCATTTTTAACCAAAATTCCAAATTCCAAACTTAAGTTATATTTCAATAATCCAATTTAACCACTCATTAGTTACATTTTTAACTCATAGAAAAATCATGATTTCTTTATTTTAAAACATTTAAAAGTCTATTTAAATTAAATTTCATAAATCTATATTTTTAAAATACTTAAAAACATCCTAAACACTTTGTAAAATAACCACGGGTCTGTATATAGTTTTCTAACCTAGGTCAAGTGATACGGATATGTATCATTTCAATCCACAGTTTAAAAAGAAAAATCCGGGTTCTATCATTTCAAACCCGCAATCCCAAGTTTGAATAAGTTAAATAAAAACCGTTCAGGCCTATCATTTCAGCCCGTAACGATTTTTCCCTATTCTAAAGTCTGTTCGGGTATGTATCATTTCAACCCATAGTGATTTCTAATCTACAGGGAACTTGCAGTGTGATAAACAGATATAAATAAATGGAATAGCATTATATAACAGTAACAGATGATATGACATGAAATTTAACAGTTTTAACATGATATATAAATGATCACATGCAGTTATAACATCACATAATAGTTCTACTCATTCAAATGGTGTCAATTCACATTTGAATAAGTATAAACGTTTGGTGAGATTTACTCACCTTTATGGCTGGAGATTGCAATACAAATGACACAACGGATTCCAGAAGGCACGATGACTCAACAATAGGCTCAAGTGGGAAGAGATCCAAGTTTATAACTTGTGTTACAACCCAAAACAAAACAAAATAATATTACAACTCAATACAACATTGAATATG